>OW052024.1:5000-4805000 GCA_932526365.1 Lobophora halterata
AATACTGAAAACTGTTAACTGTAAACTTTTAACTGAATACTGAAAACTGAAAACTGAAAACTGAAAAATAATTGATAACTGAAAACTGAAAACTGAGAACTGATAAACTGAAAACCGAAAACAGATAACAGATAACGGATAACAGTAAACTGAAAACTGTAAACTGTTGACTGTTAACTGTTAACTGTTAACTGTAAACTGTAAACTATAAACTGTAAACTGTAAACTGTAAACTATAAACTGTAAACTGTAAACTTTTAACTGAATACTGAAAACTGTAAACTTTTAACTGAATACTGAAAACCGAAAACTGAAAACTGAAAACTGAAAAATAATTGATAACTGAAAACAGTAAACTGTTAACTTTCAACTGAAAACTGAAAAACTGAAAACTGAAAACCGAAAACTGAAAAAATAATTGATAACTGAAAACAGAAAACTGTAAACTGTAAACTTAAAACTGTAAACTGAAAACTGAAAACTGAAATCTGAAATTTGACAACTGAAAACTGAAAACTGAAAACTGAAAACTGAAAACCGAAAACTGAAAAATAATTGATAACTGAAAACAGAAAACTGTAAACTGTAATATAAACAGATAACAGATAACAGTTAACTGAAAACTGAAAACTGAAATCTGTAAACTGAAAACTGAAAACTGAAATTTGAAAACTGAAAACTATAAACTGTAAACTGTAAACTGTAAACTTTTAACTGAATACTGAAAACTGAAAAATAATTGAAAACTGAAAACTGAAAACTGAAAACTGAAAACTGAAAACTGAGAACTGATAAACTGAAAACCGAAAACAGATAACAGATAACAGATAACAGTAAACTGAAAACTGTTAACTGTAAACTTAAAACTGTAAACTGAAAACTGAAAACTGAAACATAATTGATAACTGAAAACAGAAAACTGTAAACTGTAAACTTAAAACTGTAAACTGAAAACTGAAAACTGAAAACTGAAAACTGAAAACTGAAAACTGAAAACTGAAAACTGAAAACTGAAAACTGAAAACTGAAAACTGAAAACTGATAAACAGATAACAGATAACAGTTAACTGAAAACTGAAAACTGAAATCTGTAAACTGAAAACTGAAAACTGAAAACTGAAAACTGAAAACTGAAAACTATAAACTGTAAACTGTAAACTGTAAACTTTTAACTGAATACTGAAAACTGAAAAATAATTGATAACTGAAAACTGAAAACTGAAAACTGAAAACTGAAAACTGAGAACTGATAAACTGAAAACCGAAAACAGATAACAGATAACAGATAACAGTAAACTGAAAACTGTTAACTGAAATTTGAAAACTGGAAAATGAAAACTGATAAACTTTCAGTTAAAAGTTTACAGTAAACTTTAAACTGAAAACTGAAAACTGAAAACTGAAAACTGAAAACTGTAAACTGTTAAGTGTTAACTGTTAACTGTTAACTGTAAACTATAAACTGTTAAATGTAAACAGTAAACTTTTAACTGAATACTGAAAACTGAAAACTGAAAACTGAAAAATAATTGATAACTAAAAACTGAAAACTGAAAACCGAAAACTGAGAACTGATAAACTGAAAACCGAAAACAGATAACAGATAACAGATAACAGTAAACTGAAAACTGTAAACTGTTGACTGTTAACTGTTAACTGTAAACTGTAAACTGTAAACTATAAACTGTAAACTGTAAACTGTAAACTGTAAACTATAAACAGTAAACTGTAAACTGAAAACTGAAAACTGAGAACGGATAAACTGAAAACCGAAAACTGAGAACTGATAAACTGAAAACCGAAAACAGATAACAGATAACAGTAAACTGAAAACTGTAAACTGTTGACTGTTAACTGTTAACTGTAAACTGTAAACTATAAACTGTAAACTGTAAACTGTAAACTATAAACTGTAAACTGTAAACTGTAAACTTTTAACTGAATACTGAAAACTGTTAACTTTTAACTGAATACTGAAAACCGAAAACTGAAAACTGAAAACTGAAAAATAATTGATAACTGAAAACAGTAAACTGTTAACTTTCAACTGTAAACTGAAAAACTGAAAACTGAAAACCGAAAACTGAAAAAATTATTGATAACTGAAAACAGAAAACTGTAAACTGTAAACTTAAAACTGTAAACTGAAAACTGAAAACTGAAAACTGAAAACTGAAATCTTAAAACTGAAAACTGAAAACTGAAAACTGAAAACTGAAAACTGAAAACTGAAAACTGAAAACTGAAAACTGAAAACCGAAAACTGAAAAATAATTGATAACTGAAAACAGAAAACTGTAAACTGTAAACTTAAAACTGTAAACTGAAAACTGAAATTTGAAAACTGAAAACTGAAAACTGAAAACTGAAAACATAAAACTGAAAACCGAAAACTGAAACATAATTGATAACTGAAAACAGAAAACTGTAAACTGTAAACTTAAAACTGTAAACTGAAAACTGAAAACTGAAAACTGAAAACTGGAAACTGAAAACTGAAAACTGAAAACTGAAAACTGAAAACTGATAAACAGATAACAGATAACAGTTAACTGAAAACTGAAAACTGTAAACTGTTAACTGTTAACTGTTAACTGTAAACTGAAAACTGAAATTTGAAAACTGAAAACTGAAAACTGAAAACATAAAACTGAAAACCGAAAACTGAAACATAATTGATAACTGAAAACAGAAAACTGAAAACTGAAAACTGAAAAATAATTGATAACTGAAAACAGTAAACTGTTAACTTTCAACTGAAAACTGAAAAACTGAAAACTGAAAACCGAAAACTGAAAAAATTATTGATAACTGAAAACAGAAAACTGTAAACTGTAAACTTAAAACTGTAAACTGAAAACTGAAAACTGAAAACTGAAATCTTAAAACTGAAAACTGAAAACTGAAAACTGAAAACTGAAAACTGAAAACTGAAAACTGAAAACTGAAAACTGAAAACCGAAAACTGAAAAATAATTGATAACTGAAAACAGAAAACTGTAAACTGTAAACTTAAAACTGTAAACTGAAAACTGAAATTTGAAAACTGAAAACTGAAAACTGAAAACTGAAAACATAAAACTGAAAACCGAAAACTGAAACATAATTGATAACTGAAAACAGAAAACTGTAAACTGTAAACTTAAAACTGTAAACTGAAAACTGAAAACTGAAAACTGAAAACTGGAAACTGAAAACTGAAAACTGAAAACTGAAAACTGAAAACTGATAAACAGATAACAGATAACAGTTAACTGAAAACTGAAAACTGTAAACTGTTAACTGTTAACTGTTAACTGTAAACTGAAAACTGAAATTTGAAAACTGAAAACTGAAAACTGAAAACATAAAACTGAAAACCGAAAACTGAAACATAATTGATAACTGAAAACAGAAAACTGAAAACTGAAAACTGAAAAATAATTGATAACTGAAAACAGTAAACTGTTAACTTTCAACTGAAAACTGAAAAACTGAAAACTGAAAACCGAAAACTGAAAAAATTATTGATAACTGAAAACAGAAAACTGTAAACTGTAAACTTAAAACTGTAAACTGAAAACTGAAAACTGAAAACTGAAAACTGAAATCTTAAAACTGAAAGCTGAAAACTGAAAACTGAAAACTGAAAACTGAAAACTGAAAACTGAAAACTGAAAACTGAAAACCGAAAACTGAAAAATAATTGATAACTGAAAACAGAAAACTGTAAACTGTAAACTTAAAACTGTAAACTGAAAACTGAAATTTGAAAACTGAAAACTGAAAACTGAAAACTGAAAACATAAAACTGAAAATCGAAAACTGAAACATAATTGATAACTGAAAACAGAAAACTGTAAACTGTAAACTTAAAACTGTAAACTGAAAACTGAAAACTGAAAACTGAAAACTGGAAACTGAAAACTGAAAACTGAAAACTGAAAACTGAAAACTGAAAAATAATTGATAACTAAAAACTGAAAACTGAAAACCGAAAACTGAGAACTGATAAACTGAAAACCGAAAACAGATAACAGATAACAGATAACAGTAAACTGAAAACTGTAAACTGTTGACTGTTAACTGTTAACTGTAAACTGTAAACTGTAAACTATAAACTGTAAACTGTAAACTGTAAACTGTAAACTGTAAACTATAAACAGTAAACTGTAAACTGAAAACTGAAAACTGAGAACGGATAAACTGAAAACCGAAAACTGAGAACTGATAAACTGAAAACCGAAAACAGATAACAGATAACAGTAAACTGAAAACTGTAAACTGTTGACTGTTAACTGTTAACTGTAAACTTAAAACTGTAAACTGAAAACTGAAAACTGAAACATAATTGATAACTGAAAACAGAAAACTGTAAACTGTAAACTTAAAACTGTAAACTGAAAACTGAAAACTGAAAACTGAAAACTGAAAACTGAAAACTGAAAACTGAAAACTGAAAACTGAAAACTGATAAACAGATAACAGATAACAGTTAACTGAAAACTGAAAACTGAAATCTGTAAACTGAAAACTGAAAACTGAAAACTGAAAACTGAAAACTGAAAACTATAAACTGTAAACTGTAAACTGTAAACTTTTAACTGAATACTGAAAACTGAAAAATAATTGATAACTGAAAACTGAAAACTGAAAACTGAAAACTGAAAACTGAGAACTGATAAACTGAAAACCGAAAACAGATAACAGATAACAGATAACAGTAAACTGAAAACTGTTAACTGAAATTTGAAAACTGGAAAATGAAAACTGATAAACTTTCAGTTAAAAGTTTACAGTAAACTTTAAACTGAAAACTGAAAACTGAAAACTGAAAACTGAAAACTGTAAACTGTTAAGTGTTAACTGTTAACTGTTAACTGTAAACTATAAACTGTTAAATGTAAACAGTAAACTTTTAACTGAATACTGAAAACTGAAAACTGAAAACTGAAAAATAATTGATAACTAAAAACTGAAAACTGAAAACCGAAAACTGAGAACTGATAAACTGAAAACCGAAAACAGATAACAGATAACAGATAACAGTAAACTGAAAACTGTAAACTGTTGACTGTTAACTGTTAACTGTAAACTGTAAACTGTAAACTATAAACTGTAAACTGTAAACTGTAAACTGTAAACTATAAACAGTAAACTGTAAACTGAAAACTGAAAACTGAGAACGGATAAACTGAAAACCGAAAACTGAGAACTGATAAACTGAAAACCGAAAACAGATAACAGATAACAGTAAACTGAAAACTGTAAACTGTTGACTGTTAACTGTTAACTGTAAACTGTAAACTATAAACTGTAAACTGTAAACTGTAAACTATAAACTGTAAACTGTAAACTGTAAACTTTTAACTGAATACTGAAAACTGTTAACTTTTAACTGAATACTGAAAACCGAAAACTGAAAACTGAAAACTGAAAAATAATTGATAACTGAAAACAGTAAACTGTTAACTTTCAACTGAAAACTGAAAAACTGAAAACTGAAAACCGAAAACTGAAAAAATTATTGATAACTGAAAACAGAAAACTGTAAACTGTAAACTTAAAACTGTAAACTGAAAACTGAAAACTGAAAACTGAAAACTGAAATCTTAAAACTGAAAACTGAAAACTGAAAACTGAAAACTGAAAACTGAAAACTGAAAACTGAAAACTGAAAACTGAAAACTGAAAACCGAAAACTGAAAAATAATTGATAACTGAAAACAGAAAACTGTAAACTGTAAACTTAAAACTGTAAACTGAAAACTGAAATTTGAAAACTGAAAACTGAAAACTGAAAACTGAAAACATAAAACTGAAAACCGAAAACTGAAACATAATTGATAACTGAAAACAGAAAACTGTAAACTGTAAACTTAAAACTGTAAACTGAAAACTGAAAACTGAAAACTGAAAACTGGAAACTGAAAACTGAAAACTGAAAACTGAAAACTGATAAACAGATAACAGATAACAGTTAACTGAAAACTGAAAACTGTAAACTGTTAACTGTTAACTGTTAACTGTAAACTGAAAACTGAAATTTGAAAACTGAAAACTGAAAACTGAAAACATAAAACTGAAAACCGAAAACTGAAACATAATTGATAACTGAAAACTTAAAACTGTAAACTGAAAACTGAAAACTGAAAACTGAAAACTGGAAACTGAAAACTGAAAACTGAAAACTGATAAACAGATAACAGATAACAGTTAACTGAAAACTGAAAACTGTAAACTGTTAACTGTTAACTGTTAACTGTAAACTGTAAACTATAAACTGTTAAATGTAAACAGTAAATTTTTAACTGAATACTGAATACTGAAAACTGAAAACTGAAAAAACTGAAAACTTTTCAGTTGAAAGTTTATAGTTTACAGTTTACAGTTTACAGTTAACAGTTAACAGTTAACAGTTAACAGTTTATAGTTTTAGTTTTCTTTTTTCAGTTTTCAGTTATCAATTATTTTTCAGTTTTCAGTTTTCAGTTTTCAGTATTCAGTTAAAAGTTTTCAGATTTCAGATTTCAGTTTTCAGTTTTCAGTTTTCAGTTTTTAGTTTTCAGTTTTCAGTTGAAAGTTTAAAGTTTACAGTTAACTGTTTTCAGTTATCAATTATTTTTCAGTTTTCGGTTTTCAGTTTTCAGCTTTCAGTTTTCAGTTTTAAGTTTTCAGTTTTCAGTTTTCAGTTTTTAGTTTTCAGTTTTCAGTTTTTAGTTTTCAGTTGAAAGTTGAAAGTTTAAAGTTTACAGTTTACTGTTTTCAGTTATCAATTATTTTTTAGTTTTCAGTTTTCAGTTGGAAGTTTAAAGTTAACAGTTTACAGTTTTCAGTATTCAGTTTTCAGTTTTCAGTTTTCAGTTTTCAGTTTTCAGTTATAAGTTTTTGGTTTTCAGTTTTCAGTTTCAGTTGAAAGTTTAAAGTTAACAGTTAACAGTTTTCAGTATTCAGTTTTCAGTTAACAGTTTTCAGTTTTCTGTTTACAGTTATCAGTTTTCAGAATTCAGTTAAAATTTTACAGTTTACAGTTTTCAGTATTCAGTTAAAAGTTTACAGTTTACAGTTTATAGTTTACAGTTTACAGTTTTCTAATTTCAGTTATCAATTATTTTTCAGTTTTGAGTTTTCAGTTTTCAGTTTTCAGTTTTCAGTATTCAGTTTTCAGTTTTCAGTTTTCTGTTTTCAGATTTCAGATTTCAATTTTCAGTTTTCTGTTTTCAGTTTTCAGTTTTCAGTTTTCAGATTTCAGTTTTCAGTTTTCAGATTTCAGTTTTCAGTTTTCAGTTGAAAGTTTAAAGTTTACTGTTTTCAGTTATCAATTATTTTTCAGTTTTCGGTTTTCAGTTTTCAGTTTTCAGTTTTCAGTTTTCAGTTTTCTGTAAACTGTAAACTGTAAACTGAAAACTGAAAACTGAAAATTGAAAACTGAAAACTGAAAACTGGAAACTGAAAACTGAAAACTGTAAACTGAAAACCGAAAACTGAAAAATAATTGATAACTGAAAACTGAAAAAAGAAAACTGAAAACTATAAACTGTTAACTGTTAACTGTTAACTGTTAACTGTTAACTGTTAACTGTAAACTATAAACTTTCAACTGAAAAGTTTTCAGTTTTTAGTTTTCAGTTGAAAGTTGAAAGTTTAAAGTTTACAGTTTACTGTTTTCAGTTATCAATTATTTTTCAGTTTTCAGTTTTCAGTTGGAAGTTTAAAGTTAACAGTTTACAGTTTTCAGTATTCAGTTTTCAGTTTTCAGTTATAAGTTTTTGGTTTTCAGTTTTCAGTTTTCAGTTTTCAGTTTTCAGTTTTCAGTTTTTAGTTTTTAGTTTTCAGTTGAAAGTTTAAAGTTAACAGTTAACAGTTTTCAGTATTCAGTTTTCAGTTAACAGTTTTCAGTTTTCTGTTTACAGTTATCAGTTTTCAGAATTCAGTTAAAATTTTACAGTTTACAGTTTTCAGTATTCAGTTAAAAGTTTACAGTTTACAGTTTATAGTTTAAAGTTTACAGTTTACAGTTTTCTAATTTCAATTATCAATTATTTTTCAGTTTTGAGTTTTCAGTTTTCAGTTTTCAGTTTTCAGTATTCAGTTTTCAGTTTTCAGTTTTCTGTTTTCAGATTTCAGATTTCAATTTTCAGTTTTCTGTTTTCAGTTTTCAGTTTTCAGTTTTCAGTTTTCAGATTTCAGTTTTCAGTTTTCAGATTTCAGTTTTCAGTTGAAAGTTTAAAGTTTACAGTTAACTGTTTTCAGTTATCAATTATTTTTCAGTTTTCAGTTTTAAGTTTTCAGTTTTCAGTTTTCAGTTTTCAGTTGAAAGTTTAAAGTTTACAGTTTACAGTTTACAGTTAACAGTCAACAGTTTACAGTTTACAGTTAACAGTCAACAGTTTACAGTTTTCAGTTTTCAGTTGAAAGTTTAAAGTTTACAGTTAACTGTTTTCAGTTATCAATTATTTTTCAGTTTTCGGTTTTCAGTTTTCAGTTTTCAGTTTTCAGTTTTCAGTTTTCAGTTTTCAGTTTTCAGTTTTCAGTTGAAAGTTTAAAGTTTACAGTTAACTGTTTTCAGTTATCAATTATTTTTCAGTTTTCAGTTTTCAGTTTTCAGTTTTCAGTTTTCAGTTTTCAGTTTTCAGTTTTCAGTTGAAAGTTTAAAGTTTACAGTTAACTGTTTTCAGTTATCAATTATTTTTCAGTTTTCAGTTTTCAGTTTTCAGTTTTCAGTTGAAAGTTTAAAGTTTACAGTTTACAGTTTACAGTTAACAGTCAACAGTTTACAGTTTTCAGTTTTCAGTTGAAAGTTTAAAGTTTACAGTTAACTGTTTTCAGTTATCAATTATTTTTCAGTTTTCGGTTTTCAGTTTTCAGTTTTCAGTTTTCAGTTTTCAGTTTTCAGTTTTCAGATTTCAGTTTTCAGTTTTCAGTTTTCAGTTTTCAGTTGAAAGTTTAAAGTTTACAGTTAACTGTTTTCAGTTATCAATTATTTTTCAGTTTTCGGTTTTCAGTTTTCAGTTTACAGTTTTCAGTTTTCAGTTTTCAGTTGAAAGTTGAAAGTTGAAAGTTTAAAGTTTACAGTTAACTGTTTTCAGTTATCAATTATTTTTCAGTTTTCAGTTTTCAGTTTTCAGTTTTCAGTTTTCAGTTGAAAGTTTAAAGTTTACAGTTAACTGTTTTCAGTTATCAATTAGTTTTCAGTTTTCAGTTTTCAGATTTCAGTTTTCAGTTTTCAGTTTTTAGTTTTCCGTTTTCAGTTAAAAGTTTATAGTTTACAGTTTACAGTTTACAGTTAACAGTTAACAGTTAACAGTTTATAGTTTATAGTTTACAGTTTACAGTTAACAGTTTAGTTTTCAGTTTTCAGTTTTCAATTTTCAGTTTTCAGTTTTCAGTTTTCAGTTTTCAGTTTTCAGTTTTCAGTTTTCAGTTTTCAGTTTTCAGTTTTCAGTTTTCAGTTTACTGTTATCTGTTATCTGTTATCTGTTTTCGGTTTTCAGTTTATCAGTTTTCAGTTTTCAGTTTTCAGTTTTCAGTTTTCAGTTTTCAGCTTAAAGATTTAAGTTTTCTATCTGTTTTCGGTTTTCAATTTATCAGTTTACAGTTTACAGTTTACAGTTTAAAGTTTCCAGTTTACAGTTTACAGTTTTCAGTTTTCAGTTTTCAGTTTTCAGTTTTCAGTTTTCAGTTTTCAGTTTACTGTTATCTGTTATCTGTTATCTGTTATCTGTTATCTGTTTTCGGTTTGCAGTTTATCAGTTTATCAGTTTTCAGTTTTCAGTTTTCAGTTTTCGGTTTTAAGTTTTCAGATTTCAGTTTTCAGTTTTCAGTTTTCAGTTTTCAGTTTTCAGTTTATCAGTTTTAAGTTTACAGTTCACAGTTTTCTGTTTTCGGTTTTCAATTATTTTTCAGTTTTCAGTTTTCAGTTTTCAGTTTTCAGTTTACAGATTAGAGTTTACAGTTTACAGTTTACAGTTTACAGTTTTCTATCTGTTTTCGGTTTTCAATTTATCAGTTTTCAGTTTACAGTTTACAGTTTACAGTTTACAGTTTACAGTTTACAGTTTACAGTGTACAGTTTTCAGTTTACAGTTTTCAGTTTTCTGTTAACTGTTATCGGTTTTCTGTTTTCAGTTTTTAGTTTTCAGTTTTGAAAGAAAGAAAGAAAGAAAGAAAGAAAAACTATTTATTTGTGATAATAACTTAAGGTACACTGTACACAGGTTGACACACAATAGGTACAATTATGGTAGTAAAAACAGAGCAATTAAAATAAAAAAAACCTACATTAATTAAAAAATACAATAAAAAATAAAGACTTACGCACTACTTATACTTACCTACCATAAAAATAAGCGTTACATACAACTAAATACTTTAAACAGTCTATAAACGATGTTACAATAGGTGTGTCCCAATGAACAGTGCCTGTATATCACAAACAGGCCCCTGCTCAGCATTTGCTGGACCACTTACGCAGCCCAGCGCTGGTCTTCCGCAGGGGCCTTAGTGAATTCACGGAAATCAGCTAAACAAATAGTTTAAATAAAATAAAATAAAATAAGTAGCTAAACAGAAAAGCAGTTATAAGGAAAATTATAAATTACATAAATAAAATAATCCAGACTACGATGTAATAATAATGATACTTTCTTATATCAGTTTAGTTATGATAAAGTAATTCAATGATGTGTCTACTACTAACAAGTCGCATTATGACCGTGCCCGTGCGCTGCGGTCTCTTATCTTAGGTACCAAGCGCTGGGGACGCCGGCTGCCCACGTCCGTAGGAGGATACCCTTTGATACCCTACACGTGTTTTCCCCGGGTGGTGCTAAGAGGCAGTCAGCCTCTCCATGCGTCTCTCTGGCCTGGCAGAGAGCGTGGTGGATGGAGGCGGGCGGAGGCAGGAAGCCTGCTCCGCCGGGAGGAGGCAGTGATGGGCCCGGTGTGTACTCACACTACCGCCGGGCAGACACGAGGTCGCTATCCTGCAAACCGTAAACCCGGAAGTGGAAGGGAACGGGGGTCTTGCCTTCATTGGCCGGGCCGCGAGGAAATAACCTCTATAATAAATTCTTAAACTTAAGCCGCGGACGCAGGGCGATGGGTTGCATGGTCGGCAAGCAGGTCGGCAGATGCTGCGTCCCCCGTCAGAGCGCCAGCCGAACGCTCGTGGCGGGTAAAAGGGCTAGGGTTATCCCCCCTAGTCCACCATAGGCTTATCGGGTTGCAGGGGGCACCAACTCGACGGACCTTTTAGATCCCCCATACTCGTGGGAATTGTATGGATAACTTAACAAAAACAACTAAAGATGTAGGGAAGGAGACGACGGAAACGGAGATGAATAGTAGGACGGATAGGGATAAGGGAGTGGCACCAGCAAGCGACGGAAATGAGACGGACAGTTCTTATATGTCCGTCTCGTCGGTGGCGTCGACAGCTTCATCTAGGTCGACCAGGAAGAGGGTCCGAAAACAAGCGGGAAAAGACAACAGACCGGCCAAAAAGGTCTCGACGAAAGGGACGGCGAGTGTGGCTGAAGACGAGGTCTTCACTAACACAAGGGCGAAGAAGAAACTGCCTACAGTCGAAGACTTAGTACAGGAGTACGAGAGCAAGCCCACTTCAGAGCTCACAACAAGTCTGAATGAGTGGCTACGGGATGTAGAGATAGTGGCGGACAACTCGGGAAACCTGCAGGGCGAGCACGTCCAACTCCTACGTGGGGCTGTGCGAAAGGTCCGAGCCTCGAATGAGGAGCTCGTGAAACGGGCTACCAGGGACCCCGAGATAGAGAAGCTGCAGGTAGAAAACGCGAAGTTGCGCTCGAGCGTTGTTGCACTCTCCGCACAAATAGAGGGGCTGAGAGAGTCGATCCGCATCTCAAAGGAAGATCAAGAAAAGGTGTTGGCCCTAAAACAAGCTTCGACCCCGGCACCGGCCCTGGTGCCAGTGGTCAAGCTGACGCGGCTACGGGAAGGTGGCGGTCCAGCCAAGCAAGCAACGGTGGCCGAAACGGCTACGGTAGTGGCAGCCAAGCCGAAAACGCTGGCCGAACCAGTGGCAGATGTTACGCAGGATATGGAGGCTGCCTTGATGAAGCGCATCGCAGCAATGTTGGACGCGAAGCTGGCTCCTTTTGTAGCTTTGCTTGGGCGTCCTCGAGAGGGGCTGGAAAATGAGGTCTCAGGGGCCAAAAGTAAGAGGAAAGGCAAGGGTAGGGCTTCACGCCATTTGCCTACAGCTCCTCCCGTGGCCCCTTTACCCGCGGTACCGGCAACGCTCCAGAGAACCTCCACAGCGTCCACGTCCACGTGGGCAACAGTGGTAAACGGGAAGGTTAAGAAACCGAGTGATAAGGTTCAGCCACCACGTACGCCTGAATTGAGACCAAAAGTGGCCCCGACTACGAGGAAGGTAACACCGAGACCGGCTAGGGTTCCGAACTCGGCCGCCGTAGCGATCACAGTAACGGACCAAGGGACGACGTACGCCTCCGTGATGGCAGCTGCTAAGCAGCGGATTAAGCTGTCGACGCTTGGGATTGAGAGCGTCCAGTTTAAGAAATCCATCACGGGAGGCGTAATACTGGAGATATCAGGCCCCGAGTGCGGTTCTAAAGCCGATACTTTGGCGGCCAAGATGACGGAGTCCCTGAGTGACCTGGGCGTGCGTATTGCGCGCCCGGTGAAGACCGGGGACTTCAGGGTCTCAGACCTTGACGATGGTGTGACCGCAATGGAGGTCAGGGAGGCAGTCGCTGCGGCCGGTGGATGTTCAGTAGGAGACGTGAAGGTGGGAGAAATCCGCCGCTCACCGTCAACTCTGAGCACCATCTGGGTGCGATGCCCGCTTGCCACGATGTGCAAAGTGGTGGAGGGAGGACGACTTTTGGTTGGCTGGACGTCGGCCAGAGTGGAGGTTCTGGGAGCACGGCCCTTGCAGTGCTACCGATGCCATGAATTCGGGCATGTGAAGGCACTCTGCAAGGGCGGGGTGGATCGCAGCACACAGTGCTACGCATGTGGTAAGCCGGGTCATCTGGCAGCCCAATGCGATGCACCACTCCGGTGCTCCGTGTGTGCGGATCTTGGCCGACCGGCCAACCATAGGATGGGTGGCAAATGCTGCACACCACCAATGAGGAAACGGGTAAAGGTGACCCTGCCTTCTCCAATCGCCGTAAAGGCGAAAGGGGATCAGGTGTGCGGAACCTTACCCGTGGAGGAGATGGAGACTGAGTCTCTTCCACCAGAGACTCAGCAAGGTCGCGTGAGACGTGACTCCGCTCGGAGACAGCGGGACCGGGAAGTCCTCAACGGACAACCCGGGCCGTCCGCCCCATGAGGGGGTGGCGGCACCTGCTAACGAGGGAGATCCTTTAGGGTTCGAGAACGGTCGGAGTGGGGGCTCTGGCCGCTCCTATTCGAATCCAGGGATGGCTGCAGTGTACAAGTGGCGTGCACTGCAAGCGGAACTTGAGGTTGGCGTAAGCCTTCCCTGGGATGGGCCTTAAAGGCAACGTGCGTGAGGGGCACCGGTACGTGTTCTTTAAGATATCCCGGGGCCCTTCTAATGCGCAGAGGTCGGCCACCATGGGGTTTTAGTCGGTAAGAGTCCGACATACCCCTCCGCCCTCCCCCAAGGGTGGTGGGCATCCATGAGGATTTCCCCATGTAAAAAAAAAAAAAAAAAAAAAAGGTACCAAGCTCTAGAATGCCTACCCACCTACCCAAATTATGTATCTAGACAAAACTGAACGAAGATAACGGTGCTATGCGCGGCGTCAGTGTTTTAATTATTATCTGTTGCGAGGAAAAGAACGAAAATAACTATCTTAATTCCTATCTACCGTGAAATCAAAGAAACCCCCATTAAATACCCAGCTCACAGTGTTGGCCTATAGGTACGCTATATCCAGATGACCAGTGCTCAAACATTGAAACATAGTGAGACTACGAGAACAATTTGCGGACAAGAAACCAAGGTAAGTTGAAATTATGCTATCGAGAAGTTAGATTACTATGCTATGATAGGTAATTAGAACCTACCTACTTACTAGATACTATAAGATATAGACTAAGATTAATAAGAATCGTGTAAAGGTATAAATAGATTATGTAAGAATAAATTTAATAAATAAAATTAAATTAAAATAACGTGCAATTGAGTGTGCGTGCATTGTAAAATGCACCATACAAATGTTTACAAGTAAAGTAAGCTATACTTTAGCCAGTATTTAGGCAAAAAAAGGGAATGCAGTTTTATATAAAAGACACCTCATTTTTTAGTTGTTCGCATTCTTTCTGTCGACAACTAAGGAATATTTTAAGTTTTCGCCTAAAACTGTGAATACTCTGCAGGTCACGGATTGGAGGAGGAATGTTATTCCAACATTTGGAGGCCGCATACCGGAAACTACCACGGAAAGCAGCTGAACGATGGGACTGGGTGGACAGTTGTGTAGAACACTTACGCAAAGATCTAGTATTAGAGATCCAAGTGAGTTTTTCATATAGGTATGCAGGAGTTTCGTGTTTCAAGACCCCAAATAGAAGACATGCCAAGTGTAATTTCTGCCGTGATTTCATTTTAAGGATAAAGTGATTGTTGAGAAAGGGTGTGACGTCACATCGAGGCGGAATCCTGAAACAGAAACGGGCGCAGGCATTTTGCACTCGTTGTATTAATCGATGGGTTCTGGCAAGCAATCGCGGCCCGACCACTGTGTCAAGATAGTTTAAGTTAGAGAGCACTAAGGTCTCGACAAGTTGGATGCGTAGTTCTTCACTTATGTATTGCCTTACTTTGTATAATATTTTAAGCTTATAAAAACACGTTTTAACAGCCTTCATTACATGCTGCTCAAACCTTAAATTTTCGTCCATTATGAGACCAAGGTTACGAGCCTCGTACACACGCTCAATAATTTCCCCATTAAGAGTGACATTTGTAATGCATTTAAGCTTTTTAACTTGATTTTTGGTGCCAAAAATCATATACTTAGTTTTTTGCGCATTCAATATTAGACTATTCACGGTTGACCAGTGAAAAAATCGATTTAGGTCCTCGTTTAATTTCAAAACAGCCGAATCATAATTCTCCGGCCTGAAAGAAATGTAAACTTGTACATCGTCAGCATAAACATGATACTTACAGTTAACAATGCACCGTGTTATATCGGCAGAATATAAAATAAATAAAATTGGACCCAGAGTACAACCTTGTGGAACACCCCTGTTCACGACTGCCTCTTCAGAGAAAACACTAGTGCCATCACATTAGAGAGTTTTACACGTTGACGCCGATCACTTAAATAACTATCGAACCACTTGACAGTATTTACACCAACGCCATAATAACTAAGCTTAGAAATCAGTAGAGTAGTGTTTAAGGCGTCAAATGCACGTGAAAAATCAAGCAGCACCAACAGTGTAACCATACCCTTATCCTGCGCACAAATAATGTTATCAGTTACATCTAATAGTGCAGTAGCCGTGCTGCGACCTTTCCTAAAACCTGATTGCGAATCAGGTAATATCTTGTTATTTTCTAAAAAGTCGGTCATTTGGTTACAGATAGTTTTTTCGAGAATTTTAGAAATACAAGGTAAGATGCTAATTGGTCTAAGGTCTTTAGCAACTAAAGGCTCCGATATTTTAGGCACAGGGCACACGATAGCTGTCTTCCATGCGTTGGGGAAAGTGGAAGTTACGATAGATGTATTAATAATGGCAGTAATGGAATCGAGGGTTTGAGGTAAAGTCAAAGTCAGCATATTAAGATTGATAAAGTCAGAACCTTCCGCGTTAGATTTAAGAGAAGAAATCATCTTCAAAACGATGTCAGAGTTAACTGTCTCAAGATCAAATGTTGCTGCTTCACAGTACCTATGATGCTCAAAGAAAGACAACTGAGAAACATTGTTATACATGGAACCCGGGATTGACAAGAAATTAGCGTTTATGTAGTTAGCGTCAGTGAAGTGTGGTGGCAGATCGTTATATGTAGGAGGCAGTAAGTTAGATTTTAAGTTTTTCCATAATGATTTTGAGTCACGAAGCTTATTGTTAATATTGTGTTTAAAAAAAGCAGCCTTTTCATGAAATAACGCTTGATTGACAGCTGTCTTAAGACTTTTGTAGTAATCTTTTTTACTATCCAACCTAGTTCTATGATACGTAATCAAAGCCTGGTCACGTAGACTCATCATTTGCTTAATGGTAAAAGTGATCCAAGGCGGGATTCGATTTTTAAAGACGGTAGATTTAGTAGGGGCGTGAATGTCAAACAGAGAAAGAATACAACAGGAAAAAGCATTAACCATCAAGTTGACGTCTCCAAGTGATGCAATTAGATCCCACCGAATACATTTTAGGTCATTTTCAAATAATTCTAAATTACTATTTTTGATTGGCCTGAATGTAATCACTCTTGGGGGAATTTTGTCACGTTTAACTTTAAACTCGCTAATAACTAAATAGTGACCATGAAGTGAACCTACTGAGTCAACACTTATACTTTTAGAGCGTAAGTTGGTGCAAATCAGATCAATCAGGGTGTGGGATGTGGCAGTGTGATGAGTAGGCTCAGTCACAAGTTGCATAAGACCAAAGCATTTTAGGAAGGCCTTAAGTTTGGCTGATCTAACATCATCATCTACCAATACATTAATATTAAAATCACCAAGCAAAATAATGTTATCACAACTAGGGGAAGCGTTTATTGCATCAGTAAGTGCATCAAAGAAGATATCTACGTCCAACCACGGTGGTCGGTAGGCTGTACCAATAAGAAGTTGTTTACCTTTAATATTCGTAGTGACCCACATTTGTTCAACAGAGCTATGCATGGGGTCGACAGGGGGTGTCCAGGTACGTGCAGAGAACCCTACTCTAACATAAAAGCCTACGCCGCCTCCTCTGGACCTCACAGCGACGGGGCGCGGGATATGACGTAGTCTGAAGTTAGGAATGGTAGGCGCATTACCTGGCTCGCCAGGTCGTATCCAAGTTTCATTCAACGCAATAATATCCATACCATGCCTCGTAAAGGATGTAATTATATCATCGTGATTCGTGCCTAACGATCCCGCATTGTAAAGACCAATTTTAATTTTTTTATCAAAGAGTTTGACTATTCGAATTTCTAAATAATAATAATATCACAAAACAATAATAATAAATAGTAATAAAAGGGATCAAGATAAAATAATAATAATTATATATATAAGATAAAATATTTTTTTCTGTTCCAGTGTCGACCATGATCCATACAGTTGAAAATCTGGAGTCCTCAAGGTTACGAAGACGTTTGAAACAGATGTCATCGCGAACGTACACACAGAGCCCAGCACGTTGTTTGAACTTGTGTTCAAGAACATAGCCAGGGTATGATAGGTACGCTGCATCTGGCGGACACCTTATTTGCGTCTCCGTGAGAAAAAGCAGATGAGGTTTGGCAGTTTCGAGGTGGCGGTGGACCGCATTGATATTTGAGTGCAGGCCTCGGATGTTCGCGAGATGCACTTGGAGTGAGAGGACGTGCTTCCGCTGTTTAACGTTTCTACTTTTTCTTGAACACATACAAGGCAGTAAAAATAAAATAAAAAAATAACAATCTATGTACTCTTATTTAAATAAGATTTAAATCTACTCCCGTGTCCTAAGTTTTGATTTATTTTACCTTTATATTTTATGTATACGGTATTCTGCTAATTTATCTACTATTTACCATTTATTTCGAACAAACTCAAAAATTAAATAAAAATATTACTGTAGAAATCTCCTGAAGCTAGCTGAAGCAGCGATCCCTCGTTCCTACTTACAAGTCTAGTACTTAGTTAGGACGAGGTACTCAAAGATTCATCTGATTCGGGTCTTTACTACATAGGTAGTTCTTTTTTATTTTAAGTAAATTAATAAAAGAAAAGAAATCTTTCAACTCATATACAGCATACATTAATTATATACCAACTTATTTAAAATAGTCTTCAATTTTATAGTTTTATTTTGTAATTTTAGCCTTCATTCATTTCTTTCTTCATTTTATACTACGTTTACTTAAATTTGTACCTACCTTTATACTAAGACCTTTGTAAAATAAATGTTTTTTATCTTTTATCTTTTATCTTAACTTATCATTGGGTTGAGTGAAGGGGGTTGAGGGGTACGGCAGTAGGACGAGGTACTTCTCTACAGACCCTAGGACGCGAGATGCATCGTCGCACTAATGGGGTACTAGGCGGGAGACTGCGGGGACGCCCGAACCCCCCCGGGAGTGGCCACCGGGTCCTCTCATCCGGTCGCCAGCCGGCACGATGGAGCACTCCGGGATTTTTCGCAAGGCGGTGGGGCAGCCTTTCACGAGTGGCTAGCTCGTTAATTGGGCCCCCTACAACCTGCGGTCGGCCAACGGAAAACCGTGCTTCGGATCCCGCTACCCTCCGCGACTAGGCATCCGGTACGACTGAAACACCATTACGTCCTAGATTGGTCCGACTGAGTAGTGCAAGAACTGTCCCGACCCGTACTCACTCGCTTTGTTTCATGCCTACGCCGAACAACGCACCGGAACACGATCAGGTCATTTGGCGGTACGGTTTTGTTCAATGGGTGGTGACAAGCCGCGGCCGAAGCCTACCACCAGAAAAAAGACTGCTCGTTGGCGCCACCCAGGGGACACGTGTAGGCACCTTATAAGGCCAAACCTACGGGCTAGTTCGTTCTAGCTAGTTCCAAGTCGGCAGAGGTAATGTTACGACGGACGCGAGCCGCGCGCAACAGCTGATCCCGGGTCCCTCGCCAGGCGAGTCGCACCACAATATTGCGCGGGCGCACCGTCGAAGCACTATCATTTGCGGGCCGATCGTTGAACTTTTTAAATCCGAGTCGCTCAGCATTCACGATGTCCCTGTCGTCTAAGTCTACGGCTAGCTTAGTGGCTAGGATTTTAACAATATGGATCGTGTCGTCCGTTCCCTCCGGAATGCCAGCAATCTTCACGTCGTTCAGGAGGAGCTCCTGTTCCCTCTCATTGAGTTGGAGTCTCAACTCATCGATGGTGTACGAGAGGATGTTGAGTTGGTCGTCGGCGACGGGTGCAGTAGCCGCTTTTTCCTCCACCTTAGTGAGACGCTCGTCGAATCGGTCCATACGCTCACTACTGGACTGCAACGCGGCTTTCAATTCGCCCAGTTCAAGATAATCTCTTTAATTTCTTGACGCACATCTTGGCGTAAACTAGTGAACTCGCCTGACAATGCCACCTGTAGTTGTTGCATCTCCTGCCTGAACGCCCGTAGGTCCAAGGTGTTTGAAGCAGTCTCAATGAACGGCTCAGACTCGGGAGTATGTAGCGGGACAGGGGACTCTGTGTCAGGATTTTAACAATATGGATCGTGTCGTCCGTTCCCTCCGGAATGCCAGCAATCTCCACGTCGTTCAGGAGGAGCTCCTGTTCCCTCTCATTGAGTTGGAGTCTCAACTCATCGATGGTGTACGAGAGGATGTTGAGTTGGTCGTCGGCGACGGGTGCAGTAGCCGCTTTTTCCTCCACCTTAGTGAGACGCTCGTCGAATCGGTCCATACGCTCACTACTGGACTGCAACGCGGCTTTCAATTCGCCCAGTTCAAGATAATCTCTTTAATTTCTTGACGCACATCTTGGCGTAAACTAGTGAACTCGCCTGACAATGCCACCTGTAGTTGTTGCATCTCCTGCCTGAACGCCCGTAGGTCCAAGGTGTTTGAAGCAGTCTCAATGAACGGCTCAGACTCGGGAGTATGTAGCGGGACAGGGGACTCTGTGTCAGTGGCAAAGGTGGCGGTCAGCCCTTTTACTGGGGTCAGAGAATTGTCTCCCTTGGGAGTGTTCCTCTTGCATGCAGGACAGACCCAGCCCTTAGAAAGTTTAACACATGTATCATCACACATCACACATAGCATCAATAAACATTTCCGGTGGTACGTAGCATGACACTTGCAACATAGGCGGGACACGCTCCGCATTTGGGCATGATAAATGTTTATTATTAATTTACGTACAGCACAGTTTATCTTATCAGCCTTATCAGAAGTATCAGCTGATAGACAGTGTTAACTCACTCAGTTAGAAAAACAAAGCGCAATAAGATATATCGAAGCACTTTTATCACTGTAATGTTTAACTTTAGGGTAGACCGTTAACTGATCTCACAAGTTAAAAAGAAAACACTGAATTATTAAGTTATTAAGCACAATTAACTTGAACCTATTATCTCAATCGGTTCACTGTGATTTATTTTATAATTTTAAGTAAACTCAATCACTGAGAAGCACTTAGTTTATTTTAAATATATTAACTTTAACGCAGGTACGGCCAGTCAGCTGACGACCGTGACGTCACCTCCATTTTCAGTTTTCAGTATTCAGTTGAAAGTTTACAGTTTATAGTTTACAGTTTTCAGTTTTCAGTTTTCAGTTTACAGTTTTCAGTTTTCTGATATCTGTTATCTGTTTCAGTTTCAGTTCAATTATTTTTTTTTCAGTTTTTAGTTTTGTTTTCTGTTTAGAGTTTTCAGTTTTCAAATTTCAGTATTCAGTATTCAGTTAAAAGTTTACAGTTTACAGTTTATAGTTTACAGTTAACAGTTTTCTGTTTTCAGTTTTCAGTTTCAGTTCAATTTTTTTTTTCAGTTTTATAGTTTTCTGTTTTCTGTTTTCAGTTATCTGTTATCTGTTTTCAGAGTTCAGTTTTCAGTTTTCAGTTTTCAGTATTCAGTTAAAAGTTAACAGTTTATAGTTTACAGTTTACAGTTTAAAGTTTACACTTTACAGTTTACAATTTTCTGTTTTCAGTTTTCAGTTATTTTTCAGTTTTCAGTTTTCAGTTTTCATTTTGTAGTTTTCAGCTTACAGATTACAGTTTACAGTTTACACTTAACAATTTTCAGTTTACAGTTTACACTTTACAGTTTTCAGTTTTTGGTTTTCTATTATCTGTTTTCTGTTGTCAGTTTTCAGTTTTCTGTTTTCATTTTTCAGTATTCTGTTTTCAGTTTTCAGTTTTCAGTTTTCAGCTTACAGATTACAGTTTACAGTTTACACTTTAGAGTTTTCAGTTTACAGTTTACACTTTACAGTTTTCAGTTTTAATTTTTCAGTTTTCTGTTTTCTGTTTTCTGTTTTCTGTTTTCAGTTTTCAGTTTTCAGTTTACAGTTTACAGTGTACCATTTTCAGTTTTCAGTAAACAGTTTTCAGTTTTCGGTTTTCTGTTAACTGTTATCGGTTTTCTGTTTCAGTTTTTAGTTTTCTGTTATCTGTTATTAGTTTTCTGTTTTCAGAGTTCAGTTTTCAGTTTTCAGTATTCAGTTAAAAGTTTACAGTTTACAGTTTATAGTTTACAGTTAACAGTTTACACTTAACAGTTTTCAGTTTACAGTTTTCAGTTTTCTGTTTTCAGTTTTAAATTTTTTTTTTTTTTCTTTTTTCAGTTTTTAGTTTTCTGTTTTCTGTTTACAGTTTACAGTTTTATGTTTTCAGTTGTCAGTTTACAGTTTTCAGTTTACAGTTTACAGTTAACAGCTTTCAGTTTTTTTTCATATTTCATTTTTCAGTTATCAGTTTTCAGTTTTCAGTTTACAGTTAACAGTTTTTTGTTTTCAGTTTTCAGTTTTTTTTTTCATTTTTCAGTTTACAGTTTATAGTTTACATTTTACACTTTTCAGTTTTAAGTTTTCGGTTTTCTGTTATTTGTTTTCTGTTGTCAGTTTACATCTACAGTTTTCAGTTTTTTTTTCAGTTTTCTGTTTTTGTTTATCTTCTTTTATTTGTAATTTTAGATAGGCTAATTCTTTATTTTTATATCTATTTAAGTAATTTTAGTTTTATTACCCGACTTCCAAGGAAGGGTTATGTTTTTGGCGCGTATCTTGTATGTATGTATGTAAATTTCTGGGTTACCTCGTATCTTCCAAACGGCTGGATGGATTTTGACTGTTGAGGTATCGTTAGATTCGTCTCAATAACCCGAGTGTTCTCAGATGTGTTCTTCTTCTTCTTTGACAGTCGGGTAAATAGAAAATTACTGACAGTTGAATGAATAGAAAATCACTGATATGAAATAAAACAAGAAAAGTTTACATAAAATTTTATTTAATTTCTATTAATTTAAAGTCTATTTTCGATGACACTAATAATTTATTACAAATAGATTTTCTTAATACAATTTAGAATATGTTGACGCTTACATACTAAATCATAGTTATATTATACATTTACTTATTGTAAGTATTGTATTTGTTTTACAGAGGGTGAAGCCAGACTAGGCGGTACCCACTCGAGCGGCGGTGGATGGCGGCGCGGGGCGGGCGGCAGCCGGCGCGGCGGGCGGCTAGTTCGCACGCACACGCGGCACTCCGCAGTCTACACAGGTAGGTACGTGCGATATGTAGGTACGTCAGTTGAATACCTCAAAGTTAATTTTGCGTTTTAAAGGCTGACGTGCGAACAGCTACTTGATAGTGTATTTATTCTATTTGAACGGATTTTAAAGAAAAAAATCGCTCGTGCGAATGAGCTCTAGAGTTTATCGGCGTTTTATAGGTACCTATAATGCACTTATTGACACTTTATTAGTATGAGACGCACGCGAACCGCACCGCACCCGCCCGCCCTGCATCAGCATCGGGATGAGATCACAACATAACATACATCACAAAAGTGTTACGGTAAGTAAGTACCTACCTACTTCAATGTAGACGACAATTAGTATCTATAATGCCTATAATCATTTATATTTTGTACCTTTATTTAGAATAATTCAGTGCCTGACTTACATTATAATTCATTATTATGTACATACATACGATGCCATATTACTAGTATAAGTACAAATATTAGTATGAACACAAACTGATTACCCGAGGTGGTACCTGCACTACCTGCTATGTACGTCGGCACCACCTATCGGCTATCACTCAATATTCAGAATACAAATCATGAACTCGCACGCACTGCACGCAGCATCACAATACATTATTATAGGTACCTAAATGATACACCGCTATCGCCGGAGTGCTGCCTGCTGCCTGCTGCCTGCTGCCTGCTGCCTGCTGCCTGCTGCCTGCTGCCACTAGACTGACAACCGCAGGCACGACCGCAGGGCACGAGCCACTCACGGCCGAGAAACCATTTAAAAAAACAAATTGAACATTCGGTCGGTGTTCGGTGCTTTTCAATTTCAACTGACGCGGAGCTGGGTGGAGTGGAGCTCCGCGTCAGTGGAAACGAAGTTTGAAGGCTTGGTACGTACCAAGCCCTCCATAATGTACGTACATACTTACATTACATACTAGGCATGGAAATTATTGCTACTTCTATTTCATTGTCACATGGTGATATGATTTCATTTTGTAACAGTGAAATCATCGGTGATTTTTCGGTGATCTATTTAAAGGGGTTTCCATCCAGGGCCCATTGATTTTTTCCACCCTGTATATTTTAATCTATACCACGAAGAAACATTATTTCATCAGTGTCCCTATAAATAAATAGGTATAAATAAGGAGGAAGTAACTAGTGTCTCGTAAATAGGTATATCATAGTTAAAGAAATGTAAGCTAACTGTATCTAACTAAAATCATGGTTGTCCAAATGCTACTAAATGTATGAACAAGCTTAAAGTTTAAAAAAACTCAAAACCCGACTGCTAAATATTTATACATTCACTGCCAATTCATTATTCCAAATTAAAAAAAAAACATTGAATGTATATTATGTTTTGAGTATATGAATAGGTACTCAAAACATTGTAACGTGACAACACAAAGTAACGTGAAGGTAGCTCAGCGAAATAGGCTATGGAAGAGGCTATGCTCGAGGTTTCCAAAATTCAGAATGAACCCATCTAACAGAACGGAGAACTAAAGTGGTCGACATAGCTCAGACAGACGAGACGATCAAGAAGCTAAAGTATGGACATCTACCAAAGAACCGACAGCCGTGGGGTCAACGTGTTCTAGAGGGAAGATCGCGTCTCATCTACGCAAGCAAAGTGTAGGTCGATCTCTGGCTAAAAAGAGCCATAACCTGCGCGTGATACCTGGCAGAAGGTGGATGAGAATTTTCAAAGATTGCGCTCAATGGTAATGAAAACTGCTGTATATTTATATGTGTGATGATGATGATGACGACAAGTAATGTTGTGTGTGCTTCAAGTACCTATGGGTTCTAGCCGCATGTACCCGGAGAGGTGGGCAACACTAGCCACTCTCTGGATACCTGAAGACGGACGGCGGCGTAGGGGTCGGCCGAGAAATCGTTGGCGGGACGATCTGAACGGATTCGAGAGGGAATGGTGGGAAGCTGCAAAAGACGAAGTTACTATGCAAGTGCGGGCGGCGGCTGCCGCTGCGGTTCCGGTCACTTTGTCATGTGCGCTTGTACCTACCTACTTAACTTATCTATGTCTACGCACATACACTATGATAATTGCTACGAGTAGATAAGTAGGTATAGTAATGTATTGTAGTGCAGAGTGCCTGAACTCGGCAACATTTTCGTCGAGCGTCATCGCATCATCGTCGTCGTCGTCGTCGTCGTCAAACGAATACATTATTAGTACGAGTACTTACTTATTTTAATCTTCAACGGAACTCTCCAAATCATACCTACATTATACATAGGTATAATAATTATATTATCTATTATTACTACTACGTTATTTTATTCCATTGCTTTACAGATTCAGTGCCAGATATAACGATATTATTATATTATTATGTCGGTAGGTCTAGTCTAAGTACTCCGAGGTAACAGTAGTCATGCTAGCTAGGTACGTACGAGTAGATCTAGCTAGACTTCGATACTTAGGTACCAATTACTACCATCGGCACCGCCCTACAATTAAGAAACAATAAGTGCTCGTGTTTTTATTTCGTCTTACATGCTTCATGAATAGCACACAATGTGTGTTGTAGAGAATGTAAGTGAGCTATTTTATAATAGATGCAGTGCGGTGCGAGGCTCCGAAGGTATAGCGACTCCTATGCCTCCTGGCACTGGAGCCGCTGGCCCCGCCGTGCATCACACAAATGAAATGAGAAACTAGGTAGTTAGGTACAGATGAGTACTTACTCTCTACCGCCACACCAGCTTTGCCGCAGCCCTCGCAGGGACCACCTACTTAGACCGGGGAACGACACTCACGTGACCCTCCTGCAACTGCACGATACCGCGAGACGTAGGGAAAGTGTGGAGGATTCGTACACTTTTTACTCTAAGCATTATAAAATAAATTGTAACAGCTATTTCAAAATAATTACAATGCTGATATATTAACTATATATCTGGCTTTTATAATAATACAGTTTAGTGTGGATACAAGGCAAAATGAAAGAGCAGTGGTAGTTTAAAAAAAAAATGGAAAACGTACGAATGTACCCCGCGCGTGTGTTGGATTCGTACATAGTATGGGGCACATTCGTACATAGTGGGGTGCCTTCGTACATAGCAATCAATAAGGCCATATAATACACAATAATGGGCTCAAAATTATCAGAGACTCGGCCATAAATTAAGTAATAATAGTTGACAATATTGGTTTGAGAAATAAACTAGAAAAAATTAAACTCTTACATATTTTAGTAATTTATTCTAATATTTGTTAATGAAATTAAAATTACTCATTATTTAGAGTAACAGGCTTCTAAAAAGTCCTTGATTGGAAATTAAATCTTTATTAGATTTAACTATCAGAGTAAAACACCACTATTCTTGCATATTCTACCTATTCTACTATTGGGTACTATACAAAGATAGGTATTTTTCAAAACTAATGATGAAAAAGTCTCCTCTTTGTCCTGGTTCCTCTTTATATAAACTCGCGGGATTATTCTAAAATACAATTATAGGTATTGTTCAGCAAACTTCATGACGCAGGCCATAAGTGGGTTGTACGAATGTACAACAATGTACAATGTACCTTCGCTCATGACTGTACGAAGGTACCCCAGCCCAGAAAAATAGGATTTTTTTTAAAATAAAAATAACTGTAGTGGTTTTCCCGAATTGAATGTTTGCATATTAATCTAGGGCATCACATCATAAACTATTATAAATTAGATTTACAATTTGAGCTAAACTTATTAGAGAAAAACGGGTTCAAAGGTGAAACCAAAAATTATTTAGGCAGCCCAAAAACACTTTTCGACTCGTTCCCAGCAAAGCCAGCGGCCACACAGCCACCCCACTTCTTGGTTAGCCTAGGCGTTCGAGCGAGAGTCACGCACACAAATGCAGACGTGTCAATGTATTTCGTAGTCCACTTTATGACCACTGTACGAATGCTCCTTATGTACGAATCCTACCCACCTTCCCCTACTGCAGGTGCGGGCTGCAGGTGCGGGCTGCAGCGATGACGAGGTGTGGTCCGTGCTCCGTGTGGTGGGGCGCGGGTGGTGAGGTGCTACCCGACCTGTCTCGGGAGCGGCCGGCGGGCGCCGCGGCCCTTACCCGTACATAGTGCCCGAACATCTATCTCAAATGTTAACGTTATAAAGGTATTCCTCCTAGAAAGTAACGATTAAGTAACTAGGTATATTACAATATTTATCATCTCACTACCGACGAGGAGCTCGCACCTCGAGGCTCGTCGATATATAAAGCGAAAATTGAGCATCAGACTTTCAATAATTCCTAAGAGTCGTAGGGGAGCGCGTGATATGTGGCTCGGCTTGGGCGCGGGGCGCGGGTGTTGGGTCTCGGGGCGTGGGGCGCGGGGCTCACTTGTCCGCCAGCAGCACCAGGTCGTCGGCCACCACGTCGCTCACGTGCAGGTACACGATCCAGTACATCAGGTTGAAGCACACGAAGCACACCGGGAACACGATGCGCGAGTACTTGTCGATGTCGGACGGCGTGATGCCGAGGTACTTGCTCAGGTCCTTCCCAGGATGCAGCGGGTGCATGGTGGGGGGCGCGGGGTCGGCGGGCGGCGCGCCGGGGGCGGGCGGCGGCGCGCACGCGCGCCCAGAGCCCAGCGTGTTCTCCAGCGTGCCGCCCTTCGAGTGCGCCTTCGGGTCGCGCACCTTGTAGCGCACCTCCTGCAACAGGCGAGCGGCGCGGTCAGCGGACGGTGGGCCGGGCTGGGCCGCCGGGGAGGCCGCACTCACCGAGGAGCGGCCGGGCGCGGGCGGCGGGCAGCGGCCGCCGCTCAGCGTGCTCATCTTGGAGAGCGAGTGTGCGTCCCAGCTGCAGGGCGGCGGCGGCGGGGCCTCGGCCGCGCGCACGTTCTTCTCCGCCATGATCTTCTGTATCGCCACGAAGCGCTGCTTGCGCATCTGTATCCGCTTCGACATGTAGCCGACGGTGGCGTACTCTGCGGGGGGGCGGTGTGTCAGAGAGGGAGTCGCGGTCGAGGCGGTCGCGGTCGGTCGTCTAGGTGGATGAACCTACCCAGCAGGCTCGTGAACACCATGACGAAGCAGGTGCCGAGGTAGACGTCGATGGACTTGACGTAGGAGATCTTGGGCAGCGCCGCGTTGGTGGAGGACATGAGCGTGGTCATGGTGAGCACGGTGGTAACACCCAGCTGCACGCGCGCCGGCGTCGCGTTGCGGTTCAGCCAGAACGACACCCAGGAGATGATCACGATCAGCCCCGACGGGATGTAGATCTGGATGAGGTAGTAGCCCATCGAGCGTACGAACTGGATCTCGCACGCCAGCCGCGAGTAGTTACCTGCGCTCCGAGAGAGACACTCCCTTCAAATCACATTTCACCAAAAGTAACCACGGAAATACTTCATTTGTCATAGCCACAAGGAGGGGCGCTCGTCGAGAGTACCGAGCGAGAGGAAGAAGATGAAGGTGAGTACCTGTGGTGAGCGAGATCTCCATGGCGCGCTGGCGATGGCCGAGCACCTTGAACTGCGGCAGCGACACCTCGTGCGACACGCCCACGGAGTTGGGGCCCTCGTTCCACTTGTAGCGGATGTCGCGCATCGTGTATCCGACTGCGGCAGCGAGGCGCGTCAGAGAGGGCGGCGGGGCGGGCCGGCGGCGGCGCGGCACCGGCTCGGCACGGGGCGGGGCGGGGCAGGGAGGGTCGGGGGTCGGAGGGGCGGAGAGCGGCGCGGCGTACCTGTGGAGAGCGCCACGACGGTGGAGCGCTGCCGATGGCCGAGCACGCGGAACTGCGGCAGCTGCACCTCGCTGCTCATGCCGACGCTGGCCGCGCCGTCCCGCCACACGTACAGAATGTCTGTCATCGTGTACCCGACTCCGGAGACATGCCAAACACACGGACGCTATCACTCACGGGCGTAGGGGGGGCGGGGCTCGCCGCCCGCCACCGCGGCCGCCGAGACGACTCCACTCCGAGATGATAGAAAAATAAAAATACTACTCTTCTAGGTATCTAAGTATCTACCACGTGCGGTGAGGTGTATGGTCGGGAGATAACGTCTTCACAACAAAAACAACGATAAAATATGAGCGAACACCGGAATGTCAGATTGCAGGAGTGACACGCGGGGAGGTATGGTGCGCGTGATGGTGTCGCATGCAGGGCGTGCGCGGGTCGGGGGGAGGGGATCCCTCTGCGGGTGCGGTATGCGAGAGGAGGCGCGGCACGTGGCAGGTCGGGCGCTGTGCTCGCTGGCGTGTCCCCGAGAGGCCAGTGCCGGCGTGCCGGAGCCGTGCCGCTGCCGGTGCCGTGCCGCAGCCGGTGCCGTGCCGGTGCCGGTGCTGTGCCGGTGACGTCGCGATCCGTGTCGCGGCACGTCGTACGACAAGCCCCGGTGAACGTGACTAGGTATATAGGTCCGGAGGATGCTTCGGTGAGCGGCACACATTATTTAATTATTTTTCTATCATCGATGAGGGATAAAATACTAATTGTGGTTAATTATCAAATTGGAGCCTAGTTCATTTTCTAAGATTTTCAATTCGGTGAATTGGATTATGAAATTACCTAGACAAGTAAATATTACATTTAGTCTTCGCTAGCAAAGTTGGTTAGACACTGACACGATCGTTTCCATCGAAAGCACACAGGACACCCACACGGTGACACTTACAACTCTCGATCTCGATGTGGCACAGCTGCCGGTCCATGGGGAAATACTGCAGGTTCATGGGGCACGAGGCGGTGATGGTCAACCTGCAAGCGAGCCGGCGCGTGAGAGGGGGCGGGGGCGGGGGTTGGGGGGCGCCTCGGGCGGGGGGGGGGGTACCTGATGGAGCGCGTGATGGAGCCCGAGTGGTGGATGCGGATGAACTCGTTGCTGGTGGTGGCGGTGTGGAAGTAGGACTGCTTCTCGTTCACGAAGAACGTGTCCGGCACCCAGATGTTCTTGATGAACTCTGAGCCGACAGACAGCGTCTCGACGCCGGGCCGCTTTTTGTACGCGAGCCGCGGGTCCGTCCAGAATTGGCGGAAGTAGAAGTCCAGCGTGAAATCCTGCAACCGAGCGAGCGCCGGCGTCATCCACCGCCGCACCGCAGCCGGGCCGCAGCCGTGCCGCAGCCGTTGCGGCCGAGTGGGGCGGCGCAGCGGCGGCACGAACCGGCCGTGTTAGGCAGACACGGGCACGATATTCAACAAACATTGTGAAACAGCAAGCCGTCGGAAGCTCGATGCATGTCACGATACATTCCAATGATCGGATGGAGGGTGCAGCGAGAGAGACAGAGATTCGGAGAGGAGGATGAGAATGAAGCGAGGTGAGATGCATGGTGAGATGATGCGGGTGAGGCGAAGGGAGGGGCGAGGGCGGAGGACAGGGGGACGCGAGCCGGCCGAGAGCGGCTCCTCGACCACCTTGGCGGCGTCCGGCGGCGAGTGCCGAGGGAGGCGCTGCCGTACTTATCAAAAACGTGTGCCATATACCCATATGGGTCACCTAGTAAATACAGGTTATGCTAACACATCATAGTTACGGGCACGAAAGCGCAATTAGAAGTAGGCAAATGGCAATTGAAATGAGGCCGGTCAGATAGAATCGCGTCGAAGTAGCGGGACGCGTGCGGCACGGCGCGGCGCGTCTGCGGCCGGCGGCCGGCCGCGGGACGGTCGCGCGCGAGTCGCAGCATCGGTCGTGCGAGTCGAGTGCCGCTTCACGCGCGCTCCCATCACACACACGAACATACAACACATAGATAAATACATACACAAAACGTGAACTAACGCTCCTCATTCGTTAAAGAATATTCAGGAGGACTAAGACACAGAAGAAAGCGGATCGCTCCACCAAAGGCATAGGTTCATGCTCGCAGCCTCGAGTCTGGGGCTGCTGGGGGCAGGGGGCGGGGGACGGTCAGTACCATGAGCACTTCCGAGACGGAGCTGATAGACAGCACATACATGGTGACGCCCACCTCCACCGGCGGACCTGCAACAAGCGCACGGTGAGCACCGGGCGGGGCGGGCGGGGCGGTCGGAGAGGGCGGGGGGGTGATGCGTGACGTGCGTGACGCCGCTTGCCGCCTACCGGTAGTACTATATCAATAACCAATACCATTTGGACTTCAGACAGAGAGCTGATCGAGAGCACGTACATGGTAATCCCCACTTCGACGGGCTGTCCTGCAAAACCATTCAAATTAACACACAACACAGAATAAGAGTAGCGTCGCGCGTCGGTGGTGGCTCGCAGCGTGCGGCGCGGCAGCGCCCGGCGAGTAAACTGACCTCCGTAGTTGGGCCTCACTCTCTTGTCGTAGCTGATGCTGAACGAGTCCAGGATGGAGGAGATGTTGACGTCCCCGAACATGCCGCCGCCGCCGCCGCCCCTGCCGACAACACACACGCGTCACCGACCGCACCGAGAACGCATCGCGTGCTGCTGTGCTGTATGATGGCTGTAACTTCCATTTATTTCAGGGTAAAATAATCAAAAAGCTGTATGTAGATGATTGTGTGTATATGTCCGACGATCACTATCGAGTTTCTCGACCGATCTATAACGGAAGGTAGGTAAGTAACTTGTGGTCGGGACTCGAGACGCCTCGGGTTAGCTTGGCATCCCCGGCGCGCGGCTTCGGCGCGGGCGGCGGCCGGCGCGGAGGCCGGCGCGGCGCACGCATCGCAGCCGCTCTCGTCAACACTAGGTGTTATTTTATTTGAGTTGAAATCATTAAGATTGAACAGAATTCGTTCGTACAGTTGTAGAATGTTGCGGGATCGTTATAAGACTTGCACCGAATTCACCAATTCTAGCACATTCGGAAACGGAACCTGTTCAATATTGAGTTACAACTTTGAAAGGGTCTAACATTTAAACGGGTTGAGTAGACACATACATTATAGGTCCCCAAATATTTGATCGTAGTATATTCTCAACGTAACCTGATGACACTTCGGGAGCGCGTTGCGGTAAACGTACCTACTTATTGACCGTTCTATCGAATTGCACCAACGACAGGAGTTGGGCCCAGAATAGGGGGGTTGTGCATCCAATGTGTACATCTTAGAAAGTACGATATCTAGGCTTATCATTTTTATTTCAGGATTAAGTTAAGAATTTCTTAAAAGTTTGAAGAAATTTGCAAATCTGTAGATCTGTTTTGCTTGGGCCCTCAGTTCAAACATGTATGAACTGAGGGACCAAGCAAAAGCGCTATAAATCTGTAATGCCTTATTCTACATATTTGTAAATTTCTTAAAACTTTTAAGAAATTCTTAACTAAATTCTGAAATAAAAATGTTTAACCTAGAGATAGTACTTTCTGAGATTTAGGATATGCCTCTTTATGCAAGCGTCTGGATTGAGGGACCAAGTAATTTCATCATAACAGCTTTATTTCAAGTTTAAGAAATATGGCTGATTGCTATAAGTTTTTACTATTTTTAACTAATTTCCCTATAAATCTTATATCGATTCTCGAAAATTTTAAAAAATGGGCCCTCAGTTCAGATGCACAGCACACAGAATATGGAAACCCTGCCAAAATGTAGGTGCACCACAAATGTTTAATTACCAAAAAAACTTCAAATGGGCGCGATGCAGTAATATGGGTGCTACGTTGTAGTTTTTCGTAGACTTTCGCGATTATCACACATAGTTATTTGATTATAACGGGTATATAGTCAACCCGTGACCACGGCTGTTGCAATACAGTCGAAACGTCGGGACTCAAAAACATACGAGGTGAGCGCGATAAATACCCGTTATAATCAAATAACTAATGCTACGTTGTATCTATGCAGTCAGAAATTTGGGTTTCTACGTTTCAAACGCGAGATTTAGCTGTACGTAAGGTTATGTATGCATGTGTGTGTAGACTGTAGTGTAGAGCATGGTACGTAACATATATAATAAAAACTAGCTGAGTGTACCCAACCAAACGCCTCACCAAGTCCTTATAGATATAGAGATAACTATCTACATTTAGATTATAACGATCTAGATCAAAATCTAAAGTTTTTATGACTGTCTGTATGTAGGTAGGTACTTATTCGTTTACTTAGGTACAAATTTTATTGTATTGTGTTTGTGTACATGCTCGGTACAATGTTTGACCTAAGCATGTCTAATTGACAGCAAATACCTATTCCAACGCTCTCGTCGGTCTCTGCGCGCTCGGCATCGGCAGGTATTCACAATCGCACGCAACAAAAACACTGCTTTGGTGCAGTGCTTATCCTATTAGGTAAGTAAGTAAAGTACCGATGTATTTTTGTCTAAGTCATACCTACGTGCTAATTTAAATGTTTAATTATTATGATTGCTTATTACAGAGCGTAGGTACTTTTAAGGTTTCTGTGCGAGGCTAGCTAGGTGTGAATGCGCTTTACACAATGCTGCAATGTATTCGATCCAGTTAGATAGGTACCTATTCCACTAAAATACATAATTACCTACATAAAAGTGTCTTTTACCAATTCTATTCTATGGAAGGTAAGTACGATTAGGTAAGTAGGTACATCATAAGTATGTAAGTATTTTACTTACCTTCTACGCAAGCAGCACAGTGCAGATAAACGTACTTAGATCTACATAGTTTCTAACTACAAAGTACCGCCACTGGGTAGTTAGGTATTCTAAGTATGTTCAATGTAGGAGGCCTAATACTAGGTATAGATACGTATTACGCACCTAGCTACCTAACTAACATAATGTAGGGTACGAGTAGTTCCTACGTATGTAACACTATGATAATGCAATTCTTTTCGACAATCTGTAGGTAAAGGCAGCTAAAGCTAGGAACATTTTGCCAAACGGGGTGCTCTTAAACATCGTAAGGGGTGCGGGCGGGCGGTGCTCGCAAACGGAATAATTTATCGGATAGTGAGGTGAGTGACTGGGTGAGAAGCATCTTGTGGGTAACGGGAGCGCCGCCGGAGCCCGGGGCGGGGCCGTCGGGCTGGGCGCGTGCGGGCCGCGGCCGGGACACTCACTCGACACGGTTGGCGCGAGGCAGGGAGGCGAGCAGCGCGAGCAGCAGCAGCGGAGCGGAGCGGACGGCGCACATGTCGGGCGCGCGTCGCCGCCCACCGAGCCAGGCGCACTGCCGCCGCCGCCGCCGCGCGCCGCCGCGTCGCGCCCGCCCGCGCCATCGATCCGCACGCGTGACGTCACGCGCCGCGTGCCACTGTGCCCGGCCACCACTGCTCCGCCCCCACCCCCGCCCGCCAGCCTGCACCAGCCAGCTCGGAGCCTCGGGGGGTATCTACCTTAGTTGCTATAACACTGGTAAGGTAGGGAAGGTATCCGAAGATTGTTGATGGAACCTCAAGCTCGGAAGCAATGCATCTACTAGTTTTATTTACTTAAATCATCTGATCCTCAATGGATCCTCATAACATTACTTTAATTTTTATTATTATTACTTTGAATAATTAAACACATTCAATCAAGTTTTGGGTAAGTTAAGTACCCAGGTCAAGTTTTGTTTCTTAGGTCAAAAACGATTTTACTGAACTTCTTATCGTGTCACTTAGTTCCTTCGAACCAGTGTGGTGAAAGGATTTCAAGTGCGCCTCGAAGAGGCTCATTTCGTGCACTTGACACATGTTTTCGAACTTTAGGTTCTACGACATGCCGGTTTCCTCACGATGTTTTCCTTCACCGTTGCGAGAACGTGGGATGCATACATAGATTTTTCGACTGAAAAACCCATTTACGCATGACTGCCACCGGGATTCGAACCCGCGACCGTCAGATCGCAAGGTAAGGGCCTCATCCACTCGGGCACCACGTCCTCTAAACAGCCTCGATCGGTTTATTTATACAGGGCCGGCTTAACCTATTGTGCAGGGTGTGCGTTGCACACGGGCGCTCGGTCCTAGGGGCCGCCGAGCGCCACTCGCCGCGAGCGCTCTAGGGCGGCCGCGGACGCCCTAGCGACCGCTGGCACCCGGGGACGGCCGGCGAATCCCCTAGGGCGGCCGTGGGCGCCCTGGCGACCGCGAGCGCCCTAGGGTGGCCGTGGGCGCCCTGGTGACCGCGAGTGCCCTGGGGCGAAAATTTTGCGGTCTACTTTGTTCTATTGCGTGTTTAAGGGTCCTGATAGAGTAATTTTCAGGACTATTGGCGTGAAAATTTGCGGCTCACTTCACTCGCCGCGATCAGGTTACTTTTATTGGGTGATTTTGGGTCCTAATACAGCGATTTCCCTAAAAAGTAAACTGTTTTGTGCCCTGATAAAGCCATTCTCCCAATTATATTAAAATTTGCGGCTCGCTTCTCTCGTCGCGATCAGGTTGCTTTTACTGGGTAATTTTTGGTCCTGATACTGTGATTTTTTCTAATAAGTTTAGTGTTTTGGGCCCTGATAAAGCTTTTTGTTTTTGTTCCTAGAAAAAGAGAAAGTTTTGACACTCTGGGGCGGAGCGGCCAAAACCTTGATCATCAAATAAGAAAGAGCTCAGAGATCAGTCCTAAAAGTAATGTTCCGCAAGCCTTTTCGATACCCTACCAAATCCGTCTATCAAGAATCCAATGTTTTGTCAGTCCGTCAGCTCTACATTCAAAGAGCAGTACTATCATACCACAAGTCCCTCGAAAAAGTTCCACTCTCACCCTTCTTTCCTCTGTTCCGAGAACTAAACCTGAATTTGCCAAGCGTTTTAGCAACTACCACTTCCCCTTTCTCTACAAATAAGCAATAATCAAGTATGTCCTCAATTCGTGCTCTCTACATAGTGCCAAAGTTAAAATCAGGAAATGGCTGGTCACTCTTGACTGCGACGAAACAGAGTCATTATTGGTTGCAATTGTTTAAAGAATGTTCACACGATATAATATCTAATCTCATTATTCACACTTCCATGCAGCCACTATAACATCCACTCTCTTCACACACACCCACTTACACTCACCCTCTTATCTTAATCTTAATTAATTTTAAATTTAATTTTAACCGTAAATATTTATTCTTATCATTGGTTTGTTAATCCACTTTTAATTGTAGTAAAAATCAACAACTTAGGAATTGTTTCACCTAACTGTAACAAACGTAATTCATTAATCTCAACATTTTGATTTAAATCTAGAGTTACCTACTTACTAATTAATGTCTGTCTTGTCTTGCATGTTCTCTATAATTCTGTAATTCAGGAAATGGTCTTTCGGATCCCGCGATACAGGCTAGTCCTAGTGCGGGGTCCATGGGTTAAAACTCTTCCTATGTAACCTGTTTTCGAAATAAATATTTAGTATTTTGTTTTTGTATTTTAGATACCTACACCACCTACACTACAAAGTTATTTAGAATATCTAACCCATGACAAAGAACCTATAGGCACAGAGTAGGTAGGTACCTACTAAGATATACCTACACAACTATAAGTAAGGTCATGTTTAATATTTAAGGTTACAAAATTTAGTGTTGTTCTGTTGAGTACATAATTGGCTATAAATGCAGTACTTACAAAAAAAAAATATAACTTAACTGGCTAGTTTTTGCATTTCGTGAGGAAACGTAAAAAGGAGTAGTATTTTTTCAATTAGAATATTCTCAATTGGTATAATTTTGTCTAATATGCCCTTAGTATAAATAGAAACGGTAGCTAAAGTTACCTTTTATTATTGTTATAACATTCAATTCATATTTCTAGGACTTATAGATATTATGTAATGGTCATTTTCGTACACGAACCACATATTAGTCAGAGTACTACGTACGTGACACGAACTGGCGTAGTTTTGGTTAAAAAACAATGGCTGCCATTTCAAGGGGGTAGGTCGGGGGGGGAAGGCGGAACTACCGAAATTAAACTTGAAAACAAATCCCTTAAATACCGGTAACACAAGACCAAACACGTTGTATATCAGAGTGACACTACACTACCTACCGATATACCGACGGGCATAATATTGTGAACCCGCTCTAACTAGCACTCATCCCCCACTTGTGATAATTATTTTTACAATAATTCAATAAAACATGAATATTTAATAACTTGACCACATTGCGATAATTTACTTGACACTGGCTAAATACACTAATATGTGTGGAGCGAAACACTAAGAATAAACGAATAAAATCCCCCACTTGTGGGGATTTAGAATAAGTTTATGGCCCTCACTTTACGGGCAGCCAATAAAAAACCTTTGCGACAAGCTTGAGACCATTGCCGTGCGGTAAGATGTCAATGTTTGCGAAGGAACGTCAAAGTCAAAGTCAAGATAACCATTTGGTGCAAGATATTTACAGATCAGTAAAATAGGGTTCAGCTCTTCTCAATGAATTGGACACTTATTATGGGTTGAGTACACTAAAAAGTCCCTCAGTGCCTTACGCGTACAATATAATATTATCTAGCAAAAAGCGCATCTTTATGAGGTCTCGCGAAGTTTTTTTAGCCAGCCATAAATAAAATTAAAATTAGAGTTATTATGCCCATGGTAGGCTTTTAAAACTAGGATATGGTTACCTTACCATATCCTAGTTTTATAAAGCAAGACCAAATTATATTTTAAATTATATTTTATTTACCAAATTTTTTTTTCTTTCTTTCTACTGGGTAGGTTTAATAAGTTTCGTTATTAGTTGAAAGAAATTAATAAGTCTATGGTTTTGTCCTAATGCAAACTACGAACGGAACACTCAGTCGAAAATAACAAGTTTACTTGGCCATTAAAACAATAATTGTATTGTGTCGTCACATGAACGTTCCGCATAGTCCGCGTGAAGTCGTGTTTCGCTAAATAAAAACAAGCGGGTGGAGTTGATAAGCCTGCGAGCGTGGGTTGGCGTGGGTCCGTGTTCGTGGCTTCCTTCCCGCGGAGTCGGCGCGGCGGCGGCGGCATGGCGCGGCGCGCGTGAGCGGCGGCCGCGGCGGCAGCAGGTGGGTGCCATGCTGCCATGTGACCGCGCACGTGCGCCCTGATCCGGTTAGCGGCGCCCGTCCGCGCCCCGCACTCACCGCACTCACCCCGCCTCGCGCTCTCTTGCAGGCCTCTGGCGCGGAGTCGAGCGGCGGAGTGCGGCGCGCGTCCGACATGAGCCAACATCACTACTCCAACGGGGACGGTGAGCATACCCTCCGCACCACACACCACACAATAGTAAGGATATAGCGCAGGAGCCGGTGCCCACATGCCAGAGCAGAGTGCGCTGTGCTAGTGCTGCTCATGCTCAGTCTGCTCACTTGCACAGATATCATTATTGTTTGACTTGTATGTAATAGGATAGTCAACCAAGCATATTATTCTAAATGATATACAATTAGTGAGTAGGTCTCTAAGAAAACTATTAGCATCTTAATTATTTAGTTTCCTTGTGATTTCTCATCATATGATTGTGTAAATTAATTGGCATGTGATGAGAGCATAGTAACATTGTGTGGCATGCCAGAGGCAAGACAGATGCCTCCCGCTGGCTGGTTCTGACGATACGAGCTTCTTGACGACGTAGGTACACACATTGCTGAATACTAGGTGTAGCTTTTGCAATTCACCATATTCAGCAATTCTGAGCATGAAGCCTCAGGCCTCTTCAGTGAACAATCTTTTATTTCTTCCATCCAATCCACAACCAGCATCATAGACAGATAAATAATTGAAATGGTGTCATTAACCACCGACACAGAAACAATACCTCACTATAGTGGGTTCTATATCTCTGGTGACCAGGTGACCAGTGCGGAGCGAGCACTCCAACACTTTTAAATATTCTATCAGCTATCCAGTTCCCATAGTACAAGCACTCCACAACATAACCCTGCATGGCTAGCTTCACAATAAACACACCATGGGGAGTATTACTTATATGTACATTATAATTATTTCTCTAGATAAGAATTTAATTTCCAGCTCAAGTACATGTTATCTATGTGCCTCTACAAATAATAATTAGAAATTGAGCCACAATTAGTTCAGGAGTGTGCAAAATTATTTGCGTTGCAAATTAACCCGGGGAGCGCACAGAAGGGTCATATTGACCCGAGTCATTTTGAATCGCGTCGTATTTTAAGAATTTAGATGAGAGGTTTTTAGGGGTCTCAGCAGCAGTAGCAATTATGCCAAGTAGATATGTAAATGAAATGAATTGAACATAATTATGTATTTACAATATGGTCTTAAATAAATTGAGTCCATTTTATTTCATGCCGTAGTGGGTATGCAAATATTAAGTCATAGTAAAGGCAATAAATAGCAAGTAGCCATAGAACGTTCAATGAGGCCGGGCGCCCGCGACACGCGACGCCGCCGCCGCGCGCCGCCCGCTCCCATGAGAGCGCACGGCCACCGCGCGAGTCGCGGCGCGGCAGTCGGTCAGGGCCGAGCTGCTGCGGTCGCGACTGGCCTCGGCCACGCCACGCGACGCGACGCCTCGCCACGCTCCGACGCAATTGACATTCTACTACTTCATTTGCTAGAGGAGTAGTAAATGAATTTAAAATTAAAATAAGAAAATTATTAATTGAAAAATCTTACTATACTATTGACAAAGCTATTGCGGATAACTTTAGTACTGACTGTACCTAAATGTTAACATTATTATTATTATATTTTGACGTATCCAAGTGTACCAAAATGTATCAAAATGGAATAAAGAGATTGTATTGTATTGTATAGTCGGATCACTGGGCGGCTCGATGTGAAGACTCGTTCTTGTTCAAGGATAAGATAGATATTTCTGTTTTGAGCTTCCCGCATACCTAAACTGCAAACACAACCAGACTATTCTCAATGAATCAAATCACAATGGAGCGGCGAGCGGCGCGCGCGGCGACAGGCGGTCGTATCGTAATTGGCTCAATGAGCCCAGGGTCGCGCTTCCCATGTTAAAGGCTCCGTCTAGCAGGAAGCGTTCTCAGCGCGCGTCAAGGCGTACGTTGCGTTGAGCTATAACGCTGCATTGTGTTGTACAGATATATATATTGAGACTAAGGGCCCGTCAAACAGTCCTGACGCCGCGACAGAACGTAGCGTACTGCTAGCGCCGGCGCTCGGAGTGACAGTAGAATACCATCATAGTACAACACAGGTCGCTATAGCGCGGCGTCAACTTAGCGCCCTGACGCGGCGTAAGGACGCTTTTTGTTCGGCGAAGCTTTTAATGGGAAGATATGACATTTTACATTTGAAAAACACTTGTGAAACAAATTTTACGATTGAGCAAAAAATGAAGGTTTCTGTCATATGACTCCCTCTGTTTGACGTCAACGTGGGTGTGGCAACAGAGGGCGCGGGCAGCGGGGGCGGGGAGAGCAGCGGCAGCGGCGGGGAGGAGGAGGCGTGCTCGGAGCTGTCGCTGGAGGACGCGGCGGCGCCGGCGCGCGCGCTGCTGGCGCTCAACGCGCTGCGCAAGTCGCGCCAGCACTACGATGTGGTGCTGGTGGCGGGCGGCGCCGAGGTGGCCGCGCACCGCGCCGTGCTGGCCGCCGCCTCGCCCTACCTGCTGGAGGCGCTGGACGGCGCGCGCGCGCCCGACGCGCCCTACCGCGTCGAGGGCGTGGACGGCGACGCGCTGCGCGCGCTCGTGGAGTACGCGTACACGGGCGCGCTGCGCGTGCGCGACGCGGCGGCCGCGCGGCGTCTGTACCGCGCGGCGTGGCGGCTGCGCGTGGAGGCGGCGCGCGCGCACCTGGCGGCCGCGCTGCTGCGCCGCCTGACGCCGCACGACTGCCTGGGCGTGCGCGCGCTGCCCGGCCTGCGCGCCGACCAGCTGGCGCAGCTGGACGCCTACATCGCGGACAACTTCGAGGAGGTGTGCGCGGCGGGCGCGCTGGCGGCGCTGCCGCAGATCCGCATCGCGGTGCTGCGCGAGAGCAGCGCGGCGGGCGGCGGCGAGGCGCCGCGCACGGTGGCGGCGGCGGCGCTGGCGTGGCTGCGCGAGCGCGCGGCCGGCGAGCGCGAGTTCGCGGCGCTGTGCGAGCGCCCGCACCTGGTGTACGTGGACGCGCGCGGCGCGCTGCGCGACTGCGGCGAGCTGCCGCACGCGGCGGGCGACGCGCCCGAGCTGCAGCAGTACCGGCGCGAGGCGGCCGAGCGCCGCCCCCCGCCCCCGCCGGACGCGCCCCCCGCGCCGCCCACGCCCCCCGCCGCGGTGCCCGGTCAGTACCCACTAGGGCATAGTACCGGGAAATCCCGGAACCGAAAATCCCGGGAAATCCCGGGATTTTCAGCTGTGTCCAGCACCGGGACTGGAAAAATCCAGTACCGGGATTTTCGGTACTTTCGGGATTACTTAAAATTTTGTGTTTAAGAGCTTTTTTTAGGGTTTTAATCTTTAAAACCATAGCTAAATAGTGCATTCTGTTAGTATAAAGAAGAAAGGACAGTAACTCCTATACCCGCTGGATCCTACCCGCCCATATTACTGTAACTTTCGAAAATGTTGTTGATGTTTAAACTTAGTAAATGTTGCAATATCAACTTATTGTTGGTATCGTCGTCCCAATGCATTTATTTAAAGAATGACATGGGCTTTGGGGTTGTTTGTACTGACATGACGGTCACTCCACAACCTAAGCCACTGAACTTAGTATTGTTATTTTATTATGAGCCTGAATCGTCCCACTGCAAGGCCTCCCTTCCTTCTTTCCACTCTTTTCTGTCAAGGACAACTGTCTTTTAGTCTTCCAACAAGGAGTCTAGCTCGTCTCTCCATCTTCTCTGATGTTGTCATCAACAGTCTAATAGCCTACTATTATATAAGAAATAATGAATAATGATTCCGTTTTCCGCAATGAGACTGTGCTTTATGTTGATTTAAATCAGCTGACTATCGATATACGGATTTATAAGCTTTGTTAATGACATTAGTTCCCTGTTATCTCAAACTCCGAGCGTAGCTCGTTTCATAGTGTATTTTTGCGTCTTTTATCTAGATATCTAGCAGAACAGTGAGTGTTCACGCCTTAGCTGAGTATTTCATTATGGGTGGAACGCACTGGTTAAAAATCAACGGGTTGTGTCGTAAATTATAAGTAGATACTACATTACGTTACGTTTTTGACAAACTATTGAAACTGACACACATCGATGAGTAGATATGATTATGAGTGTGATAAACTACAGAGGAAATTAACAAAATTGGCACTTTCTCATTTTAATATTCTTATGAGGCCGATGTCAATGACATTGACATGAGCATTGACTTGTGTAGATTAATAACAAATAACAAATAAAGTACGATTAAAAACTATTTTTTATCAGAAATCAAATCCACCTTCGTTTAAAAGTGTTGTTACGCATGTGACGTACTAACTTTTGAACTGTAATCTTATACAATCCACTTCAAAACTTTCGTTATAAGCCATTTATACTTGAAATATAATTAAAAAATTAGACTGTATTGTTAATGCAATATTCAATTAGTTACGCGAATTTACTCTCTTACAAATCATGCTTGCAGTAAATTACATAAATTTAAAAATAAACCTTATAGCTTTGAATTATTTTTCGCTCGATTTTGCTTTATTTGATCGTTTTCTGACGAGTTTTCAGTTTGACTTAATAATGGGCTACTAATTATTTTCGGGAATACCGAAAATCCCGGTATTCCCGGTTCCGGCCGGGTGCCGGTACCGAAATCCCGGTACTGGGAAAAGGAACCGGTACTGGAGGCCCTAGTACCCACACCACGCAGCAATCAAATAAAATGAAAGTTACTTTATTTACAAGGTCTGGACAGTTAATATTGTTGCTCAGCGGTTGGAATTTTCCAAAATCCTTGGTCAGCGAGGGTCTATAATCTGTAATAAATTATATTAATGCCAAATTTCAAATTCGTAGCTTCTATAGTTTTGGAGATTTCGTGATAAATAGAGGGTCAGTCGTACTTCGCTCTACGCCTCTATCTCAAAAACAGTTGCGCGCAAGGAAAAATGTTTGATGCAAAATCTATTGAAATCGTTAGTAACACCATTGGTACCATAAAAACCGAGATAATCGCGAAAAACCGACGTTGGTTACCTTTGACCTTGAATTACTTTTTTTGCACACGTGAGATTTTTGAAGACTTTACAGTTTTTTTACCCGACTGCCAAGGAAGGGTTATGTTTTTTGCGCGTATCTTATGTATGTATGTAAATTTCTGAGTTACCTCGTATCTACCGAACGGCTGCATGGATATTGACAATTAAGGTATCGTTAGATTCATCTCAATAACCCAGGTGTTCTTAGATAGGATAAAAAAAAAATGGCAGATTTTAGGATCTAAATAGCTGGTCGTTGAAAAAAATTAGTTTACCAAACCTATTGTAGCGTAACTACATAATGTGTTTAATTACTATTGAATAAGCTGTAACTCAATACGTCATTATACTCTAATACTAACTATAAGTCAATCTGTACAGCTCTTGTAAAGCACAGTGTAATTTAGACTCGGCTTAAACGCGATACGGTAAATACATCAATCAGTACCAAATATTCGGTTTTTAATTTATCGAGTAGGGTATCAAAATGAAGGAAATTAAAAGGAAATTACAAAAATATATATAAGTCATATGTTTGGGCATAATTAATTGGCAATTAAGGGATTAATTTCAATAAATAAACCGTTACATAGAATGCTTGGTTATTATATCGGAATACGAAATCATTATGACATTTTCTTTGGTTCTTTGGCCTCTGCCAAAACAAATATTTTGGGTTTACTATATTATTAATCCGGTCAAGTTGGACATTCAACCTTGCATTAATTCGGACCGAGCTGAAAATTGGTACAAATGTTGGGGACACCAGTATAAACAAGCTTAAAGCTTAAAAAACTGAAAACCCGACTGTGAAATATTTATACATTCACTGCCAATTCATTATTCCAAATTAAATTTAAAAAACATTGAATTTAGTAGATAGGTACTCAAAACATTGTAACGTGACCACAAAAAGTAACGTGAAGGTAGCTCAGTTACAGGTTCCCACGGATAGATATAAGAACATTAAGAAAATGATGGTAAACTAACTTAAGATTAGTGCTTACATAAAAATAAAGAAAAGGAGAACAACAATATAAAGCAACTCAATACTTAAATAATAAACAAATGAATGCCACTGGCATGTTATGTAGACATTAACAGCTTTATTTAGAAACGAGTTCTAAAGTTATGACTATCTCTGAACTTTTAAGTCCAAATTCCTCCTTAAACCCACTGACCTCTAGTGATATAGAGTACATATTAGTGCTCAAACCTCACTTCATTAAGAAATGAAGCGAAGAGAATATAACCACTACGTTTAAGAGACGGAACTTCCTAACAAAAAAAAGTCAATGATCATTGACGTCTATGTCAATGTCAAACTGAGGGATACTGTCCATTACCAACAAGATAACAATATAATCGTCAAATCAGCCTTACCAACATGAAGAAAAAAAACTAGTGACGTCCTGCCAAAATAATCGATAGCTTACGTATCGATGCCTGTTGTAATTAATTTAATTGAATCAGTAGTGATTTAAAGTCACACATGTTCATTTGAATATAAAATACCATGTTCAATAAAATACGAGGTTTCTAAAGTTTTATTGAACATAATATTTTATGTTCAAATAATCATTGTGTGGCTTTAAATCAGATTCATATATGGCTTTGCTACTGATTCATAGGTACATTCTACTTTTGTCTGAAATCTACCACTAAAATAAAACCAGTAACTAATCGGAAATATCAGAGGTTGGTAAATAAAAATACTTTACATCTCAAATGAACGCATTATTATAAGTTCTCCTACTGCTTCGACAGCTAATCCTGGACCACGTTCAAATGTCCCTTCGCATATTTCAATCCTGCAATTTACAATACATCAACTGGGCTGTTAGCCTCAAAATTCTAGTAATAATTAAATCAAATTGTGTTAACTACAAGTTTATTGTCAGACTTGAAACCCTGTAAACAATTATGTTTACTGACCTGGATGTATGTTAGAAACCTCACATTTTCGTCGGAGCGCGAGGAGCCTGCGCCCGAGTTAATCACGGGCGAGCCGCGATCGACAGATAAGGCTCGCGCTTGAGGCTAGGCTTGCGTATGAGCTTGGCACCGAGTGCATACTTCGACAGACCATTGTACTCCTGCTGCTTCCACAGCCAGTCCAGGGCCACGTCTAAACGTCCCTTCGCACATTTCAACGCGCGCGGTGCTGTATCCTGCAATTTACAATAAATAAATTGGACTGTTAGCCTTAAAATTCTAGCAATAATAAAATCAAATTGTGCTAACTACAAGTTTCTTGTAAGACTTGGATCCCTATAAACAGCTATGTTGTGTAACAATTATGTAGCTTGCACCTGCATTGAAACAAATATTATTTTATCGATATCGATATTTTAATTTTACGCACTATTTTCCAACCAAAATAAACATGCCACGAATAAAATGTAGGTAAATAATATGATGTGGTATAAACACTGTTTACCATTGTATCATTTTACTTGTGTTTTACTTACCGAGCTTCACATTTCTAGGAATCTTGCCATGAAATACCTTCTTTCACCATCTTTTCTTTCCGATTTAAAACCACATATCTCACACTTTCGGTACTTCATTGTTACATTCCACAGTCATTACAATCAATAATGTCATAAAATTATGTAAAACTGAAAGTATTTTGTAAGAAAACCACCAATATTAAATAATAAATCACATTAGAAAATTTTGAAACAAACAAAGCGAAGTGATCGGCATGGCGCGAATGAATGACGTGAGACAGAAGAGCGAGAGGTTGGAGATGTGAGTGAAACGTATATATAGCCACCATTAAAATTCTTCCTCGGTCCATACAAAGTTTTTCTTGTTCGTAGTTGCGACAGCCTGAAATGAAGTTTATAAGAGGATTTCGTAGTCTACGACTATCGAGAACTCCAACGAAAACGTTCCATTCCTTGCAGATCAACTTACTTTCAGTATAGAAATATTCATCATAGAAATTTTAAATCAGTCAATAATTTAAGTTATTGTTACCATACTGCAACGTGAGAAAATAATACATATTATTTATAATTCTAAGTAAATATTTTCATTTATTTATTTAATTTCAAACGAATATCATCTAAGTACCTTGAAAAATGTTTGAAACTGCATACTGTGAAACGAAACGTTAGTGAATTGACGCAACGCAAACGGTTTCTTTGCAGTTTTCATTGTGGTACAAATATTAAATAAACACATATTAAAACAAGTTAGCATGGATACCTATTATCAAAAACGAGCTTCTAATTGGACACCGAAGAAGAAACCTACTTTATGCAATAATAAATTCACGGCGATATTACTGTTAACACATCATCTTTTTACGGATAGAAAATTATTTGTTGTAAATTGTTTTCGGACTTTCAGTAGTTATCTACAATAGTTTTCAGTTACAAAGTGGAAGGAAGTGTGCAGAAATATAATCTAACTAGCTGCTGTTCGCGGCTTTGTCCATGTGCCCTCTTCCGGCTCATAAACGATAGGTGGTACCTATATTCGTTCAGTGGTTTTAGCGTGATTGACGAACAAAAATATAGGTACCTACTTATCCATATATATTCTCAAAACTGTCTCTTTTTAATATAATTTTCACAAAACTTACCTTAATCAACCTCTAATGTTCCCACTGCTTGGACTCACGCCTAGGCTACATAGGTATATTTATATACTTACCTAGGTACCTACCTACCTACACAAATTTATTTATTTTTATTTTACAGTGAATGAATGGAAGTGGAAATTCTGCAACATAATACAAAAAGAAAAAGCTGCAAAATGAATTAGATTTACCAAATAGATAAATAAAACATAATTGTTCATCTATAATTTGTTGACTTTGTTATTATACCTGATAATAAATTTACATGCAGCAGTACCTAGAGCTAAGTACCTACCTACCTAGCTAGTCTGCCTGATATTAAGGCTACCACATAGGTACGCGAAACCTGAGGAGACAAAAGAATACGCAAAGGTACATACTACAACGTGTAGTGTTATGTCCCTACAAGCCCTGAGGGGGCGAATGCAGACTAAGAGTGTGAATACTATCACGTGTGCAAAGGTTGAATACGACGTATCAGAAATTTTCATACAATAATTGTTTAAGACAACCCTATTTGCTATTTACTTCTCCATCTGTACACACCCTCCACGTCCTCCACGTCGCACATAGACACACGTAAGGAACATGTGCTCACGCCTATGATCTAGGTAAGTTGAGTAGGTAGGTATTTATGACCTTTCGATGTAAAGAATTAAGAAAAGTTTTACATAATTTAGTTACGACTATTTCAAACTATTGAGAGATTAAGAGAAAATACATACAAATGTTCGTTTTATTTTTATTTATCAATTTCTTACGAGGACTTTTCTCTTAGTTCCGGAAGTAGGAAGGTACTTGTAGTCTGCAGTTTTCACAGTTGCATTGCACCCGCACGATGGATGCGGCAAGAGAGGGCGCAATGGCGCACATTGGGAAAGGCCTATGTCCTGCAGAAGACTGCGAAAGCCTGGTGAAGAACCGATGATCGCACAAACGTTATTTTTCAGTTTGCGCAAACAACTATATGTAAAGCCGAAGTTTGAGTCAATTTGTCTTCTCGCCGCTCATAACACAGGACTTGTGCCATTATATGTGCCAATTTATGAAGAAATTTATAAAAAAAAAAAAAACAGTCCATAACCATAGTTACGAAAAAACAAACAAAATGTCAAATGTCTAAAATGTTGTACCAAGGAGTTTTATTAGAGCCATCTAGTATCGAAAGAGTATCGAGTAGCTGAAACCTCTTTAGCTATGAAATGAAGAATATGAAAGACAGAGTGGTCAAAACAAAATTACCAATAAAAAATACTTTGAAAAATCTTGTTTCTGTCCTCGATCCAAAGTACTTTGACACAATTGATGTCCATGTTCCCACTACCTGGACTAGGGTCAAACTCTTCACTAGCGTGAACGTTGTTTCTCCAACACATAGACCAAAATGCGGATTTATGGAGTACCTACTTAGTGGCGCAAAATGCAACTTCCTCACGATGTTTTGTAGGTACACCATTACGTATGGCATTTAAGTTAAACAACAAAACCTAGCACAAAAAAAAAACTATTTGCCTCTCAGATGCTGTTAAGTTCAGGGGGGGCAGAACACCCCCTTTTCGGCATTGTAGGGATATTAACAAACAAATTGTATTATAATTATGGTAAGTAAGGTACCTACTTATAGTTTTTTCCGTGTCATTTCGAGGGCATGCGACAAGTGCGTATACGTACTAAGTAGGTACCTAATATTAGGTACTTGCATATTTTTTTTTTGGTAGTAGATACTAAATAATTTGAATTTTTAAATTTTCCAACCTAAAAAAAGGGCGGGATAGCGACGAAAAAACCTTACTAAACTAGGTGATTGACAGGTTTGACATAATACCAGAGTTCACCCATGGTTAGTCCTAAAACTCGTTTCATAATGAAAAATAGTCCCTGACTAGAGTTGACCAAGGATTTTTTGAAAGTCTAGACATAAAACAGGAAAGTTAATAACCTGTAATTGTTCGTGAAGAAGAAAAGAAGAACTCCTTGCTCAGCCGCGCTCGGGCCGAGGGGTGCTGGTGCAGAATACGTCAATGTCTACTAAAATGGGGAATGTCGTTCGCCGTCGCGTGCGCAGACCTGGAGCTGGGCGCGCGCTGCGACGGCGCCGCGTGCGGCGTGCTGGCGGCGCGGCGCGCGGCGGGCGGCGCCACGGCGGCGCTGCTGCAGGTGCGCGGGCGGCTGGCGGCCGTCAGCGCGGCGTGGAGCGGCGTGGCGGCGGGCGGCGGCGGCGTGGCGCGCGGCGGCCGGCTGGCGGGCGGCGCGCGGCCGGCGCGGCTGGCGGCCGGCCGCTGCGCGCACGGCGCGGCGGCGCTGGGCGCGGAGCTGCTGGTGTGCGGCGGCTACGACCGCGCGCGCGTGCTGCGCTCCGTGGAGCTGTACTGCGCGGCGCGCGGCGAGTGGCGCGCCGGCGCCGACATGCGGCGGGCGCGCGCGCGCTTCCCGGCGGCGCGGCTGCGCGGCGCCGTGTACCTGGTGGGCGGCAGCGACGGCCACGCCGAGCTGGACTCGGTGGAGGCGTGGCGCGGCGGCGCGTGGAGCGCGCGCGCGCCGCTGCCCGAGCCCGTGGCGCACGCGGCCTGCGCGGCCGACGAGGCGGGCGGCGCGCTGTATGTGGCGGGCGGCTGGGCGGGCGGCGCCTACCTGCGACGCTGCTGGCGCTACGACGCGGAGCGGGACGCGTGGGCGGAGGCGCCGGCGCTGGGCGCGGCGCGCGCGCAGTGCGCCGGCCTCGTGTGGGAGGGCGCCGTGTGGGTGGCGGGCGGCTGCGACGCGTGGCACTGCCTGGCCAGCACGGAGCGCCTGCCGCTGGCGGGGGAGGGGGCGGGGGCGGCGTGGGGCGCGGGGCCGCCGCTGGCGTCGGCGCGGCGCTCGGCGGGCGGCGCGGTGTGGCGCGGGCGGCTGGTGCTGGCGGGCGGCTCGGACGGCGCGGCGTCGCTGCGGCGCACGGAGTGGCTGGAGGCGGGCTGGGGCGCGGGCGAGGGCGAGGGGGAGGGGCCGTGGCGCGCGGGCGCGGCGCTGCGGCGCGCGCGCGCGCACCCGGGGCTGGCCGTGCTGGGCGACACGCTGTACGCGGCGGGCGGCTACGACGGCAAGGAGTTCCTGTCGTGCGTCGAGTGCCTCTCGCAGCCGGACGGCGAGTGGACGGAGCTGTGCGCGCCGCCCGCGCCCCCCGCGCCCCTCGCGCCCCTCGCGCCCGCGGGGGCCGCCGCCGGACACGATCAGGTGACGATCTCGAGATCACACTCTCCAACAGATTTGTGAATTACCTACTTGTTAAAGTCTTATATCTTTCCACAAAATAAGTACTTAGTGCTTATGTACGTTCCAGCAGGAAGCCCCCGAGAAGCGCGACCCGGAGGAGGAGCCCGAGCCGGGGCCGCACGCGGACGCGCACTAGCGCCGACGCCGTACAATGTGCATCACAGAGCTTCACTCCGGACCGCGACCACAAGTTGCACTAATTAGAGCCCGCAATGCGTAGCACTAAACCAAACTACATTCCAAGAGTGTAACGTCTCCGGACGGATGTGTATCTACCCCTGAGAAGTGTAACGTCTCCGGACGGATGTGTATCTACCCCTGAGAAGTGTAACGTCTCCGGACGGATGTGTATCTACCCCTGAGAAGTGTAACGTCTCCGGACGGATGTGTATCTACCCCTGAGAAGTGTAACGTCTCCGGACGGATGTGTATCTACCCCTGAGAAGTGTAACGTCTCCGGACGGATGTGTATCTACCCCTGAGAAGTGTAACGTCTCCGGACGGATGTGTATCTACCTCAGCGGCCGCGGCGCGGCGGCTGCGCGTTCAGAGATTATATTTTTAGAAGCATTTTTAAAACACGAAATCGCAAATGCTTACATTATCTATCGATGACGTCAGATTTGTTGGACAGATAATTTTATGAAATAGCAATAAAGTTTCAAATAACTTGAAATAGTGAACCGTGCCGTGCGTACGTGCGTGCCGTGCGTACTTGTGTGCCGTGCGTGCGGATGTGCCGTGCCGTGCGTGAAGACGCGCCGCGGCCGAGCGAGTGACGTCACGGGTCGGTGCCGGCGTGACGTCGCTCGCTCCGCCTGTATTAAGTATTAACTTTTGTATGTATAATCTAGTATTGGCCTTACGCAAATTAGTCTAAATTATACACTAGCTAATGTGCTAGCTAGCGGATGAATTTTTATTTGCATTTTATCGAAACGGAGATACATTCCGTTTCCGCTCCGGATCGCACCCTGCGAGCCGCACGCGCCTCGCTTCTGCGACTACCGAGGCTCGACGAGCAATATTGTTGTATGTATGTGTATGTTGTGTTTGCACCGAGGATCGATGTCGCCCAGGCCGGCCCGACCAGGCTGGCATCCGCTGGCCGACCAGGCTGGCATCCGCTGGCCGACCAGGCTGGCATCCGCTGGCCGACCAGGCTAGCATCCGCTGGTCGCGCATGTACCTACCGTATGTCGAGATGCCGCCGCACGCGCGTGGGCCTTGTATGTACGACAGTTGTGATACGCCACTAGGATAATTGTTATCGAAGCCAGTACCGTAGTCACCGTATTCGTATCATGATCGCCTACGTGGACGGGTGATGATACGCGATCATGATACGTCGCTCTGATACGATACGTGATAAGGGCCGTGCTATGGCGAGTCGGTTTTTGTCCGATCATCGAATGATACCACCCGGAGCCGGCTTTAGGACGCTTCAGTCTCAACTTATGGTATCGTATCTGTAGTTTAGTAATAAAAGACACTTATGTTAAGCATGGTATATGTAATGTTGCGTGCGAGTCGCGCCGACATCGCCCGTAACGGACGGGAGTCGCGGGTTCGATTCTGTCGTCTCGTTTCGGGACCGGGACCAGTATGTGAGCGCTAATGTTACGTCAATCGAGGGTTTCGGTTTGTTGAGAAATGTATTTTTATAGCAATATAACGATGCGAGGGTCGGCGCGGCCGCGCGCGGTGGCGGTGCCGTACCAACTATTATTATGTTTCTTATTCTGAATAAACTGTATCGTATTGTTTATTAGTGTTTTAATTATAAACTATGGGTAAAACAAATGAAAATACAGGAGTGGTACAGAAATATTATTTATGGTTTTGAAAATTAGGTACTACATATAAATGCATATATCGTCGTCGAGGCGAGGCGCTAGTGCGCGGCGTCGGCGTCGGCGTCGTGCTGCGCGTGCAGCAGCAGCTGCGCCAGCGTGTTGCGGTCGCCCAGGTCGTGCAGCGGCGCGCGGCACGCGGCGGGCGGCGGCGCGCGCGGCGGCAGCACGCAGCCCGGCTCCGGCGCCGCCAGCGCGCGCAGCCCCGCCGCGCCGCGCGCCGCCAGCACGGCCGCCGCGCCCGCGTCCGCCGCGCCCGTCCACGCCGCCTCGGCTGCGCACACGCGGGCCGGGGTGAGAGGGGCGAGGGGCAGGGCGTGTGGGGGTGGGGGACGCGCACTCACCCTGCAGCAGGTCGGCGCGGTAGAAGGCGGCCACGCGGCGCGCGCGCGCGTCGAAGCGGCCGGTGCGCGAGCGCGCGGCGCGCATGCGCGGGTGCGCGTGCGACGCGTGCTTGGCGAACGGCAGCGGCAGGAACCACTGCACGCCGCTGATGGTGTTCATGCGCACCTGCGTCATAGCCGGCGGTCAGCAACAGGCGGGAGGTCGATCCGAGGACCGTCAAATATACAGGGTGTGTCGTAATGAGTGGATAATCCTTCAGGTGCGGATGGGGGACTTCAGGACTGATCAGAAAATGAAAATATGTTCCCAGTAAAAATCCCATGAATTTCGAGTTACAGGATGTTTTCGTAACTTCAATTTATTTTTGCCTTTGTCCATTGTTTTTACAGCAAAGATTACAAATCTAGAAATTTTCTTAATTTTTTTTGCTTGAGCATTCCTGGATAATTATGCTTTAGAATGGTATTTCCTGTTTTCGTGCTATAGGTACAGTTTTTGTGGTACATCATTATTTAACAAAAAAAATGTGTTTTGCTCATTTTTTTCCAAAACTTTGATCTCCTGTGGTGTAAAAAAAATGTATGGTGACCTGAGAGTGACTAACTTGTGAAAAACTTGCCTACTTCATTGGCATTCCGAAATAGTAATAAAAGCATTTGGTGTTTCCAGCTACCAATTCCACGGAGATTATGTTAGGACGGGAATAAGGAGTTTTTTCAAATAAAAAGTTAGATAAAAAAATTATTTGGTGAACTGGAGTTTTGTAAACAAAATTCATGTTCTAACAAACTAATTTAGTAAAACACGAAAATGAAATAAATTAAATATGAGTTTTATGAATGTTTCTTATAGAAAGAGCTCAAAATGGCTACCTCTAGCTGTAATGCACGCTATCTACGACGAGCTTAGCGCTCTCCTGATGGTAAGAGATCATGCTAACCCATGACCAAAACAATTCTTCACAGACGACTACCTCTACTACTACTACTAGACGGAATCCTGCAGGGGATGCGTCCCCGATAGTACCCTCATCTATGGGTGTAACAAGACAAAATATGGAAATGTTATCTATAACAGATGTGATTTGATTAGATATGTAGCCCACACACACACTTTGATTACACTTGAAATGATAGCGAGCTAAGAGGAGACTATAGGTACATTTATTTGTAAGTTCCGCCAACTCACGTTGCAATCAAGCAAGAAACAATGCTAACCATTTTGTTCTGCTTAGACTAGAGTTCGCTTTAGCGTTCTTTTTTCTACAATAATACCGAAGTTGGATTTTCTTATATTTTTTTTTGTCCAGCGTTTGCTCGGACGCGTGTATTGTAGCGACTTTAGTTGGCAAATTATGGGGAAGACACCCGAGAAAGCAGCGCACGCTGTAGCTCTACTTCGAGCAGGCCTCGCGTAACGTAAGGTCCTTCGAAGCCTTCGGATTGGCAGATGTTCGGTGCAACGAGTTTACAGACGATACCTAGAGCCTGGGACATTCGATCGCCGTCCAGAGCCGCGCAAACCTGGAGCTACACCGGCACTGAGCGGCAGGCAGCAGCAGATGATGATGCTCATATCCAAAGATAAAGATAAAGATCATTTATTTGCGTAAACATGTGTTGATTAAGTTGTTACATTATTAGTTTTAGACACAACATATTTTACCAGTGCAGGTGTGCAAATGGAGAGAATAGCAGGCATTTGTCAACAGTAACCAATAAAATATAAGTGTACATCAAAGCAATGAAGGTAATGTCTAAAAACTTAGTCAAATAAATAGAAATCAGGATTCGTTATTAGGCACATTAAAATTTGTCATTTAGGAATTCCTCAAGATTATAGTAGCATTTTTAAAGTAAAAGATTTTTCAATTTGATCTTAAATAAATTAACAGTTAGTTCCATAATGGCCCGTTTTACTTTGATTCGGTTTCACCGTCTCGTTTCCCAAAATATCTGAGCCCTTTTTTGTATGATTGTTCGACTGCTTGTCTTAGTTTATAATGGAGAAATACATATAGAGAAAAGAATAGTACGGCCGTGCCACTTTTTTGCTCGACTTGGTGGGGCACTACCGTGCCCCCAGATATCATCGTTAAACACACAAATCCTGGAAAATATCATAAAATTTTTTTTTGCTTTCCAGACTATCCAGTTTTGTTTACTTTTATTGTGACAAAGCTATAATATGTTCAAGTATTCAAAAAACCATAGACAAGACAACATAAAATTCGTTCTTTCATTCATTTCATTCACCTATTTAAAAATCATCAGACTTGGGAGTGCGTAGCGTGTTCTGTTTGCTGCAATGAAAATTTATCTAAGTTAAATTTTAGGTAGTACCTACTTACATTGAGGAAATCCTAACAAAGAATTCGATTTTTGACGTTGCTGCAAGCGGGCATAAGGCTCTTAGGTATTTTATTATAGATTTGTGGAGCCATACAGACTATACTTTTCCGTGAATCCATCTTACTATCTGCGAAATCGCCGCCTCGACGTGCTCGCAGTGGGCTACCGATCGTGCTGGACCTGTTACAACTCTTTTTGGAATCGGTTTCCGTTTGGCAGGTCTCCTTCTGACGGTATCCGAAATGATGTCTACTTGGCGCTCGGCACGCAGCCTTACGGCGCAGTAAAATGGATGCCATCAAAACCAATTTTGTAAAAATTGTAAAAAGTACCAAGTCTCGCTTTCTACCGTAAAAAATTCTGAGATCCATGTAACACCAAGCCGGTTACTTTATTAATTCCCTACTTAAGGGACCTACTGTCTTTAATTATGACGTAATTAGCTAACCTAACAACATCTTATAGTTACCATTATGAATATTAAAAATCTTTTATGTTTTAAATAAAATAGATTGACTTGGCAATCGCACTAATCAATCTTATTTCATATAATAATTGTATTACTTGTGAGATACATTGTGTTTTATACGATTGCCAAGTCAATCTATTCTATTTAAAACATAAAAGATTTTTAATATTCATAATGGTCACTATAAGATGTTGTTAGGTTAGCTAATTACAATTGCTATTAGAAAGCGAGACTTGGTACTTTTTAAAATTTTCACAAAATTGGTTTTGATGGCATCTCATTCCTTTTTGTAGGTAGTCTTCCTCTTTTTCTTTTACGGTATAGGTTGATGATGATGATGATGATGATCTACACCTATTATTCCATTAAATTGTACATATACAGGTACGCTATTTCATTAATTGCAAATGTAACTTTGTAATCCCATATATTTATATAGGATTACAAAGTTATTTATGCAGTTGGTGTATCTAGAAAACTGGACGGATATTACCAAATTGTTTAGTTTTCCCTTGATGTATACACTAAACACTAATTGCATTCTAAATTTGAAGCTTCTATGTCTGCTAGAAGTTCCTTAGACTTTTTATGATCGGTCAGTCAGTCAGTCAGTCAGTCAGTCAGTGACAAAATTAAGAATATTGATTAGTTATAATTCTTAAACTACTGGTTCAAATTGAATGAAATTTCAAATATACCGTGTTTATACAATGCCTGCTTGGGTACTGAAAATTCAGGCTTCTAGTTTTATCCACAGAGAAAGCTATAGGGGGTCGAAAATGGCCTGAACTGCTTCTGAACTGATTGTAATGTGAATAAGCGGTACTTTAGAATAAATGTATAGTCATTTTAATTAGCATGAAACACACTTTCTACAAGTATAACTTCTAGTCAGTCGTTAGTCGTAAGTTTTATTGTTTACGAAAAAATTTAACTAGAGTTCTAAGGCCGCGGGTGGCGTAGTTTATTTGCACGCCAGTGTACAAAAACAGAAACAAATTGAAAATTCTCGCTTCCCGGGGATGGGAATATGCCGGGAAAAACGAAGCCCTAGCGCGTGTGTGTGCGTATGTGAGTGGTTACCCGGTTGAGGAAGTCCTGGTTGAACTCGAGGCGCGGCGGCAGCAGCAGCGTCAGCGCGTCCGCCGGCAGCCGCCCGCCCAGCTCCCGCACCGCCGCCCGCCCCGCCGCGCCCGCCGCGCCCTCGCCGCCGCCCTCGCAGGCGCCCGCCGCCCACGCGCCGCCCTCCAGCACCTGCACGGGCGCGCCCAGCGCCGCCGCCGCCGCGCGCAGCTCCGCGGCCAGCGCCGCCGCCTCCGTGCCGTTGGTCTCCGCGCCCGAGAACGTCACGATGTACAGCTCGACGTTGGCGTCCTTCTGCGTGGCCAGCGGCTTGTAGCGCGCCAGCAGCGCCAGCGCGTCGCGCAGCGGGCCCGGCGCCAGCGGCAGCGGCAGCACGACGTGCACGCGCGCGCTCTCCGTCACGTAGCGCACGGGCACCAGCCGCGCCGCGCCCAGCGCACGCGCCGCCTCCGCCAGCCGCAGCGCGCCGCCCGCGCCCGTGTCCAGCCGCAGCAGCAGGCGGTAGCGCAGCGCGGCCGGCGGCGCCCACTGCCACGCGCCCTCCGCCAGCGCCACGCCGCGCGCCCACGCCCAGCGCCGCCGCGCCCACGCGAACGCCTCGCGCAGCACCAGCCGCACGGCCGCGGCCGCGGGCGGCGCCAGCGGGGCGCACGCGCGCTCCTCGTCCGGCATGAAGGCGTGGCTCTCGTTGAACAGCGTCCAGCGCAGGTGCTCGAACCTGCTGTCGGGCGCGGGCGGCGCGAGGCCGGGGTCGGCGCGCAGCCCGGCCGGCCACGTGGCGTTACGCGCGTGCGGCGGGTGGCGGCGCGCCAGCCCCCACAGCTCGCGCCGCAGCACCCGCGCCGCCGCGCGCGCGCGCTGCAGCCGCACCTGCGACACACCGGCACATGGGGGCGGGGCGGCGGGCGGGGGCCGGGGCGGGCGGGGCGGCACTCACCCTGGACACGTAGGCGTGCAGCGTGTGCACGAGGCGCGGCGAGGCGGGGCGCGCCGTCACGGCGTCCGCCAGCGCCGGCCGCAGCGCGCCCGCGTCGTCGGCCGCGTCCAGCGCCTCGGAGCGGTAGGCCTCGCCCTGCAAGCGCGGCTGGCAAGGCTGGTGCGCGGCGTGCAGCACGCAGCGGCCCAGGTTCTCGTGGTGGTGCGCGGAGTAGGAGTTGCGCACGCACCAGTCCAGCTCCGCGTGCACGGCGCGCAGCACCGAGTTGGACAGCAGGATGCCGGCGTCTGCAAGGCGCACGTTAGTCGCGTGGTGTTACGCCCGCCCGGCCGCCCCGGCCGCCCCGCCCGCCCCGGGCGCGCACTCACCCAGCGAGCAGTAGTGGGGGTCGTCGGGCGCGGGCTCGCCCATGTACACGTCCTGCGAGACACTGAGGCGCGCGGCCAGCTCGGCGAGGCGGCGCGCGTTCACGAAGGCGGCGTCGGTCACCAGGAAAAAGAAGTCGAACTCCTCCAAGTAGTTGTCGGCGAGGTACTTGAGCGCGTGGAACGGCTTCAGCATCTCTCGCGTGTCCGTGAAGCCTGCGAACACGCACACATGCAGCCGCCGCCAGACCGGGCCCCCTCCCCCCGCCTGCGGCCCGCGTCCAAATAATTAAATCTCCTTTACGACTACGACCCTGAGTTTGCTACATCATACTAAATTTTACTGATAAGGAAATAATTTAAAGTAACCAAAATTCAACCTCGGACAGAAATTACCAGATGGATGGCTCGCCATTCCGAATACCAGCAATGAGGGTCACTTCCTCAATTTGTTGAAACCTCAAATTACAATAATTTCGCCCAAAAGGGTTAACACATCCAATTATGACTCTTTTAAGAGACTTCCTTATTGGGAGGACAGTTCTTACATTAAATATTCATCATTTTAAACCAAACATAAGACTCCTTCACATGTCTTAACACCACTAAAATCAAAATATGCATTTTCGTTTACTACAAAGACTTATTCTTTCATTAATTTCTAATTTAAAAACTAAACTACTAAACCAGTGTGTTAAAAGGCTTGAAGATTTATTAATGGCGTAACACCAATGGCATTAGGATCGGCTAAGTCACGTTTAGGGTCCTCAAGTAGAGGAGTATGTCTCACCGACGACGTTGGCGAGCCCGGGCACGGCGCTAACGGCGCTGGCGGTGATGAAGAACTTGAGCGCCGGCTGCAGGCGCGCCAGCGTGCGGTTGAGCGCGCCCGCGCGCGCCTCCAGCTCCGCCGCAGAGCTCAGCACGCCCGTCAGCAGCGAGCCGCGCATGCCCAGCTCCGTGGTGTAGTAGCGCGGCCGCTGCACGCTGCGGCCGGCCGCCTGCCCCGCCGGCCCGAGCGGCCGCTCCTCGCGCTGCGGCGAGAACTCGTCCGCGTCTGTCGGCGCCGCCCCCGCCGCAGCCGCACACGCCGCCTCCTCCTCCAGTGGGATGAGCGCCAGCGACAGCCACAGCCCCAGGGCCACGCCGCACAGGAAGTACGAGTTGTGCTTCACTTGCGCCATCACCAGTCGAGACCACATTGTCACCACCCGCCCGCCGTCGCCACTACCGCGTCATTCACAACGCACGAACGAACTGGGAACTATAGTAAGAACCTTGCACGCGGCGCGCGCGACTCTATAATGTAATCTGAATCACTATTTACAATCTTATCGATTTTAGATTGGAATCAAACTCTGTACCAATTAGTCCACCGACCCACATCAACTTCATGAAAATACTTAAATGAAGAATGAAGCACGAATGTCTTTGCACGAATGAACTGACTGACTGATTTCTTTTATAAGTAGTTAAGTCAAAAAAATTGTATGTTTTAGTGATTATTTCAATTAGTGAACCTAATAATTAAAAAAAAAAAAAAAAAAAAAAAAAATGAAGATAGTACCTACGAGAAAAAAAGGCAAATAATTTATCTGATGAAAGAAAGAGAAAAACAATATGCATTTGCTGTAGTAAGAAGGAAGTAGCATTTGGTTGTTTATATCGTCCATGAGATCGACAATTTGCTGACGAACTTAACATTGTCATTTCAGTTAGGTTGTCAAATTTGTCACTGTCACAATGTCATATCGTGTAATGTGGAGCTGCAGGTACAGCGAAGGGCCGTTTATTTACTGCAACTTGTACTCCGGCAACAACACCAGCCACAAGCCACGACACAAGGTCGAGACGAGTTCTCTCTGAACAAGTTCGTCTAGTAAAAGCTTCGAGTTGCTAGATTCTCGAAGATAAAATAAAGTAGGTAATGAACAAAGCCACGGTATTGTAATATCGGCTATTTAGAGTATGCCAGATATTCCTCGTAGTTTTCTGGTAATTTGAGTGTTTAAACCACTCAAATTCAATCAAAACTGAAGAAGTTAGGCGCAAAATAGTATTCCACTCAAGAACTGAGAGCTAGAATGACGTTGTGACGTCATTATGCGTGGCTTGTTTTTTAGTGAGATCGATCCGTCGAAAATTGTTTTCTATGTAAGAACGTGACAAAACAAGCTAGGCCCTCTTCTGATGGTAATAGATCACGCTATCCCATGACTTGAACAGTGCTATACATATACAGGGTGGTTTTTTGAGAAGGGCGGTGATGGCCAAGTCCGAAAAAACGAGAGTTAGAGGAAAGTCATGAAAAAAATCGAGTCATGCCCTCGATTTATATAAAAACAATAAGTGCATATTTATTTTCTTTTTTAAATCTGTTATTTTTGTCAAAAATCGACCCGAATGACTAAAAAAAGACACATTGTATTATTATACCAATGGATTCTGTTGCTGATAAGGATCTATCTTTACAAAGAAAGCCATCAAAACAATTTTGTAAAAAATTTAAAAAGAACCAAGTCTCGCTTTCTACCGTAAAAAGTTGTGAGATCCATGTAACACCAAGCCGGTTACTTTATTAAGTCCCTACTTAAGGGACTACTTGCACCAACCTTAAAAAAATCCTAAACAATCATTTTACTCGCTAGGGAGATCTTTACGATCCAAATTCATTGCACCAACTATAAGTATTCATCTAACGCCTAAAGAATTCATTAACTTTGGGAGCCCGTTGCTCGACCTCATAGCACTTAGAAAATTCCCTATCCCAATGAGCCGTCATGTCATTTCTGTCAGAATACATATCTGTCTCTTTCACTCTTATTGAGCATACCTACTATATCAGTACTACTCTAAACCAGCAATGCCAGTACGTACTAAAAAGTTAGTTTTACGTACCTTTTACTCCTATTATAATTAAATTAAGTATCTTTCAGTCAAATAACGCACCTTTTTGAGCAGTTTTTTGTAGGTACATTTTTATGCATTAGTACTGGCAGCACTGTATCTACTTACCTACCCATATGAAATTAAATTTTTCATAATTTAAACTTCATGTGTTGCTCTCTAAAAACAAAGCTTGTTTTATTGTTTACTTACTTATGTTTAGGTACACTTTTTAACTTAAACTTACAGTATTTTCTACGACTAACTTACCTGTAAAAACAAAGAAACGACATTTAAAGTTTATCTATTTAGTTTGTCGATTCCTTTTCACATTTTTAGTTTTATTTTCATAATAAATAATTCGCAGACTCACATTATGACATGACTTGACAATGTCAATGACAATCCAAAAATCACCATCACTTATTCCTTGTCCGTAGATAAACTAATAATCCTTTTTCAACTGATAGAACAATACATCAGCTAGGCAGCAAGGCGCGCCAAATTCAAACACAAAGAAATCTTATTTCTTACAAATATTAAAAATCTTTTGTGTTTTAAATAATATAGATTGATTGAAGAAACCTAACAACATCTTATAGTGACTATAAGATGTTGTTAGGTTTCTTAAATTCTTAAGCTACTGGTTTAAATTGAATGAAATTTCAAATATACCGTGTTTAAACAATGCCTGCTTGGGTACTGAAAATTCAGGCTTCTAGTTTTATCCACAACGAAGCTATAGGGGGTCGAAAATGGCCTGAACTGCTTCGAAAAAAGGATAGTACAGCCGTGCCACTTTTTTGCTCGACTTGGTGAGGCACTGCCGTGACCCCAGATTTGATAAGTACTAAAAATGAAAGAAATTAACAAAATTACCCACCCTGTATTGTACGTACACTTAGACATATTTTGATGATCAGTCTTGAGAGCCCAGTAATTTCACGATACAAGTGATGGTTCATCTTTTTTTAAAGTTTCAGTGGTTGCCACTGAAACATTAAAAAAAGATAATGTAAATGCTTACGACTAAATTCAGGGCCGTATTTTAATAACACAGGCATCGTTTTTTTTGACAATAAATATTATTTTAAGATATTATTTCAACATCGACTAAGGCGGGCTAAGTCCAATTTAGCTCGTACAGTCGAGCTTCAATAATGACTGATTATAATATATTATAATATTTCAATATCACTGATAAAAAAAATCTGTGTGAACATACAAATATTTCACTTCTACACACACACACACTATATACAGGGGAGGTAAAACTGCATTTTAGACCCTAGGGCAAAAAGTGATTGCTTATAAAATCTGTATTAATAATGTTCAGTTTGTTATAGGCTTCATACCGGAAGTTGAGAACTTTTTTCAAACTTCGAACTTCAGATCAGGGTATTGTGATAAAGCATAAACAAATATAAATTTTAGATTTTAATCTAATATTTTTGTATCTACCCATTATACGCCGCAATTTTTTAATTACAAGAAAAAAATACGCGTAATCAGTTGCCTGAAAAAATATTATTTTTATATGGCAACCATGTTTTTTGTTCAAGGGCCCTATTGATGTTTGCAATTTCAAAAAGGAACAAAAAAAAATACCGTCGGTGAAATCTACATATATCTTTCTACGACTTTTATTTTTAGAGATACCAGGTAAGTACCCAAAGGGGGCATTTCTATTATTTTATTCCCATCGAGTAACACTGTTACTCGTTTGGGTGTTACTCGATGGGAACCCATCGGTAATAGGAGAGCGAAGTCATTGTAAGGACGCACCTCAACTTTAAAAATTCAGTCCACTATTTCAATAAATCTTACATGCAAAAACATGGCTCTATCTATCACCGTTTACGAGATATAAGCATTTAAATTTTGTGTGGATTTTTTTTGCATTGCAGCCATGTTTCCATATTCCATGGCCATATTGGATTATTACAAATTTTAAATGATAACATAAAAATACCATTGGTGAAAACTACTTACATCTTTTTTTTTTCTTTGATTTTATATTATCTATTCTATAAGTTATCACAAATGTAAACGTGACAGGTAAGGTGATAAGGTCTACTAACTAAAGGACACTTATACTCATAAACAAAATATATCCCTATGTAAAAATAATGCTTAAAATAAATTTTATAACTGAATACGGCCCATTTGCCCTTTTAAGCATTACAGTAAAGGTTTAACTTACTAACAGTACCTATGGGTAACCGTCACATGCCATAGGGTGGCGCGGTGGCGCGGCGTGAAGTGAAGCAAAGAGAATAGATCACGCATAGTGACGTCATCGCTACATCGAGGCGGCGCGGCTGGAGTGAACCCAAAAGGCATTTCATTTTCTCAATAGCTTCGTCAATTTTGGCTGAACGTAAAAAATAAAAACACAGTTTTGTAGTACTTTTAACAGCCTATAAGCCCTCATACTCAGATTAATTTTAAATTATTGTCCATATCATATATACTTTAATACCGTGGTAATAGTCACTACTGTGATACTCACTACTGTGGTACTGTGGTGAGCTTTAACTTAAAATGTAGAATCAAGAGTTGATAAGCTGGTCTAACGGACATGCTCAAAGACGAATTAGCACCCCCCCCCCACCCCTTACCCCTCCCTCTGCCGCCCCTGGCGACACGTCCAAGTTGTTAGACGAGTTGCCTAAAACCTGTAGGTAACCGCGAATTATGTACCTACTTACCTATTTATCGAATTAAAATATTAAAAATATAATGAAAGTAGGTACTTTAGGTCACGTGTCGCACGTGTCATGTGCGACGTGTGCCAAGGCCAGGAACCAGGGACCAGCGCGGGCGGCGCAGCGGGGCGGCGGGCGGGGCGGCAGGGCGCGGCGCGCGGGACCTCCATCCTTACATCTATCCATACACCTATTAGAGAAAGTCGCTTCAAATATCAAACAAAAAGCTTTGATTTGATTTGATTGCTTTGGCTGATGTCTTCAAGGCTGATGTCAACAACATTAGAGCTATTGTTTCAATATTTGTTTGTTAACATTATCAGACAAAAGATCGAAAATGCAAAAAAAAACAAGAAAATAAATTTCCTCTTTCCTTATTTTTTTTTTTAATTACAGTTCTTATTTTTTCAAAATTCAAGCCCGTGACTCCTAACAACATTTTTACATAACTACACCGTTAAATCACCAGTACCAGGAAATCCAAAATTCTGATTTTCCCCTTCTTCCCCTCAGAGGGCGGTCGAAAGTATTCACCCTGTATAGAACGAAGATGATAACAATCAGTTTTAAGAAATTAGTTAACCTCTTTATGATATCTATTTATACTCGTACATCATTATCGTCAACATGATAATACTTATTACATATTTACACCATTATAATTATTATATCTGCGCAGCATGTTACAAGATAGTGAGATTGATTACTTTGTTACATTTGCCATGTACAAATAATGGCAGGAGGTCTCAGCAGAGAGGGCAAAGCAGGATTATGAGGATATGTAGGTATAGGGAAGTAAATAAATATAATATTGATAGATCATAGTTACTTATATATATATATATGTGAAATAAGTAGACAATACAAGTTTCGTACGAGTAGTATGAACGGAATTAAATTCGATAGATCCGGGAAAGTTAGGAAATGTTGAATACTAGAACCTACTCGGACGTTCATTAGCCAGTAATAATTGGTTCGATGATAACCCATAAAACATATCAGAGTTCCCAACACTACCTACATACATATCATTGAGGTACCTACAACAAAAGCTCCATGCATATTATGTACCTAACCTAATACATATTCTTATTCCTATTAAGTATTTAAACATTTGTACACAGTATTTTATTTCTACATGCTATATTCTTTGTAAGAAGGCAAAGCACGAAACGATTTTTTTGTCTCAGGGTAAACATATCAAAATTGCGAACTAAACATCGTTGTATGAAAGTATATGAGCGATTAACATAAATGAATGAAAGTGTTGCAATAATCCCACCAAACTCATCAAATGTGAAGCAACGGATCTTTTTTCTTCTGTGGCATCGGCAAGTTCTTAAGCACCATTGAGGTGTGGTCAGTGGTGTAAACATGTAGTACCTCGATGTTAAGCACCATTGAGGTGTGGTCAGTGGTGTAAACATGTAGTACCTCGATGTTAAGCACCGATACACGAGTACGAGTTTTTTTTTCTGTACATCAAAATAGAGTTGAAATAAAAGACCTAAATGCAAGTGCAAAAGCTTAATTGTGTATTTTAATGATTAATATTTTGCATAAATTTTTGTCAAAGTACGTCTACGTGCACACGTAAACAACGATCTTATTGTTGTAGTTTCTCTCTAGACCCCTACTCTGTTCAAGTAATTAACGGAGCTGTGGTACTAGACGCCATTATCAGCGAGAAGTTAGCGAGTCAGTCCCGGCCCCGGCTTCGGCGCAGGCGGCGCGCGGCGGCGCGGGGCGCTGAGGACGCGGGGTGACCCCAGCGGGTACGGCCAGGACAGCTGAGCCCTCCCGCTTTGAGCCTGAGTCAGGCTGAGTCAGCACAGCACGGAAACGAAGAGCTGGAGAACAGCTGGGGCAAGCCACTCTCAGACGATCTGGGTCGATGAGTTGTTCTCGCTCCGCCTCCCTACACCGGTACTGCGCCACGCTGCGCTACGTTGCCGTGCGGTACGCTGCCGTTCGCTACGCTGCCGTGCGGTACGCTGCCGTTCGCTACGCTGCCGTGCGGTACGCTGCCGTTCGCTACGCTGCCGTGAGCTACGCTGTGGTGTGCGGAAGCCGCCTTTTTTTTTTGTCAGAGGGGAAATTAATTTACGAATAACCGGAGTTATGTGGGACTCGCCGCCCTCATGGGAGGACGGAATACCCACTAAAACCCCTCCGGTGATCCTCTCTCGCCATTCTTGCTGGACTACGGGAACAAAAGCCTTCCGCGACCCAACTGACGATACAATCCCTCTCATATTGGACGGCGCTTCTCCTTCCACATCTCGTATGGACCGCCCCTCATTCACTCTAATCTCCTTAAAATAAGTAGCACCCTCGTTAGGCGGGGGCGCAGCATTCGCACAGTCGTGCTCGTGTTATGGTGCGTAAGCCGCGTGGCCGAACTAAGCACAATAACCTGTTAGAGATATTTTGGACGAGCCGCGACGATGTTGACCTCCACACGCACTCGCCCGTCGGCGTCGGCATCGTTGTTCACTACGGACACGCCCGCCGCTGGTTAAGTACAATCTACTTACGAATTAGTCCACTCAGCACTCAGCCACCCACTAACCGGAAAGGATAATGCGCCGACGACGCCAATTGATGCCTCCGCAGCCGACAAACGCTTAGTGCTAGATGAGGAAGCCGGCGACCGCTCACCTTTCCAATCTCACCTGCCCCCCCTGGAAATCTGAAATACAATGTCTTATAAGGGCAGGTAGAGAAAAAAAGTCTCCCTGCCCTCCCCTGAAGATTACGAGTACACTGACTGAAGGTACAAGTTATTGATCTCGTAAAATTCTACATAAGTGACTCTCGATCGTTACATAAATTTTATTTTAAATATTGTGGTCATCAATAACAACATCAAAAACATTTTTAGTACCTAACCAATCTTTACTTGCCACTCGCAAAATGTTTGCGCCCTTGCCTGTTATAGGGTCCTGAAAGAATTATTTTCAGGACTAATTATAGTACGGGAGGCGACGATGCTAAATGAGGATTTGCTCGAGCGTCATTGAGACCTATTGGGTTGCAAAGCTTAGGTGATAAGAAGAATAAAATGTTATATAATATATACCTTTTCATCGGTGGGGGAAGCGGCTATAGGCTTTTTAAAATGTAAAAAAAAAAACTGTTGCATGGACATACTCGAGCGCGTCAGATATTGATAGCATCATGGTTCTACGTATTTTTAATAATGTAACGTATGTTAATCTGACCGTTTGCATGATGGGGATGGCTGTACTGACGGGTTGAAAATGAAAAAAAAAATGTATTGAGTGCGTCTGATTTTCTAAAGGGGTGTTAAGTGGACCAAAACAAAAGGTCTTATTCAATAATCTGACGATTTCGATGTAACGCAAACTCGTGGCCACTATTTTAATGTGCATAAAAAACGCCATTTTGACTTACTCGAGCGCGTCAGATTAAGATATGTATGGTTCATCTTGATGTCCTAGACATGCTGTCTCATAATCTGACGATTATCTAGAGGGATTCGCTTAATCTGACAAAAAGCATTTTTTTTTTTTTTAATTTTTATAAATTATTGAATTTTATTAATTAAAAAGCTCAGGAAATAGCATGCAAATAAAAGGGTGTATATTTTTTTAAATAGAATACTTGTATTGATAAGAAAATAATAATAATAAAAAAAATATAGTTAATTGAATCTTCTTCTTATCGTGTCACTAGTTCTTTCAAACCAGTGTGGTAAAAGGATTTCAAGTGCGCCTCAGAGCCGCCTTCGTGCATTTGACACATGTTTTCGAATTTTTAGGTTCTATGACATGCCAGTTTCTTCATGATGTTTTCCTTCACCATTAAGCACGTGTTTTAAATGCACACATAATTCTTCTTGCACAGTAAAATCCATTGGTGTACGACCGGGTTCGAATTTAGGACCTTCGGATCGAAAGTCGAGGCACCTCCCACTCAGCCAACACGGCTGAATACTAATTATAGGCTAGATTCAATATTCAAGATGAACACGTGCTTAACGGTGAAGGAAAACATCGTGAGGAAATCTGTTTGCAAAGCAAATAAAAGAGTATCCACACATATCAGGGCCAATAGTTCAATAGTTCAATAGTTCAATAGTATTTATTGGTAAAAATAATTATTACAGGTCAAAAAACTTAAGAACTTAGCTGTATAATGTACCTACTTATACACGTCTTATAATAATAAAATTAGTTACATAAGTAAATTCAAAGAAACACAAAATAATAATTCATAAAAATAAGTCAATTCACAATAAATTAATTAATTACAATAAATTATCAATAGATTTAGAATTAATAAATTCCTCGAAAGAATAGAATGTCTGCTCAACAAGGCCATGACCGGAACGTGCTCCTGACGGAGCACGGTCAAAAATCGGTGTCGTACATTTTATATGAATTATGTTTTGAATTTTTTCTTACTTAATAACTTATTTTGTTACATAAATGAGCAAGAAGTTGGAATTTGTGACAATAAGTAATAAACTTTATCGACGAATTTTTGTTATTTCGGCTTGCGGCAATCGTCAGATTATATGTTTTTCGTTATCCTTGAATTATTTCCTTCATAATAAAAAAAAAATTACCAGCGCTCGAGAATGTCAAGATGACGTGTTTTTTTTTACAACTTCCCTCATCATCTTTCATCCATCCCTCCCCTTTCTTTACCCCGCGCTCAAATTGTCAGATTAGTAGAATATACACTTTTTAGCATGTAATTAACTCACCCTATCTTAATCTGACGCGCTCGAGAATGTCAGATGATCATTTTTTTTTTACTAATCTGATCCTTTATCCTGCACAAGCGGCCTTATCCTAGATAAGGCCGCCCGGGCTCATATTTGGTGGAGGTACTTAACCGAGTACAAGGTATCCCCTGTATGTTAATCTGCCGCGCTGGAGTAACTCCCGAAATCCCCTCTTCGGCTCTCTACCATTAATTGAAGACGTCAAAATTTGTAACTTGTAATGATTTATCTATTTCGAAGATATGTATGTAGTGTACAGGACACAATATACATTTATATATTATATTAAAATAATTGCTTACCCTAAAGTTCGGTAGGATTGTATTATATAACTGATACGTATTTTAAATAACTGTTGGATACTACTACACCGTGGGATCATCAGTGGTGTCATACGGCGAGCTGTTGGCTCGAGCCGTGTTGGGGCTTCGAGGATAACCTCATTGCCCCGGCTTCAACTCCAGGGGCGACTACCCCTGGGTCACGTGTTCCCTGCTGTACCTTAACATTAGTAAAAAACACAGGAAAAGGTACAGACAGGGCCGCATATAGCGGAGAATTAGTAAGGTCGAACCGCTGGCGGGGGGCCTCGGCGCGGCACCTGGGTGTCAGCCTAGGCTTCCCGCCGGCGTCCGATGAAAGGGGAGGCGGAGAAGCCGCCTTCTCCTTTTAAATTGTATAATACATAATTACATACTATACATAAAATGGAAAATAAGGAGAATAAGAATTCAGAAACAATAAAAGGAAGGTGAAAAATAAAGGTGGCGGCAGTAGTGGGAGGCTTGTTATATATATATATATATATTTTTTTTTTTTTTTTTTTTTTTTTTTTTTTGTAATGGTTTTATATGTTTTTTTTATAATTTTTTTTTTATGTTTTTATGTTTGATTTTTTTTTTTTTTTTTTTGCAAGCCTCTCCTACTAAAGCGCCTTACAAAATTTATTTACATGGCTAGGGCCTTTACTGGGGTCTACAACTCGCCCTCGGCCGTGGAGAAGAATTTGCTGTCGGTGGGCTAGGGTCTTGCCACGGGTAATCGCGTCTCGCTCGGTTCCGTAGGGATTCGGGTGAGACTCGAGTACCCGTGGCAGTCATTCCCGCCCACTTACCAGCGTTAGCCGAAGTTGTGATGGGATTGGCAGAGGGTCAATCATTGGGCGCGCCCAAGTTGTTGAGCGCGAGTAACTCCCTCGGGAGCGGCCTCCAAGCGGGCCGGTCGGGTTCAGGTGGTCTGGCGTGGAGCGGCGCAATACCATGGAGGTGCTCGTGGTGCCCATTGTCCGCGCGGTCGTACATGCGACGCGCCATGGACACCACGAACTCCTCCACGCTCCGGACCCGTAAGTCGCGGGCAATTATGTCATTCCTGACGTAACGGCCCGCGCCCGTACAGATCCTGAGCGAGATGTTTTGCGCCGCTTGGATCCGTTGCCGAAGGGTGGCGGATACGAGGGCGTACCATGCGGGGGACGCATAAGTGAGCCGGGACCGGATATACGTGAAATACAGACGCACTTTGGTCCTCAGCGGAAGGCGGGACTGAAGGACCGGCCGTAGTAACGCCCTGGCAGTGCGCGCTTGTGAAAGCGCGCGGTTCGCCTGGGGCGTCATCCGAAGGGACCGGTCGATGTCGACGCCGAGGTACCGTGCGTGTGTAGTCCACGCTATATCCTGGCCCCGGAGCTGGAGTGGACAGAGCCTAGGGCGGCGGTGAGAGACAAGGAGGGCGGCGGTCTTACCGACGTTGACCGCCATGCGCCACCTGTCGAGCCAGTCAGGCAGAAGATCAAGGAGGCGCTGCATCCTGATAAGCGCGCCTTTGTGGTTGATGGCGGAGGCGAAGTACGCGCTGTCGTCCGCAAACAGCGCCAGGACGACATCCCTCTCACCGGGCCTCAGGTGGCCCGCAAGGGTAGGGATGTCGTCTGTGAATAAGGCGTACAGTGCCGGACTAAGGCAGCTGCCTTGGGGCACTCCGGCAGTGATGCTGCGGGGGGCGGAGTCGTGGCGCTCGACGGAAGTGTAGAACTTCCTGTCGGCAAGGAAGGAGGATAGGATGTGGATGAGGCATGGATGGGTCTCGGTGAGGGAGAGCTTGTAGAGGAGGCCAGCGTGCCAAACACGGTCGAAGGCCTTCTCGATGTCGAGGAACACCGAGACAGTACTTCTACCCATGTTTAGCTCGCTGGCTAGGAGGTGGAGTACTCGCGTAAGCTGGAGCGTGGTCGAATGAGCGCTGCGGAATCCAAACTGCTCCGGCCGCGGTTGGATGGTGGGAGCCAACCTCCGCAGCAGGAGCCGCTCAAACAGCTTAGCGATGGTGGATAGGAGGGTGATGGGGCGGTAACTAGCGGGGAAGCGACGGTCCTTGCCTGGCTTGGGCAGCACAATGACCTTCCCTGTCTTCCAGTCACTGGGGAAGTGGCCAGTCCTCAAGATGCCATTGAAGATTCTGGCCAGGGATGCGATGGCTTGGTGGGGAAGGTGCCGAAGAGCCGTATTGGTAATGCCATCAGGCCCCGGCGCCTTGCGTTGGGGTAGGCGGAGGACGGTTTTCCGTACTTCCGCTGGGGAAATGAAATCCTCCCCCCCCAGCGACGGCACCGGGCGCGACAGGAATTCGCGTACGGTCTCTTCGACATGGGAATGGTGTAGGAGTATAGATGGAGGGACTTGGGCCGGGACGGGATGAGGCGAGAACTGCTCTTCCAGGTGGTCGGCGAGGATCTCAGCACGATCAGCTGGGGCGAAGCGTCTCACTCCGTTCCGGTCCAGGAGCGGGTAGGATGGGACAGGAGTCCGGGAAAGGGCTCGGGTTAGCGCGAAAAGGCTCGTATCTCGCTCGGCGGCCTGGTCGATCGTGGTCTCCCAGGTCTCCCCACGCCAAGCCTTAACTGCTCCCGAGACCTTCTCGGTCAGGGCGTTGAGCTGGGATTTCAGGGTTGGGCAGCGGGAGTGCGCCCATTCACGCCGAAGTGCCCGCTTCCACGCTATGTCCCTTTGGAGTTGGACTGGGAGTGAATCACGCCGCTGAGGGCGACGGCTGGCAGCAACGGTGGTGGACTCAGCCACGGCAGTCTGGATGAGTGAGGCCAACTGAGTAGCCTCCAACTCCACCTCTGCTGGGCTTGTCATGTTACCCACCTTTGCTGCTTGCATTCTGATGGTGTATGCCTCCCAATTGGTCTTCCGGCTCTGCGGCCTCGGCGCCGTGAAGTCGGCAGCGAGGGCGAGCGTGACCAGCACGGGGAGGTGCTGTGAGTCGAGGTCATAGAGGACCTCGACCTCTATCGGGCACTTTAGGTTCTTGTGCAGCACGATGTCGAGTACATCTGCTGCATGACGAGGATTGGTAGGGATGTGGGTTGGGGAATCAGGGCCGAGAACCTCGAAACCGCTGGCTTCAGCGTCGTCGAGGAGTTTCCGGCCCGCGGGATTTGTGGAGCGGGATCCCCACACTCTATGCTTGGCGTTCAAATCGCCTAGCAAGAGGGTGGGGGTGGGATCGGAAAAGATATGGTGGGTGTCCCTTGAGGAGTACACCGTGGGAGTGGGGATCGCGGCTTACCTTACATTTTAGATATACCTGCTGGAGCTCTGTACAACATAAATTAAAAGCAAAACAGCCTTAGTAACTCGGTCCGGAGGAGTCACTGACAGGAAAAAATATTTATTTTGAAATTCAGTGACTCCCCCATTCGTGCGAGATTACTTCGTGGGAGACGCAGAACCATTCGTACAGCACAGCACAGCACAGATGTCACTGTGACTCGGTTCGGACTCTACATTAATATAAGTATTATAAGTTGGTATATAATTATAGTGTATCTATTGTGTCGTAAGTAAAGTAAATAATTCTTAAGTAGAGCTCCCTGTAGGGCAGCAAGTACTCGTGCGAGGCGTTACATTGTAGAGCTAAAGCATGTAGCTTCCGGGCCGGCACATCTCGGCGGCAGCGGCGGCGCGGGCACGCCACTCGGGCTCGGGCCGCCGCAGCCTCCGAGCGCCTCCGCTCTATAAACACTCACTAATCAATCATCGACGTGGCTCCGACTCTAATAAATGACAATTGATAAGAAACCCGTTCACATTTCGTCTCTCTTCGCCGAGTGCTATGCTAAATATTATTCTCGTGTTTGATAAACGTGCAGTTATTTGATTTAAACAATAGCTAATGATATCATTATGTGTTCAAAAAGTATGTCATTAATTAATTACCAAACATTTCAGTGCTGCGCATAGGTTATCGAGATACCAGTGAAAAACAAACGGGTGTGTTGTGTGCTTGGGTTGGTGTAAGAATGACGGCGGCGACTCTCGCCGCGCCCGCGCCCGCGCCCGCGCCGGGGGCCGCGCCGAGCCGAACGCGGAGGTTCCTCACGCAGCTCGTGCTGGTCGTACTCAGTAAGTCCCTGCACTACACAGTCACAGCACAGGTACCTCCAGCCAGCCCCCGAGTTACGCGCAACCAATGAAGTGCTTTCAACTCTATGTTACGTATAAAAAGGTTACCAAAGTATTACGATTGTTTACATAGCAGCTATCAAGGTCATCGAATATACTAGAATATAACCCAATATAAGTAGGAGCTATTTATTTCTAATAAGAATAATTTGTTATAATTGCGCAGCAGATTTTTTTATAGGTATGTATGTAGGTACCTACTTGCGAACAAATATTCTTGTTATGCTAATATAATTTATATCGTAGCTTTTCTGGTAGGTATACAGTCACAGTATACAGAGATAGGCACGGATACGATATTTTCTAGGTAAATATTTTAATTGGTAATTTAAAACTAACGAAGATGTCAAATACAATGTAGATGCGGAGGTAGGACGCCCTTGTTTTCTCAAAAACGTTTGAAAATAATTTTTGATCAAGATCAAAATATTCAAACTACCTACCTAATGCTAAGTCAGGCTAATCTAGGGATGCAAATGCACGGACCTGCCAATTCAGGGAACCGTTCGTAGGTACAGGTAATGTAGGTTAGGCCACCGAGCGACCACCGCGCGGCACACCGAGCCAGGGGCTACCGAGTCGGACCACATCTCAAGCAGGGAGCTTCAAACTTTGGCAGTGCAGTGAGGTGCAAGGACCCAAGGATTGTCCAGCTAGGCCGTCGCCGCGTCGACGCTACCGTTGCGGAGGCTTCAGGTAGGTGCATGTACAACTAGAACAAAGGAGGGGTCCATGTCGGTGGGTTCAAAGCCACCGCGCACGGGCCAGTCTGTGGCACGTCGACGTACTACCTCAGCCATCTACTCGGTAAGTCACGGCTGAATGGAAAATCTATTTCGCTCCAGATAACTGATTTAAAATTGAGACTAATTGCTCGCACACTGCGCAGTACCGAGCCCGACTGAAGAGATTGACCATCGCCGGACCGCTCAATGAATGTAAGTGGACTCGCCAATAATAGCTCGCTCTAGTGTTGTGCTCGGCACTCGGCACCTACCTAATACCTACACTACAGTGGAATTTGTAGTGTCAGTGAAGTATGTGACTCTACATTCATAAGACCTGTCTGTACCTAAACATATGAACAAGACAAATCCATCATTCATTCATCCAGTCGTCATTTTTAATGGGTCAATCGGTACTTATCAGTATATTAATATTGTGACCATAATTTTAAGGCGTCTACGTCTAGTATGTGAATAAAATAAGTACTTATTTAAAAAAATCAATCAACCCCACTGTACATTTTTGTAATCTTCTCTTAATTTCCTTCATTTTGATATCATAATAATAATAAAGTCTTTAACCAGTGTGTATTACCGGTTATGACCTACGCTGCTGAAACGTGGACACTTACGGTAGGGCTGGTCCACAAATTGAAGGTCGCTCAGCGAGCTATGGAGAGAGCTATGCTCGGGGTTTCTCTTAAGGATAGAATCCGAAATGAGGTCATCCGACAGAGAACTAAGGTGGTCGACATAGCTCAGAGGACCAGCTAGCTGAAGTGGCAGTGGGCCGGCCATGTCTGCCGAAGAACTGACAACCGTTGGGGTAAACGTGTTCTTGAGTAGAGACCACGTCTAGGCAAACGCAGTGTAGGACGACCTTTGGCCAGATGGAGCGATGATCTGCGCGCTATAGCTGGCAGAAAGTGGATGAGAAGAGCCGAAGATCGGGCTCACTGGCGCGCCTTGGGAGAGACCTACGTCCAGCAGTGGACTGCTATAGGTTGATGATGATGATCATGATATCATATCCTACTCGATAGGCTTCGTAAACAAATTTTATTAACGACTTACTATTTAGCCCCAAAAATCCTCCATTTTGATTTATTTAAAAAAAAACTCATCACTCATCTAAGGTAAGTTAGGTTAAGACGAATCTAGTCCAGCCGTTTGGAAGATACGAGGTAACAAAGAAATTTTACATACATACATACAAGATACGCGCGAAAAACACAACCCTTGAATCAAAATACCATTAAAAACGTTTCCAACAAATACGTGGTTGAGGACGAACCGTTCGTTCCACTTGGATTCACGAGCACGATCATAGATCTTTGGATATGGTTTTGCCTCGAATCTTAACCCACGCAGGCTGGTGGGCTGCGGTGTCGTTTTGGGTTTTCCCGCCGCCCGACCGCCGGCCGGCGTCATCGGCCACTCTGTGTCTACATCACCACTTGAGAGCCGCTGTAATTAAGGCGCGGTGTGGACCAACACATAGAAAATTATTAAACCACAGAAGTGTAGGTATCTATGGGCATGTTAATCTGACATCACATTCGTGTGCTGAGTCAGAGACATGTATCTATTATCTACTCATCATAGTACCTATTGAGAAGACGGTACAAAAAGTTGGAGGTAAACATTACGGCGTCAAACAAATTATGTAGATACATAAATTATAGACCACATCATCATGATGGGCTCGGCACGTTCACCACTGGACACTGGGCTGTGAAGAAGTTGGCTACATCACTACATGTACTCGGAGGTAGAGATCATTCGCTCTAAAAATGCACGCCCCTCCGATCGCGCGGCTGGAGGGGCGTGCATTTTGATAACTAAGATCCCTAACTAATATAACGGGCCGTAGCAGATCGGAATGTGAAGTCGCCACTGGCGCAACTAACTGAGATAGGAGTTCGGAAACACTCGATCCGCGAGTCGCGCGGTCAGGTTCGAGGAGTCAGATAACGCGACCTCTGCCCGGATAAGCGACACGCGACTCGCGACTCGCGAGCGAACCACTCTCGTCTAACGGAGGGTCAATCTACGCACGTATACAATAGACTAGTTGACGGTTCATGTACCTACTGTTCACCAGAACCAGAAACTCGCTATTTTTAGAGTTCGGGCAATCTTCGTGTCGATGACACTTTTATGTTAAATTCTTAACAAAAGCAGCTACTGTACTGCTCTATCCGACGCCTAGTTCAGCTCTGCTCGAGTGCAGGTAGCGGGGCACGAAAATGCTGCTGATGCTGTGACCTCTTGCTCTCAGGAGTTAGATCGATGAAATAGCGAGCGAGTGTACCTACGTACAACGGTCTACACCGGCGTGACATTCGACTGCGTTGCGTAACGTGCTTTAAAAGTTAGCTTACACTACCCTAGCCTCTTGGCTCCGTTAGCCGGGAGACGCGCCGGATAATATAGTTACGGTGCGGTGCGCTGTAGCGACCGACATCTTAGTGTGTGCCGTCTGTTGCAGTAAACGTGCCGTCGCTGTCGTTCGGGCTGGCGATGGGCTGGGTGTCTCTGGAGAGCGGCGCGGGGGGCGCGGGGGGCGCGCGGGGTGCGGGGGAGGAGGGGGCGCAGACGGGCGCGGCGCTGGTGGGCGCGGCCGCTACCACCTTCCTTACGGGTGCGCTGGCCATGCCCGTGGCCGCGCGCGCCCTGGCCTCCGGCAGGAAGCCCACCATGCTGGCCACGTCTGCTGTTTTTATTGTGAGTTCCATCGGTCACAAGTCCCCAAGCCACTCGTGTCAACGTTTAAAGTTTATGTTAATTGTTAGATTATAAAAATGCTCGACATGGTCGTACATAATTATAAAAATATGCATAAACGGTTCTGATCATTCGCTAGAGTTTTCCCATCTTCCGCGCGAGATGACACCATGAGAAGGTGCTTATGGTGTCTGATAATGATCGTGTCGTTCCAGGTGTGCTGGTCGCTGAAGCTGTGCTGGTCGCTGGGTCTGTGCGGCGGCTGGGGCTTGCTGGCGGGGCGGGCGGCGGCCGGGCTGGGCGGCGTGGCGGCATGGGTCATCCCGCCTCTGCTCGCCAACGAGGTCAGCACGTAGCTCTGCCATAGGGATGAGAGGGCGTTGGGCGAGCCTCGGACGTGGCGTGACGTGCGGGGCGTGTTGCAGATGTGCGTGGCGGGCGTGCGCGGTGCGGCGGCGGTGGCGCTGGTGCTGGCGCACAACGCGGGCTTTCTGCTCATGTACCTCGCCGCGGACTACGGCGTCCCCGACACGTACGCGTCCACACCGCTTTGCATTATCCCGCTTATTATCATTGCCGTCGTTTTCATGTTATACACTACGCTTCTTTTAATGCAAGATTGCTCGCTCGCCATTGCGCGCTGCCCTGAGGCATGTGACTAGCCTCGGTACCTAATACTTCCTAGATATTATATTATATTGAACGAAAGACCCAATATGGCTTTCGTCTGATAGGAGTCCTTCGAAGCTATGGAACGATTGGACGTTCTCTCCAATGCCGCGAAACTCAAATGCGAGTGCCGTTCCGCGATGCGAGGCCGGGGGGCGTACAGCGAGGTGCGTGTTCTGTGCAGGACGGTGGTGGCGAGCTGCCTGGCGCTGTCGGCGCTGCACTGCGCGGCGTACCTGTTCGTGCCGGAGTCGCCGGCTTACCTCGCCGCGAGCGGCAAGCACGAGGTCTGTCCCACAGTCCCCCCGCCTCTCAGCCGCGGTAGAACGTACAGCATCGTCGGGACCCATGATATGTGTGAGGTCGGCAGGAGGCGCGCGCGGCGCTGGCGTGGTGCGGCGGGTACTGCGGCGGGCGTGGCGGCGGCGCGGTGCTGGAAGCTGAGCTGAAGGCCCTGCCCGCGCCCGACCTGGAGCCCGTCTCGCCATTTGCACTAGCCAAAGACATGCGTGAGTATCTCATCAGTCATGAGAATGTGAACTGATTCATTTAAATCGATTTGGTCGACTGAAATTCACTTTGAAAGTACGATGGTACGGTGAACGGTTTCAGTGAGCGACGTGAGGCGCCGCAAGGCGTTCCTGATATCGCTGGCGGCGGTGGCGGGGCAGGAGATGTGCGGCGTGCTGACGCTGCTGCAGTTTGCGGAGCGCGTGTTCCACCTGGCCGGCGAGGGACAGGGCGCGGGGGCGGGGGGGAGGAGGGCCTCCGCCGACGCCGTGGTGCTGGGCTCGGTGCAGCTGGTGGCGTCGGCGCTCTCGCTCTATCTGGTGGAGAAGATCGGACGCAGGGTGAGACGATGCCCTTCGACCTCACCGACATGTCCCAGTTCGAGTGTATAGCGTGCGTGGTGTGTCGCTCGCAGCCGCTGTTCGTGTGGGGCGCGCTGGGCACGGGCGCGGGGCTGGCGCTGGGTGCGGGCGCGGTGTGGGCGGGCGCGGGCGGCGCGGCGCTGCTGGCGCTGGCGGCGGCCGTGGCCTGCGACTCGGCCGGTTTGCAGCCCGCGCCCTACGCGCTGCTGCCCGAGATGTTCACGTACCAGGTACGCCCACCGCGGCTGTATATTACGAGGTTCGCCTCCCTGCATGATCGTTGAGTATATGTTTATGATGTTATTCGCGTGCAGTACCGCGGGTGCGCCGTGCTGCTGGCGACGGCGGCGGGCGACCTTGCCAACGCGCTGGAGATCGTGGTGTTCCCGGCGCTGGTGCAGGCGGCGGGGCTGGCGCCCGCGCTGGCGCTGGCCGCTGCGCTGACGCTGGCACTAGCCGCGCTGGCGGCCCGCCTGCTGCCCGAGACCATGGACCGCACCGTGGAGGACATCTACCGCGAGCTGTGTCCGCGCGCGCCCGACCCCGAGAAGCCGCGCCGCTGCAGCGACGCCGCGCGCACGGTTCGCGACCGGCCGGCAGACACCCATCGAGTACTCACCGAAAAGTACATTAACGATCTCAACTTTAGTAACTTCAGCTGTGATAACCACCGATCTGATGAAAAACATCTTAATGATGGAAAAACCGATAACGTTAATCATGTCGCGGGCGCAAATGTTGAAAGCTTAGAATCTGAAATTAATCAACACAGTAATCCTGAGCCCGCTGACATTATAGACACAACAAACATAGTACTGAAGAGCTTCAATAATGACGCGTTTAGACATGACGAGGTCAGCGCGCCCAAACACGTGGGCGTCGACAGTCATCATAAACACGTACATAAGGAAGCAAATGATCAAGTGGATGCACACAGTTTAGGTGACAGCATGTGTAGTGCCGCAGACGCGAGCGTCGACACCGCGAGAACTATGCTGTGATGATGCAGTTGCAGTACAAATAATAACGTAAGAAGAAGCAAGTAGAAAGTGCCAAATCAAACGTTTGAAAACAGGTACAAAGTAAGCTTTAGCACTCTTTCTGGTCACATCCTTTGTTATAAAATATTATTATGTAAGTATGAATATTACTTTACTATTAGTGGGAACCTGTAATGACTCTCTGAAGCTAAACCAATGTCAGCTGTTGGTTTCCAAATATAGGTAAATTAAAAAAATCTACTGCTAATTCACATTTTGCCAAGTTAAAATCCATCTCGATAGCCCGGCCGTAGTTGTACCTTGTTACTAGCAGTATTATTTACGATACGTTCAGTTTGTTATGATATGATAAACACGGCTAGACGTGAATTCCATCCTTCCTTTAAAATTGTTGTAAGCAGGTAATTGACATAAGTTTTTGGTGTTCATAGCCCTCCTGTTGAGTATAGTTAATACGTAACAAGTGCCTCTACCTAGAGTAAGTAAAAAAAAATGATACCTACCAGGGTATAATTTTTTTTGTTATGATATTGTAAATTATGTGTACAGTTTTTTAATTAATTGATATTATCATCAAAGTTTACGTAAGTTTATTCATGACGGAAATAAAGATCTAAACAGCTTACAGTTTATTGTACCTACCCTGTTACCTCGTTTTTATAAAGTCCAGGTGGAGACTTGCGATTCAAATTTTGAGCACCTTCCGATTATTTTCTGGCTGAAACTGTTAGGGTACCTCACAACTCGATAATACATGAATTCTAAATCCAATTAATAGCATGCAATGCCGACCTAACCACAAAAAAATAAGGAAAAGTCCGGAACTCCCGTGTACCCCAGTGTACATACACACAACAACGTTATGTGAGTGATGGCGCGATTCCTTAGGGCTTAAAATTTTCTTTCTGGCAATCCCGCAATGTTTGTTCCTCGCCACCATGGTAACGCACTACATGGCGCGTTAACAGCAGACCAGCTTGTACGAAACTATGCACCGTGTTTTCCTGTTCTGTTAATCATTAGTGCAGTTGCTTAATCATCTGTAAATTAGTCCCCTACCGGGTCCTAGATACCGTAGAGTCGTGCGCCGTCGTCGACTGTTTGAGCGCGGCGGACGCGCGCCACGCGACACGCGCTATGAGCGCCTCTTACCAGACCTATTAGGTACTAATAAAGATCCTATATCGGTGAGTGGATGTCTTATGTGTTTTAGCATTGTTATTTATCTACTCCATAACACCATTTCACCATAAGTAGTAATCTCATTAGTAACTTGCATATCGCTCTCTTTTTTAATTGCGAATGTTTGCGATGAAGTGTGTTACTACCCATAGTATAGTGCCTATAGAAAGACCACAGTAGCCGACCGGCAGTTATGGGTCTGCTGGAGAAGCTGTCGGGCTGGCTGGCCGCGGGACGCGTGGAGGTGACCGTGCTGGTGCTGGGGCTCGACAACAGCGGCAAGAGCACGCTCCTCAACACGCTGCGGGCGCCGGAGCAGCGCGCGCCGCATGTGGCGCCCACCGTAGCCGACCAGCAGGAGACCTTCAGCAGTGAGTCGCTACTTACAGGCAGGTATGGGTCTGCTGGAGCAGCTTCTGTGAGGTCGGGTGTGTAGAGCCACTGGCAGAGTGGATCGCGACTGCCGCCTGCAAGCGCCTGTGTAGCTCTGATCCCGTGAAACATTTGCAAGCTTTGTATCATCTGTAGGTACAAGTAACAACATAAGATGTGATAATGAGCCTTTTTATTAAAAACCTCCTTAGTTTTAAAAATACACTTTGACCCCTTGAAATTGGAGTGAAATTCTCGTAGAGACGAGGGTGGTTATCGGCATGGCTCCTATTCCTATGGCAGCGCACAAAGGGTGTTCATTCCATTTCCTGAAATCCACAAAAGACATGTACGTACATTTATGTTCATCGCGACTCCGTACATTAACCTACTCATAAATATGCTTATGTGTTATGTGCTAAACCGCAGGTTGTCTACAGTTTATAAACAACGTTGTTATTTATTTATATTATACTAATGATATGTTGGCACCGGTATTACTCAACTGTTTTTAATTGTTCCTTCCCTAAGTCTAGTTTACTAATTTACAAAAACATTATTAGGTACAGTCAGCTGCACAGACATGTGTATACATGTCCCAAGCTTTCACATTTATTTACACTCTTATTTTTGTAGACATTTTTCTTCTGACAAGTCCAAAATGATTCGGACAAATACTCAACAAGCTTAAAGTTTAAAAAAACTGAAAACCCGACTGCGAAATATTTATACATTCACTGCCAATTCATTATTCCAAATTAAATTAAAAAACATTGAATGTAGTAGGTACTCAAAACATTGTAACGTGACAACACAAAGTAACGTGAAGGTAGCTCAGCGAAATAGGCTATGGAAGAGGCTATGCTCGAGGTTTCCAAAATTCAGAATGAACCCATCTAACAGAACGGAGAACTAAAGTGGTCGACATAGCTTAGACAGACGAGACAATCAAGAAGCTAAAGTAGCGGTTGGCCGACCACATCTCTACCAAAGAACCGACAGCCGTGGGGTCAACGTGTTCTAGAGGGAAGATCGCGTCTCATCTACGCAAGCGCAGTGTAGGACAATCTCTGGCTAAAAAGAGCCATAACCTGCGCGTGATAGCTGGCAGACGGTGGATGAGAATTTCCAAAGATTGCGCTCAATGGCAATGAAAACTGCTGTATATTTATATGTGCGATGATGATGATGATGACGACAAGTAATGTTGTGTGTGCTTCAAGTACCTAAGGGTTCTAGCCGCATGTACCCGGAGAGGTGGGCAACACTAGCCACTCTCTGGATACCTGAAGACGGGCGGCGGCGTAGGGGTCGGCCGAGAAATCGTTGGCGGGATGATCTGGACGGATTCGAGAGGGAATGGTGGGAGGCTGCAAAAGACCGTGACAAGTGAAAGGATTTGGGGGAGACCTTCGCCTAACAATGTTTAACCTATGGTGTCACAGGTTAAACAAAAAAAAATGGGTTCTTACCTGGAATTAAATTTTATTTCTTTATAACTACTTAAGCTCGTGAAGTTCTTGCTTCTGCCCGAAGTAATTGTTCTAAAACTACATTAAGGATACGATGGGTTCCCATCAAGTAACACCCAAACGTGTAACACTGTTACACTAGTGCATGAATACCTACTTCTTTAAATCTGTTTATGAAGTTCAGTTTGTAAAATAAACTAGACGCAACTAAAACGCTCTTCTGATCGTATTACCTACCCCTAAAATTTACATACATACATACATACAAGATACGCGCGAAAAACATAACCCTTCCTTGGCTATCGGGTAAAGAGAAAAGACAAAGCGTTTTAAAGTACATACAGCGCCATCTAGCGGTAAGTAGCGAAAGTGTAGATTTTAATAATTATTTACTTATTTTTAATTTTAAATTATAATTCCGGATAAAATGCGTAATACGAGGTCCAACACGCACGTGGCTGAATTTTACGCTACCTTTACTTACCGCTTTATAGTTTTTGATTAGGTAGCGTAAAATTAATTAAAATGAATCCCTTAATCGTCCATTAATTATACCCAAAAATATGAGTTATATATAATTTTGTAATCTCCTTTTAATTTCCTTCATTTTGATACCCTACTCGATAGGTTTGGTAAACAATTTTTTTCCAGCGACCAACTATTTAGCTCCTAAAATCCGCCATTTTGTTTTTTTTTTCTAAAAACCCATCTAAGAACACTCGGGTTATTGAGACGAATCTAACAACACGTTAATTGTCAATATCCATCCAGCCGTTCGGGAGATACGAGGTAACCAAGAAATTTACATACATACATACATACATACATACAAGATACGCGCGAAAAACATAACCCTTCCTTGACAGTCGGGTAAAAAGTACGCCGTATTATAGTAATTTCTTCACACTATTCGCACTATTTTAAAACACGGTTTCATACAAATTTTCATACAAGTTTCATATAAATCTAAATTAAATTTAGATTTTATACGTGTATTTTAAAACACGTATAAAATCTAAATTAAAGTATGAAACCTTTCACTTTTTTTGTTGACGAAATCAAAAAACTTGGACGAAACGCAAAAAAGCAGGAAGCCCTGCGGGATTCCCGCAGGGCTTCCTGCCGGGCTCCCCGCAACCTAACCAACCTAACCCAGCCCAAAGTGGCTCTGGGTGTGTCGTGGGTGAAAACTGCTTCAAACATTTCCTTTGTTTTCTCGTCGCGCAGTTTTATTTTTCAATTTTTTATTAGAGACTTTAAGAAATATGCTATTGGACACTTTCTTGATATCTTAATTTATAAAACTATGTTAGAGTTAAATTATTCATTGACCTACTTTGGCTAGATTATAATGGTATTAGTGTACATTAAAAAGTAATTGGTGAGCACTAAATAAAAAAAAAATTGCATTTTGATTTCGCATTTTTCTTTTAGTTTCAGAAATAATTTATTTTATGATTTTTGCTCTACTGTTACGTTGGTACTTAATAAAACAAGCTTAAAGTTTAAAAAAACTGAAAACCCGACTGCGAAATATTTATACATTCACTGCCAATTCATTATTCCAAATTAAATTAAAAAACATTGAATGTAGTAGGTACTCAAAACATTGTAACGTGACAACACAAAGTAACGTGAAGGTAGCTCAGCGAAATAGGCTATGGAAGAGGCTATGCTCGAGGTTTCCAAAATTCAGAATGAACCCATCTAACAGAACGGAGAACTAAAGTGGTCGACATAGCTTAGACAGACGAGACAATCAAGAAGCTAAAGTAGCGGTTGGCCGACCACATCTCTACCAAAGAACCGACAGCCGTGGGGTCAACGTGTTCTAGAGGGAAGATCGCGTCTCATCTACGCAAGCGCAGTGTAGGACAATCTCTGGCTAAAAAGAGCCATAACCTGCGCGTGATAGCTGGCAGACGGTGGATGAGAATTTCCAAAGATTGCGCTCAATGGCAATGAAAACTGCTGTATATTTATATGTGCGATGATGATGATGATGACGACAAGTAATGTTGTGTGTGCTTCAAGTACCTAAGGGTTCTAGCCGCATGTACCCGGAGAGGTGGGCAACACTAGCCACTCTCTGGATACCTGAAGACGGGCGGCGGCGTAGGGGTCGGCCGAGAAATCGTTGGCGGGATGATCTGGACGGATTCGAGAGGGAATGGTGGGAGGCTGCAAAAGACCGTGACAAGTGAAAGGATTTGGGGGAGACCTTCGCCTAACAATGTTTAACCTATGGTGTCACAGGTTAAACAAAAAAAAATGGGTTCTTACCTGGAATTAAATTTTATTTCTTTATAACTACTTAAGCTCGTGAAGTTCTTGCTTCTGCCCGAAGTAATTGTTCTAAAACTACATTAAGGATACGATGGGTTCCCATCAAGTAACACCCAAACGTGTAACACTGTTACACTAGTGCATGAATACCTACTTCTTTAAATCTGTTTATGAAGTTCAGTTTGTAAAATAAACTAGACGCAACTAAAACGCTCTTCTGATCGTATTACCTACCCCTAAAATTTACATACATACATACATACAAGATACGCGCGAAAAACATAACCCTTCCTTGGCTATCGGGTAAAGAGAAAAGACAAAGCGTTTTAAAGTACATACAGCGCCATCTAGCGGTAAGTAGCGAAAGTGTAGATTTTAATAATTATTTACTTATTTTTAATTTTAAATTATAATTCCGGATAAAATGCGTAATACGAGGTCCAACACGCACGTGGCTGAATTTTACGCTACCTTTACTTACCGCTTTATAGTTTTTGATTAGGTAGCGTAAAATTAATTAAAATGAATCCCTTAATCGTCCATTAATTATACCCAAAAATATGAGTTATATATAATTTTGTAATCTCCTTTTAATTTCCTTCATTTTGATACCCTACTCGATAGGTTTGGTAAACAATTTTTTTCCAGCGACCAACTATTTAGCTCCTAAAATCCGCCATTTTGTTTTTTTTTTCTAAAAACCCATCTAAGAACACTCTGGTTATTGAGACGAATCTAACAACACGTTAATTGTCAATATCCATCCAGCCGTTCGGGAGATACGAGGTAACCAAGAAATTTACATACATACATACATACATACATACAAGATACGCGCGAAAAACATAACCCTTCCTTGACAGTCGGGTAAAAAAAGGTCTTAGGAGTAGTAGAACTCGGATAAACAGGTATCCCGTAAATAATGATTTATCCGGCAGGTTGGTTGTTGAGGGCGCGACGTGTGTCCAGAAAAAAAATACCTATAACAAAAAAAAAACCAACAATACGACACTTAAAAAACCCGAAATTTGCTGCCTATGGCTATCCATAGGCATACTTTTATTCGATATCCTATGATATCGAATAAAAGTGCTTAAATAGCACATTAAAAAAAAAAATACATACGAATATTGTTAGCTGTTGCCCTAAAGCATAATGCTTGTATAAGTATAATGCTTTAAGGCAAAGTTGCATACGAGCACGGACCACGGCCGGCTCCGGCTGCCGTCCGCGGTCTTCACCGCGCGGTATCGGGTATCATTATCTGGTCGGCCCGTTCACTGGATGAGCGACATTCCGACAGCCCGCGCGCAATAGACATGGTAGAGATGGGCATATACTGGTGATGAGGTCCGGTTGCACGTGCGCAGGCGGCGGCGTGACGTTCACGGCGTGGGACGTGTGCGGCGCGGCGCGGCACCGCGCGCTGTGGGAGCGCCACTACCGGCGCGCGCACGCCGTCATCTTCGTCGTGGACTCCGCCGACCATCTGCGGCTCGGTCAGTTAAGCCCCCCCCCCCTCCACGCATGCTAACGCTCGCCCGCTCTGACGGTGTGCTGTGCTGGTTGCAGTGGTGGCGCGTGAGGAGCTGGAGCTGATGCTGGCGCACCCCGACATGAGCGGCCGGCGCGCGCCGCTACTAGTGCTGGCCAACAAGTGCGACGCGCCACTCGCACTCGCGCCCCCGCAGATCGCCGCCGGTAACACTACCAATCTTTTTCTTCTTCTTCTTATCGTGTCACTAGTTCTTTCGAACCAGTGGTGTAAGGATTTCAAGTGCGCCTCAAAGAGGCTCCTTTCGTGCACTCGACACATGTATTCGAACTTTTAGTTCTACGACATGCCGGTTTCCTCACGATGATTTCCTTCACCGTTGCGAGAACGTGGGATGCATACATAGATTTTTTCGACCGAAAAAACCCATTTACGCATGACTGCCATCGGGATTCGAGCCTGCGACCATCAGATCGTAAGGCAAGGGCCTCAACCACTCGGCCACCACGTCCTCCACTACTACCTAACTACTACTAACTACCAATCGAAGGATAAGTAGACGTCGATGTCATAATTATCTATTACCCATGAAAGAGGTACGATTTTGTCGGTTCCAGCTTTGTGCCTGGAGCGCGTGACGGATCGTCCGTGGCACATCTGCGCGTCCAGCGGCGTGTCGGGGGCGGGGCTGGCGGACGGAGTCTCCTGGCTGGCGAGGCAGCTCAGGGACATCCACACTCGTCACTGACATCCGTCACTCACCGCGTCGCGTCACTGTGACTATGTTCTAAAATCGCCTCCTCGGTCTTATCCTGTTTTACCCCGATGCACCTTAGATCCTTTAAGATCATTATAAAATATTGTTTTTACTTTTTTTATTACCTGAAAAAACCCAAGTGTGTAGGGATTAACGGCTAGTTAACCCTGATTGCTGCTGGCTGATAATATAAAAGTCGAGTTTGTATGTAATAAAGCTATATTAAATTATATATAAAACTACGACTAATGATGGTAATGAGTGCGGCTTGTGTGGCTGCTGGTAATGCACTGGCTGACGTAGGTGAAGCGTTACACGCTTGACCTACTTAAACCTTGATGATGCTGCTATATTAATCTAAGTGATCGATGTATTGCACATACTCCCGAGGGCGAGGTCCGAAATGAGAGAGGCGTTACAATGGAGGGGTTAGTATACATCGGTGATATAAATCGCTTATGCTAAGTGTATATTAGGACAATTTTTAATGATGATTGCTGATGATAGTTACAAAAGTTACAAACTATGTTGTCCTAATTCTATCTTAAAAACTGCTGTGCTTGCTGCTGGACGCAGTTATGTGTCTCTATCACGTAAACTGGACCACCGCACGGTCCCACTGCTACCCTGCCCTAGCTCGGGCACGGGCTGCTTACGCGCACAAACTACACTTGCACTTGAGGGCGTCTTCCTCGGCGGGAGAGGCGCGGGCGCGGCATCGCGCCCCGGCGTTGGCTCCGCGGGGCGCGCGGTGTACGCGCGGATGGCTCGTCGGCTTCGTCTTCACAGAAATGCCAGGAATGCTGCGACGCCTGCTGCTAGGACAGCAGCTTATTATTATTGTTAGTGGTCTTCTTGCTCAAGACTCAATATTAATCAATACTAGGCGTATTTCCAGCGTCGTTCTCCCCTGGAACGCGCGCTCCTGACCCGACAAGTTGCGTCGTTAGCACAAAGAAATGAGTAAACTTTTTATTATTTTCGTGTCTCGCAATCGAACAAATAAAGCCAAGTTACGGTCCGCGGAGGAGCCCTTCGGGAACCATCGAGTTGCTGACGAGTTGCAGAGCACGAACCTTCAGGAAAAAACATGAAACTGCGTATATAACGAGTTATAAATAAAAATTATATTCAAAAACCTAGTTATCATCACGATTTAAATTAATAAGTATTTTCCAGGTATCTAGCGGCTGTTCGGGTAATCAATATTTAAATAATACTAGCAGCTGCCCGCGACAACCCCGCGACCCGCCCGCGTGGTTTAAGGATGGAAAGAAACCTCCTTTTCTAGCATATCTATAAACTTTACCCGTACCAACGAAAAAAGCCCGTACCGAATTTGAACTCAATCGGTCAGTGGTATTGGCTCGATTGAGCAACAAACCTCCAACTATTCATGTCTATCTGATCATCATATCAGACCTTTGCATGTAGCGTGATTCGTAGGCTAGGTCGCCTAGCTCTGGCCCCCCATGCCCCCCCCCCCCCCCCCCCCCGAGGACGAGCCACTACCAAGGAGGATAAAGAGTAGCCACCTCGTCCCGCCGCCGTCTGCCAGTGCGTCAGTCCGTCAGTCGGCGCCCGACCGCGGAGCGCGACGCACGGCCTCACGTGCAAAGGTATCTTCCTTCCGGTAGGTGCAATACCCGCGTAAACCACGGGGTCAATGACCTTCAAACAATTAAAGCTCTGAACTTAAATTTTCGGGACAATGTGCTTATGATTTTGACATTTTGATGGTTGATAGAGCTATAAATCAACAGGTGGCATTCCGTTCCGGTTTGGTCCTCGATCCCGACCGTTCGGAAAGAGGGTAATGTGATTTCAAAAGTGTTAATTGACTATGAACCTACATGTGACCGAGCTATTGTGAATTTCGCAAGTGGCTTCCGGAAAGCCCTCTAGTTCAGTGACTGGTAAGTTTAACTATTTTTATTAAACATGCTTGGAAATTCGAACCTTATTTTAACCTTTTTCGAGTTAAATCTATCTTGCCAGCCTAGACCTAATAAATTACTAAGACATTTCATATTGTGTTAAGTTTTTTAAAAAGAGAACGCACTTTTCTTCTCTGTGAGTAGCAACTAAGGAGGTAGTATGTACTTAGTTTGAAACTTTGAATTTCCGTGCATTTATTGAGGAGTACTATAGATACAAGCCTTGGCCGCAACCAGGCATCATATGTACTCACGTATGCGAGCCTCGGCCCACATTACCACGTTCGTCCATAGATGCCTGGCATGCAGGCCGCTGCAGTAATGTACTATACTGAAATTGAATGGGTTTGTGATAAATATAAATGGACAAGCGCTGTTAAAATGTTTCAACGGCCTGTGTCATTCAACGCCCCGTGTAGCTCTGTTCTGGTCATGGATACGCCTGTAGGTAGCGTGTCTCTACTCGACAATACTTCGTATTATACCTCAGCTTACTTGTGATATATGTATACATATTATTTTTTAAAATAGTGTTACGTACGTTTGACCAAATTATAGGTACATATCTGTTATATTTTATTTTAGCACTGACTAAAGCAGTCCGAGCACTCATAAAGCTTGAGAGCTCAACAATCGTTAGCACAAATGCGTTTACTGATTCTAGTAAGTATTTTATGAACATTCAATTGAGCTTGAAAAACTAAAAGCTTTTAGAAAATATAAAAATACTTAGTGCTTTATAATTTGTCACCAGTAAATGATATGTAAGTATTACTGTTTTCTTGTCGGAGAGCATTGCTAGAAAAAATACTGGGCTTTCATGCATATTCCTCTAGCGTTATGCAGTAAACCGGTTTATATGATGTTCTGTGTAACACTGTTCGTATCATTGGTTTGTTCATCCACTTTTAATTGTAGTAAAAATCAACAACTTAGGAATTGTTTCACCTAACTGTAACAAACGTAATTCATTAATCTCGACATTTTGATTTAAATCTAGAGTTACCTACTTACTAATTAATGTCTGTCTTGTCTTGCATGTTCTCTATAATTCTGTAATTCAGGAAATCGTTTTTCGGATCCCCGCGATACAGGCTAGTCCTAGTGCGGGGTCCATTGGTTAAAACTCTTCCTATGTAACCTGTTTCGAAATAAATATTTTGTATTTTGTATTTGTTCTGGTTATGGGCAGGCGTGATATCTTACTATCAGGAGAGCGCCTTCCTCATCTCATCACTTGTTTACGTAAATAGAAAGAAAAAAAAACTCTTGAGGAGCTACGCCGTAGCCCGTTGCTACGAAAACTTGCTACGAGACTTGCCACGAGACTTGCCACGAATCTTGTCGCGAGTGCTGTCTCTAGACGCGACGCTGCCACTCGTCATAACTCCTCATCAATACTATCGATAAAACGTATTTGCATATAAATGAAATGAAACCTACTACGCAGGAACCGCTTGTATCTCGACGCAGTAAGGTCTATTTTTGCATGGCGAGTAAATAATGGAGCCCTCAAAGCCTCAGGTTGTGGAAAAATTTGAGAAATAAGGCGCCCTCTCGGAACCGTACGTGCCGAATACCTGCGGCCGACCCCCGCGCCCCCGCGCCCGCGCCGGCCACGAGCCGCAGTCGAAGTGTAGTAAGGTAGAAGTTATGTAGCAAGAAACACGTGTTTCCTTACGCTGAGCTTTTAATAAATATTTTGGGTAATGAATTTGAAAACATTTTTTAGTTTTACTGTTATTTATTTTGTATTTAAAGAAATTATACCAACCACCTAAACGTCACTTGAAACAAAGAAAATTTCTTAAATTATGAGATCACTTATGCCTACTTGCACCAAACTGTCAAATTCCCTAAGCAATTACTTTACTCGCTTGGTAGTTCTTAACAGTGCAGATTCTGACCGTTAAGAACTGTCAATTGAGTAAAGTAATTGCTTAGGAACTTTGAAAGTTTGGTGCACGTCGGCATCAGTCGTTCTGCATGAGGGACATTAAGTACAGTAGGTCCTCGTACTACAAGAGGGGCATAAAGTACAGTAGGTTCGTAAGTTAGTGCGCCTGCAATTAGTGCGCCCCTCCTGCAGCGCACGCCGCTGCCCCCGACAGCCTCCGCACCGAGACGATAGATTGCAACACTTTATTGTACACCCGAGGAAACATATACCTACATTATATAAAAGGAAGCTTAAAAATAAAATGAGAAGGCAGAGGTCCATATAGAAAATAAACGTGGCCATTTGACAAACGAATATTATTTTTGAGTCCTCAACATGTTGACGTCGATCGGAGATTTATGTTAGAAAATTATATTCTACGATATTTTGGCTAAGCACTCTACTACGAGTGGCGTTTGGCAGCAGTTGAAGACGAGCGAAGACAGTGAGGACGACACCCGGGCTCCACTGACTACATACTTACACGTTGACGATGAAGGCGAAGATGCGGTCTAAAAAGATTTAATGTCATTTATTCTCAAAAAGACACAAAGTCACTTACTTGAGAACAAATAGTTTGCATAAAATATTAATCTCGTCCAGATCCTGGCTCAATGTTTCTTGTGAGACACAACACTCCTCGAATTGAAGATGTGGACGTGTAAACCTTTTTCAGTGAGTCACGAACGTCGACATCTGTTTCATAACAGTGTCCTTGACATCTGTTTCATAAACCTTATCTTTAAAAAATACGATTATTTTAATTATTCTTCTTCTTAGTCGGGCACTCTTGAAAGAGTGGTCGTGGTTATAATTGGGTCCTTATGAATGGCAGCTCCAGCTGTGCGCCTCCACCTGGCTCTGTCCGACGCATTGTGGGAGCAGTCGGTCATGGTTGCGTTTGCGAGAGATTTGATGAAGTCCGACCATCTAGTTGGAGAGCGACCGCGGGATCTCTTGCCCTCCATTCTGCTTTTTTAATTATTAGGTAATAATTTTAATTATTACCTAATAGTTAAAGTGCGACGAAGGTTACCGCCACACGAAGCGACAGACGTTTGCATGTTTCACTTGAGTTAGCTAATTACCGCCAAGTTACGTGAGCTTTGTAATTTGTTGTTCTGATTAAAACCAGATAAGACGCATTTGTAATAAGAAGACAAAGTTACCCCGCGAAGCGAGAGATGAGAGAATTATTCGAATAACTTTATTGATAATAAACTAGCACTAGACGAGAAGATGAAGTGTTGAATCTCACAGAACATTAGTGCAGGGTTTGTTTTCCTAGCGTCAGTGAGCTCAGTGCTAAGTTATCTGGTCACGCTAGTTCTAGTGGATAGCTTTCTTGATATATCCACTATCCATAACTCTTTGTTCTTGGTTCTTTCTTGTTTAATCAGTACGGTTTCGTTTCGTTCCACGCAGACTATCACAGATTGTATTTGTAAGAAGTCAGCGAAATACACCGCAGATGTCTGGAAGTTATAGTACAAAGAAGTCTTTCGTATACTTTATTTCTTAATTTTATTTATTATTTGAAAGTTTTAGATACCTTTTCAAATTGTAGCTCATTCGGTTCAGTAGTTTTAGCGTAATTAAGGAGCAATGACCACTGTTAATCTCCATATCATACGAGCGACTAGCTATAGCTACTCGAACAGGCAGCAGTTGTACTTTATACCCTCATAGACGTGGCTAGTTGAGACTTTATATCCTGACTAGCTGACGTCCACAAGTCACAACTTTATTTGCGTTGCGAATTAACAAAATTTATTTCTTAGTACGCGCCCACACTTCTTGACGAACACACTCTCCAAGTTTCAAGTCTCTATGATCAGTGGTTTGGCCTGTGCGTTGTCAGTCAGTCAGTCAGTCAGTCAGTCAGTCAGGACTAATAAAACTTTTGTACATATAGATAGAAGAAAGATAGATGTGACTAGTTGAAACGTTACATTGTTTGTAGGAGATATTTCCCTCCGGTGAAACAGAGCTCGGGGCTTTGGTTCTTCAGCAATCCAATATACATTCTAAATGAATTTAATCCAAAATTAAAAGAAAAACGACGTCGCACCCTGAGTGAGGCATTTGCATCTAGTTAAGGACTTACTGGATGTTTTAATGAGACCAACCGGCTCCGGCGGCCAAAATGACCCGTAAGGCAAAGGCAGAGGGAATCACAACTGCTGAACCGCCTCATAAATTCGTACAAAAGGTTCCTTTAATATTCAGGCTCAGCAGACGGCAATATAAATAATTAAGAAATACTCGAACCAGATCTTTATTTATCCACGAAGATAGCACTTAAGTTTGCCCGTTTAATTAATAAAATATTTTAACAAAAAGTTTCAATAATACTTAGTAACTTCTCGTACGTCATAAGTGTTTATTGCCATCGATAGAGTTACCATGTGGATTTCTGTCAATTCGTGTTTTTTGTGAGTTTTTGTTTTTCAGATTAAGTTTCGTTAAGTACCTAGTCATTCTTGGCTTCTTCTTCTTATCGTGTCACTAGTTCTTTCGAACCAGCGTGAAAGGATTTCAAGTGCGCCTCGAAGAGGCTCCTTTCGTGCACTTGACACATGTTTTTTCTAACTTTTTAGGTTATATGACATGCCGGTTTCCTCACGATGTTTTCCTTCACCGTTAAGCACGTGTAAATTTAAATCTTAAATACACACATATATAGGGTTCGAACTCACGAACTTCGGATTGAAAGTCGAGGCACCTCCCACTCGGCCAACACGGCTTTTTGTTTTGGCTAAAACAATATAAGCTATAGTCAAACCAAATTGAAAGTCTTTGAATAGCTTGAGAATGCCAACACCAGAGCCACCACCCACTCACGCGAGATGAGACCCACGACATTCTACGTCGCGTCGAGCTTTCGCTAGCTTGGTATAAGTGAATGAGCGTTATCAAAATAACTTGTCGATCTCGGAAAGACGTCATCGAGCAAACTTCCAGGAACACTCCCACACCCACAAGCAGGATCACTTACACCATATATTATAACACGTGTGTAATAACAGCAAATGAACGGGGAACTGGCCTCACGATTGGAACAAATTAGTTTACTTTCGTCGGGGCCGAGCTGTAGAGCTATCCCTTCACGAAAATTTAGTTCATTTGTATATAAAAGAAACAGTGCAAAAATTGCGTGTTATTATGAAGCTTTGTTATGGGTTATTCAACAAAGAAACAATATATGGTGCAATAATAACAAAATCGAATACTTACATCATAATTTTTAGGTATTTTATAACAGTTGCTGTTCTACAAGCTTGTTGCAATGTTGACGACATTAAATAATAATATTAAATAAAAGTAATAGTAGACAGAAAACCCATTTTCCTTTCTATACTTGTCCAATAATAGGGAATGAATTGTGTACCTATTAAAATGTAAAGTAAAGCGAGGGACGCGGCGGCGGCGGCGGTGAATGGCGCCATCCGTCCGCCACCGCACCGCACCGCGTTCTTGTAGCTCACGTTTAGATGCTATGGTTATGCGTTCTAATCTAAACTTAGTTATTGAAGCTTCACAAGCAAACAAATAAAACAACTAAGAGAGAGATTCTGTAAGAATACATTTTCTTGAACTACAGCACTACAAGTCCACTATGATTTTGCTCCAAAGCAAAGTGACTACGTCTGTGCTCTAAATAAGACCACTATGCTGGTGCTCTTATTAGGCTACGCAGTCTACGTGTACATAAATGCTACGAAGTTTCGCGAAAAGCTACGTGTCAATGTGTGTGCTACGAAGTGTCTACGAACGCTCTATGTCGGTACTACGAAGCCCCTGCATAAGCGCTACGAAGCATCTACGAGTACTTTGATTCGACGCCTAGCGATGTCAACGCGTGTGCTACGACAGTCTATTACAAGCATCGCAGCCACTACACGGATACATCGCAGTCTCCTCGACCAGATGCTGCGACGTCTCTACCAACATTACAATGAGTTATTTCGATATTTCTATTATAAATTTATTACTTCGCACCCCAAGAACAAACTATGGTAAGACTAATATATTGTATGAAGGAGCGCTTTTATACAATAAACTTCCTAATGATATTAAAGACGCTAAAACAATGCAAACATTCAAAAAATACTTAAAAATATATATATCAAAAAGCTAAACAAACAAACTAACAACTGTTTACAAATGCTAGACAAATGTTACAATGCATAATGATATAAAAATAACTTATTTAGCTACAATAAAGTATGTAAATACAATTAGAAAAACACGCTCTACATAACATAGGTAAATAATAATTAAATTAAATTAAAAAAAAAAAAAAAAAAAAAATATATATGTACCTATATAATATATAATATAGTATATAAGTAAAAGAATAATATAATTAAGCAAATATAATTTTATAGCATATAGAAATAATAAATATACTAATACAATTATTAACTAATAATAAAACAATAATAAAATAATAAAATCGAATAGATTATCGTAGAAAAAGCACTTACCAACAGACTCAATAATTAACCGTCCCGTCGAATGATACATTGAACAAACTGGTGAAACCGGCCCCAAGAATGCCAAAGATAACAAGTTGTGAGTTCGAAGTCTTTTGTTTCTTTATGAATACGATGTTGTTGTTGGGTAAACTGCTAAATGATTCAACTATCTACCCACATTTTGCATGATAATTTTTGATTCCGAAATGTTATTCATGTTTATAATATTTTCGTGATAATGAATTTACTTATTTAAGATGATATGATCTGTAAGTATGTATGTAGGTAACTAATACTATTGCACTATTAAATAGTATCATGTAAATGTACAAAGTGTCCAATGCTCAATAATGTAAATAATTTAGAAATATTAAGTATTCTCTGTAAGCGATTTATGTATAAATCTTTGGAGAATAAATATCTTAAACCGTATAAAGGGGATAGAAAGGCTAATCTAGTTCATTACCAAATTGGTCCAATTGGTCTAGCGGCGCACCGTCGCGTGTCGGGCCAGACGTGGTCACGACGGACCAGCACTCGGCCGGTGGACGTCCGGAGTCCAGGCTCATCTCCTCACATCACGCGGGAATCCAAAACAAACTACTGGATATGTTTATAAATAATAAATCCACCACAGAGGAACACGTTAATTCTATTGAATTTGAAAGTGTGATTTCAAAAATGTGGAAACGGTCAACGGTTTATTTTGTAGAGTGTACCAACTTTTCATGGTCGTCAACACATCGCATGCACGCGCACTCCACTTCTCAGGGGGCCATGGCTGCAGTCTGACCAGGATAGTTTCTCAATACAAATATGTGTAGATAATAATAACTAATAATAAATAATAATAATGATAATAATAGCTCATAACACCCATACGAAATTAAACTCAATCGGTTTAGTAAGAAATGGCCAACGTAACGTCTGGCTACAGTGTCTTATTGGCACTTGAGCATTATACCCTTTGACTTTTCTTTTATATTTTTTTTATTTGGGTTTAGGTCTTCCAGGCACTTTGTTCCAGGGGGTAGGTACATACTTTTACAAACAGACACACATTACAAACGTGCCAGTACAAAGACACCGGGATTAAAGTAAACTCTTGTGAAACTGAAGCCGGTGAGTGTTGCCAGCTGTTGCTTACAAACTCGTTTTCTGTTTCTAACTATAGTTTTCTTCACTATGCTTTATTTATGAAAGTTTTTGTAAGTTTTTAGACCTTTGTCACAGATATACAAGAGGCAAAACAAGTAGATACACAGCAGCAACAAGAACTTATTTTTTGGAGGACACTTCTTCTTCTTCTTATCGTGTCACTAGTCCTTTCGAACCAGTGTGGTGAAAGGATTTCAAGTGCGCCTCGAAGAGACTCCTTTCGTGCACTCGACACATGTTTTCGAACTTTTTGGTTTTATTTAGGTGTACGTATCTGGATGGATTGCATGGTCACCGTACCTACAACTCATCCACAATTCAGCGCTGGAGATTGGCTCGGGGCGCCGCATTCACCCTACACCCTGCACACAAGATGCACCAAAGGTCGCTAAGCACGGCTTCTTTCAACTAAAGGTCGCGGCACGGCTCTAATATTCTATTTACTATTTTCGGTTCTTACGCTTGTAGCTGCTAGCCAGCTCATAAATATATTTTGGATATTTCGGCCTGTATTTTATGCTAACGGCTGTATTGAAAAAACTATACAAGGCCCGGTAGCACGGTAGGCCCGTCGTCGGCTCGCTGCCAGGTTTTGCCGCCAGTTTTGACAGTGTAATTTATGTTGTGAGCGGGTCAATTGTCCGACACAAACCATATTTTTGGGCTTATTCGTCCATTTGTTACTATTCAGCAAGAGTTTTTTAACACTTTCGTAATTATTTATACCATATAAAGGCTGTCTCAAAAATATCCTGTGAAAAACATATCTTAACTTACGTAGAGAAATTCAGAAACAATGCTGATGATGAACTTACGATAAGTAGGGCTATATCGCCTAATATAAGATTCTGTGCAGTCAGACCGCCCGCTCCGATATATCCCCGCAACTTCTAGAATCCAGCAAAAGGAGGGGTTAACGCAAGGAGAACCTCTCTGCTGGCCATATATACCTTCTTGGCCATTCACGTTAAATAAAACGCTGTATTTGATAACTGTGTGCATATTTTAAGATGGTGTGCGAGATTATTATAGTGTGCGTTTACATGAATAAAATTTTGTTAGGCGCGTGTACAATGTGTGTTTGCCTCGTCCCGCGTCAAAAATGGCAGAAAAATATGTTAGCAGATTCTGACGAATAACCCCTCCTTTTGCTGGATTCTCGAAGCCCCGCAACGATAAATCTATCGTTCTAATTATTAAAATACCCACATAACCGTGTCACCAGCTGTACATTCCCAACGCACTCGACCTTGGCCGTTGTCGCTCCCGCGTAGACCTCTTGAGGATGTAAACTAATTGGGTATTATTGGCGTGAGGTCTGAGCCCCCCCAACCCCCACACTCCTGCTCCCTGCATTCTTCATCAGGACCGCCCTGAAGACGCCTCATAGAAAATAGGTGTGTTTCAGGAATTATGTTCGTGTTCAAAGAAATGTATCGGTAAGAATGTGACCAAATTTCAATATCACTTATACATACATAGTCGTTAGGATGTAATTTTTTATTGGTCTCAGGTATTATTGAAGTTAATGAGCAAAGTAGCTAATATATAATTTTTCAAATTTTCCATTCACTTGTATCGAAAAAGGTCAAGTGTATAACCTGATACCGAGGTCTTTTGTTTTTGGGTTTTATGGGAATCCAAGTATGGAAATTCGTTTTGGGTTTTTTGGGAATTGGGTTTATTGGAAGCCAGCCGTTTCTAAATTCAAAATCACTGGCTTAAACGAGCTGGATGGAAACAAGCATATCACAACGCAATTGCATGACAATGAACCGAGCTCGGTGTTGATGCCCAAAATATTGTCGACGCAACCAAACAACCGAGCGGATACCAAAAAAAAAAGGCTAATAAACAAAGGATACAGCAAAACTATAGGTACTAAACAACTCTACCAAACTGAAGGACGTGATCGGATAATTGATACCCGCTAATATAATAACAGGACGACAGTCGAGCTGTGTAATTAGAGCCACTTCAACCTAGAGGTAATTGGTAGGTGCTCGCCTCGGTTACCTACAGTTATATTTAAGTGCCAAAAGAAACAAAATAATTACTAGGTTCGAGTACCTACTTAGGCTCCTGGTAATACATACATTATCTTTCCTTCCTTCTCGAGTGGGACAGTGGCCTTGATGCGATCCGCCCCGAGCCACTCGGTCAAGACTAGCCCATCCTTCAGATTTCTCTCGTCGAGTACAACATATGAGGTCGGTCGCCTAATGAAGACTGCCCGCATTTTATGAGTTATAATTGAATGAATAATTGCTGATATCATTTCCTTCTCGTTTCTTCACTTCTAGTTCGTCTTCCAATCACCGAATGCATCAATAGAGGCTGCTAAATACCGTTTAGCATTTGAGCGTGTGGGAAATAGGCTCTCAAAAAGAAAAGAAAAGATAAAGAGTATAAATATAATATAGTAATAAATCCGCTTAACTTCTAAACAAAGGTCTTTATTAACTTAATTCTAGTTACGAATTTTAGTATCTAAACCAAAGCGCCAAAAACAGAAAACCCAAGTTAGAACTCGACACGTGTTTCGCCTCTACACGAGGCATCCTCAGGAGATGTTGGCTCGCCGAAATCTGAAACGAGAGTAGAGAGTTTGACTCTTAAGACCTTTAGGTAGAAGTTAAGCGGATTAATAACTAAATATATATATTCCTACTATTTATAAATATCTTGAATATGCTCTCCTTTGCACGTCCTCCGCGCTAAGACGCTGATCCGTTTAGCTCCGCTGCCATGGCTCCGATCGAGTGGTTTCCTCAACTCGTGCTGCCGCGAGCCTTCGAGCTCCCTCCCATGCGGATTGCAACAGGTAGCCCTCGCGGCGCGGAGACGATCAGGGCCCACGAGTTAACAGGCCTGATTCCGCGTACCGATGCAGCGTAGTGTGTTGCGTAGTGTTCTTACGTAGTTTACTACGTGTTGCTATTCTGTGCGAAATGTGTGCCTCTACTTTTAAAAATATTCTTAATTATTTTTATTTATTTAATTAATTAGAACGGTTTTACACCACTTACACTAACTAATATTATATTATACATTACAGAACAATTCATTACATATAGAGTCACACATTAAAATTAAAATCATTTAAAAAATAAAACATTCATTAATTAATAATTAATGGCAGTAATTGATAAAATAAAGTCAAAAAGAAAATGACATTGAAAAAAATAATTACAGAAATAGAATAAAAAAGATAAGTATCCAAATATAAAATAACTTTCATTCATCGCTGTCACAGAAAATCAGACACTCTACCATCAGCTTCTTCGATTCATCAAAAAAAAACGTCACTTATATGTAAAAAACTAAACTGAACAAATATTCATCTATCCATCTATCCATTTATCCTCATAAATCCCCTCGATAATATTAGGATGGAAGGCCGACCGCCGCCCGCCGACGGCAGCGTGCCGCGCGCCGCTGACCCGACCCGCGCCGACTGTTGTGCCCGCGTGTCCGCGCGGGTCGCGCGTTTAATTAAACATTAATACCGCTTGCTCTCGATTCCTTTGATTTATTTCCTTGTTTTTTTTATTTTTGTAGCAACACTGTCCTTTGGCGAATTCCATTAAACCGTGTTTGTGCTAAACAGAAAAAACATTAATGTTCCGGCGCCGCCGAGCTGAACTGGCTCTTTACATTTACGTTAATTGCCGTTTCTGATGTCTGCGTATTTATAAAAAGAGCTCTTAAGTGAACGTTCAACAGATTTGGAAGCCATTATTTTTTAAACACAAATAACGTACACATTTGTATACCTACTTTGTTTATTTGTGTTGTTGGCTCTCTACCGCTTGTCTCGGCCAAATGATCACACTTCACGAGAATATCATAAAAAATAATGTTTGTGAGGATGGATGTCTGTTGCTCAATCACGCCAAAACTACGAAACTGATTGAGTGTAAATTCAGTGTGAGTATAATTTATGAGTTGGAAACTAGTACGGCTTCTTGCCTATGTCTTTTCCACTCACATCCCGATACCAGGCGGGCGAAGCCACAGGCTGCAGCTAGAACTCAATCAATATGAAGCATAAATTATCCTATATTCAATTTTTATTTGCCTTATATGTTGAACAGTAAGTTCTTTAAATGTAGATAGTATCAAACATACCCTGTAAGGGTACCTACAACAAATTTACCAATTTCTTATTACTAGGTATATTAAGTTACGAACTTTAAGCACTAGGTAGCAGTATTTCCTAATACACTAATGCCGACTTGCACCAAACTTTCTAAGTTCCTAAGCAATTACTTCTATCTATGATATGAAGTTATGCCGACTTCGAGTGCTCTCCTTTGAGTATCTAAAGTAACTAGATGTAGTCATGTAGTGCGTGCAGCCGGGCAGCCGTGTGTGTCGGAGCGAGGGTAACGGGCGGATTCGATCAAAGCCCACAGCTCGTCGCCTCGGCACTGATCCGGGAATCAGCCGAGGATTAATTAAACTCTCCGTCAACCGCCACTGTCGCCAAGCGAGAGTAGGCTCGAGCTTTCATCAAATTAAACATACGAAGGACTTTGTCCGATTGCCGAGTTAAATTTAGATGAGTATTCGTAAATAAGTGTAAGGGCGTAATAGACCAGAGTGAAATTTTTCGCTTCAAAATTCAAAATTCGCTTTAAAGTTACACAGTTTGGGATAAGTTTAATGACATCGACCGACAAAGAATATGTTGAAAACGAACTCTCCGTAATTAGATTTACAAAATATGAAAAATCTCAATTATTGTTAACTCGTAGTGTTGACGTGGCACTAATAGTCCGGCTTTTCCAATAAGTATTTCCCTCGCACTTATCCGTAGTTTTACAGGCGGCCGGATCGAACGTGCCCTTTCGCCATAAAAATAAAGCAATCTCACAAAGGATTCAACTAATACTAACAAAACAATAAAATACAGAACTCATTACTTACTAAAGTAATTAGGTGCATTTCTTTTAAATAGCGCAAAATCTGTTTATCTTTTCTGTAAAGACTCTACATCAGATATTTTTGTTGAATACTCATGCAGCAATGTCCTTTAAGAAAAAGTCATACAATAACGTACAAAAACATAGATAGATAGAAATACTTTATTGCACTTAACAAATAGTACAAAGGCGAACTTAATGCTATGTAGCATTATCTTCCAGCTAAACCTTTGTGTATTGTGAACAGTTGCGTGGGTAGTGCACAAAGAACAGATTTCATTAAGGAATGATTATTATCCTACAAACATCATTCCGCCCTAGAAAAAAAAAATCAGACAGTAACGCAATGTTGGAAATATAAAATTTTTTTTTGTAGTTTATGTAAATACGAGTACGGTACCGTTCGTTGTACAATGTGACCTCTAGATCCAAGACGGTGATAAACCAATATGCACTTTAAACAATAAAATTTAACAACTTGAAGCACGAAGTTGTCTCAATCGTAACTCAGAATAGAGCTATTTCACAATATGCACGGTTGTAGATGCTCTACGACAACATGGCTCGTGCCATAGCTAGACATCAGACATTCACAAGACTCTTTATTTCAGGTGTATTTCATTGGGAAATGGGAACCGAAAAGAGGAAAAAATTGAAATGAAATGAAATTTTATTCACATTATATAGAGTTAACAATAAGATGTCAGGCAAAGTATTATTCGTAGTCCGTCTATTCAACATTATCACCTATTAGTGAGGAGGGAATGACGTTTGTCCCTCAATACCACCAAATCCACTAAAGCTTGAAACTTAGTATGAGTAAAGCTTATGAGTTGGAAGAAGAGTATGAGTCTACTCAACGTCATACATACTGTAACTTGTCTATGACGGATACGATACGATTGCGATTGTCAGAAATATTCGTGATCGGGCCTCAGTACCGGGATGACGTCACACCGCACTGCCGCCCGCCCGCGAGATTGATTCGTGTTTGAGGTCGCGGGGGCTGCACGAGCGGAGCGGATTTAATACAATGTTAATAATAAAATAGATAAATGGGTAGAACATAATTTATTTCAAACAAAAATTGCTTAAAAGTAAACTTCCTGCTTAAATCTTCCAACCAAACTTTCCAACAAATTGTGGTGGTAGTGAGCAAGAAACAGAAATCCTTATACATAACGTTAATATGTAACTTCTCAATGAGGTATGAATGTTGTTGGTGAGATTCCCTCCGTGCTCACCCCTTCACCCCCCCCATCACCCCCCTCGCCCCCCGCCCCCAGCCCCCGGCCCAACGCACACGTATGTACTCGGAAATTCCCATTCACCGCGGTTGTTTGATCTGGTCGGGGGACCTACGGCGCCTCAATCTCGTCCTGCGGAGATATTTACACAGACTATTACATGTGGTTCGCTTAAAACCACATACACTAGCCTCCAAGTTAAATTGTCGGTCCCGGCTATAACAATGTAGTTGTAGTCATCGAGCCATGTCGGGGGTCATAACCAAAACCAATCGTAAGTATCAGATATAAACGAGGAGAAAATAAATTTTAAATTTTTGTCCAAAAATTAAATTGTTGAGTTTTTTATTTTACAACCCAGTTTTATCCACTTTTTGGTCGATGCAGTACAAACAAAATGTACGTACATACAGTAATGTAAAGTCAGTATACAGTATCCACGGTGCATGTAAACCATAAAGCATTCCGCCCACCCTTTATCTCACCGCTCTGCCGGGCGGTTACCCGCCGCCCGCCGCAAGCTTCATCAGGAACTCATTACACACTTACCTACCCACTTACTTACTTACCAACTTACTTATTAAACAGATAAGTACCTAAGTATTTCGCATGAATGACTTTTCTGAACTTAAAGGGTCATAAGCCGAGTACGTGATGTTTCAGAGGCTTCTCAGGCGAAGTGAGCGGTCGGCTGTTATTCTGTTGCTATTGTTGTGGGTTCGATAGACGTGACGAGCAAAATTATATTTTTTTTGTAAGAGATCACACCTGCCCATAACCAAAACAGCACTGCACTGGACTTAAAATCACAGGCGGGACATGAGACGTTTTGATGGTCTCGAAAGCTCATTTATATCACTAGCAACATGGTCCTTCAAATCAGAACACACTAATGCTTATACGCATTACTTGTAACTTAGCGGCAGATCACCCAACTGTGTGAATTGTGTATCTATTTGAATATCACTGTGTATAACCAATCTAGACAGAATCCTGCAGGGGACGAATCGTATTATAACCGGACTCATAAGTAGCAATTTTCAGCCCGAGTAGCTACTCACTAGACTTATGTACCCACCCACTTAGTCTGCGTGTCTCATGCTGAGTACCATCGTTACTGTGTTCTCGCATAGAGATTGGAAGCCATTTTGTGAAAATGTATTTCATTTTCCACTTGAAGTTTCATGAGTCGGGATTTTCTTTGTTATCGTCGCATCGTAAATAAATACTGAAACAGCCGTTGCAGATGAGAATAGACGGGTTATTCCGTGGTCCTCACTTGTTCGTCCCCAGTGGGGGTCAACAAAGCCAGTATTTGTAGGAACTTTATTTTTCAATCACAAAATAGATAAAGAAATTTTGTCGACAGTGAAGTATTTGGTTTTAATGAGGGAATTTAATACTTAGCCACCGTTACTTTTAACTTACTGATTATTTTTGCAAGTACCATTCCGGTAGATGAAAAGTGTAATAATGGTCACGCTGGCTGGACGTGTTCTCGACCCATCATGCACATTTGCACTTACTTTTTTTTACTATTCTCATCAACATTTTGACTAGAAATTTAGACGATACAGTATAAAAATAAATTAAATTGAAGAAAAGTGTTGCTTATACACCTTCAAAGGTTGCATGAAATTGAAATGAATTATTTGAATTAAAAATTACTCTCATTTGAAATGATCGGTTGGTAAGCACGGCTTATCGATGACGTAAGCGAAGCAATGTGGCGCACTTGTATAGCACCGAGCTTCTACCCTTAGCCGTGATCATAACATCGAGTTTATTTACAACAGAAGAAAATACATAAAAATATTATTATGAACAGCACAATAGAAGGATAGGAGCACCAAAATAAATTAAATTCGAGCCACAGTTCTACCTGTTGTGCCCCAACATCACAGCCCGCTACAATACATATGGACAACCAAATTGACAAGACACTTTCGCGGTAAATAAGTAATTCTTGAACACTGTACTACTTACTTACTTAAATGAGATTTTATTGTATCTTACGAGTTTCAGATTTTTTTAGATAGTTTTACAGTTTCAGAACCTGTAAGGCCATTTTCTGATGGAAAAATGTACCTAATGTAATGTGTAGTTAGGACCTATCTCCTCCACCCCAGCCTCTCGCGCAGGAGAAGGGGGCGAGGAAGGAACCTGCACCAGTGACTTCGCGGGGGCTGATACCACACCAGTCTCAGACTCGCGTGGATCACCCGACATTTCAGCTAACGAAACTCCAACAACACTGAAATTGTCATCGAGCTCAGATGATGAGTTCCCACGGTACACTAACAGCTGATCAAAATGTTTTTTAACATTTAAATTCAAATCAGGTATATTAACAGAACACATACGAGAGCCAAATATTTTTTTTACAATACCTAATTTCCAGGTGTGTTTAGTACCATTGAGAAAATAGTATTTTACTAATACTTTGTCTCCTTCTGCGAAACTAACATTTCTTTTGCCTTCAAACTGTTTACATTGGGTCAACTGCGCCCTAAGTACATTCTCATTGGCTGCGGACGACAAGGACGGGAGGACTTCTAACGTTTTTGGACGCAACAAATCAAGACGGCAACGCAACGGACGGCCTAACATCAGTTGGGCTGGAGAGAAACCAGTGCTACTATGGGTTGCATTTCTATAGTCAAACATAAATTTATTTAATTTTTTTAAGAAAATTTTTTTGACTGTCGTTACTGTTACACATAGCCTTTAATCCGTTTTTTATAGTTTTTACACTATTTTCTGCCTGTCCGTTAGACATAGCGTGATAAGGCGCGCCGGTCAAGTGCTGAACCCCGTTTAAACGGCAAAACGTCTCAAACTCCTTTGAACAGAAATTGGATGCATTGTCAGTAACTATCGTACGCACCAACCCAAATCTGCTAAACATTTCGCATATTTTACCTATGATAGACTCGCTATCAGTTTTGTGCATCGGAAAACATTCCACCCATTTAGAGTGCGCATCTACAGCGATAAGGAACTGCTTACCGTCCAACATAAACATATCTAGGTGAACACGCTCCCAGGCGCGCTCAGGGTATGGCCACGGCGACAGCGGGGCTTTGGGAGGGTTACTACGGAGCGTATTACAAACACTACATGAACCTATTTTTCCCTCAATGTGTTTGTCGATGTTTGGCCACCACATTCGACAACGCGCTTCGGATTTGGTTTTGACCACACCAAAATGTGAAGTATGTAATTCATCTAGAAGCCTTTCACGAAAACATGGAGGTATCACTAATTTGTGGCCACGCATTATACAGCCATTTTCTACTGCAAGTTCCAGTCGACATAAAAAATACGGACGAATTTCCGGTATCGAAATTTTTGATGGCCAACCTTTATTTATAAAAGCCATCACTTGCTGTAAGATCTTATCACGAGCGGATTCCGCTCGGATGTCATCAATCGTTATCGGTGGCAGCACAGATTCACCTATGAAATTTACATACAACGTACGATCCAATTCCTCTACATCATTTCTAATTTGTGAAATCACTGACCGTGACAAAAAATCTGCTACGTTATTATCACTCTTAACGTATTCAATATTAAAATTATACGCTGATAAAAACAGGGCATATCGTTGCAAACGATTTGCAGCCAAAATAGGCACACCTTTCTTGTTCCCGAAAATAGACAAAAGCGGTTTGTGATCGGTGCGCAATACGAATGGAACCGTGCGTCCATACAAATAATGGTTGAATTTTCTAATCGCGAAAACAATAGCCGTAGCCTCTTTTTGAATTTGAGCATAATTGGTCTCGGCTTTAGATAAAGAACGAGAAGCGTAGGCCACCACCCGCTCGGCGCCGTCCGGCTGCCGCTGCGCCAGCACCGCGCCCAGGCCGCCCGGGCCCGCGTCGCACGTCACGATCGTAGGGTACTCCGGGTGGTAGTGAGCCAGCACGCGATCCGACACCAACTCCTGCTTGATACGCTCGAATGCCTCAGCCTCACTTTTATCCCACACCCATTTAACATCTTTTTTTAGTAAATTGTTCAATGGATTAAGGACCGAAGATGTATTCGGAACGAAACAACGGTAATAATTAACCATCCCTAAAAATGACCTCAATTCATTAACGTTCCTGGGTGGCTGGCACTTCGCAATAGCCTCAATTTTATCATTAGATTTATGCAGACCGTGTTTATCTATTACATAGCCGAGATACTCAACAGAATTTTTAAATAATTCGCACTTTTCGCGCTTCACTCTCAACCCCGCATCTTGCAATCTTTTTAAAACTAACTCTAATCTCTCTAAATGTGTTGCCCTATTTGGCCCTGTAATTAAAATATCGTCTAAATAAATACAAACGCCATCAATATCACCTAATAACTGTTCCATTGTACGCTGGAATATGAACGGCGCATTCGCTAAACCTAGGACAAGGCGGGTATAGGTATATAGGCCTCTATGAGTGTTTATGCAACATAATTTCTTTGAATCGTCGAGCTCCAGTTGAAGATAAGCTAATTTAAGATCTAATTTACTGAATTCCGTTCCGCCATGGAGTTTGGCAAATAAATCCTCAATCCTTGGAAGTGTGTAATTATCCAGATATAGAACTTTGTTCAATGTTACCGAAAAATCTCCACAAATCCTTACATTACCGTCGGGCCGTAAAACCGGAACAATAGGCGTCGCGATATCAGAATGATCTACTTTTTCTATGATCCCAAGATCCAATAATCTATCTAGCTCCTGATCTATTTTCGGTTTTAAGGCTAACGGCACCGGTCTAGGTTTGAAAAATTTCAACTGAGCATCAGATTTAATTTTTAGATTAATTTTGTATTTATTAAACCGGCCTAATTCATCAGAAAACAATTCTGAGTATTTCCTAATCAGAACCTCGCCCGTGTCATCGCTCATAGAGACATTATTGCAGTTCAAATTACATAAATGCAAATTAAAAAGTCTCATAAAATCGCGTCCTAGAAGGGGTAATCGATTTTCATTTGTTTTGATGATAAAAAAAACAACGTTTTCAGTGCGGCTTTCGAAAGTTACTGGCAATGTCAAACAGCCCAATGGTGCAATTTTCACCCCCGTGTAAAAGTTAAAAACATCAGTACACGGCTGAATAAGATGGTTCTTATCGCTTCCGAACAGCTGTTCAAAAATGACGGCCGGCAAAACAGAGACAGCACTGCCGCAATCAATTTCACATAATATCTCTTTATCAGTCAACAAGATTTTTCGCGAAATCGGCTCGTCTACAATCGAGTCTTTGATATTAAACAGATTGTAAATACCTTCATCCGCGTCGTCGTCATCCATGCCCAAGAAATTGTTGTCACTTATCTTAGCTTTGCACATTCTTTTCAGGTGACCTTTCCTATTACACTTTTGACACGTATAATTTACAAATCGACACTTTTCTTTCGAATGACTTTTATAACCACAAACTTCACAACACTTATCACTGGACGATGACGGGTGCGCGCGGCCGGCTCCGCTCCCGCTGGGGCGCTGCATCGCAAACACAGGCTGCGCCTCCGCGGCGTTGCCAGCTCGCGCGGTCTGCAGCGCCAGACGCGCACACCTCACTCCCTGCGCCAACTCCAATGCCTTACTGAACGTTAAGTTATCCACACTCTCAGCGAACAACCTTTCCTTTTCCTTGGTATTCTCTAAACCCAGGACAAACTTATCACGCAGAGCGGTTTCCAACTCGGTCTTGAAACCACAAAACTGCGCCAAGCTACGCACTCGCGCTGCCCATTCAGCCAAATCTTCCCCGGGTCGTTGTTCTGCCTTGTAAAAACAATATCTTTCGGCAAAGGTACTCTTCTTTGATTGGAAATGGGTATCCAACTTCTCCAGCAGCTTTTTGAACTCGACCTCATCCAAATTATCGGGAAACACCAAATCTCTCGCAACGCGGTAGGTATCTTCCGCAAACGCAGTGAGCAAAAGAGCACATCTTCGCATTCCAGCCTTATCGGTTTCATCAGTAATGTCGTTCGCCGTACAGTACTGTGTAAAACGACTCTTAAAAATGCTCCACTCCTGCGCACGGTGATCGAATGAGATGTTGCCGCCGTACATCGTAGATTTGGCGAGCCCACTTGCCATGAATACACGTAAACAATGCACAATAGCTTTATCACACGCGTGAATAATGAATCGTCGCCAAATGTTATGTATTTTAGGCTTTTAACAAGGAAACACCGCAAATCACATGTAACTCTTTAATGGCTAGCAAACAACTCACTCGGATACAGCCTACCCACATTTAGGTACATTATCACAGGTTGTGCCCATGATTTTCTAATCATCTGCATAAATGCTGCAGAGGAATTTAAATTACTTATCTATAGTCCAGTTGAAAACATTTTAAGCACATGTCAGGTACGGAACCCAAAAAAAACATTTCAATTAAGTTTAGGCGGGCCAAGTTATCAAAGAAACTCTCCACAAGCAGCCCATTACTCGCTCAAAGTCAGACCTCTATTTTCACTATATAATACATACTTAGATATAGGTACGTGAATGGCGTCACTATTACCCGGATCCCGGACAATCCCGCGCAATCCCGCAAATCCCTGAATCCCAGATCGGGTACTTACCAACAGAGATCCTTGTTTTTTTAGGTCCCTCTCATTTACATAATGGTTTCTCTTGTTTCTACACACAGGGAGTGTTATTTTGCATGTCATGGTCAAAGTTACTTTACGATTGCTCAACACCAAAGAATAGTTACTAGCCTACATTTTTGTCAAATAACTTTTATGATAAGCCTATTTTTCATAGCTTAAAAAGAATTAAGGCTTATTACTGTTGATTTATAGTATATACATTTATATACAATGCTGTAAGAATTGATCGCTTATTATGTCCTTATCTTCGCCTCGTACACGCATTTATAAAAATATACAGGGATCACCTTGTATGGCTCTACCTAATGTATTTTCCAGTGAATTGTTTGCCATGAACTGGCATCCATCATGCCAAACGCTCAACGCTACGTGACGTCACGTCCGCCGCGGCCATCAGCGTGTTGGCTTCCGCAGGAGCCTCCACATCGACGTGCACAATCCATCGTTTACACGCGACAGACGAGCCTGTCAAACATACGTCTTTGCTCAAATTAGCATCATTCATCATAATTTGACGCCGAAAGCCTCTTTTTATATAAAAATCATTTACAAGCTATTTTTTTTACCCTGAAAGCATCTTGTAATATTCTTTTTCATTTTCATAGAATATATTTCCTTTGCCATTCATATGATATATTTGCAGTCAAAGAGGCGTCCTAATGTTACACAGAAATAACAATAAAGCTGACTGCATTCATTCGGGTCACTGTTGACATGAAAGCCAGCCACTTGCTTATAGAAAGAAAGTTCTAAATCTCAAGTCCTAGTCCACTTGGAGGCGATTCTGCCCGTCATCAGTTACGGCTCATGATCTGAAGAGGCCGGGTCGTAAGATGCCCAAATTAGCCAGGAGTGTCACAGTTATCTGACGTCGAGAGCTGCTCTAGGTCCCTCGAGGGTCGAAACTGGGCTCTTTGTCACGCCTCACGCCTGAGATTACGAGATAGCTGTAGACAAGATAAAATATCTGGCAAGAAATTCAAATTTTCATTTATTTGCATGAAATGACGCTTTGAAAACATGCTACTATCCTACTAATATTATAAACGCGAAAGTTTGTAAGGATGGATGGATGATTGTTACTCTTTCATGTAAAAACTGCTGAATGGATTTTATTGAAACTTTACATTGCCCCAGTGCCAGTGACGCTAATTGATAAGTTTTTATAAATATTTATGTTAGTCTCTAAGGTATATATCATATGGGCCCTAGTTAAGCTACATTGTACTTTTCTTGTGTCTGAAATAAAATTATTATTATTATTATTTACAATAACATAGGTTATACATCAGAATAACACATAGGCTACAATTTATAAAGACCTGCGCAGACGAAGTCGCGGGCACCAGCTAGTTACTTATAATATCAATAATTTAAGAGGATATGTGAAACCGTCAGAAATGACAGCTGCCGAATTGTCAGACAGTGATAGCGCAATTAGACACCTTACCTCGAGGGAAGAGGTTAGATATAGATTTTTGTCGCTCAAAAGTAAGGGACGTAAGCGACAAATGATAAAACATCGTATTGCTTGAAAATGATTGAATTTATAAAAAAATCCTTTTACATTTATCTAAGTTCGGTGATTACTCACTCAATAGTATAAAAATAAACCGTATATATTCTCTAAATTCGGAGGATGGATGTAAATCAGATTTTAAGAGGGCCTATTTCAAAAAATAAATCTATCGAGAAAAGTTTCACCAATCGTGTTTCTGTCTTACATTTATTTAGATTATATCCTCAAGTAATCACTGTATTAACATCAAGTTTGTAAACTGTACCGTTACCGAGTAATAATGAAACGCAGCGACTCCAAATTTTCACATAGCCTCTTAATATGGTATGTAGTGTATGTACCTACCTATACTATACATGTACACACACATAGCTATCTTCAGACCGCACACACACACACACACAGTCTCACAGCTCATGATATGAGTATGCGGGAAGCAGCGCTGTGGACCGGGCGGGCGCAGCGCAGGATTGCTCAGAGCGGATATTATGATGTGTGTGGAGCCTGTGACTACACTGAACATAATACAGTAAATTAGCAAACACCACATGGTAGAATAGAATTAACAAAATAAAAATAGATAATTATTTTACACGTGGAGATAACAAATATTCTATATTGGCCTAAAACTACTGAGTGGTACGATTGACGGCCTTATCGCTGAAAACGATATCTCCCAGGCAACCAACAGGAAAGGATTTAAATAATTTAATATTTCTTGGACCTCGTATATCCAAACAGCCTTGAATAAATATCTGGCGGCGTTTAGTGAAGAACCCTCGGATGTAAATAGAAACATTAGCCGCTCATAATAGTGCCTGATATTGTACGTTATTTATTGGGGGCAGCGAGTAAAGTCACGCGTGCGGTAGGGTGACTGTTTCATACGCTGAGGATAATCGTACCCTCACGAGCTACCTTCCGTGGCTCCGCCTGCGTGGTATCGAGATAAAAAGTAGCCGATTTGTTCTTTAAAATTATAAATTTTGCCAATGCTAACATAAACATAACATAATCAGCCAATAATGTTCCCACTGCTGGGACTCAGGCCTACTCTCGGCAGGAGAGCGAATGGGTCTTTATCCACTACGCGGACCCAATACAGATTGGTGGATGTCACATGCCATAGAACATTTTTTTTTCTGTTTCTTTATATGCCGGTTTCCTCACGATGTTAGACATAGATTTTTTCGACCGAAAAAACCCATTTACGCATGACCGCCATCAGGATTAAAACCCGCGACCATCAAATCGCAAGGCAAGGGCCTCATCCACTCGGCCACCACGTCCTCCAACCCAGTCGAAAATGCTAAATTCCAACTCGATCGGTTCAGTAGTTTTGATGTGATTGAGGAATAATCATCTATCCAACCATCCATCCTTACAATTTTTTTTCAGTAAAATCATTTTGTGTCGAGTTGAGTTTAATTATCGAAACCTTGGGCACCCGAGTCCGAGTAGCGTGTTGCTTGAGTGAGTGCCGTTTCAAAGCGGTGTGTTTCTCAGAGATGCCAGTTATGATAACTGCCTACTTCCACCTGCCCGGTCGGGGGACGTGCTGTGTTTACGACCTAAGGAAATTAAGCAATTCCAATTAAGGAGACATTGTTTCACTTAAGAAGTGCAACACACATAGTTTTTTGATTATAACGGGTATTTATCGCGCTAACCTCGTATGTTTTTGTGTCCCGACGTTTCGACTGTATTGCAACAGCCTAATTAATGTTTAGCAATTGTATTGTAATACGAGGTTAGCGCGATAAATACCCGTTATAATCAAAAAACTATGAGTGATAATCGCGAAAGTCTACGAAAAACTAAGTGCAACACATTTCAGAAACTTCCCTGAGCCTGGATGCTGGAATATATGTATTTACCTATTCACGCATATGCCTTCAGCTCCACACCTTGAAAGCGGCTCTTTTATTTATCTGTCCATGACATGACCTTGTCAGCATAAATAAACATTTTTTTAATATTAAATTATTGCCATTACCACATATAATATAATACTATACTAATAGCCATTAACTAAAGTATTCAGTTTTTCAACCGACTTCAAAAAGGAGGAGGTTATCAATTCGGTTGCATGTTTTTTTAATATTTGCTACCTCAGAACTTTGTTGTTTATGAAACGATTTAAAAAAATATTTTTTTTGTTTAGGAGGATATACTTTCAGATTAGTCCCATACAAATTTCATCAAAATCGATTTATTAGTTTAGTTTTTATTTAATTGATCGTAATAAAGGCAGTTTGGTAAGTTCAGTAGGTCTGGCCAGGAATTATCGAAACCCTCCACCGAGTCCTGCGTGTAATGGCCGTATATTATAATTGATCGACCCTTGAACACAATGTTCTAAATTCTGTGTTTATTCAGTACATACACTTACATAATCCGCTTTGTGCACGTACGGAGCGCACTTGGAATCCTTTCACCACACTGGTTTGAAAGAGCTAGTGACACGTTAAGAAGAAGATAATCCGCTTTGGAAAAGAAAACCTACATCCAAATATATACTTTGCCATATATTTCCACCTGGCCTCCCCCTCTTTTAATAATTTCAATGGTCATTATAATTAAAAAAGTCGCGAAATTGTCGGTCCCGGCTAGGACCATATAAAAGTAGTCAGGAAGATTCAACTACCTGCAAATATGTTAAGCTTTATGCTTATTCGTTCACTAGTTTCGTTGTATCTCTGATCTAATGGATTGATGATGAAATGAAGAAAAGGTCTTCGAGCCCGATTTTTTTTAGTATTTATAGGCTTGCGTTTACCAATACCTGAGAAATTGGCGATTTCATAAAAAAAATAAGTTTTTTTTTTCAGTTTCCAGGTGAGTTCCCTTCAGGAGCAGACATAAAATGCGGTCAGGTCATTCGGGCGGGCAACAAACAACCAGGTCTGTTGACTCTGTGGGCCGGTAGAGCTTTGTTCCTTGTCCCTTTCTGTGACTAGTTATTAATCATCTGCCAACCTACATCTGTAGTCGCGCCGAAAAGCGGGAACCGCCGGGCGGGAGCCGCCAAGCGGGAGCCGCTACCGCAACTCACTGGTACTGGTGCACATCTCGGTGGCTGTGAGCTTTATGTGGTCCAGAGCTGAGGGGACGTTCACACACAAATATTAATGAGTTAGTCAAATTAATATTCTACTACTTCCGCCCACATGGACACAGATAAAAAGTAGTCGAGCTGATAAACTGCGAGTATACCCAACCAAATCGTATTAAAAGGTTGTAGATAAATTGACTTACTTTATAATTTTTTTGTTGAATTCAACCGTACGTCAATCAAGCAACATAGGGGCATTGAAAAAAAAAACCAAATACCCTAATGATCAGCAGATATTCCTTAGTGTTATTCGTATTTGGAAGTTACCTCGAGCGGCGCCGACTTCAAACGGGCCGTGAAATCTAATAAAAACTTCCTCTACGTTTGACTTACACGAGCCTGAGCCGAGGCCTACAGCCCGGACACCCCGGACACCCGGACACTCCGGGCAGGCCATACGGGAGAAAGACACTTTCTAAATAATAATAATTATTATTACTATTTATTAGTAAGAGTAAGACCAACAATTAGTTATAGTAACGGTTAAATAATAATAATAATGTATTGTCATTAAATCTTAAATGACAATCCATGCAACTATTATTCTCGGCTTGCTGCTAAAGTCCAGTTGGATCAGATGAGCTACCTTTGAGACACTATGTATGTAGTAATTTATAATAGTTAGCTGATGCTGCTATTGGTTTAACTATTGGTCGTTGCAAATAGATTAATTGATCTAACTCGTAAGGTATTAAATGCATAGTATTATACTCGTATATAGTGAAGTGTTTCTATGGTACTTTCAGTGGTTTGGTTTACTAAACAGTTTCATCGTCCGTGTACACTAGTGTGTGTCTACATTTTCCGGTTCATAAACTAGGCTCAGGGATCTTTATGTAGAATCTATAGTGTGTATGTTGTGCGTGAATGTATGTCCAATGTTAAGTATGTTTCACCAAATTGCTCTTTTTTATTGTTCCGCTAGTATTGTTTTAGAATCTCTTACGGGGACGTAAACGGATCGTATACAAGCAAGAATTCGTTGTAACGAATCTATTTTTCGTTTTTATTTGCGTTTTGTTTACGGCGTTCGTAGAATTTCTACGCCGTAGATTGTCTAGAAGTGCTACGCTGTAGGTTGTTTCAGCTTTATAGCTGAGCATCTACACGGTCTACGCTATAGGTTGTCTTAGCTGAAAAAGGTCTACGCTGTTGGTTGACTCAGCTGTAGAAGGTCTACGCCGTAGGTTGTCTCAGTCGTCGAAATTCACTCTAGCTGAAATAAACAATAGTACATTATTGCAAAGGCAGCGAAATAGGCAATTGCAGGTCGAGTATGAGTTTGAAGGCCGAGCCGCAGGCGAGGACTTCAATAATACGAGACAGGCAATTGCCATTTCGGCCGAGGCATATATAGTGCTTTTCTTAAAAAAAAATGCAAGGAAATAAAAAAGGGCATTCTTAATAATAAATTTAACTGTACATTTGAACTGTTAATTTTAGCATAGAATAAATCGCCCATAATGTAGATGGCTTTTTAGTTTTAGCAATTTCATTGAAGTACGCCAAAAATACTGTTTCGGAGAACAATTTTGCATTTTTCTCGTTTTTCCAGAACATGAAATTTTCATAAATTTTTCTTTTGATTTCGCTGGAAGCAGGCTTTCCATCGCTAATTTAGCTTCCGATCTTAAATCTGGTGGAGTGTAGTCAATGTCCATTTCATTTTCACTTTCAGAATCATCGGAACTCATTTTAATTTATTTTTAATAACAAAATAACAAACTCCGCTTTACCGCCAATTTTTTTTTATTTTACAGTTTGTGCGGAATAAGGTTAAACGCATTTGTGGCTATACGGCTATACAGCCACGAGAACGCAATGTGTACGATAGATGAAAGAATTCTAAATTCAAACAGCACACCGTTTCATACAACATTGCCGGCGCGCTTTTCGTTCCAAATTCAAACAGCACACCGTTTCATACAACATTGCCGGCGCGCTCTTCGTTCCAAATTCAAAGAACACGCCGGGAAGTGATTTTGGTTTTTCAGTCTACGTAAATATGTTACTTCGCGTGTTTTTTATTTAAAAGTAATGACAATATTTCCGCGCATGTTTAAGAAATAATAATTATTATAGATATTGTTTTTGAAAAAGACAGGTTACTTTTATAACAAAACCACGGGGAGAAGTCATGAGCAGGAGCTAGTATTCTGTATATTTTCAAACTCATAGCCCGAAACCTCGTACCTAATAGTGGTTGACATTTCCATAGGAGTGCCATAAATAAGATGCATCTAACCACCGCCAAGAGCACAACACTCCATCGCACGAGATATTTGATGGTAAAAATCGCTACCTATTCACATGAAATTATCACATAGTTATTTCCCTGTAAATTTCCCGGATAATATAACGTATATTATAAGGACATAAGTTTTTCAATAAAATATTAATCCCGTCAAGATCACTGAATGCATTGAGCTGAAATTCGGCAGCAGCATAGTTTATGGAGTCGAAAAAGACAAAGCCTACTTTTTACGCGACTGTTACCCGACTGCCAAGGAAGATGTTTTTCGCGCGTATCTTGTTTGTAGTATGTCGATTTTTGAGTTACCTCGTATCTTTCAAACGGCTGGATGGATTAGTTTCATCTAAGAAGATGGGTTTTTGAAAAAAAAATAATCAAAATGGCGGAATTTGGAGCTAAAAATAGTAAGTCGTTAATAATTTTTTTATTTACCAAACCCATCGAGTAGAGTATCAAAATTAAGGTATTTTAAAGGAGATTACAAAAATATGTATAAGTTATATGTTTAAATTTAATTCGGAATAATGAATTGACAATTAATGTTACTTTTAATTCGCAGTCGGGTTTTCAGTTTGTTTTTAACTTTAAGCTTGTTATTTGAATACCACGCGGGCAAAGTCAATGGCGGCAGCTGATAGATAAATCGAATGTATTTATTTGTATCGCCCAATCTAAATTCGATCAGTACAAAAATGTGTTTAATTGAGAGTTTAGATCTTGAACTGGCGTGTACGTAATCCCGTGCTAGCCGCCGAGCCGTGCCGAGATCGCGCGGTACTTTGTGCGTCGCACATACATATTTACGAGCTTGTTTACAAATCCACTCAATTGATATTATGCGACGCAGCGCAACCAAACCGAGAGGGTCATGTCGGGCTATTCACGCTAATTTATAATTATGCACTGAAACTCCATTGAATTGGTGAGCTTTTTCCAGCTTAAAAGCTATACCCATATCCCATATCATATTATGCATACTTAGAAGCCGTGATTACCCAAAAAATAAAATGTCAAACTATGAATGAAGAGATAATTTTCGCTTGATCATTTGTTCTTATGGTGTCCCCGGGGACAATTTAATGGGACTGTGTGTTCATCATAGTCTTTTCCAACACTTGTCCTACGGAAGGCTGTGGCTGCACTGTGACCTCGTCATTGTGTCTCGCTCCGTGCCTGTCTGTCCGTACGTCCAGATTTATGCGACGCGACGACGAATCTTACAAGTCTCCTCCAATTTGTACAGAGGACCCTGAATTCGTTTACATAAATTTGACTCTCTAAAAAAGACCATTAACGTAGCAACAAATAGGATTAATACGTGTCGAAAAGGAACGGAACACTTTTAAATAAAATAATTAATAAAAAAATCTTACGAAAAATCTCAGAGTGTTCTCCTGGTGCCAAAGACCACGCTAGCCTGATCAAAACAGACTAGACTTAGAATAACATCGGCCAGTACAACATTGATAGAGCGCTTGTCCACATTGTGATTTTTCATGATCTACAGCAGAAGAAGGTGTTAAACGGAACTTGTAAAACCAATTTCTACGTGGAATTGATTGTTTAACCTCTTTGCGCTTATAGAATAACAACTTGTTATGTCACCTCAATCCAAATCCTCATTGTTGCAGTACACTAAGCGACAGACAAGGTGTCCTCGGGCGAACCACGTGACAAAGATGTGCAGAACGCAATTTTTAGTTCATATTGATTCTGCGCATCTTTGCCACGTGGTTCGCTAGAGGACAACTTGTTCGTCGTTTATTATTTAGCGCAATTTACTAAACTTTTTCGGTTTGTATCTCATCAGGGTTGTGCCACATCTGGTGCGGTGCGTTACGGCGGGCGGGGGCAGCCATGCAGACCAACGTGCAGATCGACTCGAAGACCCTGCGACACTCGCCCGAGCACGCCCAGGGCAAGGGCGCGCATCGGCTCACTGCGGAGGTGAGATACCAACAACATTACAATAACCTTGATTTACAACAACAAATTGTTATTTATTGAACACCACCACGGAGCACATCAGTACATTTTTTCTAGAAACATGACATATAACAGGCCAAGTGCCAACTTTAAAACTAGGAAGTAGTAATTGTTTAATTATAAAAGAGCAATCATCGTTTTTCCGAACATTTTCCCGTCAAAACGAGTACATACCTAACGAGCAAGTTATCCGACAGATATACTCGCTTTGAAACACGAAACACAAAGCGAAATAAAAATAATCAAAAATAAAAACAGAGCTCTGTTGCAGGACACAATGAAACTTTTCATTGATCCCGGAAATGCCTCTGTAGGCATGTAGGAAAATGTTCGGAGTGGTATAGCCCCTACCGTTCTATAGTCAACAAGTTCTATCCGTCGTGCTGTATTTTTTCAGAAATAAATAAACGTAGCATGATTTGAATTTGAACTTTTGAGAACGTTTCCAAATCCAAATTGAATACTCCAATAGTCTTAAATGACCCGCAATCTAAAATTTCTGTGTTTATTATACAGACATTTTAGAAAGTTTACAAAGTTTGAACGAATAAAAAATAAAGACATTGTAATTTTGTTAATGTTAATCAGTATAGGTTCATCGCAACGATCAATTATTCTAGCATATGAAAATATATTATTTTAATTACTTAGGTACATTTATAATAAAGTTACTTATTATGCGACATTATGCCAGAATAGGAGCTTCCTGTAATTTACGCAAATTAGAGCCCAGGGAGCGACCGTTACCAAATAAGGTACTGTGCACCGCGCGCCTTTGTTTCATGAACACCCTGTATTGTTTGTTTCATTGATATGGTTTATCGCCGGCTCAAATAAAACGTAAGCACCCTTAAAAACATTCGCATAATGCCGCTCTTTATGCAGGTTCTACTGTATTTGTATTTAGAGCACAAGTAGAGTTTAACACACATATTTTGTCACCAAACTGCTACGCATGGAAAAAAAATCATCAAAACTAGGTGGGATAGAACCAATATCTTTACAAAAGGATAAACAATATTATTTTGATAGTGATGAGCAGTAAAAATTTTAGTTGTTTTATCCTTACCGTTTACTTTTTAAACAAAGGTAAGTATAATTTTACAGCCGGCATTATTACATTGGCCGTAAAAAAGATATGAAAACATTTTGAAAGGGAAGCGATAAAAGTGTTTATCTGTCGTAAAGAAATGTTTCTTCTTGTGTATATACTTAGTACTCTATGAAATAACTGTGGAGGGAACACCTAGCGGAGGGTAGCTGAAACTACAATACTGAACATTATACTATTCTGACTGAAGAAGTCTGCAACGGTTCTGCCATCTATGTAAAAGTTTCCGCTACTCGCCGCCAGGGTGCCATTGCTACTATTGTCTGAAACCGCTGAAATGTATACGTGCAGCTTTCCTATTCAGACGTAGTTAGAGTGTAACCGTAGAGATGGCGCTATCTGGTAGTTAACTTAAAAATAGCAGGTCGCTATAATTTAATTTTGTGGGTAAATTAACAAAGTTTTGATTTACAAACTGAATCAATGAAAATACCTAGAATTAAAAAATGAATCCTAAATTATAAATATCGAATTATTATATGAGTAATAGTAAATTATTGTTTTTTTAATAATACTGGGTTTTAGATAAATGTAGAGTCGCATAATAAACTCGATAATAATATTTTCCTTAATGTGTTAACTCCTGCTGGCATTTTGTTGTACCAATCCAGTACGCACGAATTAAGATGAAGAGTCCGCGAAAAAACACTAAGTAGGTGAGCCGGTCCCTGGCCCTTTTGTCTTGTGCACGCGCCTGACTATGCCCATATTAATGAAAGAACAAAAAATCTTATTTGTATTACGTTCATTTTGCTCGTCAAATTCTTTTTCATTATCCTAAAAACACTCTAGCGCTGGTAAAGTAATTGAATATAATCAATTTTTAAACTCTAATATAAAACCACTCTTGGTCATGGTAGTTTTGTGAGCGGAGGGTCCTTAAATCGTTTAAAGATGAAAGAAATGCCAGATTTAGTGATTAGAGGTTCTTTTTAGAACGCCGACTCTAGAGAAATGAGGTCATTTCCTTATTTGAGAGCCTCTCGACAAAACGATCAGCATCAAGTTACCGACAGAATCGAACAATAATATTAAACACAATCAGCATACACCCACCAACTTAGTCTAGAATAATTAATACGTTACCTACGCAAAAGTGGCATTTGGACAACTTTTTATTTTTCATACATTTAGTAGCATTTGGACAACTTTTCAAAGTAGCGTGTATTTCGTGTCTTTTGGCAAACCTTTTGCTTGAATAGTACAGTCAGGTAAATAAATATCTAACACATCGTTCATGTTGAATACTTTTAATCAGTTTTACTTATATTACCATATTACCAACTTTTAAATAAGCATATTTTGACAAATAAATATCTTATCTTATCTTATATTCCTAATACAAAAATGTTTTTATACCTACTTAAATCACGCCTTGCGCCTCTACGAGTTTGAAAAATCCATTGAACTTTTATTAAATTTGGAAACTTCCAGTAAAACAGCATGATCGGATAAGTGGTTCGAGGACAAACATCCATCCATACATTGTATACGAACGCCGATGCATCTAACCGAACGCTGATATGTCTAAATAATATTTCTACCCAAAGACCTTCACATTCGTTAGGTCAAAAGTAAAGAATTACTGTGGCTATAACTAACTCCGCAAATAAATAATTTAATATTTTTTTTGTCTTCCATGTTTTATTGCACAGAGTCCCAGCAATTATTCCCATCTGTCACTCTGCTCTGTCCGCCTAGGGTGACATATGGGACAAAAAAGTTCTATCGGTGCCACCGTTGCTGAAAGGGGGCGGGTACATTTTAGACTGATAATGTTGTTACACATACCAGTCGCGAAATAACGAGGCTCCCGGCCCACTGAATACCCACACACCCCCACATCGCTCGAACATACCCTCACACACCCTCACAAAGTCAATACAATTGTGGAGCAAATCCATATACATTTACATCAAGCAAACATTCAATGTGGAGCTTTGTTAACATAATTGCTGGTTATCCTCGGTAGCTGTAATCTGCTTGTTATATGTATGTATAGTCATACATCTACTGCATCACACTTCTGATCATGAGAATCAAGACAAACCAGTCAAACTTCAAGTCGATAGGTAAATGTGTATTATGGATGCTCTGCTAAATTATACGTGACGAATATGTACCTTAGACCTCACTATCAATAGACACATTATTGTCAAAAAAACTCAAAAGAAAAATAAATATGTATAATTCATAGGTATAGATAGATAGTTAGATAGTAACACTTTATTGTACAACCCGAGGAAATCTACATTATAAAATTAAGCTTAAAAACCACAAATAATAGAGGCTACTATTGGCGGCCTTATCGTTAAAAGCGGTATAGGTGCGTAACCTACATACGTTATCAGTATACAGTGCGGGATTCGCAAGGCGACGTTTTGTGTCACGCCATAAACTTGCCATTTACGTGATGGGGTAAAAACTCGCGAAGTAATCGTGATTTACGGCCCGCTGTGGCGCGCGATATGACCGCCATTCCGGCGAGCAGTAAAATGAAACTATGGTGACTACCAACATCACGTTGTTCTGATCTGAATGGTTCTTGCACACGTTCACCTATGAATGGGGCTCTACATATTAGTAATTCTTTAAAAAAAAATATCATCGTAATCCTGTCGGCCTTTGGACGTTCACCGCTAGACGTAGGCCTCCACAAGACACCACGACTAGCGGTCTCGAGCTTTCCAATGGATATCCACGACCGCAACATTTTCTTTAAAAATAATACGTACTCGAGCATATTAAATGGCTTACATCACACAAATTAAATAACTAAAAGCGGTTCCTATGACGCCACGATTGGTTGAGTGGTAGGTGTGTTGGAATGCTACGCCGGTGTCGCGGTGTGCGGTGTATTCACAACTCCAATGTAGTGTCATAAACATTGGAGTTTGTCCTGAGTCTGGGTGTTTTTCTATCTATTCTATGTATGTATTTACAAAAAAAGTATTTGTAAGTATTCTATCAGTTATTTGATTCCCATAGTACAAGCTCTGCTTAGTTTGGGGTTTGGGGCTAGATGGCGCTGTGTGAAATGTCCTAAATATTTATTTATTACTAAACGCATTAATAAATGGTTATTTCAATGTAGAGTCGGCAGAGTTCCCAGTACGTATACACCTACACTACAAATGAGGGGTACGCGAAGCGGCGGGCAGAGCTCGTCCAGAATAAACACCCACTCAAAAACAATGAATTCTAAAAATGTATAGTGCTCAGTGTAGATGCCGTTTCATTTTATTGTAAAAGGATTTTTATAACTCTGACATAAAATAACTCATAAATATAAAGCGTACGGTAAATCATATTTTTCTCCAGAGTAGACAGTGGTAGGTCTAGGTACCGACATAGGTTTGGCACTCGGACAGACTTATTAAGACTTCCCGTATTAATAAGTCTGTTACAGTTGTCTTGCAGAATCTTCGGCCTTCTGATGAAATTAATGAAAAATGAAATCAAAATGAAAAAAAATAAAAAACATATGTATTAGCAACAAAGATACTAGGTTCTTAAAGTAAGTTTTACAGGACAAAATTATAATTAAGGCTAACATTTGAGATCTTTTGTTGATGAGTTAGAATAGGATGCTTTAGCGGTGGTCTTCACACTAGGCCGAACCTGTATCGTGAAGGCCTTTCTTTCAACTTGATTTAATTGTCACAAGCTTATGCCTCGGACTAACATTTTAACATTGTACTCAGGTAGGTAGGTAGGAATACAGTAAGGAATTTGTAATTATGTAGGTAATCAAAGTAAGTAAATTAATCCTTATACTAATCAATTTAAGTTAAACTGCTAATGCTATCAAAGATAAAGATAAAGATAAAGATTTTTATTTTGCACGAAACACGGTAGGTTAAAGCAAAGAACCGCCACTGGCTCAAACGAGAAGGGAAGGATAGCTAGAACAGGCAATAAATCAATGTTCTACCACTGACTACATGCGGAATCTCTCAGCATGCGAGCCGATTCACTACAGCTGAACAAATAGCACCAATTTACTCAGTCCCTTTAATGTAGGTCACGGAAAAGGTCCTTAGAAACTAGAATTTGTAAGAGGGTCTGTTCGCCACTCACTCACTTGGTCGTTCACTCACCAACTCACTCACTCACTTGACGTGGAAGGCATTTTACTTGAAAAGGACAACCTTTTTGTGAATAGTGGGAGTGGCACTCTGTGCTATTATCTTGTCATGCATTTATCGCTCACATAAGGAGCTTTTTAAATTAAGGTTTTTTATCTTGACCATTTTGGTAAATGTAATTAAGTTTACATCTTTCTGAACTGGCCAATTAATTAGTGCTGGTACAGTTCATTAACGTCTAGCTGGCATATACACATACAAACGTTTCTTAAAACTAAGTAGAAATATCTTGTATTGAAACCAGATACCTGATAGATACTTAAACCTATAGAATATCTACATTATATGAGTAAACTCTCTCTCTCTTACACAAACAAATATAGAACAAACATCGATGTTTATCCTTCATGCAAATACTTTTGTGAATGCGGGAATCACTTCCGCAACATAAGCGGTGGCTGTCCTACTGTCCAGCACACTCCCCCATCAGTGATTGATAAAAATAATGTAAGCGTGGCTTAAGATTAGCGGATTAACCGAACGGATTTTCAGCGCGTGTACACGCGACAATGCTCGTGGTCGCGCATACACGCCTCATTGACACTCGCTAGAAAAATTACGCGTGTTCGTCTTTTGAAGTTACGCGAGAACCAATCCGCCCGTATACGTGCGACAAAAATACGCTAGTCTGAAACCGCGCTTATTCGGTAAAGTCACGCGTTTTCTTTTACCCCTATGTCTAAAGAGCAATGCATTCTTAGACGTTATAAATCATCTAAAATGACGCTAAGGGCCTATATTTACTCACGTGAGACACAGGCATCTGAAATGTTTTATTAAGTAAGTAATGTGTTATTGAATGAGTCGCCGCCGCCCGCCGCCGCCCACCGCCGCGCGCCGCCCGCCCAGTGGAGGCCGAGGCTGGGCGCGGGCCGCACGCTTCGCTTCTCGCCGCTTACCGCGACCAAAAGTTTTCGAAATTATACTTTTACATTGTTTATACCCGTTATACACCCCTAGGATAGTGTATGCTATGTGGAATCATTTTGTTTGTAAGTAAAACTGTCCTTCGGTTTGGGTGTTGTAGAAAGCTGTTGTTGTCATTTTATTGGTGGTGTTTACAGATGGTGTTTATAGGAAAACAATATGAAAAGTTCTAGATAACATTATATCCCGATTAGATATATAATATTTATAATAAATAGTACCGATAAACCGTATATTAACTTATTTTATCTTCTATTGCTAACCGTAATTTAAAGTTAAACTTAATCAAATTTGAAAGGCCTATAAATGAGAGATGAATAAATTTAATTTAAATTGCCAAGGCTAGCTACGTAGGTACATGCCGCCATTAAAGCAGGCTTTATTGTTGTGTTCATTATAAACGAGTAAGTACTTAATTATTAATTTATTAGGTATTTACAGTATTGTTATTAATTAGTTTTTCATTGAAGATTCACTTCTTAATTATTCAGGTTTCATTAATAAACAATTCAACCTTATACTAAACCGTAACGTAAGTTGAGTCTTATTTCCGATAAGGGTTGATAGAGCTTCCATAAAAATAGCTACACTTCAGAAAGTAAAATGAGTTTCACCCTAAACAAACCCAACGCAAGCACTAACATATTCTAGAACCTAAGTAGCATGTTGTTTATGACCTAGGCCCTAGTAAATATCCCTCGTAGTAGGCGACCCTTGAGATATGGAGCCTGTCAGGCCGACCACACTGATGGTGCATGTCCTTTTTCCAATTCCAGCCTGTAATCAATTTCCGTCGGAAGGTAGACATGATAATAGGGTTACGAGTTCCGACTGAGCGCTCCTTTCCTGCCGTCAACGTATTGATAAAATGGGTTTTGAGCAGCTTTTTATTCGCACTTAACTCAGTTACTATGTAAGTAAGAGAGACAATGCGTTGGTTTTTTGTGAGTTTCATCTCTAAACGGATATGCCACGATTTTTTTAAGTTTCTCTGTAATTGCTCAGTGTTTGAGTTGACCTAAGCGTGATCCTAATGGACGAGCAAATACATCCGGTAGATAGCTAAAAAATATTTGATACCTATTCGTGATCAGCATCAGCCAGATATACCTGTGATATCGAAGACCTTCTAAATAAACATGCTGAATTTTTTAGGTACCTGTCTTTCAAAGGTCTCAGATAGAGTTTCGTCAGTACCTGTTCGTAAAGTTCTTAGTGAGTTGGTAGAGAATTGCTCGCTCAGCCGGCAGCTGTTCTGTTTACCCAACTCCCATCTAAATCTTAATCGAAAGAAGGTAGACACATTCTTAGCATTGAAATACATACGTGTTCTGTTTAAGGTAAAGTAAGATGGCCCGATCACGCCAAAACTATTGAACCTATTCAGCAGAGAACCTAGAGTGAGAATACTTTTGAGCTGGAGAAAGACAAATAACACGACGAAGCCGCGATTAGCAGCTAGTTTATCAAAAAACTCTTTTCGTTTTATGCTGAATTTAGATTTGAATTCGAGTGAAAAAGCAAAAAAGGTCGAAACAAAAGTGCTTTAGGCGCGTTGTTTGTTCATTTTGCTTTGCGAAACTTAAACAGCTGGCAAAAATAATATTAAAACTCAACAATAAAAGCGAGCTTATCGCTAAATGAGTTTTCTTTGAGCGAACTTCGAACCACGTCTATAAGTTTACTATTGTTTTGCAATAGAGTGTGAACAATATATTATTCTTGGCGTGGTTCATTCAGGTCGCTGAGTTAGCTAGATGTAGAGAATTATAGAGTTCAAGAAAAATATATAATAACCAACTCTTTACTAGATTCCAACCGAATAAATAAAAAATCACTTAGGTGGAAGTACAGTGAAATACCACTAGCTGTTGACCGCGACTTTGGTCACGTGGTATCGGGCTATCGGGGTGAGAAGCAGCTTGTCTGTCTTATAAACTATGCTTATATCGAGTATGCTTCATTGGTGCAAGCCAGGTGTCCTACAGTCGTAGGGGGGTTGGTTTTCGGAGAGGTGTCACACACATCACTAGCGGTAACCGCGCAGGATGAGACCGCGCGCACGGGGGTCCCGTATAACAATGTTTATGGGCACAGAGAGCATCGTCGGTTCTCATACTGGGGACAATGACCTTATTATTAACGTTACATCTTTGTATTTTAATCAACAAGCTTATCCCACTTATATCATAAATGTGAAAATTTGTTAGGATGGCTGCGTCTCCCACGAAGTAATTTCGCTCGAATGGGGGAGTCACTGAATTTCAAAATAAATATTATTTCCGTTCAGTGACTCCTCCAAACCAAGTAACTATGGTTTTTTTTCTTTTAATTTATGTTTTTGTACAGTGAGAGCTAAAAGGGGTCCTCTTGATGTTGGAAAAACATTAAGAAAGACTGTGAACTCGTAATCATTTATTAAAATAGGACATTGCGAATTGCTCCTCAAACTTCTAAACCGATTTAGCTAAAATTCTGTAGATACAGTGTATGAGCCGGAAAACAGGCATTATGTTATTGGTGTAAGGCATTATGGAACATAGCAGCAGATGGTATTAATAAAACGGAAAATCCGACTGCTAAAATACGAATACTGTCACTGGGAAGTTTTTGTTTGTAATTAGAAACAGGTCAAGGCATCAAGGAAACACAACGAGTAATACTTAGAGTATAAGCAGCTAGCTTTGTCGTCGACTCGCCTTGAATGATAACCCGCCTGACGTTACTTGAAGTCTACAATCTACATACCTACTTCAAGTTTGAAATTTGTAAAATACGCTAAAGTTTATAAACACCTGTGCTTGTTGTTAGCAGCTACTTGAAGGTGTCAGCTGGGCCATGCCATGGAAGTATTATTGGATGAGGCTTTCATCTTAAGACCCGTGAAAACGTTATGAGTGAGCGACACACTATGCCTTCGTATTTCCTTTTTTTTACAGTTAGTGTCTTACTGCCCACTCAGCTCAGTTGGCAGAGCGTTTGTCATGCAGTGATCGAAAGATTTTGAAAACAATACATAACGTTATAGATTCTCTGTGTGAAGATTACCGCTACTAAAATAAAATAAAATAGTTTAATGATCTAAGTATTAGGTATTAAACTTTATGTTTCTAAAGATACGTGTAAAACACTTGTATTACTATGTTTTTGAAATTACTTAAATAAAATGATTCCACAAAACGACTAATAATATCTATCTATAATAAATACCTACTTCTATAAATTCATTTCTTTAACATTTTTCTTAATTTCTGAATAGAAACCATCCCCAGTGTGCAGTGCAGTGTATGTAGTGCAGCCACTGATATATAGAGGTCAGTGAGTGTAGCGAATGGTCCAAATTATATAATTTACCCCCAACCAAGAGCAACAAATCACAGTAGATAAAGACTGACACCGATCGCAGGAGCGACACGGAATAGGATTTAGACAATTTATTGAACCCAGTGATAGATAAATCAACCGAGCGGATATACGGAACAGTCAATGAAAATCGATGTTTTTTGGTTACACCCTTTTGTGAAGAAGGAGACGACATGTGATAAACGTACACTATTATTTATTTTTATTACAAATGTGAATGAACTAACTATAACCTAAAACCTGACAATACACGAAAACCCTATTCTTGAGGAGAGCAAGTAACCATATCGAACATAAGTGAAACAGTGTATAGGCTATTAAATATATGTATATTCCAATATAAATATTGTAGTTTTGTAGCACTTTTAGCAAAATTAAAATGAATATTTGAAGGAGATTTATGTGACGGACAGTGAACTGTTATTAATTTAATTAGACCCAAAATTACGCGGTGCGATAAATATTGTGATACCAGAAAAGTATACTTTAAACAAAATATATAAAGTGCAATTTTGAGTGACTGAGAATTTGAAATGTGCTGTGTATTTTAGGAATATTTTAATCTTCCCATATCATTTATATCCCTAGTAGAAATACCTTCTATACAATTGTAGTTATAACGAACAATATACAAAAATAAAAAAATAAACAATACTGTAAATAAAGCATGAAAACAGTCACAAATTAAACAATATTTAGGAAATACTGAACTCAAAAAAATAATTACAAAAGCGTATAAAAAAAAAAGTTTTCATGAAAAACAATCATATCCGTGTCGTTTAGACACCGTGAAAAAAATTGAAATAGATCGCATAGTGTGAGTTGAAGTGGTGTCAAACTGAGGACGGAGAGAGTGGGGACACAGTGAGGAGGTAGTGAGGAGGCAGTGAGGAGGTAGTGAGCAGGTAGTTAGGACACAGTGAGGAGGTAGTGAGGACACAGTGAGGAGGTAGTGAGGACACAGTGAGGAGTGAGAAGGCAGCATGAGCGCGGCGCGGGGCCCCGAGCCCACGGTGGCCGTGGTGCCGCTGCCCGAGAGCGAGATGGACGCGCTGCTGCTGGGGCGCACGGCGGTGAGGACCTTTGATCAGTACATGAAAAACGTATGTATGACACCTTTCTAACACTATCCCGGCGCGCACCGTGCATGCTGCGCTCTAACTAGCATTACAACACTATCCCGGCTGCATGCTGCGCTCTAACTAGCATTACCACACTATCCCGGCTGCATGCTGCGCTCTAACTAGCATTACCACACTATCCCGGCCTGCATGCTGCGCTCTAACTAGCATTACCACACTATCCCGGCTGCATGCTGCGCTCTAACTAGCATTACCACACTATCCCGGCCTGCATGCTGCGCTCTAACTAGCATTACCGCCCACGATCAGACGAGCAGGCTTCAAGGTGTTCATGGTATCATAAACAAACATGCTAAGACGTCACTTTTTCAGTTATTTTGATTTCAAAACCAAAATACTAAGCCAATTTTCATGAAATTTCTATGACCAGTCTGGAAGTACATCAAAACAACGTACAATATCCTTTTCAAACAAAAATATTTTTTCAAATCGGTTTTTAAACAACAAATTTCTGAGGTAATAAACATAAAAAGCAACCAAATTTAGACCCTCCTCTCTTTTTTGAAGTCGGTTGAAAAATTCAATCCATGTTTTAAATTATCATATTTATTATTATGTTTTAATTTAAATTATCCACAAGCTCACGCCCGCGATCCCACCCATTTGTTCTATTACGATTTAGACTTACGCTATCATTTTCTTTATAGATTCGGCCACAATCGCCTGCGTTAACTTACGTTACTTAATACTATTTTATTTTATTTTATTAATAATGTACATTGCACAGTTTAGTTACATATGTATTTACTTGCAAAGAAACTTCACTACATGGACATCAGAACTTAAAGATAAAATATTTAAAATAATATTTATATTAGCATGTTTTATGCAAAGACAACTTTTCAATAAAACTATTGTGAAATTGAGAAATTGCGACCCAAGATTTCTTAAATCGACTTTCTTTTAAAAGTTGCTTGTTTCAAACAAAAAAACTCATTCAGATTTAATGCAAACCACTTTAGAGGTCCCGAAACCGACACTGTGAGCACATAGATATTACTCATAAACAAATTTACTTTTTACTCAAGATTTGGGTTCCTGATGATGGATCGGGCGCGATGGAGCCGTCAAGTGCGAGTCTGCACAAAGGGTTGTCTCGTCGGCCCATCGATCATCCGCAGGCGTGACAGACTCCACTCAACAAAGATGTAGAGACAGACAATAGTTTACTTTGTTTTGAGAAATAACAAGTAACAATACTTAGTTGGCTTGGAGTCGTACTATGTTATAATGTAGGTATTTAGAACAGCGAATGTTTATAAGAATGAAGAGATGAATAGATGGATGGTTGATTTTATCCAATCGCGATAAAACTTTTGATCCAATTTGGCTAAATATGGATAATTATGGGTATAGTTAACAAACTGGAGATTCCTAAGAGATTAAAGTTTATCTCAATACCACGCACCTAAACTTAAAATCAATACTGCTCTGTGATTTTTAATCGATAAGGTTAATATAATTACTTATGTCGGTACCGTTCCGATTCAAGTAATAACCAATTTTGAATCCCTTTATTTCAGCACCTATATGATTACTGTCCTCCAGTTGGTAGGTATCTATTGTATGTCATATAATTGTGATATATTTAACCCGTAATTGGCTCTTCTAATCCACTTACCAGAAATGGATTGCTTTGTGCTAAGTGGACTGGATAGACTAGACACAGGCCTCGTTGCGGCTTAGTCGGGAATAATCTCTCCATTGAAGGTAACAAATTAACATGTTTTATTAGATACATTTTCACTACAGAACAATTGGTTTTTAATAAGTACATATATTTTTGATCAATTATAAATAATATAAATAAATAAATATTTTGGACATTTCACACAACGCCATCTAGCCCAAAACTAAGCAGAGCTTGTACTACGGGAATCAGATAACTGATAGAATACTTATATACTTTTTATTTTTTTTGTAAATACTTACATAGGATATATAGAAAACACCCAGACTTAAGACAAACACCGATGTTCATCACACAAATGCTTGTCTTGAAGCGCGAATCGAACCCGCGACACCAGGCGTGGCAGTCCAATGCACTTGCCACTCAACGGTCCGTGTCGTCGAATTTGAAGGATTGCGTGTTGGTGGAACGAACTGTTGATTGCTATAATGTAATGGTAGAGTCTATCCAACAAAACATTAATTACCAGTGTTACAGTGTGACTCGATGGGGAAAAAATCCCAACGAGTAACACTCTGATTTGTTTGCCACGTTTTCCATGATTTTTTAATGCAATTAAAATGAAAGTAGAACAACCTGATAATAACGGGAGCATTTCCTCTTTGAGTTTTGCTGTAGTCGTGTGCAGCGGCGGAACAAGTCAGATTGTGTTATGCAGATGTAGGAGGCAAGATTGGGGAATTCTTTTGAATCGGATTACAGCGTCAGGGGGTCAGGGAATGTGTACGGTATTTGACGACCTAACCTTACTATCCACATCTACATTAATTCACTCATATTTTGCATTCATAATTTAATGATTCTCAAATTTGACTTCACTTATAGGCCCCTTTACAGCTGTATAAAATCACATAGTTATAATAATAGAAACTAGATTTTAAGATATGGTATCCCTACCAACTTCTTTGACAAGGAACTGTTCAGCCGCTTACCCTGATAATAATGTAATCAACGACGAATGCAAGTGTTCTTGTATGTTCCTCTGGAAAATAAAGTAATTGAATTGAACTGAATTGTTCAACGTAAAGAAAAAATATTACTATAATGAAAAAAGCTTTCCACTTATATAATTATAGGTTGTGAGGATGGAAAAATGTATGGGCCTGTTGTTTAATCATGCGGAAACTATTGACCAGATAAAGCTGAAATGAATCCCCATGATACGCGGGCAAAGCCATGGGAAGCAGCTAGTTTATTGCAGATGTACATGAAGCTTTATGCTAAAGAATTTACCAAAGCTTCTTACAATTATAAAACAACATTTTAGAACCCGCGAAAGCGAAAGCCTTTAGGCTTGACCAAACCAACGCGTTCAGCTCGAGTCCGCGGTGGCGATCAGTTGTTGGCCAATCAGAGGACGCATAGATGTGAACACGTCACTATCGATTGGCCAACCACTGATCGCCACCGCGGGCGCGAGCTGAACGCGTTGGTTTGGTCAAGCCTTAAACTGCAAAAAATTGAGTCACAGTAACTATAGCCTACCATCACGCCGCGAACGGCAGTAACGAGCTCATGAAATTTACAAGTACCCCACGTTGCCACCTGACAGGCACCTATTTATGAATAATGTCTCATCAGGGACTTGGGCTTCTTTCCACTATCCGACACGATTCCTGGTCCCGATATTATATGTATAATGCTCAGTATCTTACCTTGTAAGTTCTATTAAAATCTGTAAGGTCTGATTATGTAACCGAATATTTGGTTCCAAAACATTAATTAGTACAAGAGCCAGTTACCAGATAGTTATACCATCGTACTAGGAAGGTAGGATTAGAAGACTTCAAGATGTATTTTTTTTTACAAAAAATATATCTTTGAAACGCTTGGACGTTATTTCGAATGTACTTAGCTGTATTTATGAAATAAAGTTTTAAGATGTCATATTATTTCAGTGAATATCATATATTTGTTTTTTAAGTCGAGTACAGAGTAATAAAATTATAGTAATACTTAATGTAGAGTAAATCGTGTCGTGTCGTGTTACGATTGTATAGTCAGTGTTGGCTAATAGAAAAATGTCCTTTGGGTAACATATGCGTGAAAATTACATTTATGAGATACAATTTTGAGATTTGGGTTAACAATATGCCTTTAAGAGACCTTTACTCCACTTCAACAAAAACTACAATGAGTCTCTTGAGTTTAGAATTGGCTAAACTTAAATTTTATATTTCTGATTACGAAATATCTAAAGAATTTTGCAAAAATCTCGACTATTTTTTATAGTTTCGCACCATAAACGTGCCAACTTGACTTTATCACTGAGCGCAGTCTACTCGTTTGTTTGCTCATAGGCTATTTTGCACAACCAATCTAGAAAACTAGAGAACCGAAATATGGCTGACTGAAATATTCAAATATATGAGTTACCACAACTTCTTTTGCGTGGACTTCACATTTCCCGTCACCGACTTGAGCAAAAAATGTTCCTATATGTTTACTTATATCCTTCTTATGTATCTACATATAATAATGCGGCTATAATGAATCGGGTCATTCTCATCCGCTACAAAAAAGTTTCCTATTTGCATCCAGTCAGTTAGTGAGTTAGGACCACAGATCAGGACATGTAATTTAATAGGTACACGTTATTATAAGGTACAGGTTTTGGCAAAAAAATGTTAGTGATATAGAAGTGTCGTCAGCAAAACCAAACAACTTTGAAAGCTTTGACGGCACCGATCGTTTCAAAGAGTCGTACTTGTACTTCGAAACAAGAACACTAATTAGTCTCTTCACCCCTGGATCTTGTGACTCCCCTCGTATCTACACCCTCAGATGTTTCATTCATTCGAAACGGTTATGTTCCTCAACTTTCATTTTTGTAATCCTTAATGCGCTTATACACATAAAGGGAAACATTAAAAGTAAACGACCTAAAGTTATGGTATATTACTTATTCTTTGCTAAAGTGACGAGCGTTATTTCAGTACCAACTATACTGCACTATTTACTAAAGATTTTGAACTGAAGAATAAGCTTCAGGGCTGAAAATTACTAGGTTTTACATTGTTAAAAAAGCTCTATCGTATAAAAGTAACAAAGAATAATAAAAAAAATGATATTTATTTTTAATCGACTAGATCACACGTACCGAGTACTCGGCCGAGACAGTGCTCTTGACCGAGTACTCGGTACGTATAAAAATAGCGGCGAGTGCACGGCTGAGCGAGTGATGTAAGCTTTCACTGTCTCGGCCGAGTAACATTTTACTGTCTCGGCCAAGTACTCGGTACGTGGATCAAGACATTACTACTATAACTTGCTCTGTAGCTGTTTATGTTGGTGTTATAAAGGAACACCGTTATCAAGGCGAGGCGCCCCGCGGTCGTCGGCGGCGCGCCCTCGACTAATTGCTCTTACGACGCACCCCCACGCCGCCGCAACAAAGTGTACGCTTTATTGTTTACCAGCTATACTGTCCGAGTGCGGCCTCGGTGGTGTTGAGGTGTAAAGAAGTCTTGTATGTCTTCAGCTTATAAGCGATACTCCCACAGATTTTCAGCCTAATCAGTTTACAAGTTTTTGCGTGTTTTAGAGAAAAACGTCGATCTATCTTCATAAGCGTTCGCATGAGAACGGATGTAGAGATTTGCAAAACTGAAAAATTTGAGGTAATTGCAAACCATCACAAAACAAACAAAAATATACATAAAGAAGAAAATAATGTTAAAAATAGTGGACAATGGGCGGTCTTATCGCTAAAAGCGATAAGATCTGATATCTGATATGATGAACCTTGAGATGTACCAAGATGTCTCATAGGCTGAAGATTTGGTGCTTTGAGTCAGAATGCTGACAGTTTCTCAGGCAGTTCTTTCGTACGATATTGTTATATTAATTGCTGTAAATACTTATTAATAATGTAAAGTACGTAAATAAAGTCTTACTACAACTTCTTGTGAAGAAGTTATTAACCTACTAGAATGCAATTTAGACTGTTAGAGCACCTAGAGATGATCTAGAATCTATTTGTAACTGCGATAACTCCCAGTTGTCTACACAACAATAAACACGCATCCTTTTTGCGTCAGCTCATCTTATCTAATGCAAACCATTATTTAATATCCCTGTAGGTAAGTGACCACAGCTACGAATAAATAGACAAAAATGGGAGCTCTAAAAAATGCTCTATATTGATTTTGTTTTTCTCCTGTTTTTGAAACATTTATATATTTAATTTTAAATGTTTTTTCTTGTAACACCGCGTGACGAGTAATCTCGCGGCCCGCAGTTCACAAAAACTACCGCCCCATCCCGACTGACCTCAATTTGCCGAATGATCCTCGCGCACTTACTACCAGAGACACGATACGCCTCATAAATCAACTCTGGATTTGTCACTTACAGGGTTGCGTCGACTCAGCGAGGTCTGTGGGTGAAATAAGAACATTTCAGCGGAATATAATAACAGTATTGTTACACAGACGTAACACCATTTTATTATTTTATTCCCATCGAGTAACACCATGACATGGGTGTTACTAGTTGGAAAAAAAAACCCATCGAGTAACAGTGTTACACGTTTGGGTGTTACTCGATGGGAACCCATCAATTCTATCACGCGTAAACTGTTACAATTCAAGCCAATCGAGACAAGTTCCTCAGTGCTGATATCGGTTTGTACGGCTCGCGTGGGTACGCGATGATCCATGTCTCTGTGAGATCATCGTATCTAGCTATAAGTGGTATAGGAAGGCCCGAATACCCGCTAATCCGTCCATCCTAGATTGGTATGCCTCTGCCAGAACTGATGAACGCCATTTCCCATTTCCAACAAGCTTTTATAAGATAAAAACAAAAAAACCCGACTAGCAAAACATTACCAGTATCTAAAGCTCCGTACTCACATACGGTTTTGCTCGATCGAGCTATCATGTCGAGTAAAAAGCATGGCATGAACTTTCGTCCACATATTTAGCATTATATATCGAGTGACGCGCACTGTACAGTATTCACCGAACCGTTCGAGCCTTAATTCCATCGAGCCGGCTCGATACGAGCCTTCGAGCTTTAAGTTTTGCGGTCCACACGTTAATATTTACTCGTTTTGGAGTAAAAATATCGAGTAAAACCGTATGTGAGTACGGAGCTTTAGATTTACTTATTTTAAAAAAAAATTAGGACTATTTTTTTTCTATTACATTCCCATTACTTACAAATCGTATGAGAAGTTTCGAGCCCGTTTATATCCTGCAAATAGTATGCGGTATATAAAAAAACATATATCCAGAGACTTTTTGATAGCTATCCAATGAGATAAACATTCACACACTCACACCCCTGCACTAGGATTCCCTGTGTCGCAGGCGGCATGGACACATACAACACATACCAATAACAGAATGAACAATAACAGATGTATCACAATTTATGAGATCTAACAATCTCTGCTTCAAAAGTAATTTTAATTAAAGTTTTGTTCCAGCACACGGGCCTTAAAGAACAAATAACTTAAATAACGTTGGTGAATTTCAATATCGTCAGTAAATCCGTTTCAAAATCCTCGCTAGCCAGCTGCTCCCTGGAGCGAGCAAATTCGCAAATGACACGTGAAAATTTCACACACATTTCTACACGTAAAACAGCCCTTAATACTCACGGAATAGGGTTCAAACGACTTTCATTATCTTGATTACACCACGGGCATATGGTATCACTCGAGGTTAGACCATATTTGTAAGCAAACAAGGTTGAAATGGGCTTGTGTTTCATGACATCGGTATTGATAAGTTGCAGCCTCGGTCAGCAGTCTGCCTCAGGTAATGCTGGTAATGCAATAGCCAATCCTCTCAGGCAGGGAGTTGGTAGAGCGCCGGTGACCTCAATACGGTATTCTGTTATGAAAATTAACAAGGGAACTAACTCTAATGCCTAGATCACACGTACCGAGTACTCGGTACGTATAAACACAGCGCCGAGTGCTCGGCTGAGCGAGTGATGTAAGCTTTAACTGTCTCGGCCGAGTAACATTTTACTGTCTCGGCATTTTACTCACTTACATGTGATCTAGGCATAACAACTCAGTGTAGTTATAACTTTCCTATACTCATTATACTTATGCAGAGACAGCCTATGTGCGGTATTGTGCGGTGTGCCATCCTACCCGGTCTCCAACTTGCCCAATCCAGTCTGCTATACTAAAGCTCTGGCGAAACACGTGCCAAAGATGCGTAGAATGAAATTCTTAGGTCAAATTGGTTCTGCGCATCTTTGTCACGTGGTTAGCCAGAGGACAAGTTGTTTGTCGCTTATTATACGTGCACAAGCCGAGGTCTTTGTATACGACAAATAAAACGTTGTCCTGATGGTCAGATCACAATTGCTAATAACCAAAACAATGCCATCCAGGATTTGACTTACGCAGTCCGTTGCAGCAATGGTAAGAACGCTCGTCCGGTTTGAAAAAATTTGGCGGTCAGTCATAAAATCCACGTTGCCATTCAGATCATAATGCTACAAGGTTGTCTTGCAAAGCAATAGTAAATAGGCTAGTAAGTATAAAGATAATTTTGCTGAAAACCAGTAGTAACACATATGACATAAGCTCGACGACAACAGAATCATGGCATCACAGTAAAGAAAATAATTTATTAAAAAAAATATATATGTTCTTCCTCTCTATAGTTTCATTCATAGACTTATGATACTGCCAGCTTTGTTTACATTTATTTATATGAATGTACTTACGGCAGTTATGAATGTATTGCAGCAGAGTATGCACGGAACCACTGTACAAAAGTCCCTTTCATTAAAATTCCTTTACTGCAAGTATTTTCATTAGGAATGATGAAGCTTTACAAAATATAAAACAAAATGACAGTAAAGTCCAATTGAAAGCTCCATTCAACGAAATGTAATTATTGTCTCGGCTCCGCGGAGCAGAAACTTATCTGCCGTTCGCGAGCGAATGAACGAATGATTTGAACGAATAATGACCGAGATCGATCGCTCATTGGCCGCCTTACCGTTTGCTGTCAAATACATTTTAAAAAGCTTGTTGTACGCGTTTAAAGAGGAAATAGTTCGGAGTTGCCACTTGGAAACCTGTGAAAAAAACAACTAGTTTCGATTCTAGTTATTAAATAAAATACTTAGATGTGAAAAATAATTCTTAAGCAGGCGCTTACTATTGCGCCAAGTTTTCAATGGGAATGAACCTGCTTATGATTTCTTTTTCACATCTACTTTATGAAATAAATAGAATAGAATGAAGTTGTTTTTTTTATATATACAACTAAAGTCTATCAATGTTTACTGGACGGGTGTCTGAATGTTTTGATCTAAAACTCAGTGGCGCACCTTAGGAGAAACCTTTGCCAGTATTTAATTGCTACTGATAATTATGGTTTTGGGAAAAAAGTTCCGGAAAATTACAAAAAATACTAGTTATTTTGACGTGACTAGACTTCGTCTAATAAATCTATGATCGCCGGCTGCATGCACGAAAACGTTGACGTCATTAGTAACGCTGTCATTGTTCGGTAACGCTCGTTGTCCGGTAACGCTGTCATTATCCGGTAATGCTCATTGTCTGGTTACGCTGTCATTGTGCGGTAACGCTGGTAGTCACGTTAAACTATCGCCCGTAAACCAACTTTACAACTTTACCAATTTTTTTTACTATGTTTTTTTCATCGCAAAAATCTACGAAAAATTTAATTAAAATAGCAAACATTTATCTTTTATTGGCACCCCATTTTGTTATACCCCCATTTCACTGCACAGCCACGCTTTGAACTAATGAAATAAAATGAGAATATTGAACTATTCTCTACAACATTAACCTAAGTATTATGGCTCTGTGTATATATGTTCCATCCAATACCCATTCCGTTCATTTTATTGCCATTTTAAAGAACTTATTTGAAAGTCAAATAAAATATTCTCGTAACATCGTGTGTCGTATCGTATTCAGTGGAATCGATGACTCGATCTCAGTGGAATCGATGACTCGATCTCAGTGGGCTCGATGTCTCGATCTAAGTATAAAATTCAAGTTATTTGTCAAAAATCCAACTTTTAAATAACTTTGTGATTACCAACTTAGCTGGGGTCGTTAATCAAATAGCTTGGGAAGAAATTAGGGTACCGTCGGACACATCGAAATCAACTTAATTTTGTATTAAATTCCTTACATTGCTTTAATTTATTTTCAACGTGACATAAGTGAAAATTCATTTACTAGGTCAAGCGCTTAAAATAATAAGCATTTTTTTATTATATTAAGTTCGTGTAGGTCAAATGAAGTAATCTCAGTAGAGCAGTCATTAAAAACATTGTGTGGTGCTATTCTAATAAAAAAAACACTTCATTAGAGCACCAACGATTCTCATCAAAACTAGCGTCAACTGTACAGTAGCTACTAAATGCCAACTTACCAAAACAGCTGAGTCCCACCGCTGCACGAGTACACGAAAATCTATTTTGAGTCTTAATCCAACAGATTAGAGTTCAGTTTTCCATCATATAAAGCTAGCTGAAACTGATTGTAACTGGTAATAACTGGTAAGGCAGGCACCGCAATGGCGCGGTAACCTTGTTAAAAAGTTGCAAATTGAAATGAATTGTCGCGCTCATCGGGTTAATAGTCGTTTTATTTTTCTAAAATAGTCGGGCGTAACATTGATTTATTTGAAAAAATAATCTGTACTTAAATAAAATATTTAACTTAGAAAGTACTTCTACTAATTTATATTCATGCCACCCCTTATAAATTTACAACTTTAATTTTCTCTGACTAACTTTCTTTTCTAACGCCTAATACCTTGAATGCTTGTTTATTTCTGTAATAAGAATTTTTGGAAAATAATTTATCAATGCCTATATTATACTTTACTTTATGTGATTATTGATTATCTAATAAGAGAGCTGTATTTTTGTTAAATTGTACCCACTAAAGTAGGTAATCAATCAATCCTTGTCAAATATAATTGTGGGATTTATATATCCGTTACCTACGTATGTGACTCACACTTTTTATTTTTCTTAGGTTATAACGCGACGTACCTATTATTCATTCATTAATTCATTGGCTTTTTTCCATCCATTTAAAAGATGATTCAGGTGGCGTCAGTTTGTTGAACTGTTAGGCACGTTTTTGCGTGGCTAAAAAAGCCTATGCGGGAGCGGCAGCCACGACCAAACTTTTGACAAATAAATGTCCTTGCAGGTATTTCAGGGTTAACGGCACGTTGATGTCTTAAGTCCGTACGTATTATGGGCCCCAGATAAAAAAAAGGACTTAGATAATCCAATAATAATAACCACTTTCTATTTACTGTGACTACTGAATGAAAATGAAGTTCATAAGGCTTTATTAAACCATCAGTCACTTATTTAGCATCAGCTAAATAAATTCGCATTATGCAGCTACCTCCGCAAACGTGTCACGTAGCGTAGACAGTAGGCATGGAAATTATTGCTACTGCTATTTCATTGTCACATGGTGATATGATTTCAATTTTTTAACAGTGAAAGCACCGATGACTTTATCATCAGTGGCCTAATGTGATAATGTCACATTTTGTAAAAATTATTCACGCATGACGCGACGTCACGCGTCACTCAATCACTCCCACTCACAGTCAGCACATTACTGACTGTCTGTTATTGTTAGTTGAGATACTAGAGAAATTGTGAATGGTTAAAAGTATCATGACATCACACCGTACAAAATCACCTGCCGGGGCGCGCCGGGTAGATATCACTGGTGATTTTGTAACACTCTTGATCTCAGAAAGTAACAACTGTTAGGTATGTGTGATCAGTTTTGTGCCATGATAAATAACATGTACTCGGTATACTTTCCATCCCTAGTAGACAGACACGTAGACAAGTAGTCACGTAGTCACGTAGTCACCGTATTCGCCGCTCGTAAGCAGTGACCGGCCTTGCCGTTCGTCCACTCGCGCACAGATCTTGCGCCAAAGCTACAAACTTTCCACTTTCTTTGCTGATCGGAACATCTACTTTGCATGTGAGGAGACCAGGGTTAAAATACCTGGTTTAGCTATGCAGACGGACCTACTCCGTCGTCTTAAGTACGACCTTTTTAAAGTACATACATATAATAGTAAATTACGTACCTACGCGACTGTTGTTTCCATAACAGGTAGGTACCTAAATAAGAAAATTCCCCTAAAATGTTTCAAGTAGAGTTTTATATATTACGTTTTTATTAAGTACCTTTTTAGCTGACACTCATTTATATTTGTCGTATCGACTTGATAATGCTTCTTACATTTTTACCCAACTACGAAGAAGGAGGATAATGTGTATGGAGTGTATTCATGCATGTAGCGGGGCTAGATCTCATTTGGTCAAAGTTTCATTTCGTAACCCTAGTTGAATACCTATCCAAAAGTGGCATTTCGCAAAATCTTACATTTCTTTCACTTTCACTTTTAAAAGTATCCTATATTTTGTGTCAGGGTATGTTCCTTTGGCGCGCCCTGTAGGCATAAACCCTAATTTGCTCGCGTGTGGGTGTATCACAACCTCCGTTAGGCTCGATGGATTTTGACAAATGAGGTGTCATTTGTCTAGGTCACATACAAACCGGTCGTCAGTGACCTAGGGTACCTAAAATGTGTAGAAACCTAATTGAAAGTTGCAAGTTACCATGAAGCGGTACCATAAGACGAACGAGTTATTTAACGCCATAATGCAAAACCTAAGCAGTCTTTTCACAAACGGGCTTATTCCCAGGAGGTCCACGAATCCATTGCTATAAAAAAACTAGGTTCATACTTTGATTACCAACGGCTCCATGGCATGTTAAAATAAATAATATATCCTTCCCCAAAGTTCCATGGTTTTGCTAGGTACAGTTAGCAATAAAGGCTTTGATAACACCGTTAGATTAAAATTGCATCATTTTAAATGAAAATCTTTAATACTTACAACCCTCTTTCTCAACGTGAAAAACAAAGATATGTCGTGTGATAATCATAACATTTTATCCCAGTTTCCCGGGTATCACCCCATTCTCTATCTCGTTCCTCAATTACATCGTCGTAAAAATAAAAAATTGCGGAACAGCTGCTGACACACCGCGGGCTCCCACGTCCGTATCGAATCTCGGCGGCTCAGGGGACAACCTTCCCCTACCTACCCTATCGTAATAAGCGTTATGTGTTATAGGGTTGGGATTCAGTCTTGAATGAACCGTATCCAAGATTATTTTCTCTTTCACGGACTCACGGTAAAAATCTTGTCTTATTTTTTTTATTTTAAATAATAAAAAAATAATCAAATTCTTTATTTCTCTCAAGTACCTACATTTTAGTTTAAGCCCTAGTCACAAAACTAAGTTTGAAAAACTTGTACTATGGCAAATAGTGCCTTCCGATTATATACTATTATTTAACTACAAACTGTTACGAACTTCTGACATATTAAAATTAAAAATGAATTACTTATTTTATTTTATTTTTATTCCTTGAACGTTTTGTGATCATTAAACTTATTAGGTACATATATATTATGGTATTACACGATCATAATATTGGTGTCAGAATTTTGAGGTATAATAAATTTTCAATGTCTCACGTATTTCTCTCATTCGGGCTGATATTAAAAGTTTTTGAAGATAGATTTACCAAAAATACGGTAAAGTTTGTGAGCTGGAAATGAATAAAGGCTACTCGATACCAAGCGGGCGAAGCAGCGGACGGCAGCTAGTATAAACTTATAAAAAGTCCTTGAAATGTAGGTGGGTTACCTCTACGAAACCCGCCATGGTCGATGGTAGTAAAATATCTTCGAGAATCTAGTAATATATGGATCTGTCACCCTGCTCTGTCCGCCTTAGGGTACATATGAGAGAAAAAAGCTCTATCTGTCCGCCTTAGCAACACGGGGACAGATGGAACTTTTATTAATTGAAAAAGTTCTATTTGTCCGCCCGTCAGTAATAGGGGGACAAATACAACTATTTACTCCTGCCTGTCACCTAAAAAAATTTAGATACACTATGATGTATACATATAGGTGTATACTGTTTAGTCTATCTAAGTATAACAATGGTAAAACTTCGTAGAATTTTAAGCCATCGGTTATGACTTGAAAAGACAGTCCCTGTCTGGATGGTGGACGGCCCCACCACTACGCGAAGACCGTTCGCCTCGATCCCCTGAAGCGTGTGAACACGATTTAAAGGAGGATTTGCTTGTTTTCCTAAAAATGTGATAATATCGTGTCGACAATGCTTTTCAGGTAGTAACAAAGTTCTTTTGTTTATGTAATGTTTGGACATTTCGGGTAGAATATCTAGCCCCAAACTTTGCATATATTTATTTTGGGAAATACTAATAATGATAAATGTTACTTATTATTTAGCATAAGTAACTGCTAAGATAACTGGCAGACTCTTTGAAGTTTCGTACTTGACTAGAGTTATTATACGTATTTAGTGAGCGTTATATCTACTCAAGTTAACTTTGAATGAAAATGTTTATAAGCTTATAAAGCAATATTTTACTCAGTGAATTAGATTCAATGTTAACCATCGAGATAGATAATCTTCAAAGATCAAGAATTAAAACATTTAAGAGCGCATAGTTAAAAAGTTAATTTTGTAGAGCTGCCTTTAAATTAGAATTTCATTTTGATTTACATCTGCAAATTAAGCTCCGTAATGGCGCGGACCACTTTCGTGAAAAATGGGTCCATTCTCGCGAGATGCGATCTCGACGGAGGCTGGATTACACGGTCCATGTCGCCTACAGAGATTACTAACAAAAAGGATTATGTGCCTACTTCCCCCACTTTTTTATTCACGAGTGATTTAGTTCAAAGTAAAAACATTAAAAAAACAAGCTTGAAATTAAAAAAAACGGAAAACCCGACTGCGAAATAATTGTTCATATAACTTATATATTTTTGTAATCTCCTTTAAAATACATACATTTTGATACACTACTCAATAGGTTTGGTAAACAAAAAAATATTGACGACTTACTAATTTAGCTCCAACTTTCAGCCATTTTGTTTTGAAACCCATCTAAGAACATTTGGGTGGTTAAGACGAATCTAACGATACCATCCAGCCGTTTGGAAGATAAGTACGAGGTAACAAAGAAATGTACATACATGTTTAAGTATACGAGTACTTATAAGATACGCGCGAAAAACATAACCCTTCTTTGGCATTCGGATAAAAATTAGATATCCCACTGTCTGAAAACCCACTTAAAGTGTTTCCCCAAGATGGCACCGAGACATGGAAGCTTACGCAGGAGGCCGGTTAAGAGTTACACAGAGAGCCAAGGAGCGTGCCATGCTCGGCGTCAAACTTATAAGCCGAGTCCCTAACATCTGAATCCGAAAACTAACTGAATTTCAGGACATAGGAAAACGCGACATGAAACTTAAACTAAACTTAACTTAAAGTTAGGTGTAGGGCCACGACAATGGTGGCTGCACTGGTACACGGCCGGCGGCGGCTTATCCGCAGATTGCATCGTAAACCGACGGCTGTCAATGCTACACAGTGCACACGGCGGGAATAGAATTATGACGCCAGGCCACGGAACTAGCGGAATGTGTACAAAGTGAGAAAGTATCATAAAGTAAGTGTATTAACATAATAAATATGTACAACTTTCTTATAGAAATATCTGGAAAAAACTTTGGGTAAGTCGGCAAAAAATTTTTTTGGATTTTCATTTCATTCAAAATAGATGAAATTTAGTGGACGAGATGACGAAAGACTCAGTGAAACGAAGAACTTAACTTGCAGCTATCGAGTGGCTATCGATGATTCATTTATTAGATCAATAAAACTAGTAACAGCACGCGAAAGTAGGCACATTAGAGAGCGTAGTAACAAACGAGGCAAACCCTGAAACACGTGCCTACGTGGTACTTTCAGAATAAAATTCGCCTCATTAATAACGGTTTTATAGTAAGTTATGTTTATGTTCTGGTTAAAAGTGGTTTTAAAGAGAATCATCGCATGCTCTATGGCTCTACAACCTAAGGTGAGGTGACAATTGAAAAGCGTGAAATGGCGAAATTATGGCGGAACCGCCACAATGGTGGCGAAAACCGCTCCGGTTGTAACTGGTTATGGCCGGCTATAACGTGTTTACGGCCGGATCTCGCCCAATCGCAGTTTTATCGCCATTTTGCAGACACATATTGGAAGTTAGAACAATTATTTCTTGGCTTCGGTCGGACCTTTATTAGTTCCTGATTAAGTTGAGTAGGTAAGCAAAAAAGCTAATTTATTTTATAAGATTTTCAACAAGCTTGCACGCCAAAGACCGAAACTTGGCGTACAAATTTCTTCATAATTCGATAATTTCCCAAAACAAAGTATTTTCGGAATCCCGACGTTGCGAAGAGATTTGAAAGTTGAATGGAATTCTTCGTAAGCTTCCAGCTGAGTGCAATTGTTTGGACGGCTCTGCCTTCACAAACTTACTCACTTATTAAAGTTCGGAAGTCGGTTCTGTTCGTTTCAAGGTTTTATCCTGTTATGCTTTGAATGCTCACTTTATTCGTATTACAAAGGTGTTAGATGGATTTATATTTTATTCAATTTTCATAAAAAGATTTGTCTAAAAACAGTAGGGATAAAAATTAAAGGACTCATCATCTTTCTGCCCTTATCCCATTTACGTGGGGCCGGCACAACATGTTTTTTTCCTTCGTTTGTCATCAGTCGTTGTCTTAGTACTTATACCTGTTAATTAAGGAAAAACAATCTGGATTATTTTATTTGAGCTATCGATACTGTTGTGCAAAAAATCACGCTTGCCCTGAATACCAAGAAGCCAATCGTGCATGCGCGTGCAAATAGCTCAGCTAATGCTTCAAAGCCTACAGCGCTGTAGTGCGCTAATAGCGCGCTTTAGTGCGCTTTAGTGTGCTATAGACGTGTTGGAGATGAGCTCTAGTGCACGCGCTGATGTGGAATATATCCGGAAAGTGGATGGGCTATCAAAATAACGGGCTAGCTCTCAGTATACAGTGAAGTTATTGATTGATTCAGGCGTTAATTTGCGGAAATCCATAAATATTAATAATAGGTAGTATAAATATATCTAGTAATAAAACCGCTTAATTTCTAAACAAAGATCCCAATTAACTTAACTCTAGTTTAGAATTTTAGTATCTAAACCAAAACGCCGGAAACAGAAAACCCAAGTCAGAACTTGACACGAGGCATCCCCAGGAGATGTTGACTCGCCAAAATCTGAAACGAGAGATTTCTCTTTTCGGCGCTTTGGTTTTCTATTTATTAATAGTCAAGTTCTTTTTATGATTAACTAGCGCACGCCCGCGGCTTACACTCCGTGATATCGTAGCCAGTAGTTATGTCCGCCAAACCAATTCGGTAGTTTTGTAGTGACTGAGCGGCAAACATCGATAAGTATGTATTTGTCCAATACTTATCCTTATTACTGCGTGTATTTTGTACGAGTAGTATGCAAGGGTTAGAGTGGGAATGCGTGGGATAATGGTATGAAGTGGGATAGTGTATAATGGGACTGGTATCTCATACCGGAGCATTTCCGTCTCGCCGTACGCGCGGCCCCGACTCGATAGATCAATGATATCGGCGAGCGTTGTTCCAATTAATTCATCTTTGTTGTACCTACCGACTCAATACCAATTCAATACCAACTTAATGCCAACTGAATATTGAGTCAATACCTACCGACTGAATACCTCTCTCTTTATCTTTATTTTTAGGCTTTTGATAATGAAATCTTAATATTGTATTTGCTCTTGCGAACTTGTAGCTACCATAGAAAAAGAAGAAGCAAAACAGCTGTTATTTTAAATTTCCATTTGACATTGATATTTTGATATTGTAACTTTCTGTGTGATTGATTTGTAGTTCTGTGGTTAGGCTCATCGAATTGTTTCGTAATTTTGTTTATTTTCTATTCAAATACATAGTTACATTAGCTTTTACCAAGCTGTAGGTATCATCGCATTATGTATCTTTGACTTGTCTTGTATATGTCAAATAAATGAAATCTGAAATCTGAAATTTACCGATTCAATACCAATTTGAACTGACTGAATACCGACTCAATATCAGTTCGATACCGACTGAATACCGCGACATGTTTTTCATCACCTACTCGTGTTCCAAGGTTCACAGTTTGATCTTTTTATAAATATAATATATTTATTCATTAGAACACGAGAAGAACTATGAAACCATGCTAATGCAATGTAATGCATGCTCTAGCGAAGACATCTTACGTACAGACATCGTCATAGATAAGTATAACTCTTGCAAAAGACACCAGCTTCAAATCCCTTCAAAACACCGCCACGGCGAACAAACAAGTTTTAAAATTTTCTTTAAAATAGCTTAATTATATTTTTATAACCATGTAAGCCTAATCATAATTTATACTAATATAATTGATTGATTCAGGCGTTACTTTGCGGAAATCCATAAATATCAACAAATTATTTATATATATATAATTTGTTGATATAATTTATACTATTTTAAGGGGATTTGAAGCTGTCTTTTGCAACGGGGATACTTATCTATGACGATGTCTGTACATACACGCGAGTCGTATGCTCAGCACTGAATCGAATAAATCAAAGCCGAGTCGAAAACGATTTCGAAGTGTTTTAGAACCATTTAGTTGAAATACCTACTGACTGAGTTCCTGCAGCTATTTTAGATCATCTGTATCTGTACCTACGGCAGTATATAATTCCCTATTCATATAACGTATTCATAATAGTGGATAGCAAATTTAAACGTATACTATAGAAACTAAGAATGTAATGAATCTTTCGTGGTTTGTTGTCTGTCATTGTACCGAAATTAATAAAATAAAATAAAATAAATCGTAATCACTGATTCATTGGATGTATTTGCTCTACGTTAGAATGGAGCATACAATCTGATTAGTAATCTGGTTAGTACCTAATTAGGTACTTTATTCGTTCTAAAAGTGACTCCAGTTAATCCACTGCTGGAAGTCCGAGGTTAATCAATAAAAGGTTATTGTAATTTAATCAACCGCATCTCATAAAGTACGCATCAATTCCCTAGAAAACCGATAAGCCAAATTTTTAAAACTCCTTATTTTAGAACAAACCTAGGTCTTAATTCTCCTTTTATCCGAAGTAACGAGTATAGTCATACATTACAATTATTGAATGATTTAGATTTGTTTGGTGACTCTATAAATGTATTTAGAAATAAACTAAGGAAACAATTTCTGCGTACAAGATTCAAGATTTTTATTCGTACACTAATTAATTAATTTATTTTTACACTAGACTCTAATTCATAAGTTGTTCTTTTATAATTTTTATTTTGTTTAAGTTTTCAGTCTTAGTTTCATCGATCTTTTTAAGGTTAAGTTTTTAGAAGAATTTTTATTTTAGCTCTTGCCTGTTTATTTTTGAGTGTTGTGCGAGCCTGTAACTGGGCCACATTTTAAATATTTATATTTTTTAGTGTTATAATCAGTGTGTGAAATCCTTTCACCACACTGGTTCTAAAGAACTAGTGACACGAAGAAGAAGAAGAGTGTTATAATTAAATGTGAATTATGTGTGCCATTGGCATTTGCCTTAATAAATAAATAAATAAATAGTAATCGACTCAGTATCTAGAACGGCTGATCTGATCAGTGGCTTCAGCTATCCATCTATACATCTTGTAGTCTGATACATATACTGAGCGTTAGAATTAGCGTGAGAAGAGAGATTAGAGCTTCGAAAATCAATTTATTTTCAAAAGTTATTTTTTTCGTAAAAATAAATTGATGCGGTCAGAATGCCAAAACCACAATACAACATTCTGCGGGCGTCACACGTCCATTTGACATGAGTGCTATACATCGCGCCCTGTGTATTGAGCAATTTGGCGCTGCGCCAAATCGCCGGAGCTGGCGCGTCATTGGACCGCGAATCCAGTTACATCTGTCACATGCTATCTCATGTAATTAGGTAGGGCTGTGCCATGTATTGATATTCGAATAAAAATTATTGGGTATAAAAATATATTGTAAAACGAGAGAAGTTACAAAAGTATCGTGAAAAAAATGGTAACCATTGGAATACAATGATCAAAGATACTAGGATCGGTAGCGCAGTGTCTGAGCACTTTCGTTATCGCCAAGCGCGCGTGTTTGCACTTGAGTATACATCCCTCGCGGATACGGATGGGTGACCGCCCCACACTATCGATGTATACGATACGGACACACACACACCTCCTGATGATGCCTCGTGTAGAGGCGAAACACGTGTCGTATCTTTAAACTTTGGTTTTCTGTTCGTTGACTCTTTGGTTTATAATATAGTAATATGTACTAAAGTTCTAAACTAAAGTTAAGTTAATTAAAACCTTTGTTTAGAAATCAAGCGGATTTATTACTAAATATATTTATATAATTTGTTGATACGGACAAGTCTGTACTACTCGGGCGAATGAACATGACACCTGGCACGCAACTTGATGTTTCCCCTACTGCCCCGCGCGGCGCCCCCGGTGTTTCTTCTTCCTCTAATTGCGAAGCCTTATCATTACTTATCACTACCAAGTATTACAGGACCTCTTCTCTATCAAGATTATGAAATTCCACGCTGTACTTTGCACAAACGTCATTCGAGCCAGGTGTCATGTTCATTCGCCCGAGTAGTATGTGAGATAGGTAACACAATAATTATAGTTGTGCTAAAGTAATTGACTTTTTTTTTGTAAATAACGAGTTGCAAGACGAGCTCGGGGCTTCTCTGATGATTGCCCATGACCAGAATAGTGCTACATAAGACTTCGATTCTCATAGGCCGATTCAACTTTGCTAGTTAAAAGTTTGCTTCTCAAGCACAATCTAAGACTTCGAAGAATTAATAATTTAATTGAAAATGGTTAATACTTACATAAATAATGTAGTACTTACAGAAAAAAATATTAAAAAACGATTAATTAAGAACGCCCGAAAAGGTCAGACAAATCTTTTAGAAATGCAAATATCGTCCTTTCAATACTCGAGGTCTAGTGTGCCATCTTATTTCCCCAATAACGGCACATAATATAATAAAATAAAATATAAGCAGTACGTACAAAATAAAGCAAGGAATTCCGATCGACTGTTTCGTAAATAAATCATCATCATCATCATTCTCAGTATTGATCTTTTCAGTAATTGGATACAATGCACGATAGGAGCCTCTTCAAGGTGCACTTGAAATCCTTTCACCACACTAGTTCGAAAGAACTAGTGACACGATAAGAAGTAATTGGATATATGTATGTCTCCCCCGATATCCTCCATTCCGCTCTATTCCCAATACGTATCCACTGTAGTAAATAAATTAAAGTAACTGACATTGTACGAATTGAGTATTATGGTTCCTTTATTTTATTATCTTTAAATATTATCTACATTTTATAATCTCTAACTTAAGTTACTGCACGATAAGTACATACATACTGTGTCGAAGGTTTCTCGGGTCCATTTTTCAAGGGTTGTCGCTGCCCGGAGACGATTCGCTTCATCAATATTCAGTGTGAATAATTATGCACCCTACCATGGGCCCTTACCTACCTACCTACTCTACCTACCAGTGTCAACACTAAAGGCCCAAAATTACTATATTAGACAAAATCAACGAAAATTTTTTTTTGTCTTGAGTAAAAACCTTTTTGTTTTGGGACATTTGAGGCTGCCCGCGGCTTTGCCTGTCTATTAAGATAATACGTAGCCACATTTACCGTCTTCTAAACTACATCAACGCCTTTTAAACCTACGTTTGTAAAGTAATAAAATATTTAACATTTTCATTCAAATATTAACAAATTATAACAAAATGCAGGTAAACCTTGTATTAATTTCGGCCATATTAGGCTCCCGCCGTTACAGGTAACTTAATACAGCCTTAATAATCGGCTCGCCGGAGGCTACTCGGGTGAACGCCGTTGCTACGCGCCGCTACGGAGCTGCGGCGTAGATGCTCTACGATTATCGCTACAAACCACCTGCCTATACTATCATTAATTCATAACAGAGTGAGCTATTTTATTATATTTATGTAACATTAGACGGAGGATTAGAGGACGTGGTGGCCGAGTGGATGAAGCGCTTGCCTTGCGATCTGATGGTCGCGGGTTCGAATCCCGGTGGCAGTCATGCATAAATAGGTTTTTTCGGTCGAAAAAATCTATCATCAGCATCCCACATTCTCGCAACGATGAAGGAAAACATCGCGAGGAAACCGGCATGTCGTAGAACCTAAAGTTCGAAAACACGTGTCGAGTGCACGAAAAGAGCCTCTTCGAGGTTCACTTGAAATCCTTTCACCTCACTGGTTCGAAATAACTAGTGACACGATAAAAAGAAGAAGAACATTAGACTGACAGTTACATTTTTTTCTTATATTATTCTATGAAATATATGCTATATTAGAAGGATACCAACACAGTGTCATATACTCTGCCGCCAGATTTTTTTTTGTAAAATTTCTGTACTGTATTCCAGTTTGGAAATTTTTAAAATGGCTGGTCTGGTCTTATTTCTAAACATTCAGAACTTAACGTCTAATGTCTCAAATTAAGAATGCTGTTTGTTGCATCAGGCTGTGATTGAAAGTACTGTATTTTGGCTGTAAGTGCTGTTATCTCGAGTGGCTTGAAAACTTCAACAACAGAGTCAACCAACAATAATTAATAGTAGATTATGCACTAAGGGGATAAAGCAGTGTCTTATGTCACGGGTGGCATATTGAACCCTGAGCCAACGAGGGACTTAGTTAACTCCTGAGCGAAGCGAGGGAGTTATGTAGAGTCCTGAGTGACGCGAGGGGTTCAAGCTACCCAAGATGAAGACAGGCTTTATCCCAGAGGAGCATACTCTACTTTTCACACCTTCTGCAAGGCAATAAAAAGCCAGGGCTCCGGGCTTTTTCTTTTTTTTATGAGTGGTCAGTTCGATTTTAGAACAAACCTTTTTACAATGCCATATAGGCGTTCTTTTACTCAGAGTTTTCCATGAGTTTCCACACGAATTTGACGTTCCAAATTCAAATCACATTACTACCCTTGGGAGTTTCATACAACATTACCTCCCTAGGTAGGTAATGCTTTGCTTTACCTTGATGATAGCATGATATGTAATTGGATATTGTCGAGCAGGTGGTGTAAAAAAAAAATTGCTATCTAGGTCCTAGTACTTTACGTTAGAAAATCTACATTTGCTACTAGCTTTGTAATTGAGACACGGCGCCGTAAGCACGTGCAAATGCAAGTTGTACATTGTACTACAATGTATTTACAATGTACCTACAATACTAAGTCGTGAATGTACTGTGATAATAATGACCTCCGACCCCGAGTCCGCCATCAGCCGGCATGAGCGATGGCGGCTGCAGCCCGAACCGACTTATGTGTCACTACTGTTTGTATATCTAAGTACTCTGTGCTACTACATTACACATGTCATGTAGTTTCGACTCACTTACTACGTAGATTGTAGCTGTTCTAGCTCACTCACTACTTCGTTTGCGTTGCGAATTAATAAAATGTATTTCTTAGTACGCGTTTATACTTCTTGACGAACCTATTTTTGAAATTTTAAGTCTCTACGTTCAGTGATTTGGCTGTGTGTCGTCTGTCAGTCAGGATAAAGCCTTTTTTATATATGAATAGGTCTCGTTCAAATCTTTATTTCGAGAAAATTCACATAGTTAAGTATGTAAATGTTAAAGTTGAATTATTAATTGTTTAACCGCTGACGCAAAAAGGGGAGTACTATAAGTTTAAAACCTTTGTCCGCCTGTGGCGGCACAGCTCCCAAACAGATAGACCGATCTCAGTGCAGTTTTAACAATTTGATGGAAAATTTAATCGGAAATTCACGTTTGATGAATATCCATCCATTCGTTTGAATATTAACAACAGTTTACCATACTCCTAATAGGCAAGTTAAGACAAGTCAAGTCAAGACTTGTTTGTGATTCGGATAATCGGCGATTCGGATAGTCGGAGTTCGGATAATTGGAGTTCTACTGTATTTCATTTGTTGTAAAACGACCGTGTCTCTCCGTAGCCTGTTTATTACTGGAGTACAAGGTGGTACCCACACTTATATGTAGTATAATACAGTTCATCCCTCCAACATTAATTCAAACATTAAACCTGTAACAATAAAACAAAGGTTCTTACCAGCACTCTTAAATACCTAATATACATACTAGAAATAATGTTTATAACAAACTCGTTTTATATGTCTTTTAGAGCGCCCGACCGCACTAGAACTATTACTACTTTCTGCATTATCCACAATAGGATCGATACACTGTTCAGTCGGTTGGGGCTCGTCTTCTAGCACGTCGCACGCCTCCGCCCATTCGTCATTGCCAGCGTGCATATCCTCTATTTCACTACAGTTTCTATCCGCTTCACTATTCCCTGAGGGCGCGGGCGAACACGCGGCTGCACCCGACGGCGACGGCACCTTCTCCCCTTCCCCCTCAGCGGCGGCCGGCGGAGAAACCGGCGGCGGCAGCCGCGTGAGCGGCGCGCTCTCAGGGGGTATTGCTACGAGGGATTGTGCCGGCGGCGGCGGCGGCAGCGCGGGTGGTGACAGCGCTAAGGACGCGGCGGGCGTAGGTGGCGCTGACAGTGGCGATCGACGCGGAGACGGCGGCGCCGGCGGCAGCGCGGGCGACGATATACATACATACAAAAAAACCGAACTGCCCGTTACATTTTTACCCGCCGAGATTTCATTTTTCCTATTTACATATTTTCTCATTTGATCTACATGCCTATTACAATAAGAGTCATAATCTTTAAAATATATTTCAAACATTCGAGTGCCCAATATCTTTTTAACAATACCTACACACCAAATACCTTTCCTAGCGATAAACCATCTTGCCCAAACGGTTTCACCTACTTGAAAACATCTATTTTGATTTAATTGTGGTTTATCGTTTTCATCGGTAGCTTTAATTTGCGGTAGGACTAAATCTAATCTACACTTCAAATCACGCCCCATCATCAGCTTGGCTGGTGTGACACCGGTAGCACAATGTATGGTGTTCCTATACGCAAACAAAAAACTTTGTAATTTTTCTACAATATCTCTTTGGCATTTAGCTTCTGATACTAAGCATTTCAACATCTTTTTACAAGTTTTAACAGAGTTTTCTGCTTGACCATTGCTGGCGGGGTGATAGATAGGTGAGGTTACATGCTCGATCCCGTTCATTCGACAAAAGGTATGAAATTCTGCTGAACTAATTTTCACATCATTGTCAGAAACAATAACATTGGGCACTCCGTATCTAGAAAACATGTTTTTTAGATTTTGAATGAGTACATTTGTAGAAGTGCCGCGGTCCATATGAACACATTCCAACCATTTAGAGTACGCGTCGACTACAATCAAATAGACAGCCGGACCTACAGACATATAGTCTATATGAATGCGGTGCCACGGGGCGGGCGGGCGCGGCCAGGGCGCGGCGGGCGCGGCGGGCGGCGCGGCGCGCACGGCGGCGCACGCGCCGCACGCCCCCACCCATCGCTCGATATCGCTATCGATGCCAGGCCACCACATTCTACTACGGGCTGCACTTTTTGTTTTCACTATCCCAAAATGTGCCGAATGCAGCTCTCGTAACATTTTATCTCTGTACACAGATGGGATAACTATTCTATGACCGCGAAACAAACATCCATCTATGACCTCTAAATCAGTTTTGCATTGAAAATACGGTCCGATCGATTTACAGGTAATTTTTCTAGGCCAGCCATTACTCATATATTTCATAACCGTCTTTAAAACACTATCAGTTGCAATCGCCTGCTTGACGTCATTGAACAAAACCGGTTCCACGCTAGCTTCTAAGAACAAAAAGTACCTAGAACTTTCCACCTCCTGCTCATCAATTGTCGAGACCGATAAGGGTGACCGAGAAAAATAGTCTGCGATAACATTATTTTTGCCATCCACGTATTGCACTGTATAGTTATATGCAGAGAGAATGATCGCATATCTTTGTAAACGTAAGGCGGCCGTGACAGATATACCTTTTCCTCTGCCGAATATAGATAGCAAGGGCCTATGGTCGGTTTTCAGTATGAACGGTTCTTGGCGGCCGTAAAGGTATTGATGAAAATGTTTCACTCCGAAAATTATGGCCGTTGCCTCCTTTTGTATCTGGCTATAGTTTTTCTCACTGGTGGAGAGTGAACGTGACGCGAATGCTATCGGACGCTCGCGATTGTCCGCGCCCCTGTGCGCCAGCACTGCGCCGAGCCCGCTCGGGCCCGCATCGACGGTCAGCACTAGCGGCGCGTCTGGCTGGAAATGCGCCAGCACTCGCTCGCTGGCGAGCTCGCGCTTCACGCACTCGAACGCCCCCTGCTGGCGTGCGCCCCACTCCCACTCTGCGCCCCCCCGTAACAGTTCGTGTAGTGGACTCAGTACTGCCGATGCAGATGGAATAAAATTCCTATAATAGTTCACTACACCAAGGAATCGTTTCACTCCTAAAATATTGGTGGGCGCAGGCGCGTTTAATATAGCTTCGACTTTGGCCGGACAGGTCCTTAACCCGTTTTTATCTATGACGTATCCTAAGTAAGTTACACTATTTGCGAAAAAGACACATTTATCTTTAGAAAGTCGCAACCCAGCATCTTGTAATCTGCTCAGAACCTCCTGTAACCTTGACATGTGCAGTTCTTTTGTCTTTCCCGTAATGCAGACGTCATCGAGCCATATGCTGACTCCTTCTATACCCGACAATAACGTTTCCATTGTTTTTTGGAAAATAGCGGGGGCGTTGGCTAAGCCATAGACTAAACGACTGTAGGAAAATAATCCCTTGTGACTATTAATTGTTGTGAGCTTTTGAGACGATTCAGATAATTTAAATTGGTTATATGCGTTACTTAAATCAATTTTCGTGTATTTATCACCACCGCCTATCTTGGAAAATACTTCTTCTATTCGTGGTAAAGGATACTTATCTATTATAAGGTCCTTATTTAATGTACACGAGAAATCGCCCGCTATTTTCAATTTTCCGTTTTCTTTCAAAACCGGCACAATGGGCGTGGCGTATTCTGAATAGTTAACTGGTACAAGTATGCCTAAACTTACGAGTCTATCAATTTCTTCGCTAACTTTGTCTTTTAGCGCGAATGGCACCGGGCGCGGCTTAAAAAACTTTGGTGTTGCGTTGTCTTTCAATTGTAGTTCGACTTCAAATTTATTGAAACAGCCTAACTCATCATTCCAAACATCAGAATATTGGCTCAATAGCCGTTGCACATCTTCAATGTGGTCATTCGTACATGTGATTTTGTTATTTTCTGTAGCAAAATACATTTTAAATTTTGACATAAAATCGCGGCCCAATAGCGGCGGTCCCCCGTTTTCGATCACATACAATTTAATCTCTTCACATAGTTCATTATAACGAACCTTTGCCAAGAAATAACCTAATGGTATTATTTTATGACCGTTATATAAGCACATTTTTATATCACTTTTATGCAAATTCATAGCCGAAAAGTAAAGACAATACAATTTATCCGAGATAACCGTAGTACCCGAACCAGTATCTAATTCCATGCATAAATCTACACCGTTCACATTGACAGTCATTTTAATAGGGCTGTAATTAACATACCTTAAGTTATAAAGTTCACATTCCTTGCAGGCAGCTCCTTCAGGTTCGCCGTGGTCCTCCGTGCCTATATTATGCAAGTTACACTTTTGAACACCGCACATTTTTTTTAAATGGCCTTTTTGCCCACACTTGAGACACGAGTAATTTTTAAACCTACATTTAGCCGCATTATGGTTCTTCAAACCACAAATTGTGCATCGAGGCGCGCCGTCGTCGAGGCGGGCGCGCTGGGTGGCGCCTCCGCTGCCGGCCGGGGCCGCGCGGGCGCCGCGCGCGCCTCCGCTGGCGGCGGCGCGGCCCGCGTAGAACACCGGCTCCTCCTTGATGGTGGCGGTGGCGCGTGCGTCCCGGGCAAACGCTGCCTTCTGCGCGACCTCCATCGCCTGCCCAAACGTCAGCTCCTTCGAGTACGACTCGAATAATCGATCACGCTCCGGTCCCGTTCTGAAGCCTAGCACGAAACGGTCACGCAGCAGCGTGTCCAGTTCTGTGCCAAAATCGCAATACACGGCTAGCCCTCGCAGCCGCGCAGCCCATTCCTCGATGCTCTCACCGTCGGATTTGATCGCTTCGTAGAACTTCGCCCTATCGGCGAATGTCGACTTTTTCGGCGTAAAATGATCGTTGAGTAATTTAACAAGCTCACTATACGTAGTATCTTCAAGCTTCTTCGGATACACGAGGTTCCGAAGCAGACGGTAGGACTCGTCCGACAAGTTGGTCAACAACACTGCACTTTGATTGGCATCTAATATGCCGTTCAACTTTATGAACTGGGTTAATCGTCCGTGAAAAACGTCCCACTCGTGGATTTTATGATCGAAAACGCCTAAATTTCCGATGAAACTCGACATTTTCCGTAAAATTGCGGGTTGTTCCTCCTCGTTGTCAAATGGTATATCGGGTATTAGAGTAAAACGACCGTGTCTCTCCGTAGCCTGTTTATTACTGGAGTACAAGGTGGTACCCACACTTATATGTAGTATAATACAGTTCAATTTCTCGTATTTCAAAACACCAGGTAGTATTTACGAATGTGTAGTGTGTCTGCTCACTCTTGAGCGCGGCTGGATGGCCTTGTCCCCGTTGGACCCTGGAGGTTGGCTGGAGGTCTGAGTGATGTGGCATTATGCAGCAACCTCCCTGCACCGAGACCTCTCCGTTATTTGTTACTTTATACAGAGTGTTCTTGCGTAAATCCTACTAATATTATAAACGCGTAAAAGTTTGAATGTATGGATGTTTGTTCCTCTTTCACGTAAAAACTACTGAATGGATTTCAATGAAACTTTACAATAATATAGGTTATACATCAGAATAACACATAGGCTACAATTTATAAAGATACCTACGCAGACGAAGTCGCGGGCACCAGCTAGTATGTAATATTATTGTTTCCAACGAGGCGCTTTGCGGTTACACGTATACATCTACCTATACAAACTAGTGCCAGGTCACTGCTAATATAATTATAGTTCATAAGAGGCGAGGCAACTGTACGAGTACTAGACAGAAATTCAAATTCCAAATAGCGCCGGTTTGCTTTCAGATATTAGGAAATGAATTTTTCGAAAAATTCTACTAGTTTCTAAGTGTTTTTACTGGATTACGTTGACTCTACATTTTAAATTTTCTCGTCTATTTTTTTAACGAAACTGCTAATAACTATTCAAAAAGCGTCTTAAAATTGCCACTATTTTACCTTGAGCACTCCTTAAACGAGTAATCCTCTTTTTAATACAGCGCAGATGCAGAATTCACCCCTCGCTGTGGAAGTAAGTGGGCTTAAAAGCGGGAATACTTCTCCCCATTTCCCCCTTTCCACCGGTCGTAGGTATTTGGTACAAGAGGAATTTATTTCAGCACTTTCAGATTTGACAAGTTGACGTTATGCTTGGTTATGCACCAGCGGTAGGCATCTGCACTGAAATTCCGCGCTCCAGTTTTCAGAAAATTGATAAAGTTTTTAGAGAGTTATTTAGTTTAGATGAACGTGACTCTTCTAACTTGTTTTTGCTAGTGGCTCTACTGGAGAATAAGAACACGCCTTTCATTAGTCCAGTGCAAACCTTCGTTACGAAGGTAAGATAAGAATTAGAAAAACTAGTTTCCTGCATTACCAGAAAAAACTAGATTTCAAGTCAATACAATATTATAACCTCTATCGTGGTTCAGTGATTATTGCTGGCCGCACACTAAGAAGGGCGATGTTTAGAGGAAACAAACAGTATCTAACTACCATTTTTCATTTTAATTTATTAAAAAAGTAGCAGAACGCAAAACGACGTAGTATTACTGGATCAGACGCCCAGAGTACTCCTTTATACACCACCAATTTTTAATTACCAAAAAAATTATTATGGGCAATGCAGACGGGGTACTACATGGGGTACTACGTTGTATCTGTGCAGTCAGACTTTTGGATTTCTACAAAATGGCGGAGTGGCAGCGGCGCGAGTGCGGCGCCCGAGCCGAGCATTTGCGAGCTGGCTCGAGCTAGGCACCCGGGTTTGCCAAACGATGAATAAAACTTAAATTATTATCAATAAAGGGTACCTCCTGACGCAAATTCATAAGAAAACTACTTACGTTAACACTATCCAATTTTAATCAAATTTATTTTGTCAATAATTAGACATAATTTTTTCAAGTTTTTTTGCCATAACTGTGTTCAGTAACGACAACTGACTATGCGTTTTTTTTTCTGGTGAATAAAAATTGACGGTGTATAGGGTTAATCGGCCCTTATTACCAGTTCTTCTGAACATCAATACACACTCCGAACTTGTGAAGTGGCATGTCGGGCTCCATTAAGGCTGCGCGATCCCTATTTCCTTGAACTTGAACGAACTATCGAACACGTCTTCGCAAATACTCCGACCCCTACTCATGTTTTATTCAAGGATTTGCGAGTTGCAATAAATTTCGTTCAGCAAAGATGAATTTGAAATCAAAGAGAATTTTTTAATACAAAGAATTTATAAGCACCGATTTATAATACAAAAAAGAGGTATATTTTCTATTTTTTATTTTGTATCGTTGAAACCTTGTTTATGACGGAAACATAATCAAACATGAAAATAAAAGAGTCTGAGCGCAAATTTGTCTAAATGTCGTGATGGCTTATGGAATAGCTTATCATGTTTTTTTTATACTTTTTAATAGTAGAGTATGTATGGTATGTCACAAGGATCCAAAGATGTAAGGAAACAAAATTATGTAACAGGAAAAGAAAATTCCATGGCATGTAACATCCACCAAGCTAGAAAGGGTGGTCGATTAGAACCCAATCTCTTAGTCTGAGTCTCAGCAGTGGAACAATTCGGAGCTAATTATCCTGTGCTTTTATATAATAAAAAAAAAAATTATTGCTTAGATGAAGCGTACATTTTTTTTTTGGTTCTTGTTTCTTTGTAATTGGTCTTTGTTTTTAGGTATTTGAATTTTTGTGTTGACATTTAATTGTATTTTAAATTATGTATGGATCATGGTCTGAAATTTTTTTTTTCATTATATTATTATTATTAATTGTAAAATTGTGGGTTACCTATGTTTAACTTATTTAAAGCTGTGGTCACCGATCGCTGTTGTGATTCGAGTACCGTTCGACTTCCCACACCAGTGGTAGTGGCAGTAGTAGCGCTACTTGTAAATGAGTAGAATCTATTTAGTCGAGGAGGGTTTTGGCTAAACAACCTCTTACCCAACTCTATTACCGGGAGGTGGGGGGAGGATGGGGATTAGGTGAACACGGACTTGGAAGGTCAATGTTACAGGACGTGAACTACCTCACCTAAAACAAATTTAGCACAGGCAGCTTTGACGACACAGATGGTCGAGTGGCAAGTGGATTGGACTGCCTTGCCCGGTGTCGCGGGTTCGATTCCCGCTTCAGGACAAGCATTTGTGTGATGAACATCGGTGTTTGTCTTGAGTCTGGGTGTTTTCTATGTATCCTATGTATGTATTAACACAAAAAATAGTTTATAAGTATTCTATCAGATATCTATGTAGTTCCCACAGTACAAGCTCTGCTTAGTTTGAGGCTAGATGACGTTATTTTTGAAACTGACACACTGACACAGTGAACTTCAATGTAATAATGTAAAGCGTCGATTATACACGGCTAGTTTAAAAGTTAAAAGCCAGCGAGTTCGCTTGTAGCTTACTACAATACTAAACTCGCCCCGTGTCATTGTTTTATACTTGTTGAGAATCCTTCCCTAAAGCTTACTCACTCACTCGCTAGCTTTTGAAGTCGCTGTCGTGTAGTTTGTAAACTAGCCATGTGTCATCGACGCTTAATGCATTTTGCCGCTTGTTCGCGAGGGGGTGATAGAATAATAATAACACAACTTTTCCCGTTTGCAGGTAAGTGCCGCGCCGACGCTCGCCGAGTCCGTTAATAATGAACCTACTCCAGGTAAGTTTCCTTTTGTATTCAAACTTGAAGTTTTCGCTCGAGTTTTTCATAGTTTCACCCAGTTTTGAACATCATTGAACTATCTTAATGAGTAAAGGTCGTAGCACACATATCGACTCGAAAAGGGATCGTCACCGTATCAACTTTCGCCTCGCCGTCAACTTAACGTAAGCACGTTATAACGGGAGTCGACTCGGCTACGGCTAGGCGATGCCGCGTTTACGGCTCGCCGACCGCTGGTTGACGGCTATGCGACACCAGTTCAATCAGTTTGAATCCAAACGTGAAGCGTAGTGAAGAGAATGTAAGCGCAGGGACGATAAGCCGTAAGCGAGGTACTAGAGAACTACAGGTTGACCACGCACCGCACCGGAGCTTGTCCCGAGGCGAGGCGATTACGTTACGTTTCCGATGAGTGTGCGTTGCAGTACGAGTTTCATACAAAGATTACTAAACGATGCGAGTTGATGTGAAGAAGTATGTGTGCTACGACCTTAAAACTTAAATTTTGAAAGCATTATGTTTATTCAAACAGCTGGTCATCTTTACGTAATAACATAATATATGGATAAACTCGGACTTTAAATTCCAAACGCACTCAGAGTTTACGAGTGCGGATAAACCCGGGCTCACACCGGTCCGGCCCCGGTCTAACCGGGACCAGGGCTGCCACAAGCTGGTTTATTGATCTTTGCACAAATGACTAGTGAAATAGAGCTACTTTCATCTCTATTTGGGTCGGAGGTTTATTTGAAACCAAGTTTTCGTTTTAGAGCTTTATCTAAAATTAAGAATATGCATACCTACATATTTTTAAATAATGAAAACACGTCGATGATAATGGTTAGAAGCTTTCGGACGGTTAAACGCCTCAAGCACCACAACTTGCTACAGGTTCACTAAATAAAGATTTGGTAAGGTAAACAACAATAAAATACAAATAATTATACGATGAATTTGGGTTTTCGAAATATGTAGAGTAGGGCTGTGTAGGCCTTTGTTTACTGGACTCTTTCTTTCTTTTTTATTTTTATTGTTTAGGTATTGTTTACTTCATTTGCTTACATAAACGATCGTCTTATTAGCTTAGGTTCTAATATGGTAGCTAGCGTTAATATATAAATTATTTTAAATATTTTACATTACACACAGTTCTTTTAAAATTTTCTCTTCTCTTTGTACACATTTCTGTATTGACTCTCATGCCATACCTACTTTTGCACCATTCTGTTTATTTTCGATATGTGAACCGGTTATTCAATCAGACTGTTAATGCGTCAACCCTATCAGTGTTTTTCGATATCCGGTTAAAGCAAATGAACCGATAATTAAATAGATACTCCAGCTACAGAGTGGATTTTGCTCTCCTTGTTCTATGAAAACCAGGTACGATATGAACTAAGCTACCAGAACTGTGACACAACACTTTGAATCTCTATAGGCCGGTGAATTTTGAGACATTTCACAGACAGTCTTGGTACCCATTTAACATTTTATATTCAAATCACCGTTCTAGAACTTCGAAGATATAATTTTGCGCATAATGGAACAACAATGAAAAATCCGAGTCAGCGTAAAACTAGCTTCTTAATATAAGCTAATGAATGTTTGTATGTAATGTATGTTAGTCCCACTATAACTGGCGAACCGTTTTTCCGATCTCATGAAATGTGGCCGATCGGTAGGAAAGTTCAAAATAATTTTTGAGTTCTTAGATAGGTTCAATCGATTCAAAAGCTTACGAGGTGGAGGGCGCGTGAGTCTATTTAACCATCAGATTATGAGGTATGTGAATACCTACATAATTTATAGTGTTAAAAGTTTGATAAGCACAACCAAAACATGCAAAACCTAAATATATGTTTATCCGATTACTTAACAGTACAGTTTTGATAAAACGAAACATGTTTCATGATCAACTAAGTGTTTATTAGTCTCCAATACTCCAACTTTCGTCGGTCTGGTCGTCCCGCAGCCGGTTGACCTTGGGCGGCTGTTCGGGCGGCTGTTCTGGCGGCTGCACGGGCGGCGGCGGCGGCGGCGGTGAGGGCGGGCGGGCGTGCTCTTTGGCCACGAACGGCTGCACCATGACGGGCGGCAGCGTGCGCGGGGCCTGATCCCACTTGTCAAACATCTCGACTAGTGGGGAGCGCGTGCTCGTGGTGGTTCGCTTGTGCCCGCGGTAGTACCCCGGCATCTGGACAGGTAGGAGTAGGAGTGATTACGCCCTTGTGTTACCCGGAACGGCTGCAGTGCACGGGGAGGTATGCACTGCAAGCGGAGCTCGGGGTCGGCGCAAATTGCTGTGAGGCCAATCCCAGGGCCTTCCCTGGAGCTAAGTGCCTCTTCGGGGGCGGCTTACGGGGTGCCGAGGGCTGACCCTGGCTTCTCGTGGCCAACGCCCTTGGGGAGGTTGCTGTGAGGCCCATCCCGGTACGTGTTCTTCGGATATCCCGGGGTCCCTCTTATGCGCAGAGGTCGGCCACCATGGGGTTTTAGTCGGTTAAAGTCCAAAATACCCCTCCGCCCTCACCCAAGGGCGTGGAGCATCCATGAGGATTTCCCCTTGTAAAAAAAAGGGTGTTTGCGTACAAACAAATACTTTGACAAGAAGCCAGGGCCGGCTCTGGGCACACCGCAACCCGCCCCCGAAGAGGCACTTAGCTCCACGCTAAATCGAAGGCGGACGGCTCGTTTTTAATTATATGGTAGGTAGGCTAACCTAATACATATAATCTTCAACATTAAAGTAGGTATATTATTGTCTGCATAAAAGGCATTGAAGAGAAAAGCCCCATCGTAGATAAGGGGCTCTCAGGAGTCACCCAGAAGACCAGAGCTTGTATGTTTTTTTCTTAAAAACAAGTGATGAGAAGAGCTTGGCGCTCTCCTAATGGTGGGTGATTACGCCTGCCTAGATCAGAACAGTGCTACACAAGACCTTGAATAACAAAGGCTGATTACCACCGCAACACTAATTCTTTTTGACACATTTTGATAGTCAGTGTCAAAAGATCAATTGGTGGAATTCATCACCAACATATAGCAGTCCGCCGATGGACGCAGGCCTCTCTCATAGCAAGTTTATCTATAGCGACTCTTTACATCTGATCAAGTCTGTGCCAGTACAACTCTAGGTTTAGGTGCGTTCCCCTCACACTTACAGTATCATTGATGGTCTCGATCCAGTCCGCGAAGGCCCCCACGAGGGTGAACACGGTGGGGGCGTTGGGGTACCCGCAGATGGTGGGGCCGAAAGAGATGATGCCCACCAGCTTGCCAGCCATGATGGCGGGCCCGCCGGCGTCGTGCTGAGGGGCAGAGGAACTATTATACCTGCACTTCTTCTTATCGTGTCACTAGTTCCTTCGAACCAGTGTGGTGAAAGGATTTCAAGTGCGCCTCGAAGAGGCTCCTTTCGTGCACTCGACACATGTTTTCGAACTTTTTGTTCTACGACATGCCGGTATCCTCACGATGATTTCGTTCACCGTTACGAGAACGCGGGATGCATACATAGATTTTTTCGACCGAAAAAACACATTTACGCATGACTGCCACCGGGATTCGAACCCGCGACCATCAGATCGCAAGGTAAGGGCCTCATTCACTCGGCCACCATGTCCTCGACCTGCACTGCACCTGATGGATCGGACTGAAAGAACAGTGAATCTGGTCATTCTATCATTGTGAACCAGCTGATGTCCGCAGCTTCATCTGCGTGTTATCATGAAACAAATTAGTGTTTTCTTTTCCAGCTTTATCTATTTATTTATTTTATATATATTTGGAATGCCCAAATGTTAACGTAATAAAATATATATATCTGTCCTATCCTCACAAACTTTTGTCTTTACAATATAATTAGGAAGAAGTTTCCATGGTTGCTAACTTTGATTATAAATCAAAGGTTGCTAGGATTCGAGAGATTGTAAGGATGGACAGAACTGGATGAATTGATTCGTTCCTCAATAACGTCGCAACCATATCGAGTCGAAATTCAGTATGGGTGGATATACATGTATAAAAGTCAAAGAAAGACTTACGCTTCTTACACAAAGCGCAGGCAGCAGCAAGTAAATACGTAACCTTCTTTGCAATCGGGTAAAAAAACTTACATCGCAAGCCCCTTCTCCGGTGGTGAACGTACCGGCGCAAAACATAGACGATGTTATGAATTTGCTGAAAGGAATAACACGATAACTGTACATGTTTATCTCAATAGGAATACAAACTGGAATCTAATTTCAGCTCAAAGTTGGAATGACTAGCGAAGTTTGACTTTGCTCCCTAAATTAAAATGGATGTTCCTATAGAATACACATTGACAGTATTAAACCAAGATAGAAGCGAAAAACTGGTTAAAAAAATTCAGACAACCTGACAACATTTTTTGACATTATGTCCATTTCTCAATGTTTTTTGTAACTTTTTACGAAGATATAAAATATTATACTAGCGCTGTTACTTAACTGTTTAGAAATTTGGCATCGAACAAATGTACTAGAAGTTATCTAAATTAGAACTCTTTTTTTTGGCGCGTTTTCAATGTGCTACAGTGTGATTCTAAAATGTATTACTTCCTTGCTTTTCTCATGGATACAATCTTGTAAACTTACTCTCCATAAACCTCTTTGCAGAAGTAGTTGGGGTAAACCGGAAGGAACTTCCTTTGGAGGAAAATTGGCTCGTACGCCATTTTTTGTGACGTCTGAAAATAAGAATATAACACTTGAGACTTTTGGTAAATCGTCACACAAATAATGGTTTGTTTTATGAGCATGTTTTTGTGTGAATTCGCTCCGTGATAAAAGCATTTATAGCGATAAGCAACCTTTCAGACTCACTTTGTTTTAGCTTATTTATTCACCTTCGTCATATTTTCGCTGGTTATTGCCGATAAGAAAACCGCTGCCCATAAATCCTTAACCTATTCACGAATCCTTTGTTTACAGCCTTAAAAATCTTGATAAAATGCCTGTAAATCTGAAAAAGGTACGTTTTGGTGTCACGATAAAAAGTTTCGTCTGATATACGAGATCCTCCCAGACGCTGACCTCTCAGGCGGCCTCCAGGGTCGACCTCAAGGGCGGGTCGATGAGGTACGAGCACTCTACGACACTGACTGAAGTTGGGAATTGTTTGGATACACTCATCTTAACCGATATATTTCCATACCTTCAAGATACAAGCTCAGGCGGTTACCAAGAGTAGATTGAGCACTTATTGAGCCTAATATGATGAGGCGTCATCTAATCTAATCATCATTTTCTAGTTTGCAAGTACACCGTTGGTAGATTATTTGCCAAATTGTTATGTATCTATTTTTTTTTTATTCAAAAGACCAACAGCGATTACATAAAAACAGGTTATTCTAATGTAATATAGTAATTCAGCCAATTATAGGTCTTTCTAAGTAGTTTTAAAAGTAATTCCTACAAAATAAAGAAGTATTAAATCTACATGAGTGATCTACATTGCATAACACCATTCAATGACATTCTTGTAGGTACGAAAAAGTTTAGATTTATTAACTAACAATCTTTTTTAATTATCTTTAAGAAGTAGGTAGTTTGATAATTATGTATATCTATGTTATGTAAATATGTGTGTATTTATGTTTATGGTATGTTGTTATGTTTGCATGCATGAATTTATGTGTATGTTTGATTTTTATTCATTTATGAGTATGTAATAATGCTATAATATTATTTACGAAGCTTACTAACGTCATCATCATTAATCGTAATGGTGTCAATCCCAATTTACAGCACTTATTTCAATCAATTTCGACTGATAACAGCGCGCAAATCATTTGCACCCCACGATACTTCCCCACACACCTTAGTGACCCCCCAGCCCAGCAGCAGGACCTCGGCGGTGGCCGGCACCGCGCGGGTGTTGTGCGAGATGTCGATGACCTTCGGAACCCGGTGGTAGTTGAAGTACAGGTGTCTCCGGAGACGGATCACGGCGATGTTGTTGCGTAGGGTTTTCGGGCTGTAACCGGGGTGGAAGTACACCTAAAGGTGAAACATAATAATATTAACTTTGTTATTACTTCTATAACAATAATAGATTAAAAAAATGTTCTAAAAAGAGGAAATAATATCATCTTTGTAAATATTTCGATACTAGTTATTTCGATATTCATTAAAGCAATTATAAAGATTATGTCAGTTGGTTTACCTCGAGGGCTTCGATAACTTCTCCTCCTATCCGGCTGTGGTTACTTCCGATCCTCACTTGAAGTACTTTGGGGTTTTCGCGGAAGAAGCGGTTGTTGTGCATTCTGGAAATCAATTAACACATATTAATAAGAGTAATTTTTGCTGCTCTACTACCAATTATCCAGATCAAAATACCTTAGTTAAGTCAAAAGTAAGAATAAGCATAGTATAACGTCCTCACAGTTGTAAGCAAGCGGCGGACGTCAGCACCAGGTCGTGCCAGTACAGCACGCCGCCGCACCAGAACCGGCCCATGACGTGGACTGACGTCATGAAGGGGTAGTATCTGACCGTGGTCCTTTCGCCCTTGAAGATCCGCCTGGCGTTGTGTTGGTGGAAGTCTTGTAGGTCTTCCAATTCTCCCTGGGGATCTGATATTTATGGGAAATTATACAAAAAACAAGATAATAAACGATGCTTCTCGGTTTTCAAACTCTCGCCCACATTGACAACGTCCATTCGATAGCTTATGGTACCGATGTTACTTACCCCAATAGATACTTTCTTTAGCATCAAATTTATGGTCGTCGTGAGGAGTCTCAGCGATTACTTTATCCACGACATCATTCACGATCTCATCAGCATTCCTGCCGAAGCGGTCTTCTCCCATCACCTTTCTGGCAGACCTTACTATTTCTCTCACATTTCCTTTTTCAGCTAAAATTTTTAAAACGTCATCTCTGTTTACTTTTTCTTTTAGCTTAAGATACAAATTCTTAGATTCATTTTTTAATAAAAATCTAAAATGGTCATTTTCACTCAGCGATTTGTAGAAATTAGTCTCATGTAGTGTGCTGTCCTTGGTAACATTTACTAGAACTTGAGCTAGTTTGTCAATATTCGTTACATACTTGTTTACAACTTCTAATTTATCTCTAAGATCATCTATTCTTTCATTCGTTGTGTTTTTGAGTAGAGAGTTTAAAATGTCTGTGACGTTGTTAACTGAAAACTCACTCACACCTTTTATCGAGTTTGCATTTGTTAAACAAAAAACCAGAGCGAGTATAAAATGCATTACATTGAAATGCCTTCACGGTTTTACTCTTATTGCACTGAGTTTTTACGAGCTTTAAAATTTTATGACATATCAATGCTAGTGCTCAAAGTAATCGTCTATTCGGTTTATATTATTTGCAAATACCCTACTATTTATTTGCGAAACTAAAATAGAAGTCAATATGGAAATAATTGTGATGTCTGGAATATTCAATTTTATTAGTCCAGACTTAATAGATAAACATATTATTTTAGTTTAATAAATCCTAAAAGCCGACGTTTATTGACATGTTTTTTTTTCAAAGATTTATACAATATGATTAGAGCTTATCTCATAATACAGACTCATAAAGTTAAACAACGATTGATCATAATGATGAAGTATGTAATCGAAACAATAACATAACTTCCTTAGTAAGCTGTTTGAATATAAACTGACATCGACAATCGGTCTTCTCCTAACCCAATTTCCGTAAGTATGCTCCAACCCCTTAAAGCGGCCTCGGCTCGGCCGCTGCTGGTTTTATCTCCCCCGGGTAGCGATGTGAAAGATTAATCTCCAGTTTGATTAGAAAGGTGGCTAAGCTGATGAACTAAAGACACACCAGTTTACGAGTCAGAAAAATTACCTAAATCATCTTTAAAAATAATCAAGTGTCCCATCGAGTAACACCATGACATGCGTGTTACTCGTTGGGAGAAAAATGCCCAACTAGTAACACCCTGATGAGGGGATGAAATCCCATCGAGTAACAGTGTACTTGTTTGAGTATTACTCTATGGGAAGCCATCGTAATATCAATGCTCGCGTCGACAACGTGTTACTGTTTCAACATAATCATTAATTACCATGCGACTGTAGATAGAGACCACAGATGGACGAAAGTAAGTTTCTGCTTTTTGGAATTAATTGTTTCAGTTAATTACAGCAGGCTAAAATTTAAGCATAAGCAAATACTTTTGCAATTTCTCAGCATCATCATCATTTCCAGGGCCTTTTCCCACTTAAGCGGGGTCGGCACAACATGTCTTCTTCTTCCATTCTTCTCTATCAGCCGTCATCTCTGTACTTACACCTGTTTTATACATTTCATCTTTCACACAGTCCATCCATCTTTTCTTTGCAATTTCCCAGCATCTAATACAATAATTGACTACTTCATTATACCTTCTTATGTAGTACTACTTCTGTGTTTCAGCCAGGGTACCAAAATAACAATAAAAGGCTACTTAACTACAGGAAAATGTTGAATAGCCAACTCTTTATAAATCTCAGTCAAATCGCTTATTATTCAAAACTCCATTCCCGGCAGTACAGTCAAAGTTTGAATCAATCGGATGAGTAGTTTGTAAACAAACTTACACCAACCTCCTTCATAAACTGGAGCTCAGTGTTACAAACTACAACTGGGATATATTTTCTCATAATTTTCTTTTTTTCTACAAAAGTAATAAAAACTATAGGTAAAATCTTAATGAATTTAAAACTCTTGTATTCTGAATATAAAATGAAAGTTCCTGAAATCAGTATTTAGACCTGCACAGGGTGTAAATTAAACATAACAGGGCATAAACCAAACATAGTCGTTACTTGGTAAGTTAACATTATTGTATGTCCGAGATGGGCAAAAACTATTGAACCATAAAATAACAATTTAAGATCTCTAAACAACATAGTTTTTGACAATAAAGTGTTTTGTATTTGTATTTGTGCACGGATTTTATCAAAATTATTTCCTTTGAACTTCTCTACCTTGTTTTAAAATGGGCAGTGTGTGTCTCTTTCGATCAAGGTTTCTTCTCAGAGCGTTTTTGTGACTGTAAAAACTTTATCTGCCCTTTTAGGTTTTTATTTTCTCATAAAGAAATAACATTTCACCTACATGAGAAACAACTCTAGGTGGTATATTTTGAGTTCGACATTAACTTAAATATAATCCACTAAAGGATTTAAACATTCTAAACAAATAATGCACAAACGACTCTCTCAACCTTCAACCCTCTATCCTAACTTCTACATTAATCTTTAACTCCTATTATAGTGATCTTCAACGATTAAAGATGTGCTCTTCAACGCCCAATAAGACGCGCGTCAACGCTTAATAAGACGCCTGCCCTTTGATTCCTAATAAGACCCATGAAAACTCGTTACGGCGCTGCCAGTCGATTCCTGATACGATCTTATCTCGTCCATATAACCACATCAGAATAAATACCTTAACTTGAAATGGGTAACACCAGTGACGGACTCAGGGAAGTCTGAAGAGAGGGTGGCCAAAACTTAATTAAATATAATTCTACCAAATTTAAATTATATTAAAAAATTTAATAATATTATAATTATCTTCCTTCCTTGCACTAGATAAAACGAGACAAAATTTGAATTTGTCATACGTTATCAAGGTTAATCTGTCGCTCGAAAAGCATTTACCTATTTACAGATCAATTTCTCACAAGAGTAAATTTGGTAGAAAAAAGGTAGTAGTTTGCACAGTGGCTGTGCTAATTTTAGGGTATCTAGAGATAGTCAGTTGAAGGAAGAGACAGTAAGAAAAAAAAAACATTCATTTGAATCTAGCTCCTAAAAGTAGTCCTTATTCCGTCCCTGGCGAGGACGATGCTCCGCGCGATAGAGCAGCAGTCCTGGGGGAAATCACGTCGAGGCAAGTCACGTGACGCCGCGGATTTATTCGCTTGACTTGGCTTGACTCACTTCTACACAACCACCTCAACTATAGATGCTTTCGAATAGGTAAAGAAGTTTATTTTTGATTTTTTTATGAAAGAAGGTGTAATATTTTCTATTGTAATGAATGGACGGATAGCTAATAACACTCAAGGGTGAAAATTATCTTCATTTCGAGATGGATTATAGAGCCATCTAGTGTCGAGTAGCGGAACTACGCAACCACTTAGTTAAGGCATCGCGACGCCCCAGAGTAGAAACCATCGAGTTCGAGAGATTTCCAATAGATGGCAACGCACAGCTTGTTCCGTTTCAGGATTTTCAGTCTATACTAGTATTAAACCTGAGATGGCACCCTGTAGTCTAGTTTTGATTTTTTAAAATAATGTTATTTCAAAATAGTACATATTTCAAGGCTGTACTTACCCATTTATCATTATATTTTTTTGACGGCACGGATGGTCAAGTGCCAAGTGCCTTGGACTGCCACGCCGGTGTCGCGGGTTCGATTCCCGCTTCAGGACAAGCACTTGTGTGATGAACATCGGTGTTTGCCTAGAGTCTGGGTGTTTTCTATGTAGGTATGTATGTACTATTTACGAAAAAAATAAAAATAAGTATTGAATCAGTTATCTGGTCCCATAATACAAGCTCTGCTTAGTTTGGGGCTAGATGGCGTTGTGAAGAATGTCCAAAATATTTATTTTATTTATTTATTATCAATTAGACCGGTCTTGTCCAACCTATGTATAAATTGTCTACAAAATTAGTTTTTCTTCGGAGAAATTGCCACTTTTTCTCATCTACGAACACAGGTCTAATTACAAAAACAGTTAGTAGTATGCTTACTCGTACTTAGTACCATCACTAAATAAAAACATTTTCATTAAAGCTTTCCACCCTTCTCGTGTTCCCTAAGATTCACAATCAGTTACCCAAATAACATTGTAATGAACGTCACAATTATTAACAGTGGCTCGGTGCCGTCTTTATTCTACTGAAAAATAATTAAATTTGGCTGCATAATTCAGGTTTAGCCACGAAGCAAGAAGAATATAAATAATAAGAATAATAAAAACTAAAGTGGCTAAAGATCAGGGATAGAAGAAACATGAGAATTTTGTGTCTCCTGTTTTCAGTTTTGAAGGATCCCAACTCTCCGCAGTACTTAAAAGAGATGTTTAGTTATATGTCCGACACCCATGACCGCAATCTCAGATCCTCTAATACTCTATGCTTACAGATACCCAAATATTCTACAGCATTTCGAGGAAACTCTTTTGAAGTTGCTGCAGTGGGGCTGTGGAATTCTCTACCACTCAGTATTAAAATGGTACCCACCAAACCAGCTTTCAAAAGATTAGTCCGTGAACACTATTTAAAATCCACGAAATAATATATGTATGTACTATATTATAATTATTTATTTAGTCATTTTTAATTATAAATATATATATAAATACATAATTATTTAGTATTATTATATTAAATATATATTTAAGTAATTAGCATTTAAGTTGTACGCCAGTTTTTCTTTTTTCTACCATCAACTGGTTGACTGGTAGAAAATGCTCTAGCATTAAGTCCTCCTTTTGTACTACATTTAAGTGTGTGCAATAAAGTATTAAATAAATAAATATACTTAACATAAATTTTTAATCTGCATAATGACGTCATTGATCGTCGAACAAATGGCAAGTGTGATGGACTGCGACGCCCGGTGTCGCGGGTTGGATTACCGCTTCGGGAAAAACATTTGTTATATCATACACTAGCTGAATGCTCGTGCTTCGCTACGGGGTGAGCAGAAATGTATGCTGTTATTTATTTTAAGTATATGAGATTATTGTCCGACTTTTATAACATTCAAGCACCTTCCCTACGCCGATGCAGCCCGACGGGGGCTGAACCCCCGTCGGGCTGCATCATTAGAACCTGAGAACAACCACTTTTACTTAAGCATGCCCTGTAAATCTTCATTAGATTACATCTTGAGGTCCAGCAAAAACAAATATAATTTTGAGATGAGAATCTTACTAAGTCTTGAAGAACAAATACCATAACATTTTGCATGCGAGCCCCGCGATCTCCCGTTGAACTGGAATTGCAGGTCCCGGTACCGGTAAGGCACCTCAATTTTCCGAGTGAGAGCCCTGAACCCCCCGTCATCTCATGCAAGGCACTTTCAGGCTTTTTGCATGAGAGCCCCGCTACTGACACCCGTCAGATTACATCATCATGTCTGGCAACACCACCTTCACTCTTTGCAAGGAAGGCCCGTTAACTTCCATTATACTATATATTCGAATCCAGCATAAACTATATTTTAAGTTGCGAACCCGTTACTTTCTGTCAACAATCTCTGCTATTACAGCTACGTTCATGGCCTCAAGTCGCTACGTTCAAATTAAACAGTTTTCGGTGTAACGTAATTTGCCCGCCCCGCCACCGCCCGCCCCGCCACCGCGCCGCGTCGTGATGAACTTAACTCGTTTAACGTTCGTCGTCTATTTATTAAGAGTTGGAGCTGTAGAATAATTAAACATCAAAATTTTCTGTCATAAACACATGCCATATATACGTATGAGAAACTGATAGTAATTTTGTATGTGACCGAATAAAGTACCAGTAGTGTACGTAACAAGCGTAAAGCTGGTTTCAGACTACGCTTTACTATTGTGCTATATAGTATAGCAAAGAAGGGCCTTTACTATACATATAGCATGTCGTTCACATTACGCGATATAATCGCAAGCATTTAAAGTATATAGCAAGCTCAGTTGACAGCGATCTTGCGGGACGGCCGGGGGGTGAGGAAGGAGGAAGAGGGCGGCGCGTGACATAGCACAGCATGAACTCAGCGCAAGCAAGTCAATAATATATGGTACAGTACAGTGTGAACGTGTCCATAACAATGTATGGTGCGCGATATTGTTGTGCTATGAGCTATATACTATATGCTATTATATTATAGAATAGTCTGAAACTAGCTTAATACTTATCTAAGTTTCATCCCTAAGACACGAAATCACTCATTATCTGATAATGTGACAATCTTAGCCAATTTTTCGAGCTAGCCCCTAGAACCAGATCTACAGATTAGCGTCACCGTCTCCGTTGACAGTGAGTTATCCAAGACCCTTCCCCTCACCCCCTCTTCGCGGCTTATCACCCCTCTTCACCCCCTGTGATAATCCTCGGATTTTCAGCGCCTTAAATGATTGGTTTACACAAAGTTTTGTACTGTGAGGTTCACCCAGGCTTCACAGTTTTTGAAGACGGCTTAGTGGTTGTTCAGCTCTGGGGATAACACGAAAAGGGCTAAAATACCTCTTATCTTACTTCAAATTGGTATAAATTTAAAACATTTTCTGTTTGGAAAAAAAACCTTTTTTTATGTAAGCATGTGTCAAGACAAATAAGATGTCATCAACGATATAATTTCAAAAAAATATAACTTTACATTGACAAAATATAAGAGGTAGATTTTCAAACATGTATTTATACATATTATTATTTATAAATATTTTATTTTTTCGACATTTCACACAACGCCATCTAGCCCCAAACTAATAGCAGAGCTTGTATATTATGGGAACTTATACAATACTTATTATTATTATTATTATTATTCAGCCATTATCGTCCCACCGTAGGGCAAAGGCCTCCCTCCTCTTCTTCCACTCTTATACAATACTTATATACTTTTTTATTTAAATACATACACAGAATACATAGAAAACACCCAGACTCAGGTCAAACATCATTTTTATTACACAAGTGTCTGTCCTGAAGCGGGAATTGAACCCGCGACACCGGTATAGTTGCATGAATCACGCCTATTTTAAAGATAGTTTTGACCTCTATGGTGTGTAAGTATGTAACGGTCCATTGATAGTGCTTGACGCATGAGTGCGCACATCTGAATCGTGGGTACGGGTCCGGAAGTGGCGTCGATAACTTCACACGATCGGTGGTTTACACGACAGTTACAGCTCCAACGTTTCCGTTTGTGGGTTTCATGTGTTTAGCGATATTTTATGGTTTTGAAATGTTTTATGTAGGTAGAGTTTTCATGAGATATTTTCTATACAGCTAACACTTTTCTTCATTTTCATTTTCACAACGTTTAAATAGTAAAAACTTAGAAATAAATATTTCAAAGATTTTACTATTTAAACAAATTATTTACACCACTAATTACTAACAAAAATACTTAAACTTACTTTTAAAAGTACTACTATACTTATAATAGGTATAAAATTTTTACTATTTTGACTTGGCAGAATTGAAAATGTGAAAATGGTTTGGAGAAAAAAAGTCTATGTACTTTTTTTCCCACACCACCACATTGTATCTTTCCATAATATAAGCTCTGCTTAGTTAGCGACTAGATGACGTCAGGTGATGTGTCGAATTATTATTTATTTATTATTTTAACAATATATTTTTATTGCAAAGGAGAATAATGTGTTTCGAGTGTTCGTATGTATAAAGAAAGTATGTATGTAGGTATGTTAATCTATTCATAGCCACAAACTTTGTTATTAAGGCATAATTATTATGTAAAGGTTAGAAACCTAAGTTAAGTGATAACACTAGGTGATACAAACCACTGAGCAGTATGTTGCCAACTGACAGGCACCTGCGAAGGCGTCAAATTGACCCAAATGGCGGCGCAATGACGCGGCGGCGGTAATGACGTATTTCCGGCGACGCCCGGAAGCCACGGCCGGATTCAGGCGGGTCGCCAATAGTTTCAGTTTTACTGAAAAAAAGTTTTCTTTGGCGATCGCTAAGTTGAGTCATGGGCCAATAGGTATTGTGTAGCTCGAGTAATGTTACAAAATGTGCATAAGGCAACAATCGGGCCGCCCGTAGGCCGTGTCGCAAACGAAATAAATAACTGTGACTAAAAAATCATCATGAATCTACAAAATAAAAAAGTAATATGAGAGTCCATCTTTTCAAATTAGTAGGAGCTAGTTTTTTGTAAAGGAGAAAGTCGTTGTTTTTTTGAGTCTATGTCAATTTGAACCTTTTATTGCTAGTGATTATTAAAGTGCTGCCACACTGTTGTAAAAAAATGTTTACAAACATTTTCTAAAAGTAAAACATTTACTTAAAAATGTTAGGAATTGTTAAATTCTGTTAGGAATTGTTACATTCTACAAGAATTTCCTAACAGAATGTAACAATTCCTTACATTTGTAAGTAAATGTTTTAGTGTTAGAAAATGTTTGTAAACATTTTTTAACAGCAGTGTGGCAGCATCTTTAGGGTCAATTCTGTGATACTCAAGTTATGTTTTAGATATAGTTTTCTAGGTGTAGATAAGGTTTTCTTTAATCATGAGGGAAGGTCTTTTGCTCTCACAGTACATAATTCCATACGAACCATGTTGCGTTTCTATTGTTATTTTGAGGGTAGTTTGGTAAATCACCGCCTGCCCGAACGTGAAGAGTTCGAGGCTCATCAGTGCATTGGCGGGAGTCATAGTGATCGGATGCGTGAGGACGTTCTACCCAAAATCCGTCGATTTCCCCCTTTTTGGGCCGTGCCAAATCTGCATCTCAATATTTGATACTTGTGAAGTGTCGCGGGTTCATAGCCGTGCTGAGTGCGTTTTTCAAAGATTTTTGAACCTGGACCCGCCGTGCGAGTCCACAGGATCTTGCCTGCTACTATACCCACAAGCCAGGAGCAGCAGTTCAAAGGTAGGTGGTGTTCAATTGCCTTCGGAATTAAGTAGAAACGTTTTTAGATCCTAAACACATTCAGAATACAAAATAGGTACATACTCTAAAATCGCCAGTTAAATTAATCTCAAAAGGTTTGGTTTAAAAACCGCATAAACCATAACCCTCTTTTGCAGTCGGGTAAAATTAAGATATCGAATTCCTCTCGCAATATAACGATGAACTAAACGAAGCCAATGAATCGCACCCAACAATGTTCGTTATATGGGTTATAACGAACATTGTATTTTACTACTCAGTAGAGTTTCGTTCAATGGCAATTGGGCATGGGAGATCCAGCATTTGTGGGGAATACCAGAACATTTTTTTATAGTACCTAGCTGTTGTCCGTGGCTTCGCCTGAATGGTATTGTGGTGAAAAGTAGCATAAATACTGTTCCAGACCATTGGCAATACTAAAGTACCTACCTATTTTAGTGCTTGTACCGAATTTCAGCTAAATCGGTTCAATTATTTAGGCGTATAATTAGCAAACAACCAATTAATTGATTTCTTAGGTACATACTGTGTAATGTTTCAAATAATTCAATAGAGGGCCGTTCGAAACATAGTTCTTCGTGTTTCTTCTTCCTTTAATTGTGAAGCCTTATCATTACTTATCTTTACCAAGTATTACAGGATATGTTCTCTATCAAGATTATCCAATTCCACGCTGTACTTTGCACAAACGTCATTCGAGCCAGGTGTCATGTTTATTCGCCCGAGTAGTACCTCGTCTGCCTTGCCCAATTAATTTTTTTTTGGTAATTAAAAATTGGTGGTGTATTCATAGTTGTGTTTAATATTAAACTGTATCAGGGTATCATCACATGTGTACTTGACTTCGTAGGCTGATTACCCATGATCCGGGAAGTCAAACAAAGTTGTTACAACTAAACTCAGAATATCGGGCGAAGAAAATGGTAGAGCGGGTTTCTCCCACAACCGATATCGTCTCATCTTTTTCTTTTTGATTAGAAGAACGTTTGTTGAACGTTGTTAGAAACTTAAACTGCTGATGATATATAATTTCATAAAATAAAAATGAAAATCTAGGTGACTTGAAAACCACTACACAAAAGTCGAGCACTGGCTTCCACACGGGTAGAGCAAACCAGAAGAAGAGTACAAGATATCTCCTATTTTAACTACCTTATAGAGGTATAAAAGTAAAGAAACATACACAAAAACCGCCCAAAATAAAGTTGGTCAATTTAGTAATTTTTTGTCGACGCCAACGTTTAAATAATTAATTGATTCCAACTTTAAGCACAACTCTTGGAACTAGGTTTTAATATGTGCAGTGCAGTTGTATTAACTGTACGCTACCACGCCGCCGCGGCGGTGTGCAAGTGCGGCCGGCACTTGCGAGGAAAGTTAGTGGAAGTTAATCAAAGCGTTGCGCACACCCCGGGGTCTGGGAAACACACTTGTCCGGAACAACCAATACCGGAAACGGAAGCACAGTCCACACAAAGGATTCTTTTGTAAAAAGACGTGTCTGGGACTACTCGTCTTGTCGGTTTCTACATAGATAGGGATTTTGATGGTCTATTGGGTTTGAAATGTGGCTGTACTTTATAATGATGATAACTGACAAGAGACTGATGACAAGAACTCGCTTGACCATATTATTATCCAAACAGTGTTTGTTAGGATTATGAAATGTACGTTTTAATTTTATTTCTGTAATGTTATGTAGGTATCTAAATTAGTGCCTAACGAAGCAGCGGTTAAGGAGAAAAATATGCATGCAAAAGTTTGAAACGTGGATGGATAGAGATAAAAATATATCTTGCTTAATCACGCCTGAACTACAGGATCGATGTTAATGAAATTCAGCATAGATGGGTATAGTTCAAGTCCTGGACAAGGACTTACTTTAATTGTTCTTTTAGACAATAAAGAGATACATTTCCAGCACGTCCTACCAAATAAGTAAGTTATAAAGAAACGGTATAACCAGGGTCCGCTTGTTATTCCGAGTGCGTGCCTGCGCGGCTTTTTGCGAGCCATTTGCATAGCATCATGCACAGTACACGGGCTAACGCAGAAGGAACTCTTAATCTTCCACCAGTTCAAAAGTAATTTTTGTTTGATTTTTAATATTGTCTTTTTAATATTTTTTAATTGTAAAAAAATGTAACGTTTTGCGTTTAAGCATCTTAAAAGTTGCAATTTTTTCTAAATGACTTTTTCTAATTCGAAAAATTATGAAATCGTAGGCGAAATTTAACCTTTATTTTATCTTCTTTTTCGTGTCTATAGTTCAATTTATGTTTTGCCCAGTATTTGGAGCTTTCCGTCGATTGGGACCACTAGGTATTGGGACTACGGTACAATCGACGGATAACATTTTTAAATCCGTTGATTGGGACCGCAAACCACGTGACGTAAATGGTACAGTCGTCATCAGATACAGATCCGAAATACGAGGCGATCGATGGCGTAATGTATAATAATTGATTTGACTATATAACGTCAACTAAAATGAAAGCTTAGTATTTTGTTAACGATAAAAAATAGTTTCCAAAGATATTCATGTGGCTACACTGTCCCCACTGATTGTTTACACACTGTGGTTCCGTTTCTTTAGTTTGCCGTATTGCGACAAACGGCTGTCAAATGAAGTCGTACAATACTTTGTGGAGGGTAGACCTACAGTACATCACCGCACGCTAAACACACAACAACCCAACACGCATGGTAATCATGATTCATATGCATTAAACCACAGAGAAATAAAATATTGCTATCAAATTCGACTTGGACTGCTCACAGTTTCCTAACTGAAAAAATAATTGAAAAACGTGTCTGAAAACAAATAATTACCCCATTCGCTTCATAAAATAGAATTTAGATTCGGAAAATTAAAAATATTATAAGCTTTAAAATATTGTCTGCGAGTACATCACATAGGTACTCTAATATCAGAGTAAGAAGAGCGAGCAGTACTCAGGTTAGTTTCAGTATCCGCTGAAAATAACGCTTCCAATACTGTATTGGAGAGTATGAACTCTAGACCGTAGCCGTTAATTAAATGTGGTCTTCATCATCATCATCATCACCATCAGCCTTTCGCTGACTTCGGAGGACGTAGTGGCCGAGTGGATGAGGCCCTTACCTTGCGATCTGATGGTCGCGGGTTCGAATCCAGGTGGTCATGCGTAAATGGGTTTTTTCGGTCGAAAACGAAAACGTTCTCGCAACGGTGAAGGAAAACATCGTGAGTAAACCGTGAGCATGTCGTAGAATCTAATGTTCGAAAACATGTGTCGAGTGCACGAAAGGAGCCTCTTCGAGGCGCACTTCAAATCTTTTCACCACACTGGTTCGAAGGAACTAGTGACACGATAAGAAGATGAAGAAATATTAACAAATAGAATAAATAAATTTAGTAATAAATGAAATTTAGTAAGATGAAGAAGATCAGCCTTTCGCTGCCCATTGCTGGATATAGGGCTCTCCCAATGAGTGCCATCGCGCCTTGTCTTCGGCTTGCCACAACCTTTTTTCCTCCGTGCCGCAACATGGTTTTCATTTACACGTAAAATAACATTTTGTGCGTAGGCAAACTTTACACCTATGTCTGTTTTTGTAAGCTCAAAAAAATTTAGTTTGTTATACCTATTTTTTTTTTAATTCTTTATTTAATTAACTATGCCACTTCCGTACTAACATGAAATCAACAGATTAAACAGTTTTAAACTAAAACAACAACCATACCTACTACAAATTACCTACCTACTACATAAATTAATCTAGTACTGCCTCTTCCATAGAAGAGAAGTACAAGTGAAGCAGTTTCTTGGCCTCTTCAGACGATGGTGACGCCAAGAAGCTGTTACATGAACCAATGTTATTATTTGTAAACAACCGAAAACTGCGGCGCTTGACCGAGTTCCGTACACACTCCGTCAACACGTGATGCACATCTTCCACAGTATCGCAATCCGAACAATTTGGCGAAGTCATCAATTTCATGAGATATTTGAATTTGTTTGTCGGAATATGGCCGGAACAGTCGGTTTGCTAAGGCTGCGCCTTAGCAAACCGACTGTTTGTTTTCTAGGCAAACTTAACTTATCAAACTATGGGTACCGTGGAAGCTCGCACTGTATAGTTTTATACCACATTCCTTTTGTTCGCGATCTCTCGTCAAAGTATACATTCCATTTAAGCCGACATGTTTCTTTCAACAAAACTTCACTATATACCGGTACACAACTTTGAACTTTGAAAGTTTGGTACAAGTCAGCACTAGTGTATTTTTGGCTGTTTCATAGTAAAGTCACATAGCTCTAAGAAAACCAGTAATTTCGTTTGCGAGATGAAACTTTTCAAAATTATAATGTTTATAAGTGAAATACGCAAAAAGTTGAGCAGCTCGCTCTGCTTTGTGTTAAGACGTGAAGTGGAATAATAATTCGTAGTTTTGGTTCCGTACAAACTAAATATAATGATTTTCGCACTAAACAGGAAGTTATCATTTTTGATGATATTAATATATCATTGTATTGCATTCTATGTGATGATGCTTATTTTCAGGTTTGGTTAAGCTTATTAACTTTACCGGAATAGTGCCGGAACTCATCGCCATTTTTTTGTCACACAAAAAATAGACAGTGACAGTTTAACACCAGTTATATCTTATTTATTGCCCTCCGACAAATTAAATGTATTTTTCTTAAAATATAACAATGAATTCAGTAACCATAAACTTGTTCTAAATTATAGCTTTGCTTAAAAGTAACCATAAACGTATTCTAAAAATTCTAGCTTTACTAAAATAACACACAAAACTCTGTATAATTTTAGAAAAATATTTTTGTTAATATTTAGAAATATAATACTAGATCAAAACAATAAAGAAATTGCCCCGTGTTTTATCCCTTAGGGCTCTTTGGGATATCAGATACGAACAAAGTACCCTCTTATCGGATCCGCGTGCGGAACCCTAATAAAACAAGCTAAGCACATACCTGCCTGAACATGGCTACCAGCCCGAAGCCACGACACAGAATTAAGTGGCATACAGTAATAACAATATACCAGTGCTGTAAGCTATAAGTCCTACATCAATTTGCTACAACCTTACCAGTCAATTTTCTACAGCTCTACAAGACAATCTGCTACAACTCTACAAGTTAATCTTCTACAACTTAATTGTGGTGTCTTTTTGCTAATACTCAACATAGGAATTTTCTACAACTTCATTGTGGTGTCATTTTGCTAATACTGAAAATAGGAATTTGAAATTCTTTTAGTGTCTTTACTCACAGTTCTTAATTGTTTTTAAAAATAACGTTTTTGGCCAAAGCTGAAACCAACATAAATGAATTATTTTCATTGTTAGATACCAACAGCAAACAATTTAAATTTAACTACTGCTATTAAATCATACTCTCCTTCTTTAACTATAATCATTCTTAGCTGTTACATTTACTGCTGTTTTACAACTTTTGTAATTGGATTTTTCGTACAATTTGCACTTTAAAAAGTTTAAACGTATGTCATTGTTAAAACCATGTGTCACATTACAAAAATTACCGGTTTCTTGATGAAAAACATTTTTTTTTAACTTTTGTCGGTTGAAAAGCTTAAATTTGAGTTATAACGAAATTGTTATAATAACTTTCTTTCTTTCTTTTTTTACGTGAAGCGAATACTAATTAAAATTATTGGGGAAAAAGATTTTGGGAAAATAAAAATGTCAGTCGTGTGAGAGATTTGGGCACTTTACTGTTTATTTTATTTATCTCAAAATCAGTCCGACTTTGTTGTATTGAGTTGGCGATTTTTTGTAGAAACAAATATATATATGTAAAAAAAATTTAAAAAAACTTGTAAAATAATAAAAAGCGTCCCGAACATAGCTGATCTTACAACATTACAGTGACGCCGACGGCGGCGTGTAAGGTAAGTTCAAAAGACGCTAGTATAATAATTCCAAAAACGAAAAAAAAAAACACAGAATGGAATAAAAAGTATTTTGAAATAACAAATAACTTTGGTGTGTTTTCTCAAATACAAGTTAAAAACGGCTGAGCTAAAATAAATAGCAACAATCTAATTTCATATATCAGGTCCGTTTTTCGTGAACTCTAGTTTACATAGTCTCGTCCAGTGAAGGCTTTTACAGAAATTGTAGTATTTAAGCGCAACCCTCCAGCACAGTCATCATCATTCGGTCAGCCCATCCACTCGGAGCCGCTCCTACCTGCGAGACACTTTGCCTTTTAGTGAACTTACCTTTCGGCCTACCTGAACACCTGAAACATCATCTATAAGTACTAAAAATAAATACAAACTCGAAATTTCAAAATTTATGGGTTTGATATTATTTAATCAACAACAGACAAAGCAATATGCTTCTAATCACTATCTTATAATGTGAGACTAATATTTGAATTATTTTCATTTCACCCTGATCTGTCCCCCTAGGGGGCCAAATAATTTCTATCTGTCCCCCTTTTAGCAACACGGGGACAGATGGAACTTTAATTAATTGAAAAAGTTATATCTGTCCCACAGTCAGTAATAGGAGGACAGACAGAACTATTTATTCCTGCCTGTCCACCAATAAAAAATAATGATTTAATTTCATTATATTTTTCCCTCCACACAATACATCCAAAAGAATCACTGTAGTGTTGAGAACAAGCGCGCCCTGAAGCAAGCCTGAACGGCAGGAATCAAAACGATGCGACAGGACTCGTAAACCTATCATGTGTTCCTTAATCATTGACAGTGCAATATCAAAGGAATAAATTATAAAAATTACTCGATACAATTTAGTTGTTTTGGCGTAACCACTAGTGGTAGCAGGCTTAGCTCGCACCCCGCTGTCTACGGGTATGTGTGATTGATAGCTCGTTTCCCGCGGCTTTCGACGCGTTATTTCATTCCCGTAAGCACCGCCTTGAGGTCGCGGTCCACAGTGGAACCACTCAGAAGACCAATAAATAGTTACGTATCTTTCTATCTAAATTAATAAGGTACCCATAATAAAGAGGGGGTCAAAATGGTTAAAAGTTCTTGTTTGATAACTTCCCACTATCCTTGCAGGCTTTTTACGAAATCTTGTATGCGCATTTTAATTCTGTGGCAACTTTTAATTGATAACTTAAATAATTCACAAGTTTACATTACAGTGCCGCACAGCTCGGCACACAGGTATCTAAGGTATACTTCCACCAAAATAGTATGCAGCTCATAACATAAGGTGTAAAATGATTTTGTTTTTGTTTTTCTTCCTTGTCATTGCTCTTTGTTTTGATTTAATTTTTTCGTTTTTGTGTTGATTTTTGATTTTTGTGTAGGTACTTTTAAATATTTTTTTGTGTAACATTTAATTGTATTTTGTTTTATGGATCTTAATCTGAAATAAAAATTAATTTATTTATTTATCATAACGTATACAGATTGACTTTTTCTTATTTATATGCTCCTATGAAAAAATAAATGCCGACTCTACAACCTCAATCGCACAGGACCAAGAAATGGCACCGTCTTGTCTGGTATTAAATGACCTACTGCATGGCGTACTCTGTGTGTTGTATCAGCATCTCCACTCACCTGCCACTTTGCCCCACTCACCTCGTGAGTTCGCGGAAACACGTGCGGTGGGGATAATGGAGACAATGGGGAATGAGGCATGGGGAACCTTAGTACATGTCAAATTGTGTTTAGCAAGGTAAAAAAAAGATAAAAACATTGTTGATTTTTTTTTAATCAGAAGGAAGATTTTTCCTACTGCTGGATTTTTTCTAGATAAGCAGCAGTGTACCAGCGTAATCCTTCATGATGGATGTGCGAATATCATACCTTCACTAAGGTACAGTCAGCTGCACAGACATGTATACACTCCCAAGCTATCACATTTAAATTACTCTTAATTTTGCAAAGAAAAGAGCACGAAAGCATTTTCAAATTAATGTACGAGTAGTTCTCTCAATTGTCAGAATTATTGTCAGAAGAAAAATGTTTTTGCTAAATTAAGAGCATAATGACGATATGGATAGTCGAATGGCAAGTGTGTTAGAGTCTAAAACCTAAACACCATTCGTGGCAGTCTAACAGTTAGACTGCCACGACCGGTGTCGCGGGTTCGATTCCCGCTCAGGACAAATTTGTTTGTGATTAACATCAGTGTTTGTCCTGAGTCTGGGTGTTTTCTATGTATTCTATGTATATATTTAAAAAAATATATATTTAAGGCTAATCCTCAAATCCAATTCCATACAAAATGTTTCGGACAAATACTCAAAAAGTACGCCGTATTATAGTAATTTCTTCACACTATTCGTTTCGTCCATGTTTTTTTATTTCGTCAACAAAAAAAGTGAAAGGTTTGATACTTTAATTTAGATTTTATACGTGTTTTTAAGTTAGTAGGGTTAATTTTAAAACACGTATAAAATCTAAATTAAAGTGTGTAACTAAATTAAATTAATCCTTGAGGATTCCCCTTAAGTATTCTATCAGTTATCTGGATCCCATAGTACAAGCTTGCTTAGTTTGGGGCTAGATGGCGGTGTGTGGAATGTCCAAACATTATTATTATTATAATATAAATGTGGAAGCTCGAGAGTGTATACATATTGGTGCAGCTGACTGTACATAATATAACCTATTCTTTGCCTTCACTAACAATAGCGACTACCTAACGCCTTGCTCACGGAAGTGAAATAAGATGAAAATAATAATTTAAGGACCTTATTTTTTTATAATAATCTAAATTTTCAAAAACCGATAGCAAAGAAGCATAAATCTAATTTAACATCATTAAATGGATGATTTATGCCTGAAAAAACCATAACCTTTACGTATAAATTATGTCAACCTTTTAATAAAATTTGCGGTCGCAAATCCCAAACGCTGATTATTTCTTATCAGAGCAGTTTGAAACGGGTTAAATCGAAAACCACATATATTAAAAATCCTTTAAAAAACCACCCTGATCTATCCACCCCATCAGGGTAGGTCTTGTACCCAGGCTTCAGTGCGAACCGAGCGCTCGGGCGGGACGCACGCGCGTCTCTCGTCCCGTCTTCCCACCCTTGGGATTTTCACCTACCTATGCGAATCTTACACCTTACCAAACTACTTGTCACTTTAAAAAAAAAAAATCGAAATTTATGATAAAATCTACAGGTGGTTTTCACTTTGAATTTGGACTCTAAAATGTGGAGATAGAGTCGGTTGTTGCGTTGGGCCTCTTTGTTTTCGATGTAGTGTTTTATGTGTTGTTTCTAAGTGTTCTGGTGACATTGTGAGTTAATTGAGAGTCAATGTTTGTTTGCATTTCGTCGTCTAATTGTTTTCGGGTCAGATTATTTTGCCTTTGACTATTGAATATTTTTCTGCTTTTTGGACTCAAAACCTTCTCAAAATCTTTGATATTTGTATCAAAGTATATATTATTTTTATGGCAATTTTTTTTTTATAAAATCTGAGTTAAGAAGGTTAAAACTGCTTAAGCCATTGCGAGGGTTAAAACAAAAGCGTAAAAATGCTTCAAAGCATATGGCTATATTTTCTTGTTATTTTTGTAAATAATAAATGTTCCCAAGCCTAAAATTCGCAATAACGATGATAAATTCAAAACGCCTCTACAATACATCACAAGCCAGTTGGATTTTATGGGCGGCGTTTTATTTATGATTTCAAAACTTGTTTCAAATTGGCCTTTTTCCATCTGAGTATTTAAAAGATGATTCAGGTTTTTTACATAATGCTGCAAAATTAGTCTTTGCAACACAATTTTTAATTGTTTTTAATAAAATTTTTAATTTAGCATAATCTTTTCAGGATTACACCAAATAAAAAAGTAAATGATCTCCCGATGTAAGAAAATAGCGACAATATTTGGCAACACGAGGGTCTTATCGAAAAACTATAAAAACGTCGTGAAATTAGAATATTCAAATATTACTACTGTACTTATCGGAAAAGGCTTTTTTGAGTAAAGCTAGAATCTGGAACGTAGAATGTACGAAGTGACCTAATAAAGTACCTAACTAAATGTTGAATAGTAAGCATTCCATATATACAATTTAATCTAGTTTTCAAGAGGAAAAAATAATCATGTTTGTTGAAAGCAATTAAATATATACGCACACGATTCCAAATATTTTAACAAGCTTTAAATTATAAAGTCTCGATTATCCGAATTTTGTTTAGAAACTACGAATTATTTTGATTCTTCATAGATTTTTTAAGTAGCTACTTAGCCTGTGACCTAATTTGTCTGTGCCGGAAGAGGCATTCGTCAAACCGGAAGTCCTCCCGGATTTGCATAAACTGATTTGTATGTGGTCACGCGACTCTACAAAGCTTTGTAGGAATATCATACCCTAGAATAAATACCTAAAGTAACTTAAACATAATGAAGTACCTACTATACTATGTACTACTGATTAACATTAACATTAACTGTATTATAATACATAGTGTAGTGTAGTGACAGTGATAGTGCTACTTATAAAAAACACATTAACGACGTGTCTGCTCCTCTAGAGAATGTAAGAAATGTGCTATTGGACACTTTCTTGATAATTTAATTTATAAAACAAAGTTAGAGTTGAATTACTCATTGGCCTACTTTGGCTAGATTTTAATAGTATTAGCGTACATTAAAATGTAATTCATGTGCACTAAAAAAAAATAAAACAATAACAAATAAAATTTTTCGTATGTCGTTTAAGCCAGTTGTGTCTGAAAGGTCTCTGATTTTAATAAACGCCTACATTACTCGTATTTTCTCAAGTAGGATCAATGTAATACTTGCTTGTACCTTACTGACTGACTGACGCATAGGATAAATCACTGAACGTAGAGACTTGAAATTTAGAGGGTATGTTCGTCAAAAAGTGTAAGCACGTATTGAGAGAGGAATTTTGTTAATTCGCAAAGCATACGAAGTGCCAGGCGCTAGTATGTAAAATGGGTGACATCCGTATCTAATTATTTGTTTTGAAGAACATAATTCCAAAGTTTGAGATAAATACACTCATAAAAAAAACTCTTTCCATACAAACTTTAAACTTCTATATCTACCCTCTGAAGAAATGTAGCGTAATATTATACATATAGCCTTTCGGGCTTAGTAGTTTTTACGTGATGGACGAACATACAAATAAACAAACAAAGTCTTCCGATCAAAAAAAAAAATTGGGGCATGTTTATTAATATCGTCTGAACACGTTTCCGTAAAAAAACATAATATAGGTATACATAAATTCGGGGTCTTCAAAGATTTCGCCCAATGTTGTATACCCTCCCAAAGTTGTGATTTCAGATATTTCAAAATGACTGACGCCACCAAAGCGCTAAAATGCTAGACGTAGCGAACAAGTGTTTGGAACTTTTCCAAAAATCTACTTTTTACACTTTACTACTAATGACTTAGATTATTGTGCAATATGAAACTGGAGCTGACGCTTTCTCGTTACGATATTGCTTTCTCAAGATATATAGATAGGAGAAGGGAAAATTGTCTCGTTGCTGTATAATAAGCAGTAGAATATCAGTCAGTGGCCGGCTTTGCTTCATGTTGAATCGTTACTACAAAATTTTGTTATTACGTACAAAAGTTATCAATCGGAAAATGTATACCGTTGCAAACGATCTACTGGTAGCTCAACTGATAGTGTGTCAATGTATATTCACATACATTGCGTGTTGAGTAGTAAATAACGTGAGTACAGACGTGAGTCACTATTACCACGTAACCTACGCGAATCCTGCACATGTAAATTTACACAATACGGAAGTAGAACTCCAATTATCCGAATTAATGGGGACCGGGACCCATTCGGATAATCAAATATTCGGATAATCGGATTTTTTAAAAAAAAAATGCCATTGGAGAGAATAAAAGCTACGTTTTGATATTGCACTATTTTTTTATTGAATTAAATGAAAGAAACATGAAATTTTCACATGTTTTAAATATAAATAAAATGTACTTATGTACAAGTTTAGAAATAAAAATCATTGTTTTTTAAACATCTCCGTCAATGTAAGCTGTTTTGCGGTCTTCAACCGTTTTCGGGCAGCCAGGTCACGCATTCGCTTGACGGTGAGCAGTTGCAAGTGGTCACACTCGGGCTGACGCTCCATCCACTTCAAAGCAGTCTCGAGGCCGGCAAATGCTTCACTAGCTGATGGTCCAGCGTCTACTTCAACATCAGCAGAAAGTTCTTCTTCCACTTCCACTTCAACATCTTCTCTCACACTTACAACAATTTCATCGTCATTGAGAATTTGAAAACCAGGGTCAGACGTGTCACAAGCCATCCACTCTCCTACATCTTCAGCACTTACTTCTGTACAACCAGGAATTTTTACAATCATTTTTCTTATTTCCTCTAGTGACAACGCATCTTTATCATCATCATCCTCTCCATATTCTTGTTTCTCATTTTCTTCAGATTCTTTTTTTTTGTTCTTCTCAGACGGTAGGCCTTTCAGTTTATTCCACGCACGTCTTAGCGTCACTGCCGTAACCAAACTCCAAGCTTCCGCTACCATGTAACAGCAGTCCTTTAAATTTATTTTGCTATGATTTGCCAAAACCAATTCTTCATCTTCAGCACCTTCGATCAGCAGTTTTCTCAGCAGTTGCCTTCTGTAATGGCGCTTCATTGTTTCAATAACAGACTGGTCCATGGGTTGCAGCAAACTTGTAACATTGGGAGGCAAAAACGTCGTTTTAAACTGCCCATTCTCTCTTTCCAACAGTTCTGCTGTAGGATGAGTGGGTGCGTTATCAACAATTAAAAGCGCCTTACTGCCTTCTTTTCCCACCGATTTTTGGTGCTTTTTCACTTCAGGAATAAACACTTCATCATACCATTCGGTAAACAAAGCTGCAGTCATCCAGGCCTTGGGTTGACTTTTGTAGAAGAGTGGAAGTTTTTTTACGTTTTTAAATGCTCTTGGATTTCTTGATTTTCCTATCAAAAGAAGTGGCAGTTTATGATTTCCAGTGGAGTTGGCACAGTTAAGCACTGTAACACGTTCTTTACTGACCTTATGTCCAGGGGCACTATATTCTCTTTTAGAAGCCAAAGTGGTTTTTGGTAATGCTTTCCAAACAAGGCCAGTTTCATCGGCATTATAAACAAACTCCGGATCATAGGATTCTGATGCAGTTTTAAATTTTTCAATAAAATTTTCAGCAGCTGCAGAGTCTACTGAAAGCTTCTCACCAGCCAAATCTAACTCGCGTACACCATGCCTGAATTTAAAATTCCTTAGCCAGCCGTTACTAGCCTTAAAAGATGAATAACCAAGCTTTTCTGCTAAGATTTTGGCTTTTTCACAAAGGATTGGACCTGAAATCGGATTTCCCATAGAACGTTGCTGCAAAAACCATTTAAACACGGCATCTTCCAAATGTTTGTTGGTTGCTGTCTTCATTGTTTTCCTGGAGGAACTTCCATCTTCATTTTCAAGCACCGAAACAAAGTTTAAAAGTGTTGACTTACTGTTTTTAATGTCAGAAATTGTTGCTTGTCCAACACCATAAATCTCAGACAACTTCTTACCCGTTACACCTTTATCGAGTTGCTCTATAATTTTCAGTTTGTCCGCTAACGATAGCACAACACGTTTTCTTTTCGAAGCCATGGTATAAAAACAATACAGTACATATTGTACACGCACAAACAAAAGTAAGCCGTAGCGAAAGAGTAGCGTCCTCGAGCAAGGTCAATAGCACACTGGCTAATCAAAACAAACAATGACAGGTGCGCCGTGACTGCAATGCGCCGGAACTTGTCTTAACTTGCCGTTGTGCCTACACACGCGGGGGAAGTCAGTGTAGGCACAACGGCAAGTTAAGACAAGTCAAGTCAAGAGTTGTTTGTGATTCGGATAATCGGCGATTCGGATAGTCGGAGTTCGGATAATTGGAGTTCTACTACTATTTGCATACGATGTAGTTTATACAACTTATTTCAAAACAACCTAGAGGCTAATCTTCATGCTTTTCAGATGTATTAAATGTATTAAAATTCAGTCTTTGTATGTAAAAATGTGCTGTGAAGTGATAAACAGAAGTGCATAAGTAGCGGATGGTATCCAGTTGTTGAATAGTTGTTGAGTGTTGTTGAGTTGACGAGTGTTGTTGAGTTGTCGAGATGAATACGGTACAAAGCACTGGCGGCCACGGGGGGTCTATGAAAAAGGACCATAAACATGAGCAGGTAAGTGTCTTTTTTATTTATTTGATTAACAAAAATAGATAAGATTTTTCTTTATATTTAGTACCTAAAAGCTACTACTGCTGGAACTCATGCTTGGCAAATGGGATGTACCTACCCACCACGCGAACCAAATGTCGATTGGCAGATATTACATAATATACTTACCTTACCGTAATTTGAATGTCGAATAACTGACAAATCTATTGGATATTTTGATAATTAAGAGCTAGGAACCTACATAATGTATCTGGCACTCCGACTTCACGAGTACCTCTAAACTGGAAATCTCAAACATTTGACAACAGTCATAGTGTAGCGTAACTAGCGTAACTACATAATGTGTTTAATTACTATTGAATAAGCTGTAACTCAATACGTCATTATACTCTAATACTAACTATAAGTCAATCTGTACGGCTCTTGTAAAGCCCACTGTAATTCAGTCTGTAATTCAGTCTCGGATTAAACGCGGTACGGTTAATACATCAGTACCTACCAAATATTCGGTTTTTAATTTATCGAACCTAATTACCTACTTAATCAATTCAATTTAGGGTTTGATCACTACGAAATAAACATAAATCCTAAAGTAGTGACTACGTGAATCCTAAAATAGCATCTACACTAATGAATAGCTGTGATATTTTCACAAGATAATATGCGATATGTGCCCACGTCGTGATAAGCCACAAGTAAATCACAGTTTTAAATAAATCAATAAATAAAAATAAAATAAACATATTTTATTTCAGACTACTAAAGATCCATATAACAAATAATAATAATAGCTTTAGCCTCTTTGGATTTTTTTAACCATTTGACTCGTTTAGGTATCGTTAACCCACCATTTACCTTGTTTGTGGCAATGATTATAAGTTGAAAGGTAAGTACTTTATTCAATTTGATTCCTCGTTTAATTAGCCATTTTCCTCTGAAGATTCCAAAAAAAAGCACCAGAGGCAGGACCATCGGGCGGTACATCATTTTTGTTTTCCCTATGCCAAGCAAACTTTTCAATCCCTCTTTTTACCCACTTAAACACTGAATTTAGTAGAAAACTGAAATACATGGCGTTGCTTTTCTTCGGAGATTATCAAAATGTGACTTTCATTTAGATCTTGTCTTTATTTCAGGAGACAGGTGCGTTTAACTTTTAGTCTAATAGCACCTTCTATAGGTACTTTTACATCTGTCAATTTTGATTTTGAAAATTTGCTGAAACCCGTATGTAATAATTTGTTTTTAAAAACAAAATTCCAATGTTTTAGATTGATACATGCATTAAAAAACTTTTCCCATACAAATTCTGAACTCCTCTATCTACCTTCGGAAGAGGCTTAGTATTATATTATATAGCCTATGTCCTATCCTGGATTATGTAATTTTTATTATCATACTGTTAAGTTTCAATTAAATCCGTTCAGTTGTTTTCACGTGATGGACGCACAAACATAAATACTGGTGCTGCCCTCTTGTGTTTTGTTTTTTGGAAGCTTTAGAGGAAAAAGGCTAAAAGAGCACCATCGAGTACATCTCCAGCTGCAATATGTTCCTATCTGACCGTCCCCAGGCCTGACAAGGCCCACTCAGGGTCCAGGTGGCAGGGCCCCTCGTGCTTCAGCTTACCTCCCGCGCACTTCATTCTGAAACCAAACACCGTCATAATATTCTATCCTTATGCCATCATAATATAGTTAAAACCTGACTGACTGATTGAGTAACTGACAGACAACCGGTAAAAGTAGAGACTCTATTTATATGCAAACGAAGTTGTGGGCAAGTTTGTGAGGATGGAAAGATGGGTGTTCCACAATCATACCAAAACTACTGAACTAAATCTCACTGAAACTAAACTTATTGGGCTGAAATTTAATGAGCTGAAAAAGGACATTAGCTATTTCTAATGATGTTTAATGATTTTGGTCACGACACACACGTGAAGCAGAGATTGGCAATGAAAAAAAAGGTAAGTGTTAAAATACTTGTGTTGAAAAAACATTTAATGGGTACTAATAAAACGCCCAAATTGAGCACAAACACTGACATTCATCATTGATAATCAAGGTTTTACAAAACATATTTAAACCGACTTAAATTGGACTGTTTAGTGACCGTAAACACCACTGAATAGTCACAGAGAAGCATAATAAACTTTTTTTCAGTTATTCTGATTTCAAACTAAAATACTGAACCGATGTTCATGAAATTCGATGAGACTAATCTGGAAGAACTAATATCCTTTCAAACAAGAGTTTTTCAAATCGGTTTAAAAAGAATAGATAACCTGCTCCTTTTTTGAAGTCGGTTGAATATAATGATTATCGTTATGTGTAAATCGAACCCACTACACTGTGGCGGCACACCACACTTGCCACTCGACCGTCCGTGTCGTCACTTACAGGCACTCGTTGTTGTAAGTACAGCCCTTTTTGGAACAGACAGGGGCGTAAATTCTGGTACACAAGCACGATTTGGACCCCTCAGGGCACCTTTGGCCTAGACCGGCTGCTACTGCCAGCACCAGCACGAGAACACCTGGGAAACATAGTTTTTCGTAGACTTTCGCGATTATCACACATAGTTATTTGATTATAACGGGTATTTATCGCGCTCACCTCGTATGTTTTTGTGTCCCGACATTTCGACCACGGCTGTTGCATAAAGTCAAAACGTCGGGACACAAAAACATACGAGGTGAGGGCGTAATAAATACGTAATAAATACCCGTTATAATCAAATAACTACCTGGGAAACACACATCACTTGTTACCTGATGTGGAAGATCAGGGTTGAAGGGCATCGGGCTTAAATACTGGGTAATTGATCGATTCAGGCGTTACTTTGCGGAAATCCATAAATATCAACAAATTATATAAATATATTTAGTAATAAATCCGCTTAACTTCCAAACAAAGGTTTTAATTAACTTAACTTTAGTTCAACTAAACCAAAGAGTCAACGAACAGAAAACCAAAGCTTGAAGATACGACACGTGTTTCGCCTCTACACGAGGCATCATCAGGTGTGGACTCGCCGAAGTTCGAAACGAGAGTGAATAAACAACGTTGCCCGGCCCGTATTTATACCCGTTATGGCGATGAGTCAAGATGAGTCGCCCGTCGTATGATCTGAGGATTTTTGTGACGTCAGATCATACGACGGGCGACTCATCTTGACTCATCGCCATAACGGGTATAAATACGGGCCGGGCTCTTGAGTGAGACTGACAATCAACGAGTGAATAGGATTATTCTAGGTAAGCGTGCTAAATCGTCGACCACATCGTCACTTACCATCAGGTGAGATGGTGGTCATTATGTCAAATTAAAGTATACCTACTGAAAGATTATTTTATTGGAGGACAGATTTTAAAATTAATAAAAGTTCCACCTGTCACCCTTTTTGTAACAGGGAGACAGATAGAACTTTTTTGTCCTATCTGTCACCGTAGGCGGACAGAGCAGGGTGACAGATGGGAATAATTAAAACGAAAGCCTGTAAATAGTAAAAAAAAGTGTCTCATTGATGAGTTCTAAAGCAATGATGCACCAGCCTTCGAGATACAAACGACTATGAGATAAAGTCAATAAATTAAATTAAATATTTCCATTATGTACAATTTTATCATAATATAACTAACTCATTTAAAAATGCAAAATATTCAGTAAATTATACACCTTCAATTTTTAACACCAGAGAAAAAATACGCATAGTCAGTGGCCGTTACTGAAACAGGCATAAAAAAAAATGAAGTCGAATTTTTGTCAAAATTAATTTGATTAAAATTAGATAACTGTTACCGTTAGTCGTGTTCCTATAGATTTGCGTCAGGCGGTACCGTTTATTGATAATAATTTAATTTTTATTAACCTTCAAAAATACTCACACATTAACATCTTCATTTTCAAAACCTCGCCGCACAATAAACAAGACAGATGCAAAATTTTCCCTTAATTTTGTTCCTTCGCAAACAACTAATCTGGCAGCCTTATTGCAGTCAAATTAACTTTACTAACATAAGTAACTCCTTTTTAATAGCGATGGGTTATTTCATATTATTGTAATCGGTTGAATCGATTAAAACCGTGAAATCGACCAAAACTTTTTTTTTAATCAATTAACGTCGAACCACGTGCGCCAACGCTAACTTATAACTTATACCATCCTATTAATTCCACTGAAATTATATTTTTGAACAAGTGACGAGACGAGTTAAGCGCTCTCCCGAAGGTAAAAGATTACACCTGCCCATGACCAGAATAGTATTACACGGGATTTTGACTAAGCACTGCTAAAGCGCTTGCCCACTATTAAACAATTTGATGGTCAGTCTTGAAAGCTTAGTAATTTCACTATTTACAGTGCCCTTTAAATCGGAACACAGTAACGCTTACACATTACTGATTTGCGGCAGAATGTCTGGTACTGTGTCGATACCTATCTAGACCACATCCTGTAGGGGACGCCTCCCAGGGTGATTTTTTCTAAAGTATGATGAATATCGAAAAACGCTCAAAAACCCTCGGGGCCGTTTTTTTATTGTATTTATTTATTTCCTCCATGTACATACAGGTAAGTATTTTAGGTCTTACAGACTAGGTATAGTACATGAACCCTGTCAGGGCGAATGCAACATGGTATTTCTGAGTTCGATTATATCTAAGGTCTGGTTATTTCATTAGGTATATCTAGGTATCGTATAATTTATGATGTCAATCGGAATTTTATAAAAACTGAAACTGCATACTCAGATTCTTTAAAAATCAATTACTTGGGTGTCAAACCAGTTGATTTTGAAAAAATATATGAATATGGGCTCATTTATCTCGACAACACGCGCACCAAGCCGCCAGCAACAGCTAGTTAAAACGTTTTTGAGTCAAGTCAATTACTTTGAACATTCCACAAGTTACTCTTTGAAGTGCAACTTGTTATCTAACTTTGATAATACTTGTACTGTGAACGACCCTCGGGGGAAGTTGAATTAAGTTAATGTACCATTCCGATATCCGCTCCAGTGGTATAAAGTGACAGAGTTCTGCGATGGTTTTATCAGTTTTCTGAAAACAGTTTTTACAATGAAGGTTTTGTGTGGTAAGTTAAAAAAATAATAAAGTTTCTTATTATTTTTCGTTTAGACTCAACATTCATGCTTATCGATAGAGTTTTGAAGACTACGTGCTGCGTATAATGTAACTGCTTTGTCTTTTTCCGAATCAATAACTACTAGATTAATAACGGTGTTCCTATAGAACACTAATATAGTATCAAACTAAAATGGAGTCAGGCAGGACCAAAAATTTCAGACACCTCGTCAATAAAAATTAAATATCTCTATTTCCAAATATTTTTAGTTACTTTTTACGGTGGAATTTTATTAACAATGAAAAAGCCTACCAATTCTTAACTATCTTATACTAACACTGTTCTTTTTCTGGTTCGAAAATTAGCAGCGGACCAATATGTACTAGATGTTAGCCAATTCAAACATTCAAAACATTCAAACGTTCACACACTCACACCCCAGCACTAGGATTCCCTGTGTCGCAGGTGGCATGGACACATACACAACATCCATGACCCGAGAATAAACACTTCTGTTCTTCACAAATATTTCTATGTATCTATACCTATTGAAAAAAAAAGCAATGCTAAAATTGCAGGTCTTCTGATAGTCCTCGTGGCAGCTCTAGTGGTTGAGGCGAGTCAATGTCCTCCCCCCAACTGTGGGGACAAGGTCAAACCGTGCACCCTGCAGTACGACCCTGTGTGCTCTAAGCAGGGCTGTACGTACTCTAACATCTGCTTGTGAGTTGACATATAAAAAAAAAGATAAAAATGCAAAAAAAAAAATATGAGATTTGAATGCGTTCATAAAAGTGCTATTATTTTGACTATACCGCATTCACCCTTCGAGGAATCCAGCAAAAGGAGGGGTTAACGCAACCCCTCTGCCGGTCATATAACCTTCTTGGCCATTCACGTTAAATAAAACTATACGCTGTATTTGATAACTGTGTGCATATTTTAAGATGGTGTGCGAGATTTATTATAGTGTGCGTTTACATGAATAACTTTTGTTAGGCTCGTGTGCAATGCGTGTTTAACTCGTCCCCCCTTTAAAAATGGCAGAAAATTATGTTAGCAGATTTTGACGTTTAACTCCTGTTTTTGCTGGATTCTCGAAGATTTAATTTTTTCCCTCCGGCTAAAAATAATTCTTGATTCTTACGATATTGTCATTGCACCAAACTGTCCAAGTTCCTAAGCAATTACTTTACACGCTAGAAAAATACTAACGGTTCCAATTCAGAACGTAACCAATAGATCTCCATCACGAGTAGTAGATAAGTAATTACTTAAAAACTTTGTCAGTTAAGTGCAAGTGGGCATAATCCACTGATAACCAACCTCTGTATAGCTATGATCCAATTAAATTAATTTAAATTCAACATAGAAATTCACTTCTAAGCCTCTGTTGTTGCTAATAACATCTGGTGCGGATAATTCGTTTTTTAATATGTTAATTTTATTTTTGTTTTTTAGCATGAATTGCGCTGGAGCAGAGTTTTGGCATTATGGAGAGTGCAGACACCCACCATTGCACTACGGCTCTGGTTAAATTTTAGTAAAAATTTGTTTTGCTTAAATAAATAAAATACAAATTAATTCAAATAAAAACAAACCTTTTTTTTTCACAACAAAATTCGCTTAATCACATGCACCTAACTTGGCTTCCAATCAGTAATATTAAAATCGTTTCAAAGAATTGTTTCCTGATCAGTAATTTAAACAATAAGAAAAACTCTACCAACCTAATGCATCGTTAATTTATACATCTTGCTCAAATGAATAATTTTCATTATTTTGTAGGTATTGAAAATTCTTTACCTATGAGCGGGAAGCCTCATAAATGTATTGTGTGTTGAGCTACAGATAAGATAGCATAAAGCAATCATAGTCTTCAGTCTCCGGACGGCTACCCACGGCCGCAGGCGCCCGCGTGCGCCATCCGTACGCGGGCGCACGCCAGGCTGGAACAAACAAAGCACTTAGATATAGGTTACATCAGCAGGTCATTGGGGAGAAATCCCAATCGCTCGCGGCGACAACCGCGCGGTATCGAGAAAACAAATACTACTCGGGCGAATGAACATGCCACCTGGCTGCCACTCTCGCTCGGAACTTGATGCTTCCACCGCTGCCCCGCGCGGTGCCCTCCGTGTTTGTTCTTCCTCAAATTGCAAAGCCTTATTACTTATCATCACCAAGTATTACAGGACCTCTTCTCTATCAGGATTATCCAATTCCACGCTGTACTTTGCACAACCGTCATTCGAGCCTACGTTCTTTCCCAGCACAAAAGCTATACATTTACTAAATTTCAGCATTCAGGTTTCAGCAGCTCAATCGGTTCACAAGTAATTTTTTTGTGATTGAGACACAAGCATCTTTATTTATCTAACCTTTCACCTTTACAAACCTTAGTCTTTATGGTAATCGCGTAATGTGACAGATTTTTTTTTTTACTTTGATTTTGAAGCAAATCATACACGACTTACCATTGGCCCCGCTCATTGTATACAACTAGTAAAAGTATGATATAAAAATTCAAATATTTATGTATTGTATGAAGCATTTCCCACGACATTAAAAAAGCAGTAAGACCGGAGAGGATCTGCTTTGTACGATGTCGCTAAGAGTTCTGCGGTAGCTAAGCGGCCTTTACCCAACAGTGGGTGCTACAGTCTGAATTGATATAAATGTTGAAATGTTGTGTACAAAATGTAACAGAGGTCAGGCATCGAACCCATTTGATAGTGGTGTAGTAATCAGAATATTAGAATTGCCAGTTATGTCAGAATTGATGCTGTCCACAGGCGCAAAGGTCCATAGCAACAGCACTTGCCCCTAAATATTTAATCTGTTATTATTTTTTATTACAATTTTTTTTTATTAAATTAAAACGTTACACGCTACGTTACGTTACGTTGGCGTTAGTAGGTCTAGTCAGTCTGTGATGTCAGTAGTAGTAATAGTCCTACCTAATATTTTTTTAAGATCTAATTGAGAATACACTCAGATATCTTGTTGACATTTTTGTTCTCAACAAATGTTTCAATGCTTGGTAATCGTGAAGAGCTGTGTTGCTTTATGTTATATAGAGTTAAGTTTGTAAATTTATAAGCCGTTGGTATTACAATATAATATAATATATGGATTTACGAGAAGAGGAAGACCAAAGAAAAGATGGATGGACTGTATGAAAGAGGATATGAACAAAGCAGGCGTGAGTACAGAGATGACGGCTGATAGAGACGAATGGAAGAAGAAGACATGTTGTGCCGACCCCACCTAAGAGTGGGATAAGGGCAGGGCAGAATATAAAATAAAATAAATATTCTAGTGAATGTCTCACCGGCATCGGTTGCTGTACGTGACTCCGTCGGCCCCGCACACGGGTGTGAAATCCGCGGGACAGACGCACGGGGCCGCCGCCGAACTCAGGGAAGCCAGCAGGAGGACGATCGCGAACGCTGGGGAATATCATCAACGTAAAGGTCACAGCTCATTAGAACAACCGGCACCCGACCAGCACCGCCTCGTCGCTCGATGTCCACTCGTTGACAGGTGGTCCACGGGCGGAAAACGCGTTGTCACCAGTAAACGTCGCGTGGTCAACGAGTGGACACCGCGTGGTCAACCAGTGGACCTCGCGTGGTCAACCAGTTGACACCGCGTGGTCCATGAATTTCTGAGTAGTCTATCAGCAATTATACGATTGATCGTCGAATTGTCCTCGCGGGCGAAGTAGCGGGCGAAAATTGGTTGTAAATAATTAAAATTGTAAAACAATGACAAATACTCGTATAGACAATATTTGAAAATTATTTTACATCTTCAAACGATGACGTTTAAGCGATATGGCCAATCTTAGCTGGCCATTGCGGCCAATATAATTAAAATTGTAGAACAATGTACAAATCTTGCTTGTAGATAAGAGTAGTTCCCGATTTAAATCACTTACCTACAAAAGATTAATAAGATGTTCCTACAAAAAAGAAAACCCAGTTATGTTATACGTTATGTGTTGAATAAATTCAAAGAAAGATGAGGTAGGTAGTAAAACAAGACAAAAAAAAATCGTAATTAGAAACATCTGGGCAATAAAAATGAAATACATACTTATTTTTAAATAATCTTCGTTACTTGACAATAACAATGAACAAGTTAAAACTGTAGGTAATATTTCACAAGTACAGCAACTTTACGTTAAAAAAAATAGCATCAGAAAAATGAATTTGCAACAATTTAGCTAAATTGAAGCTATGCGTTCTCTTCGTGTAAAATGGTTCTTTACTTTTAATACTTCTATACTTCTTACCAAAAAGCAGCTTCATGTCTTGGCCTTCGAGCAGAGATGCTGCACACAAGGATAATGTTCAACTGGCCAGCGATCCTCTTAGGCTCTATTTATACGCAAATCTTCCTTGATTCATCGACGACCCACCGCCTGATGTGTATACCTACACAGTCAGTGCAAAAACATAAATAAACTAGGTACGACACTTGGGCAGAGCGAACTCACAACTCTAGTCTTCAATATAAGGAAAATCGTTAATTTATTAGAGCGTCGCTTATTCTTGACAAACTAAATATCAATTTTCAATGAGGTGATAAGTAATGATAAAAAAAACGAATAAGTCAAGTAGTAGTAATTTACTTGACTTATTCGAAGTACTACATTTTTAGTCATAAAATCAACGCTTAGTTAGCAAGTTATGCCCAAACATATAAATGTATTTATTTTTATATTTATTTTAAATTGATAAATTCGAGCATTAATATTCGTAAATAACAAAAAATGTATTACCTATAGCAATAAATCTATAACAACTAGAGTTACTAGAGAAAACATTGAAAAAAGCAAAACAAAAATGAAGTACAAACTTTTTTATTTCAGAATTTATTGACACATTTTTTCTTTATTATTATCATACTATAAAAATGCAGTAGATTGCGGTTCAACTTTTATAAACAAAAGCAGGAAAACCGGTCAGGATTCGCCGGCGATTTTATCACATGTTTTACCTTGATCATGATTATACGTGGCTACGAGTAAGATGCAAGATTTAAGGAAATATAAATTATAATTTTGTCTGAACAAATCTTAGAGTGGCAGAAATTCATTAAAAGCACCAGTTTAAATAGCAATAATTCGAATCGCACGAATATTCCACTTACTAAATTCGCTTGAAATTATGCTATTCTAGATAATTTAAATGATTACGTATCAAATCTATTAGATATTTTGTTAATTATGAGCTAAGAGCATATTTGGTACTCCGACTTCACGACTAAACTGGAATTCTCAAAAACTTGACAGCAGGTATAGAATCTACACTAATAAATACACTAATAAATGATATTTCCACATTATGTGATATTGTACCCGCGTCGTGTTCGAGCCCAGATAACTCACAGATTAAAGCGTCGATGAACGAGTAACACCTTGACGAGGGGTGTTACTCGATGGGGAAAAAAATCCCATCGAGTAACAGTGTTACTCGTTTGGGTGTTACTGGATGGGACCCATCTGACACACGGATTTTTTTACACGCTGTTTGTTGGCGAGTTTAAAAGCTAGCATGTGAGCGAGCTTTCAAGGATTGTCATCAAGCAGATTCTAAAAATGCCGATGACATTGGGAGAGTTTACAAGCTACGAGCGAACTCGCTGGCTTGTAGTATGTAAAAAACCGTGTGTCATCGCTGCTTAAATTTACGTGGTTTTCTTAACACTGTTTTTCATTTAGGTGTGCGAGTGGTTGGGAAACCATCCTTGTTTTTAGTTTTGGTTTAATGATGATCAGTTAATAGGTAAGTAAATTATTAAATTTTATTCCTCATTAAATAAAGCATCGTCGAGTACACCCCCAGGCATGGTCCTTATCCGCCCTCCCCCGCCCCTGCCCCCTCCCCCGTCTTGCTAGTCCCATATGTGGTTCGGTTTGCAGGCCCTCCGGTGCTGCAGCTCGCCTCCAACGCACCTCAACCTGGAACCAAATGCCGTCATAATATCACATACTTATGCCGACTTGCACCAAACTTTCAAAGTTCCTAAGCAATTACTTTACTCGCTTGGAAGTTCTTAACGGTCAGCATCTGGACTGTTAAGAACTATCAAGCGAGTTAAGTAATTGGTTTGGGACTTTGACAGTTTGGTGCAAGTAGGCATTAATCGTAATCAATCACAACCAGTTTTTAATTACCATAAAAAAATGTGGCAATGGAGAATAGGTACGATATTGTGGAAGTAAAGAAAGAATTACCGGTAACCTAACAACGGCAAAGTAATGTCAGGTTACACTTTTCAGATATCCTGGCAAAATTATGGTCCCAAATTATCTTTTTTGTACACCGTCTTCAACACACTCCAAAGTCGTGGACCCGTTGGGAATCAAAGTATGAAGAGTTTTTGATAACAATAGAGTCGTGGACCTCCTGAGAATAAGCCTCCTACTCGCCTGCCTACCGTCATTCCTTCCGTAGGTACCTACCTACGTTTAAAACTTCATTTATTTTATTAAGTCGAACTTTTCCTTCATACTTTTCTTGGCTTGTTAGAAAAAAGTATATTTTAATGATGTTAAAATTAATATGTTCATGATTTTTGGACACGTCACAGACAACGGCATCTAGTCCCAAGTGTTACTATCTATCTATCTATCTATCACTTACTCGCACTCGTTGCCATAAGTACAGCCCTTTTTGGAACAGACAGGGGCATAAACTCTGGGGCACCAACACGTTCTTTGCCCCTCGGGGCACCTACGGCCCTGACGGGCTGCTACTGCCAGCACCAGCACGACAGCACCTGGTAGATCAAACATCACTTGATGTTACTATAACTTAATTTACAACATAAGCTAACTACTACAATCTATGTTACAAAAGGTAACAATTTGGCGACCCATAGACCGTTGCAAACGATCTATACATAGGTAGCTCAACTGTTTCAACTCGATACCCGATGGCAGCGTGCCGAGGATACTGGCTGCATTGCCTCTTTGTATTGCAAGGCTTATTCTTTGGCCGAGATAGCTGCCAGCCCTCAGATCACGCGTCGCTTCGACCAGACGCTCTGACAAAATTTTGAAAACGCGGAAGGCTCCCTGGACCTAGGGTCTCGACCCCAAAGGGCTCAAACATATACGACCTATCAAGACCTACATATTTGCGCCTCTTGAGATCTTCAGCAGAGTTTGCCGCCGCACCAGCCCTAACTTGCGTCCCTGGCAAATGAGAAGGTGCCAAAGTGTCTACGCATGTAGCGTCATTACTATAACTTGATGTGGAAGATCAGGTTTGAAGGGCATTGTACTAAAATACTGGGCTCTTGAGACTGACTATCAACGTGTCTAAAAGAAAAGTGTGTAAGAGTGCTATTATAGCAATGATGCACCAGCCTTCGTGATACAAAGTGTGGTGGACTATTCTGGTCGAGGGCGGGCGAGAGAGAAAAATACGGGTCCTTCTCATAGCCTGAAAAAAAAAGTTTCCCAATTGCATTTAAATCCATGTTAAATAAATTTGCATAAATTATAAAATCCATTTTTATTCTCAACCGCTGCAGTAGTTAGTGCTAAGGTACAGTCAAGTCTCGTTTAATCTCGAATCTATTACACGCCGTCCTACTTTTGTAGTATTTATTATTACAAGTACCTTAGTTCGAAAACAATAAAGCTACAAGTTATATAATAGTATATTATGATATAAGTGCGGTAAGTTGATAACTACAGCCGAGGCGATATTGCTAGCCCGAGCTACGGCTCGGGCTAGCAATATCGCCTCGGCTGATGAGGGCTACAAGAAAGCAGAGGCTGTAATTATCAAAGCGCACGTATGTCATACAATGTTTTATTTAACACATTTGCGAGGAAATAAATAAAACGCGAACTTGACGACATTTTCAAATAAAAACAATACAGCGAAAAGAAACAGCTCGCGGAATATTTTTTACATGTTCTCAAATTAGCGAAGCGCGCGCATCAGCGCTTTTTTTTAAGGCAAAGCACAGGCAAAGGCACAAAAACAGCCAGTATTACTAATAAAGTATATTAATATTTTTGTGTTTTGTTACATTTAAATGGTTGTAATTTATGGTCAATATTAATTAAATTAAAGAATTAAATGTTTATTTATTATATTTTATCTCCCAAAGTTAATTTTGTTCATAAAATGTTGTCCTCTTTTCTGACATAAAAAATCTTTGCTAAGATTTAAAAAAAGTATCGTTCGTTTTACGGATAACATTGATAAACCTTCTTTTTTTAATTGCATTACCGCACTCGTGCGTTTTACATTACATTACCGCACTAGTGCGTAATGAGATACAATACGATATTGAAATTGGTGGAATAATAGACCCTTTACGAGCAAATGTGTTATAAAATCCTTTGCATTTGTTTTTTATACTAATGTTATATTGCCCAATCCTCAAATTTTGAAGAAGAATCTTCAGAAATACTCACACAGTAAAATCTTCATTTTCAAAAGCTCACCCCAACAATAACCACGACGAATGTAATTCCCTAATATTTTTTTTCGTAAATAAATGACAAATCCTTAGCTGTATTGCAGACAAATTAACTTAACCTAAGTAACACCTTTTTGATTTCATAATTTTAATCGTGAAATCGATTAAAGCCGTGAAATCGACCAAAACTTTTTTAATCAATAGAAATTGAACCACGTGAACGCTAATTTCTTCTAACTTAATAATTCCACAAAATTATATGAAGACCAGATAATCGCTCTTCCGATGGTAAGAGATTAAACCTGTAACCAGAGTAGTGTAGCACAGGACCTTGATTATGATAGGCTGGTGTGGCACTGCTTTAGCGTTCGTCCACTATGAGACAATTCAATGGTTAGTCTTGTAAGCCCAGTAATTTCACTATTTACAGTGCCCTTCAAATCGAAACACAGTAATGCTTACACATTACTGTTTTGCGGCAGAATATGTGGCACTGTGTTTATACCTTTTTAGACCGCATCCTGTAGGGGACGCCTTTACATGGTATACAGGGTGAATTTTTCAACTAGGACTTGGCACTTGAATGGCCAAATTTTGTTCTAAAGTATGGGGAATATCGAAAAACGCTCAAAGAACCCTCGGGGCCGATATTGATAATAACTGAAGCCGTATACTCAGTTTAAATAAAAATTACCCTACCTGGGAATCGAACTAGTTAATTTTGCATAAATATTGAGTTCAAAAACTTATACCCAACTACTGAAACATCACGCTCTTAAAAGTATGAAACAAGAAAATTTTCTCATCTGAAATTGTTGTCCCATGTTCGGTTGTCACTTGCCACTTTGTATGATCGCTTCCTACTGTTAGAATGTATCGTTTTGTTAGGGTAGGTGGCATGCGACAATTTCAGATGAGAATATTTTCTTGTTTCATACTATTTAGGGCGTGATGTTTCAGTAGTGGGGTTTTAGTTTTGTATGTGATTTGTGCCCGAGTCGTATTCGAGTTACAACTCACAACTTAGGGCGCCTTCAAATTAGAGGCGTGAGGAAGCGCTACTGTGGCGCCACTGATGTTCTTCCTCACGCCTTATTTGAAGGCGCTTTTATAGCTCTACGTGGTTTTCTTAACACTGTTTCTCGTTTAGTTGTCACTCGTTGGGAAACCACCCTTTGTTTTGGTTATTATGATTATCAATTAATAGATAGGTAAGTACTTTATAAAATTCTATTTCTCTTTAAATAAAGCATCATCAAGTACATCCCCAGCAATTTTCCTTAACCCTCCCCTAGCCTTTATAAGGGCCCCGTTTGCGGTCCCGTTTGTCGTCCTGTTTGCGGTCCCGTTTGCGGTCCTGTTTGCGGTCCCATTTGCGGTCCCCTTTGCAGGGTCCCCAGTGCTTCAGCTGAACTCCAGCGCAGTTTAATCTAGAACCAAACGCCCCGTCATAATATCCCATAATCAACATTAAGTATGTCCTCGTCAATTTGTTAGGAATAAAAAAAATAGTGGCAATGCAGAATAGGTACGACATTGTGAAAGTAAAGTAAATTTTTTGTTGTCATTTATGTGTTCAGCTACGGCAACAGATATCGCATTTTTTTGTTATTACTAACTGACTGACTTATTATCTGACAGACAACGCAAAGACAACCAGTAAACGTAGAGACTCGAAATTTGAAGGGCAAGGAGTGTAGAGCCGCGTTATGAGAAAGGAATTTGTTAAATGCAATGTAAACGAAGCTAGTCTATTAGAAATGTGAAAGTTCTTAAGGATGGAAAGATTGGTGTTCCTCAATCACGGCAAAACTACTGAACTATATCATAAATTACACTGAAACAACTTATAAGGCTGAATTTCTCATGGTTATAGTATATGATTTGGAATATGACAAAAGCTATGTTTAATGATTTAATGATAAAATTAATAACTTTTCGACACGTGTCACACAACGGACATCTAGTCACAAACTAAGCAGAGCTTGGAAAAAGGTAAGTATTAAATTTTTGTTGAAAAAAAAACCTGTTCGTACTTTAAACAAAAAGTTTTTATAAAACGCGCAAAGTAATGTTAATCGTTATGTAAGAATCGAACCCATTGGAACGTGGCAGCCCGACGACGCAATGAGGGTTTTTCAATGAGACATTAAAAAAAAACACTATTATATTATGACACTTGACATTGACAATTGACTTTTGTACAGCGCCATCTAGTGACCAAAATAAAAAGCGTGATTTTTCCTATTGAAAAGCCCTCATTGCCACTGGACCGCGTCGTCAAAGGAATGGTCATCACTTACTCGCACTTGCTGCCGTAAGTACAGCCCTTTATGGAACAGACAGGGTCGAAAAGTAAACTGTTGCACATGCACTGTGGATTTTGGTTTTCCGTCTCAGGGCACTTTGGCGCTCGACGCGCTGCGACTGCCAGTACCAGCAGGAGTGCACCTGGGGAACACACATCACTTGTAACTTGACATAAATAATAAATAAAATTATTTATTTCTCTCAAGTACTTACATTTTAGTATAAGCCCTAGTTACTAAACTAAGTTTGAAAAACGTGTACTATGATAAATAGTGCCTTCCAATATTATTATTAATTAACATGTACAGACTTTAATTATTAAACAAACTGATAAGAACTTCTGGACTTATTAAAAACGAATACCTACCTACATAATAAAGGAAATAAAGTCATGGAAGGTCAAGTTTGAAGGGCACCGTACTATAATCAAGATTTTACAAAAACATACCACAACCCACCCCCAGTGATCATAAACACCACTGAACAGTCATTTACTTCGTTTAAATTTTGTTTACTTCATTTAAATTAGATTATCCTGAGCTTAAAAATATTATTATATCAGAAACTTTCCGCGTAGCGTTTGACTTAGCCGATTTTCAAAAATGACAAAATTAATTACGAACTGTATCATAGCAATCTGTCTGATTTTCGGACTGTAGTTTGATGATAGCTAATATATGATGATAGTCAGTAGTGTAGCACAAATCCGGAAGATTATAAAAAAAAATGAAATTAAAAAAAATATTGCAGCAATCCGTCTGAAAATCCTAATTACGAATATTATATATTATGTATATATTCAGAAGAAAATTTGAAGAATTATATTTCTCTCAATTTTTTTTCCTTTGCAAAACACACAACTTAGGTCCGACATTTTTCACTCTAGAACCGTAAAAATAAATAACAAGGTATCTTCAGAATGTTCTTTTCGTTTTTTGGAGTATAGGCGACATTGATCTGAAAACAGTTTTTTTATAACCCCGATAGCCATACAAAAGATTAAGATTTTCAGATTAAAAAATCAATTATCCGGGTTGCTATGATACAGGCTAAATTTTTTGACAACGAACAAGAAAAATACGAGTATGTATGAAAACCATTAAGTTACCTAATAATTCAATAAAATCCTTTACATTCGTTACATTTACTAATGTAATATTGCACAATCCTCACGTTATGAAGAAGAATCTTCAGAAATACTCACAAAATAAAATCTTCATTTTCAAAACCCCTATATTTTGTTTTTTCGTAAACGAACAATCTTGTAGCCGTTTTGCAGTAAATTATCTTAACTTAAGTAACACCTTTGTGATGGCGTTGTGTGATTTCATTAGGTAATTGTTATCGTCAAATCAATTAAAGCCGTGAAATCGACCAAAACTTTATTTAATCAATTAAAGTTGAACGTGCAACACAACGCTAATTTAAACTATTTTCCTAATTCCAAAAATATAAAAAAATAAATTATTTCCCTTTGTAATAGACATAACCCAAATTGTAATAAACAGGAGAAGACTCAGGCTCCTGAAATACAGCTTTCTGCTAGTTCGGGACCTGTGGATTCACTCTTTTGTAAACATGTTATGTCCGAATAAATATTACTATATATATAATGAAGACAGTGTACGAAAGGAGCCTTTACGAGGTGCGCTTGAAATCCTTTCACCACACTGGTTGGAAAGAACTATGTTATGTATATTTCTATCTATGCAACAATGAATGTAGGTCCACTTAATATATAAGTACTTTGTTAAATTTATTCACTGTTTCAATATAGGTACACTTAATTTAAATTCATCAAATAGAAACCGCCTAATTATTTACAAATGCTGACAACGAGTTTGACTTCCGTCGGAAGTGGCCATTTATTTTATTTCATGTGAAAATACACCGGTCTTTTTCGCCAGGTATTTTAAATTATTCGTTTCGTTTCGACATTTTTGTAAACAGATAAAAGACACAAGTCGAGTTCACGTTCAAATGTACTAAGTACTTGTTTTGCTGGTCTGCTGCGATTTATGAAAAGGTCAGTTCAGTGGTTTATACCGTTTCTTTATAATGTCACATGTTCTTCTGCTCGCAACTTCGTTCGCATGGTGTCGTAAAAAAGTAGCCTGTGTTGTTTTTCAATTCTTCTTGTCGTGTCACTAGTTCTTTCGAACCAGTGTGATGAAAGGATTTCAAGTGCGCCTCGAAGTTTTTCAACTCATTAACTATTATTATACTAAGTAGGTAGGTACTATTATACTTAACGAATTTCATTTTAATCAGCTTGTATTTTTTCCATATGAATATCAAATATCCATCTATCCTTCCATCTACACAACTTGTCACAGTATAATATAAAGTAAAATTTGAGATGGTAAGATTTAAAAAAAAGTGTTAGATAACCCAGATTTTTTAGAAACTAGGTATGAAAGATTTTTTTCACTTAGTGATGCCGAAACTTCTGCATTGATTGATTAAATATTTAGATTGGAAATATAGGTTATTTTATTCCAATACAACACTTAGAAAACCTTTGTCAACAACTAGATAACAAGGAAGCTACGAGCTCACAATGGCTGACAACTCCGCTGCAGGTTCACACGAAAAGTTGTGGAATAGCACTAACGTTATGCTGACTGGAGCAATTACTGTCGTCCCACCGTGCGATACTCACTCGTACGTATTTCGCACTTGCTAATGTCCGTGGCTTTACCCACATACTAACACCAAGAGAAAAAAAAGTCGTAGACTATCGCAATTATCACACATAGTTATTAGATTGTAACAGGTATTTCGCGCTCAACTCATCTTTTTTTGACGACACGTTTCGATTGTATTGCAACAGCCGTGGTATCTATTAAAAAAATATGTCCTCTCTCAGCCCATAAACTAGACCCGAGCCAAACCCCATCGTTTTCAACTTTTGCCTCGTTAATCTATGTAACGAATTAGTAAATACTCCTCCTAAAAACCTTCGCAGCTTCGCAACAAGTTTCCGAATAACGGCAAAGTGCCTGACATTTCAAAGTCCTCAAGGTCACCTGAAGTGCCAAGTGCGTGTTGTCGCTCCATCGCATTGTCACTTCAAGTGTAGACTCTTCTGTAGAGAACCCGCGAGTTATCTGAGACAAATCAAAGGAAATATTTCAGTTTTAATTCTTTGACCTGTCTTTATCAAAAAAACTCAAATTATAAACTAAAATATTAAATGAAATTGTTACTGGGGACTTACAAGGACTTACAAGAGAAGGATGGCAGACTAGTTTCTGCCCGCGACTTATAATACAATCAACTGGGTACTAAGAAGTAATCTATGGCATTATACCAGCGCAACTGGTCCAGCAATTTTGGCGTGATTGAACAACAAACATCTACCCATCCATCTATCGTCACAAAAGGATGCAGGTCCGGGAATCGAACACATGAGTTACGTATTCTTTCTTCTTCTTCTTATGGTGTCACCAGTTCTTAGGAACCAATCTGGTCAAAGGACTTCAAGTGCGCCTCGAGGAGGCTCCTTTCGTGCACTTGACACAAGTTTTTGAACTTTGACTTTTTGAACAGTAAAATCCATTGTTGTACTACCTGGTTTGAACCCACTACCTTCGGATTGCAAGTCAATGCACACAGGGAACCGAGGGAACATGGCTTTACTGACTTTCGTATAAAAGATATATTTAATCCACTAGGCAAATACGGTTCTCACCGAAACACCGAGTCATGTAAATAGTACGTGCAAAGGTACATAGAATACATGGAAGTCATGTAGTTTATCGTCATTAACATGGGCTAGCACGGCTTTCCACTTACCTAACTTAGCTACGTACTTACCACTTACATGTTAATAAGAGAGGGACTAGAAGGGACTTGTTGTATCTCTGAGTAGAGCTTTGCCCTTCACAAATGTTATTAAGTTGATTTTATCGTTGATACTAAATTTTTCAGCAAAATTAAAATAACTTCAACGGCTTCATATTATTATAATTTCCGTTGTTTTATTTCAACATTTAATTGCAGAGAATGCTGAACTGTTTTGTGTGAAAAGTGTTGATAAACAACGGCGTTGCTTATCGTTGCTGGCAGCGCGCCAACGGCACTTGCGGCGACTTGCCTAGCTTCTTAGTTGTACCAAGTGCAGTCAGATTATTATGATCTAAGGAGCAAAAAACGCAAAGAGCAAAGAACCAGGTGCCTGAATAATTCTTACTCCTTTTTTGCATATTTTTTTGCAAAAGAGAGGTGTGATGTCCAATGTCTGTCTGCCTGCTCCTGTGGTTTGGCATGTTAAATTGTCTATCCCGGTTATAACAATTAATTTTATAAAAGTTTTTTAGAACCAGTGTGGTGAAAGGATTTCAAGTGCGCCTCGAAGAGGCTCCTTTCGTGCACTTGACACAATACATGTTTTCGAACTTTTTTAGGTTCTATGACATGCCGGTTTCCTCACGATGTTTTCCCTCACCATAAGCACGTGTTTATAATGCACACATAGATTTTTAGAGACGAAAAATCCATTGGTGTACGACCAGGTTTGACCTCACGACCGGATTGAAAGTCGAGGCACCTCCCACTCTGCCAACACGGCTTTTATAACAATAAATGTAGTCATTATGAAGATAGGGCTTCAGAGAAGTGGAATGTGAAGATAGATAGATTGACGCACAGCTATTTATTTATTTATTTATTTTATTTTATTTCATACATAAATGAAATTACAGCCTAGGCCAAAGCGCCCATGTGTTAAATTGTCAGATTACATTACACATTAATTACATAACAATAACACATAATTATACATTACAATAACATATGAGTAAAAAAACAGGAAAGCAAAAATTAGAAATCATTAAGAAAATACATTAGAAATCAATAACATCAAAAATAAAAAGGACCGTGTCAAAGAAAATTTAAAAATAATAAAGTCAGTCTATACAATTTGGCAACACTGTCAGCGAATACGTCGGCATTATCAAAACGGGTAAGAAACTGGTTAAGGATCTATATCAGCTAGTTTATAATTAGTCGTATAATCAACCGACTTCAAAAAAGGTGGAAATTCTAAATTCGGAAACTTTTTTTTACGTCACAACTTCGTCATATTGTATCAACTGATTTGGATAATTCTGTTTGAAAGGATATACTTTCAGATTAGCCTCATAAAAAGTTCATGAAATCATTAATCGTTATCGGTTCAGTCGTTTAGTTTTTAAATCAAGATACCTGAAAAATATGAAGTCGAAGTAAACGAAATTATTATGTTTTCCTGTGACTTTTCAGTGGTGTTTAGTAGGCATTATCCATTATCCATTTACAATTAAAATTAATCTTTGTCAACATGTTTCACCATTATGATATTGTATTTCTCTAATTTATGTAAGAATACGCCGGTCCTTTCTGATAATTCTTCTGTGTATCTTTTTGGTTCCCACGATACAGGCCAAGAGCCTAGTGTGGGGTCACCGATTACTGACCTAAGTGAAATGTTTTGTTTAATAAATAAATTGAAATTGAAATTGTGTTTATGGTTGCTAATATACAGTCTCATTGAAGTCGGTCGTAGTCCGTAGAGTGTATTTGTAAAACTTTGATAATTTATTATGTAGCATTCCAGACAATGTCTAGCACTAGTAGTTAATTTAGTTTAGTGCAAACAAAGACATTGTGTGCTAATCTCCAGATTCTCCCTACTCTCCCATCCTGGCGCGGCGCCAACTGGTGCGGTCTTCACGAGACCTCAAGTGTTTCTTCATTCATCCCAGTACATGTGTAAACCCATTGTTTTAACTTTTATTCTCGTTTCATCCCACAGCTACTTAAAATCAGTTTCATCATTCAACAATCGAGACTATTCTCGAACTAATGCAATGCTCGTTAAATAATAAATATGAATAAATAAATAAATATTTTTGATATTTTACACATCACCATCTAGCCCCAAACTAAGCAGAGCTTGTACTATGGGAACCAGATGGTTGATAGAATACTTAAATACTTTTTTTGTAAATACATAGAAAACACCCAGACTCAGGACAGACACCAATGTTCATCACACAAATGCTTTTCCTGAAGCGGGAATCGAACCCGCGACACCGGCGTGGCAGTCCAATACACTTGCCTACTTCTGGCTAGGAGAGCTGGGTCTATCCACCATGAGACCAAATCTACTCTACCTAGAGTAGGTTCTGAAAGTTGCAAGAGTTCTTCCTGTTCGCTTCAGCCAGTGGCAGTCCAGTCAGTCCAGTCAAACTCCGTTCTTCTTATCGTGTCACTAGTTATTTTGACCCAGTGTGGTGAAAGGATTTCAAGTACGCGTCGAAGAGGCTCCTTTTGTGCACCAACACTCCGTTGAAGTTAATGAATAATGGGAGGAAGTTATCTCCACGAGTGAAATTGAATAACTTTGTTACCGAGCTTAGATTTATTGTTCCATAACTAGATCAAGCCCAGTCTCCAGTGGCTGCAGATGTCTGGCCACTAAATACCTACCCTTCTTCCATTTCTACTACCTAAAGGTCCAGTTTAGGTAACTACATAAGTAGTGTTATACTTACACCAAACTGTCAAAGCTCCTGAGCAATTACCTTTCTTGCTTGCCAGTTCTTAACGGTCCAAACTCAGATGGTTAAGAACTGTCAAGCGAGTTAAGTAATTGCTTAGGAACTTCGATAGTTTGCAAGTCGGCATTAAAGTTGTTGGCACCTAAGTTATTTTTTTAATTTTAATATTAATAAGTGCCCAAGAAACGTGCGTCACTTAGGTGCCTTTTTGAAAACGCAAATTTTGATACGTGGTAAAGTTACATATTTTGCTAAATTTACTATAGCCACATAGTACTAAGATATACACATAGCTAATTCAAAATTTGTAGAATGACAATGTAAAAAATTGTTTCTGGTCTTTTTCCGTACACTAATATTCAGCAGGGAATTAAGGGCGTTCACAATATCTACCTGAAAATTTTCTTTTTATTTCCAGTCATATTTCTTGATTTATTCTACCTAACTACTTTTTGATATAACATTCTGGGTAGATACTTACCAAGCTCGATAGCATCTGAACGCAAACCAATTTGAATATTGAGTAGCGTTAATACAACCGAGTTACTTTTGATACAAAATCCGCTTTTCTACCCCCGCCTTACCCTAACTTTGGACACTTTGTATAGAAAATACGATCTCCTACTACTCCTGTATATCCGACTTGGGATTCGATCTATTCTCACACACTCTTACACTTATGTATGTATGTATGTTGACTCCATTTTCCGCAATTGGACTCGTTAATCGGTCCTTTTTGCGTGAGCATGTTACCTGCTGGCTACGGGTGTAGCCAGCCTAACTCCATCCAGTAGCGCAGAAGATTCCTGGGCTCTTCGCACGCTTCGCGGAGTGACCTCGGTTGCCCGAGGGTTTCGTGTCCTTATGCTGTCACTCCCACCCATTCCAGGACTACGCGGGCAGCTGATTCTTCTTCTGTTAAGCAGCCTCTGCAGAGTGGGCTGTCAGTGTTACCAGTGTTGTGGAGATGTTTTTCAGTAGACAGTGTCCTGTGATTGTACCCACAACCGCACGTAGATCCTGCCTCTTTAGGTTTATGAGACGCTTTGTCAGTCTCGGTGTTAACTCTTACACTTATAATACAAGCTTCTTCCCGCGGCGTTGCTCGCGTTGTATTTAGGGATGCAAAAATATCGATATATCGTTCATAAATATCGATATTTACTATCGATATCAAAACCCAAAATATCAACGATATATCGTTCTTCATGAGCGATATTTTATGAACGATATTTGATCAGAGTCAACTTCTAAATTCCATCCCGTCTAACCTAACTCAGTCATATAAGTAGTTTTTATATTTAGCGCCTCGTTCGCTCTGCAATGCAAACGCGCGCAAAACGAAGCAGTTTCTTCGCTCGCCTATTGGCTACATGGTCATTTATTGGTTTGTTGTTTTTCATTGACCACATCATAGTCTTAAACAAATAATAAAGTAAAGTTAAGTATAATGTCACAGTGGAAGGTATCTCGACTGTATTGCAAATGTAAGTACCTATTATTTGAACACTAATTAAACTTCATTTCATAGTCTTTGGTTTATAGAAATTTCTTACTCATAAAGAACTTTACAGTTCACTTAGAATGAGCATGAGCTATTGTAGAATATCTATTAAGGTACGTCGATCTAAAGCTAGCACAATAAAAATATAATCAATTATAAAATAGATAAAATTATATAAGAAAGTAGGTTAACACTCAGTGACCCAAAACCAAGAATATACAAACTATTTTAACGAGTTCACAATTTTACAGTACTTTATTATAGTCTTGCGAAACATCGAGATATCGTTCATAAATATCGATATTTTAATGAACGATATATCCATATACTAATATCGATGTTTTTATGAACGATATTGCATCCCTAGTTGTATTGAAGTAACAAGCTGAAAATCATAAATAACTGAAAACTCCACTGCCAAAATATTATACATTGATTGCCAATTCATTGTCAATTATATTTTATTTTTTTTCATTTTGATACCCCACTCGATGGTACTCGATTTTTTACGTTTGGTAAAAAAATAATTATCGACATACTATTTAGCGCGATAAAATCCGCCATTTTGTTTTTTAACCTACTTAAAGACATTTGGGTTTTTAAGACGAATCTAATGATACCCAAATTCTCGAAATTCATCCAGCCGTTTGGAAGATACGAGGTAACAAAGATTTGCATAATAATGTACATACATACTTACAGATACGGTGAAAAGTAGCTAATGTCGTTTTCCAGCTCATAAACTATAAACATAGCAAGGAATAATAACAGCTCCATGGAGAAACTGGATTTAATATATGGAGGATTCCTAATGAACATGTTACGTGAAACAACATTAGCTTCTCCTTTATTGGCATTGACAAATCGAATTCGTTTTTGAATTAGCATTAAGATATTTTTGCGTGTGGTGAAAGTAGGTAAAAATCACCGATCGGTTGTTTGGTAGAGACCACCTTCAAGCAATGAGACCGACGACTGTGTTTAATTTACACAGCCCAGTAATCTCACTTGGTACAGTATCTTTCACTGGTATACAGTAATGCTTAAATATTACAGCTTTGTGACAAATAAATTTAAAACATGTAACAATGTACAGCTAGGGTTTTTACAAAAGGCGGTCTTATCCATAATCAAGATCTCTTCCAGACAACCTATGTACCTACCTATAAACCGACTTAACAAATAATGACTTTGCCGTTGGTCTCAGCATAGTGTTAAGTGCATCGGGAGGACATCTCCCTCCGAACTAGTCAGAGACTGTATCTCGGAGGTCGGTGTCCACCCTCTTAATATCTGGCTCTGTGTTGACAATCTTGGCATCTAAACTGATTTCTAAATTAGGTTTTAGTGAAACAACTTTATTTTTAAATAAACTATTTCATTTAATATTTCATTTCACCTCTAGCAGCAACCTCCACATTTCGGGATATACTCACATTTTAAAGGTGCTGCAATAAAAAAAAAGTATTGAAATTGTCAGATTACAACTATCATCAATTAAAAAAAATATAGAACATTATGAGCTGAAAATGGATATTTATTAATAATTTTTCAATTCAAAACGTACAATTTGCCTCCCCCTCTTCGTGTGCGTTGGCCACCACCATTGCTGATAAAATTGCAAAAATTATAAAAAAAATGTAAACTTTCATGGTGTTTTCTTATGTTCTGTAATGAATGGTTAAATATTTTTTGTTTATAAAACTCTCATCACCGTAGCGAACGGAATAATTTTGAATGTAACATATTTTTTCTTATTAAAAACTTAATAAGCCCGTGTCGTCGACTGAAAAACTAATTGAAAACGTTTCGTTTTTGTACAGTTGCCACAAAGTAACTTCGTCACATTTTGTACACTCCATACATCGAAAGTGAATTCGTCACATTCATTAAAAAATATGTATTTATGTAGGTAAATAAAGTTAAAATTTGTCCCAATATACAAACTCTCATTTTAAATCGTTAATCATAGGTTTATAAAATTATGTTTTGTTTTAAATGGGCATACGTATAACCCATTAACGTTATGTAAACAAAGTAATTAGGTACATAAGGTTAGTTATTCAAGTTTCAGGTTATCTTTGACCCTAAATCTACCGTTTGGGCGTCCCATACAGGATGCTGTCTAAATGGGTGGGTGGGTACCAACACAGAAAGATAAATAGATAACGACACGATTGGTCGAGTGGCATTTGATTTATTTTTGAAAGCAAAACTTCTTTATACGCTATGGCGGTGTTTTGAAGAGATTTAAAGCTGTCCTGTGCAAGGGGGATACTTATCTATGACGCTGTCTGTACATATGTATTTAAAAAAAAAAAATAAGTATTGTATCAGTTATCTGGTTCCCATAGTACAAGCTCTGCTTAGTTTGGGACTAGATGGCGTTGTGTGAGATGTTCAAAATATGTATTTATTTATAATAGATGAACACTTTATTGTACACCAACAAGAAAATACCTAGGACTTTTTTGCTATAGGTTGATATTTTAAATGTTAACTTCAAGGATAACTCTTTAAATAATACGTACAATGAGTACTAATTACCCACTGTTACTAATTAAATTTATAATGCAATTAATAATTTTGCATGTAATGGCGTTCAAAAATTTTACAGTAATTAAAAGTTATAGTATAAATATAAAGTCAACTAGTAAATTCATACAATTACAATAAACTAAAATGAAACTCTTAATTTTTTTGGCCATCTTCGCTGTTCTAGCAGCCATGGCAGCAGCTGACGTAGCAGCTGTTCCAGCTGCAGCAGCGAGATTCGCACGAGGCAAGTACCGTTTTCTTTTACTTTACTTACAATTTTTTTTAAGACATCTCTATATTATTTAATTTTGGAAACACATACTTATATTATTTAAAAAAAAGTGTGTGCACACACGACAGAAGTGAAAACTTCATCAAGCCGACTTTACTCGAACAAGCGTTACATAGTGCCTAGAAGTTTTCACTTCAAAAATCCTGCCTAAAGCTGGATTAGAGCTTCAGTGATCTACGCCTAGCATTAAACCAGTTACATATTAATTATTATTTACTTATTGATAGGTTAATATATGAACATTTTGGTTAGATAGATTAGATAAGTATGTGAAAATTTAGATTCGCTGAGTTACATGCTTTACTCAATAACGGTACAGGTTATAATCTTGATGTTAAAACAGCTATAACTTGAATATGTAATCTAAATAACTAAAAAACAAAATCACGATTGGTGAAACTTTTCTCAATAGATTTATTTTTTTAAATCAGACCTCACAGTACCTGTTTTATATACATCGTCTGAATTTATAAAATCTTTGGTTAATTTTTATACCATTGATAAGTTAATCACAGTTCTTAAATAAATGTAAAGGGATTTATTTTTATAAGTGATATGCTATTGGTGGATTTTTGGAGCTAAATAGTAAGACGTTAATAGTTTTTTGTAGACCAAATACATCAAGTAGGGTAACAAGATGACGGTATTTTAAAGGAGATTACAAAAATACATAAGTTGTATGTTTAAATTTAATTTGGAATAATAAATTGACAATGAATGTATAATTATATCGCAGTCGGGTTTTCATTTTTTTTATACTTTAAGCTTGTTTGATTTTTTTTCCAGGCCTCTTGTGCAATAGCGATGCACAATGCGGGGTCAACTGCTATTGCACAAAATTCGGAGCTTGCGTGTGTCGCTGACTGCTAGTCCTACAGTGATTGATAAACAAATAAATCATATCAACAGAAACAACTTTTTTTTTATTGTACCTACCTAATTTGCTTTGATTTGCCTTTGTAGTACTGGAAGTAAAAGTTCCTTTTCGTTTATTACCCAATAACATTAAAACCGTATGCAATAATATAATACCAGCCCAAAAGGAAGCAATTCTGGACCTGATGATGGCGAAGAAATCCGGAACTCGTGCATCAGCGAACATGCTTGACGCACTACGAAACCTTGGCTTTTTCGTCAAGTTTAAGTCAGGTTATCCTTCGAAATAGGCCTCTTCCAGATTATGCCAGATACTTGGTTCCAAACAGGTTCTTCGCCATCCTTGGGTCAGATCATCTGCCCATCATTTGGGTTGTCTGCCTCTGCCACGTTTACCAGCTCTCGGGTATCAGACAGACAATTAACTAGTCTCTAATTAATTAAGTTTAAATCTAATTAAGTTTGAAAGAAAAAAATACGCACTGTTTAGAAAATGGATTAGATATTAATTATAGCTATAATAATGCATAAAACTTGAGATTCAGTTTAGATTTCTGAACCGATTTGGAAAATCAGAACACATTTGTAAAGATAACGATTTAATAAAGTGGAAATTATAGAAAAAACCACTTTCCTTTTATCATCGATCAGTCGAAAATAATCACAATATAGATAAGCTCACAGTTTTGTAAAAAATCAAATTGTAGTTGTGTATGATGACCAACATGCTGAACTGCATCCTATATGCATATAATATGTAGAATTATTCCCGTCTGTCATCCTAGGGGGACAGATGGGCCAAAAAAGTTCTATCTGTCCCCCTTTCAGCAACAGGGTGACAGATGGAACTTTTATAAATTGGAAAAGTTCTATTTGTCCCCCGTCAGTAACAAAGTTAACTTATTAATTACATATTTCAAATACTGAAGATATACTAGATTTTAAATAAGGTAGTGAGTCCGGAACACTCCGTGCAAAACTTACACTTGGCTTGTATATTTTATTCTACTTAACGGTAATTAGGCCACATCGTATAAATATAAAATGGCAGTGCTGGATGTGTACAGTACAAAGCAACACAATGAAGCTCATCATCTTGTTCGCCATTTTCGTTGTCTTAGCAGCTGTGGCAGCCGCCGACATTGCACCCCTGCCCGCCGTGGCAGCTAGGGTTGTACGACGTGAGTATTTGTGATTTAGGGTACAATAGGGTTCATCGTCATCATCATCATCAACCTATAGCAGTCCATTGCTGGACGTAGGTTTCTCTAAAGGCGCGCCAACGTGCCCCATCTTCGGCTCTTCTCATCCATTTTCTAACAATAGTAGATTATGCACTAAGGGGTTATAGCAGTGTCTTATGTCGCGGGTGGCATTTTAAACCCTAAACTAACGAGGGACTCAGTTAACTCCTGAGCGAAGCGAGGGAGTTGTGTTGTGTTGTGTGTGAGTCCTGAGTGACACGAGGGGTTCAAGCTATATACATACTCTACTTTTCACACCTTCTACGAGGCAATACAAAGCTCCTCCAGCAGCGAACACCGTCTTTTGTTTCACAATCTTTGAAGTCGCGCCTTTTTTCTTTTTTTTTTGTGAGCCAGTGAGTGGCCAGTTTGTTTTTCGAACAAAACTTTTTACAATGCCATATGGGTGTTCTTTTACTTAGAGTTTTCCACGAGTTTCCACACGAATTTTACGTTCTAAATTCAAATCACATTACAACCCTTGGGAGTTTCATACAACATTACCTCCCTTGGTAGGTAATGCTTTGCTTTACCTTGATGATAGCATGATAAGTAATTGGACATTGTCGAGTAGGTGGTGTGAAAATATATTTGTTATGCTTCATCATACTTTACCTATTATCACTTTCATTTGATTTTCGAAGTACCTAAGGTTTTTAGGAAAAAATGCACCTATCCTTTTGGCATCTAAATCTGTTTTACCTTAGCTAATATCATCCACAAAAGTAAATGCAATACGTCGATCGCGCCAGAAGAATTTGAACCAGGTTTTTATTCTTTTCTCATTATACTTGCCTGAAAAAAGATAAATTAGTAGTTAAACTTCGCCCGCGTGTTTTTGGGAGGCTTCCGACGATTGGGACCACTAGGTTAAGGACCGCCGTCCGAATCACCGGAACGATTTAATTTTATTATATTTCTTCCGGCGATTGGAACCACTCTAAAAAAAATATTGTTCCAGTCAAATACAGTACAGTCAAAGTATAAAAGGCGCATATACTTTTCCAGCTCTGGATTCAGATCAGATTTTTGGTTGTCTGGCAATAAATAATATATTTTTCAGAACTGGGCTGTTCGAAGGAAGCCGACTGTGGCGTTGGATGCTCTTGCCTGGGCGGGGCCTGCATGTGCAAATAAATAAAAATTGCAATCAAATTAATATTATTTTAATGCATCAACTACCAACTAAAACTTGACATCACTCAAACAAAAATACAAATCACCTAACTAATGCTAATATATCAATATTTTTGTAATACATAATTAATTTGACTATGAAATAAACATAAGTGAATTAGATGCCTACCGAGCAAAAAGTTAGCTTAAAGTTTTTGCGCCCTTGCAGGGTTCATGTGCATTGTGTACGTATAAGCCACTGACACCTTAGTTATATAACCTGTATGCAAATTAAACAAAAAATAAATTAATATGAAATGAATATGACTACATTTAAGAACATTGTTGGATAAACATACCTGTGATATTTCTTTTGATACAAATATTTTTATGAGACTTTCTAAAAATATTTGTATCAAAAAAAGTGATATAAATCCTTAAGACGATATGGTAGGTACAATAATTAGTTTTTGAAACCTAAACATTTTAGATTTTTCTTTATTATCAAAGAGAAGATAATAGGTAGGTTTTAGAGAGAGACAAGTATTATTTTAAATAGTTCTGACATAACTAGGTTTTATAGCAAATAGCTAGGTAAAGTCTGCTCAAAAAAGAGAAGGAAGTAATAGGTATCTAGTGAGGATACATATAATTATATTTAATACATGACTACGTATAAGACGGCTACTGGTATCTCGACATATTCCATGCGATGCTTTGAACTATGAAACTATATAAAGTAGAAAAACATAACATCAAATATTTTGAATTGTTTGTTATATGTTACCAGTAACTCTGTATAGACGCTACATTATAATATACGAGCAGTTTTTAGGGAAAGAAAAGAAAAAGAAAAAATAGGTTCGATGCGCATTTTTTACGGATACACTAACTGGTTAGATTAAGATTGCACCTACAGTATTCTAATCTAAAACCGAATATTTTACGCATTCGAACAATGAGCTGCTTTAATTCTAGAACAATGACGTAAAATTGGCATTTATTTTTTTATTTACCGTAAATAAAACTCCGAGTATAAATAGTATATTAACCAGGCTTTTAATACAGTACAAATAAAGTATTACAATGAAGCTCATCCTCTTGCTGGTCGTGTTTGCCGTGCTGGCCGCAATGGTCGCCGCTGACGTGGTGCCAATCCCGGCCATGATGGCCAGAGCCGTAAGAGGTGTGTAATTCTAAAATTTATCCAATCTTCTTTAATGTTTGGCTCTATTCCCGACTACGAGGAAGGAGGGTAATGTGCTATGTGTGCTTATATGTATGTCCTAGCTAATTGCCCGCCGTGCTCTGCTACGGGGTGAAAAAATAATTAATAAAAACCTAAATAGGTTTTTATCGATTATTTACCCCCGTGTCGAGTAGCACCAATAGGTCCTATCTAACAACTACCTTTATTCTTTGCTAGAAAAACCCAGTCCCTCCAGAAACCCAGACCTCTTCGGTCCGCAATACAGAAAAGCAGAATGTGAAATAAAAATTCTAGATTGATAAACTCAAAAATAAAAGTTAAGTGGATGTCAGGACATTTGTTGTATGATCATCAGACAGGAACTACTGAACCGATCTAACTTGCATTCAGTGTGAGTGTATATTTTATAAGCCAGGAAAGGGCACAGGCTACTAATTATCCACTTAACTACAGCACAGGCGAAGCTGTGTGGCCAACAGCTATTGATAAATACAGGGTGTAATAAGACTGCTCCGAAGAGATACTGTTATTCTGTTATATTTGATTTCAGGCGTGGTAGGCTGTAAGCACGATTCGGACTGTCCCTTGAACTGCACCTGCAATACTGGATCTGGCCGCTGTGACTGCCCTTGATAAAGAAAGTTCCATCAAATACAGAAAACACTACACATAAAAAAGATATTTTTTTTCAATTACCGTATTTCTTGTTATTACTTTTTTTGCATGCATTCGTATTTCTTGTGGCCGACTTTCTAAATGCTTTCCACCCTTTATCGTTGACATTTTAGAAATCGAGTTTTTGGGTTTTAAATCCTCATAATTATCTTTTTATAAAAGATACAAATCAAAACCAAACTTATGAAAACCTTAATAAGTACCTCAGTGTTTAGCTCAATCACCTTGGAAACTGCAATAGAAAAAGGCCTGTTAGTATGTAATAATATTATTTATTCTTTGCTGTTAGTAACAATTAGTAAATGCTATTTATGTACGCAGATTTTGTAACAAGTGAAACAAATTTATAAAACAGCATAAAAAATTCCTATTCTTAGTTATAACTTACAAAACTAATTGATTAAAATGTGCATATCTGTACCTAACATTGCGAGCGTTCTGCAAGAGGTCCATCTACACAAGGGACCTGAAATCCACACCAAAGGCGAATTTTCTGAGATAAATTTGTAAGTTTTACATCAATTGACCCAATTTCTTTTTCTAGGCTTTCCGTACGCTCTATTAAAGCTCATAAACCATACAAAATTTCGACTCCACCATTTTAATAGTTTAGGGGTGATAAAATCAAAACATCCCTTTATTTTACATCCATATATCTATCCATCCTCACAAACATTAACCCTTATAATATTGGTAGGCTAATTTGAAAACGTGACTTCATATACAAAAATAAAAATCGTGGATGTATTTTAAAACCAAAACCGATCGCTCGGGGCCCATATTTCACTGGAAATATTAATTGGGTTGGATATTGTCGGGTCCAGTGGCTGCTCCAACTTTCCTTGATTGGATTCTTCAGTCTCTTTGAACATCGGATATCGAATTAACAAGCCCCTAGAGTTGGCAGAGAGGGGCGTCCGAGACGAGTGGAAATCCAGTAAACTCTTACTTATACTTATCTGTTATCAAAGCGTAAACAAATAATAAAGAATTCTTTATTTCCTTATTTAGGGCTGAATTGCCAAAATTAGTTTCAAAATTCTATTTGGCAAAATGTTTTAAAATAACCATCAATAACATTACAACCAATACAAATGTACTGTTTTAGTGACCGTAAACCGTAGTTTAGTAACCACTCAAAAGTCACATTGAAGCAAAATACGCAATTTCGTTTACTTCGACGACATATTTTATTTATTAGTTAGGTATTCAGATTTAAAAAATAAACTATTGAACCGATTTTGAAAAAGTTCGTAATTACAAACTAATACTGAAAAAATGTATTCCTTAGATTATAGAATATCTTCTAACCAGGATTTCGCTGGTAGATACCTACTTGTAAGAAGGCAGGTAAAACCTTGCTAAGACAGGACAAATCGCTTCCTTATTGATGGCAAATAGAGCCGAGATCGCGGGAAGCTGTCGAGAGACCTTTCTCACGAGCTCTGTGCACAGTTCATCTCTCATTTTGAGAAAGCTTTGCAGTTCGTCTTGTTATCCCAATATCTTGCATATTGCGATAGAAAACTTTTAGTGTAGTTTTACTAGTCTCGTTTCATGTAACCAGCGCATGGTTCTAGTTAAAATATTATTCTGTATATGCAAGCAAGAAAGTTATTTCAGTCATTCTAATTAAAGTACCTGTAGATATTATCTGTCTAATCAGCCTGCAACACCCACTGTTGGGTAAAGGCCTCTTCTCTATGACGCCAGTCTGGTCGGTCTTGTGCAAGACGGATCCCTTTGTGCTCCTGCTGCCTTCCCAATGTCATCGGACCATCGGGCTGTTGATATCAAGCTGGGGATACACAGCCAGTAAATCGGGAAAGTAGGTGGCATGCAAGTTACACACATTTGCAAGTAATACTGGCATGCAAGTTGTGCCCTTGCATGCCAGTATTACCATCGCGTATACACAGGACAGTACGTGTGAGACACTCGTACCCAGCGTTGCCAGTACGTACTAAAAAGTCAGATTTACGTACCTTTTGTACCCTGTACGTATTTACTTTTTACGTACCTTGGCTTATTACGTACTTTTTATTACGTTAATTGAATTTGACAGCGAAGAAAATTATTGGTTTGGTTTTACAATAAAAAAACGATTTCTATGTTCTGCGTTTCTTATGGTGACTACTTATGATTTTTAATAAAAGCAGTTCATTTACGATTCGGCTAATTTAAATGGTATGTCCCTGAAGTACCCTAATAGGCGACCAGTCGCCTTTCAGATTTTTTCATCGCCGATTCTAGTCCAGAGTAGCCTAAATGGCGATAAATCGCCAACGTTAACCACACTGGCGCCTTTGGCCACAACGAGTCAGCTACTGACATGCCCGTAGCTGTCACGTCTGTTCACACGTGCAAGGTTGGCAACCCCACGCGACCCCTCCCTCAGCGGGAATACAAGTAAATCAAATGTTGTGCTAGCTACAGGTATGCCAGTTAGCGTATACACATGAAAGTAGCTGGCACGTGCAAGAAGCTGGCATGCAAGTATGCAAGCTACGGGCATGTGTATCCCCTGCTTCATGAAAATAAATAAATTGCATTAATTTATTTCAGTGCACATGTTCAAGACAAGTACTAACATACATACATAGGTACATGTTCAATGAAAGTCCATATCCGTAAAGGCTATAAGCGAATACTGCCGGGACTGTCTCGACCGGCCAATATCCGGCTCGAGAGTGGTCCATCCAGCATCAGCTCGCTAGCGACCAGCCGAGGGTCAACGCACGGAGACGGTAGCCATGTTGTCAGAAATAAGCTGAACTTTCATACATAGATATGTATTTTACTGAAACATTTGTACTACTCGGGCTTATAAACATGACACCTGGCTCGAATGAAGTTTGTGCAAAGTACAGCGTGGAATTGGATAATCTTGATAGAGAAAAGGTCCTGTAATACTTGGTAATGATAAGTAATATAAGGCTTCGCAATTAGAGGAAGAAGAAACACGGAGCGTGCCGCGCGGGGTAGCGGGGGAAGCATCAAGTTCCGAGCCACGCGTCAGCCAGGTGTCATGTTCGTTCGCCCGAGTAGTATATAAGTAAGTCTGCTCTCCTGAGAGTAAATGATCCTTTAAACAGAATTAAGTTTCACAGGACTTTTGAATCATATAGTGGCGCAGCAAACAGTCTCGAATACCCAGTAATTTCACTAACCACAAGTGCAGTTCAAATTAGTTTATAGTAATGCTTACACATTAAGTTCTGCTATGAGGCAGACTAAACAATCATACCTTATTTTGAAAAATAAAAAGAGCCAGCGTGATTTTAGACTAGGCTGACTGAGTTGAACCATACAGACATTACTTACGAGTAGTAAAACAATTTAATTCTACATCACTAAAAAAAAATCCTTTTGTCCCCTTAATTCTCGGTAAGATAGTCTAGTTGACTGAAGTAAGTCAAGGTACAGTCGCCTGCACTTAGCTAACTACGACCATTAATTTCAGAATTATATCACATAGCTAAATTTCATTTAGATAATTATTAACAGTGAATACGCAAAATAATGTCATCACCATTATCATGCCATAAAAATGTAAACCATGATTAGAAATCATTGATGAAAAAATCTAAGAATAATCATGGCACAGTGTGGGAGTTATTTCGTGTTATGGACCGGAAGTATGTACCAGGATGCATCTGCGCAAAATAAAGTGAACACAATCCTTTTAAAATGATATCTTGATTACTTCGAGAATCTAGCCAAAGGAGATGTTAATGCAAGGCGTACCTACTCCTCTGTTGGCCTTATAACCTTCTTGGCCATTCACGTAATTGATTACTGTGTGCATATTTTAAGATGGTGTGCGAGATTATTTTAGTCTGCTACAACTGTGAATAAGATTTTGTTAGGTGCGTGTGCAATGCGTGTTTACCTCGTCCCCCATAAAAATGATGGCAGAAATTTATGTTTGCAGATTCCGTCGTTTGACGTCTCCTTTTGCTAGATTCTCGACGCTTGCTTATTACCAAGGTGAGATGTCAAAATGTTCCACATCATATGCGACTACTGAAGGCTCGCTCGTTTTTGATTTGTTTCTTGTAATTAAGTACTGTAATATCATGTAAGTGTAGGCGACTGTACCTGTTGCTTTACTACGGGTTCAGGCCCTTTGTGGGCGCGTCACGTACAGGGGGCCAGATTTACGCCGCGTGGTGGCCATAACGCCTTTATATCCCATTGTGTAATAATTTTATCCTGCTGTGAACGTCGTAGACTGAGAGTGGATTAAGTTTTAGAGTAGAGTTGAAAGTATTCGTTTGGTAGAGCAATTTTATAAATCTAGATGTACTACTCGGGCGAATGAACATGACACCTGCCTGCCACTCTCGCCCGGAACTTGATGCGCCCCCGCGCGGCGCCCTGCGTGTTTCTTCTTCCTCTAATTGCGAAGCCTTATCATTACTCATCATTACCAAGTATTACAGGACCTCTTCTCTATCAAGATTATCCAATTCCACGCTGTGCTTTCCACAAACGTCATTCGAGCCAGGTGTCATGTTAATTTTGTAGAAATATAGTTGCTTTGGTAGAAATTCTATATTTTTATAACCTTTTGTGTATCTTATTATGAATCCCACACACAATGTATTTTGTTTTATTAAGAAATTGAACTGAATAAACTTCCATTTCCAAATTCATGAGTCAATATTTTTTCATGTATAAAACCCGTTATAACTCACAAAAGCCGTTGAATATTAAGTCGTATCCTTGCCCCGTGAAAGCCTCCGCGGCCGATATATGCAAATACCCCGGGGTCTCCGCATTCTCGATATTTGACGAAAATGCACATATATCGGAGCGGCTTCCGAGTCCCGCGGGATTTCCTATCATTTACATTTTTCCAATATTATCGCTTCCGGTACGAAGTTTAGGGTGGGGACAAATCTCGCATATTACACACTGCAATCACACACTGAGTCTTACATATATAAGTGTTTGGTTTATGCGTTCAGTAGTTGCTTTTTTTTAACTATTAGGGAGGGGAAAAAAAGTGTAGTAGGTATTTTCTCTCGTCTGGTCTGGTGTGAGTCCAGTTGGCTTTGCTATCGAAGTTTTAAACTGACTCGCCTCTAATTTGGTTACCAACTTGCCAAACCACTTTTGCTCATACCAAATTTTAAGTCAAGCTTTTTTGCAAAGACTTTCTTCTTCTGACAAGTAAGATGACAACAAGTAATTATAGTGCAGTCAAATTAGGCGTGTTTTGAGCAAAGATAGGACATAATTGAACACATTTGTTTAAAGCTTTAATTTTTACATAAACTGATTTCAAATGAATTTGCCCCTACCATATATAAATTTCAACCTCCGGAGATGGCTGGATCCGGAGATACCTTCATAAGGCCATAGCTTGATGAGGCGTTTCTATACAGTTGGTGCAGTGTGATATATTTTGTACGACACCATGCTCCACGTTCCCACCAAGTTTCAGCTAAATCCGAAACCGGGAACACCTTTGAATTGTGATAGCAATTACAATACTTTGGTAGCAGATAAATCTATTCTGGTCAACTCCTGTTGTTGTACATTTTGATGTAATGGTCAAGGTCTTTGCCACAATGCTCTCCCAAATTTTCAACTGCCTACGTCTTCTAAAAAGGAGTATATCCTTAGATTTACGCATTTTTTGAGAGGTTTTACACCACAATTCTACAAGCAAAATCGACACAGTTTCAAAACTTATCTCAAATATATTAACGAGGTAAATGTAACGTATGCCAGTTAAAAAACTTTCGGATTCTAATACGGAACAAGTGTTTATTGGGCATTATAGGTAAATAACATAGGAACTTAGCCAACAGAAGCGACAGTTGCATTTCACGTCAGATAAACAAAATAAGTCTCTTCCACAAGCTTTTCCATCTATGAAAAATTGAACGCGTCATCGTTTGCAAGTTTTACAGGTTCGATTTTGACACCAAACGACTTATGTCTATTAATTAAAAGCGCATAAATACGTCATTAATTTATAATAAGGAAAATGCTGTTTGACGTGACAAATGTCTACTAAACATGTAGATCGTTCAAACTTTAAAACGAAAATAGAACCTCAAGCAGTTGTCAAAATGCCACTCGAATGCCATTCAATTCTTGAATTTCATGCTACTGCACCTAAAAAACAAGACGATTTATCAATAGCACCAACCAAAAGGTTCTATCATGGTTTAATTTTTTTTATTTTTCAAAGTAGCATTGTTTGCTGATAGTGACAAGACTATGTTTTTTCTCTGATATTTGACTTCATAAACTTCCTTTCCAATATGTTTTTTTATTGATTCCATGCCAATCAGTTTAGCTTGGTAGCAATTAATTTTACTAATGTCTCCGACTACCCCTGTGCTCAGACTCATTATTTTATTATTTTCTTTAAATGGTGAATGGTTTATGACCAATCACAATTAAGTTGCTTAATATTTTTATACACTGCAGATAATGTTGATTACTTCAAGTAAAATGATTTTAAAACATTAATTCAGAAATATAACGCTAAAAGTTCCAATGTTATTCTCTTCGTTTTGTCAATATCAAAAGATATTTCAATCACTGAAATCTCAATATGAAACCGCTAACTTATACTTAAAAAACACATTCTGTATAATCATGAATATTTTTTAAATGATCTGTTTTGTCAAATTAGTATTCCCAAAATACTTTAAAGTAATAATCTTAAAAATATTTAATGATATTGTTCGGTCGGTATCAAAAGCTTGTGCTTCACACTACCGTACCGTACTTATTTTGCTAAGGAACTAAGCGACCGACTATAATTTCGTTAGTTTATTCCTTTAGATGGCGCAAATGACAAGTTATACTTGAATTTGAACTATTACAATGAAGATTATCTTCAATACATTCATCATCAGCCTATCGCAGTCCACTGCTGGACATAGGCCTCTCCCAATGAGCGCCATCGCGCCCTGTCTTCGGCTTGCCGCATCCATCTTCTGCCTGCAACCTTCCGCAGATCGTCACCCTACCTTTTTTTTTTTTTTTTTTTTTTTTTTTTACATGGGGAAATCCTCATGGATGCCCACCGCCCTTGGGGGAGGGCGGAGGGGTATGTCGGACTCATACCGACTAAAACCCCATGGTGGCCGACCTCTGCGCATTAGAGGGACCCCGGGATATCTTAAAGAACACGTACCGGTGCCCCTCACGCACGTTGCCCTTGAGGCCCGTCCCGGGGAAGGCTTTCGCCAACCCCAAGTTCCGCTTGCAGTGCATGCCACTCGTGCACTACAGCCATCCCTGGATACGAATAAAGAGCAGCCAGAGCCCCCACTCCAACCGCTCTCGAACCCAAAAGGATCTCCCTCGTTAGCAGGTGCCGCCACCCCCTCAAGGGGCGGACGGCCCGGGTTGTCCGTTAAGGACTTCCCGGTCCCGCTGTCTCCGAGTGAAGTTGCGTCTCACGCGACCTTGCTGAGTCTCTGGCGGAGACTCAGTCTCCATGTCCTCAACGGGTGGGGTTCCGCACACTTGATCTCCTTTCGCCTTATCGGCGATTGGAGAAGGCAGGGTCACCCTCACCCGTTTCCTCCTTGGTGGCTTGCAGCTTTTGCCGCCCATCCTATGGTTGGCCCGTCGGCCAAGATCCGCACACACGGAGCACCGGAGTGGCGCAGCGCATCGGGCCGCCAGGTGACCCGGCTTCCCGCATGCGTAGCACTGTGTGCTGCGATCCACCCCGCCCTTGCAGAGTGCCTTGACATGCCCAAACTCATGGCACCGGTAGCACTGCAAGGGCCGTGCTCCTAGTACCTCCACTCCAGCTGACGTCCAGCCGACCAAAATGCGCCCTCCTTCCACCACCTTGCACATGGCGGCAAGTGGGCAGCGCACCCAGATGGTGCCCAGGGTTAACGGTGTACGGCGGATTTCTCCCACCTTCACGTCTTCCGCTGAGCATCCACCGGTTTCAGCGACTGCCCTCTTGACCTCCTCTGAGGTAACTCCATCATCGAGGTCTACGACCCTGAAGTCCCCGGTCTTCACTGGGCGCGCAATCCTCACACCCAGATCACTCAGAGACTCCGTCATCCTCGCCGCCAACGTATCGGCCTTAGGGCCGCACTCGGGGCCTGAAACCTCCAGGATTACGCCTCCCGTGATGGATTTCTTAAACTGGACGCTCTCGATTCCGAGCGTCGACAGTTTGATCCGCTGCTTAGCAGCTGCCATCACGGAGGCGTATGTCGTCCCTCGGTCCGTCACCGTGACCGCTATCGCGGCCGAGCTTGGGACACGGGCCGGTTTGGGCCTGGCCGTCCTCGTGGCTGGGGCCACTTTTGCCTTCCGGCCCGGCCTACATGGTGGCTGGGCCTTCTCATCCGGTTTCTTCGCCTTCCGTTTCACCACAGTCGTCCACGATGATGTGGACGCAGGTGACGAGCCTTCCGGGGCGCCCAATAGTGGTGCTGTTACCGCCGGTAAAGGCACCACGGTAGGGGGATGCGCAGGGATCTGGCTTGATGCCTTGCCCTTGCCATGTTTCTTCCCTTTGGCATTCTCGCCCTTGGGATGCGCAATCTGAGCTACAAATGGAGCCAGCTTTGCATCCATCATGGCTGCGATGCGTTCCATCAAAGCAGCCTCCCGATCCTGCATGGTCTCTGCCACAGATGCCACCGTGCTGACTACCGAGGCTGGTTGGCCCTTCGGGTTGGTTGGAGCCACCATCGCTGGTTCGGCTGCCACCCGTTTGGCCGGATTTTTCCCTCCCCCCAGCCTTGTCAGCTTCACCACCGGGACCAGACTTGGTGCCGAAGGTGCCGCTTTGAGGGCCAGCATCCTATCAAATTCCTGCTTTTGCAGGTGGATCCTCTCTTGGAGTCCATCCAGCTGTGCGGAGAGTGCAGCGATGTTGGAGCGCAGCTCCGCATTTTCCAGCTGCAGCTGCTCGATCTCGGGGTCCTTGGTGGCCCGTTTCACCAACTCCTCTTTGAAGCCTCGGACCTTTGTCACGGCCGTCCGAAGGCTTTGGGCGTAGTTGCCCTGTAGGTTGCCCGAGTTCTCAGCAACATGCTCTACATCCCTCAGCCAGTCGTTCAGGCTGGCGTTCAGCTCCGAGGTGGGCTTCTTGTCGAACTCCTTCACTAGGTCCTCGACCGTAGGAAGGTTCCTTTTTGCCCTCGTGTTGGTGACGGCGAGGAATTCGTCCTCATCGTCACCCGCCTTCCCCTTCAGCGTGGTCTTCTTGGCCTTGGTACCGCCTGAAGCCGCTGGTTTCCGTCCCCTTTTCCTGGTCGACCTGGTTGATATCGTCGACGCCACCGAGGAGACGGACATATAGGAACTGTCCGTCTCATTTCCATCACTTGCCGGTGCCTCTCCTTTCTCCCGATCCATCCTGTGAAACATCTCTGTTTCATTCTTCTTCGTCTCCTCCTTCCCTACATCTTTGGTTGTTTTAGTATCCATACAATTCCCACGAGTATGGGGGATCTAAAAGGTCCGTCGAGTTGGTGCAGATCGTCACCCTACCTGGCCGGAGGGCGTCCTACACTACGTTTGCCGATTCGCGGTCTCCACTCAAGAACTCGTTTACCCCAGCAGCGGTTATCGGTTCTTCGGCAGATATGACCAGCCCACTGCCACTTCAGCTTGATAATTCTCTGAGCTATGTCGGTAACCTTGGTCCTCTGTCGGATATATTTCAGTAACTCAATTGACATTTATTCATTGGGCTGTTGTGATGAAATCCGAAATAACCAAAGCCTTTTGTAGATTAGACGTTTACTAGAAAATCACAATCAAAAGAAGATAATAATATTGCACGATTGAAAAGATAACTCTGGATTAGATTGTTAGATTCAAAATTCTCCAATATGAACCGAAATCTAAAATAACCAAAGCTTTACTTTTTACGTCGTGGGATGAGAAAACACGAGCAGCTGCCCAACAATTGGGCCACCCATGGACGAAAGCAGAGTTGAATGTATGATTAATTAATATAAAAATTATCTAGATTGTAAGTCTCAAATAAAAATAGACAAAGACCTTTATGTAGAGCAATTATCGAGCAAGTTAAAATTCTACTTTTTGTAGAACTTGTGCGTTTAATGTATGAAATTCTTAGACTTAGACATTTCAGGGGGGGGGGGGGGAGGGTTGAAACCCCAAACACCCCCCCCCCCCCCCCCACTGTTTTCCACCATAGGTCTGATTGAAAGGTGTTGGCTTGGTGCTCAAAATGAGCACCGACTATATAGCCGGTGCTCATGTTGCTATTGAGAGAATAACTCAATTTACGCACACCACTGCAGTTTTATGTGGGTCTACTATTAATTAATCTGTAATATTGGTGATAAATAACCTCAAGTTTCTGGATTTTTCTGAGAGAAACTTGTATATTTTAAGAGTGGTGATTGTAACTAACTACTAGTAGTTATCACAGAAAAAAAATCACGAATAAATTCGTTTTCTCCGAAGCACAGTTCATCGATTCATAAGTTGGTGAAAAAAACCATGTTCCGTATGAGGAAGGATGGTGCAAATGCACCGAAAGGTTTATCATAGCTGTAGAAACCTTGTATTTATTTGCACCGACTGTGCCAATGTTTTCCGAGCTAATAACTGCATATATAACTACAAAAAAACATTTTTACCTGGTCATTCTACTTCTAAAACTTTGAAATTTATTGTAGAGGTACATTAGGATAGTCATAATGTGTGGTACAAATTTCATGAGATAGACTTTACCCGTTTACATTTTATACCGTTTTCAAAGTTTCAACTGAGTATTTAACAGGGTTCCGTAGGTGCTAGAATCGGTGCAAATTAGGTGGTGACTCCTGGTGGTATCCTCTATCGATCCCGCAACGTTCTACAAATGTACGAATTATGTCCTATCTTTTTTGGATTTTAACTAGCCTATTAACACAACTTATCTAAAAACACGTATAAAATCTAAATTAAATTATGAAACCTTACTAATATTTGTTCACACAATCGGAACACATAGACGAAACGAATATTGTGAAGAAATTACTATAATACGGAGTACTATTTGAGTATTTGTCCGAATATTTTTGTATGGAAATTTGCCTTGATTACTCTGCTTCTTTGCAAAATTACGAGTGATATAAATGTGAAAGCTTGGGAGTGTATACATTTTTGTGCAGCTGACTGTTCATATACAGACAGCGTCAGAGATAAGTATCCCCATTGCACAAGACACCCAGCTATAAATCCTTTCAAAAAATTGTAATACTTAAAATTATTTTTAGGCTTACATATGGTTATGCAAATATAATCTATTTTTAAAGGCAAAACTTCTCCATACGCCGCGGTGGTGATTTGAAGGGATTTGAAGCTGGGTATTATAATGCAAGGGGGATACTTATCTATGACGCTGTCTGTACATATTTCGATTTATCAAATAAGTTTGTGAATATTAAAAAAATCAGTAACGGAATTTCTTTAAAAAGTGCCAGCACGAAGTAGCACTTCACCACGCTGCAGGAACTTCACGGATGGTATATTAAAATATGGCGAGCACCGTGCGCAAAGTGCCGCGATATCGCGCGCCCGAATAAAGGTAATTTATGACTTTTTAATGCGGCTCCACCGCTGCCGCCGTATTCAATATAATGCGCGTATTCAATTCCAACTTAGATGGTCTATTCAACGTCAATTGACTAGTTTTATTTATGACTATCTTATGACATTTTACTTGTCTTTTTGAAAAAAATGTTTTATTACAAGTTAGATATAAACGAATTGCTGAGATTTCAACAAAAAAAAAGGTTTTCTTGTACACAACATATTTTCCTAAATACACGTACATATTTTCACTTCACAATTATTGATTGCCATATTGGTTTTAATTTTTCTTTTAATTCATCGAAAGGGCTTAAACGCCGAGCGGCCACACCGAAAAAGATTCAAAATAATAAAACAAAAATAAATAGTATTTAGATTGCCATTGGTTAAAAAGCAACGGGTTTTTAAAATTCTGATAGGTACTGATTAAAAAAAATAGAAGAATCTCTCCCTATTGCCATACTTGGGAAGACTCAAGAAAAACGTTATTATTTTCACAGAAAATATGTTATTTTCCAGTACTCTTGAAGGCTGACGACAGATTATAACAACAGGGCCATAACTCTGGAGTATCATTAATCTGATGTCTCGGCACCTTCGAGATCTTCTATGGCCATAATCTTGAATTCTATTCTATGGCCAATATCAGTGCACGAAAAGAGCTTCTTTGAGGCGCACTTGAAATCCTTTCACCACACTAGTTCGAAACAACTAGTGACACGATAAGAAGATGAAGATCTTGAAATTTATATAATTTGATTTACTCAAACTTTATTGACCCCTTCTAAAGAATAACAACAAGTACATTATTAATAGGGTATTCTTTGCCATTTTTGTAACTGTGGATTTTCTTTGGCTTTTTTTGTATATTAAAGTGTAAGTTTTTTAGTTATGTGCTGCAGATAACAAAAAACCTTAGCCATTTTTTCCTACAATGTTGTAATATTTTGCTAAATTTACCCAAAATAACATAATCCTAAAAAAAGCTTTGGTAAACAATTTACCTTACCAAACTCTCTCATTGAATAGACCTACCTCAGGATCCGATTACCGGACTACCTGTACACTCACGGAAAGAATACGGACAAATTTCCTTTGTTTTACAAATAATGGATTAAATTGAAGAAAATGTTTTATAATCAATTTAATTAGCCATTATTTATAACTAGCAACGTTTATATTTTCTAATGCAAAAGAGGAAAAACAAAAATATTCAGAGAAAAGTGTGTAATTTTTGTTTCTCTTATTGAAAATAATACGGGTATTACTCGTATTTTATTGTAAAAATTTACACGTCTAAGACTATATTTAGAATTAATGAATTTTATTATTTTATTACTTAATGACAATAGAATTTTCGTATCCAACTGTACATAAAAAGATACATACATTTATCCAATTCCCTCTCAACAAAGGCATCGTTGGCTTCATTGAAGACCCTTCGCGATCCCATACGCTCGACCACATTCTCATGTATATAGTGAAGCGTGGTCACACGAGCGAGATACGCACTGAATAAAACACAAGCTCAAATAAAATAGAAAGAACAAAGGATTGCGGGAAGAGGTACCTACCTACTAGGATAGCGTTTGTTAGGATATTCGAAAAAAACTCTACAGACAAAGAGGAAATAATGATGATAATGGCCACCACGACGCGACGCGACGTATCCGTTGACGGCCTTGTCAAATCGGATTTCCTAAGTTTTGCGTTGAGTTGGCTCGCAAATCCAAATTTAGTTTTAAATGTCCTGTTGCAAGACGCACAGAATAACTGCACTAAGAGTTATATTAGTAATTGATTGATTCAGGCGTCACTTTGCGGAAATCCATAAATATCAACAAATTACATAAATATATTTAGTAATAAATCCGCTTGATTTCTAAACAAAGGTTTTAATTAACTTAACTTTAGTTTAGAACTTTAGTACATATTACTATATTATAAACCAAAGAGTCAACGAACAGAAACTCTCGTTTCGAACTTCGGCGAGTCCACACCTCCTGATGATGCCTCGTGTAGAGGCGAAACACGTGTCGTATCTTTGAACTTTGGTTTTCTGTTCGTTGACTCTTTGGTTTATAATATAGTAATATGTACTAAAGTTCTAAACTAAAGTTAAGTTAATTAAAACCTTTGTTTAGAAATCAAGCGGATTTATTACTAAATATATTTATGTAATTTGTTGATAGTTATATTAGTATACACTCGGGCGAATGAACATGACACCCGGCTGACACTCTCGCTCGGAACTTGATGCTTCTCGCGCTGCCCCGCGCGGCGCCCTCCGTGTTTCTTCTTCCTCTAATTACGAAGCCTTATCATTACCAAGTACATATTACAGGACCTCTTCTCTATCAAGATTATCCAATTCCACGGTGTACTTTGCACAAACGTCATTCGAGCCAGGTGTCATGTTAATTCGACCGAGTTATACTACGTACGTTTGTTCGGATTTTCGTAAACAACTCTACCTAAGACAAAGAGGAACTCATGATGATAATGGCCACCACGACGTATCCGTCCACTGCGAACCTTGTCGAATTGGATTACCTTTATGGATATGGCTCGCAAGCCCAAATTTAGTTTTAAATGTCCTGTTATGCAATACAATACAATACAATCTTATCTAATCTTCTTAATTCCATTTTGATACATTTTGGTACACTTGGATACGTCAAAATATAATAATAATAATGTTAACATTTAGGTACAATCAGTACTAAAGTTATCCGCAATAGCTTCGTCAATAGTATAGTAAGATTTTTAATTAATAATTTTCTTATTTTAAATTTAAATTCATTTAAATCTAGGTTACGTATATGTCATCGGATAATTTGTTATAAAGTTTAATACTTAGACATACAAAGCTTTTACCGACCTTGGCAAGTCTGTGAGCTGGGGTAACAATTATTGTTTTTATTACGTGTATTATAATTTTATGAGTATCAGTGTGTTGTTTGAAATCTTTTTTATCTGTTGCAGGACGCACAGAATAACTGCCCAGATGAGTTATTATATGAGTATACATAGATAGGCTTTGGCTTTATTTTACGTTTCCGTTTGGCGTCAAGGTCTTCTAGACGGGTTTTTTCAAAGCTAAGCTGAAGCTAGCTGCGCGTTAAAGTTACGATAAACTTGGACTTTTGTTCCTAAATTATTTCTGCAGAGTCTCTCTAAGTTTGTGTGCACACGGTGCGAGTGTGTTTCTGAAGTTATGTGACGTTGTTGCGCAGTAGCGATTTTTCTTTCATATTTTCTAATGTGTGTTGCGTCTTGCGTCTAACTTCGGGAACGCACTCGTGCACTGCGCGTATTGCAAATATGTACTTTAATTTATGTTGGGTCTGCTTTTATAATAATAATAATAAATAATTAATCTTTTACTGTCACAAAAATAATTTATCAATTATGTTTTGTTATTTAACTTATTTTTTTTTGTATTTTCAGGTAAGTACGGCGATTGTGTTTGAGCAAGTTCCTGTAAGAATATTTGGTAAGTGACCTTGCAAATCATTAAGCAAAACATTCTTAAGATTTTCTCAGTATTTATACCAAATATCAGTTTAAAATTCTGGGGTATAATGAGATTTGTTCACTAATTATGTTTCTTAAGTCTTCGCATTTTCTATTGAAAATAAAAAAATACGCATGAAAGAATCATTTCGATACGTCAATAAGTAAAATCATAACTACTAGGTATTTTTGAATGAAGCAAAAACTAGTGTATTTTTATACATACTCGTACTAGCTCTACTGTGACACACTATCCAATGATTTTGCATACACTAAGTACTACTCGGGCGAATGAACATGACACCTGGATCGAATGACGTTTGTGCAAAGTTCAGCGTGGATTTGGATGATCTTGATAGAGAAGAGGTCCTGTAATACTTGGTACTTGGTAATGATTAGGCTTCGCAGTTAGAGGAAGAAGAAACACGGAGGGCGCAGCGCGGGGCAGCGGGAGAAGCATCAAGTTCCGAGCGAGGTGTCATGTCCATTCGCCCGAGTAGTACATTTTAGTCTAGGTATTAAGTTTTCTCATACTGTTAGTTTTCCTAAGAAAATAAAATAAATGAATAAACTCTTGTTTTGAGTGTACAAAATAGTCTTATTAAGTGCGTAGCGTGGCCTCCCTGCCCAAGACACGGTATCGTCGCAATGCGGTCTTCGGCCGGCTATTTTCAAATTATATATCTCTGTTGAACACGCCGCTAAGTGGTGTTGAATGTCTTTATCCTAACAGACTACAATGATATTGAGGGTTTTTTATGTAAACAACTAACGAATCATGGTCTTGTCAGAATCTTGTCGTGAAGATATCACGCCTTACCATAATCAAAACAGTGCTACACAGTTTTTTGAAAAGCATGAATGAGTGAATGAATTAATGATTGGTTAGTTACAGACAGGTCTTATGAATGTATTAAGTCACATACTTCACTGTACGAGTAGAATACAGTATACAAATTTTCTATTAATTGGGCAGATGCAGCAATGCTCGACGTTTTGATGACTAGTCTCTAAAGCTCAATAATATTATTTGCTTTGTACTAAAAATTCCTAATCAAGATTTACACAACCAGGGGCAGCCAGGGTTCCGCGCCCCGGGCGCCAAATTCAGGGGGCGGCAAATCCAAAAGATTTTTAATCTAATGAAGTGATTTTTCGAACTAAACTTAAGGCGTTAAAAATTTGCGGCTCACTTCGTTCGCCGCGATCTGCTTTATTCTGTTAGTTAATTTGGCAGGGGTGACTTAACCTATTGTGCAGGGTGTGCGTTGCACACACGAGTGCCACTCGCCGCAGGTGCCTGAGGGCGGCCAACGAGCGCCACTCGCCGCGAATTCCCTGGGGCGGCAGCGGATGCCTTGGCCGATCGCCAGGCGAGTGGTGCTCTGTGATTTTCAGGTCTAAATCAAAGGCGTAAAAAATTTGTTTCAACCACGTTTCAATCACGTTTATTTAGTTAGTTGATTTTGGGTGATAACGCGATTTGTGAAGCGAATATTTGCGGCTTGCTGTGCTCGCCGCGATAAAATATACGCTGTTATGAGTTATAGTATCCTAATAGAGTGATTTTCAGGACTAAATTAAGCTTCTGCTTCAATCTATTAGGCAGTTTGGGTTCTAATTCAGTGATTTTTAAGACGAAACTAAAGGCGTAAAAGTTTGCAGCTTGTTTCAGATTTATGTTAGCAATAACAAAAATAGAACGGCATTTCCCTAGTAAACTAAAAGCCTAAAAAAATTTCCTTCGCTTCGCTCGCCGCAATCGGATTTCATAAAGTAGAGTTTTTGAGTCCTTATAAAGCAATTTTCCCTGTAGTAGGTATATTAATACCCTAAAAAATTAGCGGCACGGAACTCTTCGCTCGCCGCGATCCGATTTATCATATTGCTTGTTTTTGGGTCCCTATAAAGTGATTTCTAGCACTAAACAAAAAATAAACAATAAAAAAAATAAGCTTAACATAGATAGAGCAGCGCTAGACCGGTCATTGCACCGTTCTTTCCGGGAGGCCTATGTCCATCAATGACCGTCTGATGGCAAAATGAGGATAATGATAAAGGTAACAATATAGGCGGGTGGGGGCGGCATTTTAAAATTTTTGCCCCCCCCCCCCACGAAAGTTTCTAGATCCGGGGCTGATGCTTATACGCTGTGCAAAGTAGAAGCCAGCATTCTGGTCACTAATCAAGATTTGTTTTACCTACAAGAAAATAAGAAAATTTCCGAAAAATAGATTCATTTTCGGGAATTTTCTTATTTACTTGTTTCATATAAATCAGCCGCTCTGTGGTAATGAACTTCCTGAAACCGGATATATAAATTAATTACAATAATATTTCAGTCGGCTTGCGATACTCAGCTCACTTTACCATCTAATACAGCCGGCTGGGTAATTATCCCTTCGTAATTTATTATTATGGCTTCGGTTATTGTTATAAGCGAACCGATAAGCTTACAGCGGGTGATTTTTCAGCGACCTATAACTTCTGGTGTAATAATATGCTACAACACAAATAATAAGCATAAATTCGATAAATGTTATTTATTGTTACGAAAACCTATGTGATACATTTAGAATCCTAATAATAGATTTGGTCTAAAACCCTACCACAATCTTAGACAGTAAAAATGTTATTTTATTATATATTAATTTAAGGAATTTATATCAGTAAAAATAATAATTTCAATAAATCTATTGCTATTCTATCTATCTATGCTTACAATAAAGAAAACGACTCTTACATTTTGGTTAAATTATTCTTATCAATACGAGTAAAACATATCGAATCGCTCCTCTACACGCTCCGCTTGTATACAATCACGGGTTTACCCGAAAATTTCTGTGAATGTGAACAGAATTGGCGGATTCATTGAAACGCGCCCAAACGGCATCGGACGCCAATTAGCTCGTTCAACATCAACGGACATAGTACACGATGAAATACAGAAGGGGAAATTTGTCAGCCATACTAAATGCGCACTGACTGTATAGCTGGCAGAAAGTGGTTGTGAAGAGCCGAATTTCTCAGTGGCAGGTACGTCTTGATACAGCAATGTCCAGCTGTGGACAACTACGGCAATATCATAATAATCATAATTTGAAAATGTTGTTCGATTCAATTGTTTGTATTGGAAGAAATACAAATTTAAGCAAATAAATACAAAACAGTGTAAAGAAATATATATACTCAGGAAAATAATTTCATCAACACGATAAAATTATTTTGTAAGTTTTTGCTAAGTTTTTAATTGAATTTATTAAAAAGACCTCTAAATTACATCGGTTCTGTTGCAATGTTTAGAACTACATAGATAGGTATTTGAGAACCATAAGGCACAAAAGTTTTATAAAAATTGCTTGTATATCCCTTACTGGTATTGTGTGTACTGTGTTACATTGGGTTTTATAGTAGTTGCCGACTGCACGAGTGGATGATAATTTGTGCGCGAGCACGGCTACTCGGTATTTACATTCTGAATTTTACATTTACGTTTGTTTACATTTTATCATGATTATAATAGTACTCTGTGATTACTTTATCTTGGTTTTTTATGTATGTTATGAAGTTTTTTGTGATATTTGGTTCCCTGGCTACAAGCTCTGCTAAGTTAGGAGGGCTATGCATAAATATAATAACGAACTCTGTGTTTTGAATAGCTTATAGTAGCTCTGTGTTGTGCTCTATAAATATAACAGCACGATGAGTTATTTTTTTATTTTTTTTTTAGTTTTTCCAACCCTTTTAATAATGTAGGTATTTAGTAGCCGACGGACTCCCGCAACTTCAATTGCCTTGCATATTTCAATCAATTATTATCAATAAATATCAATTTTTTTCTTAGTACACACATTTAGATCTTAACGAACACATCCTCCAAGTTCTACTTTAGTTTAGGCTTAAGCTTAGTCCTGACTGACTAAGTAGCCGATAGGGCTAATTAGTCAGTCAGGACTAAGCTTTTTATATATATTTATGACTCTACCCATTCAAACAACCACGCTGAACGTTGATTTACAGTAATTTCCATTTAAAATGTAGAGGCAATTTCCAAGCATTCAGGACACGCAAACAACTTGATTCTCCGTCGATGAATGTGCTCACTCGGAGGACGCTGCATTGCGGCAGCGAGCTCCAGGACCCAAGGTCTGAGAGAAGCTCCTTGTTCATAGCTCTCTGTAGCTTCCAGGGTCATTAATATTCAAGCTTTGTCTGGACCTTGCTACATGAGTTGGTTATTATTCAAAACATTGTTTAAACAATAATAGTTAAAAAAAAACAAAATATTATTTGAAAATCTATGGATGTGGACAATTATAAAACCTTTTTTTTTGGTCACTTACTATCTAAAAGTCCAATAAACTTTTTTTTATTTTTCTGGAAAATAAAAATATATTCTTTTTCCCTTTTTTTTATGCAATTTAAGCATAGAGTTATGCCTCTACCAATATTTGCCATTGGTCTTTAAATCAACTGATCCTTTATTTTTTCCGCAATCATTTTGTTTATAGACGACACCGTGGCTTAGTCGGTAGTGACCCTGCCTACGAAGCTTGGTGTTCCGGGTTCGATCCCCGGCCGGGGCAAATATTTGTGACGAACACAAATGTTTGTTCTCGGGTCTTGAATGTTGTGATGTCCATGCCACCTGCGACACAGGGAATCCTAGTGCAGGAGTGTGAGTGTGTGAATGTTTATTGTTACGAGTTAGATACTACATTGTTTATTTTCTACTTAGGTATTTTCCAATAAAAAGTATTTGACAGAAGCCATTAATGACTACAAGAATAAATAGAAACCTGTATCGTTCACGCCCGGGGGGCTGGGGGTCAAAGCCCCCACGTCTGTCGCGTCACCACCTATCCGACGACCCCTACGCAGCCACATCTGTGCTCCGCGGAGTAATGGATGACATTCGCAAAGCAGAAATACTTCCATAGATGCACAGGTTCTTAAATCTCTCGCGTGGCAAATACTACGTTCAGTACCAATTTTGGTGTAGTAAGTTTATGGGCTGAAAAAGACATGACGTACTTTTGTTCTAATACAATGTGGGCGATGCCACAGGCCGGGAAAACCCCTAGTCTAAATTTTTTTCAAAATAATTCTTAAATTCTCATTGTGAAGTATGACTTATTTCATTAAAAAAAACAGTCTTATCGTGTTTTTTCGAACCAGTGTGGTGAAAGGATTTCAAGTGCACTTCAAAGAGGCTCCTTCTTCAAAAAAAATCTGTAAAACCAGATTTGTAAAAAATACCGAAATAAATACCTAACTCAAAAAATTTGTATTGATGTCGCTGTCAGTGAAAATTACCACACTTAGATTAGACACGTTAGATTACTTGGTCATAGTAGATCTAGTGCTCTTAAAGAATACATTTATAATCAGAAGCTCGTGTTCTAGAATACTTGCTCTGTGACTTTTAATTAAAAGACATGTTACAGGAATTCCTAATTAAAGGAATATGTTTAGAAATGTGTGCCTTTGTGAGATCGGAGGAATCTGGGAATAAAAGAAAATGAGTTTGTTATTTTGTAATCTAATAAGGACTGAAAAACAAAGGAAAACGGATCTGTTGTACCCAATCTTCGTGGAATAGCAGATGTTATTTTGGATAAAGGGTACTTACTGTGAAAACATTTTGTAGTCGACAGAAGATAGTGTTAAAATAATGATTTTTTTACAGGTTTTTTGTCAATTACAATTAAAACCTTCAAAAGAAAAACACTGTTTATTTAATGTTATTCAGAAAAGAACTAACCTTTTATACTCAGGCAAAACGGCGTCCTAAAAGATGGGTTTAACAAAAAATGATATATTTATATCTTTATTTAGTAAAGCTTTTAAAGCTTTTACCAGTAGCTATGTACTCTGTGCTTATCTTAGGTTTATGGAGCAAACTACATTACTTCGCTTTACCTACAACTTCTATATTGTCAAGCTTGGAGGTACCGCAAAGGGTGGGAGAGGTACCGCAAAACGAAGTTCATCTCAATTTTGTAAAGCTTCTGAGTAAAGTTGTAACGTTTGCTGCTGTCTCTAAAACGTGTCTGAAATAAATTACTTCTCCCATTTGTCACTACAATGGCTAGCGCACATCGGCGCTCGGTACGGCAGAGCATTTAAAATTTATCAATTGAAGTTTATACATACTTATATAATTGAAATAAGGTACATCTTTCCGTCTCTCACAGTCTTTGCGATGATTCTGGACGCGTCTACAAAAGCACTTCAATACGAGAGGTATAATTTAAATACTCCACGTCGGGGAATCGCGGAGCATAGCGCGGGAGCATTGGAATATAAACCTTATTTCGATTAGGTAAGTATTAAATTCAATAGATAATTTTCTTTATATTTTTATTTATTTATTGCATAAGAATTAGTACATAAAGATAAAATAAACATCTAAAAAGCCACGAATGGTTTGACTTAGATGTAAGCTGGTTCTCCTAGTATATACAGGTTTAGGTTTTAAAATGCTCTGCCATACCGTCTGCCCAGTTTGCGCAGGTCATAAATCTACTCTTTAAAAGCGCGGCTCGGGGACGATACAGAACAACCTAGACTAGAACAATCCAGATAACACTGGAATACGGAATAGTTTCTATGGATATAGTATCCTATCAGGCAAGTGCTACAATTCATTTTGGTTACCTACCAAAACAGTTGATATTTAAATTAAATTTAGCAAGTTATTAATATAAATAACTCCAAAATAATAAAAATAAAGATTTATAGAGCTAATGTATTAAAATAGAATTTTTTACTTAGTTAAGGGGATCTTCTTCTTCTAATCGTGTCACTAGTTCTTTGGAACCTTACGTACATTCTTTGTGTTAAAAGGATTGAAGGGATAAAATATAATGAAAAAAGTGGCTGCAGGCGCGTACAAGGTTTAATTTACAATGCATCGAAGTTACGGGCGTCAACCATATGTATAAATCTAAATAAAAGTTATATCTATCCTATCCTACTTCCTACTAATATTATAAACGCGAAAGTTTGCAAGGATGGATGGATGGATGTTTGTTCCTCTTACACGTAAAAACTACTGAATGGATTTTAATGAAACTTTACAATAATATAGCTTATACATCAGAATAACACATAGGCTACAATTTATAAAGATACCTGCGCAGACGAAGTCGCGGGAACCAGCTAGTATAAAATATACTTGTGTGTTTTTATTCACAGTTTATATTAGAACTTTTGGTTCATAAAAACTGTGACTACGCGGTGATCATTAAATCAAATAAAATTAAATATTGTTTTTTGTTGGCTGTACAGGTACACGGTAAGAAAACCCTTAATTTGTCTGTCCAGGGTTTATTGGGTCAATACAGTACAACTCCTGAGGGAGTTGTATAGTGGGGTCGAGGAATGAGGGTCTGACCTAGGGTCTAACGGTTCTGGAAGTCTAGGCTATAAACTTGTGAGAATGGACAAGGATATTTTATTAGATAAAACTATTTTACGTCAAGATAAGAAATATAAGTGGCCTGTTGGGATTTAAACTTGGTACTCGCCTTTAATGGCCAAGTTTGGCATGCGTAAGTTAGGCATGGTGTTAAGCATATATTCATTGCTTTTGTTTTTAATTCTGTAGGTTTGGCCATTAACAAAGAAACTGCTAGAAAAAGTCAGAGTATGCCAACGCGGAATGGAAAGAAGCTTTATTGGATTAAAGTTAAAAGACCGGGTAAGAAACAAGACAATTCGAAGCAGAACTAGGGCGGATGACGTAGTTCAGAGAATATTAGGCCTTAAATGGAGTTGGGCCGGCCACATACAACGCTTGGACTCAAACAGGTGGAGCCATGTACTTAGCAACTGGACACCCAGAGGCACAAAAAAAAAGAAGGGGAAGACCTTCAACAAGATGGAGTGACGACATCGTGAAGGTGGCCGGAAAACTCTGGCCAAGAAGAGCAAGGGATAGAGATAATTGGAGAACCTTGGAGGAGGCTTTTACCGCCACAGGCGGTCCGTACACAATCGAACCTTAATATATTTTTAATAAGTACTTTGTTTTAATTTGTAAAGTGTTATAGGAAAATAAAGCTTTTTTTTTTACTTTATTATACTCGCCTTTACAAAAAATAATGGTGTAGTTGCTGTTTGTGCGTCGACATTTTAAGTAAACGACGAATTCGGTTGCGTTTCGTGCGTTCTTCAAAATATTCAAAATCATGTACCAAGTTGGTAACGATTCGTGATCTTTTCAAGTACATTATGAGTTATGCCATAGACCTACAAACATTTTTGTTTCTGACATGTATTTATATCAATAAATTAATATTATAAATGTATCTATATACTCTAATGTGCTTATTTTTGAAGAACATTATCGACTTGCTTTATACTGATAGAAAATTCGTAAATAGTTTTCAAAACCTTTTTACGCTTTCAGGTTAATAAGTTTGAAGAGCCTTTACATACATAAGTTGAAACCGTTGTTCAGTATTTTCAGTTAGCCTACATAAACTCCAGATATTGATAAAGTAAAGGTAAAGATTCAATGTAATTGTAGTCATAGAAGTGTCTTACAATACAGTAGTAATAAAGGCAAAGGTTTTTTTATTTAAGCAAACTGCAAAAAAGAGGGGCTATTTGCTAAAACAATCTTTTGAGTTTGATGAGAATGTTCCTATAATCTTTAGCAGCTTTACAAATCGGGTCAATCTGTTGAACCGGATCTAACCGGTTCCATCTGGATCCACATCGATCTAACTTTTTCCATTACCGGAGAGAGATCCATCAGGCCGCCTCACAACTTCACACGTGTGAGCTGATAATTCGTAAAAGGAGAAATATTTATGAAGCAAATAACTATTTATTACAAATAAACTCTATAATTTTCGTTTTTAACTTTGTATTCAAGTTTAAAAATATCATAAATTTACGTCGTAACATAATCATAATTCTATTTATGAAAGAGAGCATCAGATTTATCATTTCTTGATATTAATGTTGTTGTGTGTTGTGCGTGTTGTGAATATAACCTTATATAAGCAGTATTAAAACATAAATAATTAATAAACTACATGTTTACATCTTTTTCAAAATATTGTAATCTTCATATTAAAATCTAAAGAATTCATACATAAATTTCTAACGCAAAAATCATTACGGAGCTCTTATGTCGGTAACTGTACCCGGCCTAGTAACCCTGCCTTCAGGGCATTGGATAAAAAGCGCGTATAATCAGAGAGATATAATTTATCTTCTTAATTAATGGGAAATAAATTATGAGCTTGAAGCCAAATCTTATTAATATAAAGGGAATTTATAAATAAATAAATTTGGAATTTCCTTTGATAACGCTTAATGAGTTGATAAGGCTTTGATGCTTGAGATGTTTGGTAATCTGTCTTTCCTTCTGTCTTGTGAGAGCTAGTGGAATTATCTATTGTTTAACTTTATAAGCTTTATAAAGTTCATAACCTCAGAATGACTGTATGTACAGTCGGCTCTATAATGATCTTTACACACAGCTTACGTCGGTGTTCTCCTGTGATTAAACCACTCACACAAACACATCATGTGTGTGTGAGTAAACTACTGATGTGATTAAACCACTTAAGATATACCCATAATATAAACCACAGGTGGTTTAATCACAGGAGAGCACCGGCGTAAGCTGGGTGTAAAAACAATTACAGAGCTGACCCTACTACATACATACCAATTGCAGCCCCTTTATTAGGCCCTGAGCTATACGTACTTACTATCAAATATCAGGACCATTAGGCCATAGAAATTTAGGGTGATTAAGTTAATTTTAACATAATAACTTCTTGCAAAGTTAATAATTTATTGAATTATAAATAAGTGTAATTTGCTATTGAGAATCTTCAATACTTATTAAGAAACAGAATTTACTCCAGTTCATTTTATTATAGTTATTGAAAAACCAACAGCTACAATTTTAGGTTATGGATATCTTAAATAAGTTTTGTATATAATTTCTTCAATTAAAATAGCAATAGTAGGAGACCTTGAGGTCACCTGTAAGCCCCAACCTCTGGCTGGTCACTGGTTAATTTTTAAAGCAATCTGATAAAACGAATATTTCACCTACACTATAATATTATTCATAACATTATAAGTTATTCATGTATGCAAAGGTAACAGAAATAATAGTAACATGAAACGGTTAGTATCAGTTTTTATCGATATACCTAGTTCACGAAAGGAGCCTCTTCGAGGCGCACTTGAAATACTTTCACCACACTAGTTTGAAGGAACTAGTGAAACGATATGAAGAAGAATCAATAGTGAAAAAAAGGCTAATATTTAACCTGTATTCTACATTAGAGCGAGCGAAAAAAAACAAATAAATTTATGAATTAATTTATATTATATCAAAGATCGAACAATATTAATATTGTTCGATCTTTGCTCAGTATAAAAAAAAAATATATTTAGGGTAGGATAATTTATTTGTCATCCGCCTTTTCTACGACTACCGTCATTCCGAAATGTTGGATCGGCAAGCCTGCTCGCCGCGCCACCTACTACCGGCGGCTAGAACTTGACACGACCAGTTGCGCTTTGGTTTTCGCATATACCACACGTATTCATTCATCGCCTGCCGCGTGAGACGTTCTCATAGTGATTGTGCTTGTGTTGTGCTGATTGACTTGGTAGCTACCATCATAATACCCTGGATTTGGACTGCTGAAGCCATGCTTAGCTGGTCTGCATCAGGAGTGTAGAGTGGAAGTGGCAGAGGTAGGTGGCTACATTTTATTTACCCTGTGTCGGCTGAGCAAGATCCTTCCTACCATTAAGTTTCTTCGATATTTTAATTTTAATTTTACCAGCACCTATAAGGCCCCGACAAATATTAATAAAAACAAAGACATTAATAATAACTCAAGTTATTAATTAATAATAATTTATAAGCATACAAAGAAGCAATGCAGCCAGTATCCTCGGCACTCTGCCATCGGGTATCGAGTTGGAGCAGTTGAGCTACTTATAGATCGTTTGCAACGGTCTATGGGTGGCCCAATTGTTTCCTTTTGTAATATAGATTGTAGTAGTTAACTTAAGCTGTAGGTAATAAATTCTACTCAGTGTTATTTATAAGCTATTGTTATTTTCATAAGTTGAAAACAAACAAAATAAAACATTGATTTGACTTGATACCTGGGTGAGCCCCTTGTTATAAATACATACCTTTGAACTATAAATATATGTACTGTCTAAATATAACAAAATTGTGTGAGATTTCGTGCTGACCGACTAGCTAGACATTTCAAGGTTACCAGCGCAATTTGTAAAATAAATAGGCTGGCTCATATTATTCTGTTAGTATGTTTTTAATTTCCATAATGGTATTATTTTTGCAAATGTAGGACTTAAGATTTATTAACATTATGAAGGCAAAATTTTGTGTGGGTTAACGCAAGGCGAACCCCTCCGCTGGCCATATAACCTTCTTGGCCATTCACGTTAAATAAAACTATACGCTGTATTTGATAACTGTGTGTTTAAGATGATGTGCAAGATTATTATAGTGTGCATTTAAATGAATAAGATTTTGTTAGGCGCGTGTGCAAGGCGTGTTTACTTCGTCCCCCGTCAAAATGGCAGAAAATTATTATCAGATTATGACGTATAACGTCTCCTTTTGCTGGATTCTCGAAGGGGTAGACAGATGGGTGCTTGCTGCTCAAAACTGAAGGAAACGTCCACTGAGTTTTGCGTCAAAATGATAAATTTCTTAATTTTACCGGTGAAGTTGTTTAAATTTTGGTAAAAATAATACCATAAATCTATTTGTTCAATGTTTTGATGACACGGATGGTTGAATGGCAAGAGTATTAGACTTCCACGCCGGTTTCGTGGTTCGATTTCCGCTGCAGGATAAAAATGTGTGTGATGAACATCGGTGGTTTACCAGAGTCTGGGATGTATTATGCCTTGATCACACGTACCGAGCAAACGGCCAAGACAGTGCTCTAGGCCGAGAAACATTTTACTGTCTCGCCCGTTTGCTCGGTACGTGTGATCTAGGCATTAGTATTCTATCAGTCACCTGGTTTCCATAGTACAAGCCTAATTTGGGGCTAGATGGCTTCGTGTAAAAGTCCAAAAACGTTTTATTATTTATTTATGTGATCTTTTAGTAACAATGCTAGGAATATTTTCCCTCTTTGGCAGATTTTCATTATTGAGCACTCTTTGAGCACCTTTAAGGACCCTTCTTCTTGAGTAATTACGAAGGTAATTTGATTTGAGATTGTATAACCATTCCCTCAAACAAATTAATTGTTTTATTGTTCATGGATAACAATTAAGTTCCGTAATGAAACATTTAATAACTGTATTTAGTTTAGTTATTTGTTTTCAATTTTTTTCTCCTGTGAGTCAGCGGCTGCCTCTGGTGTTGTAGCTTCAAAGCAAACCAGAGACATCCAACTCAGCTTGGCTACTATAAATCTTCATTTTAGCCATTGTGAATTCACTGTTGTCTATGAAATGAAAATGAAAATGAAATGAAATGAAAATGAAATGATATTTATTTGCCTGAAGTATGGTCATTACAAGGTCTTATATTAATATTATTATTATTATTAGTTAGGTACACAATACACATATTTCTACTAAGAAACTAAAAAGTACCTACGGAATCCTAAAATAGAACCAGTCTGATTTAATAGGCCTATGAATAAAGAGACAAACATTAATGTATATAGCATACGTATTCGAAAATCTAGCGAACTTAACGTGACACTTAATTATAATTATATTCTTATTTCTATATATATTATACACGTCATATATACCTATATATATATATATTATATTATATTATAAGGTATCTATATTCTTAATTTTAGTTCAGAGCAGGTTCAATCTCCTCTGAATATGACAATAAATCTATTCTAAACTAAAGAATTTCGCCCTGAGGCTCTATTCTAAAAATAAAACTAATTTTCACTTAGAAAAACCCACAAGCCCTGTGGGACGAAATAACATAAAGAATAACTCACGTAAGGGCAGAACCGTACAAATAGGGTGTTCCCCGGGCGGCCGTGGTTTCGACAAATTGTGCCTACCGATGATAGATAGGGTATCCTATTATTATATCACCTATCATATTGTAAGAAAGAATAACCGTATTTTTGGTAGTTATAGGTTTTTATTATTGAACCTATTATTATTATTATTGTAGTGTTTCCTTTTAGGTCTCTCGCATAACGAGGAGGTACGTATTTTCGCGGGCTTTTGGCCAAACGAAAAATCGATGACGTTATGGTATTAATAAAAACTTGCGTACATAACGACAGGTGTTAAGAATAACAGCTTTTTGGAGTTGAATGTATGTCAGTTTGTGAATATCTAAAATTTTAAGGCTGGTGTGTAAGCTGTGTGGATTAACGCCTGTAGATGAGATAATGATTGGAATGGTTTTGACTGTATTTACTTTCCACTGGGTTTTTAATTCTATTGCTAAATCTGTGTACTTTGCGAGTTTCAGTGTGTGTTTGTTATTATTATTATTACTAGCCTGTACTGTCCCACTGCAGAGTAAAGGCCTCCCTACCTTTCTTCTACAACTCTCTGTCCAGTGCTACAGTGGGCCAGTCGAGATGGTATGTATCAAGCTCATCGCGCCATCTTCATTGAATCTATCGATCATTATTTTTTTTTGTATTTATCTAGTAAAATTAATAGACATTATGGAGAATGCCTTTCTCCTCTTACCGCTACTTAATACAAAAAAGCGTAAATTCAGCAGGTACGAGAAAAGGTAGACAAAGAAAAAATCTCTCAGCAAAAATATTAGGTATTTTTACCATTAGTAACATTCCATTAAAGCAACTCACTTATTTCTTTAAACTTGATACCAAAGTAACATAAATTTCATCTCAAAATTATGTAAACGTCGTTATGAACGCGACTCCCTGTCGTTTAACGTTTCGTAGCACTTCTACGGCGTAGCCCTTCGTAGGTCCATTCGTAGCAAAGCTACGAAATTGCTACAATAAGTCTACGTGGCGCCATCTAGTAACCGCTGTCCTCACTACCAGTAAGTGCCTGAAAGAAGGTTCTCATATTTACTTTGTGAACAGCGCCCTCTAGCGGAAAATCGGTGAACCATGTTTAAACTCTGAAAAGCTGAAAACAGTCGCCATTGAGACGCATGTTTCAGTCAGATGTAGTTATGACAGAGTACGATAGGTGACACGTCTCAACGTATTATAAATTTATATGTAAAATCCAATTTGCTGGGTTATTCAAAACCTACTAGAACTAGATATATTATGTATAAATTTGTCTTTACGTCTCTACGCTACTTTTGTGAGCAATAAGTAAATTATAGTGAGCAATATTATTTAATGGTATCTTAGCAGATTCGACTATAAGAAAATATCGGTAACAAAAATTCTTCAATAAATCAGAAAAACACAAAGCCTTTTTTTACACGGTCCCTTATAAATAAATGATGTAAGTAATAGATCAGTAATTCTTAAGAAAGCTGAATAATTAACTGGAAAAACACTCAGCTGTTGACTTCATAATAAAAACCCGAACCGTCGACGGAGAGAAACTCTAATCCGAAGGGCGCGGTGCTACTGTAAGCGTTATTTGTAAAACTATTTTCCTTGTTTGTTATGATAGGTCTAGTTGTTGAGTAAAATCCGATCTCTTAGGATTAGCTTATGCCTTTGCAAGATACTCTTCTTAAATATGTTTAGGTACCAGAAATTTAATAAATCATAAGTATAAAATTTGTTTGCGAAAAAAAATCGCAAAAAATTGAACATAATAATGAATTTTGTTGCTGCAATTTTCGAACGTTTAGTGCAGGCAATTTTCTTTATGTAATTTAGCTACTATGGTAAAATAATGGTAGTTTTAACTGCATCCTTCGATTAAGCACGCCACTTGGACATAGGTTGCTGTTACTGCAAAAATCACGATAAAATTAAAGTAGACAATTTTCAAATCGCTCTCGTTAAAACCGCACCACGTCCACGGATTGAGCTTCGGACAAACCTAGTAATAACAACGAGAAACGAAATGACGAGATAAACTTAAAGTAGTCAAGAGTGCAACCGCACAAGTTGAGAGGGTTCCGTCACTCAATAATTTTATTATGATTTTAAAAAGAAGTAGAATACCTATAGAATCTAAATAAGTTTCAAAATAATTACTTTCTAAGGTTGAAGCCTGAAAGGTGCTAACGGAACCCTATCTTTACAAACAACGCCGTTAATCTATCCGTCTGTCGGTCAAATCGGTTGCTTATATTCAGAGCCGTGATAGGTAGGCAGCTAATTTTTTTTATTAATTCATGTAAGTAAACATTTCAGCATCAAACAAAAAATAAACTATATAAATCAAGCCTATAAAGTGTTATCAATGTTATCATGACCAAAATTTAAATCATTAAGCGTTTTCGGTAAAGTGAAATGACAAACCTTATTAAGCTTACCATGAAAATGGTAAACATGATTAAACTATAGTAGTAAATGTTTGCATTATGATAACACAACGTAAGCATAATTTGATGTCGAGCAATACGTGATTATACCTATACATACATTATACAGTACATAATACTGTTCTCGGAATGTCAATATAGTCAGAGCCTTAGCATTATTCAAAATCGATAGCGTGTGTTGTGGTAAATATATAAATCGATATCTTTAACCAAAGTGAGCTGTACCATGTTCCTAATACAAGAAGATCATTAATTGTACGTGCATTGCAAATTCTGATAATTTTTTTTTTCAAGTGTTTGTTAAGCGTCTATCACCCCCTTACTTAATGGTAATCGATCGTGTGGTCGAAGATCGAGCTCTGAAAGTAAATTGAATTATCTTTTTTGAACATTATTAACACGTTTGCTAATTCAGTATATTCGCTTCTCTGGGCTGTTTTCATATGAGCACCGACGGATCTCTAGAAAGTAAGATCTCTTTTGTCGTGGTTCTCCGCTGGCTTCATAAAACGTTATCTCGTGCATTTGCCTTTTAAGAGGTCCGCTACGTCTGCCTGGCTTGAAGTTTTACTTCTCCTACATAACAATAAAGAAAATATTTTACATTTACCGTTGGGAGCCGTCCCCAGCAGGATGCCATCTAGCAGGGTACCAACACAGTGTCAGATATTCTGTCGCAAAGCAGTAATGTGTCAGCATTACTGTGTTCCGGTTTTAAGGGAACTGTAGCTAGTGAAATTACTGGGCTTTCGAAAGTGACCATCAACGAGCGCTTTAGAAGTGTTGCACATGCCAATGTGAATCAAAGTCCTGTGTAGCACTGTTCTGGTCATAAACAGGCGACTTTTTGAAGTGAAAACTTTTTCAAGCGCGCTAAGCACTTTATTTTTTAATAAATGAAAAAATGTTCTTCCCCAACCATATTAAAACAACTTGGCCGATTTGGCTAAAACTCGGTATGAGCATAGTTCATGACTTATGACGATAGGCCACCGGACAGAGAGGCTCGTGGTGATTTTATCACAATAAAATAGAACCGCAAAATTAAAGGAAAATCAGAGTATATTTTTCAACGAAAAATTACAGACAATCGCTAGACATATTACGTCAAAACTTAAAAATTATTCTATCTTTTTCTGAAATCAAAAAGGTTGATTGCGCGTTCTTTACACTAGAGTTACACTAACTTGTAAGTAACCCATAAGGGTAGATAAGATATAAGTTAGTACGGGGTTTTCGGACACCAACATTACTAAATCATATTCAAAGAGGTTTTGAAACTGCGCATAGTTTTATTGAGGCACTAAAACTAACAGTACAAAGCAAGTATGTAGTGGTTCAAGTTGTCTCTTTCAGCGCCGGTGCTGAGTTTCATGAGGGTACAGCTTGGAGATTCTGAAACTGAAGTCTCAGATTAGAAAGTTTCATAGCTTAGTTTATCTTTATTAAAATACTTTTATGAATCGATAAACTGTTCCAAAAAGTGGCTTAGACGACAAATGCCACATTAGTCTTCATATCGTTTCACTAGTTCTTTCAAACCAGTGTGGTGAAAGGATTTCAAGTGCGCCTCGAAAAGGCTCCTTTCGTGTACAGCCATGACAAAAAAATATGACAAATTGGATAAATACTTACCATATTCTGTGAGGAATATGTACGAAGAGATGTTTGTACTTTTCGCCTTTACAAATTACTTAATAAAAATAAAAAAAACCGCACGACAAAATATCAAAATTAACTTTTACTTCCTAGTGCAAAGTTATAATAAGATAAGGCGATCGCGATAAATACCCGTTACAATCTAATAACTATGTGTGATAATAACGAAAGTCTACGAAAAACTAAAATAAGATTTCTTGCAAAACGAACAAATATTCGTAGATTTTTAGAATCCATTGCATAATGCATATTCTAAGAACATCTTACGCTCTTACTCTTTAAAAACATAAAAATCAGATTAGCGTGTTAATACCCGTTGTGTGGACTCACCGATATCGAACAAACACATCGCGATCGGCAGCTGGATGGAACATCAAAAATGCAGAGATTAAAGCAGTAGGTAACGACCGGTATACCATTAGTTACTGTAAACAAACACCACTTGTTTACATTTACACTACTGCCGTGTGTACTATGCCGCGATTGCAGAACTTGCGGCTCTACAAAATGTTGTTCTATGCTATGGAATTTGTATTCCGTTTTTTTTTACGTAAACAAGTGGCGAGATGACCTGGCTAGGCGCTCTCCAATTGGTAAAAGATCACGTCTGGCCGTGACTAAAAAAATCCTACAAAGTTATTTTTATCATAGAGGATTTAATCGAGATAAAGCAATATCTCATAGGTTTCTAATTAGGTTTCTATAGTAAAAAATAGGTTGGTACCCACGTAGATAAAAATAGGGCCCACACTCTTTGTGCCCAGATCAGCCTGCGCTTGGTCTAGATAGACTTTTCTAGAATACCTATGAGTGTATGAAAGGTTTTATAGGGGAGGTCAGGCTAGAAAAAATCCTAGCTAGAAAAGTCTGATAAGTACAACTTAAGAGGCCCAGCATTAGCAAGAAATATGAAAAAAAGATTCGTGAACCAGCATTCGTGTTGACGTTGACGACACCGTGGCTTTGTTGGTAGTGACTCTGCCTACGAAGCTTGGTGTTCCAGGTTCGATTCCCGGCCGGGGCAAATATATGTATGACGAACACAAATGTTTGTTCTCGGGTCTTGGATGTTGTGATGTGTTGTATGTGTCGATGCCACCTGTGACACAGGGAATCTTAGTGCAGGGGTGTGAGTGTGTGAATGTTTGAATGTTTTGAATGTTTTTTATTTTAAATGTTTAATGTGACGAACTCTGTCGAAAACAATTACAAATTATGACATCTTCTTCTTCTTCGTTGCGCTCTTGACAGAGCGGTCGTGGTCTTCATAAAGTTTTTGAGTCGCAGGCTGTGACTCGCCTCACGATATCTCCCCACTTTTCCCTGCTTGCAGACGTTCTGGTGCACTCATGCAAAGGGCCGCCCACCGCAGATTTGATTTGGTCGGTCCATCGCATGGGTGACCTTCCGCGCGGTCTGGTCTCTTCCACTCTGCCCTGAACGACCAAGCGCTCTATGGAGTCATTGTCCCGCCTCGAGACGTGCTTCATCCATTTGTTACTATTCAGCAAGAGTTTTTTAACACTTTCGTAATTCTTTATACCTTATAAAGAATTTGAGGATACGAGTTTGAACTAAGACCGATAGACGCTGTTTGATAGAGAGTTCCTGGAGTATGGAATTATTGGTGCGGAACTCTGTCCATGAAATTCCAAGCATTCTCCTCCAACACCACATTTCCAGAGCGTCTATCTTCTTCTTTTCGACTTCACGCAGGGTCCACGTCTCTGCAGCAAATCAGCAAGTCAAATTATGACATATAGCTCAGCAAAAATAAATTAAATAAATCAGAAATGTGGTGGCACCATAACGAGTGAATCACTGGAGGACATTGGAGGACACTCGCTTACTGAAGTGTGAACAGCCGCCATTAATTACAGAACTCATTAAAAATCACTTCGGCCGGTAAACCGTTCAGCGATTCCGCTGTTGGCTTTACCCGGTTTGCTATTTGGGTGAAAATGATTGAATAGGTAAGCCTTTTCATCGAGAAAATGTACATTTACGTTATTTTAATACCTAGATAATTATGTATGTATAGTGCAATTACCTACCCTTATTGATACTATAAGTTAAGTACCTACCAATACTTACCTATTTATTGCATTGGCTTAAACTTATATATTTTTTCTTACATAAAAAATAACATAGACCATAGAGAATAAGAGGGGGATCTACTAAAAAAACTACGTGTAAAATTTTAACTAGAGATTTTTGATTTGACATAGGTACCTGTATCAAAAATTTACACATTTAAAATATGTAACTACATTTAAATAGTGCGTGTTCTTTAATCACGAAAGTCATTATTTTTTATTCAGCACTTTTATACTTAGATGAAAAACTCAGGCATTCTATAATGGACAAAATAAATACGAGCTAACTTTTGACGTTCTGTTTCTAATTATTGAAATTCATAATGACCTTACTATACGAGTAATCTATCATTAATTCCCTTCTTGTTAGGCATGGAAATTATTGTTACCTCTATTTCATTGTCACATGGCGATATGAATTCATTTTGTCACAGTGAAGTCACCGGTGATTTTTCATGAGTTCACATTTAGTTAAAATAATTCACGCATAACGCGACGTCACGCAATCACTCTCGCTCACAGTCAACATACTCTCTGTCTCTGTCTGTTTTTGTTATTTACGATGAGAAAGCCTGAAAGTAGCGCGCGCCAGTGATGGATAAATTAAGAGGTAACAGGCTTGCTTGGTATGGACACGTAATGTGAAGGGAAGAATGTCATGTGACTAGGAGAGTGCTGAATATGGAAGTGGATAGATGTAAGCGTAGAGGAAGGCCGAAGAAAAGATGGATGGACTGTGTGGAAGATGTAATGAATAAAACAGGTGTAAGTACAGAGATGACGGCTGATAGAGAAGAATGGAAGAAGAAGACATGTTGTGCCGACCCCACGTAAGTGGGAAAAGGACCAGGAAATGATGAATGATGAATGAATTTGTGAACGGTGATAAGTATCATGACATCACAGGGTGCATAATCGCCCGTGTGGATATCACCGGTGATCTTGTAACAGATTTGGTGTGAGAAAGTAACAAGTGTTATGTGTGATCAGTTTTATATATGATAAATAACATGTTACTCGGTATACTCTACATGCCTTCTTGTTATGATTCCCTCCAAATCGTCCAGGCAAATCCTCCCCTACCCGCTGCCCACCACGCCGGGGCGTCAGTCGGGCGCCGCCGCTCTACCAAGGAGGTCGCTAACGCCCCGGGTCGAACCGCCTACCTGCGACATTGTACACGATACCATATACAGAAGTCAGCATATAGTCGGCTGACCGTTACGTGGCATTTACACAGTGATGTGATTTAGTTAAAAAAGGATTGAAAATTATTATACCACTTTTTTTTTCGTCGTAAATAACAATAGATAATAATGTACGGATTATTATAAGTATATGAAAGTAGTGGTGTTGGAAAAAATGTGAAGCAAAGTGACAGTGAGTCCTTTGTGATTCAAAGAAAGCTTTTTTGTTAAAGACCTTTGGATAAATAATTAATTTTAAATTGAGTAAAGGCGGTTTCGGTCTAAAGGGCCTTATTTATTCTTGTAAAGTTGGTAAGACATAACTCTACCCGTGGCTCCGTTTGCGTGTTATGGAGATAAAAATTCATAAAATTTATTTCATGAGTTCATTTCATCAGAATCCTAAGTTTAAACTAATACGACATTCGTAGTAGCAGTAGAGTGTGTCTAGATTAAAACTCTGTAACGTTAGTTCTAAAAACAACTTACTGGCCATATACCGTTAAATTGCTACATACCTGCACGTTGGTTGTGTTTGTCTAGCTAGAACCATTCGCTTAAATAAAGAGAATACACTAAAATACTTGGCGCGAGTTAAATAGGAGAAGTGAATATAGAGTCAGAAGGCAATAAATGTCACATCTTCTTTACCTATAAAACAAAATGTCTAGAGTCTAAAGCCAGACTGCACGGAGAAAAAAAATGGGATAGCGAGACAAAATAAGTAACCTATAATAAGTATATTTTCTTGTACCCTTTAATAACTTTTGTTAGCTAGAACTATTATATTGTAATCGTTACTAAATTACGTTAGCAGTAATTATTATTATTGCAATCGTTACTAAATTATTCTCGCTGTCACAAATTCAACTAGAATTATTATTAACTAAATACTAAATCTATAACTATAATCTATAACTATAATCTATAACTATAATCTATAACTATAATCTATAACTATAATCTATAACTATAATCTATAACTATAATCTATAACTATAATCTATAACTATAATCTATAACTATAATCTATAACTATAATCTATAACTATAATCTATAACTAAATTATTAGCAACTAAACAAAACTATTTTTTTCCGTGAGAATGACACACCGAGCCAAACCCGCTGGACGTAGATACTTCATTTTATGTTTAAAGAAGAGTGTTTTTATGATAACTTACGTGCTTACTAGGAAGTAAGTATAAGACTACACCCGTAATACATTACTCTCCTGCTTCTCAGTTAAGTAAAAAAATGAGGCTTCTTCGAGTGAAACTGAACCTATGTAAAGACCTATAATTACATAACAAACCCACAATCATATAAAGACTAATGTGGGCGCCATTATAACTCGATTGCGTAGTTGCGTAGCGTAGTCATAGTAACATTAGCCGTCGTAATATCTACTTATGACGTAGGTATTTAAGGGAACTAACAGGGTGATTTCTTGGTGGTTACAGACTACCCATGACCAGAAGAGGCTTCTGTCGATTGGGACCACTAGGTTTGAGACCGCGGTCCCAATGGACGGAACGATTTAATTTTATTATTTTTGTTCCGGCGATTGGGACGGCTCTCGTAATGAATGGATAAATATATTGTTCAAGTCAAATACAGTACAGTCGAAGGAAAAAGTATAAAGAACAAAACTCTTATATCTATCTATATTTAAAAATAATAAAAATATTTATTTTGGATAAATATAAAAACATCAAAGAATAGTTAGATAGATAGATATAAATACTTTATTGTACACCAGAACTTATGATTAAATCTTATTGCAAGGAAGCGATTTCTCCCAGACAACCAGAATAGTGTTAGACAAGACTTTATTTTTCCAATACTTATCTGATTGTATTTCATAATGTGTCTAACTTGCTGCACATGGATTTGGCTGGATAAAAAGTAGCATAATATATCCTTCCTTAGTTAGCTCATATGCGTACTATGCTATGCCTATATTGAAGCCTAAAATTCAGCTCAATCGTGAGTAGTTTTGGCGTGATTGAGCCACAGACAGCTATCTCTTCAAAATTTCGCAATTTTTATATTAATAGTAGGATAAGTAATGTTATTATAACATCACTAAGCTACAAAACAGATTACTTAATATCTACAACTCCATTTACCCGACCGCGCCGTAAACAAACACGTATAACATCCACCTACCAATTACCAGTATTTCGGGATGTGCAAACAGTTTTGCGAACTTCACAAGATGAAAAGCATCTGGGTTTGTTTCCATTGCAACTGTTTTACAATTACCTATTACAAAAAGCTTTGAAAATATAGATAGATAGATAGTGCTTTATTGCACAAAGTAAAAAACATGTATATAGGCGAACTTAATGCAAGTTAGCATACTCTTCCAGCTAACCTCTGCGTATTATGGAGATGTGGTAGTGTTAGATGAATTTATCAAAGAAAATAATATAAGCTTATTTTTAATAACATAATACTAACAATATTATACAAAATACACTAATAAATAATACAAATCTCAAGCATTCTGGAGAGATAGTATATATTATGAAATTAGTAGATCGTTTTTTGGGAGGGTTCCATTAACACGCCAAATAGATTATTGCTTATTTAATAAGTTTTGTAAGCAAATTTCAAACGACGTTGGTTCAAATTCTAGTTGTAATTTTTTTAACTCAAACATAATTTGGCCATACCCATCTTCTTCTTATCGTGTCACTAGTTCTTTCAAACTAGTGTGGTGAAAGGATTTCAAGGCTCCTTCCGTGCACTGCCATTCACATAATTATTATGTTCGAGGTGTACGTGCGTTTTTAAATATAACAAAAGTGCGATTCAGTTTTAAGGGTATGTCCATCATAAAATTGAATTTCCCCAAATAATATTGGCTTCTGCATTCAAATTGTGTTATGAACCAGATATTTCCATCGCAATATCGTATTACGTATGCGAATGCTTCGGAACTTGGATCTCAATAACGTACGTCAATGGACTCGTACAGATAGTATAAAATTCTCTTTTCAGCAATATTCCGGATTCGAACTGAATTTCAATGTAAATCTCTATACGAATGGTTTTACGAAGTCGCTAGTGGGCTTATAATAATAAAGATTTATTTCAGGCAACTTAATATTACAGAAAAGCAATAGGCCCATAGAAATATATACCTTACAGACTAACATACATACAATAAACACACAATATAATACAACATAGTTAGGATTTTGTCTTCGTTGATGCCATCCTGTAGCGACGGAACACACCCCGGCAGGTCAGAAGTCAGGTGATAGGAACGTGTCCTTGTGCTTAGCTAATACCTCCACCATGATGGACTTGATGTTCGTAGTCCGAGTAGAGTCCAGCTTTTGAATGAACACTTGGATATGTTCCTGGATGCGGTCGTCGGCTTGCTCACGTATGAAACGTGCAACCCTTCCGACGTCGTTATTACGTTCAGTCGAGAGATGTAGATCTAGTGTCGTCGCCACTGGGGTCTAGCAGAACACCAGCGCTGCAGCGTGCTGCCAGTACGCTGCAGCATGAAAACTGAGCTAGGCCCCCATTGATGGAGGACTCTGTTACTCTGACCTTTTTTTGTCAATTTATGTTTCATGTGGTTTTCATCAATAAAATTATTTCTTTTCTTTTCTTTTTTCTTTTCTTAGTGTGTTCATTAACTTGCTTACCTCTAAAACTTTGATAGCGTTGCAAAATAACTAAAAATCCGTTCTGTACGTACTAACACTTCTTGAAGAAACATAGCCACGAAATTGCATGTCTCTACGTTCAGTGTTTTGGGATCTATGCGTTGTCTATCACTCAGTCATTCAGTCACAAAAAACTCTTCATGCATCAAAATTACACATCGCTTAAGTAAATTAATAAATTCCAGAGAAGAGGTTTAAAGTTTTTGTTATTGCATTTTTAATTGCATTTGCACAAAATGTTATATCAAATAAATTAAATTAAAAATAAAACTCACATCGACATCACCTCGACCTAATGAAAAATCTCGTGGTAGGGGCGGCGGAGGCGGGCGGGCGGTCCCTTTGGAATTTAAATGTCTCGCTCGGTTATTGAGGTTTTAATAGAGAGGCAATAACACCATCTACAGGCTTATAGATAAAAAAAAGATTAGGATTTTTATTTTACTGTGTTTAAGCAAAATTACGCAATAAATATTTTTGAAACTTTACAGCGTAAAGGAGTTTCTTTGTCTTAGACTAGAGACCATCGCATCCAAAGAACGTGTATACCTACGATACATAGTAGGTATACAAGTTCTTTGATCACACCATAATCACAGATTTTAAAAAAAGTAATATCTGGTCTGTGACTAGAACTTATTTAGTATGAAATTGATATTAACCTGCAATTTGAGTTAAAGACCCTTTATCAAATAAGTGAATAGAATAAATATATTACTACACTTTTCAAGACAAAAGACCAAATAATATATATATATATATATATTTCAAATTATTAACCCCCTTGACGCCTATCGGTTTAAGCCTGAGCATTTTGGCCTACGGTTACAATTTAGCTATTGGCCTATTATATTGCTCTTAAATAGGAAAAATCTCTACTCTCTATACTTCACCCTAATTTTGGACTAAACGAGTAAATTGCTCTATTATTTAACTTTATATGAATTAATTTAATAATTTATTTTTACATAATAAACAAGATTTTAAATAGATACCTACCTAGCAATGATTGTTTTTAATTTAGAGCGAGTTATTTTAGTAACATGCAAATCCGCTTTAGGTATATGGTAAGAAAACCCGGCTGTATATAAGAAAAACAGATGGCTATTAAATATAATCTCTCTCCTGTTGTAACAACAAATCGTTCGCACATCATAACCTCACTTGTCGGCGGTGCGTGAGTAAGCCTTCGGCTGGATCCGTAACGGAAGTTGGCAGGTGATTAGGGCTGTCTCAAACAGGCACCTAGACTCTTTATACCTCTAAAGAACAAGCAAACAAGTCAGATGGCGGTACAAAAAATGGCTACTTAATACTTAATAAAAAAAAAACTTACCCTACCACATCTCCATAATAAATAGATAAATAGATGGAAATACTTTATTGTTCACCAGATCTTATGATTCAATCTAAACATATAAAATAAAAAGTACAATGGGCGGTCTTATCGCCAGGAAAGATTTCTTCCAGAGAATCTTTGGATAGACAGCGAATAAAAAAAAGCTTGGTTGTGGTCTACTAATTGTGAAGTTAGTTGGCAAAAAAGGACTCTGATCTAAAAATAAAAACAAACTATAATACACAGAGGTTAGCTGGAAGAGACTAGTGGTCCCAATCGACGGAAGCCTCATGCTAACTAAGCATTAAGTTCGCTTGTGTACTGGTTTTTTTACCTTGTGTAATAAAACATTTTCTATCTATCATCTATCATCGAGACTAGGCTTTACTAAAATTATGTGAGCAAATCAGGATCAAAATGGCAAAAATACCTTATTCTATATTGAACACCGAAAAAACCACAATTTTTGACTTACTTGCACATTATTTCTTAGTAAACTCCCTAGCGTAGTGACAAATGATTTCAAACTAGCTGAATAATTAATTATGAAATACATAAATGCAAATGAGCAACACCATTAATAATGTATGCTAAATGGATCAGCTATCCGAAACAGATTATCGTGATCATTTACAACATTCGTAGCTAATTATTGATGAGGTACTTACAAGTATTAAACTTAGTTAGAACGAGGTAATCAAAGATTCTTCTAATTCGGGTCTTTACAATGAATATTTCAAAATACATAATCTACATATTCATACAATATTTAAAACAAAGAATTTAATTTATACTTTTAGTTCATTTTATATTTAAAGTAGTTACCTATCTTTGTACGTACTGTAAGACCTATAAGAATTAAACGTTTTTTTATCATTATCTTATCTTTATCTAGTTGGTCGAGAGTGACAGCCCTGGCGCCGGCGCCGCTCATAACCAATGATCGATGGCGTGTTGCTAAAAGTTTAAAATCTTACAAACACAAACAAACACACAAAACTTTGTTCTCGTCGACGCAAATACATTAGGTACTTACCTTATTTAGATGAGGCATAAAATATTGAATACGAAGATACATTCTGTTAAGTAACAATATGTTAGCCTACTTGTTTTGAAAGTACCTACCTACGTGTATAAACATATAAACCTTTTTGGTAGATGGTTGATCTAAAAATAATATGTTATTAAGCTTCCGGAAAAATGGATTTCCTCAAAAAAAGAAACAATGAATGTTTAGGATTCTTCTTCTTAGTCTTTACACTCTTGGCAGAGTGGTCGTGGTTGTCATAGTGGGGGTTGTGACACGCTTCACAATCCTGCGCCATTCATCTCTGACAGCGGTTTTCCTAGTGCATTTTGTAAAATTTGTATATTATGTCTTATTATTAGGTACATAGAAAAAGAACATAACAGAATATACAAGACAATATTATTATGAGCAAAGCCACAAAGACTGCAGCTAATTGGCGTACAGGTTGGTTTACGAAAGCTGGCGCTGTCAAAGTATGTATATGGCAAGCTCTGAAAACTGAAAATTTTCTGAAAATCCCATGTGAGCCCGAGCGGGGCGGGCGAGTGGATGAAATTATGAAGAGTTTCACACAATCGAATAAGCCCGAGAATTTATTTTTATTTACCTCGCTTCCGGAAAATATATTTTAATGTTGAGAAGCTTATTTCAGTCGATTAGTTTGAAAATGAATGTTAATTTTTATTTAACCTCTCGTATGGTATTTCACTGATGGACAAAGATGGCCATGATTGTTTTATGGTTTTATTTTATAGTCAAATCTAAAGAATTGATCATATTCTAAGAAATAACTTATTTTATTAGTAGCACACAAGCGATAGCCTAAGGTCGATGCTTTGAAATCTATGTTATTGAAAAGTGTTACAATAAAACGATGAAAACAAAATAAAACCCCAAAAAAACAGTGACTTTTCGAAAAAAACTATAAAGTTAGAATGTAGTAAGCCAAAAGTATCTAAGATCTTTAGAGATAAACTCTCTATTCAACGGAATTCAAGATGGCGTCGAACGGAAAAGACAGTTCGAAAATGACAAGCATGGACAGCTTCAAGCTCTCCAGCAAGAACACGTCGCTGTCATCTTCGAAGCACGCGTCCTCTGAGTCGGTGCTGTCGAGGAAGGAGAAGGAATGTCTGCAGATGCAGGAGTGCAAGAAGAAGCTGCTGGCGATGGAGCCGCAGGTTATCATCCGGGATGAGAACGTGGTGCTGCGCTCGCCGCCGCAGAAGAAGATCGTAATGCCACCCACCGTCAACGCTGAGGTAAGCTTCGCAGGCAAAAAGAAAGAAAGAAAGAGGCGTGTTGGCCGAGTGGGAGGAGCCTCCACTTTCAATCCAAAATGTCGTGAGTTCGAACCCGGTCGTACACCAATAGATTTTTCTGTTCAAAAAATCTATATGTGTGCAAAACACGTGCTTAACGGTAAAGGAAAACATCGCGAGGAAACCGGCATGTCATAGAATTTAAAAAGTTCGAATAACATGTGTCAAGTGTACGGAAGGAGCCTCTTATAGGCGCATTTGAAATGCTTTCACCACACTGGTTCGAAAGAATTTGTGACACGATAAGAAGAAAAATTTTTTAATTGTCTCAAGTATGGTTAGTTACAGACTGGTCTTATGAATGTATCAAATAAAAGGAAAATCACTGAGCCAACACAACAGTGCGCTCGTGACACCGAGTGAAACTTTAAATTGCGACATCTTTGAACTCTGCGTGAGGTATTATGTGAGAGGAAAATAATCAAGTTGTCTCTTGAAGGGATAAGGTATTATTATAAAGTAAAGGAAACAAAAAAAAACGAATAGTAACTGGGCTGGGTCCAGAATAAACATTTTAATGGTAACTTCAAATAACAAGTCAGGTATGATAATGATACAAATTAATCGGTCCTCATAAACTGTTTACCATTTTGTGCATTTGAGCTATGGATGGTATTTTGTCATCCGAATAAGCTCTTACTCATCGATTCATTGAATTTATTTCGTTTCGAACAGAAAAAAGTGTTCGATGATAGCGAAAATTATCTCAATCATTTATTTTACTTTTACGTCTCATCGAATCAGGAAAGTAAAAACTCCAAGAACCGAACAAAAGAAAGTTCTACCGAACCATAAATCTTATTCGAAAATTAGAAGCTCTTACAAACTTATCCAAAGAAAGTTCTCCAATACCGGCACAGAATATGAAGCTGTAGCTTCGAGGGACAATACGCTATTAACGACATAACGAAAACGCAAAAAAATATTTAATCAGTAATGATACATTGTGTATTATGAATTTCAATCATCTCCTCTCATAACCTGTTAATATTATAATTGCGCAAGTTTATATAGGATACATGGATATTTATTCCTTAACTAACTGAACAACTTAATTAACAACTTAACTTTCCTTAACTACTTCATTAACCCTTCGGTTTCCGAAGTACAAGCTATGCTCATTTTATGGCAAGATGGTCCCATTTTACCAAGTTTAGTAGGTACATACTACCAGTACTGTTCAAGTTTATATTGTGTTTTCAAAGGTCTTCAAATGTCTGGTGGAAACTTACCAGTAAATTTACGATGTCCACTATGAACAACCCAGGTTAAAGTTCAAGACTTATGCGATTTCCCAGAGATATAGGTACTTATATTTAAATGCCAAAACTTGTCAAAAGGTATTGAAACTGATTATTGTAGAATAAAATTGGCAGTCTTTAAGAAAAAACTTAAACGTATAAAATACAATTTAAAGCGTTGATGACACGACATTTTTACACGCTACAAGCAAGCGAGTTCGGTTGTAGTTTGTAAACTCGCCCAGTGTCATCGGTTTTTTTACAATCTGCTTGTTGATAATCCTTCCCGAAAGCTAACTCGCTCATTCGCTTGCTTTTAAACTCGACGTCTTGTAGTTTGTAAACTAACCGTGTGTCATCGACGCTTTAGTAATAATTTTAGGGAATACAATTGAGTCTTGGGATCGTAAATTTAATTTGGTTCAATAAACTGATGAAAAACATCAAGTCACATAAGCATTTGACCACAGCACATGTAACGTAGTTCTACTTTAGAAACATATGCCTACTTGCACCAAACTGTCAAAGTCCCTAAGCATTTACTTTACTCGCTTGGTAGTTCTTAACAGTCAAGATTCTGACCGTTAAGAACTACCAAGGGAGTAAAGTAAATGCTTAGGGTCTTTGACAGTTTGGTGCAAGTAGGCAATAGTGTTTTCGCTGGAATTCTTAGGGTTAACCTTCGTTATGCTTTGTCCCCAGTGGGGCTCATCGGCGACTATAAATAAATAAATAATATTTTATTTCGGACTACTAAAGATCCATATTTCACATAAACATAACAATATTAAATAACATAAAATTAAACTAAATTAAAATAAACTAAATCAAATTTTCTAAATTTATTATAAAATTTTCTAGGTCAGAATCCGGAAACTTCATCAGTCGTAACTTGACGTTTAGTTTAAATACTTATATTTATAACAGAGATTAATAATAAATAACACTATATATAAAAAAAACTATAAATAACCTAGTCGGTCGTTGTCACCACCAGACGGCAACGTGCCCAGAACGCTGGCGGCATTGCCACGTTGAATGGCAATGCTTATATATATAGATGTGTAAAGTAGAAGCCAGCATTCAAATTGAATAAAAATAAATTAAATATAAATAAAATAAATTAAATTGAAATAAAATAAATTAAATTGAATTAAATGGAGTAAAATTGAATTAAATGGAATTATTATTGGCACCCACTATTTGTATATAGTTGAGAATTTCAAACAATAAACAACATTCACGTTATTAACTTCCTCAGTTTGAACTTATACGAAGCTTCTCCGTTACCCGCAGCCTTCAACGGCTATTACGAATAATCTATTGTTCATTGCTAACCGGAAGTTATTACAATAACCATTAACTCGAACATATACTTCTTGAGGTTACATACTGTTTAGTGTTAGAGAGTTTAGTAAATAAGATAGATATAAAGAATAATTATACTATATTGCTCACCATCTTAGTACTAATATATTATTTTGGAAAATAAATATAGCTAGGTATATAACAGTGGACAATGGCTGGTCATACATATCTAATATACTTATAAATTTAATAAATTGTTATATATTAAAGATTTTTTCCATTCCAGTCCATTTTGTTGACTTTCATGGTTATTATTATTGCGATTTTGGCTTCTACAGTAAAAGACAAATCCTCACTGAATATTTCTACCTCTCTGAAATCTTATTTAGGAATTTGCAATTCGTTGAAGCAAACTATGTCAATTTAAAGTTTTTGGCATGACTCTACAACTCTGCGCCATGTCTTCCTTCATTTTATTTTGGCACAAAATATATCAAACAAATAGGTTTGTTTATGTAAGTTCTATTTTGATTTGGGTCCTAACTTCAATAAGTCCAAGCTGTACTAAGTTTAGTGACAGACACCGAGTATCACCCAACGTACCATAAAATTCTGTTTATGGTTCTGCGTGCGCCACTAAAACCAACTTGTTATTTAAAAAGTTGTTTTTTGTGAAAACCAAGGTGCTTTTTGATGGCAGAATACACGCCTCTACCTATGTTCAAAAATCATTTGACTATAGAGAGCTTTCATGAGCAGTTTCACTTTCGCATGAAAAAACCTCTGACTTTTTCATTCTTCTTATCGTGATACTAGTTCTTTCGAACCAGTGTGGTGAAAGGATTTCAAGTGCGCCGCAAAGAGGCCCTATAGTGCACTTTCCTGAACCTGGCCTATCATCATCATCATTTGGCGTGATGTGTAACAAAGATCCTCTTACAAACTTAAAATCATTTTGTTAAAAATAAATTGAATTGCAGTTCGTTAGCCTTGCTAGAACTCAAAATACTTGACCGATTTGATTATTTTTTGTTCGCTTTAATACAGGTATTGCTTCAGAAGAAATATAAAAGGAAAAAACGGGTGTTCGCCCACGGGTTAGTTGTAATAAAAGTGATTAAACGATTAACTAATACATAAATAAACCATTCTTTACCCGACCCCGGGCGAACTGCAAACTGTTTTTACGAATTTGTGTTGAAAAATGTTGATCTATCAAACGAAACGCCACCCAAAGCCAATGTAGCAGCAGAGCAGTAAAACACGAAATAACTATCGCCCAATACCCATCGAACTGAGTTTACGACCGAGTATGTTTACTCCAACAACGCAAGCTAAAACCAACTTTATCACCACGATATACGGTTTATTTCAGCCTATATCTCTTCCCATCTGATTTGTGTTTTGAATTAACTTAATTTGAATCTTATTCTGTTGGAGAAGAGTATGTTTTGGGAGAGCTGATGGTAAACCTGATTATCTGTTTCGCAATCAAAGAATAAATTATCAGGGTGGAACAATGACCTTTTGAGGCACAATTTGGGGAAAAGGAAATTATATTGCATTTTATGTTTAATTGATTAAAAGTTTTATTTAATACAAATCTACTCAACAATTTCCATCACAACTAATCATCAATATATATGCTTGGTCCAGACTAACTGACTGACAGCCTACAGGTTAAACCAGTAGACGTAGAGACTTGAAATTTCGAGACTATGAAGTGTAGGCGCGAACTAAGAAATGCATTTTCTAAATTTTCAACGCAAACGATGTTTCGAGCGCTGGCTAGTATACCATAAAAGAAAACAACAGATTTTCTTTGAATTCGAATACTAAATAGGTAATACATTTTACATATTGTATTGAGATTCTAGTTATTTTACCTAGTGCACGAAAGGAGCCTCTTCAAGGCGCACTTGAAATCCTTTCACCACACTGGTTTGAAAGAACTGGTGACACGGTAAGAAGAAGAAGTTATTTTAGCATCATCAATACTTTTATCTCCCTTTTTTGACATATAGTAAACTAGCTGGTGCCCATGACTTCGTCTGCGCAGGTATCTTTATAAATTGTAGCCTATGTGTTATTCTAACGTATAAGCTACATATATTATTGTAAAGTTTCATTAAAATCCATTCAGTAGTTTTTACGTGAAAGAGTAACAAACATCCATTCATCCATCCATCCATCCTTACAAACTTTCGCGTTTATAATATTAGTAGGATAAATAGGGGCCAATAGGTCTGTGGGAATGTAGACCCTGATAGGTACTCCAGCCTCGCTTTGATATTGTAAACAGAAAATTTCAAAAGATTTCGCCACACTATTTCATTTTATTATTTTCCTCTGGTTTTATTTCCAGTGCAAGTCCACGCGGCGCCATTTCAGATTACATTTCGTGTTTTCATTTTCACAGTCTTTCGTGGCTGGTTAAAATATAATTTGACTGTGAAGATGAATTCTTGAAAATGAAACAAAATAGCGCATCGTATTCTAAAAGCTCAAAGCGAAAATCCGCAGTACATTGACTTTTTATCAGAAAAAATATTAAATAGAGCCTTAAAGCCTAAGTTTTGCGTTTAACATATTTTTAACGGATTTCAAAGGCAATGACTTGGCCCTTATCAATCTTAAATAATAAACTTTTATATGTATAATACATTATAAATACATTATTTTCAAATATATAGAAACATACTTCTAGTTTTACAGCCTTATATTAGATAGAAACACTCGGATTGAACACCAATGATCATCACACATACATAATGTTTGCCCTGTTACGGGAATCGAACTCACGGCACCGACTTTTCAGTCATCTATTCGTTTCGTCTTAATATTATCTATTTCGGCTAATCCTCAAATCCAATTCCATACAAAATGTTTCGGACAAATACTCCAAAAGTACGCCGTATTATAGTAATTTCTTCACACTATTCGTTTCGTCCATGTTTTTCATTTCGTCAACAAAAAAAGTGAAAGGTTTCATACTTTAATTTAGATTTTATACGTGTTTTTAAGTTAGTAGGGTTAATTTTATTTGTCCGAAATATTTTGTATGGAAATTTACCTTGAGGTTTCCTCTTAATATCAAAAACTTAAGAAGCCACTGATTCGAAAGCGAGGGTCGCGGGGACTACCTGGATCAGAGATGCACAAGATCGTGGAGGCTGGCTAAAGCAAAAGGAGGCCTATACCCAGCAGTGGGTCCTACCTGGCCGATGATGATGATGAATGAAATCGAAGAGTCGGACATTATCATCATCATCATCATCATCAGCCTATCGCAGTCCACTGCTGGACATAGGCCTCTCCCAATGAGCGCCATCGCGCCCTGTCTTCGGCTTGCCGCATCCATCTTCTGCCCGCAACCTTTCGCAGATCGTCACCCCACCTGGCCGGAGGGCGTCCTACACTACGTTTGCCGATTCGCGGTCTCCACTCAAGAACTCGTTTACCCCAGCGGTTATCGGTTCTCCGGCAGATATGACCAGCCCACTGCCACTTCAGCTTGCTAATTCTCTGAGCTATGTCGGTAACCTTGGTCCTCTGTCGGATAACCTCATTACGGATCATATCCTTCAGAGAGACGCCGAGCATAGCCCGTTCCATAGCTCGCTGAGCGACTTTAAACTGGTGGACTAGCCGTGAGTGAGTACTCACAGAGTCGGGTCATATTCATTTAAAATTACTTTACTTATATTTTCTCAAACAAAAAGAATTATGTCCTCAGTGTATTGTAACGGTCCGAGATAAAGTACACTCCATTCAACATTAGCATTGTTATTCGTACTTCGTCGAATGATGTATGGCGTCGTAAATACAGCCATTAAATATTACTTGTGTTTTAATGAACCATCAACTTCGGACTAAATAGCCGTAGTCTTTTAATAACGGATCATTGAAATATACTTTTATTTTATGATAATAATGAGTGCGATGGTAGAATACATTGAAACTCTATAAATTTTTTCATCCTCATGGACATGTTTTTCACGCAACAAACAAATACTTTACTCTACATTACTTTATAAGTAACTCATTTAATAAGTAATGTAATATTTGTATGCCAGTTCCTGGTGAAACATGCGTTTGTACTGTTAACATATATATAACATCTTACCTACCGTGTTTCTGACAAATAAAGTGTCTTTATCTTTATATTTTATCATAAAATGCTAGTAATATTCTTTAGTGATAACCTTAGGAGATGGGGAGGGGAAATAAGCATGTTAAGTACTTGAACATTTTTCGGTTAGATCCCACTGAGGGCGAAAAGGTGTGATTTAAGAAATGAGGGATATTCCTTAAATCACACCTTTTCGCCGTATAACACTAAGTTACTTTCGTCCTAGTTTTTATTTGTTCTGGAAATTTTAATATTGTATTTAAATACCTACACATTTATTCAATGAAATTCGGAAAATACAGTAAATCTTTTAGGGCTACCTTGTAACCTATAAGAATCTCTAAATCGAAAAAAAAAAGAATATATTTTATTGATGGAAAAATAAATGAACAAAAAAGGTCAAATTTCAACATAACAGAGTCCTCCATACAAAGGGGGGCTAGCTCAGCTTTAATACTGCAGCGTACTGGCAGCATGCTGCAGCGCTGGTGTTCTGCTAGAATTGCCCGTCTCTAACTGCCGCCACCCTCGCATTCCCACAGAAAACTAGCGCCAGAAGTAGGTCCCGCTACTTCTGAGGCAAATGCTGAGTGATTTCCCTTTTTGTCTCACACTTTTTTTTCTCTATATAATGTATCTTTGTGTGTTTAATGTGTGTGTAAGCAAAAAAATATTCTTATTCTTATTTAACTCTTTCATAAACTTTTTAGCTGTTTACAAGATAAACTTTGAAGTGCGAAAAAAGAAAAGCTATTTTGTAAAACTAATTTTGACTTCGAAGTCTTCGAAAGAACTTCGCCGTTGTCAACGATCTCCCATTAGCTTTTTTGCGATTTTTGTTCGAAGCAAATTTGTAGAAGGCGACTCATTATTTGTCGCATCAAGTTTCATAAAAAGAAGGAGGAATTTAATCACCAGATAATTTTTAACAATGTAAATATGCGTTTGATTTAACCGCAATAATTTTTGACTTTATGAAATTCAGTCTAGATGGAGGATCTGCGCGCTATAGCTGGCAGAAGGTGGATGAGAAGAGCATAAAAATTAAGTTCTATGGTATGCTTTGACACCTACAACATCCAGGAGTGGATCACCATAGGTTGATGATGGTCTATATATTAGATGATGGTCTATATAAATATAGTATGTGACTGTTGTATAGGTATGGAAATGATTGCTACTTCTATTGCATTGTCACATGGTGATATGATTTCATTTTGTAATAGTGAAATTTGATTAGATTTTTAATCATTGTCCTAATGTGATAATGTCACATTCTTTTAAATAATTCACGCATTACGTGACGTCACGCAATCACTCCCTCTCACAGTCAGCACACTACTGACTGTCTGTTATTTTTTTTTTTTTTCTTCGCGTTTGGCTCCACATATATTAGTGTATTTACCCAGTGTCAAGTAAATTATCGCAATGTGGTCAAGTTATTGAATATACATGTTTTATACGCTGGGTGGATATTACCGGTGATTTTGTAACAGATTTGGTCTCAGAAAGTAACATGTCTACTGGTATATTAGAGCTACCATCGCGGTGAAATGGGGGCAGATAAATACTCGTCACAATCTGATAACTATGTGTGATAATCGCGAAAGTCTACTTTTCTCTGTCACTATGGACCGTTAGGCCCTCTTCAAAAGCCTCCAAAGTTCTTCTCCCAGTTAATCTCATAATCTAACTAAGCCAGCTACCCTGATTTCCCCAGGGGGCCGATCCTGGCATCAGGCGTTCTAGGACCGCGTCTAATCGCCCCGCCGCGTAATGGGGTGAATTGCCCCACTGTGCCCCACTGTGGCGATGTGGGGTCAATGTCTGGGATTGAAATTGACTGCATATTTTAAATGTTGAATATAAATTGTTTTGTAAAATGATTTGTATGTCTCGAGGGGTTGGCACTGGTTTTAAATTGGTATTTGTTCGTGTAGTGTAGACGTTGCGTTGTTTAAACAAAGAGAGGTTATCAAGAAAACACTTCAAGTTATGAAAGGTGATATGTTATTATCATCAAACATCAATATGTTCAAAAATTTTTGGTCTTGACTGACAGGCAGCCTACGGGCTAAACCCACAAATCTCGGATACTTCAACTAGTTGAAGTTGAAACCCTAGTTTGCAGTGACCTGACTGGGTAATGCACACCGCTAGATACCATATTAGAACCTAAGCTAATGAGATCTTACATGTGAGCAAATGAAATAAATAATAAACCAATTTCGTTTGCGTTACGAATTAACAAAATTCCTTTTTTATTACGCGCTTACATTTCTGGACGAATATACTCTCGGAATTTCAAGTCTCTACATCCAGTCGTTTGGTCTGTGTATTGTCTGTCAGTCAGGACTAACAATTTTATGAATGGAGTCTTGAAATAAGCAAATGTATCCTAACCGCAGGTGTGTTCAGTGACTTTGATCGCTATTTTTATTGGCCGAGAATCGAATCTGCGAACGTTTGTATAAATAAACGGATTTTATGCGTTTCAGCAGTTACGATGGAAATAAAAAGGTTTTTTGAAAAAACATCGCGTTTTATGTACCACTAGCAACTAATATTTTATATTAGCTTTAATATTTTTGTGTATAGGTTAGGTATATGCATATCTATTAATTTGCTGTACATAAGCATAATGCTCATTCATTTTACATAGGTGTTTAAATTTTCGCGCTTCTTGATATAAACTTGAAAGTATGAAAGATCGTACCTACTCTTTCTTGTAATTGTCTTCCACTGATGTCCTCCACCCGATATCCCCCACCTGATGTCTCCACTGTCAGGCGATAGGAATAATTAACTTTTTTGAAGCTTCATCCTCCATTCTCGTACCCAATCACCTAGTTTTAGTAGAATTTTGCATTAATTGTAAGAAATTTCCTTCAGTTCAACCTTCAGGCTAAATACTTATATCGTACGTCTAACTAATATTAAAAATGCGAAAGTTCATGAGAACGGATGTTTAAATTCATGTTGGTTCCTGAATCAAGCCGAGATTCCTAAACCATTAGACTAAAATGTAGTATGCTTATTATGTAGTTTATGAACTGGAAAAGAACATAGCAAAACAGCCTTAGGAACTCGATTCGGGGGAGTCACTGAACGTAAATAATATTTATTTTGAAATTCAGTGACTCCCCTATTCGTGCAAGATTGCACTTGTGCAGTGCACTTCATCTTGCTGATCCTCTGAGCTATGTCGATCACCTTAGTTTTCTGTCGGAAACCCCGAGCATAGCTCCCTCTATAGCTCGCTGAAGGTGACTAACGGGTCATTTTTTGTTCATTTTGCATATTTCACTCCAAGTGATGCATCTAAACACAAAATGAAACATTAGTGCCGAATGAATTCATTAGTCAACTGATCCAACAGTGTTGGATATTGGCATTCGCATCTTTCACTCCCACTCCGAATGATCGCGAAATGAACGGTCTGAACACAAAGGTGAAGGTTCATTCGGATTCGGCCACGAAACTTTTTCCTATGCGCACGACTTGATTCGACAACATGTTGAAAGAAAATTACAGATGAACGTTCTTTTTTATGTCATTCTAGCGCAGCCGTGTGAACATGGAATTAAAGAAAAATTAACCATTCACTGGTCTGAACATTCACTCGAGTGAACCGTCTGATATCAGCTTAGCGACAGACTTGTAGTTTCCCAGCATGGACTGATATTCATGCCCCAAGTGCGCGGTTCCCACGACGTAGGACTGACGGGGTGCAGGAATTATGAGCCGCTCTCACATCACATTTGCTAACTTCCTGCCTGTTATATGCTTATGTTTCAATGAGAATATGTAGTTCTATATAATATACATTTTTCAGTATCAGTATTCAGACGTTTTTTCACAAATATTTCCAACTTACTAACCCGCGTGCAACTTTATCCACCCGTGGTTCTCTTTTTCTTTCTTTTTTATGTTTTAATATTTATTCTAGGCTATTGTTGTATAATCTTCTTCTTCTTATTGTGCCACTAGTTGTTTTCGAACCAGTGTGGTGAAAGAATTTCAAGTGCGCCTCAAAGAGGCTCCTTTCTCGCAATATAATATTGCTGTATGTATATTGTATATGTTGTTATATTCTATGTTATGTGTTTTACCATGTTTTACTTGAAACTTCAAAATTTTACAGTGTCACATTTAACTACAGTAATAATTTTATAGCAAGATTTTAAACATGAAAGATACATCACTCAAATGTCTACCATATTCAGTCATAAATGGCAAAGACCATTACAAACTTAACTTTTTGACACCACACAATTAAAAATATGGTAAAAATAGCTTAAACTCTATTCTATCTTCGCATAAAATTCTTTACGAGTCATAAATATTCAGAATCCTGATTCCTCGTAAGCCAACACATAAATCCGGGCGTGTCATTTGAACACCGCAAGATTGATTTAACGCTGCTCCGTACATTGCGGGGTTAGTTGGTGGAAATATGGCGCAATGGATGAGTCGATTGTGATAAATCTGAAAGTTTATAATAAAAAAACATATTGCGAAATCCGCCATTTTGGATCTTCGACACTCTGATTTTATCGTACCATGTCGAAAAGTGATCCACTGATGCCTCATTTCTCAAAATCCATCGAATCGTTTGAACTAAATTGTTAATAAAACTACATCGTAAAAAGTAACAAACATTATTTGAAAATGGATATATTTCATTTTTATTGACAAGATGTCTGAATTTTTTTCCTGTCTCACGATTCCCTTTTGGTTTCATACTTTCCATCTTGTTCTATAGGAACATCGTTATTCATCTATGGGACCGAGATTAAAAAGGTGAATGCTTGTTAAGACGATGAAATGATGAAGCTATTGAAAATATTAAGGTAGGTAAAATTAATACTACAGATATAAAATACAGATACATTAGAAAGAATAACATAGTAAACTATGACTACTAAATAATAACCCTGATACCAGTTGGAGCCGCCAGCAGTTGCTAGTCAAAATATTATGTGAATCCGCCTTATTTTACTACGCTAAAATTGTAATTTGTTTTCATTACAAAACAAATATAACTTTATTAACATTAATAGTAATTTAGTTACAAAGTTGGTTCAAAGAATCGTAAAGCATTCCACGTAGCGCCATTACGACTTCAAACGGAGTTCGTTATAAACGGCCGTTATACCTAGTTAGTAGGATAGCCGTTCGCTATGGTATTAACTTCTATTTTTATCTGATTACGTTGTAGTGAATTTAATTGAGTCAGTATTGTGTACCTAGGTAGCTAAATATCCAATTTTTTTCAGTTATTCAAGTGTTGTCTTTAACTTAAATTAACTTAATAGAGTACTTAGATACACACAACTAACAGTATTATATGTTACTACAAAAAATATTTGGCTGAAATCCGGTTAATGTATTGTACATGTTAATTATTTATGAAATAAAACAGATGTTTTATGAATATATATATATATATATATATATATATATATACCTCCTCCTCATCCTCCTCATCGATTTCGATGACGACGACCCTAACTATAAACTATTCATTTTTCTGGCGTGAGCCCTGATGTGGCTCGCTAGACCAAACTTTGTTTTAAATATTCTGTCACCATCGGCGAGTATCGGTAGAGTTGACCTCGAGAGTTGTAAGTGTAAGTGTAGGAGGGCTTGGGTCTCTCCTTTCGAATTTGGCGTTTTATGTCCAGAGTTTCGAGGTGATTTTCCTCGAATGCTTTTACTTTTTTGTAGATGGTAGAACGCCTAAACTACTAACGAAGAGGACCTATTTGAAGCGAGCTCCTCCCAACTTGTCGGGTCTATAGCGCAGGCATTTAGATGTCGTTTGAAAACGTCCTTGTAGCGCAGATGCTGCCCTCCATGCTTCCGCTTACCTTCTGCCATCTCTGAGTAAAAGACAACTTTAGGTAGCCGATGTTTTATGAACTACAAGGTGTTTTATGCTACTTTTTATCTCACGGGAGAGACCGCGAGCAGCAACTGCTCTGCCATAAACCCATAAGCCAAAGTTCAATGAAAGTCATTACAGTTTTCAAAAGTTACTTTATAAAACTAAATCAAGCGATTAACCCAGTAGGACAATGAGTCGAGTGAGTCGAGTGAGTCGCTATTCGGTCTGCTGTTGAAGTGTTCTCACGAAATCACTATCATTTGTTCTGAGAACGTTTGCACAGAATAAATAAGTAGGGTAAATAAAAACACAATTGAAACTTTCTAGGGAATATAATCATTACGGCGATTAGTACTTCGTGTACATAATTCTTCATTGCCCTTCTATGATCGTCGTGATATTTCTAGAACAAAAATAATATAGGTAGATTAAAAACCTCTCATTATCATTGTCATAATTAAAAATTTGACTAGAACCAGAGTGTACAAAATCAACCTAATATGTCCGCAATGGTGGGACGCAACGCAATAATGTGTGAGCTTAACTGTGTTCCGGTTTGAAGGGCACTGTAGCTAATGAAATTTTGTGACATTTAAGACTGACCAACAAAATATTTCAAAGTACACGAACGGTATAATAACAGTGTTAAACTGGCTTATGTGAATTGAAGTCTTGTGTAACACTGTATTGGTCATGGGGAGGCGTTATCTCTTACCATTGGAAGAGCACGTAGGTCATCTCGTCACTTATTTACAGGCCTACTCTCGGCTAGAAGAGCGATGGCTCTAATCCACCACGCGGACCCCATGCGGATTGGTGGATGCCACATGCCATAATTTATCTATTTCTATACCTTAACTCAGGATCGAAACAATCGAAGAATTCCACAACATCTTTCTCCTCCGCCGTTGGCTCCACCATTTTGAAGACCATCGGCTCGTCGATGAGATTGTACTTCAAAGAACCCTTTGACACCGACTGCCACAGCGAGCGGTCTTCACAAGATGGATTACTGAAATAATATAATCGAACTACATAGTTGACGAATGGAAATGGATGTATTTCTGGAATTAAAAACTCACGATGGACAAAATATTAATAAGTAGAATGTGTACCACGTAGTTACACACGAAAGAAAGAATGTCCTAAGGAGCGGTGGGAGGATATATTCTATCAAATAGGTGGTCCAGCCTGGATGAGAAAGGCCAGAGATAGAAGAGTATAGAAAGAAATGGGGGAGGCCTACGCTATAGGCGACTTTTATTTGAATAAATGTAATGTAATAAGAATTTATTGTAATTAATTAATAATTAATAAAGGCTTTTTTCTTTTACTTTTACTTTACATAGTTGACACCGGCAACTTCATTTGCGTTTCGAAATAACAAAATTCCTCTCTTAGTACGCGCCTACACTTCATGATGAACATGCAAGAACATAAAGCACCTGAGGCATCTGAGGCAGCAAAATAAAAGAAAAAAAAATCTTGAGAGGAGTAATAACATACCTGCAATACATGAAGTTAGTGATGATGTAGACCATCCAGTACCGCATGTAGATATCAGCCTCGTGTTTCGGATAAGTGCCGTGGTAGTTGTCGAGTATAGAGTTAACGCGGAAGATGCAGGCCAAGTCGTCCATCTTAGTGGCCCCTTCATATTCAAGCCAAAGGCCCGCTTTTATGGGGCTGAACCCGAGCTCGTAAGCGAACTGGTAGACAAAAGTCGGAGCTCCGCCTCGCGCCGCGCGCCATTGCGCCAATTTGAGAGCCGGGTACTTGAAAAACGCGTCATTGTAATATAAAATCAGATCGTCCACTGTAGTAGCGTTGCCGTGCAAATATCTCTCGCCGATTTTCCTCGCTATTGCCTCTAGTTCATGTTTGGGTAGCGTGTACAAAAGTCGCGGAGATATGATAGCTGTAGGGTCCTCTTTAATGATATACAGTAAGCTTTTCCTCAGAAACAGCCATCTCCCGTAAGCCATCTCATTGTCGGTGAAGCTGATGATCATGGGGAACTCGAGATCTCTGCCTTCAGCGATGAGATCTATTGGGTTCTTGTATAGGACTCCGGTGACTCCGTGGAATTTCGATTCCTCAACCGGACCGAAGGATGCGATACCAGTTATTTGCTGCACAGCTGTATTTGCATACATTATTTTTAAGAGTGGAGTTTTGATCAATTCCTCGTGTATGAGCACGGGGTCTGTTTCGTTGATGCCAAGTTCTCGGAGGAACAGTCCACTGACTTTCTTGGCGTATGCAGGAGACGTGGTTAAGAACGATGGAATGCCGGTACTGCTCATCAAAACCAACCTGAAATCAAAACCCATTCAAAATAGTTGTGAATTGACGATACGCTGAGTATATAAACTGCATAATAGATTCAAAGACCTACCTTTATATCTATTTAAACGCAAATGAAATGATTGGCTGATAGAAAAATGTTTTTATGACGTCAAGGAATATATCAATTTTGTAGATGACGATAGACGATTGTAAGAAATTATTATTGACATTAAGTACCTTTTAGTATGCTATTTCATTATTTTAATCAATTTAATCATAATCATTCTTTAGTTTCAATGTAATTTTGCACGCCTCGAATGGAGGCAGTATGTATAGGACCGCTTGATTGACATGTAACAACCTGTTATATACCTACATTCTAGCAAATAAATGATTATCTTATCTTATCTTATCTAATGAATGGTCGAGTGGTTAGCGTGTTGGACTATTTAGCATGCCGTTTTAGTAATGAGTTCGATTCCTAATCCGAATACAAATTTCTTGTAATATAATAATTAATGTTCTGTGATAAACATCAATGTTTGTCCTAACTCTAGGTGTCTATGTAGTATTCAATATGTTGTTCATTACACAAGCTATGCTTTGTTTCAGATTAATTTGTAGAAAAAGTCTAAACAAATCCCTCAACCAAGTGCTAATGGGAGAGTATCAACCTCTTGAATAACCCTTTAGCTGCGTCCGACATTGCGAGTATATGTGCGCTAAAAGCCCCACCACTGTTCCCCATTAGCGTGACGTTGTGAGGGTCTCCGCCAAAGAATCGTGCATTCCTCTGCACCCAGTTCAGCAGCGCCACCATGTCCTTCAGACCCTGGTTGCCCGGGACATGTATACTGTTCAGCGCGAGAAAGCCGAACACGTTAAGCCTGAAATAAATCAATATATTAAATGTCATCACGTGGTATACGAAGGTAATAATTTCACAATACTTTTGTGGTGAGTCTCACGTGAACCTTTGCGCTATAATAAAATGTTTTTTCACACCACCTGCTCGACAATGTCCAATTACATCTGCTATCATCAAGGTAAAGCAAAGCATTACCCCCCTAGGGAGGTAACGTTGTATGAAACTCCCAAGGGTAGAAATGTGATTTGATTTGGAACGTCAAATTCGTGTGGAAACTCGTGGAAAACTCTGAGTAAAAGAACGCATATGGCATTTTAAAAAGGTTTTTTCGAAAATCTAACTGGCTACCATAAGCAGAACTCATAAAAAAAAGAAAAACAGCGCGACTTCAAAAGAAGAAAGAAGAGAAGAAGAAAGAGAAAGTGAAAAAAAAGACAGAGTTCGCTGCTGGAGCCCTGGCTTTTTATTGCCTCGCAGAAGGTGTGAAAAGTAGAGTATGCTCCTCTGAGATAAAGCCTGCCTTCATCTTGGGTAGCTTGAACCCCTGGCGTCACTCAGGACTCTACATAATAACTGAGTCCCTCGTTAGCTCAGGGTTCAATATGCCACCCGCGACATAAGACACTGCTTTAGTGCATAATCTACTATTTCTCACAGATGCACAGTCTTACTCCACGCCATATTGCTTCTTCTTCCTCTTAGATAATGGGCACTTGACAGAGTAGTTGTGTATAATTGTAGCAGTTTTGCGTCAACAACATACTCTGGGCATGCCTGATATCTCACTTTTAAAATCTTACCTATAGTTGAATGTTATGATAATTATATCCTTAGTCACCAAGAAATCTGGACCATGAGCATCAGTTAGCCCAGATCCGCTCTGAAATCCTCCTTCATGAATAAAGACGAGTATTGGTAGCCCGCCGCTCTGGACGTTGAAGGGGTACTTCGGAAACCAAAAAAAAGGCACGTGGATGTTGAGGTACAGGCAGTCCTCGCTCATGCCTTTTAGCTGGAGGGGGATTCGGCCGAAGTGCATGTCTGAGTGAGGGCATGCTGGTGCGTCTTCGGTGGCGTCCAGGAGGATGCTGTTGTTCCAGGGCTTCACGCGCCCAGGCTCCTGGAAAGACGATAACATCTCCCTAATTTAGAAAAAAATATATTTTGAAGTGGATACTTCTTTGTTTGCAAGATTATATAATGCCTACTACTCGGGCGAATGAACATGACACTTGGCTGACAACATGGCTCGTAACTTGAAGCTTCTCCCGCCCCCCGCGCGGCGCCCTCCGTGTTTCTTCATCCTCTAATTGCGAACCCTCATCATTACTTATCATTACCAAGTATTACAGGACCTCTTCTCTATCAAGATTATCCAATTCCACGCTGTACTTTGCACAAACGTCATTCGAGCCAGGTGTCATGTTCATTCGCCCGAGTAGTACAGTTCAAAATGTCGTACGTCACATTCGTGCTCAATTTTCAACCGACTTCAAAAAGGTCTCTCTATTCGGTTGATTTTTATTTGATACTTCAGAACTTAGTTGTTTAAAAACCGATTTAATAAATTTTTAAGAGGTTAAACTTTCAAATTGGTCCCATATAAATTTTATCAAAATCAGTTTAGTAGTTTAGTTTTTAAATTAAAACAACTGAAACAAAGTCGTTAAATTGAAAAAAATGCGTTCCTATTTTGCTTCCCTGTGACTTTTCAGCTGTGCTTACGGTCACTAGAACAGTCCGATCAAAGTGGGTTATGTTGTATGTTTATCAACAACAAATTTATGAGGTAACAAAATTAAAAAAAAAACAACTGAATTGAGTACCTCCTCCTTTTTTTAAATTGGTTTTAAACCTGTTGTCATGTCCGGGTTCTGGGCTCTAAAATCCAGGGTTTTCACGCGTCTTGTCCTGGTTTCCAAATTTTAGAGATGGCAACTCTTCGTTAAACTAAATTATATTGGATGTGAGGACCTTGAACCGTCTGCTGCCCACGGGCGGGCTCGCGTACGGCACGCCCCTGAAGCTAGCGTATTTGGATCCGTCTTCAGCTCGGCGCAGCTTGCCACAAATCCAGCCCGCCTCCGTGCGCGCGCGCAGCTCGCAGCGCGGCGCCGAGGAGCTGTGGATGTTTGAACAGGTGGCTGGAACAGGCCGTAATCAATATACTTAACACTTTTTTAACGAACATACCTTTCAATTTATTTTTACTTTTGTTACTTTTAACAATAGACTTTTATTAACAACTAGTAAAGGCCTGCATTTTCGTTTGCGTTGCGATTCTGCAAAATACCTTTCTTAGTACGCACTTTCAGCTCTTGGCAGAAGCACTTTCCAAGTTCCAAATCTCTACGTTCAGTGGTTAGACTTGTGCGTTGTCTGTCAGTCAGAAATTAACAAAAAATATTTCTAAATCACCGGTACACCTCTATTTCGAAATTAAGCATCAGACCAAAGTTTAATAGGTATACAAATTTAAACTTTTTTGGCCCTGTTTAAATGAACTATAGTATCGATATGAATACAGACATATCACGAAGAAAGATATATGACTAAAACTAAAACAAGAATTATTGCTAAAATAACTAAAGAAGAAGGATGGAATTGGGCGGGCCAAATTAAAAAAGAAAAGAAGATAGATGGAGCAACAACTTGTGTCCAAGAGACGCTATAAAAAGAAGAGGAAGGCCTCTTACTGGAAGGAGAGACGAACTAGAAGAATATGAAGGAACGCTATGGCTCCGCTCCGCGCAAATAAAACTGAGTGGAAAAGAAGAGGGAGACATTTGCCTCAGTAGTGGGATGAACTATAATAAGAATAACTCTTTCTCAATGACTTACTGTCATAGGCTTAAAGAAATAAATAGTATTGATAATATACTAAAATACTTCTGTCTGACCATGTTCATCGAGAATATATTTTTCCTTCCGACTGCCAAAGAACGGTTATGTTTTTCGCGCGTATCTTGTATGTTTGTAAATTTTTGGGTTACGGCTGGATGGATTTTACCATTAAGGTATCGTTAGATTCGTCTCAATAACCCGAGTGTTCAGGTGGGTTTTTAAAAAAGAAAACAAAATTGCGGTTTTTTGGAGCTAAATATTAAGTCGTTAATATTTTTTTGTTGACCAAACCTAACGAATAGGGTATCTATATATATATATATATATATAATGAAGCTATTTTAAAGGAGATTACAAATATATGTATAAGTTATATGTTTACATTTAATTTGGAATTATGAATTGACAATGAATGTATAATTATTTAGCAGTCGGGTTTTCTGTTTTTTAAACTTTAAGCTTGTCTAACTTACGATTCTAATTATTATTCTTGTAGATCTTCCTACTTACCAAAAGCCAGAATAGATGCGAAAATTAAAATAAAAATTGTTACAGCGGACATTTTACTATTTCAATGTCTTCCTCGTCAGCCACTGGGTCACTTCTGGCATATTGCGGACGCGCAATGCACTTTCATTTGTGATTATTTGTGTAGCTGCTTCATAATTACTGATGTTAGGATGGTCCTACACGCTCGGATAATCATAAAACGTAGCGTAGGCGTAGCGTAGCCGATCTGTTTATCCTGGATTATCATCGACCAATGTGATTATTATTGTTCATGACCAAAACTAACAAAATAATGTCAATAGAGGTATTACAGTTTAAAAAATGCACAATCTCCTGTATTATGATTTAATTAAATTAACTGATTTAACTTATCTGTAAAGATTTATAAAGGACTAGAATGGAATTTGCAAATTATTTTGCATTGTGAATTTATAAAATCCCTTTCTTAGTACGCGCCTGTACTTCTTGATGAACACCCTCCAAGTTTCAAATCTCTACGTTCAGCAGTTTGGCCTGTACCTGGCTTGTCTGTCTGTCAGTCAGTCAGTCAGTCAGTCAGTCAGTCAGTCAGGTTGAAGCCTTTTATATAATAGGGTAGTGTTTCCGTTCACGAGGCTTTTAGCCTGTGACCTAACACGCAAGGAGAGACATCGCGTGGGACTACGTGCGTCTCTCCTTGCGTGGTCACGCTACGTAAGAGTAACGTGCCAGGCGGCGGCTTATTAAAAATAAAATAAAAAACCCTTCCCATCGAGTAACACCATGACATGGGTGTTACTCGTTGGGAAAAAAAACCCATCGAGTAACAGTGTTACTCGTTTGGGTGATACTCGATGGAAACCCATCGATGTGATTGATGAATGATTGAATGTAGCTCTCTATTGTAGCAGGAAACCTAAAGATACATATACAACAATAATTTACAATGGACGGCCTTATCGCTAAGCAGAGATCTCTTCCAGGCAACCTTGGGATAGAGAGTAAGACTAAAATATGATGTAAATACTCCTTTAGAGTTGTCTTAATCGATCAGCCTTGTTATAATAATAATTATATTGTTGCAATTTAAAAAAACTTGAACGAACCTTTGTAGATCAATTTGAACATTTATATATGTATGATATTCTGTTTGATATTTTATTCTGTTTATCGCACTGAATAATAAATTATGTGCATCTAGCCTTAAGCATATCATTACTAAAACTTGCACATAGGAAGGTACTACAAAGTGTTTTAATTTCTTTGTACCTAAACGAATAAACGAATTTATTGCAATAAATTATTATTCAGGCAAACAATACCTCGTTAATCATGTCAATAAACACCCAGAAATGCTATTTCTTGATTGCACTATTCAACTTTATAATGCAAACATGTTTTTTAATTCTGAAATGTTTTTTTACAGGTAAGATACTTCCACATCTAATAGAGCTGAGCCGGTGACTGCGCTCACTGAGTGACTCGAAAGCCGGAGAGCGTGAGTACTGAGTCCGGACAGCAAGTACTACTCGGGCGAATTAACATGACACCTGGCTGACACGTAGCTCGGAACGGAACTTCCCCGCGGCCACGCGCGGCGCCCTCCGTATATCTTCTTCCTCTTATTGCGAAGCCTTATCATTACTTATCTACCAAGTATTACAGGACCTCTTCTCTATCAAGATTATCCAATTCCATGCTGTACTTTGCACAAACGTCATTCGAGTCAGGTGTCATGTTGATTCGACCGAGTTATACAATGACGGCTGCTAAAATACGGATGTACCCATACGTTATTTCGTCGAATGATTAAATTTTTAAAAAAGAAACAGAATTGAGAACCTCTTTTTTTCTTGAAGTCGGTTAAAAAAGTGTTTCAGTGCACGGAGAAAAACATCTCGTTATACTTACCTACTAAAATTCTGTTTGACTCAACAATAATTGTCGTTTTTTTTTATGACAGAGATAATTATTTTGTAACGATAACAAATACAATGAGTATAATAAAGCCAACGAAAATTATTATAAAATTAATAAATAAAAGTCATTTATTTCAGGCCATAAAAATACATAAATTTATTATTATTATTATTATTTATTTATTTCGCAATCATGTACATTTGAAAAAGGTCTTAACTAGTTTCATATAGTATTTACATGAGCCCTGTTATAGGGCGCAGCGACACATGAATAGGTAGGATAGGCGGTTCTTATAAATATATCTTAAATTTAATCTATAGATAGATTACCTATTCTTATTTTTATTATTATTATTATATTATTATATATTTCCTTACCAGTAATAAATAATAAATAACCCTATTATTGTTGTAGGCTTTTTTAAACATTTCCTAATTTAAATTGCATTTTACAATTTTAATCGTCTAAATATTCAGCTATTGAATAGAAACATTTAGTAATAAGGAAGGTTTTAAGTTTATTTTTAAAAGTGAAATCTTTTATTTCGTTTTTAATATTTTGAGGAATTTTATTGTAAATAATTATGGATCTGTAATAAGGGCTATTTTTATAGATTTCTAATTTAGGTTCAGGCAGAATTAATTTGTCTTTGCGTCTAGGATTTTTATTAAATTCAAAGTATGAGAGGTGTTTACGGACAAAAAGTGATATTTCAAGTATATAGATACATGGTAAAGTGAGAATTTTTTCTTGTACAAAGAATGATCGGCAACTTTCAGGTAGGTGTATGTTTACTAAAATTCGTAGACACTTTTTTTGCATGACAAATATGTCGTGTGCATCTGTACTGTGTCCCCATAGGATGATCCCGTACCGCAACCATGCGTGAGCATATGCATAATATGCGGTACGTGCACATTCTGGATGGGTATTTGTTTTGAGTACACTTAGAGCATATACGAACTGCGATAATTTTGTCTTTAGTTTAGCAACATGATTTTTCCAATTATTGTGGGTGTCAATTGTTATTCCTAATAATTTGAAATCCTGTACCTCTTCAATATTATTTTTTTGTTTGACAGCATTTAGATTTAGAGCCTTTTTTTGGTGTGGACGAAATTGTATTAACTTTGTTTTATTTTTATTAATTTGTAAGTTATGATATTTACAAAGTGCCTAACTAAAATAAAAACTTAAGATCAACCTATCTATTTATTTTCGGTTCTCACTCAGAGCACTGAGAGCCAGAACCTGTACGTTGGGCTATAGATATTATCAGCCAGAGACTTGAGGATGCTGTTGTTGGAGCTCCTTATACCGGCCCAAAAGGAAGCAATTCTGGACCTGATGATGGCGAAGAAATCCGGAACCCATTCTTCTTCTTCTTCTGTAGTCGGTACTTCATTACTGAAGATCGTGATCACCCATTTTGTATGTGCGGACGGCTTGTCTCCAACGGTTCCGGTATTTGGCTGCCTGTACCACATTGTAGAATGACGCATTATCTTTAACCTGGTCAGACCATCTGATCGGGGATCTGCCGCGTGATCTTTTCCCCTCTACTTGTCCGACGATGACCAGTTTTTCCAGGTTATCGGCGCCTCATCTCACGATGTGGCCGAAGTAGGTTAGGATTCAGCGGTGGCAAATCGTAGAGAGAAGATCCTTTATGTTAAGTTGCTTGAGGATTGACACGTTTGTGCGCTTCGCCGTCCACGGTATTCGTAGCATACGCCTCCAGCACCACATCTCGAAAGCGTCAATCCTCTTTCTCTCTCTCGCTAAGATGGTCCAAGTCTCCACCCCATACAGAAAAATCGGGAAGACTAATGCCCTGACAAGTCGTATCTTTGTTGTCCAAGTTATTCCTCTATTTTTCCAGATTCCTTCCAAACGAGACATCGCGTCTCTATCCATTGCCATCCGACGTTTGATCTCTGCAACGCAACCTCCATCGCTGTTAATGGTAGAGCCTAGGTAAATGAAGCTTTCTACCATTTCGACACCCTGACAAGTTGTAGGGCCTATCAGATTTCCTGCTCTGTCGACTACCATGAGCTTGGTTTTGCTTCTGTTGATGGAAAGACCCATGGCCTCACTCTCAGTGCTGAGTCGGTGTAGAAGCATCTCCATGTCTTCCATGTTGGTTGTCACAAGTGTGGTGTCGTCTGCATAGCGTAGATTCGAGATCTTCTTTCCACCTACTACAAATCCTCCATTCCAACAATCTAGGGTCTTGCGGATAATATATTCTCCATAGATGTTAAAGAGCATCGGTGAAAGAATGCAGCCCTGTCTTACCCCATTCTTGGTCTCGAACACATTAGAACAATCGGTGTCGATTCTCACGAAGGAATTGTTGGCTTTGTAGAGGGAGCTGACAAGTCCGATTAAATGATTCGGGACTCCCATTTCATGCAGAACCTTCCATAGTTTCTCCCATTGTACACAGTCGAAGGCTTTTGTGTAGTCGATGAAGCACATTACGACTAGAGTGTTAAACTCTCTCTCTCTCTCTCTCTGAGATACGCAGATGACACCACACTATTTGCGGCATCGGAAAGCGAACTCGCAGAATTGTTCAGGAGAGTAGAGGTAGAAAGTGAGCTAGTCGGTCTATCCGTTAACAAAGCCAAAACAAAAGTCATGATAATAGACCGAGCTGGACAACTCTCCAGAATCGGAGAACTGTCGGGTCTTGAGTTTGTACGCGAGTTCGTATACCTAGGCTCCATGCTGAACGGCCAGGGAGGATGCGAAAAAGAAATACGACGACGAACTCAAATGGCCAAGTCTGCAATGAGCAAACTTACGAAAATCTGGCAAAATAGAAAAGTATCAAACACTACCAAAAAGAGACTCATAAGAACCTTGGTCTTCTCAATCTTTTTATATTTTGCACGCACTATGCAGACGCTCAATCTAGTTGCTGAGAAGATTGATATCTTTCATGATTCTCTGAATGAATTCGCAAAGGCCACATTGTATATTTTATGTTATTAATTGATTATTAGATTTTTGTAATGTATTTGTAAATAATTATTAATGTTGTAATATTTTAATATGACTACACTATTGCAATGGAGCCATCTGTAAAAATAGTTGTAAGAAGATATTAATAAATACTAAATACTAAATATGGCGCTGAATCCTGGACTATCCGAGCTGTTGACAGGAAAAAGATAGATGCGTTCGAAATGTGGTGCTGGAGGAGAATGTTGCGCATCCCATGGACTGCTAAAAGAACGAACAAGTCGATACTGGAACAACTAGCCATTAAGACCAGGTTGTCAACCGTTTGTTATCAACGTGTCCTTAGTTACTTTGGCCATATAGCCCGAAGGCAACCCGACAATCTCGAAAAACTGGTTGTAGTGGGAAAGGTTGAAGGTAAAAGACCACGCGGCCGATCACCTAGCCGCTGGTCCGACCAGGTCAAGACACTCACGGGACTTCCTGTCTCTGCCGCCCTGAGACATGCAGAAGACAGAGAAGCATGGAAGTAGCTTGTCAATCGAGCCACTCAAGTCTGTCAAGACGGGCACGACCTTCAGTAATGAAGAACTCAAAGAAGAAGAAGAAGTTAAACTCTCGGCTTTTCTCAATTATTTGACGAATGTTAAGGATCTGTTCACGCGTCCCTTTACCCTTAACAAAACCTGCCTGCTCCTCTGGGATTTGTCGATCGAGATGGCTTTTGAGTCTGCGATTGATAATATGGAGAAGAATTTTGCTGGCATGTGAAATCAAGACTATAGTCATGTAGTTGCCACATTTATACTTGGAGCCTTTTTTATGGAGAGGTATAAACACCGACTCAATGCAGTCGCGTGGCCAACGTCCAGACTGCCAGACAGCGTTACACAGCTTGGTGAGTAAATCTTTGCCCCTTCTAGGAAGTACTTTGATGAGTTCAGCTGGTATTTCATCACGGCCAGGAGACTTTCCAGTTTTCAAAAATGTTATTGCTTGTCAACTTCCGCCTGCAGGATATATGGCTCTTGTTCTCCGTTATCCCATTCGGTTCCGGAATCAGTATTTGCCTCTGCGTTATACAGTTATTCGCAATAACCTCTCCATCTTTCCAGCACTTGTTCCAGATCGGTAATCAGTTTGCCGTCCTCGTCTTCCACTGCGTAAGACTTCACGTTACGTGTCCTTGTTAGCTGTTTGAGTTTGGAGTACAGGTCTTTCGTTTCGTTTTTTCCTGAGTGGTGTTCTAGTTCAGCACAGATGTTATTGATAAACATGTTTTTATCTTGGCGACATCGCCTCTGGACTTCTTTATTCAGTTGTGAGTAGCGGTCTTGATCCACTACGGAGACAATGTCTTTCTCTTTGATTTCACGTCTTTCAATAATTAATCGCTCTGTGTCAGGTGAAATGAAGTCCTTCATGGTTTTACACGGTGTCTCGCAAACAGAAGCGGCCTGAATGAATGTCTGTTTAAGCAGAGCCCAGATGGTTTCACTGTTATTTTCGTTTATGTAGTCAGGTATTGATGCTAGCAGTTTGGGTGTTTTTGGCTTTTGAATTTTCTTCAGTCTGATCTTTAAAATGCCATCATGAGCTGGTGGTCGCTACCGCAGTCGGCTCCTGGGTAGGTTACGGTATTTAGAATCGAGGAACGCCCGTGTGTGTGTGTGTGTGTGTTTATACTGTTTGTCAGTAACTCTCCAGCATCAGATCTCGCGTCAGCTGCCTACTTCGCTGGTCTTGCAATGTGGTTCTTATTACAGTAGTTTATGGAACTAGCATGTGGCTAATCTTACTCGGTTTTATGTGCGGAGAGATTCTCTGCATCACAATGGCTCGGCTTTTCATGCCTTGCATAGCTTTTTGGGTTTGCTTCAAAATGAGCATGATCATTTTTAAACCAACCCACTTTTTTTTAATGTAAAGTTATTTTAATAAAATAACTTGGCAGAGAGGTAGAGGTAGGATTTATCACTTAAATAATGATACGACTATATAATATTATGGGACTTTTGAATATAATATTTGAGTCAAATTTTAGTAAATCGACTCGACAAGTTGACTACTTTTCCTATTTCATGAATATTGAACCTATTTTCAAGTTTTAGTTTGAATTTCGTGTGATGTAAACTGATGTAGCTGGTCTTCCTCTTCTCCGCTTCGTGTCACGGGGAGTACAGTTAGTTATAATTTGGCTCCATCTATTCTTTTTCGCTGAAACGACGACCAAGTTAAGGTGGCTGGAAAACTATGTGCTAGAACAGCTAGAGACAAGAAAAAATGGAAAATTCTGGAGGAGGCTTTCACCGCCATAGGCGGTCCCTATACATAATAAATAGCTATATAATCCTTATGTTATTTGTAATATCTAATTTGTGTAAAGGAAATAAAAGCTTTTTTTATTTTATTTAATTTTTTTTTAAACTGATGTATTGATAGATTTTGTAATACTACGAGTATTTCATATTTCCTGAAAAGTTAATATTTTTTTTTCATTAAAAAGGCTCATAAAAAAACTAATGGGTATTAGGAATAGAACCTATCAGTGCCATTCACAATGGAGCCGTTAAAATAAGTGCCCTCCTGGGAAAACGTAGCCATGGTTGTAGGTAATTTTAAATTAAAAAATATTCAGTTACTTATGTCGCTGACTATATCATTTTCCATTATAATAGTATCTTGGATATCATCTTACAATCTAACATCTATTATCTTACTAATGGAATAGCAGTGTATCAGCCTCGAACAATACGTACCATTCTGCATATGTCATGTTTGTGACATTCCAATATATTGTATTGTAAATCTATTGTATTGTCCCTAAGTACCTATATTTCATGAATAGTGCGTATTGTATTCTTAAGTGGGTATCAACCGTAGGTTCCTGATAATGTAGGAAGGGTTCACTTCTGTAGGTATGATTAATGGTCCAGTTTCATAAAAACCAGATAGGTAGATAGAACACTTTATTGTACACCAACAAGAACAAAGGAGAGAAAAACAATAAAAAAAAGTATAAAAAAGCCTTAAGATAGGTAGTTCAACGGGCGGCCTTATCGATGTGAGCGATCTCTTCCAGGCAACGCGGGCAAATTAGTTAATAGTGACTGTGAAAGAACTGGCAATGAAGTATGAAAATATATCTAAAAGTAAGAAATATTTATTTTAGTCGCTTTAGCCAATTTCTATTAAATATAATCGGTAACCGAATCGATTCAAATATTTATATGCCCTAAAAAAAACAAATCCAAACATGACCTTAAAATCCGTCATTTTAGGGTAATTTATTTAGAAAAAGCTTTATGGTAAGAAAACCAGCTGATCTTTTAAGGCTGTGTCCTAGTTTTATAGTTGTCATAAAAGTCTGCTGCAGTCACACCGTCGTGTAACTCTGACAGCGCGAATAATTCGATTCGGCGTTCGCTCGCGTGCCCAAAGCACTTAAACTTTAGATTTACTTCGAAACAAAGTACGATTTTACTATAAGGACTTACGTGACAAACCTAAAGTAGAATTTGGCAAAAATTTGGAAGTACTTAGAACCTAAAGGTAAAGTCAATTTGCGAGTAAGGTCGCGGGCAATCACTATTAAGAAAATGTACCTATACGTTAAAAAAAAAGATTAAGCTTAAGATAAATTTATTTCTAGAGACTTATGTCATATTTTTTTTCGGAAGTACTTGTAATGCAGTAAGCCGAAGATGGCTGTTACTGCGTCACCGGACTCTATTTATGCCATAATTACAATAAAGTATTTTAGATCTAGAGATGTGTAAATAATATGATCAGGAGATATAAATTATTTTCTTAAGTAGGTAGTAGGTACCTAATTAAATTATAGGCATACACAAACAGTTACAAAACTTTGCCTTCCGTACTAGTTAAAAACTGTGTTACGGTAAAAATATCTAACTTATCCACCAACATCCAAAATAAATCTTTATAATCCCTTCTGTAGTTTCAGTGACCATGTCAAACATACAATCACCTACATTAGTTATGCATGTGAAGACTACTCGGGCGAATGAACATGCCACCTGGCTGCCACTCTCGCTCGGCACTTGATGCGCCCTCCGTGTTTCTTCTTCCTCTAATTGCGAATCCTTATCATTACTTATGATTACCAAGTATTACAGGACCTCTTCTCTATCAAGATTATATAATTCTCCATTAATGTACTTTGCACAAATGTCATTCGAGCCAAGTGTCATATTAATTCAACTGAGTTATAGATACAATACAGTGTAAAGTCATCGTTATACACAAAGCCGTGACACAGGTGTGGCCAAACGCCGGCCCAAATCAATTGGCTCCCGTTTAAACTTCATTATTGTAGGGAGAAACGTTTTACTGTTGAGGGCGGCTGCAGGATTCCGTACAAATGGGTGATTGGGTGCTAACACAGTGCCAGATATTCTACTACCAGTGTATACATTACTGTATTTCTTATTTTGTAATTTATATTTTTGAAGGCTTCGTCAAACAGGAAGCGTTCTCAGCGCGCGTCAAGGCGTACGTTGCGTTGAGCTATAACGCTGCATTATGTTGTACAGATATGTATATTGAGACTAGAGCCTGTCAAACAGTCCTGACGCCGCGACAGAACGTTGCGTACTGCTAGCGCCGGCGCTCGGAGTGACAGTAGAAAACAGTCATAGTACAACACCGTTCGGCGCTATAGCGCGGAGTAAAACTGGGGTCTAAAATTCAGTGTAACTTAAAAACTTAAAAACATCAGTTTCTTTGTCTTAAATCGGCCATACCTCGGTGTCATGGTAATTCCCATAACAAAACGGTCCATTTGTCACCGCCAAAACAGAGATGGCGGGAAAACCACAGTATATAGCCAAGTAATTGGTACAAGTTGTTGCGTAGAGGGTGCTATGCTGTGATAAACTTGATAACCTCTAAAGTTGAGCGTCTACAGCAAAGCACCCTTGAGGAGAACTTAATTTACTATAAACTACTTATAGGATTTACACCCGTATTCAAAGATTTAAATTTAAAATTTGACAGGTGACAGCCGAAACCTTTAGTAAAGCGGCGGCCATTTTTCTTTTTACGTAAGTTGAGTTTGAGTTTGAGGAATGACTTAGAACAAGGGCGTTTAGAGTCTAAAAGGTCTCTCGTTTGTCCCCAAGTCTTATCTCCGTGTCCCCTTAGAGGAACATGACACGGGGTCAAACTAGAATAATTCATGAAAATATGTTTTCAAATATGACACAAAATAATAACTTTATTTAAGTGAAGAATACATACTTTATTTTGTACTGTCTCGCCCCCATGGCTCCTTTCGCGTTGTAGTAGAGATAAAAAGTAGAGCCAAAAAAAAAGTGTTCTTTAGCATATGGCGTATAACTAGGTAACACTTCAAGGCGCACTTGAAATCCTTTCACCTCACCGGTTCGAAAGAACTAGTGGTACGATAAGAATAAGAAGAAGAAGTTATCTATCTTCAATTCTTGATAAACTTGCACATGATATTTGGTGTGATATGATTTTATACATCCAATGAAATGAACCAGCTGTTTCGCTCTCAGCCGTCGAAACTCGCTTACTTAGGGAAAATGGCGGGCGTTCAAAGAAATCGGCAAATGGGGTGTGACGCTTTTGCTACCCGCAGCCAGATATACAAGCTAATATTATTGGAAAAGCGCTTTTTGTTAAATAGTTATGCCTTGATCACACGTATACGTACCGAGTACTCGGCCGAGAACATTGTCTCGGCTGAGTACTCGATACGTATAAACATAGCGCCGAGTGCTCGGTTGAGTGAGTGACGTAAGCTTTCACTGTCTCGGCCGAGTAGTCAGTACGTGTGATCTAGGCATTAATGATGAAATAGCTAGACAGTGACGATTAGTATTAACTTGCTACTTGCCACTTACTCTATACTTACTTATAATCTACCACTTGACGTCAGTTAGCGTTAAAAACACCTAATTTTTAAGTAGATTCCATTTGCCTTAATTCCGTTACCTCCGTAATTAATTTCGAAGAAATACGGGTGTAGGCTTTGTAATTAACCTATTAAAAATAACATTATTACGCAGCCCTCCTTTGACCAAGGAATATCGTAAAAAACCTAAATAAGTTGTTTTTGCGAGATGGCCTGCTGCCCTGCATAAATTACAGGTGTTAATTTCAAGAAAGTTAATTATTGTAGAGTCGCAGTACAACCAATTTTTTTTTAAGTAAAAAATAAATGCAAAAGTAGAAACGTATTTTTAGGGAACTGTGAAAAAGCTACATGTTTAAACATGACAATATTTAAACAGATTTTCATCACCACGTTATTACTATTATTATGATAAATATATATACACGTTATTATGATAAAGTTACCACGTTATTTAAATCTAGAAACTGCCCGCGTCTTGGTCAAAAAAATCTAAGCCTTTACCTACTATTACGTTACTGAATTCGTTTATAAAATTCATTTCAACCCAATCGAAGCAACTTACATTATATTATTCATCCATACATACATAATTTAATTTAAAATATTTGCAGGATTAGTAAAAAGTAGAAAATTATTGTGTTAATTCTTAAGTGGCAGATCTTCAGTCCCCATCTGTTTGTAACGCTTACAGCTTATTAAAAGGGTGTTATGGTTTCGTTAGGGACCAATTTATTGGTGTTATTGCAAAAAAAAAGGTACTATTCATAAACCTAGAGTCTACATTTTGTTTCCTAAAATGACATTATATGAGTAGTAAAACTCATCTCATTCCATCTGGGCAACACTTTGACGCGGCACTTTATTATGTTGCCCGTCCGTTATATACCCAGTTTACGACTCGAGTAGATTAACGAGGCATAACGGTCCTTCGAATGGCCCAAACCCAGAAAAGCCAACAAGCCCACACGCCAACGATTATGACGCACTGCTTTTTGACAAGCTACAAGCCAACACGCCAGCGAGTGTAAATTAGCCCGGCTCTTTTTTTATTTGTAAATAATCCATGTGTCATCGACGCTTTAGTGAGGTTTAAGAAGTAACTACTAAGCTATATCAATCAAAATGGACGAGCTGTTAAAGCAGTGCCACAGGGCTATTATAATTCAATATCTTGCGTACCATTTATTTGGTCATGTGCACAGAAACCTGTATAATTTGGAAATATAAAACTTACACTAAATGGCACAAAACAACATTGGAACTGGTATTTATATTTGATGGGTTCCCATCCAGTAACACCCAAACGAGTAACACTGTTACTCGATGGGATTTTTTTTCCCATCGAGTAACACCCCTCGTCAGGGTGTTACTCGTTGGGATTTTTTTTCCCAACGAGTAACACCCATGTCATGTCATTAATATATATGTACAGTCAGCTGCACAGACATACACTACCAAGCATTCACATTTATAGTTATTACTCTTAATTTGCAAAGAAAAGTGCACGCAAGCATTTTTAAATTAATGAAGTCGTCTTACTTGTCAGATTTTATGTCAAAAGAAGAATGTCTTTGTGAAATTAAGATAAAAAATCATATGTGAAAGCTTGGGTGTGTAAACATGTCTTTGCAGCTGACTGTACTACCTGTACTTCTGGCAATCGCAGAACACCGATAAACTCCCTGTTCAAGGAACAGAACCCCAAAATAGCATGCAACCCATTATTCTTCGCAGACGGCGCACAGTGGTGCGTTCAGAAGAAGCTGACTGGACAAAATTATTTTATGACGTTTTCTGCTTCATAAGGCTTTCTTAAAAATATTTAAGACGATCTACAGCGATTTCCGGGTAAGATGTCTGAAATAGTGAGGTTAGCGTAAGGGTAGGTTCAAAAGAATACTAAAATATTTTTTTCTCAAAAAATATTTTACTTATTATTTTGTCAATAAGAAAAATCTCAATCTCAATCCTTGATCTCAATGCCTTGCACATAAACTTCATTATTGCTGAATTTTGGCAGAGTTTATGGAAATTATGTCCTTGATGGTCTTCAGAGAATACTTAGTTGTTAAAGACGATCTTGTTTCTAAGATATTCATTGAAATAGACCTTAATTTCTATTTTATTCTAAAATTTTAGCCACTTTTCAAAATATTAAATTTTTGATACGGTCAGAACTATATCTAAAAAAAATTTTTAAAAACAATGTTGTCAACTGATAGTGCAGCAAATTTTATTCCAGTTTCAAGTAGACAAACATAGTTAGCTTATGTATAAATTTCAGAGGAGTGTTATGAGTCAATAAGCTACTTTTTCTCCAACTAAGTTGAAAAAGGGGTAAAATTTTACCATATATTTTGAAACATATGCAATTAAAATATGTTCCAATGACATTAAACAAATAAAAATACTATGTAAGTTTAGTAAATATCATTGGCTCTAAACTTCGTAAATCAAAAACAGCACAAAACTTTTGAAACACAAGTAGTATTTTTTTCCGCACAACGCTAAACTGCCACAATATGCATAAGAAATTTCACGAAGTGTTATGTACCCACCCTTATCACGCGCTGTTTTAGGGAAGTAGGGGAAAATAAAACATGGGATTGTCATTGTGTGGGTTTTCTCCAGGTGGTGTGATTAGTTAATTCTGGGAATTGAAGAGTGGATTTTGTCCAGCCAGCTTCTTCTGATCGCATCACTGTGCGGCGCACGGTGGGACGAAAATTGACTTTCAAAGACATAGGGATTAAAAAAAATAAGTGTCGTTTTATTTGCTTGAAACGGCTTCTACTAATCAATATTATGCCTAATTATTTCATGTGATACCATTTGGCGGAGAATATCTCAAGATATATTTTTTTAATGAAAAAAATGTATGAAAAACATATAAAAAATCCGGATATCTCCGGAAGTGCACGCCCAACCGTTATATCCTTGCACATAGTTATAGTACCAATTATTTATGATTTTTTGGCATACCTCATATTTCTCGAACTGCTGCGGAACTTTTTGAAAAAAAATATGAAATATTTTTTATTTTTTAAGTCCCGATCTTCCATTTGTATGCTATAGATAGTTACAAATGTGTGTTTATATTATTATTATTATTAGCCCTACTCCTTATTTGTTTGTATAATTGTTAAAAAAATCACAGTACAGTACAAAATTGCAGTATGAGCTACGTAAATAAAACATATCTAACTGCATAAACATCATCCGATAGAAATACTAAGCTCCGCCGCGGCGGAGCGATATCTCTCAGTTCACAAATTCGAACCAAGTTATATTAGTAAAAAGCTTTTTGTAAGTAATTAATAGGGAGAGTTAGCAAGCCGAGTTGGACAACTTTTAGCAAATTGTGATCTTTAAGTTTGAACCTTTGCTCCGCTGTCTACGGCTCGGATCTGAATGTATGATGTATGCAGAGTGGTTTTAGCACTCTAATATCGAGTTTCAGGAGTTATCTTGTTTGTTTCAACTGAAATAATTAAAACTATGCGTTGTTCTGAATTATTAATTTATTATTAATGTAAGCAATATAAAATTTTAACTGAGTGAATCTATATCTACATTTATATTTTTATTTTTGCATTTTATACCTACTCGTAATCATAGGAATAAGTACTTGTAAGTCAGTTTTGGCTTTGAAGCAGTAGATTAATATTAAACATTTTTACTTTGTAAAATAAAAATATTCCAACAACATACATACGTAAAAACATTATCACTTACTGTTTTTACGTGTACGTATAATTAGTTAAACGACTTTTGTTATTACGTGATTGCATAAATTTAAATTTAATTAAACACCACCAAAATTATATAAAAAAAAATTGGATAGGAACTAGTAGAACACTGTTGTATAAAGATTGAACTATAGGTATGGTACTTAATATTAGGTACCTATTCCTTACTATAACCTTTTCTCTGAATTTAGTGAAATAATAATGTAATACCGGAAGGCTTCATCGGAGTCCCATGGAGAACTGCTCCATATAAATAGGTGGGTCCCATCGAGTAACACCATTATTCTGCAGCCAAGGATCAATATGGGATTATCCCGAATTTCATAGGTTCACTGAACCCTTTTTGGGTTGAAATTCTGTTATATGATTTGAGTAGATAGGAAAACATACACCAACCGACTTCAATGGGACAGCTCTAGTAACCGTGAACACCACTGAAAAGTCACAGGGAAGCAAAATACGCAATTTTGTTCACTTCAACGTTTTTTTTTCACATATTTTGATTTTACAGGCATTTTCCATTTTAAAAATAATTTCGCTCATTCTTAATAAAAAGTAAAATTATATACTTATTAGAATTGAACAAAATACAACCAAGGTACCAGGGTAGGCTAGCAATGAAACACTGAAAGATGCTTTACAGGTTTATTACTGAGTAATAGAGAGGGGGTTGATTACAGTACAACACAACGACCATCCACTTTAACTAAAACGTAACGATAGCGCGAGTTAACTGACAAGTGCTGCTATCTAGTTACGTAACTGGAGTTTAAGGTTTAACAAGAATTAAGAGGTTACCTACCTAAGTAACTTGGACGAGAGAGTCCAAAAGTATAAATGCTACTTATATAGGTTGATACATTTAGGTCATATCATAATACTAAATCATTCTTTTAGGAATCAAATTTTTTATGGTATTTGGTGTTTTTGGTCCCGTTTGAGAATAAAAACTTCTTAGTCATAAAACAGTAAAATAGAATTACCTATACAAAATTGTTAGATAATATGAATATAATCCAATACATAAATATAACAACAAACTCCTTTCTTCTAACAAAACAGTTTCACAGAACCGATCAGACCATAAAATCTCCGATAGATGGGAGAGATTGGAATCGGCTTTTGGAAACTCCAATATTGATTGGACCCGTGTGGGTTGGAAAGTACAGGAAGTGATTGCTTTAAGCGATAAGGCTGCCAATGGTATTGCTTTTTTAATCCCCGATGTAAGATGAAGAGATGCTTAGCTCGTTTCGCCCGAAGTTTAAAAAGTTATAAATATATTTAGTAAATCTGTCTATTTTCTAAACAAAGGTTAACTTAACTCTAGTTCCGAAAACAGAAAATCCAAGTCTGAACTCGATACGTGTTTCGCCTCTACACTAGGCATCCTCAGGAGATGTTGACTCGCCGAAATCTGAAACGAGAGATTCGAGAGTTAAGTTAATTAAGTTTAAAAAGGTGTTATAAGTTAGAAGCTTTTGTCTATCGATGTGTCCTGAGGCATCGCTGTTTCCTAACCAATAAAAAATCAAGATAAAAAGTATCTCATATCCTTTTTCAGTCCTAATACTGAATTTCAGCCTTCTTTATTACTTTTGGTACGTGCTCATCTATCCATAGAACTTTTGCATTTTTAAGTGGGATCTTTATTAAACCTTTGAATGTAAAGTAAATAGCTGAGCCTTTGAACAAGGAGGTTCTATTTTGAGCCGTTAATATTAGAATCCCGAGAGCCGGTCGATAGCTGGCTGCGGGATCAGCTCGGCTTCGGGTTGACAGTTACATTACCTACTTAAATTACTTTAAGGTTATTTATGTATGGATTTACAAAAAAATATTAATATAGTCATCCGAGGTAAATGCGTCAAAACTGCAACTTTTTGAAATTACTAAAAAACTGTTAAACACAGCAAAATATGGTGCTACAAAATTAAGTGAAACAAAACCAGACGGCTGACTTTGCTGTACTTTTGATAGTTTTTAGTAATTTCAAAAAGCTCTATTTCTCATTTACCACAGCTGATCCAATGTAATCTTTCAGTTATATGATTCCTAATATACAAGCTCAGCTGCTTTGCTACCCGCGGCTTCAACCGCGAATATCGGGATAAAAGTAGGCTACTTTATACATTACCAAACTATATTACATTCCAATCAACTCAGTGGTTTCCTCGTTACGATTGAGCAACAAACACCCTATCTCTACATCCTTACGAACTCTTGCGATTATACGAATAAATATTAATATGTCCCATATTTACGTAGGTACCTACAACCTACCTACCTTCATTAGGGTATTCAAAGTATTTTCTAAACTTATAAAGCTCCTTACAACGCAAAGTTTGGTGATTTTCTGAGATTCGCAAACGACGGTCTTGGGTAAAAACTGTAATTTATTTCCCGGGCTAAATCGAGCAAATTCGAGACAATAGAACCAAGACATAAATCGTAATGGAACGCACGTCAGTCAGTGTCACCGCGTGAAACGGAACGCAAAGTGTCATGGCGCCATCCCCGCGGGAAAGTTACTAACTTCTGCGTTTGAAAACACGAACAATGGCGCCAATGTTATATTGAGTTGAAAATGATTAGGCCTTGATAATTTTGTACCTACGCAATAACTAATAAATTAATTTGAACTGTATAATACAGGGGTTAGTTTATACGGTTAATTGAAAAATTTATTATCCTTCTGTTCCTAATTAAGCAACGAGAATTACCCATACCAACAGTGTGATTAAAAAGTATTAGGTAAATAAAGTATAGAATCACAAGGTGTTCTAATAGGAAAACCATCAGGTACTCATCTATGCCCATACCGAGTTCTTCAAAGTTACTAAGAAACGAATTTTGTAAATTCGCCACGCAAACAAAAATGTGGTCGTCAGCTAGTACTCACTAAATCTAAGATATTCTACCTTTTAAGTACTTACCTAACGAAATATACTTCCATATTCTGCAATATGGAACTATGTCCAGAGACCAAATGACTTTCATGGAAGCTGAAACGTCCATTGTCCCAGTACGCCGCGCTGTTGGCCGTCAATTACGTACTCTTCACGTAGTCACGTAGTCAAGTCACGTAGCGGAGCCGTCCCGCCACGTATACGGCGCCATGTTGCCTATTGCCAAACTTGCATCGACCTTCGGTGTCTAAGCTGTCGCATGCAGCATGCAGCATCTGACGCTGGCTTGCAGATTCATTAGATTTGAACTTCTGTTCTAGTTAAAAAAAGTTTTTTTAATGTACCTACACTGTTTTTTTATATATCTGGATCCGAACAAAAAGCTATATATTGACCACGATTTAATTAAATAGTTAAAAACTTGCAATTAATAATGTTTTTGTAAGCACGATCTGCAACAAAAGTGCTGAAAATTTATATTTTTTTTTTACAAATGTTCAGCACGCACTTAGCCAGTTCATTTTTTGTCTATTTCATAATAACGAAGAATGGCCCTCATTTATAGCCTATAGATATGTTTATAGCCTGACCATTGAAAGGGTTTTATTTAACTACTGAAGTGCACAAAAAGAGCTTCTTCGAGGCGCACTTGAAATCCTTTCACCACACTGGTTCGAAAGAACTAATGACATGATAAGAAGAAGATATACTGCTACCTAAATTTTAAACATTGAACAGAAAGAAGATTGTAAGGAAAGTTAGATGATGGAAAGAAGGGATGGAAGTTTGTTCCTATTATGTTTTTTTTTTCAATTGCTGTTGGAAGATATTTAAGTTTTTACGTTATTTTATTTTTGTTTTGTTTCATGTTATGTTAATATTACGAGGGTTAATATTAATTTTTCAAAGAAGCCCTTTTCCTCAATAATACATTTAAAAAAGGTTGTTCCTCAGTCACGCTAAAGCTAATAAATGAATTCGATGTCCGATGGTAACCAATAAATACCTTAAATAGTGTATTTTTCACTTTGATACGTTATTTTGGTAATACTTATAAACATTTAAATTTAAAACATATTTTTGAAACTTGAAAAGCGACAAGGCATCAAGATTTACGGCTAACTTTCTCAAGCGCTTGCTCTATTCAATAGAGATAAAATCTCAGTCCGCTATCGGCCACAAAGTGACAAAGTGTCGTCATAAGTCAGTGTCCCGGACACCCGACACCCGGACACTCGCCGGGTGTCGCGACACTCAGCTGTCGGGTCTCCGCTGTGCCCAGGAGACCCGTGACTTACAGATTTTCAGTGAAAGCTAATGTTTTATTGTACTTTTTCAGTGTTATTTTCAACCAGCTGTTGCCCGCAGCTTTGTCCGTATAATAGAGGGAATAAAACCCGTTTTCAATAAGCTATGCCTCACTCTCAGCTCAAATGGTTTAATGGTAACAGCGTGATCGAGATACTAATAGTTGTACAAAAAACTTTCCAATTCAAATTTAAATGGGTCGTTCTAGTGAATATTTAATTCATATAGTCATATGAATAAAGTTTTTCAATGTGCACTGTTTTTTTTAATATCTGGCTTCGAACAAATAACAAACAAGCTATAGATTGACCGCTATTTGAAATACCCTTATTATGTACCCTTAAAAACTTACAATTAATAATGTTATTTTAAGCACGATCTGCTACAAAAATGCTGAACATTTATAATTTTTTTTGCCGATACTACACGCAGTTACTCAGTTCATTTTTTGTCTATTTCATTACAAGTGAAGAATGACCCTCATTTATAGCCTGTAGTTATATCACAGACAATACAGATAGTCCCACATAAATGCTTGTCTCATTGCCGTCACAATGCTACGCCATAGATATTAATTTAGGTCATTAATAATCCAGCTAGGCCATTATATAGGTACTAAATACCCTGCCATGATTAACTAGACAAACCAGTACTTAGTCCGGTTTAGGTATCATAAATACTATGTATAATACCTAAATATATAAATACAGTAAGATCTACCAATTATTATCACATTAGCTGGTGCCCGTGGCTTTGTCCGCGTAATATCGCGATGAAAAGAAGCACATATCCAGCTCATAAGCAATAGCTATGCCGAATTTCTGCCAAATCAGATGTGTAGTTTTGGCGTGATTGAGTGGAGCAAACATACATCCACCCATCCTCAGAAACTTTTTTTGAGTAAGTAAGATATTCATAAAAAATACGATGATTTTTTTTTACCCAAATGGCGGCGCTTCATTAAAACTTCATAATGCTTTCATTAAAAGTTTACAAAGAAAAACTATATTTCAAAGACTTCGCATCAAAAGCCTTCACGTAAAGCGTCGCTGCTTTCATTGGAAACGTGATAAATCAAGTCACTAACTGGAAAAGTAATTTATCGAGCAAATAATGAGAATTTGGATCAACGCCCTAGGTCTAGAACATAATTCAATTTAATTTAAGCTAATGCATTTTAATTTTAAATTAGATTTTGTAATATAACTTATCTGCGTATAGCATTTGCTCCATCAGCCTAGTGCCTTAGCAACTGGAATTTTTATTTCAAAAAAATGCACATTCGACTCGTTAACTTCTCGTCAACGTAACGGTAGAACGTCAATAAGCCTTATATGTTAACGTCGATAATGCCCTATAAATGCCTTGAATTTTGAAATATTCTCTACTAATGGTTTAGTTTGTAAGTAATAAAATAGGTATTATGTTTTTATATACTAGTTTTTTTTTGAGATTTATAACGACAATCCAATGAAGAAGATAGCATCTCTAAAAACCTTTTATGAATTTTCTAAGAGGCCAATGAATATTGAAAGTAATGGATAATAAGGTCGATTCATGCCGATGCCGCGATGGAATACCAAATGAGGTCTTTTATGACCGGCCCTCTTTCTGTCAGCTGTTAATATTTGAGGGCTGAGAGCGCGCTACGATTTCTACATTTTTGCGGACTCCGCACTGAGTTCCATAATTTAGAAGGGTTTCGAAGTGGTGACATCTTCCGATATATTTTGCCAGCAGAACCTCAAAAAGAAAATAGGGTTTCCTTAGTTTCCTTACAAATATAATAGGAATTACCTAGTACGAATCATTTAATTGATATGTTTTTCAATAATAGTAATTAGGCGGGTTATTCCCTGAGTACCCCGATCCCCGAGGTACCCGTCCCGGAGTACCCCGATTTTTTATTTTGATAAGTTAAGCTTCAATGTAACGTCAGCAGATGAAATGTTAAATAAAATTTAATTACTAAAATTACAATACATAACTTTCAGGGTCAGGAAAAAATGATAAAGTATTGCTTGGTTAAGATAAATATTATAAATAGAGAATAGAATCGACCCATGTCAACTGCCTATGCCTATTTTTTTTTTTCAAAAACACAAATATTACTTAATTCACAATAGTTCACAATAGACCCTACACTAGGGCAAGCCTGTATCGCGGGAGTACCTACCAAATTCTGGCAAATCAATATTACCTATCTTCTTTTATCTTATCATGATTTTTTACTTAGACCGTGTTGCACTCTCCTTTGTGGTTGAACAACTCTTCGTTGAGTGGTCTTATTGTTCATACTGCCCCACTAAACAAGAGCTTTTTTTCTCCAGGAGCTAGCGGCCTCAACGCCGACGCAGCGCAACTGGCGCGGGATCCTCATTGCGCTGCTGGTGATCGCGGCGGTGCTGGGCCTTATTGTGTTCAGCATCGCGCTGCTCACGCCGGCCGGAGACGGAGGCCGCGCCAAGGGGCGCAGGCCTACGCTGCACCACCTGCTCCAGAACCATTACACGCCGTTCAACGGGACCTGGCTCTCCGGTGAGTTTGCTAACTTTAGTTTGAGTATACCTACTTGCTATTTTTCATAAACTTAAGTTACTCTGTACATGTTCTTTGCTGCCTGTACTTTATCGGCTAAAAATCCAGCAATGACGAATTTACCCTAAAAATATTTAAAAAAAAATATTTTTTAAAAAACTTGTGTTAATTGGTCATTGCTGAATTTATTTTAATATTTTTAGGGTAAATTCGTCATTGCTGGATTTGTAGCTATTTTAGGATTTTTAGATTGCTGGATTTAGAGGTTTAAGTAAAAACTTCAACCCGTTTTGAGAATACCAGCGATGTTATATTTTTTTTATTAAAATTTCCTCGACCATACACAAATAACGAAAGTGGTAGGCTTATGCAACATGAGGACGTAATAAGAGAAAATCACATGTACGTTGTTCTATTTTATTCTTGAATTCTCCGGATTACTTATTATTTTTAAACCTGTTGAGCTCAGTGTATCCGCACTATCACTATCGGTTTTGAATCTACAACCTACAGATCGCAATTCAAAAGCCATATTTTCAGTTGAATTGTTGAAAATCATAAGGGTTTTCACCTTTTTGGTAGTAGATCTCTGAAACTCAGTTAATCCAGCCAACCGGCACTGCTCAGTCCATAAATCACATCTCAGCGAGTCCATTAATAATATTTACGACGTCCAGAAGGCATAGCATAGAGTCAGCGCGGTCGCCATTTTGGGGTAACGACCTCGAAGGGCTGGCTGCTAAGTGTCGTTGAATCTCAATTAGCCATTTTCTTATATCTATATTAGCTTCAAAACCTTAAATAAAATTAATAAATAGTATAAATATATTTAGTAATAAATCCGTTTAAGTTCTAAACAAAGGTCTTAATTAACTTAACTAGTTTAGAATTTTAGTATCTAAACCAAAGCGCCGAAAACAGAAAACCCAAGTCAGAACTCTGTGTTTAGAAGTTAAGCGGATTTATTACTAAATAATATAATATTTATACTATTTATTTATATTTATGGATTTCCGCAAATTAACGCCTGAATCAATCAATTACCTTTAATAATCATAAAACTACTAGTATTTATCTACTTCTTTTGTAACACAAAACACTACAGAACTAAAAAAAGTGTTTATGACTGCGATACAGGCTTTGTCCTCGTGCACAGTATTACCCGTATACAGTATAACTCTACATATTGTTTTTTTTTTTTTGTAAATAAAGTATTTGTATTTAGGTATTTGCGATAGTTCGAAAATAATAATATCCTCATAGTAGCAGCACAGCCGGTCAAAATATGTATCACGGAGCAAGGAGAAACGGGGTGGGAGGCGGGGGTCGCAAACAATGCTTATAGAAATAGAGTTATGTTTCCATGGTAAGATGATACGTCTTTCCATTTCGTCGGTCGGTCTAATTGAAACAGGAAAATTCTCCAACTTATGATGGACTATGTTGAAGAGTGATTTTGTTTGCAAAACAAATTTGTTATTTTATCAACTGACTTATTTTGTATTACAAGACGAAAAACGCATTCTTCGTATATCTACTAAACAGGACGATAATAATGTATTCGGGTTACTCCGGGACGGGTACCTCGGGGATCGAGGTATTCAGGGAATAACCCAATTAAATCCGGTGCAGCACTGCGCTAGTCCACTCTACATTTTGGTAGTCAGTCTCAAACAGAAATGCCATTTTATCGTAGTGAATCTACACATTATACGCATCTACAGAGTAAACAGCCGGTAGACAAACAAGTCGAATTCATACAAAATGTCGAAAATATTTGCTTAGAGAGCTGATGTTTGGGGAAATTGGAATAAGATGTATTTTCACAAAAGTGGAAAAACACTTGTAAGGCAAATAATCTTTGACTTTGTAACTTGGAAAACTCCAAAATAAATATTATTGCAAATATCTTTTCGAAATGATGGTTAGACGGAATTAATGTCCCGTCTGTCACCCTAGGGGACAGAGCTGAGTGACAGATGGGACAAAAAAGCTCTATCTGTCTCCCCGTCACTAAAAGGGAGACAGATGGAACTTTTATTATTTTATGGGTAAATTTTGTAAGAGATATATTTATTGTTTTTTTTTTATTTACCTACCCTGTTATGTCCCATTGTTGGGCAAAGGTCTCCCCCAAATCCTTCCACTTGTCGCGGTCTTTTGCAGCCTCCCACCATTCCCTCTCGAATCCGTGCAGATCGTCCCTCCTACGCTTTCTCGGCATATTAAATTATAAATGTATTTTCTTCTTCATGTTTTTCTTTGTTCTTTTGGTCAGAGTGTTCATCTACATAAAATGTTGGTATCTTGATCTATGTTTGCTGCTCAGTAACACCAGATAACCCAATCTGCTTGACAATAATACACCAATTTAATAACCACATTTTATATTCCTAATTCGAGATAATTTTAAAATATTCCTTACCTTAAATACCTCCACCAACAGTTGGTAGGAAAAAAAATTCTCTCAGAATTTCCCCCTCATTTCAAATGAATTTTCTCAGAGCTAAGATTACTCTCATTCCAGCACTTTGGGCTTTTAAGTGGTCAACAATATTGACTTAAATCTAACTTAAGCTTAAGGAAGTCTGTATTAGTACTTTGAGTTGGTACTTTACCACGTAGGTATACAATAAATTAGTTAATTTATTAAATTATGTTAATTTGTTTAACCTATTAATAAAAAAAAGGTATGATGAAATTTAAAAAAAACTTTATTTTTATAATAACTATCATAATACCTTCATAAAACAATTTTTCAATGGTAACGTATGAAATGAACAAATTATAACTCAAAATAATGACTAAGTATACCATTTTCATCGCTGTGATCGACGAAAAGACATCTAAATTCTTCTACCAGCTCATAGATAAGGTGCACAGAAGCAACATCGCTAGAACCTCGCGCATAAATACCTACAACCTACATGTCCCACCGAACACACCGCGTATCTATCCGGTATAAATCAAGATTACCACCACGTTCACATTTGTGGCTCTTTCCCGAAAATAATGGGGTTGGGGCGCCAATGACAGCGATTAGCGGTTTGATAAAACATCAATTTTAATGGACCTGACATTTGTAATGTGTTCGGGCATGATAAACTGAAATGGGTTGTACATAATGCTCACTGGTAAGAATATTAATGTTGGAACTTAATATATTCTAATTTTTTCATTGTATCGGTAACTTTAATGAATACTTTATGCAATATCAGCTTCAAAGTTTTATATTCTATGTCATTTTTCTTCTTTTTTCTTATGTCATTGTATGCAGAAACTGGCAATTGAATTATCTACCTAATTTGGAAAATAACAACAAATTGCAAAAACCCACATATTAAAAAAAAATCTTATACTCAAACAATAGAGACAGTCACACCACACCTGACACCATGCAACTTAACAAATATTATTCGTGTTCGCTTGTGTTTTCTCATTCGAATTCATCGCCCACCCTTCGAAAGAATTTAATATCTAAACCAACCCTCGAAAGGAATTTTCTCATTGTTCCGACTTTGGCAAAATACGCGGTAGGCTGTTTGTTTTACGAAGTTGGCAACTATTTCAATAAAGAACATGGATCGGTTGATGTAGAAGGGTCAGTCTGCTATACCTTTAGAAAAGTGGCTAAAATAATAAAATATAATATATCACTGTTTTAGCCATGAATAGTACACTCATAGAAGGCGTATTTGTATGTGTTTTTATTTATTAACTTTAGTTAAAACGGATTTACCAATTATATGAATTAAAAAAAACACTTCAAAATAACAGATTCATAAAAATTATACACGAATTTTAGATTAATGTCAATAAAATAATATAAAAATAAGTCAAGTAAAAAATCAACAAATAATCGCGTATCTTTACTGCCAGCTGAGCGCCTTAGCGCGTATCGGAAAAGCCGAGGAATATAATACGTATCCAAAAATTCTTAAAAAAATCCCATATATCTACACCTACCTATCTTCAAGTCATTCTCGCTAGCTGAGAGAAAATCTACCCGGTAGCTACGTTAACTAATCTCTTTCCTAAAAAAAATGTACGTTTTACTTACAAAGCTATTTCTTAAACCGAGTTTAAACCCTTGAGCCATTTTTCTCTTCAAGACAAGTCCGCGGTCGGGTGACGGGAGAGCGCTTTCGTAGCGCTAATTGGACAGATCTGGCGGCAAGTCTGTTTATACTGAAGATGTCCTTTGAAGCTCGTTGCGACTCTAATATTTTTTGTAAAGGTAGCTATGTTGGCCACCGCTACACGCGACCGCGCGACCCGGATTACGTGACTCGCGCGACGCAGTCGCTTGCATCCGACAGTGCTTCATTTTATTGCATTCTGAGCAATGGGTCGAGCGACGATCGCTGTTGCGTGTCACTGTTGTTGGTCGCGGTTGCCAACATCGGTGAGCTACCTTTAGTGAAATATTTGTTTTCGTATATTTCGGCTTTTTTACAATCTTCTTGTTGACAATCCTTCCCGAAAGCTAACTAGCTCGCTAGCTTTTAAACTCGCCAACAAGCAGCTTGTAAGTAAGTCTCATCGACGCTTTAGGATCGTATTTGAAATGGAAATACGTACTCGATTGTCAGATTTTTTCATGAACGGGCTTCAGATAGTGAAACATGGCACGTGGTAGCCAGGTGTCATGTTTACTCGCCCGAGTAGTACTACTCGGTCGAATGAACATGACACCTGGCTCGAATGACGTTTGTGCAAAGTACAGCGTGGAATTGGCTAATGTTCATCGAGCCAGGTGTCGTGTTTATTCGCCCGAGTAGTACCTAAGGGTCATTTTGAGTGTCCTCAAGGGGTCCCCATCTAAAACCTCAATAGCACTTTTAATCAATTTAGCTCATACAAACCATAACTAAGGACCCCTTCCCATCCATTAAACTTTATGAAGATCGGATTATCAAAACGCCGATTCATCCCAATTGATTTAGATACCTTTGTTTGTTTCTCTCAAGAAAACATTTTATATTTAAGTAACTTACCTACGTATTCTTTTCTGATCGTTTAGATATTTGAATTAATTCAAAACATGATTAATAATAGTGATTTTGCTTTTATAAGATTTTTGAAACGTCTAATAAATTCTTGGAATAATAATAAATTATCTCTCAGATTTTTCACACAACGTCATCTTATTCCAATCTTAGCAGCACTTCTATTTATCGGAAAATACTTACTTTGATAAATACATACACAGAAATGGTAAACTAAATTCTTCTTATCGTGTCACTAGTTCTTTCCAACGTGTGGTGAAAGGATTTCAAGTGCGCCTCGAAGAGGCTCCTTTCAATAATGTTTTCAAACTTTAGGTTCTATGACATGCCGGTTTTCTCTTATGTATAATGATAATCTAATTGGCTGGAATAAGAAAAATTACTTGACTAACTTACTTAAGTACTATTTAAGTAAGTTCTTAAGTAAGTAAGACAAGTGCCTACTGATTTGCCTATTTAAGTAAGTATCTAACTTGACTTACTTACATAAGTACTACTTAGGAAAGTACTTAAGTAAGTAAGACAAGTGCCTATTTACTCGCCTACTTACTTGCCTACTTAAGTAAGTACCTAACTTAACTTACTTATTAAGTAAGTACTTAAGTAAGTAAGACAAGTGCCTACTTACTTGCCTACTTAAGTAAGTACCTAACTTCACTGACTTACTTAAGTACTACTTAAGTAACTAAGTACTACTTAAGTACTACTTACTTAAGTAAGTACTTAAGTACTACTTAAGTACGTACTTAAGTAAATAAGACAAGTGTTTACTTACTTGCTTACTTACATGCCTACCTACTTACCTAATTACCTACTTACTTACTTACTTGTTTACTGACTTGCCTACTTACTTGCCTACTGACTTGCCTACTTACTTGCCTACTTACTTACTTACGTACTTACCTACCTACCTACATGCCAGTACTCACTTTCAGCTCTCGACGATCACATTTTTCAAGTTTCTTTTTTTTTCTTTCTTCGTTAATTGAACATTATTTAAAAGAAGACCGTTTTTTATTTCCTTGCATTTTTTTAAGAAAAGCACTTTATATGCCTCGGCCGAAATGGCAATTGCCTGCCTCGTATTATTGAAGTCCTCGCCTGCGGCTCGGCCTTCAAACTCATACTCGACCTGCAATTGCCTATTTCGCTGCCTTTGCAATAATGTACTATTATGCTCATACAAGCTGCAGCGTTATACCGTTATACGTCCACAAACCATTATATTTCCTTCTATACTCTGTGGTAGGTATTATGTGACATTTTATAGGTTACTTGAATGCAGCCTTCGTGCGTCGCCGCCGGCACGAGCGGGCTTCTGAATCCTGTTAATAATGCACAAGGCGGTGTTACAAGCTAAATGTGAGTAGGTTTCATAGAAATCAGTAACGTGTAAGTATTACTGTGTTCCGATTCAGAGGGTACATGTAATTAGTGAAAATACTGGGCTTTCGAGACTGACGTTAAATGGGTCGTCAAAATGGTCTTCAAAAATACGTCAAAATGGCGGATTTTTTGAGCTAAATAGTAAGTCGTTAATATTTTTTTGTTGACCAAACCTAGTATGGTATCAAGAGATTACAAATATAAGTTATATGTTTACATTTAATTTGGAATAATGAATAATTGACAATTAATGTATAATTATTTCGCAGTCGGGTTTTCAGTCTTTAAACTAAACAGCTTGTTAAAATTCGAACCCTATAATAATCTAACCAAGTTTTTGCAGCCTCATTTTGAGATTTTCCAAAGACAAGGTGATTAAACAGATGCGACAGTTCATAATGTAACAGAGCCTACGACCGACGAAAAACGTACTCTACGTAAAACGACGGAAACATTATTATATTACGTCGTGCTATCACGTACTGTCTACAACGTAACTAAATTATGTAGGCTAGGTTACGTTTATTGAGTTACGAAGGACGTTGTTTTTCTACTTGTCTAATGTGTAAATATTTAATATTCTCTATCTAGAATTTTATGCCCACTGAATTATATTTTAATTTAAAAAACAGTAAAGTAAGCTTTGCTGTGTTCAGAGCCGTGTTGGCCGAGTGAGAGGTGCCTCGACTTTTGATCTGAAGGTCGTGGGTTAGAACCCAAAAACTAATGGATTTTTCAGTTTAAAAAATTTATAAACCATGGGTTTACACGTTTTTTGTAATGTTATAATATAAATAAAGTATTAAAGGATGTCCCGCAGTTCGGTGTGCCTCTTGGCATAGGCCTCTTTTAACCCCTTCCACTGGGTTCTGTCTTGAGCTACCCTTCTCCAGAAGAAGGGTCAAAAAATCTATGTGTGCATTAAAACACGTGCTTAACGTTGAAGGAAAACATCGTAAGGCACAGATATATATTATGTCTGTGTCGTGAGGCATGTCATAGAACCTAAAAAGTGCAAAAACTTGTATCAAGTGTACGAAAGGAGCATCTTCGAGACGCACTTGAAATCTTTTTACCGCACTGGTGCGAAAGAATTAGTGACACGATAAGAAGAAGACTGTGTTCCGATTTAAAAGATCCTTCTTCGCTTCGGTTTTTCGTTTTTTTAATTTTGTTGTGACAATGCCAGAGATATCAAAAGGCGAAGGATCATTGTCAGCGCTAATCAACATTTCGAGGCTTTAGAGAAAACATTTTAAATTCCTTTCTTGTTACAACCTTACTGAAAATTCTTTGAAATTCAAATTTATAATTCAAAGAGTTTTCTTTTATTTTCTTATCGAAATCTTCCTAATGTTTTAAAAAATTAAATCTTATCACCATGTTATAATGAAATAGAAGTAGCAATCGTGCCTAGATCTAACGTAAGTAAGAAAACATACATCGGTAGGTAAGCTAATGGATTGAGTCGGAGGTCGTCGGTCGTAATGTGACGTAGTGGGACATTTTATAAGTTACGAGGGTACCTAATGTCAGTTAGAAATATACCTTAGAAATAGAGGTTTATATTTGATCCAAGTTGCATGGAAATATTACTATGTATTTTACTTGATATTAAAATACATAAAATACTTAGCACCAATTAGACATTCAAGGTTGCAATAATTCACACAGAGCTGAAAAATGAACTGTTAATTATAAATTATAATTAACCTTACCCCCCCCACCTCCTGTTTATAAGTAGAGCTAAACTGACTGGGCTATAAATTCAAACAAAGAATTGTTTTGAATATTGTCGGGTCTAAATCTACCTAGTTTCAATGTTTCTTTTAAAGTATTTATTTTTATTTTGATAGTTAATAAACATCATTCTACTATGGTACATAAAATTACTTATTCTTTGCTTCTACTATGAAGTTGAAAGTTATCATGGATTTTGGTGACACAATCACGCAAAAAGTACTGAACGATTAGGCTAAAATTCGTTAAAATTAGGTAAGTATACAATTAAATACCTGACAAAAATGCATAACTCTCCTTTACTACAGTCGGGTTAACAAAGGATTTTTTAAGCCTTATAACTGACAAGCACACAAATATAACCACTAACCATCTACTAGAACTTCATAAAGTAGAAATACTAACAGATGTCTGTACGTATATTATTTTTCTCGACATTCAGTAGCTCTTTTCATTGCCTCTCTCATTCATAAGGTTTATTAGCTACATTAGTTTCAAGCAAGTTTCAGAAGTATACTGGCTTTTTATATCGTATTTCCTTCACAAGTGCGCACTTATTTTGAAGTACATGCCCTCAAAATTCCGAGTCTCTACGTTCAGTGCTTGCCTGTGAACTGTTGTCATTCAACATTCAGCCAGTAAATCAGTCAGCCAATCTGTCAGAACTAAATTTTATGACGAAATTCATAGTATGGATATTGATATCTTCAGTTTATCTTTAGGTTAATTTAAGAGATCTTTGTTCAAGATTAAATAGTAAGGTACTTTCTTTAAACCCATTTTTTCTTACTTAACCTTTGTCACATTACATACTAGTAATTTGTGTTAGATTTTAACCAATAGATGTCAAAACTCGTTACATTATATTGTGTACAATTATAAGTGGATAGCAAATTTAAACATATACCTACTGTAGAAGCTAAGAATGTAATGAATGTTTCGTGGTTTGTGGTCTGTCATTGTACTGAATTAAATAAAATTAAATAAAAACCTTTTAGATATCTGTATTATAATTACATCTTATTTATTATACGTATGTACTGAAAACACTAAATATCACCAAGTTTTTACTAATGCATATTTTAAAATAATATTTTTTACAGCTAAATAAGCCTTTAAATAAATAAATGATTTATTGATTACTTGCTGATCAATAAGGGTGAAACAAGAGGTTGGTTTTTCAGGGACCGTATTTCCTGAAATGCTTTATGATGGTGCTACGTAGGCATTCTTGTCACGTCTCGTCTCTCAATAACATAGCATTACTGTTTACTCGATGAAAGGAATTGATTTCTTTCAGAAGGATGTGATCAAAAGGGAATAAATTCATCATGATTAGTTACAGATATTTCAGTCTAACAAGCTTAAAGTTTAAAAAAACCCGACTGCAAAATATTTATACAATCATTGTCAATTTAATATTCCAAATTAAATTTTAACATATACTTATGTATATTTTTGTAATCTCCTTTAAAATACCATCATTTTGATACCGTACTCGATGGGTTTGATAAACAAAAAAATATTAACAACTTGCTATTAAGCTCCAAAAATCTGCCATTTTGATATTTTTTTAAACCCATCTAAGAACACTCGGGTGATTGAGACGAATCTAACGATACCTTAACTGTCAAAATACATCAAGCCGTTTGGAAGATACGAGGTAACACATACATTTATATACATACAAGATACGCGCGAAAAACATAACTCTTCCTTGGCAGTCGGGTAAAATGCACGCCCCTCCACTTGCGCGATCAGTCGTAAGGCATTTATATGGCAGCCATAGTTGAAGGTGTAAGATTTACCCATTCAACCGGAAAACAGTAATGCTTACATGACAGTCCCATTTAGTTAAAATATTGCTAGGAACGTTCTCTCGGCATTCCTCGCGAATAATATAAAAAATAAAAGTATTTTTTTAAAAATTACCGATTTCGTATAAATTTGAATTTATGAGTTGGTAACATTTGTGAGAACTGGAAAGAAGGCATAAGTAGCCCATTGAGTCCACCTGCCGCTAATTGAGGAAAGCCAGGTATTTTGACGCGAAAATAGACTAGAATATTATATACAATGAGAACGGTGAATTAACATTACGAAATTATTTTAATTTGATACATATACAAGTGACGAGATGAGATTAGCGCTTACTCGGTGGTAAGAGATCACGCATGCCTTGGACCAGAATAGTACTGATCCATTTTTTTTATTTTTTATAAACTTTTTTCACACTATGTTCATCAATTTTGTCCCATTATCCTATTTCCTAATAACATAAATGCGAAAGTTAATAAGAATGGATGGATGGATAGATAAAGGTTTGTCACTCAACCACGCCAAAACTACTGAAACGATTTAGATAAAATTTAATGTAGGTTTATTTAGGGCCGGCAAAGGACATAGTCATTTATAAATACACTAATAATGTGTGTTATTTTATAAAAGCCTCGTAAAATTAAAATGTTACCCTTGTACTAAAATATTCTATTGGAGCTGAAGTTAACAACAGAATTTGCAATTTCAGTTTCCTTGAAGCAAAGTTGCATAATGAAATGGAGGATTACTGAGAAAGCTGCTGTTGAGAGGAGTGTGTTCAGGTGCTCTTGTGTTGAAGAGGGAGCAACTATTTTGTGAATATTTCAACCCGTTTCCTTTCTTTGTTATTACAGTAAAATAATTTTCAATTGAACACTTGTGTGCTTTGGCCTAGGCTGTAAGCTCATTTGTGTATGAAATAAAATTAAATAAAATTATCAAAGTAAAAAAATAATATGATTATAATCTCAATAATTCTGTGAAATTCTTTTGATGACTGAAAAATTTACTTAACAAGATAGGTATAAAAAAATGAATAATTTTATTGATTATGTTTATGACTTTATAATTTTCTGTTCTGCGTTTTTCATCATTATTATTTAGGTGTCTATATAAAAATTATAGTTTTACTAGCTATTTAAATAAATTAACAGTGTTTTATAAATATATATATTTACAACTTAAAAAAAATAGAAATAGTATAAGTTTTTAAATAAACAAAGATGTAAAAACAGTTCAATTTCAAACTTATTTTAAACTTTATTCTGCAAAAAACATGCTTCATTCTCTCGTATCTGAGCCAAAAAACTTGAGAACGATCAATTTAAAGTTTTCGAATCCAATTACCCAGTTTACTGCCAGTTTGGGGAGAACCTTCAGTGTGCCGGGTTGAGGAGAAAAGTGGGCGAATAGAGGGTCAAAGCCATTACGGAATGGATTTCACAAGGTGTAAAAATTATTGAAGGATGTTAACGGTCTATTTCTTGACAACTTTGGCAGCACACTGCCGTGAATGAATGAATGAAAACTCTTTATTGTACCAGGAAACTTAAACATAAATATACATACATACAATACATACAAGTCCTACCCTCGCGCGTTTTAGCGAAAGGCTGCTCGAAATCGTCTCTGTCTGTATTTATTCGTTTGCAATATCCATACTCATAACTTCTACGTGAAATAAATACCATTATTTACTTAATTTTACGCTGTGCATAGTGAATATTGTGATACACGTTACTTATTGATCACAAAGGTGTTTTCACTATAACGAAACACGGTACTTAATTGTTTAAAAGTATGTGCACGTTTAGATCTCCAGCAAAGTGCAATTCAAGCCCTAATCTGAATCAATTAACCGACGAGATGCCAACCCTATCTAAGGATCATCGTGGTTCTCGCAATGAAGATACGTTGCAGCTTCTTGAGTCCAGTTTGAAAAACATCAACGCCATGTTTACCGACATCAAGTCTGAACTACAATCTCTCCGTGAACAAAATTCAACTGTATCTATGTCACTTGGACTACTTACGGCGCAGCATAATGAACTGCTTCATGAGGTGTCTGACATGAAAAATTCTATCCAATCTGTCGTCGAGGAGCAGCAATTATGTAAACAACAACTTAATCAACAAATAGTGACACTCTCTGTCGAAAGCTCTAGGATCACTGATGTAGCAAAACGAGTTGAAGTGTTAGAGGCAAAACTCCAAGTAAGTGCCGATCATGACTGCCCACAGCTAGATATGAAAATCTCAAAGATTGTTAGTGAACTCTCGACCAAAGAGCAACGGGACAGAATCAACAACATTGAAGTTAAGGGAGTCCCACTTCGAAAAAACGAAAACCTACTTGATCTTGTGTGTACTATTGGGGCTGCCATTGGCCAGACCATCACCAAGGCTGAAATTAACTTCGTGACACGAGCCCGATCAACTAATACACAGAAGCCTATTATCGTCGGCTTTATCGGACGTTACACCAAAGAGAATTTCATTGCATCCGCAAGATCATTCAAGAACTTGATGGCTGAGGACATTGGCATCGTAGGAGACACATCCAGGATCTACATCAATGATCATCTAACTCGTGAAAACAAACAACTCCTAACGCGGACTAAGAAACTTGCTCAAGAAAAGGGCCATCGCTACGTCTGGGTTCAGAATTGCAAGATTCTTACCAGGAAGAACGACACCTCTCCTATAGTTATGATTCAAAGTGATGACGACCTACTTAAAATTAAGTGACTAAACAAAGTGTTTCACTGTTTAGATTACGACAATCCTCACCTACTATTTATATTATGTGTAACCTATCATTTTCAACCATATTCGCAACAAAACTTTCAATACACAGTTTTCATGTTAAATGCAACCACGACCAAGCATTTATTGTTAGCGAATATTACTATTGCAGTTACAATAATGCCAGATCAATTAACCCATCAGCTGACATATTTGTACCTTAAATCCTTTGTATTGAGCTTCATAACCTATGTCACTATGTATCTAACTATCTTATACTCAGACCTTCGATTATACATTGTAATTTACTTTGTTACCCATGCTGCTATGTATCTAATCATCCATGCCCCTTACGCCAATATAAATAAATATGACCACTACTTACTTGACTATATATTATCGACTGTCGACGACCTTTTACTAGCAATAACTTATGTACTATATTACCCAGCCTGGACCTGTGAACTTAGCTCATCCATCAGTTATCATATCGCATACCAATATTGCACAAAAACCTACTCATTACACAAACCCACCGCAACGCCACACCTCGTATTTACACCTATACACAGCTACAATTTTAAAAGTCCCCAGCAACTAATTGAATTCGCATCTAAACTATACTGCCCCAAGTTTCCATTTAATGTGTTCCTTGTCTTATACTTCGCATTACAATACCTAAATACTATTTTCGTGTTACATTCGCAGACCCCTTACATTCAAAGCACAACAAAATACAAGATAAGAATTAATATATTTGCTCAGTCTAGTCAAGCCTTCACTTGGCTGGATTGCGTTTTATGTTTTTAAATATCTATTATCAGAATGTTAGGGGCCTACGAACAAAAACACTTCAATTTAAAAGGAACACTCAATTACATAACTATGATATAATACTTTTAACAGAAACTTGGCTTATGGATGGAATATTAAACGAGGAATTATTTAATAACAAGTACTCAGTGTGGCGCCGCGATCGAGACTATGCGCTCACAGGTCAGTCGCGCGGAGGTGGTGTCCTTATCGCTGTCCGTAGTGATGTCACCGTCCTCGCCCGGCCAGAATGCCACTCTTCGGCAGAAGATATTTGGGTTACGATCAGGTTAGCAAAAAACAATAGGGATGCCCCTGTATCACTACACATAGGCTGTCTATACTTGTGCCAGCAGAATCGGGGATTATCATCTAAAAATCAACTAACAAATTTCGCAGAAAAGGCCTTCCTCATTGCCTCTGAACATCCGAATGATAAACTTGCTATTTTTGGGGACTTTAATATGAGTGATATTACTTGGTCCACACACACATTTGGGCGTTACCTCACACCTACTACCAGTAGCACTAACTGTAGTCACACAGAACTATCCGATTTAATTAACCTTTGCAACCTTAAGCAGTATAACCATATACTTAACGGCTCCAATGGCATACTAGATTTGATACTCGCAAGTGACGAGGTTCAAGTGGTCCACTGCTTTGAACCATTAGTAGCCGAAGATAATTATCATCCAGCTCTTTTGTGCCAACTTGAAGTCTCACAAATATCAATTCTTAAACCAACTCCCAGACCTAAATATATATACTCAAAGGGTGATTATTCATCAATTTGTCTTGAATTAGACAAGCACGACTGGGATACTCTCCTAGAAACCGGCAATATGGACGAGGCAGTTGATACTTTCAACGAAATCATTATCAGGTTACGGGATAAATATATCCCTTCAAAGATAGTACGCTTGTCTCAATACCCTTCGTGGTACTCACCAGCCCTAATAAAAATTCTTAAAGAAAAGAACAAATATCACCATAAACACAAGGTTTATGGCAATAAAGTTGATTATAATGCATTTGTCTGTCTGCGTAAGCGAGCTAAATTTGTCGAAGCCGAATGTTATGACAGGTATATTGTAACTGTTGAGAACTCAATTCGTGACAACCCGAAATCGTTCTGGTCTTATATCCAAAAATTCAAAATTCAAAATTCCAAGCCAACAAGAAAAATAATTCTTATCCTACATCTATGTCATATAACGATTCAGATATCAACTCAGGACCTGATATATGTAATGCTTTTGCCGACTTCTTCAACTCTTCTTTTCTTGTATCTTCCAAGTCCTCGCCTCAGTCCACTACCACTACTGCATCTAATAGTCAATGTACCTCCGCTGATGCTGATATAAGTTCGATTGAAATAGCAAGTCCTGTAATACTCAAACTTCTTAAAGGCCTTGATTCTTCTAAATCTGCTGGTCCTGATGATTTGCATCCATCTCTACTTAAAGCCGGTTCTGCAAGTTTAGCAAACCCTATATCACTTTTATTCATAAGGTCTATCAAGGAAGGAACCATGCCTAAACTTTGGAAATGTGCTACCGTAACGCCAGTACACAAAAAAGGCTCCAAACGTGAAGTGACGAATTACCGGCCGATCTCCAAATTATGCGTTTTAGCCAAAGTTTTTGAGAAGCTTATTCACAACCAAGTTGTCACTGCAATCAAGCACACATTCCTTCCTGAACAACATGGTTTTCTTAAAGACCGATCAACAGCTAGTAATCTTGTATCCTTTACTGATGTAGTTACGTCTGGAATGGACTCAGGGGGACAGGTAGATGCTATATATACAGACTATAGTAAGGCATTTGATCGGATCGACCACAACATCTTACTTAACAAACTCCTATGTGCCGGAATCCACGGCGATCTACACAGGTGGTTCACCTCCTATGTCAGCGATCGATGTCAAACTGTAGTCCTAAATGGCTATGCATCAATAACATCACCTATACCTTCTGGTGTGCCCCAAGGTTCTATATTAGGACCACTCCTCTTTGTTATTTTTATCAACGATATCAATGAATGTTTCCATAACTCCAACTTTTTGCTGTTCGCAGATGATATGAAAATATTTAAAAAAAATTCAAACCCTAAAGATTCACTACTCCTCCAAAATGACCTCGATAACTTACACAACTACTGCATAACTAATAACCTAGAACTTAACATTCAAAAATGCAATTGCATCACTTTCAGTAGAGCCCGCAATCCTGTAATACACGATTATAAAATTAATAATATTTCACTGATCAGAGTTAACTTTATTAGGGACTTAGGAGTGATTCTCGATACTAAACTACTTTTCGACAAACACGTAGAAAACATTACTTCTAAAGCGCTAAAGAGCCTTGGCTTTCTGTTTCGGATAACCAAAGACTTCAACTCAGTTAAAACTCTAAAAATACTTTACTGTTCTTTAGTGAGAAGTAAACTAGAATACGCTTCGCAGGCCTGGAATCCACGCTATGGAATCTATGTTAATAGTATCGAACGCGTGCAAAAGAAGTTTCTAAAGTACCTGAACTATAAGCACAAAATTAGCATAACGGAGTACCGAGATAGCTGTAAGCATCATCACCTTTTACCTCTCAACATACGTCGCGAAGCAGCTGATCTAACGTTCCTGCATAACCTCCTGATAGGCAAACTAGACTGTCCTTCTCTCCTCTCGGAAATAAAACTAGTTGTTCCTACGCGAACAGTGACTCGTCGTAATTACCTTAAACTTTACACCCATTCCTGTACAAGTAAATATCGACAAAATTCCTTCTTCACCCGAACGTCTTCACTATTTAATTCTACCTACTCTGCTCACACTGACATGTTTACGATCAAGGAAGGCTTCTTTAAGCAGCTAGTGACGATTAACTTCTTTGATAATTGACTACTCGACTCTTCCTACTCAGACGGTACACTTCATTTACTATTTCAGTTGTAATTGGCACCACTGCTAACAAGTACGATGGCACCACAGCAGTGGCACATCCCTAGCCCTACTTAACGCCACCAAGTATATTGGTCGCTTGCTTATCAAACTGTAGCTTAGCTACATAGGCAATGTAATTTAATCAAATACGATATCGAACTCTAATATATCAAACATTTCCTACCCATGTTACCTACCTACTTACTCCTATGTTCCCAATGATGCAAGGAAATGTCCCTCCTAAAATGATACGTAGCTGGCAGATGTATTCACGCTTTGTCTTTTACTATATTAAGTATATTTATTTCCTTTTTTTTTTTTTTACAATGTTCAATATGGGTTAAATGATTTGTCTCGATTTGGTTATAGTTACTTCTAAAATTTGATAAGGTTTTTACTTTTTATTTTTTGCTCGTTTTTAAGATAGTTTAAATTTTCACATTGTAAGTTATAAATTATTCTTATTAACCAGCAATACTTAAGTCACTAGAACTGATTTTGTATTAGGTACTTTTTGTAAACGGATAAACAAAAAATTTTGATTTCTTCCATATATTTACACTGTGACCATATGTGAAAACTCCTTAGCTTATAATACCCATCATACTTAATCCATACTTTTTAAAATAATGCTGTTTGTTTTCCAAATACTGTAAAAATAAAAATAAATAAATAAAATATACAAGATAATTGATGAGCATGTACAATGGGCGGCCTTATCGCTAAGCAGTGATCTCTTCCAGGCAACCTTGGGATGGAGAGTGAGACTAAAATATGAAACGTTGGCTAATGGTGCACTAAAGAGTCTATTTTTGAACTTAAATCGAGGAAAGCATTGAATGAAACAAAGATAATTATTAAACCTTTGAATAACAATTCTACAAACATAATAAAACTAAATTAAATATTATACTATTACCTATTATATGTAGGTATATTATATGGCTATAACAGTCTTCAAACCAAGTCTCAAGATCTTCAGGCCGCTTGATAGCTCCAACAATGTCTCAATGTGGACGAGCGCTTTTATAGCAGTGTTGCACCGTCCTATGTGAATCAAAGTGTAGCACTGTTCTGGTCATGAGCAAGCGTGATCTCTTGCCACCAAAGAGCGCCTAGCTCGTCTCGTCCCATGTTTACATAAAAAAAACATCAAAGCTGGCCCCTGACTGACTTTTTCAAGTGAAAACTTCTAGCGCCCTGAGCAATTTATTTTGCAGATATTGAATGTGACTGAGCCGTCACTCTGACACTCTGTTATGTAACGCTCGTTTAAGGAAAGTCGGCTCGAGTCGAATAAGGTGATGAAGTTTTCACTTCTGCCGAGTGCAGACATCGTTTTTTTTTCTAGATGAACTTGATTCTTCCATTTAGGTGTCTTTTAAATTGAATTTTTTGTTATTTTATTTATTCCGATTTAATTTAACAACACCCATTCGAAATCAATATAGAAAGGCTTTGTTACACGGTAGAGTATGTGAAACAAAATATTATAATTTAAGAACTGCATACCATACTTCATGTATAATAAACGATTTCATTTCATTTCATTTGTTCTGACTTCTGACTGACTGACAGAACGAACAGGACAAACCAATGAACACATCAGACGCATAAAATTTGACGACACCGTGGCGTAGTTGGTAGTGACCCTGCCTACGAAGCTTGGTGTTCCGGGTTCGATCCCCGGCCGGGGCAAATATTTGTGACGAACACAAATGTTTGTTCTCGGGTCTTGGATGTTGTGATGTCTTGTATGTGTCCATGCCACCTGCGACACAGGGAATCCTAGTGCAGGGGTGTGAGTGTGTGAATGTTTAAAATTAGGAAGACATCTGGATTAAAAAGTTTAAGCAAGCACCTACTAATACACCTACTTTTTGTTAATTCGCACGTAAACGAAATTGTGGTACATCTATTAAAAAAATAATTTGCAGTTTTTTGTTGTATCAAAGACCGTGTCTTCTTCAAAAGGTCTGATTGTCCGATACGCCGCCTGTACCTCACTCACAAAGGCCCATAGTTTGACCCACTTGTTTTACCGTAGCGACTGTTGCACTAGCTGTGGCCGTACTGTCGGCAACACAAATTCAAGGTTTTTGCAAAAAAACGACATCATAGCATTTAGTAACACAGCTGACTCATTCTTGTAATACTAAAATAGATTCAGTGTAGTCTGTCGCATGACTTATACACATATTTTTTTTTTTTTATTAGTTTGATTTGCGATCAGTAGAATTTACTATGAGCAAATATTAGGGTTTGTTTTTAATTTTGGGGGGCACTCGCACTTCCGGTGTCGTCTAGGACGTCTTTGCGCTTGAGCCTTCGCTTGTACCCGGGACTTAAGAGCTCTCGGGCCAGTTGGTTTGGGTGGTTTTGCAGCCTCTTGCGGTAAGCATGAGCAGCCTCTTGCATCTCTTCAGCCACTGTGTTGATTTGCAGTACGCCATACAATTCAGTGTTTCTAATAAACCAGGGGGCATTGGTTATGTTTTTCAGCAACCCATTTTGGAAACGTTGAATGATATTAACATTGGAGGCGCTAGCAGAGCTCCACAGCTGTATGATATGGTCCATATCGGTTTGAGTACAGTTTTGTATATAAGGAGCTTGTTGTCGACAGAAAGTTTGGAGTTCCTGTCGAGTAGCCAGTACAGACCCCGGTACCTCAGCACTTATACACAAATGAACAAATAAGTATGCGCGAAAAATAAAATTAAATTGTGCGTTTTATAATTTGTAACGAAAATAAAACTTACACTAAATGTGGCTGAACAAAAAAGGTCCAGAATTGACAACCGAACTATGACCTCAAACGACTCCTAAACTACTACTCCAATTTTTTATGTGGCTCATCCACAAATTCATGCCAAATCTCCTAAAAATCAGATTAGTGGTTCAAAAGTTATTGTCAGACAAGCACATAGGTACAAACGCCCCGATTCGTAGCTTTGTTTATTTTTGTCGCTGACTGTACCATTACAGAATCTGCGGGCTGCGCACATATACTGCTATTTTATCAGTGTTTGCAGGAGTCCTGTCTTTTAAACTGCTGCACCAACTAATTATATGACTCTTTTACAAATATTTGCCAAATTTCATAAAGATCGGAAATGCGATTCGAAATTGTCCGTCAAAGAAGCACATATAAATGCCACCGATTCCTAATTAGATATGTTTGTTTTTATTGCTGACTGTACGTTACAGAATCTGTGGGCTGCGCACACAGACTGCTACATTATGTGTGTTTGCGGGGGTCTGTGTACCTGCCGTGCGCGCCATCTGGCGGAATTCCAGATAACTACCCGCGTTCACAGAACGAACCATTACCTAACTTTGTTGGCAAATTTTTAACTCAATTTATATTGAATTTTTATTTTGCGAGTTAATTTGGAGTGAACAAACAAATGTTCTTTACATATCATAATTTACATACCTGTACTATAAAATAAATATTATCATGAAACAAATAGCTATGGTCCGTATAAGAAATAATGCTGAATGAATCCTCAAGGCAAATTTCCATACAAAATGTTTCGGACAAATACTCAAAAAGTACGCCGTTTTATAGTTACGTCGGTTTTAAAATTAACACTACTAATTTCAAAACACGTATAAAATCTAAATTAAAGTATGAAACCTTACTAATTGTTGTTGACACAATCGGAACACATAGACGAAACGAATAGTGTGAAGAAATTACTATAATACGGCGTAATTTTTGAGTATTTGTCCGATACATTTTGTATGGAAATTTGCCTTTAGGATTACCCTTAAGGCTTTACTATGGCAGTCGCTACATTGTAATCTGGAACATAGGCCAAAATGTCAGGTTTAAACAGCGATACCTAGGCTAATAATAAAAAAAAAAAAAATTATTTGGTCTATTATCTTGAAAATATCAGAGACACATTTATTATATTCACTTATTTAATATGAATAAAAAAATCTCAAAACAAAGCTGTTTCTGGATGGTTTTTTCGTATCTCCTCCTGAACGGCATTATATATATAATTTATTTTTATACCATTCGCTAGGGAAAAAAATAATCTAAAAAGCTCAGTAAGCTTTTTATGATACAGTAATTTTTCTTGCGACTACGAATTATTTAACGTAATTTTGCAATAAAAGTGGGCGCGCACCGCTCTGGATCTCAGTACCCATCTGACTACGGGACGGGGAGGCCGCGTCGCGCTGGCGCGCACCGCCTCGCGAAACGATCTTACGAAACATGACCGAATAAAGTAATATTCACACCATACATGATAGACAGTACGTCCGTTATGGATAAATTTATTTATGTATGCAAATGAGATGGCTATTGGCTTTATTGTCAATACGCGCATGAAATAACAAAAATTTTATAAGAGGCTCGGATTTGACTGACTGACAGACAATTTACAGGCCAAACCGCTGAACGTAGATACTATGATATATAGATAGTAAGTAGGCAAGTCAGTAAGTAAGTAATTAGGTAAGTAGGTAGGCAAGTAAGTAGACACTTGTCTTACTTACTTAAGTAGTACTTAAGTAAGTAAGTTAAGTAAGGTACTTACTTAAGTAGGCAAGTTAGTAGATGTCTGACCTTACGCAATGGCAAAGCCGCGCTATGTCTGTTTCTGTTAGTCGTCGTGCGCGTGCGGGGTGCGCGGGACAAATCAGAGTGATCCACCCATTTCTGCTTTCGTCATAGTAGCTACACCATTCTTAATAGTGTTCTAGTTTTTGGCGTAGCGCGTTAGCGTAGCACTTTAGCGTAGCACTTTAACGTAGCGCGTTTGCGTAAAACTTTAGCGTAGCGCGTTGGCGTAGCACTTTAACGTAGCGCGTGAGCGTAGCACTTAAGCGTTAGCGAAGTGCGTTGGCGTAGCGCATTGGTGTAGCGCGTAGAAGTAAATTTGCTTATTATTTCTCAGTTATGATCGTCTGCTTATTAATTACTTCGATACTAAAGGCTTCTCTATGACATATTAAGCTCAATGGTATAAACAAAACTTAGCTACATCAAGTCACATCACATCGTAGGTACAACGTTCAAAGGGTTTTCCGTTCGATAATCGTCTCATAACGACGGCGCCGATAGCGACGTTAGCGCCGTACAAAGAAGGCTCTGTCGTACGTAACGGCGTTATCAGCGCGGGTGCAGAATACTTATCCATTCCGCGACGGTGACATACCACTGTCAGGGCGCGTCTCCTTTGCAAGCTGGGAAGTGTTCTGAAATTAGTAGCTTTAGATTATCCTTGTTAACAGAATTGATCTAAAAGTAATTTAGAAGGCTCGTCAAATGTTTAATTTTTTTTTATTTAGTAAAGAAAAGCAACAGCTAAATTATGCTATTAGGATAAAACAATAGTACTTAATAGTTAGAGTTCCTAATAGTAGCCCCAACTCTTGTCACATATTACTTTACTACTATAGCAAAACATAAAATGGTTAAAAAAGAAAAATTAAAATAATCATATAAAGATATCAGTATTTAAAAGAAAAGAAAAGAAAAGAAATAATTTTATTGATGAAAACCACATGAAACATAAATTAACAAAAAAAGGTCAGAGTAACAGAGTCCTCCATCAATGGGGGCCTAGCTCAGCTTTCATGCTGCAGCGTACTGACAGCACGCTGCAGCGCTGGTGTTCTGCTAGACCCCAGTGGCAACGACACGGAACGTATAAATAACCAAAAACTAAAACTACTAAAATAAGAAAAGAAAACATTATTTAAGACTAATTTTACAATTGTCTTACTGGCAACATTACCTATTTATGCAAGATCACCCAATTGGGTAATTTAAATTTTTAGCCATAGACAAGGCTAGAGTGATTTTAGCAATCATCCAATGGCATACATGGCATACTGCAATTCGATGAATCAAGTATCCTATACGACGCGTATTGCGACTTGATTGCGACGCCATATTGAGAAAAGAAAAAAAAGAAAGATGTGGAAAATTGAAAATGTTTGCTTCTGAAACATACGTCATCACGAAATAAAGTATAAAAAATTGCAAGTGCGTGGGAGAATCAGAAATAAGTGCTAGTGCGAGTAGACTAGAAGTCACTAACCATGTGTAAGTTACATTTTATTTACTTTGTTGAGCATGTACTTGTTTCTGTACTGCGATAAGTTCTTTTTTTAGAGTAAATTTGAACGTTTTAACAGATTATTATATTTATGTTACTTTTGTGTTATTGTGTCACAAATGATTTGCTACGTTACTTTAGTGACTATAATATGTTGGTTCCAAAGTACATGGTATGAAATAATTGAGGCTAACATTAAACTAAACAGTTTAGACACTCGTTGACCCATCGCGAGTGTGATCCTATTACAAGAATGGCCGGATAATGTTATTTTTATGATAACGATCAGAAATAGGGTTGCCATCGGGCTTGCTTTAAGTCCGACTTTCAAAACTCCCAAAACAACGAGAAACTGACTAAACGTACCTATGCTAAATTATTAATTTAATTAATTTATTTAAGCTAAATTACTAAACTTCTTGTACATAAGGGCCGCTTTGACGGCCAAGATTACCTATATTATTTTACCGTAGGAAGGCGTCTCCTGTAGGCTTCCAGATCAGGTGTCAGATATTCTGCCGAAAACAGTTAGTTTTTAAGCATTTCTATGTTATGGTTCGAGGGTACTGTAGCTAGGGAAATTACTTTCCTTTCGAGACTGACCACCAAAATGTCACCATGTGGAGCCTTTGTTGCAACGGACTAGGTATATCACAGACCTGAGTAAACTGTACTTTCTGTATTTAAAAAAAAATACAGAAAGTAATTGATTCTTATTATTTATCCATGATCGTCCCGCTGCTGAGCAAAGGGCTACTTTCTCTCTTCCCATATGAATATACTAAAATAAAAAATAATTGAATGTTACATTTGAAAGATAATCCATAAAAACTACCTTATGGTCAATTTTCTATTTAAAAATGACCCCGATACCCCGATTTTTGTAGAGCCCAAAAGGTCCGTACATGTTTCTTTGAAGAAACAAAAAGTCCGGGCTTTTTATTTACCCGTATCATCCTTACTCGGGCGTAAAATGGCACTTAAATCGCGTATTGCTGGCTTAAAGCGAGATTAAACGATTTTATGTGACATAATTACGTCTAAGCCGAGCGGAATGGGGGCCGTAGTTTAAAACAGCGCCATCTTGCGGAAATGAAACGCGTTAGATGCGTGATAATGGAAGGTACTTGACAATTACGGTGATAGGATGGACTTTTATGACAGCAAATGGATTCAGGTCTGTGTTCAACAATAGATAATCGGAAGATTAGGCCTCTACGTCCGTTATCTTCATAAAGTTAGAATGTAAAGAGGGGTAATGACATTTCAAATGCGATACAAGAAATGATAATAAGCATGTGCGAGTGATTGTCTATGTGTTGCTCAAAAATAGTGATGGACATTCAATAAGATGTTTTATCGACATCGATAACTGTGGTACCTAGCCATTTTGCGTCACAAGTCTTAATAGAGAAAAAAAAAGTGCCTACTGTTGTTAATAGAGGGTTAATGAGTGGATAATCCTTCAGCTGCGTGTGGGGGTCATCAGAAAATGAAAATATGTTCCCAGTAGATATCCCACGGACTTAGAATTTTTACTGGGTACATATTTTCATTTTCTGATTAGACCTGAAGTCCCCCACCCGCAGCTGAAAGATTATTCACTGATTACGTCACCACCTGTACATATGAAGATTTTAACCAAAGGAATGAGATGGGTTTGGTTATTATTTATTAGATACCTACTAAAGACTAAAGAGCCAAGTTTTGGCGTTATTTAGGAACAAAAACTTATCCATCCTCACAAACTTACATTCATAATACATAATAGCAGGACTTACCAATATTTACCTACAACTTACTCACCAATCCAAATAGGCGGTAGTCTTCGAAATAAGATTGTAATATCTAGAAAGTCGATTGTGTATAATATATATATCTGTTCTTTTTTTAAAGTTGGTTGATTATAATAAACAATAATGAAGCCCATGCAAATGTTTTATTCAATGACTAAAAAATACTTTATTTAAGAATATTAATTCTGAGTTTTGTCATTATATGTAGGCCCGATACGTAAGTATACCTGTCAGTCATAATATATGTCTATTAGTTTCAGGTAGGTAAGGTAGGTACTATAAAATAGGGATCCAATTGCAATATGAAGTTGAATCTCGCTTTTTCTTGAGTTGAATCTGTAAAAGAGGTTGATTTATGATTTAAGTCCCCATCTAATAATTACTTGACTAATGCCTACTTGCACCAAACTTCCAAAGTTCTAAACAATTACTTCACTCGCTTGACAGATCTTGATCGGTCTGAATCTGAACCGTTAAAAACTGCCAAGCGAGATTGCTTAAGAGCTTTGACAACTTTGTACAAGTCGGCATAAGGTCACAAAATACATTCTTTACGCCTGAATTGAAACATTGTTCAACATGGTACTTACTGGAACATGTAACGTAGGCAGCGAACCTTTCTTCAAAACACGTTAATGTATTCTGAATAAAAAACAATCGTTTTTAAAATGATTGCTGCAAACTTTTATATTGTTTTGATGATCGCTCTGTTTCTGAAGAATTTGTAACCATTTTTTTCTGTTTTGCGGATCCTTTGGTAAGCTGAAATTAAATAAGTAAAAACGATTAGTTATAATAATACTCGTATTTTAAGAAACAATATAAAAATGCCACATTACATGCACACATAGGTAAAAATACCCTAACGATAGAAAAGAAAAGAGTTTTGTACCACTTTGCATAACTACCTACTCATTAGGTACTATCGATATTTCATGACGTCATCATTTTATCAAGCCCTAGCGTAACGAAGCAATATTTGTTTTTACATGAAAAATCTATTATTTCTCCATATATGTAAGAACCATTTGTACACACGGCAAGAGCAATCAAAACTCCACAAGGCATAACGATTTTATAACTAATTGTAGAAGAAAATTGTCCAAAATTTTTTCTACGAAAATAAACCAAATATTTTCTTTACTCACCTGTGAAATGAATGATTATCTGGGTTATTTCTTTGCGTTGTGCCACACGTATTGATTGAGCAACTAACCATGCTCTTTAAAATAAATAAAATGGTTTAATTTTGTAGATAATTGTAAAAAGATAAAATAATTTACAAACAATAACTGACGAGTTCTCCTGGGTATCAAAAGGTTTTGAGTGACGTGACTTAGTTCTATACTGCTCTTAATCATAAAAAGCTATACTTGCATCTCTTTCATTAACCGATCTTTTGGGGGCGACAGCCGAAAGTATCCGAGATCTGTGGTTATCTTTGACGTTTAATTTATGAAAATTCGTGTCAAAATCTTCAAAACAACTGTTTAAAACTTAACCATCTGTTGGTGAACTCTGGTCTTAGTGTACACTGATTAAATGCAGAAACAACTAAGGACGTTGTAGCCGTGCCTTAGCCATGTGATCTCAATGGTCTCCGGTAGTAATATGCAAATGTGTTTTTAGATGAAAAACGGTATTGTCTCAAATTGGATGAGAGCTGAGGCAGTGTCTTCTTCTTAGCAAGTTGCTTAAAACACGTGGTTAACGGTGAAGGAAAATATCGTGAGGAAACCGGCATGTCATAGAACCTAAAAAGTTCGAAAACATGGTGTCAATTGCACGAAAGGAGCCTCTTCGAGGCGCACTTGAAATCCTTTCACCACACTGTGACACGATAACAAGAAGAAGCAAGTTGATGGTCTACATCATATATTCCCGGAAAGATAGGTGGTCAGTGCAATTGAGTTTGAGGCGAGCTCGAGGAATACTATTGCTGAATTGTGAAGAAATGTGTCTCAGAATAGATTCTTATTAATAGATTCAGGCCCCTTCCCTTCGGAGACCAGGTGAGGATATGCCTGTGTACAAAGCAGTGTTTCCACCTATGCTATGCCGGTCCAATACTACTTTATTGCATAGGCACACTAAGTTGAACAAATTAAGAAAATAATTTAATATCTCCTGATCATATTTAGGTACTTATCTCTAGATCTAAAATGCTATACCTATTGTAATTATGGCATAAGTCTCTGGTTAAAATACATTTAGATTTATCTTCTATTTAACTAATTGAACAGTACTAGTCAGAACTTTGATTGACCTATGAATGAATGAATGAATGAATGAATGAATTATTTATTTGTCTCAAGTATGGTTAGATTACATACTGGTCTTATGAATGTAGGTTTAAGGTAGAGTCACATACTTCACTGAAGAATACAGTATACAATTTTTTTCCTTAATTTATAGTTATGGCTTAAGTTGTTCAAAATCTCGATCTCGATCAATGTATCTAAAAATAACATAACATTTAAGTTTGAATAACAATGTCCAGTAAAATAATCGCATGCAAAATAAAACAAAATTAGCCTACAATTATAATAATCAATACCTACAAATTACCTCGTTTAATGTCAGAATTATACAATAAAATTAAAAAATAAGATGTCAAAAGATATTAGAGGATCGAAATTAATTATTAAAATTGATTATTCTAAGAAGTCCGATGTAAATCTGTACATATGTAGTACTGTTCTGGTCATAGGCAGACCTGATTTATTACCATCAGGAGAGCGTTTCCCTCGTCTCGTCACTTGTTTACATAAAAAAATGAACACAATGTACAAAACAGAGACGGAGTCTCAAATGTACAACCGCGCTCACACTTGACTGAATATCTTCACATGACCCAAATGTGCAGTCATACGTCTGCCCCATTTATACTGAGGATGGCTGTGCACGTTCCAAGTACCCTTGGGGACTGAGGACCTGATTTAATTGCTGCGGTGGATGAGTGGATGGATAAATGGATGTCTGTTGCTAAATCACACCGAAGAATTGAGAAACAAGAACAAAAGTGGTCATAGAATACTGCCTTGAGGCACGCTACAGCTATTTGCATAAATTTAGACATATAAAGTTTTAATTCTCTACTGTCCTACTACTACAACTCATTTGTATTCAAGTATATTTTAAATACATATAATATAAAAAAATCTTTTTCGAATAATTTAGCCATTACTATTTAAATAGCAGTACACGCAACGCACCTTTACCATAGCCTTTCTCTAGCCTAAAAGGTTTGCTGGAAGAAAACTCTTGTTAGGGTTAAGCTCGCCTTAAGACATGTAGTCTTTTCTTTTATGTTTATAAATATTTTATATATATATATGGTGTTTTTGTGTACAATAAAGAATTACAGAACTAATAATTCTTTACTTCGTACGCACTTTCAGCTCTTGACAAACACATCCTCCAAGTTTCAAGTCTCTACGTCCAGTGTTTTGGCCTGTGCATTGTCTGCCAGTCAGTCAGTCAGTCAGAACTAAGCCTTTTATACACATGCAGAAGGGATGCTACGTTGTATCTGTGCAGACAGAGTGACAGCGGCGCGAGTGCGGCGCCCGAGCCGAGCTTTTGCGAACTGGCCCGAGCTATGTACCCGGGTTTGCCAAACGATGAATAATTTTTTTATTATTATCATTGATGGATACCGCCTGACGCAAAACCATAGAAAAACGACTAACGGTAACAATTATCCAAATTTTTATCGAATTTATTCTGACAAAAAAACGACTCAATTTACTTAATTTTTTTGTGTATTTTTTTCTGGTTATTAAAAATTTGCGGTGTAGTTATATATTGATTGATGATTGATCCCACGCAGGTAGAGCCACGGACAGCTGCTAGTCATGGTAGAGCAGCTCTGTAACATTTCCAAGACAAATTCCAAAATAATTTCAAAAACTAAATTGCGTTTTCACCAAATTGATAGAAAATTCACGTACAGACTTGCTCATTTCAGTCTCTGAGCCAATCAGCTCGGTATTTGTGTTGAGTTATGAACGATCTTGAATAGACGTGAGGCTGCTGTAATTAACGAGAGGCGGAATGTTGTAAATTTTAATGAATGAATGCAATCTGGGGTATGGCAGTGCCTTCGCTAAGTCTAGCAACCAAGCGTACACCCTTTTATCAAAGCTACTCACTGTAATTGAGCCCCTTTTATCTCCGTTACATAAACAAAGTAAAATCTCGAAACAACTGAAAATATTCGGTAATATTACTCGAAACAACTGAAAATAGAAAACAAAAAAAAATACTTATGAATATAATTGTAAATTTTCGATAGCGCGGTATCTAGGATAGGACAGAACTATAAATTAAAATCATAATTTCAAACCAATAGTAAATATTATGAAAAATTGTCTAATAATATTAGGACTGTTGCCGAGTCTGATATTGTTTAAAAATAACAAAATAAAGCTAGATTCTTCTTCTTATCACTAGTTCTGTCAAACCAAGGTGGTGTAAGCATTTCAAGTGCGCCTCGAAGAGGCTCCTTACGTGCACTTAAGACATGTTTTTCGAACTTATTAGGTTCTATGACATACCGGTTTCCTCACGATGTTTTCTTTCACCGTTAAGCACGTGATTTATGCACACTTAGATTTTTTAAACAGTAATATCAATTATTATTTAATACTTTATTGCACACACTTAAATGTAGTACAAAAGGAGGACTTAATGCTAGAGCATTTTCTACCAGTCAACCAGTTGATGGTAGAAAAAAGAAAAACTGGCGTACAACTTAAATGCTATAAATATATATTACTTAAATATATATTTAATATAATAATACTAAATAATTATGTATTTATATATATATTTATAATTAAAAATGACTAAATAAATAATATATATATTATAATATAGTACATACATATATTATTTCGTGGATTTTAAATAGTGTTCACGGACTAATCTTTTGAAAGCTGGTTTGGTGGGTACCATTTTAATACTGAGTGGTAGAGAATTCCACAGCCCCACTGCAGCAACTTCAAAAGAGTTTCCTCGAAATGCTGTAGAATATTTGGGTATCTGTAAGCATAGAGTATTAGAGGATCTGAGATTGCGGTCATGGGTGTCGGACATATAACTAAACATCTTTTTTAAGTACTGCGGAGAGTTGGGATCCTTCAAAACTGAAAACAGGAGACACAAAATTCTCATGTTTCTTCTATCCCTGATCTTTAGCCACTTTAGTTTTTGACGGTACTCAGACACATGGTCATATTTACGGAGACCGTATATAAACCGGATACAGGTGTTGAGCAGCCGATCAAGCTTGTTTAGGTGATCAGCTGAAAGATCAATTGGTGTCCGACAGAGTTCGAACCCACGACCTTCGGATGGAAAGTCGAGATACCTTCCACTAGGCCAACACAGCTTTTTTAGCAAAAGCTGGACAGTACACCCTGTATGTAATAAGTAACTTCACTATCCATTGGACACATGATAAAGTAATAAACGTCAGCAAAACGATACCACCCTGTATTGGGTTGGGTCAAGGGTCTAATTGATGGTCCATAAAGAGGGTTCGCGACCCAAAGGCATAGGTAGCCAGCACCCGAGAATTTCTCCCGTGTTTTAGGGAAAATTACCTTTGTAATAAATTATGGACCACCGTCGATCAGTAAATGGAAACCAACTACCCAAAGGGTTAAAACGAGTTCTTGGAAAGTGATCAGTATTTCTGCTGAAATACTTATAACAGTGCTAGAAACATTTTATAAGTTAAAAATACTAGGCTTTTTATTGATAAAAAAAAGTCTATCGGAAAAAATACCAAAAATATTTAAAACTTAATTAATTTTATTGGCAGGGTGTCTGATTTTTTTTGCCTTGTTTTTCGTATCTATTTTGCTTCGATACTGTCAATCTTGGTATTCCATAGAAACACCGTTTTTAATCTATGAGTTAATCTATTTCCGTCAAAGAATATCAATAGCAAATAAACGATTCCATCCGCGATGCAGGCTTCAAATTGACTTCCGGTGCGAGCGCGCCGCTTCCGCTTTGACCGGATACGCCGCCATATTGCGGGAGCGGTTGATTACGCTTTCAATCCATCATGGCTAACTAGGGTCGGAACTTGGCTGTGTGCTTTAGATATATGGATATATTCAATCAGGAACTTTACGTGTTCTTTCAAGGTTGGGTTGGCACAACTGTGTTCCGGTTTAAGTCTGTAAGAGGAACTTTGCCTGTCTTAGGGCGGCACGGCCAATGAAAAACCAAATAGGCTAATAATTAAATAAAAAGAGGTTTTTTCTATCCTTAAAAAACTTCAAAATTATAATGGACGGAGAAAAAGAGGGAAATTGAAAAAAAGTCTGAGGCATGAAATTCTCTGAATGGACATAAAAATATTTGAATGGGCTTTAAATAATAACCTTCTAAATTATTATTATAAAAAGGTTATCTTCTTATCGTGTCACTAGTTCTCTCGAACCAGTGTGGTGAAAGGATTTCAAGTGCGCCTCGAAGAGGCTCATTTCGTGCATCAAAAGGTTATCAAGAATTAGAACACTTTAGATGTAGGTACTTATCATAGCCGTGAGTTATTTTTTGTAGTTTTATACATTTCACACAAAGTCATCTAACCCCAATGGCAGAACCTATGGGTCCTTGGGTGTATGAGAAATAGTTAACTGAGAAATAATTAATATTTAATTAACAACTAGGGTAAACCAACCTATTATTGGCACCCCCGCCTATTATTGGCACACTAGAGTTTGGTGCGAAAAAACAAGGAAACCATACATTTTTCAATTTCAGTATGCTTTTAAAAGTAATTAAAGCATAGGTACTGAAATTGAAAAATCTATGGTTTCCTTGTTTTTCGCACCTAACTCTAGGGTGCCAATAATAGGTTGGTTTACCCTACATTATCATCATGAATAAACTATTAAGCCACTTACTGCCTTTCAGTAGACCACTTAAAATAAATAGTCAGTTGACTTCATCGAAGCACGTACCTACTCTTACTGTACGGCCTTTGAGCGAGTCAACCAATCGAAAACCTTTTGCCAATTCAATCAACTAACAGCACTGTTTACTTATACAGTCCGTCAGTACCCTGTGCATGCCGTGTATACGTACTATGTGTACAGTCGGCTCTGTAATAGTCTTTACACCCAGCTATCCTATTATATACAGGGCGTCCCACGGCTATGCCAGATGGAGGGAAAGTACCTTCAATATTGTAGATGGAACATTTTACTGAAAGAAGACATTATTTGAATTTAAAAAAACAATTTAAACTGCATTTATAGATATTTAAATAATTACATGGTTGAACCGGGAATCGAACCCATTACACGAGAAAAATAATCATTCTGTAGCTTTATCATACCGATCGAAAGGTTTCAACATAAGGATTATTTTTTGCTAAATAACATAGTGTCAACAAATAAAAGGAAGACCATGACTTTTAACAAAAATCGGTTTATATTATGAACAACAGAGTTCTGAGGTAACAAACGTAAAAAAAACGCTTTCAACCGAATTGAGAACTTCCTCCTATTTTAAAGTCGGTTGAAAAGCCACACAAGAAGTACACACAGTCAGTACTTATTAGTACTGACTGTGTGTACGTAAATCATTGTATACATGAGTAATTACTAAAAGCCGGTGTGTCCGGGAGTGATTGATTAGACTCGGATTCTGAGGTCACCACCTCAGACCTCAGTCGTAACGAGCTCCTGTTCTAGATGCACTCTGATGGAAGGTAAACCGCACGGTCCGGTCGTGTGAACAAGAATCTACGAAAAGCCTATTTTCCAACATTTTTGCGAACCCGTCGAGTTTTAGGAACTACTGCCGACTTGCACCTATAAGCATATCTTAAAATAGAGTACCTATTTGACTTGCATTATCCTGTTATTTATAATATATTAGACTAATTTTGTTACTCATAGCTCATTGGTGCATTTTTGCGAATAACGGTGGCAACATCGGATTCATGTCAATCGGTTTTGTTTACCTTTTTCAAGTAGGTTGTTCTGGTTAAGTTGGGCTAGTTATTAGCATAAATTACAAGAAATAAAGCTTAGATATATTGTGGTATACGTTCTGGTAATTATTTCCCTTCTCTGGTAGGATAAGTTTACAATCAGAAGTGACACGAAACATGCCCTAAGCTGCGAAAGGTTGTAAGTAATTGTTGGTTATTTTTTTTAACGGACAAAGTTAAAATTGCATTTTGAGGTAAAATTAGTTCTGATAAGTTCAAAAATCTGCATGTAAAAGGTGTGCGGTCTTAAATTATTTTGCAATATAGCGATAGAATCTAATTTAAATATTCTTTGCTATCAATTTGTTCGGTACGAGTAGGGTTGTAAATAGGTCAACAATATATTGTTTTCGTTTATTGATACGTTACGTTAGCTGTAATAAAACGGTGAAAATAGTATTTTGATTGTTATTTGCGGGGAAATTGATTTCAAAATATTTTTGAATTTGTAATTTGAAATTATGGAATCAGATAGAAGTAGTGGGTCTCCTGATAGACGACATGCCTCAAAGCGTCGCCGACGTCGCTACTCTACCAGCAGTAGTTCTGGCTCTTCATCCGCGACAAGCTATGAACGTTCTCGAAAACGTTATAAAAAGTCAAAAATGCATTCGAAAAAACACAAAAGGCACCATTATCGCCGATCGAAGAAACACAATAAGTCAAGTCCAAAAAAAAATAGAAGTAGGATGCAAACACAAACTCCCCCAATAACTAGTGAGGTGCAACATCCTAACTCTACTTCGACTGCACCGATCGGTAATAACCAACCAACCACATCCAACTCGCAAGTAGCAGGCAGTAATATTATGCAAAACCCTAATAATATTATGATCCCGCCATCACATGCGTACACGGCTCACATTAATGTGGTACCAGAATTCGATCCTAGTGATGGGTCTCAAAATATCGAATCGTGGATTCATAAAGTTAATGAATGTGCTCAAATATATTCGTGGAACGAAACGCAGATTCGTCACTATGCGTTAGCTAAATTGTCTGGTCTTGCTAAAAGGTGGTACCAAGGGTTACCGTCATTGCTTTTCACATGGGATCAATGGACGGATAAACTGAAATCCGCCTTTCCTTCCACGGAGAACTACGGTGATTTATTGCAAAGAATGTTGCAGTTGCGGTGCAAAATAGGTCAGCCATTAGACATCTATTATTACGAAAAAATGATTTTGATAAATAAATGCGAAATTTTAGGTCGTAAAGCTGTAGGATGCCTAGTGCATGGTATCGATGATAAATTCGTTAGGATGAGTGCTAATTCGTGCCGTTTCGAGGAACCAGAGCAACTGTTCTCTTATCTAAAAACACTGGCTCAGAGCGATGGTTATGCTTTTAATAGGCGTAAAAATATAAATTACAGTAGGGATAGGGATCTAGGACATGCGCAAGAGCCATCGAACTATAGTTCTGATGTCTCAAAACCAGGAATTGTTTGTTATAATTGTGGCGAAGCTGGACACATTAGAACGAAATGCACAAAGCCCGTGAAAAGGTGCAACATTTGTCGTAGGGTAGGCCATCTAGCGAAAGACTGTCGTACCAGGACTACTGCCAATAGCGGTGTTAGTCTGCAGGATAACAGTAGTAGTGTTAACAAATTGTTGCCATCTATTGCCACAACCAGTGAAAATAATGTTATGCGCATACAATCAGACAAAGGTGACAGTGAAAAATATTACAAAAATATTTATGTAGAGCACAGTCTTAAGCGGGCATTTATCGATTTAGGAAGTAACTGCACTCTGATAAAAGAAAGTTCAGCGAAGGAAATTTATGGAAACTACAAAAGTGGCAGTGATTTGCCGAATCTTCGTGGGTTCGGTAATGCGAGTGTAAAACCATTGGGCACTATAGCTGGCGTAGTAACTGTAGATGACATTACGGCTCAGGTAGATTTGGTTGTAGTTCCGGATTATTATATGCCGTGCGATATCATAATCGGACAAACATTCACCGAGCTGCCAAACTTAACAATGTACAAAACACCGGACAATCTACATTTCTATGAAGCACCCAATATGGGCTCTACTGATGTTAATGTTAAGCTTAAACTTAAATCACCTGAAACAGTGATTGTTGAATCCTGCACAACTGCCCCGGTCAAGGTAACGACATCCACACAGTATTCTGGCACGCTATACGTCCCAACCGTTTTCTGCAATAGCGAGAAGAAGAAGTATCTTGTACTACCAGGGATTTATAAATTTGAAAATAACGAAGGGTTTTTGATGGTGTCAAATCTTGGGAGCTCTGATTTAACTATAAAAAATGACGAAGCTCTAGCTAGGGGAGAAGAGTATAAAGAAATTGATGAGGCGTATATAGGGCAAACTACAACTACAACACAAGAAAGAAAAACCTTAAGTCTAGAAGATTTAAATATAGGTACAAAGCTGTCTGAAGCTGAAAAACATAAACTCTCTGATTTGATAACTGCATATAGAGACTGCTTTGCATGCGATTTGTCTGAGCTTGGGAGGACGAGCTTGACTGAAATGACTATTAAACTAACTGATGATATCCCAGTAGTATACAATCCGTATCGAATGTCTCAGGGTGAAAAAGAACAACTGTCGGAAATCGTAAGAGATCTTTTTGAAAATGGTATTATCAGAGAAAGTTCATCCTCTTATGCGAGTCCAGTTCTACTCGTCAGTAAAAAAAATGGACAAAAGCGTTTATGTGTGGATTACCGCGCCCTTAATAGGAAAACTCTTAAGGACAAATACCCCTTACCTCGCATCGAGGATAAACTAGATTGTTTAGGCGGTAATAATTATTTTACTAGTCTCGATCTCGCTTCGGGTTACTATCAAGTACCAGTGGCGGAGGAAAGCAAACATCTCACAGCTTTCATTACCCCGGACGGGTTATACGAGTATAATCGTATGCCGTTTGGGTTGGCAAACGCACCTAGCGTCTTTCAGAGAGCAATAAACTCGATGTTAAATGGTGTCGGGCAAAAATTAGTATTGGCTTATATGGATGACTTGCTAGTCCCATCAGGAACCATTCAAGAAGGCCTTGAAAAACTTGAAAAGGTGTTCATTTTACTGAGGAATGCCAAACTAACGTTGAATCCATGCAAATGTGCTTTTTTTCAAGAAAAAATCGAATATTTAGGGTATGAAATTTGTAGAGATGGGGTCAGACCGGGACTTTTGAAAACAGAAGCCGTAAATAAATTCCCTGTACCGAAAAACGTTCACGAAGTCCGTCAATTTATCGGCCTCGCAAGCTTTTTCCGAAAATTTGTCCAGAACTTTTCGGTAGTAGCGCGACCTCTTACTAAACTTACTAAAAAAGACGAACCCTGGCAATTTGGCCCCGAGCAAATGGCGTCTTTTAATGCTCTGAAAGAAAAATTAGTAAGTCGACCTGTACTTGCTCTCTTTGACCCTAAAGCCCGATTCGAATTGCATACAGATGCTAGTAAATTAGGGATAGGAGCTATACTCTTACAAGATGCCGGTAAAGGTCTTCAACCTATAGCTTATTACAGTAGGCAAACTACGCCTGAAGAACAAAGATTCCACTCCTACGAGTTGGAGACCCTTGCCGTCATTACGGCTCTGAATAAATTTCGAGTATATTTGCTAGGTACTAAATTTAATATCGTTACCGATTGTAACGCGATTAAAAGTACGATGACTAAAAAGGATTTGATTCCTCGAGTTGCAAGATGGTGGATTGCAATGCAAGAGTTCGACTTTACTATCGAATACCGTGCAGGTGCGAAAATGGCACACGTAGATGCCCTTAGCAGAAACCCGATTGACGCAGTGAATCCACCATCTCGTGATGATGACACTCATGTCTTTCGTGTAGTGGTGGATATAGCCAATGTTGAAGTAGAAGATGAGAGATGGCTCCAGACAGTTCAGCAAGCGGACACTGAATTGCAACGTATCGTAGATATTTTAAAGGATCCAGATAGTACAAATATAGTTGAAATTAAAACTAATTTTACATTAAAAAATGATAAATTATACAGAGTTGTCAAAAGAGAAGACAGTGTCCGGTTGCTGTGGGTAGTGCCGAAGTCAGTTCGATGGCAAATTGTCAAAAGTAATCATGACAATGTCGGGCACTTTAGTTTCGATAAAACGTATGATAGGGTACGAAAAGTCTACTGGTTTAAAGGGATGCGACGCTTTATCAAAAAATATTGCAGATCTTGCTTACAGTGTGCACACAATAAAGTACCTGGTGGTCCAAAGGAGGGATTATTACACCCAATACCGAAACCTAATAAACCATTTGAAGTTCTGCACGCTGATCATTGTGGACCGTTTCCTCAAAGCAAAAAACGAAATAGCTACATTTTGGCAATCATAGACTCGTTCACAAAGTTTATTTACATAAAACCTGTGAAAAACTGCAAAAGCAAAACTACAGTTTCTGTATTTGAGGAGTACTTTTCGCTTTTTGGTGTACCGCGAAGGGTTATAACGGATAGGGGTACGAGTTTCACGAGCCGGGTATTTACCAGTTTCGTTAATGAGAAAGGAATCAGTCATGTTTTAAATGCTGTCGCAACTCCCCGGGCCAATGGCCAGATAGAGCGTTACAATAGATCTATTGTAGATGCGCTCACGGCTATAAATCATGATCAACCTGAAAATGAGTGGGACGTTATGATTCCTCGCGTTCAGTGGGGGTTAAACAATACGATAAACAAGGGGACGGGTAAAACACCCGCGGAAGTATTATTTGGCATTGTACCTACGGGTGCTTCGGATGGGGCCATGAATTCGGTTGTGTCAGACGTACATGAAAGCGTAGACCGAGAACGCGTAAGGATACAGGTTAGTGAAAGAATGAGTAGGGAACAAGTAAAGCAGAAGGAATCATTTGATAAAAAGCGGAAGGAACCGCACAAATATAACGTAGGAGACCTAGTTCGCGTAGAGAGGGAAAATAGTACTTCGGTACCGGGTCAATCGAAGAAATTGCTACCTAAATTTCAAGGGCCCTATCGAATAGTAAAAGTAATTGGAAATGATAGATATGAAATTGAGGACACTCCCATTACAAAAAAGGCAGGCAAACCAACATATAAAGCTGTTTTTGCAGTCGATAAAATGCATCCATGGTTGGTATTCAGTAACGATCTTGTAAACAGTGATTGTGAGTCAGAAGACAGCATATAAAATAATTAGTTGATTCAGTAAGGTACGTACTTAATTGTTATGTGTTTATTGTTAAGTCATGCAATTATAAAATTATAAGGATCAGTTATGTGTAAAATGGTTTATTTAACTATTATTAACAGAATGAATTCAAATTAAAAGTAATGTGTTAAATGTGTTTATAAATACTTTAGGCTTTTAATTGACAATAGGAGCCCATCGGGCGTTAGAAGTATAATGTATTGTAAATGTAAGTATATTGCCATGCACTGTCACCAGCCTTTTAAGCGTTACAAGCCATTTAACACCACCAGCCTTTTAGGCGTTACTAGCCCTTTGGGCGTTCCCAGCCCCTGTGGGCGTTATCAGCCCATTTGGGCGTTATCAGCCCCTGAGGGCGTTACTAGCCCCTGTGGGCGTTTATTAGCCCCTGTGGGCGTTACTAGCCCCTGCGGGCGTTACTAGCCCCTGCGGGCATTACTAGCCCCTGCGGGCGTTTCCAGCCCTTGTTGGCGTTTTCAGCCCTTGTTGGCGTTACCAGCCCTTGTTGGCGTTACCAGCCCTGTGGGCGTTTCCAGCCTTTGTGGGCGTTACCAGCTCTACGGACGTTACCAGCCGTCGTCGCAACGTTACCAACGTTGCGAGAGCTGCTAGTGCTACGGGCACTACCAGTGATGATGTGGCTGTTACCAGAGCTTTGAGCACTACCAGCGCGGTGAGCGTCATCAGCCTCTACAATCGATTCCTGTCGTCGTCAGCAGCTTTTGTGGGTGTCGTCAGGTACAGAGAGCGTAGCTAACTCTAGAGAATGATGCTACTCTGTGCGGCGGGCGGAAGCAGTGGTGCTAGCTTTGATGTGTGTCATCAGGTGTCATGTGAACGCTACATATCATGAGTGTAAAGGCAAAGTTTCAAAATAAGTGGCAAGTGCAATATAAGTAACACATTTGACTGTGTAGTTATAAAACAGTGCGTAGTTTAAAACAACATAGTTTTAGTTTTAGGTAATAGATATACCAAGTGATCTGTACTTACCTGTTTATTTCTGTATCTTAATTATAATACAAGTCAATATGATTTTAATAATTTTGTAAAAATATGTCTATTTTTAGCAATGCGCTAGGTTTTATTAGATATGTTATTCTGCTGTTCCTTTTAAGTTGCGTTAATAATTATTTAGTTTCATATTTCCTTCAGTAGTCTTTCTTTTTTTTTGGTTTCATAAGATTATTTTGTAATAATAAATGTAAAAAGAAAATTGAAAATTTGTAATCACTTTAGTTTTGTTGTGGAAAGTCTTATATTTTTTTTTAAAAATACTTTAAATTTATTATTCCTAAGTTTCTTACACGCGGGGACGCGTGCGGCACGGTCAGAATGGCCGAATATAAGCATATCTTAAAATAGAGTACCTATTTGACTTGCATTATCCTGTTATTTATAATATATTAGACTAATTTTGTTACTCATAGCTCATTGGTGCATTTTTGCGAATAACGGTGGCAACATCGGATTCATGTCAATCGGTTTTGTTTACCTTTTTCAAGTAGGTTGTTCTGGTTAAGTTGGGCTAGTTATTAGCATAAATTACAAGAAATAAAGCTTAGATATATTGTGGTATACGTTCTGGTAATTATTTCCCTTCTCTGGTAGGATAAGTTTACACACCAAACTATCAAAGTTCCTAAGCAATTACTAACTATTTGGACCGTTAAGAACTGGCAAGCAATAAAAGTAATTGCTTAGGAGCTTTGACAGTTTGGTGAAAGTAGGCATACGGCTCTAGGTGCTATATTAGTTTATTATTATTAATCAAAAAAATATTGTATAGTTACTTTAAAATACAAATTAAACTTTTTACAAAATTTTACAGTGTCTACACAATATATGTAGATCGATAAACTAACCCACATTGGGTTTTGTAAAAAAATAATCCAATGTACCCACATTGGATTACATTTTTACAAAATCTTAGTGCTTCAGAGAGAGGAATCGTCTCACAATGCGAGCTGTATCTGACCCTTTTTGGGCTTTTGTAATGATGTAATTTGGTAGTGACAACGTCTGAAGATGGTGATGAATATTCTTACCAATGAATTCTCGTGCAGAAATGTATACCTGTTATTATGATGTAGTAGTTAGTAAGTATAGTTTTCCAACAATAACATTATTTCTTTTTTTCTTCCTTTTTTCTTTCTATAAAAATGCGGTTCCACGTGCTACAAAATTGTTGTTGCAAACGGCATTGAATTATTTGACAAAACTTGTGTTTCTTTGAGTGTTTATGTGTAAAAACCGAGGTTTTTTATCCTTTAAATGCTCGTTAACGTGTATGAGTGTTGGTGAATAGTGTAATGCTGTAAAACGTGACTTTTCGTGTTGCCTCCAAAACTCCATAGAAGCCTCTAGTAAAGTCGCAACCACCACTACTTTACAGGGGTATGACTTGACTTATCGAATCTGACTGATGACAAAATAATCTCTCCAATTACTTGACACTGGCTATATACCTTTGATGTGAAGCCAAAACCGAAGAACTTAAAAGAAAACTAGCCTGCTTGTCATCATGGTCAGAGTGTCGCAAACGGGGCAAAATCTTTTTTTTTTTTTATTGGCTAAAAACACTCGCTTCGCTCGCGTGAGGAAGCAAAAAAAAACATTTAACCTAACCTACTGTCACCCAGCTTTTATCTGGTAGATGTTGCCCTCTGGCTAGGTGGCCGTTGACCTTAGAGGTCAATACCCTGAACTAAAGTTTCTCCTTACGCCACCCCCTCTCTGATGGTACCATAAAAAGAAGGTGTTAATAGGGAAACAAATTCAAGTCTTTTTGCCTCAGTGCCCCGTTTGCTACACCCCAACCGTCATCGTTTAAGCAGAGCCTCAATGGAACTATCCTAAAACTCACCAGTAAGAATAGCAGCAGAGTAACCGTGGACTTCAGCCTCGTATCGTGCGATGTTTCCGCAAGCTGGCACGAGCCAGGGCCAGTCGCACTTGAGTTTATCAGCGTCAAAACCGAGTCCGAAGGGGCATCGGAACTCGTATGCGGTGAGGGGAGCCTTGCCGTGGTCCAGACACGCAAAGAACCAGCGGCAGTTCTCCGGGTCGGCAGTTGCCAAATAACTTCACTAATTAATAGGTGCTTTAAAACTGCGGCTCTAGGTGCTATAAATCTGCTCTCTAGGTGCTAAAAACTGCGGCTCTATATAAATGTGTTGTATTGTTTCAGACGAGGAGCTGGTGTTCCGCGACCGCTGGGGCGGACTGACGCTCTTCAACGTGAGGAACCTCACCACCAGGCTGCTCATGAACAACTCCACATTTGTGAGTACCTTCTCATAAGCTTTCAGCAGTCTTAGTCCAGTCCGCGTAGAATCACATCTTCTGATCCTGGAGTCTTCTTATCTTCTTATCGTGTCACTAGTTCCTTCAAACCAGTGTGGTGAAAGGATTTCAAGTGCGCCTCGAAGAGGCTCCTTTCGTGCACTCGACACATGTTTTCGAACTTTTGGTTCTACGACATGCCGGTTTCCTCACGATGTTTTCCTTCACCGTTGCGAGAACGTGGGAAATCCTGGAGTGGGGAGGGGGTACAAAAATAAGATAATTGATTGATTTAGGCGTTACTTTGCGGAAATCCATAAATATTAATAAATAGGATAAATATATTAAATCCGCTTAATTTCTAAACAAAGGCTCTAATTAACTTAACTCTAGTTTATAATTTTAGTATCTAAACCAAAGCGCCCAAAACAGAAAACCCAAGTCATAACTCGACACATGTTTCGCCTCTACACGAGGCATCCTCAGGAGATGTTGACTCGCCGAAATCTGAAACGAGAGAAATTAAGAAAAAAATTGTTAGAAATTAAACGGATTTATTACTAAATATATTTATACTATATATTAATAGGCGTACAGAAATTCTGCAATGACCTTCCATTATAGAGTGCTGAGCAGATCAGCACTCGTCAAAGGGTTGATGCTCAGAGCATTTCCCCACAAGTAGACTTATTTATACTACGGCCACCTTTAAAAGATTGGAGCGGAGTCCAGGATGCCTGCCTCCTACCTATAGATATTGGAGTGCTACAAGTGCCCAAAGGAGCTTCCATGTGATTCTACCACTTTATTGTGTACCTATTTGTTAGCATTTTTACCATGAGAAGACAATAAATGTATTCTTCTTCTTCTTCTTCTTATCGTGTCACTAGTTCCTTCGAACCAGTGTGGTGAAAGGATTTCAAGTGCGCCTCGAAGTAGCTCCTTTCGTACAATAAATGTATTGAGTATTGGGTTGATAGCTACACTGCTCAAGTCTCTGGCTGGATAACACAGTTCGAGAAATGGAATTCATGGTTTTAGAATACATTGTCATCGAGTTGTGAGCTACCCCGAATGTTTCAGCTGTATTGCTAATCGGGAAATGCTCAAAACTGCACATTTTGCAGATGGAATGGGCAGGAGATTGGGATTAAAGTTTTGGCCAATCTCCTTCACTCATGTTTAAAATATCAAACAAAAAACATACGTACTAAAACATTTTATTAGGTTGTAACAAATTCATCGCTCCATTTTTTTTTAATTTATACTTGCACAAAGTTTACATAGAGTTCCATAATATGGGTTGAAAAATCCCTTAAATTACGACAACCCTTCCGAGCTCATTTATTTCTCGTTTGGGAACCCGCTCCACATCGACATTTCTTGACTTCCGATATCCGGCTAACCCGTTCCGGAATTGCTTGGAATGTAACCCAAATATAAACTACCAAGCTTTTTAAAATACACCACGTGGAAACCACTTTAAGTGATTTCCTGAAATCACGAATACGAAATAAATACTAATAATAAATTAAATAATAATGAATGAATACGGTGGAGTATGTGAAACCAAATATTATAATTTAAGAACTGTATACCATACTTCATGCAATAAACAATTTCATTTCATTTCATTTCATTTCATCGAAGCCGTGAGGGGAGAGAAGAGAGCTGAGGAGGGAGGGGGGAGAGGAGATGACCAACCATTTCAGATATCCGTCGGTATTTTTATGATAAGTTCAAGTTCAAAAACAAATCACAAAACATCACAACACCGAAGATTACAGAAAAAATATTTTAGTTCGTCTCAAAAAATGCGCCTAACCAGGAATTGAACTCGGAACACCAATCTTCGCAAGGTCTAATCAACCAAAGCTCAGCCAAGAGTGACATCAATAATAATTAGTGCTCTTCCTCTTCCATAAAAGCACTTTGTCAAAATCTCTGAAACAAATGCTTATTTCAAAGCTCCTTTCTGCTTCACAACAAAGAAAATAAAAAATAATATCTGTAATTTTCAACAATTTTCCACAAAAACAGTTCAAAAGAAGAAGGCCTCCGCCAAAACTCTCATTGAGATCTGGTCACAATCAGGCCGTTTTTTTGCCGAAGACAGACAGAAGGAGGCAGACAAAAGCTTACTAATAAAAGGCTTTCATTTCACCAACTTCCCTCCAGAGGACCACAGCATTCGGGAAATGGCTGGTAGAGTTTGTTCAAAATAATCAAGGTTTTACAAAAACATCCGATTACAATTGAACTATTTTAGTGACCGTAAAAACCAATGAATAGTCACAGGGAAGCAAAATACGCAATTTTGTTTGTTTCGACAACAATTTTTTTTCAGATATTTTGATTTGAAAACTAAACTACTGAATCGGTTTTTTTTTTCTTATGAAATCTCTTTGGGACCAGTCAGAAAGTATAAACTCTAAAACAAAAAAAATATTTTCTTGAAGTCGGTTGATATGAAAGTATTTGGAATTTGAAAATTGAATCGCTCCAGTGCTAATATTTTTTCATGTAAGCAAGTGAAAAGCAAGTTATTATACAATTCCTGATAGAGATCGCGCTTCTCGAATAATTCTACACAGGACTTGGCATCACATAGGCCGGTGCAACACTACTGTAGTTCATTTCATTATTTCTTATAAACCGGAACACAGGAATGCTTTCACATTACTGCAATTTGTTTAGTGAACCGCAAAATTTAATAATAACTTTAGATTTAAATAGTATTAATTTTATTTATTTATTTATTTTAATATTTAGTATGCTTGTGGAATAAACTCTTTATTCATTCTTTCTTTCGAACTAAACCTACTCGAGGCTATAATAGTTATGATTTGTAACCGTTTTTTATGTAGTTTAATGAAGAGACCTAGCCGTCCTTCTAATCTATGAGCTTGTCCCGGCTCTCAAAGATACATTTGTTTCGACTCGGATCCTTCCGACACGATGCTGCCTTATCTGCTGCAAAATTACTCAGTTACACGGATTTACATTGTCGTGTAACAAAGGAGAAACATATTTATAGGTGCTATTGGAAATCCGGCTTGAAAAAAAGTATTAAAACCATGTTTTAGACCATTTAAATTCATAAAATTTTTATAACGCCATAAGCTTCATATTGGTCAAAACTAAGAAGAAATTAACGAAGGAGAACTCTTTATTGTAGCAAAGCACTTACAGATAGGTACACATACAAGTTAGTTATAGATTAATTACAATAGGCTTTGTCGCTAAGAAGTGATTTCATCCAGGCAATCTTGGGATGGAGAGTGGGAACAAAATATGGAACGATGGTGGACTAAAGATTCAGTTATTTTAAAATCAACATATGAACGGCGGCCATTTTACTACTTACGTAAGGTGAGTTTATGACTTAGGTACTTGGAATACAGGAAGAATTTCACAATTAGGTATCTAAATATTACCACAAAGTCAAGGAAATTATATATGTATCTAGATTATAAATTATTTGCACAAAGTAATGAAACAGATTTAATGCTTTCAATTAATTAGGTGTTATGTACACCTAATTAATTGAAAGCATTAAGAATCTTGTCTTGCCAGCAAACAATAAGCCACAGTTTACGAGAACGCCTCTGGGTCTGCCACTGCACTGCCAAATGCCAATCTTTAATGGCGGTAAGCCAACGGTTTATGAGCACTGGACGACACACTGTCTCATAAAACCATTGTCAACTTGATCTATGAACAATTACCTGGCAAAATATCAAAGAAACATAAAAATAAGATCCGTATCTTGTAGGTTCTATAATATTTATCTACTACGAGCTTTGGCAGCTTTTATAAATTTTTCAAAACTGTTATTTTCATGTCACCCGACTTTCATTTGCTAGAGTCTATTTCTAGGTCTAATCTGGCTCGTAAAAGAAATCCATCAAGCTGTAAGTAATGGCTTGATGGATTTTGACGAATTATGTGTCCTTAGTTTCGAAAGTAACAAAGGCAAATAATATTCGATGAAAACCAATAAAAATAATCAGAAAATGTAAACCTACTATTTAACAAATTAGGATTCGCTTTTGTCATTTATTATTTATTTTATTTTTGTTTAAAATTCATAAAAAATATAGGATAATAATTGTATCAAAATTTGACACTTTTCAACCGAATTCAAAATTTTAGGAGGAGGAGAAGGAGGTTATCAATTCGGTTGAATATTTTTTTTTAATCTTATTTAAGTTAGGTATTTATGTGTTGTGCGTGCGTACATATTATGTTTATGTTGCAATCAAGCTCAGAAATCTTTGTTAACCTATAATTTTATATGTGATTGTGATGGTTTTGTGCGCTTAAATAAATAAAAAAAATAAAATGTTTGTTACCTCATAACTTTGTTGTTTACAACGGTTTGAAAAAATCTTATTTTGTTTGAGAGGATATACTTTCAGATTGGTCCCATAGAAATTTTATCAAAATCGGTTCGTATTATAGTTTTTAATTCAAAATAACTAAAACATATGTCGTCGTAGTAAACGAAATTGCGTATTCTGCTTCCCTGTGACTTTTTAGTGGTGTTTACGGTCCCTAGAACAGTCCAGTTGAAGTCGGTTGTACTATGTTTTTGTAAATCCTTGTTGTTTTAGTAAACCTAGAGCATGTTCTCTCTTTATTTTCACCACGACCCCATCCCAGCCCATCTCATCCCATCCCATCCCATCCCATTCGTTTCATTAATTTATCCGTCCCGTCAGTGTCAGACGCTTCATAAAGAAGGATTATTTTGGGACCCTCTTTACTAACTTTTAATCACAGAAAACGATAAACATTATCATAAATTAATTAGACAGTATACATATTTCTGTAATTTTAGTTTAATTTAATAAAAAAAAAGCTAACCTGCTACATATTTACATAATTTTGGGAAAAACTCACCGGTTTGTGTCTCATTTGTGCCACTTTGCACATTTTTTTTAGAAATTTTTAGGTTTTATGACATGCCGATTTTCTCACGATATTTTCCCTAGATTTTTTGAATACAAAAATCCATTTGTGTACGACCGGGTTGAAACCCACAACCTGCGGATCGACAGTCCACACGCCTTTGACAGCTTTTAAAAGTTTATTCTTTTTATGCTTATTCTTTGGGTGGGTTACTTCCTATACCCCGATTCCTGAGGTATCCCGTCCCGGAGTACCCCAAATACATTTTAATTGATTATATTTTTTGTCGACTAAATAATAAATACAACAAATTCTTGTGCAGCACTGTAAAGGTAGGCAGTGTCGCTACTGCTGGTGAAGCTGCGCTGTGCCAGGAGTGACCCAGATACCTGGATGCGGTTCGTCTTTTGGCACCAAATGTTTCATTTCAGAATGACAATAAAATCTCTAGGTTTCCCGTTAATTTGCTTAGATGTACGGGGATTGAGAAAAAAACTTACTGAATTGTCTTTTGGTATAATATTTCGTTTTAGTCTCAACTACCTGACACCCATAACTTCGTTTGTGTTGGAAATTAAAAATTGTAGATAATGCACCAAGGGGATAAAGCAGTGTTTTATGTCACGGCATATTGAACCCTGAACCACAAAACAAAAATATACTAGCCTGAACGTAACGAGGCAAAAAGAGGGAGTCCTGAGAGAAGCGAGGGTTTCAAACTGCCTAAGATAACAGGCCTTATTCCTTATTTACTCTACTTTTCACTCCTTAAAAACGAACTTGCCCCCAAAATTTCGAATTTTTACGTTCAGTAGGACAAGGCCTTTTATTTATATTGATGTTGGTAATACATTATAGTTATAGGCAATTACATCTTCTAGAACACATCTTCTGAATTTTAAGTCCCTACGATCAGTGATTTGCCCGGTGCGTTGCCTGTGAGTCAGGCAGAGTATTCTATAATATTTTATTACTTAGATACTAGGTATATTTATGTTACTTAAAATAAGCATACTATTTTCTTTCTTCAATCACACATCTAGCACTACCACATCTCCATAATACGCAGAGGTTAGCTGGAAGAGAATGCTAACTAGCATTAAGTTCGCCTATGTACTTGTTTTTTACTTTGTGCATAAAGCATTTTATATCTATCTATCTATCTATTTTCCGACATCAAAATGAATTGATTGGCTCAGACATTACTTTGTAGAAATCTATGAAACAATAAATTTAATATTTTTTCATCCTGGCATCCGACATTATAATTACCAAGTTATCCTTATTCCAAAGTATTATTCGCTTTCTATTATAATATCACAAATCCTATCATATTCAATCACAAATCCTATCATATTCAATCATAAATCCTATCTTATTCAATCACAATTATTTTCCATTCAAAAAACCCTTTCCAAAGCGAATTTGAAACGTCATCCATCCCACACACAATACCAATCTAAGTACGTACCTACATTCATTCTGAATACATCTTCCTACACTACATATGATTCTGAATACATCCCTCTCTAAGGGCCATACTACACGAGCGGTTCTCCCGCCGCGGGAATCCGCCCGACAAAGCTGCCGCAGACCATCAAACTACACGGGAAGATATTTATCGCTGTCTTTTGTTCATTTCAACATGGATCCGCCAATGATAACTGTGCCTTATATAAAGAGAATTATTAAAAAATAAAGTAAAGCGCAATGTGTAGGTGGAATCAGTGTTAAGTAATCGTTTAACTTCGGGAATATTTCATTCAATGTTTAGTGCACACAGCGATAACCCAGAACGCAGAATGACGTAATAGCGGGAAACCGCCCGTGTAGTTTAAAGCGGCGGCGGCTATCAGCGGCGTTTTGACGCTGCATGCGGCGGTCGTATTTCTCCCGCTTGTGAACCGCGACGGGAAACCGCGCAGTGTAGTATGCAGCATACAACTTTCATATTAAATTGTGTCCAGTGCGGTTCAGAAGCGGCATCCCGCAGCGGGAGAACCGCCCGTGTAGTATGGCACTAAGTACCTGCCTTCCGATCCAGCTGAGATCTTTGACGGACAAAGGGATGAAGGGGCACTGACGTCAACGCTGATTGACCTGTCAGAACCTATTCTTATTGAAGGATTTTTGAATAAGAAATAAGCATTATTTTAAGAGGATTTTTTTACAAAGAGACAATGCAGCCAGTATCCCTAGCACGCTGCTATCGCACGGAGAAAATAATCTCGTTGTAGTTACTAAAATTATGGTTGAATTTGTGACAGCGAGAGTAATTTAGTAACAATTACAAGAATAATAATTACTGCTAACGAAATTTAGTAACGATTACAATATAATAGTTCTAGCTAACAAAAGTTATTTATTGGTACAAGAAAATATATTATAGGTTACTATTTAGTCTTGCTATCCCATTTTTTTTTCTCCGTGCATATATCGAGTTGGATCAGCTACGATCGTTTGCAGCGGTCTAAGGATGGCCTAATTGTTTTCTTTTGTACTACATATTTTTTTTTAAAGGAAATGCTCAGAATAGTAAAATCATAAAGGGTATATTTCATAAATTTTCATAAAGGTAAATCATAAGTTACGGGACAATTATGTTATGGGACAGAAACGCTCGCAGAGATTTCAGTTTTCACCCCCACTTCCTCATATGCGATTTACGCTGGGAAAAATACAGCTCTATATTGAGGTATGTGTAGCTCGATGCAGCTCTATTATTTACTACGATTCATTGCAAACGATTGCTCAATGTCGTGGAAAGCTTAGTGTAATAAAACGCCATCAATACATTTATATATGAGAACTACACTTGAATTCAATGACACCAACTGAAAACAATTTTTAACACCAAAAAAATATAGAGCATTTTTGCGACAAATTCTGTTGCAAACATTTTAGAACACCAAAATGAAAGTGTATACGAATTTCCAGCTTATTATCTCTTATTCAGAGGTAAAACCCTAATTTGACTGGCCTATCTGGCTACTATTGTTGAGCCTCCCTGCAATTAATTCACCTAAATAAAAAAAAAATATTATGGATCCAGAAAGGTTTTTAGGTTAGGGTAGTTTTTGGTTTTAGGTTTTCGATAAAACCAATGTCGAGACAAAGGTATAAGTCCTTCCTTGGAATTGGCACAAAATTATTCTTACTTATTTACTTATGTATACTGTATTCTTCAGTGAAGTATGTGACTCTACTATAAACATTCATGAGACCTGTCTGTAACATACCATACTTGAGACAAATAAATCATTCATTCATTCATTACAAGACAGGAGAAGAAACCCGCGTGAAGTAAAGAGTGTTGAAGAATAAACAGCTCGTAAACTCGATCTTAAAACGAATGAATACAATACATCACGTATTGAGAATTGGTATGCATTACACGATTTACGAGTGGAATGTATTATATGTATATATATATTATATGGTACTGTTGAAAGATTTAGACGTAGCAACAGTTTGACCTGAAACACATGAAACTGAAGCTTTGTTAGCGAGGAAATTTTCTTGCATAAAGGTACAGTCAGCATCAAAAATCGATCACCACATTCAGATTTTCAAAATCACGTTACACCATTTATTATACCTAAATCGCTCAACATGACAACATGACATGAACGAACATTATTAAAGTTCAAAATTAACTGTACACCACATTGTCAAAAATATATTTGGTAAATAGCGATTTTGAAAATCTGAATGTGGTCATAGACTTTTGATGGTGACCGTACCTAAAAAAAGTTTTTAGAATCTGGATGTCACAACGTAAATAACATTCGAAACTAAAGCTTCTTTATGGAAATTATGTAACTGAAGATACATAAATGTATTTTTGTTAAAAACATAGATAACATACAATGGTAGAATACATAGAAAAATACACGCCGACTCAGATGTAACACAAGCCACGGAGCGGCATTAGTTTCATTGTAAAAGGCATTACCTTTGTGCCGCAGTCGAGTAACGAAGAGGGACGCGGCGCGCGAGGTGCGACTGCGAACACGAGTAGACCAGGATCTAACGAGTATATTTTATTTTCAATCTTTATTATTATTTTGAATAGACTTCAAAAAAATAAAAAGGTTATCAATTCGGTTGAGTTTTTTTATTCAATTCAATTCAATTCATTTATTTGGGTCATTAACAAAATTTACATGGTGTCATGCATTTCTTATTTAACTCTATACTAACTAAGTTGCATGCAATTTCAATTATAAATGACCACATCGTGCATAAAACTTATAGTACACCAACTATACCTAGCCAAAACAGTAGGACCCAATAATTTAAACTCTTTACTTTAATAAAAATGAATCTGCCTAAATCTTAAATTTATCATGCACATGTAAAATATGTTACAAAAACATAAAATACATCACACAAAATGAAAATACCTACCTATAAAAAAAAAGAGAAAGGAAATATAAACAAATTAATACAATCTATTTTATACAGCAAGATTTTATACAGGGGTTTATGTTTGTTGCCTCATAACTTTGTTGTTTATAAACCGATTTGGAAAAAAAATTGGAAGGATATACTTTGAGATTGGTCCCATAGAAATTTAAACAAAATCGGTTAAGTAGTTTAGTTTTTAAATCAAAAAATCTGAAAAAAAATCGTTGTAGTGAAAAATTGCTTATTTTGCTTCCCTGTGACTTTTCAGTGGTGCCTACGGTCACTAGAACAGTCCGATTGAAGTCGGTTGTTGTATGTTTTGTAAAACCTTGATTATTTTACTTAACAGTATAGCCTGCAGAGATACTGCAGTATTTTATGTTCTGTGTAGAATTTAAAAATTAGGTGTTCGTAAACTTGGGGAAAATGTGAATCACGTACGAACATTAAACTGACACTTTGCGACACGTGCTGTGCTGTGTAGACCAGGAGAGGGCAGGGTTTTTGTGCAAATCGTAAAAAAATGTTTTAAAAATCATCGTCGTTTGTGTGTTTTATTAAATTATTACTGAAAGATTTACTTTATTTACTCATCTTACTAATAACTAAATGCTAAAACATAAAAAACTCTAATTTAAAGGTCTTAAATTAATTGTTGCGTTTTTCAGTGGTGCATGGTCACTATTACAGCAAAACTCTTTCAATTATTTTTTTAAGTGGAGGACAGATGGGATTAAAATAGTTTTATTTGTCCCCCTATTGATCACAGGGGGACAGATAGAACTTTTAAATTTAATAAAAGTTCCATCTGTGGGACAGATAGAACTTTTTTGTCCCATCTGTCACCCTGCTCTGTCCGACTGTTCAACACTTTTTCAACCAACTTCAAAAAAGGAAAAGGTTCTCAATTCGGTTGAATATATATTTTTTTTTATGTTTGTTAGGTACGTACCTCAGAACATTGTTGTTTATAAACTGATTTGAAAGGATATACTTTCAGATTGGTCCCATAGAAATTTCATCAAAATCTGTTTAATACTTTCATCAGGTCATGAAATCGAAATAACTAAAATTACGTCATATAAGAAAACAAAACTGCGTATTTTGCTTCCCTGTGACTATTCAGTAGTGTTTACTAGAATATTCCAATTGAAGTCGGTTTTAATTATGTTTTTGTAAACCTTGATTATTCTTATTATATTTCTTTGTATCTATCGGTATTCTCAATCTCAAGTTCACTTCTCATACGGTACCCTAAATTCCTATCAATGTGTGATACGGAACCCAATAACTGGCAGCACGTGGGCTTGTTTGTTTGTGACGCGCGTGTTGTTTATTGTTTCTGTTGTTTATTGTTTTTGTTGGCTGTGACCAGTTGTTTTTGTTGTATTTAGCGAAGTGTTGATTGGAAAAGAGAAACTCGAATATTTTTAACATGGTGTGCCTCTTTTTCAGAAAATCTAGTAGCGACGTATGTCGTGAACCCTCTACGTGAAGGTTAGATGTTCAGGGTTGTCTGTTATAGATCGCTAGCGGTGGTAAATCCACCCATTGTACTTTATAATCTATTATGTTAAGTTCTTGGTAATAAGTTCTAAGTGAGCAATAAAAACAAACTATTTATATATCTAGGACGCCTCCCAATGATTTTTGATATATTAAGGGGAATCCTCAAGGCAAATTTCCATACAAAATGTTTCGGACAAATACTCAAAAAGTACGCCGTATTATAGTAATTTCTTCACACTATTCGTTTCGTCCATGTTTTTTGATTTCGTCAACGAAAAAAATGAAAGGTTTTATACTTTAATTTAGATTTTCTACGGTTAATTTTAAAACACGTATAAAATCTAAATTAAAGTATAAAACCTTTCACTTTTTTGTTAACGAAAACAAAAAACATGGACGAAACGAATATTGTGAAGAAATTACTATATATAATACGGCGTACTTTATGAGTATTTGTCCGAAACATTTTGTATGGAATTCGGATTTGAGGATTAGCCTTAATGCCTACTTGCACCTACTAAACTAATAAACTAAACAATTACTTTTCTTGCTTGCCAGTTCTCAACGCTATAAATTAGGACTGTAAAGCGTAAGCGACTCAACTGTAAAGCGAGTTAAGTAATTGCTTAGGTACTTTGATAGTTTGGTGCAAGTAGCCATATGTCCTATAACAAAGATGTCCCTTGTCCGCAGAGAGAGCTGAATGCAGTGGACTTCAAGGTGTCAGCAGACCTGAAGTACGTCCTCCTGATCTCTGACGTCAGAGCCGGCTGGAGACACGCACGCCTGGCGCGGTACCACGTCTATGACATCATCAATAGGTATGCACTTCAAGGTGTCAGCAGACCTGAAGTACAGTCAGCTGCACAGATATGTATACACTCCTAAGCTTTCACATTTATATTACTCCTAATTTTGCAAAGAAGCATTTTCAAATAAATGTAGTCATCTTACTTGTTAGAAGAAGAATGTATTTGCAAAAATTAACAGTACTATTCCGGCGAATGAATATGACACCTGGCTCGAATGACTTTTGTGCAAAGTACAGCGTGGAATTGGATAATCTTGATAGAGAAGAGGTCCTGTAATACTTGGTAATGATAAGGCTTCGCAATTAGAGGAAGAAGAAACACGGAGGGCGCCGCGCGGGGCAGCGGGGGACGCATCAAGTTGCAAGCGAGAGTGTCAGCCAGGTGTCACGTTCAATCACCCGAGTAGTATAATATAATGTGAAAGCTTGGGAGTGTATACATGTCTGTGCAGCTGACTGTACATATTTTGTAGCCCAAAATAAAATGAAGTATCTTGAATAAAAATTGTCATCATTTTGTTTTTATTATGAAGCTGAATAGGAAGGTAATTTTGACTAGAACTCTACCTATTTACGTAAAATTACGTACGTTTAAAGGTAAATTAAACATTAGTATAGAATTTGACCTGACAAACACAAACAAACGGTTGAGGTCGGGTTTTGGCGTTATTGTTATAATACTCGGGGGTAAAGTTGAAATGTGGTCGCTGAAACCAAATATTTCAGTTGCTTGTTACATAGTTTTCACCTAGTTGTGGAGACCAACATAACGTTAACTGTTAAAATAACCAAATGTTAAGCCAGCTTCAAAAATTGTAAGGCAACTTTATGAAAACAGAAAAAGCGCCGCTCCCATTATTGGAACCTTTTTTTTATGTCATAACCTTCCATGACCAAGACCAATTGATTGAAACCTCTCTTAATAATGTAGCATACACTACATAATGTGTTTAATTACTATTTAATAAGCTGTTACTCAATACGTCATTATACTCTAATACTAACTATAAGTCAATCTGTACAGCTCTTGTAAAGCATACATTCTTATTATTGTAAATTCAGTCTCGGATTAAACGCGGTACGGTTAATACATTTGTACAACATATTCGGTTTTTAATTTATCGAACCTAATTACCTACTTAATCAATTCAATTTAGGGTTTGATCACTACGAAATAAACAAAAATCCTTAAGTAGTGACTACGCGAATCCTAAAGTGGTGACCCCGACAACTCTCTTTTTTATAACTTTCCGCGACCTTTTGTGAAAAAGTGACTTTAGTGGTGGTTATTTAAAAAAAAACATTACGTGCCGTGACCGTATATTCCATTCACTACGATGGAGCCCGAGACTCACACCACCGCCAGCGCGCACCAACCTCAAACACCAGCGCCCATCCCTGCAACCACCGAATCTGCAGCCAACGCGATAACGGTGAACTCCAGGATCTCCGAGTTCTGGACCACCAAGCCGCGCCTGTGGTTTCATCACTTCGAGGCCATCGTCACACCACAAAAACCAGGTGACCTCCACACATATCAACTAGTTATAGCTAAACTAGGTAGGGATGAGCTAGGGCAGGTTAGCGACATCCTCGAGAATCCGCCCGCGACAAACAAATACGAAGCGATCAAAAATAGACTCATATCTGCATATGAAGAGTCAGATACCAAACAGCTTCATAAATTACTAAATGACATAGAACTTGGTGACCAGAAACCCTCCCAGCTACTGAGAAAAATGAAGGAGTTAGGGAGAAACAAGATACCTGAAGATACTCTAAAGATTCTATGGATAACCCGGCTTCCGCAAGCCGTACGCGCCGTGATTACTACGTGCGACATAAAATTAGAAGATACAGCTACTATTGCTGATAAAATTATGGAATCCGTGCGCCCAACTACTGAAATCTATAGCGCAACAAAGCCATCAACAAGCTCAATTAATACCGGCATTGAAAGTCAGTTACAAAAAATTACGCAAGACATCGCCGCACTCAACAAAAAGTTCAATGAACTCGAAAACACCCGTCGTAACCCAGACCGACAGCCCGCACACTTGAGATCCCGGTCGAGCTCACGCAGCGCTAATCAAGAGCGCTACCGCCGCCAAACAGCTCAGCCCGGTGACGCTAACTTCAAGTGCTACTATCATTATATTTACGGCGAAAATGCATCAAAATGCGGCAATGACAAATGTACGATGTCGGAAAACTAAAATCGGCACCCACGATGGCGAGCGCAGGTGCCAACGCCAACCAAACACATCGCCTTTGTGTCACCGATCTGCAAAGTGGCACACGTTTTTTAATCGATACGGGGGCTGACGTATCGGTTCTCGCATTCAAGGGTCGAAATAAAAAAACATCAGACTATACCCTTTACGCAGCCAACGGGACTACAATTTCAACGTATGGCGTACAAACTATCACACTTGATTTAGGGCTGCGACGCCCATTGAAATGGACTTTCATTTTAGCGGATGTACAAAGATCGATTATCGGTGCTGACTTCTTGGCCAAGAACCAACTAATGGTTGATTTACACGGTAGGAAGTTGGTAGATAAGATCACAAGTTTAGCGAGGATAACACAAATAACCTCGGATGATCAACATACGCCGATCATTCAAACAATCAACAATACAGATCCGTACCACAGAATATTAGCACATTATCCGGATATTACCAAACCGGAATCATTTAAGTCCATTCCGAAGCACAACGTCGTACACCATATTTGCACAAACGGACCACCTGTTTATGAAAAGGCAAGGCCACTCAATCCCGCCAAATATAAAGCGGCCAAACAAGAATTCGAGCGTATGGTAGAGCTCGGAATATGCAGACCTTCCACGAGTCCCTGGGCAAACGCTTTGCATTTAGTTAATAAAAAAAATGGCGAATTAAGACCGTGCGGAGATTACCGGCGACTAAACGCCATCACTGAGCCCGATCGATACCCCATTCCAAGACTTTTGGACTTTACTTATATACTAAGGGGGAAAACCGTATTTTCTAAAATTGATATTCGTCGAGCTTATCATCATATACCAATCGCACCGGAGGACATTAAGAAAACAACGATCGCCACACCTTTTGGAAGTTTTGAATTTAAAAAAATGATGTTTGGATTACGCAACGGTGCGCAAAGCTTCCAAAGATTTATCAATAAGGTCATGAAAGGCACCGACAACACTTTCAGCTACTTAGATGACATTTTGGTAGCTTCCACAGACATAGATTCCCATAAGAAAGATCTGGAATCAGTATTTCAACGTCTAGATCAATACGGAATCACAATCAACACAAACAAATGTGAATTCGGCAAAAACCAACTCAGGTTTCTCGGATACCAAATCACCTGTGACGGCGTCAAACCGGACGAAGAAAAGGTACGAGCCATCACAGAATATCCACAACCAATCACTATCGAGGAACTGCGACGCTTCTTAGGTTTTATAAATTTTTACCGAAGCAGTATACCAAAAGCAGCCGAATCTCAAATTATACTCAACAAATATTTACACAACTCAAAGAAAAAAGACAAGACCAAAATCGAATGGACAGAAGAAGCGATCCAGGCTTATCAAAAGTGCAAAACAGAAATTAGGGAATGCACATTATTAAATCACCCTGATGAAAATGCGCCACTAATTATGATGACTGATGCATCTGGTACATGCGTCGGAGCAGCATTGCAACAACTCGTCAGCAATCAACTTGAACCATTGGCTTATTATTCAAAAGGCCTGAGCGAAACTCAAAAACGCTACAGTACGTACGATCGCGAGTTACTAGCTATATATATGGCACTGAAGCATTTTCGGTACATGGTCGAAGGGCGCGAACTCACAGTCGTAACGGATCACAAACCACTTACTTTCGCTCTCACCAAGAAAAATTCAACAGCTGACACACCAAGACGTATCCGACAACTAGATTTTATTGCGCAATTTTGCAACAAAATAGAATACATTCAAGGCGAAGAAAATTCAGTAGCAGACGCATTTTCACGAATGAACGAAATCAAAATGCCGAGTCTATTCGACTATCAACAATTAGCCGCCGCTCAAAGCGAAGACAAAGAACTGGAGGAGTTAAAAAATCAAGAAAATTTGTCCTTCAAGATCATCAACATTCCTGGATCGGATCAACTGATAACGTGCGAAACATCAACACAATGCGCACGACCCTACTTACCTCGAGTCTATCGAAAAACTGCTATTAAGTCGATCCATGACGTCAGCCATCCTGGCGTACTCGCTACTAAACGTTTAATCACTAAACGATATTTTTGGTCGCGTATGAATGCAGATATCACTCAATACGTGAAAAACTGTATACAATGCCAAAAATCAAAGGTAAACAGACACACGATAACCCCGCTTGGAGAATTTGAAAACTCATCAAGATTCGACCACATACATATTGACATCATCGGTCCACTACCACCATCGGAAGACTACAATTACTGCATTACAATTATCGACCGACACACTAGATGGTTAGAAGTCGTTCCAATCAAAGAAATTAGCGCCGAAACGGTAGCGCAAGCTTTTCTAACACAATGGATTTCAAGATACGGCTGTCCATCTACTATAAGTACCGATCAGGGTCGTCAATTCGAATCACGCCTGTTTACCCAAATAACCAAATTACTCGGTATTGAGAAAATCCACACAACAGCTTATAACCCGAAAGCAAACGGAATGGTAGAGCGCAGTCATAGAACACTCAAAAGCGCAATAATGGCCCGATGCAAAGACACAACTCACTGGGCAAGAGAGTTACCTCTCATATTACTAGGACTTAGGTCAACCATCAAAGAAGACCTAGGTTTCAGCCCCGCTCAACTCGTCTACGGGAAATCATTAGCTCTACCTGGAGATTTTTTCATCGCATCCGAAAAGAAAATCAACGACACCGAGTACACAACGAAGCTCATGGAAACATTATCTACGCTACAGACATCCACACGTAATCAAGCTGATCATCGAAAAATTTTTATGCACAAAGATTTACAGAATTCTGAATACGTTTTCGTTAGGCGTGAAGCTAAGAAATCGTTAACCCCGCCTTATGAGGGGCCATTCAAAGTAATTCTCAGAAATTCTAAACACTACACAGTTCGGGTAGGTACTCGGGATGTCGTTATATCGCTCGATAGGCTCAAACCTGCTTATTTTAATGCTATTACTAACTTATCACCGGACGAGGCACCTAAGGTTTCAAACAATCGAATTGTTTCGTCGGACAAAGGACCTATTGCTCCCGAACCATTGACCATTGTACCCAAACAAACCACACTTCAAGGAACAAAGAACTTAACAGCCTCAAATGCAACGACGCCGCCAGTCATTACGAGATCAGGTCGCACCGTAAAAAAAACAGTGAGATTTGATATATGAGTACCACTTCACACACAATACGTTGCTCATAACACAACGAATTATTCATCACGCAGCAGAAATCAACCAACGCATTTAGTGACTGTTTAGTAAATAGCCGTCAGATAAATGCGTCAATAGTTTTCCTGCGTCAACTATAATGGTACAATTGATTACACACAATCACCTTCAACGACGCCTGCTACAGCAGCAGCGCGCTATCATCGTGCCAGCAGCGTTAACATCATCGGTCGTGTGTGGCCCAACCATGCACATGCCCACGTCCAACAGTGTAAAGTTTAAGTGTAGTGAAGTGCGAAATCAATAAAAAATAAAAACTTGAGTGCGGATTAAACCAGTGAATAAAATGATATCGTACCATCTAAGGGACTATATTCTAAAAATAGAACTCAAAAATACGTAGACGCGACACACGTCTCCCATCGTATTCCACTCCCATTCAAGTACCTTACCTACCTTTCCCTGTCAAAGAAAGGTCATAAACATTTATATTATTTTATTACTATCTCTACGAGAACTAGCTTACTTTTATGTTAGCATTTTTCAATGAGTTTTATATTTTTAAATCAATCAATTATGTCAAATTAATGTTTGTATACAATTTGCATTACATTTACATTAATCAAACTAAATTAATTTACTTTAATGTGTTATTTGAAACTACTTACTTACTTATTTTAACAAACAAATCATGTATCGTGTTTTTATAATCATTAACTTGTTTAGTTTCCAATTATAATTTACTACTTATACTAATTTACATTTATATTTTTGATTACATTTTGCATCAATGTTTATTATTTTTACGAATCGAGATTTACTTAATTTCAATTTTTTTTCCAACCCATTCATGTTGGCTACATAATTGTTTTAAAATTTGTATTATTTTACGCTCAACGCCTTTACACTTTCTTTTCAATTGTATTTTTAAAACATTTTATTTTCAATTTTCATGTTGATTTAATTTTTTTTTAAGGGCGGTGTATATGTAGCATACACTACATAATGTGTTTAATTACTATTTAATAAGCTGTTACTCAATACGTCATTATACTCTAATACTAACTATAAGTCAATCTGTACAGCTCTTGTAAAGCATACATTCTTATTATTGTAAATTCAGTCTCGGATTAAACGCGGTACGGTTAATACATTTGTACAACATATTCGGTTTTTAATTTATCGAACCTAATTACCTACTTAATCAATTCAATTTAGGGTTTGATCACTACGAAATAAACAAAAATCCTTAAGTAGTGACTACGCGAATCCTAAAATAAGATTTGAGAAAAATCGATTGATTTTTTGCATCGAAAATAAGACAATATCTAATTACCTTTGATCTAATTACATAATTCGTCTGATTTTTTTTCCCCGTAAATCGTTCTAAAAGTAAATTTTATACATCTTGCATTTGCAAGTTGCACAGTTACTACCTGAGTTATTAAAGAAAATATAAAATACCTGAGTATTTATAAAAGGTGAGTGAACCTATTTAGTAAAGAAAAAAAGAGCTCGTAAAAGGACCCCACATTTACTCGAGAAAATGATCCTTGGACCGCCATTAACGGACTATTTCAGACGTTGCTAATGTGGCTATACTTAGACGTCCTTAGATTTAAAGAAAACACAGGAACTTAATCCTAAGATATCAGAAAGAGAGAGAATCACATGACGTGTTCGTAAATGTGTTTCGTTTTTCAGACTTTGATACGAAACCCTAAATCAAAGTTTTACAAAAACATTACAACCAACTTCAATTGGACTGTTTTAGTGTCCGTAAACACCACTGAATAGTGTGAATAACAAGGAAACTAAATGAGCAATTTCGTTTAAATACTTCGTCGACATCAGTTATTTATTTAAAAACTAAACAATTTTTAAAATTAATAAAAGTTCCATCTGTCACCCTATCAGCAACGGTAGGACAAATAGAACTTTTTTATCCATCTGTCCAATCCAATAATCCATCTCAAAGAAAAACAGATGTTTTTACAAACGATTTTAAAACAACAAAGTTCTGGGGTAACAAACATAAAAAATCCGTTATTGAGAACTTCCTCCTATTTTTAAAGTCGGTTAAAAATTTTGCAAAAAAAATTGTTCCACATGATCTCCGTTTAGTTGAGAATTTATTTGTACCCTTGTTCTTGTTACCCCTCGGGACATGATGGAGTAATATTATCAGCTGCCACTAACATAGCTTATCTTATTGGATATCCTTCAAACCAGAACACAGTAATGCAATTAGGTGACCGCCCACCGCCCACCGCCGCCCACCCGCCTTCGCGACATAGAAAATCTGTTTAGTAGATTTACCTTCCAACTATTCTAAGTGCCTACTTTTATGGCATTTGTATGTGGCGACGAATTCAAATGGGCGTACCTACATTTAGATTTAGACTAAAAAATCTCTACATAAGTACATAGACCGACACCTGGAAAAGGTAATAGGCACAGAAGTATTAAAGTATAGAAACACAATAGTACATTGAAAATATGCCCAGTAAAAGGGAGCCACTTTGGCTAACTTCTAGTACATTTCGGTCCGATGCTAATTTTCGAAAAAGAGAAGTAACAGGTACATAATATTACTTATTCTTTGGTAATAGGCCTAGATAGATATTATAATATGTTAAAAATACTAGGCTTTATCATTCTTTATCATTATTAATAAAACTACATCGTAAAAAGTAACAAACATTATTTGAAAATGATAATTCATTTTTATTGACAAGGTGTCTGAATTTTTTTCACCTGTCTTATTCCCTTTTGATTTGATACTGTCCATCTTGTTGTATAGGAACAGCGTTATTCATCTATGGTAATAGGTTACTCCCTCCACACAACCAAAACCGTGAGCAGCAACTAATTCTGCCCTCAGAAATTACACCGCGTTTCCGTCTCTAAGTACTCATAGTATATACTCATATATACTCATACATCAAAATGTACAACAACAGGAGTTGACCCAGAATAGATTTATCTGCTACCAAAGTATTGTAATTGCTATCACAATTCAAAGGTGTTCCCGGTTTCGGATTTAGCTGAAACAAAATATATCACACTGCACCAACTGTATACAAACGCCTCATCAAGCTATGGCCTTATGAAGGTATCTCCGGATCCAGCCATCTCCGGAGGTCAAAATTTATATATGGTAGGGGCAAATTCATTTGAAATCGATTTATGTAAAAATTTAAGCTTTAAACAAATGTGTTCAATTATGTCCTATCTTTGCTCGAAACACGCCTAATTTGACTGCACTATCAAATAATTTTAAGTTCTTGTGTAAATTTGTCAAAATAAAAAAAAAACGTGGGTCCCTTTTAATAGTCTCATATTTTATGTTGTGTAACATCATCATCTTATTTAAATTAAGAAGGATTCTATTTACTTCCTTTTTATGAGGTTGGAAGATACGAAGTAACAAAGAAATTTACATACATAGATCTATACATACATAGAAGATACGCGCGAAAAACATAACCCTTCCTTGGCAATCGGGTAAAAATACAACTGCTTTTCCAGGAACAAGCTGTCAGTATCTCCGGTGGAGGAGGACCGCTCGGCGCCGCTGCTGCAGTACGCGGAGTGGTCTCCGGTGGGCTCCACCCTGGTGTTCGTGCACGACAACGACATCTACTACAAGCCCTGGGTGTTCCGGCGCCTCATCTGCCGGATCACCAACAATGGTGAGTGGAAATACTACTAATTACTTATTTCAGGCAACAACATATACAGAAATGCAATAGGTCCATAGATATGTATGTATATACCTTATGGACTAATATATGCAATAAAACATAGTAGGCTTGGAAAGTATACCCAGTAACATGTTATTAATCATGGTATAACACTGATCACACATAACACTTGTTACTGAGACCAAGTCTTTTACGAAATCATCGGTGATATCCCCGTAGCGCCCCGGAGGACGTGGTGGCCGAGTGGGAGGACGTGGTGGCCGAGTGGATGAGGCCCTTACCTTGCGATCTGATGGTCGTGGGTTCGAATCCCGGTGGCAGTCATGCTTAAATGGGTTTTTCGGTCGAAAAAATCTATGTATGCATCCCACGTTCTCGCAACGGTGAAGGAACACATCGTGAGGAAACTGGCATGTCGTAGAACCTAAAGTTCGAAAACATGTTTCGAGTGCACGAAAGGAGCCTCTTCGGGGCGCACTTGAAATCCTTTCACCACACTGGTTCGAAAGAACTAGTGACACGATAAGAAGAAGGAGCGCCCCGGCAGGCGATTTTGTACACTCTGATGTCAAAATACTTGTCACCATTCACAATTTATTTCGTATCGTAAATACCAATAAAAGACAGTGTGTGCTGACTGTGAGTGGGAGTGATTGCATGACGTCGCGTCCTACTGATGAAAAATCACCGGTGACAAAATCACCGGTCTTCTTCTTATCGTGTCACTAGTTCCTTCGAACCAGTGTAGTGAAAGGATTTCAATTGCACCGGTGATTTCTCTGTTACAAAATGAAATAATATCACCATGTGACAATGAAATAGAAGTTGCCATAATTTCCATGCTGTAGCAACGGAGCACGACCCCGGGAGGCCAGTAGTCAGATGCATTATCATTTAGCAATCCTCATCCTCACCATCAGCCTATAGCAGTCCACTGCTGGACATAAGCCTCTCCCATCGCGTCCTGTCTTCTGCTTGCCGCATCCATCTTCTGCCCGCAACGTCTGCTGCGTTTCCACTGCGGAGCTGAGCGGAGGAGAGTTGCGGACCATGAATTGGCCAATCACAAGACCGTGAATTGAGTGGAGACTCCGCCCAGATTCACATCAGTGGAAACGTACAAGATGCCTGATTTTCAGTTCTTGTCATCCATATTCGAGCTGCAGAGCGCAGGTCATTGCAACATCGGCCAGATGGACTGAAGGTTGAGTCGTCATCTGATTTACTTCAGAAGAGAGAACCCACGACCTGGATCAGAAAGCAAGGGCTTCGTCCACTAAGCCACCATCGCCCCATCACCTTCACTAGGCTATAAGAAATCGATCAAACGTATCGTAACGTACGTACGATCAATGCAACATGATACCTGATGGCATCGCAGGTCATAGTAGGTCAAATCAAATCAAATTTATTTATTTGCTTATAACGTTACATTGCATATATATATAGTGGGGTCCTAATAAAGGTACTAAAATACGGTGCACTAATTCTAGCCAATTTTCCATTCCCTATTCAAACTTTAGGACAGAGCGGTTTTAAAAGCCACAATTTGGCTTGAACATTTCAAATTAGTTTTGCAGCTTGAAACAAGCGTTGGCAGAGCGGTTCCACTCATTTGGGCTTACGTTTAATAGCTGTGTAATAGCAGAACATTTTGAGCTGAGTCTAACAAAAGTTATAACTTATTTCGCACACTTGGCAATGGCGTTAGGGCTGCTCCAAATAGACGGTCTTTCTACACGACATTCTGATGTCATTTAAATTTAATAAATCGATGAACGCCGCCGCGCCGGCAGCATGTACGAAAACGTTGATGTCATTGTCCGGTAACGCTCATTGTCCCGTTACGCTGGTAGCCACGTTAACTGTCGTCCGTCAACCAACTTTACAGACAACAATTTTTTTTAGTTATATCTGGTATAGCTCTGAGGCAAACTTGAATCCATTAAGTAGGCAGATATGCAAAGAGTCCATGTCATGTATCTTGATGCTTGCATCAGAGATGCCTTATCCCTATTCGTAAACGTGCATATTTCTCCGACTCTACCATGTACATTTTTGGTCCCGGCTATAACATTACAGTCATCAAGCCATATCTGACCTTTAGTCGGTTTTCCAGCCAACCACTGGCACCTACGAGACGAGACGAAACTAGATCAGGCCATGTGAAGTCAGGATTGATTCAACCTTTAAGTAGGTACCCTACTCATAGGAATCGTTATTTTTTTTTATATATTTAAAAAAAATCCGGTCTTCAGACAACCCTAGCTATTACATCCTAGATGTGGGCCCATTTTAGTAAAATTACGGAGGTCGTTTAGCGCAGTGCCTGGGCCATAATGCAGTATGCGGTCGGTGCCCGGTAGCTCTTAGACTAGTGAAATGCCTTATGCCTAGATCACACGTACCGAGTACTCGGCGGAGACAGTAAAATGTTACTCGGCCGAGACAGTGAAAGCTTACGTCACTCGCTCAGTCGAGCACTCGGCGCTATGTTTATACCTACCGAGTACTCGGACGAGAGCACTGTTTCGGCCGAGTACTCGGTACAAAGATTCAAAGATTCAAAGAATTTCGGTACTTGTGATCTAGGCATTAGGCACAGAATAAGTAAATCATAAATGTTACCATCCTGAGGCTAAGATAGGAACTAAGAAGCGCTTTCGGATTTTTTTTCATCGCACTGGCTTATGTAACCTAATAAGTATAAAAAGTTATACTCGTATTTAAGTAAGTACTTGCTTAAGTAGAACATTGTCTCAAAGTTTGGTCCATTCATGGTCTCCGACAGTGCTTATTTTAGCCTTCCTGAAAACGAGTTTGAGCATTTAGTATTCGGGAAAAATTACTTCGGACGTCGCGCGTCGGTGGATGGAGGTGGCTTACGGAGGAGGCCTATATGGCTCACATTCATTTATTTTTATTTATTTTATTTATTCCTTTTGGGAAAACCATCAGCACAAATTAACATAATATGCAACAATCAAAACACTTAGGCGGCCATTTAAAGGTTTCCACTAATGGTAGCATAATAACATAACAAATACAGATACACAGTAACATATTATGTTAACAAATACAGAAACACAGTAACATATTAAGTTAACAAATACAGAAACACAGTAACATATTAAGATAACAAATACATAAACACAGTAACATATTAAGTTAACAAATACAGAAACACAGTAACATATTAAGATAGCAAATATATAAACACAGTAACATATTAAGATAACAAATATAGATACACAATGTAGTACATTGAAGATGCGACCAATAAAAGGAGCCACATTGGCCCACTTCTAGTAAATTTTGGTCCAATGCTAATTTTCGAAAAAGAGAAGTGACAAGGCTAGATATACATTAGGTATAAGTTAAAACTACTAGGCTCTTTCATTCATGATGATGTAATGAATCAGTTGCCGACGACGACACCGAAGGCCGAGTGTCGAGTTGTCGTGGGTTCAATTCCCGCTTCAGGACAAAAAATTGTGCAATGAATATCGGTGTTTCTCTGAGTCTGGGTATTTTCTATGTATCCTATAGTATATTTACAACATAATCTATAATTAGTTTCAGTTCCAGTAATTTCATCAAACCAAGACAAGTTATCAAGACACGAAAAGAAAATTGTAACCTAAAACTAAAAACTCAATAAAACATCCTGTTAGTTAGTTACTTTAGCAATACGTCCAGACGCCAACAACCACCACTCCTCTCCATTCAAAGGTTGCCTGGAAGAAATCGCTTTTAGCGATAAGGCCACCCATTGTAGTCTCTATTATTTTTGGTTATTTTATTTTTAACCTTCCTTTTATAATGTACTAGCTGATGCCCGCGACTTCGTCTGCGCAGGTATCTTTATAAATTGTAGCCCATGTGTTATTCTGACGCTATATTATTGTAAAGTTTCATTAAGATCCATTCAGTAGTTTTTACGTTTAAGAGTAACAAACATCTATCCATCCATCCATCCTTACAAACTTTCGCGTTTATAATATTAGTAGGATATTTCTTCGGGGTGTACAATAAAGTGTTACTATCTATCTATCTACTTTAGTAATACCTAAAACTTACGAACTGTTTTATTGCAGGCGTCCCCGGCGTGATCTTCAACGGAGTCCCCGACTTCCTGTACGAGACTGAGATCCTGAGGCTGGAACGCGCACTGTGGTTCAGCCCCGACGCACAGAGCCTTCTCTTCGTCACCTACAACGCGAGCCAGGTCCCGCAGCACCAATACTCCTGGTATGGGCTGGATGAGCCTGAGCCACCACCCTACCCCACCATCCGCGCACTGCGGTACCCCAAGGTGAGGACCCGCTGTAGGAGACACAGAAACAGGAGCTGTAGCATCAGTACTTGGGTTCAAACTGGACTAGCCCGAGCCGCCGCCCTGCCATCCGCGCGCTGCGGTACCCCAAGGTGAGGACCTGCTGTAGGAGACACAGAAACAGGAGCTGTAGCATCAGTACTAATACTAGGGTACGCGCTGAACGAGCCGAGCCGCCGCCCAAATCGCCATCCGCGCGCTGCGGTACCCCAAGATGAGGACCCGCTGTAGGAGACACAGAAACAGGAGCCGTAGCATCAGTACTTGGGTTCAAACTGGAATAGCCCGAGCCGCTGCCTTACCCCGACATCCGCGCGCTGCGGTACTCAAGGGCAGCCAGTACACCTACTGTCAGTTTTCATGATATTTCATGATGAGGTGAGCGCGATAAATACCCGATATAATCAAATAACTATGTGTGATAATGGCGAAAGCCTACGAAAAACTATAGCTTTCATGATATCTTCATGATTTTTGGCGTTCCTTCCTTGGTCCTTAATACTGGGGGTCGTGACCCCTCCATGGATCAATTTAACTCTTCGATTTAGCGCCAGCTAGGTTGGTCTTCAGCTGCGTGGATGGCATTATGCAGTTTGGTGTCGGGAGTGGTGGGAATCTGGTCAAGCAGCGCATTGGATTGTGTTCTTTTTGTCAGTGCAAGCCCCCAATCCAAGACTTGTTTTGAATGGAACTGACACATTTATTTTGTTTTCAGCTGAACACCAACAACCCGGTAGCGACGGTCAGCGTGGTCAGCCTGAAGACTCCGAAGTACCTCTTCCCTTACCCGCTGCAATTCACTTCGCAAATTGATAAGAGTAAGTAAACAGCTGGAAAGACTGTTATGTTAAACATTTTTCGTCCATAAGCAGATGTCCATACTATCCAATCCAACCAAATGAGAAAAGGCAAAAGTTAAAAGCTAAAGACGTCTACCGGAAAACTCTTCAACCAAAACGTTCGTCGAAAAACGCTTTGGCAAAAAACGTTTGTCGGAAAATGGTTTGACAAAAACCGTTTTTCGAAAAACGCTGTAACAAAAACCGTTTTTAGGAAAACGTTATAACAAAAACCGTTTTTAGGAAAACGTTATAACAAAAACCGCTTTTAGGAAAACGTTTTGACAAAAACCATTTACCGAAAAACGTTTTGACAAAAACCGTTTATGGGTAAACGCTTTGGCGAATATTGTGGTCGTGACCGAACAACATTTCGTTATTCACAGGCTGGTACGTCCGCTGGTCATCGTGGATGTCGGAGCGGCAGGTCGCGGTGCTGCTGCTGAACCGTGCGCAGAACGTGTCCGTGCTCAGCGTGTGCCAGGCACACCAGCAGCCTTACAACTGCCAGGACGTAAGTTCCCATCATCAGCTAAGTAAACTGCACTCGAGTAAGGTCTCCTTGCAAAATAAATTATCAAATTAAAAGCTCGTTATGTTTGAGAATTAGTAGTTTGTGGGTACACCTACTGGAGCTAGCAAATAAAAAATATAAGAAGAAAAATTCAAAATTATTTCCAAATTCCAAAAAAAAAACAAAATTATTTTCAAATATTTTCTCTAGAACACTGTTGTATAAGTAAATTAATTAATTTGGAGTTATTATTATATTAGCCCACATCGACTCTAATATTGGGTGCATTTGAAGTTATATCCTAAATTACTTCTCCACTATCTTCTTGGCGGTAGAGTACTAAGAACTGCGATAGCAAGCTTGGTGGAAAATAGGCAACATCAGATCTGTTTTAGATCTACCGCGATGAAACCGACGGCTCCCGCTGGTCGGGTCTGGGCGCCGAGCCGGCGGAGGATGACTGCGGGTACTGCGGGGGTGGAGCACTACTGGGAGCGAAGGGGGCAGTGTTCACCACCGCGCCCATCAACGAAGCCCCGCGCGGCGCCGCCTGGAGACACGCCATGAGACTCACCGCGGACTCAAGACTCACGCTCACGCAGGGCAACTATGAGATCACGCAGCTGGTGGGCTGGGACGAGAGAAGACAACTTCTGTGAGTAGCCATCTCTAAGCAGTGATAAGATACATGTTTTTACAAAACAAAAAAGTATTTAAATATTCTATCAGCCATTTGGTTCCCATAGTACAAGGTCTGCTTAGTTTTAGGCTAGATGGCGTTGTGTGAAATGTCCAAAAATATGTATTTATTTATAATCATTTTACTAATTCATTAACTTTTATTCGTTCAAACCTCCATGAATGATTGAATCGGACCATGATCTCTTTCAGATACCTGATAGGAACAGCCCCCGAGAAGGCGGGTGAGCGGCACCTGTACCGCGTGGCGATGCCGGCGGAGGGCGCCTGGCCCGCGCCCCCCACTTGCCTCACCTGTCCCGGCGCGCCCTCCGACGCACACGAAACCACCACGCCCCCGCCCACTGACGACCCTGTGAGTGTATGAGAGAGCACTTGGATCCAGTGATTACAAAATAGGCAAAAGATAGAAGTTTAAAAGAATGGTTGATGCGATTAATCAGTCACGCTGAAACAGAAACGGATTGAGTTGAAATGAATTGAAAAAATGGATTGAAATTTGACAAGAGCGTAGTTTTTACCTGAAATTGAACTTGTCATTTTTATTTTGACACCACGCGGATGAAACCTCACTTCTTCTTCTTATCGTGTCACTAGTTCCTTCAAACCAGTGTGGTGAAAGGATTTCAAGTGCGCCTCGAAGAGGCTTCTTTCGTGCACTCGACACTTGTTTTTTAACTTTAGGTTCTATGACATGCCGGTTTCCTCACGATGTTTTCCTTCACCGTTGCGAGAAAGTGGGATGCATACATCGATTTTTCGACCGAAAAAACCCATTTACGCATGACTGCCACCGGGATCGAACCCGCGACCATCAGAACGCAAGGTAAGGGCCTCATCTACTCGGCCACCCACCACGTCCTCGACGCTGAAACTGAAACGGAGTGAGCTGAAATTTGACATGAGCGTAGTTTTTACCTGAAATCGAACCCTTTTTTTTTGACACCACGTGGGTGAAACCACGCTAATAAATATTAAGTCGCTATGGTTTTCAAAATCTTTAATAACATACCCAAGGCTTTAAGAGAACTAGAATTAAGACAATTTAAAAATTTACTAAGAGAATGGTTACATGAGAAATGTTTTTATGATTTAAAGGAATTTTTCAATCAAAGTATGTAATTAATTAGAATTGTTATTTTATGTTTAAAACTAGTTATTGCTAAATTAAATAATATGTTTTGTCAACTAATTACTAAGTAAAAAATAAGCATGCACAAAAATTCAATTTGATAAGTAATGTAATATTTGTATGCCAGTTCCTGGTGAAACATGCATTTGTACTGTTAACATATAACATCTTACATCTTACCGTATTTCTGACAAATAAAATATCTTTATCTTTATCTTTATCAGGAGTATGTCAACTCGAGCTCGTCTCTGCCATCGTGGCCGACGTCTACTGTGCTCCCGCACGTGGCGGCGGACAACGACACACTGCCAACCGAGTGCCTCTACAACAGGGTCATGTTCAGCAAGAACTTCAGCTATTACGTGCATGTGAGTTACCAACACTACACAAACTCGACTATTCAACCTCTAGCACAGAGGAAAGACTACCTCTGGCTTTATTTTTGTAGACAAACGAAATTACATCTAGACTATACCCTAAACGGATAGCGCAAAAAAGCTGCATAATGTCTAAGAAATGTATTAATCCAGATTTGGACTAGCCGAATCCTCTTGCGATTGTTTTTATTAGATTACCCATGATCAAAACAGAGACCACAGAAGACTTTATTACAAAGGCTGGTGCAGAGCTGCTAATGCACTACTTGAGACATTTCAAATTTCAGAAAACTTTGAGAATTTGAATACATCTCAATGTTGTTGTTGGATGTAAATGAAATGATGTTTATTTCAGGTTAGAGATTTTATTTTTCTCATAAAGAAATAACATTTCACTTACATGAGAAACTATTCTAGGTGGTATATTTTGAGTTCGACACTAACGTAACGTAACGTATAGATACTCTTAAAGTACTTATTCAAACATGCTAAACATATTTTTTTAAAATAATAATAAAAATTAAAAAACATTATTTGTAGTAGTTCCTCGGTGAGTACATGATGGTGTGGTTGGCAGGAATGCCTGGGGCCGGGCCCACCAGCCGTGTTCCTGTGCGCGGCGCGCGGCGCGCGGCTGTCGGTGCTGTGGGACGGCCGCGCGCTGCGGCAGAAGTTCGCGGCGCTCAAACATCCGCAGCAGAAGGTCTTCAGAGTTGAGGTCAGTTTGCCCTTGTAGGAGAAAATCCTGAGAAATTGCTACATCATTTACAAAATACTAGTATGTACAGACAGCGTCATAGATAAGTATCCCACTTGCATTATAATACCCAGCTTCAAATCCCTTTAAATCACCGTCGCGATGAATGTAGAAGTTTTGCCTTTAAAAAATAGATTATTTTTGTATAACCGTATGAAAGTCTAAAAATAATTTTAAGTATTACAATTTTTTGGAAAGATTTATAGCTGGGTGTCTTGTGCAAGGGGGATACTTATCTCTGACGCTATCTGTACCTTCTACCTATCTACTCAATGAGTTTTTCACTCTGGCTTGCTATCCTCTCTTATCAAACTCTAGCTCTTTGTAGAAGATATCAATTATTTTTGAACAGGTGCAAGCGAACAGGGAAGCACGCGTACGCCTTCTGCTTCCTCCAGGGTTTAGAGAAACGGATGACCTGCCACTTCCTCTGGTGTTACACGTGTAAGTATAATGTAATCAACAATAGACAGAAAAATATCAATCCAGCTGTGTATAATTTTTACCTAAAATTTAGTACTTATTCACAGAAAACGTTTTTTGACGGATTTGGCAGAAAACGTTTTTTCCGAAAAGCGTTTAACGAGTTTTAAATAAATAAATAAAAAGGTATTTATTCACATAAACATGCTAACCTAATACAAAAATATTTTAAAGCTGGGTTTAAACTCTAAGTTGGATGGTTAAGTAAGTATTAGGTCGCGATGTTGAGGAATAGGTCGAGGACTCAGCCACGCTGTTTTTCAGCCTCGCATTTGATTAACCTACAAGTCAGGTTCTCGGAAATGATCAGCCTCCGTCTGCACGGCCTTACCATTTCCGAGAACCACCCCCCTTGTGTTTGTAGCTATACGTTCTTTATATTCTCGTCATTTTGAGAATTGCCAAAACTTGCTTTGATTTCAAGGACAATATTAGCATGTTGTGTTGTGTGCAGGTCGGCGCAGCCGGGCGGGCAGCTGGTGACGGAGCGCTGGCAGCCCGGCTGGGGCTGGTACCTCGCCGCCGCCAGGAACTTCATCGTGGCCGAGATCGACGCAAGGGGCTCGGGTGGACAGGTGATAATACCTATCTTTATTCTAGCTAGCCCAGCTAGGTTCCTACTACTTGATAAAAAATAAAAATTATTTGACCAAAAAACGTTTTGTAGAAAACGGTTTACGGAAATCGTTTTGTGGAAAACGTTTAGCGATAAACGGTTTACGGAAATCGTTTTATGGAAAACGTTATAAAAAAGAATAGAAAATTAAACTGTTATTAAGTATTTCAAATTTTACTGTTACAGGGTGAAGAGCTTCGAACGGAAATCTATCACAAGCTCCTTTCAGTGGACGTAGAAGACCAAATTGCTGTTCTATCGTGAGTATTCTTGGGTTACTCTGTCTATCATTACATTAGGAACCTAAGCTAATTTAACCAGCATGGTCTTCCATGTACCTACTGTAACAATAGAGTAAGTGAATGAATAAAACTATTTGAATTTAAATTTGTCTATTAGGCTGTCAAATTTTTTTTAGCATTATTTGCAAGGTAAGCTTTCGCCCTTCGCCCTCCCTCAATGTAAGTGTGTTCGGTCAGGTATCTCCGCGACAACCTGAAGATGGTGGACGGGTCGCGAGTAGGCGTGTGGGGGCGCGGCTACGGCGGGGGCGCCGCCGCCGCGCTCGCCAGCGACGACGTGCGCAACGTCACGCGCTGCGTCGCCGCCGTCGCGCCGCTCACCGACCTCACGCACCACAGTGAGTCACTACACTACACTTACAAGTGCAATGGGTATACTTATTAGGTATAGTTCGCAACAATTAGGTTGTCCGATGACGGGCAGCGAGTGTGGGGTGTTTGCACAGGTACACTTACGCACATAATTCATATGCTGCCTACAACGCAGGGGGAATAAGTATTTCCACACAGAACTACACACAAACCAAAAACTCATAATAAAAATCTATCTAATCGACGCGACTGTCCAGAAGCTAACTAACCGCGGGACAGCGCGGAGCGTAGGGTACTTGAAGTAACTGAGCGAGCCAATCACGTCCCACCATTCAACCGTTCTGTACCCTGCACTTATACCCACCCACCAATTTGACCTAAGAATTGCATTCTGCTCATATTTTTCACGTGGTTCGCCAGATGACAACTTGTTTGTCGCTTATTATACGCGGTACATGTTATTTTGTAGCAGACCTTGTGTATCTAGTTTCCTTCCATTCCGTTCCTTGGCTCCAGTGTAAAAGGTGTGGTATCGTTTCCAGACTCGTTCTGGTCGGAGCGGTACGGGGGCGCGGGCGCGGCGTGGGCGGGCGCGCTGGGCGCGGGCGCGGCGTGGCGGCGCGCGGGCAACCTGCCGCCGCGCCGCGTGCTGCTGGCGCACGCCGCTGCCGACGTCATCGCGCACCCCGCGCACGCGCTTGCGCTGGCCCGCGCGCTCATCCGCGCCGGCGCGCTCTACACGCACCAGGTGAACAAACCATTACCTCGACCGTCTTATTCGGAGTAGAGGGTACAGCGGTCTGCACTGGCGTCCGCGCTCATCCGCGCCGGCGGCGCGCTCTACACGCACCAGGTGAACAAACCTCCACGTTAGACTTTTGGCGGGAACGTGAAAATGTCGCATTCGCGGAATTAAATTATTTGAAAAAACTTGGACTTATTACTTTGAGTTACTTGCAACGAAATATTTCCGCGCATGTTTAAGACAAGCTTAAAGTTTAAAAAAACTGAAAACCCGACTGTGAAATATTTATACATTTACTGCGAATTCATTATACACAATTAAATTTAAAAAAAACATTGATTTAGTAGGTACTCAAAACATTGTAACGTGTCAACAAAAAGTAACGTGGAGGTAGTTCAGCGAGATAGGCTATGGAGGAAGCTATGCTCCAGGTTTCCAAAATTCAAAATGAACTCATCTAACAGAACGGAGAACTAAAGTGGTCGACATATCTCAGACGACACGATCAAGAAGCTAAAGTAGCGGTTTGCCGACCACATCTACCGAAGAACGGACAGCCGTTGGGGTCAACGTGTTTAGAGGCAAGATCGCGTCTCATCTACGCAAGCGCAGTGTAGGACGATCTCTGGCTAAAAAGAGCCATGACCTGCGCGTGATAGCTGGCAGAAGGTGAATGAGAATTTACTCAATGGTCAATGGTCTAGAGAGAGACTAGCCACTCTCTGGATACCTGAAGACGGACGGCGGCGTAGGGGTCGGCCGAGAAAGCGTTGGCGGGACGATCTGGATGGATTTGAGAGGGAATGGTGGGAGGCTGCAAAAGACCGCGACTAGTGGAAGGATTTGGGGGAGGCATTTTCCTAACAATGGGACACAACAGATTAAACAAAAATAGAATAGGTTCTTACCTGGAATTTTTTTTTTCTATACCTATAACTACATAAGCTCGTGAAATTCTTGCTTCTGCCCGGAGTAATTGTTTTAAAACTAGGTACATTAAAGATACTAGTGCATGAATACCTACTTCTACTTCTTCAACTCTGTTTATGAAGTTCAGTTTGTAAAATAAACTAGACGCAACTAAAACGCTCTTCTGATCGTATTACCCCAAAAATTTATATAGATACATAATTATGTATGTACACATGATACGCGCGAAAAACATAACCCTTCCGTGGCAGTCGGGTAAAAAGAAAATACAAAGCGTTTTAAAGTACATACAGCGCCATCTAGCGGTAAGTAGCAAAAGTTCAGATTTTAATAATTATAGGTATTATTACTTCGTTTTAATTTAAATTTATAAATCCGGATAAAATGCGTAATACGAGGTCCAACACACACGTGGCCGAATGTTACGCTACCTTTACTGACCGCTTTATAGTTTTTGGTTAGGTAGCGTAAAATTTATTGAAATGAATCCCTTAATTGCCAATTAATTATACTCAAACTTATGACTTATATATATTTTTGTAATCTCCTTTTAATTTTCTTCATTTCGATACCCTACTCGATAGGTTTGGTAAACAATTTTTTTTCAACGATTAACTATTTAGCGCCAAAAATCAGCCATTTTGTTTTTTTTTTCAAAAAACCCATCTAAGAACACTCGGGTTATTGAGACGAATCTAACGATACGTTAATTGTCAATATCCATCCAGCCGTTCGGGAGATACGAGGTAACCAAGAAATTTACGTACATACAAGATACGCGCGAAAAACATAACCCTTCCTTGGCAGTCGGGTAAAAAAGTAATTGCTTAGAAAATTTTACAGTTTGGTGAAAGTCGGCATAAGTGTGCTCGCAAACGTGTATGAGTGTTGGTGAATAGTGTAATGCTGTAAAACGTGACTTTTCGTGCTGCCTCCAAAACTCCATAGAAGCCTCTAGTAAAGTCGCAACCACCACTTACAGGGGCATGACTTGACTTAATGACTCTGACTGATGACTTTAAACATAATCTCTTCAATTACTTGACACGCTATATACCCATGATGCGGAGTCACCGAAGAACATATCGTTTTTCGACAAAAAAAAACCCTTACATATTTTCATCATCATCATCATCAGCCCACCACTGCTGGACATAGGCCTCTGCATTGGCAGATGATTGCAGCGCCATCGCGCCCTGTCTTCGGCTTGCCGCATCCATCTTCTGCCTGCAACCTTTCGCAAATCGCTACGTTTGCCAATGCGCGGTCTCCACTCAAGAACCCGTTTACACAGCTACTGCAAAGTGAATTAACCAGGTGCAAATGCAGTGACAATCCAAACATGATCATCTGCACAAAGCTCTGCACTGAACTAAAACTTTTATCTGTCTGAAATATTTCTCCTAATCAAGACCTGCAGCAGCCAAACCCCAGCAGTGGAAAAAACATGCTTATCATCACGCAGTACACACCTGGATGTGGGCCTCTACCAAAGTGCTCCATATTCGGCATATCCTGCCTCGACGAACTTCGCAGCTCGTCGCCCCACCGGCCACCAGGGGCGCCAGACTGATCCTGCTCATCGTATTGGTTCCAGGTGTACCCCGATGAAGGGCATGGCTTCGAGCGCTCCAGCGTGCACCTCCACAGAACCATGGAGCAGTTCTTCGATGAGTGCTTCGGGCCCGTCGAGGTCGCCGACTGGGACGCGCAGGCCGCGGGTGGACTCTTCCCCTTCAGAGATTAGGGCGCCTTTTGATGCTAGACCGGACTCTTTAAAGGCTAAACGGGCCTTCTTAGAAAAGCGGGCCCGTTTAAGACAAGGGGACCCGTTTAAGACAAGTGGGCCCGTTTAAGACAAGGGGGCACGCTTAAGACAAGGGGGCCCGTTTAAGACAAGGGGTTAAGATCCTCCCCTTCTGTTCTCATTAGAAGCAAGACACACAAGTGTTTTGAAAAATAAATTGGCCCGTTTTAAGGTATTGGATTTAGGGCCCTCATTATGTCCTCTTTGGAAACCAAATGTCGTTCTAAAGACTAAATGAGATGACTAAATACTAAATGGGCCCTCATTTAAAACAAGGATGTAGATCCGGGATTTAAGACGCCCTGTTTTATCCCCCTTGGGAGTTCCTTTTTAAAAACTCAATGGGCCCTCTTTTCATGCTCCCTAAAAGTATCTTGGAGAAAAGTAACTTAGTACACAAAAAATGCCAAAAGAATAAGATTTAGAGTTTTAGATTATTTTTGATAATATCGAATCACAATTACCTACTTATTCATTAAGATTGATAGCAAAACCAAAGAAAATTATATAATAAATATTGTGATTTTGGAACTTGTCAAGATTTTTGTTGCATTTTTTTATTTACGAAAAGCTGTCTTTACTGATTTTCATAAAAATATTAATAAGGTGTAACAAAATGTAAGCAAAATGGTGCATAAAAGTAGAAATGATAGATACAGTAGCCTAATTAAAATTGATATCAATGTTGTATTCAAAGAATATTGTTAGAAATTCTTTAGATATTTATTTAAAGATTTTTTTTATTTCATATTATTAAATTAAAAAAGTATTGTTGAGTAGGTACCTAAGTATATCTAAGTCACCTTCATGCCTACGTGCAGCAAACTGTCAAAGTTCCTAAGCAATTACTTTACTCGCTTGGTAGTTCTTAACAGTCCAGATTCTGAGCATTAAGAACTGCCAAGAGAGTAAAGTAATTGCTTAGGAACTTTTAAAGTTTGGTGCAAGTCTGCATTAAATTATCATTTTGTATATTTTGTTGTAGGTACGTAGGTATAAATATTTACCTAAACGTTGCTAAGTATTAGGGGTCCATCACACCCCAAATTTTCTTATGATTATTATAAGGAAAGAAACTATTTAGGGATAAGTAAATTTTTCGTCTATTCTATGTCGCTTTCGATGTCACTCTGTCGGTAGCTTTTAGATATTTCGACTATAACTGTTTAATTAATTTGTCTTAAAGTACAGTCAGCATAGAAAGTCGATGACCACATTCAGCTTTTCAAATTCGCTTTACACCATTTATTATGCTTAAATCGCTCAACATGGCAAGCGCCAGTATTGAATGAACATCATTTAAGTTCAAAACTGTACACCACCTTGTCAAAAATATAATATGGTGTACAGCCATTTTGAAAATCCGAATTATGGTCACTTTTGATGCTGACTGTACCTACCTACTTCACAGTTACTTTCAACTATATTTCGTCTATCGAGGCTTATTACCGTGCGATGGTTAGACTATCAAGTACAAAAACTAGACTTTTAAAAAGATTAGTTCGATTTCACTTATTTGTCTAACAAATTATTTTAGTTTCAGTATCACTAGTACGATACTTAGTACATTTGTGAGAATACTAACTTTGGTTTTAACTATCGATATTCCTAGTCAATCTAGCTTTATTTAGACTTAAATGACCACTAAGAGTAGTCAAAATCTTATTAAAGTAAAAACCTATATTTATTTTTCGTCTTCTCTCTCTTCTAGAAACCCTCTTATATGTAAAAATCCTGATCTGACAAACTTATATCATAATGATCTAATATAATATATTTCCCTAAAATAATACATATTTTCTGATTGTAAAATAAAGATTATTTGTTAAAAGCGTTCAATCGATGTTGAGACTTAAAATAATAATGTGATAGGTGTTTTAAATAATAATTTATTAATAATAATGAATTTATTGTATTATTGTGACGGTGTTCGGTGGTAATGTTGTTTAAAGTAGGTTATTCCTACGTTTGTCCAGCAGTATTTTTGTAAAATAGGATAAATTTGACACAAGTTTAGAAACACTATTCAGTCATTCAATTAACCGAAAAATCCTTTTTTTTTTATTTATGGAAGTACTTACTTTTTATTTAAGTTTATTGCAGACTTGCACCAAACTTTCTAAGTTCCCAAGCGATTACTTTATGCGCTTGGCAGTTCTTAATGGTCAGAATCTGGACTGTTAGGAACTATCAAACGTGTCAAGTAATTGCAATATAATAATAGTAATTTAGGAACTTTGACAGTTTGGTGCAAGTAGACAAAGTATTTGTACCTATATTTTAATAAATCCTTAAATAACTTATAGTATTCCTTTATTTACTTTTTGGTTTTAAACACAACTGTAAATTGTAAAAAAAAACAAACTTTGAATGTGTTTGTATGTACGGAATGCATGTAATAAAATTATTCATATTTATGTTGGTAAATACCTAGATGATACCTACCTGAGTTAAATTTTATAAAAAAAAATATCTAAATTAAAAATAGATTATAACTCATACATAACGGAGAGCTGGTAAAAGCCATATAATTTAAAGATAATGTGTATGGAGCTCAGTGTATGTAAGTTGATGATAAAATTTATGTTGAATGTTAAAAAAACCTATAAGTATTTAATATAATAAAAATGTGTTCCCAAATGTCTACAAGATGTTTTATTGAGCTTGTGTTTATTTTAATTTAACCCTAAAGTTTTTGTAATAGGTACCTACATAACTACTAGTCGATTACTATTATAAACATAATAAAGGTTATATAATAGTAAAAGCAAAGTTGTATGGAATCACATTTTATGTATCTTACATAATTTCTCTTAAATAACAGTTTGTCTCTATTCTATCCCAATAAGCGTTGCGTTGCGAAGCCCCATTGGTATAACTGAAAAACAAGAATAACTTTAATTCACCTAAAACCAAAATAAACAGTAAAGTACACCTTAAACCTAAAAAAATTGGTTATACAAGGAAATACTTATAATATAACAACTATAACATAACTACTTTATTGGTAAGAGCCTAATGAAGTTGTCCTAAATGCGTTAAGCGAGCGAAGCGAGCCGCAATTCTATTTTAAGAAGTTATTTTAAAAGAAGTATGGAGGGTTTTTTATTGGCTGCAATTATGGTGATGTGCAATGTTTTCCGTAAATACGACCATAACCAAAATACGGGGAGCAGCGGGGGAAGCATCAAGTGCCGAGCGAGAGTCAGCCAGGTGTCATGTTCATTCGCCAGAGTAGTAGTGATAATGCTTTATGACTCCACAAACATTACAAGAAACAAAATGTAGCAAGCAAAGCGAGCCACATTTTTGTTCTCACTATGCGGAATGATACCTGCGGCGTACTGACCGTTTACTTCCAGCGGTTGTTCTCGTAGTCCCACTGGCTGGCGAGTCCGTCCACGGGGTTCATCTTCAGGTCCAGCATGCGCTTCAGCTGCGCCTTCTGCCGCTCCTCGCTCAGCGACTCGGGGATCGGGCTGTACACTGCGGGCCAAACGTTATTTGTTAGGAAACAGTACACGGAGAAAAAAATCTCGTTGTAGTTACTAAAATTATAGTTGAATTTGTTACAGCGAGAATAATTTAGTAACGATTACAATATAATAGTTCTAGCTAACAAAGGTTAGTAAAAGATACAAGAAAATATATTATCGGTTACTATTTTGTCTCACTATCCCAATTTTTTCTCCGTGTAGTCAAGTCAAATGCCCCAAAAAACTAGTAGCAGAACTTGAATATAATTGCATGTAGGATTGGGATGCGAAATGAAAACTAATTAAATAATTTTATTAATTTTCCAAACACAAAAATACTCTCTTTCTTCTATCGTCGTGTCGCCATAATCTGCCTTTCTCTCTCAATCATACAAAATTCATCTCTTTCACTGACATACGTTTTTTTTTCGGTTGGATGTTCAATGCAGTTAGCCGCAGATGGCTGTTACTGCGTCACCGGACTCTGCTGACATACGTTCCTTCACTCACAGCCTTACAATGTTCCAATCTTAAATGAGGAAAGAGTAATGCCAAACAGACGTTAGCCAGTTAGCTGGAACTACAGTGTAGTACTCACCCCAGACCTTCATGGCCATGTAGATCCAGATGGAGAGGGAGGCGATGGCCAGGCCCCAGCCGACCACGCCCTTCCACTCGCCGGTGGGCGCCTGGAACTCGGCGAAGGTTTGGCAGAAGGAGGCTCGGTACAGAGCTTTCTTCTCTTCAATGGTCAGTTTGCGCCAATCTCCCTTTTCCTTTTCACGGAGAACCTGAAAAGATCAATAAGAATTATGAAGAATAAGTTTATTTGATATGAGGACTTGTTTTATTAGTGTTATATTATCAGGGATTGCAATCCCGCAAAACGGGATCACGCATTCCCGCGGGATCCCGCTGCTTTTATTAATCTGCTGGATCTCGCACCCTCAAAGCGTGGATCCGCGGATCCCGCAAATTATAAATTTGGCGCTACAACTTTCGCGTAAATCGCGAGTAGCACGAGCGCGACTTTGCCAGACTGAATTAAAAATATAAAACTTTTGTTATGAGTTTAGGTGTAAGGGTAAAATTAAACAAAACTATTAAACTATGCCAAACATTTAAATATGAATGTTAGTAAGAAAACAGAATACTAATTACTTATAGTTAATTAATAGAAAATAATTAAATTTATGTTGTGTTGAGAAATGTTTGATAAAAGTTGATTTTTACACAAACATTTGTGGCTTCAGTTTGATTTTATTTATTTATTTTATTTAATACTTTATTGCACACACTTAAATGTAGTACAAAAGGAGGACTTAATGCTAGAGCATTTTCTACCAGTCAACCAGTTGATGGTAGAAAAAAGAAAAAACTGGCGTACAACTTAAATGCTAATTACTTATTTTATTTTTTATTTTTATTTATTAATTTATACCATCATTTCAAAGATGCGGGATCCCGCGGATCCCGCGCGGGATCGAGTTATAATCCCCGCAAATCAATCCCGCGGGATCGAATGAGCTGCGGGATTGCAATCCCTATATATTATACATATGTCTTAATGGAAGACACGCAGACTAGCCCAAAAACACCGATGTTCATTACTCAAATGTTTGTCAAGAAACGAGAATCGAACTCGCGACACTTCCATTCACACAGTTACCTTGATGTCGGCGGAGTCTTCGCGGAAGCGCACGGCCGGCAGCGGGAAGTCGGCGCGGTCCACATAGTTGGGCATGCCGTTGTAGCCGAAGCCCACCCACGCACGCTTGCCGATCTACACACATACACACTTAATGATAAAGACAATTTGAACGAAACATGGTAGGTTTGATGGTAGGTAACAGAGTATATACATGTCTCACCAATAACTGGCAAAATATTCGCGTAGAAACGCAAAACCAAAATTACAATTTGATTCATGTCAGATAAGATTAGAACTATTATTAATAAATTCATCAGTATAGGACCTACATACAGATATAGACATTAAATTAATTAATTAACAAACATTAGCGGTTATTAAAAAAAACATTCATGTCATATAAGCAGCTTTTAATTAGCCACAATCTTAATTTTTTTACGAAATAGTTCTAATTCTAGTTAAATAGTCCCCTATAGGCCTCGGTATAGTCCTAATTCTAGATATATAGTCCCCTATAGTCCTCGGTATAGTCCTAATTCTAGATATATAGTCCCCTATAGTCCTCGGTATAGTCCTAATTCTAGATATATAGTCCCCTATATGATATATATCCTCGGTATATGATTATACATTTTTATGGTCATTACCTTGCAGGTTTTTCTAAAAAGAGTAGTTTAGTAAATTATGGTAAGTGATGGTGTGGATCATCATTGAGGATGGAGACCGATTGTTGATCTTTACTGTTGAATGGAGGAGATTAGACTTAACAAAAATTATTTATTTATTCATTTGTTGATAGACGAACAGCTTTTGCTGATGGGTCTATGACACACAGAGTTGGATTTTTAATAATTTTCCATCATATTTAACATAGTCTTGTTAGTTTGTAACAAAGTGTCGAGTTTGTTCTTGAACAAGTTCATGTATGCTGCAGAAACAACATCTTCCAGATAGCAAGACTATAAAATTAGTAGGACTTTAACATCATGATGTGAAAGATTGCAGGGATGATTGTTTTTAAGTAATCAAAGTGATTTAAAAAAACACTTTAAATTAGTAAGTCACTTTGTACTCAGTAATTACCTTGTCAAACTCTCCGATGTTGGAGGAGGTGGAGCGCGTGGCCAGGGGCACGCGGATGGCGTCCAGCACCGCACGACGCATCAGGTAGTTTGCCATCGCCCTGCAGAATACATTATACACTATGCATATTTATACAGTGTAAAAAGCAACAAACAACTTGTCCTCTGGCGAACCACGTGGCAAAGATGTGGAGAACCAATTTAACCTAAGAATTGCTGCATGGTTCGCCAAACGACAAGTTGTTTGTCTCTTTTCAGTGACGCGCTTTGGGAGAGACTTGTGTCCGGCACTAGACTGCTATAGGTTGAAGGTGATGTTTACCTAATTAATTGTCTGTGTCACAGTTTTGGAATTGCAAGTCTCCTAGGTATATAACTTTGATTAGGTAAGTATTAAAAATAATTAATCAAAGGGTTTGTGAATCATTCTTCTTATACTTCTCACATTCATCAAGCATTATCTATACGTACATATATTTATATTTAATATGTATTAGTTTATTATAGGTTATTTACGTATTAGGATTTTATAAAACATAGTATTCTTTATTAATTTGGAAACAGTTGTACGCCCTGCCCCGCTACTTATATTTAAATCATCTCCAATTTAAATATAAGTAGCGGGCTGTTGGTTGCCTGGAAGAAATCGCTCTCAGCGATAAGGCCGCCAATTGTACCACTCATTTGTTTAAAGTCTTGTATTTGTTATTTTCCATGTGTACAATAAAGAATAATCTATCTATCTATCTATCATTTTTCAGGACTGATTTTTAATTTCGTAGATTATTATGTAAAAATATATGTAGGAGTATACAAAATTCTTACTTACCTAACTCTTTTGAACATTCAACCAACTAATCTGTAGTACATATGTAGGTAAATGACCTTCATAATGTGGTCATCACAGCAGTCAATATTTTGGTTATGCACCTCCTACATTACAGTATATCGATTTTGGGAAACTTTATAGTTTTTTGAAGCTGTTTTAATATTTTCCACGTTTTCTACGATTGTGCAAGTCTGTAATCGGTCGATATGGCTACGTTCGTGATAAAGTAAATAGGGTTACTTTTCCTGTAGCTAGCGATCGATAAGCTGGATTACATAACTCAAAAATAGCCCTACAAGCCGGCTATTGCTATGTTCACAGTAATTTTAAGAAATATTAGCACAAAAATGTAACGAAGACGTAATAAAAACAAAAGAACCCCACCTTTAGCAGCCCAAATTCGAATTTAGAACACAAAAAGTTTGGTTATGTTTCCCACTTACCGTGTGAATATTTTGAACTACAAACACAATTAAAGCGTTTTGAATAAGAAATTAGCACAGTACACACATAATTTAGTTATTTTTAGGTTTTATTACCTTTTTGTGTGGGATTTCCTTGAAATAAAATCACCACCTTACAAATTTTGTGAAAACTGAATTGTGTTACCACTGTCTAAAATTCTTTTTCCGAATTGTTTAACATCAAATGGTGAATCCAGATGTGTATTTTCAACGATCTGTATCGTCTTATATCCCCTACCATTTGACGAATGAAACTTGTGTTGGCATGATTAAGGAATGAAAAACTCAACAAAAACATTACGTTCCAGTTGTAATTTGACGATAACATAAATAAATTTTATTATGGATTCTGTTAATTTTTGGATTTGGGAACAGCCCAAATCATAGGTACATATTTATAGCTGGAAACATTATTGATTAAGCGACACTAGCGCCATTTGACATCTCGTAAACTAAACACGTAAAAACGTCCCATTTGACGTAGCATTAGGCTCAATCAATCATTCATCTCGCGTTAGAAAACAAAATAATGAATGGCCTTAACAAAACACTATTTTATTTATTTTCTTTAATTTTTGCTACATCATCAATTGCTTCAACCAGTAGTTGATACATTTCATCCTTCGATAGAAAATTATACATTGACCCAGTGCCATTATCTCTAAACGTCAGATCTTTGAAACCTTCCTCTGCTATGCTCAAACCTTCGTTTACATTCTCATCAAAGTCATCAATCACCTTTCCGATATCTTCAATGTTCGTATTCTTCTCACTGTCAGAGAGATAGAGCAACGTAAGAATTGAATCGTCAATATTTTTTCGATTATCGTCCCTTGCTGTCCCTTTATTAGTTTTCTCTACATCCAGTATTAGTTCTTCAGTTTCAAAACTCGTCGCTAGTGAAGAATCATTGTTAAATTCTTTATCAGAGTCCATGTTGATGTTCTCAATCAATTTTAAAATATTTTTATCTAAATCGTCGTCAGTTTTCCTATCATCGTCAGTCATGATTCTTTCTACTTCTTTATCCCCTAGCCTCAAACTTTTGTCTAAAACTGTGTATTTATCATAAGACTCTGTACCGATTTCAAAAGGCTTAGTCACAAATTCGACAGTTTCCGTAGTTTTTTGTCTTTTTATGTGCTTCTTTTTTATCGGAACGTCTCCAGATCCACCAGTCCTCTGTTCTTTGACGACAAGGTCTTCATATTCTTTTGCCTCTTTACTTCCAAACATCGTGGCTAAGAACTCCTTGAAAAGACTTTCGTCATCCAATATTCTCAAGGAGTCTGGTCGGTTGATAGGGATCGGCTTTAATTTGCCGCGTATAGGCTCAATCTGGAAGCGAGTCGTCTGCCTTGTATAGGGCGGTGTGAGTATGGCTGGTAAAGGTGGAAGACTCTGTGTGGTTGCTTTTCTCCCACTTGGGACATCCTGAAAAATTACATAAAATGGCAATGTGGACATTAAAATATTCTTTGGAATGATGTTTACCTATTTCAGGCAATTTTTTGAGTCTCATTTGAAAATGTGATGATGATCACCTGTTCCATGATATTCTCGATCCAGTCAGTGTAGTAGCCAACCTTGGTAAAGACGGTGGGCGAGTCGGGAGACCCACAAAGAGGCGAGCCGAAGCTGACTATACCAGCTAGCATGCCGCCGACGATACCCGGACCTCCAACATCGCCCTGGAAGACAGATTAATTAAAAGGTACTTAGTAATTAATTCAGCAGCAGGTTTTTAAATAACATAACAACTAGGTAAGTAGTTATAATATATTTCTAGGCATCAAGTAGGTAATCAGAAAGACGTCGAAAGAATGAACAGCTCTTACATTACAAGCACCGCCACCTTTTGAGAGGAAGCCAGCGCAGAAATTGATCTGTGACGTCACGTATTCTCTGAAAAAATATCACCCAAGTCATCCTCCTCAAACTACACGGTTAGTTCTTAAAGTATACCTGGATGGTTGACGAGTCATAGAATGTACTTACTTGGAGTAGATGTCTTGACATTCCCGAAGGGGATAAATGTCCAACACAGAGAATGACAGCCGGTTCCTCCAAGGATCACGAACTATGTTGCCACTCTGCAAGAAAGACATTAATTTTCAGGAGTTACTTATGCAAAAAACTTTAAGGACTAGGGCGAAATCGATTAGCTGTTCTGTTTATTCGCTCTTCCATAAAATTTTGTAAGGGTTGAGAACTCACCCCTTTTGCACCCCACCCAACGATAGTTATTCCATCGGTGGTCATTGGAAGATTCGAAGGATTTCGATCAAAGTCTATCTTCTTTACTCTTTTGCTTTTCTTTCTAAAGTTGATTTTCCTCAGTAGCCGGAGCAGGCAGATGTTATTTTTGAGGGTTTTAGGGACGTATTCAGGGTAGAAATAGACTTCCAGCACGGGGATTTCTTCTCCTCCACCCTTGTAGAAGTCGCTGCCGATCCGGACGGAGAGGAAAGCGGGGTTTTCGCGAAAGAAGCGATTGTTCCATGCCCTGCCATAAGATAAGATAAGATAATGTTTTTATCCAAAAAAAGGTTTATAAAGTTAACAAAGTTTGTTTGGCTTATATAAAGAGAACGTTGTTTATAGGTACATAATATACTTTGTTCTAAACCTATGTGAGACAAAGCTTAAGCTCTTTGCTCTAACTAAGTTAAAAACTAAACATAATCATCACACTAATAATATAAGATGCGGAAGTTTGTGAGAATAAATGGATAGATGGATATTTGTAGCCTAATGGCGCTGAAACTGCTAAACCCATTGAGTTGGAAAATTATACCTACCCAATACCATGCAGGCGAAGCACGGACAGCAGCTAGTTAATGTTCAGATAAAGTTGTGAAATCGAGATAGAGTAGAGAGAGACCAATAGAATGATGAAAATGATGAGAGATCTTACAGTTGCAAGCAGGAAGCGGCGGTGATGACGAGGTCGGACTTGATGATGCTGCCACCGCACTGGTATTTGTCGAAGACATGGATGCTGGCCATGAAGGGGAAGTATTTGATCTTGGTGCGGTCTCCCATGAAGATACGGCGACCGCTCTCCTCTGGGACTGTTAAAATGATTCACGTTTAAGTAAACTAGATCACACTAATGAAATGCGATTAATTGAAGGACGGAGTTGCAATTGTTCTAAAACTACTGAGCAAATCGGTTAGAGTCGTTGAAAAAGTTAATTGACTACTTTTTATCCCAATACCACGCCAGCGGCGGCGATGTCGCGGTTTTCAGCATTGTCTTAGACACTGACTTACCTATTTGACTTACCCCAAAATTCATCATCACTGAATAAGCTATAATCTTCATCAGAGTTATCAGTAGTATGATTTTTTTTGGTTCTACCATTTTGCAAAATCTTGATTATCTTGTTATTGATGTTAAACATGCCGTTATTGTTGACATCGTTGCTTCCTTTCAAATATTCAAGATTAGTCAGGAACTGAGCCACATGCTCTACAAAATGATCATTGTTATATTCATCAATGTCATTATCATCTTCATTTAGTAATTCATTGATAACGTCTATCAAAACGAAGGTAACATTCTTTACATTTGTTCTACTGGTTTTTGAAATAGCAGATATTTTTTTTAAAAGATCATGATCTTTCAATGTGAGTGTTATGAAGAAGTTATGTATCAATGCATGCTCTTTTAACTGAGGATTTTTTTTAACTCCTTTCAGTTGCAAGGCCACAAATATTTGATTGGTCGTATTTCTTATGGTTTTGGCAGTTTCTTGAATATTATTCTCTTTTACCATTACCTGTTCGACAAGTCCTTGTGATTGGAAATCAAAACTGATAAACAGGAATAGAAAAAAGTAAATTTTCATGTCTCCGTTTTTTTCTATTTGTTTTCAATGCATTTTCCGTCACTGTTTTTTTATTTAACTTTCTTTAATAACATTTTTTTTTACATTTTGTGAAAATATATCTCAAAGTATGTAGGTAGGAGTAGTTTCCTAGGTAGGTAGGTATGAGTTTCGAATGTAATAAAACGTTATCGACGATTTTATTATTGTTTTGTAAGTGGAGTAGCCGAAATTTATTTCGTGTTTTGTAACCTACTTTCATACAGCTTCTGTTAAATCAATATGATGATGCATAGATTTTTTGTGATATCCATTCTTGTTGTTACTTTAAAAATCACGAGACTTCAGACGAGTCTTCTTGTTAACATTCTTCAGAAAGAAACTAACTTCTTCCACAAAATCAATTCCCAGCTCCACAGTCTCACGAACAAAATATTTCAATCATTGAAGCTGAATAAAGAATTAACATTGACAAAAAAATTCCAAGGACTTGTGATGATGCACCACGATCTCAATACTCTAGCAGAGATATACAGTAATATATTTAAAGATATAAAAAACAAAACCAGAACCTGTAAAGTAAAGGGCCTTACTCTTGAGGACATAGTAAGAAGTATGGCAAATGAAACACACCAAAGCATAAGAGATAAAATAAAATTGCGAACTAAAAATCGTGATATTAAAATTTGGCGTAAGTATGAGGTATGATAGATAATAAATTTAAATGTAGACGAACATATCTGAGACATGAGAGATGTGAGACAAACGTATAAATCCATTGGTCTTTACAGATCCACAGACATCAAGAGAGGACGCTGACGCAGAGAACACGAGAAGAATATACAAAGGCAAGAGGGCTAAGATCAGCAAGTATCCATTCCTCGCAAGTGTTCATGTGATGCACGACTTCGTGTGTGCTGGCTCCATCATCAGCAAAGACTTGGTGATTACTGCAGCTTCGTGCTTACAGATGTAAGTTATAAAGAAAAGAAGAAATAGTTTTAAAAACATTTCTAGAAGCTTGTAATTCCTCGTACCATTTACATTACTTTGACTTTCAGTGCCCACAACAATACGCTGTACTACGAGAATCCTCGTTCAATATCCATCCGCGTCGGCAGTGAGTCTACCAGACACTCCGGTGAACTGATCCCGATCACTCAGACCTACTTCCACCCAGCCTACGATCCCATCACTTTGGAGAACAACCTCGCCATTATCAGGGTAACAAAGAAGCTCAGGTTCAGGAAGAGGAAGATAAAGAGGATATCGATTGGAGATATTGATGACAGCGCTGATGAGGTGACGGTATTGGGGTGGGGTGCGAAAGATGTAAGTAATTCAGAAGTTGGTGTACATAAAAAGATACCTGCTTATGGTGCGCTTAATTCTAAAACTAATGATTTCGATAGACTCAGGTAAACCATAAAAAAGAAAATCTATTTCAGGCAAAACATGACAAAAGTCACTCGGAGAAACTTTCTTTCGCAAAACTGGACATTTACAAATCTAAAGAATGTGAAAAGATTTATTCACGGTCAGTTGTTGTTTCTGTGTGTTTGGATGTGATTTTTTTTTCGAGAACAATGGTACTGATGCAGCTGATAACGTCCCATTTGTTTTTACATTCTGCTGAAATTAATAACTTTAAGTTTCTTCTTCAGGTATTACGTTAATGACAAGAATTTCTGCGCTGGCTTTGAGTCTAAGGGCGGTGGAGCTTGCAATGTTGGTATTATCAGTATTATCGCTTAGGTATTCTTACTATACTATTGCTAATGAATATCCTATAATAACGTTCTCTTTTGTTTCATCTTTGTATTCTAACCCGTATCTTTCGTCGTCGTCATTTTTAGCTGTTTTGATTTACTTAGTTCCGTCCTTAATAATCTCAAAACATCGTCATACGGGTACACTGGTTTAAAATATTCCTCAATTATTTTCAATGGTTTTCTAGCATTAAATTAGTGGCTACTATTATACTTAAGATATTTATATTTCTGTGACAAACCTTCATGTCTTCTTTTCTTTCTCGTCAATGTAACTCAGAAAGACGTCGGTGGGCCAGCCATTGAATCTGGCGAGCTCGTTGGCGTCATCAGCTTCGGGCCTCCCGTCTGCGGCATGTCCGACGCTCCCACTGTCTTCACCAGGGTCGCGTACTACGGTGATTGGATTGATGGTATTATCAGTCAGGTAACCCTGTAAAGTGATAACTATCTTCTACGATACTTCGCCTCTATTGTCTCGACATAGGTAGTAGAGCATTAATTGAATCCACTGGGAATTAGACGTTCGTGCCATTTATCTTGGGAGTCGTTGATAACGTATAGAGCCAACCGTGCTCCTTCTTCGGCCACACCATCGCTTACCACCAGGTGAGGTGGTGGCCAAACGCTTGACTATCACTTTAGATCTCTGTGTATTAAACACAATCTTGTTTCAGAAGCAACAACTGAGAAATTACGTAATAGTAAATACCACATCTTCCGAAAAACCTATAGTCGCATTCCCAATGCCACCGTTGCTAACGTCATTGAACCCGCCAGAGGAAATAACAGATTTCCCAAACTTTGTGACAACGACCACTGAAGTAGCTTACCCTGACGAGGCCCTCATACTCAAGGAGATAGTTCAAGAAATCGTATTATCAAACACCAGTATTATAGATTATATACTTTATGGAGACGTCATACATGATGAATACGAGGGAAAAATCATACGTACGACGAAGAAAATTGACGCATACCACCATCCGCTAAAAAATGAAAGCTTGTTCTTATTTGAAAGGAATAACCATGGACAAGAAAATAAAAATGAGGATATAAAAGCAGACAACGAAGTAAAATTATCAGAGCCTTTGGTTAGATTCACTCAACCTTTGGACGACTATACGATATCTCAAAACAAATTAGGTAAACTTAAAAAAACTACGAACATCATAAACAATCTTAAACAATACAAAAATAAACCAGAAATGGATGACGATAACGAAAACGATTTAAATGATTCAAGCAGTTATTATGAAGATGAAATCAGTATTGAAGCAAATAAGCCAACCAATTCAAAAGTAGATAATTACTTCGATAAAAAAACTACTCAAAGATCGACTGGTATAAAACGTGAAAATATCAAAAATATAATCTTCAATGTTAATCTAAAAAAAGAAGGTCGAAGTTTATTACGGCTTAGCAATAAAAATAAGGATTTGAGGGAGAACATTTTGAAAAAGAACCTTGAAAACAATTTTATATATGATAAAAGGATAGGTAGAGTTGGTGAAGCAGGAAGCTATAACACGGGGAAAAACAATGAAAGAAGGCCTTTAGCTGTATCTGATGATAGGTTTGACTACAACGATAGGAGAATTGATAATTATTTCGATACGAAGATTATACGCAAAGAATATAGCAGAGAGCCCATGCGATGGCAGTACCGAGGTAGAGATGAGTACGTGATGTGAGAAGCTAGAAATTAAGTAGGCTATTAGATATTATATTATTCATTACAATTTTTTCGCTTACATTCTAAGTATTTTCCTCTCCCGAAATACCTACACGAAAACTATAATACAAAAAAACCTAATTACACTATAAAATAACATGAGAAAAATGTTTCTGTATAACCTTTCGAGAATCTAGCAAGAACCTACCTACCTACAACCAACAGTTTCCAAAGACTTCATAAAGTTTTTATTCAAATGATCAGTCTTTTTCGCTTCAACACCCTTTACCCAAAATAAGTTCGAAACTCAAATGTTTGTCATTCGCCATGTCATGGCCGTCACAACACATAATCAAAATGTCCCTTATTGCAAAAAAATCTATAGGAATATTTAATACCACGAGTGTAAGAGCCATTCACAACCGGTGTCGGATCGGGAACCGCGATTGGGTGGGCTTTGGGACGAATGGGATGGCAAATTATCAGGACAATGCACACTTTCCCTGCCCAGCAGTGAGGTTCAAGGAGAATACGAGAGATATTTGCGTAAGTAGCCAGCCTCTTCATCTTCAGATCAGAAAACCAGGCTAAATTAGGCTTAGTCAGTCATCAATCATCATCCATAGTTTTGTGGGCTTGTTGTTGGTCCACCCGCACAAAGCTGACACGATTTGTCGAGCGAGCGGCAAGTTTGCTGGACACCCACGCCAGACCGGGATGTCGCTCGCGGGTTCGATTCCCCGTTTCAGTACAAGCACTTTTGTGATGAGTCTGGGTGTTTTCTATGTATTTAATTACAAAAAGAAAGTATTGTATCAGTTATGTTTTCCATAGTACAAGCTAAGCAGAGTTTGGGGCTAGATGGCGGTGTGTGAAATGTCCAAAATATGTTATTTATTTATTTATAAATCTGCTATCTGACTTAAGAAGTTGATAGAGTCTACTAAGGTCTGACAACTGATAAATAATTATGCCAAAGAGCAAAAAATTATGCGAAAGAAATTTGTTTACGTTCACACTAATAAAAAAGATCTTGAAACACAACGTTAATTTAAAGTCTCGTAATCTATTAATCGCGGTGGTTTATCTAACGCTATATAATATATCTAATATTTATAACCAATCAGAATCCAACTGTAATTTTATTGAAGGCTCTTCGGGAAAAGGAACGGGGAGACTGGAAGATGTTGTGCTGCGAAGAGAAGAAGGCGCTGTACCGTGCGTCCTTCTGCCAGACCTTTTCGGAGTTTCAGCACCCTACCGGGCAGTGGAAGGCGATCCTGGGCTTCATACTCATTGGCCTCAGCTACTCCTTATGGGCGATGATGTTTAACCACTACTATGGTTAGCTTTTTACCATTTTTTATTGTACCTTCGATTGACTGGTGAGATTGTATCTCACCTAATTTTAAGTGATGATGTGGCCGACGCTGAATCTCGAAGGTCTAGGAGACACTTATTTACTCGTTTCTTGAAGAGACCAAAATCCTAGTTTTTTTAAACCGACTTCATAGAAGGAGGAGATTATTAATTCGGTTGTTTTTTTTTAATGTTTGTTACCTCAGAACTTAGTTGGTTATAAACCGATTTGAAAAAATATTTTTTTGTTTGAGAGGATATACTTTCATACCCCATAGATATTTCATCAAAATCGGTTTAATATTGTAATGTTTTTATATCAAAATATAACAAACTGAAAAAAAATAATTGCGTATTTTGCTTCCCTGTGACTTTTCAGTGATGTTTACGGTCATTTAAACAATCCAATTGAAGTCAGTTGTCTAAGTTTTTGTAAAACCTTGTTTATTAGATATTTTTGACGACACAGATGGTCGAATGGCAAGTGTATTGGACTGCCACGCCCGGTGTCGCAGGTTCGATTCCCGCTTCAGGACAAACATTAATTTGTGTAACTAACATCGGTGTTTGTCCTGAGTCTGGATGTTTTCTGCGTGTTTTCTATATATGTAGTATTTGTCCGAAACATTTTGTATGGAATTTGGATTTGGAGGATTAGTCTTAATGGTTGCAGTGTACGAGCCCCTGCCAGCCTCGCTGTCGAAGGAGTCTCAAAAGGCACAGCTGCGTCGCATGCTGGAGCTGCGGGTTAACCCCATCGATGGTATCTCCTCAAAATGGGACTACGACAACGACCGGTGGAAGGTGTAGGTCAGTACACAACTGCAGATCCTGTCAGTTGAATAGCCCTCTACAAAACCGCCGGCAGATCCTCTCAGTTGGCCAGCCATTCGCAGAGTTGCCAGCGGATCTTGTAGTCTTCTTCATATGGGACTGCATCTTCGACCGGTGGAAGGTTAAGGTCAGTTTAACAACTGCATTACACAACTTGGAACTGAGGACGTGGTGGCCGAGGGAGGACACCACGGCCGAGTGGATGAGGCCCTTACCTTGCGATCTATTGGTCGCGGGTTCGAATCCCGGTGGCAGTTATGTGTAAATCGGTTTTTTCGGTCGAAAAAATCTATGTATGCATCCCACGTACTCGCAACGGTGAAGGAAAACATCGTGAGGAAACCGGCAAAACATGTGTCAAGTGCACGAAAGGAGCCTCTTCGAGGCGCACTTGAAATCCTTTCACCACACTGGTTCGAAGAAACTAGTGACACGATAAGAAGATTAGACAACTGCGGATCCTGTGAGTTGAATATCTCTAGTACAAACCGTCGACAGATCCCCTCAGTTGACCAGCCAGTCGCAGAGTTGCCAGAGGTACCAGTAGTCTTCTTCAGTGAGTTATGGTACCTATACATACACTCATCGACCCCTCCAAGTGGTACGTCATCGACCGGTGGAAAGGGTAGGTCAATTCCACAGTTGCCGGCGAATCCTGCCTGTTCATGGCTCTTTACAGAACTGCCGGAAGATTCTAGTAGTTTGTCAGCAGCCATTCAATGGCTAAGACTTTTTAGTTTTAAAATTCACACTCCCCTACACTTGTGATCAGGCTTAGTAAAGAAGGGGATTTGTATGACTAGGGGGCGTTTTGAATTGAAATATTTCTACAAGTTTATCTCTTTACTAATTATATGTCAAGCTATACGACTGGTGCTAAAGAGCTTGTTTTGGGTGAGCGACGCATCAAAGGCTGTAAGTTTCCGTTGCGCAGCGATCTAGCCGGGCTGTGCCGTTCTAAACTAGCTTGCTACTGGCCTTGATGATCAGCCCATTTTGAAACCGTTGTTAGGTGGCGTCCCAAGCAGATTCCCGCTAGATGCGTGGATATAGTTATGAGCTGGAAAAGTTCATGTGCTAGTATTTATATCGATACACAATGAAGCCGCGGGCATCAGCTAGTTTATAAAAAAAAATGCAGCTTTATGTAGTTTGATATACATATTAGAAAATATTGAAGGCAGATTCTTTTTCAGGTGTGATCTGGCGCTGACTGCTTGTGAAGCTTTAGTTCTTTCTATCATGTTTTTGTACAAGGCAGGGACATTTTTTTTCTATTTCCGGAACGACTTCTAGAATGTCCAGTATCTTACATGCTATTTCGACTCAATTAAGGTGCATTGTGTTATATTCATTTAATAAATAGATTTTTTTATAAACATTATTGTTTTCTTTGCTACGCTTCTTATCTCAAGGAGCGTTTTGAATATCTCCACCTCTCAACTTCTCGTTCTCTGCGTCCCTCTAATAAATTACTTCTCAAAATTCCTGACTATTCATCTTCATTCTATCGCAAATCTCTCACTGTACAAGCTATTTCACTATGGAATGATCTCCCATTAGATATCAGAAGTGCTAAGTCGCTCGCCACTTTCAAAAAAATGTTGCACACTCATTATCTTACACTACCAAGAAGTTGATGTCTCCTATTCATTTATTTATATGTAGGTATAGTATAGTATGATATTATAAAATAATTATCTTTTTTTTTACATATAGTATTTATTTATATAAGTATTTATGTTTATGTAGGTTTATGTATACAATTTATTTAAACGCGCCACCGTCATTATCTATTCCCATCATTTCCAGATCCATCCAAAGGTTGTCTGGAAGAGATTGCTTTTAGCGATAAGACCGCCCATTGTGCTTCACTTTTTTATATGTTTGTGTTCCTGTTTATTTTCTTGTTTTGTGGTGTGCAATAAAGAATTATCTATCTATCTATCTATCTTCTTTGCCTTTTGCGATGCTACCGATAAGGTAGAGCAATTTTCAGGGCATATCAGCACTAAATTTTCGTGACCTCTACTCTAGGTCAATTCAAATTGGGCTGTATTATGTAGGTATTTCACCTAGTACCTACCGACGTAATTATCTACCTACAAAGTAGGAGCACAAAGGATAATGACCTAGATCTTCCAATACCCAGGCACCTTGAACTAGGTGTTTGCATTCAGAAGAACAAGAATGATGCGTCTTTGTATGTTAATATGAGCCTTGGATGTTCCAAGATTCGACTTCAAGTGTAAAAATATGTACCTACCTAAGGAGTAGTCACAACACAAACTTTTTAGGACACCTTCCATTCTACTACATTTTTTTTTTCAATTGACTGATGTAACGATATCGTAGTTACAATTTACCATTTTTCAAATCAATAAATTGTAAACTAATTAATTTAATATTAATTTGAAATGCGCACATCTCTACATTTGCACACGCATATTTTACTTCACACTCATACTCCTAAGTAGGGGAAGGTGGGGCATAACGGGGACGTTAAGGGAAATAAACAACAAAAAATAAATATTAAATATTTTTTAATGAAAACTGATGACAACTCTTTCGTTACTTATTAATTTATCAATTAGCACCGAATTTGGTGAAGTAAGAAATCAAATAATATTTTTAATTTTAATTTTACAAAACCTTAATGAAAACTCCATCGTGCCCCAGGGTAGGGGCAGTATGGGGTACCAGTGCGGGGTACTATTTTATTTTTACACAGAATAAGCAGATGTGGATTTCTTCAAAATCTGCGTCATCAACTCCTGCACAGGCTGTATGGGCCCACTGTCCACATAGCTGGCCGGCCACCCATCGCTCTGAAGTCTTCAAATAAGTGTGGTTCGAGCCAATACAATAGATGCATAAGATATCCTCCTTATCATTTTCTCCACCTGAAGCTGAATTAAGAGATAACTCGCCCTTCCTTATTTGTGCGACGTGATGCTCCAATGTGGTCTCTTGAACACCGTGCAATTGAGCTACTCTTGTGAATCCTGCTGATTTGCTTATAATTGCATCAATTTCATGCTTTAACAGACAAACAAACATTTTTTAAACCTAAAACAGAATAAATAATATTAGTGTAATATTATCAAAGGAACAGACCATTCAGGGGCATAATGGGGACGGGGCACAACGGGGTTCCCCATTGTGCCCCATAGCAATGTCCCCGTTATGCCCCCATATCTAACAGAATTTTAAATAGCGAATCAAAAAATGAATTCAAAGTCAGAGTGATTTTGCTCAAAACATATCAATAGATGATGTTAGTAGTAATACACATTAAAAAAACTATAGTAGTAATCTAAACACTTACCTTTTTAGAAGCGATTTGGTAACCACTCAAAATTAGATGAAATGAAGCCGGAAAATAGAATTGGTCGTCAAAAATAAAAGCGTGCTCTCTGATCGCCGGTCACTGCCGCACTTAAGTGAGGTGCAAAATGCCTTCTTATTGGTAAAAACAAAACACGGCTAGTGTGCGTAGTTACTTGTATGTGTGGGTGGCCCCGTCGTGCCTCGCGTCCCCGTTATGCCCCACCTTCCCCTACTTATATAAAACATTCGCATACATAATATAGGTACACACATACATACACATACACATACAAAACACAAACATACATACATATTACATACACACTGTGTACACATAACGCTCACTCATAATATCTCTCTAACTTTTTTTTTATTTTTTTTTTCTCTACATCTGATATGCATAAATTGGTTACTTGCCAACTTACCCGCTTGCGATATCAGCTGTACTGTACGTATATTGATGTATTAATAATCTACTTTAAAAGAGAGTCCGACGGCGAGTCATCGTGACCCCGCCATACAGGCTTTCTAGACCTAGTGCGGGGAACATGGTTCACTAGTGGTACGATTTTTTTTTTTTAATATAAGGTTAAAAAGCTTAGTAACTTAATATGTACCAGTTTGCTTGTTCTTGAGATAATAAACGTTATATTATTATTATATATTATTAAACTAACATTTTTATGCAATTTAACGCTCCCACATTGAAGGTACCTCTATATTTTCTATAAAGGCTAAAAATCGCATAAATGATTACTAAATAAACGTGTATCCGACAATAATTAGCACAGCAATAGTTACCAATATTGACTGTATCGACGAGACACACAACAAAATTGCGTTTTTAGAGATCCGTTCTGAATTGTGCAAGCAGACGGAACCCGCCTGTTTGGAATTGATGTATGGTAGAGCAACGATTCCGTATACATCCTCTATTGATATATCGTTTGTTTTCATCATTATCGTCTTCATCAAATTTCTCTCGACAAGGACTATGTTTAAGGGCCCAAAAGGTGTCTTAAGTTGCCTTTAGTCGGTCCGACTTACAAAAGGCTTAAGAACCGTAATAACTAGCCGGCTAAAACCACAGATTACTAAGTTATACCTACAGAACTAAATCTGATGAATATGCGAATGAAACATGTTTTAAAGAGACTGTTAATATGTAATGAAACTGGGTAGATCGTTAGGTTCATATAAAAACGATCGAGAAGTAGCAGTAGGTAGTACCCAAAATTCGTAGAAATTTCTTTAGTAGGTAATCACAGCGATACTTTCTATTTCTTATGAAAATATTACTATATAGGTAGGTACGCACGACCGGACTTCGATTCCATGCCCTTTGAGTTCGAAATCGAGACTATTAACAACATGGTAAGTGTCCCACTTACATGGTAGATTGTTTCATATGAAACAAAACAAAATCTTCAAGGACCTTCTACGGCTGCAGTGGACATGCCTTCTAACACATAGCACCGGAAACGCCTAGAGTACCTAGGTCAGGCAGGCATTGAGATACAAGATACACCGCAAATTTTTAATCACCAGAAGAACTGTAACTGTTACCGTTAGTTGTTTTCCTTTGGAATTGCGTCAGGCGGTACCCATCATTGATAATAATTTCAGATTTATTCATCGTTTGGCAAACCCGGATACCTAGCTCGAGCCAGCTCGTAAAGGTTCGGCTCGGGCGCCGCACTCGCCCCGCTGTCACTCTGTCATTTTGTAGAAATCCAAAATTCTGACTGCACAGGTACAACGTAGTACCCCTTCTACATTGCCCGTTTAATTTTTTTTTGGTTATAAAAATATTGTGGTGTAGGTATACCCTTCCTTCTTATCTTTCTACCAGCGAAGTGAAACCCCACCTCAACCAACTTGGTACAGTTTCTCGCAGGATGCGCAGCCACTGGAGCGTGGCAAATGCGAAACGGTATAAATACCAGGGCAATTATCCTGCCCACGTACTCCTGGCTAGCCTGACCTGGAAACATGAAGTGTGCTGTGAGTATTGTGGATTTTACAATATTTTTACAATATAAATATAATATGTAGAGCAAACATTGTCTGTAGCACAGCACAGATATGAACACTTTTGAGCATGTCTTATTTAAATTATTTTTTTGCATTACTTTTACAAAATTTACAAACGGCACGATCTATTATCGGTCCCGGCTATAACAATAAAATGGTAGTCCCTAAGCGGAACATTTAGGGTTGTTTGATAGCTCTGACACCAGAAAAAGCCGAGACGAGATTCAGTAGAGACCTACTTAATCCGAAATGGCGGCAGTATATATTTACTTATACAGCGGATGTTTTTTTGGATTTTAATAAGTTTTTCTTTAGTTCTTGTTCTGTTGTTCGCTCGTAAAGTTTTAACCCTAGCCTAATGTAAGTACACCATAGGCTTCGACGGAAGACCAGCGTTGGTTGTCATATCAGTCAACATAATGATGAGTCGGAGACCTACATATTTGCGTCACAAACTCTTTTTTTTTTTATTTAACATTAGACGCACAGTTACATTTTTTTCTTATATAAGCTATAAAACATATTTTTTTTGAATTTTTTCTTTGCTATTATTTTGCTTTTTATAATTTGTCGCAAATAGACTTTTTCATTTGGATTGACTCTACATTTTGTTCAAGGTGGCAATAGTTTTGGCTCTAATCGGGTTGGCCGTGGCTAACCCGGTCTCCCCCATAGGACTGGGCATTGGTAAGCATTTCCATATTACTTTTCATCATAACACTGACATAAAGAAGGTACCTACCTGCAGTATGAATAGAGTGCGTCTGGGATTGTTACACCAAACGACGTTACACAAACCCTGGGTTGGACCTCTTAATATCAGAAGAGTGCTTTGCTTTTTCACACCTTTACATAAAAAAGTAGCAAGATTATTATTTTGGGTCAAGATAGATGCTGCAAAATGCTCAGCCCTTGTCAGTTTTAGTTAACAAGGGAAGCAGAATAAAGTTCATAAATAGTTTGTTGAATTTGATAAAATAAATAAGAAGTTGATTCAGTGCCGTATCTAGGGCAACGCAGTTGGGCACGGAGCAATGGACGGAGAGCGCAAATTCTGACATCGATGAGAAAAATCATCAAACACTAGGTAGGTAATATTGACCGCTATTAGAAACCCATCTATCTAAATTATGGAGCCAAAGATTTAAAAGGAAAGAAGTAGCAGTATACCAAATTAATTAATTGGTCTTATTTTTAATTCTATGAATTTTTCGTTAACGGTTCATTATACAAATACTATGTTGAACTTCTCTGAAACTCTACAAGCTAATACTGTCTACTTTTTTTGCCTGTATTCTCTATCTATATTATATGCCTATTTTTCCGCAGCGTCTCCATTACTGGTGCCGTCACCAGTTTCCATCAGCGCCAACTACATCAACCACGGCTACGGCAAGGTCATCACCCCCATCGTCGCCCCCTACATCAGCCCTGTGACGGTCCCTGTTGTGAAATCCGTGCCTATCATCAAAACCCCGGTTTTGTCCGCTCCGCTGAGCATCGGCTACCCTAGCGTCGGTTATGGATGGGGCGGCTATGGCCTTGGCAAGGGCGTCGGTCTCGGCTACGGCGGCCTTGGCTACGGCGGCCTTGGCTACGGCGGCATTGGCTACAGCGGCCTTGGGAACGGAGGCCTTGGCTACGGAGGTTGGGGTTCCGGAATCGGCAAAGGATGGCACTAAGCATCTAACGGTCCATTATCTTCCACTAACTCATGTTTCTACTCTATCTAGTATTTCTTTTTAGTGATATATTTCAATTCAATACAATTGTTTTATTTTACGACAACTTACATTTATGACTTTATCAGAAATCAGAATTGGTTTCATGGTTTCAATTGGCTTGGAGTATAGTTGGCTAAGGAAGGATGCTGGGTGCAAGGGTACTCGTAATGTGCGTGATTGGAGCAGCGACAGTGATTGCTCATCAGTCCTCATCAGAAGCTGAGTCTGACGACAGTAAGTCAAACATTGCATAGCTAGATAAATTAAAGTTAAGGCTAATCCTCAAATCCGAATTCCATACAAAATGTTTCGGACAAATACTCAAAAAATAAGCCGTATTATAGTAATTTCTTCACACTATTCGTTTTGTCCATGTTTTTTGATTTCGACAAAAAAAGTGAAGGGTTTCTCACTTTAATTTAGATTTTATACGTGTTTTGAAGTTAGTATGGTTAATGTTAAAACACGTATAAAATCTAAATTAAATTATGAAACCTCTCACTTTTTTTGTTGACGAAATCAAAAAACATGGACAAAACGAATAGTGTGAAGAAATTACTATAATACGGCGTACTTTTTGAGTATTTGTCCGAAATATTTTGTATGGAATTCGGATTTGAGGATTCCCCTTAAGTTCTGAACGGTAAAGGAAAATTGTAAGCTAATCCATTTTATCTATTTATTTTCATCAATATCTATTAACGCTCCTGACTGACTGGCTAATAGACTACGTATAGATCAAACCGATGAACGTTATGACAAGTAAATAATTAGGAGGGCATGTCGTCAAGAACTGTGGACGCATAACAGCTCTGAAATCAAACCAAATTACAAAGTAAGTAGCTACTTTCTTAACAAATTCTTATGAACTGCATGGCTTATTGATAGAATAACTTCCAAGTCTACTAGGCAGGTATACATAGCACAAGCAGCAGGTAACAAAACATCGACGCAAGATAGTTAAGACAAGTAAGACCAACCGGAAATGCTAAAATGTCCTGACACCAGTTACTACATAAAAATGATCCACAGTGGAACGCGAGGGCATCCACAGAAGAAACCTATACGCCCAGGAGTGGCAGTACGAGGGACTGCCCATCGAGTTCCCCTTCAGGAGGGCGGTGGACAACGAGGTCGCTCCTACCAGTAAGCACCTTGAAGTAACTACTCAATTGATTGGCTTACCGTGCAGGACTCCGTCTAGATAGGTAGAAAGCTTTTAGTCCAAGAATGCACGACTCTCCACTATAGCCATCATACAAATACCTTTGCCTAAGGGTGCCTTTCCACCAGAGATGTACTATGCAGCTATACTGCGAAGATGTGAAATCTACGCTACGAAAATATGTGACCGTTTCCACCAATACTAAGCTATGTAGCTGTGCGAGAAAGATGTGCTATGAAGATGCGCGGCCGCAAATAAGCTGCGCGAGAAAGATGCGCAGCTCGAGCTATGCGATGTATCGATAGAAGGGAAGCGACGAGCGGTGAGGCCCATAGCAGGCATCCATAGCACGCATCCATAGCACGCATCCTTCCATATAAAAAACATATCTTAGTTGAACCCGTTTCCACCAGTGCTAAGCTATATGCACCAATGAATATGACTGGTGGATATCAAACGCATCCATAGCAACGTAGCATGGCACATCTCTGGTGGAAAAGCACCCTAAACCCCATGGTCTAGGCATCTCACTCTCTCACTCGGCACCCCTGTGCCAGAAGGAGATGGCGGGACGAATTGGACGCATAGCTGTCAACATGGATCAGTGACGCCCTTAACCGCAAGGGTTGGAAGGAGAGGAGGGAGGCCTTTGACTTGGAGGGACATTGATCGCGCGAGTGGAGGGGCGTGCCATTATTAAAATTGAAGGTTTCTACCAAACAGTGCCAAATATTCTGCCACCAAGCAGTTACATTTGTGCTTCGATTTGAAGGGTATTTTGTGCATAGAGTGAAATTACTGGCCTGTTGATGTTTAATATAAAAACGTCTGTAAGTGGAAAGCTACAGCAATGTTGCAAAGTCTTGTGTAGCCATAGAAGTATTAAAGTACCTATAGATACAATGTAGTAGGTACATTGAAAATGCGACCAAGAATAGGGAGCCACATTGGCGAACTTCTAGTAGGTACATTTTGGTCCGATGCTAATTTTCGAAAAAGAGAAGTAATAGGGCTAAATATCTATTATAATGTTAAAACTACTAGGCTTTTTCATTGTCAATAAAACTACATCGTAAAAAATAACAAACATTATTTGAAAATAGACATATTTCATTTTTATTGACAGGGTGTCTGAAAGTTTTCGGTCCTTTATACCGCATACATTTTGGTTCGGTACTGTCCATCTTGTTCTATAGGAACACCGTTATTCATCTATGTGTGTAGCTCGATTTTGGTCAGCGGAGGCCTAAGATCTCCTACCAACAGGAGACGCGACTCGTTTTGCTCTTGCATGTAAATTTCTCCAGTAACCACTACAAGTACAACCCAAGCGTCACCCCCCCTGGACCGCCGCTACCGTCGCATCTACAACCCTGACGAGACAGTGACGATCCACCAGCACCCGTATATGGCTGCGCTGCTGGTCAACAAGGAGCTGTGGTGCGGAGCTGTGCTGGTGGCAGCAGACAGAGTGCTGACGGCTGCGCATTGTCTTCAACTGTAAGCTTTGTGTTACAGTGCTTCCTTTACTGAATGTTTTCTCTACAATAAGGTAATCTTTTTAACCGACTTCAAAAAAGGAGTTTATCAATTCGGTTAAACTTACTAAAATTTTTATTACAGCATAAGCTAACTACTACAATCTTTATTACAAAATATACAAAAGGAAACAATTGGGCCACCCATAGACCGTTGCAAACGATTTCTAACTATAGGATCTATAGGTAGCTCAACTGCTCCAACTCGATACCCGATGGCAGCGTGCCGAGAATTCGGTTAAATGTTTTTTTTAATGTTTGTGTCCTAAGAACTTAGTTGTATACTTATAAACCGATTTGATGATTCTTTTTTTGTTTTAGAGGACATAGTTTTTGTCAAAATCGGTTCAGTCGTTTAGTCGAAATTGCGTATTTTGCTTCCCTGCTGTGACTTTTCAGTGGTGTTTACGGTCACAAGAACAATCCAATTGAAGTCGGTTGTAACTAGTAGGTATGTTTTTGTAAAACCTTTATTATTGATCATAAAAAGTCCATTGCACAATCAAAGGCTATGGCGCGGGTTCACTCAGCCGGAATAGAAAAGACTCTTGTTGGGCGTATTAAGAGTTTATTAGTTATGCAGAATTACAGTTCTCAGGGGTCATAGAAAAAACAGGTGTAGGGCGAAGCTAATTGTAAGAAAAAAACATTAATGCCAAAAGATTTAAGATATCGTGCGCGAGCGAAACGAATAAAAAGTTACCAACTAGGTAACTCTATACCTAGAGGGCGCTACTATATGTCGCTTTGCGCGCCCATTGCACCGATTGGCCAACGGACGTGGTGGTGTCACTATTGGGGTTGCTATAAGGCTAATTTAATTGCCATGACCAGAGTTGAGAGCTGGAAGGCAACAGGAGCAGACCGGTCTCTTCCACTGATCCAATTCCCCCAGTCAGTACAACAATCGCTTCTACCGAGAGTACGTGAAGATGCTCTCGGTCCGCGTCGGGTCTTCCAACGCCACATCAGGAGGCGAAATACTGCGAGTCACCGAGATCTTCTTCCATCCCAACTACAAGCCACAGACCCTCGAGTTCAACTTCGCCCTGCTGAGACTGCATAAGAACGTGACGCTGGGGAGGGAACAGCCAAAAGTGGACTTGATTGAATACTCTATGGATAAGATCGTGCCTGTGGATAAAAATGTCCAGTTCTTGGGATGGGGATCAGTTCTGGTACGTAGAGTCAAACGATACCTAAATCTTCATCATTTTAGACCGATACCTACCTACCCCGGGTAGGTATTGAGTAGGCCTAGTTTCTTTCGTGCCCTTTCGGTCTTTGGTCGTTTCTTGTCCAGAGCTTTTGCCATGTGTATCAGCCCAACGTACCTATCATCGGCATTTTCATAGCATCAATTAGGTATAGGTACGTATATATAAATAATTTCTACTTTCTTTCTCGTATATCATCATTCTTCGCCGTATAGTAAGCGTCAAACAAGTTATCCTCTGGCGAACCACGTGACAATATGCGCAGAACGCAATTCGTATGTCAAATTGGTTCTGCGCATCTTTGCCACGTGGTTCGTCTGAGGACAAGTTGTTTGACGCTTAGTATATCTACCAACAAATATTATAATGGTTCGATGGCTAATCCTCAAATCCGAATTCCATACAAAATGTTTCGGACAAATACTCAAAAAGTACGCCGTATAATAGTAATTTCTTCACACTATTCGTTTCGTCCATGTTTTTGAATTCGTCAAAAAAAAAAGTCAAAGGTTTCATACTTTAATTTAGATTTTATACGTGTTTTTAAGTTAGTAGGGTTAATTTAAAAAAACTCCCAAGCCGATTTGACTTAAATTCAGCATGGATTTAGTTTGTGAGCTGGATAAACGCATATGCTACTTTTTATCCCAAAACCAGCGTTAACAGCTAATCATACCTATTTTGCAGGGCCCAGGAGGCATCGGAGGTAAGGTGCTGCTACAAAAGGTGGAGCTCCCAATTTACGATTTGGCTGACTGCCAAGAAGTGTACGGTCGGTGAGTGACATTTGAGATAAGTTACCTTTTAGCGATGGGACATCCGGGGAATATCAGGAATATATGCCCCTGCAGGATTCCGTCTAGGTGGGTACCTACACAGTACCTGATTGATTAGTTGATTATAGTGTTCCTCTACTAAGTGTAAGCATAACTGTGATCCTGGCTAAACGATTACTGTAGCTAGTGAAGCAACCGGGCTTTCGAGACTTGAAAATAATCTCAAAGTGGACGAGCGCTATCAGCAGTGCTGTATCGGCCTGTGTTATTCAACGTAACATCTGTAGCTCTGTGCAGCTGTTTTGGTTAAGTACGAGAAGGCCATCATCAGGATATCATCAGAAAAACGTCTGCTTTTTGTTCTTATTTACCAACTAACATAGAGAAAATACCATTTGTAATTGATGAAAATGATGATGGTAATGGTTTTGCAGGGAGCTGGTGACGCGCAGCAACTTCTGTGCTGGCTTCATCACCATACCGAAGAACGTTTGTAACGTAAGGAGTTTTTAAATATATTGAAACAAAATGGTCACTTTTTAAACTTAGACGGTAATTGCCACGTAGTACCTACCTACGAGCGGTTTCAGACTAGCGTATATTAAGCGACAAACAAGTTGTTCTCTGGCGAGCCACGTGACAGAGATGCGCAGAACCAATTAGACCAAATAATTGCGTTCTGCACATCTTTGTCACGTGGTTCGCCAGAGGACTATACACCTTAATTAGGATTCATATACACCGTCAATTTTTAATTACCAGAAAAAATAAATACTCATAGAAAGTTGCAGTTACTGAACACAAAAAACTTGAAAAATCCAAAATTCTGACTGCACTGATAAGCACAACGTAGTACCCCGTCCGTATTTCCCATTTAATTTTTTTTGGTAAATAAAAATTGGTGGAGTATAAACCACGCAGCCCCTGGCAGCACCTAGCACTTTATATATGATTCCAGCACGACGCAGGAGGCCCGGCGATAATGGACGGATTGCTGATCGGCATCCTCTCGTTCTCGTCGAAGCGCTGCGACCAGGCGGACCAGCCGGCCGTGTTCTCGGCCGTGGCCGCCGCCGCGCCCTGGCTGGCCAGCCTGGCCGAGCGCTTGGAGAAGGTGCAGCTCAGGTGACCATAACCACCGGCTCTCATAGTGCATCTCGTATTTTTGTTTTTCCCGCTCATCAGATGCAAGACGCATCGCGCCAGCAGCGTGGCCTTTAGGGGTCGATGTTGACATCGTGAAGGCCAAACCGATGAATGTAGAGTTGAAACTTGGAGGGTTTATTCGTCAAGAAGTGCAAGCGCGTACGGTAGGTACGCAAGGTAGGTAGGTACTAAGGGATTTTATTATATTACAATGCAAACGAAGTTGCGGGCGTCAGTTAGTACGGGTATCCTCCCGGTTTAATAGCGCTGACCTTGAATACACAGAAGTCGATTTTTAGATGTGTTTGGCGGGAGGGGTGCGACGCGACAGGGAAGGCGCGCGGCGCCGGCGTCTATTGGTCGCTTAGCCACCTTCCCGCCGCCCCTCCACTTTCGCCGAGCGCTATTAAACCGTAACTTTACATATCATATATCTATAATGCAGTCTGCAAACTAATCAGCGTCATTTTTGGCGGTGATCTCTGAAACATATAGTTTGTTGGCCTAGTGTTGTTTACAAAAAATTACGACGATAGCTTTTCTTCTAACGAGACTTTTTCTTTTTCAGCAACACAGCGCTAAAACTGTGACAACCTACTCGCTTGCAATAAAACCAGATGAAGAATACAATCAATAATACTTATATTTTCCTAATAAATAAATATACACACGTCCACACTAACTGCGCAACGAGAGGAAAACATAAGAACCCTTATTTTTCAACATTATATTTCTATTCAACATCACATAGAATTGAACTACATACATACAATAATGTTCGATATTGTTTTTTTTTGTTGTTCTTAGCGGATTTTCAAACAATTGGAATGATACCGAGCCAAGTTACATTCATAGGATATATTTTTATTTTAACGGCAAAAGCATAACAGTATTTACAGCAAAAACGACAGACGAACAACATTTCCATTTACCGCTGTTTATTACAGCTTTTCAGGTCAATGTCATTAATTTTTTTATGGCAACATCGGTTGTGCCCTTTCTGCCGCGCCTAGTGAACAAGGAATAACAACTATAGTGGATCGCAGTGGTTATATTAGCGATAAGGTAGATTATTATAAATATTTCACTTATCTATACGCGGTAGTTCACGTGAAGCTCTGGCTTGATGTCATATACCAAGCTGAGAATATCCTTGATCACCTGGAAAAATGAAAAAAAAAATGATATAAAAAATATAAGTAAACAAGTACCTACATTTACAAAAAAAACTGAGTTGCTACTGCGACAATTAAAAAACTTAATTATACAAATAAATGTCATATTACACCCTGTATATAAACAAACACCAATAGATGAGGATGATTAGGAATATTATTGTTTTGAAAATGAAAATTTGTGACAATAGATGGATGGATGTTTGTTATTTATTAATCTTGCTGAATGCTGAAATAATACTGATGATAACGACACCATGGCTTAGTTAGTAGTGACCCTGCCTACGAAGCTTGGTGTTCCGGGTTTTGTGTGACGATCACAAATGTTTGTTCTCGGGTCTTGTATGTTGTGATGTCTTGTATGTGTCCATGCCACCTGCGACACAGGGATTCCTAGTGCAGGGGTGTGAGTGAGTGAATGTTTATTAATTTATTTATAAGTGTAGATCCTCACCAGCTCCTGCTGCGTCTTGACCGTCTGGTTCATCTCAGTGATCTTGACCTTCGTCTCAGCGTCGATCTTTGCGGCAACGCCTTCCCGTGTACCCATGTGCTGAGAATAACAAATACCTATTATTGCACTTACATAATGAGGACGTGGTGGCCGAGTGGATGACGCCCTTGCCTTGCGATACGATAGTCGCGGGTTCGAATCCCAGTGGCAGTCATGCGTAAATGGGTTTTTTTCGGTGGAAAAAATCTATGTATGCATCCCACATCCTCGCAACAGTGAAGGAAAATATCGTGAGGAAACTGGCATGTCAAAGGACAAAAAAAAATGTTGTATGGCATGTGACATCCACCAATCCGCATTGGGTCCGCGTGGTGGATTATAAGACTCATTCGCTCTCCTGCCGAGAGTAGTCCTGAGTCCCAGCAGTGGGAACATTATAGGATAGGCTGATTATGCTTTAGCTTCTTACATAATGACGGAGTCTTTCATTTCAGAACCTCTACATTCATGAATATTTTAATTTTGGAGTAGGGGTGCAAATGGCAGACCTTGTGAACCATACAAAGGGCGGCCAGTCTGCACTGGCCTCCTGTTGGAGGGTCAGTTGTGCATTGCACCCCAACATAGACTTATTCTACCATAGCAACTCCCAGACTAAAATTCCTTGAAGTCAGATAAGGGTTCTGGGTTGACAGCAACACTGCTTAAGTAATTGGATGGATGACGCCTAAAGAGAAGAGTTTTAAGAAAAAGTGTAATTGTAACAGGGCCTTCACAAATGATCAACTTTATTCAACCCTACAGTACAACTAGACTTCTTTAAGATGTTGAAATAGATCTTTGAATGATAACTGGATGTCATCAAATCATCTGGCTCCAAACTAAGCAGAATTTGTGTAAGTATGGTAACCAGAAACCTGATAGAATACTTGAATACATCATTCTATAAGTATTAAACACACCATTATTCTGAAGCAGAAATCTACCAGAAACACTGGCATGGCCTTTCTATACACTTTCCTCGACGATACAGATTATCAAAAAATCTCACCTTGGCCTCAAATTCTTTGAACTGCCTCTCGCGCTCCTGCCTGTACTTTTCCACCTCATCTTGGGCTTCTTCCTTGGCTTGCTTTAGGCGTTTTGCTTTCCCTAAAAACAATAACTAACTTCAGCAATTTTCATCTAATGAACTTATGATTAGAGTAGGTTATGCACCCAAAATTGTTGATAAGATGAAAAGCTGTAGGTACAAAATAGATAGCCATCTTGTACCTCAATGATAACTGTGAACTAAGGACAGCAGTATCATGAAGTTGAGTAATTGGTTTTTTCAGCAAGAAATTAAAGTCATGTGCTAGAATACTGTTCAGCAGAGCTAATTTGCACATTGAATAAGATAGAATTTCCAATTGGAGTTAGGATCTTGTCGATTCAGCTAATTACAAGGCTAGGATTCTGGCCAGGAAAAGGGTGGTGACGACTTGAAATGGTAACTTGTTTGTACTCACGCTTCCTCGCCTCTGAAACTTTCTCGGCAGCGCGCTTTTCAGCGGCCAGTAACTGTTGGATTCCTTGTGTCTGGCTCGCCATTTTCTGTTACACAAAAACTATGTCGAACGGGAACCGAGACCGACACACAAATCGATAGGCGCAGTAGATTTCGTGAAGCAAGTCATATGATTAAATTAGTTCCACCATGTTGTCACGATTGGCGCTGTCATCGGCCCGTGGTCTGTCGTATTTGCGTGAAACGGAACAGTTTTTAAAAATATCACTAGAAAATTAAACATTAAAATTAAAAATTATTAAAACAGCATTTTATTCAAAACGAAATATTTTTATTGATGAATAAAAATAAATAAACGTTACTAATTCATTATATAAAAATATATAAACGGGTTCAACATTCTACGTGAAAAAAAACGAACTTAAAAAGTTTCACCAAGAAATTCATAGATGTCGCCATACGTCTTTGTGTTTTAATTTCTCTTCTATATTATCCATAAACTAGGTACACGGTCAGAAAGTCGGCTTCCGACTGCAACAGTGATACTGCTAGAAGAAGAATCTGAAGCAAAAGTTTAAGGTGAGGATGGATTAAACGTAGTGGTTATATTCTCTTTGGGATGGATGGATGGACAGCATGGAGCTCAATGATGGACAGATTGTTCCTCAATCATTACCAAATCACTAAAACAATAAGAAATTTCATTAAACTTTATTATTATTATTACTGTGAGCCTGAATTGTCCCACTGCAGGGCAGAGGATTTTTATGCGTATTTATAATAGTAAACCATATAAATATTTTTAAATAATAGTGATAAGGTCGGTCGGAAGCCAGCCTTCCGATCGTCTAGCAAGCACATTATGTAAGTACTAATTTAAACAGTAGCGCCATTCTCAAATTATTTATGTGCCCGTTTGCAAGTCTTGTAAATCGATAAAGATAAATTCCTCATGTCCTGAAATTGGCCCGAATCCAAAGTTTTTACCTGTTTGTTTAAAATACTACTATTTACGTTTAGAATTAGTGAGATTGTAAGTTATGAAACGTTTTTCATAGGTTTATAGGAAGATTGAGTTTCCATAGATTCTCCTGATACGAAAATTGAACCCGCGACCACCTCCGGTAACTGCAGAGCGCGAGCGCGGGGTGTTTGCATCTTGCTCTTGTCTGAGTGGTAGTCCAACCCACTTGAAATGACGAAATTACTTGGTCCCTCAATCCAGACGCTTGCATATAGAGGCATATCTCAAAAAGTATTAAGTATATCTAGGCTAATCATTTTTATTTCAGGATTGAGTTAAAATTTCTTAACTAAATTCTGAAATAAAAATGATTAACCTAGAGATAGTACTTTCTGAGATTTAGGATATGCCTCTTTATGCAAGCGTCTGGATTGAGGGACCAAGTAATAAGTTTTTACTATTTTTTACTAATTTCCCTATTTAAATCTTATATCGTTTCTCGAAAATATAAAAAATGGTCCCTCAGTTCAGATGCACACACTTTTAGACCCACTTGCCATTCAATCATCCGTGTCGTTTTAACATTTAGTAGGTAATCATTTTAACTTTATGGTATTATATAGTGTTCAATAAAACAATGTTGCATTCAGAATGGTTGTTAAATATGTTTTACTTTAAATTATTGGTGGCTAATGTAGCCATGGATGGCATTGGCAATAGGACATTGCTTTTTTTCAGTAAGCCGTATAACTCCACCTATAAACTTTTGTTATTAACAAAAAATAAACATATTGCATGCGAATAATGATATGTTAATTAATAACATACTTGTCGTCCTCATTTTGTACTGTTGTCTCTTTTGTCGTGTTGTTTGAAGAGCTAACTCCGCGTGTTTCCTACTCTGCTATCAAGTGTAGCTCTAAAACACCTTAGCGCGCTGTCCATGGACGTTTTATTCAATCAACAATGACATGGAGCTCATATAGAGCCGGCAATGTGCTTTGTATACACATTGCGTGTTGCTTGCTGCTAAGCAGGGGGCAGAGTCCAATCCACTCCCCGCGGCCACCAGCCGTCACGTCACGACTTTATCATTTCGGAGGCAAACTTATCGTAGCATGGCCGTCGTATGGAAGTATTCACAGTTTTACTTCCACAAAGAATACGCGATAGACATAACGCATAGTGAATCAAGAAAGACTATACAAACATTTCACGCGAGTGTTATAAACATTAGTAAACAGTGTCCGCCGCGATAAATAAAACGTAAACGCGCGACCTATTTTCTATTTTAACCTTTTAAAAATGATCAACAAAATGTGGTTAGTCAGTCAGCCAAATTCAGTGATTCTGGAAATCAAGGCAGACCCCAACGCAATTGGACAGGATTGTCTGGAGAAGGTAAGCAGTATTACTGAATAATTTAATATACACTACCGAAAAAAATAATTTAAGATACTTATTGGGAAACGATAACAACTGTTCATCCACAGACTGTTTGTTTCACAAAAATATTATAACTTTCAAGCTTTGGAATTTATTTAAATAGGTACATAGCTACTTCATTAATTTATTTGTGTAAAGGCTAATACAGATGCATGGTACATCTCTAGTTTCCGGAAGTGAAATTTTAAGATGATTTTTTAATCTGATGAAACGTTACCTTCGATTGATCATCGATGTGATATTTAAATTTATTCGTTGAGGTTGGGTAAACAATTAAAATCGGTTAGTACCTAAGCCTAATTAAGTTAATAGTTAAGTAGGTACTTACATTCGATATCAAAGCAATCTCCAATCAATAGTTAACAAAAGCATTGTGCACGACTCGTTTGCTACGTCACAATTTACCTTGCGGACTTTGGACCGACAAGCAGCATGACATTCTACCGACCACGCTTCGCCTCCGTGATCATTTAAAAATAAAATAAAATATTTAATTGCCAAATTATGCATCGGATATCGTCCCATTCTGCCTCGACCTAAACTAATTGCTATTGAACACCATGGAAATGTAGGTACTACTTATTGAAAATGAAACAAAAATGTGAAATACCTAATGATAGTAGGTAAGGTAGGTACCCTCGTTGAATGCTTATAGAAAGCATTCAACGACAGGCGCTGAAGATCTTGAGATGCATATGAGTTGTGTGATAGGTATTTTGGCTTGATTCCAAATTTCCAACCAATCCTTTGTATGAAATCAGATTGAGGGCAATCTGAATAAATAGCTTCGAGGCTGGAATATGGTGTTACTGACGATTTTTAATTTTCTGTTCCAATGTTTTCTTTCATTTCTTGCTTTGTTGTTTTAACTGAAAAAAAAACCTTGTCATCACTTGAGCAATTCCTTAACTGGGACCAAAAGGGCCCAACTTGGCCAAATCAAACGAATATACCTACCTACTTATTTAATATTAATTTATTACACACGCGAGATTAATAATTCCACTATTATAAATATACATGTATATTATTATAGACTTATGCCTACTTGCACCAAACTGTCAGAGCTTCTAAGCAATTACTTTTCATCCTGGCTAGTTCAGTTTCAGTTTTAGTTTATAATTAGAACAATAATTCTTAAAAAAATCTTTAGGTAACATGAGTCAGGCAAGATAACAGAGTAGGTAAAACCTATTCCTCATAAAAGCAAGGATTTCGGTCGCTCGTTATTCGCGCCCCGTAACACCGGTGATTGTCTGCGGGTCCAAAGTCCAACCAGTGCCACAACAGCTGGAGTTAGGACGACCATCCGTCTTATTTCCTGGGATAGTTTTCAGTAATTCAGTAATTTATTGCAAAATAAGTAGGTACACTTAAGCCTTAGGGATATGGTATACTATATTTATACCCTGTTGGGCACAGCAAGTCTAATATTTGAAACTACCACGGTGTACAATAACAACACGCACGTTTTAAAATTGTGTAAATTCAGTAATTCAAACTGATATAATATAATGATAATTTAACATTCTATTCACAAACACTTATTTCTACAGATCTGAGGATCTGTAGAATGTGACGAAATATCTATTTGGTAGTACATAACTAAAGTTTTTCTTATAAACTAGTTTTTTTATGACAGAAAAAAACACTGGTACTTGATTTTTTATCAATTCACGAGATCACATAGTCTTTGTAATAACAAGTTTCTTTATAACTGCATGATGGGATAATGGTTTTAAAAAAATATTTTCAATAAAGAATGGACACCTTAGGATTGACTCTCTACCGTGCGCCCGAGCACGTGCGCGGTGCGTGATCGGCCAACAGCCTCAATAGGAATATCAACCTTATTCTAACGTATTAAGGTGATTTATTGATTATTTTGGTCCGAATTAGAACTACAGTCTAAATTTCACGTTGTCGAGTCGCTGGTTTGACTTATCGGCTTTAAACTCTAAAAAAAAAACTAACAAAGTTCAATAGGTTTTGTATCCTATATTCTGAATTTACCAAAGTTCGTATTATATTGTATCGCTTTCCGACTGAAAGAAAGAACTAAAGTACAAACAAAAAACCATAAATTCTTAAAAATATTAAAATTTTCGAGAAAAATAGCCTTAGATACAAATGAGAATAAATACTAATAACAAAGGAAATAGAAGTACCTATAACTTAGGTAGGTAGGTACCTAAGTACTTACTTATAAGCACTTAAATAAACTTAAAATTAAACCAGTGTGGTACCGAATAAAGCCTAGTGCCCGATGTCCTTTGCCGCAGATGTCATTTTCTTCTCGCAGCAAGGAAGTAATGCATTCGTAATTCATGCGTGAGTCCAAACTCCAAGACGGTTTTAGCTCAATCATGAACACATTGTCTGCATTGTCTCGTTTATTGCATCGAGGCTAGTGGGATCATCGTTATTTTTATCAAACCCGAAACTTGCGTTTTAGAGGATTAACTATTGTTATTTAAGTAGGTACCTTACCTACCTACCTACTTTTAAAAACTTGAACCCACATTAGGTAATCCTATGGGCATGACGATTCGTCTTTCTTATTAACACGCTTTTATTTTTATTGGAAACAACTCATTATCTAGCTAGATAGTTTATCCATGAATATTAAATTATGATGAAATTGTGAATGATTTTTATCAGATTCATTGCACGTCCGCTTTACGCAATATTACTTGCATTTTTTTTCAATACAATTCAAAACCTATTTATACCTAAAATGTATGCATGTTGAATAGCCATACAACCTTTCCGAACTACGTAGTAAGTAATTTTTCTTAGTTAAAGCATAATTGCACAACCTACTTTGCAATTTCTGTATAAACTGCTCAATTGTTTGTTATCTGAATCATCAATTCATCTGTCCTAGAAAAATCGCTAAATGTAATGACAATTTCGCCAAAACAGACTGTCATCAAATCTGTTTGGCATTGCGAAACTCACGCGTTAAATAGCTTCGGACTTTGCACTCCGTTCTAGATCTAACCCGAAATTCGGCACAAATTAGTTCCAATTTCCGAACGACTCTAAAATGATTCGTACTGTTAAACTTCCCAATTGGCTGCGGACTTTGGACTATACCGTCACTTTTGTTTGTCATAACAATACCTACTACTGGCCGTTATTGGTGGTTAGGTTAGTGACAATTTGTTATCTGGGTTTTATTTATCAACCATCTGTATGCTTAACACGATATTTATATCATTGCAAGTTTGTAAGTCAAATGATAAGTAAATGTAAGTATGTACTTATAAAAGCTTTATTGTTTCGTATAATAAACTACCTACACACATACCTTGGAATACTTACTTAATTCAAAATGGACAATAACTTTTTATACGACTAAAAAATCATAATTACCAAAAAAAACATAAAATCTAGTGGACCCCAACATCCCATTACCCTTTATCTGACTATAACAATAGTTAATATTGTATTAGTGTAACTGAACAGTATGATGATTACTTGCCTACTTTGTTAGAGTTGTTGTTCTACATAATATTTAATTAAATCAAAGTACTACCTATACCTTTAACTCGATTTACCACAGCGAATTCACGGGCAGAAACTGGTTACTAATGAGTATTTCTCATAATAATTATTGTACTGTGACGAAAATTATTTTACAAAAACGAAAATGTAAGAATTTATTACTACACAAGTGTACAGTGTCATTATATAAATACTTAAATATTAAAAAAATAATGCCTACTTGCACCAAACTATCAAAGTTTCTAAGCAATTACTTTACTCGGTTAACAGATCCTAACGTTCTGAATTTGGACCGTTAAGAACTGCAAAGCTAGTAATGTGATTGCTTAGGAACTTTGAAAGTTTGGTGTAAGTCGGCATAAATATTCTGAACTCTGAACCTTGATTAAAACCACCTGCTCTGTAAAACTGTCGGCTTCATCTCGTTTGTATCCTTTCCCATGTTCTTCATAACTTTCACTCAAGTTAATTCGGACGAGCGCTTTCGCAAAGTCGTGTTACGCAGACATTGCTGACATCACAAGTCCGTAGGCTACCTAAGTACGACTTGTTGTTGTAAGGTAATAAGTAAGCTAATAGATACTTGACCACCTGACTTCCGCGTTACATAATGAAATTAACAAATATGAACCTGTCCCATTTACCGTCATTATGGGTCGAAACAAGACACCAAATAACTACTCGTACTAGGTTTAACCTTTGCTGGGTGGAATCAAGAAGCATATTTTTCCACGTGCACTGAAAATGAAAGCCTCAAAAAATCTAAACAAAGTGAAATTTGTTTAGATTTTTTGAGGCTTTCATAGATTGGGAGTTGGGTTGAGTTGAGTTGACTACCTACTTGGTATTGGGACCGCGGTCCCAATCGACGGATCGATTTAATTTTATTATTTCTTCCGGTTATTGGGACCGCTCTCGAAATGAATGAAAAAATCTATTCTTCAAGTCAAGTAAAATACAGTAAATTCAACGTACAATAGCCTTTGATTGAAAAAAAAAATTGAGCCCAGTGAGTGAGACAACGATAAATAACTAAGATTTTGTGGTATGGAAAGGACGGTAACCGAGCTGAAGTGTATTGATTCAGTTGGTGTTAACTGACTCACTTGGTCGATTTAATTTTTGTATTTAGTTAAGCTACCTATTTAGCGCATTACGGAATTTTCAATAATAAATAACACTATATTTTGTTTTATCATTAAATTTTTGACCGATAAAATCCAATGACATTTTCGCTTGGATAAGGATTTAATCTACAAGGCACCTATCAAGGTAGCTTACTAAGATGTTTCTAGAAAAACAAACAACATATCAAATATTAACTGTTCTGTTAGGTCTATCTATATAATCTACCTTCCGAAAACCCCTCCATCATTAAATCGTTGAATTATTTTTTTGACATTGCTATTACGGCAACATTGGTAAGTGAAATTTGCCATAATATTTTTGTATTCATCCAAAACCTCCTTTCTAAACGAACAAATTATTGTCGGGTAGGTAAGGTTACTGCTACGTGATATCCTGCACGCTGCAGCAGGCAGGACCTTGGCTTCCATCGCCAGCGTCTGTGTCTCACCTCACAGCGACCTCACGTAACCTGCCTCCTAGCATTCTATACATTTAAATATTATGTATTTTTTGCTGCTATTACCTTTGTTTCTACCTGCCTTCCGGGACTTTAGAACAAAGGATTAATTTTCAAGTTATTTTCCGTCTTCATATTCCGTTTAGTATCTAGGTGTAAGGTACATACTTAACTTAGTACTTTAGTATAGGAGGCATGCATATTGTACAGGTTCGGATATAGGATATCCTGTAGTAAATAGGAATCTTATGTCCACTTACACCAAACCCAAGCAATTATTTGACGACACCGTGGCTTAGTTGGTAGTGACCCTGCCTACGAAGCTCGGTGTTCCGGGTTCGATCCCCGGCCGGGGCAAATATTTGTGACGAACACAAATGTTTGTTCTCGGGTATTGGGTGTTGTGATGTGTTGTATGTGTCCATGCCACCTGCGACACAGGGAATCCTAGTGCAGGGGTGTGAGTGTGTGAATGTTTATGTTTATGTTATTTTACTCGCTAGGAAGATTTTAGCGTCATGAATCCGTATCGTTATACCTTCCTAGCGATTGCTTAGGAATTTTGACAGTTTGGTGCAAGAAGCCACTTAGCTTTAACCCTAGGTGGCTTTAACTTACATACAGCATACAGGGTGTAATAAGACTGACTAAAACGAAAACCACGCGTTCGGACTATTTTTTTTAGAAGACGTTACCCTGTATAAATTAGATTATCATCTTTGATACATATAGTAATACATATAATATATTAATATTTATTAAATAATTTGATAATATTTGATACATAATAATATTTTATCTCATCATTGTTTCACTAATAAGTAGTAGGTAGTACGTAGATAGACGTATTATATTACACGTACGTTACGTTACGTAGTAGTGATGAAATATTATGATCAATCCAGTAATTGTACTCAATGAGTGGCATTAATTAAACAATTTTGAGTGACCTCAGATAACCCCGCTTCCGAGATGGTTAATGACCTATGTGACGTTATCTTTGAAAAAGGTGATAACTAAACCACATGTTACTATAATGGTAACATTGTGATAACTGCAGAACTTGATAACTAGTGCGTGACCCCTACATGTATTATCGAACTACTGCGTGGTGTTTCTTAGAAAAAAATAAAGAGCATAGTACCAAAAAATACTAACTAATCCTAGTATAGTTCAAACTTTTTCGTTTAAAACAGATAATGTTTAAAAATACCTACCTATTTAAACGAAACACGAATCGCTTCTTTTTCTGTTAGATCCTTCTACAAGCTCGTGGCAATTACTAAATGTGCGGAAAATTTATATTTTTTAACACTGTGACCCTATACGATATGTATGATATTTTACATAGTTATAATATGTATGTAACATCGTGTTGTCACAAGCACTCTTGACATCATTATCACATAACGAGCTTATTGTCATAAGACACGCATAATAACGCATAAATGAGTATAAAGCGCATGTTTCTTGAATTTGAGAATTTATCCAATACGTAAAATAATAAGTTTACCTATATAAAACCGGTATAAAATGTTTTTTTAAATAACTTACGATGTATAAATAACTAATGACTGACCTTTCAAAAATAGGTAGGTAGATTACCTTACCTACCGTTCTTTTTTGTAACTTATCTTTAAGATACTTATAGTTATGTCCATCTAAAACTTTGAATATAGAATTAAAACAAGACACAAAATTGGTATTTACGTATTCTATCAGTTAACTATGAGTTATAGAACAAGTACAAGCTCTGCTTAAGTTGGGGCTAGATGTCGTTGTGTAAAATGTCCAAAATATATTTATATTTAGTTATTTAAGTATTAGAATAAGACTAAAACTTCTAATAACATTCAAAGTTTTATTTGTTAAAATAAATACATGAAACGTCCGTGTTGAATACCAATTTTGCAATTGTATTCAAATTGTGAATTACCTTATACCATATACAGTGTACAAGAACGATGTGTTACCTTACCTATTACACACACAAATATACAAAAGTAAATTGTACACTCTAAGTTCGCACAAACAACGCAATAGCAGTCCAAAGCATGAGCCCTGATGCACTCCCTAACCAAATTTCCAGTTACTTTACTAAAATGCTTAAATTACAGTTTTATACATTTATATTCATACAAGTTAAACAATAGCGGGCTGAAGCGTGAACCTTGAGGTACGCCCGGGTAATGTTCATTATGATTATAACAATAACGTAGCAGCGGTCACATACAAACAACTAACGTAACACTCCCCTCTACCAAAATATGTAAGCGCAAATAGAAAAGCTACCTTACATACATTTTACTTATAGTAATACGTTTCTTGGGTTTAATTCGTCGGTGCTAGCTAGTATATAATAATTGTAATTATTTTACACAAGTATATAAAAACCTTACTTTGGCCTTCGAGGCTTCGACTAGTTCCAATGTGTTCATTGAATCTACGAAGGTACAACAGCGCTACCATACTGGACCTCAGTGGGTCGCGCACTTGAACTCTGTAGTTTGAAGTCGACTTTGGTATTTTCCATTCGTAAATTTTTATGAGACTATAATCTACTGTGACATTAAATTTGTATTTATTTTAGTTTAATACACTACTCACATCTACATTACTAAACCATTAGTAAAGCTATCAAAAGATCTGAATAAAATGTTTTACGTATTAAACAAATCTGGGACCTTCTCTATCTTATCCAAGCCAGCGCAAAGGTTTAGTATATTGTATCTACTCGATAGGAAAGCAGTATTGATCATTTTGGGGTTGCCATATTTTATGTATCACGTCACAAGTCAACAGCGTGATAATTTGGAATAAGTCCAAAGCATACGAAGCTTGTCGCACTTACAGTGTCATTGGCCAGGGCATACTTTACAGCTTAAATATTTATGGAGATGACATTTCCATTCCACCTTTGTCACTACTTCCATTTGTGACTCAAGTTGGCAGACATTTAAAATCTTTATTGAGCATTTTGACTTTGTTGAGGTGAATAAACCAACGGAATGAAAAAAATGGCAGTTTTCCATTTCTAGCTTTCCTATTTCGGATTTCCAATATTTCAGACATATATTGTTTCAAAGTATTTTTGGATTTATGTATCCTAGAATAAAAGAAGTTTATGTGTTCGTATTTATTAATTATTGCTCTAAATTTAGTCTTTCAATAATAATCTTTTTCCATTGTTAATTAAATGCTTCCTACGATAATGTAGAAAATCTATTTAATTCGTCACACACACACATACTCGCAATAATAGACTTTTTTTACTCACAGTGGTCTCGAAAAAAACCAAACTAATTGATTTCTATGAAGTTAGTATTTAAGTCAAATTTATCTTATCAAAAAAGTGTTAAGTGCAATTACAAATATTATCATATTATATTATCATAGGTATAAAAAATTCATGAAAGATTAAAAGATTTACATAAATCTAACTATGTCTCGATAAGTTAAGTTGCTACGTGGTTTATAAGATAACTGATATGAACCGTGACGTCTGTAGATAATGATTATTATTAAATATAGGGCCTTTATTATACTAGATAACATTTTTTTCCTAGTAACATATCTAATAATAATAATAATTTGTAAAAAAACAATTGTTTATATTTAATAAACAATTGTGTTTTTTTGTAAATGTGTAGTATTGTCAATAAAGATATAAAAATTATAAATGATTAATATTATATTCATTATTTATATTTATTATAATGATTTTATCCATTCAACCTTTTTTCATTTTTAAAGGTATTTTATATTATTTTGTATGTAAATGTAAATAATAATAAGTAAATAAATTTAGTATCTTAAATTGTAATATATAACTATATCAATAAAATTTAATTCAAATCATGATTGATTATTAGAAGCCTCCTTGTTTTAAAAATACCATAATCGAAGATGGCTACTATTTTGCGTGCGAATTTCTATTATGCGCATATAAATCCGCTACGCAAGGACAACTGGCTATCTGAGATTCATAAACATAGCAAGTTATATGACTTCTGCTTACCAATTACATTGTTTACATGGCGCATTTATGGTAATAAGTAATTACTAGGTACCACAGAAAAGAAAATATACCTACCTATATACAATATAGGTAAACAAAGCAACAATATCTTGGCTGAAGCAACTGCAGTATTTTAACAAAGGACATCCGCTCATTTCTCAAAAAGTATTTTCTATAAATTGCTTTTTTGTAATGTCATATCATTGAAAGTTAAAAAACTACTTTACCTAGTGATTTTTTTTTAAATAGCTACACATTGGTCAAAAGCTAACAAATAAAATTGAAGTTTTTTTTTTGGCAAATCAATAAATTAATTGGAACCTACATATCTACTGAAGATATTAAATTACAATATTGTAATAATGTGCGCAGAATATATTGGAATTTATCAATTTATTGAAAATAACATTAAGTAGAACGTATTGACTAGGTAGGTGGTACCTAACCTACCTAACTAACCTACTGGTTGCGAGCGACTGCGCAGTATTTTGAAAAATGTCGTATTGTTATTGTATACGTTTTCAATTGATTTTATTGATTATATTAGATAAATATATTTTCAGAATAATATATTTCATAAATATAAGTAAGTATACTCCTACCTACCTACCTACCTACATGCATAACGTTTGACTTATACATTAGGTCACGATCTAAAAGGTGGGTATAATAACACTACAAAAATAGCATTTTTAACGATGTTCTATTTCACCTTCAAAGGCAGTGTGATTGAATTCGCAAAAGTCGTAAGCAATGTCATTTTCGGACAAATTCAATAGGTACACTATAGAACATATTTACTAATAGATCCATGTTTTTTTCCACTTTCTAAAATTTCGAAACACGCCAAAATCGTCTGAAATTTACAGGTCAGCGTGCCCGCTGAGAATGCTATTTCTGTCCAACGCCTTTGTATATCTGGTCGATTAGTCTGACGATTTGTTGAGTACATCTTGTTCGGTGCATTATAGTTGTGTGTAGACTGGTCTGTCGACTGATCGAGCGTGGCTGAGCACGCAGCGGCCGCGTGGCACCTCCGTGACCGCGGGTAAGAGAGAGGTGACGTTAAGAATGAGATAGAGAGAAAACATCTGGGATGGGATGCATTGCGTGTGTGTACAGACGCAATGCATCCCACTCTCACATAACACACTTGTGTCTGTGATTTAATCGTTTTTTACAGCTGTTCTATTTTAGCAGATGAATCTGAGGCATTGTATTGCACTTGGCAATAACTATTGCTAGTCAATTTCGTTATGCTGCAATAATATGCCCTTGAGTAAGTGTTCATGGAGTAATGACTTGAGTTGACATTTTGAAATGCGGTATAGTAGGCTCTACTGTGTGTGGCTCTACCTCAAAGGGAAAACGATAGAGAAAAGAGTGTAGCTATAGTACCTACAAACAAATATGGACTCATTAAAATTACTCACTAAAGGGACGGAAGGTTTTCGAGTCTAATGGGTAGGTTATGTAATGTTATGTATAATAAATATCATTAACGAATTTGAATTTGATAAGTAGGTAAGTACACTTGATGTAAACAAGTATCGGATTATACCCTGATTTTAATAACAATAGGTATACTGCGGTGCGAAAATATAACTTTATTCAATGTGTAACTAAACATAACTACGATCATAAAAAGAAGATCAAATTACAGATTCTTGAATTTTATTGCTTTATTATTCTCGAGCTCGTTGTTTTTCCTGAAAATCAGTACAGTACAAAGGAAGACTTTTTGCGTTCTACTCGCTTGACAATTCTTAACGGTCAGAATCTGTACTGTTAAGAACTACCAAGCGAGTAAAGTAATTTCTTAGGGACTTTGACAGTTTGGTGCAAGTAGCCATAAGTCTCACAGTTTCGTCTATGTAATCGAAAACTTTCTTTGCTAACCGTACTCTTCAGATGCAATTTGGGAATAAAAATATTAATTATTTTTTAGTACTAAAATTTTGCAGCCGATTAGAATCAATGTATGAAACATAAGCTATACGTGGCTATTCTTACCACAAAGTTTAAAATGATTTGTATTTGGCTCGTGACATCTGTCAACGTCACTTTCATCTTAGGTAGATTCATCTTTTAAAACAAGTGTAAAACTGTAGTGACGTAGAGAATCTATTTTAATCATTGTTGGGTCTGTTGGTGATTGATTATGTTCATAATTAGCATACAAGTCTCAATGATGTTGCTAATGCAGTTTTCATTACATACATAAAATCCAACAGTGACATTTGACTTAATAAATTGAATGTATGAACCACTTTGATCTTGTTATGTCGCAAATCAAGATGTTATTGGATTGCTAAATCATTGAATACTTCTTCACCTTATTATTGTTTAACGTTTTGTATATATATTAAGATTTTTAATAGGTATTTATCATTAGATATTTTCACGTCTGTGAACAAACGTATGTGGTTATAAAAAGTGAAACTCTACCGATCTCTCTGGTAGAGATTCAATCAGTTTCATCTGTGGTATATAGAAATAATCACTACCTACTAGAAATCAGTAGGTACTAGTATGCATGGTTTGACAGTTATCGTCTATCAAACATACATACAAACGCCAATTTTCCCAGTATGTAAACTCCGTCACTTCGCTCGGTCAATTACGTTCTGCAAACCCTACCATGTCGAACTGAAAAAGAAATGAAATGACACTTAATATTAACTTAAACATAAGTTGTTTATTTTTGTGTTTGTTTACCCAAATATAAAAAAAATAATACTTATTCAATTCGTCAACTATCCAAAGTGACGTGTGGAAGAGTTTGTGTTGGATGAGCTGTTGATGAACGACTCAATTTTAAGTTAGCTAAATGGTTAGTTATGAAACATTTACTTGTACATATGGAGCTTTGATTATTTACCCGCGTATGAAAATATTTCGTTACGTTGCTTTCAAATTACGAACTTCAAATAGCTCACAAAGTTGAAGCAATGATAAATCGTAACCACAATAGGATCTTACTATATCTACCTACTTAATTATAAAAAAGTTGGTATAGACAAACCTGGACAAAAAATAAGTTGTTTGAAGTTTATAGCCAATCACAATATACACAATAGGTACATTCTACAATGGCCTTTGGTATAATGATTAATGTCATTGAAAAGGTATTTGAATTATTATAGGTATCTATTCTTTGTTTGAGTGAACAATTATCCAACAACGGTTTGTAGATAATAAATTGAATAATAGTAATAGTAGAATAATAGTTATTTCTACTAATTTAGTAGGTAGGTGTCTAAAGTAAAGTTTATTGACTTGGGCTGGGGTCCAGTTATTAAATAAAAAATCGTATCGAAGACTTTCTTTGCTAACTGTACTAGAACTCTTCATATTCAATTTGGGAATACATAGTTTTTGGTACTAAACATTTGCAGCCGATGAATAATTATTGCACGATTTTTTTTTCGGGAACAATTGCCTCAGATATAACTGAGAACAACACATTATAACAATACATTAAGTTCCTTTAATTATAATTATACAGGTTGTATTTTTTTTCGTTTAAATATTGTTAAAAACATTCAACAGTGTGATTGCGTAGTTTTAGTTTTTGGGAGTAGTCGTATAACACCCTGTATTATATTTGGCCTATGAATACTAATAAGTAGCTGAAATTAAAGCATGCCTCTATAATTAAGATATTCATAGTGATCACTCATAATAACACTTAACACTTATCATAATTATAACACCTAGGTAAAAAATTTGATAAATATCTTAGTTAGCCCAACATATTATTATTGTATCTAGGCGAAAACGTTTACCTGCAATCTTGCATGTCCTAGTTATGTTTCTAGGTCATGTTTTAATTGCTGAGTAAATCTAGACGGAGCTGATGACAGTTATGTACTGAAGCTGTGGTCTCCACGTGGAGAACCAATTACCTACAATGATTGCATCCTCAAACCTCATCAAGAATCATGCGAATGATGAACCTAGTTTTATTATGCCACATTAGCTAACATAGAATGGGAAGTTCTTAAAATGCCTTAAGAAAAGTTTTAGTACGAATATAAAAAAATCTACCTAGTTCATTTGTTTTTTTAGGGCCATCATGCCTAAATTTTGTTTTACAGTAAAAATTCAGTCATTTATTGCAAATAAATATGTACACTTACGCCTTAGGGCTATGGTATACTAAACTTATACCCTGTTGGGCACAACAACTTTACTTAAATATGATATTTTTATATTGAATTTGAAAAAAGTGTTTTTGTGATTTTTCAGTGGTTTTGTGTTGTAGAGATTTGTTGTCTTTTGCAAAGAATGCATGTGTATAACTGTATAATTTTAGCGATGAAGGTAAAATTAAGTTCTCACTGAGAATTCTCGAAAATTCTCTCAAATTAAGAAAATCTTTGTGCTGCATTGTTATGAAACCCCGGTTCTCACTCACAGAACCCACGATACCTTGATTATCAGTTTCGTTCGCGTCAAGGCTTTCTAAATGCCTTGAGCATAAACATAATACATGTATTGGCTCAAACTGTACCTATAATTATATGATAATTTTGAATAATTGTTAGTCATAGCTGTGGTTATGGGAGATATAGTACCAAAATAAATTTAGATGGATGGAATCAATAATAAACTTTCTGAAACCATTATCTACTTTGAAATAATTTTGGCAGACATTCTGCGAACAGCAAATAAATATAATTCTATTATTAATTGAATACTAGCTTGGGTAGGTACTAGGTACTTACTCGTAGCTTCGAGTGCGAAGAATTGTGATAGAAATGCCTCTGCTAGATCGTAAGCTGTATCTATAAATACCAATATTTCCAGCTGAATCGGTTGTTTTGGTGTGATTGAGTAGGTAAGAACTTATCCATTCCCGCAAACTTTCTTGTTTTTTAGAAACATAATAAACTATAGCAATTTAATTTTCATTTTTATTTAACATCTTTATGATAATGAATAAGTTTCTAATCATACGTTAACTAACAAGACTACTTTCTCCTTAAATAAATTGCCCAACTTTAAATAGTTCGGCTATTATGCTATATTATTTTGACTACACCAATGTTATTACCTTGATGAGCTTAGATTGCGCAAAAACAAGGCTAGATTCTTAATCTCCGTATTTTACAGCCGTTTAAGTGTAATCATTGAAAGGTTAAAAATTGCAAAACATCGTTTTAAACGGCCACTTTGGGGGCTACTTCTTATATTCTTGCTCTTGGCTAGTTTGATAATGGATACACTAGATTTTTAGGAAATTCTAAGTCGTAATGCATTTCGTTTGTTACAGATATGCGAAAAGCTCGAAATAGGCGCAGAAGCAGACTACTTTGGCCTGCGCGTGTCCCCCGGATCAGGCCCCTCAAGATGGCTTAACTTAAGGAACCCCCTCGATCCCCACCGAATCCCTGGAGGTCGCCTCGATCTTCGCGTCAAGTTCTGGGTTCCGCCTCACCTCCTGATCAACGAACCCACCCGCCACCAGTTCTACCTTCAAGCTAAACTAGACCTCACCGAAGGTAGATTAGTCGTCGCTGATTTGGAAGTCGCCAGGAAGATCATCGCTTACATAGCTCAAGCTGAGACCGGAGATTGTGACGCCGAAGACCCGCCTACACATATCTACGAAGAATGTGATAAAATCGGACCTCAGGGCGAGAAGCCCGAAGACCACGTTGACAAAATCATCGATTACCATTGCGAGATAGCAGGGATGAGAGCATCGCAAGCCGAATATAGACTGTTGAAAGAGATCTCAAACTTAGAGTCGTTTGGAGAAGAGCTGTTCTTTTGCAAGCCAATTACGCAGAGCAACAACGCCCACAATTTGTACAGTCACCTTCTTTACCACGTGCAGCAGGCAGAAGAACCCAGGGCGAGGGATGACCAAGAAATTGACGGCAGCGCGACTGTCGGCTGTTTGGCATCAGGGCAGAGCGGCGGGGGCTGCGGTTGTAGACTGAGCACCTGCGTTGGAGTGGGACCTCATGGCCTAGTGGTGTACAGGCCGGCGTGCAACGGAGAGCAGGATATCGGAGTGGAAAAACAAAGGTGAGTTTTGTTGGAATACGTTGAGTTACCAGTAGCCCTGTATCTTTGCTTGGCATTCATTTGTATATCCGGTAAATTTTGTACATCCGGTTGCATATCCGAAATCAATAAAATATTCGTTCCGGATATGGAATGTGTCGCTAATGGTCGTGTGCATTTTTGGCTGAGATTATGGCAAAGTAGGAACATATCATCAAATTTTATTGAAACTGAATATTCAGAAGGCATCGATACCGGAATGTCATGCATTATTATCACACAATGCCAACAACGTATTCTCATTTTACTTCCAAGAAATATTCTAATCAGATAATCTTTGTTATTGTTTAATTGTTAGGTATATATATTATTTTCCGTGTTACTGCGTCGAAACAAAAACATTCAAAATTTTGTCTGAAAGTACTTACTGGTTTATTCTGTTATCGTTGTTGTATTTCGTGCTTCGACTATCTTTATCTAGGTTGTACTTCACGACTGCTTAACAACGCACTATTGTTTCAAGATAAACCTATTTACGCAAATAAGATAGTGCCTTTGAGTGAAAAATGTATTGTTCGATTAGATATACAAAACATGTTTTTTATAACGCATTATCCATAACTTTTCTTTGTTTAAAAATGCGGTCAAATACATTGGGTCAAAGTCTAAATTTTAATTGGCTAGACTGGCGTATTAATTTATGTGAATGACCTTTATTAATTCATATAGCTGCTTCATTATCGGCTATTATTAGTGGAGTACCTCAGGGGTGTTAACTTGACCCCTTGTTTTTCAACCTACATACACGTTTACACTGTACCTCAATGCACGTAAGATACTAGCTAAGGACTTATCAATATTGTCATTATCTTATCTGAATTAATCGAGTGTTTGGTTTACGTCAATTTGTACTGCAATATACCTAGTACTTATAGGGTTTAAAATAGAATATGAAAATCAAAAGGTCAAACAATAGAATTTGTATTGAACATTAGCATTGTCAATATTTGGATAAAATGTTGCTAACCACTTAGCATCTACCATGAATAATATCACTTATTTTAGAATATTCGAGAGTTTCTACTGAATCCTATACATATTGATATTGATACAAAAAGTTAACTCACTGTATCCAGACTTTGTTTATTAATTTGATACTTACGTTATTTAAAAACCAAATTCCAACATGAATTCCTCAAATAATATGCAAGTGTCTGAATAGTGTAAACGTTAATTCTACCTATACATTACGTTTGTATGTTTAATATCCTTCAAAAGACCTGTACCTATCATTTAATCTCTCTTTAGAACTTCCTTCTACGGAAACATAAATCGCAACCATGCTGTTACATTTTGGAAATTATTAAAACCACTAAGATTCTTATATTTCGTCGTTTGTTCTATGCATAAGTTTATGGTGTTCCTATTGTAATAATCATACGTCAGCGTATCTTACATAAAAGGAATTCTTGTCTTCTCACTCGTTTAAATCATTTCCATGACTTTCTAGTTTTAATGAGTTGTTTTTGTTGACAGCATCCCCTACACAGCAATCCACCGCGCGCAGTCCGTCCGGCGCGTATTCCAGATGACGTACGTCACCGGCGAAGGCAACGAAGCCCCCCTTCACATCAAGATGGCGACTTCCGGCCAAGCAGCGGCGTTGTACCGCGCCGTCACCGAAAAGCACGCCTTCTACTGCTGCGAGACCGTCAGGAGCGATGTCACTGAGCAGTTCATTAGGGACTTGAAGGTGAGGATTCACATCATCATCATTAGTATCATCATCTTCATCTGCGTCATTATCTTCATCAAGCTGGATTTGAAGGATTCGCAAGGGGCAGTAGGCCGGCCAGATGTGTCGAAGAATGGACTTGTGTTCTTCAGTCAAGACCACGTCTTGGCAACCGTAAGGCGTGTACTTGTATAAGATGACTTCCGGTTAGATGAGCGACGATCTGCGCACTGGAGCATCCATATGACCTTAATTTTATCATCAGCAGTCAGCCTTTTTAAACTTCGTTATTTTTTGCGGCCAAAATCAATTTCAAAATGGTGTATGCAATGATATCATCGGTAACTAAGTACTTCTTTTACTTTGGACTTTGCTCTCGATAATTGGAGATTAATCATGGGAAGACCCGGTTTTGAACTGAGCAATTTTATAACTGCCTATTCTTAGTATTCGCTATAGGAAATACAATAACCAGTGAATGACGTTATAGGAAAAGATACTTGATTGCCTAATAGACAAGATTTGAGACATGAACCTTTTCAACTACATTGTTTTTGGTTTTTTATTACCCAGCCCTGATAACAAGTATAGGCAGTGTACGTCATATGAATTATAATGATTTATAATGGACTTCAGACCATGGGGGCGTGTCGTTATGACCTAATATGGTAATTTTGAGCAATTTGCCGGCAATTTGAGTAGGTTGTTGAGGCTATTCGAGTAAACGTTCGGAAGTTAATTCGGGTTTACCGGACTTATAAGACGTTACCCGTTTTTTCCAACAAATTAAATAATGTTACTTAATGAGTAAAAAATTGAGGTGTCTAATCTATCAGCTTGTGTTCATTTGCTTTGGTCTTTAGCTTCATGAAAGCGAAGTCAAATCAATAATTTATCATTACATCATCTTTCACCTCTTACCGTTCGCCTCGTCGTTTACAGATTTCAGACCAGATGCAAACCAACAAAGGGACGTATTCTCCTGCCAAAGAGCATTGTGAAGACACTGTGTTCTGGTTTATAGGACTCTGTAGCTGGTGAAATTACTGGCCTTTCGAGACCATCAAAATTTCTCACGCTGGCAATGCTTCACCGGGCTATGTTATTCTAAGTCCTGTGTGTATTTTGGCAGGCATGATCCCTTCCCGTCACTGCGCCTGGCTTATTGACCCCTTTTCAACCGACTTCAAAAGAAGAGTAGATTATCGATTCAGTTGTTTTTTTACTGTTTGTTACCTCATTGCATTAATTAAATTTACACACCTGAAATATGTTCTACCTTCAGAGGTAGAACATACTTAGGACACCAATTTATTTAAGACCATATTATATTGTACTTGTGTTTTGGCAAATACATTATTTTATCTTTATCCTTTTATCTTTATCTCAGAACCTTGTTTGACCGATTGATTTATTTTTGTTTGGGAGGATATACTTTCAGATTGATCCCATAGAAATTTCATCAAAATCGGTTCAGGAGCTTCGTTTCGATATCAAAATAACTGAAAAAATATGTCGGCGAAGTAAACGAAATTGCATATTTCTTCTACTTCTAATCCCTTACTTTTCAGTGATGTTAACGGTCTCTAAAACAGCCCAATTGAAGTCGGTTGTCTGTTTTTGTAAAACCCTGATTATGTAAAGCATGTTCTTTTTATTTCCAGGGTACGATAGCGTCCATCTTCAAGGATTCGTCGACGCTGGGCCGGCGTTACGTGTTCGACATCGTGCGCACGTGTCGCGAGGTGCACGACCGTGCGCGCCGTGCACAACATCACCGGGCACGTCACATCTCCGCCGCTGAACGAAAGGTAAGAAGCCTACGTTTAAGTGAATTTGTTTCTATCTTCAATTTGCTATTCTGGCGACTGCTCACAGCTGAGCCCCCGTGGTATCGAACTAGAAAGTATCCTTTATATTTTCGCAGCTTATAAACTCTACCCATACCAAATTTCAGCTCATTCGTTTCGGTTCAGGAGTGATTGATTATGAAAATTAATTCAATTCAATTCATTTATTTACACAAAATATTTCACATAGGTCATACGTTTCTTATTTAATATCAGTATTGTTCTATCATTGTTAACCGTGATCTGTGTACTAAAGTTGGCATTCTTACTAAAATTAGTCTCTGCACGAAAATGGGTCTGTATACTAAAATTGACCTATGTATAAAGTGGCCCTGTGTACTTTAGTGGCCCTGTGTACTAAAGTAGTCCTGTGTACTAAAGTTGGCCTGTGTACTAAAGTGGGCCTTTGTACTAAAGTTGTTTATCAACAAATTATATAAATATATTTAGTAATAAATCCGCTTGAAGGTCGAAACTCTCGTTTCGAACTTCGGCGAGTCCACACCTCCTGATGATGCCTCGTGTAGAGGCGAAACACGTGTCGTATCTTTAAACTTTGGTTTTCTGTTCGTTGACTCTTTGGTTTAAATATAGTAATATGTACTAAAGTTCTAAACTAAAGTTAAGGTAATTAAAACCTTTGTTTAGAAATCAAGCGGATTTATTACTAAATATTTTTATATAATTTGTTGATATTTATGGATTTCCGCAAAGTAACGCCTGAATCAATCAATTATCTTAACCTGTTTACTAAAGTGGGCCTGTTTACTAAAGTTGGCCTGTTTACTAAAGTTGGTCTGTTTACTAAAGGTGTCATGTGTACTAAAGTGGGCCTTTGTACTAAAAGTAAATTTTCCTTCAGGAGTCGGCACCGCGGAGTGCGTGCGGCGCGGGCGGGGACACGCTGATGGCGTGCCGCGTGTGCATGGACGCCGGCATGGACACGCTGTTCCTGCCGTGCCGCCACGTCGTCTGCTGCACCCTGTGTGCCCCCAGGTATGTCTTATCATCAAACCAACACCACAAAAACAAACAAACATACACCAACCGTTAGACTTGGTTTACTAATACGGTCCCCACTTCCCATAGTACAAGCTCTGCTTAGTTCAAATTCAAATTCAAATGTTTATTTGCATTTTACGTTGTATATAATGGTCTTAAATTTCAATGAGTATCAAACGTACCGTACACCCTGTAAGGGCACAACACAATAGATATAGTTTGGAGCTAGATAATGTTGTGAGAAAGTTCAATTCAATCAATATATTGTAAAAGTTATGTATATTATAAAAGGCTTGAACCTGGTTGACTGACTGACAGAACGTACAGGCAAAACCGCGAAACGTAGAGACTTGAAACTTGGGTGTGTTCGTCAAAAGTTCAGGCGCGTAGAAGTAAGAAAGGAAGCAACAGAATAAACAGAACAAATTAAATTAATCATTTTATACATTTTTTTAGCCATAGCAAACCTATAAAACGATTTGAACCCTTCATTAATTTCTCGTAACCACCAAAAATAATCATGAACAAATTGGTAGAGCGGAGGCCGTCCTAAATAGTTTTCCTGTTCTCGAGCAACCTTTGTTCCCAACGGTTATCGGCTTCGCCAGCGGCTGACATCATCGCGATAATCTCGCCAGCGGCACCTGCTCATACCTGAAGCACGCTCGGTCGCAGTGATTTCATATTTGAGGCCGCCATTTTGAATCGTATAGGCTATCTTACTGGTGCTGCCATCTAGCGAACGATATCTAAACATTTATTGTAAAACCCAAAAACTTCGTTACTATAAACACTCGTGGAGAAAACTGTTGATGACAATTTCTTTTTTATAAACCAACTAGCATAAGCCCGCGCTTTCGCCCGCGTTGATATATTATAGGTACATATAAAACTTTCTAACACGAGTGTACGTACGTATGCGCTAAAGTTCGCATAGTCTATGTTCAGACTCGCCAAGATACGTCGGCCGTATTGTACCTTTATTTATATGCTAAAAAGCGTCTATGACACACGGCTAGTTGTATTGGCCCTGCTGTCCCTAGTTATTTTGTTTCTGTCTGAAATTGAGTAAGAAAGTATACAACGTAAATTTTTAAGTCTCGAAGACACGGCTTTTTTACAAGCCGATAGTTTGCGAATTTAAAAGCTAGCGAGTGAGGGAGTTAGCTTTCGGGAAGGATTGTCAATTAGTAGATTGTAAAAAGCCGATGACACAGAGCGAGTTTACAAGCTACAAGCGAACTCGTTGGCTTGTAAAAAAGCCGTGTGATATCGAGGCTGAATTAATAGCAGCAGATTTGCTGTATGGATTAATTTAACGATTTTTTTCTTTGTTTCAGATGCAGTCGTTGCCCGCTCTGTCGTTCGGAAATAGAGAAACTTATGCACATTTTCCTGCCGGTTGAATACGAGAAGAGTCAGGGTCTTATCATCAAATGAACGAAGACATGGTGCTTGATCGCTGATGAAATTAACAATCGCTCGATTGATGTGAATGATTCGATGTGAATAATTCGATGTGAATGATTCGTTATGAAACGGGATCGAAAATGAGACCCAAGTGGAATATTCCAGTTCTGATTTAAAAATTGTTGTGTATTTGGAAGATCATGTTTGTAAATTGAAGATTCTTTGTGCTCAAATATCTGTAAAGTATACCAAATGGTGGACTCTAATAAGAAATACATAATAAGAAAATGTGGCCTCTTTCGAAGGACGAAGCGTGGCCTTTACCGTGGCCTTGTGTGTGTGTGGTCTAGTCTACGACTTGATAGAAATGCATTTTTAATAATACTTACCTACAATTATGTAAAATTAGGTACTTATTAATCATAAGCATCCAATAATATTATGATTATGTTTTTTCTAATAACACCAATAACAACAGTATCTATTATTTCCGTATTCCTTCGTTTTAGAAGGGCTGTATCTAGATTTATTTCTGTAAGTTAGATATGTAACTGTAATTATTAATAACACCCTGTAGTTAAGACTATTTCTGAAATCTATACCCTGAGTTTTCGGGAGCATTCTTATTACACCCTATATGAAAGTGTTTTCATACTAGGTAAGGTTAACTTGGCTGAGGGTAAATATTGGAAAAAGATAAACAATAGGTATTAGCCGTAAAGAATGCATTTTGGAGAAATAAGTATTTACCTAAAGATCACTGCTATGTTTGAGCCATTTAAAAAAATATTACCAGTACCTACCTACCTACCTATTGATATACCTACACGTTTTAGGGATTATCTTTTTCGTACTTTCTCGTGTTAGTAGGTAGGTACATGATCAGAACAAGTTTTAAATTAAGTTTAATATGTTTGTAGGACCTATGGTCTATTAAGTTCAAATAAGGTTTAATTTAAGATGATTAAGAATACTTACACAAGGAATATGAAGGACAATAAAGCCATAATTCTAACAATAGTGGTTTTCTTTTATAACAGAACTAGTCTAGTAGTCATCTAAATACATTAGCCACACTCCGGGCAAAGAAAAGAAATTAAACTTTGATTGTTTACCCTCACTATTCAAAGGATCTCAGTTACGCATTACGTTTAGGCACGTGTAAGTAACATACAAATGTAGGTACTATAGACGGAGTAGAATACTTCAGTACTCTAGGTAGTAGGTACAATATTGTAGGTAAGCAAGTTTAGTGAATGAAAAGCGAAGTTGGTGAAAGAAAAACAACATACGCATCTTGCCTTTTTCAATATACGTTTACTGTATAGAGCCATCTGTGATTAATTTATCGCAACTATTTCATTAAAACTACGATTCGTGGTTAAAACATTTGCAATATCAACAATAGGTGGCGCTTTAAATAATTTCGAATGAGTTTTTTTATGAATATAATTATTAATGATTAAGAAAAAAATTCATAAAATAAATTAAAATTTTATTTCCTATCTTAAATAACGCATACCGATACATAGTATAGAAGCTCTTTGCGCATACCTAATAATATATATTTTAATCAAGAAAATAATGTTTTAGCATTCTGTGCAAACAATCAAACTAAAATTGTCTATGGTTTATACGGAATGTTGCCAAGTTATGGTAATCTCCTTACATGTGAGCAGATTATAACATACAGCATCTATTTGACTATTTCTAGGTTTTATTGCACGCCATTTAACATTGTGTTAGGTTTATAACAACCTAGTCTTCTCACTCATCCCAATGAGTACATATTTTTTTTTCACCTAAATATTACATATTTTTTTATCAAATATATATATATCATTTTTAACATAATATCTATTATAAATATCACATCATTTAAAAATAAAATTATTTAAACAACTAATTATTAACTTTTTTAAATAAATGTAAATAACACGGCATATTTAACATATCAAGATCACATTGTATTTCGTTAAAAAATTTATGAGAGACAAGCTGCCCTTGTGCGCAACTTCATTTTTAAAATTATTTTCTTACTAGTCACTTCAAGCTCTTGACGGGAACATCCTCAAAGTTTTACATCTCTACGTTCAGTGTCTTGGCCTATATATTATTATCTGTCAGTCCATCATCATCAGACTCAGAAAAAAAGTCAGTCAGGTATATATGCCTTTTGATTAAATTATAAAGATTGATGGAATAGTTGTTTTTACCATGGTTTTATAAGCATGCATGCATTTTACTGCAGTGTCGTACTTAGGTAGCTGTCTGTATCATTCACTTGATTGTTTGATGAATCTGTCATTTTGAATGAAATAGGGTGACCGGTGTTGGTGTGGGGAATTTAATTATTCAGTTCTAGCAACACTGCCTTCTGTCCGCACGAACGCAAGCAAGATGGCCGCCAATTTATGTGAACGGTGAACGCAAGGACAAGTAGAAAAGTGTTATCCGTTTGTGATTTAGTTTTTTGTGATAATAACTTTTAGTTCTAAGTATTGATAAGTGTGTGTGCCTGTTAAAGTTTCCGTGCAATATCCGTTAAGTTTTTGTGGTTGAAAAGTAGTGTGTGATTTTACATCGGAAGGATAAAAAAATGTTCTCCGTTGAATTGTGATTATTTATGCAGTGATACATCTTTCTGGATCGCTATGACGCCTGTGGTCGGATGATAGTTGATACTTCACGTGAGTAAAAGTTTTATTTTGTTCGATGTTAGTTTGTAGGTCAAAAGTTGTGTGTTAAAATTTCGTCACTGCCTGTAACCTATATGGCTAAATCGGGGCTCTGCTCTGTGGCGTGGCGGTTAGCTTGTGGAGGCGCCGTGGAACCGGCGACCACGGTTTACAGCTGTTCGCTTCTCAGCGTCCTCTACACTCCTCGTTTGTCCTCTAATTTTTGAACACATAGGTTACAAACTCCGCTATCAACGCCAGATGTTTTATTTACATTCGTGGCGAGCCGCCCGTGATTACATTACGGCTTTGTAATGTGTTTGGTCAATATCGTCTCTTGTGACGACTCAATATTTGGTTTTTACGTCTTACGTATTACTAACTTATAAACTTGGGACAAAGTTTATTGTGTTTTGAAACTCCAAAAAAGTTTATAGAAAACTTTGTGAGACACCCAGATTTTCAAGAAACATTGTTTATTTCATTGTAGTTTGCTAAATTACAACTAGAAACGAAACTTGAATGCAAACGAACCATTAGCCAGTTTTTCTGGCATACGTTGACTAACCCTATAACTTTTTGTTACCAAATACGCATACCACAAGCCACATTCCTGAAGGATTATTCCTGAATCCTATTCTGCTGATCCAAATAGCTGTGACCATGACCTATCCTATCAACCATTTTCTCAAACTAAACATTTTTTTTTTAAAATGAACAAGATCACAAACTCTGATCTTGTTTCTAACTATCTAATGGACTGTAATTACTAAATAAAGGCGTAGAATTTGGGGCAGAAAAACTAAAGGAAAACTGTGATTGTTACAACACTGATGAATGTTACAAAAGATTGGTAGAGAAATAAAATAGTATACTTATTTAAGAACTATGATTTCTGTATTTCTCCTACCTTGTGAAAGCTAGTTTTATGATCAGAAGTTGACCAATATTAATATTATTAATAATTCTATTACTATGAAATACACAGATAGGATCTGGCAATAGAAGACTATAGTTGCAAGAAGTGTCCTATAGCAAATTGGAATGGAAATTAGCTACTGTGCTATAGTTAAGTAACCTATACTTATTCGGTGCGTATAATGAATAATAATAATGGTTGATTTTACTGTACAATTATATGGTGGATACAAAACTTATTATTATTTATTACTAGCTGGTGCCCGCGTGTTTGTCTGCGCAGGTATCTTTATAAATTGTAGCCTATGTGTTATTCTGTTGTATAAGCTATATTATTGTAAAGTTTCATTTAAATCCATTCAGTAGTTTTTATGTGAAAGAGTAACAAACATCCATCCATCCATCCATCCATCCATACTTACAAACTTTCCCATTTATAATACTGGTAGGATTAAGACAGTTAACTATCTTTAATCTGTATTACAAAATTTAGAAAAAGGAAACAATTGGGCCACCCATACCATACTATACAATTGCAAACAGTCTATAAGTAGCTCAACTGCTCCAACTGCATGGCTTATTATTTATCTGAGATAGCAGCCAGCCCTGTGATAAAACTTTTCTGCATCACTATCTTTGAAAATATATTTTTATTGGAAATTCACTTACCAAGTACAAACGAAAAAGCCTTTACGAGTGTCAATGACACAATTCATTGCACCACCCGTCATTATGTGCCAACTGCTAATTTTATTGCTGCAAAGGCATTTTAATTAGCAAATAAAAAGGTGATTAGTTTGAAGTGCAAACAATGAGCAAATTTTTTATGTTTGATATTTATTTGGAATTGATGAGTGTTTATTTCTTATGTCTCACTCAATACACCCAACAACATCATTTTGGAAAATTTCTTGACAAAAATACCCACAAAATTTAAAGTCGCAACATTTAGTGGTTTGGTCCATGCATTGTTTCTCTGTCAGTCGGGCCTTATTATCCTATATGTAAAGTTGAATCCTTTCATCATGTGATGAATGAATTTCAAGTGCGCCTTAGTGTTCTTTGTTAAATCTAAGTTAAGTCTGCCCTTCCTGTGTTTTCCTAATAAAATATAAATAAATATAAAAGTGTTTCGAAAGAACTAGTGACACAATAAGGAGAAGATCATAGTGTTATATAGAAATACCTCTAATAAATCTATGGCTTAGGTGTTTATATTCTGAAAACTTGAGGTCATAGATATAACCTCTGTAACTAATGAGAGATCAAGTGTCAAGACCTGTGCCCTGGTTTCCGTCGCGGCGCGAAGAAACACTATTGCATGCGTGTGACCAAATTAAAATAACATGCGTCAATTTTTCTTTTTAGACGACTTAGTTACATACAAACTACGGAAAGGATTTAACTGAAACTTACGATATCATAGCAAACGATACGACCAAACGGGGACGTGGAAGACCACCCTCCACTTGGTTAACGACGGTGAATAAAGACCTGAAAGAAGCTCAACTCGACACTGACACTGCACAAAATCGTGCAGAGTGGAGAAAACGGACAAGGAAGGCCGACCCCAAGTAACTGGGATACACGGTCGAGGGATATTTATATATTACGATATCATAGCACTATACCTGAAAAGGACATCTATCGATATATCCAGCCTCTTGCACCGACACTGTTGGGTATAGGCCTCCTCTTCAATACGCCACTGTTTGCCGTCCTGGGCTAGCCTGATTTACTGGCCACCGACTGTTATGATGTGATCCAACCATCGGGCGAGTGGTCTGCCTCTCGGTCGGCGAGAAACCCATGGCCACCACTCCGTTGTCGCTTTGGTCCATCTGCCGTCGTCCCTTCTAGCCAAGTGCCCCACCTATCTCCACTTCAACTTTGCGTTACGTGTACCAACGTCTACCACTCTCGTACGACGTCGTATCTTTATGTTGGGTATGTGGTCGACAAGTGAGATCTGAGCATGGCACGCTCGCTCCATTGCCCTTTGTGTTACCCTGATTTTGAGCAGTATTCCTTTGTGAGCGAAAAAAGGACATAGCCTAATATCATATTACGCTATATCTCTTCAGAGGGTAGGTAGATATAGGAGTATAAGTATTGATTTCTTTGCTCGGTTCTGTTCTGACACTTAGCTATTCTGTGACATTTCTTCCGCGGGTGGAAAAAAAAACATCGAAGTCGCACGCGGTCAGCGAGTAGATTGATACTTGTAGACTAGCTATATAAAACCACGCCCTCAAGGTCCTTTGTAAACAATTACAATGTTTTGATAACTAACATCTGCTTTCACCCCCTAAAGCGTCGAGCTTTGATCCCGACGCATTAGTTCCAACTTGAACACGTAATAAATAATAATTGATAAGTTGCTGATGTACACCTGCTTCTCCACCTGGCGTCTTTGGTCCTTCGTGTCTAACGTCCTGTTGACTTTCCATCCTTTCTAAATGCTTTCTATTTATGTGTTTGACGATGAATGTCTGATGTACCGTTATAAGAATAACGTGCATAATCCTTGAAAATCGTACTCATACCTATGAATAATGTTCATAATCTTTGAAAATATCCGCGAAGTCTATGAAAACAAAATGTTTATTTTTTTCTAGTTTATGTCTAGTTTACATTTGTAGAAGTTAATCCCTTACTAATATTATAAATGTGAATGTAAGTTTGTTTGTTACGCGATAACTACTCAACCGATCATCATGAAACTTTGTACACATATTCTTAGAGGTATTACAAGTAAACATAGGATACTTTTTTTTTAAAAAAATGCTGAATATTTGCAGCGATCTCTGTCCATCCATGCATATATTTAGTTCCCTTTTATATTTTAATAAAATTTCTCTTTCTTCCATTTCCAGCGACTTTACTCTTATAATATAAGGTAACTAACTATGTTCTTTTTATGCCCAGTAATTTTATATTTAGTGTAGGTACATTCCGCTCACACGGACCAAACGTTACAAATCCACATTTTTAATACGAACCGCTGAGGAGTGGAACTCGCACTTGCTTCTGTCTTACTTACCTGGCAACAACGATCTTGGTGTCTTCAAGAAACGAGTCCATAGGTGTCTTCTAGACCCGTTTTACATTCATCGTCGGCCACATCATTACTTATCACTATGTGAGATCATGTTTAATCGAAGTTCTATCTCGAGTAAAAACGTGGTATCGGGATCAAAGTAATATTAGATCTTAAGTCAAATAACACATCTATTCTTATTAGTGTGATATGATAACCGTGATAAAGGTATAAAATCCAAAATGCAGAATGATAAGCAAAGCAATATGGTTTCCGGTAGCCGGTAGATATCCGTTATCGCGTCGGTTGGCACTAATGCAGGCCGTGGACGGACCATCCATCAAACCGACGCTGACGGATTGATGGTCGTGAGGCGGCGGGGAAACCGCTGACACATCAGGGCTCGGAACCCCCTGCTACATGGTTGGAAGGTAGGCTTCTGAACTGCAACAATATAATACAATACTCGGGGTCCTGGCTGGTAGGTTGTTGCCTTGATGTTGGATCAATTGAGCTGTCTAGCTAAAATATCGTTTACCATTTTACTAGACCTTCCAAGAGCAAAAGAGTGACATTTAATTAGAATTGCATTCCATTAATTAAAAACATAAGTGGGGCTTTTGTAATTTTACTCCTATTTCGATAAATTCCCAAGGGCCCTTGAACTTGCCACTCATCACCAGAAGGGTAAACTTTTGCTCTGTTTTTACTAGAGCAAATTAATTTACTAATATGACACTGTATTAGCTAGCTGCCGCGGCGTCGTCGTCCCCCTGGTAACGGGGAAAAAGCAGCATAAATGCTACTTTACATTAATCATTTTCCGGTAGGTACTTTTTCAGTTTATAAAATCAATACCAAATTTAAGCTCGATCAGTTTAATGGTTTCTACTAGAGTATATAATCAAAGGTTTCTACCTTATTTGATGAAAAATGTGCATCCATTTAAAAAAAAATAATTTAACTACTATTATTAGTATCTACTATAAATATGATAGAAGAATGTTAGAATAGTATAAAATTAAAATAATAGCTACCGATTTCCTAGTTTCAGTGAATAAAATTTCACCTTTGACCTCGGCAACGCTGCTTCGACTTGACCTCATAAACTCAACATGACCTTCCTTACTGTTCCCTGAAGCTCATAGAATTTTAATGTGTTTTGGGGAGAATTTAAAGACTTATTCTCTTTCTTTAAGTAAACAAGTGACGAGACAGGCTAAGCGTTCTTCTGATAGTAAGAGATCATGTCTGCCCATGACCTAAAGAGTACACACAGGAATATACTTCTTCTTATCGTGTCACTAGTTCTTTCGAACCAGTGTGATGAATGGATTTCAAGTGCGCCTCGAAGTGGCTCCTTTCGTGCACTAGGAATATACTTTGAATCACATAGACCGGTGCAATACCGCAACATCAATTCAAATACTTATCTTCCCGTCTAAATATGAAGAGTATGTTGACCTGACACTTACGGAAGGCAGTCGGCAGTGGGCGCTCCCCCATACATATTTATTTGCATTACCTACCTACACTACATACATACATACTCCTAGTTTGACAGTCATCGAAGTCAAGTGCTAAATTATACCGTTGAGATTCAATTTGTATTTTGTTTTAATTTATTTTACTTTAAATAAGACGTCAGCAGCCAATTACCTTAATTAAATAGCGAATTACATAACGTACTAAATAACATTTGATTAAAAAAGATGAATTAAAATCTAAGGAAAGTGGAATGTAAAATTAAATAAAATTCAAATTCGCGTGCAGCACTGTTCTGGTCATAGTCATATCAGGAGTCAGTACCTTGTAGAAGTCAGCTTGACCAGCGTGTGCTCATCTAGTATCATCAAAGGTTTTTATAACATTAAAAAAAATCGATGATGTGTTATGCCCAATACTGCTACAATAGAGTTTCCCGCTCGCGTCACGTCAGCATCGATTTTTAAAAACGTATGCGCATCATCGTAGTAGCTGGTGCCCGCGACTTCGTCTGCGCAGGACAGTATTTCGAGTAGCTATCTTTATAAATTGTGGCCTATGTGTTATTCTGATGTATAAGCTGTATTATTGTAAAGTTTCATTAAAATCCTTTCAGTAGTTTTTACGTGAAAGAGTAACAAACATCCATCCATCCATACTTACAAACTTTCGCGTTTATAATATTAGTAGGATATCATATTAAAGAAACCTAGTTTTTCGTTAGTGAAAAGTATGTGTTTCGATGACGATGGTGGAATGTTTACTCGAACCATTTGTATCCTAGATCTAATGAACGTGACCTACCTTAACAAGGTACCTTTGCATAAAGAATAAAATCAGTTATTTTCACGATTTTCAGAATTGGCTCAAATGCTTTCGTCTGATCTGAGATGCATTATAATACGAAGATACTACGATTATTTTAATAATTGCTATTTTCATTATTTCTAAATAAATTTTGTTACTAGCGATCATCGAGAATGGAGGTGATTGATTTTTAGTTAATTAATATATAATAATTTATTTATCTGTGCATACATTATTAGTTTTCATACGAAAGAACCATTATTATAATCCTGTACAAACGTTGCTGATAAACTTGAGCATTCGCTTGTAACAGAACATCGAGCATTCGTCGGTTTTAATTTTGGCGAACTGAACAACGACAGAATTAAAAGAAAATTTGTATACTGTATTTTTCAGTGAAATACTTATGTGACTCTTACTTTATACATTCATAAGACCTGTATGTAACTAACCATATTTCAGACAAATAGATCATTCATTCATTAATTCATTCAGAGCCAAGCAAGAGCATAATAAATCCACAATTTCATGTATTAGCAGGCGAGACAGTGGGCGTGGCTCGAGTATGTCGTGTGATAATAGAGTGACAGATAAACCACAGGTCGAGGAGCGTCGCAGGTTCGAGTCGGTCGTAAAAATTTAAATATAATGTGACATGACACGTGTGTAATAGTTTGCTAAATTTTATGAACTAACATGAAAACTTAACGAGTATGAGTAGAAAATCTAAAACCTTTGGTACATACGTAGTTTAATTAGAAGAGGGAAAATGGTTGACCGCCTGATACGGTATGATAGCGTTATAAGGAGCATCATAGAGGAGAGTAGAAAAGGAAGGTAAAGCGAGTCAGGGGTAGACCAAGGAGAACTAATATAGGTCGCTGTTGTTAGGGAAAAGTGGAGGAAATAACACCAATAAGAGAAACAATAAGAAAAAAAACAGAACTTGAGTGGCCAGGATATTCAATGATATTTTTTTTCAACCATCTATAGAAGTGGTCTAATTTACAAGGTAAGATTTTTTGGTAAATTCTACTGATTCAAAATTTAATAAATGTTGTAGAGATGGTAATTTGAAGAGAAGGAACAATGGTGATTGGTTGCATAACGACGATTTTATTCATAGATTTTTTGTTAATCGACATCTGATTGGTTTTACGTGTGAGATAGATACGCTTTTGAATTTTTGATCGGAGTTTGATTTGAATTAAGTAAGTAAATACCTTATGTATGTTTGAAATTTAATAAATTATTTAGGATGATAGGTATCAGATGAGGACCGTAAATTCCTTTCATTAAATTTAATTTTTTAATTTTTTTAAATTTCGAGAGTCCGGTGACGCAGTAACAGCCATCTGCGGCTAACTGCATTAAACGTCCATCCGAAAAAAAAAAAAAAAAAAAAATGTTTATTCACTCTCGTTTCGAACTTCGGCGAGTCCACACCTCCTGATGATAATCCTGATGATGATGGTGTAGAGGCGAAACACGTGTGGTATCTTTAAACTTTGGTTTTCTGTTCGTTGACTCTTTGGTTTATAATATAGTAATATGTACTAAAGTTCTAAACTAAAGTTAAGTTAATTAAAACCTTTGTTTAGAAATCAAGCGGATTTATTACTAAATATATTTATATAATTTGTTGATATTTATGGATTTCCGCAAAGTAACGCCTGAATCAATCAATTACCTTAAATTCCTGTTATGTCATGACATGATCCTCAGTCATTGTAGAAACATCTGTTGTTCTCTTTAAAAAAATATTATATTTTCATATTCTCTACGAGATAACATTGTATTCAACATAATTCCGATATAAATCGCCGCGGGGCCCTCCTGAATTATAAAATAAATGTTGATTCGATATAATAATCTATTTTATCGAACCATCCCTCCTGGTGACCACACTTGCTGGCTGCGGTTTGCAAACGTAAGGCATTCTCAAACAATACTTTTTTTAAAGTTTAAAAATTACTAAACCGTTTTTAATGAAATTTCTATGGTACCAATCTAATAGAACTTGGTTGTTCGAAATCGGTTAAAGTATCGGTAAAGTAACATTAAAAAAATACATTGAAAACGTCCTCTTTTTATTAAGTCTGTTGAAAATGCAGATCAAGTGATAGTAAAAAAGATATGTAATGCCTTACGTTACTCGGCCGAGACAGTGAAAGCTCACGTCACTCGCTCAGCCGAGCACTCGGCGCTATGTTTATAGACATAGACATAGACATTTATTTATTTGCTTCTATGTGGTACTTATGGTAAGGTGTTTACACAAATAGATAGCTCAGCACATTCTCCTTCCTGGCATGCATATACGTACCGAGTACTCGGTACGTGTGATCTAGGCATTAGGGAGAGATGAGTGGCCGTCCAAGTGGCAGGCAATCGTTTCATTCAAACTACACGTTTTTAAGAGAGCTTTTACGAGAATGGCGCGGCGAGCGTGGTAGAAGTTTCCGTCTACATCCATCAAATACCTTACATAACTGTGTGCAGGACTGCAGGCTAGCTGATTAGATATGATGAATATAGTCAACCCCTAGTCGGCAGGGGCAAGAGCAATAGCATTTTGTCATGTACACTGGTCAGCCTCGTCGACATGATTTAGAATGTACGCTTTGTCCGGCGTTTTATTTGGTATCCCTATTCGGGGGGTGGGGGCCTAAAATCCACCCACCACCACCAACAGCGGCCCATGAATATTTTCTGTCAAAAATATGAACGCTTTGAAGCTTGGTCTGATTCTGAAAGTACCTATATTTTGAACAGGACAGGCAGGACTGAACGAAATTATTATATTATTTTAATGAAAGCGATATGATTTACAATGATCAAAAGAAAACTTTTGTCAAAGTGGGAGTGGAAAATTATAATTGGGAGGATCACTCAACTTGTACTTGTTTGAATTTACTTTCCCCCCTAATTTTCATCGTTTTTTTAATGAGTAGGTATACAAAACAGTACTAACTACATATCCTACTATCAATAATATGTCTGAGCAAATATTTAGTCATCGTATAACTTTTCGCACTGAAAGTGTTTTCAGACATATTAAAATTCTATAATTCACAATAATTAACATATTTATTTCGTTTTCGAAATTTTGTTGTGGGCGTGGCCGTTTTCCTATATAAGCTAAAACTAAGAATCTAATTTTTTTTACAACTGTGGACTTTTTCTTTGACAATAAAAACTCTGGAAAAAACGAACACTTCTTTGGCACTATTTGAGCCAGGTGTCAGAACCATCATCATAGTTTGCATATCTGCTAGACTCAGGGTCGAAATCTCCACTTCGAGCACTGTGATTGGCCAATTCACGTTCCGCTCCCCTCTACTCTCCACTCCGTCAATGGAAACGCACTCTTAGGCCTCCCCCCACGACGAGCGGTCACGAGCATTCTCCATCCACCGACTTCTCGAGACCGCAACAATGTCATCGGTCCATCGCGTAGAGACGCCCACCTTATACATATTACATAAATTCGTATGCTGACAAAGCAGAATATGGATGGTGCTATCCTATAATACGAACAACTGTATTTTTTAATGTATAACCCATATTCGTGCGAATAAAAAATTGAGTATTGAGTATTACTTCGATCTATAAACTTATATATCGTAGATACTTGCTTGATGTTTTTGATAACACAAATTTTTAATAGACGTTTAATTACCCACCTCATATACCTACCTATTAATCTGTTAGTATTTTAAATCGTTAGCTTCTATTTTTATAGACTTTTAATTACTTACCGATTCTACTTGTTATATTGTGTTTTTGTCTGAAGTCTATACTGTACGTTCTATAGTTGGCCTTATTGTTTCCATTTGTAATATAGATTCAAGTATTTAGCATAAGCTGTAATAGGTTCTTAATAATTAAACTATTTTCTATTAATTTTATAATTCAGTCACGTTTGTCGAGTCGTTCGTCATCGGATTCAACACGATTTCATCCACTTTGAATGAATTAACGAATTGAATATTTTTTATTTTCGTTCGTCACTACACATCAAAGACAGCGAATCATGCAAACGCATGCTCTCCCCGACCCGTCCCGCCCCAAAATATGAAATATATACATTTTCAATGTTGTTTCGCTCGCTGACCCGATTCCTACTGCAGATTATTTATTGATTTATTATAAGCTAGCCTCCGCTGGCAGTTTGGACCGGATTAAATTAATATTTTCTTGTTTTTAATTCCCATAAAATACATCTTCCTACTCTTTTCTGTTGCGTAGTTTATCTTGGGTAAGAGACACATCCATTCTTCACTAGCTTTCACATTAGTGAGGGAGTGTAGTGTAATGTTATGTGTGTGACAAACAATAAGGCAATACAATTAGCTTAAACAACAAGCTCCGAACATAAGAACGAAGTTTTAGTTAAGAATAGCACATTGAAAACGTGATAAATAAAGCTGATCAATTTAGTTAACTTCTAGTATGTTTATGTCCGATGTTAAATTTCATAACAATGAAGTAGCAGCAGCGCTAGTAAATTATTATAGATCAAAATAACCTCAGCATTTAACAAGGTGTTTTTTTTTTATTTGTTTAGTGCACATTAATAACTTGTAAATGTGCTCTTATACTATTACAATCTAGCCAAAGTAGGCCAATGAGTAATTTAACTCTGAACTTATTTTTATAAATTAAGATATCAAGAAAGTGTCCAATAGCACATTTCTTACATTCTCTAGAGGGGAAGACACGTCGTTAATGTTTTATTTATAAGTAGCACTATCACTGGCACTACACTTCACTATTTATTAAATAAAGTACACTGCACTACACTAACTCGAAAGGTCTTCTCATTATGTCCGTGTTGTCGAGGTACCAATATTTGAACACTTATATCTCTATTAAACTTTTCTTTACCAAAATACCAGGCGTAAAAAGTTTTATCTTGTCTGGCTACAAAGTTTCACAGTGCGGCGGCAACTCGCCCAGTTCACAAGTTTTAATTACTACTCGACAGAACTCAGGAGTTTCGATGTTTTACCACTTACCAGCTTTTACCTGTGGTTGCAGCCGCACAAGGGCATATTGTTGATAGGGGCAAAGCCCTAAATAGAGTGTCTAAAAGGAGTAATAGAGTGTTATTTTTGATTGAGCTATGGCTATGATCATCATACTTTGAATGTTCAAGAATTAAATCATAATAGAATATAATTTATTACAGCATAAGCTAACTACTACAATCTATATTACAAAAGGAAACAATTGGGCCACCCATAGACCGTTGCTAACGATCTATAGGTAGCTCAACTGCTCCAACTCGATACCCGATGATTATATGCTATTATGGCTATATGGCGATGGATGAATATAATTAAATCAAGATTCAATCAGAATCAGTAAAGGCAAAAATTTGTAACGAACAATTGGCAATCGATTAGGTTAAAATTTTGGTGAGTATTATGACAGCGTTATGCCTAGATCACACATACCGAGTACTCGGCCATGACAGTAAAATATTATTCGGCCGAAACATTGAAAGCTTACGTCACTCGCTCAGCCGAGCACTCGGCGCTATGTTAATACGTACCGAGTACTCGGCCGAGAGCACTGTCTCAGCAGAGTACTGAAGGGTCGTGCATTTTAGACTGAAAGATCACTACTCTACTCGAATGATGGCGTCGTATGTGCTACTTGACAACTAATTAATAAATCGAACTGGAAAATATTTATGCCTACTGGCACCAAACTGTCAAAGACCCTAAGCAATGACTTAACTCGCTTGACAATTCTTAACGGTCAGAATCTGTACTGTTAAAAACTACCAATTGAGCAAAGTAATTTCTTAGGGACTTTGACAGTTTGTTGCAAGTAGCCATTAGAATCTTAACCCGTTAATTGTTTCCTTAAAACTTGGAACATCCTGCTGCAAGCCCTATAAACTATGAAATCCATTTCTGACGAACTTTATTGTCAACAAAGTTTTGTTTATTCTAAACTATAAATCAACATCAAAGAAAATGTAGGTCTTCAGCAAGTTGGAAATTTCAAAGAGTTGCGACATGGAAAGTTTCATGGACGGTAGAGTTGAGATGTATCCGGTTTTTAGTATTTATATCCGGCTATATTTTTACGTCACAATGCGTCGCGCGTGACACGGCATGTGTTAGTGTGGAATGCCTTTTGGGCATGTAAAGTGCCGATCTGCGTTATATTGATGGTTTTTGACGTGACTACGTCTAATAAATCGATGAACGCCGGCTGCATACACGAAAACGTTGACGTCATTGGTAAACGCTTTCATTGTCCGGTAACGCTCATTGTCCGGTAACGTTGGTAGTCACGTTAAACTATCGTCCGTAAACCAACTTTACAGACAACCAATTTTTTTTTACATGATATAATTCTTGTTATTGTTGTGGTTATACCCATTCAGCTCCGGCACCGCAGGTATACGAATGTCTTATGTCGTGTTTTCATGTGTTCTAAATAAATAATTACAAATCCACAATAGCGAGATCAGCAAAGGCGAGATAACGTACTCTATGGGAAGGTTATTTTCAGCAGTGAACTCTTATAATGCAGGTGGACAGCGTGATCAGTTTATTCTTCTCGGAATATAAATTTTTAAAAAGTACGCTAGACGGCTATTTTAAAAAATCCGGCCATTTTTCTCTCGATAGGGTTTTACCAACTTACGCAAGGCTTGAGAGATCGCCTAGCAACCTGAGCAAACATTGCCCAAAGGCCGGGAACCCAAATTAGAATCCACTTCCAAAGTTAAGAAATTGAACGGATTCGGAATCCTCGGTCTTCGGAAAGACGGTTCGTTTAAAAATGGCTGTTATTTATTAAGTTAAACAAAATATTGTTAAAATTAAAACCGAAAATCTTTAAAAACACGCAATGTACACTTAATTCATTGACCACACAAATAACTTTCATGACTAGCGATTATGCACTCTATTTTATTGCAAGAAGGTTCATGATGGGTGTAAATTTGCGCTATCTGGCGCGGCTGTGGTATCAGGCGGCCTTTGGCCTGCGACCTGGTCTAAGGTCTTAGATCAGAGCCTGCATAGTTTATCAATAAGCCGTTATGTCAGTGCGTACGGACGGACGTACGTACATATCTACAGTCGAGATAATATTTTCTAGATAAAAATAGATGCGTAGGCAATGTCTATTGAAATACCTAGATATACTGCTTCAAAAAAAATGTATACAAAAGATAGCCAATAGATGGGAATTTACTTTGTAAAAGTGATATCCACTTTTCACACATCTTGACTTTGGATTCTTCGAAACGAGCTCGGGATCGCGTCGATTTGGAGCATAATTTCCTACACGTTCTCTTCACTCTGAGAAGTCCGTGAACCGCCGATTTGCTACAAATTTAATGTCGCTCCCGTTGTACATTTTCATTATTTAATTATATTACTTAACAAGTCTGCGGTTTTTTTACCTCTAAATATGCCATCGTTTGGGAAACTTTGGGGCTTATTCCCAATCCACCACATAGACGCAATGCTATTTGTCGGATGTCACGTGCCATCAGACTAGCATAGTAAATTCACAACAGTACATAATTCGATTGTGTGTGTATAGACTAATGAATTCGAATTCGGCTCGATTCGGCATGTTCCGTCCGATCCAGACACCCTATCTACCATCTATATATAATCTATGGCTATCTATTGTTTCGTATAATACAACAAAGGGTGGTGGACAATTCCACGCGTCATGATGGTATACGCATGGCGTTTATATCAACCGATTCGGATTTAAATTTTAAATACATACTTCCAAGCTTGCATTGAGTCGACTTTTGACTAATATACAGTTCAAAACAATATCTTACTCTACCTATCATATTTATATTTATTTATTTTACTTTAATTAAAACGGCAGCAGACAATTAAATTAATTATAGAGCCAATTACATTAAAAATCTAATTAAATTTGAATATAACCTTTTCTGTGTCATATTCAATTATTGTAGTTATTTAAAGCTGTTCTGAAAAAAAAAATGTTTAGTTGTTGCATATCAATTCTTTCATTATTTTCAAAAAAGCTTAAATTAACATTACACATTACTACAAAATGTTAAATACGCAAATTTACAAAAATAAAAAGATACTTAATACATGAAATACAATGCAGGTAGATAGTTTCAAAGGACAAAAATACGATTTACTACTATTTACATACTATACAGAGTCGATAATAAACAATACACATACAATTGAAAAATTGTACAATTGAACTGCGAGAAAAAAAAACTATTCCTCTTATCGGATATCGCATCAATTCGAATCGGATCGGATTGTACACAACCCTTTAAATATGCACACATGTATACGTTTGCAGATATATCGGATTGTGTGTCTGTCAGACAGATGTGTTGTATGTTTGCATGTTTCTGTGATGGGGAGGTGCTCTGTACCTGCATCTACCTACCAATAGAATATATAGGTACAGAATTATTAAAGTATAGAAAAACAATGTAGTACATTGAAAATATGCCCAGTAAAAGGGAGCCTACCAATAGATAAGTTATAGGTACAGAAGTATTAAAGTATAGAAAAACAATGTAGTACATTGAAAATATGCCCAGTAAAAGGGAGCCTACCAATAGATAAGTTATAGGTACAGAAGTATTAAAGTATAGAAAAACAATGTAGTACATTGAAAATATGCCCAGTAAAAGGGAGCCTACCAATAGATAAGTTATAGGTACAGAAGTATTAAAGTATAGAAAAACAATGTAGTACATTGAAAATATGCCCAGTAAAAGGGAGCCTACCAATAGATAAGTTATAGGTACAGAAGTATTAAAGTATAGAAAAACAATGTAGTACATTGAAAATATGCCCAGTAAAAGGGAGCCTACCAATAGATAAGTTATAGGTACAGAAGTATTAAAGTATAGAAAAACAATGTAGTACATTGAAAATATGCCCAGTAAAAGGGAGCCTACCAATAGATAAGTTATAGGTACAGAAGTATTAAAGTATAGAAAAACAATGTAGTACATTGAAAATATGCCCAGTAAAAGGGAGCCTACCAATAGATAAGTTATAGGTACAGAAGTATTAAAGTATAGAAAAATAATGTAGTACATTGAAAATATGCCCAGTAAAAGGGAGCCTACCAATAGATAAGTTATAGGTACAGAAGTATTAAAGTATAGAAAAACAATGTAGTACATTGAAAATATGCCCAGTAAAAGGGAGCCTACCAATAGATAAGTTATAGGTACAGAAGTATTAAAGTATAGAAAAACAATGTAGTACATTGAAAATATGCCCAGTAAAAGGGAGCCTACCAATAGATAAGTTATAGGTACAGAAGTATTAAAGTATAGAAAAACAATGTAGTACATTGAAAATATGCCCAGTAAAAGGGAGCCTACCAATAGATAAGTTATAGGTACAGAAGTATTAAAGTATAGAAAAATAATGTAGTACATTGAAAATATGCCCAGTAAAAGGGAGCCTACCAATAGATAAGTTATAGGTACAGAAGTATTAAAGTATAGAAAAACAATGTAGTACATTGAAAATATGCCCAGTAAAAGGGAGCCTACCAATAGATAAGTTATAGGTACAGAAGTATTAAAGTATAGAAAAACAATGTAGTACATTGAAAATATGCCCAGTAAAAGGGAGCCTACCAATAGATAAGTTATAGGTACAGAAGTATTAAAGTATAGAAAAATAATGTAGTACATTGAAAATATGCCCAGTAAAAGGGAGCCTACCAATAGATAAGTTATAGGTACAGAAGTATTAAAGTATAGAAAAACAATGTAGTACATTGAAAATATGCCCAGTAAAAGGGAGCCTACCAATAGATAAGTTATAGGTACAGAAGTATTAAAGTATAGAAAAACAATGTAGTACATTGAAAATATGCCCAGTAAAAGGGAGCCACTTTGGCTAACTTCTAGTAAATGTACTAGAAGTTATTTTCTTTCGGTGATTAAAATTTTCTTTAAGAGAAGTAACAAGGCTAGATAAATATTATATGTTAAAACTACTAGGCTTTTTCATTATTAATAAAACTACATCGTAAAAAGTAACAAACATTATTTGAAAATGGAGATATTTCATTTTTATTGACAATGTGTCTGAAATTTTTTGGTCCTGTCTTACGATTCCCTTTTGGTTTGATACTGTCCATCTTGTTCTATAGGAACATCATTATTCATCTATGGTTATAGGTAGTGCGGATGTTATGTGATGGTCAGACGTTCGGTTTATTATGCAAATTAACCCTAATTTGGTTTCGTTTGATAGTTCGTTTGCAGTAGAACTATTAAAATAGATAGTGTTGTGCATAAATAAAGTTATGTGTTCTGGATAGCAGTATCAATGGGTCCTATTGTTTATGTATATTTATGTATAAATATTGTATCTATTACCAGCGGAGGAGACTAGCCACCCACGACACAGGGAATCCTAGTGTGGGGGCTAGTGTGGTTATGTTTAATACATGTTTTGGTTGGTACATAGTGGTACACACTTCAAGAGTATAGGTATGTACTACATACCTAATATAATATAATAGTAGTGGTTCTTAGGGTTTTCAGGGGGTCTTGTATAATGAAACATCTTCAGGTATTGACACGAGTGTATTGTTCAATGCTCGGATGGATAATAACTACTTACGCTATGACAGTGTTACATGGTAATCTGTGACACCTTTAGTGCAAAGGCTATGCACACTACACTCTAATCCCAAACTTTAATACCTCTCTGTATTCCAGCAGGTACTAACCTACATTATAAGTAATTATACCTAGATTAAGATTCTGAAAATAAGTCATTCATTCATTCATTAATATACAAATTTAATTATACCTATAATTTTTAACTATGACACGTTTAAAATTAAAAAAGTACCGGAAAAATTGGACTTCCCCAGATATGTTTGTATTAAGTTATTAAATACTTATCTGATAAATGAAATTGTTTGTTGATTTGAAACGTCTTTGAGATAATAATATAAATAACAAGTCGCATTCACTGTACGAGTAATAATAAGTAAGTATAATATAGAATTGCATTGGTTCGATATGATGTTTTTGTATGTGATCCTACGTCAGTCAAGCCAAAACTACTGGATTGCTGAAATTTTACTTGTGGTATAGGGATAACGTACGGACTAGGAGTTATATAGAACCGTAATTCTTGTTAATAGAAAAAAAATAGTATTTTTATGCTGACTTGCACCAAACTTTCAAAGTTCCTAAGCAAGAACTTTACTCGCTTGACAGTTCTTAACGGTCAGAATTTGTACTGTTAAGAACTACCAAGCGAGTTAAGTAATTGTTTAGGGAAGACAGTTTGGTGCAAGTAGGCATTAGTGTTTATTGAAAGTACACGTTTAGTTTAAAGTAAGTAATAATTATTTGATAGGCGAGTTCACCCGAGTCGCGCGGCTCTCTAATTGCACATTGAATGTTACGAAGTACATTGTACATACTCGTCCAGATAAACAGGAGCCTATATGATATTCCGGCTCATAAATTATCTATACCTTATATAATTTGGATTAAATCCAAAGCGATGGTCAGACCAAGTGGCAGAATGCCTCGAAGTGCCAGTGAATGTCGCACTCCACCAAGCCTAAGATAGAGGAAAGTGGAGAAAAGCTTTTGAAGGTGTCCTTGCAAGACGTCACGATCCTCAGCAGTCAGGGACCGATCGAGGAGGGAAATTATACTCACTATGAGGCATAACCATCCATCTATCCATAAATTCTCACATATTGTTGCATATTTTTTATAATATTACTAGATAGTGGAATTAGCCTTGGTCTATCTATGTATGGGACCCCGTGACCCTGTCTAGTGCTGATGCGCCGTCGATCCTCTCGTCGGATGATGAGTGGTTTTTTCGTCGCATTAGCACTGAGGTGATCAAAAGAATATCAATGGGTTTTTGTCGGTATGCCCTGGTGGTGAGCCCGACATAACCCTTTGACCCTTCCCGGCTAAAGGATATGCGTAATGTCATTTTTTTATTTGGAATAGGCAAGCATTTGACCACAACCTCACCTGATGGTAAGTGACGGTGTGGTCGAGGATGTAGCACGCTTGCCCAGCAAGAAATTATTCACTCTAGATTTGAAGACTCTGAGATTATAGTGTGTCGGAAAAACAAACGCCGGCAGCGAGTTCCACTCCCTGCTGGTGCACACCATAAATGTAGATGCGAACCGCTTGGTTCGAGTTCGTGGGATGTCTACGAATTAAATTTCCCATTGTAACAAAAAAAAAAAAAGAAATGGTCTATCTATCTATGCAGTGAATCTACCAGTATACTAATGTACTAATGATGTAAGTAGGTGTGTGATGTGGTGAGGCTTAGGGGAGATAGGGCCGGTTAATTGAAAGGGCTCTAAAGGGTTAGTTTAGACCCGAAGCAGCTGAAATAACGAATAGTTCGTTATTCGCTGTTGGTTCAGGCATGTTCAGGCAGCAAAAACAGCTAGTCAAAATTATACCAACTCCTAATTATAGCAATTTTAATCTATTTTACATACATTGGAGTGCCAATGTCGAACGTTCCTCCCCAATTCCCCCATAACCGCCTCCCCACCCCTCGATAAACAAATGTAACTGTCGACGTTTGCCAAAACTGTTATCTTGGCGTTAGTGAAGCTTATGTTTACTTTGTGAAGTTGCAGCTGGAAGGGTCTAATAGCCCGTTATTAATGTACTACATGACTATGTAATTTAATGTTGGTGCGTGTGCATTTTAGTACTTCTTTCTTGCTGCTTTCAATGCTTTCAATGTTTGGAAAATTAGCATCTATTGTCATTCAGGGAATATGGAACCAACTTATTTTTGATGTAAATCACATATTTGCATTCACGTGTTTGTAAATCACAACGTTCTTTCAATCCACAAAAATGGTGCCATGACTAATTTTGCCATCATTATTTTGACTTAAATTTTAAAGCACACCAAAAGAGTGAAATTGCGAACGAGCTGTCATTTTCATACGGAACCCGTGAGCGTGATTCTAAACGTCATTTTATGAAGAACGGGAAGCGGGGCGCTCAATAACTGTTCTGAAGTCTACGCCTGCCTCCGCGCGTTTCATTTAGCACAATTTGCTCTTTAGCCTCCTAATTCTTTTTTTAACTGAAGTTTCTCTTCTACAGGCCATGGAGAAAGCCAAGGCCTACATAAAGAGCTCGCTGAGCAAGCCGCCGGCGTCGCCGTCTGCGGCCAAGGGCGACGAGATGCGCGTCTGCTTCGTCTGCGGCGGCGCCGGCTTCAGCGAACACTACACCATACGCGTCAAGCAAGACCCTCAGGTAACTAGCTGAAGGAGGTATCGCGTCTGTCCTGCCAGTATGCAGGATCCTAATGGAAAGCACCCTGTAAACAACGAAATGATGCTGTTAGTTACATGCTTGTCACAGGGTGTATGCTTTCGTACCCTATAAGTTAGCAGTATTGAATTAACAAAAAGTAGCAGTAGTCTCAATATATACAGTTAATTATGAGTAGTAGTCCAAAACCATTGCAAAAGACCATAGTTTGAGTTTTCCTTTTTACATTATTGCTTAGAACAGGCGGTCTAGATAGATAGATAGATAGATAGATAATTCTTTATTGTACACATAGAAAATAACAAATACAAGACTTAAAAGAAATGAGTGGTACAATTGGCGGCCTTATCGCTGAGAGCGATTTCTTACAGGCAACCAACAGGCATTGGAGATGATTTAAATATAAGTAGCGGGGCAGGGCGTACAACTGTTTCCAAATTAATAAAGAATACTATGTTTTATAAAATCCTAATACGTAAATAACCTATAATAAACTAATACATATTAAATATAAATATATGTCTAGCCTAGGAGCATAGATATAGAAAATATTTTATAAGCGTATTTCATAAAACTGTAATGAATTTTTGACTTATCTGTGTTATGCAATGTAACATTTTGGCTAAAAAATGATTGAATTAAATTTAACAATTTGGAGATTTATTTGTTTGCTTGAATTATATGTAAGGTTCATGATGATGATGATTCATGATACATTAATGTTTTCGATGTGAAAGGCTGTAGCTAGATAATAAAGCTTACTAAATTGATCGTTATAATGACTCTAAAGTGGATGCGAACGCGCTAACTATGCTTTGACTTATGTGTATGTGATACAAAGTCCTGTATAACATTGCAGTGTGCACTGTTTTGGACAAGGTCAGGCGTTAACTCCTTCAGTAAAAAACTCGAGGTTGTTTCTTCTCTGATTCACATAAAAAAATAGATTTACTGCACATGATAAATACAGACTTTTGTTAGTAGTGGTGAGATGGGGTTCTCTTGATGGTAAGAGATGAAACTCCTATTTACATGACCACTCCAATATTCGGTTTGCAAAGAAGGTAGTATGGCGAGCTATGGCATAAGGTGTGAACACAGAAGTATTAAAGTATAGAAACACAACGTAGTACATTGAAATGAGACCAATAAAAGAAGCCACATTGGCTAACTTCTAGTACACTTTGCTCCGATGCTAATTTTCAAAAATGAGAAGTATTATTGACAGGGTTTCTGAAATTTTTTGGTCTTATGACTTCGTTTTGGTTTGATACTATCCATCTATAGGAACACCGTTATTCATCTATGGGTGTGAATAATTCGACTGAAAGAAAACCAGTTATTGCCGGTTGCCAATTGACTAGTCGCCGTTTGACATCCGACACCGGTATATTCCGGCTCTGGCAATTTAGCGACGACGCTCTAAAATGGCTCTAAATTGGTTTGTTTTGATTTGACCTAAGTTATGTTTTTCTGACACTAAATTATTATGAGAATAAATTGGGTAGACGAAAAACGATCCCGTTCTAAGCATTTTAAATATATTTTTTATCGAATTATCTTTGAATTTAGTGAACTAATGAATACGCACTATTTTTATTCAACAGCTAAAAGTATAAAGATAAGTTCTTTATGTAAAAAAAAAAACATAATAAAGTAGTTAAGGGTACACGTACACGGCAGTGCCCCGCCAAGTTTTCAATTAAATATATCAGCCTTTTTCACCACCATTATTTTTTTATTTTCCAATTATTTTTTGCTTTACTTTGACTGATGATAGATTAGATGACAGGCGTCGTTTCAAATAAAACCGGAGTTAGGTCATGTCATGAGCGACAATGTTGCGTAGGTCATGGCCTCACTGACAGACATAACTACAGTTAATTGACGATGATTCATACACCGTCCGTTTACCTTTCTAGGTCAATTAAATGTCAGTTAGTATGAGATTTACGGAGAAAATCGCCCTTATTTGTCTATGGTTTTTAAACTTTAAGAAACAGTTGTTTTCAACTTATCCACGGAGATATAGTCGCTGACGGAAATAAGTTTAAAGGATAATGAATTGATTCATTTTTATAAGCGGGCAACCTATGCTTACCAGATAAATGTCTAAATGATTGTTCTGCTAACATTTCCATTAACCCTTGACTTTTCATGCTCTTTGGGCTATGGTTATTTTATGCTTATAATTTAAAATCTAAACTAAATTAATGAAAAACTAAATTCTTAACCTCTTAAGCGATTTAGGTCCTTTACGAACTCTCGAATTTGTTGAACTATCTGCAGAATCATGAGGATCATATTTTATTGCCAAAGCCATCGTCAAACAAGTAAGCATACAAATAACCAACAAAGACGCCGATTCGTCCTACTTGCGTGTTGTATAAACCGATTAAAACAATTAAAAACAAAAAACTATGTATCTAGGTACTAAAACCTCTGAAAGAAATCTCTTTCAGGCAATCCTACTATTTGCGATTCGAGAGAAACATATTATTTATTTGCATAAAAAGTTTTACTCAACATTTTACCGTGTAGGTATTCTATTTTTTGCTAGCTTGATTTATTCCACATAAAATGTACGTTATTACCATACAAAATTAATTAAAATAAATAATGAGTTTATTAAGGGAATAATTAACGGTTTTGAACACAGTTTCGCCTGTGAAAATTCGCTGGATGCTAAATAGATGTTTAATTTCGAGGTCGCTGCTCTAAAATGACTGTCTTAACTAAATTAAACTGTAATAAGATGCTTAAATATGTATGTTTATTTTGGGCAAAACCTGAAAACTTGACTGACGTGCCCCGTACCGTATTTTAGAGCAAAAGAGTCTTCATTACAGTAATGTATTTAGTACATGATTATTAAACTAGTGGCTGCCCGCGACTTCACCTGCATGGTATCCGGATAAAAAATAGCTATGTATTTTCCCAGCTTATAATTACATCAAATTTTAGCTCAATCGGTACAGTAGTTTTGGTGTGATTGAGGGACAAACATCCATCTAACCATCCACCCTCATCAATTTTCTAGTTTTCATACAACATATAGACGCCACTATCGTGATATCGTGACATAGTGGCGCGTCTAGATAGAGTAGAAGCACCACTGTGGCGCTTCTACTAGTTTTCATACAACATCTAGATGCCACTATCGTGACATAGTGGCGCGTCTAGAAAGAGTAGAAGCGCCACAGTGGCGCGTCTAGAAAGAGTAGAAGCGCCACAGTGGCGCGTCTAGATAGAGTAGAAGTGCCACAGTGGCGCTTCCTGACGCCTCTAATTGGAAGGTGCCCTTAAAATTTCGCCTTTATAATCAGTAGGAAGCAGGATACAGATTTCGAACTTTGACATACTGATATCATTAGAAACGTGGGAGTGCATGACAATGTTTGCATTATCTAAATTCCCATACACATAAGTTATACGAACAATAATGGGTTAACCATTGTAGATTAATAACGGAGTTCTCATAGAACGCCAAGATAAATGGCTTCATAGTAAAATGAAGTCGTAAAAAAGGACTATAAATTTCATACACCTCGTTAATAAAACTGAAATAGGTATCTGCATTTTGAGTTATTTTTAGTTACTCTTTACGATGGAGTTTTATTAACCACTAGCTTTATAATTATATAGATACAAATCCAACAATTCAAAAATCATGATAGATTGGTCCAGCCTTTCTTGAGTTGAAAATGGTGTTAGTAAGTTAGAATTTGTTTTATAAATTAACAATGAAAGCCTTAGTAACTGTATCATCTCACTGGCGCTGTTGATTCTCTGTTTCGATATCTAGCACCGATTATGTATTAAAAGTTGGCTTAATTGACCAACTTTTTTGGCGCTTTTTCAATATACTCAGGTATGATTCGAAACTTTAGTACTTGTATGGGTTAAACGTGACATACAGTTCAAAGTTGGTTATGATGGTGCATGCTGAACAGCTGTTCTTATAATATTTTCCCATAGATTGTCAGCGCCATGGCGTAATCGGGTCATGGTAATGGTAGGCTTTTCCCGGTTTTTGTGAAGTGAAAATGTGTTTATTGTTCGCTTATGCCCGACATACACGAGGCTAGTTTTTCAAGCCAGTATAGCAAGATAGTGATAGTAAGCTAGCAAGTACTTACAGTACTTAACAGTACTTTATCACTAGCTTAAAAATAAAGCTAGTTCTGTTAATACGAAGCCAGTACTGCTAGCTTGGTAGCTTGAAAGACTAGCGTCGTGTATCGCGGTCATTACGGCCTCTTCCATCAACCTGATGGGTATTAAATTTTTTTTCCCATCGAGAACCTGACCATGTTCAAATCTGAAAGTACCTTGTGCATGTGATTGATCGGATGGAGCTTGTTTTTAGTTTTGTACATATATGCGTGCAAAACACATAATACGCTCTAATTGGCAAAAAATTGATAAAAGCCGTTAAGTTTTGTAGTACTGAGTACAGTATTAATACTGAGTTTACAACTTGTGATAAAAATACAGAACCTTTGTTATTTAATTAAGAACTAAGATCTTTGTACAGGTATATTTAAAGATGGTTGAGTAGCAAGTATTTTAGACTGCCACGCCGGCCAGCGCCGGTGTCGCGGGTTCGATTGCTGCTTCTGAGTGGCTCGCCGAAATCGAGCCGAATCTAAACCTCCTCCTACCTCCGAAACCTATACATACATACTATAAATCCTGGCTCATCAGACCAGTACCTACAGCCAAAATCTGAACCTAGGATTTAACTCGGCACGGTTTGATTCGCTATTCATCAGCGACTTGGTACAGAATGCAACTGATTATTTTAATTGGTAATAAGGTGTGCAGGTCTTTCAGCTGGCTGAAAGGTAATGGGAACAATAATCGGGATAACGATAATAATGATAATGACGACGATGTTGTTGTTGATGTTGTTGATGATGATAATGATGATGATGATGATGATGATGATGATGGTGATGGTGATGATGATTATTTGAGCAGCGCGTGTGTTGTTGTAGAGCAACGAGCCGTACTTCCCGTTCCTGGGCGGCCACGCGCCGCCAGCGGGGTACCGCGGCGATGGCGATGCAGAGGGCGCCGTTCGAAGCTGCGGCGTCTGCTTCACCTTCCTCCGTCAGCAGTGGGAGCAATACGACCGCGAGAACAAGCCTCACGCGCAGCGCTTCTACTGGATGAAGCGGCTCGACGGGAAACCATTCATTGGTGAGTCCATCCTTTATGTATCTAGATGAAAGTCTGCCTTCTAGCTGTTCTACTCGGCTACATACTATGGATAGGTGCTTTGGGATTGAACGGCTCGTTGGATAACCTACTACTGCCTCTATTGTAGCTGGCTATTCTACTCAGGTTAGGGATGAAGTGGCTCGACGGGAAGACCTTCATCGGTGAGTCCTTGGCGGCCACGTTAAACGACTGCCAAGTGTAGCTACACTCTAGGGTTTGTTGAGAAAATCTTCATCGAAGAGTCTACTAGCCTCAAGTATCAGGTGCTCAGTTAATGTCTACCATCTGACTGGTTTTCTCAGCTACAGACTCTGCTGGCCTTTTGTATTTGGCTCTCAGTGGAATATCTGCCATTTGACTACTGTAGCTATTCCAATCAGCTACAGACTATGGATGCTGTATGGTGAAGTGGCTCGATGTTTCCTTTTCATCAATGAGTCTGTTCGTTGCATAGCATAGATTATATTGCTATAATATTATTATAATATTAATTGGCCTAGGCTGGAAGCTCATTTGTGTATAAAATAAAATAAAATAAAATAAATAAAATAAAATAAATATTAGCCTAATGCTATCTAAATCTAACATCTAGAAGTATGTCTGCCCACTCTACTGTTTCTCTACCCATCTATAAGATTATTTTGTAGAGATTCAATATTTCTTCTTTTCCCCATGGACTATTACGGACAAATAACTGAAGTAGGTAGACAGTTTTAAATTTAAAAACAGTTCGCAGACGCCCAGTTTTCAGCTGCACTAACAACCATTTAAAACAGAACTGTATAAATCCGCATAGAGACAGAGTTTCACAAAAAGTTGATCAATAAACTGAATGTCAATACCCGGCGGCGGGCGGCCGCCATTGTTTTAATAATATTGCTGGTTTGAATGATATACTTACCAGAAAATATGAAACATGGGACGAATAATGTCTGTTTTGTTTATATACCTTGCATGAATGGTATCAGGGGTACTTGTTATATCAAGTTCAGAACAAAGGATGTCCACTATGGTTTAAAAGTTCATTTGAAAAAACAGTTAGGTGTTACAACTCTTATGCACAAAAAGAAAAAGCATATAAAACTATTGAAGCCATAATAATTGTGATTCTATAAAACATCCAAATACATAAGAAATAGCTTAAAAGGAATATGGCGTCGTGAGCATGTTTAAAAAAAAATATAAATATTCGCCCGCCTAGCGCAAAATTTAATAATTTCGTGTTATTTTTTTCTTCTCACGACTTTTCTTAACTAAACAACAAACATTTATTTGACAAAGTATTGTACACATAAAATAAAATAAAATTTGTTAATTTTTTTTCTATGCGTATTTTTAATCACCTACAATCTGAATTGATTTTGGAAAACCATACACTATACAACATTTAGGTAAATTGGCATACGCGACACGCCTAAATGTAAATTTTGTATTAAAAAAAATTCGTTCAAAATGTATGAATTAATTAAATTTACAAAATTTGTCATTTTCAAGCTCAACTGTATATATGTATTTGTTCTCGGTCATAGACTAGTAACGCTTGGTAGATCAGATATAGGCCATTAATCGTAATGTCGCATTGTCTCTGGCATTGTCTGACGCACACATCGTGCATTGTCATGTCATGCCTTCCTATATGAAGATATAGGTCTAGAGTAGGTAGGTTCTATCTCTAGAACGTGATCTAGATGTCATGTTTAGGTTTATCGGCAGTCATGAGAAACCCTTAAAATAACGCTATAATGTGCAAAGAATTTCTATTCTGATCACTGTTGATATAAAATTAAATTCAATTATTTTTTAGCAATTACAGTGGTTTTTAAGTAGACTTTATGTTGGAAGCCAAGCACTTATGAGCAGTGGTTGCTAAAACTTTTTATTTGGGTTACTTTATTCGAAAGTTGATGAAATCGGAATAGGTCTGTAGGAGAATATCATTTTGTGGGATGGGAAGAAGATTCCATATCAGAATACGACACCGTGGCTTAGTGACGACACCGTGGCTTAGTTGGTAGTGACCCTGCCTACGAAGCTTGGTGTTCCGGGTTCGATCCCCGGCCGGGGCAAATATTTGTGACGAACACAAATGTTTGTTCTCGGGTCTTGGATGTTGTGATGTGTTGTATGTGTCCATGCCACCTGCGACACAGGGAATCCTAGTGCAGGGGTGTGAGTGTGTGTATGTAAAATATATATATATATATATATATATATATACATATATATATATATATTATGTGGGTTCTTGTCAGAAAAGTCTTCAAATTTCGCTTCAGAATAGTCAGGGAAGTCCGGGTAAAAGTCATGCACGAGACTTGTCTGTTTTACCAGTTATATCGTTTATGACCTCACTGTAGCTTATATATTCATTTACAAAAAAACATCTAGCTTTCATGCATACCAAAACGCGGACAATTTAGTACATTTATTTTCGTAAATCCCGTTGCATCTCTTATCGATCGGTAAAATAAAAGACAAATAGCACAGCACGCCGCCGCGCGCCGCGCCGCCCGAACCAATTCAGGTCCATTCCATTGTAAGTATGCTTTAGTATCGTACATGTACAGTTGCAGGCTTCGAATATTACACTTCGGGCTCACGAAACTCTCAAACAAGGTAATATAATTGCCTAGTTTATGGTTTAAGTCGAGCATCATTTTAGTCACAGAAGGACTAAAATTCTGTAAATAAAGTGGGCTTGACACTCGTTCAAAAAATGACAGAAGTTAGTGTGGCAACATGTCACCATTACCTAGATCACACGTACCGAGAACTCGGCCGAGACAGTGCTCGCGGTGGAGTACTCGAGTATAAATAAACATAGCGCCGAGTGCTCCGCTGAGCGAGTGATGTAAGCTTTCACTGTTTCTGTCGTCCGAGTCCCATTTTACTGTCTCGGTATGGTTAGTCTGTAACTAACCATACTTGAGACAAATAAATCATTCATTCATTCATTCGGCCGAGTACTCGGTACGTGTGATCTAGGCATAAGAGTGACAGTGACGAAGCTGTACAAAGAAGAAAACTATATATCGTTTCATAATCAGATGTGTAATATTTCGTGCACGTAACTGTATGTTGATATTTGAAAACATAAACGTTTTAGGCATTAATGAAAATGTGATTTTTCATTAATGGAATACTTATGTTTATACGTCTGTTTGTCTGCGACCTAAATTCGAACTTCTGATTCGGATCTTTGTTTTTTTGTGCGCTTTTGATATTAATTTCGGTGTTTTTTTATACCAGTAATGCTTACTTGCGTTAAAAGTAGAGCTTGGGCATGGGCACTTTCATAATTATAGTAAGTGACATTGCGAATACTAACTTCCCCTTCCACGAGCCAACGGTTTGTAATGTAATCATGAAAAAGCGTTTTGCAAGGGGTAGAGTTCTCTAGTGATTTGAGAAACGATAAGGTCCTTATGATTTCACTAATTAGTTCTTTAGTTGGTAAGGCCCCTACCTATTTTAATAACTGTAATGAAGATTCACAAAATCCAAAAAGGTGAAGGAAAACATCGTGAGGAAACCGGCATGTCATAGAACCTAAAAAGTTCAAAAAATGTGTCGACTGCACGAAAAGAGCTTCTTCGAGGCGCAATTGATATCCTTTCACCACACTGGTTCGAAGGAACTAGTGACACGATAAGAAGATTATATACAATTTCCTGAACACGACCACGGTCCACGACAGCTCTGTCAAGAGCGCAACGAAGAAGAATGGAAATTAGAATTACTATAAAAAATTGGTTGTCTGTAAAGTTGGTTTACGGACGATAGTTTAACGTGACTACCAACGTTACCGGACAATGAAAGCGTTACCAATGACGTCAACGTTTTCGTGCATGCAGCCGGCGTTCATCGATTTATTAGACGTAGTCCCATCAAAAACCGTCAATATGTAAACTGTATGGATTGGTCAATTTTATCGTTTACTTTACAATCTTGCAAACGTTTATATTAGCCGTCAAGGTATAAAATTTAGTTCTACAAGTTACCGATGAATATCAAATGAATTTAAATTAGAATTCATAACTTTTACGTTACCAAGTAATTAATGGTATGAAAGGTTTTCCCGGAATTGTTATAAACTGAAGCTTTACAACGGATTCGCTCCAGCTACGAAGAATTAATCATATAAACGAGAAAACAGAGTGGTACTTAGTTTAATTTGAAACAGGAGGGGCCGACGCCCTTGGGAGGGAAAATTAAAGCAGATACATTAATTGAAATTATAAAACCTTAAAGTTTAATTAAACTAAAAATTTAATATTTTAACAACATCAGAAAGTATTTTAAATATCTGACGAAACTTTAGTCAGATGTTTAAAAAACTTAAAGGTACCTTACCTTGTACTCGTAGTATGGAAAACGTAAAAAAATCCATACCATCGTCTTTTGAAGCTGTGAATGTTGTTATTACGATAACATAATCATGTTTGGTCTAACCAGAGCTTGCACTATGGCAGCCAGACATCACCACCTTTAATCTATACAAATAATATATTCGTTGGGGAAGTAAGGGAACATACCCAAACTACGTGGCCCGTTCAGAGGGGGGAGGGAGGTCTTCAAAATACCAGGCTTGATCACAGGGAGGAGGGGGTGGGGCTTAGGTTTGGTCTCGTAGTCGATATACTCTAAAGAAAATCTCGGAAATTTTTCGAGCTGTATTCAAAAAGCTACATGAAGATGCATGCACTTTAAGCGCCACGCAGCAAGCGCTGTATTAATGAAGATAAATATGAGCCAAATATTTTTTATCTTTCTGTTATCAAAAAATGATTTAAAACCCGTTTTATGAATTACTACGTGAAAACTAGAGTCCTCTCTAGGGGGGGTCTTCTCATATACTACGGATGGTCACCAAGGGGAGGTAGGGGATAAAAATAGTCAAAAATATGTCACGTTCATAGTTTGGGTACGTTCCCTAACCTGCGTGCGGTCTGAAATCCGCCCGCCCAATTTTATAATCCAACGTCGGCTGTTTTATCAAATGTTATTCCACCCCTGCATCATTCAGAGCTAATCCCTCTCCCCCTGTCTCCTCTTTTCATGACAGACAGACAAACCGTTTGTCTGTTATGTCTATTTTTCCATGTCCCTTTTTGTCTGTGATGGATTTATAATTCAAATGTAGCGTTATAAGCTAACACAGAAAAAGAATTACGTTTATTGGTCGCTTTAGAAAAAAATATTGCCTTTGTGTTAAATATGTGTCGATAAAACATCAAAACATTCTAGATTTTGCTAAAACACTAAAAACTGTTTGTTGGGACATTTTACACAACGCCATCTAGCCCAGAATGTACAATAGGAGCCAGATAACTAGTAGATTACTAAAATTATATACTTCTTTTTGTTAATACATACAGAAGTAGTTACTTTTTGGTCAAAAATGATATAAATGAGTCATCGATACGAATAAATGAAAGAATAGATACAGAGAATACGTACAAATATGTACATGGTAGAAAACCTCCGAATTCAGTATATACACCGACGTTCATCACACAAATGTTTGTCCTGAAGCGGGAACCGAACCCGCGTGGCTGTCCAAAATGTAACTTCTTGATAAAGTAAGGGGCACTGTAGCTAGTACACAAATTACTGGTATATCGAGACTACATCAAAATGTCTCAGAGAAGACCGCTATAGCAAGCTATAGTGTTTCTTTATTCTTATCGTGTCACTAGTTATTTCTAACCAGTGTGGTGAAAGGATTTCAAGTGCGCCTTGAAGAGGCTCCTTCCGAGAGTGTTGCACTGGCCTATGTAAACTATACTCCTGTGTAGCACTGTTCTGGTCATGAGCAGGCGTGTTCTCTTACCATCAGGGAGCGCCTAGCTCGTCTCGTCACTTAAAAAAAGGGTTTGGAAATTCGAACTGCGTTAAAAATCTTTTTTAACTTTAGGGGGAAAATATCTACTAGAATAGGTATTTATTCTGTCATTGAGATAAGGCCGGTCCTGACAGCGTCTCCGGTCCGAAGCTCTGCACCTACCGCGAAGATGCCTCAGTGATGCTTCAGGGCGCTTGTCAATCCATGTCGCTGTCAATGAATTTAATCGAACTCGTTTTGTGTCACTTTATTACTTTTTAACTGACGAATAAAATAGGAGGTTTTTATTTGGCTGTATTTTGTTATGGACTAGCTATTGCCCGTCGCCCGCCGGGATGAGTACCGTGAAATACGAAATGTAACCTACCTGAGTTTAAAATGTCTTTCGTTTAGGATTCGCTACGCTCGCTCAGGTACCTGGTTTTTATTTTATCCCTTGGTAGATATTCTTTAGATATAGACTACCATTTATTTCGTGAGGCGATTTTGGCGATTTTTCGACACAATCCAGTTAATAAATCTAAAGCAATCAAGCACATATTAACTTTTTCACCTATAAAAAATACTCATTCTGAAAAATTGAACGTGAGATTAGGGGTAGAGGCGGTCGAGCAAAATCTCACGAAATCTCTCCAGGGGGAGATCTCGAGAGTCTCGAGAGTCAGGGTCTTCCTTTGGCGATTAAATCGACTTCTAAGAACTTAGTCTAGAATCACTTAATTTAATCCAGTTGCCTCGCAATTTTACACTGTTACTTGGGGTAAACAAATAATGTGATATTGGCCAAGATCAACCACCCTCACGCGAGATTGGGTGAGGTTTAGCTCGTAAAAAAATAGGTCTGGAAACGTCCTTTATTGACCTTTGTTATCTGTCCAAGCCTCGAAATCTGAACTCAAAAGTCAATTGATCCCAAGTAGGTCGTGGGCCGCTGACCTTATGAACTGCACTTTCACTAGGTCGAGGTCGTCATTCGTTGTCTTTGAGTGTTTCACTAGTTACTTAACTATTAGTACACCCCCAACCAAGCTTTCTTTTTTTTTTGTTTATTCGCTTTCCATCCAAAGGTTGTCTGGAAGAAATCGCTTCCCAGCGATTAGACCGCCCATTGTACTTTATATTTTTTTGTAAAGATTTAATCATAAGTTCTGGTGTACAATAAAGTATTTCTATCTATCTATCTAGTTTGTTACCTCAGCTCTGTTTATGTTGCCTGCGGTATAAATATCCAGCTTCAGTGACATCATATTTTAGATGCGATTAATGCGTTTTCGAAATCCATCAAGTTGTGATTGTTTTTTTTTGTCACATTTTGGTAGATTACAGCCGATAAATTGTTTTTTTTGACTCCAAAAAATATGAGGTTCTTTATTTGTTTTTGTTTTTTTATGTTCGTTATCTCACAACCTTTGTCATATTATTATTAATTGAATATATACATAGGTCCCATTAGTCCCATATAAATTATATTAAAATCGGTTCCGTAGTTTTTAGGTATAAATCAAAATAACTGAAAAAAAAAAGTCGTTAAAGTAAACGAAAGTGCATATCTCGCTTTATAGTGATTTTTTAATGGTGTTAAGTTACACTAAGCAGTCTAATTGAAGTCTGTTGTAGCACGAGTATGTATTTGTAAAACTTTCAGTTAGTGTAAAAATCCAAGTATCTGCTACACGTGCAGTTATAAACTGAAAGATCTTGCCTCTTTATGAATGAAACTTACCAACTTAACTAAGTTCATTGAGAACGGCTCGTTGCATAACGCGGTCACAGCTTGCGTCATAATTACTACTGGTTCTACCACCTCATAGAATAAGCTACAGTATGTTCTGGTATGAATTATAACGCATATGACGTTATAAGACTGGCTGTTTCCGGTGGCTTTGCCATTTGGTATCGGAATAAAATAGTTGCTAAATGTATTTTCAACCGACTTCAAAAAAAGAGGAGGTTATCAATTCAGTAGAAAGTTTTTTTTTAATGTTTGACACCTCTGAATTTTGTTGTTTATTAACCGATTTGATTTTTTTGGTTTATTCAAAAGGATATAAATAATTCCAGATTAGTTCCATATCATTTCATGAAAAGCGGTTCAGTACTTTGGTTTTGAAATCAAAATAACTCAAAATTACGTAATACTAGTAAACGAAATTGCGTATCTTGCTTCCCTGTGACTATTCAGTGGTGCCTACGGTCACCAGAACAGTCCGATTGAAGTCGGTTGTCGTATGTTTTTTTTAAACGTTGATTATTCTTATTACCAGCGCCCCTTCTTTTTCATCATTCAAAATTAAATTAAAATCATGGCTCATCGGGAAGGCATTCTTTAATGTCGATGAATTTGTAAAGAAATTTCAGTGATATAATAAAACTAAATATTGTAATTTTAATATATAATTTTAATGACATGTTTAGGTAATTCAAATTGATTTACGTATTTATTTTACTAATTTATTTTATTATATTTTATTAATTTATTTTATTGTATTTTACTAATTTACTTTAATTTATTATAAATAATCAATTCAAATCTGTATGGACCTGTAATATTAAAATTACCAATAAAATGTTTATCTGTTTATCTTATTCTAGGTCTTAAATACGCGACCTAAATACTTATTCCATAGTTTACGTGACGAGGATCACGTTAACCAGCCTACGTAAAATAACCGTGATCTTCGTCACGTGGTAGGTGAAAGGAACTTCGATTTCCACATCAATAAATTTCAATGAGTCACGTTAAGACTCTGCGTAAACGAACCACTATGATCGTTCCGACATCGGCATCGGTATGAAAATAGTCGGACAGGATATTGTTATTTTTGTTGGCTAGAAGACGAAGACGAAGTACCTATACTCCGATTTATAATTCAAGATTTTTTTGTAAACAAAGAAGTGTCATGATATATCCTGTAACAGAGACAGGTCAGGGTTAAAAACGAGTTTATACCACGGATCACTATTACTAGTAATGGCGCGCGGTTTTGCTTGTGCGATAGTTTCCTATTTTACCTAAATAATTCTTAACCAAACTTATTCAGGTACTTCAGAACACTGAAAAGTAGGTAGAATAGGAAATAAATTTGTGAATCTAAATTCTGGGATATTAATCATAATAACGCCAAGGTGCATAGCAGATACCTAACAAATATTCATTCTATTCACACAATTGCACACGAGAAGCGAAAAAATAACGCATTCGACTTCGTCAACGGACAAGAGACGAATAAAATTTACAAACACACGTTTAGGTCAAAATCCAAAATTGTTTCGATCTTCTGTGATTTACTACGATGATACCAATGTCTTAAAATATTTTTCGCTAATATTTTTTCGTCGTGTTATAATTTTCTGAAAAAAAATAATTAAATTATAATAATCAGTACAAAACCATTGCTATTTTCCATTCTATGGATATTGACTAGAAAATAAACCGTACCATAAGTATTTAGGAAAATTGAGTAAACGTCACTTTGACATATAATTATATACAACAATGAAGGATGTTCATAGCATAAATACTAGAAATAAAGATCGCCTCATTGTACCTAGGACACGACTGGCTAAAGTGTCGAAAAGCTTTTATTGTGTAGCATTAAAATTATATAATAAAATACATGCAGATATTATAAACATGTCAGATGTGAACTTTAAATTATGCATAAAAAAACAATTAATCGAAAAAAAGCTATTATACTCTAAACGAAGCATTTGCAGATAATGACATATTTAAAGTTAGCATTACACACAGATGATATTTATAGAACTTTATTTTTATTTAATTTAAATTGACGTTGCTATTGCAGAACCCTAAAATAAGTTTGTACTTACCAATAATTCTGATGAATGAAACTGTATTTATATGTACCTACCTATATAAAAATGTAAATTGACCTGTCTAAGAACATGTTATATGTCTATGGAAATAAATAAAGTGAAATGAAATGATAAGTATTTTTTTAGGGTGGTCACACCTTTGTTTACAAAAAAAATCTTGAATTCTGAATCGAGGTATAAATAACTAGAAGACTGAGATATGTTTTAATTTAAAGGATAAATAACTGCATCCTCTTGTTTCTTATTTTTATTCGCTCTCTATCCAATGTCTGGACGAAATTGCTTTTTAGCGAGAAGACTAACATTTCTGCTTGTTATCTTCTATGTAAAGTTTTTTTTCTTAATTTTTGGTGTACGATAAAGGCTAAATCATTTCAAATTATCTATATATAAGCAGACAAACGACTTGAATCGACTTTATTCGGTCACTCGGAGCGTTCGTCTGCAAAGTCCCTTAAATTACCGATTGAAGTGTTTATTTTAATTTGGAAGCGTTAGTTCTAAGAAATTTTACGATAAAGTAATCAAACTCTGGGCTTCCGGATAATAACATTTCAAAAATATTTTTGGATTTCAAAGTTTTATTCTAAAAACTCTCATACAAAGCCAATTATTTTTAAATTTGAGTGAGCTGTAAACATAGATGAATAAAGGTGTTCCTATAGAACAAGATGGACAGTACCAAACCAAAATGGATGCGGTATATAGGACAGAAAATTTTCAGACACCTTGAAAAATGAATTATCTTTATTTTCAAATGATGTTTGTTACTTTTTACGATGTAGTTTTATTGACAATGAAAAAGCCTAGTAGTTTTAACATATAATAGCTATTACTTCTCTTTTTCGAAAATTAGCATTCGACCAAAATGTACCAGAAGTTAGCCAATGTGGCTCCCTTTTTTTGGTCGCATATTCAATGTACAACATTATGTTTCTGTACTTTAATACTTCTATGGCTGTAAATAAATAATAGAAAGATTCTCATTCATGCATTTGTTAATTCCAGGAGCGGATATGACGTTTCAAGGCGAATACGCAGCTCAGGTCCTGGGTCTGACCGGTGACGGCTCGCGAGATGACGTCACCCCCGCGTCCCCCCGCCCCACCTCCCGCACGTACCCGGACGCGCCCGCGCCGCCTGCCTCCAGCCCCTATAGGAAAGACGACAAGGACAACCACCTCAACAACAAGTTCAACAATGTAAGTGCAGCGACGTGACGTCACCCCGCGTTCCCCCGCCCCACCTCCCGCACGTACCCGGACGCAATTTAATATATATATATATATATTAATCGATATCCGTGTTAAATCGAATCCATGACAATTTTCAATGTAACATACTCCCCAATCCTCCTTACGTACGTACATGGAAAAGACAATGAAGTATGTATGTATATGATTACGATCAGCTACGAGGACGTGATGGCCAAGTGGATGAGGCCCTTAGCTTGCATTCTGATGGTCGCGGGTTCGAATCCCGGTGGCAGTCATGCGTAAATGGGTTTTATCGGTCGAAAAAATCTATGTATGCATCCCACGTTCTCGCAACGGTGAAGGAAAACATCGTGAGGAAACCGGCATGTCGTAGAACCTAAAGTTCGAAAACATGTGTCGAGTGCACGAAAAGAGCCTCTTCAAGGCTCACTTGAAATCCTTTCACCACACTGGTTCGAAGGAACTAACGATAAGAGGAAGATTACGATCAGCTATCGTGGTTTTATATCACAGCATTACCCGAAGATGCAAAATTGTATGAACAACGCCATCTGTTGAATTTGATTACGGAACTATTCAAGTAATAAACCTTGCCTATTTTAGTGTAGTCGTTTGAAGACTTGTTTGGTGTTGCAGGTTACCGCCCCGCCCACCTCCTCACCTTATAGAAAAGAAGAGAAAGAAACGAATCATGTTAACAACAAATTCAATAATGTAAGTACAACATTATCATCAAGTTCGCGGGGACTACCTGGATGAAATGCTGATGATGACAATATATTCAGCAATGGGTCCTACCTGGCTGAAATGCTAATGATGTTGAAGTATAATATCTTCATGAAATGACAACTTCTGGAGTAAACGACTTTAAGAAGTCCTTGTAGAAACCGAATAGGCCTTGGATTTGAGTCATGGAGGGATAGTGTTCAAGATGGCGGACCAAGACAATGGTAATTTGGACATTATTTCCTGGCATTGGGTAGCTTTAAACAACAATTTTGAAGTAATAAGTTTCATGGGTTTCATAAATAGTGCTCTTAAAAACAATGAAGCGCTTCGACAGGCCTATCTGATCGATCATAGACCACTTTAACGACACCTGTTTTATGTAGTATGTATTTACAAAAATGTATTTAAGTATTGTGTCAGTTATCTGGTTCCTACAGTACAGTCAGTTTCACAGACATGTATTCACTTCCAAGCTTTCACATTTAAATTACTCTTAATTTTGCAAAGAAAAGTTCAAGCATTTTCAAATTAATGTAGTCATTTTACTTGTTAGAATTTTTCTCAGTAAATTAATGTCTGCAAAATTAAGAGTATGTTATAAATGTAAAAGCTTGCGAGTGTATAAATATTTGTGCAGCTGACTGTACAACCTCTGCTTAGTTTGGGACTGGATGGCGTTGTGTGAAATGTCCAAAATATTTTAAATTTTTATTAATCTAGACACACGACAGTGTGTTAAGCCACGGTCAGGCCCAGCGAATTGGCGAGTAGCACTGTGTGTAAGATTACACGAACCATTTGGAGCCACTTTTGACCTCGTCGTAGTCCTCGTAAAAAATACTTGAGATCTATGGCTTGCCAAGGTCTATAGACATTCCTGAAATTTATTTATAAGAACGTATAACATCCATATGTAATTTCAGGAATGTCTATTATAGACCTTGGCAAGCCATAGATCTCAAGTCTTTTTTCGGGGAAAACGTAACATGTTCTGGCGAATAAAAATCTTGAATCTTGAATCTTAACATCATAATAATTGTGGCTCCTATTTTCACATATGGATGTGTTTGGCTGGATACCTATATCATAAATTATATTTCGATAAATATTGTTATATTTCCATTCGCAGAGTCGGTTCCCCGGCGCCGGGGGCGAGGAGGAGGGCGTGCTGGACCTGCGCGCGCGCGACCCCTCCGTCATCTCCGTGGGCTCGCAGCACTCCGGCGTCTCCGAGCCGCCCGGCTACCTCGACGCCGTCAGGTACATCTCGCGTTCTGATAATTAATGATACAATAGAAAATCATTTATTTTTATATCAACACAAGGCTACACAATCTTAACACATTCATCACAATCTTAAAAAACTGAAGTATACATAGAAGTATTAAAGTACAGAAACACAATGTAGTACATTGAAAATGCGACCAAGAAAAGGGAGCCACATTGGCTCACTTCTTGTACATTTTGGACCGATGCTAATTTTCGAAAAAGAGAAATAATAGGGCTAAATAACTATTATATGTTAAAACTACTAGGCTTTTTCATAGTCAAGAAAACTACATCGTAAAAATCAACAAACATTATTTCAAATTAGAGATATTTCATTTTTATTGACAGGGTGTCTGAAAATTTTCGGTCCTATATACCGCATCCATTTTGGTTTGGTAATGTCCATCTTGTTCTATATATATATATATATATATATAGGAACACCTTTATTTATCTATGGAAGTATACTACTCGGGCGAGTCAACATGCAACCTGGCTGCCACTCACGCTCGGCACTTGATGCTTCCCCCGCTGCCCCGCGCGGCGCTCTCCGTGTTTCTTCTTCATCTAATTGCGAAGCCTAGTCATTACTTATCATCACCAAGTATTACAGGACCTCTTCTCTATCAAGATCATCCAATTCCACGCTGTACTTTGCACAAACGTCATTCGAGCCAGGTGTCATGTTCATTCGCCCGAGTAGTAACGAGGGGTCAACGCACAATACACCCCATAGCGGGACGTCGGTGCAGACCATTTGTAAACCCCTTCCCCAAATTAGAATGCTAAAGACGGTGTGTTTCAGGTCGACGGTGTCGGTGTACAGCGGCAACAGCAACTCGTCGTCGGACCGCGACATCCTGGACCTGTCCATGCCCGACAAGAACTCCATGACGGAGGTGTGCTACGTCTGCGGCGACGAGTACAAGCGCGGCACGCTCTACAACCTGCACACCAAGGAGCCCAAGGACAAGGCGGTAAATACACCACAACTTTTTAATTACTAAAAAAAAACTTAAATGAGAAGTGCAGAAAGGGTACTATGTTGTATCTGTGCAGTCAGAATTGCTGGTTACTACAAAATGAGCGAGTGACAGCGGCGCCCGAGCAGAGCTGCAGCGAGCTGGCTCGACTAGGTGCCCGAGATTGCCGAACGATGAATGAAACTGTTAGTATACTGTTACCGTTAGTCGTTTTTCTATTGCCTTCCGTCAAGCTATTAGATTGATACAAGGCCATAGAAATACTAACTAAATACATACTAACTAACGGTAACAGTATATGTTAAATTTTTATCATATTTATTTTGTCAAAAATTCGACCTAAGTTTTTGAAAGTTTTTAACCATGACCGTTTTCAGTTACGGCAGCTGATTATGCGTATATTTTAATGGTAATTAAAAAAAAATAAGAAAAACCCCATAAAGTTCTGCTTAAATTGAACCATTGTTGGGGATAATCAGTAAATATTCTCCGGAAAACCATATTATGCATAGGTGCACTCTACAATTCACTATGGGATTGTGTTCTGGGGCATGTTGTAGAAGAGACAAATATAACACTTCAATCAAATACACATCATTCAGAAAACTGCAAAAAGATAAACAAATTAAATATCTATAATTTTATTTAAATAGAAAATAGTACCGAATATGCGTCATCTTTTCGTTCATCGCGTAAAAAAAACCAAAATAGTCATGAGAATTTGCAGTTATCCGTCTTTTGCTTAGTTTCCATTTTACTCTCACAGATGGCGCCGGCTGAAGATATATATAATTGCAATTTAAATATTAATTTGCACTACATAATTAAATCTAAATTTATCCTAACACGTGGTTTGAACACTTAAGTCGTATGCATACTAGTCACGTTTTATGGAAAATTGATAACATTTACTCCTTTAGTGCAAAGTTGCTGTAATAGCATTAAATATTTATAGTACATACTTCTATCAGAGACCTAGACATAACCTAGTTAGTGGTAACGGCTAGATGATGCTTGATTATACGCTATTAATTAATTGATTGCCGGTTCAAACAAGGTTGGTAGCTGAGTAGAAATAAGAATTATTTTCTAATGAAACTAAAGCCAGCAACAAACAAGCGACCAGTGGCGGGCTACTGTAAATTCACATTATGTGCATTTTGTCGCTGTAGCGCGTCGCCGCCATGCGTGTCGCACGCTACAGAAAAAATGTATGTAAACTGACGGTCGCCGGCCGCTAGTCGCTATGGTTTGTGGCTCGTTTGCGGCGACCGTAATACTGCGTTTATATTTGTACAGTGAATAAGAATATTAAGTTGTGGATGGAAACGGATTGTTATGTGGCGAATCAGAGGCAACGGAAAACGTCGCAAACACCGAAAAGCGTTAAGTATAGTTATGATTGTGGAACCACATTTAGGTTCCAAAAAGTTACATTCACTTTTTAACATTACCTTTGATCTGCAGAGAAACAACAAGTAGACAAGTGCACGAGACAATGATGTACGATTTTATCAACAGTTCATAAGTCACTGATTGAATACGTGCCTAGTGTCATGTATCTCCAAATAATTCGAGACATCTGACAGATAAATAGTTTCCTCAGTAAACAAATAACATACACGGTCGCCGCAAACGCGCCACCACCCACAGCGACCGGCGGAGGCCGACAACCATCAGTTTACGTACATTTTCTTGCTGTAGCGCGTCGTCGCTAAACGCTTCAGCAACGAAATGTATGTAAACTGATATCGCCGGCCACCGGTCGCTGTGGTCGGTGGCTCGTTTGCAACTGACTGAATTTTTTGAATCTCAAAAAAAGAAATATAACGTTAACGTATCCGTACACGCGTGCCCGCCCACTTTTATGTGTTTTTGTAGTACCGAACGCACGATAGGTGGCGCTGCTCGAAATGTCATACACATTTTTTTTCTTTTTGCATGCTGTATTTATGTTAAAGTGTGTGAGATTAACAATTTTAAGACCTTCGGTGTAACCATACTTCAGGCAAAATAAAAAAAAAAACATTTTTATCGTACGTTCAGCGTCGAACAAAGCGTAAAGTTGCGTATATACCATAGGTACCAGTATAGGCCTTCAGATACAGAGTTGAAAACTAACAAAATGTTTCTTTTCGATTGTTGCCCATGACCAAAACAGTGGCTATGGCTTTGACTTATAATGCACTTCTTATGAAAAGCTTAAGAATATAGTGCGCCACATCAGAAGTGCAGTAATATCAATTCTCTGTCCAAGTATAATTAACCTTTAGGCGAAGAAAAAATGTCCCTCGATAACCCCACGACAAGTCAGGGGTTAAGTTTATCGTAATTTATCTGTTTACGTTTATGGATAAATTTTATAAACATGCCAGCTTAAGTCTGATCAATAAAAGGGTCAGGAAAACAACGTTATAAATTGAACTCGTGTTTAGTTCTGAACGTTCATCATAGATGTCACTAGTAGGTTATTGGTTTTCATAATATCCGTATGAAGGGGCATTGTAGCTATTGAAATATGGACTTGCGAGACTAATGCCTAGGTCACACGTACCGAGTACTCGGCCGAGTGCTCGGTACGTATAAACATAGCGCCGAGTGCTGGGCTGAGCGAGTGATGTAAGCTTTCACTGTCTCGGCCGATTAATATTTTACTGTCTCGGCCGAGTACTCGGTACGTGTGATCTAGGCATGACTATCAAAATGTCATAAAATAAACTATTGCAAAAAGTACCGGTTGCATATAATTCAAAGTGAAACTTGACTGGGCGGATCAAGTTTTTTATTTGACATAATTTATGTATTCTAAATGTTACGATTGCTAGATAAGCATTGGAAGGTTCGAACTTGCGTCTTGGTTGTTCGAGCTTTTATACAAAAAAATTACGGCTGATATTATAACAAATGTGTTCTGCATTGCACTAGTATATAGACCAAGCTACAATGCAGAACATATGTGTTTCTATAATAAGTTATCTGCCTGGCATCTACTTCTTGAGGGTCAGATAATTTCTGACGTAATGCTTCCTATTACGCATTTCTGTCCTATTTTGTGCCCTACAAATGCGATAATATAATAAACTTTAACCTGTAGAAGTGTTGATTAACTTACAAAGAAATATTCAGTACTAAACACGAGGCAGTTCTTGAAATTCGGTCGTTATTCTTTGTCGAATAAAGCATAAATTCGATTGTATTTCGAAACTTTAATAGCTCGAAAACCATGGGGCAAAGTTTATCGTAATGGTCCGGAAATAACTAGGCTTTTATCGGCAATGCAAAATAATATTTTTGGCGTACTAGTCAAAATACTCTTATTACCCAAATACATAATTATACTTATGCATAATTAATTACATAGGTGTTCCGAAATAGTTTTATTTTTTTGGTTTTCCGTTAAGGTTACAAGCACACAATCAGATTTATTCTAGACAACAAAATCCGGAATTCCCGAATTTAAAAGATGGCAAATTCAAAATCACATATTATCCAAACAAGTATTGTAGTAAGTATTAATAAATTTAAAGTACGATTATTTTATAAGCACAAGATTTATCCTAAGTTTTTTTTATAAAATAATCATGAGTACAAATTGGTGTTTATTTGCATAAAAATTGATAGAGGCGATAGGTCAGTAAGATGACCACATAACTTATACGACTTATCATAATAATCGCACATCCGGAGCCTTGCCCCTAGACATTAGCGTAGGTAGGCGAAAATAGATGTTCTGCGATAACATGCAAACCGTCCATTTTACGTTTTGTAATCTATCAACGTAGATGTTACCCGACCATTTTACGTTTTGTAATCTATCAACGTAGATGTTACCCGTCCATTTTACGTTTTGTAATCTATCAACGTAGATGTTACCAGTCCATTTTACGTTTTGTAATCTATCAACTTGGATGTTACCCGTCCATTTTACGTTTTATTGGTGTCAATTCAGATATCGCCAAAACTAAATAAACTAATTTGATAGCACTAAAAATGTTGCTGTCTCTTTTATAACAATCGAAATAAAAACGGTGGCATTATTTTTAGTGCTGTATGGTGCTGTCAAATTAGTTTTGTTTAGTTTTGGCGACATCTGAATTGACACGGCAATATCCACCTAGTTAGATAATTAACTAACTAGGAAGATGTTGCCTGTCTATTTTAGATTTATAATCTAAGAATGTATATGTTACCCGTCCATTTTAGGTTTTATAATCTAACTACGTAGAAGTTACCCGTTCATTTTAGGTTTTATAATCTAACTAGGTAGATGTTACCCGGTTGCATGTTATCGCAGAAAATCTCAAGTTGCCTACCTAAGTTATTGTCTGTCAATAAAAAAAAAACACGGCTTTTCAATCGAAATCGTTCTAAATTGTATGTATAATCTCAATTTTATGATGCTTTATTAGTGTTTTTAATAAAAAAAATGAACAGATTGCAAAATTGAATAACGAATTATAATGTTTTGGTTAAAAAATAATTGAAAAGCTTTCTGAGTAAGTATTTAGTTAGGCATTTTAAATTGTAATGCATGCTTGCACCAAACTGTCAAAGTCCATAAGCAATTACTTTAATCGATTGGTAGTTCTTGACAGTCCAGATTTTGACCGTTAAGAACTGTTAAGCGAGTAAATTAATTGCTTAGGAACTTTGAAAGTTTGGTGCAAGTCGGCATAAGAGTCTGTTAACGCTACGTTTATTTGCGCACGCTAAAATGTGTCTTGGAAAAGAAAAGAAAATCGTGTCGCGAACTAATACCAATTGAATACTGATGCTAGCATGATGATAAAAAAAGAGAAAATACAAATTCAAGGATTTTGAACTAATCTAAATAAAAATTACTGGAAAACATTCTGATTGACTAAATTATAAAATATTTTTTATTTGCCAAAATGGCACCGTCTTATTATGATTTATTATAAACAAGCTATTACGCTCATTTTATCTCGTTTAGTAAAATTGAAAATACCAATTGAATACTGACTTATAATAACAAAATACCAATTGAAACTGTCATAGTTCCTAAGCAATTACTTTACTCGCTTGGCAGTTCTTAACGTTCAGAATCTGCACTGACCAAACGCGTAAAGTAATTGCTTAGGATGTTTGACAGTTTGCTGCAATTAGGCATTAGTGTAGACGCCGCCCTCGTCTGCCGGCAAACAGCACAGCGATAAGTGCAAACGTATCGGCCAGGTTATCGATCAGTGGAAAATATCACCCGACCTTGCGACCCTGCGCCGGGCTATCGCAGGGCGGAGCGTTCACATACACAACATGTACGAGTGACGTGCCTCGTCACATGCACTTGAGTACGAACTGGCGAAACAAGCTCAAAGTTTATAAAACCTGAAAACTCCACTGCGAAATTTAATTTATTTTATATTATTTTTATTTTTTCAAATGTGGTGTTATTGATAATAATTTAACTAAACTACTACAATCTATATATAGGTATATTACAAAATTTACAAAAGGAAACAATTGGGCCACCCATAGACCGTTGCAAACGATCTATAGGTAGCTCAACTGCTCCAACTCGATACCCGATGGCAGCGTGCCGAGGATACTGGCTGCATTGCCTCTTTGTTTAGCAAGGCTTATTCTTTGGCCCAGATAGCTGCCAGCCCTCTGATCACACTAAACTTAAGCATACTCGTACATGTTAAACATATGGTCTTAGTCTGAAATAAAAAAGTGAATTTTAATTTGAAAACATTATCATTATCCGTCATACAGTGCGAACTAGTACGGAGGGTAGTCACCTAACTGCACTACGATTTTATTTACAAACTACCTTAAAATTGTCTATCATTTACTCACTTATCATAAGACCTGTTTGTAACCAACTTTATTTGAGACAAATAAATAAATTGAAATTGAAAATTGAATTATCGCCAAATTCTATTTTTGATACTTTATTTCTGTTCTATGACACTGCCATGTCCAAAAACATACCTTTTACAGAAATCCATCACATTTTGATGTTTTATTTTGTCATATATTTCACATATATTGATGCCATATACAGGGTGTAATCGTTAAGTGTGCACAGGCGATTATTCCGTAACTATTGCAGATATCAAAAAACTTTAAACTGATATCGAAAGTACTTTACCTAATGAGTAAAATGACATTAATAACTTTTTAAAAATAAAACGAGAAATATCAAAAAAAATACATTAATCACTCCCATACATTTAGTATGAGATAGTAGAAAGGTTTTAGTTTCCTTATTTTAAGTGGAATAGTACCTACTCATTTTACCCTTGTCATTTTATAATTATGTACGATATGAAGGTATTAATGAATTTCAAGTAGATACACGTGTAGATTAATTATCTTACCACTTCAAATTTATAATAAACCTTGTTTCAATATTGTATTGATTTGAACTAGCTGAAAAGCAACATACTAAATAAAAACAAAAAGAAAGATACTCTTTGGTGTTCGTTCTAAATTCAAATTCTTTATCGCGGGTTCTCGTTCCCGCCAATTTATTGTATTTTTCAATTTGCGTTAATAATCGTGATTGTTGCATTTATTGATTGAAAAATGGCATATTCCAATACAGAAAAGAGGGACATGTTAAAAATGTACTACAAACATGATTGTAACAATAGGGCGGCCATTATCGCCTACAGAAGAGAGTACCCAGATAGAGAAGTTCCTTCTGGTACGTATTTACGTAAGTTGGATAACAATTTGATAAATTATGGATCTTTTAACAGAAAAAAAGGTTCGAGAACAAGAGCTCCGGAATTTGATAATGACTTAGATAACAATATTATTAACTACGTAGTAGATAATCCACAAGAATCAACGCGTTCAGTAGCCCGATCATTTCCAGTGTCCCACAATTATGTACACAAGTTATTAAAAAAACACAACTTCAAAGCATTTAAGATAAAACCTACTCAAACGCTGCACAATGATGATCCTGCTCGTCGGCTGGTCTATTGCAATTGGCTAGTCAATAATTATGTCAATGTAAGGTCAATTTTATGGACCGATGAAAGTAATGTTTCAAACTGCGGCATTTACAATAGAAAAAACTCGCATTATTGGTCAATTGACAATCCTCGCTTAACTACTGAAATTAGAGCTCAGGTGCGATTCTCAATTAATGTGTGGTGTGGTATTCTTGGAGATCTGATCATTGGGCCATATTTTTACAGTGGAACCTTAAATGGACAGAGATATTTCTCCTTTGTACAAAACGATATGCCAAGTCTCTTAGAACCAATTCCAGACGATGAAAGAAGGTCGATAATTTTTCAACAAGATGGAGCACCTGCACATAATACAAATGTTGTAATGAATTTCTTACGAAACAATTATAATGGCTTAATAGCCAATAATAGTGCAACCCCTTGGCCTGCCAGATCCCCGGATCTCACGCCTTGTGATTTCTTCCTATGGGGATTTGTCAAAGACCACGTGTACGCTGAGAGAGTACACAGCCTAGAAGAGTTACAGAATCGTGTACGTCGTGCAATTGCTTTAATTACTCCGCAAATGTTAAGGAAAGTTCATTTAGAAACTGTAAATAGAGCTCGTCATTGTATTGCACAAGGAGGACGTCACTTCGAACATATGCTTTGAACACAAAATTTTGTACTTACTAAGAAATAAAATGTATGGGAGTGATTAATGTAATTTTTTTGGATATTTCTCGTTTTATTTTTAAAAAGTTATTAATGTCATTTTACTCATTAGGTAAAGTACTTTCGATATCAGTTTAAAGTTTTTTGATATCTGCAATAGTTACGGAATAATCGCCTGTGCACACTTAACGATTACACCCTGTATACATAAACCCTTCTTCGCAGTTGTATAAAGATTGTAGCAAACTTCTTTTGAAGTAAGTCTCTCCCACTGAATGGTAAAGAGACAATACGAGTTTTTCTAGCAGAGTGACTAATTTACAACAATCAAACCACGCATTTCCGTTCGCAATTTTTTCGGATCACACACGCTCACATGCTAGTGTTTAAAAACGCCTACAATCAGCCTGTAAAAAAAGCCTGTGTGTCATCAACGGTTTGGAGAAGAATTGTCAATAAACTGATTGTAAAAAAGCCGATGACGCTGGGCGACTTTACAAGCTACAAGCGAACTCGCTGGCTTGTAGCGTGTAAAAAGCCGTGTATCATCGACGCTTAACAAACATCTTTCCTGAAAAACATTTGAATTTATAGGAGTGCAATCAAAAAGGTTTTTACTCTTGTACTTATCTAAATTTAGTGAGGTCAAACACCAGTTTTTAAATACATTCACATAATCTCCTAGATAACTGGTTTTATTTTATCTTCAGCTGATGTAATAAAACTATTCAGAAATGTCATATTTTAATGATGATCGTACGAGGTTATCATGTGTTTTCCTAATCGTTAATTGGATTTTTAAAGAGCTTTTGCTTGATTTCAATTGAAGTATTTATTATAGTACGGGGGGCGACGATGCTAAATGTGGATTTGCTTGAGCTTCATTGAGACCTATTGGGTTGCAAAGCTTAGATGATAAAAAGAAAAAAATGTTATATAATATATACCTTTTCATCGGTGGAGGAAGCGGCTATAGGCTTTTTAAAATGTAAAAAAAAAACTGTTGCATGGACATACTCGAGCGCGTCAGATATTGATAGCATCATGGTGCTACGTATTTTTAATAATCAAATCAAATCAAATCAAAATATTTATTCAAATATTTCAATCAAAATATTTATTTAATGTAACGTATGTTAATCTGACCGTTTGCATGATGAGGATGGCTGTACAGATGGGTTGAAAATGAAAAAAAAAAAAATATCGAGCGCGTCTGATTTTCTAAGGGGGTGTTAAGTGGACCAAAAAAAAGGTCTCATTCAATAATCTGACGATTTCGATGTAACGCAAACTCGTGGCCTCTATTTTAATGTGCAAAAATAAATCGTCATTTTGACATACTCGAGCGCGTCAGATTAAGATATATATGGTTCATCTTGATGTCCTAGACATGCTGTCTCATAATCTGACGATTATCTAGAGGGATTCGCTTAATCTGACAAAAAACAATTCTTATTTTTTTTATTTTTATAAATTATTGAACTTTATTAATTGAATAGCTCAGGAAATAGCATGCAAATAAAAGAGTGTACATTTTTTTAAGTAGAATACTTGTTATTATAACAAAATAATTAAAAAAAAACTTTTTTTATAATTTATTGAATCTTCTTATCGTGTCACTAGTTCTTTCAAACCAGTGTGGTGAAAGGATTGCAAGTGCGCCTCAAAGAGGCGCCTTCGTGCATTAGACACATGTTTTAGAATTATTAGGTTCTATCACATGCCAGTTTCCTCCCGATGTTTTGCTTCACCATTAAGAACGTGTTTTAAATGCACGCATAATTCTTCTTGAACAGAAAAATCCATTGGTGTACGACCGGGTTCGAATTTAGGACCTTCGGATCGAAAGTCGAGGCACCTCCCAATCAGCCAACACGGCTGAATAATAATTATAGGCTAGATTCAATATTCAAGATGAACACGTGCTTAACGGTGAAGGAAAACATCGTGAGGAAACCTGTTTGCAAAGCAAATAAAGGAGTATCCACAAATATCAGGGCCGTGACTGGGACGTGCTCCTGACGGAGCACGGCCAAAAATCGGTGTCGTACATTTTATATGAATTATGTTTTGAATTTTTTAGTATAGATCTTACCTAATACTTTATTTTATTACATAAATGAGCAAGAAGTTGGAATTTGTGTATAATAAGTAATAAACTTTATCGACGAATTTTGGTTATTTCGGCTTGCGAAATCGTCAGATTATATGTTTTTCGTTATCCTTGAATTATTTCCATCAAAATAAAAAAAAAAATTAGCTGCGATCGAGAATGACGAGATGACGTTTTTTTTTACAACTTTGCAGCCCTCCCCTTTCTTTACCCCTTGCTCAAATTGTCAGATTAGTGGAATATACACTTTTTAGCATGTAATTAACTCACCCTACCTTAATCTGACGTGCTCGAGAATGTCTGAAGATCAATTTTTTTTTACTAATCTGATCCTTTATCCTGCACGGGCGGCCTTATCTAGGGGGCTCATATTTGGTGGAGGTACTTAACCAGTACAAGGTATCCCCCTGTATATTAATGTGTAATTAATCTGCCGCGCTGGAGTAACTCCCGAAATCCCCTCTTCGGCTCCCCTACCATTAATTGCTGTTCTACTTCAGGCAGAATGATAGCTGTGCCAAATATCATCCAAAGTCAAGTTGTTTGATGATGTTAAGTAGTTGATTGAGTGAATAACAAACATAATAATTAACCGACTTCAAAAAGGTTCTCAATTAGCTTGTTTTTTATGGTTTTTTTTTTGAGAGCTTTTATTTTAAGATTGGTCACATAGACATCTTATCAAAATCGGTTCAGTAGTTTAGTTTTTATATCAAAATACTTGAATAAGAAGTAGCTGAATTGAACAAAATTGTGTATGTTGCTTCCCTGTGACTTTCCAGTGTATCGAGTTCGCTGTTCCAGTGGTGCCAACGTCACTAGAACAGTCCGATTGAAGTCGGTTGTTGTATGTTTTTGTAAAACCTTGATTATAATAACTAAGAATGTTGTTCTCTGCAAAAAATATAATTCCTTTTTATTGACCATCTAAATCATAAATTAAAAATGACATTGCACATATGTCTTAATTATCTAACACGATAAGAACAGCACAATCCGTCGCACAATCCGTCGCACCATTTACGTCAACCACGTGAAACAAGCTCAAAAATATCTTGTATCACATGGTCTGATATGATATCTCGCGATAACTACTGCCAATAAAAATAATCCCATTGATGTTGCATGAAAATATAAATTATGACTTCAGAACTATTAATAGAAAGTATACATCTAAGTTTTACATATATAATAAAAAAAAAACATTTTTTAAATGCTTTGGTCTCGACGACGTAGCGGACGTAGTGTGGTTTACCGCCTATTTAGTAACTTTCGTATTTTAACGTTTCTAGTTTTAAAAAAGTTTTTTTTTCTGCCTTATTTTTAAATTTTTCGCAGGACTCAACACTGTACTTGCACAGTATCTCCTGCTTCCGATACTCGACTACGCCGATACCTACGCCGATGAGCGACTCCAAAACGTCTGCATTAGGTTCATTTTTGGCCTTCGCAAGTATGACCATGTCTCCGAATATCGCAAGAAGCTCAAGTGGTTGCCTATCCGCCTTCGCAGGAATACTCATATTCTCTCCCTCTTTTACAGTATCTTATTCTTTCCGTCCAGCCCTTCTTATCTCAAGGAGCGTTTTGAATATATCCACCTCTCAACTTCTCGTTCTCTGCGCCCCTCTAATAAATTACTTCTCAAAATTCCTGGCTACTCATCTTTATTCTATCGCAAATCCCTCACTGTACAAGCTATTTCACAATGGAATGATCTCCCATTAGATATCAGAAGTGCTAAGTCGCTCGCCACTTTCAAAAAAATGTTGCAGACTCATTATCTTTCACTACCAAGAAGTTGATGTCTCCTATTCATTTATTTATGTGTATGTATAGTATAGTATAGTATGATATTATAAAATAATTATCTATTTTTTTTTACATATATTATTTATTTATATAAGTATTTATGTTTATGTAGGTTAATGTATTATAACTTATTTAAACGCGCCACCGTTATTATCTATCCATATCATTTCCAGATCCATCCAAAGGTTGTCTGCAAGAGATTGCTTTTAGCGATAAGACCGCTTTGTGCTTCACTTTTTTTATATTGTTTGTGTTCCTGTTTATTTTCTTGTTTTGTGGTGTGCAATAAAGAATTATCTATCTATCTATCTGTAGTGCGCGAGAAACCTTAAAATATTTAATTAAAAAACTTCTAAAAAATATCAAAATTTCCCTTTCATTATTCCACATAGCTCACTACTGTGCGCCTATCATTATACATTTACAGCTGCGTCAATAGTTTGTAGAAGGACTTGAAATACCCATTTTGTTCAAATATTTGGCTTACTGCCTGCAAGATGGTGGCGTGGTCTAGCAAATGCCGGTTCGCACAATGTGTACTTTAAACACCACTCGTTTGCGTGAACTTCGTATTTTCGTGACCGACTTCCTGTCCGCGGCGCGCCCACCACCCTACAGTATTGATAATTCTTAAAAATCCTGAAACAAAATGTTTTTTTTTATCTGATGAGTATTACAAAAAAAAATCGGTTCTTTTTAGCGGGTAGGTATCAGCTAACTATTTTGCCTAGATCACACTGTTTATACGTACCGAGTACTCGGTACGTATAAACATAGCGACGAGTGCTCGGCTGAGCGAGTGACGTAAGCTTTCACTGTCTCTGCCGATTAAATTATACTGTCTCGGCCGAGTACTCGTTACGTGTGATATAGGCATATGTGAGCCAAAATTACAACGCTACACACCTTATAGTCTCTAAAATGTCCGCCTATGGCTTAATACCGATGGACGGAATTTGCGAAACTATTACTGACTTGCACCAAACTGTCAAAGTTCTTAAGCAATCACTTTTCTCGCTTGGTAGATCTTAACGGTCCAGATTCTGACCGTTAAGTTCTGTAAGTGTGAGTTAAGTAATTGCTTAGGATCTTTGACAGTTTGGTGCAAGTGGGTATATGTTATCTCGTCTGACTCTAACTAAACTGTTAAATAGGTTAGGGCTGCCCCGCTGTCAAGATTTCAGACTTATATAACGTTTTGTTTCCAGAATAAGCAGCCGTACTTCCCGATCTTCGGCGAGCAGCATCCGCGGCCGCCGCGCTCGCGACCCAAGGACGCGCAGGGCACCGTGCGCGCCTGCGCCGCCTGCCACCACCACCTGCTGCAGCAGTGGAACACCAACCAGGTCAGAAGTGGAATGCATACATAGATGTTGATTTTCGAAAGAAAAAACCCATTTACGCATGACTGCCACCGGGATTCGAACCCGCGACCATCAGATCGCAAGGCAAGGGCCTCATCCACTCGGCCACCACGTCCTCTGGCCAGTAATGCACTACACGGTAATGGTAAGTCCTGGGTCGCGCATTCCAGCCCTGTACAAAATACGGGCCGGAATGCCCAACCCCGGAATGTTTACCACGAATTCCAAGTCCTAGGCGTTCTATTCCCGTGTCGTGCATTCCTGCCCGTATAAATTTTGTACAGGGGTGGAATGCGCGACACGGGATCACAGCAATAGAAAGCCGTTAGGATGCGGATTCCGGCGCTGTACATACCAGGGTCGTACATATCGTGTCGTGCATTCCGGGGCCTTGAGAAATCCACTGCAGCGTTTAAACCTGATTAGGACATCAAGGACATTTGATCACGACACCGTCCATACGATGCTTCGAATAGAGAGTGAGACATATCTGTGAATAGATTCAACAGTGTTGCAAGTCGGAATTATGTCAATGCGAGTTGCAAATATTTGCATATTTTATACTAGCAAGACGTCTTATGTTGCGGTAGATCAGGGACAATGCTGCAACATTGGACCACTTGTTGCATTTTAGTTGATGTTTGCCTTGAAATATGTTCTAGTAAATGTTTATGTACTGATTAAGATAAAACCGATTAACTGCTGGGTGGTGACACTTGTTCAAAGTCCTTTCCAAATTTACTTGAATTTTACTTATAAATATACCTCAAGGAGTACATATTATTTATCATTCTTTGAAGTATCTACATATAATATAATAGAGTTATAAATAATACAGTACATAAAAAAATACAAATACGTTTAACCACCACCTTAACTGATGGAAAGTGACATTTTAGATTGTAGGTAGAGTGTCGATTCATTTGATGAAGATGAATATGATACTGATATGCGCTTTTTGAGTTCAAGTTGTAAGCATCATTGAGATTGTGTATTGTTTAAAGTATTGTTTAGAGCACTACTTCATCACATTTCCACATTAATAAAATGTTGAGTGGATACTCACTTTCAATCTCATTAACATTGACAACATTGTTATATTTGTTATCATTGTTGAAAAGATAAAACATTCGTCCAGGCTTACAGAGAGTTACAGAATTACAGATAGATTATGTTCGTGGCCTAACATTTTTGCTTTAGCACAATAAATACTTAATTGTCCTAGCATTGAAATCTAAAGCATGTAGAAAATGCAATTCGACACTGAATTTGTGGTCCTCGTAAGGTTAAATGCTTTTATTAGGATATATTTAGGATTTCACCAGTTAAAGCAAGTTAACCTATTGTCATCATATCTGGCAAAATTGTCTCCATCAAGCCGAGTTGCAGTGTAGTTTGTTATAAACTCGTCACGACTCCGTCTCATTATTTTTTAAATTTGAACTTATCTCAGCGTTTCGGGTTATTTCAGGAATATCTACTCGGCAATCTTGATACAAAACAGAACATAAAATATTCTATTTGTATTTAGTAGGTACATAATTATGAATGTAATATGAATCAGATTCATGCATTCTTCACATCAAGGCGAATATAAATTTAACGACTTTGGGAAAAGTGATTTATAATGATAGCTGTTGATTTTATTACGAACTTTACATATTTTGACTATTTGCATTATATTAATATTAATGAATTAGCAACAATTTTATACTCATAGAAATGCACAAAATAAGGTGAAGTTTATATAAAATTTCCTAAAAAATCCCGCACGAGCTAGGCCCAGTAACGCCCGCAAACCCATTGATATGATTAACTGCCGATGGTATAAGAGGAAAATGACATTGATTTTGTATTCACCTACACTTGTAAAAGAGCCTTTCACAACATCGTCGATGAAATCAAAGCTGGGGAGTCAACAACTATGTTTGCGTATGTAATCAGAATCATTGTTGAGCCGCGAGGGGCATGCGTTGACCCACAAACCGTATCAGCAGTGGTGTCAATCGCGTCAGTCGCGTGGCCTCCTCTCCTCCGAACGGACGCTACGTTCGTTGCGATGTGTCGAAACATGCAAGTTACGTCCACCAGTCAATAAATTAATCGAAACACACCTTCAATCGCTAATAGTTGATTCATAATGTTGCGATCGACGCGCGAACGCGATGTGGTTTAAGGGTGAATATTTGGTGCTTGTGTTGCAAGAGGTATTCGGTGTTTGTGTTGTGTTGTGAGTGTAGTTTTGGTGTGGTTATAAGTGTTGCCTGATAAAGCAGGTGAAAAGGAATGCGATGCTGGTACGCATGTGCGGAAAGGAGGACGGTGCGCCGTTGAATTGCAAGGTACTTGAATGATTGGATTCAATGCATGAATTCTAACAATTTTATGTTATAAAAAATCTTAATTATGACCCAGCTAAGTTTTCACCTTGTGAAAACAATAGGTACTTACGGGCAAATAAATGTCTAGGCATTTTATTTCACACTTTTTATTAATTAGGTTGCGCTGAAAGAGTCGGAAAAATGATTTAGCTTGTTAGACTGAATTATATTTTGTATGTTATATGTGTAGAAACTGTAAAAGCTCAGACTTCTCAATTCGACAGAACACGGGCCAAAACGCGGGCAGCAAATAGTTTTCTATAGCATCAAACAACTCGTCACACAAGATAAACAAGAAATCAAATTATTTTTCCGATGTTTGAAGTCTTCGTTTGTCGATCTCACATCTCAATTTTGAAATCGGAAATCTATGTACATAAATTATCTAAATTGTAGGTAATAATTCTACGTTTATAGTTTTTCTTGATTTAAATTTCATTAGATCGAATGGGGGAATCTCATTGCCGCTGTACCATTGACCTGTAGAAGAAAAAACGTATTATTCATTAAATACAATACGTAGCTAAAAGTCGCTATCTAAAATCGTTAATTTATGATAAGTTTCGTTACATTAACTGATTAGATGATTTGACTAAAATCAACCTTAGTGGTGATCAGAGATAGGAAACTTAGATAATATTTATCATTTTATAAATGTAATCCACAAGTAAAGAACGATTAAAATATTTATAATACGAGTTAGTACTTACTGTCCCCAAAAACCTTGTGTGTTATGTTATTTATTTAGTAGTAAGTAGGTACATCAACCGATATGACTAGGGCCTCCAGTACCGGTTCCTTTTTCCAGTACCGGGATTTCGGTACCGGCACCCGACCGGAACCGGGAGTACCGGGATTTTCGGTATTCCCGAAAATAATTAGTATTATTATTTTGTCAAACAGAACTCGTCAGAAAATGATAAAATAAAGAAAAATCGAGCGAAAAAGATAAAAGTTATATTTTTACATTTATGTAACATACTGCAAGCATGATTTGTAAGTGAGCAAAAACGCGTAACTAATTGAATAATGCATTAACAATGCAGTCTCACTTTTTGAGGAATATTTCAAGTATAAATAGCTTATAACGAAAGTTTTGAAGTGGATATTTCTTTGTTTGCAGGATTGTATAAGATTACAGTTCAAAAGTGAGGACGTCACATGCGTAACAACACTTTTAAACGAAGGTTGATTTGATTTCTGATAAAAAAAATAGTTTTTAATCGTATATTATTTGTTAATAATCTTCACAAGTCAATGCTCAATGATAATGTCAATGTCAATGATCGGCCTCATAAGAATGTTAAATTGAAAAAGAGCCAATTTTGTTAATTTGTGATAAACTATCGATAAGTATATGTGTCAGTTTCAATATTTTGTCAAAGACGTAATGTAAAGAAGTATCCACTTATGATTTACGGTTGTATCTTCGTCACGACCCGTTGCTTTTTAACCAGTGCGTCCTACCCATAATGAAATACTAATAAAGTTAGCCCATATACTCTAATCTAATTTCAATTACATTCAACAAGAACAAGAAAATTCTCAATTACATTCATTAGATACAATTTTCACAGTGATTGACACACGTCTTTGTTTTTTTAAACAAAGATCTAAATTCAAAATTAAATCAAATAAGGTTTTATTCCGAAACCTTATTTCAACAAATACTCACCTGAGGCGTGAACACTCACTGTTCTGCTACATATCTAGATAAAAGACGCAAAAATACACTAAAAAACGAGCTACGATCGGAGTTTGAGATAATAGGGAATTAATGTCATTAACAAAGCTTATAAATCCGTATATCCATAGTCACCTGGTTTTAATCAACATAAAGCACAGTCGCATTGCGGAAAACGGCTATTAGACTGTTGATGACAACATCGGAGAAGATGGAGAGACGAGCTAGACTCCTACTTGGAAGACTGGAAGACAGTTGCCCTTCACAGAAAAGAGTGGAAAAAAGGAAGGGAGGCCTTTGCTCTGCAGTGGGACGATTCAGGCTCATAATAAAATAATTAGTTTGTGGAAAGACCGTCACGTCAGTACAAACAACCCCAAAAGCCCATGTCATTCTTTAAATAAATGCATTGGGACGACGATACCAACAATAAGTTGATATTGCAACATTTCCTAAGTTTGAACATCAACAGCACCTTCGAAAGTTAGTAAGGTGGGCGGGTAGAATCCAGCGAGTAGAGGAGTTACTGTCTTTTTTTCTTTGTACTAAAATAATGCACTATTTAGCTATAGTTTTAAAGATTAAATCCCTAAAAAAGCTCTTAAGCACAAAAACTTAAGTAATCCCGAAAGTACCGAAAATCCCGGTTCTGGATTTTTCTAGTCCCGGTACTGGACACAGCTGACAATCCCGGGATTTCCCGGAATTTTGGTTCCGGGATTTCCCGGTACTATGCCCTAGATATGACTACAGTCTGCAGTCCACACACTACACTACATGCAGACTATAGTCTGTATTCGATGTTATTATTAATTAGAAATCTTTTACGTTATTGGTAGACAAATAATCCATAAAATTAAACGCGGTATCAAATGTCCATTTGTCTTTCAAATTAGCACATTTATAATTTTAAATTGAGGTGATTAAAGTTTTGGCCAAAAGTCAAGGTACCGGCACATTAAAATAGTTTTTATAATTCAAAAGTTCCTTACTCAGTAACCAGCGATATAAAAAAATATATTAAAATAAAGTTATTTTCATCTTATTGAACATGCCATTAATTATATGTAATTACTTCTGGTTGGGATGAATGCCATGTTACTAGAAGAGTGTTAGATATGAAAGTAGATGGATTTACGAGAAGTGGAAGACCATAGAAAAAATGGATGGACTGTGTGAGTGAAAGAGGATATGAACAAAGCAGGCGTGAGTACAGAGATGACGGCTGAAGTGGAGTGCTAGAGACGAATGGAAGAAGAAAACATGTTGTGCCGACCCCACCTAAGTGTGGGATGAGGGCAGGGGATGATGAGTGCAGTCGTATAATTAAAACCCATTTTTATTGAAAGCCTAACTACTATTTTAATTTAAATACTAGTGGCACAAGTAGTTAGTCATGCCCTAATATTGTTTTGTGTGTGCAACTGCTCTGTGTTTGCGCGCACCGTGACATTATTCATTATGTTAGTCGGTTTGCGCAAGTGTGTTTCTGTCTGCTTGCATAGTTTGAGGTAGACATACATTTTGAGAGGAAGGTGCCTTTCTTGTTATTTTTAAATTGTCGATCATGTACGTTAATTAAAAATTTTGCAAAAAAACAACTTAAATATCGTTTTTATAAAAAATCGTAAGTGTATAATAAGCTAAAGAGTGACAAGAGACCTTCTGAGGAAAAATAAAGGCAAAAACCCATGACTAGACCATCTTCTTCTTATCGTGTCAATCTTTTTTTGCTGGTTCTTTCGAATCAGTGTCGAGTTCACGAAAGGAGCATCTTCGAGGCGCACTTGAAATCCTTTCAGCACACGTGACATGGTAAGAAGAAGAAGAAATGTTGTGAAAGGATTTCAAGTGCGCCTCGAAGAGGCTCCTTTTGTGCACCGGACCATAATGCTGCACCAAACGCTCAACAATCACAAATGTAGTTAAATTTGATTTTACTGTACAATACAGAATGGCATACACAGAGTTCCAGACAGTTTGAAAACTCAATTCTGACACATTCGAGAAGAGGGTGAAAGATCTATTTAGACTAGCCCTAATTTAACTTATAAGAGGCCGACCTTCAGCGATTGAAAGGCGCTATAAAAAGGACCCGGAAAATACATACAATAATGCTGATAAAGAAGCATTAGTTTGAGTAATGATACTGTACAAATATTGGCATGTTGTGATTCCGTGATACGAATGTCTCTGATAACTGATAAGACAAATGTGAAGATTAATGGCACCGCTGTGGTAGCTGATGTAGGCGTGGTGGAAGTGGGTTACCCACAGTATGCCGGAGAATTTGACGTCATACATGTCTTTTTACCGTAAAACGAAAACATATTCGTTATCTAACTTATAGGCTTGAAGATAAATAGAGAAAGAAACGTAAATAGGAACGTACTTTTTCCCAACTCTTTTGTTGCATTCGAAGTATGTATGTTTCATCAAAAATATATAAACCTATTAAAACTACCAACAATAATGATATAAAAACATATAATAATTCTGGACCTACTTTACACATTTAAGATACACACTCAATCAAGGAACCAATAAAGGTCGCCATTATCTAGTTAATAATGACATCTGAACTATTAACCTTTCGATCAGTGCCCTGGAAGAAAAAACTACTGACCGTATTATACTATATGAACTATGCGATATATTGAGATAAAGTATTGACCTCTCTCAGCGTTCTGTATTCTTATCAACCGTATGAGTAATAATGCAAGTGAATTCAATTGTTCTACAAGTATGTTCTAGCTAGTAGATGTTTAATAATATCTTTGATAGATAAGCAGGTAGTACATGAACAATGGTTTCGGAAACTATCTTGATTATCTTAGTTCTATAGTGTCTCTTGCTTTTAAATTTCATTTAAATTTGTATATTAACTTAAAATTAACATGTAGGTATTAAGGGGAATCCTCAAGGCAAATTTCCATACAAAATGTTTCGGACAAATACTCAAAAAGTACGCCGTATTATAGTAATTTCTTCACACTATTCGTTTCGTCTATGTTTTCCGATTGTGTCAACATAAAATAAGTAAAGTTTCATACGTTAATTTAGATTTTATACGTGTTTTAAAATTAACCCTACTAACTTAAAAACACGTATAAAATCTAAATTAAAGTTTGAAACCTTACTAATTTTATGTTGACACAATCGGAAAACATAGACGAAACGAATAGTGTAAAGAAATTACTATAATACGGCGTACCTTTTGAGTATTTGTCCGAACATTTTTGTATGGATTTGGATTTGAGGATTAGCCTTAAATTATTATGTAGTTGGGTTCAGTCTCAGAGTTAGGTGTTGTTATGGTTACGTTATATTATTTAAATGTTTCTCTTGGTCCGATCTTTTCATTCTAATTAGTATTGTTTACACAATCATAATAAATAATGTCTGTGACAATAGCGATGTACAGTTGTAAATGTAGTTTCATCAGTCAATTATGTCATTCATCAAGCTTTGTTTTCTCTATCTTGTTCCATATAATTAATTTGGTTTCTTCTATTTTTATAAAATGGTCTGCTTATATGTGGAAAGATATTGATTGTAACTGTCTTTTATATATCTTGGCATAAATGATGAAAAGGACACAATATGATAATACATATGTTTTACACTAAAACTATTTACACGTCTATCTCTTTGATCAACGGAATCAATCGTTGCTATTCTTGGACTTAACTTGCCAGTTTTACTCCCAACTTCAACTGCATATTTTGATGATCAAAATTATACAAGCGCAAAGCGGATATCCGAACTAATTAGTACATTAAAGGAAAAATACTTATCATAGGGCAAACGACTTGTGTTATCGGCAGGAGGTAAGTATTTAATATCGAGGTTGATAAAACGCTCTGTTGAAATTTCTTTGAATAATTCTGTTCTACTTAATACACTAATACATATTTTTATACGCTATATGTAATGTACGCGTGTACTATGTATTTTACCCACAACTTACGCTAAAAAAATCGAAATCATTGCTCATCACAAAATAATTTTACCTTGAAAAACTTGCACTGCAAAACTTTTTATATTGTATTTCAACGACTTAACTATCAATGGTTATGAGTTCTTTGCCACCAGTAAAGATTTAAATGGCAGTAAATCTAGAATTAACCGCGGCTTTAATGACGAGTCGCGTTATCTTTGTCTCATACTTTGGTCACGAAAAGGCAATGTTTACAACAATATTTGCGGCTCAATAAAGGCGTTCGACATCTTGCTATTCAACGAAAATAACTGTTTTCGGTTTATATCTTATCAAATTACGTAATATGTATGGAAATATAGTCTTAAATATCAAATCGATTAAGAAAACAGATAATTTAAATGGTACTCTGATAAAATATTTTCGTTAAATAGATTACGGTGTACCTCAAGGTTGAAATCTGGATCCTATACTCTTTGTAGATTTCATTCATGAGTAAGATCAGTATATCACATCACAACTGATTAAGAAATGATAAATATTCTGAAAAAGAAATTTAATCTGAAAAGGGGAAATTTTATCTTAGGGCTTATTTTTACCTCCTCCAAACATCGATAAACGAATATTAATCCTATACTAATCCAGATTATCATTGTACATAACGCATTTTAGTGTCGAATCACGACACTAAAATGCGTTATGTTGTTACCTTGTTACCTACATCGTGCATTTCCTAGCCATTTATTTCAATTTACCCGACTGCACAAAAATAGGATAATGTTTTAGCATGTATTGTGTCTATATGATGATGAGCCTGTCAGATTTGTATATCTATAGCCAATATTCCAAACACTTAAATTCTCTTAACGAATTATAATTTAAGATGGGTTATTTTTATTTGTATGATAGTGTAATCATTTTAGTTATATTCCAAGTTTCTACCTGTTTTGTTTTATAATCTAGTTTTTCTTTGTTCGTTAATCGTTAGTTTTAGAGTTAAAGAGCGTTTTTTACTTTATAAAACAAAGTTTGGCCTTGGATGGGCATCATTCAACTGCATCCATCCTATTATCGTTTTATCATTCTATTGATATCTTCATTTCAATCTGCTTATTTTCTCAGATAGGCTTGTCTGATCGTATGTCCAAAGTGATTGAATTTTTATCACTTTTTAAGATTATATTATTCTAAAATCTAGATTGATGTGTATCGGTTGTGAAGACATGGTATATAATGACGGCACTGTGACAAAGCAGTACCTTGTCTCCGGAACTTGTTGCAATAGATTGACGGATTCTCCACTATTCGAGGGTTGGGGGATAAAAGAGAGCCGAGAGATGGAACTTCATTGGTGATGAATAAACATGTGTGTTTTCTCTAAGTACTGTTTATTCAAGACTTTCCGTGTTATTACACTGCGTATTCCACTCGGGTCGCAGAGGTCATGTGTTATCGCAGGTCTGGACACCGAGGCCACGTAGTAATTGTACTGATAACGCTAAATGTACTTCTTTATATGTACACCAAGTTTATATAGTTTATTATATTGTAATAATAAGTACCTACCCGTTTAGGGTATTGAGTGCATTTGATTAGTCGTTGGCCGTTCCCGACTCTACGTATGTTCGAAGATTTTGTTTTAAAAGTTCTTTATTAAACATAATAACAATACAATAAGATGATACAAAACACTGTTCAGCACACCTATAGCTAAAGTTGGAATCCATTCAGTGACCTACATCACAAAACCAAAATCAATATCTATTTGTCAAAAGTAGTCAGTTTGACTTGGTTCTGAAAATATAAGGCACAGAACGGAGACCTGGTAACTCGATAGGCTGTGCCACCTCTTAGAGTCTCTAGACAAAATAATAATTTATGTACATTTAAACTTATTAAATCTGGAATAATTTTAAGAAATGGGTACTTTCTTTACATTTGCTTACGTGCACTTTGACAGTGCGCGTTTTTTAACAAGCGTAAGAAGGAATGCTTACGCATATGACATTTTTATCAATGTTCCATGAATTTTACAGGATATTGCTTATAATAATTATACATACTAGCAGATGAACTAACTTATAATAAAAGAATAAGAGCTTGGGCTTCTAGCCTACCCGCTAATACAGATAGAAAGCCGTCGAGCGGGGCGGTATGTTCGAATAAATTTCCTGAAAAATTCTCATGAAACCAGGTCTATTGCTCTGCCCATTTTAACAACATGGTTTACTTCTTTCCAGATGCGAGGCGTGCCGGCTAACGAGCGAGCATACAACCTCCGAACGCGGCCCCCTTCCCTCCTACCCCCCTCCCCCCTCAGCCTAGCGTCTTCCGGCGACAAGTCGCTCGCGACACAGACCCACTCCCCCTCTCTAGAGCGACCCGCGAGCCAGCCCGCGCCCGCGACCACGGCCAGCTTCGTCTGTTACGTGTGCGGCATCAGCGCGGCTAGTTCACAGCTCAGGTAACAGTCACCAGCCACCTCCCCCTCCCCCTCAATCAAGATCGCCTATTATGATCATGTTACTGGTTTGAAGTCCCTTTTCAAGCTTTCGAGTATCCAAGGGGATAAAGCAATGTATTTTGTCGCGGGCGGCATGTTCGCTCAGTGTTATGGAGAATCCTGCCTGCCTGCGCGGGGTTCAAGCTGCCCTAGACGAAGACAGGCTTTATCCCAGAGGAGCATACTCGAGTTTTCCCACCTTCTGCGAGACAATTAAAAGCCAGGGCTCCAGCCGCAAACACCGTCTTTTGTTTCACGATCTTTGAAATCGTGCCTTTTTTTTATGAGTTCTGCATATGGTGGACAGTTCGATTTTTAAAAAAAAGGGGGGGGGGCAGAACACCCCCCCTTCGGCATTGTAGGGATATTAACAAACAAATTGTATATGAAATCGGACAAAATTTAAACTGTCGCGGCCCGGTCAAGGTTCTAAGATGTGTGAACATAAAGCCCCTGACGGATCACGGAAGCACGTTTTTGGGACGGCCACGGCCCTGCCCCGTCCCGGATATGTGTGGATAGTCCTTAAACTGCCAAATGGGCATTTATTTACTAAGAGGTTCCCACACAAATTTGACGTTCCAAATTCAAATCGCTTTACTCCCTTGGGAGTTTCATACAAATGTATCTCCCTTGGGAGGTATGCTTTGCTTTACCTTGAGAATGCGTGATATGTAATTGGACATTGTCGAGCAGGTGGTGTGAAAATACAGTTGTATTTCTGTTTGTCTCAGGCTAGTGTACTGCTGCCCCAACCCGGAGAGAGAGCCCTATTATCCGTTCATCACCAGCTTGAAACCTCACCCCGACGCCAGCCCCATTAGTCCGCAAGGTACGTAGTCTCCGAGCCTTTTGCTTTGCTAATCAGATCATGTGAAGCTAGCTTTATTTAGTGTCTAGCTATATTGAGTGAAGATACCGCCAGGAACGGAAAAAAAAAATAGAGTTGAAGATTTTTTTTTTAATAGGTTCATAAAACTGGTTGAACACAGTAATAAAAATAGGCTTACATAAAAACATAAGACTATCAGATTAGTGTTAGAACCTTCTTGATATGAACACTGCATGCAAATTAATATTATATCTATACATTTATTTGTTTATTTGTTAAATATAGTAAATATAATATTTATTTGTTTATTTGCTAGCTCTGCAAATGAATACTATTTAATATTATAAGCTTATCTAAATATTATTACTAAGAAAAAGTCTCTTGAAGAAAGAGACAGATGACAGATATTTGCGAATATCAGTCCCTATTTTACACATGACATGACTCTAACTTGAGTTAATTCGTCCATGAGGAAGTGATGACGAATCCGAAGAATTGTGATGATGACACTGATCAAATTGACGACCAGGATGGAAAAATCGTTGGGGCTTAGTCTACCACCCTCGTATCACGGGTTCCATTCCCCCGCTTAACCAATTGGTGTATAACTTGGCTCGGTGATTTTGTATGTATATCTGGTTCCCTAAATATAACTGTTTACCAAAGCACAGGCGAGAAGGTTCTAAAATGTATTTCAGGATCCCATTGTAGAAATATCTATTACTCAGGCGAATGAACATGACACCTGGCTCAAATGACGTTTTTGCAATGTACAGCGTGGAATTGGATAATCTTGATAGAGAATAGGTCCTGTAATACTTGGTAATGATAAGGCTGCGCAATTGGAGGAGGAATAAACACGGAGGACGCCGCGCGGGGGGCGGGGGACGCAGCAAGTGCCAAACGAGAGTGTCAGCCAGGTGGCATGTTCGTTCGCCCGATTAGTATTTCCATGGAACAAAGCATACTTCTAAGTATCTGTATCTTCTAAGTAGCATATCTTCTAAGTGCACGAAAAGAGCCTCTTCGAGGCGCACTTGAAATCCTTTCACCACACTGGTTCGAAGGAACTAATGACACGTTTATAATGAATAGTTTATAAATAATACAACGATAAATAATTAACTTTACATAGCAGCTCATTGTAATAGATTATTGATATGTGTTATATCTCCTTGGTACCAAGACAAACCGGGTAAGGTTTAATGGTACTTATAAAACAAAAATATATGTAACCTTTTTTCTGAATAAAAAAATACACGATAAGAAGAAGAAGTATCTGTGTAAATAGTGGGAACATGATTAAAGTAACCACGTTGCAGGCATGGTGCAGATCTGCGTGAACTGCAACAAGTCCATCCCCCTCAAGTACCCGTCGTTCGGCGAGCCGGCGCTGGAGCCCGCGCCCGCGCACGCGCAGCCGCACCCCGCGCACCCCGCGCACCCCGCGCACGCCAACCACATCAGGTAGATATTATTTCAATGAGGACAATGTCGATAATAGTTTGACGGTGAAAAATGCTCTATTCTTTGTTCCGCTGTATGGGCGCCGGCCCTTGAGAAACTCACACATTAATATATTCAGAATCCTTCACTTTGCTTGGTCATTTATAAAAAAACGATCTACCGGCTGCGCCAGTATTAAAAGAAAGATGACGCAGTCGGTCTTCGAAACTAACTACTTGTTAACGCTACCTATCAGCGACCAGGCGAACTACTTCATCAAATAGTTAAACGTCCAAGCAGAAGTTCTATATGATCACTACAGATGGCGTTTCACGACCCTATAAAGCAAAGCGCCCATAGATCATAAAAATGAGATACCTCTCATTTTTCAGAATTACTAAAATACTCGATTTAACTCGTTCTTTAAAACAAATTGGAAAATATAGATTGAGCTATTGAAGGTTTAAGCCTGAATTCAAAATTTTGAATTTGAAATCAGATTTAAGCCGTACGAGATAAAATGCAGCTCCGGCAGCGCGCCCGTCAAGCGGCCCTCCAGCGCGCTCGCCGGCAGCCCCTCGCAGCTCGTGAGCGGCGAGAACGGCATGGAGCTGATCAGGTACTGGGGAAATGTCTCTTGAAAAACTAATATACTCATGGAATGTACCTAAAACTGCAGTATTAGAAAAAGTAATAATTTAAATTTCAGTTCAATTGACAGTTGCAATAGTATCTTATCTGAGCCAATTTCAGAAAAAGCAAAACAACTTTACGAATTAGTAATTAACAAGAGGTTATTTACTAATTCGTTATAATTGTATATTTCGTTTCGAAATTTAATATATACTTACCGTTTTTAGTTAAGTTTATAGGTGAATTTAAACTTTATTTTTTTAAGTTAAATTGAGGTACCATTTTTTATTAAACTTAACGGCGGCATTATCGCATTAGCGATAATAGCCCTTTTTGTTGATTTAAAATACTTACATCTCTTTCTTTCTTCTAGCTGCGATAAATACGAAAAAATTTATATCCATGTCTCTCTTTAACATAGCATCTGATTACACAAATCTTATATTCTTTACTGCATTTCAGATGCTACAAAATCAAAAAGTCTGTTATCTCTCTCCCTCATTTAGAGTTCTCGAAAACCTTTTAACTTTTCCCTGTTTAAATCCTCTCCATTGCCTGTTGGTTGCTTGAAAGAAATCGCTTTCAGCGACAAGGCCGCCAATTGTAGCAATCATTAGTTTTAAGCCTTCCATTTGTTATATCTATTTATCTGTTTCATAGTTGCTATCATTTTTTTTCCTTACCTCTTCCAATATATTACTAAATCTTATATCCCTTTCTCTCTTCCAGATGCTATGTAAATATTGTATCTCTTTCTATCAGACAACGTAAATCTAACATATTAGATTAGACTACGTAAATCTAACATATCATGCTGAATACATATTTAAAGTTGACATCACACACAAATGATATTTATAGAACTTTATTTTTAATTTTATTTAAATTGACGTTGCTATTGCAGAACCCTATAATAAGTTTGTATTTACCAATCATTCTGATGAATTAAACTGTATGCACCTGCACGTCTAAGAACGTGTTATATGTCTATGGAAATAAATACAATTTTCTCACTCTACCACCCAGATGCTACGTGTGCGCGGGCCTCTTCCACAAACAGTCAATAGAGTGGCTCTCCACCACCGCGGAGTACATGAACTCGCACGCGATGCACTTCCCGTGCCTGGCGGGGGGCGGGGGCGGCGGAGGCGGGGGCGGGGGCGGGGCGCGCGCGGGCGGGCGCGTGCTGGCGTGCTCGCGCTGCGTGCGCCACCTCGCGCGCCAGTGGGAGCTCATGGACGCCGAGCGGGTGCCGCTAGAGCACAGAAGGTACCTTTTTACCCGAGATGAAAAGAAGAAAAATGAACTTTTGTGTGTTTGTCTGTGTTTTTGTAGTTATTATCGATTTTTTTTTTAAGAAGGTCTTTTAACGTTAGTACTGCTTCAAAAAAAGCCGTGTCGGTTGAGTTGGTGCCTCGATCCGACGGTTGTGAGTTCGAACCCGGTCGTACACCAAAGGATTTCTCTGTACAAAAAAATGTCGTATGCGTGCATTTAAAACACGTGCTTAACGGTGAAGAAAAACATCGTGAGGAAACCGGCTTATAATAGAACCTAAAAAGTTCGAAAACATGTGTTAAGTGCACGAAAGGAGCCTCTTCGAGGCGCACTTAAAATTTTCACCCTGGTTCGAAAGAACTAGTGACACGGTACTGCATAATATCTATGGAAATTGTGATGTTTTGCCACAGCCATGTTCAAAAATAGTTTTGTGCTAACAAGAAAAGTAACTCTCTGTATTGACGTTTGCCAGTGTGTCTTACCCCTTTATCCCCTAGTGAAATATTTCAATATCAGTATGTATCGCAGGTACAACATCCCCTCCCCCCTGCCGGCCGCCAGCAACGGGGAACGAGTCATCCCCACTCCCCCCTCCACCGCCTCCGACAGGACTGTAGCTAGCAATACTGGTGAGTCTTTCACATGCCAACAACGGGGAATGAGTTATCCCCACTTGCCTCTCTATATTGGACTATAGCTTTTTATTGTTACTTGTTGTTCGTTCATGTATATCCAACAACGGGGAACAAGATTTGTTCCCTGTTGTTGGCTATGCATATAGATTTGCTGCTGAGATTTGCCAGATGCAGCGACGATGTGAAAATACGAGCTGCTAGTCGGTGAGTTTAAAAGCTAGCGAGTGAGCGAGTAAGCGGTCAGGAAGGATAGTCAACAAGCAGATTGTAAAAAAGCCGATGTACCTGGGCGAGTTTACACGCTACAAGCGAACTCGCTGTCTTATAGCTTGTAAACCCTGTGTCATTGAGACTTAAGGAACTTCGTATGAAAGAACGAAAAAGAAAGTAAATTGTTTTTATTTGCCAGAAAGACATTACAATATTTAGGTAGGTATTGTCATTCAAACAAGGTTAAATTAATATACATATGGATTAATAAATAGTATAAATATATTTAGTAATAAATCCGCTTAACTTCCAAACAAAGGTCTTAATTAACTTAACTCTAGTTTAAAATTTCAGTATCTAAACCAAAGCGCCAAAAACATAGAACCCAATTTAGAACTCGACACGTGTTTCGCCTCTACACGAGGCATCCTCATACTAAATTACTAAATATATTTATACTATTTATTAATATTTATGGATTTCTGCAAAGTAACGCCTGAATCTATCAATTATACATATGGATGTTTGTTGCAGCGTGTTCGTCGATATACTGTTTCCTGTGCGGACTGCACTCAGACTTCACGCTGGCGCGGATACTGTACGGCCAGCCGCAGGGCAACGCGCCCTACTTCCCTTGTCTTCTCACCCACCAGGTAACCACTATCCCTCCCTCCCCACTGCTATTAAACTACCATTTAAGTATCATCATCACACAAAAAACGATTACTACTATTTTTGGTGTACAATAAGATTTTTTTTATGCATTTATCCACCATAAGCAATGTGAGAAACTACTCACAAAGTTATACTATCTACTAAGTCACTTTACTACCCAGTAAAACACACTCCACACTAAGTAGTACTACCCACTAAAACACACTTTACGCTAGTAGCACTATCTATTAAAACACACCACGCTAAGTAGCACTACCCACTAAAACATACCACGCTAAGTAGCACTACCCACTATAACACACCACGCTAAGTAGCACTTCCCACTAAAACACACTCCACGCTAAGTTGCACTACCCACTAAAACACACTCCACGCTAAGTAGCACTACCCACTAAAACACACTGCACGCTAGTAACACTACGTACTAAAATACACTTTACACTTAGTAGCACTACCCACTAATACAAATTGGTTCTCAAATTGGTGGTTCTCAAATTGATGTAATTTACACTGACTTCGAAAAGGCCTTTGATCGCGTGGATCATACTATACTCCTACACAAACTTTATGAACTTGGCATTAGAGGCAACTTGCTAAGATGGATGGAATCTTACTTGCGCAATCGTTCCCAAGCTGTCGTTGTAGGAGGTTTCTGCTCAAATTTCATTGAAATACCCTCAGGAGTACCGCAAGGCTCTGTACTAGGACCTCTATTATATACTGCGTTTCTGTACGATATTGGTAGTTTTGAAAATGCACGCTTTCTCATGTATGCCGACGACACCAAAATCTTTATGAAAGTAAAGGATCAGTCCGACTGTTTGAATCTTCAGGCGGATTTGAACAAACTAGCAACCTATTATGCTAGCAATCGTATAGGTATTAATATAAGTAAATGCTCTGTTGTTTCATTTACACGGAAAAAGCAACCTACTGAATTTGAATATCAAATCAATGGTGTTAAAATAGGCAAGGTCAACTCTGTTAGAGACTTGGGGGTAATAGTGGATTCAAAGCTTTCATTTGCTGAGCATGTGGAAACTATAGTTTCTAAAGCTTATAGAAGTTTAGGCTTTATTCTAAGGGTATGTCGGCCCTTTTCCGATACCGGTTGTTTAAAAATCTTATACTACTCCTACGTCAGGAGTGTTTTAGAGTACTGCAGTCCAATATGGAATCCCCATTACCTAACCTACATTCTGAACCTTGAAAGTATACAGAGTAAATTTTTGAAACACTTAAATTTTCGGTGTTATAATGATCTTACAGATTATGATGATTTGTGTCGTCATTTTCATCTTTCTACTTTGGCTAATCGTCGCTGTCTGCTTGATATGTCCTTTTTGCACAGCATTTGCAATGGCTACACAGATAGTCCTGAGCTGGCATCAAAAATTTTGCGTTTCTGTACACCAAAAATTCGCACTAGGCACACAAATCTTTTTGCAGTTTCACTCTCATCCACAAATTATGCTCATAACTCACTCGTTAACAGACTACACAGAAATTACAACAAAAGTTTTAAAACTATAGATGTCTTTCATAGCAGTAAAGCTAAATTTAAAAATAATATCCTCAAAATTATTGAAGAAGCAGATAAAGATAAAGGTAGGAAAATAAATATAGAAAAACAAAAGAAATTTTGATATATTTATTATATTATCTTAAAATCATATACCTATTTTGTACACACTTAAACTAGCTTAATGTAATAATAGCTATGTATACTAAACTTACCTACTACTATAAGGTATACCTAAAAACTTTAAAACTAACAGTACTTAGTAGGTACTTTTGTGACTGTCAACACTAGGACAAATCTAAAAAATGTAAATTCATTATTGGCTGTAAGTTTAAACAATAAGTCTAAGTTATATTAATACTAAGAGCTGTGGATTTTGTATAATAAAAAATAAAATAAAATAATTAAATAAAATAAAATACATACTCCACGCTAAGTTGCACTACCCACTAAAATTCAACCTAATTAGCAACACTGCACAACTACCATTCAGTCTTGTAATGGCGTTAGTGTGAAGTAAATATGTATGTTTGTTTGTATGTTGCAGAGTCATCCGAACGCGGAACAACTGCGGGACGACAACTCGGCTCTAGTCTGTACATTCTGCTACCACTCGCTGCTCAGCCAATGGAGGAGGTAATCGCACATCTATACATATAATAAAGCAGAAGACCCCGACTTTCTGTACATATGTTTTTTTTTTTGACGGAAACGCGTTCAGACGATATTAATAAACATGCCCCAAATTGTTTTTTTGATTGGAAGACTTTGTTTGTTTGTTTGTGGGTTTGTGTGTTCGTCCATCACGTAAAAACTACCGAACGGATTTAGATGAAACTTTACAATATTATAGCTACAAAGCCTGAAATGGTTATAGGCTATATAATATTACGCTAAATCTCTTCAAAAGGTAGATATAGTAGTTTAAAGTTTGTATGGAAACATTTTTTTTTATGAGTTTATCTATCTCAAACTTTGGAATTATGTTCTTCAAAACAAATTATAAGATACGGGTTTCATCGATTTTCAAATTTATAGTTATCCCGGTCCCTTAAACGAAGCGATTTTGGGGTGGGGTTGCTCAGTTCAAGTTCAAGCGGCGCCATCGGCTATACACTTAGGGCCCTCGCTGCGACCTCTCCTAGGCTCTCAACCTGTCACTACACGCAGCAGCCACTATCCCTCGCGGGTGCACGGATCGTCACACGACAGTCCGCACCCGTGTACGTAGCGAGCACAACTAGTGGGGATGTGCACCTTAAATGGTAGAACATAAGGCACTAATAATATTCTTTAACAACATACTATGTATACTATGTTCTGGCGAATAAAAATGTTGAATCTTGAATCTTGAATCTTGTGTAGTATCGGGTTGTGTACGCAGGTACGAGAGCGCGGGCGGCTGCGCGGCGGAGCGGCGCGCGTACAACACGCACGACTACCACTGCCACCTGTGCGGCATCAAGACGTACCGCAAGCGGGTGCGCGCGCTGCCCATCAAGGTACACCTATCACTTTATGTCTCAAACTTTGGATACAATGTGGAGACTACGAAAATTGACCGATCAATGCACAGTTTACAGATTCAGGCTCAATCCCCACTGGGCTGACAGCAGCCGGCAGAGCACTTTCATTGTCAAACATTATCTACCTACATATTATGTACTTATAAGACTAGTATTAATAATAATAATAATAAATATTTGGAGATTTCGCACAACGCCATCTAGCCCCAATCTAAGCAGAGCTTGTACTATGGGAACCATATGGCTCATATAATACTTAAACACTTTCTTTTTGTAAAAAAAAACTTAGAATACATAGAAAACACCCAGACTCAGGACAAACACCGATGTTTATCATACAAATGTTTGTCCTGATGCGGGAATCGAACCCGCGACACCGGGCGTGGCAGTACAATACACTTGCCATACGACGCGATCCGTGTCGTCAATTAAAAAAATATATATTGCAGCGGCTTGTTAGCGATCTTTCAATACTGGTCTTTGTAATAAGGTAGATAAGGTTTTAAATTGTTTGACACTGAAAGTGCTCTGCCGGCCGGCTCAAGCTCAGTGGGGATTGAGCCTTACGGTTCTTTTCGCCCATAATTTAATGTGCCAGCACCTGATTGTTTACACACTCTTCGCTCGCTCAGTTTAAGGGGAATCCTCAAGGAAAATTTCCATACAAAATGTTTCGGACAAATACTCAAAAAGTACGCCGTGTTATAGTAATTTCTTCACACTATTCGTTTCGTCCATGTTTTTTGATTTCTTTTACAAATTTTTTTTACTTTTTTTGTCGAATAAAATACGAATAATTTTTTTTACTTCTTAATTAGTTATATGTTAGTGTTTTAAAATTAACCCTACTAACTTAAAAACACGTATAAAATCTAAATTAAAGTATGAAACCTTTCTCTTTTTTTGTTGACGAAATCGAAAAACATGGACGAAACGAATAGTGTGAAGAAATTACTACAGTACGGCGTACTTTTTGAGTATTTGTCCGAAACATATTGTATGGAATTCGGATTTGAGGATTAGCCTTAAATTCGTACAATCAAGGCTGTCTCACGTGTTTATTACTTACTAAATTTGTTTTGTTTCAGGAATTCCCATTCTTAGTGCAAAGGCGGACTGAAAATTCATTATTATTAGAAAATGGCGACTACGCCGTAGTATGTTTAGATTGTTATGAAAGTTTAAGGTGAGTACTTGTTTCATTTATTCTCTTTTAAAAACATTTACATTACACCCTACACAGTTAATTAATTTGGATTTTATTCTGATAATCTTAAAGCTTGAGTCAAAATAAAACCACAACATTGTTTCGAGCATTACGAGTCACCCATGGCTTCGGCCTATGTGATATGAATAAATCGAAGATGGAGTGGTCACGACCAGACCCACCATCCACTACCCGCTTGTCGTTGAATTTAGGGATACCCTGTATATAGTGTGTGATGTGTGGTGTGTGGTGTACGCAGAACGCAGGCGCAGGACTACGAGCGGCGAGGCGTGCCCGTGGAGAAGCGCGAGTACAACTGGCTGCAGCAGCCGCCGCCGCCCGAGGACTCCGCCGACGTCACCATCGCGCGCCTGCCCTCCGGCGACCGCTCCGACAAACTGGTGAGCACGTGAACTGATGACGACGTAACCCTCGCGCGCCTGCCCTCCGGCGACCGCTCCGACAAACTGGTGAGCACGTGAACTGATGACGACGTAACCCTCGCGCGCCTGCCCTCCGGCGACCGCTCCGACAAACTGGTGAGCACGTGAACTGATGACGACGTAACCCTCGCGCGCCTGCCCTCCGGCGACCGCTCCGACAAACTGGTGAGCACGTGAACTGATGACGACGTAACCCTCGCGCGCCTGCCCTCCGGCGACCGCTCCGACAAACTGGTGAGCACGTGAACTGATGACGACGTAACCCTCGCGCGCCTGCCCTCCGGCGACCGCTCCGACAAACTGGTGAGCACGTGAACTGATGACGACGTAACCCTCGCGCGCCTGCCCTCCGGCGACCGCTCCGACAAACTGGTGAGCACGTGAACTGATGACGACGTAACCCTCGCGCGCCTGCCCTCCGGCGACCGCTCCGACAAACTGGTGAGCACGTGAACTGATGACGACGTAACCCTCGCGCGCCTGCCCTCCGGCGACCGCTCCGACAAACTGGTGAGCACGTGAACTGGTGGGGACGTTACCCGTCAAACTAGTCAGGACGTGATCCGATAAACTGGTGAGGAAGTAACACCTCATTGCTAGAGAAACGTAATGACGACTCGGATGGTCGAGTGGCGAGTGTGTTGGACTGCCCTCTGGACAACACTTCGATAAACTGTTGAAGACGTAACTACTGCTGGATCAATGTGCGCTATCTCGCACGGTCTGAGATGAGATGAACTAGGCGCTCTTCTGATGGTAGGGGATTACTCATGACGACGACTCCTTTAGACGTTGCGTAATCATAAATAACGTGTCCGGGGCAGGCGCGGTCGTTAGATGGAGTCTATGGATGTGTATGATTTGGATTTCTCCACACATACTACTCGGGCGAATAAACATGACACCTGGCTCAAATGAGTTTGTACAAAAAACAGCGTGGAATTGGATAATCTTGATAGAGAAGCGGTCCTTTTTTACTGGGTAATGAAAAGGCTTCACAATTAGAGGAAGAAGAAACACGGAGGATGCCGCGCGGGGTAGCGGGGGACGCAGCAAGTTGCGAGCCACGTGGCAGCCAGGTAGCATGTTTACTCGCCCGAGTTGTACTACATATTTCTGTGTGGTTTACGCATAATTGTGAAATAAATTCAGGTTTTTTTGAAAAAGTGTTATTTTGCAGATACCTCAATCGCTGGTGATGTCGCGGAGTCTGTCGAAAAGGAACAGCCCCAAGCAGCCCAGCTCCGCGCTGCCCGACCGGAGGCTGCCCGCCAAGCTCGACAAACCCGATACAGGTACGTCACTTACAAGTTAAACCCGACACAAGTATGTAACTTACAGGTTAAACTCGACAAACCCGACACGGGTACGTCACTTACAGGTTAATCCCGACACAAATACGTCACTTACAGGTTAATCCCGCCACAAGTACGTCACTTACAGGTTAAGCCCGACACAAGTACGTCACTTACAGATTAAACCCGACCAACCAGGCCACTGAGCACTTACAGGGTGCACATTTCACGTGATATACATATGTACAAGTATCTACTTTGTGTCCAGTATTTAAAAGTGCATAGGGGCTAGATGGCGTTGTATGAAATGTTCAAAAATTATTTATACTTATATAATTTTTTTGTTAACTTATTTCGTCTAAACGTCTTCCCTACCTTATTTGTACTTTCTTTTATTATTAACAGGATGAAAACCATATTATAATTTCCTTTTAGAATATTTGAGCTATACTTCCGGAAGCCCAAGGCTTTTTAAAGTAAATTGGTGTTTTAGCGATGAATTCTAAATATAGCGGAGGGTCGAGCCACCTGTAGATGGCTCTATACCCCCTCTGTACGGTACCAAAGATAACGCAGTCTGTAAGAAGTGCCTACGCCTCAGTGAAGACGAGAAGTGGGTAAGCGAAACAGTTATGTTTCGTTGAATAAATATAACTTATCGATATTAATTTTAGAAAATTACTAAGGGAACCATTTTGGAAGTTACTAGGGCAACATGTGTACCGGTTTGAAAGGCAGTAACAGTGTTTCACTGGCATATTTTACACGTATAAAAAAATATCATTCGTTCTGTGACGTCAGTAGCTCAAGAAAGAACTTTTGCGTTGACCTTTTTTTTAATACTAATATTTATTCATATAGGTAGATCACATATATTTTTTTAATAATAATAACATTAACGTATCCTATCCGCCACAGAGAAGTCAACAGTTTGTTTAAAGTTTTGAAAAATAATCATACAAGCTGTTGATATTTCTGTGATGGATACGGTACGTTAACGACAGCTCAAAAGTTCATGTTTGAGCTACAAATATCTAAATAGATAGCTAGATGGCGTTCGAAATGTCGTCTACGTAAAACTACGTAGGCAAACTGTAATGGATACTGATCCATTGGCCCCTCTATACTCGGTACTCTCTCCCCCGGTACCTCGGTAACCGGATGCCCCGTTAAGTGCAAGGTATCTCTTACCCTCCCCCCTGCCCTATCCCCTAACCCTCCCCCCGGATTGACCGCGTCTGAACGCCTCGAGTGTTTCTTTGGGGAAAAACGTTCCGTTGTTTTGGGGAGAAGAAAAATGTCGCCGCGGGGAAGTTAGCGATTTTTCATTATGTAAGCGCTCGCAATTTTTTTTATTTGTAATATTTCTCTCGTTTTCCCGCAATCTGTGGGAGTGATTTCGTGATAAGAGACGGAAGTGTGTAACATGAAGTGGTGCTAGAGTTGGCCGTCAGATGGTACCAACCTCAGAAAAATGAAGTAAATAGAATCCTTCCAATATTTTAAAAACTCTTTGTTGCTTATTACCAAGGTTGATATGTCAGATGTTTACACATCACATCATATCATATCATATCATATCATATCATTTATTCATAATCAAATAAGATATAAATGAAACTACTATGGGACCAATCTGAAAGTATATCCTTCTAATCAAAAAAATATTTTCTTAAATCGGTTTATTAACAACTAAGTTAAGTAACAACTGAGGTAACAAACATATTCATTATCTTCTCATTTAACATTTTAGAAGTCGATTGAAAGGTACTCTTTCTAATTTTCTCAAGACATAATGAAACCAGCCTATGTACCTCACAGGTAATTAAATCTGTTCTAACAAAATGCAGAGAATATTGGCAGCGAATAGAGTGATTCAGTTTTGAACCGTATCATTGTGCGTTAAGGTTCATAATACTGTAACTGCGTATACATTGTACCGTGATTTTCATCAAACACTGAACAACATAACATATTGGTATTGGCACAGAATGTAATAGAGGTGAAACTTGGTGCAAGACATGAGTGAAAGCGGTATGGAAGGGTTTGTTATTTGCTATCAGTCCGTAGATTTAGTCGGCTAGCAGTTATGTGTAAGCATGACTTGAGTTTCCGTTTAAAGAACATAGCTATAGAAGTTATTGGGATTTCGAGAATGCTAATAAAATTTAACAAGGCGTGCTACATCGTCGACCACATCGTCACTTACCATCAGGTGATATGGTGGTAAAACGCAAGTCTTCAAATAGTAAAAAAAATAAATGTATCCGTCCAAAATACTGATAGTTTAAACACTGACTTAAAGAGAGCGCTATAGCGTTGTGTGGTGTTATTTATATAGTGTTGTTTATATAGTGTTGTGGTTAATCGATTTTGTCTCTTATTCAAGTTTCTCTTGCGTGGACGTACTGCTGTAAATCGCTACAGCTCATGCCTTGTTCCACACACGCCACCCCTTGACGCGGGTGAAATTGATCCGCGTCATCGGTGTTGAGCTGAGCGGATATTACCTACACAACCCACCTGTCTTCATGATGAGCTTTGGTTATGCAAGCTACTGACATTTAGAGTAAATTTTAACCTAGATATAACGAGAAAAAGGAATTATTTATTTTTAAAGGCCTGAGAAGATTTTGGGTTGATGATATCACTAAAGCTGTAGGAAACACCTGGACGAGAGACGCCCAAGACCGGGAGGGGTGGCACAAACAGAGGGACGCCTGTACCCAGCAGTGGGTGACACCGGGCTGATGATGATGATGAAGACTTTTAATACACCGCATAAAAACAAGGAGCTAAAATTCTACAGACAGACAAACACACAAGTTGCATTGCCAAATTCAATTTTTCGATATATATTCCTTTTCTTGATTTTTCAGTCAATATAATTATTCACAGAATGTCTTGTTTATCTGTGGAATTCTAGAAGGCAATCTTAGAAACAATGCTATAATCGCGTTGTATAAGAGACGAGCTAATTCGGCGGGCGAAGTCAGAATTACGGAAAGCCATTTTGAGACAGAGCATAGGGTTGGGCGATGTGTCGGCGGGTAGCGTGGCGGGAAGCGCTTAGGATATTGAAGTTTATTATGGAGTTATAATTACAGTTATAAACATACGGTGATAAATTCTTACTTATGTTATGTCACTCTACACACCCCAGCACATCCACACTCCTCCAACAAACCCCCACATACACCCATTCACCCAATCTCACACCTCACAGCATTTTTTTTGACTGCTGCTACTGTCTACTACTGCTTTTTATTTTAACTTTTGCGATTGTCAACGCTTTCATTATACAAATCATTTCATTACATAAAAGGAGTACATATTATGTACTCCTTTTATGTTCCAAATTAATTATTTGAATTTAATTTGAATGTCACGTTGTTTGACGTGTGGCGTTTTATCACCATGTTATGTTTTGCCACTGATATTCCAAAACGACTTACCTATTTCAAAATCCATTAATGTAACCAAAGAGCTTCTATACTATGTATCTAGAGAGCTAACACGCCATTTTGTTTTATTTAAGGATTAAGAATTCTGAACTTTATGACTTGGAAATAAAGTTCTTTTTTAATTAAATCTAAATATAAGGATTTTAATGCTTGATAGAGACCCCCTCGTTAAGGAGTGTGTCTCGTTCACACAGTTGCCAGCATACAATTAAAATTAACATGGCCATAATTTTTGAAATAAGTGGGATAATTTTCGGAATTAGACGATTTGCTCTAAATGTTATTCAGATTCATTTGAAAGGTTTAGTACAGTCGCTGTCATGTATGTTAGGTACCTAACTGCCGAGAAAAATAATTACTGTTCGAAAGAAACAGTATTAAAACCATTGAATCAGATATACCTCACTAGAATGCGGCGCACCGCCCTCTTTTTTGTTGATATTTTAATGCACCTATGTATAATATAATTTTAAAACAATAATGCAAAGTAACGTATGTATTTAACATTGATAGCTTATTGAGCAGATTGAATTTTCTCTTGGTTGCTTGTTTATGTCTCAATGAAATATTCAAAGTTCAAAAATTATGGTCGCCCTACAGAACGAGACACACTCCTTACTGGTTCTAGCTCTTTCGGCTCGTAGTTTTCGTGTGAGTCGGCATTCTAGATACATAGTATACAAGTTCTTTGAATGTAACATCTACACTGACTTACATTTTAATGTAAATAAACTTGTGTAAGTTTATGTGTTAACCTTTATCTATACCCGCCGACACTCGCACTGCGCCTCGCCGTCTGAGCTTCCCGCTGATCTCGAGACAATGGTCTCAAGATTAGCCTCGTCTCGTCTCGTCTCTTAATCCACAGATTCGGATAATTATCATTCAGGTTTCAAGCTGAAGGCGATGGCTTAGTTTGGTAACCAGTACTGAAAGATAGGGATAGTTATATTAAGAAGTGATTTCGTTTCGGTGGCTAATTTTATTAATACAAAAGTGCCGATTTTAGAGGCTATTATGTTCTTGATATCCACATGTCCAATTCCTGGCCCGACTCTACATCTATGTATTCTGAAAATTCACAGAGTTCCAATTCTGGCGTGACTGAGTACCAAAAACAAACATCCATACATCTTTCACCTTTACAATATTCGTGTGATTATGAATATGAAACAGATACAAAATACTATTGCAATATCTCTGCTATGTTTCTGACATTTGATTTATTGGCGCAAAACTAGGAGCACTAACTAGAGTTCAACTCCACTCCCGCCGAGTCGTGAGAGGCTGTGTCAACAAATTGGCCCATCTTACGACAAAGGTTTAGCCGACAGCGCGAGTGGCGCCCTCCGCTCCAGTGGACGCCACATACAACTTTGTTTACAAAACAATTAACCAAGGGGTGGAATATAAAAAATTCTAGCGAGGTGTATTAGTGTTTTTGATTTTGATTGATAGATTTTCATTATCATTATGTGATGATAAATTATCGACACATATGATAATATATCATTGATAATGACCAGAAAACTTTGAGCAAATTGTATATTTTGCAAAAATCTTTTATTTTGGTCCGTTGCAAAATTTTGAAACAGAAAAGTAATTGTGCTAATGAGATATTAATATCTAACCTAGCTTTTGATTTATTTACCGCATTGAACTTTAAAGTTCAACGCGGTAAGTAAATCAAAGGTTTCCTATGTCTATGAGTATAATGTTACTCGGAATCAATATATTTTTAAAGTGTAAAATTTCTATGCCTGTAACACATAAAAAGGTCATCATTTTATGTTTATTGACGAGGTGTAAACCTTTTTGCCTCGCTTTACGACGCCATATTTATTCAAAGCTATTTATCGGGATGTTCTATCTATAGGAAAGCCATTAATCTCAGCTAATCCATAACTTTATGCGCAAAATGTAGCATAATTCGACACATACTACCGTATTACCCGTATTACAAAGACATATGAGGTGCAACCCACATCGTCCGATTGAACGCAGCACAAAGCGAAACTGGATTACACGGGGAGTGGGCAAAGGGGGGTGGGGTTGTCAGGTCAGGAACTAGGGAGGGGGTAGAGGTAGAACGATAGACGAATATGTAATACCTGGAGTCTGTTTTAAATGGAACAGGTAAGTAGATTCTGATCAATTAGTGTTTTTTTTATAGATATGGAAGGTATTTTATGACAAATAAATAAATTATAGATTATTGAAATGAAATGATATCGTTTATTGCATGAAGTATGGTATACAGTTCTTAAATTATAATATTTAGTTTCACATACTCCACCGTGTGACTTATTTGTGTGTGTTATTTGAGAAAAAAATAGTTGATTGGCATCAAAATTCAAATCATTTTCATGAATGATAAAACAAATCGATCGCCTGGGACAATGTCAATTCATTGATGTTAAAATGCTCAATTTATTCTGCCACTAAATTAGCTTAGCTCTGGAGCTGTAAGACCTGAAATCACAAATGTTGATGTGAAACATTTTTGAGTGCGTGTGTTTGAGCAATATTCATTTCCTTTTCATACAGCCCCACTGGTAGTTCTGAAGCCGGCCCTGTACCCAAAATACGCAATTGGATTGGGCGCAGAGCTTCAAAGGTATTTGTAAATTGAAACTGCAGTCACAGTCACATAGCATTCGATACCTAGCTTGGTTGCAGAGTATATTGGGTTTTCTGTGAAAATCATTTCAGATCTCATATTACGACGTAGTTTATAGTCTACTAGTTACTGCCCCTTGCTTTGTTTGCTCAATGCCAAAATGTAAAATTATCAGGCTGTATACAATCAATCATATGTACCTACTTACCCTGCAGATCTAAAATTTTACCTTTACGACCTGAAGTCGCTGCTATGTACGTACATTTAGCAATGAGATACGCACTTTGTTTAACATAAGCCGGTACAATACTGCTAAACACCGCAAATTTTTATGCATCAGAAAAAATAACGCATAATCAGTTGCCGTTACTGAACACGGATATGGCAAAAAAAATTGAAAAAATTAAGTCGATTTTTTGTCAAAATAAAGTTGATAATATTTGATAACTGTAACCGTTAGTCGTTTTCCTATGGATTTGCGTCAGGCGGTACCCATCATTAATAATAATTTAAGTTTTATTCATCGTTTGGCAAACCCGGGTACTTAGCTCGAGACAGCTCGCAAAAGCTTGGCTCCGGCGCCCCACTCGCCTTGCCCTGTCATTCTGTCATTTTGTATAAATCAAAAATTCTGACTGCACAACTACAACGTAGTACACTAGTACCCCTTCTGCATTGTCCATTTTAAGGTTTTTTTGGTAATAAAAAAATTGTGTTGTAGTTCTTTTCCAATTTGAGACATTTTGATCTATCCCGTCAACTGGCTCGTGCCAACGCTTCCTCATTGCATCTCTGTGTTCGACTCGTGTCTGCGTGTATACGATACGTGAAACATGCTCGTAGGAACGCTAGTGAGGAGACCATGTCGATGAAATCCTTCTCTTTCAAGATATCGATACGTGCTACTTTTTATTCAGGTAAATAAATATAGTTTTATACCTAAAAGTATTATTAGCTGCTTATTTAAAAAATCTCAATCGAACATAAACATATTCCCATCTCTAAACAAATTTGTAAATGTAAATATTGTGATGTGAATGTAGCTATATGGAAAAAGTTTTTTTTTTAGAATAAGTTTAAGTTTTTTTTCTCTAATTCTATGTTTTACATAAATTGATTCCAGTAAAAGAACTAAAAAGAGACCATCATCATCAGCCACCTTTAGTCCACTGCTGGACGTAGGACTCTCCCGTTTGCGCCACTGAGCTAAAAGAAAGACAAAAAATGTTCGTGATATCCAGAAAGAAAGCTAAACAAAACAACTGTTACATTTACAACATTAAGGTTAAAAAAAACTTGGTTAGATACTTTAATTTAGATTTTATACGTGATTTAAAATTAACACAACTAATTTAAAAACACGTATAAAATCTAAATTAAAGTATGAAACCTTACTAATTTTTGTTGACACAATGGAAAAACATAGACGAAACGAATAGTGTGAAGAAATTACTATAATACGGCGTACTTTTTGAGTATTTGTCCGAAACATTTTGTATGGAAATTTGCCTTGAGGACCCTTACAAAATAAAAGCGAAAAAAAATGTAAATATAATATTAAGAAAAAGAAGATGTATCGATGTAAATTGGGTAACAAGGTAGGCAAAGCTGGCCTTCTGGACGGGTCGCGGGTTGTCAGGGATGCGCAATAATCTACAATTACGGCCCGCTTTCCGGCTTGCCACCCTTTCGAGTGTCTTTTGGGTGCGGAGTGCGGAACCATTCTGTTTCCTTGTCGGGGTCGTCTAAACAGAATAAATAAATAAAGAGAATGAATAAATTATATTCTTCGGTTTTCCGTATTCCCGATTGTGCTTTTGTATCTATTGTCCCTGAAAAGTATTTCTACTTTAAAATACTTATTTCAAAGGCTGTACCACGTAATTTTTTGACAATCGCATTTGTACCGAATCGGTCAGAGATAGATAAGTCAACAGAGCTCTAATCGCTAAGCAGTCATCGGCTTTCGCTATCGATGGTACGTTAATTTTGGCATTTTGGTCTCCCATTTTGTGCCTAAATTGGCGTTCCATTCGATAACGAGAGTTGATGACAGCCCCAGTTTCATGAACTACGCTATGATAAATGATAATTAAAATGACAAACTGATAATTTCCTGTGACGGAAATAATACGAATGTGATTTAAGAAATTTTGGTGATACAGCCCAACTAGCACTCCCTACAAATTGAGCCTCGTCATGAGAACGTCTATGTAATCGGCCCGTTCCATTAGGACCTCAAGGTGCCCCAAGGGCGAAGCGCTATTTATACGTCACGATGTACTCGTACTTGGCGAAATCTCAGAAAGTATCATATTCACGGAAGGGAGGCGTGCACTATTTATAGATTAAATATACTAGCTGACATTCGCAACTTCGTTTGCGTTGGAAATTAAAAAAAATACTTAGTACGCGCGCCTACACTTGATTGACGAACACACCTCGGTATATCATGTCTCTTCGTTCAAAGGTTTATATAGCCTGTGGGTTGTCTGTCAGTCAATCAGGACGAGGCCTTTTTTATTATTTTCATATTTCTGATGCTTTTAAATATAAGAAACTCTTTTATCTGTTATAGCAAGATATTCATTACAGAAAATGGAGTTTCTATCTGTGTTTAGTTTCTGTGAAATAATAGAAAAGATTTTCCGGAAATTCATTGAATTACGTCCAAATAACGTAAGCCATGTCAGTCAACAGGAAACCTTTGCCCAAAACCAACAAATGTACTACACCCTCCCTTTGCAAGAAACTGTTCAACTAGCACCTTATTGTAAGGTAATAAGGGCGTATACGTACATCCTTCCGCACAAGTAATGAACAGATGCTAAACCGATAGCACCTTATAACGTAGTGATAAGGGCGGTATTGCGTTGGTCTCTCACCAAAGGTATCAAGACCTCATTGTTGGTGGGGCCTTTTTACGAGCGCTTAATCCGCGGGTCGCTGGATATGTTTCCATTTGGAGATACGATACGAGAACAATGTTTATTAACTCGTATCTACAGCTAAACTTTACTACGACTAGGTTGTCTGAAAGATAAAAGGTTATTTCATAAGGTTTTTACAGTAAAATTATCGACCAATAGAGACCTTCTTCGGATATTTTTGATTTACAACCAAGTTTACAACCAGCCAGTTTAATCATCAGCCAATAGACTTCCACTGTTCTCGCCTAGCTTGGAAACTTCCACTTATATCGGGGTTAGTCTCGAGGTTTCTGGGGCTAGTCCCAAATCCCCTTGTTATCAAAAACTTTTGGGTTATTTTCTAGGGGCTTTGAATCGCATAGTTCCAAAATCACCTGAAGTAAAAATCAAAGGAATATCGGGACTAAACCCGTGACACTTAAGTATGATCAGATTGATCAGTCTGTAATCCCCGCCCGTAGAACAACCCGTAGACGTCCACTGATCTACCCAAGCGTAGAGGCTCCCACAAGTTCTACGCTAGGCTGGATATCGTACCGGGTGTGAAAGTGTGAACCCGTCGGCCATTGCGCATGCGCGGCGGCAATGCGGCCGCCGAAGGGGCGCGAGTCTCCACTCTGTTGCTCGTATACGGACTCTACAGATACAGGGTTGTTATGTTACTGTATACAGACAGATCGCACAGGGCTGTCACCAACGCAGGATTTGCTTATGAACTGTCACTCTTGGAAGAATTTCTGTCACTATCGGATCAGCCAAAGTAAAGAATTTTGGTTCTTATGCTTCGTTTTGTGGAAGAATGTAACAAGAAGATTCGATCGCTTTGAATTTCTTTGTTTAAATAACCATACCCTTATATAGTCTGATTTTGGTGAGGGTTGGCGTTGTTGGCTAGTGTTTGTTTCTTGTCCCTCAGTGGAGAATCTCTCCGATATCAAATGGGAGAAAATGTTGATGTCTTTCTTATCTCACTACTACTTCATGTTTTATCTTCTCTATCTCTATCTGTCTATCAGGGATCACTCTTACTATCCTGAATTTTTAACAGACTTCTAAAAAGGACAATGTTTTTAAATTAATTTGTATTTTAGTTAATTGATTAATTCAGGCTTTACTTTGCGGAAATCCATAATATTAACAAATAGTATATATATTTAGTAATAAATCCGCTTAATAATTAAGCGGATTTATTACTAATGTATTTTAGTTCTTTTACTTAATTGATAAGGGAAGTTCTTTTTTTTTTTTCATTTCGAAGGATATCCTTTTACATTGGTCCTTAGAAATTTCATGAAAATCGATTCTGTAGGATTTTTATTTGTAAAAAATTAACTTGTCAAAAATCTAGCGACTTGACTTTGTTCATTTCGCCATACCGTTTGTGGGAACCCTGAGCTAGAAGGAACAGTAGAGCGTGTGGTGATTACTTGGCAGTCGTCTGTTTACTGCGCGGCCGCTGACGATTTGATACTTGAATAATAGTTAGTGAGAAGTTGATATTTTGAACACCAAGACTTGATTTTATGTGTTCTGTCAAGTAGCCATTCCAAGGTGATAAACTACTGTTTATTACGAACTAGTTTGGCTCTACATTGGTCTTATAAATGAAACGGAGTATTTTATGCTCTTACTCGCAGAGTCTTCTCCGCCACTTATGAAATAATCATAATATCGTGGGTGGATGTGAAGCAGCGTCGCGTCGGTTTCAAATTTTTCTTCAATAAAACACTGCTATTTTGTCTTCATCATGGCGTTTTGTATTAAAAAAATCATCTTACTTATTTTATCCGTATATCTTTCAATGTCATATTTCTCCCACTTTTGGTAATACAGTTCATATAAACACTTCGTAGAATAGTTGTTTTTCATACACGGCATAGTACATTTTATATAGAGATATCACAGTCATTCAAAGTAAATGTTTGCGCTCAAGCATGGAGTGTGCGAGCAATAAAACGGGATTACATGGTGTTGCAAATCAATAATCTTTTTTCGAGATCTGAACAGAATTTTCTCGAGTCGTGCCAACTCAGACCGCAACAGAATCCAAAGCGAATTCATTAGAATCCGGAAAAATAAGTGCCCGTAATCAGATGAAGGTATAATTTGATGGGCATCCCGCGACCCGGGGTTGCCCGGGGGGTGACCGCGGCTCGGGTGGTCTGACCGGACACCCCTTCCACCTACAGGCGTCTGGTGTTTGAGTTTTTTGAACCAACCTGTTTGAACATTGCACAACAAAAATATTCTTATGCCGACTTGCACCAAACTTTCAAAGTTCCTGAGCAATTACTTTACTCGCTTATCAGTTCGTAACGGTCAGAATCTGGACTGTTAAGAACTACCAAGCGAATAAAGTAATTGCTTAGGGACTTTGACAGTCCTGAATTTGATCCAAGTACGCATTATAGTCTTAAGAAAAACCGAACAATGAAACGTAATCTTAGGCGAACCATGTACTGTGGTCTAAGTCGAACCATAACCATGAACCACGGTCTATGGTGAACCGTGAACTGCCTCCAAAAAGAACCATGTACCGTGGTCTAAAGCGAACCATGAACCCTGGTCTGATGTTATTGTCATAGCATAACTATAGCTGTTAGGTTGGCAAGTAAAAAAAATATTCTTAAGTACACTAGGGCTATAGCAGTGTTGCAACGGCCTATAATGTTACTCTAAGTTCTGTGCAGCACTGTTCTGGTCATGGGCAAACGTGATATCTCACCATTAAGAAAGCGCTATCAATTCGCTTTAAAACCAAATACTTCCTCCATTTAACAAAACATACCTTGACTCATCCCGTACCTAAAACATTCAAAGACCTTTTTACACAACACCCCAAAAGAGGGTAATGTTTTTCACAATCTAATCAAATCTACATGGAGCCGCAAGTCCTTAGGGGCCATTTCTGTTCCTCTGCGGGTTTGCCATCCCTGAAAGAACTCAGACTTCAAAGGGCTGTTATGAAATCGAGGCGTTAGACCTCATACTTTATAGGAGCAGAGCGAATCGCTTGTTCTCGACAGTGGTTTACTTTACAAACTTTACCTATTACAACCTAATTACTCTTTGTCATATTTATTTTTCTTTTCATAGATCGGGTTGTCCTTCTATCCATACATTGCCACTCAATCACTGAACTGATTTGGTCGAAATTTGGTAAAGGTATTGCTTATAGCAGCAGACAGCACCTAGTATCAACCTTTTTTTTTACCTATTGTTGTGTCCCACTTTTGGGCAAAAGTCCCTCACATCTCCTTCCACTTTTTGCGGTCGCTAGCCACCTCCCACCAATCTGCCTGGTAGGCATCGATGTCGTCACGTCATCAAAATATTATGATTTTTTATTTTTATTTATCGATAGAGAAAACCGCTGAACCATCAAAATGTTCCATCTCTGTATGAGGGTTAACCCTGAAAAGCCAAGTCCGGCCCGCGGGGAATCGTCTGCGGAACGTAGCGACCGAAACGACCCGTAAATACGTATAAAGCGAGCGAGGCGACCCCTCGCTACGGTGTTGTGTTATTAATTCAGACGTAGCGTCGACAGTTTCCGTAGAGATGGCCGCCGTCCAGTCCTGAAGTATCAAACTTGACTTCAAGTTTATTGGTTGCTCAATATGGTATTAGCGTGGTATCATCGCTATAAAACTTTTATATGAGATAGATCTCAAGGTTGTTGATTAGCAAACTTCGTAAGAAATCGCTGATTACTGATAAGGCCGCACATTGTAATCGTTTCAAAATCGAAAAAAAAATTGAGGTAAAAAGAAAAGTGGAAATGTGGAATATTTCAAACCTAAAAATCAACGTTAGAGAGAATCTATCGAGTATATATACTAAATTGGTTACGTAAGTACCCACTTTTTTACTTCTAGATATTGCACGTAAATCCAATTAACACGATTAACGGTATTTTTGACAAAGGCTTTTCCGTATTTTCTTTTCGTTTTCCCTCCCTATTTGCCGACGCGGCACGTCCCAGAATTATTCACGTCGACTTTCTGATGGAGTGCAGTTGTAGACTCCTGGCGCACTCTAGTGATGTACTTTGTCGATAGATGTGAGTTGCGTTGCCGATAAAACAATCCCGTTTTCCGGTGTTTAAATAAAATACTTCCTCCGCCCGCTACCAGACTACTACTTTGCGGACAACAGTCCTTAATTTGATCAATAGTTTTTACTAGACTTCGTTGGAATTTCCGTTCTCTCTCTCGGATTATCGAGCCATTTCATCAAGATAATAAAATACCCTTCTGAAGAATGCTTTTCTGATTCTTATTCACTCCGCACCGGTTCGATTTCAATTTCCATTTTCCGCAAAATTTATGATTGAATTGTCGTCAATTTGATTATCCGTATCAAGTATCGATATGACCCCACCCCTAAGCCAGGGAGGGGGAGAGGGAGGTTGTTCACAAAGTTTCCTCGTGATTAGCAAACGCGCTCGACGTCGCGTTTACATACTTCATACATTTGTGTGTTCATACTATATTCTGTATGTTTTGCGTACTTGTTTGCTCTGATATTACCAATGTTTATTGGTGTTTTTATATGGACTGGTAGTGTGAGTGATTGGAGCATAAATAATGATATTATTCCTATATGTATTTATGGTCTGTTCTGATTCATAATGTAACTATGTTTACTTTTATTGCCTCTTCAGATTGAGATACTAAATTATTGTATTATAAATATTTTTGTATATTTAACATAACGCCATCTAGCCCCAAACTGAGCAAAGTTATGGGAACCAGATAACTGATATATTACTTAAATATATTTTTTTACTACATACACAGAATACACCCAGACTCTGGACAAAAAACGATGTTCATCATACAAATGTTTGTCCTATAGCAGGGATCGAACCCCCGATACTGGCGTAGCATTCCAACACACTCGGCAATCCATGTCATCAAATTATACAACCTACCACTAAATTTAATGGTATAGCCTTGTTATGCTATAGTAGGTATTTTAAGTACTAGGTATTACAAAACAACAAAACTACAAATTAGGTTCTATTTATAATAATTTATTCAAGTTTTCTTTTTTGTTACAGGTAAGTGTCCCTGGAATTTCCTAGTGATCAAATACATAAACAAGTAAGTACGAACTACTAACTAAACGGTATTGTTAATTGTTCAGACAAAATAGCGGGACAGGGTTGACAAATGTCAGGAGTTGTTCACGTTCTTTCTTTGAAGTTGACATTTGAATGCCATGCGCGTGCGGCGCTGTTAATCAACCGAACAGCTTCGTACGACGGAAATAGAAAATTCGCTGAATTTTTCTGTTTTGACGTTTTATAATTACTACGAGCGACATAAATTCACAAAATTTTGAACTACCGGCCTTTGCCCGCAGCTGCACTCGCATTTCGCAAACTAAGAAAAATTATAGCCTGTATCCCTTACCACCAAATCCAAGGTTTTCTTATTAATCTAATCAGTAGTTTTGGTAAACATACATCTATCCGACATCACTAATGATTTTGGTGTAAAAAGTGTAATTTCTACGTATATATAACTACGGCTTACGTCACGTGAACGGGAAGTGGCCGAGCTGAAACAGCCTTTGCCAATTAATTTGTCCTAATCTAATGGTTGAGTGGCTCCACACTCCACGGCGGATGCACGCGCATGCGCGGTGATCATGTCTACTATACGATAGTGTTGTCCGTCCCACACTGTCGACTATCGATAAAAATATTCCTTTGCTTCTTTGTGGCAAAAAGGGAAGAAATATGGAATGCACTTCCTAACTGCCACCTATAACCAAAACACATGCAAAGTAGGAATTTGTTTTATAAGATACGGTAATTTGACTTTTCTGCAACACTGGTATTATGCATGTAGCTGTCGATTCTATTATTTAATTTAAAATAATCTACGACCCCAGATTATGTTGCAGCTTTAAAGTTTTCGGTTATCGATAGTAGCCCATCCCTATTCAACCCTATTTAGCCAAGTTCTCGCTGTGGCGGGAAATTACCCGTTCAATATACGGATACGGATGGAGCGTTATATCTTGATGTTAGCACCCCAATGTAGCCGGTACTCATGTTCATTGCGCTTTAGGGTTCTTTCACGGTAATAGGCAATCCGATGAAAACCGAAATGGATGCTGGAGCTATTAGTTTGAAGAAATGATGCGTAATCCTAAGGCCAAGGGCTGGCTCTAATAATCTGGCTTAAAGAATCAGCATTAGAATACTAAGAGGATACTATATTGTGGGTTGTGCAGTGAACGTGTTCTAGAGGCATTACAAGCCATATTATTATCTATGGTGTCCTTCTTTGCATCACAATCACCATCTTGGGTTATATGTTATGGTTATGTTTGGTTGGTTAGGGTTAAAATAAACCTAAACTATGAAATGTCAGATTTCTTCGGATTCAAGCGATTTTTATGTATTTTATAAAATTTATGTATACTCGTCCCATCCTTATTCGAGTTATTAGCTCTCGTTTTCACCCGCCACCTTTTACGATATCATCAATTTGACGTAAAGCTATTGAGAGTTATGTTGTATACGCGGGTGGGTGTTGTAAATATTGTAATAGAACATCTACAGGTAGATCAGCATTACCCCTCGGCCCGGTCATTATATTCGGGTATTTATGTATTCTTGAAATAAAAAGTTGAAGGAAAAATTTTGCTGAGCTGACGGCTGACCGGCTGACGGTGGAGAGCCACTAAAAGAAGAGGTTTAGTCTTATAATGTACTTCACTATGTTTTTTAATGCAGAACGTAAATGTATCAGGGCGTTGAGAGTATTTTTTTGAATGTATACTTGATCTGTGTATTCAGTTTATATTCTGTAGCGAAAGTGCTTGTTGTATCTAAATAGGTGTTTCATCGGATTTGTCTTGATAACAAGAGTGTACTGTGCAGACTGTGCTCCCCAAACAAATGTACTGTATCAAAGAAACAGCCGCGTCGGGGCCGTGCGTGAGTACAGGAACTTTCGCATTATTTATTCACTATAACAAATAATACAATAGCTTGAACTAATTCCGTATCGATTTAGAGACAAGAGTGATGGCTTCGTGGCTGAGACCGACCACGTGTCGATATTTTATTGCAGGATCTATTTTAGTAGACGTGACGCACAGTGCCGGTAATGCAGTGGGATAGGTTCAACGAAAGGGGCGGGGCGGGGCCAAAGTCTTGAATTTCAGACTTTGACAGCTGCACGAAAATACGAGTTATGAAGATCTCACACGTTTTATTGAAAATGCACGATACCTTAAATTTACTTTAAACTAGTTGGCTGTACAAAAGTATTATAATATTTCTTCATGACTAATAAATACGATTTTAATCAATAATTAATGTTATAATCGCTGTTTGTATTTTATAAATATTAATGTTGGTTATCTACACAACAAAATTTGCGTGCTTACATAAACTCATTTAATATGAAAACTGGTCTACGTTAAACCGGGCGGTTGATTTATTAATCACAGTTGTTATTCGGGTTATCATTATCAATTTTATAAATGTTTCAAATTGATACTGAGCTGTTAATATTTCATAGGGAATTATTCCAATTGATTTCACATTCATTTGATTTGTGATTTGAGTTGATGCGGTAGAGACTTTTATGAGAAATGTAGAGTTGTGGGACTGACAGTTTATTTGTAGGGTTCGTGTGAGAAGCTATACTTATTTTTATTTTAAATGTATTAACATTGTTTTAATTGTAAGACTACGATATTTATATATAATATTTCAATGATAGAAAATAATAAATGTCTTGAAAAGGTCTTGAAAAAAATAACATCTTTTATTGTCTTGATTCTGAAGATGTTCTGCGATCTCTGCGCTGTGTCCAGCGCGGCCCAGTAATATCGTTACATCTTGGGCGCGCGGCAAATCCCATTTTTATTAGCGAAGTAATGTGCTGGAGTGGAGATGACACTGCACCGCCAACTTCCGACCCTGCGCGGCACAGGTGTCTCCAGCCATCGTCCCGCGAAACCCTGCTCTATCCCATCAACATAAAGTTCAAATACTTTTGTTAATTCTCCTAAGTTCAGCGCATGCCCTGTAAATCAACGAGTGTTGTGTCAGTCGGCCGCGAGACGTGTCAGCAAGCGCACGTGTCGCTTGTTTCGTGCGCTCGGTATTTACGGATCTAGTGATGTGACGGTGATTGATTTTATCGATGATTGTGACGTGAAGTGAGAAGTAATTTACCGGATGTAATCGAGACTACGAAGAACGTTTATGTTTTAATGATGGAGGTATTAATGGGGTGGCTAATGCCTGCGTTGCATTTTCCCGGAAAATCGCGATTGAAGAAAATATTTGTTGTGAATTATAAATGAATTGAATGCGTCTCGTTGCGATTGTCGGAGATTTATTAGATGTGAATACGTCTGCATGCGAGTACGCGGTCGATGAATGTGGGATCAGTTTGATGGTTTATTTATGACGCTTCGAGTGAGACAGGCTCTCAGTGGGTCGTTAACTCGATACAATGAGATATTTAGAAGCGTATGAAACACTTATTAGGAGTGCAATAAGGAGCAGTAGCAATTTTTAGAGAATTTTAATTAACTCGTGCTAACTTCTACGTTTGTCCGTGATCTGTCTCTACATAAATCTTGTGAATCGACTTTACGATATTTATTGTATCTTTTGAAAGCTGTCGAGTATACAGCTGACAAAGGTCATGGGGCAAGTGTCGGCGATATTGCGACAACCAATACCTCAAAATAAGCCTTTAAAGTTATAACCAAGCCAAAGAGTAAGCACATCTCGTACTCTGGTATGAACAGGAGTAGACTGATGCATTATTTGACAGTTTTGACAAAACCTAAGAATTAAATTATGAATTAGTAGCAAGTTCAGATCTTAGGCAGTTGGTACTTATTATGAAGTCACGGCTTAGGACGCGTAAAAACCCTGATAAAAATTAAACCTAAAGCTATAAACAGTATTGCAGCTGATTTTGACATTCAAAGCCCTGCGGAGTATTGCTCCGGTCATGGGCACGTCTAATAAATCGATGAACGCCAGCTGTATGCACGAAAAAGTTGACGTCATTGTCCGGTAACGCTCATTGTCCCGTTACGCTGGTAGTCACGTTAAACTATCGTCCGTAAAGCAACTTTACAACATTTTTTTTTTTCCTTACATATTTAAAACTGACTACAGACATAAGAGCAAGCTTGCGCTTGCTGTATCATTACTCCTCGCAAGCTTACGGATGTTTTGGCCACAAGTAAGTCCCTTACTGAATAATTTATATTAATTATAGCACTTAAAAATCTCGTTTGCGTTACATCTCCATTAACCCGCCAACCCCGGGGAGAGAGCTGTATAATCTGAGCTCCTGCTCCGATACGTGGAGAACTTTGTGGTTCTGTTTGAAGCCGTGTGTGGTTTGTTGATGGAAGCTATGTTTGTTTATCCGCTTTGGTTGGAAGCTAAATGCGGTAGAACTGCGGCTTACTCAAAACGACTTAGTCACTAATACATAATACATGCTGTAAATAGCTTTCACGAAAGGCTCTGAAAGAAGTTGTATTAGTAAGTTATGAAATCAACCTGAAATCAAAAGTGAGAGGTTAGTTTTATTTGTTTATGCAGTATTTTAACCCAGTCACGCTTACGGCAAGATTGTATAAAAGATTTTGTTTGAAAAATCAAAAGAAATGGTTTAATTCTCGTTGTGATTGAATCTTTTTGAACATAAAAATTATAAGAATAATGTTTTCTTTAATTTCGTAGACAGTGCCAATATTAAATTGATAAAGTGATCTTATATAGGGGGTTCATTGAAACGTCCCCGGAGCCGCCACTCCTCTCCACTTATGTTTGTAAATACGGCGCAGACACCAATCAAGCGGCTGCAGCGCTTTCCTTTGTTCACCAGTTTGGTTTCAGCAGTTTTGTTCAGCAATTGAGCGCAGAGATAAGCTAAGCTCGTCTAGCTTACGTCTGGGTTATTGATGAAGCTAGGCAAAGCCTTGGCGCTTCTTAGCTTAAGATATAAACAGATTGTCGAAAGATATGCTCTAGATATTTATGGAAAAGATTAGCTTGCTCATTTCAGAGGTTACGTCTGATGATGAGCTTTTAAAGAGAGCCAAGAGATTGGGTTTCCAAATGGACTTTCGAGAAACTTATCTTTTTTTAACTAAACGGCTAACTTCAGTGTTGCTAAACTATAAATAATAATAAATAAATTAAATTTTATTTCAGACCGAGATCCATAAAATACAATACAATACAATTAAAATTAAAATGTCACACAGAAAATTAAAATACATAAAAATTAACACAAAACAATTTAAATACTATAGCCTATATCCCCACCATAGTAACTTTATCTTATCTGTGGCTGGATCGTTCTCAAGAGAAAAATCTACAAGGCCAATAGACTATTGATCAAATCTGACAAGACACCAGACTATTGGCACGAGATGTTAGCGAAATTCATTGTTATGTTATTTCTCAATATTTTATGTGTATCCAATTCTATTTTTACGAGTTTTTACGTTTGGGTGATTTTACATATTTACTCTCAAACGAAAAGCAATACGATGGCGACGCGGATATAATATTTTGATGATGAAAACAATAAAAATATGATATTGAACGTTAAGAAAAAGAGTAATGTATTATAATTTGTAGTAAAGAAATACCCATCGCTCCTTATCTTGTTATGCTAACATTTGTATCTAAATAGAGTAAATATATCCCTCAGCGAACTCTTTCAAAAATAGACTGGACAAACATTTAAAGTGCACTGACAAAAAATAATCAAGATATACACACATCAGCTTTAAGCTTTTACACAGGCAGTGTATCATAAATAATAATAATATATTAGTATCTGAGAGTTCAATTCAACATTTTAGTCGTCAAATAAATGATGAAAACTGCAATCATAAAAAGATATAACATGGAATTATTTAAATGTAACAGTTATCTATCGCCGCAAACGGCTGGCACCGACCGTTCGATACATGGTTTTACGGCTTTTTGTGCATGGCTACGGCATGTTTGTTAATTTGCTAGCTTCAACCCTCCCTGTGGGTGGACGGGTGTTCACCCCGTGCACCCGCACACGGGGTGCCTGTTGCGTTTACTTTGCGCTTCATATCGCGAAATGGGAACGGAAGAGGATAATTTATTTAGCTGTTCCGTGCGGAAGCCATTTTGGTTTGTTCCGAATGCTGATTAATGATGAAATAAGTAATAATTGTCGTTCATGTCTTGCATAAATAACTATGCCAGTTGGTTAGTACAAAAGCTTATCTGATCTAAATAATTTCGGTCAGAATTAGTTCAAACTTAATTTAATAAGAGTTATTTCGGCGTGTCTCTCTTCGCTTCGTTTTTTTTTCCATAAGTAATGCATGAAAACTAATAACGTCTTAATTTACTCATAAAAAGCCCGCTGTGTTTGCCAAAACACTCCAACGATTCTTTAGTTTCCACGCTTGACAACTTTTCTCGTTTTTCGCTCAAAATGCGCTCATGCGTTGCCAAAACTAAACAGGATTATTTAAAAACCAGCTATGAATCCGGATTACGGAGTAATGCACGACGTAGCTACTGCAGTTTAGTGTATTATAAAGGAGAATACAAAAGCTTCCTCTTAAACTATTATCTTGCGCATGGGTGGGAATAGGAGTGATATAATATCGATAACGAAATAATTTTTAAAACGATAAACACTTAAGATCAGGCATCATCCTTTAAATTACGGCATTTCGTCAACATGCCGATTTTTAATCGATAGTGAATTTATCAAAATATGATGGAAAAGTCGGAAAAATATTAAAAAGTAACAAAAGGTTTAGTTCAAAATTCAGTGTAGCAACCTGCAAAAGTCAGATTGAGTTGTTTATTTTCAAGAGGTTAGGCGGAACTGGATTGTAAAAGAATGTTTTAACTGTTTTGTTGCTTACACGGATCGGATTTCAAGCTTGGAACCTTTGTGTAGTTCAAAAACAATTTTACAGACCGGATTTTCGGTATCTTGAAATTCGGAACCTCCCTTTGGACTTTATGTCTGAAGTCCGAGTTTATGTATTTTCCCTTAGTAAAAAATTAATTGAAATTTCTTCGCGTCATAATTTTCTACAAATTCACGGATATTTAATTATTCCGATTGTTATCGATACAAATAATTTATTAACTTTCTCAGAGTACTTATTTTATCGATAAAATAACCGGTATATTACCGGGACAAGCACATCCCTAACAGCTCAATGCCTTCCGTTGTCGGACTAATATAATAAGAAAACTTGAAGATTTCATTAAAACGCGGTCTGTATAGATAGTCATTCTTTTCTTTTCTTTCTAAATATTTTATACTGTGTACTTTGATGATTTTGTTTTCTAGATATTATTGTGGGCTTTCGATTTAATAGCCTGCTTTATATTGTTCGTATATTTTCAAGTATGTATTTAATAATTTCTTACACAATCTGATCACTCATTATATTATTGCCTATTTTCGGGTTTATTCACAAAGTTTGTTCTGTTCATAACGATTATAGAAAATATTTTATAAGCTAAAGTATTTCACACTGTACTAAAATGTTGGCTTATCAGAGTTATGCAATATTACATTTTAAATGATTGAATTGAATGTGGTTTTGCTATATTGTTGTGCTTGAAAGTCCGATCTTCAGTCCACTTTTTCTAGTGTGTCTTGTTTCTTTTTCGTTGTGATCTGCCAAAGCCATTATAATATTTATAAGCAATTTATTCGGAAACTGAATATAAATAGAGAGTAAATTCAATATTTTCATCCACAGATGATATTCCCATTCCGTTTTGCGTATGAACTATAGCTTTGTTTTATTTTTCTCTCTTTTATTCGACTGGCACCAGATTGGAGTTACGTTTTATATTATTTTTGCCCTTACTAGGAAAGTCTCGCTATACATTTATTCCAGTTAATGTACTATCGAGTTACGTATCTACACTGCACTGCGCATGTCAACTTTGGAACTTTTAATATAATTTATACAACTCTCGTTTGAAAGTTCTCTACGAAAGTAAACTAGTTCATTTGCTTGCTAACCGTTTCATGAATGGAAATAGAAAAAAATAACTACGTAACTTGTAGTAAGTAATTTTCTTATAGTTTTTATTCTGACATGTGACTTAATTAGTCTGAATGACCTTTGACCCCGTGTCATGTGACTTCACAGGCGAGTTACGACTGAAAACCCACGGTAGGGGTAGTTTCATTTCATTTATTTTCCAGTCCCGTTATGGACGGCGTAGGTCGATGTGGGCGGACATCCATCTTGCTGTGCTTTATAATTTATTTATATCCAAATTCTGATATTTCTATTTCGAAACTCTCTTTTCTTAAATATTTTTCGTCGGGTATTAGCTGACTTTATCATTGAGCGGTTATATGAAAAGGTAGCAGATCGACAGATCGGCGAATCATTTAAAAATATAATGGCGTCTTTTAAGTCAGTCGTAATTGTCTCGCCATTTGCAACCCCAGGGGTTGGGTTAGGGTAAAAATTGCAGAGTGAACAGCTCTCTATACTCCCTTCAAATAATTGGGTGATTCGATTAGGATTTGGATAAAACAACGTAAGCTTGATAGGGAAATGTGAAATCACATAATTTTTGTTAGAACGAAACCACCAGTGTCTACAATAAATAGTGTTATTTAGTGTCAGTGATATTCATAAATAACACAAAAATAGTGGATTAATTTTAATGTATACTCATTCACATTTAATGTATACTCAGATTCGAGTTCACCAACAGACGGTTAAGTTTTAAACAGTTGTTTTGACGTTTTTGACACAAATTTTCATAGATTAAACGTCAAAAGATAACGGACGAAGAGGCCTAATTTTCCGATTATAATCGGAAGATTATTATATAGATAATTATCTATTGGTGAACCTTAGTTTAACTTCTTTTCTATCATCACCGATTAAGGGTAAGCGAAAGTTTTCTAAAGAGGATAGATCACGTAACCCTAAACCATTGTGATGTTGAAGCTTCGTTTTGGGCGGGCGGGCGCAGCTGTCGAACTCCAATTATACCAACGACTAATTGGCTTTTTGCATCGCGTTTTTTAAATTACATTTTTTTATTTGTACACCTAACTTCAGGGCTGCCATGTTAACTGTTAATATTTGCTTGCACTCATTAAAATGACAACATGGTTTGCGTTCTGAATTTACAGATTGGGTGGAAATTAATCATTCAATCAACAAGGCATGAAACGTTACACCGAGCCGGTATTTCCTCAATAATTTTTAATTAAAACAATGTTTTTAAGAAGAATTTGTCCTAAATTGGACAAATTCTCATGTTCGCACTCTAAGTAATGTAAGAAATTATTATTGACATTAAGTACCTTTTAATTCGCTATTTCATTATTTTAATCAATTTAATCATAATCATTCTTTAGTTTAAATGTAATTTTGCACGCCTCGAATGGAGGCAGAATGTATAGGACCGCTTGATTGACATGTAACAACCTGTTATGTGCCTACATTCTAGCAAATAAATGATTATCTTATCTTATCTTACTATGCAGTATCGTTAAATTACATCTACTCGTAAGTACGAGTGGAACTATCAAGCTAAATAAACGCGACGCCGAATTTGAACTAGTTGAAACTAGGCAGCATTTCCTGCTAACTATGAATTAAATGTTAAAACTATTCCTTCTTCGGTCTTGCCTCGTGACATCATAAGAATATAATATAGTTTATAATAATTTACTTAGTTTAAAGTACGAGCTCACACTATTTATAAAGTACTCAGCAGTTTAAAGTGCTGAGTGGCGCTGAATAGGCGCGATCTGACACCGCAGATATATCTCAAGTGACAACACAAAACATCGATAAAATTCAATACACAATGGTGAATCGATAGTCGCATCACTATTACGAAATAAATAAAACTGGCTAAGTTCGTTTTCGAGTGAGTGGTTCAGTCATACATATTGCCTGTATAAAATTTTATTTTATTAGGAGACTCACTTATATTACTATTTTCGATTCTGCAATATAAAATAGTAAATTAGTATCGAAAAATATTAAATGCATGTAGTAAATTATTACGAGTCTTTATCTCGTTTACCGGTTCGATTTAGTCTCGACGTTTCGGCTGTGGTAGTATTTTGATTGAGAAGGCGGTGACTCGCTATATTGATTGCCGTTTCTCTTTCTATGTACGGATCTCTAAATCGTCCAATTGCTTTCAGCGCTTGAATTAATTGAATGGGATGGCAAAAATGAACAAAGTGTGCGCACTGACGCTAGTGTTGTGTTGTGCCAACAACTAGTGATGTGGTTAGTGACTAGTGATGTGGTAGTGCTGTGAATATGGATTATCGTGCGCCGCATCCTATCGTGAGCGCTGGGGCGCCGTTCCTCCCACATCCAGGTAAAAAAAAAATAGATATAAGAATTCAACGTCATCTTTGTTTTTTTTTATAACCATTTAGTTTTTCACTTTCAAATTTTAATTTCGTACAAATATGGCAGAACCGTTATCCGGTAATTTTATTATATCGATATAACTATATTTTATGTGCGTCACTATCCCATCTCTATTTCCGTATAACTTTGTGCCGTTTCCTGAATACGTTTACCTTTTTTGGAGATGCAGCAAAATTTTACCGTTTTCAGTTGGAAAATACCAATCCCCGTTGAAAAATGAGTACCGGTTCCAATATTTACCGGCTTGCAAATAATACCGACTTCTTTTCTGTGTGTAAACAACGAGCTACACTGTTCAGCATTTTTATTTCCCGAGACGCGCCATTAATCCAAATCATCGGCTCTTCTACATACGTTTTCAACCATCAACAGTGCGCAGAACGTTAGTTTTTAAATTTGAACCAGATGTCTTCCTCTCAAAAGCTATTAACGAGACGTACTAGGTGCCTTATTTATGGTAAAAGATCATGCCTGTCCATGGCCAAAACAGTGCTATACAGGACCTTCATGAACAGCGCTCGACTACTTAAGGGGAATCCTAAAGGCAAATTTCTATACAGTGTTTCGGACAAATACTCAAAAAGTACGCCGTATAGTAATTTCTTCACACTATTCGTTTCGTCTATGTTTTCCGATTGTGTGAACATAAAATTAGTAAGGTTTCCTAAACTTTAATTTAGATTTTATACGTGTTTTTAAGTTAGTAGGGTTAATTCTCTAGTAGTTAATAATCTTTGAATTAATAATGTTTGAATTGGATTTGAGGATAAGCCTTAAGACATTTTGGTGGTCAGTCTCGAAAGCCCCACTAACTTTATTAATCCTTCTCGTAAATGAATGCACCCAGTGATCCGGCTGTCCTGACTCCTGAACTCACCTCGGGTTTCGTTCAATTGACGGCAAAGTGGCGCGCGGGGCTTATCCGACCTCCGGCCGGAAATCGGTAGGCATGCCACATTACAGAGGCAGGGTTAACATGAAGAAAACTTCAAGTTATATATAAACTATCATATATATATATATATATATATATATAGCATTTTTAAACTACTAACCCTCGGACCCCCTCGTAGGGTTATCGGGATAAAAAGTGGACTGATAGGTCCTTTTTAAGCTCACAAACTGTTCCTACTGTTTTTTCGCAATTTTTTAAGTAGCAAAAAACTAGTAGGTACGGTAAGTCGGAAAAGTCAAGCGTTTAACCACAACCTCATCTGGTGAATAATGGAGAGGATGGAGCACGCTGGCCTAAAAATTTATTTGCAAACTTCCGTATGCCGGTGCCCTTAATAAATGCTTATGGAGTGGGCGATTGAGCAACAAACATTATTCTGCCCATCCATCCTCTCAAACTTTGGCATGTAGATTGTTAGTGGGATAATTCACTCGCAAAAGTCACCATTTAGAACGCAATCCATCAGACCCCGTCATTAATTAATTAACCCGCAAACCCGCAACTGTCGGGTCTTCCGCGACCCGGCCCGCGACCCCGAGTGGGCCGCGTTGACCCCGACTTATCGGATGCCAGGAATTGCCGGCATCGCTCGCCCAAGACTCGCAACATTTGGGGAAAACGGGGAAAATTGAGCTTAATATCCTACTCTAACTTATATTATGAAGGCAAAAGTTTGTTAAATTACGCCGAAACCACTGAATCAGTTGGACTGCAGTACTCTATGCGTTTATGAACTGAAAAAGGACATTATTATCTCAATACCACGCGGGCGAAACCGCATGCAACAGCTAAAATATGAATGTATGTACCTACTTCATTGCTAAAGGGTGGGATGACATCGTGAACTTATAAACACAATATATCGATTCAAATGGTATGACGTGAGTAATAAACTCCAAAATGGCGCTACCAGTTAATTGAGAGAACGGAACGCATTTGAATAGCACGCGATCACGACAGCGTGTAATGGAACGTCTCGGGCCGGGGCGATGCCCGCGCCTATCGGGGTGCGCGCGCAACCACTTCCAGCGGATCAGGGTTAACTCATAAGAGGATAGCGAGAGGTTCAAATTTTACTGCAAAACTTAGCAAGTTCTGTTTTTATGAACAGTTTTTTTCCGCTTAGTAGAATAAAGTATAAACATTCACACACTCACACTCCTGCACTAGGATTCCCTGTGTCGCAGGTGGCATGGACACATACAAGACATCACAACATCCAAGACCCGAGAACAAACCTCTGATACGTCTTTACTACAGAAATAGAGGTTGGCTCCAAGAAAGCGAAATGCGGATAGCCTTTACTCATTGGAGAGAGTGCATTTTCCAAGCTCTCAATTACTCTAATGCTGACTTGCACCAAACTGACAAAGTTCCTCTCTTACTTTACTAGTTTGATAGGTATTAACGGGCTGAATCTGGACCCTTAGGAACTGCCAAGCGAGTAAAGTAATTTCTTAGGAACTTTGAAAGTTTGGTGCAAGTCAGCATTAGTGTCATACACCATGGAACTAGGTAAGCTCCCTTTCAAGTGGAGAAAGAGAGAAAGAGAAGGCAATGATAATAAGCGGGATGGGGATTAGCAGATGTCTTCAATGTGCACAGAAAAATCCTTCCAGTCTAAATTGTTTCATGGGCAGCACTCGTTCGGTTAGTACCGTAAATAGTTTCTACAAAATGCAAACTCAATGACACCCAAGGCAAAGTTGTAGAAAACTTGCGCCAGCCCCCGAGCGTCGCGGCGGCGGCGGGCCGGGGTCGCTCAGGGCTGTCTCCTCGCGCCGCTGCCATTTGTAGCGGCTGAGCAATTAACGACTGTAGCTTGGCGAAGGAATGAGCTGCGAGCTCGTCGGGTGGAGCAGTTAATGCGGTTGAACATTCCAGTTTATGCAGTAAACAATTAACGAAACGGTGACGACGGTAGTTTCCGACGAATAAAACAATGTTGCCAAAAGTTTAACTAGGGGCGTATATTGATTCCGGGAATTGAATTATAATTTTACTGAGGCGTTAATTAGACGTTTTTTCATCATCATCCTCATCATGCCAGCATTTGGACGTCCGCTGCTGAACATAGGCCTCCACCATAAGACGAGACGAGTACACGAGAGGTCTTGAGCCTTCTCCGTCCACCAACAACCACGACTCGACTGCATTAATATCGTTGTTCTATTGCGTCTTTCAAGCGCCAACTACAAAATACACCTTGTATTTTATAAAAACCCAAGTCAGAACTCGACACGTGTTTGCCTCTACACGAAGAGATCAGAGCCTCAGATTCGCCTCAGGAGATGTTGACTCGCCGAAATCTGAAACTAATTTCGTGTAAAGGCAAAATACGTGTCGAGTTCTGACTTGGGTTTTCTGTTTTCGGCGCTTTGGTTTAGATACTAAAATTCTAAACCTTTTATTTTGTTATGGCGCAGTTTCACCTATTACAAACACACCCTCTTCTTTCAATTCTCTCTGGCCACAAAACACCCCTTTAGCTTGTACTTTGTCTACATTATTTCTCTAGTTCAAAGTTCAAAGTTAATTTATTGCATGAAATATATGTTTTTACAGATCTTAAATATTTACATTGGTATCAATATATTCTGCCGTCTCGGGCGTGCAATGTTGTTTTTACAAACAAAAAGTATACCTATTATATATGTACAATAACACTTTATAACATTAATCTTAAAAGACAAAATCGAAAAATACAAAATTAAATAAAAATTAATAATATATACCTATCTTGAGTTTAAATTAAATTATAGTGTTTTTATGAAGTTTTTGTCAATTTTAAATTCATTTAACGTGTCTAGTCTTGTCTATGTTATCTATCTATAGTGCTAGTGGGAGTATGGTGCCAGCCCTGGGCAGTGTCGTTCTCGTCGGAAGCTCACGTCACATTTGTCGCGCGCCAATTACCGCCCCTCTGTAGCGGCTATAACTCACTCCTCGACTCCTCGGGTACTAGCACAATACTGGCGAAGGTTGGTTGGTGAACGAAAGCTGGCGCTGTCAAAGTACTCACACTAATGCAATTTCACTACACTTTGACAAATTTAGAATGATAATTTTGACAAGTCACAATAGGATCACGACGTACTCTTATTCACAGATACTACACAAGCGCAGGTGTGAATGTGTTGTTCATGCCAGCTTTTGAAAATGTACCTGTTCTGGCGTTATTCAGTAACGGCAACTGATTATGTGTATTTTTTTTCTGGTGATTAAACATTTGCGGTGTATATCCTGTGATAATACTTAGCTTGTCCTGTTATATGGGCTTGTTTTGACCAAGAAAGTCTTTGGATAGCAGCATGGTCACCCTGGCCGGATATCCGTATAAACCGCCATTGATGTGCTTATCCTCTTGGGGTGTAAAAAACTTCCGCCCCACTCCGCCCCCTGAATGTTAAGCGGTGGAAGTTCGCCGTGTCGAGATTGTTTGCGGTTACCCGGTACTGCCGGTATTCCCGGTGGGTACTGACGGTATTGTCGGTATTTATCAGGATTTCTCGGTGCGCGGTCGATAAAGATGCTTATATTACTTTTGTGGTTAGGTAGGTTTTATATTTTAATTAAGGTTGGAACAATAGCTTCTAAATAATACGTTTTTATGGGATTCGTTGAGATTCCATTTTGATAGAGTTTGTGAATTTACCACCCCTAGAAGAAAGATAAACTTGACAAGTTATCGCACGAGGCCCGAAGTCAAAAGTATTTCGTTTAAAATTATGATTTACTGATTGAGCCATCATAATGAAATATTCCTCGGTTATCTATAAAAAAACCAAATCGATACTCAATCATTTCATCGCCCAAATCAAATAAACATAACAGAAGCGTCACCTCCCGTCTGCGTCACTTACATATTGCCTACAAGCTTGTCCACACGCCTCGAAGCACAACTTCTAATTAGAATGACGACGCAAAGCGCGCCTGTCGCGCGGATTATCGCTTCCAAACACTCATAAAAATCCGCTCCCGCAAATCTAAGCATTATTGCCTTGAAATAAAGCTCTATATAATAAAATCCACTCTGAGAACCAACGCCGCAAATCACGTATCGCCTCAACAAACAGCCCCGTGGAAATCAAAATCCCACGTCAAGCTAAATTACATTTTATCGCTATTGTTAAAGAGTCTATTTTCGAGTGAGCGCAGCGGGGCGCCCAAATGGAAATTGATTCGCCCCGACCCATAAGGTCGTAAGTCCATTTTCGCCATTTTAGTGAGAGCTCTGAATGGATGGGGGCGCGTGTGTACGGATGGTGGATGTCGGGGTCAAGTTGTACGGGTCGTTACTGGTTTTGTGGAGTGTTTCGAGCGGGAGTGCGTCGAAGTACTGCGCGGGGATACGATTACTAACGGTAATCGCCTTGATCCCGATGAAGTTGGTAACACTGTCTGATATAGAATGTAGACAGAAGAGGTTTAGGGAATTTATCTTATGATTAATTGGTTATAATTTATATTTCACTTTGGAGTTTCTAGCACTATAGCAAATTTATGAATATTAATTCTTCGAAACACATGTCAGAGTAAGTTACTTATTTGTATATTAGTTATTATTTTATGACGTGGAAACATAAATTACTAGTAAGTAGTTGGTAATTAATAAATTATTAGGTAGTAGTATATAAATTATCAACAAAAATAAATTTCTATGTATGTACAGTACACTACAAGTCTGTTTTAACAAAAAAAAATTTGGAAGTTTAGTAAAACCTAGTCTCAATTTTACGATTAACCTCTCCTAAGTGCAAAACTACCATTCCTAAACTCGCCAAAATACAACCCTCCCTGAGGACGCTTACGTGTAGGCATTCATGTCCGTGTGCAATGGTGCTGTATACTCTGTGGCGCGAGGTGGCGGGCTGGTAGGGTGGCGCGTCGTTCGCCTGTAATGGAAATCCGCAGACGTTACTGGTTGTGTTTGTCCCAAGTGAGGAGCCTAAGCAATATCAGAGGCGATCGCGGGAAAAATATGATCGACAAATACTCAATGGCACCAAACGAAAAAGTATTAAATATCTGAGAAAAAAAGACAAAAAAAAACCCTCAAATAATCAAGGTTTTTCAAAAACATACTACAAACGACATTCATTGGCCTGTTTTAGAGACCGTAAACACTACTGAAAAGCCACAGGGAAGCCAAATACACAATTTCGTTTACTTCGACGACTTAATTTTTTTTAAGTATTTCGATTTAAAAACTAAACCACTGAACCGATTTTGATAAAATAGGGACCGTAAGAAAATATTACCAAAACGGAAAGTATTTTTCTTCGAACAAAATAATAATTTAACAAATCGGTTGCTATTATGACGAAATTCCGAGGTAAAAATTCAACCGAATTGAGAATTGAATGAAATGAGCTATTTTGGAACGTTTCATTTTGTAAGCGGGCTGGAACGAGTGGTTGGGGCAAGCATGATGGTATTGTTTATCTGTGTCCCAAGTGACAGAGAGTTCTCCTGTGACTTGGGCCACAGCTAAAAGCTCCCCTCACGTACATAGGTTCATGAACATCTGTAACGTATCCGATGTTTGTTTCGATCCTATACTTGTTTCCTTATGTTTTCATATTATTACAATCTCGCTTTTATGGCCGAAACTTTATAAATACCTATTCGATATTTTCCTATATTCTCACAGTAAAGCGTAGATGACACAGGAATAGTTTACAAGCTACGCCAACGAGTTCGCTTGTAGCTTGTAAATGCGCCCCGTGTCATCGGTTTTTTAAAATCTGCTTGTTGACAATCCTTCCCGAAAGCTAACTCGCTCACTCGCTAGCTTTTAAACTCGCCGGCTTGTAGCTCCTAAACTACCCTGTGTCATCGACGATTAAAACGTTTATTAACAATCATACTCAATAACTGATAGGATTATATTCCATGTAGGTAGAGTTCTATAGTTGCACAAGTGGGGGTGGGGTGAAGGGGGTGTCATCCCCTCCCCCCAATAGTGCGCTTCAATCAGCAGGTGTCATTATAAGGGTGCCAGCTTCAATCCAGCTGTTATTGGCCCATGTCTAAGAAGATTCATACGTAAAGGGACAAAAGGATAATATAAAGGCTGTCGTTCATGGCTGCACCTGCGGGTTATCCAGATTAAAAGTTCATGTCATAATTTTTCAGTATATGATTTAACCAATAAAGTTTTTTTTTTTAATAAAAATATTTTAGCAATTTTGTATATAGTGCATGAAAAGAGCCTCTTCATGGCGTACTTTAAATCCTTTCACCACACTGGTTCGAAAGGATTACTGACACGATAAGAGGGAGAATCATTTTTATTGAATTTAATGAGTATCTTTATAGTTATGAAATGTAATGATCATTTATTAAATTACAAAACTAACCTCATTATCAAAATAAAATAAAGTTTGTACGTGACGAACCGTTTTCTGTAAGATTACACACATCGCACCCTAGTGACAGACGGGCAGACAGATGCCCAATAAACCTAATAGTTTTTTAAAGTCAATAAACGCTAGAATTATTTACGTTTTCATCGTGAAACCGACATGTGGTTTCAATCTCACGTCTTCGGAGACTTTCAAGCTGTTTTTTATGGGATTTGTACAATGTCCGTGAGCGCGGCGGGCGACGGAGCTAAATATATGATTTTTAAGGTTGTAGCACACATGTCAACTCGGAAACGGATCGTCACCGTTTCAACTCGAGCCGTTCAGTATTCTTTGTATGAAACTCGGTAATGGAACGCACACTAATCGGGATCGTTACGTAACCGCCTCGCCTCGGGAAAAGCTCCGGTGCGGTGCGTGGTCAACTTGCAGTTTCCGCGCTTACGTCTCTCTTCACTACACTTCACGAAATCATTTCACTGAATCCGAATCAAAGTGATTGAACTGGTGCCGCCTAGCCGTCAACTAGCGGTCGGCGAGCTGCAACCGTGGTGTCGCCTAGCCGTAGCCGAGTCGACTCCCGCCATTACGTGCTTATGTTAGGTTGACGGCACGGGGCGGTGAGGCGAAAAGCGATACGGTGACGATCCCTTTCCGGTGTGATATGTGTGCTATGACCTTTATACTTTCCCCAAAATACACTTTTAATGCTTTATGGAGTTTGCTGCGCCGTGTGGGATTATATCGGATATTTTCAGGAGTAAAGAAGTCGTATCTAATGTAAGGAAATAGAAAAAATTATAAAGAAAATAGTACATATTTATATTTTGTATTCTATCAGTTGTCTGGTATTCATAGAACTAGCTTAGAGCTTTTGCTATGGATACCAGCGATAGCGTTTGGGGATGGATAAGCGATGGATTATTTAAATTCAAAATATTGTTAATTCCTGGCCTCAGTGAACACGATGTTCAGAGAAATCCAATTTGTTCAATAAATCGATTAATTTTGGATATTAATTATTGTGTAATATTTTAGTACCCAGGTGAACCTAAAAAAAAGTTTTATTTTATTAGTATTAAATATGATAATATTATCCTAGTTTGTCTCATGATTCATCAAACCAGTGTTTTCATTTAGTTTCTTCTGAATAGTAATCGAATAATATCTATTTATTTATGAATCGATATCACGATAATGCAAATTGTCATTATGTGATCGAGGGTGTTTATGCATTTTTTGAAAGTGAAAACTTTTTGAGGCGCGCTGTACACTTGTTTATTTGTAGGTATTCAACGAGATTGAGCCGTTATGCTTTGCTATGTAACACTTGTTAAGGTAAAGTCAGCACGTGTCACCTTGATGAAGTTTTCACTTCTGTCATGTGGTTAAACACACACCGTTTTTTTGTTTTTAATAGAAATTCCTTTACACGACTTTTGCTTAGTTATTTATTATTCGATCCCTATAAAATAAATTCCTTAGAAAAATCGATTCTTTTAATCGATCGATTATTTTAATCTCTTTTTATACTAATATGGCTGCACAGCACACGTCAAAAAGGATCAAAGTCATGTCATAGTCTTGCTTCTAAAAATAGAGTGGTATGCGAGGCAACTCCTTGACACGACGAGCTCCCTCACTGTGGTACCACGATTGAGTACTCATGTAAGAGCCATTTAATTATTAACCTTATTTCTTGTCGCAAGATACTAACAAAAATAGATAGCGTAGCCATTTCTTATTGTCGCCACGTTTAATGAGTAATATAAATATTAATCTAACCATTAACGAATTAAATGTAACCATTCTAATCATTACCAAAGTGCATTGAAAATTCGTCAAAAAATACTGAAGGTTTCTCTATTTAGGAGTGAACTGTCACCATGAAGTAAACTAAAAGAAGCTACCAAGGTTCAAGATTTATTTATTCAATAACTGTGCATAGTATACCCACATTATACAATTATAATCTAGTACATATCATAAACGATACAACGCCCGCTACCATAGAGTATGCAGAAAAAACATCGAAAATCAAGGCCAAGGTGAACATTCGAGGGAAGAGTGGTGAGCTGGCTCGTCTAAACAAACGTGATGCCTCACTTGCTAGATAGAGACGCTTCAACTATTGTAGCAACTTTGAAAGCTACCCAAGCCTACATTACATTGTCATTCATTTTGGACATTTGACTGAATATTTTTTATAATTTTTACAATAATTCAATAAAATGTGCAATAAAACATGTTTATTAAATAACTTGACCACGAATGCGATAAATTGCTTTACACTGGCTCATAATTTACTATGTGTGGAGCCAAACGCGAAGAATAAGAATAAGAATTTTGTATTTTTTTCCATTTCAACTTATATTTTGAGGAAGTTTTTTTACTCGTAAATGGACAATAGATTGTAATGTTGACCTCGCTTGCTTATGGAGTTCACATTGACTGCATTTAGGAGTGGAAACGCAAGCGTATTTATAGCAATGGATGGCTCAGCAAACTGTAAGGTTCATCAATTTCCATTTATTGTTTAATTAATTGTGTAAAGTAAGTAATTGTGAAATTCGCTATAACAGATTTCCCTTTATTTATAGATTGGAGCACACTAACATAGGTAGGGAAAATCGTCCCTCAGGACCACCGCATACAAGCAGATTGAGCCAAAATATATACCTTTATTGAATTTATTTTATTTGAAAGTAATAATTAAAAAAGCAAAGCAATAAAACAGTACTGTTGTAATTGTATTGTAGACCGTAAAGACGGTGGGTTACTGTGCTTCATATTGCAACAGTACGGTTCATAAACTGGACAAGGACTACTAAAATAATATGAATCTACCTAGCCAGCTTCTAGATAATGTAATGTACCTATCATATAATTGTGATGAAAAATAGAAAATATGGGAAAAAACTAATTTTTATTATATAAAACCCTCCGTCGATCATGAGTGCAACTTTATGAGTGGGATAGTAGGTCAACCGAACATTTTGATACTAAGATATCCTTATATTCTGGTGCCTACTTTTAGAAGCTATTAGGCATCTATCACAATTATACCAAAAATCACTGTTCATCCTAAGCCATAAGCTCATACAAAGTGGCCAGAGTCCTTTGATACTAATCTTGCTACTAATATTAATCTACTAGTTCCCGCCTGCAGCTTCATCCGCTTGGAAGTGGAGTTCCAGTTTATTAACTATACCAAAGCCGTGTTGGCTGAGTGGGAGGTGCCTCGACTTTCGATTCGAAGGTCGTGGGTTCGAACCTGGTCGTACACTAACGGATCTTTCTATTTAAAAAAATATTTAGGTGCATTTAAACACGTGCTTAACGGTGAAGGAAAACATCGTGAGGAAACCGGCATGTCATAGAACCTAAAAAGTTCGATAACATGTGTCAAGTACACGAAAGGAGCACGAGGCGCACTTGAAATCCTTTCACCACAGTGGTTCGAAATAATAGTGACACGATAAGAAGAAAAAATAACAATACCTATGTACATCGAGTTTCAGTTCAATCGGTAGAGTAATTTTGGGGTAATCCAGATAACATGCGTTGCGTACCTTTTGCATTTATACATTTTAATGAACACTCAATTTCAATACATATGACGTATTGTAAAACACTTGGAGTATGTAATTTAATTAATTAATTCAAAAGTAAAACGCTGACTGAATAGTAACATGGCGTAGATTTCGGACAATCCTGACATGACCATCCAATTAGCGCAGGGCTGTCCGAACCGATATGTACTGAGATTCGAATCACAACCCGCTACAGATGAGCGCACAGATAGGCGAAATCATGATATAGTTAGTTACATATAAGTACCTACTAGGAACTTCCAGCTTTACGAAAATAAATACACTTTTAAGTTTTTTTTTTTGTAAACAAATGACGAGACAAGTTTAAAGTTCTGGTGACCAGTGCCCTTGAAACTGGAATACAGTAATGTTTACACATTGCCACTGTCAACAGGTACTAAAACATTATCCTACGAAAAGTCATTATTCCTGAAATCAGTAGGTATAACTTCTCTTCGGCGCGCTAGTGGATTTTTACCCAACTGCGAAGAAGGAGGGTAATCTAGCTCGGCTAATGATTGTTTCACAAAACTAATCTTTATTACGGTCGAAGTTGGCGGTGGTTGTGATCATAAAGGCGAGGCGGGTGAAGGCTGAACGTTCATTGCGGAGGTTCGAGGGGCGAGTATCAGATTTCAACCGAAACAATGTCTATTTCGTTCGCTCCAGCTCTGAACTGTCTCTCTATCTGTATCTGTATATGTTTCTGTGTACTAGATAGGGTTCAACATGTTCAATGTAACTTTGTAAACAATGTTACATGACTTTGACTGCAAGAAAGATACTGAATACTGAAACAAAAAAATACAACTGACTTTCCTAAAAACGATCGAATTATCGATTAAAATGTGAAAAAAAAAAACATTCTAGGTACTCATGAAACAAAGGTGATTACTGAGAATGATGAAATAATGATTACTACAAAATAACAATAAACTTATGCGTAATGTATTGAGTAATAAATACTTGTTTTATTTTATTTAAACAATCAAAATCAGCTAGATCATCATCATCATCATCATGTAAAAAAAATTAACGCAATTAAAATTAATTGTGTTCATATTCAAATCAACACCAATAACTAACAATATTTTTGCGATAGTGTGGCGTTCGTTAATAAATCTCGTGCTCAACAGTTGGGACTCAGTTTTACGTTGTAAGCGGTTTTTAATTAAAATAGCCTTTGGCGACGCGAAATTGCGATGAAAATGTTGTCCTTTGACCTTTATAATTATGTTAGTAGTCTAGATCTGAAATGTTAGAAAATTAACAAGAATTTGACCAAAAATGTTTGCATTTTCCATTATTATGTTTTTGTAATGTAGGTAAAGTACTGCTGAACATTTTAAGAGTTAAAATAAACTAAAAATTCTTGATTAATATTTTTGAGACACTACATTATAAATATTATAATATGGAAAAACGCTCTGTTTTTTTGTAAACCGCTAATAGTGTCAAATAAAAAAGCGTAGCGAGCGGTCTTATTGCTAAACAACTTCTTTCAGTCGGACAATGTTTGAGACCCTTTTGGCTGAATTTTTTCAGAAACTATGTAGATACCTACATTATTGAGCGCGATGTCAGAAGCATCAAATTAAAAATCAAACTCATATTAGGCATTTTTTCAACCGTGCATCTGTCTCTTAATCTATAAATGGGGAGGCTAGGGGTGGCACGGGTGACTTCGCAACTCAAATTAGCGCTTCAGACTGAATTAATTACCGCTCGCCGCTTCGCTTCGGCGACAACCCTGCGATAGGGCTGTTGCGAATCTCTGTTGTGAACTTTCTCGTTAATTAATTAATCAATCCCATTTTGGAGATTGTCTCGAAGTCTTCATCAACATTGTGAAATTTGCGAACCTTGTTAATTACAAAGATGACAACTGAGCAGTTTGTTGGTCTTGAATTAAATTGTTTTTGTTCTGGTATTTTTCGCCCAGACTTGTTAATGCTACTTAGACTGGCATTATTTTATTTTTATTATCTTTTAAAGCTAATGAAATGCAATGCAAGTGTGACATGATTGCAAGTAATGTTTATTACACACCGTTTTTGAAGATATTCTCAATCCCCACTGGGGCGTTGGGGGAAAAATCGTGGGGATTATGGAAGCTCTTTTTTTAACCGAACGAACGTGACATTTTTCTTCTATCTCGCAAGTAGTGGTAACCCTACTTTAGGGCTGTCGCTGAATGCTTTTAGAAATTCTGATGTTAAAGCGTTCCGTGTTCAGCTCTCTTGATTCTTGGTGGAGGAGGTTATTTAATAACCTAAGTTATAGTCAGAGAATATTATGTAAAATTTATGATAGATATGATACCTACCTACATCATACATGTACAAAATAGTACCTACAATTTATTTTTTATGAGAAGCGAGAGTTGGCATTTGACAAAGACAAGCTCAAAGATAAAGTTAAGATAATTTATTTGCCAAAACACAAGCACAATATAATGGTCTTAAATAAATTGGTGTCCTATATATTATGTTTTGCCTTACGTTTGAGGCGTGTAAAATTTCTTTAGAAAAAGACTGTTGCCTGCGGGTAGGACTGAGTCGTAGATATCGAGCTAAAAGGTAGCTTACTTTATATTCCAGATCGACTACACCCATAATAAATTCCAGCCTAAAATGTTCAGTAGTTTTGCTAAAACAACCATCTGACAATGTCTCTATCCATACATCTTCAAAAACTTTCGCTTGAATATTATAGAGTTCTCTGTCTACGCTACCAGCATTTACCTAGCGGTGGTAAATCCCTTCGGCAGTGTCCTCATAGAACGCGATGACGCGACCATCGCAAGTTCGCGCGAACGTCGATCGCGCGATCAATCGTACTAACGTCAAATAGGCGTCCCACGCATAGTACGTTTGATCACGGATTCGCGCGACGGTCGCATCGCTTGCTCGCGCGACGATCGCGTGATCGCGTTCTATTAGGACAACGCCTTCAACTTTTTTTGTGGTGACGAATCCCTACAGTGGCAAATACGAACTAACCCGTTTCCTCCTACCATCATTAGTTGGGGTAAGAATAGTGTTACTTGCATCCACAACTAATTTGTTATTTTCTTTGTTGCAGGTAATTCATCTCGCTATCTTCCAGAGGTGCTTTCGGTTTGTTTGGACTAATTTTAACCTCCAATGAAAATAAGTCTAAAAAATATCACTTTTCTTCAACGCAATCAAAGTAAACTTTACTTTACCGTGCTTTGCTGCCCAGTAGAAAACTTCTCGCAAATTTACAAAAAAAAAAGAGCTTTATTTTTGCTAACGGCCTGGGCATCGAATTGAATAGCACTATTTATCACCAATCTAGGCATCCAATTTAATTGCTAATTGACCAATAGGCTGCGACTTACTGTTGCTTATTGTTATGCTGTCAAAAAAATACCTACATTTTCACCGTCGCATTGTCGCATCACACAGACGTGTGTCTTATCACATCATTTAAGAGAACTTTAAATCGCTGCAACCAACTCTTGCTTTTATCCAATTAGACTTAAAGCCTATTGTTCCGTATAAGTTTCGTTCGGTATAGTCCGCGCTCACTGTGCGTCGCAACCCGCCCTCACCCCCGCGTGTTAGTGTCGTGTGCAACTCGGCGATCATCGAGAACCCTCGCTGTCAAATCTCAAGCAAGGCCTGTTTACTTACTTACAACACCAAGGAGGTACCTACTTACTACTATGCCTAACTGTCCAGGGTGTAACAAGCCGATAGCGAGGCAATCTGATAAAATAACTTGCAGTAAACCAAGCTGCATTGCGCCGTATCACTTTCTATGCGTTGGATTGAGCGCGACGCAAGCCAAAAGAAATACCCAATGGACATGCCCGGCTTGTGTAATCAATCAGCCCCGTGCAGATAACTCAGACACTCCTGTTAAAAACACAGCTGGCATTCCTCCCCAAGAGGACATGACTTCCTTCGTCACGGTCAGAAAACCTGGTCCATCAGTACCTGTAACTCCCGAGCCGCAGGAAAGTTCACCCGAATCAACGATTCTTAGTTCACTTCTTGAAAAACTCCCACTAATTGTACGTAATGCAGTCAAGAGCGAGCTGAGTCCCATGAAAAATCAAATATCTACTATTGAGTCTACTGTAAACTACATAAGTACCCAATATGATGATCTCATAAAGACTTTGACTGCCACAACTGCTGAAGTGAAAACCCTTAAGGAGGAAAATGTCCGTCTACGTGCTGATATCTTGGCCAACGAAGGTCGCATTCAGCATCTGGAGGAGGAGAATGCACGTCAGCAGCAATGGAGCAGACTGCAAAACATCGAGGTAGCCGGCGTTCCCGAATCAAAGAATGAGAACACAGTCCAGGTTGTCGTTAAACTAGCAGAACGATTGGGAGTCACCGTAGATAACTCGGAGGTTGAATTTGCGCATCGGGTACAGGCGCGTCAGCAGAGCAGCGCGGCCAGAGGTCGCTCCATCATCGTCCGATTCCGCCGCCGTCATACGAAGGACTCCATGATAGCAGCGGCACGTAAACTCCGTGGTATTAAGCCGTCCGACATAGGATTGGGTGATAACGCCAAGAGTGAAGGCAATATCTATGTTAACGAACACCTAACTAAAACCAACCGTTCCTTACTAAAAGAATGCAAACTCAAAGCTAAAGAAGCTAACTTCAAGTTTGTCTGGACAAAAAACTGCCGCATATTTGTCCGCCGAAACGAGACTTCGCCACCAATTCCTATTATTACGATGGGCGACCTGATAAAAATAGGCTAATTCCTAGTTTACATTACGTGACTTTAATTTTCTTTTTACTTAACATTATAATATGGGTACGCGTTTTTACACACCAAACATTCAATTCTCACACTCAAAATACACACCACCATATAATAAAATATATTAGTATACATATTTTAACAGTTATCCATCACACATTCACACAAGCACAGTTTAATTTTTATAAAATTTACTGTGACTTTCATCCTAAAATGAATCATCAAGTGTCCGGTTACGTACTTGAACGAGCACTTAAACATACCTACTGTTATAGAATAATTACTGTTGCATCCTCCGTAAACCTTGTATTTGATACCGTGTTCTGTATTTTTTTTGGGGTAAACATTATGTTTCACGATACATATTATTATTTTATATTATTATTTGCGCAGAATATAAACCTTTATAAGAATCGACCTACAACTAAAGGAGTAACTGCACTTCACTCTGGTTGGACACGATAAACAATTGAATCTGTTTTACCAAAACGTACGAGGTTTACGCACGAAAACCAATGTGTTTTATAATAACCTACTCTTATCTAACACCGACATTGCATTGGTCACTGAGACATGGCTTTGCGATGGCATTTTAGACTCGGAGCTGTGCAGCTCTGATAAGTATGATCTGTTTCGTCGTGATCGCGGTACGCTCGGCGGAGGAGTGATGGTCGCCTGCGCCGTACGGCTCGAGGCTCGCAGGCGTTCCGATCTTGAACGAGACGGCCTCGAATGCATCTGTATAACTATACCTGCACATGCACTTGAGTCGCAGCACGATTTAAATATTATTTGTGCCTACATTCCGCCTGACCGAGCGCTGCCATCCAGAATGCAAACATTAATAGATATGCTGACCTTTTTATTAACTTCTCAACCCGATGATTATTTTATTTTGGCTGGCGATTTTAATTTGTCATGTGTAAACTGGAAATCTAATATACCTATTATTTTGAAAAAGGGTTCTGTTGAAACTCAGAACATAGCTTCTGAACTTATTAACCTAACCTCCTATTTTGGTATGTCTCAATTTAATGTTTTTCATAACTCATACGATAACGTATTGGATCTTGTTTTCTCGAATACGTCATTATTAATTGAAAAATCGAGATTTCCTTTAGTTGATGAAGATATTTGTCACCCATCTATTGATGTTCGTGTAACTGATATTATGGTGCCGCCTATGCGACCGCGTAAGCGAATAAAAAATATTTTTAGGAAAGCGGATTACTCTTTAGTAAACACTTATCTAAGTATCTATGACTGGTCTATTCTAGCTTCTCAGGCGTTGCCAAATGCCATTGATAATTTCTATGAAGTCATTAATGATGTAATTTTTAGATTTGTGCCGCGAAAAACAATCTCTAACACACATACCTACCCCATATGGTACAGCTGTTCTCTCATTAAGTTAATTAAAGAGAAAAATAAATATCATACTTTTTGGAAGAAATATGGTAACCCAAATGATTATAATGCTTTTTCTACACTTAGGTCTAGGCTTAAAAAAATGGAAAACGAATGCTACTTATCTTATATAAAATACTCTCAAGAAAAAATTAAATCTACACCTAAATTATTATGGACCTATGTAAAATCTAAGAGAAAAAATCAATCAAACTATCCTAACTTTATGCAATACAATAATACTACGTATTCTAACCACCGAGACATTTGTAACTCATTTAACGATTTTTTCTGCAGAAATTTCAGTAAACCAGCACAACAATACATTGATTTCTCTGAGGATCGTGCTCCATGCTGTAGCGTTGTTTCTAGTATACATATTTCGGTGGCAGACATGTTAAAATTACTTCAAGATCTCGATTGCACTAAAGGTGCTGGATCTGACGAAATACCTCCCTATTTTTTCTATAAATGTGCAGAATCATTAGCGGCTCCTATTGCTATGCTTTTTAACAGATGTTTTAGCGAAGGATTTTTTCCTAAAATCTGGAAAACCGCGAACATTGTGCCAATTCATAAGAAAGGTTCCAAAGCTGCTATTGAGAATTACAGGCCAATATCGATCCTTAATGTATTAAGTAAACTGATGGAAAGAGTAGTTCATGAACAAATGTATCCGTTTCTTATTCGTCATATACCAACGCAGCAGCATGGTTTTGTCCGTGACCGTTCGACTAATACTAATCTTGCAGTCTTTGTCAATGACATACTTCGTGGGATGGACGATGGGTTTCAAATAGACGTCATTTACACGGATTTTGAGAAGGCGTTTGATCGCGTGGACCACATAATCCTCCTCCGAAAGCTCCAAGAGTTAGGAATACGTGGAAATCTCCTCCGTTGGATAGAGTCTTACTTACGTAATCGCTCACAGGCTGTTGTTGTGGCTGGTTATCGATCTGATTTTGTAAATGTTCCATCTGGTGTCCCGCAGGGCTCAATATTGGGACCGTTGTTATATATATGCTACTTATATGACGTTAGTGACTGTTTTGAGTTCGCTAATTTTCTCATGTATGCTGATGATACTAAAATTTATGCCTATATTAAAACTGACTCAGATGCAATGAAACTTCAAAATGACCTAAACAAGTTGAGTAAATATTATAAAGTTAATAGAATAGGAGTAAATATTTCAAAATGTTATCAAATTAGTTTTACCCGTAAAAAGAAAAAAGTATCTTATCAATACAAGCTGGACAACACACCACTAGAACAAACCAATGTTGCCAAAGATCTTGGAATAGTTTTTGACTATAAAATGTCTATGTCTAACCACGTGTCATCTATGGTTACAAGGGCATATAGGAATTTAGGCTTTGTCCTGCGCGTTAGCCGCCCTTTTTCAGATCCTGAATGCATTAAAGTGCTTTACTATTCCTACGTTCGTAGCATCCTTGAATATTGTAGTAATGTTTGGAATCCCAAATACATAACTTATTCTGAATCTATTGAGTCTATTCAATCTAAATTTATAAAAGCTCTAAATTACCGGACACAGCACATTAAAATTAGCTATAAAGAATCTTGTAAATACCACAAACTGATGCAGCTTAGGGATCGACGCACTCTGCTACAAATGCTTTTCTTACACGACATTTGCAATAATAGGATTGCTTGCCCTGAGTTAACATCTCTATTTCTTAACTTTAGAACTCCTTTAAGGCGTACAAGACACACACCTTTATTTGATGTACCTTTTAGCCACACCAACTACTCCCAAAACTCAATTGTTTGCCGCACACTTAATTGTTACAATAAGCAATTTGCAGGCACAGACATATTTCACCTTAGCAAAAATGCCTTCAAAAAGCAAATTAGTATAACTCTGTCTGAAACACAAACATAGATCATTAATTACATACACACACACACACACACACACACCCCTACCCTCACCTCACCTACACAGACACACCCCACACTCACACATAAACTCGTTCTTCATTTCTTTACGCGTACCCACTCATACTCACAATATAGTATTTTGTTATTTTTAGACACATAGGTACTATTTACTAATATTAAGTTTTAAATTGTTAAAACTCATTTACCTCAGCGACATATTTTAAAAAACCTTATTTAAAAAGTAAGAATCTGTTACTGGCAATAGGATAAGTTTAAATAAGTATACATACATATATGGAGTGCTGTTGATTCTATGATAAATAAATAAAAAAAAAATAAATAAAAAAAAAAAAAAAAAAAAAAAAATAGGTAATCATACTTAAATCAAAATTTAGATTCGCAAAACCTCATTCAATCGGAGGTTAGCTCTCTCCATTGATCTGCAAATATGCTTTCTGCGATGGGGCTTGCTTCAATGAAAAGCCTTTTCGAAAACAATTATTTTTAATGAAATTAGTTAGGTAGGTATTTGGGTAATTATATTATAAAATACAAATTTAAAAAAATAGGTACGAGACGTGCGCTTCTTATTTCGTGTGGAGCCAAGTGACCCCTCGGGGGCGGGTTGCGGGGTGCCGAGGATCAGCACTCCGTATTTGTTTGTGCGCAAACATATGCCACTATGTGGACTGGCTTCTAGGGGGTTGTTGAGGGCAGTGAAGGTCCTAGGTATCGGTGAATCATCCAGGAGTTGTATATTGCAGTGACTGGCGCGCGCGCACCGAGCGCGTCCCACAACAAATGAAGAGCCCGGTCGCGGGTCAATTGACACTGGCCTCCCACTTGACCCCGGCTGCTTCTTGGCCTACTCACATCTAAATGTGTACAATTCCCTAGTCTTATGTATATGTGTTCTATGAAATTGTAGTATTCTTACTGCACATTTGGTTAATCTGTAGTTTACTTAGAAAACTTATAAAAGGAGAGTGAGTAGAACTAATTGTAGGTAAGTGTTACTCCAAAAGCAGTGGTTGTAATTACGAGGAAATAAATAAATTATCTAATATGACACGAGCCATAGGAGCCAAAAAGTTAAATATGCGTCACTGTAAATGTCTAGCATTATCTTTTTTTAATTCTAGCTTTGTCTCGGACTTGGGCTTCTGAACCGTGTTATGTACCGGAATCTCAGTAGACCAGACCCTGTAGCAAAGACATCTAAAAATCCATAGTAGTGGACATAGACGATGGTTAAGAACCAACAGTTACTCTCTAGTTGAGCTTAGCTTGTCCCAAGTTCCAGCTGTTAATGTGTTTTAGAATAGCCCTCGTCTCGCCATATAAAACATTTGCTATTCAGCTCCTTTTTTTTCTCCTTTCCTCTCCTTTTTTGAGCCTGAGCTTACATACGTCTTTCTCCACCCATCTCTGTCTTGAGCTCCATTTTTCCAGTTTGACTTTCCAATTAACAAAAACGACACGGATGATCGAATCGCAAGTGTGTTGGACTGCCACGCCGGTGTCGCGGGTTCGATTCCCGCTTCAGGACAAACATTTGTGTGATGAACATCGGGTGTTTGTCCTGAGTTTGGGTGTATTGTATGTATTTACAAAAAATAAATACTAAATATTCTATCAGTCATCTGGTTCCCATAGTACAGTCGGCTCTGTAATTGTCTTTACATCCAGCTTTCTCCGGTGACCTCCTGTGATTAAACCAATTGTGGTATATCTTAAATGGTTTAATCACATCAGTAGTTTACTCACACACACACATGATGTCTTTGTGTGAGTGGTTTAATCACAGGAGAACACCGGAGTAAGCCGAGTGTAAAGACAATTACACAGCCGACTGTACTTGCTCTGCTCAGTTTGAGACGGTGGCGTGGTGTGAAATATCCAAAAAAATATTACTTATTTAGCCTTAGGTTTATCTGAACCCCGTCTAACCACCTCAGTTTCATTCGCCCGATTCTCTATTTCCCTACTGGTTTACCATCCATTATTGTTTTCGTCAAATTAGCCAAATATAATTAACAAGCACTCGCAATAACTCCGTCTCCAACGAGGCGCTTGGTCCCGCCTGCCCCGACAATTGACCCCTCATCAGCTCGGCTTCGTGATGTCATACCTCATGTTGTAGGGATGGAGAACCTTGGTGAAACTCATAGACTCATAGATATCTTAGATTTTTGATAACGTTTTGTTAAGAAAAAAGATGTAATCGTAAATAAAAAATCATACCCCATTGCGACCGACTCCTCACTCATGTAAGATCTTGTAAAACCATACTTTGGGCTAATAAAAGCCGAATAAAGAAAGAAAGAAAGGAAAAGTATTTAATTGGCATAAGAACTTTACAAAATAAAGAAAAATATAAAAACATCGTTTTGTAGGTTCTTATAGTTACTTATCACACCACCTGCTCGACAATATCCAATTACATATTATGCTATCATCGAGGTAAAGCAAAGCATTACCTCTCTAGGGAGGTAATGTTGTATGAAACTCCCAAGGGTTGTAATGTGATTTGAATTTGGAACGTCAAATTCGTGTGGAAACTCGTGGAAAACTCTAAGTAAAAGAACGCCCATATGGCATTGTAAAAAGGTTTGTTCGAAAATCGAACTGGCCACTCATAAAAAAAAGAAAAAAGGTGCGACTTCAAAGATTGTGAAACAACTCGCGTCACTCAGGACTCTACATAACTCCCTCGCTTCGCTCAGGAGTTAACCGAGTCCCTCGTTAGCTCAGGGTTCAATATGCCACCCGCGACATAAGACACTGCTTTATCCCCTTAGTGCATAATCTACTATTAGGTACCTACTAAATACACAAAAAAAAATAAGTTTATGCCAAAAAGGCGTATAGCTCAGCATTTGCTGGATGACCTCAGTAGCCACAGCCACCCAACGCTGATTTTCAGCTGTACCCTCTTTTTTTTTAAAGGCGTATAGCATAAATCGTTACTCTACTAAGTAAGTTCGACGAAGTTTTTTTTTCCTTCTTCGACTTCCCCCGCATGGTAATGGCCACACCATAGCGCGGTTTGTAACAAACATCAATCTCTCCATTCATCTAAAAAAAAAACACCTATATTTTATTTTAGTAGGATTTTGTGCTGTATTGGTAAACTAAACGCGATACACTACATTCCCTCGAGGCCGATATCAATAATCCAGATAATTCCACCACAATCTGCGATGTGTGTCACGAAGATTGGCCGGAGGGTCCTCGCTTGACCTCCCAATTGACCCCTTGATCAGTGTGCCCCAACATTAACATCGCTTAGTCCGCTCAATTGAATGATGGGTAAACGAATCGCTCGCGGCCGAGGTGAATGACTGATGAATACAACCAGATTTTCCTTCACAAGCTTTAGCTTTAAGCCTAGTTTTGAGTTCAACGTGAGTAGTAACTAGTAGGCACTAGAAGCACAAAAGGATCTTCGAGGCGCACTTGAAATCCTTTCACCACACTGGTTCGACAGAACTAGAGACACGATAAGTAGGCACTTATCTAATTTCAATTTGATCGTACCATTAATTTAATTTGTTTGAGTTGTTCTCAAACCTGAGGTCATACTAGAGTGTTCTAGAAACTCAAAGTCAAGTATTTCCAGCTGCCTGACTGGCTTCCTATGTAGACCAACTGAACCACCCATGGTCTTATCAACCTTTTCGCTTTGCTCGAACCCTCATGATAATCCATCTTTTGCTACGCTTCTTCCACTCCGGACCACCTAATCCTTAGTTTGTTCGTTCACCTTCATACGTTCATGACGAGTCCTCGCGTGAGGCACGCAGCGATCAAAACAGTACTAAACGTTCCGATATCAATCTACCCCGAAATCACATTTCCCGGAACACGTTCCTGTGTTGGTCCGGACGCGGACGATCAGTCAGCAGGTGGACTTATGACCCTACTGACCCCTACTGGCTCCTACTAACGAAGTTTTAGGTTTAGGTCGGCTCAAAAATTAGGTGCAACTGAAAGAATGGCTAAAGTTTAAATAGGTGCTCTATATTCTCCTATCTTTGCCGAATTGATAGTCGATTCTTACCGTCTGCCAGTATGTTGTTGGACATGACATGACAGACGCTTTTAGGTGGTTTGAAAATTGCGACACCAGAGCCAACCACCGACTCCCACACAAAACCACGTGGGTTGTAACTCTACCTTCTGTTCTCTTCTGTTGTATTAACTACCACACGATTGGTCGAATGGCAAGTGTGTTGGACTGCCACGCCGGTATCGCGGGTTATATTCCCGCTCAGGACAAATATTTGTGTGATGAACATCGGTGTATGTCCTGAGTCTGGATGTTTCTTACGTATTCTATGTATGTATTCACAAAAAAAGTATACAAGTACTTATTCTATAAGTTACCTGGTTCCCATAATACAAGCTTTCTTAGACTTCAACTTTCGACAAACGTTCTTGATTTCTTATTCATTGCAAACTTTGAACTCTTTATTTTTGCAGAAGATAATCCTCACAAGCTCTAAACCACAAGGTTTGATTTAATCTAATCATTGTTTGCATGTCTACTTCCCATGAAACGTTACCCTGTTGATCACATCGCCGACCCTGTCGTGGTTCCGACATGTGTACGTACAGGGTTGACGGTTCCGCGCCACTGAACACTGATGGGTGCTAGTGATTGAGTTGACTGGTGTATTTTTGGACAGCTGAAAACTGGCGTGAAAAGATAACGAATTGCGTCCTCAAATGAGTGCTTTCGTACATTATGGCTGGACAGCTATCAAGCCTCTGCCGACGGTTACTTTTGCAGGATATTGCCACAAGCTTTCAAGTCTAACCGTAAGCCGAACGCGTATCGTAAAATTTAACACCTTTTGAAGTATGATAGCACTTGGTATAACCATGACATTTGAGATTGCACATTGCTGCAACTACAACCTTCTAGATTTCGAAGCTATCTTTGATTCTGTTGGCAAACTCATCTGGTGGACGCGATATTATGCGTACTTTAAATAACAGTCTATATGACCCTAATTTTTTATGATAAATTTTTATATTTATTTACACAACCAAATACTAACTTAATGCTAAAACATAATTAGACTAAAATGACTTAACTAGGTATAAAAATAAAGAATTAGCTATCTAAAATTATAAATACAACACAGAATTTAGTAATAAATCAAAGGCAAAGTACCCAAAAGGCGACGCTACCTCGTTGAATAGCAATGCTAATCTTTTGACCGAGGTAAGCGCCAGCCCCTTTGGTCGTTTGATTTGTCTTATTTACTAGCTTATTCACTTTGCTATTTCCTTGTACCCTAATTTTATGTGTAAAATACGAAAAACAGTAGCCATACTACAAAAACACCCACAACACGCATTTTACCCAAGTTTCTCCCCTTCAAAACGAATAGGGCGTAACACGACGCGTCAGCAACACGTTCTTTTGAATTGACTTTTTGTATATTTAACTAAGTGTGAACATAATTATAGGGTAGGACACAATGGAGCGGGGGTGGTTGAATGTGGTAGAGATGATCTACGTGAACATGACCAGCCCATATTTAAAAAAAAACGGAAACTCAGGGTTGTTGGCTTTTAACTGTCGCTGTTTCCCATGCGTGGTTTCTGGATAAAAGAAGCCTTTGGCTTTGTCCTTTTTAAAATCTTGACTGTTACTGTAACCAGATGTTAGCCCAATCGGTCTTGTGATTTAATAATAAACATACCTATTTATTTTTTGTCATTTTTACACATAACATTCGTGGCAAAGACACGAGTAATTAATGTGAAAAAATCTTTTAAAAAAATCGAAAAAGCACGAAAGGAGCCTCTTCGAGGCGCACTTAAAATCCTTTCAACACGTGCTTTGAAAGAACTAGTACAATAATAAGAAAAAGTATTTAGTATAATGCTAGAAAGACAACGAGAACTTCAGTGAAGGGGCAGGTTATCGTAGAATATCTCTCTCCGTACAAAAGATCAGCCGATACTCTTTGAAAAGAAATAGTAAAAAAACGTAAATAATTTGATACAACTGCCGCATTAATGATGGTGTAGTTCTAATAGCAGATGTTGGCATAATTGAACTTTTTTGTGAAACGCCACGTAGATGTAACACCTGCTACTTCATACTAGATTATGAAACCATGTTTTGATGTTGTTTTCGTTTTCACTTATTGAAATCCTAAACGAACCATGCTTAGTTTAGATTTTTTTTGTTCTATTGTCGGTTTTACGATGCTTTCCTTCACCGTTGTAAACTCGTGGTATGCGCAAATAGATTTTTTTTCGCTCGAAATAACGCAAGACCCATTTGCGTTGACTCCCGAGTACTCGAACTCGCAAACCTCATTCCCTCTGCCATCACGTGCTGATTAGTCAGATGAGATCTAAATCTCAATTCTTCTTTTTCTCACACGGCAAGAGCTTAATCCACTAGGCCCCAGTTCTTCATCAGATAGTGGAGATTCATCAATCAATTTTAATTTGTACCTCATTAGTCAGTTGAGATCTAAAGCATATCTCTGTTCCTCTTGCTTATTCCTCAATAGTCAGTTAAAATCTAAAGCCTAAGCTCTGTTTTCCTATTTCAGGTGTGAGTGCGAGCAAGATCCCCAAACGGACGGACATCCCTCCAAACAAGGGCGGTCCATTCGCGGCCGCCCTGCGCACGCTGGCTAAGAACGCTGATGGGAAGGAGGGTGAGTCACGTAGACCGCTTTGCTGGGCTTGTGGACCAATGGAACTGCAGTGAACCATCCGATACAGTCATTGAAGAAGAATCTGAGAATAAATATTAGCTTGATTTCTAATTCAAAAGTCTTTAAAAGGATTTGTAGGTCTAATTAATAAAATTACGGACCAAGGATCGTGCCTTGTAGCACTCCCAAAACTCGTTAGCAAACGCCCTTAAAAGAGTACAAATCTACGCTCTAAAATTTGAAAATTAATTCTATTTTGTAATTGTAATTCGAATACTTAACTCAAAGACCATTTTAAAGAATTCTCAAAAGAAAACTATGTTTTTCATTCATCTTGACTGTATTGGAGAATTCACCATATTTTTACATTCGTTCACAACACCTCGTCTCCACATCCTTTCTTCTTTTGTTTATTACCTACTTTAACCTTCATTTCCAACAGACACTTGTTGGGTTTTGTATTTGTCCATACGTTGTTTTCGCACTAAATTTTATAGTTCTCACGATATCATTGTGATGGTTGACCAAAGTGACTTCACTCCGCTTTTGTCAATTAAAATTTATTTAATAAGCTTCTAGTTATGTCAGAAGTAATTTTAACTATTTAAGATTTAGTTCTCTTATTTTTAGTATTTTAGCTCTTCTTACTTAATTATCGTCATTACCTACGTCGTTATTGTTGAAAAGATCATCTAAACTCTCTTTTAGACGCAGTTATTTCAAACTCCTTTACTCTCGTACCAATTTTTTATATTTCATCATAATATAATTAAAAAAAGTAACTGTTGTCAATTGTTATTAATCAAGAAGATTAGATGACAATCATAAAAGCTTGCTGAAAAATACATACGTAAAGATAAACAGTTTGAATAATTATAGGAATAATACGGAACAAAACAAGCTACCTAAAAATAATTATAGGAATAATACGGAACAAAACAAGCTACCTAAATGGCTGTTCAACCGTATGTAGGAAGAGTTAAAACTGGTGGTCCTTAGGCTATTAAGTGATATTGTGAGTGTCTAGGCACTGCACCCGGCGCGGCGAGCGGCGTGGAGCGAGATGCCAACAAAGACAAGCCTCCTCCCGCGCCGACGAAGCGGGCCTCACCACACCACCTGCCTGCGAGCGGATTCCAACCTTATAGACCTGATGATAGGTAAGTTTCCTACTTAATGAGCCGAGCTAATCTCAGATTTTCCAAGATGGGCAAATGCGAGTGCATTTGTAGGCACAGAACTAACGAAAGTAGGTACTTTGAATATTTTAGTGCCACTCCAGGCTACAACTAAGACTAAATTCATTTATATATTTAACTACCTTTACCTATACTTATTTTGTTAATACAATACACAGTCTTATAGAACAAGAATGTGACTACAGATCTAACAAAATATTAATATATCAAAATTTGCAGCGTCTGTCGACCTGTCGATTGCTTATCCTCTTCGCCACAGAAATTGTATAAGTAGCTTTATTTAATTTTCTTCAACCAAAACATAATTTTTCCAGCAGACTGTCCCACCCGGCGGCGGCGTCGTTTCCACTGCTGGAGCCCACGCCTTATTCCCCGTACGCACACCCGAGCTTATACTCCAGCGCTGCATTGCAATACAGGTAATATAACCAGGCAACAAGTAAAATATCATCTATGTATAGTTGGAACATCATAGGGCGTAGATGATGCCCTTGCGTAACACCAATTTTAATTAGGTATTTGAAAGAATATTATAAGAATTTTTTTTCAATCTTTCATCGTTTGTTTTTTTAACACAACAAAAGGTAAAATAATATAATGGTTAATTACTATTTAACTAAAACTTCGAAAACAGTTTGTCGACGTGAACTTAGTCAAAAGCTTTACCTAAGTCATCGCATTCAGCAATTATGAGTACATGTGCTTTCTAAGAGGCTTGAAAACACTACTTAAGTTCGGTTGCTGTTTTCAGGAGATTGCAGATTACAATCATTTACTTTAAGATGAAGGAACTGGTTTTAATCGGGAGTATGCTTATCCTGTGGGGTATTTGGGAAAACTGCCGATGTAAGGCTGTTAATTAATGTATTACCCTAAGGGTGCCTTTCCACCAGAGATGTGCTATGCAGCTAGCTAAGCTGCGAAGATGTGAAATCTACGCTACGAAAATATGTGACCGTTTCCATCAATACTAGATGTGCTATGAAGATACGACGCCGCAAAGTAGCCGCGCGAGAAAGATGCACATCTCAAGCTATGCAATGTATCGTATTAGGGAAACAGCGCGGGCGGTGAGGTAAGGGGAGATATACGGCCCATAGAACGCATCTATCCATAGAAGAAACATTATTTTAGTTGAATCCGTTTCCACCAGTGCTAAGCTATGTGCACCAATGAATATGATTGGTGGACATCAAACACATCTATAGCAACGTAGCATAGCACATCTCTGGTGGAAAAGCACCCTTATCCTACTGTATATTTGGAGAGATTCGTGTGATGATGCAAGCCGGTGTGTTGTGTGGCGTTGCAGGCTGGCGGCGGAGGAGCAGATGTACCTGGAGCGCATGTTCCGCGGCGGCGTGGGCTGGCTGCCGCCCTACGCGCTGTACCCGCCGCTGGCGCCGCCGCTGCCCATGCACGCCGTGCACCACGCGCACCACGCGCACGCGCACGCGCAGCACGCGCACGCGCACGCGATGCTCGACGACAAGGAGGCGCAGATGCAGCGCGAGCGCGAGCGGGAGCGGGAGAGGTACGTACCTGTACCACCCATAACTTTTTTTTTACATGTGGAAATCCTTTTTTTTGTTTTTACTTTTTATATGCTTGCGTTTGACCACCATCTCACCTGATGGTAAGTGACGATGTGGTCGACGATGTAGCACGCTTACCTAGAATAATCCTATTTCACTCTTGCCTTGAAGACACCCAAATTATAGTGATCGGGAAACACTGAGGCCGGCAGAGCATTCCATTCCTTGGCGGTTCGTATAATGAAAGTGGAAGCAAAGCGCTTTGTGCGAATACATGATATGTCCACTATGAAGGGATGGGATCCTGATGGATGCCCACCGCCCTTGGGGGAGGGTGGAGGGGTATGTCGGACTTTAACCGACTAAAACCCCATGGTGGCCGACCTCTGCGCATTAGAGGGACCTCGGCATATTCGAAGATTACGTACCGGTGTCCCTCACCAGGTGTGCAGTTTGGTGTCGAAGTTGTCTGACCTGTCAATGATAATACTCTATTTTTCTGGCGCGCCACTACTATTGCAGTTCGATTCTTGCCAAAACAGAGATAAGAGATGATGTATTAACCCAAGAACACATTTAGTTCCAAAAAGAATTATGAAGTGCAACACAAAAAGCTATAATATTGTTTGTATATCTTCTTCCAGAGAACGGGAAAGAGAAAGAGAACGGGAACAACGCGAGAAAGAACAGCGGGAAAGAGAACGACTCCAACGAGAGAAGGAATCCCGCGCGCGAGAGGCACTGCGAGAGGAACAGAGAGCGCTAGCTGCGCTGCATCACCCCTCTCACTTGCTCCCGCCGCCGGTGTACGCGCTGCCCCGCCCCCTGCTGCCCCCGCCCCTGCTGTACCGCCCCTACCGCCCCTACCCGCCCTACGAGCCGCCGCGCCAAAGCCCCTCGGAGCCCGCCCCGGTGTCCACCCCCACGCCCACCGTCCCCGCCTCCACTCCCACCCCTTCCGCGTCGACCCCCACGGAACCGCCCAAACCGGAACCGGAAGAGGAGAAGCCGTCAGGTGAGGAAAGGGAGGAGAGTAAGGAGAGTTCGACGCCCGCCTGACCGGATCTCCCAGTATTGTGATCATCCAGTACTGGGTGTGCAAAAGTGTTGCTGTCAGTAATCTCTATTCGTTTGTGTGTGAGATTATGACGTGGGGTCTCAGAGACAGGGCCGGTCTCATTCAAAGCGGGGCGCAGGGGGTCAGCGGGACTCTGTCGTGACGACGAGTCTCTAACTAATTCAGTAGGAGATTTTGCAGTGCCATTTATGTTCGATAGATGGCGCTATTCGAAATCTTATTCAAGTTTATATCGCGCGGTACGTATTGCCTGTAATTTCGTGATAGACCTACCGAGTTGCGTAAATTTAACCGATTGCGTTGTTTCTTTATAACGCTACGTTATTTGTAGATAAATATGATGCAAATGGTTCATTTCACATAACTACCCGTCGCTCCGCTTTGGTTGATACCGGCCCTTTTATATATTAGGTACAATATTTAGTGAGAATAATTTTTAATTTGAATTGTTACTTAAGTGTCACAATTGTTAATCGCGCCATCTGTTGACAATATGTTACAACACTGAACTTTTCTTATGAATTGTGTGCAATTTTTACTTTTTGTTCCATTTTTAGTTTACACTGGTTGATATTTGACTTTCTTTACTCTGGACCTTGAAAAGTGCAGCTAATTTATTGTTTTATGAATGTGTGATAGTGACACTTCTGCACCAACAAAAATGGACTCTACTGTGTAGAAAATAGAGTGTACAATTTGTACATAGATTATGGATGGGCACGCTTTTTTCAGTTAATACTGAAAATAACGTGGTTTGGTATGCAAACGTTAAAATTCGATGTCGAATTTAATTGTATAAATATTTCTTTATATTCTGACTGAATATATAAATCATAATATAGGTTTATTCTAATCCATTTACCTCATAGAACGTTTAACTTAATCATTGTCATTTTATATGTACATTGGTATTATGATAATGTAAAATGTCTTTTTTTCGTGTTATTTTGGAATCAATTAGCGAAAATGTGTTTTGAGTGAATTTTGTATGCATTACTATTTGTAGTTGTGACTTGTTTTACACTTAATTGTAAACATTTAGAAGGTAGCCCATAAAAGCTAGGTTATAATTTTTTTTTACTTTTGACTAAACTTTCATTTTGGAAGTAAAAATGTACTTAATGAGACTAAAGGAAACTGCCAATTGATTTCAAAATAATTATGAAACTTGTAATACGCTTAAATATTGCCAATAAAATCGAAACTCAGCTCTTAAAAGTGTATGATTGTGCATGATCAAACTGCGGTACTGCCTGGCGCAGCGTGAGCAGGACATTGTAGATTTTTATATAGAATACCGAGTTAATAGTTACTATTCGAATAGTGACGCGCCTTGTCTAACACATCAATATTTATATCGATCAATAAATTCATTAAGTGATACGATTGTTCGATGAATTTATCGATCTTTGATTTATTGATTTGTTAATTGTAAATCGCGGGGTCAGATTGAGTAGGCTATAAGTTAGGCTCAGCCGTGCAATCAGCTTCGCAATATAGATTTTACTGCATTTGTGATAAGACTTAATTTCCCTTGCAGTATTGTTTCCGCCCTCGAGGCCAGCGACCCCAAGCGATCCGACTGCAATACGAACGAAGTTTACTAAAACTCTTTATTACGTTAGATAGTTTTTAATTTAGCTTCTAATAGGTGTTCAATTTCAAATATTTTTTGTGGAACAGCATTTAGGCGCGCTAATTGCGCAGTTTGTGTCCGAAGTGTAAATATTATATTTAGTTAGATATGATATGGACAATACCTAACAAGTGAAAAATATGGTTTTATTGAAAAATACAATTCAATGAAATTAATGTGATGTGCATGCTAATCTCGCGAGCGCGGCGCTAGATGGCGCTGATCGTCTAGCGCCGCGGCCGCGAGTGTAGTTACTTTCATTTTTTTTGTTTCCCCCCTCCCCTGAAGCTTCAAGTTAGCGCATGTAGTTAGCTTGTGTTGTCTTTCAGGCTTGTAGGTTTGCTGTTTATCGACAAATTCTATCGATATAGCACGTCACTATTGCTTGATGTCAATTAACATTTTGCCAGTTAAATTTCTCAATTAATTAGATAAAAAGTTAGGTATACCTGAAGAAATAGGAATAGTTTTTTAAGTATATAAATTAAAATAAAGAAGTTAAGATCGCAGAGTCCAGCTAGATACTACGTGTACACGAATCTACGTTTGTTAGCAAACATAAAGCATGTACCCACAATGACAATAGTTATTTGTTCGACAAGTGAGCAAAGTTATTTATTGTTACGAGTGCAGAGTTCAAATCACGAACTAGCGAAGTGTAATGCCTGGATCACACGTAACGAGTACCCGGCCGAGACAGTAAAATGTTACTCTGCCGAGACAGTGAAAGCTACCATCACTCGCTCAGCCGAGCACTCTGCGCAATGTTTATATGCATAAGTTCTAGGCAAAAGGCTCAGTTTCCACTGAGCTGGCAGCGGCCGGCAGAGCAGTGTCAAACAATTTTAAACATTATCTACGTACTTATAAGAAGCAGTATTGCAGGGCCGCTGACAGGCCAGTCACGGCCACGAGCGGCCTGTCAGCAGTCCTTGAATACTAGTCTTTATAATAAGGTCGATAATATTTAAAATAGTATGACATTTAAAGTGCTCTGCCGGCCACTGCCAGCCCAGTGTGAACTGAGCCTAAGAGTTTGATGAGCCAAGTCGGTTCTAGAGTTTAGGAGTCAGGAGGCGTAAGGTCATAGATCGAGGTGAACAACTAGTATTCAGTCCCAGGAATGTTTTCTAGGCCATCCTAATTTTTGATGAACTTCTTACTCGTCAAAAAGCATAGATTATAGAGCATAGTATTGATTCTTCTGTCAAATCTGTCTTATCAATCTGACATTCACCAAAACAAACTTTATACAGCTTAAAATACAGCAAGATCCAATATTTTCGATAGAAATATTTATGTCCCATGGCCAGACCTATCCCGCAGATCGATCGAGATATTTCTAAGCTAAATGAGGACGACATCAAGCCGAAGGAGACCAGATCTCTAATAGACTTCACTGTCGATACCATACGAGATAAGTCTACTAAGAATCTAGTGCTAGGAACTATATCAGGTACCTTAGAAACCTACTTTAGTCCACTGCTAGCCGTTTAGCCTCGATGACACACGGCTAGTTAACAAGCTACAAGCCGGCGAGCTTAAAATCTAGCGAGTGAGCGAGTTAGCTTTCGGGAAGGATTGTCAACTAGCAAATTGTAAAAAAGCCGATGACACTGGGCGAGTTTACAAACTACAAGCGAACTCGCTGGCTTGTAGCGTGTAGAAAAGCAGTGTGTCATCAACGCTCCAGATAAAAAGTTAAACCTAAGATCATATCCCAAATCCCGCCATAGGCAAAACTTCAGTCCAAGTGGCTCAGTAGTTAGTGGGCTAAACTCACTGAGATTGATTAACAAACATCACAAACTAGCAATTTTATCTACTAACTCACGGTAGCTACTGGTAGAACAAAAGTCCTGCTCAATCCACGGTAGGTGATACCTACTGGTAGAACAAATGTCCTGAACTCTCAATCCACGGTAGGTTATACCTACTGGTAGAACAAATGTGCTGAACTCTCAATCCTCGGTAGGCGATACCTATTGGTAGAACAAAAGTCCTGAACTCTCAATCCACGGTAGGTAGACCTGCTGGTAGAACAAAAGTCCTGAACTTTCACAAACTCCTGAACTCCTAGAAACCTGAACTAAGTGGTTCCCATTCACTCTGTTCTCACCAGGCTGGCTATCCGGAGTGACAGTGACAAGAGTAGGGAAAATCGCTGCATTTGGACTCGGAGGGGGGGTGTTACTCCTGCACTTCGCAACCGAGGGGGGGTACATCCAGGTGAACTGGGAGCGGGTGCGGCAGGCCGCTAGGGACAGCCAGCGGGGGGCGGAGAGGGCCCTCGCGTTCCTCATGAGGAACAGCTGCTTCTCCGTGGGGTTTATAGGGGGGTTCTTCTTTGGAGTAGCCTCCACGTAATATAGGTTTTGAATGATTTTTGTCTCTTATTTCGTCAACTACTAGTTTAAGAGAATATTTAGGTTTTCTGGTGTGAACGCACATTTATAGCCGGACGCGTCGAACGCAACGAAGCCATAAGGTCGAATCTTGCATATCTATTCGCACTGAAAGAACGACTGCAACGAAAGAATTATCATCATTGTTGATTGCTGTAGTGAAGTGTTGCAGATTAATCACTCATTCTTGCATTAATTAAATGAGTGATTCTAAATTAATTAAGTTAGAATCACTCATTCTTGTATTAATTAAAACGAAATAGTACTCGATCGCATCGCATGCACGAATTCGATAACGTCATCCGAATTCATGTGTGTGTGTGAATTAGGTCAGATGTGCGAGGTTTCATTGGATTTCATATAAAGAATTCTAAAATTCGTTTCGTTCGGCTCTTCGATGCGTTCGCCTCGGACAAGTGTGCGTTCACCTTTAGCAGGTATTATCTCAGATTATAACTTGAAGAACAAGATAATCGTCTAGCCAGGAATCTTACGCAGAAGTAGGTAGGTATCTTCTGTGCTACGTTTCTTCCATCCATTGGCCGGCTCTGGTTACTCTGTTGGCAGCTGAAGGCGGAAGCCGGGATGGTATCCGGAAGGAAAAGGATAAGTATTAATGTAGATGAGATCTAAATCACCCTAAGAAAGGCAAGGAACTATAAAGGATCTAGTTTATAAGTTCTTTGAAGAAAGGAAGGGTAGTATTAATGGATGTTTTTATTACCTCAATCACGCTAAAACTCTGGGCTGCATAGATGGACTCACCAGGGCCTAAATGAATGCCCTATACCTACTTACGTAACATTACATCTTAACCACAGAATCCACAGATATTGAAAATAAAAATAAAATGAAATAGGTTAGACTAAAAAATATGGGCAGTGGGTTCGATTCCTGTGCCGAAAATAAGCAACAATTTGGCAACCTAATAGATACGACTACGTAATCAAAGGGCTAAAGTATGTAGGTACCTACCTAGATAAGATAGGAACATGTGGGGAATACGTACTTTATGAGAATGATAATGAATTGTGAAATGAAAAAGATTTAGTGTAATATTATATAGTCTATGTCCTTTCCTGGATTAGTTTTAATTAAATCCGTTCAGTAATTTTCACGTGATGGACGAAACATAAATACTGGCCTTTTTCCTCTGAAGCTACCAAAAAAAACACAAGGGGGCCAGCACCAGTATTTATGTTTATGTGTCCATCACGTGAAAATTACAGAACGGATTTAAAATAAACTTAACAGTATCATAGCTGCTCTACTAATCCAGAATAGGACCTAGACTATATAATATTACACAATTGATTGATTCAGGCGTTACTTTGCGGAAATCCATAAATATCAACAAATTATATAAATATATTTAGCAATAAATCCGCTTAATCTCTAAACAAAGGTTTTAATTAACTCAACTTTAGTTCAACTAAACCAAAGAGTCAAAGAACAGAAAACCAAAGTTTGAAGATACGACACGTGTTTCGCCTCTACACGAGGCATCATCAGGAGCACACCTCCTGATGATGCCTCGTGTAGAGGCGCTCTCTCGCCGCTAACTCGCCGAAGTTTGAAAGTTAAAAAAAAAGTTGAGTTAATTAAAACCTTTGTTTAGAGATTAAGCGGATTTATTGCTATATATATTTATATAATTTGTTAATATTACACATTTTTTTTCCAAAGGTAGTTTAGAGTTTGTAAGGTAAGGTATAAGAAAAGTTTTATAATGGATGTATTAATCAAAAACTTTGGAATTATTTATTTAAAAAAATAAATAAGATAAGGGTTTCAGCAAATTTTCAATATCAAAGTTTAAAGTTATAAAAGTAAGTATTGAAGGTGCTAAAAAAAGGTACTAAAAGTTAAATGCACCTGTCTCCTGAAATAAAGGCAAGATCTAAATGAGTCACATTTTGATAAACTCTGAAGAAAATCACTGCCATGTAGGTATTTCAGTTTTCTACTAAATTCAATGTTTAAGTGGGTAAAATAGGGATTGAAAATATACTTTTAACGTTATCTTGAATAGGGAAATCAAAAATAATGTACCCTCGATGGTGCTGCCTCCGGTGGATTTTTTTGGAATTTTTAGAGGAAAATGCCTAATTGAATGCCTCTTGCTATTTCTTTAGATATACTGTACTACTGCATATTTACATAGAAGCTATTTTTTTAGGTTAGGTCGACTTCGATAGGGACTCTACAAAATCAAAACTTTGCTTATTTTGCGCTTGTAAAATTAGAACGCTTTCACATATGTAAGTAATTTATGTTTTATTTAAAGTTTGTGTGTTTTAGCAGTCCCTCATTTATAATTTATACAAACCTTATCGTATTTTTCACTTATCAGGTACTAAATACAACCACAATAAATAATATTAATTAGGTACCCTTCACATCACGATTTTTGAAAGTAAAATAATATATTCTTATTTTAACATTTGCATACCAAATACATGCACTTTTTTTTATATGTAACGTCTAGAAACCATTAAGAATTTTAACCTATTTCTGTTTTTTGCAGCTAGACCGAGCCGGCCAGCTTCTGAAGAGCCGAAGCCAGCCGTAATCCAGAGGCCAGAACCGTTCAAACCTGACGAGTTCTTCGAAATTCCCTTTTTCCCGTCTAAACCTATTCCCCATCCCCCAAAAATCACCCCCTCGTCAATCCCCAACCCCAACCCTAGTGTGACGGTAAACAAGCTTGAAACAGGCTTCCCAAGCTATGGGGGGTTTCTGCATAACATACCAGGGTACTCCGCCTTTCAACCCGTCACCTGCTCAAAATCATCTCAACCACCACCACCAACTCCTATGCAGACGGAACCCTCAGAATTCACGCCTTTCCAACCACTAGCAGCTACAGATATAGATATAGATAGGGAAAATGAAGAGGACAAAGAAAAAGAAGTAAACAGAGCAGAGGAAATGAATACCGATGTTCCAAAACAGCTCGATAATGAGGAACACATCGCTGTACCAACTCATAAACCTGAAAATGAAACTCTTATGGAATCGAAAATGAGTATCACTTCCCTAGCGCAAGGATCGGGAGCCACAGTTACCATTCCTACACAAAAAAGCAAAGATATGAAGAAGAAAGCAGAGAGATACAGTCTGAAAACCAGTATACCGATCAGTAATATAGATATGAAGTGCGTCAATACCCCGGTAGATACAGCTCTCACAAAAGTCAAAAAGCCAGCGTACAAGCCTACTATTAGAAAAGAAAGTGTAGAGAGATCGAAGGTAGAAATCAAAAGTAATATTATTATTAAAAATGCTGACAAAGAAACTGATTCTATAGAAAAAGATAGACATACGCCAGTTCTTAGCAATAATATTAGTACTCTTTTAAATGCAGCAGAAGCTATCAATAATAATGATGGGTTTCGGGTACCAGAACCAAAAACAGACGCCCCTAAAGAAATGAGGGATTGTCCTCCTGTGACTACGCCAGAAGCTATTTCTAGACCACTGTATAACCAACCAATTGATAGCGTACCTACTATAACGCAATCGGAAACACCAAAACCCACGGTCGATCCAGTAAATTCAGAAACTAATAAGCAGAATTTTCACAATAAGCCTCCTGATGGAGGCTACTACGAAGAAAAAAATGAACTGATGTGTCTACAGAATAAAGATCCGAATCCAAACATGCCGTTGACGACACAGCAGGAAGCCCCGCTTGTTTTACTGCAAAGAACAAACCTCGAGTCAAAAAACTTGCAAGCTCCTTCACGGTTGTCAAGTCAAAGCAAAAAAAGTAAGGACGAAGCGATCGCTGACGCTTCGTCCAAGATGGTTTTGAAGAGACTGCATCAAGAAACCTGTGATGAAAATGATTTCGAAAATTTGATTACTGAAAATCAAATTTACGGAAACAAGATAGTCGTGAAGGAGAGGGCGCAAGTACAGCAAGAAGAATGGAAGTGTAATATTATACTAGACAAACAATCACATGTTGTCAAGCCGAGTTTAGTGTATCTAACTACACAGTTCACCGGTAACATCATGATGATAAAGAGCTGCTCTAAAATTTGCCAAACTACTGATTCAGCCAAAATGCAAATAAGCCCCAACGAGAATAGAGGTACTGATGGCAATATCGTTATAAACAATAACAACCATGACACAACTTCGATATTTGTTAAGACCTCAAAACAGCAGAATGATACAGTGAACCATGAAACCCACATTCTTAAAACTAACAATAACGTGTTACAAACTCTTTCAAATAATAATAATAATAACACTGAAGTAGTTTTTAAAACGAACCAAAGAGTAATCATAACATCACAGGTAATTTATAAACCGCCTATAGTTGTAGCTGAAGCTGACAATAAGATTAAAACCCCCACTGTAAATATAGATTCAAAAGTTACAGCTCCAATGGTACCCAAGAAAAAATGGGCTAAACTGGCAGAAGAGGCGCAGAAGAAATCATTAATCATTAGTCAAGTAGACACAAATTTAAAACCAAAGATTGTTATAGCGAACCTCAGACCAAAAGATGCTTTAAAAGCCGAGGACGTGAGTATGTTAGATATGTACGAGAATAAGAAACGCTTAAGAAGACTGAAATATCTTACAAATTTCAGCAAAGACCAGAAGACAGATCCAAAAAAGAATATAAACAAAGCAGAAATAAATGTAATTACTCCGGGAAAAATGAAATATGAAATCGCTAAAGAATTAAGAACAAGAGCGAATGTGGGGGACAACAGCGACAGTGGAAGCGACTTCGAGGAGGACGAACTGAACGAATACAATTCTATCATAGAAAGATTTGGGCCGAATTATAACAAAAATGCAAAGGTTGATTTTTTAGCTGCGTTTAGTCTTGCTTCGAAGGAAGCTTTTCGAGGTGAGTAATATAAATTAGATCTTATCTCGACACACGCCAGTGTGTCAAGCCACGGTCAGGCCCAGCGAACTGGCGAGTAGCACTGTGTGTAAGTTTACACGAACCATTTGGGGCCGCTTTTGACCTTGTCATAGCTATCTCGACACACGCCAGTGTGTCAAGCCACGGTCAGGCCCAGCGAACTGGCGAGTAGCACTGTGTGTAAGTTTACACGAACCATTTGGGGCCGCTTTTGACCTTGTCATAGCTAAAAAACTAATCAATATAAACACACCAAATTTGGTTTATGTATTGAAAGCCCAGAGTTAATGAAGTACCTCAAATTTCATAAACACAGCTTAAACGGTTATTTAGATATTAACGTTCAAAAATAGTCTATTTTATCACTGATTGACTGACATATAGACGTAAAACCTAAGCCACTTCCAGATGACCTAGAAAGTTCAAATTTGGCATCCAGCTAGGTAATTGTGTGGATACAAAGGAAAAAATCAGAAAACCGTAAATTTATAATATTTGTTTTTTTTTTCAAATTATTCGATTTTATTAGGTAAATTTAGCGCCTTGCAAATTATGAGAGCAATTGCCTTGCAATTTTTTGCAGGATATTTTCATTTCCATGATGAAATGTTTTATCGTTCAATAATTTAAAAATTATTTACAACAGCCCAGATGAATGCAAGCAAATTGTCGCAAAACACTTTAATCTCCCGGCACATGGGTCAAGGTACTACCTTATTAGGAAAATAAATAGGTAGGTAACTATTATAATTATAGTAGGTACCTAACCTATATACCTTTGAATAGTAATAAATTTATTCACAAAAAGTAATGATATCTGAACAAAACCACATATAATATGTGAAAATAGCGAGCCACGATCAGATAAATCGGATTATGATGGAGAAGTCGTTTTCCCCGAAAAATGACTTCAGATCTACATATATGGCTAGCCAAGGTCTACGTTATCAATAAAGTAATACGTTGTTATAAATAAATTTACGAATGTATCTTGTAGACCTTGGCAAGCCATATATGTAGATCTGAAGTCTTTTTTCGGGGAAAACGACTTCTCCATCATAATCGTGGCTCTCTATTTTCACATATTATATGTGGTTTTGTTCAGATTAAAATTTACATAATATCATTAAAAGGACTCCAATGACCAGAGTGACTCAGTAGTTCTTAGCATAAGATAGTTTTAGTTTATGGCTAGTAGTAGTTTATGGATAGTATTAGTTCGCCCTAATTGTATTATGATATATTTATTTATTTTTAAGTTTAGTTTAGTTGATCCCTGATTATGATTATTATGATTATGATTATGTTGCAATCAAGATCAGAAATCTTTGTTAACCTATAATTTTATACTTATGTGATTGTGATGTGTTTTGTGCGCTTAAATAAATAAAAATAAATAAAAATTAAAAGGACACTAAGTACCATATAAGCAAATAATGCAACACAATAAATTAGAAACCATAGTTAGCATAACCAATGCACCAAACTAAAAGGGTCTCACGAAACTCAATCTCTAACATCATTGTTTCCAGAAAAACAGCTGGATCGGCACGAGCGCACCCTCAAATTTGACTCCGTCGCTTCTGCATACATCGCCGCTGGCCGCCTACACCCTCAATCGGAAGACAGCCCTGAGACCCCAGCAGTCAAACCTAGCAGCCCCGCAGTGGAGACCAGGTGGATGAAGCAGAAGAAGCAACTGTTCCTAGCGCAATTCAAACTGATGCAAGTCTCGCCGTGTTACAAAGCAGGTAAATACCTACTTGTTTTTCACACAAATATGTATTGAAATTGAAAATATAGATCTTACTTTTACAATTTGTGCGGTTTTTAAACCACACTAATTATGCTGGCGATTTTAGAATATGTGTTTTGAGTATTGAAAGTACAGTGTCTAGGGCTGAAAACGTTTCTACTCATTCCGAAGGCAATTGAACACCACCTACCTTATGAACTGCAGCTCCTGGCTTGTTGGTTTGGTGGCAGGCAAGGTCCTGTGGACTCGCACGGCGGGTCCAGGTTCGAAAAGTCTTTGGAAAAGCACACAGCACGGCTATGAACAGCGCGACACTTCACTAATATCAAAATGTTGAGATGCAGATTTGGCACGGCCAAAAATGGAGGGAAGTCGACGGATTTTGAGTAGAACGTCCACACGCATTCGATTACAATGACTCCCGCCAATGCACTGATGAGCCTCGAGCTCTTCACCTTCGGGCAGGCGGTGATTTACCAAACTACCCTCAAAATAACAATAGAAACGCAACACAATTAGTGGATCCTACTAGGTGTAGGTCTACTAATGATGTCCAAGAAGAGATCTAAAAATATAGATCTTAGAATAGTATGAACTAATAGTGGATCCTAGGTGTAGGACTACTAATGATGTTCAAGAAAAGATCTAAAAATATAGATGATCTAGTAGGAACTAAATCATCAGTCCTATTAAAATATCCCCACACTAATATTCCATATGTTAGTACAGAAAACACAAAGTTATAAATGGTAAGCCGAAATGTTTATTGAGAAAAAATGTTAAATATCAAAAAATGATAATGTGTTTCTCAACTTCCAGATTACGAGAAGTCCTGGCGTGAGATACTTCGGGAAAGAAACCGTCGAAATGGCATCAAAAACCAGTCCAGCCCAGAACCTCTAGACCCCGGTGGCCAGTTACAAATGCTGACCGAAATCAATAGATCTGTCCACGAGAATAACGACCTTATCAAGAAGAGATTAGACTCCGTTTGCAATGTCAACTCAGACATAAGAATATTGGCAGAGAAGAACTTCTCTGAACTGAATAGACTATCCAAGATGGCGGACAGAAGCGTCAAACTTCTCAGTGGGCAGGAAGCAAAGCAGGCAAAAAAGAGAGATTTGAACCCTGGTTTCGACAGCGAAAATATTAAAAAGTTTAAAATTGAGCCTAGAATCTATCATAAGTTAAATATTCCAAATGTTTCGAGCATAATTTCCTTAAAATCAGACCAAACTACTTCCACTATATCGTCAACGCAAGCCACCTCTATGGACGAACCGGCGAAATCTGCCAGCTGCGGATTCCAAGAGGTGAAGACCAAGGAGGTGGGATGCCAATCGGATGAGTGGCTCAACTGGCCGGGAGCGGACTTTTTCGTCAAAAGTTACAGGGAATATCAATCAGGTAAGAAGTTTCTTCCGTAAGTACCTAATGCTTGCATCAATTTTAGATGCAACCCTGTTTCAAAGAGGCCTCAACCCAGCCGTAGGCGAGAGTTGTGAAGACTGTGTAAAAGAGACTTAATTATGTTCTTCGTTTACCCATTTACTCTGCTAGTTCATACGAAAAGCCATGTCTTTTGGAAAATTTCAATAGTGAGATTTATTAACGACCAAAGCTAGACACAGCGTTCTGACCACTTCTACTCCTGATAGTTATTCTATTTCACAATGAAGGTTTAATCTTGGTTGTTGTCAGCCGTACACATTGAGTTAGTGTGCGTAACCTCGGCAGCATTCAGTCACGATCGCGACGCGGCATCGAATAACGCGAATGCATCTGTACATGTCACTACTACAACCAAGGCCAAACCTTCTTCGTGAAATGGAATATGTACCTGTACCCTTAGTATGAGTTTTGATAGTTTTCGAAAACTTTATATAGTTTCGTTTCCTTCCATACATTTGCTTACAGCGCCCCTAGCGAAAACTTTCATGAACTAAAATCGGTAGTATGAGTTGGATCGAAACATAGTATTCGAATACCAAAAAAGTTTTCGAGCTGTTTATGGCACTTTGGCAGTACGAGTTCTAACTTTGACAAGTCAGCGGTAGTAAACTAGGACATTTACGAAAACTTTTGTAGTATTCGCACTCACTAGATAAAATTCGGTGAGAGCTATGCGAACAAGCTAGTATTTGTAAATATTTGTAAATCCTGCCACATTTATTGCTCTCAACCTGACATGAGGGCCTTCGGCCGGTTTATTTAAGTCACCATTTCTAAAATTATGGATATGGGTAGGGTAATTATACAAATTTCGAGACACATCTTGTAGACTTTTTTCCAGAGAGAGAAATAATTACCACTCTATGAAATCTATCCATAATTTAAAATTGTGATGGACTCATTTTTCCTTTAAAAAACGATGCCTCCATAAAAAATAATAATAAACGTATGACAAGGCAGTATGGTCATATGACTTTAGTCAACACTATGCGCAAATTAAAAAAAAAAAAACGTGGTACAAAGCGCCAAACGTAAAGGATATGTTCGTCTCTTTCTTTTGCCGACGTGTAAAAGAGTTAGAAGTATATACCATGAAGTTCGTTCAATCGAGCTAGTCGATGGTTGATATCGTGTAAACTTAATACGAAAAAATTAGCCCGTACTGCCGATTACAACGTAAACTATTCGTTTGAGCGAGCTCACCAAAACTATTGAGTTTTGGAAACTATCAAACTCGTACTAAGGGTACTGCTTTTTTCAATTAAATTAAACCTTTTTCAGCGCGCAAGAAAGAAATAGACGACTTGTATCGCAGCAACACACGGCTGCGGGTGGAATGCGCACACGTCACGCGATCAGCCTCTACCGAGTCGGACCGTGCGCGTGCTCTGCTCGCCGAGAGGCAGAATTTAGCGGGCGAGGAGGCCAAGTTGAGGAGATCGCTAGAAGCGTTGACGAGGGCCATAGCAACCGTGCGAAATTCGTAGCTACGATTGATTTTCTACCCCTTTGCCTTTTCAGTATTCAAAATAATTTAGACTCAGTAACTGGCTTTTAAAAAGGAGGCTAGGTTGAGGAGATCGCTAGAGGCGTTGACGAGGGCCATAGCAGGCGTTGACGAGGGCCATAGCAACCGTGCGAAATGCTATGCTATGATTGATTTTCTACCCCTTTGCCTTTTTAGTATTTAAAAAAATTAGACTCAATAACTGGGTTTTATGGAAGCGGCGGCTAGGTTGAGGAGATCGCTTGAGAAGTTGACGAAGGCCATAGCAACCGTGCGAAACTCGTAGCTAGGATTGATTTTCTACCCTTTTACCTTTTCAGTATTAAAAAAATGTAAACTCAGTAACTGGGTTTAAGGGAAGAGGAGGCTAGGTTGAGGATATCGCTGGAGACGTTGACGAGGGCTATAGCAGCGGTGCTAAATACGTAGCTATAATTGATGTTCAACCTCTTCATGTGATACACCTCGATAAGAGATACAATTAGCGGATGAGAAGGCTGAGTTGAGGAGTTCGCTGGATAAAATGAGGAGATCGCTGGATACGTTGAGGAGATCGCTGGATACGTTGAGGAGATCGCTGGATAAGTTGACGAGGGCCATAGCAGCAGTGTAAAATTCGTAGGTTAGAATAATATATCTGTCACCGTAAGAATAAAAGAAACCAGAGAGTAAAATTTATAATTGTATCTACGGCTAATAACCCCGTCATTTCATCGTCATCGTCAAACAGCTGGCTCATAGGTACTTTATGTACTTTTTATAGTATTTTATTATAGTTTCAATAACTTACTATAAAATAATACAACGCAATAAATTGAGCTAGTCATTACTATTAACTCATGATTTTCAAAAGTATGTAAATAGAAAAAATAATAATAAGTTATTGTAAGAAATGTAATAGCGAGTTAATTATTAGTCACTAACACACGATTCTAAATCGTATGAACTGTATAAATACCTATTTATTTTACCTTTTAAATAATAACGTACGTATACGTACATTTTTTTATGAAATACTTGACCTTTGAACCTACTTCTTTCCATGCATTTTTGAAAGTATGTAGGTACCTGTCATAGTTTCTTCAAAATTACCTGCTAGTAAGATATGTATTATTTATTTGCCAGAATGTATTTTATCGGTGCCTGATTTTATAAATATTTTTATTGTAAAGAATGTTATATTTTATAGTACTTTATAATAGTGCAATATTTTTGTCCTCTTAATTTAGAACTAGAAGTATGTATAATGAATGTACATAACATAGGATTTTTATTAAAAAAATCTTTGGAAATATTTGGTTTTTTATTCAATAAAATATTTATTTTAGAAGTAAATAAACAATATTTTGTCATTTCACAGATAGCCATCTAGCCTCAAACTAAACCAGCTTATAGATATTATAATACGTATATATTTTTGTAAATACATACATACATGTATGATACATAAAAACACCTCAGACTTGAACACCGAAAAGTACATATTAAACTTATTTGGTTCTCTTTAATTATTAAAGATAAATTCATAAATATATGGTATAATCACATATTTTTTTATAGTAATCATAATTTGTAAAAAGAAGGTTACTTACAATGGGTTATTCTATCAGCTAGCTTTATCATAACAACAGAGCGCGGTGCCGCCCACTATCAGCGCTATGCCGAGAATCGAACCTGCGAACGAAAAAAATTACATGAAAAGAAAAAAAAAGAAAACATGAGTATGTAAGTACCATAATATAAATAAAAAGCTTGTACAGTCCTACCAACTTATCTGTGCATTGAGGAGTGTCGCTGTGTTCTCAACGGTAGATGCCACAACTGGCAATTAAATAAGTTTTGTATGCAATTGGCTGTAGTTCCATTTTCTGCCACCTCACAGATTGAAGAAAAGAGAAGTTGGTAGAACTGTAAGGTTGGATGCATAGGTGAATGTTAACTGTTCAATCACCCTAAAACTACAGAACCGTTTGGGCTGAAATTCTACTTTTCCCGTGTTTATAAGTATGTATAAGGTATTTTTAATTTTGATATAAAATGATCCTAGATCTTTTATTATTTATTAATCAAACTAAACAACTCAAGATAATACTCATTTTAAAGTTATATTTCATAAATTCATATTATTTGAGAGCCGTGGTCCAGAAATACGGCGGCGATATATAACAACGGTGGCGTCTCTTGCACCGTCCACGAGTGCACCAGTGAACTTGTGAACCAGCCGTGTAACATTTTTATTAAACCATGGTTTATTATTATTACACTGCCTTTTATATATGTATTTTTATGTAAATATTTATTGTTCTTTCTTTTATAAGTAAAATAGATTTTTTAATGTTTGTTTTAATATAATATTTTTGTTAAGCTCTCAATTGCTAAGGAAGGAGTCACTGCTCATAGGCCCGGGCTGAAAACCAGCGTTGTCCTGCCTTCTCTAGGTATCTAGATTGCTGGGTACCTAGGCATTTCAGGACGACAATATGCTGAGACCGGACCTATTGGTCTCCATGACTTAAGGCATACCTAGTTATTTATGTTATAATGTTTTATGTACCTGCTTACATGTGTAGCTATACCTTTTTAGAGGAGACAATAAACAAATTTCTTCTTTTTTTCTTTTTTAACATTGAACCACTGGAACATACCGCGGTGGAGTGGCTCCTCCAGCCCGGTAGCGGCGCCGGCGAGCGCGGTGCAAGCAAAGGCGAGACCGTTGGCCGCGGGCACTGCTAGAGACAGCGGCGTCACTTGTACTGCCCACAGGTACACTAGTGAACCAGCCTGGTTCACCAGCCATGGAAGTACGTACTGGAATACGGGAAAAACGGTTGTGTACAGTCAGCTGCACAGACATTCTTAAGATACCTTAGCATTATTTAATTTTAATTTATTGGGACAACAAACAGCTGCAATATACATTTTACTTAACAGTCATAACATCTTAAGCAAATTAATGATATTACAGCCCACTGCGTTATCCACACAATAGTACATTATGATATACGTGCGGTAAGTTGATAATTACAGCCGAGGCGATATTGCTAGCCCGAGCTGTAGGTGAGGGCTACAAGAAAGCAGAGGCTGTAATTATCAGACCGCACGTATGTCATGCGACGTTTTATACCACATTTGCGAGGAAATAAATAAATAAATTCATCATTACTTGATGACATTTTCAAATAAAAACAATACAGCGAAAAGAAACAGCGCGCGGAATATTTTTTACTGGTTGTCAAATTAGCGATGCGCTCGCATCAGCGCTTTTTTTTAAGGCAAAGGCACAAAACAGCCAATATTATAATAAATTAAATTAATATTTTTGTGTTTTATTACATTAAAATGGTTTGTTATTTATGGCTATATTAATTAAATTAAAGAATTAAATGTTTATTTATTATATTTTATCTCCCAAAGTTAAATTCATAAAATGTTGACCACTTTTCTGACCTAAAACTCTTTGCTAAGATTTATAAAAAGTATCGTTCGTTTTAAACGGAGAACATTGATAAACCTTCCTTTTTTAATTACATTGCCGCACTCGTGCGTTTTACATTACATTACCGCACGAGTGCGTAATGAGATACAATACGATATTGAAATTGGTGCAATAATAGACCCTTTACGAGCAAATGTGTTATAAAATAATTTACATAAGAAGACCACTAGAGGGTCGGTAGGTATTATCTATCATTACATGTATACACTCCCAAGCTTTTACATTTATTTGAAAATGTTTCCGTGCACTCTTCTTTGCAAAATTAAGAGTAATATTAACGTACAAGCTTTGGAGTGTATACATGTCTGTGCAGCTGACTGTCCTTCCTTGATTGAATTATATGAGTATTAGTAACGTTTTTCGGGCTACTTAGGATTAATTTAAGCTTGAACGATACAAGCGCTAGGTAGCTTGCAGAAAAAAGAAGACTAGAAGACTGGGATAACTGCTGCACCTTGGGAGGTGAAGAATTTGAAATTAGCTACCTGCCAATTGCCCATTAAAAAGGAAATCTCCGCCCAGGCCTGTCCGACGTAGGTCTTCGCTCTTACATCACGGAGTCCCTTCGTACCTCGTCTGATGAAGGGGTTGGTGAAGCCCCAAAGCACCCCTGTCAGGGTTAGGAGTCCTGAAAATGAATGGGTGGATTTCTGCATGCAATTGTTTAGCAAGACTTTTGAAGGTGACCTTTCAATAGGGGAGTAACATGCTCTAAAGCAACGTTCACGATTCTTGACTGCTGTTGGGTGCTGTCTAGTAAGACGCAGAGAGCCATTGTATCTTCTCTCCGCAACTTTCTAAGAAAAGAGAAATGGCAAAGGTGTTTGTCAGTAAAGAAAAACTGTAGTTACAGAGACAGGTTGCGAAGAGCTTGAAGCCTAATTCCATCAGTGATTGAACTCTTAATTATACTTGGAAATCATGCAATTTATTAAAATATTTTATTATATATTATATTATTCATTGAAATTAAAATAGTCTAAACTTATAAAAATAAATTTATTTTCAAAACATGCATTTCAGTACAGAGAAATAAGTTGATTAGTACCTACTACATACAAAATATAAGTAACAGTAGTTATCAAATTGAAAGTATAGAGTACACAATCATAAAAACTGTCTCTATGCTTAATGCATACATACATACATACAGCATATGTAAGTATAAAAATTGGAATGTTGTAAGTATAAAAATTCTGGTACCTAAGCAAGTTATTTTATCAAACAAAAATACATAATGGCAGTCTGTTTTTGCTTTACTTAACCCATCATGATTAACAATTATTAATTAATATATTATATCCTCATTGATACTCATTCAAATACTTTTTAAAAATTTAAATTCATTGAAAGTACCTAAGAGTAACATTTCTCAATATTATAGAAATCTTTAACTAATCTAAAAGTAACTCAGAGATCCAGATTATCTAAATTTTTATCAGTCATTAAACCTAGGCATTATATTTGCATTTTCTACTTGCCTATTTTATGCTATGTTCATTATTGCAAATACTGACATTAAGTGCATATATGTATACAGTCAGCTGCACAGACATGTATTGTATACACTCCCAGCTTTCACATAATATAATATATTGCTCTTAATTTTGCAAAGAAAAGTGCATGCAAGCATTTTCCAATAGTCAACACACTTGTCAGGATTCTTGTCAGAAGAAGAATGTCTTTGCAAAATTAAGAGTATGATATAAATGTGAAAGCTTGGGAGTGTATACATGTCCATGCAGCTGACTGTACATACACCTCTAACTTAGCAATGTATATTTTATTAGGTATTTAGCCACAATTTTTCTTTTATCACCTCACCAAGTTAGGTAAAAAGTATCATAAAATAAAGGTAACTTATCAAAATAAAAAACTATAAATTACACATACTTATGAAATAGTAAATTAACTAAATGAAAGGGCTAAGCTGCAGACTTCTTATTCTACATCTATGACAGTGTTTTGAATTGACCAGAAAGCAAGACCGAACCCTATAGGAATATTGTATGACCATTAATATTTCTAGATAAACTCGTCTTTCTTTAGGACTTTTAAAGCTTTACACCGATAGTCATAGGCACAACTTCAGAAAATTCAACACAGTTTCTATCCACCCACTCAACAAAATCCTTTGACTGACTTGCGGCTATTTCTAACATAAACATACAGTCATTCTCTGCTCTGTGCCCATCAGTAGCCGGCTTTTTCATGACCCGTTCATAAATATCCATCAATTTATATGATTTTTTTGGCCTCTTGCTGTCTCCCCATGGTCTTTTTGGAAAAATTTGACGAACTTTCGTTAAACTGTTCACTCTTGATTCAGCTTTGCGCCTTTTCGGTGTTCTTTCATTAGCTTCCTGCATGGAACGATTGTATTCTAAGTCATCAATATCTTCTTTGGTCTCTGTACTGGTTAACTGGCTTACATTCTGTGAAGGAGTTTGAGTTTCACCAGCACCGACTGAGCCTGATTGTGGAGGAGTTTTTAACGAGACTTCAATACCATCACCATTTAAGTTTGATTGTGGGGGGGTTTGTGATGAGACTTGAATTGAATCACTTTGGTCAATGTCTTTTGATTCCGATAGCTTCTGCTCTATCCCATAGAATGCATGGAACGAGTCTGTGCAAAACAAATGCTCATCAAAACTGGCCTTTAACTTCTCCAAATGATTTTTCAGTATTGGGAAATCAAATGCAAGTCCGTTGAAAGCCACCAAGCAGACCGGTTTCTCCAGCAGATCGAGAAATGAGTTAATCACATTGAAAGTGTTCTTGTCAAATGCGGTTTCATTTTCAAGCAAGAAATTGCACAGGCCTGTGATCTTCGATGACTGATCCGAGACATACCGCCTTGGGTTAAAACAAAGCGTCAATTTATGCTGCACTCGCGGGGTAGAAAGTCTGGAGTCCAGCAAATGAGGTCTTTTCACGGCAACCATGCTTAGTTCCGTTATTTTGGTCCTATTTAGCTCCTCTACGGGAAGGCCCGTGGTCTCTAAGTCGAGAAAAACGTACGTCGCGATTCGCGTCATTGTATTATGTGAGAGAGGTTGCTTACCTACTGCCCGCAGCATGATCGATGAGTCACTCGGTCACTCGTATCGTACAGGACTTATAGATAAGACGATGCATTAGCCTTGAATGGATCCTTTCTGAGGTGTGCAGGCTTGTAGCCAGATACAGATACAGATAGCCTAAAATCAAAGGCTTGTAGCAGGAAAAACTTGGTCGAAGCAGATCGGTCGGTACCTACTGGTTTATATATAGCGATTCTTAGTCACCAGATTCCTTTGCAACTTTATAAAAGCCATTTTTTTTTGTTGCGATAACGAAAATGTGCAATTTTTGATTTTCCTGTTGTAAAAATATACAGATTTACAAAATCGCAACAGGTCAAACTTCAAAACAATAATAAAAGTTTTGTTCCAGATTACAAAATTTTTAGTAACATTTGAAGTTTTACTATCCCTGTCTTGCTCGCAGTAAATAGTTCTATTCTACTCACTGACCTCTATAGTGATTCTACTGTACAAGAAGGATATTGTTTTGTAAAATGACGTGTAACAAAATGTTTAAATTTAATGGCGCTAGATGGTGTTTTTAATGATAATTTACATGTAAGTACCCTCTTACTTAGGTAGTTGCTTAATTCTCGAAGTTAGGTAGGTAGCCTCTTCTAAAACTAAAATACATTTATTAGTAGGTAGGTACGTATCCTACCGATCTCCTGTTTTCCTTTTGACATCATCATAGTAGTTATGATGTATGTAATGGAGGGAATCATTTCCCAGCCGTACCTTTATCCCGTATTATTGGAAGGAATAAATAAATATGTGAACAAATATAATTAGAAATCACGTTATATTATATTTTTAATCCACACACAAAAAACTTTTTAGCTATGTAACTAACATTACGCTAAAGAAAAATAAATAAATTGGTGCTAGCACTTACTAAAGTAGACAAAATATCACTCACATAAAATACACCTACATGTCTTTTTGCTTTGATAGTCTTAGGCTCAAATGCTCTGCTGGGCGCTGCCATTCCAGTAGGACTTGAGCCTGAGGGTAATCTAGAATTCTAGATAGCCTTATATTAACCCTAATATTATATATTATCTAGGTAGGTGTCTAATCTAGGTAACCTAATCACAGCTGCCCTTTCCTGTCTTTGGAAATACACTTTGAACATAGGCTGCTGACTAACATAGAGGTTCTATATTTGGGGTTTACAAATATTACAAACTCCGTGCAGGCACCGAGTAATTTTCTATACCTTCTTATCGTGTCACTAGTTCCTTCGAACCAGTGTGGTGAAAGGATTTCAAGTGCGCCTCGAAGAGTCTCCTTTCGTGTACTCTACATATGTTTTCGAACTTTAGGTTCTATGACATGCCGGTTTCCTCACTATGTTTTCCTTATATCCTTCTTTTTTATACCAATGTATATTGTCATGTTCTCAAAAATCTATCTAAGCATAAATAGTAAAGAATGCCACAGCCATCATTGCTACACCAATGGACACAAGCAGCATCCAGTGCCTGAGGAACCAGTTTCGATCATCCTTATTGATCACAACCTTCTTTTCTTTATACTTCTTCTTTTTACCGCTGAGTTTCCACTCATATTCAGCCAGTTCTTTCTTATTCCTTTCCTCTTCTAACAGCTTCAACCTCTGCTGTTCCTTCTCACTCTCAAGTTTAGCAGCTGTTTTTTTAACTTCGCATGATTCGTCACATACAACCTTAGCTTCACCACTTTTAACAGTATTACATGCCACTTCTTTCTTCAAGTTGCCACAAGGGCAATGTATCTTGGTTTTTTTAGTGCAGACTTGATTAGCACAGCTGCCCATATGGCATGTGTTTCTGCAACGGTGGCCACATTCTAAATTCTTTGGGCATTGCTGTTTGCAAGACAGCATTTCTTCAGTAGCAGAGGAATATTCTCTGCAGCGAAGGTATAGTTCTGTGACTCCACAATGACATGGGACTCTTTCCAGTATTTCACAAGGACGGCATTCCCCAGGGTGGCATTGTCGAATAGAACATTTATGTGAGCACTTTTCTGGACGGAGTTTAACACATTCCCTGTTGCAAGCCTTGCAGTTGTAAGGCACATTAGGATAGTTTCCATCAGGTTGGTACAAATGGCAGAGTAACGAACAGCTGTGGTTGCCGCAAGCTAATGGTTTCCCACATTCTCTGCCGCACGGTCTTCTAGTGGCAGAATGACAGGGTTGGTTGTCTGTTTCATGTTCTCCAAAACAGATGACAGATACTGGCATGTTGCACGGCGGACATTCTAACGTCATAATCTTGGTTTTTGGAGCCTGGACTTCCCAGGGTGTGGCTGGTTTTTCAATCTGTTTAAACACAACTGCTTTATATTCATGGCAAATTGCTTTGCATTCATGACCGCATTTTGGATAAGTTTTGTAGCAGATGGCTTTGCATGGAGGACAGTCTGCAAAATGGCAGGAATGTTTGTTCTCATCTGCATGACCACATTTGTATTTTACTTTGCAAGGAAGACTGCATTTTGGGGGTTTCGTGAACCGTTCTCTACCACAAGGAACAGTCACATAAGTCTCTTTACATTTGCAGGTTATTTTGGACTCCAAGGGACAAGGGTAGCATGGACCATGGTGGCAGATTGTGGTGCATTTATGGCGCCCGCACTGTAGGGGTTTATCACAAGTCTTTTCGCATGGAGGGCAGTTGCCATTGCAGCATTTTCGTCCACAACCATGTTTTCCACAAGGCCTGGTCCCTCGGCATTTGGTATCACATTTAAACTCTTTGCTGCAAGGAAGGGATCTGGTGTGAGTAGAGCAGAGGCATTTCTTTTGGATTAAGACTTGGCATGGAGGACATTGGCCTTTATGGCATTTTTCTGGGCAGGTATGTTCACAGTCGTTGTGTTGCTTTCCACAAGTTCCTAGGCAGGTTTCAAGCGTATCTGGGCATTGGACATATCTTTGATTTGCTCCACAAGGGCATGACCTCATTCCAGTATTAGGACATTCACCACACTCTCCTGAATGGCATACCACTTCACACTTATGGTAGCCACATGAAAATGGTTTGTAGCAAGTCTTTTTGCAGTGCCAGAATGGATCGTCACATGGTCTTTTAGTCTTCTCAGCTCCACAAAAGCATGGTTGGAGGCTTGTGTAGGTGCAAGGAGGACACTCTCCATCATGGCAGAGTAATTCACATTTGTGTGTCTGGCAGAGTAAGGTTTTCTTACATTGCTGGCCACATGACCACTTTGCAGCACTGCACCGGACTTTCTTCCGCTCTTTTTGGCAATAGCATATTCCGTTGACCATTTGAGGACAGGGTGGACATGGTCCAGGATGGCACAGCAACAGACATTTATGTTTACAGTTGTCTCCGATTGACAGCCTCTTCTCACAAACCTCTCCGCAAGTGTGGGGTATCAACCAAGGATGTACCTGAGGGTTATCAGTTTTGGCACAGAAGCACCTGTATTTTCTGGGTATTTCCTCCTTACTGTACGAGTTGCGGCATTTAGGGCAGCACCACTCAATCTTTCTGGCTTTGAAAACGCTAATAGGGCCGCGCGGTTCTTCGATAGAAAGCAGGTTTATGCTGTCGTTGCCCCATTTCTGGATGCAGGAGAGGTGAAAGTATGAGTAGCAGTGATTGCACGTCCAAATAGAGTGGTTCCGTTTGATCGAACCTATGCAGATGAGACAGGTTACTGACCGCCCGCTTATAGCTTCTTCTAGAAGATTCTTGGTTCTGTTCAGCATTTGGGTATCGCCACCTCCTCGCCAGTAGCTCTGGAACATGCCCTCGATGACGCTGGACTCGTAGGGCTCCTCATCTTCAGAGGATGATAGATCTTTCATTTCCTTCAAATGTTTTTGCACGTTTTGCTGCAGTTTTGCGGCCGCATCTTTATATCGACGCGCCATGGCGCAAAGTGGATAACTAGCCTTGATATTTACAAATTCTTTTGAAGTAATGTTGAGTATTTTTTACTTTCCGGCGTGAATTCTGTGAAAATCGACGAGTTTACCCAAAAAACTTCCTTCCATGTAGGCGTGACGTTGACATACGTGTCTTAAATATAGACTCAAAATATTTGATATTGGTAAAGCCACTCATCAATAGAGGGCGCTAACAATGTAAATTCTGCGAGGAGTCTGTAGCTCTACTCTCTCCTAGATGGCGTTACTTAGCGAAACCTATGTACTCTGACTAATCTGTGAAACCTATCGCTCTACAAAATGTAGAGCTTAGCCGAAAAAAGAACACGGACTAAAGTAGAGTTCACAAGGCGAAACTTAAGGGGTATCTTGCCGACTAGGAAGTAAAAAAAGGAGTAGTAGGAAGTAAGAAAAGTCGTAAAATTATTTAGTTTAATTCAAAAAGTTAGATTTACAATATTAATTTTCTTCTAAGATTTAAACATAAAAATAACATCATCATTATGTACTCCTCAAATTGACGCAACTTTGTTTGAAAACCGCAGGTTATGTCAATATCAAATATTTAAGTATTACGATATTATTATACACAAAAAATATTTCAGTAGCGTAGTAGTAGTTTAGTAAAAGCGTTCAATATCTTGATTAGGATTACAATTAAATGGTAACATTATGGCCAATGCCATGGCACTTTTCGCTATTTTATAAAAACCCTTTGCACATTTTTAGGAAATAAGTTATTATCATGTATGAATATATTCAACAGCTCGGGTTAGAAAGGTTTTGTCTCAATTACTTACTTAGATTTTTCAGTTCATCGAGTCTAACTTTACTATAACTTACTATAATGTTACACGATATTTTTACGAAGATTTCCGTAGAATAGCGAAGAATAAGGCACTAAATTTTTTACAATTTAGTGTAAAATGTAAAATATTAAGCATCTTACAGATTTCATCCGTAATTAAGTAATGCATGGCCATTGTTTTAGTAAATAATCTACTTAAATAATTTTATTAATATTTTTATACATAATCTGAATAGAATTAGCGAACTCTACTATTAGGTTCTAGTTTCTTATTCTTGCTCATTTTAAACCAGCCAGCTTTCTTACTGTTATCCTTAGGCATAGAAATGGACCGAGAGAGTCTATCTCTCTCACTGTCTCTGCTGATAACTTCGCTCGACTGACTCTTTTTATCTCTCACAGGCTTCCTCAAAGTGGATTGTGATTCTCTTTCTTTGCGTTTCTCTGGTTTTCTGTACAAAGTCTGGCTAGAACTGGTTAGCCTGCTGCTAGTCGGTCGCTTCGTCAACGTAGTTTGACTATATGACTTATTTTTTTGAAGAGATGGTCGAACTTCGCTGAGAGTTTTTGTGGAAGCAGTTTTCTTGGCTATTTCCTTCTTGGGTTTTCTTGTTCTCTGTTCGTAGTGGACGTCGTGTTGGTCTCCGTAGTGCTTCGGAGTCCAGGGTGCGAAGATTGAGAAGCTTTTGGTTGTGCTTCTTACTTGGAGGTTTGAGGAGTTGACGGAGGAGACGTCGTCACGGGATCGGTTGCGCGTTATCTGGCCCGGGTTGGGGATGTCACCAACTGTTAGAGATTAAAAAAAAAATATTTAGAATAAAGTTTTAACATGAACTGGATATATCCTAACGATCAATTTTTTTTTAACTAATCTGATCCTTTATCCTTCACGAGCGGCCTTATATATGGGGTTCATATTTGGCAAAACAATCCCGAATCGGGCGAATGCACATGACATCTGGCTCGAATGACGTTTGTGCAAAGTACAGCGTGGAATTGAATAATCTTTATAGAGAAGAGGTCCTGTAATACCTGGTAATGATAAATAATGATAAGGCGTCGCAATTAGAGGAAAAAGAAACACGGAGGACGCCGCGCGGTGCAGCGGGGGAAGCATCAAGTTCCGAGCCACGAGTCAGCCAGGTGACATGTTCATTCGCCCGAATAGTACATGATATAGTACAACAAAGAGCATAGAAAAGAAGTAAAGTTGATGGTAAAGTCCTACTCACCAGTGGTGGCGTGGAGGTACACGACGCTGCGCTGGCTCTGGTGGCTGGAGTCCCCCTCGGTGCTACTCTCCCCAGAGTTCGTGGCCGGGGTGCGGCGACGGTGCCTGGAACCAGACCACAGGTTTAATGACGAATTGAGGGTCTCGCAGTCTAGTCTAGATACTAGACGAAGTCTTTTGGAAAATTAATTCTTACCTAAACCATATACCATGTGTTTTGTGCTGTTCTAAGTAAATATAAATAATGTTTTTTGTAATTTAAATGAGCTTATATTCAAAATATTTTTCGGAAACACTCGATTACATTCGAAAACACCCGACCTCCTTATCACTTTCCTTACGTATACATACTTAAGTATTATAATATTACATTATACACAATAGATTCTCGTTCCGCAGCCAAAAAGCCACTTTTTTATGATAGCTCTTCAGCCCTGCCTAAAACAAGCTTCCAAATAGGAGGCATTCGAGAAATCTGAAAACTGTGACATCAGATTCACCAAAATTAAAAACCTAAAGAGAAGTAACTTAGGTACTACTTTTACTTACTTCAAATCCCGGTTGACCTCTGGCTTGCTCCTTAGCTCGCTGGAACTTCCCCTCTCATCCACTCTTCTCCTCACGTCTGTGGAACTTCCTCTGTCTTCTACCCGTCTCCTCACGTCTGTGGAACTTCCCCTGTCTTCTGCCCTTCTCCTCACATCTGTCGAACTACCCCTGTCTTCTGCCCGTCTCCTAACGTCTGTAGAACTTCCCCTATCTTCAACCCGTCTTCTCACGTCTGTAGAACTGCCTCGTTCTTCGACTCTTCTCCTCACGTCCGTGGAACTGCCTCTCTCTCCACTTCTTCTCTCCACTCCCTTTAGGGTCTTAGAACTACTGTGGCTTCTTGACCTTTAGAAAAGAAAACATTAAATAAAATAAAATCATAGATACCTTTGTACTTGCAATACGAAACTTAACTAATTGAATACTCAAAAAAAACTTTTTTTTGTAATTAATTAACGACCTCTCAGTCCACGATTCAACAAACCAAAATATCTTTGTACCAATGTGCTCTTAGTAAGCTTTTTGGGTGAAAAGTTGTTTGGTTAAATAAAAGGCCTAGAAATGAATCAATTTATTAATGAGAGCTCATTAATTAATTGATTAATTTTTAGGCTGTCTGTTCTGATAATACCTGTCGTAAGGTTTGATGGGAGGTTTCGTTGCCATCCTGCCGGGCTGGCTCTCGTTCTCCGAGTTGCTGTGCTCGGTGATGTTCTGCAGGTTGCGCCGAGGCTGCTTGGGGAGAGACTCTCTCTTCTCCTCGCGGTGGAGGTTGGAGAGAGAGTAGCTCTTGCTGGAGATCAAGCTGTTGTCTATTTCATCCATACCTGTGAATGATCCAAGGTAACTTTGAAATCGAAATACTTTTTAGAGCTAACGTAGTCTTCTTCTTATCGTGTCACTAGTTCATTCGAACCAGTGTGGTAAAAGGATTTCAAGTGCACCTCGAAGAGGCTCCTTTCATGCACTCGACACATGTTTTCGAACTTTAGGTTCTACGACATGCCGGTTTTGCTCACGATGGTTTCCTTCACCGTTGCGAGAACGAGGGATGCATACATAGATTTTTTTGGACCGAAAAAACCCATTTACGCATGCCTGCCACCAGGATTCGAACCTGCGACCATCAGATCGCAAGGTAAGGGCCTCATCCACTCGACCACCACGTCCTCTCACGCTGACGTAGTAGAGCTGAGTACTAAAAGCATCTATATCCTTTTATGGATTTTATGGTAAGTATGGGGAAAAGCACCAAAACTAGTTGCCTACGCAAATGAGGTTCAAGATTCAAGATTCAAGATTTTTATTCGCTAGAACATAGTATACATAGTATGTTGTTAATAGTAGATTATGCACTAAGGGGATAAAGCAGTGTCTTATGTCGCGGGTGGGATATTGAACCCTGAGCTAACGAGGGACTCAGTTAACTCCTGAGCGAAGCGAGGGAGTTATGTAGAGTCCTGAGTGACGCGAGGGGTTCAAGCTACCCAAGACGAAGACAGGCCTTATCCCAGAGGAGCATACTCTACTTTTCACACCTTCTGCGAGGCAATAAAAAGCCAGGGCTCCAGCAGCGAACATGCACCGTCATTTGTTTCACAATCTTTGCAGTCGCGTCTTTTTTCTTTTTTTTATGAGTGGCCAGTTCGATTTTCGAACAAACCTTTTTACAGTGTCATATAGGCGTTCTTTTACTTAGAGTTTTCCACGAGTTTCCACACGAATTTGACGTTCCAAATTCAAATCACATTACAACCCTTGGGAGTTTCATACAACATTACCTCCCTTGGTAGGTAATGCTTTGCTTTACCTTGATGATAGCATGATATGTAATTGGACATTGTCGAGCAGATGGTGTGAAAAGAATATTATTAGTGCCTTATGTTCTACCATTTATGGTGTGCGAGTTACAGTGAATGAATATAATACTATTAAATGGTATTTAAATGTCAAAGTGAATTTAAATTTTAACGATACCTACTACTTAACTATAACAATATTAAACAGCACAAGTTACGGGAGTATACGCAAGATTATTATGAGGGACTTGGATTTAATTTTTGTCCTTATTCCGGCTAAGACTCCTTCCTCCTACTACACTGTTACTCGTTTGGGTGTTACTCGATGGGAACCACCAATCCTTCCTCTCCTGGCGGAAAAAAAAAACATCTTACCTGTGGTGGAGTTCGATATGGTCTTGCGAAGAGTCCCATGCTTGGCCTGCGGATGGCTCTTGGACTTGGTGACGGTGGAGTGCGAGACGGCGTCGGAGTCTGGGTCCGTGTCTCCGAAGAAGCGCAAGTTCTTTGCGGGGCTGCCGAGGGGAACTGCTTTGGATTTGGACCACTTATTGGGCTCAGCTTCTACGATGGTGCTTTCTTTTTCAACCTGAGAAAAGATAAATGTTTAACCTACTTGCCAGGAATGCCAAGAATAAGCACTAGGTATGCATTGTTTTTAGGACTTAGGTTAGAATGTTTCCATGATCGTCATAGTAGGAGTTTTTTTTATCACCAGGTCTTGCAAGAAAAGCGAAATAACTAGCTTGAGACTCTGTGTGTAAAAAAACCAAGGATCGAAAGTGCATAGTTCCACACCAGACTTCTTTCTAAGCTTTGTTTTGATCAAAAAGTTTAAGCATCAGAAGCCTTCTTCGCTTCATCTTGGGAATAGCAATAGGCAGGTTTCGGTAAGACACTGCGATGAATGAGATTTATCCTCGGCTGGTAAATAGGGAAAATTTATCAGCTGGGACAATGAGAAAATTAACAGATTAACTCAAAGCATCAGGAGATGGATTCACGCTGCGCGTAGTGCGGTATAGTACTGGTTCGAAAGAATTAGTGACACAATAAGAAGAAGGCAGTTTTCTGTAAGACACTGCGATGAATGAAAGCTTATTTGGGACGAGTGAAAATTGATTAGCTGTGAACTATAGGTTCTCAAAATACCTTAACGCTGGGCTTCCCCTTCTTCCTCGTGAGCCGGTCCAGGCTCTTGAACCAGCTGCCTGAAGCCGGCTGTCTTCGAGGAGGCGATGGTGTGGGCGTGGGGCTCGGCGTGGCTAGACGTCGTCTTCCTCTGTATCTCTCCGCCTGCAAGACCAGGGGTCAAGTTAGCCTCATGGATTGTTGTTGGGAGAAGATTGTTTTACAATGTTTTATCCACAAAAGAGTCGCTACTATTTGGGTACGATTAAAAACTAGCGTTGAGCTGAAAGGGGATCCATTGGTAAAATGTATTTTTTTTTAAATTATTTGTATTTTTTTGAATTATCAATAAATAATTGTATTGTATTGTATTGGTTCAATACAGTTTAAGTTAAATACTTTCTCGTTAGATCTACCATTTTTTTTTGTTGAGTGATTTATGAGAAGTTGTTGTATAACAAGCCAATTAATGTATTTTCTTTTGTTCTATTGGAGTAACTTCTGGCGTGGTATTCACCATGATTTTCTTATAGACTTGGCTTTTATTTCCTTTCGTAAACACGTAGTTTTAGCATTCTCTACCTACATCTCAAAATTTACCTATATATAAGTAAGTGACAGGTGGTTTCTATAGAACCCGAATCCACTGCAGCATCTGCAACTGTTCGTAACAACATCAGCAACTTGTGAAATGCGGAACCAAAACAACAAGTCAGAAATGCCAGTTTTACTATCGATGGGCACTTAATAGACTTTATCGATACGCCGATACAATCAGAGTTGTTTCACCAACGTTCGACTCAACAGAAACATATATTTTTTTTAAAGAAACCTAAAAGAAATACTTCTGCAAAAATGCTTCTACGAGTTAAAAGACTATTTCAATGAATCTTTTGGCGACATATAATTTAAATTTACCTATTAATAAAAAAAAGGCCCAGAACGGCGGGACGAACTTGACGCTCACTTACCAACCTGGGCTACATACGCCCTGAGCCGAAAGGAGTGGAAGAAGAGGTGGGAGGCCTTTGCCCTACGGTGGGACGATAATGGCTGAATAATAATAATAAAGTCTCGACCAGTACCTAAAGAGACTCTCGCTTGGTGGCTGGGTCAAGGGCCAGATACAAAAGGCGGTACTTTTGGAGTCGGCTCGCATGGTGAGAAGGTTCCTCACTCTGCAGCCCTAGCCACCAGCCGCTTGGGCTCTACTCCGCGGCTGGTACACCGTTTTTATTTTTTTTACAATAGTATTTATAGGCTTTTTATTTAAATAGTTTATTTTTTTTATAATAATGCTGTAAAAAATATATTTTTATGAGAAAAAATAATAAATATATGATATAAAAATAAATATTTATCTGTTTTTGCTTAAAACTATTAATATCGGCCCGCCTCTATTGATTGCAACTCCCCAAACGGGTAATATTGTGTAGCTGCTCTTATTTCTAGACAACTTATTAAGACCTCAGATGTAACCTACCTACCCGATATGGCATTAAATGACTGAATACTGAATACTGAATACAGAAATGAGGGAAAAACCGAATGTGATGGAGAATATTCTCGACTTGGGATACTGTTGCGAGCTATACATTTTGACTGAGGAGCACAGTAGGTACTTCAAAAATATTCAAATTATGGTTTTTTTTAGTACCGTTGAGACTGTTGGGAGGCAGGATTCTGTCTATATGAGTATCATAGTGCCACAATTTTGTCAATCAGGTATCAACATCGTGCCGCAATTCTGCCACCAAGCAGTAAGTAATATTGTAAGATTAAATGTGTTCCGATTAAAAGGGATTTGTTGGTAGTGAAATAACTGAGCTTTCAGGAAACTCCTACTTAGCACAACTAAATCAAACACTAAGTTCTACCACGACTCATTCTCTGTGCAATCTGTTCAATTGTGGAATGAGTTACCGGACTCCATTCGTAAAATGCAGTCACTGCCTGTGTTCAAGCGCCTGGTTAAAGATTTCTACCTTGAAAAATTGAATTTGCAGTCTTCGTAAACATTAGTTAGTGTAATATTAGGTGTGTTGTACATTAATATTAAGTACATATCAATTTTAGGTATTATTTGTGTATATCTTAGTAGTTTGTGATATTATCTTGCCTTTTTCTTTTTTTTTAAATAGTTTTATTTTATTTAATTTTTATAAAATATGTATTTATCTATGTATTTGTGTATATATTTGTATGTATATATCGTATATTTAGAATATGACTCACCCGACCAGACGCCGAATTCATATTACTCATCTCCATCCTAAGGTTGCCTGGAAGAAATCGCTTTTAGCGATAAGGCCGCCCATTGTAACCTCTTTTATTTTTGGTTGTTTAGCATAAGTTTTTGTTTCAATGTGTATGTTTCTCCGGGGTTTACAATAAAGAGTTTATCTATCTATCTATCTTTCGAGACTGACCAACCAAATATCTCTAAGAAGACGAGCGCTGTAACAGTACCGGGTTTAATTCGAAGTCTTGCGTCTTCTATTTTTTGTCACCTTTGGTAAAATGGTGTCGTCGAAGCAGTGTGCAATAACTTTAAGACTTAAGTAGGTTTTATTATCTGTCCTGTTTCAAGCATCGAACCCAGGATGTTAGCTTTGTTCTGTTTGGCTAAAGGCTTATTTACTCAATTGACAAAAAGAGTAAACAGGTAATTCCAAGGTTTGTGGTTCAATAACATTGTACCCTTTTAAAGCACTTAAGAGTTGGGGCGGAAAATAAAAGTGTTTTGATAACTGGAAGCTTAAATAAAAAAATGAAAAAAACATTCACTCACTCACACCCCTGCACTAGGATTCCCTGTGTCGCAGGTGGCATGGACACATACAAGACATCACGACATCCAAGACCCGAGAACAAACATTTTTGTTCGTCACAAATATTTGCCCCGGCCGGGGATCGAACCCGGAACACCAAGCTTCGTAGGCAGGGTAACTACCAACTAAGCCACGGTGCCGTCATAGGAAATGTAGGAAATGTTTCTATTTTCAACCGACTTCAAAAAAGGAGGAGGTTAGCAATTCGGTTCAATGTTTTTTTTTAATGTTTGTTGCCTCAGAACTTAGTTGTTTATAAACCGATTTGAAAAAATATTTCACTCTCAGATTGGTCCCATAGAAATTTTATCAAAATCGGTTTAATAGTTTAGTTATTAAATCAAAATAACTAAAAAACAATCTTTGAACTGAACAAAATTGCCTATTTTGCTTCCCTGTGACTTGTCAGTGGTGCCTACGGTCACTAGAACAGTCCGATTGAAGTCGTTTGTGTTATGTTTTGGTAAAACCTTGATTATATTTAATCGCACGTACCCACGTGAACAATCTTCAATTAATTTTTCAAGGTAGAGTTTGTCTTGACGTTACATTTATTAATAGAGTACATCAGTATTTATATTTTTTAAGTTATTATTACATAATCTAACTTTTGAATCTTCTTTACGACACGATTGGTCGAGTGGCAAGCGTGTTGGACTGCTACGCCAATGTCGCGGGTTTGTTTCCAGTTTTTTTATTTATTTCAGGATATATTTGTGTGATGGACATCGGTGTTTGTCCTGAGTCGGAGTGTTTTCTATATGTATTCTAATGTATGTACTAACAAAAACGAGTATTAAAGTATTTAATCAGTCATCTGGTTCCCATTATAAAAGTTTGGAGGTAAATGGCGTTGTGTGAAATTAATTAAAAAAAAACTACGAAATGTTATGTACATGTTACGCCTTATTGTATATTATTTTCTTAGTACCTTCGCGCTTACACTTCATAACAAAAATACCCTTGGAAAATTCAAGTCTCGTCGTCTACTGGTTTAGCCTGTAGGCTGTCTGTCAGTAGTTAGTCAGTCAATCAGGTTAAAGCCGTTTATATTTATTGATAGGTTTGGTACATTTAGTAAAATAGATTGTATTATTTAGCTCATTCTGTAATAAAATTTTGATTGATTGATGTACCTATAATTAATATTAGTGGGAAAACTAACTAATTTATTAATTATTCCTTTTAGGGTTAAGATGGCCAAAGTGCATCCGGAGCGCTGGCCAGGTTTGGTGATGAGTGAGGACAGACCGAGGTGAACTGGTCACCATATGGTGCACGACCTCTCGCACTGCACTCGCAGTAGCCGACTGATTCAGTTTTAACTTGGAATTCATTATTATTTTATTCGTCTATTATCAGACAAAATATCCATTATCATGTACACGTATAATTATCTTAATGTCAAAATGGAATTAATTATGATTTTGATTATACATATCCTCCCTTCGGCCTTGTAGGGACATTAACAAATAAATTGTATAAGTTATAATAAAATATAAGTATTTAATATTTTAAAAATATCCCAATAATTAATAAGAAGGAATCTTTCAGACTAAAAATGCACGCCTCCCTAATTTTTATCATAATACCTGTGTTAAACCTATGTTTTGGAAAAAAACTAGACATACATTTTTCTTGCAATATTTGTATTCAGTAACGGCAACTGATTATGCGAATTTTTTTTCAGGTAATTAAAAACTTGTGGTGTATTTTACGAATTTAAAAGTACTATAAAAATCTGATTTATAACCAGATGAACATTTAAAAATGACCGCGCAGCCTCTCGACCTCGAACGCTCGCCTCATCGACTCCGGAACCAGTCGATGTTTACGAGCGGTCTGCCAGTCTACCGGTCCACCAATTAGAGGGTTGGTGTCACCCGGTGGCTGCTTCATTTGAAACTAGGTGCTGTTTATCGCCTACTTTTGGTGACCTCTGAGGCGAGGTGAGTGATCGAGATGTGGGTTCGATTCCCACCGCGCAGTAGAGATTTTTGACACAACGTTTTATATAAAAACCTTTTATACCGGGTGTCATACGCCCACGGACGAAAAGGACTTTGAATAATGAAGTAAGAATGTTTTGCTTCATCGAAGAGTACTTTTCAACCGACTTCAAAAAAGGAGGAGGTTATCAATTCGGTTAAATGTTTTTTTTTATGTTTATTACCTCAGAACTTTGTTGTTTATAAACAGATATGAAAAAATATTTATATGAAAGGATATAGGTACTTCCAGATTAGTCCCATAGTAATGAAAATCGGTTTGGTTTTGGAATTTTCGGAATTTGGAAAACTTTGGTTTTGTCATCAAATCAAAATAACTGAAAAAAGTCGTTAAAATAAACAAAATGCGTATTTTGCTACCTTGTGACTTTTCAGTGGGCGCTGATGCCTATCATACAGGGTAACCATTATCCTAGTTTAGGTATCAGTAGTTACACTAAAACTGAACCTTGTTTACCTTTAAGCTATCTTTAAAAACTAAATTGCTTTTATATACTTTCCTAAATGTAATAAGGTGCCAATAAATCATTTATCATTTATATTAGTTCATAATATTTATCTACTTAGTACCTACACGTGACTCAAGACAAGATACATTAACTCAGGTGGGCTATGAGCCTTAATATAAGCCGCCAGACGGGCGCCTTCTCAAATTCCAAAGGACGGAATTTTTAATTGTTAAAATATGGTCCACTTTTTGGTTAAATACGTTAAAATCTGAGTTTTGTTAATGAGTTAAGTTTTGGAGTAACAAGATGAGTCAGTAGAAGACAGTCTAAATTATTGTAACCTGTTTTATATAATTATAGTGGTGCGGTCACTAGAATACTCCGATTAAAGTCAGTTTTTGTAAAATCTTGATTATGTTTTTTAAAGTCAGTATAGCCCTGATGTAGCATGGCCGTGAGACACCCTGTACAGCTAAAATCTTTGTAGGAACTCTTTAAGAGCCAAAACGAGGACATTTTTATTGAAAAAATTTGGAGATTTTTAGTTCGGCACGTAGGTAATTTAATTTATTTTGCTCTATGGAATGTATTTGGATTCGAGATTTATATTTCAACAAGCTATTTATTAGTGGACTCTACCTACCAATCGACCTTAATAGGAATTCATAATTGAAAAAATTAAGTCCAGTGTTTAGTCTTTAGATTAAGTAACTGAATGGGCATTTACTTAGATTTATAATCATGAATTTAGTGTAAGTATATTTTATAAAGGTTTGCTGAAATAACTAGGCATGATTTATACGAGTATGTATTTTCTTCTGTCATGAGTAAATAAAAATGAATAAATAGGTATCTGAATTCATGAAATAAAAAAAATATAAAACATTTAATATTTTATTCAGATACCTCTTGTTTACTACCTATTTAAATTTTAATTTTGTAAGTTGCTATGAAAATAAACAAATCCATGTACAGTTAGACGAATATTTAGCTATTCATTAGTGACCATCTGAGATGTGACGATGACGTTACCGTGACATTGACCCCGGGACGTTGAACCGGGTTTTTGCAGGTAAATTCAGGGACGTATTCAGAGCAGGGGGCAGGGGCATGGCTTAGTCAGATATATATATTTTACTTTATAACACATAAATTTATTTAGAGGTATATACCCATTTGTTTATCTTCAAAGAATGGAACGCTCGCTCCACCGCTGGCTTTATGCTTTATGTTTCCAACCGCTAAATAATTTTAAATCCTAAAGATTAGTGTAAACAGAAAAATAAAAAATATTAAAGCTCGGTAAATGTGCTACGTCCTACAAACCTACGCTGTCAACCGTATTGTCATTTTGTTATCAAATAAATGGCAGTCAAAGTAAGCTTATGGCCAAAAGTAGGTAAGTACTAACAAGAAAATAAATCTCCGAGTAGTCCTTACAAAAATTCCCCCCCCCCCCGAAAATCCTGAATACGTCCCTGATAAATGATATTTCTGACACTGAATTTGATGACAGACTCTACCATTGTGTTGTCAAAATTCTTTGTCTTGATCATCTTAACTCAAACATGAGATGAATGAATCGAAACAATTTCAAGTGTACCTATCTATCTATACTATAGATAGATAAACTAATAGTAAAAAGGTGAACTTAATGCTAAGTAGTATTATCTACCAGCTAAACCTTTGTGGTTTGTGGACACAAATTGCGTAGGTACTGCATGATATTTAATTAAAGAAATAGATTAAATTAATGAATGATTCTAATATTTTAAAAAGTACTAACTTAATATGTACATAAAAAAGAAATAAGAATATATGTGAACAGTTTGAGGCTTCCGTCGATTGGGACCACTAGGTTTTGGACCGCGGTCCCAAACGACGGAACGATTAAATTTAATTATTTTTCTTCCGGCGATTGGGACCACTCTCGAAAACAATGAAAAAATCTATTGTTCAAGACAAATACAGTACAGTCAAAGGTAAAAGTATTAAGAACAAAACTCTTTGATGGAAAAAATATTTATTTTTAAAAAATAATATAAAAAATCTAATTATAAACAATTATTAGAGGTTAAAATGTTTCATTTCTCTTTGATGAACTATATTTATTTTTAAAAAATAATAAAAAAAATCTAATTATAAACAATTATTAGAGGTTAAAATGTTTCATTTCTCTTTGATGAACTATCTTTATTTAAAATGTTTCTAATAAAAATATACACATAAATAATTAATTTAATATAATATATATAATAAATAAAGATTTAATATTTGAACCAAGTTACACTGCACTAATTGTATTCTCACATTTCAAACAAACATTCAGAAATGTGTCTCATAACCATCTAATAACAAACTGTTCAATGCAAATATTTCACCTTTTTAAACTGATAAGCTTCTTATCAGTGATTGGTCGAACGAGCCACCAAAATTCCCGTTTGGAACAAAAGGGCTGCATAACCTTGAGATCGACAGGCTAAATGGGCTGGGGTTAGAGAGGGATAGCATTTAATTTTGTTACAAACTTACCTGCGCGGCTAAACTTAGTGAACGGGCTGGTTTAAACTGTTAGCGCATGGAATAAATCCACGTCTAGGATATGAATAAATTTATAGGATGCACTTTTATTTCGGATCAGTATCTGACGACGACTGTACAATATACGTCACGTGGTTAGTGGTCCCAATCGACGGATTCAAAAATGTATTCCGGCGATTAGGACCGCGGTCCAAAACCTAGTGGTCCCAATCGACGGAAGCCTCACAGTTTGGGCGGTGTTAAGTCAACTTAACTGTCTACCTACACTATCCTATGAACTGGCTTGACAACATTTAAACCTAGCTTTAGGAAAATAGGGTGTATTCATTCGGATTTGATAAAAAAAAACATTAAACTTTGACGCAAAGTTACATTGTTACCTATAGTTTTATAAATAAAAGAAAACAATTTTCTTCCAGTTTAAAAGATGAGTGCCAAAAGTGATGCTACAAACTCATTAAAATCAATTTTAGCATTAAAAAACTGATAGCAATACATATATGATTAAATTTTCCTTCTCATTTAAAAATTTTGCAATTTTATCTCATTTACTTATCAAACTCTACTATACATGTGTTGTTTTTCAGAAGCCACCTTGGTCGTTGATAAAATCAATGGCACTATAAATAGTCGTCATGCAAATGGCCAAGTGCGAGTCCATTTAGATCGATCGATTACATGATCGATGATCATTCAATTGTAACTGCGAGTCATCCGGTACTGTTACGAAGAAAATACTTTTAGGAAAGACTAAAAGAAAATTTATTTTATACAAACTTTTTAGTTTTTATTTCAAAACGAGACATTTGAGTCCTGGATTTCGATAATCCATATTTTTTTTTTTATATCCCGATTTGAAAAAAATATATTTTTTGAGAGGTTATTATTTCCGATTGGTTGATTTATCAAAATCGGTTCAGTAGTTTAGTTTTTAAATCAAAATAACTGAGAATAAATATTTGAAGAGAAGTTTTTAAATCAAAATAACTTAAAAAAACCGTTGAAGTGAACAAAATTGCGTATTTTGCTTCCATTTGACTTTGTAGTGGTGCCTACGGTTATTAGTACAGTGCGATTGAAGTCAGTCGTTGTATGTTTTAGTAAAACCTTGATTATCATCATAAAACAAAATCGGTCAGTAGGAACATAGTGAGAGTAAAAACACATCTTAAAATATGAGGTTCGTGGGATTCAGGCCACTGGAATGATGACACACGACTCTGATGGCAACTGTACCGCACACGTGAGGTACCTAGTTTAGGTAAAGTCAGCAGAAACAGCTGGTTCAGGATAAATCTATGAGCTAAGTGTCAATGTGTCATCTTTTATAAGTTTTAAAATAAGTCATCAGTACTTAAAAAAACAGAAAAATATATATGTTTTGTCTAGTTCTAAGAATTTACGTACACTGGAATTGTGCTAGAATTAATTATGAAATAAAGATTTTTTTTTAATTGAAATTGGATTATGAGCTGAGTGTAGAGCAAAATTCGTAAGTAAAGCAAAACTCTTTGCCTTTAAATGTTGTCAAATCGTAAATTACACTAATTGACAGCTGAAGGTGCGCAAAGTACCTACGTTTTAAATAAAACGTGATGCTTCTAAGGTTACGCTTATATTAATTTCCCTCTTCATTTATAATTATCCTTCTATGAAATCGACTCTTATTGAGTAGGTAGGTAAACGCCAAAAATGGTGTTTTTTCTCCCAGGCGTTATTTTGTTACGTTGTAGGTATTGTATGTCTGTTAGTCTGTAGTGTAGGGTATATTTATGGGCCTATTGCTTCTCTGTAATATTAATTTGCCTGAAATAAATCGTTATGATTTTATTATATCTGATTTTATGAACAGCACGCTTTTATGTACTTATTAAGTAACTGCACCATAATAATGTAACTAAATAACATAGATTTAAGATTTAATTATAAGGTGATTAACCCAATTATGGATCTTTACTACATGACTGTGTTATCTGAAAAACAAATATAATTGAATTGAATTGTATGTTACTCAAGTGTCCAGCTGTTATGGTTATTGTCTGTGGTGTGTATGAGCCTCACGTCTCGAGCAGTTGTTCCAACGAGCGTGGCATATTCATGTTAATGACTGTACTTACTTATAAACACACCTTATGTAGGACCTTTATAGACCTTTTAGGGCGTTGAAGGCCTATTTGGAAGACGTGATTGTTGCCAGTTCATTTATTTATTACGTACTGTTTCATTCATTATTTTACTAGATAGGGCATTCATTTACTTCCTTCACTAAACAATTCAGCTACGTATTTAGGATCTTTCAATATTATAAATACCAAAGTTCGAGATGGATGGATAGTATATTATTTTAGATATGTATTTTAGAGTTTTAGTTTGTTCGTAAATCATGCCAAAAGTACGAAACTGATTGAGCTGAAATTTTGCATTAGGTCATTTTCATACTCACGGGCCAAGCTGCAAGCTGTAGCTTGTATTATTATCAATCAATCAATATCTATAAAAGACTTGATGCTGACTGACAGACAATGCACAGACCAAACCACTGGATGTAGAAACTTGAAATTTCGAGAGCATTTTAGGCATGCGCGACAGAAATGAATTACGTTATTTCGTAATTCAAAAAAGTTGCGGTCAGCTCGTGTTTTATTAAATTCAAAAGTTTGAGAAGATGGATTGATGTAGCTCAATCAAACCAAACGAAATCAGGTAGGCCACAAACATATCTCCATGAAACACAAAGAAAAAGTATGTAAAAAACACACACGAATGGATCATATCCCAAAATTAGAGGCTTAGTAATTTTGGGTTCTTGATGATGATAATAATTTAATCATTTCTCTGAAGGAATGACGGCATTGTGGGCCGAGCCAAGACGAGCCAGGCCAAGCTGTAAGATGAATGAACTTTACCCACGAATATCATCACAGTAACGAAACCTCGTTAACGTTTTAATTGTATATTTGTGGTTATTACAACTTACTAAAAGGTATTTAACGAACAATGAAGAATATTGTGAGATAACTATTATTTTTCTCACGGTTGAGATAAACAGTTTTAAATGAAGACGTTAAGGGGTTAATAAAGTTATACTAACAAAAAAAAGGAGGCGTACATTAAGGGGCATACATGATGGTCGCTACATTGTAATCTGTAACGGTAGGCCTAAATGCTCAGATTAAAAAAGCGCTAGGCATTAAAGGAGGGTTATAATAAAAAAAAAAAGATTTTTTTTTTAATCATTTAATATTTAAAAAAATATTGAGAAACAAATATTATTTTCGCTTATTGAATATAAAAAAATCCCAAATCAAAGCTGTTCTGAATGGGGTTTTCGCCTCTCTTTTCAAATATAGGTATAATTTATTTTTATACCATTAGCTAGGAAAAATAAAGATCCCAAAATACAAGTGGCTTTTTAAAAGCAAATGTTTTTACGACACGGTTATTCTCTAAGAAAACGGACGTCATTCGGGGAAAAGTGGACGCAATTCAGGTCGGTGTCTCAAGAAAAATTAGTACTAGCCTACCGTCACAGACTACAATGTAACGACAGCTATATCATTAAAGTCAAATACTTATATTTTGACCTATAAACCTCTTTGCCCATCCCAATGTGTGTGCTAAGCTAAGCTCTTACGAGTTCTTTGTCACACATCTGACACAACAGATAAAAAGTTTTATGTAACAAACTACTTCACTATGGATATTTATTTAGACATAACGAAAATGTGCAGTTGAGTAAACGCGGGGGCGACATGTGGGCTTCCGACTGCGTTTACACCTGAGGCTCGATCACGAACAGTTCTGACAATCGCATTAGTATCGTATCCGTCACAGAAAGGTTACCATTTTGTTTGATTCTTCGTGATTGGGCAACTGATCACGAACTTTTCTTAGGGATATAAGCAATACTGATAAAGCTGCGATTAAAAGTATTTAATATGAAAGATGTATTAGATATTATTTTACCTGAATGCCACTTTTGGTTAAGTATTCAACAAGGGTTACGAAATGAAACGTTATCCAAATGGGAAGTAGCCTTTCTGACAATCATATTTGTATTGTATCCGTCACAGAAGGGTTAACAGTGAATTTTGAAAAAAAAACATTATAAACGATAATCCTTCTGTGGCGGGTTCGATACGATTGTGATTGTTAGAAATGTTCGTGATCGGGCTTCAGAGCATACATGTGAGGGTGTTTGCGAAGTAAAGTGGCACCTCGAGTGTAATTATTGCAATACCTACATACATATATTGCAAGACAAGTTGTAAGTTTCTTACAAACAAATATTTTATAGAAGTCTTACCATATTGTTGTGTTCACATGTGGATCAAAGTATTATAATTATTACCATCTTATCCTAGCAGGAGATGACAATAACTATATTGAGTACCTTTTGAGTAAAAGTGTGTAGGGCAGCAGTAATTTGGGCTTGCGTTACTTTATAACCGAAAATAAAAAAGAAATACCCAATTATCATTTTTGAATTTAAAAAAAAAACGGACTACTAAAGATCCTTATTTCACATAAACATAGCAATATTAAATGACATAAAATTAAACTAAATCAAAATAGAATTAAAATATGTTAAATTGAATTAAAATGAATTAAATTAGGTATTCTAACTTTGTATTAGTTATCAAGTTTTTTGCTGATTATTTTTGTATAGGATAATATAACTTCAAAAGAGGTGCCGTTTAAGTTTGAGCATAAAAATCCACTCCCGAGAGGAGAGATTGAGGAAAAATTATCCCAACTGTTTGTAACTGCTTCACAAGAAATTCTATAGAAAATCCACAGAAAAGTGAAACAATATATCTACAGAATCTCTATAATGTCCACAGAAAAGTGAACCAATAAACGTGAAATGTAAGCTTGTTTATACGTCTTTATCTGCAACTTATTATAATATCAAGTCAGCAGGTACCAGGATGACAGCAACACACAGAGTGGATTTAGGGCAGGGTGGTTACGGGACGGGCGCACTGTTACCACTTTCACTTTCGTGCTGCGAGCCGAGCCCGCGACTAGCGGACTAGGGGACAAGCGGAAACGACTATCCAGGTAACCTATACACTTTTTGATGAAATAATAATAATAACATTTTATTTCAGAATCGCATACTCTTGGTTTGTCAATTGCCATATATGTAAATAGGGGAATTTAAATAAAATAAATTAAATTAAAACAAATTAGAGGAGAAGGGGGGCGGGACGAGCTCGTCGCATTCCGCCCAGACTGGACCAGTTTGGTACAGGACAGGGAAAAATGGAGGAAATGGGGGGGAGGCTTTTGCCCAGCTGTGCGACAGCGCAGGCTCCATATAATAATAAACATAATAAAACGAATTAAATTAAATCCAAAATAAATGAAATTCCCAAAAATGAAGAACGCCTGGACTGCGCGTGCACGCTCGTCCAGTATTTCATAAAAGTACAGTCGCTGTTCAGATGAAATGGTGATGAGGATGTTCGAGTAAATTGATAGAGATGTAGAGTTGAAAGCTGTAAATCGGAGTAATTGGATATACCCTATCTTCATCTAAAACGAGCTTATTGAACAACTACATAGTCGATTTAAGGCCCAGAATTCCGCGCACCGTTTCTCGCTCGCATATTTAAAGATATAAATTGACTGAGTATAAATTTCAAAAAAGTGGAGCGGACATTTTGTTGCTACAACCTTACGAAATATTTTAGTATATTTTTTGTTTTGATATGTTTAACATAAGCGAAGGAAATTGGGCAAAAATTCAGTGACTCCCCCATTCGTGCGAATAAACTTCGTGGGAAACGCAGAACCAGTCAACTATTTTTCCCTGTGAGCATAAATGTGCAACCGAGATATAATAGCATAAATTTAATAAATGATTTAAAAAATATATAATAGCATAAATGTCCGGAGGATTCTGAGCCTTCATTTCTCTTTCATAAAGCATAGACGCGCCCTATGTTTGACATTGGTATTTTGTGCAATGATTTTTACCCAACTTCGAAGGAGGAATTTTTTGAGTGTAATGAATGTTCTTACGAATAAAAAATAGTTTAGAGTATAAATATCCGAAGACAACTCTACCGTTTGACTCTGATGCTTGTAACTTGGCTCATCAGGGAGCAGCTTGCCATTGTTCAACGAACATTCCTAAGGTTTATTACGTTTAACTCACTAATAAATTGTTCGGTATTATTATCACAATATTTTAATGTATATATTATAAAATCTATAGTCATCATCATCTCCCTGTCCTTATCCCACACTTAGGTGGGGTCGGCACAACATGTCTTCTTCTTCCATTCGTCTCTATCAGCCGTCATTTCTGTACTCATGCCTGCTTTGTTCATATCCTCTTTCACACAGTCCATCCATCTTTTCTTTGGATTTTAAAATCTATAGTAATGTATTTAACTATCAGCTAACTTTGGTACCCAATTAATTCACGAACCTCCAAAATCAGTTCTTTGTACGTACAGAAAGGATTTATAGGAATAGCAAATTGGACGCGAGCTCAAAGGCAACCATAATGCAAACCATTGCAACCTAATTTAGTGGGTATCAATCTTGGTTTTGAAAGTGATCGTCCATGCCGCAGTTTGTTATGAGTTGTGTAATAAATAAGGGATAGTTACTAATGAAACTCGAAATTGAATCGGACGAGTTTACGATTGACAAAGTCACCCAATGCTTGTATATGGATTACTTTTATGGGTACTCGGAAATTGTGACTGTACCATGAGTAACTAAAAAGTAAATATGTAATAGTTAACAAAACGTAGACTAACTAAATCAATATGAGTCAAACCGACTGGTTCCTCCGAAGACAGAAAGTTCATTGATCTAGCTGACAGCCGAATGGCGGAGTTATGACATTGTATCGGTGAATATAAAAATTTGGCCAAGAATAGCAAAGGAAAGAAATACATAGTTAAAGAATCTTGGAGGAGTCGTTTACCGCCACAGATGGTCCTCCATACACTTTTTTGCATGTGATTATTAAATTGGACACTGTGATTCACTAAACTTAAATTGTATGATTTGTTTTAGACTCATCGATCGACATTATGAAAAAATTTGTATACTGTATTCTTCAGTGAAGTATGTGACTCTACTTTATACATTCATAAGACCTATCTGTAACTAACCATACTTGAGACACTAAATCATTAAATAATTCATTCGTTCATTCATTCATTCACTACGAAGGAACAATATATTTTTTAGTATGTATTTATAATATTTGTAGTTGGAAAATAAAGTTATTTTATTTTTACTTTATTTATAATATTGGTTACGTGTATTTTTTACAGTCAATGCCTCCACGTGCTATAATGATCACTAATTCCAACTGCTGTCCAAATCAAAAATGAAAGACTACCGCTGTTGAATAAGTTCATGAACTGACAGAGGCTAGGCTACAAAATGTGGTGTAAGGCTAGGCGAGTTCCAGTGGTAACTTTGAACCTGTAACCTTTACAATAGGTCGCCGCGGGGCGAGAGCATTGTTGGGTATGACAAGTGCCTTTGTTCCTCGTTTATTTATATTTTGATAGCGAAACAGTGCCCTTCAAATCGGAACACAGTAATGCTACACATTACTGCTTTACCGGTAGAGTATTTGGCACGGTGCTGGTAGGTTGGTACTCATCTAGAAGAAATCCTGCAGGGGATGTTTCCCAACTGTTAATGGTGATCCTTATAAGGCCTGAAGCTTTGACAATCGAGCTGGCCACGGGCTACAGATAAAGGCCCCATGTGTGCTACACATATCAAACTGGAAAGTGCACGAAAGGAGTCTCTTCGAAGCACACTTGAAATCCTTTCACCACACTGGTTTGAAAGAACTAGTGACACGATAAGAAGAAGAACCCGGAAAGGGATCGTCACCGTATCGCCTTTCGCTTCGCCGCCGCCGCCGTCAACTAGGCTTTAACCTAACGTAAAACGCTTATGCCTACTTGGACCAAACCATTGCTCCGTGACTCGCGCGTCGTTCGACGATATATACCTACAATATCTGCAGTATTCAAATACATAAAAATTCATGGGCTGTCAGCCGCGGCGCGGTTGCGCGGTCTAGCGGCGCGCGACGGCGCGCGACGTCGCGACGCGCAGGTTGCATCATACTCTGTTTGACGTTTGTTTTTTTGATTGAAATAAATATGATTTGACAGAAAAAGATAAAATTATTATGTAAATAACATTAATTAATACATAAACATAATTATTAGGTATTCTAACAAAAAATATAATATGCATAAGCATATCAGGCATTTTTGTGCGGTTCATGGATGCCAAAACAGAATAAACAATGAAAATTTGTCGCTTCAGAAAAACGAAGTTGTAAGTTTATTCCTTTAAATACCAACCTAATTACCTACCGACAATATACATTATCTATCTAATATAGTTTGGTAGACTTTCATCAAAAATTCGCTCAGGACAGCTTAGGACAGGCGCACACCTGGCTCGGCTTGTGCCTCACGAGTCGTGCCTCATTTAGGCCACGTTCGTGTTTTATTTGTGTTGTGCATGTGCTTTCATTCAGTCGCTTACATATAAAGGCTGCTTCCCACGGTGCGTAATATTTGCGGACGGACGCAGACCGCCCGCACCGACGCACCATGGGTAGCAAATTGTTTGTAGTTTAATGTAATAAAGTTGTTTTGCCTTTGGTTCCGATAAATGGATCATACTACTACTACTAATTATTTTTTGAAGTGAAAACTTATTTAGGTGCGCTAAGCACTTTATTTTGTGGGTATTGAATAAGACTGAGCTGTCATGCTCGGTTATGTAGCGCTCATTTGGGTAAAGTCGACTCGAGTCGCCATGATTTAGTTTTTACTCCTATACTATTGTGTGTTTTACATACACTCACATACCGTTTTTTGTTATTTGGAAATATAAAAGCATTTTCAATTACATACTAGTTATCACTGAAATGAAATGAAATGAAATTATTTATTTTGCTTGAAGTATGGTTACATTTAAGGTCTTAAACTAGTTTTGGTCTCGCACACTTCACCGTAAATACAGCATGTAAATAACTTATAAAATAGGTATGTTTTATAAAAATTTAAATTAATTATTTTTTTTAGTTAGATATTCTGTTACATTATAAAAAGATTTGTCAATAAGCCATTTCTTAAATTTACTTACAAACATTTTTGTTGGCAATTTTTTAATATCATCAGGAACGTTATTAAATATTTGTCCACACATTGCAAAACTACTCTTATGGTAAAGAGCAGATCTGGGTATCCGAGACAAAACCACTCTATCAGGATTTCTTACACATCTCGGATATATATCGCGAAATCTAGTAAACAAATCGGAATGTTCTTTCACAAATTTGGCCGCTTCCAAGATATACATGCTGGGCAGTGTTAACAACTTTAGATTAGGAAATAAATCCCGGCATGATTCCCAGGGTGGTATACCGACGATTGCTCTGATACATTTCTTCTGTGCAAGGAAAGCTTTATTTGCATCAGTAGAGTTTCCCCATAGCAGAACACCATATTTTAAAACAGAAGTTACGTACCCATTATACGCTGTCATAACTGTATTGTGGTTTGATGTTTTCCTAAGTCGGTAGAGCACATATACAAATTTATTCAGTTTTTTGCACACTAAGCTTACGTGTGCCTTCCAATTACAGTAACGGTCTAATGTAATACCTAGAAATTTAGTCTCTTTGACCTCAGTTAGACTCTGACCCCTAAGTTTGATACTGAGGTTTTCAAGCTTCCTTCTATAGGTACTAAATTGAATAAAGTTTGTTTTGGATGCATTTACTTGTAAATTATTATAATCAAGCCATGTTATTATAGAGTCAATAGTATTATTTATATCAGAGGAATAATTAGAAATGTCAAAATGAGAGTCAGAATCAGATGAAATTATTATAGATATGTCATCATCACTCTCAACAACTTTATGACATTAGACGACATACAAGTTATTTAACCGTTATTTATTTCTAGGCGTATCCTGTGGTTGCACAAAATTGGTCAAACAGATCTAATCAAATCTGAATCAAAACCAAGAAGTCATCGTGTCTGCTCTCAGCATTTTGAAAAATCAAATGAAAAAAAAAAGTTGTGGGTGTCAACTAGTACTAAATATTTTTCGCTCATTTTGCGAATGGTTCCTGTACTACTTTTGCTGAGCATCACCATCTTCACTAATGATGCCTTCTCATGGCCCGTGTTAACACAGGCCATCATAACACAGCACAGCACAGTCGATTGAATCAAGTAATACACGCAGATATGACTCAAGCAAACAAACCACGAACGAGGCCACAGCGAGGTACACGAGCACACGAGGTAAGTGTGCGCTTAACCTAGTGTGCTAACAAGTCGAAACAAAAAGACTGGGAATTGAAGCTCTTTTGCTGGAAATAAGTCGCTACAAGTGTGGTATGTTTAAAAAAACCAATAAGCATCTAATAAAATCGTATGTCTAATGTGTAATAATACAAATGTCATGTATGTACCTACATAAATTTATACTTTTATAAAGCTTTTATAGGTCTATGTGTATGTGCCTTCTTCTTCGAACGTTAAAAGTACGCACACCCTTATCTCTACACCTGACGTAAAGTGACATTTCTCGAGGGAAGCCGCGGGGTAGGTGCGGTTGGTGGGAGCGGCTGCCTTTATGTTAGCCGATGCGCTTCTGACGAGTAAATAATATGAACTTTAGCATCGTGACAATTGCACTCAAAATATCGTACTTTGATTTGCTACTTTGAAAAGAGTTCAGCTTCTTTATGTAATAATATTATTTATTCTTTGACCAAACTGTCAAAGTCCCTGAGCAATTACTTTACTCGCTTGGTAGTTCTTAACAGTAAATATTCTGACCGTTAAGAACTGATAAGTGAGTAAAGTAATTGCTTAGGAACTTTGAAAGTTTGGTGCAATTCGGCATAAGAGTACCACTTACCAGCGCGGGAGAGTCCATGGGTCCAGCAGTTCTGGACCTGGTCTTCCTTAGCTCGCTCTCCCCGTCCGAGGGTCGGTCGCTCTCCCTCTCCGAAGAGTGGTGCCGTCTGTTCTCTTCTCTGTGATTCTGGTAGATTTGCTCCTGCATTGGTTTTGGTTTGTCGAACCTGGAAACATTAATCGTCCAATGACTGTCAAAAGAACTGACGAGTGTTGGGTTCTTGGTACTCTACAGTAGGTAAACTTTTAGAACAAGAAGAATCCATGGAGCTACAATACGGTTTGCTTGCATTCTATGTACTACTCAGGCGAATGAACATGACACCTGGCTCGAATGACGTTTGTGCAAAGTACAGCGTGGAATTAGATAATCTTGATAGAGAAGAGGTCCTGTAATACTTGGTAATGATAAAGGGCGCCGCGCGGGGCAGTGGGGGAATCATCAAGTTCCGAGCCACTTGTCAGCCAGGTGTCATGTTCATTCGCCCGAGTAGTAGCTGGCATAAGTTATGATACTTTGATTGATAAAGGACGATAAGGCCCAAAATCCTGCGCGCCGTTATCTCGCTAGCACATATTTACTGCTACTTTATAAAATCTAGGTAGGAGAGAGTCCTACTGATGTCATCAAAGGCAATAAATTGCTTTATTCAACCGATTTCTCAAAAAGAGGGATTTCTAAATTCGGTTGTATTTTTTTTTTAAGTTCTTAACTTTCACCTTAGAACTTCTTCTTTTAATAACAGTCAAATTCTTTGTTTTGTATATTATTTTTTTCTTTCAGATTGGTCCCATAGAAATTTCATCAAAATCAGTTCACAATTTTAGTTTTTAAATCACATTAATTTGAAAAATAGGTCCTCTAAGTAAGCTATTATTTGGTTTTCCTGTGACTTTTCAGTAGTGTTTACAGTCATTAAAACAGTCAAATTGCAGTCGTATATTTTTGTAAATCTTTGATTATGTTGATGGTATTCATTATTTAACCTGCTGCTATTCGCATCTAAGAAGCAAACTGAGTCACCAACTAAAGGTTACCTTTCATCAAGGTTCCTGTACTTGTGGTCCGCATCGCTGTCTCGCTCGTCACGTCTCCGCAGCTCCTCCCGAGAGCTCCGGTACCGCGCCTCGTCGCCAGAGCATTCATAGTTGATCTTCTTCACGATGATTTCACTTGGCTCCGGGTCAGTGTACCTGCAATTGTAATTTTTATTCTGAACTAGTGAACTTGTAAACTTCTGAACTGTGATGCTCACACACTCACATTTCTACTAAGTTTCCCTGTGTCAACATAAATACACCACAGCACACAGTCACAGGCAACACAGGCAGCGTCCGAAACCCGACCAAATATCATCAATCAATCAATCAATCAATCAATATACAACATTAGTATTTGTTTATCCGAATCCTGAAATTAGTTTGCTCAGAATCGATAACCAAGTTAAATTTTGTAACAAATATTTATAAAAAAATATTTATTATAAAATTATCGTGGGTAGAAATAAAATAAATAAATAAATAGGTCTCGGCTTTCGCATAAACAATCATTAAATATATAAAAGAAAGTCGTGTTAGTTACACCACTTATAACTCAAGAACGGCAGAACAGATTTGGGTGAAAATTGGTATGGAGGTAGCTTAAAGCCAGGAGACGGACATAAGATACTTTTTATCTCGTTCGATTTATATTTTATTATATTTATATTTTTATTCCATGTTGGACGGATACCTGCCAACATGGACCAGCGACGCCCTTAGCCGCAAGGAGTGGAAGGAGAGGAGGGAGTCCTTTGCCCTGCAGTGGGACACAGATGGCTGAATAATAATAATAATAATATTTATATTTTTATTTCGTCACTATAAAACGTGGAAAGAATCAGACTTGGAATAACAAAACGCAAATGACAGCTATGTAATGACGTATAATGACAGCTATGTAATGACGTATAGATGACAATTTGATATTTGTAAGAAATCAATATTCAAACTATTTCTATTAAATAAATAATTAACAATACTATAAATTAACAAAATTGACATTAATATTTTAAAAAATATTCCACGGCTGACGAAGTCGCACGCGGGTCAGCTAGTAACCGTATATAAAAGTCCTGACTGTCTAACAACGCACAGACCAAACTACAGAACGTAGAGATACAGAATTTGGAGGGCATGTTCGTCAAGAAGTATAGGCGTGTACTTCTTCTTATCGTGTCACTAGTTCTTTCGAACCAGTGTGGTGAAAGGATTTCAAGTGCGCCTCGAAGAGGCTCCTTTCGTGCTCTCGACACATGTTTTCGAACTTTAGGTTCTACGACATGCCGATTTCCTCACGATGTTTTCCTTCACCGTTGCGAGAACGTGGGATGCATACATAGATTTTTTCGACCGTGTACTAAAAAAATGTATTATGTTAACTCGCAAGGCAAACGAAGTTGCGGGCGTCAGCTAGTACTTATATAAAATTATATGTTCACCACTCAAACAAGTGCGTTTTCCAGACAAGGATTGAACCCCAAGGAAGGGTATACTACCGACTAAGCCACAGGGTCTTTTTTTCGGATGGACGTTACTGCGTCACCGGACTCTAGCCACGGCACCGCCTTTAAGCAAAATAGTAGTTTTGCGCAAAAGTAGGTGCCAATTTGATGTATGGGACTGTCTCTCTGTTGTACGTAGTATCTTATTACTCTGTGGTAGTAAAGTGTACCTTCTGTAGTCGGAGTCTCTCCGGGCAAGATGTTCCGGGCTCTTGAGCACCCGCGTGCGAGTCTGTGGCACCACCTTCTCCTCCTTCTCTTTCTTGCTCTTCTTAGAAGAGTCGCGAGAGAACAGCTGTTTCACCTATAAGCAGAAGATACAATTATTCTTCTGAAAAACCTGCAAAGATTTTCTATGATACGAAATTAAAAGCTATTGGACTTACTTTCTCAAGTCCAGACAGCTTTTTAGCTTTTGGTGGCTTCGCACTAAGTTTGTTGTCAGGGCTGCTCGAGCTTTTCTCGTATCTATCCATCTTTGGGTCCAGCCGAGACCCGTCATCGGCACTCCTCTCTCTACCTCCATACTCTTTCTTGTAACCATCCCTGAAATCCTTCATGTACTCTGTATTCGCGTATATCTGTTCACCAGGATAGTTGTCTTCAGTATGCCTTCTTTCACTGTCCAAGAAGAAAGAAGTCTTCTGAACGTCATCATCACTTTCGTATCTTCTATTTCGCCTGTGAATCTCACCGCTGTCTTTACGGAAGTCATTTTCTATTCCAGAATCCACGAGACGATTGTCAAATCGACTAGGAGAGCGATCGTAATAATCTCTACTGTCTCCGGAATCGTGACGCCTGATTTTAAAATCTTCTTTATATCTATCCTTATTTTTTACTCTACGTAAAGAGTTGTGATAGGATTCTGTGTGTTTTGGAAGATTTGCGTACTCCTCTTCCCTTTCTTGCGCTATCTCAGGATTGGACGCGTAGTGACCTTTTCTTTTACCAAAATATTCATCTCTCACTTTATACTTTTGACCAGTTTGCAAAGCGTCATGACTAGAAGTGAGCTTTTTCGATCTATATTTCTTATCTTTATACTCATCGGGGGTGAGAACAGGTTTCACTACATTCGATTCTAGACTAGGAGGCTCGTACTCAGGTTCCGGTGGGATAACTTTCCGATTATCTTTAAACCTTGGTTCTAACCTCTCTACGAATCTACCTCTATCCACTTCATCTTTTGGTCCTTTTTGAAAGGCACGTGTTTCAGTATTATACTTTATTTTTGGATTATCTGAATCGAACTTGTTATAATCCTCAGTGATAGTGCTCTCAGCAAATCCATCTCTTTCGAGCGTATGGCGGTAATAGCGTGCTGTTTCATTTACATATCTCTCCGTTGCTTTCATTTTCTTTTCTGCTTCATAAATTGGATCTGTTTCCATTATATATCTAGTTATAGGCTCATCCACTATGACTTTCTCCCGTTCGTGTCTTCGAGCGTTAAGACGTGATTCTAAAAGTTGACGTCGATGACTAAGTTCATTAAAATCTAAATCAAGCTTCACTGTTTCCGGTTCGTAGCTTTTCTTAATGGTATCCATACCATCACCTCGACCTCTAAACTTGTCAATTAAATCATGCGAGTCATCTTTGAGCGAGGGATATTCGTTGGCGTATGTGGGCTCAAAGTCATCGAAGCTCGTCATTTTGAATTCCCTGAACTTTGGCTTAATCGGTGAATCTGTAATTTTAAATCCACTCGGATGTTTCACGTTACCGTTTCTATTGTGTTTGTAATCATATTCATACGAATGATTGTTGTGATATTTATATCGTTCTTCATATCCGAGTCCTTCGTCTTCGTCAGATAAATTGCTGAACTTCTCCCGTGATGATGATTTTTTTTTGTTGACAGTCTCTTTGTTATACTTGTCACCATCTCGAATGACTTGGGCATAAACTACCGCTCTGTCTGTCATTTTGTTGACTGGAGATGGGATCCTATCAGGACTGTTCCTTATAAAGATATTCGCGTCTGGGCTAACACTGGGTTTTATATAGGAAAATGGTTGGTTTACATTTCCACCATTAGGCGGTGCTAATAAATGATTTTTAGGAGGAGTGGACAGTTGGTCCTCTCTCAAAATCCTAACCATGTGATCGACAGTGTGCCCTCGGGTAAGCGGTGGCTTGTCTGGTGGTTTCTGGCTGCTATGAATCATGTCTCTATCGGCATAAACGTTCTCCTCTATCTTTTTGATGCTTTCTTTGATTTTATCTTTGACTTCAACTGGATTAATATTTTTAGTCGGATATGAATCGATTTCATCTACTAGCAGAGTTTTCTTTACGGCTGTTTTTCGTTTGGGAGTTTCTCCGATCGGTGGTGATTGCTCTTTTTCAGAAGATTTACCTCTTTTCGTTCGAATTGGAGGTTTAGGTTCTTGTTTCTCGGGTGTTTTAAATCTCGGCGGTTTTTCTACTGGATTAACTTTTTTGATATCAGACTTAATGCTATCCTTCTGAGACAGTTTCTGTTTTTGAAACACTTCAAGAGGAGGAGTTTTCTTGAAGTAGTCTTCTCTCGGAGAACTTTCAATTATTGGTGACAGTTGTGATTTTTTATTTCGCAAAGATTTAAGGAACTCTTCAGTCTCACTTCCAGATCTCTTTCGTATCGGTTTCGTTTGCGTGTTTAGTTTGGTGTTAGATTTTAGATCTGTTACGTCACTCTTGCTTCTTTTGACAACTGTTACTGGTTTTGTGGTTACTACGACTGGGTCTACGGGACTCTGTGTCCTCTGTGCTCTTCTGAAAATAGTTGAGAGCGATGTTCTTTCTTTTCTTTTTTTAGAGCCCACGTCACTTGTAGATCTACCTAGTGGAGTTTTTCCATCGGGTGTTGTTTCGTCACTGTTTCTTCGTCCCAATCTATCTTCTTTTAGTTTCCTTCTGTGTGGGAGGGAGAAGAACTTCTCTGGAGGGTGATCCGCTGTGCAAGTGACGCTTTGTGCTTGGGCTCGAACTTTGTTAGCTTCATCTATAAGTTCTTTTTCTGAGAGATGTGTGAATGGTTCTTTTCTCGTCGCTGGCGTTAGTTCCGATGAGGTTGCTCGCGATTCCCGCGGTTTACCTGGAAGAAACCACACATATAATTCAAAAAATTCACAGAATCACTCGTTAGGTCAGTTAAGGTTAAAATAACTCAGACGCTACGGATGATTGAAAGAAACATAATACCAGGCAAACATAAAAAGTTAGGAGTTTTTGAGGACGTTATTTTCTTAGAAGATGAAGATTAAACTGAGCAAAAAGTTTTAGTATAGTCTGATGAGCAATACATATAAAGTATTAGTAATTGTAAATATCATTAATCAGTCTGTCACAATAGGCGTTTTTGGAGTCCTCTTTTTTCCAAAAGTCCGGTTTACTCATTCGCTTTGTTTATGTTACGAGTCATTTGTTATCAATTCTGCAGTAAAGTTAAATTTAATTTAGTTACCTCAACATAAATGTAGAATAGAGATTGAAGGTATGGCATAAAGAAGAGAAAGAAATTTAGCTAATTTACAACGTAAACGAAGTTGCAGGTGTATATTATACCCATACTGATTTTCAGCTCAACCAATTCAGTAGTTTCGGAGTGACTGCGCAACGACCATCCATCTATACATCGTTGAAAACTATCGCTTATTATAATTTAGTGCGATCTAGATCAAGTTTATCATGTTTAGAGCGGTTTCAGATTCACCGCTCGTGTTTTGTTATTTGAAACGCATGTACGCGCGTATACGCACGACAAGACGCAAGAGATACTCGTTAGAAAAAACCGAGCGTAAACGCCGTTATACGCGCGTATACGGGCTTTGGCTTTTGATGTTTCGTGAGTACCAATCCGCTCATATACACGGGACGAAAATACGCTAGTCTGAAACCACATTCAGAAGCGTCTCATCTTTCTCATTATGTTATTATAGCTCATGAGTTTATTATTATCAAAAACTACAGGAAATCCAAACAGGTTACAACCTTACTTGAAAACCAGTTTAGTGCATGAGACAGTAACCAAAAGAGTCGCATCAGCCTAATGACGTCACGCTTATTTTTAGCAGTGACGAAGACTTTCAAACCAAAAGGCTTTTTTTATCGTAAATTGTTTGTAAAATCGTGTTGAACGTGAGCTTGATAGCATTCTCGATTTTATCTTGGATTTTTTTTATTTTATACAACTTTTAAGGATCATTTGTATGCAGTAGTAAAGGCACGAGCTTGCGAGTTGCTTTAAAGTCAAGTGCACCAGAGACCCAAAAATGTGCTTGATTTGTGACTTAGTTTTTGTACAGATTTAGTTAATGATTATCGAGAAATATATTTTATTTGCGGTGTTCTATAAAGGTTTCTGTTTCAATTGTTCCTAGTTTAAAGATACCTCTCTATAAAATCATACATACATATTCACTATTTAGAAAAAAACTATGTTATCATTTAAGGTACCTACCATACTAATATAAGCTTAATTACTTGATATACTTCTCTATTACATAACATAAACATTCACACACTCACACCCCTGCACTAGGATTCCCTGTGTCGCAGGTGGCATGGACACATGCAACACATCACAACATCCAAGACCCGAGAACAAACATTTGTGTTCGTCACAAATATTTGCCCCGGCCGGGGATCGAACCCGGAACACTAAGCTTCGTAGGCAGGGTCACTACCAACTAAGCCACGGTGTCGACGATGTATTATTCCTCTATTATTCCATAGCCCGACCTTGATAGTATTATGTAGAGCTTTTGCTCTACATTATATTACATAATCATAGAATAATACTAGGTTAAGACATGGCAAAGTGTTTATTATAATACGTCTAAATAAATAAAATATCAAATAAATAAATATTTTGGACATTTCACACAACGCCATCTAGCCCCAATCTAAGCAGAGCTTGTACTATGGGAACCAGGTAACTGATACAATACCATGTTAAATATTTTTTTTTCTAAATAGATACATAGAATGCATAGAAAACACCCAGATCCGGGAATCGAACCCGACACAGCGGCGTGGCAGTCTGATACACTTGCCACTACACCAATCATGTCGTCGTCAAATATGAAATATAGAGGGTTGCTTTTACTCGATTGAAACTTGCCACTACACCAATCATGTTGTCGTCAAATATGAAATATAGAGGGTTGCTTTTACTCGATTGAATATTAGATGCTTAAATGTCGATCCCGCGACATTTATCTAAGCAACAGGCGGCAATCTAAACGACCACGTTAGTGTAATAGGTTTTATCTCGACGATACCATCTCCGAGGCGAGTTGCGTAGGAGTGCAGCGCGGCCCGCGGGTTAGCGAGCACCGTTACGATGACGGCATAATGCTCCCAAATTGATATCTTATTGTATTCAACTTTTTAGGTATCTGCTTCTACCCCTATTTTATATGAAGAATGGTTTATAATGGTGTCCTCAACATTCGTACCAATTTTCAGCTCTGTCCAAATTATAGCAAGCTTTTTAGAGCTAAATTGACCGGAGTGGAAGTGACGGGATGGGCTGAACGGGAAGCCTGTTCTTCCCAATTTCCTTAAATATACCTATGAAAAAAAATAGTGAGGTTGTAGCACCAAGAGCACGTTTTCACTTTTTTTTTATTATACTCTGTCAATTTATATCAGAAATGAATGTAATTTTGGGCCCTATAGGCAACATTAGTCAAATATAATATTATAACTCAAAACTGACGAGCCTTTTGTGGTTTGCTGTGCAGAAAACAAAGTCAGTCAAATCAAATTAATAAGTTCTAAATTTTTTATTACAGCATAAGCTAACTGCTACAATCTATATATAGGTATATTTCAAAATTTACAAAAGGAAACAATTGGGCCACCCATAGACCGTTGCAAACGATCTATAGGTAGCTCAACTGCTCCAACTCGATACCCGATGGCAGCGTGCCGAGGATACTGGCTGCATTGCCTCTTTGTATAGCAAGGCTTATTCTTTGGCCCAGATAGCTGCCAGCCCTCTGATCACGCGTCGCTTCGACCAGACGCTCTGACAAAATTTTAAAAACGCGGAAGGCTCCCATTCCCCATGGACCTAGGGTCTCGACCCCAAAGGGCTCAAACATGTAGTTCTAAATGTTTTTCAATTACAAAAACTATCGCCAAAAAACTACCTGTACTGATGCTAAATATAATATTATAATACCCGTGGCAAATATTATACAGACTACAAATAAATTACCATAAATATATTAAAACCTCAATGTAGTAGGTATTAAAGACGGCTGCTAACCTGTTTAAATATTTTGAAACTTGATTCCATTTTCTGCGAAATGTTGATATCTACATTACACTTCGCATCTTCTAACTGGTTAAACAGTTACATTTGATTTGACAAATGGTCACGGTTATCTGTTCCTCTTTGATCAAGAATATTTAACAGAGCAATGCGCTTTCGGGTTCAGCTGGGCTATTTGTTAAGCTGTCATTAGTTCATCATCATCGGTTCCTCCACAGTCCGGTTTTTGACTGACTGCAGGTAAGGGCCTCAAGTGTTAACCCTTCGCCCTGACTTCAACTCTCGGGGACAACAATCCTCGGGTCATTGGGCTTAGTCCTTCGTGCCATCTTGGCTTCGTTGGACATTTCGTCGGCCAGTCTGCGGTTTTTGTGCCGCTTGTGGCTTGACGGTGGTTTCTCCGTCACTGTCCTTCTTCAACCTCTCCAGTCGGTGAGGTTGCAGGGTCCAGGAGTGTCATTAGTTCTCGTTATCGAATGGTACGTCAAATCTGACAGAAAATGGCCGACCTCTCGAAGCCGATAGCGACAGAAATCCTATGGTGACGTCATTTTTTTCCCAGTCTTGACTATCGAATTCGATAACGAGAACTAATGACAGCTTAATGAATAGCCCGGCAGATCTAAGCTGCCAAATAATTGTTTATTTTGCTGTTACTGCTGCTTTATTTTTATTTTTATTTATTAGAACAACAAACAATTACACTAATATATAAACTATAAGCAGTCTTAGATATTTATAGTATCTATTACTTGTAGTGTAATCAACCCCGTTGTACACATATTACTAAACATAATGGGCTATTAATTAGGTAAATTTAAGAAGATTTAAGAAGAAAAGTATCGTTTGCGATCAGTGACATTTGTAATAAAAACAAATAAAAAGGGGCCAAGTAGATTGCCTGGGGTGACACCGTAATCAACGATAAAGATATGGATGGGTTTATTAAAAAAAACCTCGTCAATTTATTGTAAATGGCAGAAGTGTGAATTATTTTTGCGGTATGGATGCTTAATCTACATAAGTAAAGTCTTCTTCTAATAAATTATTTTATTTATGAAAATAATGACCCATCCTTGCTTTTCCTCAACAATAAGTTTATTCTATTAAATATACCTACGTTATTTTTCACATTTCACTGTTTATACAAGTGGTGAGTCAGGCAGGTCTTTGGCATTTTACAGACTTGTAAGGCAGAAATGATATTATTTGAGCAATAACACTGACTCCAACGCGTTTGTAAAATCTATTAACATTTAAGATATTTGGATTGGGGCGGTACGGTGTCTATCTGCATATTATTCAACGTATTTGTAAGATTTTTTTAAATACTCGTATTACAAATTATCACATACTAGATTATTTTTTTGAACATACTCTATATTACGTTGTCTCAATCCAATAGATGTAGAGTTTCATTAGTATAGTAGCTAGCGATTGATGATGAAATAATAAGGCTAGCTTACTCAAAGTTGACAAGCCTAGGTGCTGTTTCCTCTATCTCGATTTGTTTGAGCCAGTAGCTTGGCTCTGGTATTATTAAATCCCCCAAAAGCCTTTTTCAAATCTTCCCTAAAAATCCCTACCCTGAAAATCCTTTTGTAATAAAGTGTACAATCATTAATTTTACCCTTTCAAATTTGAACCACCAAGAGAGACCAGGTTAAGTGGCAAGTGTGTTAGACTGCCCGTGCCGGTGTCGTGGGTTCGATTCCGCTCAGGAAAAATATTTTTGTTATGAACATCGGTGTTTGTCCTGAGTCTGTGTATTTTCTATGTATTCAATAATATTTATTTACAAAAAGTATACGTATTCTAACAGTTATCTGGTTCCCATAATACAAGTTTGATTAGTTTGGGGCTAAATGGCGTTGAGTGAAATATCCGAATTATTCCCATCTGTCACCCTACTCTGTCCGTCTAGGGTGACAGATGAGACAAAAAAGTTCTATTTGTCCCACTGTTGCTGATAGGGGGACAGATGGAACTTAAATTTTAAAAGTTCTATTGGTCACAAGGGGACAGATAGAACTATTTTATTCCCGTCTATCCCCCCATCTGTCCAAGCATTATTTTTATTTATTCCAATGGCAAATAAATAATGGCTCTATACCACGGCTCATAAAAATGTTACAGATAGATAGGACCGACCTTGCAGGCTGCACCAAGCCTACGTATAAAATTCTCAGCGTCGACCTTCGAGGCAAGTACCTACTGAATGCTTCACTGAACCCGTATAATGGATGTTTTGTTCTACTTGATTGTAATTGGTATTGGCTATCAATTATTGTATCTATTTGGGATTGATGCATCATGTAAGGAGGCAATACATACATTGATTACATTGTGTGGTCGTAGAAAAGTTGTTTCTGTTGGTCGCTTATCTTTCGCTGTGGTTTTCAATGTACTGCGCAGGAACTCTAGATCTACATAACTAAGTATAGAATTACATTGTGTGGTCGTTGAAAAATTGTGGCTGTTGGTCGCTTGTCTTTTGCTGTGGTTTTCGATGTCCTGCGCTCGTACTCTACACTACATAACTAACTGTAGAAGAAATATTATAAGATTCAAAAGCGTGAAACACTAAAGTGACTACCGTTGTTAATTGGTACTTTTAAAATAGATTTTATGAAGTTGATTGACTGTTTTTTTGTTTATTTTCTAATCAAGGTTTACAAAATCATACAACAACCGATTTCAATCGGACTGTTCTAGTGAACGTAGGCACCACTGAAAAGTCACAGGGAAGCAAAATACGCAATTTTTTTCGCTTCAACGACTTTTATTCAGTTATTTTGATTTAAAAACTAAACTACTGAACCGATTTTGATAAAATTTGTATGGGACTAATCTGAAAGTACCTCTCAAAAAAAATATTTTTAAACAAACTAAAAAAAAAAATTGGTTGTCTGTCTGTAACTATACAACTTTACTTTAACGTGACTACCAGCGTAAAGGGACAACCGTCGGTGGGCGTTACCGGACAATGACTTCAATTATTTCGTGCATGCACCCGGCGCGGCGGCGTTCATCGATTTATTAGACTTAGTCACGTCAAAAACTGAATTGAGAACCTCCTCATTTTATGAGGCCTTTTGAAAATTGTATCATGACTGATTGACTGCAATATAGACACTAAATGAACCCTACAAGACCCTTGGTAAGCACACTTCACTGGTCTCCCCGACACCTAAATAATCAGGTTTTCAGCAAGTTGGCCGCCCACGTGATCGGAAGCTGTCAAGGTCCGCTGCCCACACCACTGACCGTCTTTGTGTATCAATCAGATGGTTTAGCACCTGCATCTTTGTGCTGGGTACACACGGGCGAAGGTGAGCGGGTGTTATGTCCGATGGGCAAAAAGTCCTTACTTCCTTCTCATGTATCTGAGTCAATTGAAGGCTTTGGAGTTATGAATGAATGAATGAAACTTTATTTGCGTAATACAGGTACATTGTGGTCTTAGTTTAAATTAGAATCACTGCATCAACTTTTGTCGTGCAAATACTTAAAATTAGAGGTAAATAATTGTTAATAAATCTTACATAAATTGCTAATACAAATAATTCGTTTAATTTGTAGCTCAGAGCTTGTACTATATAATATGTACTACTAGATAACAGTTAGAATACTTAAATACTCTTCGATTGTTTTTTTCTGAAACACACACAACTAGTCTTAGATATATTTGATCATTATATTTACTCGCTGTGTATACACATCGCTAAATCACTTACATAAAACACTTCACTCGTGTATTCATAAAGATTTATTCATAGATCGTTCAAGGCGACTTTATGTGAAAATTAACTCAAGGTAGAGTATAACATTTTAGGCATAAAGTGCTTCCGTAAAATACAGGTAGTCATATAATTTACAAAGAGCGGTGTTTTAGTCCACCTGCAAACGAGTCGCCGACTATAGCGACCTTACGATATACGTGTAGCGCTTCAGTGATCAAATGTATGAATCTGATAGGTAGCAGCCAGCAACCAGTTTGCGGAAGCACTTAATTAAACTGAAGTTTAGTTAAATTGATTTGATTTAAAAGCTAACTGTAAAATTTGAATTGATATTAGTATTTGAATAAGGATAATTTATTATAAGTTGTTAAGGATATAAGGAGTGAAGTTATTATTTCAATGCTTATAAGGATACAGTCATCTATCTAAATGGTACATTAGATACAATAATGGGAATAATATATTTTTACATCCATGTATTATTGTAAATCATTGTTCAAACGATGACTTCAGAAGAATTAACAAGGTAACTGCGAACTCCAAATATGTAAGTAGCGCAGTGGGCGTTAATACCATATCTATGAATGCAACTGCCTTTAAAGTAAACCTTAGTGTTATACAGGATGTACAGTCAGCTGCACATACATGTATGCTCGGGAAGGTTTTAGCGCTAGTAGCTCTATCTCAATCATCGTATACTACTCGGGCGAATAAACATGACACCTGGCTTGAATGACGTTTGTGCAAGGCACAGCGTGTAATTGGATAATCTTGATAGAGAAGAGGTCCTGTAATACTTGGTAATGATAAGGCTTCGCAATTAGCGGAAGAAGAAACACGGAGAGCGCCGCGCGGGGCAGCGGGGGAAGCATCAAGTTCCGAGCCACGTGGCAGCCAGGTTGCATGTTGACTCGCCCGAGTAGTAATCCTAGCAGCCTAGCAGACGCTGTGATGGAGCCTTTTTGTGTCGGGTGCACTGTTGAGGCACACACATAGCAACTGATACTTATAGATTAATTATACCTTACCTGGATAAGTTAGAAACATATATTATTCTACCTAGCTACCTATTTGCTGTCTGTCGTAAATGTAACCGATCTCTGTGTTTATTCTGTCCGCAGCAATTGTTGTTATTATGTTCCTTATATGCAGTGTACTTGTACTACAAATAAACATTTTTTATTTCTTTCTTTCTAATCAACAGTTTTCTTTTGTTTCTCTCTGCCCCCAAATCCTACGCTACACGCCTAATACGCTTATAGAAAATATAGTCCACTAGATAGTTTAGAAACAGGACCAGAGTTCGCGATCTTGTACATTTGGTACTTCAAAGCTTTTACATTTATATTATACCTACTCCTAATTTTGCAAAGACATTCTCTTTCTGACAAGTATTCTCACTAGTAAGATGACTGCATTATTTTAAAATGCTTGCGTGCACTTTTCGTTGCAAAATTAAGAGTCATTAAAGACGAAAGCTCGGGAGTGTAAACATGTCTGTGCAGCTGACTGTATACATTGAAATGTAAGATGTACATTTGAATATATCTAAAGAGGGTCACACCACCTACATAACACCTAAGGAGAATACTAATTTGTGTAAAAATAATGTAAAAACCCACATTCATTAAAAAAGCCTTCATAAAATCACGGTAAAATTTATTGCATAAAGTTTAAAAGGGACTTAATATCGATAATAAGTATTTGGGCTTATGTTTAGTGAAAATAGCACCATAGAATGATAAAGTATATTATTACATCATTGATAGCCGTATACGTAATGAAGTAAATTGATAAAAGACACAATAAATCTGCAGTAGAGGATCAAGATGTATATCCAACAAGTCAATAAGATGCTACTAATCACCTTACCTAAGTATAGGATTGCTTATTAATTGGGCGAGAATGAAGATGTGTAAATACTAATTAACTAATAAGTTTATTCTTAAACTCATGGTTGAGATTGAATGATTGTCATCATTTCAACTGGTGGTTATTAGCCCAAACTTTAAGACTATAGTTAAATCATATCATGAATTAGGTGACCTTCTAAGGCCCTAGAAAAAACTTTTTAGATTTATGTGAAATTAATTGTAACTATTTTTTGCCAAATCTACTAAAGTGTCAACATCCATTGAACTTATTATGCCTCACAGCTTTTTTTATAATATTATACATTTAGGTACGAACAAATTGTTTCGAGGACAATGTGAAACAATACTTTTGATTTAATAATTGATTTTAATTTAGCTTGTATCGTAACTCGTGAGTTCATAAAGGCCCGTTACGAGTCCATAAAGATAATGCTTAAGTAGGAACATTAACGACTGGTGACGTAAGGCGGTGCAATATAACAACCTACCCGATTTGCAACAAATCTCTACTTGGCATCGTTATCGCCAGACAAATCGTTTCAATATGCATGTATCACAAAGTCTATATTAAAATCACGAAAACCAGTCACGAGTCGCTTTTATTGCTGATTACTACCAAATGTATCACGGATTTCAATTAATCAATGAACCAATTGGCAGCGAAAAAGTGATAAAGTTTGGTTGACATGATTAATGAAACACCAAATCTTAATGGGTATAACGTACTACCTGATTGATTTAAAACACAAGAATATTATTTACAATTAAGATATAATTTTATTTTTTATCGCCTGTAAAGAAAAATCTCTGATTTTATAAGGTTATTGTTTTTCTATGAAGAAATTGGCAAATGAAACATAATATTGTAATAAATCAAACAAAAAATAGTATTCAAACTTTTTTCAGATTCGTCTGTGCCTTTCGACAAAGTTGACCACAAAAGGCGCTCTTGTATGGGTCAATGCCAGATGAAAACCGGCTGTGTATGTACTCATACCGTCATCTCAAGCCTTTTTTGGCAGCCTGAGTAGCGCCAAGTCCAAAACGCACCCGCCCCCATACCGCGACTAATGACTGCCGCAGGGTGACGTTATTGAACCACTTTTGTTCATAGTGGTCGCTTTTCGGCGAGAAATAAAATTGAATCGATGGAAAGATTACATTGTACGTTGTAATCGGTCTTTATTGAATTCGCTGATAAAGATTTCAATGGGTAATTATTGTTTTATAAAAGTAAATGAGAACCTTTAAAATGACCTAATGATCTATTTAAGTTTCATGCAAAGAACAAATTAGAAAAGGTGTCAGTCACTATCTTTGCATAACTTTACCACAATTGTTATTATCTCGCTCAATAGATAACTCTACATAATTTTAGGTAACATAATTAAGTATTCATTTTAGAACTAGGAACTAACTAGAACCTTAGTGGTATTTTAGTTAGTTCTTATTCTTAGTTCTTCCTAGTAACTAGATTAGTTTATAGGTTTTTTTTCATTTGTAAAAGGCTTAGTTCTGACTGAATAAGAATCAGCCTGCAGTGTAAACCAGTGTATGTGAAAACTTAAAACTTAAACGATGTTCATAAAATTGCTCATTAAATATCCAAATTCAAGTAATTTTGGAATACTTTAATATATTTTTTTTATGATTTAATTTCCTGAATCCCACTAATATTATAACTAATATAATATAAAATATAAAAACTAATATTATAATTATAACGCGAAAGTTTGTAAGGATGGATGGATGGATGGATGGATGGATGTTTGTTCCTCTTTCACGTAAAAACTACTGAATGGATTTTAATGAAACTTTACAATAATATAGCTTATACATCAGAATAACACAAAGGCTACAATTTAATATAATTAAAAGTTACCTGCGCAGACGAGGTCGCGGGCATCAGCTGGACTAAATGACTGACTCATTGTTCTCCTAGATGAAGTCGCGGGCACCAGCTAGTCTTTCATAAGTCGTTAGTATTGTATGTACAACTGTCAACAGCGTGGGCAAGAGTAGGTATGGTTGTAGGTTTAGAACAGGAAATGTGAATCACTGTGCCGCGTTCTAGGAAATTATTGATGGTGATTCTCCACGGTTCCATGTCAGCTGATGATTGATAAGTCAAAGATTTTTCCTTTGTCTATAATATGCTAATGTTTTATCATGACAGATTCTTATTTACCTAACAACGCCTATTTACTATTGCTGTGTCCTTAGTACTTAGTTATAATCATCTCTGAGATTTTAAAATTATTGTAATTTTCAACATCTTTTTATAGTTTAGTAAGATTTTGACATAAAAAAGAAAGTGTTAAGAACGGCTACGCAGTACATAGGTACTTTTTTCTAAAAAAAACTGTTATGATTAATTTGCTATTAGAACTCAGTGAATTTTTATTATGTAGGACTATTTACTTACCTAGTAAGAGAGACCTGTAATTGGCTGTTATAACTTAGTTAAGATATCCATAACCTAAAATTGTAGCTGTTGGTTTTTTCAATGAATAAAATTGTCACTGGTTGTTTTCCGGCCAAATGCGTGTTAATTAGAGTTTATCTTGAGAGAGCTATCCAATTATATATTTATAATTAGTGAAATCAACAACTATCTAAACTGAAACAAAGCTCTAAACTAATCGTAACTTGCCCGCGGCCAGCAAATGATATAATATTTACAAACTTACTCCACAATCGTTATTACAAAATAACGGTCGTTCAATGAGAATAATTACAAGTTGTTTGACCGAACATTTGTAGACACGACACACCCAAACAGTTACATAATTATCGAGTAACCATATTACAATCATACACAATCGTTATTTGTAGACTTTCGTGATTATCATACATAGTAATTATTCATACGCAGATGAATAGCCTATGATATAGGTCCCTGCTATAACTATATTATAGTTTGGTTTAACTTGGTTTTGGTTAAATTGCAACTACTTATTGAAAATAAAGATCATAAAAAAATTCGTGAACTGTTGAAATTGTGGGATACTTTGTGATGGATGACACTGCGCAGCAAAACTCTGTCGGGTCGTGTCCTTATGGCAGCATAAGTCGTGTAGAATATAGTTAAATTGACAAATAAAATTGTATCTTGTCTTATCTAGTAGCGCACAAAAAGAGCTTCTGTGAGGCGCACATGAAATCCTTTCACCATACTTGTACTGGTTCGAAAGAACTAGTAACACGATAAGAAGAAGAGAATATTTTCTAGTTGTAACAATTAACTAAGTCATCAGCCATTAGGCGGCTTGAAAACTCAGATCCCAAACCACTAATTCAGATGGTACGAGACGATAGGAGAAAGGCTAAGGGAGCTCCTATCAATATTTGTACAGGTTTTTGAATTACTCTAGGCATGGACGAGTTTTTACTTGTCTCTGCTATAGGTAAGAAAAACTACGTATTCTAAGTAGATATTTCACGACATCGTCTCTAGGCATAATAAAACTAGACATTACTTAATACGAATGTGGCCGAGTCATTAAATAATTAATTCACGTATTTTATAGCCGGTGTTGTAAAATAAAGATTATTGGAAATCGATTAGCATCTCAGAAATCATTAGAGAACCAGTCGTTAGATTCAAAACTAGTCAGACTAATCCCAATAATGATGAACATCCTATTGATCCCACTATAGGTATTAAAAAGATAAAAGGTTGCGAAGATGTATCAATAATAAATAATAACAATAAATATTTTGGACAATTTACACAACGCCATCTAGCCCCAAACAAAGCAGAGCTTGTACTATGGGAACCAAATAACTGATACAATACTTGAAAACTTTTTTTGTAAATACATACATAGAATACATATAAAACACCCAGACTCAGGACAAACACCGGAGTTTATTACACAAATGTTTTTTTTCCTAAAGCGGGAATCGAACCGACACTGGCGTGGCAGTTGCCATTCGACTATTCGTGTCATCAAATCAATGGATGTTTGTTGCTATTATGACAAAAATACTAAATTGTTTGAGCAGAAAGTTGGTATGAGTATCACTATACTATATAAACGAGCTGGAAAAGAATATCACCTACTTTTATTCAAATAACACATGAGCGAAACCGCTAATAGGGTCAAAACTTCAAGATACAAATCCGGCACCATGACTGTGCCTTGTGCAAGCCTTGAACTCTCAACATTAAATCAGGTATAGAGACAAAACTTTGGTTAATTTGGTTTTGGTTATAGCAAGGTAAAGAATTTGTCCCCCGCAGAATTCCGTCTGGATGTTTATCAATATAGTGCCAGATATTCTGCCGCGTAATACGTAAACATTACTGAGCTTTGGGTCGAAAGGCACTCTAGTACACAGTAGTAAAATTATTGGGATTTTGACACTATCAAAATGTCTCAAACTAGACGAACGATATTGCAGTTTCGCGCGAGCCTTTAGAATTCTATGTAGCTCTGTTCTGGTTATGAGCAGTTTTAATTACTTAGCATCAAGAGTGACTACTTCTTCTTACACGTAAGAAATAGTGACACGACTTATCGTGTCACTAGTTCTTACGAACCAGTGTGGTGAGAGGATTTCAAGTGCTCCTCGAAGAGGCTCCTTTCATGCACTTGACACATGTTTTTCGTACTTTTTAGGTTCTATGACATGCTGGTTTCCTCACGATGTTTTCCTTTACCGTTAAGCACGTGTTTTAATGTACACATAGATTTTTTGAACAGAAAATTCTATTGGTGTGTGCACACATGATTGGGCTCGAACTCACGACTTTTGGATCGAAAATCGAGGCACCTTCCACTTGGCCAACACGGCTTATAGTGCCAACTAACTAGTTTTTCCCTTGTTTTCTTATAAATAAGTGAATTGTCACATCTTCACTCGTATCATTGTCATGCCTTTGCGAAGTCATTGGGTATCATTATGCGACTCACGCTGAGATTCATAAGAATGTTATCATATCATACATCTCTGACATGTCATGTTTCTTCAAAAAACGTTTGAAGGTTAAAGAGGATCTAACAATACCTTTTTTTCAAAAATATTACAAAACACTTCGTTGGGACTATTACTTGTGACCAAAAAGTACACAGGAAACCAAAATACGCAATTTCGTTTTACTTTGATGTCATATTTTTTCCAGTTATTTTGATTTAAAAACCAAATTACCAAACAAATGTTGATAAAATATAAATGGTAGTAATCCGAAAGTACGATATGATCCTTTGAGAATCTCCTGCACTCTTTGTTTTAAGTCAGTTAAAAATCACTTTTTATTTCGATACCACAAAAGTGAAGTGATATTTTGGTGATATTAGTACTAGATTTTGCACTAGTATTCTTACTCGTAGTTTAGCACCAGATGGTCAAATAGCTCTAAACAATGTTATCTAGGACATGCTTACATGGTATTACACATTACACTCTATAAGGTGCAAGTAGAACCTATAAAAAATTAAAAGTTTAAGGAACGCTGCTTCCAGTATAGAAGAGAGCGCAGCTATAATTAATATTAATAAATAGTTTGGGCATTTCACATGATTTTCTTTGTTTTATGGTATGCTAAGAATACAATTATTTAGATATCTATGAATACTACTTATCTACATACTCTACTTCTGTATGCAGCTTACTATACACCTCTAATTTTCGTGTGATTTTCTATGGATTTGAATAGCATCGTCAAAAAAAAATATCTGTTAATTATAAATTAAATAAATAAATATATATATAATAATAATAATAAATTTTGCTGATAATGGCATTTACCAGCTCATCGTTGCATAATGGAACGAGGTCACGGCGAGCATGAACCGGTGAATGAAAACAAAAACGAGGTAATTGATTAAACGCCTATTACACGCCATATGAATCGGTGAACATCTAAGATTCTCTCCGTTTGAATCATTATGTAAATAACAGGACAGTTGTTAAAGCCAATCACGCAATTTTATACATACACAAATTATGATTATTATTTAGGGATATGTATAATTAGAATATTTGTATTTAACGTAATTTTTTTTTTACTATACCTATATATTGGTTGAAATTCATGCATACAAATGGTTATGGAATATACATAGATGAAAAATGTAGTGATGAAGAAAAATGAGATATAATGTACATATAGTAGTTATTTGCTGAAATTTCCAACCACATGGAAATCACAGACTCTCAAGTGTCAGTTTACAAGTATTAAGTTAGGTTAGAATACCTTTAGAGTGAGACTTTGTTTTTAAAATAAAATTAAAATTAGGCTTTCTTTTGCTAGCTTTTAAAACTTAGCTTTTCAAAACCTTTATTATCAATCGAGGTTAATTTTTATTCCTTGAATTAGTTGTTGAAGGGTTAATAAATTGTATTGTACAGATAATGGAAATTTGTTATTCATTTTGTTATCCCGATTATGTAGATAAGAAATTAGTTTTTTTACATTCCACTGTAGTTAGATCAGTTACGATATTAGTGGGTTAAATTTTTCAATGCTATCAATGTGGCATATTTGACCTCTATCTTTACCCGATTGACCAAAAGAGGGGTTATGTTTCTTGAATCTTATTTGATTCAACATTTAGCCACAAGATAGACATTCCATGATCCTCAAAACCCTCAATATCTCGGAGAACTCACCGAATCTTTTAACGTGTACGTCTCTGTTAAACGAAACCGATCTGTTCTTACTCCCTTCTTTCTCTTTTACTTCTTTATTTACTGTTTCTTTATTTTCTATTTCTTTTTTATCCAGTTTTTTATCGTTTACTGGTTCTATATCGTCAGTGCCATCTTTGGTTTGGAGTGTATCGCCAGCTTCATCAGTCATTGGTCAGGGAGGCACCCTGAGGCACCTCGATGGTTCGTTTTCGGATTCGTTTCGCGTTTCGGTATCATGGGGATCGGTTTATCTGTAAAGTTACAGATGTCTGTTATGTTTTTTTATGATGTATTTGTTAGTAATCGAGTCTATCGTGTTAACTCAATTCAGGATGCTCTGACTTAGAACTTCGTTCTTTATGATTTCAGATTTTAACAAAACTGAAGAGTGAGCTCCAGATTTCACCATAAAGAGAAATGACGATATTTTTAGGGAGAGCTATTTAAAATAGTCTTTGCAATTCGGCGTACCGTAGATTTGAAGTGCAAAATTCTAAGAATCTTTGAGACTGGTAAATTTAACGATATCGTGTGACCTGACTTAGTAAATAGTAAATTCGTTCCTTTTATGACAAATACGTCAGATGCCTTTTTGTGAGATAGTGTTCACTTCACACCGTCAACTCACCTCCCAGTACACTCTCGAACAGGACGCCTGGTGTCTACTCGAGAGTAGGCGCGGTGCATAGTCTCATCTCTTATTGAAACCCTGAAATAAAAAGAAAAATTTAAATAAAATAACAGAGCAAACAATGTATTTCTGTGAGAGACATTTTAGACACTTTTGTCTACTTGCACCAAACTGTCAAAGTACCTAAGCAATTACTTTAGTCGCTTGGTAGTTCTTAACAGTCCAGATTTTCGAGTATAGGGGCGACATTATTGCATAGGGACAAAGCTTTCTTAGTTGCTTTAAAACTACAAACTAAAACCATAAAAGTAGTTTCCAAATCTCCGTGAGCCATCGTTGGCCACATCTTCACTTTACATTAGGCAACGAATAATAATATACTACATTAGGTATGTGTGATTGTGGTCAATGGGAATCTGTTCGGTACTACAAAAAAATTGATGATCGGGCTCAGTGACCGCGAAAAACCTACTTATTTTTTCAACTTATAATCATGATCATGTACCTACTTAATTGAAATAATTTGAGAAATAAAGAACATAATTTGCACTATGAAAAATAAAAATTATAAGACTAAGACACAACTCTAATGTAAAATTACAGTGTTCATAAAATAATTTCGGTGCAAAAGCCAATGTCATGGTTTTTAAAAAGATTCCCACGACGGCCGGGACGCATCTCCCAACCTTTCATCCAAATTACGTACGTACGTACTCAATAAATTGCCCAACAGTAGATTGCGACCCACATGTTGAAGTGGTCTTTCCACTATTGGTGCGATTACGCGACTAATAGTCACTGATGGTAGTATTTCGACCGAATAACTTGACCTGAGCCGGAGACGATGGATTTTACGTCCCTTTAGTAGATTCAAAAGCTTTAAAAAATGTGACTAAAAACTATTAATAATTGAAACATATATTCCTAGCCTGGGAGTATTTGATGTAAGTAAGTTACGATAAAAATACTGCACCAATTAGAGCTAAAATCTTCATATTTAAATATCATTATAGATACACTAGATTATTTTAGACTGGTTTTTGATTCCTACAGTGTTCAATACTTGATAATCAATACATTTATTGTCTTCAAATAGAAAAATGTTAACAAATTCACAATAAGAGTATGTTAGGTTGAGGGTTAAAGCACAAAAGTATTAAAATATAGAAAGAAACACAATGTTGTACATTGAAAATATGCCCAGTCAAAGGGAGCCAATTTGGCTAACTTCTAGTACATTTTGCTCCGATGCTAATTTTCGAAAAAGTGAAGTAAAACGGCTAGATAAATATTATATGTTAAAACTACTAGGCTTTTGCATTATTAATAAAACTATATCGTAAAAAGTAACAAACATTATTTGAAAATGGTGATATTTCATTTTTATTGACTAGATTTTAGTTTGATACGGTCCTTCTTGTTCTATAGGAACATCGTTATTCATCTATGGGTTAAAGTGCGGAATCACTTTAAAAGCTAAAAAATAATGCGTTCTACTGGCTATAAAGCTACTTTTTAACCCAATATCACTTTGGCTATTTTGCATCACAGAAGGTCGTACCTTGAGCCCACGTGCTCGCTGTTACCTCATCTATGAGACCCGACGCCCACCATCGAAATATTCTGGCATATTGTGACAGGTACACGTCAGTGGCGCCATCTACACTTGTCACTAAACAGGTTATTGTTCATGTTTGTGACGAATTTTAATCAGCATTGAACTGATTAGCTTAGTCGACCGCAAAAGTCGACTGTTTCAGATGTATTTTTGGCTTATTCCCAGGAGGACCACGACTCCATTGTTATAAAATAAACGAGGTTCATACTTTGATTACCAACGGGTCCATGGCATTTTTTTTTGTGTATAAAAAAATTAAGGATAAAATTTGAGATAGAGGTGGAAGTTGTGTAAGATGGTCTTGTTTCGTATTCGTCGTACGAATGAACTGTGTGGTAATCACTGAATGACTCGCCTAGGGGTGACAATAGGTTAAATCCGTTAAAATCATAGATGAATAATACTCATCTAGAACACCCAGATGCATACGTTCAAGAGTGCTGTTACTTCCATATTTCGAAATTTTGCATCGGACCAAAATGCAATAAAGTTGGCTAAGTGGCCAAATATTTTTAATCTGTCATCCATTCTAGGTATGCTTCCATGTATTAATGCTATAGGTGCGGTTTCAGATTAGCATACTTTTACCGCGCGTATACGGGCGTATTGGTACTTGCGAAACTTCAAAAGCCGAACGCGCGTATAGCGGTGTTTACGCACGATTTTTTCTAGCAAGTGTCAGTAGCATGAGGCGTCTCTCGCTGTTTGTCGCGCGTACACGCAATGCAAAAAACAAAACAGGAGCGGCGAATTCGCTCGGTGAATCCGCTAATCAAAAACCGCACTTGTGGTTAAAATGTGTTCAATCAAATACGGACAAAAATTTGATGTGAATAAATTAATTCGGTTTTTCAAAACCAGTTTTTGATTGGAAAAATATTGCTCTTCCTTGCTTGCTCAAATAAGATAATTACGTACTACTCAAAAACACTTTAATATATATGAGTAGGATATGTATTGCCAAAAAGACTATAAAACATCGATAAAGTTGTTCAGTCATACAAACTAAAACAAAAAATTCAAGCAATAAATTAAAACCAGGTATAAATAATAAACATTCAACGTAAAGTGTTGTGAAATAAGAATAACAAAATGTTGTTAAAGAAATATCGCGACCTTGTGTTAATGTCCTAAAACAACCATGTTTTTGCCCGACGTGTGGTGGTGGTGGCCGGAGGGCAAAAAACCACTTACTCGGGAATAGAGCAAAGACCGCCTATAAATTTTATTTTTGCACTATTTTAAAAGTTCAAAAAATAATGAAAAGCTTTTAGTACAGTTATGAACAGAATGATGTCTCTGTAAAATAAAAAAAAAATATTGACAAAACTTTTTTTGTTTGTTAAATTAATAATCAAAATTTTACAAAAATATACTACAACCGGCTTTAATAATAGGTAATTGGACTGTTTTAATGACTGTAAACAACACTAAAAAGTCACAGTAAAGAAGCATAAGCAATTTCGTTTACTTTGACGGCATACATACTTCTTTAAGTTATTTTGATTGAAAAATTGAACAGATTTTGAGAACAGATATAATTTTTATGGGACCAATCTAAAAAAAAATATAAAATAAATAATACCAAATCGGTTGAACTAAAAAAAAAAAAATTAATTTAACCGAATTAAGAACCTCCTCCTTATTTGAAATCTGTAGAAAAACAGATATTTGTTACTTTTTGTAGTAGTTATCAATTACAATTTTTAATAACAAAACGTTTTAGACACCTAACGCAATGACTATTGTTATCATTACATTTAAAAGTAATTGACTAACAAGATCCCATTACGTGTCACTTGACAGGCGCTTAAATTATTCATTGCAAAACGGGTTGCACTTGTGTCGGCGACAGTACCAGACACCGGATCGCAGATAAGGAGGGATTTATGATTTCTAGAGTTTTTAATTTAAAACTAGTGATCCTCTTCACGGTGCCTGATAAGACTCTATTTATGGACCCTAGGGTATAAATCTGGTGTGGTTGACATAACCCTAATGAAATCTTGGAAGTAATTGGAGCCCCCGGCTACCTGTAAACTTAAAGTTTGAAACAGAAAAGCCACCAGCAGAAATACTGCTGCCATTTTGGATTTTTATCCCTTTGATTTTATTCTTTTATACCTCATCTGAATCCATTGGTACCTTAGTACATTTGTGATAAGGCCGCTCACAGGCGCCATCTTTTTTCTTGACAATAGATAGATAGATATAAATTATTTTATTAGACGAGCGGCGTTCATGCACGAAATCGTTGACGTCATTGTCCGGTAACCCGGCATCGGTTGTCCCGTTACGCTGGTAGTCACTTTAAACTATCGTCCATAAACCAACTTTACAGACAACCAATTTTTTTTTTCTTAACCTTAAAACATATGTTTTCGATAAGCTTCTGGATTCGATCCACATACAGTAAAACATTGCAATCAAACTAGTTAAATACTGGTATGTAACATACATACGTGATTGTAGCACAGTCTTATACGGACAAGGCCGCATTTGTCCAAGTACCTTATATGGCCCGGACTAGGTTTTGCAAATCTTTAAGCATTTTAATTCGTGTTGCGTTGCGAGATGTCCTCCATTTGGGACAGTGCAAGTTTTTGAGTACCAATCGGGTTACTTAATGATTGCATTTTGCAAAGCTTATTCTTTAGCTTTTCAAGGTAATGAGGAGAAAATAAATATGTACGGAACGCACTATATGGTACCATGATTGGTGTAATTTATGTTTTAAATATGTATTTATAACAAATGAACCAAACAATTCAAATAAAAGAAAATTAATACCTATGTATTATTTAATTTTATTAACGTGAACTTTTAAATTTAATGAGAGCTGTATAATTTTTATGTGTGATATATTAACAATTAATTAGTGTAAGTGGTCTATGGCCTTACTGACTAAAATAAATAAATAAATGTAATTTTTTGACAAGTGTTATCTATATTTTATTAGTATATAAATTGGTATAAGCCATTCTAGTTAAAGTAAAATTAATAAAATACAAAATAAAAAACTTATACAAAAAGAAAAATTATGAGGATGATTTTCTGTTAAGCTAAAACTACTGAAACGATTCTAAAGTGAGAACCTGCCATATTTCTTCTTGATTAAGGCGGGCAAAGCCACGGGCTTATTCTATTAATAAAATGAAGGCGAAATTTTGTAAAGATGGATGGATAGGTTAATGTTAGTTCCTCAATCACCCCAAAACTACTAAACTGATTTACACTACGAGTTGGAAAAGGATATGCCGGCATTAATAAACTGACAGCTATTTATTGATAGATTTTGGCAGCCTTGCAGAGCAGACAGTAGAAATCATAAGTATTTTTTTACAAAACGCTTATTAAGAAGACATATTTATATTTTGCCATTTCGTCTCCAACTGGTTAATATTGCCTTGCAAATTTAGGCAAAATGACACAGACAGACCGGTCCATATTATAATGAGGTTAGACAGGGACTGAATCTTAATAAGACGCCATCTTGTTTCGGCAATTATTCATGAGCCGTGGAGCCCATGGACCACGAGTTTTTGTTTAGTTTCGAGATAAGTGGACTTTGAAATGTCCCAAATTTGGCCCAAACGACATAGCCTGGCTAACTTGTTGGACGAGCGAGCTGAAGCGTAGTTTCTTCGGTGTCCACCTTTTTCAGGCTGGCTTTCAAATTATGGGAAAAATATTACATAATTATATACATCAGTTTCTTTAGAGTTCTTCAGTCTTGTAAGAGAATCGATTAAATCTCTCTCTCTGTATGATTATGTTCAGATTTCAGTAATTCGAGACAATTATTGTTAACATTTTCATTATTTTCCTTTTTTACAATAAAAGGGCATATACCTAAAAATAGGTACACATAAATAAAGTTGGTACTAAACCTTGTCCTTTGGACAGGCTAAATGCAATATGTCAAGCTGTCAACGTCCCACAGGGGGCACAAGACGCGGATGTCCCATATTTGGAACACGCGAGGTCCAATGACCCATTACCCTTCCTGGGACACGCCACAGTGAAAACGAAGAAGCTGTTTCATTAAATTAAGTCAGATTAATTTCTTGGCAAGATAGAGCGATAATCTAATAGCTAACAGAAGGTGGATGAGAAGAGTCAAAGATTGGGCTCAGGGACGCGCCTTGGGAGAGACCAATGACCATTGTGTAACATTGGAAGAGTCCAGCAATAGACTGCTTTAGGTTGATAATGTCAAATTTTGTCTTGCTTAATTAATTTAAGTGTGGCACAGTTCCTCTTGAAAGTCTTACAACGGTTGAGTTTTGAACAAGTAACAAGACAAGTGAAAAAAGGTACTTATGGCACTTTTCTGATGGTAAGAGATCAGGCTTGCTCATCACTAGAACAGTGTTATACAGAACTTCTAATAACATAGGCCGGTTCTGTACTGCTATAGCCCAGATAAACCCAGCTGTATATTTGTGGACTGTGACACTCACCTTGCGGGAACAGGAGGTCGAAATGAAAAAGAAAGTCCATTTTTGTATTATTTTCGCTTCCGTCGAATTCGCAAAAAGGTTGATTGTATCGCCGACGAAAGGAAAAGTCGGGTTTGGTTTTATTTGGACTTTTTGGGGATTTTAATGTTCACATTGTATAGAGTCGTCAGTAAATCCTTTGCTACTGCGAGGCGATGCTTGGTTATTTTTTCACATACCAAAAGGAGCAAAACTCTTTTCTGGTGAGAACATTGGCATGGAAAAACGGTGGGTTCCCATCGAGTAACAGTGATAGTGCGAGAAAACTGGGATTTTTTTTCCATTAAGTAACACCCCAAGTCAGGGTGTAACTCAACAAATTATATAAATATATTTAGTAATAAACCAAAGTTCAAAGATACGACACGTGTTTCGCCTCTACACGAGGCATCATCAGGAGGTGTGGACTCGCCGAAGTTCGAAAGTTCTCTCGTTTCGAACTTCGGCGAGTACACACCTCCTGATGATGCCTCGTGTAGAGGCGAAACACGTGTCGTATCTTTGAACTTTGGTTTTCTGTTCGTTGACTCTTTGGTTTATAATATAGTAATATGTACTAAAGTTCTAAACTAAAGTTAAGTTAATTAAAACCTTTGTTTAGAAATCAAGCGGATTTATTACTAAATATATTTATATAATTTGTTGATATTTATGGATTTCCGCAAAGTAACGCCTGAATCAATCAATTATCTTAAATCAGGGTGTAACTCGTTTTATAATAATCGAGTACCACTGTTACTCGATGGGAATAAAGTGCCACACGTCTCCCACGTCCGAAACAAAGTCTTCATAAAACATTAACTAAGTATATTTTGTTAAAGAAAAAATCTGTCTTAAGGGTAATCCTCAAGGCAAATTTCCATACAAAATGTTTCGGATAAATACTCAAAAAGTACGCCGTATTATAGTAATTTCTTCACACTATTCGTTTCGTCTATGTTTTCCAATTGTGTCAACTAAGTTAAAGTTAAATTAGTAGTGTAAATTTTAAAACACGTTTAAAATCTAAATCAAAGTATGAAACCTTACTAATTTTTGTTGACACAATAGGAAAACAGAGGAAACGAATAATGTGAAGAAATTACTATAATATGGCGTACTTTTTAAGTATTTGTCCGAATCATTTTGTATGGATATTTGCCTTGAGGATACCCCCTAAGAAACATGTCGGCCATGTTCGGTCCATGACCAAAATAATGCTAGAATCAGAATTACAAAGTCAAAATGCAACGCTGTGAGTTCAATTGGAGACTTTCAGCATAATAATTTCACTAGATACCAGTGCCCTTCAAACTTGAACACAGTAGACAGTAGGCAGGTAGGTATTATTATTCTTAAGTATACTAGAAATTGTGGTATAATTTATCGTTAGTACTTGACGGTATTATAACTGACTCTGCGGTTGACAAACCTTGATAAAAAATGTTTTTTTTTTCCATTTCAAAATCATTAGCTCGTTTTTAATATAAACCGCAATGAATCTGAGAGAACTAAGTGTATTTACCATTATTTAATAACATTCAATTACTTGTAGGATACAACGTAATTTTGTATTTATCATCCCACAGAATAATAATGAATGTGGCTTGGTTAATTTTTAGTTCATGTTCATCATAATTTATCATATTTTAAAAACACATTGAATTTATTAAAGATATTCGACTATTTAATTTCGAATAAATAAATAGTAGAATCAATTAAAAAATTGTAATAATAAAATATGTGCCAGTGAAAAATAAGTATATATTTTTATAGTTTTAAATAAAAACTACAAATCTTTATCTTAAATGAAATCGGAAGATGAAATTTTACTTTGAACCGTTTTAGAAAACTAGTTAGACTATCAATAAAAATAAAATAAATAAAAATAAAATAAGCCTTTATTGCTAACCTTAATAAGTTTACATGATTTGTGTTACTACTACTTTTTTTTTTTATCACTTTTTTTTGTACATTCTTTATATAAAGGCATATAAAGAAAGTACATATAAAGACTATCAATAGAGTGGTTTAAATGTTCAATCATTTTAGTAATTGATTCTATTTATAGCAGTACTTATTATTTCAATTTAAGAGTATGAACAATTGTATAATATTTCAACTCTACGCACCATTTTATTTGACCTCTACTGCAAAACACTTGTGTCTATTTGTACCACCCAAGAAGAAGCGACCGCAACAATAATCGTGTCAGTTTAGCTGCAATTATACATTGTTTTTTTTTTTAAATGATCGCTAGTTACCATCGATTTTCAATAAGAAATATTTATTTAAAAAGAGAGTAGAGTCTACTGTTTTGTGAAGTAAGTAGTCTAAAAAAATTAGGGTATTCTTAAAAACCGAGCCTGTGAGTCTCGTTTTAAAGATTTTTGTGCCCAAAATATGAGAAACTTTGTTTTTTTTTTACTTTTTCAAAACATGTTACTAGTATTTATTAATTTACTTTACCCACAACTTCATTATTTCCTTTCTTAGTAAGCAGCTACACTTCTTTACGAACATACTCTCAAAACCTAAGTTTATTTTGTCGGTTCAATGTTGTGTTAATGTTAATTTTTGCAATTACCTACTTTTATTATATTTTTGTATACCATGTAGCTACGAGTACATTGTTCCTATCAAGCGTCTCGCTTTAGCTGATGTACACGCACACTATGGTGCCACAGAAAACCCTCGCTGCAGCATCAACTGTGATGCTGAGTGGCGTCCAGTTTTAGAGATACCTACATGTTAATTTTAATTTTTATGTTCTTGTCAATGTGTAGTGTTAAGGTAACTCAAAATAAATATTTTTTCTATTTCTAAACCTAAAATCTCTACGTGTCGTTGAGTGGTTTGGCTTGTGCGTTATCTATCATTCAGTCAGTCAATCAGGCAGGACCAAGCCTTTTATATTTCACTCATTAAAAATAATAAGGTTAAAAATTATTTAAGCGTTCTCGCTGTTCTACTCATTTTGTTCAAGGGCAAGACTCAGTCCATTGTCATTTGAAACGATATACAATTGCAGCAATCGTGCGGAATGTGTTTGCATTGGCCGTTTGTGGTCTAGTGTAAATGCAATGACTGACATAAGTGCCTGTAATAACTGTTATGACCAACTGTGACTGGCTTAAGAGATTTGTTATCTACCAGAATCTTCATATAATATACGTACTAGCTGGCCTGCGGCATACTGTTAAACTACTGAACCCATTTTAATGAAATTATATATTATGAAATTATATAGAATTAATCTGGAAGAATATTCTTCCAAACAAAAAAATATTTTTTCTAATCGGTTTCTAAACAACAAAGTTCTGAGGTAACAAATATTAAAAAAAAGGAGAGTTTCTTTATGAAAGAAACAGGCTATTTTGAAAACCAATTTAAACGTCCAACAACGCCCTATGGACAAAAATAAATCAAAATTATGTAAGTATTCATATAATTGCGAAAATCTATAAGCTGATTATGAAAATGGTTTTCTGAAATGCCCCATCTCTCTTCAAACAGACTTTATGCGCTCCAAATTTCCATTGTTCTATATATCCGCCGCGCGCGGATTCAAACCCGCAACATAAATGTACACTTCTTTGACACCAAGGACTTTATTTCACCTACCTTAAAAATTATTAATTAATTATGTAGCTTATTATTATATAAGTACCATGAACTTATTTAAAACTCATCTAGAATCTAACGAGCTTATAAAACTAATTGTCATTATTGTAATTGGCCCGGCCAAGGCAAGCGGCTTATGTTGACGTGGCCATAATATGAGTATAAGTACTCTTTGGCCATACCATTCAATTTGAATCGATAGAACCCCCTAGAGATTCCACAGACTAAAAATAATAGCTGGCACAGTTGGCTAAGTCTCGCAAAAATGGATGGAGAGCCTTTGGTCTTGTCATTTGTAAACTAATACGTTTGCTTTCTGAAGTGTTAACATCGTTCCTCACGCTTTTTGTCAATTTATGGCAGTGATTTCGTGAAATGCAACAGAAGTGTGTAACAGGAAATTGGCTGTCAGATGGTAATAACCTCAAATAAATTAAGTGAAAATGAAAATGAAAAACACGATTATGTTTTTTAGGTGGGCGTTTAGGCTGGCATTCAATTATATGGTATTTTATTTATTTTCACTTATTTTGTAGCATATATTAAACTATCGTGCTACAGGCAGGAACGCTACAACATGCTTACATATTTTAGTGACAAATACATTCATTTAGTTTCTCAAACGAATGAACAGAACCATCCGTTCTGATTTGGCTGTGGCGCAAGTGTCGTGAATGAGTGATTGAATAGTGATTGAAACGACTCATTCATTTGTGCTCGAGCTAACTAAAGGTACCGGGAGATAGTGAGGGGTCAGGAGAGCTCGTTTAGTTGTTTGACATTTGAATTATCGATTGAATTAATATTATATTAATTACCTTTGGGCTTTTTCATCCGTTAAACTAGAATAACTGATATTATCGATAAAATATAACACGATAACATTGCATTTTTACATAGTTATTGGAAACTGGTGCTAATCTGTTAACACGCTAAGTTTTAGAAAACTGGAACTCCAAAAAATCGCTGAAAAAAATTGGTAGAGCCAGTCAAAAAATAAATAAATTAGTACCTATAATAATTAAATATAAATAATCATAAAGCTATCATATATACATAATAGGCTTCGTCCTCACTGACTGACAGACTGACAGATAACCCTCAAAACACTGAACTTTAAATTTGGAGGGTATATTTACGAATTTTGTTTATTCACAAAGCAAATGATGTTGCGGGCGTTAGCCAGTAGACAATTTAAAAACAATTCTAAGTGTAAATAAAAATGCGTATACAGTTGAACAAAGATGTAGCTACAGTTTAGAGGTACAGTCAGCGGCACAAACATGTAATACACTCCCAAACTTTTACATTTATATCATACTCTTAATTTTACAAAGACATTCTTATTCTGACAAGTAAGATGTCTGCATTAATTTCAAAATGCTTGGGTGCACTTTTCTTTGGAAAATTAAGAGTATTATAAATGTGAAAGACATGTCCGAGACGACACCGTGGCTTAGTTGGTAGTGACCCTGCCTACGAAGCTTGGTGTTGCGGGTTCGATCCCCGGCCGGGGCAAATATTTGTGACGAACACAAATGTTTGTTCTCGGATCTTGGGTGTTGTGATGTGTTGTATGTGTCCATGCCACCTGCGACACAGGGAATCCTAGTGCAGGGGTGTGAGTGTGTGAATGTTTGTTTGTTTTTGTTTATGTCTGTGCAGCTGACTGTACGTTCAAAAATTTATTCTTGACACACGACTAGACACAAGTTGTATTGTTTAAGTTTTAACCTCTCTTCATTAGTGAACAATTATTTTGCAACAGTGCAATAAAACAACAGAAAAAACCGTTATTTAATAGCGAATTACGAATGTGTGTCATAAGACCGTTTTGGATAATTTTCCGGATAATCCAACAGCCGTGGCGAATGGATAAACACTGCACGTGTTAATGCGACTCTAGTATGTAAATCTTGAGATGGGTTTCAAAATAGATATGAAATCTTTGTATACTCATCCCATAGATTATAAACGGTGTTCCTATAATAATAAATTCTTTATTTTCAGATAACAAAATCCATTCTTATTTCAAATCTAAACTCAAATCGAAACTGTTCACAATACACAAAGGTTTAGCTGGAAGATAATGCTACATAGCATTAAGTTCGCCTTTGTACTATTTGTTAAGTGCAATAAAGTATTTTCAATCAAATCTACAACATATTAGAAACACAAAATATAGGAACACACAATAAAATTAAAAAGAAACAATAACAGTTTTAACCCAATGACAAAGGATAGGACAATCAAACATAACAGCTATGGCATTCAGTATGCTGTTGTGACTGCCTCTCACTCTGTGCAGGAGTTAATATGAATATATTCACTCCTGCACAGAGTGAGAGGCAGGCTTGCGTCGGCTATAAAACACCAAGATTGAGATAGAGTATCAAACCAAAGTGGATGCGGAATACAGGGCAGAAAATTTTCAGACGTAAATAAAAATGAAATATCTCTATTTACGAATAATAATTGTTACTTTTTTACGATGTAGTTTTATCAACAATGAAAAAGCCTAGTAGTTTTAACGTAAAATATTTATCAAGCCCTGTTACTTCTCTTTTTCGAAAATTAACATCACACCAAAATGGCAATGTAGAAGAAGTCAGAAGTCAATGTAGGTTCTACAACATTGTAATTATATACTTAAATACTTCTATGATTGATTATATATTATTAAATTGCTCAGATTTTTCTTATAGGTAGGTACTTGATTTTTTTTATTAAAAATCTACTATTTATTCTATCTACTAAGTTTCAAAGCCATGAAATGCTATGGTTTCAGAGGAAATACTTAACTATTGTGATACAGTCAAGCACCTCCATTTTCCTGAAATAGTCTAGTATTTATGTAAATTATTCTGGCCCGCTGCCACACGGTTGCAATCGTATGGTAATACGTGGTGCTTACTTATGGAGATAAATACGGTAAAACTGTGGCAATAGCGAGTAAATACGCGGGTAATACTGGTAATACATATTTGTGGAAAATAATAAATTGTTAGCAGCCCTACGCAAGTTAGGGCTGGTACGGCGGCAAACTCTGCTGAAGATCTCAAGAGGCGCGAATGGTGAATGATGATGAAGAATCTCTTAAATAAAAAAAAAAGCCAAAATGAGTGGAGAAATGAAGAAATTACAAACATTAATAAATCAAGGTTTTACAAAAACATAGACAACCGACTTCAATTGGACTGTTTTAGTGACCGTAAACACCACTGATAAGTCACAGGGAAGCAAAATACGCAATTTCGTTTACTTCGACGACATTCTATTCTTCAGTTATTTGGATATAAAAACTAAACTGCTTAATCGATTTTGATGAAATTTGTATGGGACCAATCTGAAAGTATATCCTCCTAAACAAAATTGGTTCATAAACAAAAAAGTTCTAAGGGAACAAACATTAATAAAAAAACATTCAACCGAATTGATAACCTCCTCACACACATGATGTGTTTATGTGAGTAGTTTAATCACAGGAGAATATCGGCCTAAGCTGGGTGTAAAGACCATTACAGAGCCAACTGTACATAGAATTTCATCTCCTTTTTGAAGTCTGTTGATAAAGAATATTATTTATCAACCAACCGTCCGATTTATCTACCAAGCGAGCAAACTCACTAGCAGTAGCTAAATACTGTATCAATTTGAAAGTAACTAAACGGTTGATTTAAAGCTACGAGTACCAGGAAGCGTTATAAAGGACGCGGACCGGTTGGCGCTCCGTTCTTACATAAACGTTGTGTTATATAGGTCAGACGCATAGAATAGAATCACAGAAGTATTGAAGTATAAAATCTCAATGTAGTCCATTGAAAATGAGCAAAAAAGGGATCTAAATTGGCTAACTTCTAGTACATACATTATGGTCCGAGGCTGATTTTCTAATATATTTAAAAAAAAAAAGGAAACTTTTTACGTAACAATAATATGAAGTAAACCATATAAAATAAAGAAATAGGAACCTATACTTATTTAAAAATATAAACTTTTTCATTTTTACTAACGGAGTTTCTCAAAATGCGCTGTTGTGTTTTCGGTATATCTTCTTTGTTTCTAGAGTCCATATAGGAATATAATGAGAGTCCATAGAAATATCATGAGAGTCCATAGGAATATCATGAGAGTCCATAGGACTGATTGACACCGGAATGAGACCATTAATTTATATGTGTTATATATTATTAGAAAAACCCAGGAAGTGCTGTTAGATAACTCAAAACCACCAAATGTTATAATACTTAAACTTAAGGCTAAACTTACTTATTATTTACAAATTACAATAGACATATTGATCATAATGTTCAGATTTTCCAAATGAACGCAAAAGACAGGTAGAGTAAGAGGCTACTGGTGCACGACCTTGCCGTTAATACTGTTGGCGCATATCTTACGTAAAGTGCAAAAAATTATCGTTTTATGCCTACTAGTTTTCGCAAGCAGTTTTGCCTTTGGTGTTTAACGGAATTAATATGTATAAAAGGCTGATTGACTGGCAGACAGCCTGCAGCGTAAACCAGTGGAAGTAGAGACGTTATTTAATGACAATTCTTGTCGAAGTCAAATAAGTTTAGGCCGTTTTGTAGCATACTGATGGGTTACTATGGGTTTTTATTCTGGTAATTAAAAATTTGTGGTGTATAGCAAAATATTTTGGCTTTTCAACCGACTTCAAAAAAGGAAAAGGTTATCAATTCGGTTGAATGTTTTTTTTCACGTTTGTTACCTTAGAACTTTGTTGTTTATGAACCGATTTTAAAAGTTTGACTTTCAAATTGGTGGTCCCATACAAATTTCATCAAAATCGGTTCAGTAGTTTAGCTTTAAAAAAAAAAGTCGTCAAAGTGAACAATATTGCGTAATTTGCTTCCCTGTGACTTGTCAGTGATGCCTACTGCATCCCGCAACATTCTACAAATGTACGAACTATGTTCAATCTTTTTCCGATTTTGACTAGCCTTTACAGTCACTAGAACAGTCTGATTGAAGTCGGTTGTTGAAAGTTTTTGTAAAAGCTTGATTATTCATTTAATGACATTACAGGGCCCTCTACAAAGTCAGACTCACACACACATAACATACACACACACACACACACCCGAAATACTTCCTTTCATCCTCTTAGATCGCACCAACATGGCAAAAAACATCAGAAATAGTGTACCTAGGTCACGCAGACTATACATTAGGTTAGGTACCAATCAAATCACCTACATTTTGAGGCCATATTCCCACTTCAAATTAAATGGATTTTAGTTCTATTTCAGTATTTCCTACTTGACTGCATGCAACACGATAAATTATTACTAATTGACCCATTATACTCGAACTCACGGCTGCCCGCGGGTTCACCTGTGTTCACGTTTTAAAGAACTCTACTATACATATATATGTCTATGGAAAATGCAACTCAAGACAAAGTTCCAAGAAAAAAAACCATTTTTTATATTAGCAAAATTTTTATGGTGTTTTTAGACTAAGAATATTTAACTAAAAACAAGTCAGTTTAGTTCTTACTGTAGAAAAACTTAAATTTTGAAATTAAAAGTTTGAAGTTAAATAATTATTTAGTATAATATAAAATCAAATTCATAATTTCCAAAATTCAGTGACTACTTGCTCACAAACTAAAATTACATATCTAGAAATCTATAAATGTTGTTTTTTTACTAACTTTGACTGAATGTTGAATTTTTAGTTGTCTGAATTAAATATTATTAATTATTCAGTCATTACAGTTTATTCAAATATAATCTAATCTTATCTTAATGGACAGTGACCCAAATTCTGTGTATAATTTATAATCTTAGATAGGTCAAATCTTAATTTTTATAGCAAGGTTTAAGGTTTAATTTTAGTTATATTATATTCAAGAATTTAGTTTGTAGTAAGTTGTGTAAATAAAATGTTATTTAATCTTATAATAAGTGCCTTTTCAGTAGTATTTAAAATTACAAATATCTATCCAACTTCACAAAATTTCGCATTTGTTTTTGTTGTTTTTACATACGGATACGGACCGCGTAAAAATCATATTACTTGTCTTACTTATACGGAAAAGATTAAAATCTCACGCCATCCACTTAATACTCACTTAAGCTATTGTGCTAAGTTGTAAGTTGATCTGATAACTTACATCAATACCAGGAACTAGAGCAAAATACCGGTATGGTTTAAAAATAGAACAAAATATTTTTTATAGTAAAAACTTCTTTAATACGCACTGAGCAAAATATTTCGTGGGGAGAGAACTGGACTGGGCTACTGGGCTTCCAACGCTTGGATGTAACACTGCTTCGGGTAAAGACGGCTAGTATAATATTACTAAGTGAAGATGGTAATATGTCTACTGTTTTTTTTTACCTGAACGACATCAAATAATGGTAACGTAACATTATTGTAATACTACAAAATAAAGTCCTGTATTTTGCTATTTTTTTGCGCTCTCCCTATGGTAAGAGATCACGCCTGCTCAAGACCAGAAGAGTGCTACACAAGACTTTGATTCCCATAGGCCGGTGCAACACTGCTATTGCTTAGATCACACGTACCGAGTACTCGGCCGAAACAGTAAAATGTTATGTTTGCCGAGACAGTGCTCTCGGCCGCGTACTCGGTACGTATAAACATACCGCCGAGTACTCGGCTGAGCGTAAGCTTTCACTGTCACGGCCGAGTACTCGGTACGTGTGATCTAGGCTAAGAGGCTCGTCCACATGAGATATTTTAATGGTCAGTCTCGAAAGCCCAGTAATTTCACAAGCTACAGTGCCTTTTAAATCATCCCTTAGACGATTTTCAAAATCGATCGATGTTTGGTGTCACGCTTCTTCTTATCGTGTCACTAGTTCCTTCGAAACAGTGTGGTGAAAGGATTTCAAGTGCGCTTCGAAGAGGCTCCTTTCGTGCACTTGACACATGCTTTTTGAATTTTATAGGTTCTATGACATACCATATGTAATATCTCCGAAACTGTTCACCTCTGCATTAGAGGACGTTTTTAAGCTCACGCACTGGGATGGACATGGCATCAATATTAATGGCGAATACATCACTCACCTTCGATTTGCCGATGATATAGTCATCATGGCTGAAACGCTGGAAGACCTTGGCACAATGCTCAGAGACCTCAACATCGTTTCCCAACAGGTGGGTCTCAAAATGAACATGGGCAAGACAAAAATCATGTCTAATGCCCATGTCGCACCCGTACCGGTCTACGTTGGGAACGATGTTATCGAAGTTGTCGACCACTACATATACTTGGGTCAGATCATCCAATTAGGCAGGTCCAACTTTGATAAGGAGGTCAGCCGACGAATCCAACTCGGATGGGCAGCGTTCGGGAAACTGCGCCATATTTTCTCGTCACCGATACCGCAGAGCCTTAAGACGAAAGTTTACAATCAGTGCGTGTTGCCAGTGATGACATATGGCACTGAAACGTGGTCGTTCACTATTGGTCTCATACACAAGCTCAAAGTCGCTCAGCGAGCTATGGAGAGAGCTATGCTCGGAATTTCTCTACGGGATAAGATCCGCAACGATGAAATCCGTAGAAGAACGAAGGTCACCGACATAGCTTTCAGAATCAGCAAGCTGAAGTGGCAGTGGGCAGGCCATATAGCTCGACGAACTGATAACCGTTGGGGAAGAAAGGTTCTCGAATGGCGACCACGAACTGGACGACGCAGTGTAGGACGGCCCCCCACGCGATGGACTGACGACATAGTTGCGGTCGTTGGAAGTCGGTGGATGGAGAAGGCTCGAGACCGCTCGTCATGGGGGAGGCCTATGTCCAGCAGTGGACGTCCAAGGGCTGATATGATGATGATGACATACCGGTTTTCTCACGATGTTTTCCATCACCGTTAAGCACGTCTTTTAATGCACACATAGATTTTTGGAACAGAAAAATCCATTTGTATACAACCGGGTTCGAACCCACGACCTTCGGATCGACAGTCAATGCACCTCCCACTCGGCCAACACGGCTTAAACTACTGAACCGATTGTTTGATATGGAGGTTAAAACGGTGGTAGAGAACATCAGTTTCTTATTGTGTTAACATAACGCAGGCAAAACTGCGGGCTGCAATTAGTCACCCAATAGTAATAACTGAGGTGACGATGTAAGTTTGTAAAGAGGTTAAAAAATACAAAGCAGGGAAAACCCAAAACTCAACTAGTTACGCAACAATAGGTTTGTAACGAGGTACAAGGTGTTTCAAAATCGTAAAGGAGTCCATGCCCAATATGTGACAAAGTTCTGAAATATCGAAACATTGCCGATAACAGTTGCAATTTAAAGCAAATTACTGGTTCAGTGAATGTCACCCAAGGTTGCGAATACTGACCAATGCAATGAATGTGTCAGCCATTTTGACACGGTTTTATTCGTGAAGTAAAGGGACTGCATTATTTATCAAAATACATAAGACTTATTGCAATTTTGACACACCTTTTACCTTAATGACAAACAAATAATCATATGCCTGTAGTAGTTATAAATACAAAGAGCGTTTAAAGTTTTAAATGGTAATAGACCTTTTGTTGGACCACAATCTCACCTAATTTAAAGTGATAGGTACAATGCATTGTATTTATGAATACAAGTATGTATATGTCAAAGAATAGAAAGTAAATTATTTGATGTCTTTACGATTATGCATATAAGAACTGTGCATAAGAATAGCTTCATTAAACATGAATGAAATAGGATACTGCAGGTCCTGACGTCAAAGTGACATGACCTTAACACTTGATCCAGATCGATTGACAAGACATCACGAATAAACAATTAATAACGTTGATACGCCTTGACAAGGTCAGTGCGTGTGCTCTTGTAAGCTATTGTTAACGCGGGGGTCATGAAAGTGTAATATTATAATTAATTAATAGATATTACCGAAGTTAATCGACTTTCATGTCATTTTAAATGTCGAATTTAAGTTTAATAAATTTTTATATAAATATTCAAAGAATTTGGACACAGAAACGTTGTTTTCATTGATCTTTTAACTGACTTTTTAACAGGAATTTGAAAGTCACCGATTTACAAGGAAACACAACTAGTAGCTATTTAAAGGCTATGAGTAGAATAACACTTCGCGACGTCCTTACAAGGTCACATCGCCGAGTCGTTTGTTTGTCATATCTACCTACTTACATACATAAAATCTTATTTGCTTTACAACGCAATGGCAAGATCAAGGCTTGCATAAATTATTAGCTTTTATTAGTTAGGTACCTACCCATTGTACCTACAGTTACAGAACCTAGGTATCTAAATACCTAGATACATAGGTGATGACACGATTGGTCGAATGGCAAGTGTGTTGGGCTGCCACGCAGATGTCGCAGATTCGATTCCCGGTTCAAGACAAACACTTGTGTGATGAACATCGGTGTTTGTCTTGATTCTGGGTGTTTTCTATGTAATCAGCTATGTATGTATTTTCAAAAAAGTATAAGTATTGTATCAGTTATCTGGTTCCCATAGTACAAGCTCTGTTTAGTTTGGGGCTAGATAGCTTTGTGTGAAAAGTCCAAAATAGATAGATAGATGTAATCTTTATTGCACACCTTAAAATAAAAATACATGAAGAAACAATACTGAAGAAAAAGTGGTACAATGGGCGGCCTTATCGCTAAAAGCGATCTCTTCCAGGCAACCTTGGGATGGACTCGAAATATTTGAACAAAAGAGGACGGCGGCGTACAAATACTTACTACTAATATTTTAATGAAAAACAATATTTACTTAGTTACATAAAATAAAATAAAATAAAACTAAGTTACATAACTTCATACAAATAAGACAAACTACATGCTAATATACATAAATGTACGATATATAATACTATAATACATACCTATAATAAACGTACACAAATAACATTACCTAAATGTTAGGTACTAATAAGTTCTTTACGTGGTCGTTACTGAGGACAAATAAAAGTCATACACTTTATTTTTGAAAATGAGCAGTGATTTCGCGTGTCTGATTGAAACAGGAAGGGCGTTCCATAGTTTGGTAGCCTGCACAGTGAACGAGCAGCTGTAAGTGTAAGGCTCTGATGTGGGCACAGGAATTTGGAGTGAACAGGTCGGAGATGGGAATCATGGACGAACACTAAGCGTTCTTTGAGGTAACTTGGGGTATTAGGATTGTGAAGGATGTTGTAAAGGAGAGAGAGGAGGTGCGCATCCCGGCGAAGACGGATTGGTAACCACTTAAGCTTATTGCGGTATTCGGTGACGTGGTCGTACTTTCGTAGACCAAATATAAAGCGTATGCAGACATTTTGGAGCCGCTCAAAATAATTATTTATCATTATTTATTTGGCTTATTTCCAGAGGTCTATGATTCTATTGTTTCTTATATACCATTTATTAAGGCTAGACTATTTTTTATCTCAGTACCATGCGGGCGAAACAGCTAGTGATTAGATATGGTACGCATGAGTTGATGCAAACTTTTATATGCTATGCGCATGCCCACTGTAGCCCGAATTGGCAATGCGCATTCGTATGCAAGATGAGTTCTGAGATGCCGCTAATCAGTGATCGCTGATTGATCACTAGTACACCACTCGATAATACTCATGTAATGATGGAGGAGGATGAAGAGGTTCTCCCAGGGGGTAAAGCCGCCCCTATTGTGCACTTCGAGAATTCAGCAAAAGGAGGGGTTAACGCAAGGCGAACCCCTCTGCCGGCCATATAACCTTCTTGGCCATTCACGTTAAATTAAACTATACGCTGAATTTGATAACTGTGCGCATATTTTAAGATGGTGTGCGATATTATTATAGTGTGCGTTTACATGAATAAGTTTTGTTAAGCGCGAGTGCAATGCGTGTTTACCTCGTCCCCCGTCAAAAATGGCAGAAAATATATATATATGTTAGCAGATTCTGACGTCCCCTATCTGATACCCCTCCTTTTGCTGAATTCTCGAAGATTGTGCAGGGTGTGCGAAAACCTTAATTATCCTAGGTAAAATACTATTTTCATGTTTAAAAAACATCCACGATAGTAAAACAACATGTTCTAAGTGAGCAATAAAATGTGTGCAAAACTGCGCACGTTTTCCATAAAATGTATGCTTGCGCAGGTGGTGACGTCAGGTTGTCACCTTACTGCCCACGCCTATTTGTAGTGCCATGTTAATGTCACTTGGGTGTTTCACATTTTATTACATTACTATTATTTGCAACATTGGAGTATTATGGTAGAGAAATTGTACATTAGTACAGTCGGCTCTGTAATTGTCTTTACAACCAGCTTACGCCGATGTTATTTTGTGATTAAACTACTTGTAGTTTAGATAATGGGTATATTTTAAGTTGTTTAATCATATCAGTAGTATACTCGCACACAATCATGATGTCACAGGAGAAAACCGGGGCGTAAACTGGGTGTATAGACAATTACAGAGCCGACTGTACATACTAGGAATACTAGGAAACGCAATAAAAAAAGCATTAGGTACTCTCTTGAATGCACATTTGTAGATTTTTGGAAATATAAATTGACTTTTAATGATTATAGATTTCAAAAAAGTAGAGTTGTAGAATTTGTTTCTATAACCACAGTACTAAGATAATAATATACACAAATGTTAAATGTTTTAGTATTTTTTTTGTTTTGATATGTGTAATAATCGCGTCATAAGCGAACGAGATTTTCTTTTTTTTTCCAAATCTCCTAAAAAATGACCTTAAAGTATAGAAGGTATATAGAAAATGCAACAAATAGATTGGTTAATTTACCAACTACTTAATGTTAAGAATATTTTGATCTAATGCGAAATTTTACAGATAAGTTACAGTTCCAGTGAGATTGACCAGGAGCAAGGCAGATCTTGTCCCACCTCTACCAATCAAAATACTGTCCTTCACTACGCTTGCAAAATTTCATCCCAAATTTATGCAAAAACTAGTTCACATTCACACTACAGGTACTAATACCTAGGGCCTAGATAGGTAATGGATGGCCTAAGATTCAAACCTGAACCTAACCTGATCAAAACTGATTGAATGATTGAATAAATTCATTTCCGGTACGAGTCACATAAATGAGCAAAAAAGTTCTTTTTATCATAATTTGCAATAAAAAATCAGAGTAAATATCTTCGCGTAGGCACGAGCCAAGGTGACGATAACGACCAATCAGCTGTTAGCGGTCTGATGACGTCACGGCGCCCGCGCAAGCCTTCAGTTATTACTTGCTGGTTCTAGATAAATTAGCCTGTTTTTGGTCAGAGTGTCGCCAAACGGGGCACTAATTGATTGATTCAGGCGTTACTTTGCGGAAATCAATAAATATTAATAAATATAATATAAATATAATTTCTAAACAAAGGTCTTAATTAACTTAACTCTAGTTTAGAATTTAGTATCTAAACCAAAGCGCCGAAAACATAAAAAATATTATTATTTGTTTAGAAATTAAGTGGATTTATTACTAAATATATTTATACTATTTATTAAACGGGGCACTAGTTTCCAGCTTACGTTACATTTTGTGTTTCTACAGTGGCAAGAGTGTTAAACTGCTACGCGTCGTGGGTTCGATTCCTGCTTCAGGACATAATTTGTGTGATGAACATCGGTGTTTGTCCTGTGTCTGGGTGTATTCTATGTATGTATTTTTATAAAAACGTATCTGAGAATTGTATCAGTTTTCTGGTTCTCATATTACAAGCTCTGCTTAGTTTGGGGCTAGATGATGTTGTGTGGAATGTCAAAAATATTTATTATTATTATTATACGAATGCCCAGGGCCGTTTGTTTTTATATTATTCTAGAAACTATAGAAAATAAAAAAAATGCTAAGATACGCAACACAATGCCAAAATAACTGGTATTTCTGCGATTTCTGAATAAAACCGCTATTAAAATGCTCTGTACAAGCCTACTGACTACGTGACGATAATTTCAAATCATCTCACTTAGCTTTTGTTGCTGTAGAAGTTAAGTCCAATGGTCCTATAGAATACCAAGATTGACAGTATTTTAGCGAAATGGTAAGATAAACAAGACAAAAAACTATGATGTTTCGCTAGCACTGTTATTTCTCTCTTTCGAAATTAAGCATCGGGCAAAATGTACTTTAAGCTAGCTAATTTAGATCCCTTTTTATTGGCGCGTTTTATGTAGTACAGTGTGATTCTGTATTTAATACTTCGATTAGTAGCGCCAACATAAAATAACCTATACATGTTCTATGGAATCTAAACCCATGACACAAACGATATTGGACACCGAACCCATGGCTTATTCCCGAAATTCCACTAGCCATCCCTACTAGTGGGAAAAAGTCTCGAAATCCCCACTAACACCAACAACCTATGGGGATTACCGTGACCCGGATCACGAGGGACATACACACTATAATAAAATAAGTCATCAGTTTGTGCCACAATTTTTTTTCTGGCAATCAGATTCTAGTCAAACGCAGTTTGTCCGAAATTCCAGTTTTATCTGCGTCATGCAATGTCAATAAAACCATCAGTTGGACCCGGGTGAGTGAACTTGTATATTTAATGGCAACACCCATAAATAAAGTTTAAGAGCAAAATTTATAATGAATATAAATGGGCAATGCCATTTTAATGGGGCCCGAATAATTAAGTGGAGATAATAAAAAAGATAATATTTAAGACAAGCTGTAGTAAAGCCCGCGACTTCGTTGCGAATTAAAAATTACTTATTTAGTACTTGCCTACACTTCTAAATGAACTCACCAATTCGCCAATTGCAACACACAACAAACAGCGTCAGAGATAAGTATCCCCCTTGCACAAGACACCCAGCTATAAATCCTTTCAAAAATTGTCATGCTTGAAATTATTTTATGTTTACATATATTACAATAGATTATATAGGTTATACAAATATAATCTATTTTTTAAAGGTAAAACTTCTCCATACGCCGCCGCGGGCCGTGATTTGAAGGGATTTGAAGCTGGGTATTATAATGCAAGGGTTTACTTAGTTTACTTACTTATCTATGATGCTGTATGTACCACTCATTAGTTTTAAGTCCTGTATATGTTATCTTCCATGTGTAGGTACAATAAAGAATTATCTATCTATCTATCTAACTCACCCTCAATACTCTATGTTCATTGGTTTAGCTTGTTACGTTTACTGTCAGTCAGTCAGTTCCAAGCAAGCAAATATATTTTGATTGATGAACTGAAAGTGGGTGCTAAGAAAGAAATTTGCAATGTAAACGAAGTTACGGGCGTCATCTAGTCATATCTATTATTAAAATCAGCGTTTCGAAGGCTTTTTATATCCGAAGGGCAAATTAAACTTTAAAGTTTTTGTTCAATGTGTAGGTATATTTCTCCAGGGTAAATGTGTAAAGAGTTTTAATCTAATCTAATTTAATATTTCTAAAGATATTATGATTTTTACTTTTCAGAAAGAACTTAAACTAATACTATTTAGAATTCATGATTCGATGACAGCATTTCTACCGTGAGAAAATCTCTATAAAGCGTCGAAGCTTGTAAAAACGCTTGTGTGTCACAAGCGTTTTTACAAGCTGATTGTTGGCGTTTTTAAACGCAAGCGCGTGTACGTGTTATCTTTTGGGAAAGATTGTCAACAAGCAGATTGTAAAAACGCCGATGACACTGGGCGACTTTACACGCTACAAGCGAAGTCGCTGGTGTGTAGTGTGTAAAATAGCCGTGTGTCATCGTACTATAAGACTCATCTCGTCAGCCCGTTTTATCTTCTATTATTCCTTCAAGGTGACTTAACAATGAATTTCTTCAGACAATGTCGGTCTAAATACAAGCAGTCCATAGTTTACAAGGTCACACGAATGCCTAGTGTTATGTGACTGATAACAAACAGTATTGAATGCAAGGCTTTTGCATATTACCTATTACCGCAGTTAAGTTGCAGTTTTTGACGTGTCTATGTCTAATAAATTGATTAACGCCGGCGGCATGCACGAAAACGTTGACGTCATTTTCCAGTAACGCTCATTGTTCCGTTACGCTGATGACGTTGTCACGTTAAACTATCGTCCGTTAACCCAAAATACTTGCATACTAAGTAGAAAATTATTGCGTAAACCAACTTTACAGACAACCATTTTTTTTATTTCTACCTTGTCACAAATAAAAATAAATATTATTATTCTAAGCTACGTACGAGTCTACTTTTTCAAGCCAGAATAGCAAGACGGTTAAATTAAGCTAGCAAGCTAGAAGCTCTGGCTTCGTGTGTAAACAGAACTAGCATATTTTTTACTCGTAATTCGGTTTACACGTAGCCAGAGCTGCTAGCTTGCTAGATCTTGCTATCTTGGCTTGAAGTACTATCTTCGCATATAAAGAGAAAGCCTCAGGCTTAAGCGATTCTGCAGGTCTTCTACTAGTTTCCTAGACACGCCACTACGTCTCGATAGTAGCGCTGCACCTGTGCGTCTAGATATTGTATGAAAACTAGTAGAAGCCTGAATGAATTATTTAATGTATCTAGCTAATTATTCTAGATCACCTGTGCAAATTCATCTCTACCTGTCAACTAGTAAACCGCTTGTCACCTGCATCAGATTACCACTGAAGGCCATTGGCGCAACACACAACCTCATCCATACAAGTCTCGCATTGGCCAATATTCGCGATATACGAAACGATTTCGATTTGATTAATGAGCTAAATTACCTCGAATGCCAAATAAGTCACACGGTATATGTCGTTGAATGTTGAATGCACTAGAATTCTGCACCCTTAAACGGGAAGCCAGGGCAGACCGCTGTTACCCCTTTTTTACTTAATAATTGTAAAAGTTTGTACATATGGATGTTTGTTTTTGACGTGACTACGTCTAATAAATGGAGGAACGCCGGCTGCATGCACGAAAACGTTGACGTCCTTGTCCGGTAACGGTCACTGTCCCGTTACGTAATGTTGGTAATGCATTTATGCGTCGGCGTTGTCACGTTAAACTATCCTCCGTAAACCAACTTTACAGACAACCAATTTTTTAATCAAGTCAAAACTTAACAACCAATTGAGCTGAATTTTGGTATGATTGAATAACTTAAAAGCTGGAAAAACATAGATTAGTTTTAATCTTACTATCACGCGGTCGGAGCCACGAGATGCAGAATAAGAATAGATCAGTCGGTCAGTCGCAAAGATCCAACGACCACAGTGACCGGTGGCCGGCGACAATCAGTTAACATCACTTTCCGCCACTTTCCATCAGGTGAGGTGGTGGTCAAACGCTTAACTATTATTATATTTAAAAATAACATATGGTTGTACCTATATTTTGTTGCAGTCAAAGACAACGTTAAAAGGGCGTTACAATCTTGCGCCAAACGCGTTGACAGCCACCCAAACGAATATGGGACCCAAACATTCACAAGAATAAAAAGAAGAGCTCCTCAAGACCTAATCAAAGATTAGGAGAACAATAAAAACGGCTACTCCAGTACATCATTACATGTCTTGGAACCAAAACCTTCACAACTCTAGCTAAACGCCTGTAGATTACATTTTGCAAGAAACAAAAGGTTGGCATAAAAAGAGGGAGGCCTATATCCAACTCATGATGATGCTGGGCTCATGATGATGATAATGATAAAAAACAGAGGAGATTAAAATAAAATAAAAAAATCTTGCTGTAGCGTGTGGCTGTGGTGCAGCAACAAAATATAATGATAACTGATTGCCGCCGGCCACCGGTCACTGTGGTCTGTGGCTCGTTTGCGGCGACCGTTAGCAATAAGAAGTGTTGTATCAATGCAACAGTGCAACATTGCCAAGGCTGTCTACTTTCGAACGTGGTTTGGTCTGTTCCGTCATTTACCGCGTACTTGTGAATTGGACATTGTTTTGAATACTTGTGATCAGGAAGTTACCAGCATGTTAAGTTGTAAATTGTTTACGTAACATAAATAACAAATGGAAAATGTCTGTATTATTTTTTATGTACCTATTCGGATATCTTGGAACAAACATATAGAGAGATGGATCCCGTTGATATCTTTTGTATGGAACAAATCAATACTTAGATTTTTGTATATTTTTGCTAATTTTCGACATTAAGGTCTGTTTTCACCAATAGATAATCGGAGATAACGGACGAAGAGGCCTAATAATTATGGCCTATAAATTTCATAGATTAAAAGAGATTTTTTTTAATATATGAAAATTCGTGTCAAAATCGTTTAAAACTTAACCGTCTGTTGGTGAACTTAGGTCTAAATGTGATATTGATGCCAGGTTTTGTTAAGGGCAGTTAGGCCTTTTATACGCATCTGTTTTTTTAATGTAAAGTGACGTTTCGAGCTATGCCACGCGGACAACGCACCTACGGTCAGAGCACTCGCGCTCATTAATTAATTTGTCCACGAGCACCAGCATGTCGATATATTTAATGATAAAATTAGAAATATTATACAGAATTTATTAGTTTTTTTAAGTTTTAGTTTAAGGTAGTAAGTGTTTTGGTTAAGAACTGTAAGCTTCTATCTTTTTAAATAAATAAATACATATACAAATACAAATATGACCAGAACAGTGCTTCCCGAGACTTTGATCACATAGGTGCTGCCGCCGGTGCAGCACTACTATAACGCTCGTCCACATTAATATATTATGACGGTCAGTCTCGAAAGCCCAGCTTTACTAGCTACAATGCCTTTCAAATTGGAACACAGTAATGCTTTCACTTTACTGTTTTGTAGCTGAATTCTGCAGGGGACGCCTCCCAACGGTGCAATAGATTGGTGATGATATTATTTGTATATAATTTAATTAATTCTGTAGCTACTTATTAGTCAAGGTGAGGTGTGAGTGTGCGCGTCTCGCCCACAGTAGCTTGGTGTGTTTTGTGCAGTTTTTTGTACAATTGGTGCGGTGACGTCACCGGACACGCTTGACAGCTTCCAGCCCACGTTACGCCCGCGCTGAGCGGTTTTTGCTGAGCGGGTGGGGGCAGAGTGCTAGCGAAACGCGACTTTGATTATTCAGAATTTCAGATTACTGTTTTATACTACCTTCCTTATCGTTTGAGCTACTAACAACCTCAACATAGGTTGCTTGCGAAATGCGACTGTTTTTTACTTCCTTTCTTATCGTTTAAGCTAGTGGCTAGGCTATCTTATAGGCTATCTCATATAGGTAGTGCTTTTGTAATGCGACTATGATTATTAAAACTGTATATTTTCTTCCTTGTCGTTTTAACCAGTGGCCGCATCGTACAGATTTTCATAAATCATGTCGGTAAAGATTAATAAATATTTGTTAAAGAGTGTAATCTAATTTCGATATTAAATACCAACATTTAATACATTAACGAACTTCCACTTTTAAAACAGAATTCCATAACGCAGATGAAAAATACAAATACAAATCATTTAAATATAAATACAAGACATTAAAGATACACACTACCACTACCACATACTAGAATTAAACAGGTATTCAACACACAATGCTTCCAAATTCTGCAGTAGGTTCCAGTCACACAGTCAGTCAAAAGTGTGTTAGATTAAATTATGCAAACATTTATAAACAAGCTGATAACCTTTAAACTTTATACGTATGTGACTGATCAGATAATGTGTAGCTTTCGCTGGACATTAATTACATAATGCAATGTTGCCATTTAGATAAATACGAATTGATGCTGTGCGATGGCAGATGACACAGTTTTGCCACTTATGGTATCGTTATTTTCTTGGAACTAATTATTCTTGTGTTATTTTTCAGTATGTATTGCTTCAACATAAACAATAAATTCATTTTTAATTTAAGTTTAAGTTTATTTTTATAAGTATAAACGAGATAGTGGTTAAACGCGGGCCTTTGAAAAGTATATAACAAAAAAATAAAGTATGTATGTTATATACATATATAACATATAGAAAAATAAAGTATATAACGAATATACATTTAATGATTAAAAAACGAGCGAGCCTTATTGTAGTCGCATATTATGATGTAACATGTGACATCTCACCTTGGTAATTAAATTAGCAACATTTAAATTTGGAATATAAAGTACTTTATTTTTCTGAGGTTGGTACCATCTGACGGCCAACTTCCTGTTACATACTCCATCCTTTTTTCACGAAATTACACGAAGAATGTTGAAAAACATGTTCTTTATGTCAAATCGCCAGCAGTGTCACCCTACCCTGGCTAGCAAAAAGTGTGTAACATTAATTAACATTGTCTGGGACTTCCAGTGTTTTTGTTTGCAAATGAGATGCTCCGACAAACAAAGTGTGAAGTATTTTATCAACAACATCTTGGCTCCTCATCAGATTTTACGAAAAGGCAGACAATATTTACTTTATAGAAATAACAATTGATTTAAAAATCATACAAAGACAGTAGGATGGGCGGCCTTATTATACGTTTTGTGGCAAATATAATTTCGATTTTACGACACGATGGTTGAGTGGCAAGCTTGTTCGACTGCCACGCCGATGTCGCGGGTTCAATTTTTTGTATTTTAGTAGTAGCACTTTTGTGATGAACATCGTTGTTTGTTCTGAGTATCTCCTGGATGTATCCTATGTATTATTTACAAAAAAAAATATTTACCTGAGTATTGTATCAGTTATCTGGTTCCAATGGTACAAGCTCTGCTTAGTTTGATGATGATTTCATTTAACTTATGATGATAATCATCATTTAAAAAAATCATCATATTCCTAGAATCAATAGAATTGTATGGCTCAACATCGTAAACACTTGGAGGAGGCTTACATTCAAAGATGGACACCAAACAGGCCGAAATGATGTGAATATTATGATGTGTATAAAGGCTTAGATCTGAATGACTGACAGACAACGTACACGCTAAACTAATGAACATAGAGACTTGAAATTCGAAAGGAATGTTTGTGAAGAAGTGTACTTCACTTACTTACTTTGTGTACAGCATTGCGAGTTAAGAAAATATTTTTTAAATCGCAACGCAAACGAAGTTACGGGCATCAGCTTGTGTTAATTATGATTGAGTTCATCCCAAACTCTTTCTTTCGTTGTTACTGAAAGTCCTAAGCTCCAGGTAGGTCCATAAGTAATATGAGGCACTATATTATATTTTGCTAGCTGAAGCCTGCAACTTCGTTTGCATTGCGAATTAATAAAATTCCTTTCTCTGTTTCAAGTATCTACATTCAGTGGTTTGGTCTTTACGTTCTGTCAGTCAGTCAGGCAGTCAGGTCCAAGCCTTTTATAGATATAGATTTACAAATTTAATAGGTGTGGATTGGTATTTAGATAACCTTTATGTTTTTGCTTAAACTAGTTTCGACTCTACATTTTAGATTTAACGACTGTCATAATAATTGAGGAAAAAACCAGATTCACATCTATCTGACATAAAAATATGTAGGTACAATGAGCTACAAAATCGAAAAGGTAAATAATTAAATATTGAAATTATATTATGTACATATTTGTTAAGTCGTCTTGTCTACTACATTAACGATATCATAATCTTTACGGCTAGAATTTTTTTTTTTTGCATATACCTACATAAAAATTAAAAATGTCGCTAATAAATAATCCTTGCAAAAAAACGGGGACTCACCATAACTGTCCTTTAAGTAACTGCACTGGACAATACACACTCACAAAAAAGTTATCACTCATAAACACAAAATTTTAAAATCACTGCACTGTGTGGAAGAAAAAATAAAACACCAAAACACTTTCGGCGCGAATTTTGACAGGTGAAAAAGCAAGATGGCGCACGCTACCACTCGATTGCAACAACCGAGGTCGACTGATCGGCGAAAGACGGAGCTTGGAGGCTTTGCTGCTAAACGTAGGAGGCTGCTCGCAAGGAAAACAACTTGCCGCTTTATTTTTCACATTATTTCTTAATCGAAGGTGTTTGTCATACCGCCGGAGGGTTTATTTATCAATGATGTCATTTATAGGTTAGTCGGAACTCTTTCCGACTACCTACCTATACCTATTATAAATGATTGAACCAAAAATATTGGAAACCTAATTCATTAGGAGGAATAACTTTCACCATTATGATCATCAGCGTCGAGGAATTGGGCGAAACTTTTGCCCAGCCGTGGGACGAGACAGCTTAATAAAAAAAATACTAACCACGTACCTACCTAACAACACGCAAATGTTATTTTTCCGAATGCACAATTTATGTAGTTGGCCGCAGATGACCATAACTGTGACACCTGACTCAGTTAAAAAAAACAGCTAAATAATTATGAATTCGTAGTTTTTTCTTATTTCATAGTTTCATAGTTTATTGTTCTCATTTGCATACAGATGGAATAAAACAACAAATAGGTGTAAGTAGCTAGTACACAATGCACATGAACCCTGTCAGGGCGCAACAACTTTGATTTCCTTGTGACCTTACTTATTTATGTAGATTTTACCTCTCGCAAAATGATCTGTATCTAAGTGTATTTTACCCTTTTCACCGAATCTCTCACAAGCGACACATAACAAAAAAATCTAAGAAATTGTTTTCCAAGTTGAGAGCAAAAAGATGAGATTTTTTGCGACGACACCATGGCGTTGGCGGGGCGTCAAGTTTTTTGCCGAACTTGGTAATTGAAGAAGTGGTGTGGGCATCATTATACGTATCTATCTTCGAAGATGAGGTAATAGATTGGCAAGATTGCATAGATTAAAAAGGGTTCTGTATTCATTATAAATAACCTTAGGATCTATATAGTATTAATTAGTTTTCGTAGTTATCCTAGTTAGTGAGTAAGTCTGCTACTTTATCGCTTCCTCTTAGAAAGTGCTTAGTTAAGCCACTAGTAGCATAAAATACCTACTTACCAAGCTAAACTAATTTGTTATGGTTTCATTTTTGTCTCAACTAAAAACTGTAAAGCAAGCTGTATTCACCTGTTATTGGTTTTGCATGTACTTGATAAGAAAACAATATTATTTTTAAAAATGCATTTATCTTTGTAAAAACTGTTGGTGAATAAATAAAATAATAAAATAAAGTACGAACGAATCGTTAAGTTTTAATTTCCACTTTATTTGCCTGAAAAAATAATTCAAATAAAAATATTTCCTTGAAAATCTTAGCTATTATTTGATTATTTACGGATATTTTAGCACGTTCAGTTTGCGATTGATTTGTTTCCTGACGTTTTGCTTGCAACAGCCACGGACGAACAGGCGTATTGGAGCTACCGGATTATAACAATACCGTATAATTCAAATTACTTTGTACATTTAATAATCGTAAAAGTACTAAAAACTTAGCTACCTAGGTAATTGAAAGCCAATTTAGTTCATCCAAAGGTCATCTGGAACAGATTGCTTTGAGCAATAATAACATTTTGCTTCAACTTTTTGTTGAAAGTTATCGAACTATCTAGGACCCTATCTCTTTCTCCAGTGTCCTGTAAGCTAGAAGCAATTCCACATCCATCAGGGTCTTCAAATCCAAACTATCCGGTTACTACTTGAGACTCCAGAATACTTGAGTATTTTATTATTTATTAGTGTATTTTGTATAATATCGTAAGTATTATGTAACTAAAAAATAAGCATTTTAATATTTTCTTTCATCAATCATACATCTAGCACTACCACATCTCCATAATACGCAGAGGTTAGCTGGAAGAGACTGCTAACTAGCATTAAGTACGCCTATGTACTTGTTTTTTACTTTATGCAGAAGAGTGACTCTGGTCTAAGTTTTCAAATTGCTCGAAGCCTTCATTTTCAATTCTGGAGTAAGACCCTTCCCATTACGCGCCATAGAGTCCGGTCTTCGCCTCTCCGCATCCACTTTTTACTGGCTGACATTCGTCTCTACCTGCCAAAGCTTACAACTTATTAAAAATATGCAGCTTTCATTCAAAAACTTAATGAAACTGAACCCAAACTCCAACCAAAGTCGATGAACTTTTTATGATGTAAGACGTGATGAGACTATCTACATCTACCTATCATCACAGCACTACCCAGGACTTGTATGAAGTACGTACTTGTAAGTATATTAAATTATAATTAATATTCATACTCTGAGCTACAAATAATAATGGTGGTACTTTTTTTTTGTTTATTTCTAACCTTCTTCTTCTTATGGTGTCACTAGTTCTTTCGAACCAGTGTGGTGAAAGGATTTTAAGTGCGCCTCGAAGAGGTTCCTTTCTTGCATCAAGAGGCTCCTTTCTTGTACCATCATTTCTACGGACGGCGTCGTCGTCGACGGGATCTCGTTGCCTTCGATGGGGAATAGAAACTGCCAAAAACAGAGAAAAGTGGGGAGATTTGAGAGAGGCCTTCACCCAACAATGGGACAAAATAAATAATAAATAATAAAAAAAACATTAATCAAAATTTAAAACACATAATATTTCTGTATAAATGTTTTAAAGAGGTCGTGGCCAGTTTTTTTTAATTTATTTATTTGTACACATTTCACAAAGGTCAGTTCTCAGTGGTCCCACAATATGCTGTCAATAAACAGATTTCATAATTAGGACAAATGTTTGGAGAGTAAAGTTGTCGGTCCAGACTATAAACGTAGTCGTCAAACCAAGTCAGAGGCTTTCAGGCTCAACACCAGAAGCAACTACTGGCTCAACACGAGATGAGACGAGATTAGACAGTATTCAAGTAAAAACTGTAGTACTATAAAAAAATAATCACGGCTCTACACTTGGCTAACTCTACATTTGTTAATACATTTAGCGACATCTATTGACGAGTAGAATTACTATGTTAATCAGCGCCATCTCCCAACGAGTAGATTAACTAGCTTTTGCGCCATCTATTGATTTTTTTTCTACCACGCATAATCCAACTAGTTTACGAAGTAGCTTACACGCTATTGTAATTCAGCAACCGTAGTGCACAATATAATTAAGTCGGATTATTCGTTTTATTCGCATCGCTTAAGTGACGTATTTTATTTGTACCTACCAAAAAAAACACACATTGTGTTCCTGAAATCGAGATGTGACACTGTGACCTATATATTTTTTACAAAAAATAGTCATTTTTATCATACCTACCAGCAATCAATTATTATCGTGGTTGAGTTTAAAGCCATATATTTTAAAGTCGTGTTTTCAAATAGCTTATTAATTTTATCCCTGTTATCTAGTGATAAAGATATTTTACGTGTAGTGTATTAACAGTAGTACTTTACAATAATTTATGATGCCTTGATGCCTAACCTACCTGATTGCAAAGTGTCCAAGATTATTTTTAATCTTTGCAATATTATTTACATTTCCAAGTATTTGGTTAATTTAATAGGTACATATTAAAATTGTGGTAAATTAAATCAAAATGTCTTTCGTGAAGTGTTGTTTTGATGCTGGAGAAGGACATGATTTTCTGGACTCCTTTGTTCAGAAATGTACAGATCCTGGATGTGAGTATTATTCTCTAAAGGTGAAAATATTCGATATATAGGTAGTAAGAGTAAGGCCAAAGTCAAGATCATCGTCACAAATGTAATCTAATTAGTAATGTTGGCCAAGATTCAAAATATATTGTGAACAGTATCAATAGAACAATGTTTGTCTCCACTTTATTGATTAGGAGTTTGTAATTGCCGCTAAAGAAATGTTAATTCCCATGTTCCGTTTCAGATTCTATTTGAATTACGTTCCATGTTTAGTTCTTGGTTGAACTATATTTATTTGCTTCTTTACCAAATTCTTGAAAAAGAGGTTTGTCATGAAATCTACAATAGGTAGGTACCTGATTTAAGTAGTCTTGAATTGGAATCAAGTTAAATATACCTATATTTGTTCATGTTTCTTGAACTTCTGCAATAAATAAATTACTGAATTACTGAATTACTTCTAGAAAAACATTAACTCATGTCGTCAGCTGGAGCTGAAAGTTTTTAATGAAACGAAACGTAAAATGTATCATCAATAGACTTCGAATCCGTGTCTTGTGTTTTAATTTTTTGCACAGAAGTTTTAGTAGTTTAGCTGTTAATCCTTTTGTGGGAGGATAAATTATGGCGCAAGGTATGTTTCTAAATTCCTATTTTTAGCTGTAAAATCCTAGATTTAGGATTTCCGTGTTTACAAATTGGGACTTTGACATCTGTTCGATCGGTGGCGCCATCTTGGATGACGAATGTCAAAAATGTTACTTGGCGTGTTTTCGTGATTTTTTGTGTTAAAAATCTATCAAATCGTCAAGAATATCACCCAAAATGCTATAACAGTAATAAATAACTCGATACCAAGACGTACAAATGTGAAATACTAAAAAACTCAAGTGGAAAGTGACTCTGAAAGTGTAGGTGCTTTTCTATCGAAATGACTGCAACAACCACTCAAAACCAGGCGAAACCAACCACCGCCGCGCCTGCGAAGCCTCAGAAGAACTATGGGAAGATCCTGCTGACGCTATACAATTGCTTGCTGCCTGAAAATGTGTTCAAAGAGACGGCCTCGCAAGCCGATGGCCTCGACATTGAAACTGAGACAGACCTCCGTATTCTCGGCTGCGAGATGATCCAGACTGCAGGCATTCTGCTCAAGCTACCCCAGGTTGCCATGGCTACGGGCCAGATATACCTTCAAAGGTTCTACTATTCAAAGTCGTTTGTCCGATATCCCATGGAAACAATGGCCATGGGTAGCATTTACTTAGCATCCAAAGTGGAAGAAAAGCCGTGTAGAATCCGTGATGTCATCAATGTTTTTCATCATATCAAACAAGTGAGAGCTCAGAAGCAGATATCGCCTCTGATAGTTGATCAGAACTACATTGAACAGAAGAACCAAGTTATCAAAGCAGAGCGAAGAATTTTGAAAGAGCTAGGATTCTGTGTACATGTGAAACATCCTCACAAACTTATTGTGGTGTATCTCCAAGTCCTTCAGTATGAGAAGAACAGACAGCTGATGCAGATGGCTTGGAACTACATGAATGATGCTCTTAGAACAGATGTTTTCATGCGTTTTCATCCAGAGACCATTGCATGTGCTTGCATTTATTTGACGGCCAGAAAAATAGGTCTCCCACTACCCAACAATCCACACTGGTTCTTACTCTTCAAAGTCCCAGAAGAAGACATTAGGGAAGTCTCGATGAGAATACTTCAGCTGTACAAGCGAGCAAAAGTAAACCCGGAAGAATTGGAACAAAAAGTAGACTTGCTACGTAAAAAGTATCAAGCAAATAAGTTCTTACAAGCCCAACGGGATAAGGAATTGTCCAAGCAAAGCGAAGAGAAAAAGGCTGAATCTCCGACTGCTTCAACATCTAAAGACACAAGGCGGGACTCAAAGAAAGAAAAATCTCCAAAAACCCCACCACTATCTAAATACCACAGCTACAAATCTAAAAAAGACCGTCGCTCCCGATCTCGTTCTCCTTATGAACGCAAAAGAGAATACCTAAACAAGAGACATAAGTCTCGTTCAAGAGACCGTGAGATGGATCGTTCAAGAGACCGTGAGGTAGACCGTTCAAGAGACCGTGAAGTAGATCGTTCAAGGGAGAGGCGATCTGATGATAAACGAGTTCGTATATCCAGGAAGTATGATGATTACGATAGGAAAGCTGCAAGAGACAATCGCGATGAGAAGGCTACCCGTGACCGTGAAAGGGAGGATAAAGGTAGAGATAGAGATGAGAAGAGAGACAGAGAGGAGAAATCTGGGAGAGACAGAGATGACAAAAGGGATAGAGAGGACAAGAGAAAGCATTAGTTTGTAGTTTAGTGTCTAGTCTTCTGAAATAAAGAATTGGAAAATGTATTTTTGTTTCATTTAATGCTACTTAATGTGTTATCTTATTTTATTTTATGGTACAACTTGCTTAGTAGAGGCTACTTGCACCAAACTGTCAAAGTCCCTAAGCAATTACTTTATTCGCTTGGTAGTTCTTAGCAGTCCAGATTCTGACCATTAAGAACTGATAAGCGAGTAAAGTAATTACTTAGGAACTTTGAAAGTTAGGTGCAAGTTGGCACTAGAAGCTTTTTTCTATGGTAAAGGTTATATTAGATGGCGTTGTGTGATATGTCTAATCTTAACATTATTTTTGATGATATTCCTATGACCCTTTAAAAAGGGCCGTTCAGGCGTCATGCCGACGGGACGCGCGTCTATTTCAGTAGTTCCTGTCACTGTAATTATAGCCAGACCAGTTTACCTGTCACCGTGGCCTAGATAGGACGCGTCAACTATCTCGCGTAGGGAGGGCCTATTTAGTGAACTATCTCGTAAATAAATATACTTGTATACTTCTAACTAAAGGTTTAAAACGCGGCCAGAGGTGCTGACAATCTTGGAAATTCTAAAGTTTGCAGTTATGCCTAGATCACACGTACCGAGTTATCGGCCGAGTACTCGGTACGTATAAACATAGCGCCGAGTGCTCGGCTGAGCGAATGATGTTAGCTTTCACTGTCTCGGCTGAGTAACATTTTATTGTCTCGGTCGAGTACTCGGTACGTATGATCTAGGCATTAGCGTGACAGGCAATCCCATATCAGGCTTGGACCTGGCTGACTGACAGACAACAGGCCAAACCAATGGAAATTTGAAGGGTATCTTCGTGACGAAGTGTAAGCGCGTACTAAGAAAGGAATTTATAAAATAGCAACGCAAACAAAGTTGCGGGTGTCAGTTAGTCAATCTACCTATATAAAAGTCTGACTGACAGACAAAGTACCTACAGGCCAAGCCACTGAAAGTAGAGACTGTACAACCAACACGTTATAGAATAAAACTTAAAGAAAATACATGTACAAAGGCGAGCTTAACCCTAAAAAGTGTTGACAATTTAGTTTTTACACTTGTATTTTACACTGGTAGATATTTCTACTAGCAATATCTACCAGTAATCTTAGGCAAAAGCATTGCTTAACGTAACTAAATTAATAAATCAGGCGCTGTAAATCGGCTTTAATAAGAATCGCGAGCAAAACCGGGCCAAGTATCCTCTTATCTCACCTTATCTATTTAATAAACAGTGTTTCACGTGAACTCGTGTGATTCGGACGTGATGTAAACAGTTAAATATATTCTATGTCTACAGTGTTAGTGACAATATTTTTTGTGTTATTTCCTTTTTAATATGTTACAATAGGACACCAAGCTCTGTGATAGTGATTATTTAGGCTCCTAGTCCATCTAAAAGTGTGATTAACTTTAAAACAATGTCGCCGATGAGAAAACTAGCTCACCGTACTTGTTTCTTTTTGAGCAGAAGTGTTTATATGACATGTAAGTACATACACCTAAAGTAGTAAAGGGTTAAAGGGTACCTATTATTATTTAGCCATTTGTGCCACTGCAGGGCAAAGGCCTCCCTCCTCTCCTTCCACTCCTTGCGGTTAAGGGCGTCGCTGGTCCATGTTGGCATGCGTCAAACTCGTCCCGCCATCTCCTGGGCCTTCCAGGTCGTCGTTTCGCGTTTAGTGGCCTCCACTCCGTAGTGGTCTTTGCCCACAAGTCGCTGGACATGCGACAAACGTGTCCGTTCCAATCCCACTTGAGGCTGGCGGCTTTCTTAAAGAGTAACTGCTAAAGAAAAACGCAGGTTTTTAAGATTGTGTTTGATCTTCAATTAATCACAATCTCACCAGATTTGAAGTGACGATAGATCTCCCTCCAAAGTCTAGAAGACACCCTAGTTTTAGTAACTTACTAAGTTCTGTGTCTACTTTTGTTCTAAACACAGTTAATTTTTAAAGATGCTTTGAGTTATTTACCACCCAATCCATCATTATTTCTAATCCTTTTCGGTCGGCACAACATGTCTTCTTCTTCCATTCGTCTCTATCAGCCGTCATCTCTGTACTTACACCTATTTTATGCATATAGAATAGAATAGAATAGAATAGAATTTATTTGCCTATACAATACAATAGAAACTTATAACTAATCTAAATAATTCTTACTTAAAAAGACTTACTCTAACCTTCGTGTATGTATTTGTATGGCAAAAAAGGACTCAACTCAGCGTTATGCTGGATAGATGGGGTTTCCCACCTATCCAGCGCTGGTTTTCAGTTGAGCCCTGCGAAGGTTACCGACACGACCTATGACTATTAACCTACTTATTTTACTAAACAATAAAAAACAAAAGAAAAAAAAAAAAAAGCAACCTAACAAACGAAATGAATAACAAAAATCATAATAAGCAAGGAATGAAACAAAATCAAAATTGATATAAACCAAAAAGAAGAAAATATCAGTAAGTACATATTGTAATAATAAATTGGCTTTATTATTTCCTATCAATAAAAATACAGAACAAAACACTATTTAACGACTGACAGAGGGAGCGTTAAGTGTTATGGGTACCTATATATATATGTATGTATAAGGATTTGAATATGTATATGTATATTGATTGATGTGCATATGTATATATATATATATATATATATGTATGTATGTATGTAAACCTAAGCTTCATAAAGCAAAAACAAAACTCAAACTAAATTATAGACCTATCGTTATTTATTAAAACTTCATCGTCATTTTGAGCAATTAGGAGAAAAGATTTAAGCTTGCGCTTAAAAGTGTTAATGTTTTTCAGGTCCCTAATCGGCGGAGGTATATTATTCCAGCATTTTGTTGCTGCATATCGGAAGCTGCCTTTGAAAGCCGCTGAGTGATGATATGGCGTAGCCAGCTGTACAGAACATTGTCTTCTAGCTTCGTTTGATTTCATCCAACGTAGTTTGTGGTAGAGATATGAAGGAGAGGTAAAATTAATTACGCCGAAAAGAAGACAAGCCATATGCAGTTTCCTACGTGATTTCATCCTAAGAATGTAATGCTGGTTCAGAAATGGAGTCACGTGCCCACGCGGTGGAATTGCAAAGCAGAATCTAGCACAAGCATTCTGGACTCTCTGAACAAGGCGCTGTGTCCGGGTTAGAAGGGACCAGGACCAAAGACAGCGTCAGTGTAGTTTAGTTTAGACAATACTAGGGATTCGACTAGTCGAATTCTGAGTTCCTCACTTAGATATGTTCTTATTTTGTATAAAATTTTTAAACGGTAGAAACAGTTTTGTACTGAATCTGTAATGTGTTTTTCAAACCTAAGATCAGAGTCCATGAGAAGTCCCAGGTTACGTGCTTCATAAACGCGCTCGATTGGCTCGCCCATAAGGCTTAGTTGAATACTTTGCGGTAGTTTTAGTATCTGCTGTTTGGATCCAAAGATTAGGTATTTTGTTTTTGAAGGGTTAAGAAGGAGACTATTTTTATTAGACCAATTAACTATATTACAGAGATCAGATGTTAAACGCTCTATCGCAGTATCGATTTCAGTTGGTTTAAAAGATATATATATTTGTATATCATCGGCGTATATGTGGTATTGGCAGTGTTCCAAACAATTAATAATGTCCGCACAATAAAGAATAAATAATATTGGCCCAAGAATTGATCCTTGCGGCACTCCTCTATTGACAGGCGTAATCTGAGATCTTGAACAGGTGCCATTTGAATTTTTAAGTTCTACGAACTGATAGCGGTTACTCAAATAACTGTCAAACCATTTTATTGCCGATGGGTCAAATCCATAAAAGTTTAATTTAGACAATAGCAGAGCTATATTTATTGAATCAAACGCTCTGGAGAAATCAAGCAGAACCAGTAAAGTGCAAAGACCTCTATCTTGAGCATACAATATATTGTCTGTAACATCTAACAAGGCAGTAGTAGTGCTTCTGCCTTTTCGAAACCCTGATTGTACATCTGGTAAGATATTATTAATATCTAAGTAGTCGGTGAGCTGATGGCAGACAGCTTTTTCTACTATTTTGGATATACACGGAAGTATACTAATAGGTCTTAAATCTTTGATCTCTAGGGGGTTACTATTTTTAGGAAGAGGGCGAACCACTGCTACTTTCCATGTATCTGGGAAGGTCGATGTTTCAATTGAGCTGTTCACAATTCGCGTCAGAACATTCAATGATTGCGGCAACGTCATAAGCAGCATATTTAGTGATATGCTATCGAAGCCTACTGCGTTACTATGCAATTGTTGGATCATTTTCATTACATCATCAACGCTCAAGTGATTAATTGAAAAAGTAGCTTCATTAAATCTGTGGTAGACAAAGTAGGTAAGCAAAGATATATTTGTAACTGAGGTGTTGGTAACATTTAGAAAATGACGGTTTATTTCATTGGGATCAGTAAAAATAGAAGGAAGTTCATTGTTTTTTGGAGGTAATAAATTGGACTTTAAGTTTTTCCATAGTTGCTTAGGGTTATGTATTTGACTGTTTATATTAAATTTGAAGTAAGCTGATTTTTCAAAAAATAGTGTTTTATTGACGAGAGATTTTAGACTCAAGTAATAATCTCTCTTATTTAAAACTTTGTGCCTACGATAGTCAGATAAAGCCAAATCTCGTTTATTCATCATGACTTTGAGTGTATCTGTTATCCACGGGTAGGTATGTTTTTTAATTGTTACCAATTTCATAGGTGCGTGTAAGTCAAACAGTAGGTTGACACAATCATTGAATGAGTTAACAATATCGTTAATATCGTTTAGTGACATCAAGATGTCCCAACGTATTGAATTGAGATCTTTAGTAAACAAATCTGATAGTATGTCCTTCATGGGCCTGTAAAAAATTACCTTGGGTCTATATTTATCCTTTTTTATATTAAGCTCACATGAAATAAAACAGTGACCATTGATGGCTCCCATTGATTCTACCTTAATATTTCTAGATCTTAAGTCTGTACATACAACGTCAATTAGTGTTTGGCTTCTTTCAGTAAAGTGAGTCGGAGTGGAGACTAATTGAGCGAGACTGAGACATGTTGTGAAAGTATGAAACTTTTGAGTTCTTCCGTCGTTTACGTCCAGAAGATTTATATTAAAATCACCCAGGATAATGACATGGTCACATTTTGGATTAATAGAGTCAGTCAAGGCATCAAGAAACAAATCTACATCCATCCAAGGCGGACGATACGCCGTACCTATAGCAATTTTTTTCCCATTGACAGTCAAGGTGAGCCACATTTGCTCTACACATTTATGCTTAGGATCAGCAGGATGAGGCCAAACGCGTGCGTTTACACCTGATTTAATGTAAAAGCCAACTCCACCACCCCGACCACCGCGCACGGTAGCCGGCCGCGGAGTATGGCGCAGCTTGTACCCAGGAACGACCGGTGCGCGACCGTCCTCGCCCGGCTTCAGCCAGGTTTCGTTTATAGCCATAATATCAACAGAATGACTATCCATTTTGACTATAAAATCGTCATGATTTGTACCTAATGATCCCGCATTGAACAAACCAACCCTAAGAAATTTAGCTATGATTGAAAATTAAAATTTTAAGAGTACACTGATTAACAGTGTACAACAGTAGGGATGATTTGTAAATATTCCTATTATTATTTGAGTGCGGGATGTTGCCGATGTCGGTATTAAGTTTATGTACATAGCTACAATTAAATTTTGATCTAATATATAAATAATATATATGCTCCTGGATGGCATGGTAAAGGTATAATAATACTAAATAAGGTGAGGAAAAACATACAAATACCATGCTGTAAAAAATCAAATTATATTTTATTTTATTCAGATTAGGTAGAAAAATTGTAATACATGTTAAAACGGTACATAAAAAAAGGATATAGTTTATTGACATAATATTAGGTATAATAATAATAAATATTTGTAAATAATTTATAGTATTAAAATAAAGAATATTATATTTTAACAATTTATCAGAAAATGTATTTAAATATAGAATATTATAAGTAGAATTAAACAATTTATGAGTAAAATGCTCCCTTTGTCTGAAACTCCTTAGAAAATAACATGATTTTTGTATAAGAATTCTACAACACACATATAAGCAAAAACAACCAGCAAAATACATTAATTTACTAAAAATAATGCCCGTATTATCTTTAAAAGGCCTGACAAGTGATATGTAGTATATGGAACAAATATGGTTTATACCCGAGTTAGTGTGAGATTTTAAGTTAGACGTAGTAGTAATAAGTGATACACTAGTTTTTTGAAAAAGAACCGTTAAACAGAACCAGCACCAAAAACCCGGTCTATGTCTATTTCGTTGCGTATGCGAGTAACCAATGCCCCATGCTCTCTGCGCACATAGATACGGCCGGCCTTAGACCAGCAGTATTTCCACTGATGACGGCGGCATTCCTCTCTTGTCTTAGCAAATAGTTGTCTATTTGTTCGAGAAAGACGCTCGTTTACATAGATGCGTGCCGGCGTCCCGCCTACTCCGACGTCGGCCGAGGTAAGACCCCGGCGAACCCGGGCCGCACGTAGGTACTCGTCGTGTACGGAGCGGCGCGCGAAACGCACCACAATCTTTCGCGTTCTTACCGCAGCGACCGGCGGTAGCTGCGCAGACTCGCCGGTCTGCGGACGACCCACCGCTCCGATTCTCTCCGCCGATACTATGTCACGTTCATCGAGTGACATACCCATCGCGGTTGCCAGGACAGACACAATGTGAGTAGGGTTCTCGCCTTTTTCTTCTGGAACACCAGTTACTTCGATGTCATTCAGGAGGGCTTCCTGCTCTCGGTCATTGAGATCCGCTTTAAGACCAGATATAGTTTGCTCTAAAGCTCTCTTAGCTGAGTCCTCTTGCTGACACCGAGCCATCTCCATGAGAGCCATCTTCTTTTCGACTTCAGCCGCTCTCTCGTTGCATGCCTCGACCGCCGCACGTAATGTGGTAAGCTCAGCCTTAATCTCGGCCTTAAGCTCCTGCATTTCAGACCAGTGGGTGCGGAAGTCGCCTCTAAACGATTTCAGCTCTGACATATAAGACTCATGCATCTTCATAACCTCGGCGGTAAACTCTTCCTTTAGAGGCCGGAAGTGCAGCTGCATCTCTGCATCGGAAAACTCCGTAGTAATGTTGTGGGCTGTGTCGTCTAAGTACATAGCCTCTGCGCTCGAAGACGGCGGCAACTCGGTAGAATAGGTATCCTGAGAAACTCGTACAGGGGTAGAGGGATCCCTTCCTTTAGGCGCATTGGCTTGGCATGCAGCGCAATACCAAGATGAAGCGATCTTAGTCCGAGGCGCTAGACCTGCGCATGCACGGTGCGTAACCGAGTCACATTTCGGACAGACGGCGCCCTCTGTCCGCGACATGAATTTTCCGCAGCAGACACAGTTCGAACTCATGATGCGATGCGCTCCAAACTCAGATAAGAACCAAGCTGCGTAATCGATACGAAGTTCACCAGAAACTCGCTAGATGGCTCTAGTCACCGTGATGGATGGAGTGTGGAGGTGACTTGTCGTAGTACTGCTGCTCGACGCCAGATGGCGCTAGGAACCAGATCGCGTAAATGCACTAGGTTCAGATGACCTAGACAAGTTCCAAGCTGCAGAGTTCTGCACTCGATCGCACAACACTTAGTCAATTTATAAGACCTAGTTTACGTCTTCAATTTGTTTGTCCTGCACGAACAATAACTTTTTTAACTATCTTTCTACCCAAAGGCGGGTAGAAAAAGTTCACTTACTGTTATGATTAGTTTATTTTTCGTAATAAAGTCTCTTAAACACACGGGATATTGCAGATAACGACACCACAGTCAAAAAACACCATACACTTTATACTTATCGCGATATGATCGGTCAATGAACTTTCTTACACTTGTATATAATTTTTACAATGGGATCAGCTGTTAACTAGCCGACGGTCGTGTCGGATGTCGTATGTCGCATATCATCTTTCACACAGTCCATCCATCTTTTCTTTGGCCTTCCTCCTTTCTTATATCCATCCACTTCACTATTCAGCACTGTTCTAGTCACATAAAATTCTTCCCTTCGCATCACGTGTCCAATTGTCCATACCAAGCTAGCCTGTTACCTCTTAATTTATACATCACTGGCGCTACCTTCAGGCTTCCTCTTGTATACTCATTACAGGTATAATTTAAGAAAAATGAAAAATTAAAACACTTTTTCATAATATAATAATGGCCAGGCAACTCAAAATAATAATAATATTCATAATTATTAATTAGTAGACCATGAACCTGATGAATTTAAAAAAATAAGAACTATATAATTATTAAACACTACCTTATTATAATAAGAGGATTATCAGGCACACTGGCGCTACCTTCAGGTATACTCATTCCTTATTTATATTATTTACCATCCAATTACTACCTAATTATTTCAGTCAATTGCTCACCTATATTGCTGGTCTTTCAGCTCAATAGTCAATCATTGAGCGGCTTTTGTTATAGTTTTATCAGCAAATCAGATAGATAGGCTATAAGTGTACTTCACTGATGATTTGAACAAACCTACATTAAATTTGATTAAAAGTGCAAAAACGAATACGTTGTTTCTACTACAAAATACAAATACATTTTTTTGTATTTTTGTTGTTTCTATTTTCGCCAGATAGGACATGAATAGAATAAATTTATTTTGTACCAAATCACACATTTCACAGTTCACATAACATAGTAGGATATTACAATAATTGATACAAAAATGGTATCCACTCAGCATATGCTGCAGGTTTCCATTACATTTTCATTACATTACATGAGGTACCTACTTTCCTGTTATGTTAAAACAACAGCTGTTTAGGTACAATATTAGACTTTAAATACCTAACACATTGAACGTACTTCAGCTGTGCTGATGCAATTTTTATTATAACACATTTTATCTACAAGGACAACTATTGTAAAGGATAAACTTAAATATTTAAATATTTAAATATTTAAATATTTTCAACCGCTAGAATGACAATTTCCACTTCAAGCATTTCGATAGGCCGATTCACGGTCCGCTCCTCTCCACTCCGCCCCTCTCCACTCCGCCCAGCTCCGCGTCAGTGGAAACGCACCCTTATACCACCAAGCGGACCCAATGCGGATTTTTATCTCCGTCAATGACATGTCGGTTTTCTTTACGATGTTTTTCTTCACCGTTGTGAGAATGTGGTGTGACACATTGATTTCTTCGATTAATAAAGCCCATATAACTAACACTATCAGATCGTATAGCATAGATCGTTTAGAATACTTATGACACGACCAAGTACCCTTTTAATAGTGTGTTGCCGGAAGGAAAAAATCGTGAGGAAACCGGCATGTCATAGAACCTAAAAAGTTCGGAAACATGTGTCAAGTGCAAGAAAGGAGCCTCTTTGAGGTGCACTTGAAATCCATTCACCACTTTGGTTCGAAAAAACTAGTGACACGATATGAAGATTTACCCTAAGATTATAGGCAATACTTAACACAGCATAAGCTAATTACTACAATCTATTTTACAAAATTTATATAAGGAAACAATTGGGCCACCCATAGACCGTTGCAAACGATCTTTAGGTAGCTCAACTGCTCCAACTCGATACTCGATGGCAGCGTGCCGAGGATACTGGCTGCATTGCCTCTTTGTATTGCAAGGCTTATTCTTCGGTCGAGATAGCTGCCTGCCCTCTGATCTGATATTCATATTCATATTCATTTATTTAGTGTTTCATTTGCATACAGGTTATATAACTTAGGTGTAAGTGGCTTATAGGTACACAATGCACATGAACCCTGTAAGGGCGCAACAACTTTAAGTTAATTTTTGCTCGGTAGGCATCTAATTCACTTATGTTTATTTCATAGTCAAATTAATTATGGATTACAAAAATATTGATATATTAGCATAAGTTAGGTGATTTGTATTTTTGTTTGAGTGATGTCAAATGATAGTTAACTAATAAATAAAATATAAAATAAAATAATAATAATAAAAGCTTTTTATTTCTTACACATATTACATAGTTTATCTTATTTTCACTTAAGTAATCTATTCTACTTGTTTGTTCTATCTAAATTTTACTCCTTATTTTTTGTGCAAAAACCACCTTTAGTGGCAAAAGCCTCCTCCATGTCTAGCCATTTATTTCTTTCTCTAGCTACTCTACTCCAGGTAACACCAGCTATTTGGGTAATGTCGTCGCTCGATACTTAAGTAACTATTATTAAATGTTCTTTGTTCAATTGTTCAATTCTTTGTTCAATTGCTGCAGGCTGCTGCGGATGCTGTTCAGCGCTGCGGCCGCGCTACAAGCGTCTAGTAGACAACATCTTCCCGGCCTCGCCGCAAGATGGCCTCGTCAAGTCCAACATGGAGAAACTCACCTTCTACTCGCTCTCCAGCCCGGAGAAACTCGACCGCATCGGAGAATACCTCTTCCAGAAGGCGAGCCGTGATATCTACCGGAGAAGACATGGGTAAGGTCAACTTGTAGTAGCTCAATGATCTGATAATGCACTGCAAGTGGAGCTCGGGGTCGGCGCAAGCCTTCCCTGAGATGGGCCTCACAGCAACGTGCGTGAGGGACACCGGTACGAGTTCTTCAGATATCCTGGGGTCCCTCTAATGCGCAGAGGTCGCCCACCATATATAAGGGTATAAGCGCAGAGTCGTCGTCGTCGTCCCCCCCCCCCCACCCCCCAAGGGCGGTGGGCATCCATGAGGCTTTCCCCATGTAAAAAAAGGCCACTAATAGAAGGACGTCACTCGTCTCTAGTCATCGAGTTGACTTTGGCTCTTCTCATCCATTTCTGCCAGCTTCACATCTAACAACAAAGCACCCTAATTTTCCTAGACGTGGTCTCTATTTTACCATTCTGGACACTTACTACTCCTGAGCAACGGAAGACCAGTGTTTGAAAATCAATTAACACTTATGCTGAGTCGGAGATCTGTTTGCATCAGTTTGACCTAGATTGTTAGGTTTAATTCAAACTTACTATTAATAGCTTCCTATTTCGGAATAGAACCTCCCGCCCTAAGCTCTTATCCATCTCTTATGCCGAATTATGTACGCCTGTCGTTCCGTTTAACACTTGATCGTCCTACAACCTACAACCCGCTTGCCTAGATAGACGTGGTCTCCAGTCTCCACGCAAGAACACATTTACCCCAACGGTTATCAGTTCCTAAAAGGATATTAAACGCTAGCGTGTGAGCGTGTAAGCTTTTCGGAAGGACTGTCAACAAGCAGATTGTAAAAACGCCGATGACACTGAGTGACTTTACACGCTACAAGCGTAGTCGCTGGCGTGTAGCGTGTTAAAAAGCCGTGTGTCATCGTACTATAAAATATGATATACTTCCACTTAGCCAGCTAGTCTCTACCATGGTTCTTTCAGCGTTCAATATTCCATCACGCAGTCGCATTTGCCATCATAAAATTGACGATATTGTTTACATAATTCAAGGTAACCCAAACAGATCTGAACCGACCTTCAGTTGCAGTATCTTTATCATGAGTAGGTGAATAGTTATCGCTTCCGCGCAAACTTGTATCTAACTCTTGAACTACGGATAGATATCATAGATACCTAAGTTTATCAGGGAATAGTGAGAGGCCGGAAACTCAATGTCAGAATGAGGCGGTTTAAGAAAAAAATCCGGTAGATTATCCCTCATAAATACCGATCATATTCTTAGCCTCCACTTTTGTGGAACAAGCACAGAACAGACATTGGCAGAATCAAAATAAACTCGACCTAATACTCGGGCGAATGAACATGACACCTGGCTGACACTCTCGCTCGGAACTTGATGCTTCCCCCTCTGCCCCGCGCGGTGCCCTCCGTGTTTTTTTCTTCCTCTAATTGCGAAGCCTTATCATTACTTATCATTACCAAGTATTACAGGACGTCTTCTCTATCAACATTATCAAATTCCATGATGTAATTTGCACAAACGTAATTCGAGCTTTAATATAACTTAAAGGAATTTATGAATCATACTGAAAAATAAAATATACTATTTACAAAAGTTAGCAAAAAAGTAGGCAGATTTATGTGCTAGTGTATTGTGCTGTTTAATATAATTATAGTTAAGTAGTAGGTATCGTTAAAATTTAAATTCACTGTGACATTTAAATACCATTTGATAGTATTATATTCATTCACTGTAACTCGCACACCATAAATGGTAGAACATAAGGCACTAATAATATTCTTTAACAACATACTATGTATACTATGTTCTGGCGAATAAAAAATCTTGAATCTTGAATCTTGAGCCAGGTGTCATGTTCATTCGCCCGAGTAGTACGTGTAGTACGTGCACGCCATTTATTGTGTGAATAGTTAAGGTAAAGTTAGGGTAAAAAGTCTTTATTATTTTTAGTACTTATTTAATTACAATTCATTAGTCGCCTCTAGCGTAGGCCTCCCCTATTTATTTCCATTCTTACCTATCTCTGGCCTGTCTCATCCAGTCCGGACCACCTATTTGATGGAATATAATATCCCCTATTCATTATGTAATTGAATCAAAAACATCCATATCCTTGAAGAACAAAGTCCAGGGTAAGAAGACCCCTGTAACTGTCCAGGTTCGTGATAATAGCAATGGAGGCGATGGACCAGCTCCTGCTGGCCTGTCACTCGCAGACGCTCAACCTGTTTGTGGAGAGCTTTCTAAAGATGGTGCAGAAACTGCTGGAGTCCACAGATCCGCAGCTTCAGACGCTGGCCACGCAGAGTGTGAGTACAACGACCTTTTTTGACCCCCATCGACCTCTAAGAAACACGAGTACAGAAGCAGAGACTTTTTGAGGTCCTAGTTTGGATTCGACCTAGAAAAATCTATGTTGCATTCAACACGTGCTTAGCGGTGAATTAAAACATCATGAGGAAACCGACATGTCATAGAACCTAAAAAGTTCGAAAAACATGTGTCAAGTGGACAAAAAGAGCCTCTTCAAGGCGCACTTGAAATCCTTTCACCACACTGGTTCGAAAGAACTAGTGACACGATAAGAAGACCAACACAATTCAAAGTCCCGTGTAGCTCTCCACCCAGGGTAGGCGTGATATCTTGACACCAGTTCCCAAGAATGAAGATATCTAAGGCTACGGATTTTGTCAAAATCCTGTAGACATGCCTTGTCGATAGTTTCGTGCTAGGGGAAAACGCCTTACTGTGTCGTGACCTGTTCACATCCATTACGCTAGACCTCTGTCCCCAATCAATCAATCAATTATTTATTTAATATTTATTAAAAAATCTTCTTACAACTATTTTTACAGATATCTCCAATGCAATAGTGTAGTCATATTAACATTACAATTTTAATATTTATTTACAAATACATTACAAATTTAATCTAATAATCAATTAATAGCATAAAATATACAATGTTCTTTTAATTTTAATTATCTCTGTCCCCAGTTTGTCCGTTTCGCCAACATCGAGGAAGACACGCCGTCCTACCACCGTCGCTACGACTTCTTCGTGTCGAAGTTCTCCGCGATGTGCCACAGCAACCACGGAGACAAGCCCGCCAGAGACAAGATCCGACTGGCTGGTATACAAGGGTTACAGGTATAACTCATGTCTTCTCACGAAAATCTTTATTTAAGGCTAATCCTCAAAGCAAATTTCCCTACAAAATGTTTTAAAATTAACAATACTAATTTAAAAACAAACGTATAAAATCTAAATTAAAGTATGAAACCTTACTAAACGAAACGAATAGTGTGAAGAAATTACTATAATACGGCGTACTTTTAGAGTATTTGTCCGAGACATTTTGTATGGATATTTGCCTTGAGGATTCCCCTTAAACCCATATGTAATCTTTTTTTTAAACTAAACTGAAAAATAATAAATTAGTTGCTCTGTGAGATAAGACCTCGCTTGTCTAGTAGTATCAATCCGTAGTAGTCTGTGGAGTATTAATAATAAAATAAAAATAAATAAAATAAAACTTTCCACACAGAAAATCTCACCACATTTTGATTGGTATCCTCGCGCTAAAACAAACAAACAAACATTCACACACTCACACCCCTGCACTAGGATTCCCTGTGTCGCAGGTGGCATGGACACATACAACACATCACAACATCCAAGACCCGAGAACAAACATTTGAGTTCGTCACAAATATTTGCCCCAGCCGGGGATCGAACCCGGAACACCAAGCTTCGTAGGCAGGTTCACTACCAACTAAGCCACGGTGTCGTCGTACGATGTACGGTGGTAAAAGTAAGATTATATTCCAGGGTGTGATAAGGAAGACAGTATCCGACGATCTGGTGGAGAATATCTGGGAAGCGCAACACATGGATAAGATTGTACCCTCGCTGCTCTACAACATGCAGGTAATAATGTATAATTTAAAAATATATAATTATGTATGTATAATTAAAAAATATTTATGCATGTTAATAAAAGTGACAGAAAACCACAAAAAAAAACCAACACATTAGCTAAAGCTGCTCGTCTATCAACAAATAAATAATATCTCAAAACGCCGCTCAAATTTAATTAAATATGTACCTAATGTAATTTCTTGTGAAATGGCTTTTTTTTTTTCTTGTATTAATGTATATATGTATTTCAGTCCGCAGAGAAGTATGAGACGGTATCTTGCCTCGATACCGACACTCGAGATGGGCAGGACGAGCATCCGCCTCGTCTAGCCGAGGCCTGTCTGCGCGAACTAGTGGGACGAGCTTCATTTGGACACATTCGCAGCGTACTACGTCCCGTACTGACGTAAGTATGGCACACTTTAGCACGAACGAGCATCCGCCTCGTCTAGCCGAGCCTTCGCGAACTAGTGGGATGAGCTTTTGAGCGGTCTGGGCCTCATGGGCATAAGACCGAATGAAGCTCATCCCACACTTTAAAAATTCACCGTGTATGTCAAACTGATAAACTGTATTGTTTCAGTCATTTCGATCGACACGACTTGTGGATTCCGAGCGACTTTGCCGTCCACGTGTTCAAAATCATTATGTTCTCCATCCAGGTACAAATCTGTTGTTTACCCGACATTTGTAACGTGACGTAAAACGCGTTATTGACGTAGTATCTGGTTCGCAGGCCGCGTACTCGTACAGCGTGGTGGAGGCGCTGATGCAGCACCTGGAGGCGGCCAGCGGCGTGCAGGCGCGGGTGCGGGCCGCGCGCGCCACCGTGCTCAGCAACATCGTGGCGCTGGCCGCCGCCGACACCGTGGGTACGTACTGTGATGCGGCACCTGGAGGCGGCCAGCGGCGTGCAGGCGCGGGTGCGGGCCGCGCGCGCCACCGTGCTCAGCAACATCGTGGCGCTGGCCGCCGCCGACACCGTGGGTACGTACTGTGATGCGGCACCTGGAGGCGGCCAGCGGCGTGCAGGCGCGGGTGCGGGCCGCGCGCGCCACCGTGCTCAGCAACATCGTGGCGCTGGCCGCCGCCGACACCGTGGGTACGTACTGTGATGCGGCACCTGGAGGCGGCCAGCGGCGTGCAGGCGCGGGTGCGGGCCGCGCGCGCCACCGTGCTCAGCAACATCGTGGCGCTGGCCGCCGCCGACACCGTGGGTACGTACTGTGATGCGGCACCTGGAGGCGGCCAGCGGCGTGCAGGCGCGGGTGCGGGCCGCGCGCGCCACCGTGCTCAGCAACATCGTGGCGCTGGCCGCCGCCGACACCGTGGGTACGTACTGTGATGCGGCACCTGGGTACGTACTGTGATGCGGCACCTGGGTACGTACTGTGATGCGGCACCTGGGTACGTACTGTGATGCGGCACCTGGGTACGTACTGTGATGCGGCACCTGGGTACGTACTGTGATGCGGCACCTGGGTACGTACTGTGATGCGGCACCTGGAGGCGGCCAGCGGCGTGCAGGCGCGGGTGCGGGCCGCGCGCGCCACCGTGCTCAGCAACATCGTGGCGCTGGCCGCCGCCGACACCGTGGGTACGTACTGTGATGCGGCACCTGGGTACGTACTGTGATGCGGCACCTGGGTACGTACTGTGATGCGGCACCTGGGTACGTACTGTGATGCGGCACCTGGGTACGTACTGTGATGCGGCACCTGGGTACGTACTGTGATGCGGCACCTGGGTACGTACTGTGATGCGGCACCTGGAGGCGGCCAGCGGCGTGCAGGCGCGGGTGCGGGCCGCGCGCGCCACCGTGCTCAGCAACATCGTGGCGCTGGCCGCCGCCGACACCGTGGGTACGTACTGTGATGCGGCACCTGGGTACGTACTGTGATGCGGCACCTGGGTACGTACTGTGATGCGGCACCTGGGTACGTACTGTGATGCGGCACCTGGGTACGTACTGTGATGCGGCACCTGGGTACGTACTGTGATGCGGCACCTGGGTACGTACTGTGATGCGGCACCTGGAGGCGGCCAGCGGCGTGCAAGCGCGGGTGCGGCAATTGAATGCCTACGCCCTAGGCGTTCAATTGAACAAATGAATAGCATAGACAAGAAGTTCGTCAAAAACGCAAATATCGTTAAATGAACAGGTGCACACCAATCCGCTTGCACACTATTGACGGGGTGCAGCGGGGCGGGGCGGGGCGGGGCGGGGCGCATCGCACGGACACAGATCCGCCTCGCAATAATGCGAGCCGCTGCGGCCCGGCACAGTGTGCGATAATTCATACAAATTTTATTCAAGCTATTTGAGCGGATTTTTGCGCTCCGTCCCCGATACGCTGCGGCCTGGCATAATGTGCTCGAACCTTTACTGAACACATATATTTAGACAAAAAAACTTTAAAAAAGTTGAATTTTTGACAAAATAAATTTGATAAAAGTTGGATAAATGTTACCGTTAGTAGTTTTCCTATGGATTTGCGTTAGGCGGTATAATAATTTAAATTTCATTCATCGTTTAGCAAACCTAGCTCGAGCCAGCTCGCCGCAATCGGCTCGGGCGCCGCACTCGCTCCGCTTTCACTCTGTCAGTTTGTAGAAATCCATAATTCTGACTGCACAAATACATCGTAGAAACCCCGTCTGCATTGCCCATTTAATTTTTTTGTTTATTAAAATTGGTGGTGTATACATTAGTATATACATATATTCATAATATGTCGAGACTCTTAAACCTTGACTTCCCTTGATCAATTCTAATTCAAATCTAATTCTAATTATATTGTTTTTCACAGGCCCGTCAGTTCTGGAGATTATCAACAATCTTCTAACTAATCTGAGAGCTTCTGTGACACGCGACTCCGAAGTGAGAGAGGTAATTAATATCAAATATATTTTACTTTACCTCGTCTAAGACACTTTCTTGTCTGACTGTCTGTCGTTCCGGGCGAAATCTTTCAAAGCCCACAACTTGATTACATTTTAAAAACCGCTATATCTCATAAAGAAGACTAGTTAGAGTAGCTTGTATATCTTAGTGGTTCTCATGGATATTGTGCGGCATCCACTTAAGTATGAAACATTAGAGAATAGGGCAAAGAGGCTTAATACTAGAAGAAAATACCTTGAGCTTCCAATGCATATGAGGTTAAATGTGTCAAAGCATGGTTGTCGTTATCAAGCGGTTCTTCTCTATAATGCTCTACCTAATGAGATGAAAACAATTAACAGTCCAAACGTGTTTAAAAATAAACTGAGAAACCTTTTGTTGTAGGGGTGCTTCTATACAATTGACGAGTTTATGACAAGATAGGTTTAGTGACACAGGATAGTATGTAGTTAGTAGGTTTGCTGCTGTAGTGTAGTTTAGGTAGTCATTTTGAAATTGTATTTTTTTTTCTGTATTTTTATTAAATTTTTATTTTTGCTTTGTGTGTACTATAGAGACATTCATATACGATTGTGAAATTGTGTTTGAATAAATAAATGAAATGAAATGAAATGAAAAGCAACCGTTTATATTTTTGTATTCCCATCGTATAACAGTGTTACTCGGTCGGTAGAAAATTTCTCAACGAGTAACACCCTGACTTGGGATGTTACTCGATGGGGAAAAAAATACTAATGAGTAACACCCTGACTTGAGGTGTTACTCGATTGGAAAAAAAACCCAAATGAGTAACACTCTGACTTGGGGTGTTACGCGATGGGAAAAATATTCCCAATGAGTAACACAACACCCTGACTTGGGATGTTACTCGATGGGAAAAAGCAAGTAACAGTGTTACTGAATGGGAACCCATCAAATGTCGTTTTTAGATTTTAATCTACTTTATAATGTATTTTTTTTTCATAACAAAAATAAATATATTGCAGAAAGAAACAGACGAAAAGCTGTACCAAGACGCGTTGATAAACGCACTGGGAGAGTTCGCGGACCACTTACCCGACTTCCAGAAAATAGATATAATGATGTTCATAGTGAACAAGATCCCGAGCCAACGCGGCGGCAAGATCACCAAAGCAGATAATATGCTGCAGAGTATACTGCTCAAGTCTCTGCTCAAGGTAAGCATTACTGTGTTCCAGTTTGAAGGGTATGAGGACGTGGTGGCCGAGTGCATGAGGCCCTTGCCTTGCGATCTGATGGTCGCGGGTTCGAATCCCGGTGGCAGTTATACGTAAGGGTTTCGGTTTCGGTCGAAAAAAAACATTTATGCATCCCAAGTTCTCACAACGGTGAAGGAAATCATCGAGAGGAAACCGGCATGTCGTTTTTTTGCAAAAATGAACTGACCATATAATTCTCCTCGCAGGTGGGAACTACGTACAAAACGACGGAGTTCAGCAAGGCGTTCCCCGGCGCCTTCCTCGACGCCTTACTGCGCATGAGCAGTGCTGGTGAGCCCGCCTCGCGAGTGCTGCTGCAGCGCATCCTGCACACGCTGCTCGACAGGAACGGCAACGCGCTGCACCTGGCCATACCCACGTAAGACACGCCATACCCACGTAAGACACGCTATACCCACGTAAGACACGCTATATCCACGTAAGACACGCTATACCCACGTAAGACACGCCATACCCCCGTAAGACACGCCATACCCACGTAAGACACGCCATACCCACGTAAGACACGCCATACCCACGTAAGACACGCCATACCCGCGTAAGACACGCCATACCCACGTAAGACACGCTATACCCACGTAAGACACTATACCCACGTAAGACACGCTATACCCACGTAAGACACTCTATACCCATGTAAGACACGCTATACCCACGTAAGACACCCTTTACCTGGTTATATGCCCACGTAAGACACGCTACACCCACGTAAGACACGCTTTTATCTGTCTATACCGACGTAAGACACGCTACACCTTGCCATACCCACGTAAGACACGCTACACCTGGCCATACCCACGTAAGACACGCTACACCTCGCCATACCCACGTAAGACACGCTATACCTGGCCATACCCACGTAAGTGAGTATGGCCAGAGTTAAGTGACCGTAAACATCACTGAAAAGTCACAGGGAAGCAAAATACGTAATTTCGTATACTACGACGAAATATTTATTTCAGTTATTTTGATATAAAAACTACTGAACCGATTTTGATGAAATTTCTATGGGATCATACTGTAAGTAAATCCTTTCAAACAAACAAAAAGTATTGTTTCTAATCGGTTTAACAACAAAGTTCTGAAGTAACAATAAAAAAAAATAACATCCAACCGAATTGATAACCTCCTCCGATTTTAAAGTTGGTTGATAAATAAATAATAAAATTGCAGCGTGGAGTACGCGGAGCTGGGGCTGTCCATCGAGAAGTGCTCGCGCCAGGACCTGATCTTCGTCAGCAAGCACGGATACGCCATATTCAGCTCGCTCTACGATGGTAAGTAATATTTTTTCTCAAAACGTCATTCAAACTGTGGTTTCATTATGAAATTTCGCGTTAACGTTACCGTATCGTATCCGTCACCGAGATTTTCATCAGTTTGTATGATTATTTTATTAAATGTCATATAAGCTGTTGACTTTTCGGTGACGGGTACGCTATGTTTGCGATTGTTAGAAATATTCAGGGTGTGGCGTAATGAGTGGATAATTCTACAGCTGCGGGTGGGGGACTTCAGGTCTGATCAGAAAATGAAAATATGTACCCAGTAAAAATCCCACCACCCAATGGTGTAAAAAAATGTATGGTGACATGAGTGATCAACTTGGTAAAAACTTGCCTACTTTATTGGCATATCGAAATGGTAAAGCACTTGGTGTTTGGGGGCATCCATTAATTACGTGAGGCTTTTGGTAAAGCACTTGGTGTTTGGGGGCATCCATTAATTACGTGAGGCTTTTAGGGGAGTGAGGGGTCGACTTAAACCTCACCCAATCTCACGTGGGGGAAGGGGTGGTCTCGGCAAATCTCACATAATTTTTTTCAGCAGGAAAATGTGTAATGGTGTGAGAAAACTGGGTGACATTCAGTAAAAAATAATTCTCCATTATAATCTGTACGACGAAAAATCTCACGTGAGATTAGGGGAGTAGGGAGAGGGGGTCGAGCAAAATCTCACGAAATCTCACCAAGGGGGGAGGAGGGGTCGAAAAATCGCCAAAATTACCTCACGTAATTAATGGATGCCCCCTTTCCAGCTACCGATTCAATGAAGATTCCTATTAAGACGGGAAGAGGTCGTTTTTTTAAATAAAAAAGTTCGATAATAAATTCACTTGGTGAATTGGAATTTTGTGAACAAAATACATGTTTTAACAAACAAATTTATTAAAACAAGAAAACTAAAAAAATTTGATACTTAAAATACATTTATTGCATGAGTTTTATGAATGTTCAAAATTGCTCAAAATGGCTACTGGTTTTTGGTGTTTCTTTCTAATGTTTAAAGATCAACTGTCTTTGAGGCAATTTGAAAAAACCTCGTTTCCTACTCAGGGTTGCAGCTGGAGTCAAACACCGTTGAAAACATCGAGGCCATCTACACCACGCTGGCGCTGCTCATCATCGAGCTGGGGTCCTCGGAGACGGCTGCCGACATCTTGCAGCTCATCTTGGCGTGAGTACTGCAGCACCAGGCTCAGATAGATGAACACTTTATTGTACACGAACAAAGCAGAGAATCACAATAGGACAAGAATACGAAGATTATTAGATTGTAACGGGTATTCATCGCGCCTACTTCATTTATATTTTTGTCCCGACCTTTCGACTGTATTGCAACAGCCGTGGTCACGGGTTGCGGTGAGCGCGATGAATTACCGTTACAATCTAATAACTTTGTGTGATAATCGCGAAAGTCTACAAAAAACTAAGAATACAAAAGCCTTAAGGTAGGTAGTACAAGGGGCGGCCTTATCGCTGTGAGCGATATCTTCGCAACCCGGCAAGGAAATAATAAAATTGGAGTTCAAATAGACGGCGCACACTTATGCTGACTTGCGCCAAACTGACAAAGTTCCTAAGCACTTACTTTACTAGTTTGACAGATCTTAACGGTCTGAATCTGGATCCTTAGAAACTGCCAAGCGAGTAAAGTAATTTCTTAGGAAATTGGTGAAAATCAGCATAAGTGAGTTACAAGATAGAGTAGAGTAGACCGCATTCACAACAATCAGGCCTCAAAAGTTCGTTAGTAGCTTGTAAACTCGCTTCGTGTCAACGGCTTAAATCTGCTAGTTGAATATCCTTCCGAACCGCTAAAGCGTCGATAACATAAAAGACTAGTTTACAAGCTACAAGCCGGCGAGTTTAAAAGCTAGCGAGTTAGCTTTCGGGAAGGATTGTCAACTAGCAGATTATAAGAAAGCCGATGACTCTGTCTCATTGACGCTTTCCTCGCTCACTCGTTAGCTTTTAAACTCGCCGGCTAGTAGCTCGTAAACTAGCCCCGTGTCATCGACGCTTAACAGTGTTATGTCTACTTGCACCAAACTGTCAAAGTCCCTAAGCAATTACTTAACTCGCTTTGGTAGTTCTTAACAGTCCAGATTCTGACCGTTAAGAACTGCCAAGGGAGTAAAGTCATTGCTTAAGATCTTTGAAAGTTTGGTGCAAGTCGGCATTAGAGATCATCTGAATTCGTAAAAATGACCACGCGACCCGGTGTATAAAACAGCGAGCAAGGCGGGCCGGTGACGCAGTAACAGCCATCTGCGGCGCGCAGTCACTTTGCGCTTGGCTTTCGGACGAGACGGACGTCTCGTAGTACTAAGAACTTTGTATTTTTGCTTTGTATCATATTTAGGTTTTTTTGTGTTGACCTTTTGATTACAATTATAGGTGTTAGTTAAGTTTTAAATGGATTGTTTATATTTTTTTTTAATAAACAGTTGTAGAAATTCATAACAACAGTGCATATTGTCCGCAGTGTGCAGCAGTCGGGGCTGTCGAACCCGGTGCTGTCGATGTCGGCGCAGTGCCACCTGCAGGCCGTCAGCGTGGCGCTGGCGGCGCTGGTGCCCCTCGCCATCGCCCTGCCGCGCTTGGCCGACTACATCGACAAGGCAAGTCTCACACACTTACATATCATATATCGTCGCAATCAAGTCGCAATACGCGTCGTATAGGATGCTTGATTCATCGAATTGCAGTATTTTTAGTATTTATTTATTTACTTTAAATAAAACGGTTAGAAACCAATTACAATATTTAAAGATAAAATTATTACTGTAAAAATTATATTATTAAAAAATTACTTACATTATAAATTCAAAATAGTCAAAAATTATAATAAATAATACCTACATAATTAATTATACTTAAATCAAAATTTACATTCGCAGAACCAATGGCAATCTGAGATTAGCTCTCTCCATTGGTCTGCAAATATGTCACTACGTGGACTGGCTACTGGGAGGTTGTTGAGGGCAGTTAGGGACCTAGGTATCGGTGAGTAGCCCCCGCGACAGTACGGCACAAGGGTGGAGCAAAGAGCCTGTGCTTTCTGCTTCGATGCTGCGTATGCCATTATTATTATTTTTATTATTATTTATTTATTTCATTTATAGTACATACACTTGAAAGAAAGCTCTCCCTACCAAAGTAAGCTGAAAAACAACTTGTGTCTTGGTAGTGAGTACCTTCCACTTAATTTTAAGATTGGATGATTGCTATAATCACTCTAGCCTTGTCTATGGCTAAAAATTTCAAATGACCCAATTGGGTGATCTTGCATAAATAGGTAATGTTGCCAGTAAGACAAAACTTGTATAGTATAATTACTCTTAAAAATGTTTTTTTGTCTTATTTAAATAGTTTTAGTTTTTGGATAGATTTATACGTTCCGTATCGTCGTCACTGGGGTCTAGCAGAACACCAGCGCTGCAGCGTGCTGCCAGTACGCTGCAGCATTAAAGCTGAGCTAGGCCCCCATTGTATGGAGGACTCTTTTATGCTGTAATTTAACCTTTTTTGTTCATTTATTTTTCCATGACAATAAAATTATTTATTTTCTTTTCTTTTTTTCTTTATATAATATATGAATATTTTGTAAGCCATTTCTTGGTGAGACGTGGCCGTAGGTAACTGTTACCTATCGTGTTTCGTTCAAAATATAGATCTTTATCTTATCATATACTATTTTTCGCTCCGAACCATGACCTCGCGAATTTTTTACTCTTACGGTTACCCAAAGAGGTTTCATTTTGATATAAAAAAAAACTAATATAATTTAAGAGAAATCAATGAATGTTTATTTTATTATAAAGAGGAAAGAAGGTCATTCACATTTATACATTTACTCACAGGAGATTCCTCCTGTGAGTAAATGATCCATTAAATAAAAATGAAATAAATCCATTAACATTTGAAAACGATATTAGCCGCCATGGCTACGCTATATCCATATCCTTTTTATTAAATTTTCCATGACCAATTATTTGCGACTATATGTCCTCGATACTTCACGAATAGCACACATATATTTTTTGAACAGAAAAATCCATTGGTGTACGACCGGGATCGAACCCACGACCTTCGGATCGAAAGTCGAGACACCTCCCAATTGGACGACACGGCTTTTCTAGAACCTAGGTAATCGAACAATGGACTTGAGGACAAAATTTTGTGAGTGCTCGTCCAAAGCTGACATGATGATAATGATGGTGACGGTGTTTGCAGATAGTGTCGGCGCGTCGGGAAGAAGCGGCCCACTTGTTACCCCCACTACTGGACGACTACCCCCTGCTCAGTCCCAGCAACATGCCTTCTAAGCTGCCATATCTCATGATCGACCAGGTAACACCAAAATACACTTAGCTTCATACAAATGTTGCCTTAGAGATAGACCACCCATTTTCTAGTATTGTGTAACATACAGGGTGGGCCATGAATTAGTTAACATTTAAATCTGATTTCCTTTGCAATTCTGAGCGGCGCGGGGTGCTTGGAGAGATCAAACAGCTAACTCGTTTCAGGGAAATTTAGTGGCAATAGATCGGGACACCGGACTTTTGCGTGAAAAAAATTTAGTTCTCTCACTTTTTGAAAATCTCACTGAAAAGTAGGTAGAATAGGAAATAGAATTTGTGAATTTATTCTTCTGAGATATTAATCATAATATGCAAAGGTGCATAGCAGATTCTTAACAAATATTCATTCGATTCACACAATTGCACACGAGCAGCGAAAAAATAACACATTCCACTTCGTAAACCACACGAAACAGAGTCATTATTGGTTGCAATTGTTTAAAGAATATTCACACGATATAAATATAAACGAAGGCTGGTAAAATGGCTAGCTGAAAACTGTTTCTATAACTTAAAGGAATTTATGAATCATAGTTAAGTAGTAGGTATCGTTAAAATTTAAATTCACTTTGACATTTAAATACCATTTGATAGTATTATATTCATTCACTGTAACTCGCACACCATAAATGGTAGAACATAAGGCACTAATAATATTCTTTAACAACATACTATGTAAACTATGTTCTGGCGAATAAAAATCTTGAATCTTGATATAATATCTAATCTCATTATTCACACTTCCATCCTCACGCATTTACTTATTAACAGCCACTATAACACCCCCCTCACATCCACTCTCTTCACACACACTCACTTACACTCACCCTCTCCCACACACACTCTCACTCACTCCAAAATACTTAAGCATTGTAACTTAAGAATTGTTTCACCTAACTGTAACAAACGTGATTCATTAATCTCAACATTTTGATTTAAATCTAGAGTTACCTACTTACTAATTAATGTCTGTCTTGTCTTGCATGTTCTCTATAATTCTGTAATCCAGGAAATAGTTTTTCGCATCCCCGCGATACAGGCTAGCCCTAGTGCGGGGTCCATTGGTTAAAACTCTTCCTATGCAACCTGTTTTGAAATTAATATTTTGTATTTGTATTATTTTTTAAACGGACAAGAGACGAATAAAATTTACAAACACACGTTTAGGTCAAAATCTTAAAATTGTTTCGAACTTCTGTGATTTACTCCAATGATACCAATGTCTTAAAATATTTTTCGCTAAAATTTCTTCATCGTGTTATAACTTTCTTAAAAAAAAAAAATATATAATAATCAGTACAAAACCATTGCTATTTTTCATTCTATGGATAATGACTAGAAAATAAAGCCTACCATGTGTATTTAGGAAAATTGAGTAAACGTCACTTTGATAAGTATTTAATTTGTGTGGTCACACCTTTGTTTACAAAAAAAAATCTTGTATTCTGAAACGGGGTATAGTAAAGTCGCCACCACCATCACTTAATAAGGCCTGACTTGACTTAACAACTATCTGACCTATGACAAAAATGAACAATAATTCACGTATGAATATAAATTACTATAAAAATTATAAACGTATGACAAGGCAGTATGGTCGTTATAAGACTTTAGCCTCCCCATATGGGGAAATATAAAAAAATAAATATCTACGTCACCTGTCAATGTACAATAATGTTCTCCTGTCACTGTCATACTCTAACAATATCGATGTGTTGTAGATGGCGGTGTGCGAGTGCGTGAAGGCGGGCGGGCTGGACGTGGGGCGGCTGGGCTCGGCGGCGCCCTACGCGGCCGGGCCCGCCGCGCCGCACCGCCACAGCTGGCTCGAAGCGGGTGAGTGGTAACCACGCACACGACTATACGACGGATCGACTCTCAACTTTCAGGCATTGTCCTAATAGAACGCGATCACGCGACCATCGCAAGTTCGCGCGAACTTCAGTCGCGCGAATCCGCGATCGAACATACTAACTTTCGTAGACTTTCGCGATTATCACACATAGTTATTTGATTATAACGGGGATTTATCGCACTCACCTCGTATGTTTTTGTGTCACGACGTTTCGACTGTATTGCAACAGCCGTGGTCAACCGTGGTAATAGCAAACCCGAGTACCTAGCTCGAGCCAGCTCGCTGCAGCTCGGCTCGGGCGCCGCACTCGCGCCGCTGTCACTCTGTCAATTTGTAGAAATCCAAAATTCAACGTACCCCGTCTGCATTGCCCTTCGTTTGCGTTGCTAATGAAAATAATTCCTTACTTAGCACAGCTCCCGTCACGGTTTAATAGTGCTCGGCGAAAGTGGAGGGATGCTTTGAGCAATAGGCGTCCTCCCACCCAACACATCTAAACATCGACTTCTGCGCATTTCAGGTCAGCGCTATTTAAACCGTGAAGACACCTGTCACGCCTATACTTTTTGACGAACATAACCTTGAAATTTCAAGCCTTAACGTCCAGTGGTTTGGCCTATGCGTTATCACTGCTGTCAGTCAGTCAAAACAATGCGTTTTATATTGTGTGTCCCCCCTTAGGCGCGGCGCAGGGGCGCGACAGCCTGGCGGACCTGGCGGGCGCGCCTGTCACCGAGATGGACAGCGCACACAGCTCGCCCGGCGTCGCGCGCGTGAGTACCGCACAAACCCCCGCCCGATGCTTCTTGTCACTTGGAGTTTTTTCGTCTAAGCCCAGTTGAAAAATACACCCTGTATGTGTCACGCCCGTCTCGCTATCCTCATGTCACACCTGTCTCGCTCCCTTATGTCACACTCGTCTCATCCCCATGTCACGACCGTCACACACCCTATATAATGTCACACCTGTCTCGCTCCCTTATGTCACACTCGTCTCATCCCCATGTCACGACCTTCACACACCCTGTATAATGTCACACCTGTCTCCCTCCCTTATGTCACACTCGTCTCATCCCCATGTCACATCCGTCACACATCCTGTATAATGTCACACCTGTCTCGCTTCCTTATGTCACACTCGTCTCATCCCCATGTCACGTCCGTCACACACCCTGTATAATGTCACACCTGTCTCGCTCCCTTATGTCACACTCGTCTCATCCCCATGTCACGTCCGTCACACACCCTGTATAATGTCACGCCCGTCCCGCAATCCTCGTGTCACGCCCGTCCCGTCCGCAGCGCATGCAGTACGACGACCTGGACGAAGAGTACAGGATGTTCATTGAAAAGTACAACCACAACCACCGCCCGTCCATGCAGCACTTTGGCACATATGTAAATTTTTTGGCATTATGTAAATAGCGTATCACCCCGTTTAACTACTTCTTATCATTCATATCATTTCATTTATTTAATTTTTTTTTTAACAAAACTATGTCGGAAAGTATTCTTATTCTTAGCGTATTTGAATCTCAAGAACGAACATTATTTAAATATACCATCTAATAATTTACAGATTAGTAATCATACCTATGTGTTTATAATGTATATTGAAAGATCTCTTTAAAAAATCATGAAAATAACTTGAATCCACCACAATTAGTTTTCACTCATTTGACGTTTTATTTTACTGTAATTTACTAATTTTAGTTGTAATTTACATTTATTATTCCTATAACGTTTAATTTCTCAAATAATGCAAATCATTTCCTAACCCATTCACACCACTACCTCTCACCCAATTCCCCCTCCCCTAACCCTCCCCTCTCCCCTCCCGGTAGCGAGACAACACCGAGTTCTGGCACTGGAGCCACGAGGATCTGAGGACGCACAGCTCTCACGACACGCGGAGAGAACGGAACAAGAGTGAACGGAACTCGGTATCTACTCATTACTCCTAATATCACTCTCACATTTCTTCGGCAGAGAGACTTATGCTCCTATTGCAGCAACTTAATAAATATGAAAGTTGTCCTCCATGTAATATTGTATATGTGTCCACATATGTGTCTACACAGCGAATTGGTAACGCTTTTAGACTTTTAAATAGTAGATAATATCTATGCATATGATAATGCATCGTTTTTTAAACATTTCAAACGGAGTTTTGGCGGAACGTGAAAATGATACGTCGGCCGTATTATAATATTTAACAAAAACTTTTATTACATTGAGTGTTAAAGTGTAAAAACGTTGACTTTTTTACCCATTAAGTGCTCGTGAACGTAAATGAATGTTGGTGAATAGTGTAATGCTGTAAAACGTGACCTTTCGTGTTGCCTCCAAAACTCCATAGAAGCTTCTAGTAAAGTCGCAACCACCACTACTTTACAGGGGCATGAACTAACTTGACAACGAAAGCGATAAATTACTTGACACTGGCTCAATACACTATGTGTGGAGCCAAACGCGAAGAATAAACGTTCTTTATAAATAAAAAAAAAATTAAAACACATATTACAGCATTATTGACGGTTCCATGTGGGTTATTTTTATTCCTAAACAGTTAAGCATATTATAAATACTAGTGCCTATATTTTATACTATGTTTCTAGCACGAGCTGCAAGTTGAAAGTATCAGTTTGGAAGCGTTGCGGCGCGCGGCGGGCGGGCCCAGCGACGCCGAGCGACGCGACGCGGAGCGGAAACGCGCCACGCTCAACAACGCGTTCCGCACCGCGCCCTTCGACCACCTGCTCACTCTCACGCGGCCCAAGGTACTAGCACGAGACGCAACGCGCCACGCTCAACAACGCGTTCCGCACCGCGCCCTTCGACCACCTGCTCACTCTCACGCGGCCCAAGGTACTAGCACGAGACGCAACGCGCCACGCTCAACAACGCGTTCCGCACCGCGCCCTTCGACCACCTGCTCACTCTCACGCGGCCCAAGGTACTAGCACGAGACGCAACGCGCCACGCTCGTGGATTTAAGACCCATTCGCTCTCCTGCCGAGAGTAGGCCTGAGTCCCAGCAGTGGGAACATTATAGGCTGATTATCCTACTAATATTAAAAACGCGAATGTTTGTAAGGATGGATGGATGGATGGATGTTTGTTACTCTTTCACGTAAAAACTACTGAATGGATTTTAAGGGTAATCCACAATGCAAATTTCCATACAAAATGTTTCGGACAAATACTCAAAAAGTACGCCGTATTATAGTAATTTCTTCACACTATTCGTATTTGCCTTGAGGATTCCCCTTAATGAAACTTTTCAATAATATAGCTTATACATCAGAATGACACATAGGCTACAATTTATAAAGATACCTGCGCAGACGAAGTCGCGGGCACCAGCTATTACTACTTATAATAAAAAAACTCATTCTCCCCCTTCTCAGGTGGAGATGAGAGAAAAGCTGGATGAGATCTTCAGTTCTCTGTCGGAGTTGCCGCTGGTGCGGGACTCCGGAGCCAGCTCCCCGCTGCGGAGCTACCAGCAGACCGTACCGCCCTATACCAAGTACTTCCCAGAACTGTTCCTCTACTAGGTAAGATCTTCATCAACCTAGAGCAGTCTCTGCTGGACGTATGTCTCTTCAAAACGCGCCCCTGAGTCTTCTCATCAACTGTTTTTCCTGGAGCTATTTCCGTACTAGTTATTCCTACCTGCTTAGTACTTCCCGGAGCTTTTTCCGTAATAGTTATTCCTACCTACTTAGTACATCCCAGAGTTATTCCTTCCTATTTAGTACTTTCAGAATATTTTTCCGTAATAGTTATTCATAGCTACTTAGTACTTCCCAGAGTTATTCCTTCCTATTTAGTACTTTCAGAATATTTTTCCGTAATAGTTATTCATAGCTACTTAGTACTTCCCAGAGTTATTCCTTCCTATTTAGTACTTTCAGAATATTTTTCCGTAATAGTTATTCATAGCTACTTAGTACTTCCCAGAGTTATTCCTTCCTATTTAGTACTTTCAGAATATTTTTCCGTAATAGTTATTCATAGCTACTTAGTACTTCCCAGAGTTATTCCTTCCTATTTAGTACTTTCAGAATATTTTTCCGTAATAGTTATTCATAGCTACTTAGTACTTCCCAGAGTTATTCCTTCCTATTTAGTACTTTCAGAATATTTTTCCGTAATAGTTATTCATAGCTACTTAGTACTTTCCAGAGTTATTCCTTCCTATTTAGTACTTTCAGAATATTTTTCCGTAATAGTTATTCATAGCTACTTAGTACTTCCCTGAGTTATTCCTTCCTATTTAGTACTTTCCGGATATTTTTCCGTATAGTTATTCATAGCTACTTCGTACTTCCCGAAGCTATTTCCGTACCTAGTACTTATTCCTACCTACTTTGTACTTCCCGGAGCTTTTTCCGTAATAGTTATTCCTAGCTATATCCGGTGCTATATCCGTATTATTTAAACCTACTTGCTTAGCACTTTCTGGAGCCATAAGGGCAAAAATAATTATTTTATGTTGTTTTAGAACCCGCTGTTACTGGTGATTCAAGAAATGCTATTTATGTTCTAATACACAAAACTACGTATTACGTATACAACGTATTGACTATTTAATATAATCATGTATTTATCACAATTAGAATCTACATTACTTTATAATTCTACAATAAACTAATATACCTACTTTAAAATGTACCTATCGTTAAAATACACAGTATATGCAAATAATAAAAAATGCCACTATTATTAATGCGAAGGTTTGTGAGTACCGATGGATTTTTTTTGTTTTTTTCTCTTAATCACGGCAAAACTACTGTACATATTAAGGGGAATCCTCAAGGCAAATTTCCATACAAAATGTTTCGGACAAATACTCCAAAAGTACGTAAGTTTCTTAACACTATTCGTTTCGTCCATGTTTTTGATTACGTCAACAAAAAAAGTGAAAGGTTTCATACTTTAATTTAGATTTTATACGTGTTTTAAAATTAACCCTACTCACTTAAAAACACGTACAAAATCTAAATTCAATTACGAAACCATTCACTTTTTTTGTTGACGAAATCAAAAAACATGGACGAAACGAATAGTGTGAAGAAATTACTATAATACGGCGTACTTTGAGTATTTGTCCGAAACATTTTGTATGGAATTGGATTTGAGGATCAGCCTTAAGTTAAAGCTTTTTCCTACATATTTATTTTATCGATATTTTATATTTTATTTGATGCCTATTGTTAAAAAAAATATTGAATTCTATAATTATTCATTTTTTCTTGGTGTCCAATAAAGCATTTTCATTCATTCATTCATTCACGCGGGCAGCAGCATCTCTAACATTATATTTCTATACATATTTCCTAAAATCTAAGTCACGAACATTTTTAATCATATAAAATGTTATTGCATTCCAGTTGCTATTAATATTAATACGTTAATAAATTAAATTGAGAATCTCTGCTGTCGTTAATGCCTAGATCACACGTACCGAGTACTCAGCCGAGACAGTAAAATGTTACTCGGCCGAAACAGTGAAAGCTTACGTCACTCGCTCAGTCGAGCACTCGGCGCTATGTTTATACGTACCGAGTACTCGGCACGTGTAATCTAGGCATAAGAGCTACGTTAGAAGTTTTTTATAATAATTCTATTATTTAGATTAAAATTAAAATGATATTATATGACAAACGGGAAAATATGGTATTAAAGTACTAGTTAGTTGAAAAAAATTATGAAGGTATAGAGAAAGTAAAAAGCAATATTATGGGGAATGTGGTTTTATTTATATTGTAATTAGAATTATTCTCATCTGTCACCCTGCCCTGTCCGCCCAGGGTAACAGATGGGCCAAAAAAGTTCTATCTGTCCCACTGTTGTAAAAAGGGTGACAGATGGAACTTTTATTAATTGGAAAAGTTCTATCTGTCACACTGTTGTTAAAAGGGTGACAGATGGAACTTTTATTAATTGGAAAAGTTCTATCTGTCACACTGTTGTTAAAAGGGTAGACAGATGGAACTTTTATTAATTGGAAAAGTTCTATCTGTCCCACTGTTGTTAAAAGGGTGACAGATGGAACTTTTATTAATTGGAAAAGTTCCATCTGTCACACTGTTGCTGAAAAAGGGACAGATAGAACTTTTTTAGCTCATCTATCTCCCTAGGCGGACAGGGCAGGGTGACATATATAATAACACAGGAATAATGCTGTATTTTTAAGTAATTGCAATAAAAATGGTGATAGAAATAATGGACTCCAGGTAGAAAAGAGCCGTGGCGGTTTAAGGAACTAACTTTTGGGTCATTAAATGTGCAGTATTTTAAATGCAAAAAGGTGACGAGAAAATTTTCTCTTTTCGAACTTCCTTATTGTTGGGGTCAAGTTTTGTTAATTTATTTTATAGAAAAATGGTTTTTTGTCTGACTTTCAAATTTAATTCAAATATATTTTTATTTTACTTTAGGGTATTAATTTAACACCAAAACCAAATCGATTAAAACTATAATATTCAAAGACATTATTTACGCCTTATAGGTTTTTTTACACATGACATTTTGAAGCAAACCTAATAGGGCTATAAATTTATTACATTATATTATTATGTATGAGAACCTTGCCTCATAACACAATAATATAATGGAGTCAATACATGTTACATAAATCTGTTTACTTTTTTAGATGTGTAATAAATAATTGGGTGTTCTGTGGACATACTTTTCTTGGTCGTGGGGTATTAGTTTTGAAGTAAGTGTTGGACAAAAGTCAGGAAATAGTTGTTGTATAGAGTGGTGAGACAATGGTAGAAATACCTAAAGTATTTTTCTGTTAGCTATTGTATTTATTGTACTTAAAATTATGTCGATTCGTTAGGTTGTGTACCGATAATATAAATGTTTCAATCGTATTTGGTGTTTTATTTATAGAACCACACAGACCTATTATTTGTGGTAAAGAAGTTCCCACTTGACCCCTTTTTTAATGGTAATGTAACGCAATTCTCATTTGACCCTTTTTTAATAAAGGTCACTAAAATTCCCAATTGCCCCTCGTTGTTGCCTAGTTGTTGCCCAAAGTACAATTTGACTTGTTTTAAAACTATCAACATATTATTTAAAATTATACCTAGCATATCTATTCGAAATATAATATAATACTTTATCCCACCACACTTTCATAGCCCTTGGTATTTTAGAACAAAAATAATGATTTCTCTGTGATTTATGTAACGTATTTATAAGTATTATATTTTTTCTGGTTACAGGTTTACGGCTGACATTAACGGTAAGTTACTTCGAGATTAGCGAAAAGGAACCACTTTTTTCCTCCGTGCCTAAACTAGCCTGCAGTATGAGGCCGTTAAAGCTTTGAGCATACACCACTAGATGGCGCTACACAATTCGACAGAATTCTACATCGCGCTGAAGAAAACGCACGGCTCTCATTGACTCGCCCCAGTTTTTCATTTTACGGTATCGCTTCTCGGCCTTTTGGCTAAGATCAAAGTGTAGTATCTGTTCTTTTCAGCTTAATATCTGAAAGTTCCCTCACTGAGGGACCAGTATATTAAACTGATTTTTGTAAAGCGACGGGATGTTCGGGGCTCGCCCCACTCCCGTCACGGGTCGGCCCGGCATTGCAGTGCCGCCGGGATCGGCCCACAGAAATTACTATACATTATATTCCTATTATAAAAGGAACGAAACAATTAGTCTTGGTATGACTTTTATATGAAATGAGGAGAGTCGCTGTTATCGCGAGGGTACACGATGCAACTAGCCGTTGAATTAAGTTTTATATGCAAGTGGCTACAGTTCCATTTTCTGCCACCACACAGATATGTTGGTAGGACTGTATTGTACCTCATTTACATACATAGAATAAAACTTCGTTACATTTTATGACAGTCGTAACGGAAAATTCTCATCAGCCCCCTAAATCTTGATTTGAAAATATTCCCATCTGACGCCGTTTGAAAAATAAATAAGGCAAGTATCAAAATCCTAATTCAAAGGTAAACCTGAATATCGGAAAAATGTTTTCTGCTTTGTCTATGCTAACTTTCTTTATTTTACAGATAAGAAAGATAGTGTTCCTGATTTTGTATAATAAAACATGGTTTTTAAAACATCAATATATATTTTTTTATAAATTTTATATAACTATATCTACACTATATTATATTTTGTGTATAATCTGAAACTTTGGACGCATTGATTCAATATCAGTTTTTAAAATAACTTAACATAGGTAGTTTAAAACAAAAAAAAAGGTAAAAGTACATAGGCAGTAGGTACAAGTTGTTTACAAAATATAATCTTGATTTCTCAAACATTCTAAAATCACCAAATAAACGACAAAATCAGTAAATTTAAAACCAATTCTACAAAAAATCTATACTTGCACTAAAATTACACCTTTTTGAGCACTAAACATTTGATAAACAGATCTCGTGTGGCATTAGTTTGACGATGGAACTTGATAGCCCTGAAATTAGTCGTTAGGTAGCTAAATTGACGAGCATAATTAAAAAAATTACATTAACTAACTCTGATATACTCAAACAATTTTTTTTTTGGTAGGAGTCCTTCAGGCGACTTGAAATCCTCGACACCAGAGTCATATCAAGAAAGAACTGTTGCCATATTATCTTCAAAAGAAAAAACTCAACCGTTCTTAAAAATCAAACGGCTTACTTCAGTTTCAAGATAAATCGTCAAAACTTTAGTAAATTGTTAAGATATAGGAACTGTAACAGATTCATAGTTATCAAGAAAATAACTAATATTATCTGGTATCAATCTTAAGCTTAAATTTGAAGCTGATAAAACGGCATAGATATTGCCTTTTGAAAACAATTATCAGAATTATATTGGTATAAAAACTTTCGAGATGCTGGAATGGTCTTATCAAAAATTACTGTTTTTATCCAAAAAAATCATAATAGACTTACTTTTCGTATAAATTCTTATAAACATTCGAATACAGACACATAGAATTTCAATATAAACACTTTTGTTGTAAGACACACCCGTAACTATAAAGAGGATGACAAGAATCGAAGATCGGACTAGCTGGTTTAGTCCAATGACTGCTTTGGCTAGAACTGGTAGGGACTGTGATGGTTCGTACTATACTATTAAATCTTGGTCATGGGAACCGCACGACGGTGGTTCCAATGGCGTCGTCACTGCACGCATGCGCCAACGCATTCTCAAACTCTTGCGGGTAATATACCTGAAAACAAAAAAGTGTTTAAATAAACATAACCCTTCCTTGGCAGTCGGGTAAAAAAAAGAAAATAAATGTATTAATATATGTATGTGTGAGTTTGAGCAGTCTATCTGTTATTTTGTCGAGCAGTCTATGTGCTACTTTGTCGAGCAGTCTACTGTGTGTTACTTTGTCGAACAGTCTGTGTGTCAGTGTTACCTAGTCGAGCAGTCTATGTGTTATTTTGTCGAGCAGTCTGTGTGTCAGTGTTACCTAGTCGAGCAGTCTATGTGTTATTTTGTCGAGCAGAGCAGTCTGTGTGTCAGTGTTACCTAGTCGAGCAGTCTATGTGTTACTTTGTCGAGCAGTCTATGTGTTACTTTGTCGAGCAGTCTGTGTGTCAGTGTTACCTAGTCGAGCAGTCTATTTGTTATTTTGTCGAGCAGTCTGTGTGTCAGTGTTACCTAGTCGAGCAGTCTATGTGTTATTTTGTCGAGCAGTCTGTGTGTCAGTGTTACCTAGTCGAGCAGTCTATGTGTTACTTTGTCGAGCAGTCTGAGTGTCAGTGTTACCTAGTCGAGCATTCTATGTGTTATTTTGTCGAGCAGTCTATGTTTTACATTGACGAGCAGTCTGTGTGTCAATGTTACCTTGTCGAGCAGTCTGTGTGTCAGTGTTACCTTATTAAGCAGTCTATGTGTTACTTTGTCGAGCAGTTTGTGTGTCAATGTTTCCTTGTCGAGCAGTCTGTGTTTCAGTGATACCTTGCCTAGCAGTTTGTGTTACTTTATCGAGCAGTCTGTGTTACTTTGTAAGCATTCTGCATGTTAACTTATCGAACAGTCTGTGTGTTACCTTGTCGAGCAGTCTGTGTGTTACCTTGTCGAGCAGTCTGTTTGTTAGTGTTACCTTGTCGAGCACTGGCGTGAGATGTCCGGACTCGACCAGCTGCGTGAGTATCTGCAGTCCCTCGCGCGTCTTGTACCGGTCCTCCAGCCAGTCCGTGTGGAACCCGTACCCCACCACCCACTGCCAACAACCAACTCGTTATACAGGGAGCAATAACATTACTCGCCAGAACGAAAGCCACGCATTCAGACTATGCGTTTGAAAATATACATCATTCTTCATTCAAAAATATATAGGTATCTCTACAATAAAAAAAAAAATGAAAAAAAATTGCAAAGTATTTTTCAAAATCATGCTCAGTTCGAAAAAAGATGCGTCAATTACACGAAAGGAGCCTCTTCGAGGCGCTCATGAAATAATTCTTCCACCACATTGGCTCGAAAGAACTGGTGAAATCAGCGTTGTTTGCGGGGTTTCCATTCCACTATATGCGGCAACTGTGCGGCGTCGTTCAATCGGTGGTACCGACGCCGCACGGTTGCCGCACCGTGCGCTTTGTATGAAAATAAATGACCGTCCTCACGACAAACGCACCGCTTTGGCACTCCAGCGGTCCGACACGAAACGTCTAAATTGAAATAGCCCTAAGTCATAAGATAATAGTAGATTATGCACTAAGGGGATAAAGCAGTGTCTTATGTCGCGGGCATATTGAACCCTGAGCTAACGAGGGACTCAGTTAACTCCTGAGCGACGCGAGGGAGTTATGTAGAGTCCTGAGTGACGCGAGGGGTTCAAGCTACCCAAGACGAAGACAGGCTTTATCTCAGAGGAGCATACTCTACTTTTCACACCTTCTGCGAGGCAATAAAAATCCAGGGCTCCGAACTCAGCCGCCAACACCGTCTTTTGTTTCACAATCTCTGAAGTCGCGCCTATTTTCTTTTTTTTTATGAATGGCTAATTCAATTTTGGAACAAAACTTTTTACAATGCCATATGGGCGTTCTTTTACTTAGAGTTTTCCACGAGTTTCCACACGAATTGGACGTTCCAAATTCAAATCACATTATTACCCTTGGGAGTTTCATACAACATTACCTCCCTTGGTAGGTAATGCTTTGCTTTACCTTGATGATAGCATGATATGTAATTGGATATTGTCGAGCAGGTGGTGTGAAAAGAATATAGAAACATTAAATAAAGAAAACGCAAAAATGTAGGTACCCTGAGCACCCTGTACGTATATAAGGTAGGTACCCACCCTGAGCACCCTGTACGTATATAAGGTAGGTACCCACCCTGAGCACCCTGTACGTATATAAGGTAGGTACCCACCCGGAGCACGCGGTACGTGTAGAAGCTGGCGGCGAACAGCAGCGCGGCGGGCGCGGGCAGCCGGTCCGACAGCAGCGCGCCGCCGCGCAGCTCCAGCGCCGCGCCGCGCCCCGCGCTCGCTCTGGGGGTGGGGGGGGAGGGTTGAAACGTCATTGGTAATGACAAACATCCATTAATTCAAACAAGTATTACAACACAAGTATCATATAACTAATGGAAGTTGCGGCCGAGTGATAGTTTTAAAAAACCAACTTTATTTGAAATTGAAGATTTAATTACTTCCTAAGTGTTACATAATAAAATTATTCTAATTTAAATAAACAGAGTGACCTGGTCGATATTAGTACCAGGACTGGAATGCGCTCGGGGAAACGGGCGGACCGTGGGACTGCTGCGTGGTCAGCGATTACTTTATTGTTACAATTATAGTAAAGCGGCGGCCATTTTACCACTCACGTAAGTATTCACTTGAGTTAAAAAATCGACTTAGAATATGGGTGTTAGTGTGATCTGTACACCAAATAATATTCACACTATTAGCCAATTATTATTGAATACATATAACGGATTTTGACTATAGAGATGTCGTTTTGACCTAAAATGTAAAAAAAATCTGTATGCCACCAAGATTTAATATATTATATTTTTTTGCTGATAGACGAGCAGCTTTGGCTGATGTCTATCTAAGACAAAACAACTTTGTGAGTTGTTTTTTTTAATGATGTGAAAATAGGACAATAAAACCATCTAAACTTAATGATTTCCGGTAGATGAAATCACCCTAGGCGGACAGAGCAGGGTGACAGATGGGAATTATTGAAGTATTTCAAGATTTTTTTGGCCATGGAAGTGTAATAAAATTTAATTAAAAAGTAAAAAATAACTATGCGTAAAGTTTGTTACTTGAGCAAAGCGGCAGTATTGCACCTGCCGCCGGGCGGCACGGCGCCGGCGGCGGGGGTCTACCAAGATATGAAAAATGTGACCAAAAACATCAAAACTTGAATAATTGGTAATAACCCACACACCGCGGGCGCTCTCTCTCCTTAACCAGTTCTTACCCATGAGATCCTACCACTGTATGTGAATTACTGTTACCCTCTTACAACAATAAAATTATTGAGTATTGAGTACCCGTTTTGATAATGCCGACGTATTCGCTGACAGTGTTGCCAAATTGTATAGACTGACTTTATTATTTTTAAATTTTCTTTGACACGGTCCTTTTTATTTTTGATGTTATTAATTTCTAATGTATGTTCTTAATGATTTAAAATTTTTGCTTTCCTGTTTTTTAACTCATTTGTTATTGTAATGTATAATCATGTGTTATTGTTATGTAATTAATGTGTAATGTAATCTGCAATTTAACACTTGGGCGCTTTGGCCTAGGCTGTAAGCTCATTTGTGTATGAAATAAAATAAAATAAGATTTGGCCATGGGAGTATCATAGAATTAAAGTAAAAAGTAAAAAATCCGACGATAATATTTTGGCTGTGGGGTTTTCAGTTTCTATAAGCTGTAAAGTACATCATATTTAGCTGTTAATTTCCTAAATATGTTTAAAATAAAATAAAAATAATATAAAGCTGTTACTTGAGCAAAGCGGCGGTATTGCACCTGCCGCCGGGCGGCACGGCGGCGGCGGCACACGTGACGAGCGCGTCCCACGGGCCGCGCGCGCGGGCGGCACTCTCCAGGGCGAGCCACTCGGACGGGACGCCGTCTTTGCTCTTCTCCACGTCTACGTATTCGTGGGCACCTGTAATAGTAAGATCAATGTTACTGGGCGTTCGGGGGTGGTGGAACAATGTAACTGGGCGTTTGGGAGTGGTGGAACAACGTTATTAGGCGTTCGGGGGAGGTGGAACAAAATAACCAGGCGTTCGGGGTGGTGGAACAATGTTGTTAGGCGTTCGGGGGAGTGGAACAATGTTACTGAGCGTTAGGAGTTGGTGAAACAATGTTATTAGGCGTTTGGGGGTGGTAGAAAAATGTAACGGAGCATTCATGGGTGTTGAAATAATGTTACTGGGCGTTAGGAGTTGGTGAAACAATGTTATTAGGCGTTTGGGGGTGGTAGAAAAATGTTACGGGGCATTCATGGGTGTTGAAATAATGTTACTGAGCGTTAGGAGTTGGTGAAACAATGTTATTAGGCGTTTGGGGGTGGTAGAAAAATGTTACGGGGCATTCATGGGTGTTGAAATAATGTTACTGGGCGTTCGGGAGTGGTAGAACAATGTTACTGAGCTTTCGGAGCTGATTGGCGTTAGATTGCATTGTGTAAAGTATCCTTGGTATGTATGTATGATGTGTGTATGTATGGGACCTAGCTTCTGCAGCGTGGCGGCGGCGTGGCGCGGCGCGCACACGGTGAGGTGCGCGCCCCACTGGCACAGCAGCTGCACCAGCACGCAGCCCGCGCCGCTCGCCGCGCCGCAGATGGCCACACTGCGACAACAATTGACATTTTTCACTTCTCATGCTTGTGAAGTTCATCTTCGTTCACGCTTTAGGGGGAGTAAAACTGAATTTTAGGCCCTAGGGAAAAAAGTGATTGTTTTAAAATCTGTTCAAATTCTTCTTCTTATCATGTCACTAATTCCTCCGAACCAGTGTGGTGAAAGGATTTCAAGTGCGCCTCAAAGAGGCTCCTTTCGTGCATTTGACACCATATTTTCGAAATTTTAGGGTTCTACGACATGCCGGTTTCCTCACGATGTTTTCCTTCACCGTTGCGAGAACGTGGGATGCATACATCGATTTTTTCGACAGAAAAAACCCATTTACGCATGACTGCCACCGGGATTCGAACCTGCGACCATCAGATCGCAAGGCAAGGGCCTTTAGGGTGCTTTTCCACCAGAGATGTGCTATACTACGTTGCTATGAATGCGTTTGATATCCACCAATCATATTCATTGGTGCACATAGCTTAGCACTGGTGGAAACGGATTCAACTAAGATATGTTTTTTTTTTATATGGAAGGATGCGTGCTATGGATACCAGCTATGCCGCTTCCCTACTATCGATACATCGCATAGACCGAGCTGCGCATCTTCCTCGCACAGCTTCATAGCTTAGTATTGGTGGAAACGGTCACATATTTTCGTAGCGTAGATTTCACATCTTCGCAGCATAGCTGAATGGCACATCTCTGGTGGAAAGGCACCCTAAAAATGAGGTCCCACTACGTTGGTGCAGCTCACCGTTTCCCCTTGCAGTTGTCGGGCGTGTACCGCAGCCGCTGCAGCGCGCCCAGCGCGTCGCCGCCGCTCCACGCCAGCGCCGCCGCGCCGTCCGCCGACACCTGCGCCGGCCGCTTGCTCACGCGGGAACTGCAATGTACGTGTGTGTGATTAAAAGTTGAGAGGGTGAAGGTGAGGTTGTGCTGGGATGAGACTGAGGGTGGGTGGGGAGTGAAGGTGAGATTTTGTTAGGGTGAGAGTGAGGATGAGTAGAGGGTGAAGGCGCCGCCGCGCCGTCCGCCGATACCTGCGCCGGCCGCTTGCACACGCGGGAACTGCAATGTACGTGTGTTTGATTAAATAGGTAAGAGGGTGAAGGTGAGGTTGTGCTGGGGTGAGACTAAGGGTGGGTGGGGAGTGAGAGTGAATGGGTTTGAGAATGAGTAGGGGGTGAAGGCGAGGTTGTATAGGGGTAGAGTGAGGGTGGGTGGGGGTGAATGTGAGATTTTGAATTTTGTTAGGGTGAGAGTGAGGGTGAGAGGGTTTGAGAATGAGTAGGGGTGAAGGTGAGGTTGTATTGGGGTGAGAGTAAGAGTGGGTTGGAGTGAAGGTGAGATTTTGTTTATTGCTGTTTGATTTTGCTATTTTTTATCTACGTCGCCAATGAGGACAATGCCTGAGGGTTGGACTGACACTAACTAACAGACACTGACTGAGGGAGGGTGTACTAGAGAGGCGTTTGTACCTCCGGATAGTAAGCAGCTCGGCGGCGGCGCCTCCGCTCCATTCACTCACGCAGCCCCACACCTCGTCGCCCAGCTCCAGGTCGGTCACGCCGCTACCCACGTCCAAAACAACACCTGCGGGAAGCATACACTACATACATTGTTACGATGTGTGTACGTACCGTGCTACCGTGCTCTGAAAGTGTCACGCACAGGCCATGCCACTGGTCGTAGAGACTGTCTAGCATTTTGAGGGAATATTTGTCGAGAAGTGAAAGCACGTACTAAAAATTAATTATCTCAATTCGCAACACAAATAAAGTTGTAGGTGTCAACTAGTGACAAAATAATGTACTTTGTAAAAGTGGTCAAGTATGTTTAGGTCCACAGAGGGCCTAAAAGTTATAGATCTAGTAACTAACTATGTATATTATAGAAATAAGAAATCATTAGTGAATTTAGTAACAAAATAACATTGTAGTTACTTTTTTTTATTGCTTAAATGTCATTCTGGTTATTCTCACTTATTATTTTTTGCAAAAGCCTTCATCAGTATAAGAAACCAAGACGCACGAGCACAATAGACCGACAACGGTCGCAAGGTCATCAAAGCTGCACACCAAGCAAAAAAAACATGATGCATTTTTTTTTACTTCATACCTGCGAAGCCTCGTCCCAGAGTGAGGTACTGGTGATGCAGTAAGGACCTGAGCGCGCGTCCCCGCCCACGCAGCACGCGCCGGTCGCACGCGCACGCGCTGAACGCCTGCACTCGGATCAACACCTCGCCCGCACCGCAACCTGCCCACCATATGTTACGAATAAAAACTAATGTCTTAGGCATTGGAGGTCCTAGAGATACAAAAGAGGTTAAGGATATTAGATAAAAGAGGACATCAGTATTAGAGGTCCTAAGGATAAAAAGTTCATAAACAAATATTAGAGGTTCAATATTCTACTTGATATTTTTTCTTTCTTATATCTTTAATGCCTGCATCATATGTCATCAGGATTATATCAAAGGTTACAGAACACATATCACAGTTTGTCGTGAGCAATAGTTACCGGCAGTGAGGGCATCGTCGACCAGTATAACGCTCTGGTCGGGCTGCGTGTGCAGCGCGCGCGCGTGCGGGCCGGCACCGCCCGCCGCCCCGCCCGCCGCGCGCAGCCCTAGCGCCAGCCCGCAACCGCCGCCCAGCGCCGCACCCATCACGAATATCACCACACCGCGACGCCACACTGCACACATACCACACGTTGACTAAATGTTGACACGAGTTTTTTTTTTACTATGCGTTTCACCACCATCTCACCTGATGGTAAGTGACGATGTGGTCGACGATTTAGCACGCTTGCCTAGAATAATCCTATTCACTCTTGCCTTGAAGACACCCAAATTAATAAGAATAAATGTACCTACGTTTTTAGTTTTAAAAGCAAGAGGGTAAAATATTGTGTGAGCTGTTTCAGGCAGGGTTTGAGATGAGCAAGCTTATCAATCAACAGTGTTAATGAGACTTTGTAAAAATGAGTGTGGTTAAGCACTGGTATGCAGCACTGTTTTGGTCATGGTCAGGCCCGATTTCTTAATATCAGGGAAGCGCGCCATATTCGTATTGTGACTTTTTTACATTTAAAAAAACAAAATTTACGTTTAGGCCCTCCACGGACCTACTGGACTGTAAAGTGTCCTGTACAAAAAATACAAAATACTTATTCCAAGAAGGGTTACATATATAAGTGTTTGAATGGTCCATTGGTCAAACACTTATGTATGTAACCCTTCTTTGACCAAATTGGACCAGATGATTGAATTATTCCCATCTGTCACCCTGCTCTGTCCCCCTAAGGTGACAGATGGTACAATAAATTCTATCTGCCCTGTGTAATGACCAATGGACCAAAATTAAATGATAGTGTAATTTAAATACACTACATACCTCGGTCGTTGAACATGGTTCGCAACTCCTCATAAAGCTGCATGGGAGACAGCGGCGGTGCGCCGTCTCGCACGCGCTGAGCTGTCTCCCGCGCCCACGCTGCCACGCGCACCCGCCCCTCTGCTATCAGCTCATTGTGCCATAGCTCCCGGAACACCTCTTTAATCTGATGATAATTGAAATTTGCTTCACATTACAACAAGGAATCCAATCCAGCAGATGTGGGATACACAGACATAGCTAGCTATACCTTTCACATGGGGGAGTATGTTAATATTTTAATTATGGGTAAAATATGCTAAATGCTATTTCTACTGTAAAAAATATGACACCCCACCCACCCTCACTCTCACCCCAATACAACCTCGCCTTCACCCTCTAAAAAGATAAAAGAGCCTTTATTCTGCATTGGGTTTCTATTACATATGGTTTATTTTCTATGCTAGGTTTTAACTTAACTTAAGTTTTTTGTTATATACTATAATAAATATTTTGGTAGTAAGCACATAATAAATATTATGTTGCAGTTTGTCTTGCGACATAGGCAACATAGGCTACTCATTCTTAAACCCACTCACTCTCACCCTAACAAAATCTCACCTTCACCCCCCACCCACCCTCACTCTCACCCCATATAAACATAAGAACTCATCAGTAAGCTGCCTGTGTCATAGTTAATAATAATAAAACACTTACTTTTTGGATAGCATCGGAGGTCTGGTTATAAGCATCTTGGACTTTAGATTTGCCATTACCAGCAGCCGTTACTGCAGCAACCTACAACATCACAGACTCCATCAAAACAATCTATTTACCAAACAAACTTCAAACTTTTGCACATTATGTAACCCCAAGGTCAAAGCACCCAAAGTGGGACAATAACATCGGAACAACAGCTGATTCTTGCTTCAAACAAAACTGAACAGAGTTCACTTTCGCTGAAACTGACGTCAATAACCGAGCCACTTTCGCGCGAAAGTACCAGGGTCGCAGAATCGCAAAGGAGCACTTACGTGTAATGCTTCGAATTTCTCGCCGGCCCTATGCTTCAGACCATCCATAGCGGCTCCGAGAGACGAGAGGGCAGCCCGAATGCATCAAATACCCGTTACACATCAAAAAACCTTCACCTTTGAACACAATTCGCCCTAAATACCTACACCGAAAATAGCCTGAATGTCACCCACAAACACCGGCTATTACTCATTTTAAGCTCGAGTTATCATTAACATCGGATTTACTGTGGTTTTTTCGTCGCGGTTAAGTTAGAAAACCATGAAATGATAACAAATACTTCGTTTTTAGCCTATCCAAACATAACCTTTTCGTTTTTGTTTGACATTTCGGGTTTGTTGACAGATGGCAGCTGACTCTGATGTAGAGTTGCGTTCCATGTAGTTCTGACAAGAAATAGTAATGGTATCTTTAGCTTAAAATTACTTTCGTTTCCCGCCTACCGCCACCATGTTTGTTTTCGTTTGAAATTCAAACTAAACGTAGTCGTTATATTCTCTTTGATTCAAACTTTCGAAAAAAAAAACTTTTCCTTGTAGTGGTTATATTCTCTTTGTCCTTGTATTTCTACAACTAGCAGTTATGCTAGTAGGTTATATTTATTTTCTATTTTACATGCTGTGTTAATCCTAAATATCGTATTCAGACTTCTAAATTACATTAATTCTTCCTAGTTTAATCTACAAGTCAAGTGGAATTGTATTTTCCCCGCTGTCTGCGCTCTCAGCGGGTTCCTGCACTTCTTCTAAAATCTTGTCTATCCACGGGCGGCTGTACGACACCTAGAAAGAAATACATTTATAATAAAACCTACTCCATTAATGTTTTCTTCACTTAGCATGAAGCTAGATAATTAGCTACCTTCGCGAAAATTCCTGGTTTAGATTTAGAGGAGCACTCTTCCGTCCCAGAAAATAGTGCGATCCCAAACAACGTTCCCGCGCGATTCAAGCCGCTGAAGTGGACTGCCGGGTCTCCAGTATCACCCTAGAACAAAGATGATACCTATTTACACGAATGTTTTAGTAGGTTGACTATTATTATTATTATATCAAAAAAAGGTTATTCTTTCTAATAAAGTTTTATTTATTGCCTTTTTTTTACTGGCTTGAAAATCAGCGCTATGTACATTTGCTTGACTATTTTATATAGGCGCATGAACAAAAACCTCGCCTTTTACCTCGCTTTGGTGTCTCGCGGGACTATCATGCGACGCAGTGGTTTATACTTTCGGTTTCAGATACTTACAGCGCACAGAGCGACGCCCTTAACTACGCTCTGCAGACAGAAGTGGTCGTGCTGCAGTCGGTAGTCGTTCCCGTAGACCAGCCTACATTCTGCCCGCGGCGTCTCGCGGACGATCATGCGACGCAGTGGTTCATACCTCTCGGGTTTCAGCTACTTACAGCGCACAGAGCGACGCCCTTAACTACGCTCTGCAGACAAATGTGGTCGTGCTGCAGTCGGTAGTCGTTCCCGTAGACCAGCCTACATTCTGCCCGCGGCGCCCCGGCGTCTCGTGTATGATCATGCGACGCAGTGGTTCATACCTCTCGAATTCAGCTACTTACAGCGCACAGAGCGACGCCCTTGACTACGCTCTGCAGACAGATGTGGTCGTGCTGCAGTCGGTAGTCGTTACCGTAGACCAGCCTACATTCTGCCCGCGGCGTTTCGCGGACGATCATACGTCGCAGCTCCTGGTTCATGCCTTCTCGGATTTGGCCGGTGACCTGCAGGTTAACAATACCAATGCTCACAAATTTATCAAAGATTGATTTACTTATATTATAGCCCGGTCAAATTAAACATTCAAGCATACAATAAATCGCACAGAGCAGAGCTAAAAATTAGTACGAATGTTGGGTTGAAAAGTCACCATCGATGCTACACCCACCGCTATAAATTTTTGACAGCGGGGTATCATTTAGGTATATTATTTTTATTCATATTTTTGTGCTAGAATTTGCTAGATTTTCAAAAGCAAGAATAGAACATCTTTCTGTATTAGTTTAATCGTCGATGACACACGGCTAGTTTACAAGCTACAAGCCAGCGTGTTCGCTTGTAGCTTGTAAACTAGCCCTGTCTCATCGACGCTTTCATCATCATCATCATCATATCAGCCCTTAGACGTCCACTGCTGGACAAAGGCCTCCCTCCCCCATTATTAATTATTAAAAATTCTTTATTGCACAAAAATAAAAATTACATTGTACAATGGGCGGGCGTAATGCCTTAGGCATTCTCTACCAGCCAACCCTTGTATGGTGGTACAGTATGGTTAGCGTGCTAATTCAAAGATAATATTTAGAAATTAAATTAGGAAACTAAAATATATATACCTACAAATATATATGTATGTTATGTTGGATATATCCACAATATGTTGGATATATCCACAATATCGACGCTTTAGTGAATGTTTATTTGAATAAAGGCAGAGAAGGGGCGGTTAGGAGGAGGGGAAGGGTGGGGGAAGCCTATGTTCATCTGTAGCTCCAGAGGCTGCCGTGATCATGTTCAGATATTACCACAGAACCGTATCCGGTGACGACGGTTTCTCCGAAGGACGGTGGGAGGTCGGCATCAGCCATTGCCAGCGCTACCATCTGCACCCTGGCCGACGGGGTTATGGGTAGGTTCATCTGGAGACATGTTGTGTAGTTAGATATGGAATAACCAAAAAATATGAGGACGTGGTGGCCGAGTGGATGAGTCCCTTACCTTGCGATCTGATGGTCGCGGGTTCGAATCCCGGTGGCAGTCATGCGTATAATCTATGTATGCATCCCACTTTCTCGTAACGGTGAAGGAAAACATGCCATTCATCTTCTGAGAACGATTCTGACAAGTAAGATGACCAGACTTCATTAATTTGAAAATGCTTGCGTGCACTTTCCTTTGCTAAATTAAGAGTAGGTAATATAAATGTGGAAGTGTATACATGTCTGTGCAGCTGACTGTACATTACAAATGTATGTAGGTACTTACAGAGGGAATCATTTTTTCATGAAGCTGATGGGATTTAGGGAACTACCTAAATAACCCTTTTTAAACAGCACCTACCTATGCATGGCATAGAGTTAAGTTTTACAAGAAATGTAGACCGAAATCTAATAACCACCTTTTTATTCTTTTGCGCTATCCTATCTCGCTTCTTTAACGAGATAGAGTACAGCAGCGGTTTTTATGGTTTTAGAATGCATAGTCATCGAGTTGTGAGCTACCCTGAAAATTCCAATGGCATTTCTAATTAAGAAGTGCTCGAAACTCGAGTAGCAAGGTTCCACCAGGAACGACAGACAGACAGACGAACAAGGAAGTCACTTCTTGATGAAAACAGGCTGAAGCTGATGATCGCTTACCTTAACCATGGCCAGGTTGTGTTCAGGATAGTACTGGTCCATCTTGTAGTTGGGGTGCAGTCTGATTTCCGACACGGACAGTATTCTGCCGCCGAAGTCGCGGAACACGGAGCCGATGCGGATGGTTACTTCTTCCTTTGTCACGCTAAAAGGTGGTCAATGATAAGTTAAATTGGAGTTGAAGAATTATTTTGTGCTTTTGTGCAATTTTTTGGCACATGGTCGTAGATATATGTAAATGGATACCTAGTTTATTTAAGTTTATCTTCATCTACGGTGTTATTAAACGCCTAGGTAATTGCTATCGCATTCTGATTAGTAGGTAGCCCTGCTGTGCCCTGACAGGGTCAATGTACTTACCATTCCTACGCTGCTGTTAATTTAGAGAAAATAAACAGCACCAGATGGCAAAGTCACAATATAATTTTCACACCACCTGCTCGACAATGTCCCATTACATATCATGCTATCATCAAGGTAAAGCAAAGCATTACCTACCAAGGGAGGTAGTGTTGTATGAAACTCCCAAGGGTTGTAATGTGATTTGAAATTGGAACGTCAAATTCGTGTGGAAACTCGTGGAAAACTCTTAGTAAAAAAACGCCCATATGGCATTGTAAAAAGTTTTGTTCTAAAATCGAACTGGCCATTCATGAAAAAAAAGAAATAGGCGCGACTTCAAAGCTTGTAAAACAAAAGACGGTGTTGGCTGCTGAGTTCGGAGCCCTGGCTTTTTATTGCCTCGCAGAAGGTGTGAAAAGTAGAGTATGCTCCTCTGGGATAAAGCCTGTGTTCGTCTTGGGTAGCTTGAACCCCTCGCGTCACTCAGGACTCTACATAACTCCCTCGCTTCGCTCAGGAGTTAACTGAGTCCCTCGTTAGCTCAGGGTTCAATATGCCACCCGCGACATAAGACGCTGCTTTATCCCCTTAGTGCATAATCTACTATGACGCATTTACCTCTGTTGACCCTTCTCGTTTATTTCGTTGCAAAATACAGTGAGTTAAATAACGCTTTTAGGACATAAGAAGGGGTAACTCTCTTGTCTATCAGCGTGGCTAGCTCTGGAATCGCAGTTATCAAACCGCCCGAAGGCCTTCTGGCTTGACGAATACGAATGTATGTATTGTACGCCTTATGTTTTAAACTTAGCAAAATGCAGCGTCAAGACGAAAAAATCACGTATGTTTTTTTATCAGGGACTTTATATGGTTCTGGTGTCGCATCAAAGGACTGTGACTCGACTTGACAAATTGCTTATAAAGGTTTCTGTCCACTACCCCTCACGGGCCATGCACGGAGCGTGTCAGCACCGGCAAAACATAAAATTGTATGGAGCGCGACGGTCGGTGACGGAACGGTGTAGTCTATGGGTTTAGTGTCAACTTTTTAATACAAAGAAAATATTTTTTGCATGACACCATCCTAACACGGTCATGGTACCTATCTTCTTCTTATCGTTTCACTAGTTCTTTCGATCCAGTGTGGTGAAAGGATTTCAAGTGCACCTCAAAGAGGCTCCTTTCGTACACTTTCATGGTATAATAGGGATAGTGGGCAGTAAGCTTAGGTTAGGTCGCAATAGAGCGTCGAAATTAAAAGACTGGCTTTACCTACTGGTAACTGACCAGTAAGCATTGAGGTAAATACCTGGTAAGTAGGTAAGTAAGTACTTACTAATCAAAACACTGCGCCGCCGATAAGACCCATTGTTTACCAACAATGGCACCACCGCACCAGTGTTTACTGTGCAGTCTGAAACAAGCTTAAAGTGAAAACTCGACTGCGAAATAAATATACATTCATTGTCAATTCATTATTCCAAATTAAATTTAAACATGTAACATTAATATATTTTTGCTGTTCTCCTTTAAACTACCTTCATTTTGATACCCTATACGATGGGTTTGGTAAACAAAAAAAATTAACGACTTACTAATACATACAAGATACGCGCGAAAAACATAATAACCCTTCCTTGGCAGTAAAAATGGAGGAATTTATGTAAGGTAGGTTTCACCCTGGTAACAAAGTAAGTTACAAAATGTTAATACCTAGGTACCTACAAATATGTTACCCAGTTTACAAAGTGTAGAAAAGGCTCAAAAGAACTTAAAACATGCTTCTGAAAATCTAATCACTAATCTAACATGAAAGCCTCCTAAGTACATCTGGCGCCTTAGTACATTGCAAAATGCATGTTAGATATCCTAATACGTACCAGGCGCACGAAAGTTCATGAAATGTTAGTAGGTAGGTACATACGTTGGCAATTCTTGATAATAGTATCTGTGTTGGCAATAAATAGATACACCTTTCTATCTGTGTTTAGTAGATACTGTTCTTCTAGTATGTAGGTATTATGTGTACCAAGCAAAAAATCTGTATTTAAATCGATCATCCTCAATTTCTAAGCACCTGTCGATATCGTCAAGCAAAATTGCTTTCTCTCTATTCAAGAATCGTCGCGTTTCGTCGCCCGGCCTGTGTCGTCGGTCGTTGCCGTTTAAGTACATACAACTTCTAGCTAATTATGTTTCCTTAGTATATCAGTACGCTAGTTGGCAGAAGTGACGCTCTCATGCACTATGACGATGTACCGACTCAACGACTCCAGGTGTAGGCCGCCGTAAAATGTCGATAACTCACCTGACAGACACAGTGTAAGGATAGTCTTCCAAGCAGACCAGGCCAGTCTCCGTGGTCAGCCTTTTCCTCCTGATGTGAGTGAGGTCTTCTTCCATTTTCGGCGGGAACTCGCATTCTAGCTCCGGTTTAGGTGTCACTGCTGAAGAATAAAAAAGATAATGAGTATGTTATGAATAATATAATTTGGGTTTCCCTTGGAATTATACTGTACCTTACTAGAGGTACCTACTGGTAGCTACTTCTGTTAATTATCCTTTTCGACTTTTATTATTTCATAGAAATAAAAACAGTATTATAGGTATTATGTGTTACGTATTGGCACATTGCATTGGTCTTAATTACAAACTTACCACATTGAACACATCTCAACTGGCTTAGTCCTATAAAAATAACTGCTAATACTCTGAGAAGCACAAAATTTTCCATTGTGATTTTTTTTGATCGACTCTCGTTTCAACGTCAAAGTCTTAGGAGAGTTAGCTAAGCACTAGAATCTCCTGTTTTGAAATTGAAGGAGAAACAGTATTTGTTATAGGTAACCTAGGCATTGTACGTAACACCATACAATAGCTAAACATAACAAACATACCTACCTACGTAGTCAAACAGTTATTGCTTGGATACATAATAGAGGAAACGTTACCCTTTTCAACGTGTTCATAATAAAACACTATCTCTCTATAATCTCTGTATTATTAATTCATCTAGGAAATGTTAGATTTACGATTGGACGACTTGAATGGTATTTTCCACTACACTCCACCCCCACAGATGATGACATAGCAACTCGATGAAAAATTATCGTTATGCCAGAGAACAAAAGCCATTCTATCACAAAAAGCAATCCCTCTTTTATTTTCTCTTCAACATTACAATTGATGTTGTTAGAAAGTTAATGAGCCGTTTTAGTGTGTTTCCATTTTATTTTCAGTTTATCCACCCGCAGTTTATTTACCTTTAAAACTGACTTCAATTCCATATAAGTGATCGCCTTGTCCACTGCTAACAGTTTATGGATTCCTAGTGCAATATTAACTTTAATTTAATATAACTTTGTTTAAATTAATTTATAATAAAACCCGTTTATACATAAACCAAAATGTTTTATATCGCTGTTTATGTTTATTTATGTTTTTATAGCGTGCTTTGCAAATATGACGAAGATAGTTCAGAAGAACCTTTTGAAGAAAATAGCAGTAAATATAGCTTGGAAAATAAAATTCATTCGAAAGATAATAAGAGAATGCAAGACCATGAAAACCGTGAGTTAAAAATCTTGAAAATCCCGAAAAAGTAATTCAAGGAAGAACGTTCCCAGATGATATTGCGCCATCTTGTTGTGACTTTTTTTTGTAGGAAAATTGAGCTCCACCATCGAAACGAGCGTCTGCAAGGACCAGGAGAGCAGAGAACGTCAAGAGTCAAACGAATACACGAGCACGCTCATCGATTACCCCTACGCGGCTTCCATTCAGCGAAAGGGATCGCACTATGCTAGTGGAGCGTTGGTGGACAAGAGATGGGTGTTGAGCGTTGCTAGCGAGTTCTACAAGTAAAGTTTCTATTTGTACCTATTCCAATTTTAAATTATTCTGTTCATTCGCTCAACTCGACCACTGGTTTCGTAGTCAGAAAGTGATAGCTATACCTACGTTGTTTCAGCCAGCAGCATTGTGGTTGGTTGCCTACATTGCAATACCAGTCATTGGCGGCAAATTAGGATTATATCCAGCCGATAGTTAAAGAAAAAGTACTATGAGATTGTACAAAGACTAATCTTATTTTTTACCACGTTTTTTTAAACTACATTCTTGTTTGTCTATTTGTCTGTCGGTCATTATTACGGGTAGAATGATGCAACTCAAATATCGAGCACTTCCCAATTTATTAGCTATCCAGCTGAAACCACAACTCGATGAAAAGTTAAATTCATTTGATGATTCGATGCTTAACTCGTTGGGATATTTTTTCCCATCAAGTAACACCACGAGTCAGGGTGTTACTAGTAAGTAGTGTAAAGTGTATACCTATTGAATAATTTACCATGGCATTATTGAATCAGGAACATTTTGATGGCCCTTCATTAATGGTCCTATAAAAAAGTGATCGGGTGATGTAGCCCTGTGGAACCCTTTTACAACCCTGTAAATAACCTTACTTCCCAGGCCCATCATGTTTATAATAATTCGAAAATTTAATAATAAAAAAAAAACATACGTCATGTGGATTGTTCGGAAACTCAATCATTTCAGCGTTCGCGAATCGATCAAGCTGTTTCGCGTGCGACTAGGATCCGTGGACAGCAAAAGAGGTGGCGCCCTGTTCCCGATCAAGGCTATAGAGATCCACCCTTCCTTCGTCCCTGGTCGGCCTGGCTCTGACTTGTCGCTGCTGAGGCTGGCTGTGGCGGTCATGCCCAAATTCGTCAGGAATCCCATAGCAATGTCGATGGAGGAGGGAATTTTTGTCAGAACGAAATTCCTGACGACGTACTGGCCTAGGATTATTGTAAGACCCTTTTACCAAACCGTAGTTGTTTTTATTGGAGGAGATAAAATATGCAGCTTCAACACCTATTTTAAAAAATGATATTTAAAAGTTGCAACTCGAGCACAGCCTAGTTTTACGGCATAGTTGAGTCCTATGAATTGCATTATGGTATGAATTAATAATACCTATAATAAGAATCAATTGTACCGTTTGTACCTAGGTACATGACTTGACTTGAATTATGTGAGTACCTATACATACCCAATATTTTTTAAAATATTGGTGATTTTTGAATTATGAAAATAATATTGCATTGATTTTATTGTCTGCGTCCATAGAAGTCAGAAATAGTACCTAGGGTTTGATTATATCCCAGTTTTTTAGCACTTCAGTCTCAATGAACTATATTGTCTTGATTGCAGGTCAATGGCAAGATCCTACCTGATTCAGCAAAGGAGCGTATTAAGTACACAAATATGCGAGTTTCCACACAGAGCCATATCCCAACAGTGGTGTGCGCTAAGAGGGTACCGCGCCTGGATAACACCAGCCTTTGTCTGCAGCCAATCGCAGCCTATCATAGTGTCTGCATGGTAAGAGCATCTGCTCCCGCATTTAGTATCATAAATCCAATTACCACATTTAGATGGAGTCTTGTGAAATGTCTAAATAATAATAATGAGTTATGAGATGAGCGACAAGATTCACACAAGCATCGTATCTAAGGATTCTGAGGTTATCTTTGTTCATTAGTCAATCTTCCATGGTGGTGTTATTTAAGTATTTATAGTACATTACTGCAGCGGCCCGCATTCCAGGCATATATGTATTGACGAATGTGTAAATGATGTAGAAATGTAAATAAGTTGTCAATAATAAGGTTCGAATTTTCAAGCATGTTTGAGACAATCGAACTTCAAGCGGGCCTAGACCTTGAACCACCAGCCTTACTATTCCTAAATTTTTTTGCAGCCGGATGTCGGAGCACCAGTAGTGGCGAAGGACGGTCTGTGGGGCATCACGTCAGGGTGGGTATCGTCCAAGTGCCCCTCGCATCCTGCACCCACGCTGTTCACGAGGGTCTCTCCAGATAGTGTCCGGATGTGGATCGTTAGTCACTTACTTCCATAGTTGTGTTTTTGCAGGTTTAGATGAAAACTTGGTAGAAGAAAGAGAATGGAATAAGAATGATGATAATTTATTGTTTATAAACTGTGTGAACAGATGCAAAAAATTTTTTTTCATGATAGTACGTGATGAAGATATAGGTAGTTTAGTTTATTTTCAAGTCTGAGATAGGATCTGATCTGTGGGTAAGAATGATATTGATTTTTACATTTTCTTTCAATAATTTAAATTTTCAATATGTTGACGATATTTTATATACTATTGCCATTGTAGTTACTTTTTAGTGTTAGTGCAGTTAAGTGGGTACATTTTTAATATTGACCTGCTAGACTTAGTCCGAGCTTAGGCATGCTGGAAACTGGCAATACTCCTGAAAATGGATAAGTAACCGATACTAAATGTTGCTTATTTCTACTTGGATTGTTAGTAAAAATCACACTTTTCAGCTATATTAAGACCTGATTAATATACTCTTTACTCCATAACAATGTGATTAAAACCTTTATCATGCCTTTATCACTTGTATGTGAACGTCATCTTATTTCGCTGTGAGGCGTGACGCTCAGTGCAAACTGCTCCGCAATCTGTGTTATTACAACGATGTAATATCACTTCTTTGTACCTATGAGTCCCTGGTATCAGTTGGTAGAAATAACAGCTGATTTGTAACATGATTGATGCCAATGGACACGCTCAACACTGTCATTTTGCACAAACACCAATCTAATTTGTCTATAGTATGATTTATTTTTTGTATTCAATGTTTTATAAATATTTGTACGTAATAAAGTATCTGAACAATAAAGAATAAGTTTGTATTTGTATTTAAATTAATACAAATATTTAAATTAATTATGAATGTGTTGTGTGATTGCAAATGTGTTTTATTAATAACGATGGACGCGACTTAAACCTTTGGTTTCTGAACACAGAATCAGATAAATTTAGGTTTTTCTATACTTTTTCCTATTATTGATTGTTGGTTAGAGACTGTTTAGAAAAAAGGTACTCAAACCTAAATCATTCAAACCATGCAAACGAAATTGGTATTTTCAATACGATTTAAGTACCAACACAGTTCTAACCCATTGTAAATATTGTTAAACCCTGTTACAGGTTGTTATAAAATAACAGAATGTGATACGTAAGAAAAGTTAATTTGATGATTTGAAAATAATCGTTTTTCCTACAAAAAAGTGTTTTAAGATTGAGCCCCGAATCTAATAATATTATTAACTGGATTCCAAGACTTCCAAGTTTCTGATGAAATAAAGTACTTACAGACAGACTGACAGGTTGTTCATCTCGACAGGTTCGTAGGAAGACAGGTAACAAGTCACTTGTTCAAAGGACACAGATACGATTTAAAAAAATTACATTAATACTAGTACCTACTTTATATATTAAGTACTTTAAAAAAACATACATGACTCAGGAATCGAACCAACGGCTACGAGTAGAACAAAAAAGTGCAACCCTGGAGTTTAATCATGCCCTTGTTGCTCATACATTATAAAGGCATTATAAGCTTCGCAATTATTTAAATAAGGCATGAAAAAAAAAATGCATTTCTAATTTTAATATGTAATTGCATTTATAAAATACTTTAATATAGTTACATAGTTATTTAATAGTTTAACCTAGATTTTTTTTAAAACAAACAGTGTGTTAAGCAGTGTTATGTTAATTCAGAGTACGAACTTCCCGACAAAAGAGCACACTTATGTACAGTGGATGGTTGCAATACTGGGTAAATAAGTAATAACAAATTAAATAAATAAAACAAAACACATTTGTACTAGGCAGTCATGGTTATAAAGTAGTGTTTATAAAGCTAACCTGACGCTGCTGACCTATGGTTTGCAGAGCGGTTGGATCTCACCGATGATGACGAAAGTGTTACAGGCTGACGTATCGCCACTCGATAGTCCGTTATCAGAAAGCGAAATATCGTGGATCGCTAACACTATGTGCCTGACCTGCTGCTGTGTTCGGTATGTCTGTGTATGCGTACATCGCAGCACTAATGGAATTGTGGCGTGAGCTCTTCATTTGTATGCTATCCTGGTAATTGAATGCTAAATGTTACGTTCAGTATGCCAATAACGTAACGCAAAACGCTGCCAACGCTGCGTACATTTTTAACTATCCGATAGATTCATGTTTCCTAACTTCGATATCCACAATTCAATAATTAATCTAAATCGAACATCGGCTCAGTCTTAGTTTCGTTATTAATTTCAGCTAATGCTAGATTCTGACAACTGGTCTCTTAATAGAATGAATATACCCCATCCCGATACAATATATATCGATAATCCCGATGTACAATTGCAACCCTTTGCGGCTCGTCAGTTGCAAAAGTAGTGTATATAGTGGAAATGAGTATTAGCGGGAGTGACACCTGGGGCCGCTGAATATTCATTCTTACATGACGACCTACAAAAAATGGATAAATGTACGTCAAGGAAATCTCCCAGGATTACATACGAGGAGTGCTTGGCTCCCTGTTAATCTTGATCCAGAATATTGGAATTTTAACAATGTAGGTATGCATTGGGTTGGGTTCATACTTGGAGTACTTTACGGTGCTATGGATCGTACCAGATCATACTCGGTGTACCTGTTCTGACGGCATGCAGCAGTGCTAATGCTAAAAGCTCCTGAGTCTCCTGCTTACCTAGTAAAAGTTGGGAAAACTGAAGGAAGTGCGACGCAAATCCAATTTCGAAAGGCTAATAAGGGCTATTGGTAAATGTTATTTATTAAAAGGACACCGGACATGAACAGCACAACAAGAAAAGCAATGCTTGAGAAGGCAATACCTAATAAAAAAGTACCTGTTTATTTTTCGCACAAAATATGCCGGAAGTGTTCCGGGAAATGCCCATTTTGGCATTTCATCATTATCATCATTATTATCATTATTATATATATTATCATTAGTTAAGGGGTTAAATTTTTATTTCACAGTTTTATATCATACGTTAATTTAGTATGATATAATTTTATAAATAAAAATTAGAATAGCTAATTATCAATTTATGTAGAGAGATAACACTAGTACATTATTGCAAAGGCAGCGAAATAGACAATTGCAGGTCGAGTATGAGTTTATGAGTTTTTATATGAGTTGAGTTGAATTATTATATGAGTTAGTAAGGCCGAGCCGCAGGCGAGGACTTCAATAATACGAGACAGGCAATTGCCATTTCGGCCGAGGCATATATATTGCTTTTCTTAAAAAAATGCAAGGAAATAAAAAAGGGCCTTTCAATAATGTTCAATACCGTTTTTAATATGAACTGTACATTTCAGCATAGAATAAATCACCCATAATGTAGATGGCTTTTTAATTTTAGCAATTTCATTGAAGTATGCCAAAAAGACTGTTTTAGAGAACAATTTTGCAAATTTCCTCGTTTTTCCAGAACATGTATTTTCATATACTTTCTTATATTTTATTTTGATTTCGCTGGAAGCAGGTTTTCCATCGCTAATTTAGCTTCCTCTTAAATCTGGTGGAGTGCAGTCATCCATGTCCATTTAATTTTCACTTTCAGAATCATCGGAACTCATTTTATTTTATTTTTAATAACAAAATAACAACGAACTCCGCTTTACCGCCGATAGATTAAATAGTTCTAAATTCAAACAGCACACCGTTTCATACAACATTGCCGGCGCGCTCTTCGTTCCAAATTCAAAGAACACGCCGGCACACGCCGGGAAGCGATTTTGGTTTTTTAGTCTACGTAAATATGATACTTCGCGTGTTCTTTATTTAAAAGTAATGACAATATTTCCGCGCATGTTTAAGAAAAGTATTTTTTTAATGTTACCAGATTCGAGCCGATGGGTTTCATAGTGCTTGTCTAGATCGTAACGTACGCGTGGTTGGTTCTGTCGTTCGTACGCCGAGTTTGGCGCGCATTGCGCGTTCCACGGGTTCGCGCGCGACTGTCGACCTCCTCAGAGTGCTGGTCACCTGGTACCTGCCAGAGACGAGGGGCAAGTCTGTGGACGAGACAGAGGTCGAGCTTGCGAATAAAAAAAATGCATGAATGATTGTTTTTTTTGTGATAGGCAGGTGTTTGTACTAGGTGTAGGTAGGTAGGTATTAGATATGAGAGAAAACAAAAAAAAGTAGTTACCTACCTACCTAATTTAATTACTCATAATAATTTTATGAGCCTATAATTTTTCCCACCCTAGATCTTTCCCACTGCTGGGACTTAGGCCTACTCTCGGCTATGAGATGCGAGCGATTATTATTATAATTTACAAATGTAAATATAATAAATACCTACCTACTTATGAATAATCTCTTCATTGCCAATTATTATTATGCAAATTTAAATTATTTGACAAATCAGAGACAAAATTCATATTCAGTTATTTTGTGACGTCACTCATTGTTACTTTGTAACAACGCGCGTAAATATCGTGAAAACAAATGCACCTACCTAGGTACTATTGTTCAAAAGTTTGACAGACAACGATGCGCGCGCTCCTTTCACTAAGCCCGCATGCCCAGAGACGGGGGCAAAGCGCCAAGGTGCGCGAGTTGTGTCACTATTCCACGAAAAGGCGCTTCCGAGTACCAGGCGAGCATAACAATTTAGGAGGACGCGATACCAGCGCTGCATAGTTTATATGTTGGTATCTGTGGCGCTCTGAGTGGGCGTCATTTGTGCTGGCCAATTCCTAATGTGACCATTAATTATTATGTTTAATAATTTCGAAGGTTTTTAAAATCAATGTAGATTTTCTATAATTCTTATTATTATCGAACAATTAATTGCATTAATTTGCATTTTTATAACTGTTAAACCAATTTAGTTACTATCAATCATCATCATCCTATTAATCCCACTATTATTATTATGTCAAATTATCATGTCCATGACTATTATTTCTTAATTAATTTAGCTTTCGGTACTCCGACGCTGCCACTTTAAATATTTTGTTAGTCACCATGATTATTCAAAAAGGACATGTGACACAAATTTATATGTTTGGGTTACAGAAAGTCTGATAAAATATTTGAAATTGTACTGTAAGGCTTAAAGGTTTTGTCTGTCTGGTTCTTTCACAGATAACATTCAATACAAAATCTATATTTTTTATCTCGTCTCGTTCTGTGTTTACCAGAGGTCAGGGGCTGGTTTTTAGTATCGGACTTTTTCGATCGCTATGCATGCACTTACCTACATTCATGCGTTTCATTATTTTAACTGAACTGTGAAATGTTACAAAATAATATATTAAAATCATTGAATGAGGGTCAATAATGCCTGCAATTATTTTTCAAATTCTCATTTCATTTTTAATTTTGAGTTTTTTTTTATCTTATAACTGTAACAATTAGATAAATCACTAAATCCATGTTGATCATATTTAAACAATAGTGTCTAGAGAAATTTAGCATTCTGTCTGTATCTTATCCATAAATAAATATAATTAAAATTATAAGTATACTCAGTTAGCGTTGACAGGCTTCAGTAGCTGAAAACTAAGCATTCTTTCTGGGTTTGAGATACGAGAAGATTGTAGTGAAGTTTGAAATCGTGATTTTGAATTGATAGTAAATTAAAAGAAACCAACATGAAGTCAGTTTTGGTCCAGTTTGCTTGCTCATTTATATGTGAGTATTTTTCTATTTATTTATTCATCAATATTTTAAACTCCTCTCGTAATTCGAATTAACTATGCATAGCTGAATAATTTTGGGCTCTATTATTAATATCTTAGAACAGCTAAGAACCTAAATGTAATTATCGGTGTGTGTTTTTGTTATGTTTTAGTGGCAATTCAGTGTGCCTTATCATCATTTGCACTCGTGTGGCCATCGTATGCCCTGAAAGCTTTGACAAGTAAGGATTCTCCGTTAGGGTTTCCCCTCAGCGGCTATGAGAGTAACTTAGTAGCATCCATCCCAATGCTTGGCTCTGTAATAGCTACTGTATCAGCTGGGTATATATCTGAAGCAATTGGCAGAAAAAAGTCTCAGATACTAACCTCTTTGATTTTTGTGGTAAGTGAAAAATGTGTTTTTAAACAAAATTAATGGTAAAATGTAAAATAGGCTCAAATGTACTTCAAATGGCGTCTAACTTAAGCTATTTGGTTACGCCTTCTAGTCTCACAAGCATCCGTCCCCCAGATACTTCATAATTATTTTTGGTTCCCCAGGTCGCTTGGTCTCTAATCGCTACAGCAAGATCCACCGTCCAGATCCTCACAGGGCGATTTTTGATTGGCCTTGCATTAGGACTGACAGTCGTCATAGTAATGATATTTATGGGGGAGATTACTCAACTCTCAGTTCGAGGAAACACCATCGCGTTCGGATCTTTGATTTTCAACGTAGGGATTCTGACTTCTTATCTCCAAGGATGGTTCTGTAGCTACAACGTGGTCTGTTACCTTAATGTGATGACATCAGTCGCATACATTTTGGTATTGTGTTTCTTGAAAGAAACTCCAGTTTATTTGTTGAAGATTGGGAAAGAGAAGGTGAGTTGGGCAATGCTTTACTTTGAATATCATGAGAATATGCCATATATCATTTCGTTTATACATAAAAAAACATAACATTGTATCGGAATCTCTAAACCTAAGCGCATTTGAATTACCCATTACAAAATAGGTACTTATATATATACCTACATTGTTTTTATTTAAAGAAATACACACTACCTAAACTATCATCTATAGTCACTGCGTTTGCCAATATCGCTATGTGTTTTTGACTGAGTCCTCAGAAGAGACAAAACTGATTAAAAACAATATGTTTGGTATCAAAAAACTAAAAATGTAATATAAATTATGGGTAAAACAAAATTGGATTCTCAGACAAATTAAAGTTATAATTGCGCAAGTAATTTTGTCGAAGCCTCGGGGTCACGTTTGGTGGTTGTTGTTCATGTCTGTCAATTTTATTATTTCATAATAAGGCAATATCCTTAAAAGGTTAAACAAATACAAAAGGACTCGCACGCACCACATCGTAACGTAACATAATTAACTTCTATTGTCAAGGCTGTATGAAAATTATCTGTCTGTGTCACTACACGATGCAGTGACGATTGTATGTACTTCTTATCTACTATATTATTTACTACAGTTAGCGATGCGCAATTGTAACTAACACTAACAATCGAATAAACCACTAACGCTATTTCCCGTTATCGAATTAGTGATTAGTGGTTCATTAATTTTCACAATCGAAATAACTACTAACTTATTCGATTGTTTAGAAGACTAATGATAATTTTGATTTATAAAAACCACTAGTTTTGAGTGTAGGGCAAAATAAACTTTATAGCCGTAACATTAGGGTTTGAAATTTATTGTTTGCTGAATTAGTATTTTAGTTGTTTTATAGCGAAACATTTATTTACACTATCAGTAATTAATTTATAGCAGGCAAGGCAAGGTACTCAGATTTTTAAATAATGGAAAACCTGTGGTATCTATATACATACCTACATCTAGTTTATAAAGTTAGGTTTAGAAATAGTTTGTAACAATTTTGCCCACTTTTCTTCGCTTATGTTAAACATTATGCAAAACAATATACTAAAACATTTCGTGAGATTGTAGTAACAAAATCCCAGATCCGCTTTTTTTAAATATTTATATACTCAGTCAATTTATTACTTCAGAAATGTACAAAAGAGGGATTGCGCGTGGGATTCTGGGCCTTATGTAGAACTAGAGTAACTAACTAAGTAGATAAAATTCGCAAACAGTAAATAAAGTGAATCTCGCTACTTACAATTTAAATCTTATGTAAATTGAGAAAATATAATGCTCATATTTTTTATCACGCTGTTTAAATAGTCTGTTTATAGCACTGTCACCCATATTCATAATTCATATACCTTCATACCGACTTACCTACGTATCTATGACTTTTAATTATTAATAAAAGGCAAAAAAAAATCTACTCAATTTAGTTCAATATTAGTATGATTTCTGGCACTATACAGGGTGTCCCGTGACCATGGTAATGGTAGTCAGCAGTTCTCACATTATAAAATTAATTTTAATTAGTTCCTGTCTTCTTTGATAATTTCATGGCGTTCCTTATATTTGTAATTTGTGTCACGACTTGGGAACACAATTTTTTAAAATCTTTGATCTTTAAAAAATGAAGGTGAGTCTCCATAAAGCAAAACCTTCTAACTGTGAAAACCGTGTAACTGTGAGGCTTATGTAAAATAAATAAATAATTTTTAGTCATATCATAATATGGAACGGGTCACACACTACGCTCAACGCTCTGATCAAATATTATACTTGGGTCGTTGAACTTTCCAAAGAGGCATTTTTGTTTATTTTCAGGAAGCATTGGAAGCACTTAAATTTTATAGAGGTGAATCTCGTACAACAGATGCTGTGTTGGAAGAATTTAGTTATTTGAAAAGTCAAGATACGAATGACAAGAGATATACTAAAGGTTTGTTTATTGTTTCAAAAATTATCTACCTATTTAGAGTATTTACCGTTAGGAGGTATATGTATATTATCTTCTTTATAAATAAATTAATAACATTTTAATCATTTTATGTTAATGTTATGTAATAATCTGCTAGCTATTATACCTACAATTATTTATGATTTATTGGTAATCAACAGCATACATGAGATGAAAATTATCTCATTATTTAATCTATAGATATTTAAAATAATTTTCATCAAATAAATAAACAAACACTTCATTGTCCAAAACTATGTATGTTTACATCTTATGTATGTTGTTGATTACCGATAAACAATAAACAATTTTAGGGATATTAGTAAATAGTACCTTACTATGAGTAGGTTAGGTATAGTACAAGTAATGAGTGTAATTAAAGTACTCAAAAACTCCACAGCACAGATATATTATAACAATCTAGTGCTAGATATAATCTTGTCAGTATATTTATGCATTTGATACTGTATTCCGGTTTTCAAAAGTTTTTTTTTGTAAGATTCAAGATTCAAGATTTTTATTCGCCAGACAGAACATAGTAGGTATCCAATATCCATAGTATGTTGTTAAAGAATATTATTAGTGCCTTATGTTCTACCATTTATGGTGTCCGGTTTGGGCACTCTACTCTAATTAGTAAAATTAATGAGCTTTTTGACTATAAAAATACATACATACTACATATACTTTCTTAAACCGATTAATTATTATGATTTTTACCTCTTTAATGATATAACTTTGATAATATGACGACTGTTTAGAGCCTCTTTATTGACATTGTATTTTATTCAAATATCTAATTATTATAACTATTGATTTATATTGACAATTATTGTTCTTCACAGATTCCTTGATAAATATTTAGTTTGACATACTTATGGTATATTAGATTGTTGACATCAATAATATCAATACAAATATTTTAAATTAGAATACGTTCCGTATGTGATAGGTACACTAACGAGCCTACAATCTAATATTATGTAAGTAAAGTACCTACTTAATATAAAAATGAACTCAAAGTTGTTGCGCCCTGACAGGGTTCATGTGCATTGTGTACTAGCTACTTACACCTAAGTTGTATTCCATCTGTATGCAAATGAGAACAATAAAGTAAACTATGAAACTATGAATATAAGTGGTACCTATATAAATGTGGACTACCAAAATTTATCAAAGCGTACGAGCACTATTACCAGTGCTGCACCGTAATTCGCGATGAATCTCTTACGATTAGGAAAACTCCATGGTTACCTTGTCATAAAAATACTTTATGAACTAAACCTAGGTCACGGTCGACATTTGAGAACCAAATTGTTTACCTACTCAATTGTTTATTAATTTGGCCCCGCTGAGAATAGGCCTAAATGACGTCAAGAAAATAAAACTAAAGCGAAATTCAGATAACTACTGCAGTCTCTTTCTTTCGTAAGAAAAACAAGCAAGAAGAGTAGGCCGACCTCATCAATCGTATCGATAGGGCGGGTTCAGGAGCCACATAGAAATGGAACCACAGACTACAGATGATTATGTAGGTACAGATAGAAGAAAATGTACCTACATTTTCTTTTTGTTTCAGATGAGGAAAAATCTAATATTTCCGAAAAAGAAAAATTGCGTACAGAAAATGAAAAAAAAGCTGAAGTTGTAAACGAAAATCCATGGAAATTGCTATGTAAGTTTGTTAATACAAAACTTCTGTTACAGAATGTTACCTACAGTAGGTACTTTATTAATAGGGCTCATACAGCTGGCCTGTGACGTAGGTAAGTACCTACCTAGCTAGAGTGATTAAGAATGATTGACTACCTAACCTACCTACCTCGCATTCTAAATTCTAAATTCAATTCAATTCAAAATCAAATCCCTCAGGCTTTCGTTAATTCACCTCTAGAAATATTTTCTACCAAAATGGTAGTTTTTAAATGAGAACAAAAGACGCATCATAAATTCAATATGTTTATGGATGCTAATAATTAATAATATTTGATTACGTTTTTATCGATTTTATATCTCATTTTTCAACTACAAGCTATGCTTAAATATAAATTATGGCACTCTATTAAATCCTATCAGCCCAAATTTATTCCAATTCCAAGTGCACTATTTTCCTAAAGTAAGAATGGCATAGGCATAGCTTAACTACAAAAACTGCCTTAATCATTTTTTTTTTTTTTTTTTTTTTTATTATTGATTTGCGGCTTTTAGTGACACTGCGACCGTTGTCGGTCTATTGTGTTCGCCACTTGGATCTATGCGGTTAAAGTTCCTCACTAAACCCTGCCGCTATGATGAACTGCAGGAGTTTTTTGTGAGGAAGCTTAACTAATTCATCAGGGCTTAATATGTGTTTTCCCAGATAAATACTGCGCTTATGCATTAGCGGTCCACATTCCTTCAGAAAATGAAGGGGCGTTTCATCTGCCTCATTGCATTTCTTGCAGGAGCGCGTTTCGCTTAGCCTTAAGTTGAACATGTGCTTATTCAGGCAACAGTGTCCTGTTAAGGCTCTTACAATTATGCGCAAGTTCTTCCTATTTAAAGCCAATACCTGATTAGTGCTTGGCTTTTCGTAAGCTTTGATTAAGGCCTTAGAGTGAGTCATGCCCGGTCATTCGTCCAAAGCTTAATTGCACTCTGAAAGCATGCATTCATAAGAGCTCCTTGTGCGAGGCTTTTCGATATCCCACAGAATGGTTCAGGCCCATGCTGTGAGCCGCTAGCCCCCACTTTCGCCAGCTCATCAGCAATCTCGTTGCCAATGATCCCAGCATGACCAGGTACCCATCTCAAAACCACTTTGTTCATGGATCCTAAGTGGTTAAGTTTTTCCACGCAGTCTTCAACTAGTTTCGACGTAATAATGTTCGAATCCAGCGCCAGGAGAGCTGCTTGGCTATCTGAGTTAATATAAATGGTATGATGGTTGTAGTGCTTTCGCAGATTAGTATGCACACAGTCTATAATTGCATAAACCTCTGCTTGGAAAATAGAGGCGTAATGTCCTAGATATACACTGTTGTTAAATTTAGGCCGCTCTCCATATATACCACAGCCTACATCATCTCCCATTTTAGATCCGTCGGTATACCAAACCAAGCAACCGCTTTCATACGAGAGCTTGTCTTTTGACCAGTCTTCTCGTAAGGGTATTTCCACGATGTAATTTTTCTCAAATACATGTCGCGGAACCATTGCATCTGAATTCATGCAAAGTAAAGGCATTTTTAAAGTCACGTCTTGAAAAGTCTTTAACTTTTTGGAAAGCCATTTCACCCTGCCCTGTATGTGCGCTCTATACATGCTAGTTTTCGCCTCTTTATTTATAAATAAATGCAGAGGCGGTAATCCTAGCAGTGCATTGAGCGCCATTCCTGGACAGGTAGACATAGCTCCAGATGCCATAATGCAGGCCGTTCTTTGTAAACTGTCAAGCCTGAGTATAACAGTCGACTGGGACGCTTTCTCGTGCCATACCACCGATGCGTACGTTATAATCGGCCGCACAATAGCAGTATATAGCCACAATGAGATTCTAGGATTTGGACCCCAGTTCCTTCCCATTAGTCGACCGCTAGCTCCTAGAGCCATTTTGGCTTTCTTAATTATGTTAGCCAAATGCGTGTTCCACGTCAGTTTTTGGTCGATTGTAACGCCCAAATATTTTACTTCGGTGGAAAAGTCAATCCTTGTACCATTTAACTTGGGCTTTATGAGTTTATCTAGCTGTCGTCTCTTGGTAAAGGGTACAATGACCGTTTTGTCCGCGTTTACTGATAGCTCGCTTTTGAGACACCATTCGCTAACAGTGTCAAGTCCTCTTTGCATAATGCTAGAGATAGTAGATTGACAGAAACCTCTGACGATAATTACAAGATCATCCGCGTATCCTTGTGCATCTATATGAAGTTCTGCCAATCTATGTAACAGCTCGTCCACTGCAAGTGTCCACAAAAGTGGGGATAGGACGCCACCTTGTGGACAACCTCGATCAGTGGCCATTACGATCGCTGTGCTATGAAGGGCTAGTTTTACTGCTCTGTGAGTGAGCATTGCCTCAACCCATCTGATGGTAGTTGGGTCGACATTTTTGTTTGTTAGCCCATTCACCAACAGTTTGATAGATGAGTTGTCAAAAGCTCCTTCAATATCAAGGAATGCGCATAGCGCAATTTCCTTATCCTCCATAGCTTTCTCTACTCGGTCAATAAGACTGGTAAGGGCGCTTTCTGTTGACCTGCCCTTTCGGTAGGCGTGCTGACTATGGTGGATGGGAGATGCAGCAAGAGCAACATCTCTGATATACCTATCTAACACCTTTTCCATTGTTTTCAGTAAAAATGAAGAGAGGCTTATCGGTCTAAAGGATTTTGGCTGGCTGTAATCCTTTTTTCCCGTTTTAGGTATAAAAGTGACCCTGACTGTGGTCCATCCATCTGGTACATAGCCCCAGGCGTAGCTCGCTCTGAAGATTTTGATCAGATAAGGCGTGAGGATATTCACTCCCTGTTGTAACAAAACTGGGAGTATTCCATCCTCCCCACATGCTTTGTGTGGTTTGAAAGAGCTAACGGCCCACTTTACCTTATTTGGTCTGATGATTCTAGCAGCTCTGCTCCAGTCCTCATTACGAGGCCTATATCGGCAGTCTGCCCGCAACTGTAACAAAGAATCTCTATTCATTGACCCAGGGAAGTGGGTCGTGGCCAGCAGCTCTAAAGTCTCCTTTTCATTAGTCGTGAAAGAGCCATCTCCTTTTTTAAGGAATCCTATTTGGTTAGTCTTAGCTTTTGAGAGCAATTTATGGAGCCTTGCTGCTTGTGGGAGGCTTTTGATCTCCTCACAGAGTCTTCTCCATGATGCCCTTTTTGCTTTCCTAATCCCTTTGCTGTATTTTGTTAAGGCTGTTGAGTATTCTTCCCAGTTGCGGGTACTTTTAGCCTTGTTGAATAAAGACCTAGTTTTCCTTCTAAGTTTTTCAAGCTTAGCGTTCCACCATGGTACTTTTCTGGTTGATGTCCTAATTTTTAATGGACAGCTCTCCTCAAAGGCCTTACGAATGCCTCCTGTAAGAGCTGTTACCGCTATCTCAAGACTATCAACTGATTTGATGTGTTTAGGCACTACCTCTAGATTTTGCCTTAGCCTATCCCTATATTCTTCCCAGGCAGTTAATCTAGGGTCTCTGTAAGTTGAGATTTGTGTGCTTATCGCGGCCCTTATCTCAAAAGTTATGTGTCTGTGATCTGACATTGAATTTTCGCTACTAACTCGCCAGTCCGTTATGTGCCTAGCTAAATTGTTAGTAGCAAATGTAATATCTAAGACTTCCTGCCTAGCCCGTGTAACGAAGGTCGGTTCACGTCCTATGTTCAGCGTGGTAAGGTGATTTGTGAGAAGGAAGTCAAAGAGTAACTCACCCCTCTTGTTGACATCAGTGCTGCCCCACGAGGTGTGATGTGCGTTGGCGTCGCATCCAATCAGAAGCTCGGCGTTGTGGCGAGTCGCGTATTCTACTACCTTCACCAAGTCTTCCGTAGGGTTGTCCGTCTCTCCAGGTAGATAAGCAGAGCACACAATTACTCTTCTTCCATTCCACCCTTTGAGGTTGACAAAAGCTGCCACTACATCGTCGTCTGTTACTTCTGAAATTGGCAAGAATTCTACAGAATTATTAAAAATTATACATGCCCTGGGCCTGGTGCCCGAGTGGTTTACAAGTATCTTACCAGCGGCATCAAGACCCAGAACCTTCAAGTTGGCTACCCAAGGTTCTTGGATGAGGGCGAGACTTGCTTTGCCTTCAACAAGACAACACTCCATTACTGCAGACGCCGCAGCAGCATGGTGGAGGTTGACCTGGAGGAATCTCGCCGTTCCCGCCTGGGTAGCCTCTCCTAGTTTCCCTTAGGTGCATGCTTCGACCGTACCAGTTTAGGGCGCGCACGCCCCCTGGTTACGGTCTGCCACGCATCGCCAGCTCCTCGGGAAACTGGAGGGTTTTCGGCAGCACGTCCTTGGCTTCGTGGCAATGGTTTCTTTGCCCACTTGGTAGCGGCATGCCGCGACCCAGGCCCAGGTCTCATGTGGGATTGCCACGAAGCTCCTCTTCCATCAGATGTGGACGGCTGCGGGTCTGACGTCTCTTCACTCCGAGGCATTGGTCCGGGTATTGTCTTAGGCACGGCAAGCCGCAACCCAGATGTACCCATTCCTTGCCTTCCAGAGCCTACTCTCCCATCAGACGTTGACGGTTGTGGTTCCGCTCGCTCCTTGTCTCTTTGTGGCACTGGTACTCGTGGCGCTTCGGGCACGACTGGCCGAGAACCTAGCGCTACTTTCCCCTGCCTCGCTGAGTTCATCCCAGAGGACGTTGGAGGTTGCGGTTCCGTGCGCTCACTGGTTCTTTGAAGCAGTGGTACCGATGATGTTTCGGGCACGGCTGGCCGCGACCCTGGCACCACCTTCCCTTGCCTCTCCGAACTCATCCCAGCGGACTTGGAGGTCTGTTGGACCTCTGCCGCTATCGGAGCGGTGGATGAGGGGTTAACATCCGAGACACCCTTAATTTTAAAATATACTTTTTTACAATTAAGGATGACCTCGAAGTTCGATGCTCGGAGTGTTTCGACAGAGGCCTCGTCGAGGTAGTACGACACAACGTGTCCATCTCCCTCTGGCCTCGAGTGCGCGACCCTCCAGAGCTCCGTGTTGAGCCCCCTGTTCTGTATCCACAGCATTCGGGTCGCTTCTTCTAGAGACTCGAACCCGATGCTGGGGATAAGGACTGTTCCAACTATAGGTTTCGGCAGCTCGCTTTCAGGAACAACCGAGAGCGATGCGCCTGGCCATGGTTTGAACTTTGGAACTTCGTCCATTAGCCATTGTTGGCTAGCCCGGTTCTCACAATTGATAATTATGAGCCCTGGCCTATGAACGAAGCCTGTGAACCTTGGACCCATTCCTCCGGCGTTAATTTTCAGCATCGCCACGGTCAGGGCCCGATGCACCAGCTTCATCTGGTCTTCGCTCATGGGTTTTCGATCCTTGATCCCCACTCGCGATGCCTCCACGACCTGACTGAAGCTGGGTTGTTCAACAGGTGCTTCGTACCTTGGTGTTTTCCTAGGATGGTCTCTGGGCGACTCTTCCTCTGATCTAGCTCTTTTGTTAGGCTTTGGATCAGGAGGAACATCCGTGATTGGGATCGGAATTTCATCCCAAGGCTTTAGCGCCATTGCTCTTGCCTCCTTAGAGTCAACATTGGCCGCCAGTAGCCTGCGGAATCTTTTCCGAGCAGCTCCGTTTAGTTTGATGGGCCTTGCTCGGGGCTTTTTCGGCTTTGCGGCGTCAGAGGCATTGCTGCCTTCTGCCACAGGCCTGTCAGCTCCCTCATTGGGCCCAGACAAAATGGGAGTTGGAGAGGCCAGTAAGACCTCTTCCATCCTCTCAATGGTCTCCCCCAGAAGGGGGGAGAAAGGTTCTCCAATTGGAGAAGAAGAAAGATTATCTGATTCTATTTTATTTTTATTTTTATTTTCCATATTTAATCCCACGAGTAGCTAGGGAACTATATATACTCAAACTACAGAGCCCCGCTTGTAGCCGAGTGGGCAAAATACTGCTCGATTCGCCCCGGTTTCGAGCAGCCACCGCTTACGACTGAGCACCCCCTCAGCCACGCATCCCTCGGCACGGTTCGGATGACACCTTGGATTGGGGTTAAAATACATAGACATACATATATACTACGATATTTAACATACATAAATACTTTCGTTATTTAAATACATGAACATGCATACACATAATAGCCCCATAATGACTTTAGGATTAAAAATAAAATAGACTTACATCATGTACATAGATTTAATAAGTGAAAATAGTACCATTCCTACCCACCGCCGCGGGGCGGCGCCTGGCGATTTCAGTTGCGTCTATTTCCAAGTGAGGGAACTAGACCAATAACAGGGCGGCAACCGCGTGAAGGTTTACCACCAGACTTGCATAGGGGGGCGGCTTCGCAACATACCCCCCGATACCTCACCTCCCTACTCATATCCGGATGAGTAGAGGGGGCCTGCATTTGTTAATGAAGATGAATTTACTTTAAGGTTAAATACTACATGATGAAAATGGCAAACAATGAAAAGCAAGCAAAAGAAAGACTAAAGCAAACACAAGCCCCGCCCCTGCCTTAATCATACCTCTTAAATATTTAAAAAAATATTATTTTGTTGCATTTTAGTGCGACTACCAACGCTGTGAATAAAAATCGAGTTACTTTTCAGTAGTCTCTGTACCTACCTATAATAACAAAACTTTTTTACAGTCACGGTTGATTACAACAGACGCGCCCTCATCAACGTGGCACTGTTCATGGTTTTATGCGTAGCTATGGGCATGATAGCCGTACAGACGTATGCTGCCAAGTTCTTCGGGAAGGCTGCGCCATCTATGTCGCCAGATCTGTGCTCGGTACTGCTCGCCTTGACGCTCATGGTGTCATGTGGTGTCTCAACAGTGGTCACTAACTTGGTTTCGCGACGCGTGAGTTTCTATTTTCAGTTCTAAAAATTCAAATGAAAAAAAATATTGATAACAGTGTATTTTCGTGGGGACTTTATATTATATCAGGGTTAAAAGTTGCCTATATCCTTTTCAAGGGTCTTAATCCTGATGTACCTACCTATAGACTAAGCATATAAATATAACTCTAAGAGCAATCAACCAGTTCACATTAGTAGGTACATACTCTTGACTTGATAAGTGACTAACACCTATTTATTATTCATCCCTCACGCAAACTCACTTGCACTGCAGCTTCACCAGCGTGTTATCGGGATAAAATGCCATTATATTTTGCCTGCCTTTTTCCATTTCCAGCTCTTAGAAACTATCCAGGCATATTGATTTGTGGTTTCAGCATGTTTGAGATGGGTTCTTGTGGAAGATACATAAAGAATTTATAAAAATACCCATGTTTCAGTTTTTGATGATTTCATCGTGCTCAATATCTTCGATCTGCCTAGCTGTCCTCAGCTCGCTGCTCCGGTGGTCCTGGGGTCCAGCGTGGATAGCGCCAATAACTATAATGATTTTCTGCCTCGCTTACCATCTTGGCTGCATCAATATAGTTTACGTCCAAATTTCAGAAGTCTTTGGCCCTCAAGTAAGTTTGAAACAATAAATTTTACTATAAATTGATTTACGGAAAGTTACATATTTAAAAACAACATTTTTTTATGCTAAAGGTTTATGTTGACATGCATAGTCATGAGCTACTAACGTAGTTTGACTGCACCCGTACAGGGGTCGCAGAATACAGCAACCGGTGGCCGGGGCGTCCGTCAATTTTATAATTTTTATAGCTGCGCGTGAGGCCGCTACACGTCACACGTGTCACCAGTACAATTCCGTCATATCAATAAAAACAGTATAATTAAAGAAAGCATGTTTTTTCTACCTACCTCCTCAAATCTCTTACAAACGCAACCATGGTGGAGGCGCATAGCTAGAGCTGAAGAGGAACTAAGAAAAAGAAGTTGTACCTACCTAGTACCACAGAGATTTCTTTTTATGTATGGACAATTTTATACATTATTTATTTTCAAATTACATAATTGCTTGTTGAAATAAATATAACTCCATCTAGCACCAAACCAAACGTTTGAGAAAATTAATTTTAATGTATGAATTTGTTCACAGGTAAATAGCGCAGCAACAGCGATCGTGTTTGCCTGCATGTTCTTTTCGAATTTCAGCGTATTGTTCCTATTCGAACCTGCAGAGAATTATTTGGGAATTGACGTCACATTTTTCGCATTGGCTGTAATTGCAGCAATTACTGCGATTATGTCATTTTTCTTTCTGAAAGAAACACGATTTATGCCTTTGGAAAGAGTTCAAAAGATGTTCGCGCGAGGTTTTTTGTACAGAAAAAGTGATACGATAAGTTATTAGATTATGTAATTTGTTGTGAGTGGTTAAGAATTGGAAAAAAGCTGTCTAAAATAAATACTTAATAAAAATATACTGGTTTTTATTTCATTACCTTTATTGTACATGCTTATATGATGGCTTTTACTTGTCTGCGGAACGCAATAATATGCTAATTAACATTTAAATGTTTTTTTAAGAGTTTGGTAAACTGATAAGAATTTGCATTTTAATTTTAAAGTTTTTTTTTGTTCTACGTGTTTTTTTTTGTTGTACTATGTAGGTAGGTACATTGAAATACTTAAATAATACTAAATGACTAGAAGTAGATGTCAAAGAAAAAAAATTTTTATAATAATTATCTCACGGTGACACGAATAATATATTCAGCCTTGGAAATTAAATTGGTAGAATTAAATTTTGAAACGTTGGGCACCCCAATTGAAATGATCCAAGCAAAAGTATCGAAGCTCTTTGGATCCAAGCACCACATTGATTATCTCAATCTATAAGGAACATAATTATTTAAACAACTAACTTATTATGTATACACTTATGTTAATATAAAAAACGTAGTTTTTTGATCTCAATAACTTGAGAATATTATGGGTGGAATATGGACATCTGTCTCTTTTTATCTTTACGAGTATTGTTTTTTTACTACACATGGGTGGTAACAATTCTTTAGCTGTCAAATCAACGTCAGTCAAATGTCAGTGACAGTGTCTGAGATGAAGTGCCAGAAAAATATTCGAATTTTCGAGTTATTGTTTTTCCATGTTTCTCGGTGCTAACTCTCGGTATTTCCTCCTCATAAAATCCCAAAAACCAATGAATTCTGAATAAACCTTGCTATTATATCCATAAATTGCCCATCACCCTATATGAATCTGCTTGAAAATGGGTCTGCTTTCCGACCCAGAGTACGGTTCGGTGAAATGGGTAAAGATTCTAAAGAAGGTTCACGCACCGGTGTGCTACCTATGCTATATCGGAGCCCTGGTCTGGTTCGTGATGCTGGGGAGCCGAGAGTTCAACAACGAGACTTATTTCTCTGAAAATGCGCTACTTCCCGGCTTGGTGACGAACGAGTTCAATGGAGAGGCTGCAGCTAAACAGTTCTTCAATGAGTTCCAGCAAGAATTGGAGGTAGGTAGACTAGATACTTACCTTTTTACTTACTTTCTCGTTCCTCATAGTTGCTCAATTACGCAAAAATAATGAACTAATCAAGCTCAATTTTGGTATGGGTCATAGTTTATGAAAGGAATCTTAACTGATGCCCAAGATACACAAGGCTAGTTTTTCAAGTGAGTAAAGCAAGATACTGAAAGTAAGCTTCTACATTCTTCTGTAAACTAGGCTAGTAAGCTTGTATTGTTTACATGAAGCCAGGACTGCTAGCTTGCTAGCTTATTATGACTGCTGCCAGATGCTTACATTTTAAAATTGGTCAGCAGCCAAACGCTCGCGAGATGAGTGGCTATTAGGCTCCAGCTGTAAATTTGTCTCAAATGCTGAGCTGAACATCTTTTTGGCATTAACATAACAAATTAGTTACTATGAATTAAACTTAGTACTTTGTTGCTGGCTTGCACCAAAGTTTCAAAGTTCCTAAGCAACAAGCTTTTGACTTGCTTGACAGTTCTTAACAGTCTGAATTTGGACCTTTAAGAACTGGCAAGCAAGAAAAGTAGCTTAGGAGCTTTGACAGTTTGGTGCAACAAGGCATATTGTATGTACTAAATATTAATAGGTTTGTATTGTCTAGGTATCTGGTTACCATAGCACAAGCTCTGCTTACTTTGGGGCTAGATGGCGTTGCATGAAATGTTCAAATATTATGACCAATCATTATTTTATGATTTATGCAAAATAAAGATTTCTTTCTTTTTAATATTGTGATTTCAGGATAAATATGATGACAGCGATGAGATGCCGGTACCCTGGCTGGTGGGGCAGATGTCCCGGCTGCATCTGGAAGTGTATACACACAACTTTACACTCCACTACCCGCTCGGAGGGAAGGGACATGTAAGTTTCACATACTAATTTTTATCTAAATCATCTTAAGTTAGTACTTAGTAAAACCACAGATACTATAATACTGTACAAGTAATTTCTCATGTATCTGAGCAAATAAAATATTTGGGAATGATCCTGGTGAGTTATTAACTTATTTAGTTAATTTATTCTACAATTTAAGGAAAAAATAGTTCTATTTAGAGAATATAATCAGGACATTTTGGAGTTTTTCAAATTTCTAATTTCTACTTCCACTGGTTAAGCCTGTGACTTTCAATTATCAGTCAACATTATTATATTTTTATGTGGATCTCTGACATATTCTGGATGTTCTAATATTTAGAGTTGGTAACCTCCTCTCCTTTCCAAGAATTGTAATGCGAGCATGTCAGCTAAGTTTATAATTTAAATTTTAATTAAGATAAATTCAATTCAATTACACTCATCAATTCAGTGCAGTTCAATACAATTTTGTTAAATTTTACTCCATTTAATTCTAATTTTGTAAATGTTTTAATTTATTTTAACTCTATTTGAAATTTAGATTAATTTTATGTGAAATATGAATCTCTAGTAGTCTGAAATAAATTATATTGTTATTTTCTAGATGTACAAGGGCACAAATGTATACGGCATCTTGCGGGCTCCGAGAACATCCTCCCTGGAGGCTGTAGTGGTGACGGCCCCGTACCGTGCTCTTGGCAGCCATCAGAAAGGCACCGCGGCTGGGATCGCTCTCATGCTGGCCTTCGCACAGTTTGCTAGGCGTAAGTTACCAACTTCTAACGGCAAGGCGACGCTGGGGCGGCACGTGTAATGGTGGCTTTTCACGGGTCCTGGTGCGGCAAGTCGATTCGTACGGGCGAGCATGTGCGAACGAGCTGAGTCATCCCTTATAGCGCGTCATCCTACTGTTACTCATTTGGGTGTTACTCGATGGGAACCCATCGTGTTAACACGGGTCGTCACCAAAGGGTGGCAGACCCTAACCACTAGTTATCAGTAACTTAAAGAAGTCACTTTTAGTGGCCAGGCCACCACTGAATTTGGAGTGGCCCATTGTTCACATTCTCATATATTTTCCGTGCGCTTCTACATTTTTGTCATGTATACCAGTGGCTGACACAACTATCGATGTTTTCACAGCCTAAAGGCCTGTAATAGCATATTTATCTTATAAAATTGTTGCATAAACCAGTTAAAAGAATCTTTCTTTTTCAGCTCAAAAATACTGGGCCAAAGACATAATATTCCTAATCACTGAGCATGAACAACTAGGAATGCAGGCGTGGCTAGAAGCTTACCACGGCCTGCAGAGCGACGCGCAGACTTTCTACACATCCCTCGGCAGTTTCTGGAAGCCTAGTACTTTCGAGTTTGGACTCAAGAACTACTGGAACTATCAGAAGTGCTTGAAACCTGGGAAGTTGAAAGGCAGATCGGGGGCTATACAGGCAGCTATTAACTTGGAGTTCCATACCCCTAAGATAAGTAAGTTCTTAGCAGTTCTAAACTAGACAGTTTTACTGTAATTTAAGCTGTATGTGCTGTTTTGATAGGCAAGGATTTCAGAAATAAAGAAATATAAAAGGCTTAGTTTGAAGGTATTGTACATGTAGCGCCATCTAAGGGTGAAAATATGTACTGTCTAAATTTATAACAGCGCCATCTGTTGCGTACAGATAAAGCTTCACAATGAAGATGATGTGTCAGAGTTCTGAATGCCATCTGTTGGCGAGTAGCAGAATCTTCCGTAGTCGCTAGATGGCGCTGCTATAAGTTTTTGAGAAGCAGCGAAAAAAGTTTCAACTGAATTTCAAGTCTAAATAATGACCTTGCAATGTGATATTTTTCAGAGTATGTAGAAGTAAAAGTGGAGGGTTTGAACGGACAACTGCCGAACTTGGATTTGGTCAATTTGGTGCATAAATTGTGTGTCAAATCTGGTATACACCATTCCTATAAAAACAGGTAAAGTACCTATAATTTAAACATGCTGAATTTTCGCAGTCGGGCTTACATTTTTTTACATAAACTTAAAGCTTGTTTCTTTTAAAGTACGTATCATCTGCGTAGTATATTATTATTATAATAATAATAATGTTTGGACATTCCACACAACGCCATCTAGCCCAAAACCAAGTAAACTTATATTGTGGGAACCAGAAAACTGATTTTTCATTTCATTTATTCCAGGAAACAATCAATATATTGTGTTTGGATATTTAACAACACTTATAAAAATATATTAAATTAGGTACATGCAACAATACTTACAAATTAAAAACTAGTCTATGTAAAGTTAAATGTAAAAAGAATGTCCAATAATAGTAAAAAGAAAAAAATACATAATAAACAATAGAAACAATAATTATTTTTAGAAATGTCAAAATTTAACTAGATAATCTTAATTTAATAAAGTTAATACATGGGTGAATCAACTTTTTTACCCACACTATGCTGTCCCCGACCATTTCTTACTAAAATACGCTGATTGGTTATAGTTACACACTTAATGATTATTAGATTAGTATCTCAGATAATTTGGCACCACGGAAAACTTGATTGCGTTCTCGAAAATCTTTAATTTCCATAAAAAAATATGGTAACTCAGTACACAAAAACTTCGCTCCATACAAAATATCCCTGTCCTGAAGACCACATTGACCATGTGAACTTTATTTTAAATGAACTTATGCTTATCGCTTTCGGTTAATTCTTATTACACAACGAGTCGGTATGTTACAGATTATAGTGTGCATAACAAAATAGAAATTAGCCAAACCATTTTTCCAAAAAAAAATCACGAAAATTTGTCCCTTACTGAAATGATTTAACCTTCGTATGCTGAGTTACGCTCGTAAATTTCACCAGGAAACACATAGATGCCACTGTTTGCTGTAGGAAGCTTCATGTGTGTTTGCATTCGCTGGCATAGCGCGGGGGCGTCCTTTCATAACGCCGTCTAGCCACCAGGTCGCAAAGAACGTTCGGAGGGAGTGCGTGCCTTTTTGTGCCGTCTGCTGAGTGACCACGATTTCTCGATGTAATATTATTGTTTATTTAATATAATCAGATACTTTGGCAGTACTTAACATATGTTTTCGATTAAAGTTTACGCCTAGTCCACAATCAAATTATATTGTGCTCTTTTCATGAAAATACACCGATTGTCTGCTGAGTTACCAGTATCCTGCGTTACATTGGCGGTAACTCCAGAGACATTCTTGGTAACTCCTAAGACATTCGCGTACTTAGTGAGATAAGCTTGTAGCGCATAAAGTAGAATTGACTCTATTTCAACAAATTGTCAAAACCTACTAACTTTATACTTATCCCGGTACCTACCTACCTATTATATTAGGTATATCAGTTGGATTTGATGATTGAAAAGGAGACAACTACATTTTTCGTTGAATATCGTTGATTGTTTGTTTGGCACCGACTCCAAATTAATTAAGTACTTCAAAATTTCCCTACCTACCTACTCCGAAATAATTTCAAGAAGGTGGCCATTAACGACGACAGGTCCCGGATCAATGTGGTCATTGATCATGACTTAAGTTTTATCCAAACTCATACTGAAACCTATCTGTCGCGAGGCTGATGCTAGGCCTTCCAGCATCTGTTGCAGCTCCCGCAGCGACTCCACCATTAAGTCTATATCCGTATGCGATATATCGCAAGTGTGAGATGCACTGAGGCGTTTATGTTAATGCCCATACCTTTTCAGTCCAGCGTCTGAAACAAATCCTCCAATACGATTGTGAACAGTTTTGGGGATATGAGATCACCCTGTCTCACTCCTCTGCACAGTTGGATGAATTTAGACTGCTGGTCCCGTGCTTGGACACTCATGGTGGCAGCATCATAAGGCATCTAGCCACTTCAATATAACGATAGGCTACTTGACATCGCTGCAGGGATTCCAGGATAGCCCAGGTTTCAACAGAGTCAAAGGCCGATTATACTCTTCAGACTTCTGTATAATCTACCTCATTGTGTAGTTATTCATTGTCATGTGTAGCTTAAGATGTCTTAGAACTAATACGATCTCGTCTAGGCTGATGTCACGCAGTTTGTCAGTGGAGTGTTGTGTCAGATAGGCTCTGGAATCGTAGTCGTTACGTTGGGTATGAGGGGCATGTGCGGTGTACAGTCTACCAAAGAAGTCCTCGATCTTAGTTAAAATCTCTGGCTTCGAAAAAGCGATCCTGCCACTCATTTGGCAAGTATTAAAGCTTCAAAGGTAGCACTGTATCATCTTCTCAATCCGCTTGTTCAAGTCTCACCTGTCTGACGAAGTGGCCTTGGTGTTTTCCTATCTTTTTGTCATCAGCCGAAGAGTTTCATCCGAAAGTTTAGACTTCTTGACTGTACGCTGTATTTGGCAGAATTTAATGCCCTCATCCCTAAGACCGAAGACATCCCTAAGACCCAGAGACCTAAGATCATCTACATCCTCAGGGGGCTACAATGCAATGAATCTTACCCCGTGAAGCTTCTGGAACTTCTCAGAGCCCGCCATGATTTGGAGTGGGTTAGGTCGGAGCTTGGACTCCACAAGACTGTTTCTATCGAGCTTAATATCGATATCAGCTCGGGGAGCCTTGGACAAGTTGCTTATCAGATTCGGTATTGAACCTGTTGGTCACGGAGACATCCCTTAATACCTATATGCCTTTTATTCGTCATAATGAAGTTGATCTCATTTTTGGTCACGTCTCCGTCACGCTCACAAAACCGTTGCATTTCATGAAATCACTACCTCAAATTGACAAAAAGCGAGATGAAAGATGTTCGGAATTGATACGAATGAAATGAGCCCTGTCAGTTATGAAGACATTATAAGAATCGTACTAACTCCAGCTATTTTTGGAAAAGAGCAATACAAATTTGAAACCCTGATTGATATTTTCAAAAAATTTGATAAGAATATCCGAAATGAATGTCATTGTTGAGTTTTTGTTATATGTTATTGAGTTAGGTTTATTTAATCATGCGTCGTCCATTAGTTATACCAATGTATGTCTTAGGCGTTACCCAAATTTGTCTCTGGAGTTACTATTGTCCCCAATATAAACATTGTATTTCCAATCATAATTGCTAATTTATTTCTATTATCCTTTATATTACCGGTATACTTTATTCTTACAATTAGCGAGCTTCTATAAAAAAAACATTTCCATATGTAACTCTTCTATATTTGGTTTTATTGAGAAATAACTATGCTTTTTTTGTACAAAGGTAACTCAAGAGACCAAAGCCAGTTAGTTTTTTACTTAAATGTAAGAATGATATGAAAACTGATTTTGCCAAAATACTTGATTATGCATGCAAGAGTAAATAAATAAAAATGAGCAATGTTTTCGCGTTTCATTCATCATTTATGTAATGTTGAATGCAGGTAACTCAGGTGACAGTTTTTGAGGGTATGTGTTGTTGTTTTGTATAAAAACTGTCTAAAATATGAATAAACGTCGCTGCCCTTCTAGGATATTAAAGTAGATGATATTTCTTATGACCTAATCAAATTAATATAAAGGAATATTAATGTTTTTTTCTTTCAAAATATTTTTTCTGACTAGTCCATTGTGTGGGTAAAAAAGTTGATTCGCCCACATACACTTGCCTAACTAACATGACCTATAATACTCTAGTATTATATAGTGAGACAGATTTTGGGGTGTGATCTATATATTACGAAAATTCGGAATTGTCACTCATAGTTTGTCTACAGAATATAAACATCTTTTGATTAGATAACTTTTCAACCTCACTATGAAAACGGCTGGTCTGTAAATTAGCTCTTTGAGATCTGCTGGTAACTAATTGAAAATTTCAACAGCTTGATAATCAGATAGAGTACTTATATACTTTTTTTTTGTAAATACATACCAGACTCGGGACAAACATCGATGTTCATCACACAAATATTTATCGAACCCGCGACACCGAGCGTAGCAGTCTAACATACTTGCCACTCGGCCATCCGTGTCTTCTAATGTATTATGTGTCTGTGGTTTCAGTTACTCATGGATCCGAACCCGCAACAAGATGGATGAGTGGACCAACAATCTGTGGACGATGTTGGGAATGGTCACCACACAAATGGCCGGCGTGAGTATTTACGACTTTACCAGTTAAAGTCTACCGCTTCACTACAGTTTTAAGTCAATATAAATATTTTTTCTTTTCTTTTCTTTTCTTTCTTTTCTTCACTCGCGTTTTATTGATAATATTATTTTTAGCCTACTACTCGGGCGAATAAAAATGACACCTGGCTCTAATGACGTTTTTTTTTCTTTCGAAGAACCTATGTTCTTCGGTGTTGGCTTCACATCAAAGGTATATAGCCAGTGTCAAGTAATTGGAGAGATTATTTTGTCATAGGTCAGAGTCGATAAGTCAAGTCATGCCCCTGTAAAGTAGTGGTGGTTGCGACTTTACTAGAGGCTTCTATGGAGTTTTGGAGGCAACACGAAAAGTCACGTTTTACAGCATTACACCATTCACCAACACTCATACACGTTCACGAGCACTAATGGATAAAAAACCACCGTTTTTTGTCAATTAATTTAATGCCGCCAATGCGCCAATTTTCATGTTCCCGCCAAAACTGAATGACGTTTGTGCAAAGTACAGCGTGGAATTTGATAATGTTGATAGAGAAGAGGTCCTGTAATACTTGGTAATGATAAGTAATGATAAGGCTTCGCCATAAGAGGAAGAAGAAACGAAGAAGAAGGCGCCGCGCGGGGGACGCATCAAGTGCCGAGCGAGATTGTCAGCCAGGTGTCAAGTTTACTCGCCCGAGTAGTATGTGTTTCTCCAGTTCTTCTTCTTATCGTGTCACTAGTTCTTTTTGCAGTTTATAAATAATTATAAGTAAATCTCAATCGCATCAATCAGTATTTACAGCCAACTTCAAAAAAAGGAGTAGTTTTTTAATGTTTGTTACCTAAGAAATTTGTTGTTCAAGATTTGAAAAATCCTTTTTTTGACTTGGTCCCATAGAAATTTTATCAAAATCAGTTCAGTAGTTTAGTTATTAAATCAAAATAACAGAAAAAAAAGTCGTTGAAGTGTACCAAATTACGTATTTTACTTCCCTATGAATTTTCAGTGGTGCCTACCACTAGAACAGTCCAAATGGAGTTGGTTGTTTATCTATTTATTTATTTATTGGATAATCAACAGCTTTATACTTCTAGGTAGACTTTAGCTTTAGAGAGCCAATTACAGGTTCCCGTTTATGATTTTATGTTTATGTAAAACCTTTGATGATCATTGATTTAAGCCCAATTGGATCAGTGGTTTTGGTCATCTATTTGACTGCGAAACAGTGTAGTAAGATAATAAGTGACGTATCTAGGTGCCCAACGGTAACCACGGGCTGTTCCACCGGTTCAACATCGAAGCCGTGACGTTGGAGGGACGGGACGCCTCCGACCCGGCCGGCGCGCCGCCCAAGGTAACAATACATTTATCAAAATGTCGGGTTTTTTACATTTATACAACCGTTTTTACTGGAAGAAATGTGCTATTGGAATCTTGATATTGTAATTTATAAAACTAAGTTAGAGTTAAATTACTTATTTGCCACACGCGCTGCCTTTTTTGATGTATTTACAACCTTTTTGCTTCTTTAAGTTTTACCTCAACCTCAAGGCAAATTTCCATATATATATATATATATATTCCATATATATATATATAACTATTCGTTTCGTTTAACGAATAGTGTGAAGAAATTACTATAATACGGCGTGATTTTTGGGTATTTGTCCAAAACATTTTGAATGGAATCCGGATTTGAGGATTCCCCTCAACAAGCATCTTCTAGGTATGCGTGTAAAAATAGACCATGACATCGCTTCCCATCAGATCGATGTCATGGTCTATTTTTAAAAAATCGAATACTTCGTAGTCAAATGTAAGCCTATTTTTAATAAAAAAAATGAAACCGCACCAATTCCTACGTGATTGTATGCGTAGGTGCACTCCCTGTCGACGTGCACGTTCCACCGGCTGGGTGCGGCGCTGGAGAGCATCCTGCGCTCGCTCAACAACCTTCTCGAGAGCTTCCACCAGAGCTACTTCTTCTACCTGCTGGCCGCCACCAACCGGTTCATATCCATTGGTAATGACCACTTAAACCTCTGAACCGATTCGGTTTATCTACCAACTCAAAAAGTGTTTTAAACTTACCTACCCACTTGCCATATTTTATAAAGATCAGACAGCGGTTCGAGAGTTATCGTCGGACAGAAAACAGATAGATAGATAGAAAATGCTTAATTGATTGATTCAGGCGTTACTTTGCGGAAATCCATAAATATCAACAAATTATATATATATATATACACGAGGCATCATCAGGAGGTGTGGACTCGCCGACTCTCGTTTCGAACTTCGGCGAGTCCACACCTCCTGATGATGCCTCGTGTAGAGGCGAAACACGTGTCGTATCTTTGAACTTTGGTTTTCTGTTCGTTGACTCTTTGGTTTATAATATAGTAATATGTACTAAAGTTCTAAACTAAAGTTAAGTTAATTAAAACCTTTGTTTAGAAATCAAGCGGATTTATTACTAAATATATTTATATAATTTGTTGATAGAAAATGCTTTATTGCACAAAGTATAACAAGCACATGGGAATTTAATGCTAGTTAGTATTCTCTTCCAGATAACCTCTGCGTGTTCGGGAGATGTGGTAGTGCTAGATGTATGACGAAAGAAAATAATATATGCTTATTTTGAACAACATTATACTTATGATAGTATACAAAATACACTATTAAATAATAAAAAGCTCTATCTGCATTAATTATCTATATCAAGCATTCTCGAGTGCCAAGTATTGACCAGATAGTTTGGATGAAACATACATACATATACACATATTAAGGAGAATCCTCAAGTCCGAATTCCATACAAAATGTTTCGGACAAATACTCAAAAAGTACGCCGTATTATATTAATTTCTTTACACTATTCGTTTCGTCCATGTTTTTTATTTCGTCAACAAAAAAAGTGAAAGGTTTCATACTTTAATTTAGATTTTATACACTTTTTTTGTTGTCGAAATCAAAAAACATAGACGAAACGAATAGTGTGAAGAAATTACTATAATACGGCGTACTTTTTGAGTATTTGTCCGAAATATTTTGTATGGAATTCGGATTTGAGGATTACCCTTAAATGCCGATTCGTCTAGTATTTAGCCTCTGTGACCATCACTTCGTTCGTACTGAATTACAGGTTCAGTAAAGTTATTTAACTAACACTCACGCTCCTAAACTGTACCTGTACTGTAGATACTTTACTTTTCCTCCTTTTAGTTGATGTATTAAGTGTAGTTTCATTATGTACTTGTATTGAGTTATATTCATAGTGTAGTCGTAGGGTATCCGTGGCGTCAACATCCGGCTTCGACGGAAAACCGGCGTTGGTTGATAAACCACCAACCAACATTTGCTGAGTCGGAGACCTTTATGCACCACGCTATTTGTATACTGTGTTTACATTTATTTACTTATTTATTTTTCACTTGTTCATAACTGTGTGTGTATGCTGTATCGTGTGCAAATAAACTTTACATTTTCATTTTTTTTTAAACACCTGAACCGATTTGTACTTTAAAATTCTTTTGAACTTACCTAACCACTTGCCAAACACGATCAGATGAGTGGTTCGACAGTTATCGTCGGACAAACAAACATACATACATACATACATAAAATCGCCGATCTGACTCGTTTTGGTCAATTATATTTTGTATTTTATTTCAGGTCAATACATGCCATCGCTATGTTTAATGTGCGTTGCTATGCTTGTCCGTGCGTTGTATTTATGGGTGTCCATACAACAAGACGAAACAGATAGTCAAGACAAGCATACGGACAAGAAAGACGAACAAAACGAAATACTGGACAAAGAAGAACAAATTGACACGAAAGTACCAGGACCGCAAAGCACTGAAGGGTTGAGGCATCGGAAAACAAAGAAAGATGAGTCAGCTGATGAAAAGTTACAAACAGTTGAAGAAAGTGATGAAAAAATTTCGCAAAAATTATCAAAAGATCTTGATGATGATGTGCAAAAGTTACTTGATGATGATGATGATCAAAAGTTACTAAAAACAGCGGAAAATGACGAAAAATCTATGGAAAGTTCCTCAAAAGTACCAGGAGATAAGAAGCGCAAGGTGGATTCGAGTATGAGCGTGGTGAACATCGGCGCGAACTACTTGCTGGTGCACCTCATTGGCTATGGGATGATGAATACTCCAATACTTTTTACTTATTTAGGTAAGTTTATTACTTACATAAGTTTATTACTACTGAACATCTATCAATCTATTTTAAAATTCAAACCCCTCCACTCGCATGTACTCGCAATAATGGTTATTTGAACACCAAGGGCCTCGAAATTCGAAAAAAGTTATATATAGTAAGTCCCTCATAACATAACACCCTGATCTATGGGTATTATGAAGGACCGAACACGAAATTAGAAAAAAAATCTCTACTTCCTTCCATATGAAACCTATTACAAACTGATCCTCTTGCGACATAAAGTAGGGCATATTTACTCTTCTAGCTTAAAACTATATGTACCTATGCCAAATTTCAGCCAAATCAGTTCAGTAGTTTTGGTGTGATTGAGGAGCAAAAATTCATTTGTATGTTATCAAAAATGTCTATCAAGTATGTTTATAGCGGAGGTCTATTTCGTCCTCTTTCGTATCGGGGATGTAACTCAGTGGTAGAGTGTCCGCTTCGCATGCGGAAAGTCCTGGGTTCAAATCCCAGCTTCTCCAAAACTTTTTGCCATCCTATTTTCTAGGCTAGACTATTTTTATACCTCATTTTATAACGTTATTAAAAAAAAAGTTTACCGTTTCATTTATTTTTTCAAACAAAAAGAAATATCACGTATCGCCCCGTCTTGAAGTAATGTATTGGTCAAACAAACATAATCCATGCGAAAAAATGTAATGTGTGTTAACTACCAACATTTAGAAAGGAAAAATCTATATTACTTATTACATGATAGAAATCGCTGTTTAGCAATAATCTGTTACTTATTTTGCACAATAAAGAGTTCTCATTTATTCATATAGAAAGATAGAAAAAGAGTTTATTGCTCAAATGCCTAAACTATTTACTTAGTTTGGATGTTTAACGTTTTTTTTTTACTTTACGACTTACAAAATTCTAGTCAAACAATTATTTTCAGGTGCCAAATACAACATGCCTTCAGAAGTAGCCGTCTATAACGGTCACGTAGCGTCATCGTTACTCCTAGCGGCCGTTACGCCCGCCCTACCACGCTTCCTCCGCAGAGGGCCTATATCACGCCATGAGATGACCCTACTGAACATTTTAATACTTTTAGAACTAGCGACGTTCTGTCTCACTGTCGGCATGCATAACTTCCCACTCGGGTTCATAGTCGCAACGGTATATACCCCTGTGGCTCTGATTGTAAGCGTCACATTGAACAAAGCTGGGAAAAGCGCTAAGTAAGTTAATGGTATTTTAGTTGTATACTTATAGAATTAGCGACGTTCTATCTCACTGTCGGCATGCAGAACTATCCTTTCCGGTTTATAGTCGCGACGGTATATACCCCTGTGGCTCTGATTGTGAGCGTCACATTGAACAAAGCTGGGAGAAACGCTAGGTAAGTTTATGGTATATTTAGTTGTATATATATAGTACTAGCGACGTTCTATCTCACTGTCGGCATGCATAACTTCCCGCTTGGGTTCATAGTTGCGACGGTATATATTCCTGTGGCTCTGATTGTGAGCGTCACATTGAACAAAGCTGGGAGAAACGCTAGGTAAGTTTATGGTATTTTAGTAGTTTACTTATAGAACTAGCGACGTTCTGTCTCATTGTCGGCATGCAGAACTATCCTTTCCGGTTTATAGTCGCGACGGTATATACCCCTGTGGCTCTGATTGTTACCGTCACACTAAACAAAGCTGGGAGAAACGCTACGTAAGTTTATGGTATATTTAGTTGTATGTATAGTACTAGCGACGTTCTATCTCACTGTCGGCATGCATAACTTCCCGCTTGGGTTCATAGTTGCGACGGTATATACCCCTGTGGCTCTGATTGTGAGAGTCACATTGAACAAAGCTGGGAGAAACGCTAGGTAAGTTAATGGTATTTTAGTAGTTTACTTATAGAACTAGCGACTTTCTGTCTCACTGTCGGCATGCAGAACTTCCCGCTCATGTTCATAGTCGCGACGGTATACATATACCCGGTATATAATGTGGTATATACTGCTAGAACTAGCATTACTTCTCGCTCGGGTTTACATTTGGGACGGTATATTATAATATACACCTGTGGCTCTACGGACACCATAACATACCTGAGTAAAATTCTGCTAAAACTGGCATACCTTCAAATATTTAACTATCTCAAAAAACTAATTTCCTCAAAAATTAATTTAAAGTCTTAACATCAATTTTCACTTACAGCGCCATCTCTGTTCTACTGAAGCGAACTGTCTGCCTCGTCCTACACCCGCTGAGCGCGGTGTCGCTCGGCATGATCGCGTACAGCCGCGTACTGTTCCCTGAAGACCACTTCCTGCAGTCTCTGTCGCGAGGGAAAGACGCGGCCATGCAAGGCGTTATGTTCTCCATCGTCGACTCTATGGTGAGACCTCTTGCTGTACTCTGAACTCCTGGTATTAGACCACTTCCTTAAAAAAGCCGGCTTAATAAAGCCGTGTCGGCCGAAAGGGAAGTGCCTCGACTTTCGATGCCAAGGTCGTGGGTTCGAACACGGTCGTATAACAATGGATTTTTTTTTTTAAAAAAATCTATGTTTGCATTAAAAACACGTGCTTGACGGTGAAGGAATCATAGTGAGGAAACTGGCATGTCATAGAAGCTAAAAAGTTCGAAAACATGTGTCAAGTGCACGAAAAGAGTCTCTTCCAGGCGCACTTGAAATCCTTTCACCACACTGGTTTGAAAAGGACTAGTGAACAGTGCAATCTCTGTCGCGAGGGAAGGACGCAGCTATGCAAGGCGTTATGTTCTCCATCGTCGACTCTATTTTGAGACCTCTTGCTGTAGTCTGATCCCCTGGTATTTATCATAGAACATAAAGACCGTTTGAAAGCATCCCCTGCAGGATTCCGTCTAGATGGGTACCAACATACTGGCAGGTACTCTGCCTAAGCAGTAATGTCTGTCAGCATTACTGTGTTCCAGTTTGAAGGGCACTGTAAAATAACTGGGCTTTACAGACAGTCTCAATATAGGCGAGCGCTTTAGCAGTGTTGCACCGGCCAATGTGAATCAAAGTCCTGTGTAGCACTGTTCTGGCCGTGATCAGGCGTTTTCTTCTTATCGTGTCACTGGTTCGAAAATAAATTAGTGAACAGTGCAGTCTCTGTCGCGAGGGAAGGACGCGGCCATGCAAAGCGTTATAATCTCCATCGTCGACTCTATGGTGAGACCTCTTGCTGTTCTCTGAACTCCTGGTATTAGACCACTTCCCTCTTCTTATCGTGTCACTAATTCTTTAAAACCAGTGTGTGATGTTTTCCTTTACTTAATAAAGCCGTGTTGGGCCAGGACTTTCGATCGACGAGTTAGGCAACCAAAAAATTTAGAGCCACCTATATTCATGCAAATAAATGTATCATTCATTCATTCAATTCAAAATTTCAATACGGATGGTCGAATGGCAAGTGTATTAATTAGTCTGTCACGCCGGTGTCGCGGGTTCGATTCCCGCTTCACGACAAACATTTCTGTGATGAACATCGGTGTTTGTCCTGAGACTGAGTGTTTTCTATGTATTTCCATAAAAATAAAGTATATAAGTATTGTATCAGTTGTCTGGTTCCCATAGTACAAGCTCTGCTTAGTTTGGGGGATATTGTGTGAAATGTCCAAAATATTTATATATTTTTATTATTTTATTTATTTAATTGATTTTGTTTCAGATATTCGGCAACTGGTTGTTCAACGTGGTGACGTCAGTCCTGCTACCGATTTGGATTTTATTCTGGCAAATTCTGTGTAATCGTGTGGACGTCTAGTTAATGTTATAGTTATTTAACAGTATTTAGTCTTCAGTCATTCCAAAGACTTTAGTAAAAGTTTTTTTAATAATTTAGTGTTTAATTAATTAATAACTAGCTGATCCGCATATTTTAATCATTCTTCATTGAAGTTTTAAAGTATAGAATCACGCTGTAGTACATTGAAAATGCGCCAAAAAAGGGATCTAAATTAGCTGACTTTTAGTACATCTGGTGCTACAAGTCAGCTAATTTAGATTATTTTTTTCTTCGATGCTAAATTTCGAAAAATTGTCGTAAATATTCGTTTTCAATCATGGAGGAGGTTCTCAATTCGGTTTTTTTAATGTTTGTTACCTCGGAACTTTATTGTATATAAACCGATTTGAAAAAAAAAATAGGTATTTATATAAGAGGATACTTATCTAAAGATATATAAGATATATCTCCAGATTGGTCCCATAGAAATTTCAAATTTGAAAATCGGTACAGTACTTTGGTTTATTATCCATCCAAGTAAACGAAATTGCGTATTTTGATTCCCTGTGACTACTCAGTGGTGTTTACGGGCACTAAAACAGTCCAATTGAAGTCGGTTGTAGTATGTTTTTGTAAAACCTTGATTATTTAGCCATTTAAATATCTAATGTTTTCAGTGGAAGGCACCTATTCTTCTGGGGCATTTAACCCGGGTTTACCCTGTCCTTACTTTGACTTATGCCTCGAGTGGAGAGGCGTGCATTTTTAAACTGAAAAATCTCCACGCTACTACGCCGGATTTTTAACACTGTGTTAAAACGATTATAACGATTATCAAATTATCACACGACTGACTTGTTTGTCACTAAAAATATTTTTGTCAAAATGTAAAGTCTCGAAATATGTACTTCCGAAAAAATAGCACAGTAACCTAGATAATGAGATAAGGCCTATGGCCGCGGTATTTATAAGGTTAGTAGGATATTACAGATTAATTTTTAATATATATTAAGTAAGTCAAGTTTTCGTTATCTATATACGGTCAAATTTTAATCACCATAGAAAAAAATACGCATTGTCAGTTGCCGTTACTGAACACATATACGGCAAAAAAACTAGAAAAAAATAAGTCTTATTTTTGTCAAAATAAATTTGATTCAAATTGGATAACTGTAACCATTAGTCGTTTTCCTATGGATTTGCGTCAGGCGGTACCTTTAATTGAATAATTTAAGTTTTATTCATCGTTTGGCAAACCTCATGGATGCCCACCGCCCTTGGGGGAGGGCGGAGGGGTATGTCGGAACCCCATGGTGGCCGACCTCCCGACCTCTGCGCATTAGAGGGGCCCCGGGATATCTTAACGAACACGTACCGGTGCCCCTCACGCACGTTGCCTTTGAGGCCCGTCCCGGGGAAGGCTTGCGCCAACCCCAAGTTCCGCTTGCAGTGCACGCCACTAGTGCACTGCAGCCATCCCTGGATTCGAATTGGAGCAGCCAGAGCCCCCACTCCGACCGCTCTCGAACCCAAAAGGATCTCCCTAGTTGGCTGGTGCCGCCGCCCCCTCACGGGGCAAAAACCTGGGTACCTAGTTCGAGCCAGCCCACAAAACCTCGGCTCGGGCGCCGCACTCGCTCCGCTGTCACTCTTCCATTTTGTATAAATCCAAAATTCTGACTGCACAGATGCAACGTAGTACCCCATCTGCATTGCCCATTTAAGTTTTTTTGGTAATTAAAAATTGGTATACCTACTTTTTAAAAAAAATAAGAATAGCCTTACGTTTGACCTCGACTCACCTGATGGGAAGCGATGTCGTGACCTATTATAACACGCATACCTAGAAGATGCTTGTTGACGCGATCTTTAAAGACACTGAAGTTATAGGTAGTGGGAAACAGACGGAGGTTGATCGTTCCACTCTCTTGCTGTTACAAAAAAAAGTTGATTTACAAAACAAAAAAAAAAACAACTATACCTTTGGGAGACATCCTTTGCAGGATTCCGTTTAGATACCATAATACGGTGTTCTGTCTTAAAGAGCACTGTAGCAAACTGTAGCTTGTGAAATTACTGGCCTTTCGAGACTTGATGTGAAATGCCCCGAAGTGGACAAGCGCAACTGCTATATTGGCCGGCAAAAAAAAAAACATAAATCGAAGTCCTGAGTTCTGTTTAGCAATGTTCTAGTCATAGGCTTTTCTGAAATGGCTAAATACAATCACACCTTATTTAATAAGTACTGATAATTACTCATTACATACACTTTTATTTACCGATTGCACACTTGGTAACGAACGTCTTTTTAGAGCTAGATTTTCAAAGAATTCATATTTATTAGGTAGGTAGGAAGGTATATTTAATAAGTAAAGTAGGTAGGTGTTTGTATGTACAAGTACATACATAGAGTTATCTACAATGTGTATGTGTGTCACGATGACTTTCAATATTACCTACGGTGGATCGATGGGTTGCATATCGAGCTTCTAGAGAAAGTTATCGTCTATGCCTTTTGCATATTACTACAGTAGGTACCTATAATACGAGTATGTTAGTACAGTTTATATGCACTAAAAAAAAAAAAAGGTATTTTCTACCAGCCAACTCTACATCTTAAGTTTATGTCCCTATTCTTCAGGAAAAACTAAATATAACAATCTATCATCTCTCTTAATCATAAATGCATATGAAAGGTACGTTGTCTGTCAGTCAGTCCATCAGGTCGTGCGTGGACCTACAGACCAAACCGCTGAACGTAGAGACATGAAATTTGGAGGGTATGTTCGTCAAAAATAGCAGGCGTAAATATTTTTCAAGCGTGTTTTTGTTATCTATGAAATGCTTTGATCTGACTGATTGACTGACTGACTGACTGATGCAGAAACGCAGAAACGCAAGAACGTTGATATTTCGAGGGTACAGTGTAAGTATTTTGACACAGTATTCGTCAATAGCGGCGTCCACACCAAGCGATCCACCGCGCTCCGATCGCGCGCGGCAGGAGCGCGCTCCAAATGGAGCGGGCGGTGTGGACGTGCCGCGCGCGATCCAGGTGATCCAGATGGAGCGCGCGCTCCGTGCCGCGCGCGATCTGTTCTTGGTCGGTTTTTTGGTCTGCCTTACAGGCGCCTCAGTTGCGTGGAGCGCGCGACCCAGCCAATTTATATCGCTGTACAAGGAATTTAAATGTTTATGGGACCCGAACGACGGGTGTTACACCAATAAGGGTGTAAGAGACGATGCTTGGCATTAGATCTCAGATTTTGATGATGATCGTCAGATGGTGACTCCATCTCGAGCAAGAGTTCGACTGAATCACGGATCGCCTGTGGAGTGCTTGGAGCGTAGTTCTGGATCGCAGTCTCAACAAACTGGATCGGCCTAGTGCGATCCGCGCTCCACGCATCTGGTCTGGTGTCTGGTGTGGACGCAGCTATTCTATTCGACTTGTTCTCGTGACTTTTTGAAGAATTTTCATCCATTATGTGCTTGTCCATAAATGCATTACGGCAAGAATTACGTCAGTTATATTTTTTTATATTATTTGCGCAGAGCTAGCGACTAAATTGCGCACACACAATAAACCAACGAAAACTATGATAACATTTTATTGTGTCTTACGTCGTAGTTTTTTGACTCCAGATTATCTTAATCAGGCTGTTACGTAATCCCACTACTGGGACTAATGCCTAGATCACACGTACCGAGTACTCGGTACGTATAAACATAGCGCCGAGGGCTCAGCTAAGCGAGTGATGTAAGCTTTAACTGTCTTGGCCGAGTAACATTTTACTGTCTCGGACGAGTATTCAGTACATGTGATCTAGGCATAAGGCATACACTCGACATGCGAGAGTGATGATTCTGGGTTAGGAAAAGGGTCACATAACCATCTATGCCACAGATTTATATTTAAGATTTTTTATTCTAGATTCATGTCTGTGATCTATGCCGATTTAACCTTATTAGGTAGGTACTTTGTCGCAATTGACTATCTCTTCGACCGAAAATACTTATTCTTCAAAGTTTCATACAATCTTTTCGAAAGGGTTTCGAAAATTTTTAGGTGTATTATTACTTACTGATAAAAAGGGATTCTATGTAAGCAAGCATCTAACTACAGAAATTGACATTAAGTTTTAAATTTACTTGCCAGAGATCTATTATTTAATACTGGATTCATACTGCGCACGCACTACAGCATAATGTCTGGCCGATTGAATTAAAGACGTGGTATAGATAAAAAACCATAAAAGGTATATTGCTTTTTATTTTATGATTAAATGGTAGAGCTCAGATAAGTGAATTATGTGATTATATTTTGTTAACGTGTCAATAAATAAAAATGTTCTAATTATTTTAAGTGGACTCTACTGCACTAGTGTTGCTTATTAATTTGCGTGTAAAAGTTATATTTGAAAGGAAAAAAGTATTTTTACCCAACTGCGAGGAATGAGGATTATTGAGGTTTTTCAGGCGTATGTATTTGAACGACTATGAGATGATCATATTCTCATACCATGTCCGGTGACGCAGTAACGGCCATCTGCGGCCAGCTGCATTAAACGGCCATCCGAAAACGAATCTAGTACAAGTACTCTACCATAGACTGAAGCTATGTTTGAATGGTTCTGTCTTACAACAGTTAAGTATCTAGTTATCGTACATCAATGAATTATCTTTATTTATAGCAATTGCAATCATGAATCTAGCTCCGTAATAACTGTCCATAAAGTAATCAAATCCTCGCACTGTTATGTTTGCCTAGTACTTTAAACTAATTAGTTTTAATTACTAAGAGATAATGTGAAAAAGCGACTTCAGAGAATAATTTGTATTAGTAATGAACGAACAGACAAACCGATAAGTTTTGTGAAAAAAATATTTAAAAGTGTGATTTAATATTTTGGATTGGATTAAGTCAAGATGGGTGTTTTATTCCAGATTTTCGGCACATCACTGTGTATGTTTTATAATTTTAAGTTTACGATTTAAATAAAAACGATCTTAACATTTGGGTCTAAACAAACGTCCGATAATTTTGTTTTAACCCAAATGTTTTTTTTTAGGCCCTGGCTAAAAATTGTTACATAAAATGTATACAGGGTTGTCGTTGTCGACTTCAGGACTGATCAGAAAATGTAAATATGTACCCAGTAAAAATCCCACGGATTTCGAGTTTATGCGCGTTTCCGAAATTTTCATTTTTTTTACTGCTGCCAAGATTAATCTTGGAATTTTCCTAATTTGCTTTTTGGTAGAGCATTCCTGCATAACTGTGCTATGAAATGGTATTGCCTGTTTTTGTGCCACAGGTACAGTCAGCAACAAAAGTCGATGACTATGTTCGGTTTTTCAAAATGCCTATACACCAATTATATTTTTGACAATGTGGTGTACAGTTAATTTTGAACTTTAATGATGTTCATTCATTACTGGCGCTTATAATTTTGAGCGATTTAGGCGTAATACAAGGTGGAAAGTGAATTTAAAAATCTGAATGTGATCATCGACTTTTGATGCTGACTGTACGTACAGTTATTTTGGTAAAGCATTATTTAGCAAAGAAAATGTGCTTGCTCATTTTTTTATAAACGTTTGCTCCTGCGTGGTGAAAAAAAAAATGTATGGTGACCCCGAGTGACCAATTTGTAAAAAACTTGCCTGCTTCATTGGCTTTCCAATTAGCACTTGGTGTTTCCAGCTTACAATTCAACGAAGATTCCTGTTAAGACGGGAAAAGGTAGTTTTTTTCAAATAAAATATTGATTGTTAATGTTGCCACCTCAGGCTGTTCCCTCTGCTCCTGTCTGGGCATCATGTTCGCATGGCCCTCGTCTACCCTCAAGCTGTTCGAGTCTGCCAATACCACTCTACACAGACCCATGACTGAAGGGGAGCTGGCTCTATTCGGGAGTCTGTCTTCAGTGGGCGCGCTGATCGGCACGCCCATCGTCGCTATGGTTATGGATAGACTTGGGCGAAAGAACACATCCATTTGCACCAGCTTACTTGGCTTGGTAAGATAATCAAGGTTTTACAAAAACATACTGCAACCGACTTCAATCGGACTGTTCTAGTGACCGTAAACACCACTGAATAATCACAGGGAAGCAAAATACGCAATGTCATTTACTTTGGTAACGGCATTTTTTCAGTTATTTTGATTTCGAAACCGAAGTACTGAACCGATTGTCATGAAATTTCTATGGGACCAATCTGGAAGTAGGTATTATAACCTTTCAAATGAAAAAAACAACAAAGATCTGAGGTAATATACATAAAAAAAAACAAATCGAGAACCTCCTCCTTTCTTGAAGTCGGTTGAAAAATACATAGATCAGGTATTTTTTGCTGGTTTATGGTAAACTTCATGACGAGTCTGCATCGAAACTGTAAGGCTGTCATCAGAATTAGGCAGAGTGGCCTATGTACTTTTCATCTATCTCTTGCCAGCCTAATCGATTCAGTAGTTTTTGCTACTTATATTATCTATATACTTATATTATATACTTATATTATATATAGGCTCGATCCCTACTGGGATGGCAGCGACCGGCAGAGCTCTTTCATTGTCAAACAATTTTAAACATTATCTTGGACGTTGAAAGGAGGTGTGATATAATTCATCTGAATCGGGTCAGATATCACTTAAGGCCCCGTTCCCTCTTGTCGGGTATCAGGCCCGATAAAATATCGGATGCTCCTAGTGGCTGTATGAATTCAATGATTTATTAGACAAACTAGACCTAGGCAAACCTGGTAAGGTTTAAGGCGCCCTTAGAATAGAAAATATTGTTAGCTTTTTAGTAAATAAATAAATACAAAAAAAAATGTCTCGAGTATATATGGCTGGTTACAGACCGTTGGTTATGTTATGATTGTATAAAGTAGAGTCACATACTTAGCGTAACGGTATGAACATTTTATATGAATCCTTGTCGGCGCCGACAAGGATTCATATAAAATGGAGCACCCGACATTTCGTCGGGTCCGACACCCGACAAATGACAAGCCCTATGCTTTGCCCTATACATACCTACAGGGTGTAGGCGTATTGTTTAAATGTAGATTGGTATACATACATTAAGGAATCCACTTATGTGCTTACTCTACTTATGGCAATAAATAAATGAATACCAAGTGTACCAAATATCGTAAACCATTCTCAAACACTTTTGCTCTTCAAGTTTATACGAACAACACGTCATTCTTCAATCCATTAGTTAGAATGTGTCGCCAGTACAACAACTTGTTCGATAATCATTACGATTCCGTTGCATTTTCAATGATAATTTACGAAAATTCGAAAAATCCACCTTGGTCACTCTCATAAGAGAGGGATTTTTGTGTATGTTTTTAGTTTTTCTTATATCTTTCCAGTATGTAACTTACTGTAAGAAAGGTACTTACTTTGTTTCATTACTTCTCACAGGTAACTGTTAATTTAAATTGTTAAATTGCATACTTTGGATTGTAGTCTAGAACAAAACTTACCTTAGATTATTTTAACTATATAATGTTCGGCTATATTCTGTTTTACATACCTTATGTAATAAAATAAAGTGTGTGGGGTCATTCCCTGGCTCCCTCTACAGGTATGCTGGGCTATGGTTGCGTGCAGCTCTCGCGTGGAGGTGGTGCTCACAGCAATGTTCGTGTCGGGGCTGAGCGGGGCTGTGTTCGTGGTGGTACCGATATATGTCGGGGAGATCTGCCAGGAGAGCATCCGGGGAGCCATGACGTCCGGTAAGACCTTATTCCTAAAATAATAAAGGTTTTACAAAAACCTACAACAACCGACTTCAATCGGACTGTTCTAGTGACCGTAGGCACCACTGACAAGTCACGGGGAAGCAAAATAAGCAACATATTTAAAAAGTTTATTTCAGAATTCACACATTTCCATAAATCGAGAATACAAATTATATTAAAATAAATCAATATAAATTAAATTAACCAAATTAATGAAAAACAAATACAATCAAAATAAATTAAATAATTATTAATATAATAATAAGTATAAATGTAAGTATGTAGTTTAGTTTTTAGTTTTAGTTCATTTGCTTGTCTGTATCTCTCTGATAATAAATATATTTTTTCTTTCTTTATTTTTATTCCAAAACCAAGAACTGAACTGATCATGAAATATCTATGGGACCAAACTGGAAGTACCTATATCCTTTCAAATAAAAATTGCTCAAATCGGTTCATAAACAACAAAGTTATGAGGTAACAAACATGAAAAAAGCATTTCACCGAATTGATAACCTCCTCGTTTTTCGAAGTCGGTTAAAAACAGATGATGTTCCAGGATCCATTGTGTTCTACGGCTTGGGAATGCTTTTGTCATACCTGATGGGCGGGTATCTCAGTTACCACGCGATGGTGTACACGAGCCTGGCGCTGGCGACGGTGGTCACGGCACTGCTGTCGCTGCTGAGGGAGTCGCCAACCTTCCTCATGGCTAAGGGACTAGAGAAGGTACAGACAGCGTCATAGATAAGTATCCCCCTTGCATTATATGACCCAGCTTCAAATCCCTTTAAATCACCGTCGCGGCGAATGGAGAAGTTCTGCCTTTAAAAAATAGATTATATTTGTATAACCGTATGTAAGCCTAAAATAATTTTAAATATTACAATTTTTTGATAGTATATATAGCTGTTTTGTGTAAGGGGGATACTTATCTCTGACGCTGTCTGTACATCATTACAGCATTGTACATCAGCATGTATAACATAAACAGCTTTAAAATCTCTCAGCTAGTAGAGCCATGGTTCTTCAATTTCAAGTTCAAGTATTTTATTGGTAATAATATTGCTAGTTACAAGTCATTTAACAAAACACACTCTTAGTAGGTATTAACGAAATAGACCGGTGGTTGTTTATTTACAATTTCAACAAATTAAATAACAATAATAAAATTGAAATAACATAAGTTACCTTATTATTATCTTAATGATAAATAAAAATAATAACAATAATGATAACGAAAATTACAATAATTATTAACATGTGATTACTGATCATAGAGATCAATTTAAAAATTCGTCAACCCTACAATAAGACTGCTCGATTAGCCAGTTTTTTAATTTATTCTTAAAGCTATGTATTCTATGTACGAATGTATTTACAAAAAAAATTGTTGCCTGTAAAGTTGGTTTATAGACGTGACTACCAGTGTTACGGGACAATGACAGCGTTACCGGTCAATGACGTCAACGTTTTCGTGCATGCAGCCGGCGTTCATCAATATATTAAGACGTAGTCACGTCAAAAAATAATTTAAGTATTCTATCAGTTATCTGGTTTCCATAGTGCAAGATATATTTGTATCAAAACAAAAAAATATACTCGAAAATTTCCTGAGGTTGTAGTAACAAAATCTCCTATAAACTTTTTTGAAATTCATGCTCAGCTAATTTATATCCTCAAAAATGTACAAATGAGCGAACGAGATAGCGGCACGCTGGGTTCTGCTGGGCCTTAAGATAAGACGATTTATAGAACAATTCGTAACGTTAGGTAACGTCCAATTTTCATGGTACCCGTATGCAAAGAGTAGAGTACTGGGTCCTATGCCCGTATGTTTCGGGTTAATTTTAACAGAAAGTTAGGGCCGACAGCCGAAAGTACCTATCCGTATCTGTGGACTTTTACGAAAGACGTTTTACGTCAAAAAAAGTTTAATAAGTATGATTGTAACAAGGTAGCACTTTGTAGGAGGCTGCCAAATCAATAGCTTTCTACAGAAGCCTGAAACCTGACTCCAAAGAGGTGCTGGAGGAGATGAACGTCATCCGGAGGAGTCTCAACCCTGAGATGGACGGTGAGTCACCAGCATATCAAATCTCTTTTTTTTTTGAGAGCAATAGTAGATTATGCACTAAGGGGATAAAACAGTGACATATGTCGCGGGTGGCATATTGAACCCTGAGCTAACGAGGGACTCAGTTAACTCCTGAGCGAAGCGAGGGAGTTATGTAGAGTCTTGAGTGACGCGTGGGTTCAATTTACCCAAGACGAAGACAGGCTTTATCCCAGAGGAGCATACTCTCCTTTTCACGCCTTCTGCTTTGTAACAGCTAATTTTATAAATACGATAATTGTTGATATGGATGTTAGACTACAATTTAACGTTTTCTAAACCGTTAATTTGTAAACTATCGGTTTTTATAGTTTTTACGCTGACATGCTTATTGTGAAAATGTTTGACTTGACACTTTTTGTTTTCGGAATATATTTTTTTTCAACTCTCTACAAGTAGGTGCCATAATTTGTTTTTCTTCTGAGGTTTTCCCGCAGAACATAGATATAATAAATTCATAACAGTATAAGTTTATGGTGGTCGTAAATCTAGATTTGCTCAGATTGGTTTAATCTGATTGTTTGTTCGTTTCATTGCATGATTAGCGAATGACGAAAATAGGCGAACAAGTTTTATTTGAAGTAACATTGTTGTGGCAAATCCACTATTTTAGTCAATGTAGATATAATTTTATTTTATTATTAATTATTTTCTTTCTATATTAATTTATTTTTTATTATGACCTAGCCTGAATATTTTATTGTTTAAAAACGATATTTTTAATATTAAGATTTTTTTTTGTTTTCAGTATCAACTCCCGAAGAAGAAAAGTTGAATGATTCAAAATCACCTGTGCAGGCAAAGGAAAAATTATCTTGTTGGCAATTCCTAAGTAAGACATTACTAACGTACTTATGTCAAAGATAGTTCAGTCGAGCTATGTTTAAAGATAAAGATAAAAAATATTAATATTTACTTAAGTTTGCAACTAGGCCTGACTTCTTGAGATGGATATGTAGTGTGACTAGAATGGATAAGATTAAAAATGAATATAATAGAGGAAGCCTGAAAGTAGCGCCAGTGACAGATAAGTTGAAGAGTAACAGGTTATCGTGGTATGGGCATGTGATGCGAAGGGATGAATGCCACGACACTAGAAGAGTTAGATAAGAAAGTAGACGGATTTACGAGAAGAGGAAGACCAAAGAAAAGATGGATGGACTGTATGAAAGAGGATATGAATAAACCAGGCGTGAGTAGGTACAGAGATGACGGCTGATAGAGACGAATGAAAGAAGAAGACATGTTGTGCCGACCCCACCTGAGTGTGGGATAAGGGCAGGGAGATGATGAATTAGGCCTGACTTCCTTTTTTCTCTTTCCAGAGAAGTCTCGCTCGACGCGCAAAGCCTTCTACCTCAACTTAGTCTTGGTGACAGCCTCCATCTTCCAAGGTTTAATCGTGGTTCAAGTGTACGCTGAACCACTGTTCGAGGAAGCCGTCCCAAGCATGTCTCCCACTCTTGGCAGCATACTACTGGCCGTGGTGCTTGTAGTATCAGGACTCGTGGCCGCATATCTGGTGGAGTCAGCTGGGAGACGGGTGAGAGACTCATAGTTATGATGTCCTGGTACTTGAAGCTATCGTTACCTGGTGGAGACGGGTCAGCTGGGAGACGGGTGCTCTCACCCGTAATATGAGTCTCTACTCATATTATGATTTCCTAGTACTTGAAGTTATCACTTGAATGTTTGAGTGGGCAATATTAACTAGCAGTGTTATCTGTGATGGCATTCCGAGTTAGCTGGGAGTGAGAGCGTTATAGTTATGATGTCCTGGTACAATTGATGCTGTCTCCAGCATGACTCCCACTGTTAGCAGCATACAACAGCGTACTGTCAGGGCTCGTAGCTGCTTAGGTACTTGGTGGAGTAAGCTGGGAGATAAACTCTAGCATGTCTTCTCACTGTTAGCTTGTCTACAGAAAAGCCCTATAGGGCAAGTAACCACTTACTTGACCGAATAAGCTAGGATACGGGTGAGAGCTTTATGTTGTCCTGCAGGCTTAGCACGGACTGGGGATAAAAATTTTGTCCCCCGTTTTTATCCACCTTCCAGTCAATTGTATCCCTTGAAGGTGGATAAAAACGGGGGACAAAATTTTTATCCTCAGTCCGTGCTATCCGTGCTGGTAAATTAGAGCTATTAATAGCTTCACCCCATACACCAAAAAACGCCCTGTCAGTGACAGAATGTTAGACAGGTGAATGTCATGCCATTCACCTGTCTAACCGATCGTAAGCCAGAGTAGGTCGTTTTTAGGCAGCACAAGAATCTCTGACATAGCCTTAATTAATTGACCTTTAAATACACGGGCGGGAAATCTCTCTATCCTATCTATGACTAGCTGACAATGTCATTTTCGTTTGTGTTGCGAATTTCAAAATTCCTTTCTTAGAACTTACTTCCAGCTCTTGACGAGCACATTCTCCAAGTTTCAAGTCTCTTCGTTCAGTGCTTTGGCTTATACGTTGTCTGACAGTCGGTGAGGGCTAAGCCTTCAATTGTTTGTCCTCAGCCGCTCATGATCTACGCGTCATTCGGGACGGGTGCAAGTTGCGTGCTACTAGGGCTACAGCTACAGTTGAAGTGGGGTCCCAACTGGCTGATAGCGGTCAACATGTACGTGTTCACGACGATGTACTCGTTCGGCGCAGCTACCGTGCCTTACGTGCTTATTGCTGAAGTGTTCCTGCCTGAGGTGAGCTCTTTACTGGTTATGAACTTCTGGTACTTTATGGTTGTGTTTGTAGTAAAAAGTCCTACTTCTTCTTCTTATCGTGACACTAGTTGTTTAGAACCAATGTTTCTGTGGGTAGGTGAAAGGATTTCATGTGCGCTTTGAAGAGGCTCCTTTCGTGCACTACTAAAAAACGCATCAGTCCTACTGACAAACGCTTATACGTGCTGATTCGATCCTGATTGTATGTCCTCTTCGGCTCCGATGATAACCTAATAAAAAAAATAGCTTTTCGAAAATATAACGGCAAAATTCAATGAAATACTGCATTTAGGAACGCAGTAAAACAGTGACACGACCAGGTCGGTAACTAATTCCTTCTTTCTTAATCTGGGAGAAAAAATAGTCCAAAACCATTTTTTAAAACTACTTTAGTGCTCGAAATTGAGTTGCAAGATTCTACCCGGAACGACAGACACAAACTAAAGTAAAAGCGTGGTAAAATAGTAAATTATGCACTAAGGGGATAAAGCAGCTTTATCCCAGAGGAGCATACTCTACTTTTCACACCTTCTGCGAGGCAATAAAAATCCAGGGCTCCGAACTAAGCAGCCAACACCGTCTTTTGTTGTACAAAATTTGAAGTCGCGCCTTTTTTCTTTTTTTTGTGGCCAGTTCGATTTTAGAACAAACCTTTTTACAATGCCATATGGGCGTTCTTTTACTTAGAGTTTTCCATGAATTTCCACACGAATTACACGTTCCAAATTCAAATCACATTACTACCCTAGGGAGTTTCATACAACATTACCTCCCTTGGTAGGTAATGCTTTGCTTTACCTTGATGATAACATGATATGTGATTGGATATTGTCGAGCAGGTGGTGTGAATATATTTTTTTTGGTGTACAGGTGCGAAGCTTCCTCTCAATGCTGGTGATTGAGTGGGCCTGGTTCTGCAGCTCCATAATCCTCTTCATCATCAACCCGCTATTGAAGGCCATAGGTAAATACCTAGTTCATAATAAACTTCTTAACTTGTATGTCATCATCATTATCAACCTATAGCAGTCCACTGCTGGACGTAGTCTCTCCCAAGGCGCGCCACTGAGCCCGATCTTCGGCTCTTCTCATCCACCTTCTACCAGCTCTAGCGCGCAGATCATCGCTTAATCTGGCCAAAGGTTGTCATACACTACGCTTGCCTAGACCCAGTCTTCACTCAAAATACGTTTACCCTAACTTGTATGTGTGTGTAGCTTTTCTTATATATATTTTTATTTCATTTTATTGTAGGGTGTATTATTGTTATATTCCTTATGGACTAGACTAGAAGGCTCAATTTCCACTGGCTACGCTAGTCTGAAATAGCTAGCCCTTAACATTATGAAGGACCTACTAAGCAACTATTTAAAAATATGTTTTTATGTATCACTTTTCTTGTTGATGTTACTAATTGAAAATATAATTAAAAAATAAAAAAAAAAATCGGATGAGTTGGCGAATACGTTTTTTGAAGTCATCATTTCATCCGAATCGGAGGAGATTTAGTGGAGAAGATTTTAAATGACTACGTCTAATAAATCGATGAAAACCGGCTGCATGCACGAAAACATTGCCGTCATTGTCCCCTAACGATGTCATTGTCCGGTAACGCTCATTGTCCCGTTACGCTGGTAGTCACGTTAAACAGTTTTACAGACAACCTTTTTTTTATTTTAATGAGATGACGAAAGACTAGACACGGTCTAATTTTAATCACCATAAAAAAATACGCATAGTCAGTTGCCGTTACTGAACACATATACGGCAAAAAAACTTGAAAAAATTAAGTCGATTATTTGTCAAAATAAATTTGATTAAAATTGGATAACTGTTACCGTTAGTCGTTTTCCTATGAATTTGCGCCAGGCGGTACCTTTAATTGATAATAATTTAAGTTTTATTCATCGTTTGGCAAACCCGGGTACCTTTTTTTTTTTTTTTTTTTTTACATGGGGAAATCCTCATGGATGCCCACCGCCCTTGGGGGAGGGCGGAGGGGTATGTCGGACTCATACCGACTAAAACCCCATGGTGGCCGACCTCTGCGCATTAGAGGGACCCCGGGATATCTCAAAGAACACGTACCGGTGCCCCTCACGCACGTTGCCCTTGAGGCCCGTCCCGGGGAAGGCTTTCGCCAACCCCAAGTTCCGCTCGCAGTGCATGCCACATGTGCACTGCAGCCATCCCTGGGTTCGAATAAGGAGCGGCTAGAGCCCCCACTCCAACCGCTCTCGAACCCAAAAGAATCTCCCTCGTTAGCAAGTGCCACCGCCCCCTCACGGGGCGGACGGCCCGGGTCGTCCGTTAAGGACGTCCCGGTCCTGCTGTCTCCGGGTAGATTCGCAACCTTGCTGAGTCTCTGACAGAGGAGGCTCAGTATCCATCTCCTCCACGGGTAGGGTTCCGCACACCTGATCCCCTTTCGCCTTTACGGCGATTGGAGAAGGCAGGGTCACCCTAACCCGTTTCCTCTTTGGTGGTTTGCAGCTTTTGCCGCCCATCCTATGGTTGGCCGGTCGGCCAAGATCCGCACACACGGAGCACCGGAGTGGTGCATCACAGTGGGCCGCCAGGTGACCCGGCTTTCCACATGCGTAGCACTGTGTGCTGCGATCCACCCCGCCCTTGCAGAGTGCCTTCACGTGCCCAAATTCATGGCATCGGTAGCACTGCAAGGGCCGTGCTCCCAGAACTTCCACTCTGGCCGACGTCCAGCCAACCAAAATGCGTCCATCCTCCACCACTTTGCACATCGCGGCAAGCGGGCAGCGCACCCAGACGGTGCTCAGAGTTGACGGTGAGCGGCGGATTTCTCCCACCCTCACGTCTCCTGCCGAGCATCCACCGGCCGCAGCGACTGCCTCTTTGACCTCCATTGCGGTCACACCATCCTCAAGGTCTGAGACCCTAAAGTCCCCGGTCTTTACCGGGCGCGCAATACGCACGCCCAGATCACTCAGGGACTCCGTCATCTTGGCCGCCAAAGTGTCAGCTTTAGAGCCGCACTCGGGGCCTGAAACCTCCAGGATGACACCCCCCGTGATGGACTTTTTAAACTGGACGCTCTCTATGCCACAGGTCGACAGTTTAATGCGCTGTTTGGCAGCTGCCATCACGGAGGCGTACGTCGTCTCTTTGTCCGTAACTGTGACCGCAATGGCGGCTGAGTTAGGAACACGAGCCGGTCTCGGCCTGGCCGTCCTCGTGGCTGGGGCCACAGTATGCCTCAAGCCCGGCTTACGCGGCGGCTGAACCTTTTCAGTCGGTTTATTTGCCTTTCCGCGCTTCACCACGTTCACCCACGAGGACGTGGACGCTTGTGGAAATGCCTCCGGTGCTCTCTGGAGCGGTGCCGGTACCACAGGCAAGGGGGTCACGGGAGGAGCCGTAGGCAAAGGGCGTGAAGCCCTGCTCTTACCTTTCCTCTTCCTTTTGGCCCCCAATGCCTCGTTTTCCATTCCTTGAGGACGCTCAAGCAAGGCTACAAATGGAGCCAGCTTTGCGTCCAGCATCGCTGCGATGCGCTTCATCAAGGCAGCCTCCTTGTCCTGCGTGACTGCTGCCACAGCCGTTGCTGCCGAGCCACCAACTGCAGCTGGTACGGCCACTGTATCCGGCTTGGCTGCCACTATTGCAGCCACCTCTTTATGCTTGGCTGGATCATCACCTTCTCGCAGCCTCCTCAGCTCGACTACAGGCACTTTTACTGGTGCTGTAGTCGAAGTCCGTCTTCGAGCCAACATGTTCGCCTGTTCCTCCCTCGAGATGCGGATCATCTCTTGCAACCCCTCTATCTTTGCGGAAAGTGCAGCTACACTTGAGCGCAACTTTGCGTTTTCTTCTTGCAACAGCACTATCTCGGGGTTCCTGGTGGCCCGTTTAACCAGCTCCTCATTAGAGGCTCGGACCTTTTGCACAGCCCCGCGTAGGCGTTGGGCGTGCTGGCCCTGCAGGTTCCCCGAGTTGTCCGCCACCATTTCTACATCCCGTAGCCACTCATGGAGACTTGTTGTGAGCTCCGAGGTGGGCTTAGTCTCGTACTCCTTTACTAAGTCTTCGACCGTGGGCAGTTTCTTCTTCGCCCTAGTGTTTGTTAATGTGAGGAGTTCGTCCTCCTCAACCACTGCCGTCCCTTTTGTTACGGCCTTTTTGGCCGGTCTCTTGTCCTTGCCCGTTTGTTTTCGGACCCTCTTCCTGGTTGACCTTGATGAGGTCGTCGACGCTATCGAAGAGACGGACATGTAAGAACTGTCCGTCTCATTTCCGTCGCTTGCCGGTGCCACTCCTTTATCCCTATCCGTCACTTCCGTTTCCATCTTCTCCTTCCCTACATCTTTAGGTGTTTTGTTTAAATTATCCATACAATTCCCACGAGTATGGGGGATCTAAAAGGTCCGTCGAGTTGGTGCCCCCTGCAACCCGATAAGCCTAGGGTGGACTAGGGGGGATAATCCTAGCCCTTTTACCCGCCACGAGCGTTCGGCTGGCGCTCTGACGGGGGACGCAGCATCTGCCGACCTGCTTGCCGACCATGCAACCCATCGCCCTGCGTCCGCGGCTTAAGTTTAAGAATTTATTAAAGAGGTTATTTCCTCGCGGCCCGGCCAATGAAGGCAAGACCCCCGTTCCCTTCCACTCCCGGGTTTACGGTTTGCAGGATGGCGACCTCGTGTCTGCCCGGCGGTAGTGTGAGTACACACCGGGCCCATCACTGCCTCCTCCCGGCGGAGCAGGCTTCCTGCCTCCGCCCGCCTCCATCCACCACGCTCTCTGCCAGGCCAGAGAGACGCGTGGAGAGGCTGACTGCCTCTTAGCACCACCCGGGGAAAACACGTGTAGGGTATCAAAGGGTATCCTCCTACGGACGTGGGCAGCCGGCGTCCCCAAAACCCGGGTACCTAGCTCGAGCCAGCTCGCAAAACCTCGGCTCGAGCGCCGCACTCGCTCCGCTGTCACTCTGCCATTTGTAGAAATCCAAAATTCTAACTGCATATATGCCACGTAGTACCCCGTCTGCATTGCCCATTTAATTTTTTTGGCAATTAAAAATTGGTGGTGTATATGTAGGTCTCGGTCCGGTGTTCTACATGTTCGGAGCCGCCAGCGTGCTGACTGCAGTCTACTGCATCTTCATGCTGCCGGAAACCAAGGGTTTGACGGTCGACGAGATCCAGGAGAAATTCGTGAAGAGGAAAAGTAATAAAAGGGTTGCTTACTGAACCTATTGTCTAGTTTTAGATATTGTAAGTAAGTTTTTTTTATTAATAGGTATTTAAAGTGATTTAACAATGACGTAGGTTTATCTTTCTTTATGTCCAGTTCACATAGTTCCAGTAAGCGTTTTAGTCCAGCATTCTTCGTGCACTACCCACCAACTGTCCACAATATACAAAGGTTTAGCTAGAAGATAATGTTACGTAACATTTAGTTTACCTTTGTACTATTTGTTAGGTGCAATAGCCCCCACAACACAGGTTCTACCTAGGGTGGAGGCTTACTATTTGTCTCCTATGATCCTAATGACAACCTACTCCAATGTTATACCTAATATAAATAGTTTTAACTAATTATAAGTTTAAATAAGTCCTCACAAATCTGTTGTCTAAACAATGTATTTTGTTATTTTTTGGCTTATCTTGATTTATATAGGTAAAATCATTCTTTCAAATACAAATAGACCACCATCTGTAACTATAACTAAGTACGTAATTTTTAAGTTACAAATCAATAAATATATTCTAATAAAGAATTTTTTATCTATCTTATTTCGTGCCAGTGCATTCCAGTATTGGTTGACATTATTCCAATGACATTTCAGTGTTGGTTGACATTATTTCAGTGACATTTCAGTGCTAGTTGACATTATTTCAGTAGCATTCCAGCGTTGGATTTGGACCGCTGGACTGAAATAATGTAAACCGGGCATAAGGACAATTGTATAGCGGCTATAATAAAGTTGTTGTTTGTCATAACATTATTTTAGGCGAAGCGAAGAAATAAATTAAATATATTTTTATAAATAAAAAACAAATTATTTTATTTACCTCTCTATACACTCCATTGTAGGTACAGTCAGCTACACAGCTATGTATATGTCGCAGGCATATTGTATAACTCGGCATTTTACAAACGGTGTCGTCCGTTTACAAACGCTCGCTGTTTTGTAATATGCCGAAGGCAAATTGTAAATTGCCTCGGCAATTTCGGCATTCAAACGCCGTTTGTAAAATGACATAAAAAACACTAAGGTGTCCATGGAATCTGGTGCTTTTAAAGGACACGACCGTCGAACAAGAGGTTAGAATGATTAAAATTTCGATCCAGATAAAAGTTAGGTGACGGTAGGTTATTAGGTTTTTTTGTGCCTGCACGCGAGGGAAGCGAGGGTGCACAGACTAATGACAGAAAATCATCATAGGCAAAAAAGTACTTACTACTTTTTGTATGATGGTCTACAATTTCAACTAATGTCGAATTGGACGAGTTGTCAATTTGCCTTCGGTATATTGCAGAACAGCGAGCGTTTGTAAACGGACGACGCCGTTTGTAAAATGCCGAATTATACAATATGCCTGCGACATATACACCCCTAGCTTTCACATTTATATTTCGAAAGATGGCCGTAGTTTCCTCTTAAATTCCTTCAGAACAGCTCCACTATCATAGTTGTCAGGGCCGGGTTCCGTAGCAACACAAAGACAGTTCATTTGCAATCACATATTGTAATGTTTTATTCACTTCAACAGCACGTATTTTCATCAACAACAACTAGAGAACCAGTTACAAGACGCGATCCGAGAATTGAGCACCATTACCTACATCACAATTATCATCAATAATCCAAAACAATACACATAAATGACCACCGCGCCATAATTCTTCTCATGAACCATAGACTAACCATAATGTCAGCCGCCGTTTCGCTAAGGAGTTTTGCTACGTTCACTCCTAACTTCCTTTGTCAAGCAACTGGCCTCATTTACACCACCCGATATATATTATTCTTGACTTTGCAAAAGAAAGTGCACGCAAGTATTTTAAAATTAATGTAGGTAATCATCTTACTTATCAGAATTATTGTCATAAGAAGAATGTCTTTGCAAAATTAAGAGTATATTATGTAATGTAAAAGCTTGGGAGTGTCAGTATATGTCTATGCAGCTGACTGTACATGCTCTATAACTTGTCTCTGTATGTTTAAGTACTTTTATACGTATAAAGATTTATCATTCATTCATTCATTCACACTCAGCCTTCTTCTTTGTGTGAGATCCAGTGAGTCTAGTGTCGCAGTTTCGAAACCGCCCAAAGGGTGTCACTCAAATAAACGCCTGTAACTAATGTTATAGACTTTTAATTTTATGTAAACAAGTGACGAGTCGAGCTAGGCGCTATATAAATCTTCTCTTTTAAAGAATAGTATAGTGGTATAGTATAGTACCTATTGTATTAAATCTTTATAATAGTATCTGTTCGCGCCATTCGTAATGTCGCTTATTTTTCTTATCTACCTACATTTTACTACCTACCCACTTAATCCACACATTATTCACAACTATCCTTGTCCCTCCTTACCGCTACTCCGCTACAAGAAACCAGCTGACCCTCTCAGTCTGCAATCGACCCGATTGTGGATGTCGTATGCGCTCCCGCACTCCACTACCCTTATAAGTACCAACTTCTTGCTGCGCTGGATGCACCGATTCTTGGTCACCGCTCCGCTCGCCCGATCCAGCACAAGGGTTCCCAACCCGACCTGGAAGCCACGACCACGCGGTGGCTTCCTCCGCGACGCGCAGTGTGCCCCTTGCGACGCCCGCCATTTTCTCATCGACTATCGAAGGCCGCTAAGAGACAAGAGAACAGCCGAGAAGAAGCGCTACCAGGCTTAGGATATCCAAGACGAACCCTCCGGATTGTGGATCCAAGGTGATCGTAGCTTGCGCAGTGCTTTCTGGAGTAAAGGTCAGTTTCCTTCCTTCCTATCTTCCTCGTTTTTTCCCATGGTTGCGTTCAGCTAGATAATACCTACATACCGTAACAGTATCTACTAATTAAAACCCGCAACTTCGTTTGCGTTGCGAATTAACAACTAGTTCCTTTCTTAGTACCTACGCGCCTACACTTATTTAAAACATACCCTCCAATTTGTTTCTTTCTACGTTTAGTGGTTTGGCCTAGAGAGGACGTGGTGGCTGAGTGGATGAGGCCTTGCGATCTGATGGTCGCGGGTTCGAATCCCGGTGGCAGTCATGCGTAAATGGGTTTTTTCGGTCGAAAAATCTGTTTAAGCATCCTACGTTCTCGCAACGGTGAAAGAAAACATCGTGAGGAAACCGACATGTCGTAGAACCTAAAGTTCGAAAACATGTGTCGAGTGCATGAAAGGAGCCTCTTCGAGGCGCACTTGAAATCCTCTCACCGCACTGGTTCGAAGGAACTAGTGACACGATAAGAAGAAGTGGTTTGGCCTAGGTATGCGTTTTCTGTCAGTCAGGACGAAGCTTTTGATATGCATAGGTAGGTACATAAACATTATATTGCAAGCGAATTTCGTTTAACCATTTATCGCGAGCGAAACGGGGGCTGAAGCTAGTCCTACATCCCTATCACCTACATTTTGACAATTGCATTCGTATCGAATTCATAATACGTTGACTTATCTGTACTGTGACATATGAGGTAACAAACATAAAAAAACCGTATAAGAAAAACCGAATTGAGGACCTCCTCCTTTTTTAAGTCGGTTGAAAAAGATCATATGAATGAATGAATGAATGAATATTTATTTGCGTAATACAGGTACATTGTGGTCTTACTTTAAATTAGAATCACTGGCCACTGCATCAACTTTTGTCGTGCAAGTACTTAAAATTAGAGCTAACTAATTGTTAATAATTCTTACATAGATTACATAATCGATTACTTTCGAAGTAGCGCATAAAGTTACTCGAATCGACCTATATGCTTTATTAAATTTAAATGAACGTTATTTCTTCGATTCTAATGCGAATGTCAAAAATTTCGTGATACTACTAATGTATCCCGCTACCCGTACGTGCGTTATCGACGAACAACATTTAGCTTAAATTGGTTAACTTTAACCGAAGCTCTGAAGTTAAACCGATAGACAAATTCAATTAATTGTCTGAAATAGTTTGCTTCGTTGTTCCAAGTATGTTGGGATTGAAAATCGTTTGTTTACTAAAATTTCATGTTTGAATGTTATTAATTATGTAGATAAATTTAGCTTTTTAAGGACAAATAAAAAAAAGGGTTTCTTAATTTAATTTAGATTTTATACGTGTTTTTAAGTTAGTAGGGTTAATTTTAAAACACGTATAAAAGCTAAATTAAAGTATGAAACCTTTCACTTTTTTTGTTGACGAAATTAAAAAAACATGGACGAAACGAATAGTGTGAAGAAATTACTATAATACGGCGTACTTTTTGAGTATTTGTCCGAAACATTTTGTATGGAATTCGGATTTGAGGATTCCTCTTAGTGTAAATTGACGACACGATAGGTCGAGTGGCAAATGTGTTGGACTGCCACGCCGGTGTCGCGGGTTCGGATCCCGCTTCAAATGCATTTTAAAAATTAAAGTATTATAAAAATAATTTCTAATTATTTTATAAATAACGAAGTATGAGTAACAAAAAAAAATATCAGCCGAATTAAGAAGCTTCTCCTTTCTTGAAGTCTGTTGGTAAAGAATAATTTGGGTCCTTCTCATCCGCTGCAAAAAAGTTTCCCAATTTTATAAGTTTTTTGGAGTGAAGAATGTTGGAAAAATGAAGCATTCATGAAAAAAAAATTAGCATGTTTATTTTTAAAATTCTCAGTCCTGATGCGGGAATTTTCTTCATATTGTGTCACTAGTTCTTTCGAATCAAATGTGGTGAAAGGATTTCAAGTACCCCTCGAAGAGGCACTTCCTTTCGTGCACTTGACACCTATTTTTCAAACTTTTTAGGTTCTATGACGTGCCGGTTTCTTTACCATGTTTTCCTTCAGTGTTAAAAGCACGTGTTTTTAATGCACACATAGATTTAAAGAACAGAATAATCCATTGGTGTTCGAACCCACGACCTTCGATCGAAAGTCTTGGCACCTCACACTCGGCCAACAAGGCATGCGGGAATTGAACCCGCTACACGGCTGTCCAACACACTTACCACTCTACATTCGTCAAAAATAATGTCTACCAGATTGCTATTAGCGCTCGTCCACTTTGTAATTCATGCGTCTTGGCTCGAGTAGTGTGTCAGGTTTAGTTTTTTTTTTTTTTTTAAAGAACCTAAGTTCTTTAGTTTTGGCTTCACATCAAAGGTATATAGCCAGTGTCAAGTAATTGGAGAGATTATTTAGTCATAAGTCAGAGTCGATAAGTCAAGTCATGCCCCTGTAAAGTAGTGGTGGTTGCGACTTTACTAGAGGCTTCTATGGAGTTTTGGAGGCAACACGAAAAGTCACGTTTTATAGCATTACACTATTCACCAACACTCATACACGTTCACGAGCATTTAATGGATAAAATACCACCGTTTTTACACTTAAACACTCAAAGTTATACAAGTTTTGTCAATTAATTTAATGCCGCCAATGTGCCATTTTTCACGTTCCCGCCAAAACCCTCGGGTTTAGTTGTAAAGCAGTAGGTAAGCTTTGATGTTTAGAATTAATTGTAGATCACGGTCAAGAGTGAACAAGGTGTGGTGAGATTGGGTTCTGTACAATTAATTTTTAACATTTTTGAAAAAAGCTAAACTCTACTGGTCAGGGCAAAATGACAAAGATTAAGCAAATATTTAAGTATGAAAAAAAGTTTTCGGTATGTATTTCTTTTAATGATGCATTTTTTTTATTACTACCTAGTTACAATTTTACAAAACAGTCATCAAGGCTGAAATGCAGGTACTCGACTGCTCATAGCTTTAATTCTATCTGTATTCTAATCTTACCCATATTCTGTCAAATAAATCATTTGTATACGTACTTTTATTAAAATAAAAAAAAATATATATGCAATTTTTATGAGCATGAAAATGTTAAACGACTAGATACATTATTTACGCCAAACATGACACGGAGACTCGATTAAACCGCATTCAGTTTAACGTCCAATCTCCATGTAAATGAGTCTGAAATGGCCACAATGGACTATTTTATCAGATAGATAGCCCGATAGTGAACGGGCCTCATTCTATGCAATTATAATATGCAGATGAAATTAAAGATTACCAAACTAATATGGACAGATAGTCCAACGAGCTTCTAATTTGGGTGTGTTAATTACTCGAGTGCCCAAAACGAGGGTAATGTTGCTTGTTATAAACTGCGCCTAATGAGTTCAATGGATTTCGATAAACATGGTGTTATTGAATTAGAAAATATCTGATCGTTGTCGCAAGAAAATGTCCTATTTCTACCTATTAAATAACTAATAACAATATTAAACGTTCCGACATTATCCCTATGTACGAAGAGCTTTAACCAAAGTTTTAAAAGCACTCATAAATGAATGATAATTAACTTAGATTAGTTTCACTCTTAGGCACAAAAAAAATTTTAAGGTTTAATTTACTATTGATAGATCTCCTTCCATAAATATGTGGAATTAGAAAATATCTGATCGTTGTCGCAATTTCCTATTCTTACCTAATAAATTACGAATAATAATATTAAACGTTCGGACATTATCTCCATGTAGAAAGAGCTTTAACCAAAGCAAAAGCACTCATAAATAAATCACCTTAGATTAGTTTCACACTTAGGCACGAAAAAAGGTTTATTAGTTTTTATTACTTGATAGATCACCAAAAAAAGTAACAAAAAAAACTCTAACTGACCCGTGTACCAGGAGCGCATAACAACAAAGCAGCTCTCCAAATCAGCACCCAATGCGTCAATTCTCAATTCGAAACCGTAGAAAACAGCATCCTCTCTCATTAACCCAGAAAGTGCTGAGTCGAGTGAAAGAGAGTATGGTTACCATCCGAGATTATAATACTGGCTGGAAGACAGCCGCCGGGCTCAGTCGGATACCGTCAGACCCCAGGGCCGGTCGCGCGTTACTTTCCAACTTTTCGAAATTGGAATTCAAAGTGTTGTGTTGGTGTGCACGTTTTGGGAATTTTTGTGTGTAAGTTTTTTTTTATTTCTGACGGAACCCTAATTTTTTTTGTATTTTTTTTATGTTCAGGTTTTTTTCAGGGTAGGAAAAAAGCTTTTTTTTTTCAGTAAGAACTAACATTCCTTAAATTGATACTACTATTTTTTTTACCGTCACATAATCGTAAGTAAGTACTGATGTTATTTTCTCTATAATCTTTATTAATAGTCCTTAATTTAAAAATTGAAGGCCTTATATACCTTTTTATTTTCTATGTTATAAAATATCAATTATTTTTTAATAGAAAAATATCTGAGTAGAAACAAAAGTTAATTGATTATTTTATTACCGCTAAATAAAAAATTACCTAATGATACTTAACTTCCTCATTAAAAAAGTAACTTTATTCTTCTGTCCCATTAAACTACCAACTTTTCGATCATAGGGAAAAACGTTAAAATAATAATTAGAATAAGTATATTTATTTTATTGGTGTTTGTAATAAATTTATTAAATCATTTATTTCGGATAAAAATCTATAATTCGCATCAAACATTTACAAATTCATTTCACAAAACATTGAAAATTTAAAACATTTAAAAAAAAACAAAGCCAATTTCCGAAAAATCGGCTCTAGCACTGTTAATTCGTCAAATATTGGATCTAGCCGTAAGTTTAATCTCCTCTTTTTTTGAAGTCGATTGATGAGCTGGAATATGATATAGGCATAGAGGAATAAAGGTTCCTATAGAACACCAAGATTGGACACCAAGGACAGTATCAAGGCAAAATGGATGCAGAATACAGGACAGAAAATATTCAGACACCCTGTCAATAATAATAAAATATTTATATTTTCAAAAATGTTGTTACTTTTTACGATGAACTTTTATAAACAATGAAAAAGCCTAATATTATTAACATACATATAATATTTGTCTAGCCCTGTTACCTCTCTTTTTCGAAAATTAGCATCGTACCAAAATGTACTAGAAGTTAGTCAATGTGGCTACCTTTTTTTGGGGAATTTTCAATGTAGATATATACCATAAAATAAATAGCAACAAGAAATACAAACTAAAATTACAAGGGCGGTCTTATTGCTAGATAGCAATCTGTTCCATTTATGTATGTTCAAATGTACTACATTGTGATTCTATACTTTAATACTTCTTTAGACATAGGCTGCTTTTCATTCTGATACCACGCAGGCAAAGCCGCGGGCTAGCCTAGGGCTAAGCTAGAAGTAATTACAGCCAGATGTCTCTCTTCAGTGTCCACCCGTTATACCATTATTGTGAGATTATGATGACTCGGACCAATGATTTCCACTTCGAGTCGACAATGCACCGTTTTTGTAATTTTACGCTGATTTCCAGCAGTTTCCGAATCAAAATTTCATTTCAAACACGCAAACTTTTATGCACCCTGTTTTTGAAAGTGTTTACAAAATACTTTCTCAATAATTTGCTGAAAGAAAACACTGAAGAAATAGCTGGAAGGAATGCATAGTTTGTGTAATTTTACGCCGATTTTCAGTAGTTTCCGAATTAAAATGTCATTAGAAACAAGCAAAGTTTATCATAATACCCTGTATATTGAAAACAAAGGAAAAGTCTCAACTCAAAATAAAAAGACTGTTTATAGGTTACATATTTTGATGCCCTATTTAAACACAATGCTTATATATTATCGGATGTTTGTACGTGTAGCTTTGGCATGATTCAAACCAAATATATGCATTTATAATAAAATTATGTCTCGGGCGAATGAACATGACACCTGGCTCGAATGACGTTTGTGCAAAATATAGCGTGGAATTGGATAATCTTAATAGAGAAGAGTTCCTGTAATACTTGGTAATGATAAGAGGAAGAAGAAACACGGAGGGCGCCGCGCGGGGCAGCGGGGCAGCGGGGAGTGTTAGTTAGTTTTTTTAGTTAGGTCATGTTAATTCACCCGAGTATGTAATCAAAAACGTTTGGTTTTATATAAGTAGGATATACAGGGTGTACTGGTGTAGCTTTCGAATGGGTCGGCCCTACTGGCCCACTGACGTTCGTTTATTCCTTCACTTGGGTACTTTCACTTACTTCCCAAAACTGGATCACACGCCAATTTAAATTTAAATAAAAATATTTTACATGCTCAGAAATAAGCTCAAACTTGACAAGTAAAAGGTTTTTAATTAGGTTAATGAAACACACATTTTAACCACCTTACTTATACCTAGATCACACGTACCAAGTTCTCGGCCGAGACAGAAAAATGTTACTCTGCCGAGACATTAATAGCATACATCACTCGCTCAACCGAGTACTTGGCGCTATGTTTATACGCGCTCTCGGTTGAGTACTCGGTACGTGTGATCTAGGCATTAGTGCGGTTTCAGATATTTGCCGCTCGTGTTTTGTTTTTTGCAGCGCGTGCACGCACGATAACGTTCGTATATGCCTTGATCACACCGACCAAGCAAACAGCCGAGACAGTGCTCTCGGCCGAGTACTCGGCACGGTATAAACATAGCGCCGAGTGCTCGGCTGAGCGAGTGATATATGCAACTTGCTTACATCACTGTCTCGGATGAGAAACATTTTACTGTCTCGCCCGCTTGCTCGGTACGTGTGATCTACGCAATACGCGCGACAAGCCGCGAGAGACGCCTCATGCTTCTGCTGACACTTGCTAGAAAAAAACGAGCGTAAACGCCGATATACGCGCTTATATTACGCGTCTACTAACTCTTAGTACGCGTCTGCCTCCTCTTCACGAACATAAAGCATGCGATTATTTAATTGGACATTGTACCTAATTCACTAATCCCAAATTTTATGTAATTTTAGTCACATTGATTAAGATTATGAGAAAAATAAGCCTAAATAGATTAATTGAAAAGTATACTGTATGTGACTCTACGTTATACATTCATAAGACCAGTCTGTAACTAACCATAATGAGACGAATAAATCATTCATTCATTCATACCCTCGACATTTCAAGTCTATACGTCCAGTGGTATGGCTTGTGTCTGTCATTCAGTTAGTCAGTCAGTCAGGGCCCTGAACAACCAAACTTACAAATTGTAAATTGTAATTGTAGTTTACAAGTTACAATTCTACAAGTTTCTGTTTAACCAAGAATACAACTTACAACTTCTACCATGGTGGAAAACTGACAAAATTGTAAAATTGTAGCTACAATTCTACATATTTCTGTTCAACCAACATTTTTTCTCTACAGGTGACAATTTACAAATTTGTAAGGAAAACTGCTTGGTTTTACGCATAATTGTAATTACAATTTTTCAATTTTTATAAATTGTAGCAAATTTCTGACAGGTGGGCTCGCCATGTGTCAGAAACATAGAGTTAGAATGTAAAGAGGGGTAATGACATTTCAAATGCGATACAAGAAATGATAATAAGCATGTGCGAGTGATTGTCTATGTGGTGCTCAAAAATAGTGATGGACATTCAATAAGATGTTTTATCGACTTCGATAACTGTGGTACCTACCCATTTTGCGTCACAAGTCTTAATAGAGAAAAAAATAGTGCCTACTACACAATCATGTTGTTAATAGAGGGTTAATGAGTGGATAATCCTTCAGCTGCGTGTGGGGGTCATCAGAAAATGAAAATATGTTCCCAGTAGAAATCCCACGGACTTAGAATTTTTACTGGGTACATATTTTCATTTTCTTATTAGACCTGAAGTCCCCCGCAGCTGAAAGATTATTCACTGATTACGTCACCACCTGTACATATGAAGATTTTAACCAAAGGAATGAGATGCATTTGGTTATTATTTATTAGATACTAAAGACTAAATAGCCAAGTTTTGGCGTTATTCAGGAACAAAAACTTATCCATCCTCACAAACTTACATTCATAATACATAGTAGCAGGACTTACCAATATTTACCTACAACTCACTCACCAATCCAAATAGGCGGTAGTCTTCGAAATAAGATTGTAATAGCTAGAAAGTCGATTGTGTGATCTGTTCTTTTTTTAAAGTTGGTTGATTATATATTACTAAATTATTATTATAAACAATAATGAAGCCCATGCAAATGTTTTATTCAATGACTGAAAAATACTTTATTTAAGAATATTAATTCTGAGTTTTGTCATTATATGTAGGCCCGATACGTAAGTATACCTGTCTGTCATAATATATGTAGCCTATTAGTTTCAGGTAGCTAAGGTAGGTACTATAAAATAGGGATCCAATTGCAATATGAAGTTGGATCTCGCTTTTTCTTGAGTTGAATCTGTAAAAGAGGTTGATTTATGATTTAAGTACCTATCTAATAATTACTTGACTAATGCCTACTTGCACCAAACTTCCAAAGTTCTAAACAATTACATCACTCGCTTGACAGATCTTGATCGGTCTGAATCTGAACCGTTAAAAACTGCCAAGCGAGATTGCTTAAGAGCTTTGACAACTTTGTACAAGTCGGCATAAGGTCACAAAATACATTCTTTACGCCTGAATTGAAACATTGTCCAACATGGTACTTACTGGAACATGTAACGTAGGCAGCGAACCTTTCTTCAAAACACGTTAATGTATTCTGAATAAAAAACAATCGTTTTTAAAATGATTGCTGCAAACTTTTATATTGTTTTGATGATCGCTCTGTTTCTGAAGAATTTGTAACCATTTTTTTCAGTTTTGCGGATCTTTTGGTAAGCTGAAATTAAATAAGTAAAAACGATTAGTTATAATAATACTCGTATATTAAGAAACAAAATAAAAATGACACAAGTGGTAAATTTATTTTAACTAGGTAAAAATACCCTAACGATAGAAATTAAAAGAGTTTTGTACCACTTTGCATAACTACCTACTCATTAGGTACTATCGATATTTCATGACGTCATCATTTTATCAAGCCCTAGCGTAACGAAGCAATATTTGTTTTTACATGAAAAATCTATTATTTCTCCATATATGTAAGAACGATTTGTACACACGGCAAGAGCAATCAAAACTCCACAAGGCACAACGATTTTATAACTAATTGTAGAAGAAAATTGTCCATAAATTTTTCTACGAAAATAAACCAAATATTTTCTTTACTCACCTGTGAAATGAATGATTATCTGGGTTATTTCTATGCGTTGTGCCACACGTGTTGATTGAGCAAGTAACCATGCTCTTTAAAATTAATAAAATGGTTTCATTTTGTAGATTATTGTAAAAAGATAAAATAATTTACAAACAATAACTGACGGGGTCTCAGGTGCTTCAAAATGTTTTGAGTGACGTGACTTAGTTCTATACTGCTCTTAATCATAAAAAGCTATACTTGCATCTCTTTCATTAACCGATCTTTTGGGGGCGACAGCCGAAAGTATCCGAGATCTGTGGTCAGAAACTAAATTTATTTTTACCTTTTGTTTTCGTTTTTCGATGTGACAGATTTTACATGCTACAAAATATTTCGGTTCTGTAAAATAATACATTTACTTAAAGGTACAATAAATAAAATATTTCATGAATAATTGTATAAATTTTACGTATAAAATATTTTATTTTAACATTTTACAAAATATGGCTTCATTGAATGAACTGAAATAAACAATTTTGATAATTATTTGATTTGAAAACTACCGATTATCAGAAAAACCTCAATTTAAGAATCTCCAACAAAAAACTTACATTTTATGTAAATTGTAAGTTACAATTACATATTTGTAGTTACAATATTGTCATCGAAATCTACAGGCGTTTTGTGCACTTGTAAATGTTGGTTAAACAGCATGTGTAATTTACATATTTGTTGTGGACAATGGGCGGTCTTATCGCTAAAAGCGATCTCTTCCAGACAACTTTTGGACTACATAATAACTGAAATTAAGAAAAAAAACTGTTTGACTGTATTCATAAATATGATAATTTCTGAATGACTGTGTGACCGTAACTTTGATTAACATAATCAATATAATCATTCAGAAATTTAAATTTTTATTGTATCGAACTATGAGGTGACTGACCTATTGATAGGTAGTCATATGTTTATTATGAGTCATAAGCTTTTTGATAAGTAAATGGCCAAGTGTGTGTCGAACTATTTGAAAATATTTGGCGTACGAATAGCGATAACAATTACAAATAGCAATTCCTGATTTTGTTTTTCTTCGCTTTAACGTATTTCTAATGACTTTGACGAAAACAATTTCCTAATCAAGCTGAAACTACTGAATGAATCAGGCTGGAAAGGGAAAAAACTTATACTCAGGCTAAATAATATGTACCCTATGCCAGGCAAGGAAAGTCTGGAAAAAAATAAATATAATAAATAAAAATAAAACTTACCTAATCGTGAAAAGTTATTTAATATTTCTTTTTTGTTGATCGGGTGTCTTTTTTTTGTCCTGTTTTCCATATCCATTTTGCTTTGGTACTGTCGATCTTGGTGTTCTATAGGAACACCGTTTTTAATCTATGATTGACCTAAACTCGGTATAGTGCTAATGGGTATAGTTTATAAACTGGAAAAAATAGACTATAAGTATATTATGTAGCAACACTTGTATGTATAGTATGTTTGTTTTTTGCACTAAGGACGGGCTTAATGCCTAAAGGCATTCTCTGCCAGCCAGCCCTTGCAGTCGGTGCTTGTATGAAAGCTACCAGGCGCGCAGTTTGCAGTCTAGACTAGACCAGAACGCAGTCTAAATTGGATCTAAAGTACTAGGCGACCAGAAATAAGTAGGACATCATCTAGGTTTCATTGTCATCGAACTGCACTGACCTTGAACCTAGCTCGCCGATTAGAAAATCATGTTGGCATTACCACCGAGTACTAAGATATTACGTACAAATATTACGTAGGACATTTTTTTTGTAGGCTCTTTGGAAGTAAATATTATATACTTTTTTGTTAGCAATTTGTCTAAGACAAAATTCAAGATTTTGTACGTCACATCCGGGATAATGTTTTTAAACGAAGCCTAATTTGATTTCTGATAAAAGCTTATTATGATTTACAATCGTGCTTTATTAGTTACTAGTTATTATTATGACTTATTGCTATTTATTTTTATAATTCAATGGCATGTGATATTCACCAATCCACATTCGCCTAAACCAAAGTAAAGAATAAATACTTGTTTTGTAGCAAATAATATCTATATTTTATTTATTTATTTATTTAACATTAGACTCACAGCTACATTTTTTTCTTATATAAGCTATGAAATATATACTATTCTTAAACCAATATAATTATATAATAATATGATCTTCGTAAAATAAAATTTATGATTGATGAAAGATGTAGTACTCTACATCTCTACCATAAATTTTATTTTAAGGTCTTGTATATTCTTGATTTTAATAATTGAAAATATTGTTATTTTATTCTATGTTATTGTTCTGTTGTTAAATAATGTCCGCCGTGGATATTTTTTTTACAAACTCCTAGATTTCCGATTTAATTTAGACCATATCATTTGTAACGAGCATAATTTGAATGCCTCCCGCTGGTCTAACGGCCTCCCTCTCTATTGTTATGATATCCTGGTAGTTGAGGCTTGGGAAAGGTCATAGCTCTGGCCTATTTTGGTCTTATAAAAAGCTGCTACCCCGGCTTTGCCTGCGTGGTAGTTTAATCTCCATAATACGCAGAGGTTAGCTGGAAGAGAATGCTAACTAGCATTAAAATCGCCTATGTACTTGTTTTTTTACTTTGTGCAATAAAGCATTTTCTATCTATCTATCTATCTATAATCTATGTCCATAGAATTATTAAAAGTATAGAATAATAAATAAAATAAATAAATAAATATTTTGGACATTTCACACGACGCCATCTAGCCCCAAACTAACATAATAATAATGTAGTACATAGGAAACGCGCCAAAAAAGTTCTTCTAGTACAATTTTTACTAAACATAAATAATTTAAAATGAAGATAAGTATTTCTTTTTTTTTCCTATTTAACGGCTCCATTTTGGTTTGATACCTCTGTATCAAATATCGAAAATATCTTGGTGTTCTATAAAAACACCGTTTTTTCAAATATATGCCCTAAAATATTTAAATCTAAGTTATACACAGTCAATATTATAGCATTATCAGTCAAAAATAAATAAAATCAACAAAAAGTAGTACCCATTAATGCAAGTCATTTCACTCGCACTTGACAAGTTTTCAGATGCGATCGAAAGCAAAGATAAATTATTTTATCTTTGGTATCAACTATACGACGAGGTAGGGTCAGTAAATTACTGAGAAATACGTCGACACCTCGGTAGGGTCAGCAAAAACATAGAAAGCTGCAGTTGTATGGGTGACCCTAATCGTATCATTGACGGACTATCGGGGCCAGTGGGTACAGTCGCGGGAAACAGAAGTTTACATAGATCTTACGTCTACATAATAAAAAAAATGGTTTACTTAAAACTCTCGATGTGCCAATGTTCTTTAAATATAATTTACTTTTTATTCGTTCTAGGGTTTGTTTCACTGGTTATTACATAGAAAAATATTGTTTTTTTTATAAGGTCTTTAAGCGCAATTTAGTTTAGGAGATATAATACGCGTCACATGTTTAATTAAAAAAAAACTCATAACGACGCAAGTATGAAATAAGTATTATATTAACTATTGTATTGGGATTAACTTTAAATATAGTAATTGCTTGCTATAAAATTTCAATAACTACTTAATTTATGTACAACGTATTTATTAAACTATTGCATACCCATTCGAGAGTAATCTCATTATCAATTAGAATAGCTCAGCAGCTTTACAATAAAGCTTTCTGAAATCACGAGTGCTTACTTTTTTACATGACAAATAAAATAATCACCGTGAAAGTATTATTCCCCCGACAGTACTCGCCTCGTTAAGAATTAATTCAGATGCTTATTGCATCAATTGAATATCTATTTGGAGCGTGTCCACGGAATTTCTGTTAAACTTTTTGTACGTGGGTGTACTCTCGTTTCAAGTCAGTTGATCCATATGACCGATTAATAACAAAAACATAGATAACCTACTTCAATTGGACTGTTTTAGTGACTGTAAATACTATTGATAAGTCACAGGAAAGCAAAATACGCTATTTTGTTTACTTCGACGTCATATTTTTTTCAGTAACTTTTATTTTAATGAAATTTCTGTAGGGGTCCTGTTTTAAAATTAACCCTACTAACTTAAAAACACGTATAAAATCTAAATTAAAGTATGAAACCTTACAAATTTTATGTTGACACAATCGGAAAACATAGACGAAACGAATAGTGTGAAGAAATTACTATAATACGGCGTAGTTTTTGAGTATTTATCCGAAACATTTTGTATGGAATTGGATTTGAGGATTAGCCTTAACAAAGTTTTCGTCATTTTAAACACAGCATCATCTAGCTAGTACATGACATGTAGAATCCTGCAGGGGACGCTTTCCAGGTTAAAAACTATGGTAAAAATATTTGCTCATTAGTAACAGTTAATAATTATTGCACGTTATAAATCTGAATCCCAATCACGAAAAAATTCGACATTTGAATTCGTGTCGAATCCGTTTTTGAAGTCTTAAGTTACTAAAGCGTTAAAAGATATGACACAAACTAATAACTCTTTTATATTACCTAATTATTTTTTTTTAAGAACTGAAGCTTTACGTACAACATGTATGTAATCAAATTTAAAACTAATCAAAGGAACTCACTACCAATATACTAGTTGTTATCAGCATAGTTTGGCTGTGTAACAAACCTCTTCGAGGCGCACCTTAAATCCTTTCTTCACACTCGTTCGAAAGAACTAGTGACACTATAAGAAGAAGAAGTGAAGTAAAGTACAAGTAGGTCCTATTTTTGAAATAAATAAATTTTAACTTGACTTTTTTTTTCGATACGATACGAATTCGCTTGTCAGAAGTTTTTCGTGATCGGGCCTCACATAAAAAGCTCACGTGTATTAATCTCCGTGTAACTGACCGTAGTGAATCGTTTAACGGCAAGGTGTTACGTTATGTTACGGAATTCGCATATAACGGAGTTTTTTTATTTATGCCCGTAGATCTTACTAACGTTGTTTAAAAAAAAATGTTTTTTGAAAATCTCTTCTCATTTTTATAAGTGAAATTTAACCAAAAATCTTTTGTTGATGTAATAGAATATCAATGCAAAAAAGAAAATTGCTATGCAAGTTCAATTTATATACCTTAAGCATTCTATCGAAAGACAGCCTGGATCTCCGCCCAGGTGAATGCGAAGAGCCGAAGACCGGGCTCAGTGGCGCGAATGAGAGGCCTACGTCCAGCAGTGGACTAAAGTGGGCTGATGATGATGATGTATTTTGCGATAGATGTATACCATAAGTTCAAATATAAGAATTCATTTAAGAGTTTTAGGAAAAAAAAAATTGTTTAAAACTACAAAAAAAAAAAAAAGCGTCTCGGCTTTCGCATAAACAATAACTAACCATAGGTATGTGTTGTAATATAAGAACTAAACCGTTTTAAAAATAAAAATATGCATTATAAAGTACCTACTTTATGAAAAAGCAACCAACCAAATGTGGGCGAGGCGACTCTACTTTGATGAGAGTAGATTCGCTGAAATGTTTTTGCATTTTTATTTTACAAAAAATACAGATAAATAATAATGAAATGCAGACTAGACGAAATTTACATAATTTTACATATATTAGGTTTTTATTTTAATAAATTGCATAATAATTGAGGCATTTTAATAAATAATTCCCTATGTGTGTCATTTTATGGAAATCGCTAAATAACTTTATCAATGAACGGTTTTAGAATAGATAAGTATATTTTTGACTTTATTAGTTTGGTAAAGAGTTGGTTTTACGTAAATTGCTTGCAAAGTTTTTAATTTTCAACCGATTTAAAAAAAGAAAAGGATCTTAATTAATTTTTTTTTGTGGTTGTTACTTCATAACTTTGTCATGTCATGTATCAACGGACCGAAAATATGTCGTCGATGTAAATGAAATTGCGCATTTTGTTTTCCTGTGACTTTCAGTAGTGTTTACGGTCACTAAAACAGTCCAATTGGAGTCAGTTATAGTATAGACTTATAAACACAAGGTTATATTACCGACCACGCCCTCATTGCTGAAAAGTTACGATTCTATGGAATCCGAGGACCAGCAACAACCTTATTAACCACCTTCATGTCAAAACGGTCTCAAGTAGTAGTAGGTGATGGCGGGCGTGTGTCCTCTGAAGAGCTGGAAAACGTGATGGGAGTGCCACAGGGATCCTGTCTATCTAACACCCTGTTTAGTCTACTTCTCAATGATCTGCCCGCTGCTATTGAAAATGCGGAGATATACATGTATGCTGATGATGTGGCGGGAGTTATTACCGCTCCAACACATGATCAGCTGCAGAGTAGGCTAAATTCAGTAGTTGCTCAACTAGAACAGTGGTTTAAATCTAACGGGCTAGCACTGAACAGGGACAAGACTTGTTTTATAACCTTCAACCTGAATGGTAAAGTACCCCGGCCACTCGCTATAGCCTCTGATGGCGCTGCAATCAAGCAGGTCTACGACGCGAAGTTATTAGGCTTCCACATCGACAGTGCTCTAGTTTGGGATATCCACATCGACGAGCTGTGTGGTAAGCTTGGCCGCACGTGCTTCGCGCTGCGCCGGCTTGCGAGTACCGCCTCCCGCGCTGTAGTTCGCTCGTGCTATTTCGCGACCGTTCACAGCGCCCTCATTTACGGCGCGGAACTGTGGGGCCGAGCTGCGGATTCTCACAGAGCATTCGTAATGCAAAAGCGTGCCGTGCGCGCCATCGTTGGTGTCTCCGACGATATCTCGTGCCGCGAACTATTTAAGGAACTCAAAATCCTTCCTTTACCCTGCGAGCTTATCTATCAGATAGCCTTGTTCACTCACATAAATCTTGAGGTATTCCAACGTAAGGGCATTAATTTGAACCGCAACTTGCGAAGTAACAAATTGAAAGACCAACTAGTGACGCCCGCACACAGACTCGCTAAATCTGAAAGATCCGTATATATAATAGGGCCATCAGTGTACAATAGACTACCTGACACTGTACGTGATGCACCTTCCACCTATACCTTCAAAGCTCGTTTGAAGAAGTGGCTATTGGAAAATGTATTTTATGATATGAATGAATTATTTAATTTACCAATTTTATTATAAATTAATGTTGACTTGTAGCTATGGAGTTATAAATAAATGATTTGTATTTGTATTTGTATTTGTATTATGTTTTTATAAATCTTGTTTATCTAAACATTGTTTACATAAATTATAACCAAATAATATATATGAACATACTGAAATTAGAAAAAAAAAATCGGCTGAAAATGATCATCATAGATATTATTAACAAATTTAAATTTATCAATTGGGTTAGCTAAAGGACGAATGGAAGAAGAAGAAATCTTGTGCCGACCCCACCTAAGTGTTGGATTAGGGCAAGAAAGTGATGATGATGGTAAGCTAAATCGTTTCGATTCTCGAGGTCTTCATTCAGGCAGATTTTTAACTATCTCTAGACAAAATATAGGACCTTATAGATCAATTCTGAACCTGTTACCAGTTCGATGCTCCGTCAAGTTCAATAACAATGAGTATTGTTCTTCGGCTAATTAAAGATCTGTTCGACCATTAAATTGGTGTTCCGACGACCTCCTTCGGTTGTATGCGCGCCTGGTAACTTGGAAATCGTGTTTGTTTGTGTGTTAGGCCATTGTCTTTTAGAAAATTAATGGTTTGTGTTCCTAGAGGTTACCTAGACTTCCTATTTATCGTTTTATATGTAAAATGAATCGCAGCGTTAAAAAAAACCAACGAGCGAGCCTTATGCCTAGATCACACGTACCGAGTACTTGGCCGAGAGAGTAAAATGTTACTCGGCCGAGGCAGTGAAATCTTACATCACTCGCTCAGCTGAGCACTCGGCGCTATGTTTATTCGTACCGAGTACTCGGCCGAGAGGTGTTTTAGCTGAGTACTCGGTACGTGTGATCTAGGCACTACAGTAGTCGCTTATGAGGACATCTGACATCTCATATAAACTTGGACTTAATTTTTCTGTAGCTTATCCTCGTTGCCCACTTTCGTTGCATTTCACGAAATCACTGATACAAATTGACAGAAAGCGATAGGGAAGATGTTACTCATCAAAATGGTTAAATAATAAAGTTTAACAGACAATTATTAGGTTTTAGAACAGAAGAAAAAAAAATCTATGGCATGCGGCATCCAGCAATTCACGGTGGGTCTGCACCCATTCGCTTTCTTAGCTTAGAGTACAAAATATTGGTAACGAAATTAATATTTGTACATAATATAATATTGGTAACGAAATAACTGCATTACCGCAGGCTAGAAGACGAAAGATGCTCGTAATACCATTGATATCATATTTCACGACACGGCCATAAAATCGAACTGAGCAGAGCATTATGTGCTGTGCAGTGCCAATACCGCGCCTAGGGTAACACAGCCAGGGAACTAGGAACAGCTAGAACAATGCAGGTTTCTTTGGAAAACGATTAATAAAACCAAATTGGTTTATGAGGTTTTGTTTAGTAAAATATTATCATTACTTTTATTATTAATTAGCCATTTGCATCCCACTGAAAGTAAACAAAAGTAAAATTACTTAAAACATCAATTTTCGTATTTACTTGGTTGGTTCATACATACTACCACAGAGTACTAAGATGGTATTACTTACTTGGTCTTGATAGAGAAATATAAAATTTTGACTTCTGTCCTAATTTTGCGCCCCGACCGACGCCGTCGCCAGATATTTAAGGCAAATAAGCGTTTTGTTTTGCTGAAACTTAGATGTCTAAGCTTGCTATGAGTATCTGATCCATCATTACATTATACTCTCTATATATCTCAACTTTCATGGACACTGGATTTTGGCCGAAGGGTGTCGTATTCAGGAAGTTTTATGGACGACTGATACGCGACACCGCGCGCACGTCATTGCCCCAGTGCCAGTGACACGCTAATTGATAAGTTTTTATAAATATTTATGTTAGTCTCTAAGGTATATATCATATGGGCCCTAGTTAAGCTACATTGTACTTTTCTTGTGTCTGAAATAAAATTATAAAATTATTATATATACTCTTCGTAGTAAAGTATTTTTCAAAGAGATGTAATATTATTTTTATTATTATTTATAAAGTAAAATTAAATTCTATTCATGCTTTTGTTTTTACTTTATAACCTGAAAAATCCCGTGATTGCGTGATCCAATTGAACAAGTCCACTTAATTTTACCTAGCTGATACTTTTATGAGCTGCGCAGGCGCAAAGATAAGGTCACTGCTCTGTAATTGAATGCACTAACTAAACTTTGCCGTTATAAGGATTTATGCTAAGTATTTACAATACCACTTACTAATAGGTATTTGTTTTCAATTTCCTAGAGAAAGTCCGCCGTACACTTGATGCTATTTCTCTAGAATTTTCGAACTTTGAAAATTAGATGTCGCGTATTTATGACAATTTAGGACTTTTTGACGTGACTACGTCTAATAAATTCATGAACGCCGGCTGCATGCACGAAAACGTTGACGTCATTGGTAACGCTGTTAGTTATTGTCTGGTAACGCTCATTGTCCGGTAACGCTGGTAGTCACGTTAAACTATCGTCCGTAAACCAACTTTACAGACAACAATTTTTTTTATAATTTATTCGATCTTATACATAGGTAGGTTAGTGGCCTGACCTATTATTTCAGAAGCGAATGCAATACTTGTAAATCATAGGCCAAAATGTCACGCATTATCGCTCTGGCGAACGGTCTCAAGGTGATGCTTTCTGTGACTGTCATTGTCATCGATAAATATGGTGCTATTGTGGTACATTTTAATCCAGTTATGTGTCCATAGATACCTCCATAGGGTCCTAAAGCCCGCTCTACACTCGCGCCGCGAATACCCGTGAAAGCAGCGAAACAAGAGTGTGGATGGTTTCGCAGCTACGCGGTCGATTCGCGCATTCGGTGTCGGTTTTTTGTCCCGCGTCAAAGGGCGATCGCTAGTAACTGCGAAACTACGAGTGTGGAGGAACATGTTTTCACGCGGAGTTTCACGCCTCAAATCGGCGCGAGTGCAGAGCCCGCCTGTCCCCCTATTGGTGACAGGTGGTCAGATAGAACGTTTAAAATTAATAAAAGATCCATCTGTCCCCCTTTCAGTGACGGTGGGACAGATAAAACTTTTTTGTCCCATCTGTCACCCTGCTCTGTCCACCTAGGGTGACAGAATAATTCGCATAAAATATTAAAGACATTCAGCGAAGATAGAGCGTAGAATTTATAACGTTGTCCGACACAAAAGCGTATTCAGCTACCAGGAAAACAGAAATAGATAAGGGGTATTAGCATTCGCAATGATCTGGAAGTGGTGGGTCACACAAATACATGATTTGCATCTTAAGGACCGCAAAATGACTTCCTAGATATAAACCTAGGCTTTAATACCTCGGTCATAGAACTCAAAATGAAGCGAAATATTCAAGGACCTCAAAAAACTATCGAGGTAAAAGAATTTTGTGAAATTCCTTGGTGTTTTCAGAAACTTGACTTCAAGGTAGTTAAGATTCTAAGTACGATGGCTCTTGTCGACTTTCACTTGCGAAAACAAACATGTTTAAAACATGTAGCCATCAATCTCACTTAAATCCAACTTAACTTGCTCACGACAATAAATAATTCAGGGAAATAAAAGCACGAAAATATTTGCAAAATGCAGGTAGCGCACAGATTTATAGAAAATAAAAAAAACCTACTACTCTCTTAGTGAATTTTTAAATCACAAAGGTGACGCAAACAAAGTTTAATTATACCTTTAAATACTAAGTCAGTTATTTATTATTATGAATTACTTATTTATACAAAAACTATTCCTACTATAAAAAATAAAGCTGACCAGTAATTTTTGTAACCAATAAAAAATCTGTATCTGTATCTATAGCAAAGAGCTTCTATACTATGTATCTAGAGAGCTAACACGCCATTTTGTTTTATTTTAGGATTAAGAATTCTGAACCTTATGACTTGGAAATAAAGTTCTTTTTTAATTAAATCTAAATATAAGGATTTTAATGCTTGATAGAGACCCCCTCCTTAAGGAGTGTGTCTCGTTCACACAGTTGCCAGCATACAATTAAAATTAACATGGCCATAATTTTTGAAATAAGTGGGACTATTTTCGAAATAAGACGATTTGCTCTAAATGTTATTCAGATTCATTTGAAAGGTTTAGTACAGTCGCTGTCATGTAGGTTAGGTACCTAAGTGCCGAGAAAAATAATTACTGTTCGAAAATAATTATAATAATTATAATTTAATTATATAACATTGATAGCTTATTGAGCAGATTGAATTTTCCCTTGGTTGCTTGTTTATGTCTCAATGTAATATTCAAAGTTCAAAAATGATGGTCGCCCTACAGAACGAGACACACTCCTTACTGGTTCTAGCTCTTTCGGCTCGCAGTTTTCGTGCGAGTCGGCATTCTAGATACATAGTATACAAGTTATTTGGGTGTGCCCATGTTAGGCCGCTATCCAGCTTAAAGCCCAGGAATGGTTGTTGATTCTCCTGTTTAATTATCTGGTCTCCGACCCTTATTTATTTATATTCCTTCATTCATTCTTCGTGTCAATGGCTCGGTTTCAGACTACTCACAACTAATAGTAGCTACCTTCAATGCCTCATCTAAAGCTTCGTTATGGTCTCCTATTTACATAAAAAAAATATTCTTACTTATATTTTGTTTGCCCTCGTTATTGTACAATACAACAGCACAGAAACAATGTAACCATCTTATACCGTTTCCAGCATTTATGCCTATAAATAAATGATAATTCTTTAAGGCAATATGATAAAATAACGCCTGTAGGTATACTCTATTTCCGTTGCTAGTAAATGCAGTTATCTGATTTGCACACTACTTTGTCATACAAAGCATTCTAGGTAGGTATAATACAAAGTATAATGGCCAATTTACATTGATCCGGTTCTTACAAAGCCGAGATGCAGAGGCACAGTGTAAAAATACTAACAATGTAAACGGACAATAATAATGATATAGTATTTCAGCTTGAACATTTTGAAATAGATGATGCATTAACAGTAACTCATGTGTTCAAAACGATATTTTTTTTTGCCATTATAGATTCTTCTTGATTAATGGACAGTAAATCCAAAAGATTGGCAATTCGTGGATTCGTGCAAAACTCTTTTTCCCTATTTCCTTCGCTTATGTTAAACATATCGCAACACAAAAATTACCAAAACATTTCGTGAAGTTGTAGTAACAAAGATCACCACTCAACTTTTTTGAAATTTATACTCAGACAATTTATATCTTCAAAATGTAAAAATGTGGGGAGCGAGATAGCGGTGCGTGGGATTCAGGGCCTTAAATATTTTTTAGCAAGACGTCTATGAACCAGCTATATCTGACTAAACTGTAGCTGACTTATACCAGCAGTAAGCAGTTGAAACCCACAAATAGGTGGCTATCGAGTGCGTTTCGTTGGGCGTAAACCAGTTGCGGACAACGGTAGCAACGGGGCTTTTATGTCAAATTTACGATTACTGCCCTATAGATAACTAAACATTCCATTATTATTTAATAGAGGCTAAAATTAATATAAACTGTCTTTAAGTTAAAGCCTATAGAAGTTGTGTAAGATCGGCATTAATAATTTTATGAATAATTGAATATGTCATAAAACTTACATTAAGAATAAAGATTTTAATTAAGACTCTTATTTTAAATTATTTATTTTACATCCAAATTAAAGCCGAGTTTTAGACAAAATAAAGCTGGAGGTGTCAGATAGAGCAAAAGAAGTAGCTTCTTTTTGGTCAAAAATGATATGAGTCAATGATACGAATGAATGAAGACAAAATAAATGTTGAGTCCAACCATGTTCTCAAAATGGGCATTGTTCTTTTAGGATATGATTTTATTTTAACAAATCAATACGCCTTTCCACTTTAATATTTTCGAAGATTCTCCTTTATAACGGGACTCTCGGAAATGAATATTAACAAAGTATTCATAAGTTTGTAAATTGAAATACTTTATCCTCTTTTAATAACGGTACTTTCTGATGAATTGGTAATGCAAAATCATGCAAGCAGTCTGCGCACGCACTGTTATGCAAGCGCTAAATTTGAAAAAAAAAAAACACGCAAGTATGCAACAGGGTTTTTATAAACATGTCAATAAACTTGTATTTTATCAAAGACTAGTTTGCATACTTGCGTGTTTTTTTTTTTCAAATTTAGCGCTTGCATAACAGTGCGTGCGCAGACTGCTTGCATGATTTTGCATTACCAATTCATGCTGTCTTCGGTTTTGCTCATGTGGTGTAAAGATAAAAAAATTGGTTGTCTGTAAAGTTGGTTTACGGACGATAGTTTATCGTGACAACGTCATAACCAGCGTGACGGGACAATGAACGCTCCCGGACAATGACGTCAATGTTTTCGTGTATGCAGCCGGCGTTCATCGATTTATTAGACGTAGTCACGTCAAAATAGTCTTTGCCCATTTCCAGCTTATAAATTATACTGAATTCCATCCAAATTGGTTTAGAGGTTTTGCCGAGATTTAAGAACAAGCATCTATCTAAGCATCCACACATATTTTTGCTTGGTTTACGATGTGGTAGTCTGTTAAATGCAAGTGAATATCAATCAATACATAAAAAAGAGAGAATGGGTGTTACTTGTTGCGAAAAAAATTCCCAACGAGTATCACCCTGACTTGGGGCGTTACTCGATGGGAAAAAAATCCACTAAGTAACAGTGTTACTCGATGGGAACCTATCGAAATTTCGAGGGTATTTTCGTCGTAAAGTATAAGTACTAAGATAGGAATTTTGATAATTTGCAACGCAAACGATGATGCAGGAGTGTTAACTAGTTAAGATTTAAGATCAATGTTAATCTTCTCTTCTCCTTAAATTCAGATACTATTAAATTATCCTAATATGCCTATAGCAGGCAAAACCTAGACATCACTGAACCGCGAAGAATGGAAGAAGCTGGAGGAGGCCTTCACCCGAAGAGGGATCCACATCCTAAACAAAGACACTAACCAACTAACAACTAGCTTAGGTAACAACTAACACCAACTTACTAACATTAATGTAAAATTAGGATGTCGGAAATAAAGGCTATTTTATTTTATAATATGCCTGTATTTAGCGGCCGTTTTAGCGTTGAAAATCTCTACTTACTCATTAGGTATGGTTAATTGAGTTAATTTTTGTGACTTCAAGCACCACGCGAGTTAATCGATGATCTTGTGTTAATACACACATTAACAGGTCAATATACTTTTTGAATAATTATATTAGAGGTTATATTATGAATTGGTGAGGTGCATCGGGGTAAGTTTGGATCTGGGATAACACAGGATATATCAAATTACTGACGAATAGCGTTTTTTTAGCCTGCGACACCATTTTTAATTTATTAATTTCATTTGTATTTAATTGTGTAAATCGATACCTACCTAGATACGATTTCTATCAAAGCGCGCAGGCAATCACTTAAGAAAACAGGTTCTTTATTACCTACTTTATTTGTACTTTTTTAAATACAGTCGGCACCACAACAATAACCGCTTCGTTAAATTAGTAAAACAAACCAGAATACAAATTTAAAATCTTTCACACTGACCATATTCTAATCAATTTCACGGAAATAACATAGAAATAAATAAAGCATGTTTTACATCAAGCTGTGGATCTTTATCGCCAGCCGCAGGTAAATGCAATACTGTGTAGCTTTGCCACAATGAGTGTCGCATTGGCCAGCGAAGCTTGGTCTCTGGACTGTGAAATAGGCTGGTCCATAAATATTTAAGACCTAGGACTTACGGATCGTACTTTCTTTAATGAAATAAGTAGTTACTTTGCAAAGACGAAAATCGATTTAGTTCTAGGTATAGTGTATGTATGTGGTCTACTACAATCTTTTCCAGAACGAATGAATCCATTTTCAATGGAATAGCAATTATATGGCAATAGTAACATTCTAGCAGCGGCTCTACCGTGTGTTATTGGCGTGAAAAGTCACTTGTGTTCTTTTCGATCCCCTATTACTTACAAATTACTAAGTTTGAATATCCTGCGGTAAGTTAATACTATGAGTAATAATGAAAATGGGTATGAATACCTATACAACCTACACCGAATCAATTCAGTGTTTTTAGCACCATCGAAGACAAAGTAACCATCCTCGAAAAGCCTTATTTGTAAAATATTAGTTAATATTTTTGTAAGCTTGTACACCCAGCTTACCAGCAGAGTTCTAGCAATTATGGTCAGCTGGCTGCATCCACAGACTAAATCTTTCTTCGAGTGCGTATCCGATCAAATGACACGCAAGTCAATATTATCGCTAAAGATTGTTCAGTCGACAGCCTGACTTGTAGAAAAGAGGATTGTATTGCAAATAATGAAAGATAAATTGAAGCTATGTGCTTATTTGAATCAAAAGTATCAAATCTCAATGCTTATTTCAAAACTTTCCCTCTTAAACAATTGCGCCATTGTAATAACCAAACAAAACACAAAATGTAGATTTAAGTTTGTAAATTGGCATTTCACTTTCATATTTTAATTGGTCTTCTTTCACTTTGTCAATTATAACGATTCTGTTATCACCCGCCCACAATTTGATTTATGATCTGTGAATAGCCAAATCCCACGGAATGGCGAAGCTCGAGTCATACAGCTGTCATTTTCGAGGCAATTATGGAAGCATTTTTATTGGCCTTGACTGTACCTACACTTTCGTTTTCAAGTGGATACAATAAAACATTTTACTCGTCTTGTACCATTCAGCTTTAGTTTTATGAATGACATTGAGGTTTTTTATCCACCGTCGATCTCGTAGTATCTTGCGATCTTTTCTTTTGAGCTGTCAATCGAATGATAGAAAGGTGGCATTAGGTGAGTTTTTGTCAAAATATAAATTAACTATCTTCCTCATTTTATTTTTTGTAATTTTTGTATTGAGGATATGATTTGGATTTCAATCTTCTTCAACTTAAGCTAAGGCTTATAAGAATGATTTTAAGAAAATACTGATACACTGAGAATATGAAACGTCATGTAATTGGTGTTTGATTTAAAACCATTTCAGAGATTCACTTGCATAGAGCGTAATGTAAAGCAACGCTTTACGCATTCAGCGAATTAAAATTGGCTCAAAAATTAAGGACTAAGAACTTTTCTAAACGTTTCACAATGTTGCTAGATTTGAAGTGTGTGACTATTAAAATAAGTAAATTTTTCATAAAATTCAACTTGTAAAATTAACTAAATAAACTAAAAAAACTTGTAAAAAACTTGGCGCCTAAAGTTTCGCAAGATTTGAAATTTTTCACGAAGCGAAAACACATTCATAATTTATACGAATGGAGTAAGGTAAATGAAGGCTTGTAAAAATGGGAAAACCTATACAAATGCAGTAAAAAAACAGTTTGCAGGAGGCTCCATTAAAAGAACAAAACACTGCAATCGCCGCATAGAGCCCGTTCACGGTCTGGTAAAACTATCATTGTCCTTACTTCCCGCCATTATTGTCCGCCATTTTAGGATTCCCTACCACCGGGCAGAAATCGTATTGTGTTAATTTATTTGTTCTGAGTCTGGGTGTTTTCTATGTATTAGCATCTTAGGTATTAAAAAAACGTATATTAATATACTATTAATTATCTGATTCCCATAGTACAAGCTCTGCTTAGTTTGGGGCTAAATGACGTTGCCTAAAATGTCCAAAATATTTATTTATTAATTTATCTAACAAAATCAAAATTTAGTTTAGTTATAAGGAAAAGTTTTAGAGTCTGTTTAAGGCATTTATAATAATAACAGAGCCTTAATTTATTATCTATAACTAATTCGTTTTAGTATTATTTATTTTATAAGATTGAATAATATATTGAGATTTTAATAGAACAAGATTGATTTGTTTAGAGTTTTATGTAAATATCTCATTTGTGCATTTTATTTGTCCTCAGTCATGTAAGTAATAATTGTCTTATTGAAACGTACGTTTATTCATGAAACCATTGGCGGCAGTATCCGACTCGTGCTTGACCAATTTATACGTTTTTGTTTTTATTAACTGTGCCCTGGCTGTCATTATAAAGTTTTATTTTTTCGTCGCAAATTGCTTGCGTTTTTTGGTTAAAATGTTGCTTTTATTACTAGGAGAGCAGGAAACTGTTGGATGTATTTTTAAGGTTAATGAACTCTGGGCACAGTGTGTATAGTACGCATTGTATTGCATTAAAAACAAAAACACAGGTAAGTTAATAAAAATTAAAACACTTCAAAATCATGGATGAAAAACGGTGTTCCTATAGAACACCAAGATTGACAGTATCAAACCAAAATGGAGTCGTAAGACAGGACTAAAAAATCTCAGACACCTTGTCAATAAATATTAAATATCTCTATTTTAAAATAATGTTTGTAACTTTTTACGATGTAGTTATATTAACAATGAAAAAGCCTAGTAGTTTTAACATTATAATATTTATCTAGCCCTGTTAGGCACTTCTCTTTTTCGAAAATTAGCCACGGACCAAAATGTACTAGAAGTTAGCCAATGTGGCTTCTTTTATTGGTCGTATTTTCAATTGTGTTTCTATACTTTAATACTTCTGTGTTCAAAATTCATTGCGCGTTTTTTTACAATACCGTTAGAACCTACTTACTTTAACAAGATTCGAACATACTATAATTATATTCTTACCGTCAAAGTAAAAGCAATAATAAGGCATCGTTTGGATGAATATCCTAAATTCGGAGATAGTCACGAGTACGGCACTAGAAACGCACATAAGCTTAAAGCTGTTCCACGTCGCCTGGCTAAGTCATCAAAGCTGATTCACATTCTAGGGCCAACAGTATATAACCGTCTCCCAAATATTATCGTAGAGGCGAATTCTATAAAACAATTCAAACTGAAACTTAAAAAGTGGCTAATCGACCAATCATTTTATGATGTAAATGAGTTAATTAAATAATGTATTAGGTACGTTAATATTATTTTACAATTATTATAATTTATTTCTATGTTAATTAATTTATTAATTAAGTTCAATTTTATATTTCTATACAATTTGACATGTAACTCTTGTTGCCAATAAATAACTATGAACTATAGTATTTTTTAAATCTTTAAATAACAATTCACAAAATGATTTAAATGAAAGTAAAATACCAGTTAAAGCGTTACTTTCACTGAGTAATGTCGTGTCAAAACACTCGTTACCGTGTGTCTCGTGTGACATTGACAGGTGAACACACAGGCGCTGAGTTTGGCGAATAAAAAATAATAATTATCTTAATCCTTCACTACAATGTTCTGTTTCAGTTTTGATAATAAGTTATCAATCTTTTTTTAGCTTCCGAGCTATCTTATTCGTATTATCGTATCTTGTTATTAGATAGATGTATTTTATAGACATTTCCAATTAATTGTCTGAAATAGTTTGCTTCGCTTGTTCCAAATATTGGGATCGAAAATCGTTTGTTTACTGAAATTTCATGTCTGTATGTAATTATGTAGTTTGGTACATTTTGCTTTTTTTTAAATAAATTAATAATAATAAATAATGTTTGGACATTCCACACAACGCCATCTAGCCCCAAACTAAGCAAGCTTGTACTATGGGAACCAGATAACTGATAGAATACTCTCTTTTTTTTGTAAATAGGTACATACATAAAAAACAGCCAGACTCAAACAAAAACACCGATGTTCATTACATAAATACAAGCCCTGAAGCTGGGAATCGATCCTGCGACATCGGCGTAGCAGATCAACACACTTGCCACTCGACCAATCGTGTGATTTGTTGGTTATTCTACCGGGCCGTGTGTATCACTCACGTACAAAGCTGTCATTGTTGACAGAAGCGAGCTTAGCGTATTTTTTCTATCACGTTCGCCTTTATTTAAGATGCGAGGCGCTTAGCGGCCAACTTAGCCTTAACTTTTGTATTGGGTACTTTTACATCGTAGTGCTTTACCTACAAACACACTTATTATCTACTATTTACCCAACTATGGCGAATCAAAGTGAACGCGTTGCTGCACTGGTACAATACGGCCGACGTATTTCGGGCGAGTCTGAACATAGGCTATGCGAACTTTAGCGCATGTACACACGTATTACATTATTTTATTATGTATAATATATCAATGCGGGCGAAAGCGCGGGCTTATGCTAGTTTTGATTTATAAAAAAACAAATTGGCATCAACAGTTTTCTATTGCGTGTTTTCATGCGCTAAAGTTCGCGTAGCCTATGTTCAGACTCGCCAAGATACGTCGGCCGTATTGTACCCGCAGGGAACGGGGCGCGCCGCTGACGGGACATCGAGGACGTTGCCGGCTCTACTTGGACGAGACTCGCCAACGATAGAGACGCATCGAAGCAGATGGAGGAGGCCTTCACCCATAGATAAGAAAATATGGTACAGACAGCGTCATAGATAAGTATCCCCCTTGCATTATTATACCCAGCTTCAAATCCCTTTAAATCACCGTCGCGGTGAATGGAGAAGTTTTGCCTTTAAAAAATAGATTATATTTGTATAACCGTATGTAAACCTAAAAATAATTTTAAGTATTACAATTTTTTGAAAGGATTCTTAGCTGGGTGTCTTATGCAAGGGGGATACTTATCTCTGACGCTGTCTGTACCTATCTTGTAAATTACTACGTTGGAAATAAATGGCTTGTAATTATTATTATTATGGCGAACATAGATGAATAACGGTGTTCCTATAGAACAAGATGGACAGTACCAAACCAAAATGGATGCGATATAAAGGACCGAAAACTTTCAGACACCCTGTCAATAAAAATGAAATATCTCTATTTTCAAAAATAATGTTTGTTACTTTTCACGATGTAGTTTTATTGACAATGAAAAAGCCTAGTAGTTTAAACTTATAATAGTTATTTAGCCCTATTACTTATCTTTTGGAAAATTAGCATCGGACCAAAATGTACTAGAAGTTAGCCAATGTGGCTCCCTTTACTTGGTCGCATTTTCAATGTACTACATTGTGTTTCTAAACTATAATACTTCTATGATGGCGAATCAAAAAGGTGGGCTATAATTTTGACCGAAATGTATGTTTAGGCATGTTATATCAATAATAAAAGTAAATAAACATTTTGACGATCGGTATCGAAAGCCCAGTAATTTCAGTACCTATCAAACCGGAATACAGTAATGCTTTCACATTACTGCTTTGCGGTACAATATCTGGCACTGTGTTGGTACCCATCCCACTTGTCCATATTATCTCCTAAACTTTCACATCTACTTTATATCAATATGTATAAACAGTATATACACATAAAATGTATACATGTCCGTTCAGCTGATCTCTCGACCTTCAACTTGACTCTAGGACCCATTGAAATTTACTTTCTAAGACCTCAGTTTTGAGGTATCTAGGTTAGGTACCGATTACCGTCTTAACAGGCATATCATAGGCGGGGTCTTTTAAAATCAACGAGGCACTATTCTGTGATTTAATATTACAAAATTACATACTTAACCAATTGGTTTGAAAAGTATAATTATATAATTATGAAAACTGAAATCCGACCACCATTGGATCGTCATATTTGATTTTTTACACTTTAATTTTAATCTATCCCATGGCCAAATTAATTATTTGAAATCTTATTTTAAATCAATCAAATTTTGATGATATTTTGTCTCTTTGTTATACATTTTGGTGGCTATCTGCCGCCATATTGGATTTTCTGACATATAACAAGTGCCTATTTAAGATAACTCATGAGCTAGACGAATCCAGTGGCACCTTATTTGTGCTCCCCAAGAATCAGACACACATAGGTAGTACTTATACAAAAACTCGAAATAAACCCTCCGTCGCAGTCGGTTGAAAAATGAACATTAAAGTGTAAGTATGTTAGTAACTTGCCTATATAGGTAATACCTGAACATTTTAAATGATATCACACAATTGTGAATTTTGGGTAGGGTACCAAATTTATGCGTTGGGTGGAACACAAACCCCAAATGGCTCGTTTAATCGACCTATATCAAGAATTACTTCACCCAACCCTTCAGTTCGAAATAACCATTGCCGTGGATAAGTCGAAAATGAAACGGGAATTGGAAAAAATCGCTTACATGTACGGAGACATGAGTCTTAAGAAACAGCGGAAGAAGCGGAGGAAATTGCTTATCGGAAACCTCTGTGTGGAGTACGCGAAGAATTCGACGCTACATGGGTTACGTTACGTCACCGAGCGAGAGCTCTGTGCCGTCGAGAAGTTGTTTTGGCTCGTGACATTCCTCTCCAGCCTCGGGTTGTGCTGCTTCCTCATCCATAACGTGTACGTCAAATGGACCACCAGTCCTGTCATCGTCTCCATTGACGAAAGACTCGTCTCCGCCGACAGCGTCCCTTTCCCGGCCGTCACGATCTGCCCGCAAGTCAAAACAAAAGGAAGAACGTTTCAAATAAACCAGGGATTATTCGATTACGAAAATGCTTTTAAAAATAAATCTTTTGACAAAGATTACATTGATATGATCGCAAATGAGTTGATGGACGTCAACTTGATATGTAATAATCACGTCGAAAGAAAACTACCATTTCCATTTCGTAATTATACCTCGGATATTTACAGTAGCATATATTCGCGTTTTTTGACCGACTATGACATTCAAGAATATTGTTTTTGGCGTGGCACATACAACATTTGTAACAGAATGATCAGCCAAACAGTTACATCCGAAGGAAAGTGCTTCACTATCAACGGGCTCGTCCATTCGGAAATGTTCCGTGATACGGTTCCGATAATCGATAAAGGAAGTTTCGGGGCGCTATTGATTCGAGGCTGGTCTATTGAAAAAGGGTATTCAAACTCTGATAAGGATCCTTATCCAATGCGTGGTAATAAGAGCCACGCACGCCCCGATCTCTCACTCGTATTACACAGTCAATATGCCAACAGAGATCCGCTATGCAACCCCTTGAAGTCGGGCTACAATGTGTACTTACATCACCCGGCGGACTTCCCCCAAGCTTCGGTGTACCACTACTCGGCGATGGACAACCAGGTGACGTCACTGGCGGTCAGCGTGCACGTGCAGAGCACGGCAGACTCGCTGGCCGGGTACTCTCCCCAAATTCGCCAGTGCTACTTTCCCGAGGAGCGTTACCTGCGCTATTTCAAAACCTATACAGCGAAAAATTGTGAGTTGGAATGTCTATCGAATATCACGCACGAACGCTGCAACTGTGTAGCGTTCTATATGCCGCACAAAAACGGTACCAAAATATGCGCTGAGCGAAATTTGTATTGCGTGCAAACTGCCATAGAAGAGATGGAGGAGCGACAACTATACTCGGAGCTGGAACAGCAAGGTTGCCACTGTCTGCCACTTTGCAACAACGTCGAATACGATGCGGAAGTGCTCAAAACTGACTTTGTGACTGACAACTATGAGGGTAAGGAGAAAGCGACTTTTAGACAATACTGCGCGATTGAAAGCGGTTGTTATCTTGAGCAGGATGGGGTAGAACATTACAATGTATCTGTAATCAATGTTTATTTCAAGAAGACCCAATTCATTGGCTATCGTCGTGCAGAGATGTTTGGCACGACAGACTTCCTGGCTAACATCGGGGGACTTCTCGGCTTGTTCCTCGGATTTTCTTTTCTAAGTTTGGTCGAAATAATCTACTACCTGACCTTGAAACTAACCGTGATGCTAAAACGGGATATTGAGCACGAAAAGATGAAAAGGTACAAAGTCACTAACGAATCTAAGTACTAAATCTAACCCGTTTACTGCTAAATTGATAAATAACTCCTCTAGTTTTTGAGTGAAATTATTTGCATTAGAAAATAAAACCACCCCATGAATAAAGTAATAACTCACTCGTATCTAATTAGGCATTAGACAATTCATTACACAGTAATTAAAAGCAAACTAACTTAATTAGTGAGTAATTTAAAATAATACGGCACCTAGCACAGAAAATATTATACGATTTATATGAAAAGTTCTTTCATTGAAAACATTATTATTATTATTATTATATTCTTTATTGCACAAAATACAAGATGAGATGTACAATAGGTGGGCTTAATGCTAAATCATTTTCTACCGGCCAACCTTATATGTATTGAAAAATGTTGGCGTGCTAACTTATATATAACATAAACAATGGTATTTTAAAGACTAATCAAAAGTTACACATATTAAACAAATTTGGTTACAGAGATAGCAGTAAGAGAGAAAAGTTTATCAGCTGATGAAAATCTAAAATATTATACTTATAATAACATTCTCTTTCAATTCCATCTGTCAACATTTTCTATATTTCACATTAAGACGGGGCTAGAAACGTTTGGAAAATTGCTCAAATACTACTCCCCCCAAACCAGTTTCGTCTCAAAGGCAATGGGACAAGCCTATCTGTGAGCTAACACGGAACTGATTGTTACAAACGTGCTCTAGCCCTTCAAATCGTGCTCTTCTCCTAGCTGTCTCCAAATGGGAGAAAGGATTATGGCTGCAAGCAATGCTTTCACAAATGATTGGCACATTATTGGACCCTTACGTGGTGACTCCTGATGGTTTCCTCAAACGATCCCATAACATCCTGCAAATGTACGAATTATGTTCAATATATTTCGGATTTTGACTAACTTAGTTTCTGTTCGTAAGTCGTCTTGCGCGTGCGGGGTGCGGGGGACAAATACGAGTGATCCGCCCATTTCGGTGGACTTCAGAGCAGCGAGAACGGCCCTATCGCGTTGCAACACGTCTGCGGTTGGTCGTTCCATGCTGCGCTCCACATAGATGCCGGTGTGGTACTGCGGTTGAACAGCTCGGTCACCATCACTGAGTTCGATATAAACTCAGTGGTCACCATGGATTATCGTTCACTAGGAGCGTTGACAGGATTTGTGGAAATCATACCCTTAAGTTCACGAAGTCTTCTTCTTCCTAGAGTGAACGCATTACTACATTATTTTCCATATATGTATAGAGTTATCCTTGTTTGTACCTATACTTACTATTAATATCTGTGAAAATTTCTAAGTGGTCTTCAGAATTTCTTTGTTCTCTAGTTACGAGTATACTCATAGTTAGCTATTAATTTTCCTAAAATGTTTAAAATAAAATATAAATAATGTGTTGGGTTTTGCTTTTCACTCCACCTGCTCGACAATGTCCAATTGCATATCATGCAATCTCAAGGTAAAGAGATCTTGTAGTCCGAAATATTTTATTTATTTTTTTTATAAAGCAAAGCATTACCTCCCATGGGAGGTAAAGTTGTATGAAACTCCCAAGGGAGTAAAGTGATTTGAATTTGGAACGTCAAAATTCGTAAAGTGAAATGAAATGATTAATTTTTGCTTGAAGTATGGTTACATTAAAGGTCTTAAGCTAGTTTTGGTGTGGAATATGGCATTGTAAAGAGGTTTGTTCTAAAATCGAACTAGCCATCATAAGCACAACTCAAAAAAAAAAGGAAAAAGGCGCGATTTCAAAGAACGTTTTTGCTGCTGTAGCCCTGGCTTTTTATTGTCTCGCAGAAGGTATGAAAAGTAAAGTATGCCCCTCTGGGATAAAGCCTGTCTTCGTCTTGGGCAGCTTGAACCCTTCGCTTCACTCAGGACTTTACATAACCTCGTTATACTCAGGGTTCAATTTGCCACCCGCGACATAAGACACTGCTTTATCCCCTTGGTGGATAATCTACTATACTCGGTCTCGATCTGTTGATTGTCTGTTTGATCTGTCAAACAATGTAACATGACTTATTGACTGCAATAAAGATACTGAATACTGAATACTTTTTTTGCATGCAATAAATGGATAAGCATTTATGGATAACTATGAAATTTATGTTGTAAATAGTGTGTTAGTGTTTCATTTTTTTAATATTTTTGTTTTTTATATCTAAAAATATTTATTGTAGGTCTCGGGGACTCCTGAGGCTTGCTAATTTTTTTGATTTTTATATACGTTCTATACCTACTATATACGATACTATTAATATAATCTATGGTTAGTAGAATTCCCGCAAAGTTCGACCACTAATTACTGCGTGTTAATCGGTACCGTGAACAGTAACGAACAGTTATAGCCGATAAAGGATGCGTTTTGACACGGATGTCCTTGGCGTGTTTCGCTGAAATCTGTAAATGCCACTAATTAGTAATTATTGAATAATAAGTATAACTAATGTTTTAAAGGCTTTAACCACTGAACGCAGAGACTTGAATTTTCGATGATGTTATTGCCAAGAAGTAAGCTTGTTTTAAAGAAAAGATATAATTTCTGCTAGTAAGGAATTTCTAGTTTTTTGATATTGCTCACGCTCACATACCACTTAGTTTCACGAACAAAATATTTCATTGATGATTCAATGAAAATATTTTTGTATATTTAGGATTTTCTATAGTATCGGGACATAAAGTAGTCATGGCATTTCCCAGGTCATAAACTATAGGGTAAACCAGGGTTATAATATAAAAAGCTTTATTTTCCTTTAACACTACATACTTTATAAATTAAAAAGTTTTATAAATATTAATGCTCAATTTCAGTGTAAGGACGCCTGTGGCGGTAAAAGCCTCCTCCAAGGTTCTCCAATTGATTCTTTCCCTTGCTCTTCTTGGCCACAGTTTTCCGGCCACCTTTACGATGTCGTCACTCCATCTTGTTGAAGGTCGTCCCTTTCTTCTTTTTGTGCCTCTTGGGTCCCAGTTTGTCAGTGTGTGGGACCATCTGTTGTGGTTCATCCTTTGGACATGGCCCGCCCATTTCCATTTAAGACCTAAAACTCCTTGCACTACATCTTTAGCTTTAGTTTTTCTTCTTATAATTTTGTTTCTTATTTTATCCTTTAGTTTTAAACCTAAATAACTTCTCTCCATCGCTCTTTGACATACTCTTAGTTTTTCTTGGTTCTTTTTTGTGAGTGACCATGTCTGGGACGCATAGGTGAGGCATGGCTTAAGGCGAGGCCTTAAGATTTTTGAAAGTAAGGTTTTTATGAGGTTATATAAGGTTCAGTATTTTGATTTGACACAACAAACATCTACTTACCCATTCATACTCACAATCATTCATATTTATAGAATAAAAGCGATTTTTTACTTATTTGAATGCTTCTCTCCTTTCTGCACCCACAGTAAAAATGTCACAACTGCGATTTTATATTTATCCATCTGTGATCCAAATTAACTGTGAGTGGTCATTTCGTTGTAATCCCTTTTTAATGGCGGCTATACTGGAACTCCATTTATTCAGATTGTCGGCAATTTCACAAAATATAGTGCTTTATTCTTCAGTATTTAGGTTTACAACGAGAAATGATAAGTCTCATTTGTAATAAGACTAATAAACTTAATGATCTTTGATCAACTAGCTACTCACGGCTTTGCTTGCGGGGTAATAGTATAAAGCAAGCTTAAAGTTTAAAAAAACTCAAAATCCGACTGCGAAATAATTATACATTCATTGTCAATTCATTATTCCAAATTAAATTTAAACATATAACAAATAAATATTATTGCAATCTACTTTAAAATACCTTCATTTTGATATCCTACTCGATGGGTTTGGTAACCAAAAAAATATTAACGAATTACTACGACGACACCGTGGCTTAGTTGGTAGTGACCCTGCCTACGAAGCTTGGTGTTCAGGGTTCGATCCCCCGCCGGGGCAAATATTTGTGACGAACACAAATGTTTGTTCTCGGGTCTTGGATGTTGTGATGTCTTGTATGTGTCAATGCCACCTGCGACACAGGGAATCCTAGTGCAGGGGTGTGAGTGTGTGAACGTTTAACGTTTAACTTTAACTTAACTATTTAGCTCCAAAAATCCGCCATTATTTATTTAAAACCCATCTAAGAACACTCGGGTGATTGAGATGAATCTATTGATACCTTAACTCAAAATCCATCCAGTCGTTTGGAAGATACGAGGTAACCCAGAAATATACATACATACATACAAGATACGCGCGAAAAACATAACCCTTCCTTGGCAGTCGGGTAAAAAACCTAAGCCATTTATCATAAACTATACCAATACCAAATTTTAGCTCAATTGTTTAAGGAGTTTTAGCTTGAATGAGCAGCAAGCACATCCATCCTCACAATTATGCCTTCATTCAGATAACAATACTAGATTGGTCGGCAGATAAATTTCACATGGATACAAAACATAATAGAGCTTGATTAAATTTGTGCCAATACAGTCACGATGACCACTCGATAAAGAGAATGATCCATTCAGTCACTGATCCTAATCGCGCGGTAAATTTTGACACACTTCCGAGGCGTCAAACATAAAATGTACCAACAAAAAACACGACCGATTGAATACCGCAAAAAAATACCGTTCACCGCTAAACAAATCTTATTTAATATATTACGACGAATATCTGACAAATGGTTCGACAATAAGCTTTTTGCAGCGGCGCAAAAACGGTGAAATTTTGGTTACACCGCTTTTGGGTCAGACGGTCGTAATGTCATAATAATTCTCTCTCCGGTCTTGTGCGTGGGAAAATGATGATTGTTTTTTAATACGAATCCTGCATTTTATCGTTTTATTGTAGTCGTTTCGGTTATTTAATTGTCCAATCTGTCCATTATGATATTTCTTTTGTGGACTGTATTTGCGCTTGTAAACTGCAATCACAATATAACTTGATGGATGAATTGTTTTAGTGCGGTTTGCTAATCACAGCTTTTCTATTCTAATAAACTTTTACTATAATTACTGTGTATTCAAGTAACAGGTATGTATATAGGTGAATATAATAAATAAATTTTTGACGTGACTACGTCTTATAAATCGATGAACGCTGGCTGCATCCACGAAAACGTTGACGTCATTGTCCGGTAATGCTCATTGTCTCGTTACACTGGTAGTCACGTTAAACTATCGTCCGTAAACCAACTTTACAGGCAAGCATTTTTTTTTAATTACATATTTTTTAAATAAAAGTATATTTAGTCTAAAATCCTGTAATGGGTTTTTTACACGTAATGCGAATAACTTTTGTTTCACGACTTTTAATATGACGAAGTTTTTTATTTATAAATTGCAAAATGTCCAATAGATTCATTCTATAATTAACTCTGGATGTACTGAAAATTTCCAGCGAAGCATTCAATATTTAAAATAATCATTGTAGGTTGAGAACCATTTTTATATTTCCTTACCTACTATTTGTGCTATATTTTTTTGGCCTAAGCTGAGGATTCATAATTGCCTTATTCCTCGTTTAAACATAAAGTAAGAGAAAGTACAAAATCAACATTACCAGGCAAGCATAAACGAGATTGGTGATTTACGTTCAAATAGCACAGTGCTTGCAAACGAAGTACTAGGCGCGCATAGCCACGAGAAAGTACACCCATTGTGTGTCATCTTGCACTGTTCCGGGTCGCGGGTTCGCAGGAGTTCTCAATATTTTTGGAGAAATATACCTGTGGCAGATCATGACGTATACCTGCAGCATTTATAAACATTTTCAAAAAATAGTTAATTATTTAATATTTAGATACTTTGCAAGTTTTATTTAGTGATTCTTAAGTCGTCGCAAAATTGTATTATTTATTATAATTATAGGAAAAGATTCAAAGCCCTAATTTGACAGCGGGATTTTATTAGAACGTTAAAAAACAATCAATTTTACATAATGATCGCGTTTGGTAAATCGGCTGTATAAATTTATCGAAATATTTGTTTTTTTTACAAGTTATAGTCAAGCTCAAATCTTTATAGATTGTGTTATTACTTATTATCTACTCACTTACATATTTTTTTTTCGGGAGAAACATTAAACCATGTAAGTATAATATATTTACTCAATTTTACTCGTATTTAACTCACAAATTAAATCCATCTGAGTAACTATTGGAGGTGATAAAAATGTTTGAAATCACTGCCTAAACTCGACTCAAGGCTATTTTCTGATCTATTAGCTATGAGTTTATGATAGCCTGGTACTACTCGCCTGCTACAAGGGGTAATGTCCCAACTGGCCACTGCACTGCACTTACCCGACTGACTGCCTTATTATTTTGATAAAAATAAAGATTAAGAATTTTTATTTTGCATGTTTTGGAAGTAAAATAATCACGTTGTTTTCATAAGTGCGGTTTCAGATTAGCGGATTCACCGAGCGGATTCGCCGCTCGTGTTTTGTTTTTTGAAAAAAGATTTACTTGACTAGAACTTGAGAGCATTATAATACTTCCTGGCTATTTACTTCATTTTTCTGAAGTACCATCTGACAGCCAACTTCCTGTTACGCACTTCCGTATCATTTTCACGAAATTACTCCCACTAATTGGCAGAAAGCGCGAGGTAAGAGTAATTCCTAGATCACACGCACCGACTACTCGGCCGAGACAGTAAAATGTTACTCGGTCGAGACAGTGAAAGCTTACATCATTCGCTCAGCCAAGCACTCGGCGCTATGTTTGTTTACACGTACCGAGTACTCGAGCACTGTCTCGGCCGATTACTCGGTACGTGTGATCCAGGCATTACACATCAAAACCTGTCGTTATGTTACTGATGACTTTTCTGTGGCATTCTGAGACATTACTTTTGGCACGGATCAAATAATTTTAGGCTGCAATTACACTTTACGTTTTCTTGAGAACCAACAAAGACTTGACTTCAGGGTGTCATTACCGAGCGTTTACCCCGCCAAGTAATGCACTGACCCACTGACCCACTGACACGGTGCAACGCTCTTAACTGTCAGTCACTACAACCACACGTGGTTTACAAGAATGGCTTGACTTTTATGTCTTTAACTGTACTGTGCCATGAAAATTAGAGTTTTACATAATTTCTACTTTACCACAACCTAACTTTTTTAAAAGTTTTTTTGAAGCTGAAGTGGCAGTGGGCAGGCCATATAGCTCGACGAACTGATAACCGTTGGGGAAGAAAGGTTCTCGAATGGCGATCACGAACTGGACGACGCAGACATAGTTGCGGTCGCTGGAAGTCGGTGGATGGAGAAGGCTCGAGACCGCTCGTCGTGGCGAATCATGGGGGAGGCCTATGTCCAGCAGTGGACGTCCAAGGGCTAATATGATGATGATGATGAACTTTTTTTTTTAATAAATAAATATTTTGGTCATTTCACACTACGCCATCTAGCCTCAAACCAAAGAATAAGTAATATTATGTTCCTTCCATACCCAAACTAAGCAGAGCTTGTACTATGGGAACCAGATACCTGATACAATAAATATACTTTTTTTTAAATACTTCAACAGAATACAAAGAAAATACCCAGACTCAAGACAAACACCGATGTTTGACACGCAAATGTTTGTCACACAAATACAATTCAATTGAATTCATTATTTTCAAAAAAGTTGTACCTACCAACATTACAAATTACTATGAATAAGTCATTGTTTTCATCTCTTACCATCAGAAGAGCGGTTAGGTCGTCTCGTCACATATGTCGACACCGTAGCTTAGTTGGTAGTGACTCTGCCTACGAAGCTTGGTGTTCCAGGTTCGATCCCCGGCCGGGTCAAATATTTGTGACGAACATAAATGTTTGTTCTCGGGTCTTGGATGTTGTGATGTGTTGTATGTGTCCATGCCACCTGCGACACAGGGAATCTTAGTGCAGGGGTGTGAGTGTGTGAATGTTTATGTTTATGTTTATATTTACACAAATAATAATTGTTCTTATATTTTCATGCCTGTGACACAGGAAATCCTAGCTCAGAAACACTCCTACCCTACAAGATACCCGACAAGAGGGAATGAATGGGTTTTTACACAAAAGCCTATTCTGTCTTGTCGGGTATCGGATCCTTTTTTAAATCCGATGTCGGCTCCTTTATTCTAAATCCAACGAATCGTTGTCAGATAAATGTGAACAGCTTCATAAAAAATGTTCAGCCTAGAGCACCCGACATTTTGTCGAGCCCGACACCCGATAATTGGGAACAAGGGGGTAAGTGCGTACGTTACTAAGTGAACACTTTACCCGCCTACTAGCTTTCGATGTTCAAACCTGAACGCGTTCACATCGATCTCTCTACACTTTCCACCGCCCTTAGTTCACGATACTGACTTGTACCATTATTATCTATTCTTCACCTATACCGTAGTATCTTATTACTCTGTGCCTATTTGAATAGTACTGTTAATGTGATGGAATTCCTCCTATAAAACTTAAAAGTCCTGTGTGGCACTGTTACGGTCATAGGTAGGCGTGATTTCTCACCATCAGTAGAGCGCGTAGCTCGTCTTGTCACTTGTACACATAAAAATATTATCTACAGTTTTTTTCAGTTGGAAATACTGACCCTAGAGTCTAAGATCACTCGTTCGTCGAGTACATGCTAAAAACCTTTTTTTTGCATAAATGTATGAATACGATAATATTTTCAGGGTGCCTATCGAAATGTGACCACTAGGATGTTTTATTATCTTATATTTGACTCTTATTTAGAAAAAAACATTCAAAACGAAATCTAATTATTACCATATTTTTATTAAGGGGAATCCTCAAGGCAAATTTCCCTTCAAAATGTTTCGGACAAATACTCAAAAAGTACGCCGTATTATTGTAATTTCATACTTTAATTTAGATTTTATACGTGTTTTAAAATTAACCCTACTAACTTAAAAACACGTATACAATCTAAAATAAACCTTTCACTTTTTTTGTTGACGAAATCAAAAAACATGGACAAAACGATTAGTGTGAAGAAATTACTATAATACGGCGTACTTTTTGAGTATTTGTCCGAAACATTTTGTATGGAATTCGGATTTGAGGATTAGCCTTAAGTCACTTTCTTGTTTGTCTATCTGTCGTTCCGGAGGAATCTTGTAACTCGAATTTTGAGCACTTCCAGATTAGCTCTCTGGCCGAAACTTTCAGAGTAGCTCACAACTCAATAGAAAAAATTGGAGAACCTAGGAGGGTCCGTACACTGTAATCGATTATTAATTATACCTTTTATTAGTATGTACTTTTTAATGTAGAGTAGAGTTTTAGGATAAGTAAGCCTTATTTTTTTAATAAATATCCTTAAAAAAAGTGAGGTAGAGCAAAAGCATAAACACGTGGTTTTTAGATTTTTAATCTACATTTCTTGTTATTTTAAAATCGATTTCGCTTATCCGTTTCGAATTCTGTAATTTGATGCACTTATTTAAAATAATTATAACTAAAGATTGCAATTATTATGTAAGTATTTCAAAGCAAAACTTATTCTCACATTTAATAACGTAATAATCATTCACACTTTCCTAGATATTCTATTAGTTTTATAATTATTTCTTATAAGTCGTTTTATTTTTATACAAGACGGGACATCGGCCAGCTAAAAATGTTTCCTGTATAGACAATTTTATTGGATACCTAAGACATTTTTCAAGTCAAAATGATTAATGGTGATTACGAATTAATTAATTAACTATTATGCTAAAATACCTGTTTATTATCAATCAAAATTATTAGTACAGGCGATAAGCTAATAGTTTATTGCTTGCGGATAAAATAGAAAAAAATGTGATTTTTTTTTATTACTTTTTAATCAGTAAATTGAATAATTTTACTTCAAATAGCTTTTGATTAATACAATAATATTAGGTACGTATGTTTTTCTCTGTAATAAAACATTTGTTATATAAAAAATCTGTTCCTAAAATATATATATTAATATAAAATAATAAAATTTAGTTGAATAGACACATAGCTATCACTACTTATAAATAAATGTTCTCCTCAAACACGCTGAAACTACTAAACGAAAATTGCAGTATATTGCTCGAAACTAACAAAATTGCATTTCTGATTTTTTTTTCTTGTTTCAGAATCCCAACATGGACGACTAAGGACACCGGAAGTGAGAAGTACTGCTAGTGATCGAGACTGATTAGTGATAGTGATTAGTGTGCCCGATAGTAAAATGGAGGTCAGCGCTCATGTGGCGGCCACAGCGGCCCTGCTTTTACTAGGTAAGTTTTATATTGTTGTTAGGTATTATTTAGTTTTTTTTCAACTGACTTCAAAAAAAGAGGATGTGGTCATTCGGTTTTTTTTTTTTTGTGTTTGTTACCTTATAATTTTGTTTTAATAAACCGATTTGAAAAATTACTTTTTTAGTTACATAATCTATTTTCCATATTATACAAATGACTAACAAGAAAACATTTCTCACTTGCCATAAAACAAGTAGGCAAATCTTTACCAGTAAAGTGTTATAGAGATGTGCTCTTGTAAAAGCCGGATAGTTAAGGTACAAATTTTGAAATAAAATTTTCATAATTTAAAAATATTTTTAATATGGTAGATATATTTTTGATATATATATGAATATTGAATATATAGCAGATACATAGCATTCATGGCAGCAAAAAGCATAGTATTCATAGCAGATATAGGTATGAATGTGGTATGTTCAAATATCTAAGATATTTTTTTACGCAAACAAAGTGACCAGACATTTGAGCGTAGACCAAAATAGCTATAATAATACAGGTTTTTCTATTTTTAAGGTTTTTGTAGCTTTATAATCAGCTAGAATTTTGTCGGAAATCAATACTTATCAGAAAAATAAACAAAATTTATTAATGAATAAGAACTTGGTAATAAAATTGTAATCTATTTTATCCGGCTAAATAATCCAGCCATAAAAACTACATCACTAAACCTAATTAAACTGTGGCACTAAAATTATATTTTACGCCTTAATTAATCATGATAATTATTGGCAGCAAAAAGCGGTCTGACCTTAAAGAGAGTTTCAGGACCTCAAACGGTAATTAATTGAGTATATTTAAGATGGTGTGTGCCATAACTGGTATTAATTTTTTTAGTGTTCCGTATAATTTGAGTAAATTTACCATGACCTTAAAAATTCAATAAGGTTAAATTAAATGCAATAGGGGAAATTAGATACAATCTTATTAAATAAATATCGTTATATTAAACAATGACATTATTTTACAACTGATATTTTGCAAAAGGCAGTCTTATCGTGAATCAAGACTTCTTTCTAAATAGATAATTCAAATAGTTATTTATTCCCACAACATCGGTTCATTTAGATTACAGGTACCTGCACTTAAATTTTGATTAAATTAAAACAAACAATTTAATTATCATTAGTCATTTGAATATTCATTCCTTTTATTTTAATTATATTATGATATTATTTAGGTACTTGGTTTTTCTTTTGTTGTACTAGATCGGGGGTTTATTCTGTTATTGCTAGTTGATCTTCTAATTCTAACTACCATAGACATAACTCAGAACATGGATTTCGAGTGTTTTGTTGAACCCGAAATTTCGTGCCCAATATTAGATGTAATTGCGCACAATATTTCAAGATAATGAGAGCAGTACCACACATAATATAATCATCTCTAATTTATCACTACACATTGGAATCAAAACACTTTTTTAGGGGTCCGTAGTTTAATAAAAACTTTCGGATTTACTACGCCATGTTATTTTTTTTTATTACTACAATGTGCACAAAGTAAAACGTATAGAGGCTTGCTTTTGACCAACATCTCATGTTAAGTGACGATGTGGTCGACGATGTAGCACGCTTACCTAGAATAATCCTATTCACTCTTGCCTTGAAGTGAAATTATAGTTATAATAATAATGTTATTTATTTGTAAATTTAAATAAAACAATATTCGGCGTTGTGTAAATCATTTTATCACGTCTTTATTTATTTATTAATAAAGCTTTATCAAGTTTAGAGCTATTTTATTTCTTAATTCAAAATAAAAAAAAAACTCTGGGTACATACCATTTTTTTTCATTTAACTATACGTATTTTTTTTTTCAGCAGATTTGCCTAGCTCTACCACTCTACATACCGTACCACTGTTTCTTTCTTACCTTTCATTTTACAAGTGTAGAAATTAGAAAAATATTATTGGGAACCCCTGTTTTATTTTTTTATTTATTTACACAAAAACTTATATTTAAAAACAACACTTTTGTATCCTGAAACCTCTAAAGGTTTGTGGGGACACAAGTATCGTCTTTGAGCTACATTATGCGCATGTTCAATCGATAGATAAATCAAGACGAATGTCGTAGGCTGAAGAAGAACATATTCTTTTATATATGTACTTAAGGTCATACCTATACCTATACCTACTCTGTAAAATAATATAAACACTGCACAACAAACACACATACTCATAACTTAGGCACAGTACTAATACCTGCTACAGTACACACACTGAAGTGCACAAATCTGTAAAAACAGCACACCTTGCGAGGCGGCTAGTTATACGCTCCGAGATACAGTTGTCCAAACTAGTTCGGAGTGTATAACAAAACCGACCCCGCTTGGTTAAATATATATAGATATCAGCTACCAAAATTGTAAAAAAAATTTAGACCTAAGATGTGTGTCTATTGAAATAAATATATTTTGATTTTGATTTGATTTGATAGATCTCACATAAATATACAAAATACCGGTGCGTTTTTCTCGTGATATATAAATAGCGTTTTTTCTCACGTCCCTGTTTGGTCATTATGAATAATAGCAAAAAGTAACCTGCTTAGGAACATCTAATCACTCGGCGCCACTCGCCCACAGCCATCGATGAACGGAGATGGAACGAGTTTTTTTACTGACGGTAACGTAATAATTGACCGAGCGAAGTGCGTTCTCACAGTTTAGATACTGGGAAAATCAGCGTTTGTATGTGTGTATGTGTATGTACGTATGTATTTGGGTAGATGTGTATTTTGTCCAACGATAACTGCTTTTTTTAAGGAATTAAGTAGGTTTTATATTTGAGATTAACTCTTTGAACTGTCAGTACATTACATTACACAGACAAAATATTTTAGTAATAAATTAGATTGCGTCCTAAACCCAAGTCTCAAAGAATCTTACTTGAATTTTTATTTTTTCAATAGAAAACATGTTCTAAATTTTTTAACTTCAAAAACTCTAGATTAAATAATATCAAAAAACTTTCTTGCTTCAAAAAACTCAAATTGAACTCGTGTCTTAGAAGACGTTGACTTGCCGAAATTTCAAACAATCTAAAATTCCAAATAAAATGACGTATCGTTAATGTCAATCTATTTTCCTTTTCAAAATAAAAAAAAAACTTGGTGAATTTATATTATTTTCATAAAACTTTATGACTAGCTCGATACAACACCGTTATAAAACGCATTCTCTACTTTGATCTACATTCATCAGTCAATCCACATTCTACAATGATCGATGACAGCGCCTACATTTTTAATCTGTGAAGTCTGCATTCACAGACGCGTGCGCACCGTTAATGTGACATTAACGACTTTATCTTGCTTATAATCTTTATCGTGAGCTTATAATTAACAAAAATAATATTATAAGTGTGATAGTTTGTTTGTATGTTTAGGTGTTTTTTTACTTAATTACGCAAAAACGGCTGAAATGGTTAGATAAATTGGGATAGAGATGGTCAATTGATTAACATATGGGATACTATTAATTTCGAAACATTAGGTTCTCCTGTGGTTTTATTAAAAAACTTATTACCATATTCTAAAGTTAAAGCTACCCAAGGTATAAACTTTCAAAATATTTAATGTTGACCATAAACGGGAAAATCTGAGAAAAATAAAAAGGTAGAAGACAATCACAGTAATTTCGCATCGGCGCGCTGCGGCGCCAATATATAGCAAAAAATTGGTATATCTAGTAGTTAGAATACGGAATATGATTATAATCGGTTAGTATGGGGGTTATAAAGCCGTATAAAGTATTTAACCTACTGACCACTAGCCGTATGGCCCTAGGCATGGGAAATCCTCATAATTATAAAAAGCCATAAACTATTAGATCCTCTATAAAATTATGTACTAAACCTAAATTGATCCTATCCTATGCGATACGTACATGCATGCACGCGTATGATCTATCTGACTCACCTGAACGTGCCTGAACTGTTATTCATTTGTGAGTGTGTACCAGGAGTTCAAAATTTAGGTGAAGCTGTAGAAAGAACCAGGGGATTATAACTTAGCCGTAGGTATAGCCCTTGAAATAACCAACCCAAATACAGAACAGTGAAAACCGGAGTTCCGATAGAAACTCTACTAGTAACATAAGTTACAAGGAGCTCATTACTGAGCTAAAGGTATAGAAAGTACCAGGAGCTTATAACTTAGCCGTAGGTGTAGCCCTGAAATGAAACTATCGACCCACTTCTTCAGTACAGATACGACCCGGAGTACATGAAAGATTCTTACTATTAATTTATTAGTCATTACCAGGAGCTCATTACTAAGCTGAATGCGTAGAAAGTACCAGGAGCTCATAACTTAGCCATGGGTGTAGCCCTGAAATGGTACCATCGACCCACTTCTACTTCGATAGATCATCCGCAGTGACATGGCGGCTGAGAGGAAATTACAATATTTATGCGACCCTGATAAATGACCACCTCCGCCATTGATAAAATGGATTGATAATGATAATTTACGCGAATTTCAATAATGTTAACGTTTTTGTGCCCGATTTATAGATTAAACAATGATTTTCTTATGGCCAGATCCAATATAATTCGATTGTCCGTTACTAACGTTTCTATACAAAAAAATTGGTTGTCTATAAAGTTGGTTTACGGACGATAGTTTAAGGTGAATACCAACGTAACGGGACAATGAGCGTTACCGGGCAATGACGTAAACGCAATCATGCATGCAGCCGGCTTTCATCGATTTATTAGACGTAGTCACGTCAAAAAATATATGTTCGTTACATCAAAAGTGAAAGTAATACTTGAGCAGCATATTTTGTAAATCGATACCAGATGTTTGTGTAAACGAAACCTTCATATTGTTTGCTTCGAATTATTCAAAATTGATACAGGTGTCATAAACATTTCTAAAGAATATATCTTCTTATATTATATTAGTATGTTTTCTTAAGTAAATAACTAAAATAATATTGGTTACTTAAAAAACCATGTCACAACACAAACGTGTTGTTTATTGTATTGAATCGCGTAATTAAGATAATTACTAAGATAAATTGCGAATCAGTATTCCCAAAATGGCCGTGCCGCGCTGTGCATTTTTAAATTTCGGTAATAGGGTAGCCATAAAGTATTTATAATAAATGACTTCACCGCGAGACTTCACAGGCAGGAATAAACTAAAAGTAATAAGGCGCTGCCAAGACTTTAAATACTATAGATTTATTTTGCTATTTTTAAACTCTCCACATAAAATATGTAGAACTCATATCAAAACGCGAGTACAGATTACACCCTTTTCAAGTTCCTCATAAAGACAAAATATTGTTTAGAAATTATAAGATAATATATTTTTTAGGTGGAAAACATTTGATTGTGGTGAATGTGCTCATAATTTTACAATTTATTTCATAAAAAAGTGATAATACATTAAATAACGTTTACTACGGCACTTTACAAACACGGAGAAAAAAAAATGGGATAGCGAGACAAAATAGTAACCGATAATATATTTTCTTGTACCCTTTACTAACTTTTGTTAGGTAGAACTATTATATTGTAATCGTTTCTGAATGTCGTTAGCAGAAATTATTATTAATGTAATCGTTACTAAATTATTCTCGATGTCACAAATACAACTATTTTTTAAGTAACTATAATGAGATTTTTTTTTCCGTGTATTACTTACCAAATACATGTGTCTTTTTTAATTTAGAAAACCAAAATGATTCCATTTCTATCCATGATATTGGAGGTTTTATGGTCACGCAGTATATTTAGTATTCCAAGTTAAAACTCATTTAATGAAATTGTCCAGCAACGTACCGATAGCACGAGCGGGAAGTACCGTACGCTCCACATTCGGTATTTCTCGGTACAGACAATTTCGTTTTACCAGGAATGCAGGCTGGAGGCAGATCGAGGGATAAGCCCGAGATTTCCACTTGTTACACTTTATGAGTTCCTGGCACTACCTTGGCATTTTTTTAAGTGTTAAAAGGAAACAAAATAATTATAACAGATTTTTGCCCTTTTAGCCGATTAATCTATAATCAAAGATAGAAAACAAAAACTTACACAACTCAAAAGCCATAAAATGCACTTTCTTTTACTTGAATAACTTTTTTTTTCAGTTATTTCGATTTAAAAACTTAGTAACTAAAACGATTTTGATTTGGAAATTCTGAATTCTTGGGACCAATCTGAAAGTTTATCTTTTGATATAAAAATATTTTCCAAATCGGTTGATAAATAACAAAGTTGTGAGGTAACAATCATAAAAAAAATTAACCAAATTGAGAACCTCCTCCGTTTCTGATGTCGGTTGAAAAGGGTCTTCAAATTTACAAACAGCGTAGCCGGGAATGTGACATCCACCAATCCGCATTGGGTCCGCGTCGCTCTCCTAGCCGAGAGTAGGCTTGAGTCCCAGTTAGTTCCCAGCAGTGGGAACATTATAGGCTGATTATGCTTTTGCTTATTCAGTCGGGGTAAAGCTGGTTCTCACTAGGCCACTGTGCAGAGCGAATCTATGCAAACATACATACATACAATGGGAGATACACATCTGGTCAACTATTTACATTGCGTATGCATTATTTATACATTGTAAGTAGGTTAGGTTTGAATTAAACTTCAGCATATGGGTGAAATCTGTACCCGAGAAACGGGTTTTGTTGTAAACGGATACTAAATACCTGTTAGTACCCGAAAATTAGCGCATTTCATTAAAAAGCCGCGTTGGCCGAGTGGTGTCTCGACATTCAATCCGAAGGTTTTGGGTTCGAACCCGGTCGTACACCAATGGATTTTTTTGTCCAAAAAACCTATGTGTGCATTAAAACACGTGCTTAACGGTGAAGGAAAACATCGGCATGTTGTAGAAACTAAAAAGTTCGAAAACATATGTCACGTGCACGAAAGGAGCCTCTTCGAGGCGTACTTGAAATCCTTTACCAATACTGGTTCGAAAGAACTACGAACTACTAAAGAAGTACACGATAAGAAGAAGCGCATTTCAGTATGATTTAGACATAATTATATTCCGTTGGGAGACGTACCCTGCAGGATGCCGTCATCAACACAGTCAGAATGTCAGATATTGTCTCAAAGCAGTAATGTGTAAGCATTATTATGTTCTGGTTTGAAGGGCACTGGAGTTTATTGGTGAAATTACTGGGCTTTCGAGATCGAAGATTCTGGCCATCAAAATGTCTCAATGTGGACGTGCGTTTTAACAGTGTCGCACTGGCCTTTGTGAATCAAAGTCCTATGTAGCACTGTTCTGGTCATGAGCAGGCGTGATCTCTTACCATCATGAGAGCGGTTAGTTTGTCTTGTCCCATATACATATTATACAAAAAATACATCATATATATTAAATATATTCAGTTTTGAAAGTAAAACTCATGAACGAATTTATTCCTCAAAGCCGGCCACTGGTTTTCACAAGAAGGAAGGAAGGTACAAATAGTAAACTCACTAAATGCTTTTCGAAAGTAACTAAATCATGACTAGTACTAGGAACACATGAACACAAGAACATAATTGCGAGTGAGAGTGAGAGAGAAACGCACCAATGAAGGAGAAACTGTTTGTTTTGATGGTTTAGTTTCTCTACGTTTATGAATGCCTGGTACTTAAAATACAATTGGTAATGGCCATCGATGTTTATAGAAGGCAAACGATACGGAAAATGAGGTTAATTGGATGTGGATGCATGGATAATGTTGATTATCACCATAAGTTAAAAACGGTGTTCCTATAGAATACCAAGATTGACAGTATCAAAGCGAAATGGATACGGAAAATAGGACAAAATATTTATAATACGAGATATTTAAGTCGAGGTTAAAATGGGCTTCAGGAACGAGGTATACGCAAGGTTTTTCACTTCATTAAACAAATATGAACCAAAATTAGCGCCAGAAACAGAGCCAGACGTTCAATGTTACGATATTCGAAATTTGAAAATAGTTATATTAAGATCTCTCATAATACCCTCCTGATCTCTGGGTATTATGAAGGACCGAAGTTCGAATTTTCAAAAAAGTTCTCAACTTCCGGCATGAACCTATTACAAACTGAACCTCTACTTGATTGAACAGATTTTATAAGCAATAACTTTTTTCCCTAGGGCCTAAAATGCAGTTTTACTACCCCTAAAGCATGCACGAAGTTGAACTTTACGAGCATGAGAAGTGAAAACATTATTTTAAGTTGGTTCTATTGTACTTATTTCATTAAACAGTGGTTCAAAAGAGTGATAAATTATCACAACTTTCATTCACTCAGAGAGAGAGATATTATGCAAGCTGAATGCTTTTTCACAAGGGCTTGCTAATTTCAAAATTTATGGATCATTTGTAAATTATTGTCAAGTTTCTCTCGAGAAAATTTATGATCGAAAGCTGGTGAAAATGTGTTAAAATATCAAGAACCATTTTAGGTAAATGAGAGTGGTCACTTGGCCATTGTCCAATTCTTGGCCATGGCAGCTCATTGTTCTTCCTAAGAGACGATGGGAGGCGATTCCTGCAGGATTCTAACTAAATAACTATGTTCCAGATCATCATAAATTAATCATCATCAATCAATCAATATAAATAAAATAAATTCGTGTTAGTTACACTATTTATAACTCAAAAACGGCTGAACTGATACGATACGAACGGGCGTAGAATACGTTTTATACCGATATTGAAAATCCCCAACGCTCAAATTGTGTCAGCCAGCTAGTATTCTATAAAAGTAAAGAGGTTAGGAAAATAAAAAATGAAGAGTTCTAAATCGGTTTGCAGCTTTTTAAGCATTAAAAAAAAGCTAAGCACTTTCCTAATTGTTAGAGGTCACGGCTGCCCATGTTCAGAACAGTGCAACACAGGACTTTGCTTCACTTATCCTCGCTAACTTTGTACAAAATAGGCTCTACCTAATACCTATACAGTAGAGTAGGGTACCGTTACTCTGCACGAAAACGGTCAATGTGATCGAGAAACGCGCGGTTCGCGTAAATTACCATTCGCGAACAAAGTCGGTCCTTCACCCACGGCTGCGTGCGGTGCATTTTAAAAACTACCGGCGAAGCGCGAGTTTGTTACTCAAAGTAAGAGTTCTGTTCGTTGGCGAAGTAGGAGTTCGTTTTATTTAATAAGAGTTCCGTATGGGGTGTTTCTGAAAGGGTTCCAGCTTTCGCTACGCCTCACCGCCTAGTGTTTTAAGATTTGTAATTTGTTGTGCTTTCAAAGTATTTTGTAGCACTGTTCCTATCATGGGAAGGCGGCTATCTCTTATCGTCAGGAAAGCGCCTAGCTCTTGACATTCGTTTACTTATGAAATAATCATGGTTTTACAAAAACATACAACAACAGACGACAATCGGACGGTATAAGTAACCGAAGGCACCACTGTCAAGTCACAGGGAAGCAAAAAAACGCAATTTTGTTTACTTCGACGCCATATTTTTTTCAAGTTATTTTTATTAATATAAATCTCCTGAACCGACTTTGATTAAATTTATATGGGTTCAATCTGAAAGTATAACCTCTCAACCAAAAAATATTTTTTGAAATTGGTTTATAAACAATAACAAAATTCTGAAGTAACAAACACAAAAAAAAAATCAACCGAATTGATAACCTCTTCATTTTTGAAGTCGGTCGAAATACTTTCGAGAACTGTGTATTAAATTATGAACAGATAATAGAATTCACAGATAAAGTTATCATTCAGTTTATTAGGTCCAATCTAAATTTATAGTGTCCGGTTTCACATTATAGACACGGAACCCCACGAGCGTCAGAATTTAGACGCGAGCGCGGCGCAAGCGCATGTACTTTCTCGCCCACGGAGCGAGCCTATTGGTCAGGGTTGTCACAATAATGAATGTTTATGGGAGGCGCGAAATTAATGGCTACTGCTGGTATAAATTTAAGATGCATTGCTTCTTAAACTCTAAATATTATAGGAAAGCACAATGCTAGATTATTGTGAAAGTAGTGTTGTATATCAATCGTGAAACTCAGGTGAATGGATATGCGAGTAAAATGGATTCATTTGCAAGCTTAGCCAAGCTGAAAATTTAAAAACTTAAGTGTGAAATAAAGCATTATTAGCTGTTTTGTCTATCACAAACTGAAATAAGATGTATCTTCAATCGATCAATCAGTCAATATAATTCTATTAACTTTTTAGATTCAGTAAAGACTTCTGACTGACTGACTGGCAACGCTCAGGCTTAACTATTGAACGTAGAGACTTGAAATTTGCAAAGTATGATTGTCAAGAATTTTAGGCGAGTACTAAGTTCATAGTTCATTTATTTATTAATTCTAAGTAAGTTTTATTATTCGCTACACAGATGAAGTGGGGCTAGTTTGAAATATTAATTTAGCAAATATTTTAAGATTTTATTAATTTCTAAGATAATTCTTTAGATAGATTCCTAAAATTGCAAAATTATAGTTAAAGTTATCGTAAAAATTGTTTGATTAAAACATTATTAGTAACATAGACAGCCCTAGATGGCCGGTCATTATTCAGTGCATTTTATCTGTTATCTGCAGTGATATAGTTAAAGCGCAACCCTAGCGCAGACGTCGGTAATGCAGAAGGGTAATAAAATAGGTGAAGTTTATTTACTGCCTAAGCACATTTTACACTGTGGTTATTTTATCTAGACTTCGACAAGTGAAATGAAATTGAAGATCAATAGAAAAAAAAATCGCCATTTACCAGTGAGATGTATTTTTCATCTAAACTTACGTTAGTCATTCTTTCTTAAAGAAACCCTTTTAAGATAAAATAATAAATTGAAAATTAGAAATTAAAAAGGAACTTTATAAAACCATGTTTTGAAGAATTCTCATAATACAAGTAGTTTTCCTTTTAACTTCAGTAAATCTATGTAATATTGTTACAACTATTCAGTTCAAATTGATCACTCAGAAATATCCGTCTGAACGTCCAAAGTTGCGATTTAAACTAAATTTTTAATTAGTCAACAAAGTTATCAATTAAAAAAAAAATAAGTTTTATTCCAGTGTTTCGGATTAAATATCACACACACTCATACTGCTCTTCTGACAAAGATCACACATTTGACCACATTTAAGACCAAATGACCAGAACACAACTTCTTGGGTCTAATAAATTTCCAAAGTACCAGGAGATCATAACCTTAAAGGCATCTGAATCAGTTGACCTTCCAACTTCCCCCGACCATCAGCGGTCAGTCATCGGAATGTGGTACAAGTAGGTCACATCCCTATTGGTGCACACTTGACACTGCATTGTGTATCTAGGTATTTGTTGCACTTCTGTGACACTGAATATTCGCGCGGATTCTATACCTGCGTTGTTTCATATTTTTATCTAGATTGAATCCAGCATGGATATTTTTTTTTCATAATTTCAGTATTTTCATAATCACTGGAGTATTATAAATTACTATAATTTATAATAAGTATACATACGTAGCACAAATAACTATTCAGGTATAGGTTCATAACTTAGTAAAGTTCTTTCAGTTTAAAAATGCACGTCTTTCCACTCGCGCGATCTATTTGGCGGGGTGTGCATTTTTACACTAAAAGATCTCTATTTAGTAGGAACACTCCAAATAATGTTGGTCAATTTAGCTTACTTTTTGTATATAATGGACCCATGCAAAATTTTGAAAGAAAAATATATCTACCTATACTAGAGATTTATTATTACCTAGTTGAAAATGACTAGGCTTTTAGATTGTCCATCGCAAAAAATAAATAAAAATAGAAATACTTATTGAACTTTTACAGAGTGTCTGAAATTGTTTTATCTCGTATTACGACGCTATCTCTATTTAAAGTTATTTATCTGGTTATTCTAATAGAAACATTGATTAATCTATGACGTATTACCTACTTAGCATATGAAAGAGTAATATATTTTGGACGCACGTGGTTCTGTACAATAGAAAATAGGGCAAGCATTGAACTAAGTGTCAAGGTCCTGTGTCAAAAACCTCATTGGTGCACAATCGCTGGCAGGATTCGAACCCACGACCTTCAGAGTTTTAGATTCATAATATTCACTGACCCACTATGCCATCACGGCCTAGGTAAGAAATTTAGGGTAAAAATATTGTAGGTTTAGGTACCTGGCAAATAAATAATAGCACAGTAAAATTTGAAACTAACACAGCTTCATTCATTCATTCGTATCATTGTTCATTTCATATAATTTTTGACCAAAAAAGTAACATAGTACTGATAGTACTAAAAAAGCTAAAATTCTACCACTATTAAAATTCATTGCGAAATTCTCATTTACTGAATATATTCGCGAGAATAGCGATAGTTTTGAGTTAAAAGTTATCTCGTCAGCGAGCGGCGCGCCTCCGGACCACTAATGGAGTTTCCGAGTCGCGGTGTGCCGGGTTTTCAGTTAGCTTTGGGCTATGCAACTAGAGATTATTGTTTACTAGCTGATGATGATTTAGCCAGGCGAGAGTGTGTCAAGCCAATTTCAAGCCCAGCAAACTGGCGAGCAGCACTCGTGTGCTCTGCACACGAACCATTTGGACCACTTTTGACCTCTTGATAACTAAAAAACGAATCAATATAAACATACCAAATTAGTTTATATTTTTTAACCAAATCTAATTTTTAGATTTTTTCGTGATCGGGTATATGAGAGTCTGTACGTACGTAGCCCAATTTGCTCGCAGTGGAAGGCGGGTATACAAGTTGTCTCTAAATTTCAAAGTGGCTCGCAATACAAAAAAAAATAAGTAGGTAAATAATCAATCATTTGTAGGGATAATTGAGGAATTGTTTTTAAAAGTTATAGAATAGAATATTATGTTATTTGTAATTTTTTTTTTTTTATGACAAGTAGAGCCATAGAGCTAAAATGTAAAGTAATAATTGGATTCTTGAAATGTTGTGAAGAAGAGTAGGTACCTATGGAATGAAATTATTTCCTCCCTCGCTGAAGTCATGGCCACACATTGCCATGTTCGGTTCTTGCATCAACTCTCCTCTATCTATTGTGTCAAGAGTCTTATCTGCGGATTCTCCTCAGCACATAGCGACCCATGATTTATAGCCTTGCTCATAGATTTAATATAAAGTAAATAATAGTATTCTTTGTTTTAAGAAAATAGTAATCTAACGACACCTGTGTCAATTATGATAAATTAAAATAAACTATAATTAAGATCCTCTATAAAGTAAAGTTGCTATAAAGTAAATGGTATGTTCAATATTTAATAACGGATGCGAATCAGAGATAAAAGTGTAGATGTAATTTTTAAGTGGGTATCTAACGAACCGATAAAGTTAGAAATGCTCTATGATGATAAGACAGCCTGATTTTTTTATAAAAATACAATATCTTTATACATTCTTAATTATAAGCAGATGTAAATTACAAACTTATAAAAAATGACACTCTTCTAACGCATATGCTATAGATTCTTTTTCACAACAAAAAAATATTTTTTCAAATCGCATTATACATATATAACAAAGTTGTAAAACAAACATGAAAAAACCGTTGGTAGTGACCCTACCTACGAAGCTTGGTGTTCCGGGTTCGATCCCCGGCTGGGCCAAATATTTGTGTGACGAACACAAATATTTATTCTCGGGTCTTGGAAGTTGTGATGTCTTGTATGTGTCCATTCCACCTGCGACACAGGGAATAACATTCACACACTCACACCTCTGCACCCTAGTGCAAAATAAGATAAATAAAAAAAAAATAGAACCTTTTTAGGTTTGTTCGAAAACATCTTAATAATAATATAATAATCATTTTATTTCAGACACAAGAAAAGTACAGTGTAGCTTAACTAGGGCACATATGATATATACCTTAGAGAACATATATATTTATAAAAACTTATCAATTAGCGTGTCACTGGCACTGGGGCAATGACTTAAGCCTCTTCGAGGCGCACTTTAAATCCTTTCACCACACTGGTTCGAAAGAACTACTGACACGATAAGAAGAAGGTTAATCTTCAATTATATTTCCAGCTGCAGCTTGGTCCGAAGGCGCTAGAGACGCAACCTGCCCCCGAATCTGCGGCCCTGCTCTTCAGGGGGAACCAGTTTGCGCCACTGATGGCTACATCTACCCCTCCCTCTGCGAGATGAGGAAGAAGACCTGCGGGAAAGGTAGCTATGGTACAGGCAGCCTCTTATTAAACCTATCATCATCATCAATCGCTGCTTGTTGAGTATAAGCCTCCTCATTGCCATCCTAGACTTGGAATACATCCAGGTCTCAGGGTGCGTTTTCACTGACGAGAAGCTGGGTGGAGTTGAGAGGAGCGGACCGTGAATTGGCTAATCACAGTGCTCGAATTGGAAGTGGAAACTGTGATTGGTAAATTCACGGTCCGCTCCTCTTCATTCCACCCAGCTCCGCGTCAGTGGAAACGCACCCTCACGCTGTACCTTAAGACCCTTTTTTATTATGATAAATGTATTTATATTGTGTTTTATATCGGTGATTATGGGCTTAAAACCATTTGCTTGTCACCATGTTAGATTTATTCATCATCAGCAGTCTTTGGAAGTCCACTGCTGGGCATACAAAATACAAATATTTTTATTTACCAAAAACAAATAATTATAGAACCATAGCATAGCATAGGCAAAGGGATACGAGTTTCGATTTTTTCGTATAAAATAACAAGGAAGGAGCTATGTAATTATTTCTAGGCAAAAAAACAAGAGCTGTATGCCTGAAAATCCTTGGGGTTTCAGAAATTGTTACAAAGACGATTAAAGACGGTTAAAACCAATCCTACATTATTCTACTGTTGTGTCCAACAGAAGACCAAGGTCACCAAAATAGCTCAGAGAATGAGCAAATTGAAGTGGTAGTGAACTGGCCATAACTGCCGAAGAACTGATAACCGCTGGGGTAAACATGTTCTTGAGTGGAGACCGCGACTCGGCAAACGTAGTGTAGGATGCCTTCCGGCCAGGTAGAGTGATGATCTGCGAAAGTTTGTAGGAGATGGGTGCAGCAAGCCAAAAACAGGGCACAATGGCGAAAATGTGGCTGATGATGTTCTATTTCATACTATTGTTATTCCCTTAACCGGACACTGTTGCTTGAATAACATATGTTCAACCTTAGGCTAAGCAAAACGCGCTCCTGCAGGAAATGTATAAGGCAGATGAAAAGCCACTTTATTTTCTTAGGGAATTCAAATTCAAATTCAAAATATTTATTTCAGACTCTTAGTCCATAAAAGTAGGTACAAAATTCATTTTAAGAAGGACAAAACATTAAATTAAAATATAAAATTAAAACTCACACTTCAGCAACAAATTAAAATAATACAATAAGTACAGAAGTCTAAAATATTAAAAGTGATAAAGAAAAAATTAAATAAAATCAAACAATTATAGATAGATAGATAGATAACTCTTTATTGTAAACCCCGGAGAAACATACACATTGAAACAAAAACTTATGCTAAACAACCAAAAATAAAAGAGGTTACAATGGGCGACCTTATCGCTAAAAGCGATTTCTTCCAGGCAACCTTAGGATGGAGATGAGTAATATGAATTCGGCGTCTGGTCGGGTGAGTCATATTCTAAATATACGAAATATACTAATTATACACCTGTCCTAACATGCAGCTGTATAAGATGCCACAGAATTGTGCTATCTACCCTATCGGCAACAACGCCGAAATGTGGACCGCCAAATGTGGACCGCTAATGCACAAGCGCAGTATTTATCTGAGAAAAGATTATAAGCCCTGATGGATTAGTTGAGCTTTCTCACAAAAAAACTCCTGCTGTTCATCATAGTAGCAGGGTGGCAAGTGGCGGCATCGGTCACAGTGTCACCAAAGCCGCAAATCAATAATAAAAAAAATGTTTTTTCAGGGGTCCGCCTCGCTCCAGACCAGGGCTCGTGTTCCCGCGCACAGGGCTCCAAATGTGACCACCGGTGCACATCAGAACGCGACCCTGTCTGCGGTACGAATGGACGGACTTACCTCAACAGATGTATGCTGCAGGTGGAAATTTGCAGGTAAGACTTCGAGAGGACATACGGAAAACCAGGTCGATAGTCTTGATTAGCTGAGAAGCGTCCTCTGTGAAATTCCGTCTAGATGGGTACCAGCGCAATGCAAGATTTTGCTATAGCTATAATGTCTTAACATTAGTGTGTTCCGGTATGAAGGGCACTGTAGCTATTGAAATAATTGGGCTTTTGAGACTGACCATCAAAAGGTCTGAAAGTGGACAAACGCTGTAGTAATGTTACACCAGCATAGTGCCAGATATTCTACACCAGTAATTCCTAAACATTACTGCGTTCTGGTATGAAGGACACTGTAGCTATTGAAATAATTGGGCTTTTGAAACTGACTATTAGAAAGTCTGAAAGTGGACAGACGCTGTAGCAGTGTTTCATCGATCTATGGGAATCAGAGTCCTGTGTAGCACAGTTCTGATCATAGATAGGCGTTATCTCTTTTCATTGACAGCGATAAAAATATCCTCTGTCCATTTCTATTACATAAAATTTACCCGTATACATTTCAATTAAATTCAATTAACCCATACAGCTCAATCGGCTCAATAATTTAGGCGTTACTAAGGAGTCATCCATCTCAACATATGAACATATGTAACAATGGATTCGTCTTGCACAAGACAGACAAGACTGGCATCATAGAGAAGTGGCCTTTACCCAACAGTGGGTGTTGCAGGCTGATTAAATAGATAGATATAGACATAAATGTATATACTCGCAAACTTCTAAGTACCTTTATAGTAGAAGCTAAATAAGCCTGCAAGCACGGATGAGAATTATTGCATGAATGTCAAGATAGGTAGACAGATTTGGCACAAACGAGTCATACAACTCCGTTTTTAGTATTATCCATGAAACGTTTTGAGCATACCAATCAAGTAGTCAGGTATTCCCAGAATTATATCACGACCCTCAATCTGGCATTGAGCCAGAGGTTTTGTTGAACCTGATAGTTACTACATTCAAGACAGAACTTGAGAAGATTCATGATCAAAATACTGCAAAACGAAGGGTTTCTTGGAACACCAGGGTCAATAACCTCCCAACAAGAACAAAGCAAAATAAAACAATAGAACAATAGTAGATTATGCACTATGGGGATAAAGCAGTGTCTTATGCCGCGGGTAGTATATTGAACCTCAGGGTTCAATATACTACCCGCGGCATAAGACACTGCTTTAAGGGGTCTCAGGGTTAGCTCAGGCTAACGAGGGATTCGCTCAGGAGTTATGACGCGTCCTGAGTGACGCGAGGGGTTCTAGCTACCCAAGACGAAGACAGGCTTTATCCCAGAGGAGCATACTCAACTTTTCACACCTTCTGCGAGGCAATAAAAAGCCAGGGCTCCAGCAGCGAACATGCACCGTCTTTTGTTTTACAATCTTTAAAGAAACGCCTTTATTTCTTTTTATGAGTTCTGCTTATGGTGGCCAGTTCGATTTTCGAACAAACCTTTTTACAATGCCATATGGGCGTTCTTTTACTCAGAGTTTTCGACGAATTTGACGTTCCAAATTCAAATCATATTACTACCCTTGGGAGTTTCATACAACTTTACCTCCCTAGGGAGGTAATGCTTTGCTTTACCTTGAGATAGCAGGATATGTAATTGGACATTTTCGAGCAGGTGGTGTGAAAAGTACCTATCAAAGAGGCCAAAGGGACAGTAAGCATTAACTTGAACGATATACACACTGAGAAGACCCGAAGAGACTAGTCCAAAAATGTTGAAGCAGTTAAAATCTTGTATAACATCTTTCCCTTTTTTGTTTCCAGGGTCGGCATCGGTCTGTCTCACTTGGGCGCGTGTAACAACATCAGTGCTCACAGGGAGAACTGCCCAGTCGACTGCTCCCAGGCTCCTCTGGACGGACCCATCTGCGGTTCTGATGGAAACGTGTACAAGAGCACATGTCAGATGAAGCTGCTAACTTGCGGGTGAGCTTTTCACTTGTTATGGAATCCTGGTACATTTGTTCACACTTTTCTAGCTATTTCAAATTGAATACTTAAACATCGATGAAATAATCTCGATAACTGTCCGCCTGTTTGTCATCTTGAATATTTGATTATGAGAAAATACTGCCAACATTTTATTTTATGGATTTCCTGGAAATCTTACAATCTTAGATAAAAAGGAGGAACGAACTCATTAACGAAAAGTTATGGCGGCAAGCTGATGACGTAAACAGGTTTTGTATCCGGAGATCTTTCGGTGGAAGTCAGCGAATCTGAGATGCTATCGAAATAGCTGTTTCGTGGGTAACTAATGTGTGCAAACGAATCTTGAAGATATTTTGAGGACCGACAATTTGCGTTAACATCAAAACAATTACAGACTTTGAGGTTTTTTTTATACATCGGTCCTGTCCAATTGTGAAATCATCTTGGAAGCCATTGACAGCCTAAAAGCCTGACTGTTTAGCTGGGCATATCTTTAAACGCATTGTTTGACGGCATCGTGCCTAATTTGGTATTGACCCTGCTTACAAAGCTTGGTGTTCCAGGTTCGATCCCCGGCTTAAGCTAATAATAGTGTGACAAACACAAATGTTTGTTCTCGGGTTTTGGATGTTTTGATGTCTTGTATGTCTCCATGACACCCGCAACACAAAGGATCCTAGTGCAGAGGTGCGAGTGAGTGTGTGAATGTTTCTTTAATGGCTTCTTTCATTTCCAGCCAAGGAGTGGTCCGCACCAGTAAGAAGCATTGTCAAACGACGCGCCATTGCAGAGAGTCTTGCTGGAGGGTTGCAAAGCCAACGTGTGGATCTGACGGAAAACTGTACGCCAACGCCTGTAGGATGAAAGCCACCAACTGTGGGTGAGTATCAGAAAAGCGGTCCTCGATGGTCCAGATGCTTATCGATATTATTTCTTATATACTTCATATATTTTCAAGTCAACAAGTGTCGAGACGAGCAAAGCTCTCTTCTGATGTAAGGGATTACGCAGGCCCATTAGCAAAACAGTGCTACACAGGCCGGAAACCGGAAAGTCCATTATTTTAATTCAAACATAATGTGTTTCTAACTCACGATTTTATCACGGTTTTAGTAGGTATATTTTATTTGGATTGTATTGTGAATTAATTCTATATATCCTTCGCTTATGTTTAACACATCAAAACCAAAAATATTTTAAAATATTTCGTGAGTAACATATTAGTTAAAATGGTAATGTGTCTGGCTTTTCTTCTACCTGAACGACATCAAATTAATAATGGTACCCTACCTTACATTAGAATACTTCAAAATAAAGTGGCCAAAATTAGTTTTTGAATTAGCAACCTTCCCACTGTCATGTCCACAGATGTCATGTCAATGTTCTCACTGTGTGAAAAATAGTCGTATTTCGTGTTACTAACCTCGCCTCTTAAGAAGTTTTAACTTCGTGTAGTCTTACACAACGCAAGCACACAACTGTTTTTTTATTGTCCATGTTCTTTCAGTAAGCACGTATTTGAAGTGCCAATGGCGTTCTGCGTGTCTCAAGAACGCACCTCCGGCGGAGAACCGTGCCCCACGGACTGCCTGGGTCAGAAGGAGAAGCTGGTGTGTGGGTCTGATGAGAGCATCTACCGGAACGAGTGTGAGATGAAGATGCTGAATTGTGGGTGAGTCCTTCATCTCCGTCTTGACATGAAATTCAGTGTTATATTTATTTAGCATTTTACCTTGAATCTTAATAAAAGCACGTTTTTATTTCTCATTATATTTTAAGCACGCACCTATATCTTTTTTACCCGACTGCCAAGGAAGGGTTATGTTTTTCGCGCGTATCTTGTATGTACATGTATGTAGTATGTACGTTACGTATGCTATGTATGTAAATTTATATTTATTAGCATGCAATGCAGACTACAGGATTAAATAGAGAAAATAGTTCTGCCTGTCCCCTTATTACTGACAGGACAGATATAACTATTTCAATTAATAAAAGTTTCATCTGTCACCCTGTTGCTGAAAGGGAGACATAACTTTTTTGGACCATATAAGATAAGATAAATTTATTTTCAACAAGATACTTATGCCATAAATACAATTTAGTATTTTAGATCTAGAGATAGTTAAATAAGATCACGAGATACAATTAATTTTCTTAAGTAGTTAGGTAGGTAGTAGGTTTTTAAATTATAGGCACATACAAACAGTTACAAAACTTTGCCTTCTGTGCTAGTTAAAAACTGTGTTACGGCAAGGCAAGCTTCACCCCCGCAAATGGTACGTATTATTATTATTATTATGAACACTACGTTAAATTTAGTTTTATACATCGTAGATTAGTCCGAGTGGTTATACACTAGCGTCTAAAAATCCATGGGTACAAAAGTTTATCAATAAAATGAGTTCATAAGTGAGTACATGTGTAACTATTAAGTAATGTAGGTACTAATACATATAGTACCAAGTACTAGTTAAGTACTAGTTCTAGGAAATCTTAATAATTAAATTAATACTATGTTAGTGTATGTGAGAAATATATCTATGTATGTACACACCTATGCTAGGTTAGTAACATAGTTTTATAATTAAGAAGGCTAGATTTATGATAGGTTAATTAAATGTAAGGGTTATACAGGATATGTTATTAATTAGTTGTATAATCGTTAAATTCAAACATTCATTCAAACATTCACACACTCACACCCCTGCACTAGGATTCCCTGTGTCGCAGGTGGTATGGACACATACAACACATCACAACATCCAAGACCCGAGAACAAACATTTGTGTTCGTCACAAATATTTGCCTCGGCCGGGGATCGAACCCGGAACACCAAGCTTCGTAGGCAGGGACACTACCAACTAAGCCACGGTGTCATCCATACATACATACATATATACGGTGTCGGGTTAAATAGGTATTATATATCTATATATGTATACGTATATGTATGTACTTATCTATGCTAGGTTAGTAACATAATTTTATAATTAAGAAGGCTAGATTTATGACAGGTTTAATTAAATGTTAGGGTTATACACGATATGTTATTAATTAGTTATATAATCGTTAAATAGGTATTTTATATTATAATTAGCAATAGGTTTTCCGTTTCATCATAGTCTAGTTTAGTTAGGAACTCGTCTAATAGACGTCCACAGGTTTATTTAGATTTGTCTTTCAGTGGTTGTACTTTACTTATTCGGTTATAAATAAGCGGTGCAAGGAAATATGCAAAACCCTGAGCAAATCTGGTCCTACATGCAGGAACTTTATAAACTTCATGAGGTCTTCTTGAATTCATAACGTTATTAATAGGATAGGCATGTTGTCGATTAACTATAATTTTCAAGATTAGTTGTCGTATGGTTAAAGCCTTAGTCTCTTTGTATAGGTTATAAGTAGGGTATCTGTATGGCTTAAAGTGGAGGACTTTCAGGATCGATCGTGTTCTCTCAAGTCTTATTAAATAGCTTTTGGCCGCACCTCCCCAAGCAGCGATACCATAGTTAAGAATTGATTGGCAAAGCGTCAGGTACACTGTTTTATTAGTAGTCTCATCTTTGAGATGTCAATTTTTTTTGAAAATAGGAATTAGTTTGCGAGCACGAGATCTGAGTGTATCAATTTGTGGTTTCCAATTAACGTTTTTATCTATATTAATACCGAGATATTTGATGCTGTCTGTAGATGATAGAGTATAGCAATCACAGATTTTCGTATTTTCAATGGAGCAGCAGTGGGCCTTTATACAGAAATCTGGGTTTGGCTGGTGATTGTTGTAAATAGAAAAAGTCATGTATTTTGTTTTGGATAGGTTTAAGGTAAGTAAATTGTTGTTAAGCCAGAGAGCTATTTTACGCATGCCATGTTCGTGCATCCTCCCATGTTGATCCATTGAATAATATTACTGTATCATCAGCAAAAGACGTTATTTTAGCATTCATAAGATTCATATCACATAAATTATTTAGTTATACCAGGAATAAAGTCGGTCCTAGAACAGATCCCTGTGGAACTCCAAATTTAACTGGTTGCTTGGAGCTATATAAGGTTTCTATCTTTACCATCTGGTACCGGTCAGACAGATAATCTTTTAATAGGTCTAACGGGAGACCACGGACCCCAACAGACTCTAACTTGCGCAGTAGAAGAGGAACAGAAACTGTATCAAAGGCCTTGGCCAAATCCAAGAAAACCCCGATACATTTGTCTTTACTGTCAAGAGACTTGACAATATACGTAATAACTCTCTCGATTGCATCAATAGTCGATCGTTTGCCTCTAAACCCATATTGGTTATTTGACAGAATACCTTTCGTTTCTAGATATTTAACCAATCTAGTGTTGATAAGCTTTTTTTAAGGATTTTGGCCAGAGTTGGTAGAAGAGATATGGGGCGATAGTTAGTCATACTGTCAGTGTTCCCCGATTTAAAAATAGGAATATGTCACCCATATATGTAACAGAGCAGGGTGACAGATGGGAATAATTAATCTTGTTTTTTTTTTATAATACAAGATCCATATACGCAGAGCCGCAGTTTTTAGGTACCTACGTATTGTGTAAATACTTATAGTCAAAAAAAATAAATAGATATAAAATGTTTAAAATACTAGTTCCTCAAAATCTCATCAAATTCTCCTTCCAGGGTCAGTAACCGCAAGATCGTGAAGAAGGTAGACATGGAGAAGTGTCGCTCTAAGATGAGCAAGTGCATGAAAGTGAAGTGCCCCACTGAATTCGACCCTGTCTGCGGGACTGATGCTACAGTTTACACCAACCCTTGCCATTTGAAGGTTGCTACTTGCCTGTAAGTATTCATCCCCTTTAGATACAGATAGTGCCATAGATAACTATCCCCCTTGTTTGTCATATTTTTTTCCAAATACGCATTCCAATTATTATTATTTTCAATTAATTTTAGTCAGATGACCTATCCAAGTCCTAACTGTTTACGGTTAGACAACGTTGTGTGAAATGTCCAAACATTATTATTTATTCTAAAACTTCATTTAGTATTTTTTTATTTGCCACTGGGAAATTTTCACGGTGCTTCTGACTGTACTTTAGTGGTATGATAAACAGCGGTGGCGAATCCCTACTAAAAATATTAAAATATTTTGAGTGGTGGCAAATCACTACAACTTATTTGCGGTGGTGAATCCCTACAGTGGCAAATCCGAAGTAACACGCACAAGATACCCAGCTTCAAATTCCTTCAAAATGAATAAAATTATGATTAGGCTTACATTTATTTTTGAAGCAAAACGTACGCCTGTACGCCGTACGCCGCGGCGGCGTTTTAAATAAATTTGAAGCTGGGTGTCTTATCTATAACGCTGTCTGTACAGGGCAGGAGTCAGGAGAAGAAAATTGTTCTGGCTTCGGTATAGTTTTTTTTTATGAAAAATGACGAGATAAGCTAAGCGCACTCCTGTTACGGATCACGCCTGTCTATTACCAGGACAATGCTACGCAGGACTTTGATTTTCATAGACCATAATTGACAACAATGGTATTTTGATATCAGTCTCGCTTAAGGCCCGGTAATTTCACTGGTTACAATGCTGTTCAAACCGATCATCTGGCAATGTGATTCCCATCTTGAATGAATTATACAGGGAACACCTTTCAACGGCTGCTTTTTGAATTCTAGGAAAGGAGTCCAGCTAGCTCACTTCGGAAACTGCACGCTGCTTCCACGGCTGCAGACTGATTGTCCTGAGAATTGTGACAACGCGGTGGAACAACCCATGTGTGGCTCCGATGGAAACGTTTACAAGTAAGCTTACTCTTTGAATGTTATGTTAGCTTGGTACATCTTCATTGAAGATCTGATACTACTGGCTGGTTAACTAGATATTAACTTCTATCAGTCTGGTCCATATCATGAAATTTGATGATGTTATTATGCTTGACTAAATTTTATTGGTAAACCAAGGTTTGTAGTTCATATTAGGTTTCGGAAACAAAACTGAACCTACAACACTTCATCGAAGTACGCTTCTGTTTCTGAATAAAATAAACAAGATTTTTAATTCGTCAATGTTTACGAATTAAAAGAATAACAAAGCACTTTCTGTGTCAAACAATTTAAAGATTATCTACATAGGTACAGTCGGCTCTATAATTGTCTTTACACCCAGCTTACGCCGGTTTTCTCCTGTGAATAAACCACTCACACAAACACATCATGTTTGTGTGTGAATAAACTACTGATGTGAATAAACCACTTAAGATATACCTACCCCTAATATGTATATGTCGCAGGCATATTGTATAACTCGGCATTTTACAAACGGCGTCGTCTGTTTACCAACGCTCGCTGTTTTGTAATATGCCGAAGGCAAATTGTAAATTGCCTCGGCATTTTGTAATATGCCACAGCATTGGTGGACCATTCAAATGCCGTTTGTAAAATGACATAAAAAACACTAAGGTGTCCATGGAATCTGGTGCTCTTAAAGGACACGACCGTTGAGCAAGAGGTTAGAATGATTAAAATTTCGATTTAGGTAAAAGTTGGGTGACGGTAGGTTATTAAGTTTTCTTTTGAGTGCCTACACAGCACAGCTTAATGACAGAAAACCATCTAGGGTTGATGACGGTAGGTTATTAGGTTTAATTTTGTGCCTGCACGCGAGGGAAGCGAGCGTGCACAGTTTAATGACAGAAAATCATCATAGGCAAAAAAGTACTTACTACTTTTTGTATCATGGTCACCCTACAATTTCAACTAATGTCGAATTGAACGGGTTGTCAATTTGCCTTCGGCATATTGCAAAACAGCGAGCGTTTGTAAACGGACGACGCCGTTTGTAAAATGCTGAGTTATACAATATGCTTGCGACATATATACCACAAGTAGTTTAATCACAAAAGAACATCGGCGTAAGCTGGGTGTAAAGACAATTAAAGAGCCGACTGTACCTTATTAAAAATACCAGTAAGGACCGCTGATGGGCCGAACGCAGCCACAAGCGGCCTATCAGCGTCTCCTGCCATACTGGTCTCTTTAATAAAGTAGATAGTTTTAAAATTGTTTTAAACTGAGATTGCTCAGCCGCTCGCTGCCATCCAAGTAGGAATTGAGCCTAAGGGTAATCCTCAAGGCAAATTTCCATACATAGTGTTTCAAACAAATACTCAAAAAGTACGCCGTATTATAGTAATTTCTTCACACTATTCGTTTTGTCTATGTTTTCCGATTGTGTCAACAAAAATTAGTAAGGTTTCATACTTTAATTTAGATTTAATACGTGTTTTTAAATTAGTAACCTCCATGTCTGTGTATCGTTCTATGTATATTCTATAGTTATATTCTCAACTCCTCTTCCAGATCAGAATGCGAGCTGAGCCGCCTGACCTGCGGCCAGCACGTGGTGGCAGTCTCCGCGTCCCACTGCCGCACCACGGCGCTCTGCCACGAGCAGTGCCCCGACACCCCCGCCTTCGTCTGCGGCTCCGACAACCGCTTCTACAAGAACGAGTGTATCATGAAGAAGGAGAATTGCGGGTATGTTTCTATGAGCTACTCAGTCTTCTTTATCTTCTTTATCAGTTTTAAATGTTCTTTAATCTATGAAGTCTTCCACTACTACACATAAGTATCTCATCACCTCTCTCACTTATCCCACACTTAGATAGGGTCGGCACAACATGTCTTCTTTTTCTATTTGTGTCTATCAGCCGTCATCTCTGTAGGTATTTACTTACACCTGCTCTTCCACACAGTCCATCCATTGTTTATTTGGTCTTTCTCTTCTCGTAAATCTACTCTACTTTCATATTTAACACTCTTCGTGACATGGCATTCATCCCTCCACATCACATGTCCTTAAACTACACATATGTAGGTGTCTCCCAAGGAATGTCCATAAACACAATCTTAGGGTAGTTTTCTTCACTATCTGCCAGTTATATGGCGCCGATTGTGGCTTTAGCAATTTTCCTTCAGTTGTTTTATACATATAGTTAACAATTTTCATCGTTCTTACTAGATTGGATTATAGTCTCAACAGATTTTTGATTCTTGTCAGACGGCAGTGACAGACCAATACCAATGCTAATGACGACTCTTTCCACCTTTACATGATAAATCTGCCTGTGTGTTATCTGTTAGTCAATAAATCTATCAGGACAAAGCCTATACATTTTATCTTCTTTCAGCAAGCACGTGTTCGTGGTGCCCCTAAAGCGCTGCCTGTCCCGCTTCCAGTACTCGGGCTGCGCGCGCGTGTGCCCCCCTGAGTACGACCCTGTGTGCGGCACTGACGACAAGACATACTCCAACAAGTGCTTCCTGGAGATGGAGAACTGCCGCTCCAGGTAAGGACCCCTTCACACAGTCAAGTTAATATAATCGAGGGTTCCCATCGAGGAACACTCAAACGAGTAACAGTTTTTCTCGATGGGATTTTTTTTCCCATCAAGTAACACCCCGAGTAACACAGGGTTGTTACTCATTGGGAAAAAAATGATGAGATTTTTAATAAATTATTAGATAATGTTGTTACTCCATGGGAATAAAGTATCACACTTGATTATTTTTAAAGATGGTGTAGGTAATATTTCTGACTCGTTAACTGGTGTCTTTAATCACAACACGGATGGTAGAGTGGAAAATGTGTTGGACTGCCACCTCGGTATTGTGGGTTCAATTCCCGCTTCAGGACAAATATTGTGTAATGAACACCGATGTTTATTCTGAGTTTGGGTGTTTTCTAAGTATGTATTAATTTACAAAAAAAAAGGTATATAAGTATACTTTTTTAACTACAAGCTCTGCTTAGTTTGGGGCTAGATGGCGTTGTGTAAAATGTCCAAAATATTTATTATTATTATTTATTTATCTTTTCCAGGAGTCTCGTTTCATTGAAGTACCTCGGCACATGCACGGATCCAATAGCAGAGGAACCCAAAAACTACTTATATCGATAAGAATCGATTCCAGTCATTCGAATTCATCACTTATCGAATTTTTAATCGGGACAAGTCCCGCTAGTGCCAACTCTATTTAGATTAAAATAAGTGACCAATAATGAAATTTCGTCTTCCAAATATCTTACAGTTTTAGTAATATGAGCGTAAGTTTAGGTAAGTGTAGAGTTTGCTGGGAAAGAGATTGGAAAGGGTAAAACTAGCACGTTATATAAAAAATGAGCGAGCCCTAAAAGTAGTCGCATTATGATGTGTAACATCTGACATCTCATTTAAATTTGGAAGGATTATATTTATATTAGGTACTCTCTGATCTGACGGCTAACTTCCCGTTACATACTTCCGTTGCGTTTCACGAAATCATGTTAACATTGACAGGAAGCGAGAGGTAAGATGTTACACATTGAAAAGCAATATCAAATCATTTTCTTATAAATTGACAGAAAGAGGGAGGAAAGATGTTACACATCAAAAATCAAAGTCAAATCATCTTCTTATTTACAAAAAAGATCAGTGCAAATTTTTTTCAAACTCTTCACTAGTACCTACACAAAAATGTATCTTCTCTCTTCGAGTAGGTAAACTGAAAGTAGAATCCTAAATTCATAGAAACAAGTTTTAGTAACGCTCATATTATTTAAGAACTTTTTAAAATGTCTCTGTCTTTATGTAGTAATCGATCTAGGTATTTTTTTTTTTTCAAAAATCTATCTTATAATAAAGCATAGCGAACCACTACAATCTATATTACAACATTTACAAAAGGAAACAATTGGGACACCCATATACCATTGCAAACGATCTATAGGTAGCTCAACTACTCCAACTCGATACCGATATACTTAATTATATTTCACGTTATCTTACACTAAGCTTTGATAATATTTGTCGTTTTAAAAAGCTTAGTTTTGAATCAGTACAAAAACCAAGATGGCGGACAGAAATTCAATAAAGGTCGACTACGCATTTATTTAAACTTACTTATTAGTAACGAATTTAGTGATTTAGATTTAATGTTTGTCTGTTTATTTATTTCTATTTATTCTGTCGTAGTTTAAGTGATAATGTAAATATTTAGCGAATTTTGCAAGATGATGTTATTTATTTTTGCGTGTAGTTTTAATATTTACGATGTCTAATATATGTATAACGTAAATAGATTAAAAGTTATGATGGTTTAAGCTATAAGTTATACTTTTGTTAACTTTTGGTGAATATTAATTTGAAATTTGACATAATTTTTCGTATTTCCTACCTATTTCACACTAATACTCAATTCTCCTGCTAAAATAACGATAGGAAAATGGTTATTGTTATATTTAACATTTTATCATTCTATAATGCCGTATTTCTACCATATAATAAATTTAATTGAACAATTTTAGACATGTTCATTTTATTTGACACACTCTTCCTATACACTCCACAACTTAAAAGTTTTTATCGTTTTTGTAACAAATTACTTTCCTATGACCAAAACAAATGATAACGCCTCATGCTACTGATACTCGCAAGAAAACATTGAGCGTTATGCCTAGATCACACGTACCGAATACTACAGGTAAATATAGCGCCGAGTGTTTGGCTGAGCGATGATGTAAGTTTTCACTGTCTCGGTCGAGTAACATTTTACTGTCTCGGCTGAGTACTCGGTACGTGTGATCTAGGCATAAACGCCGGTATCGGTCACGCAACAAGAGTTGGCGCTGTCAAAGTACTCACACTAATGCAATTTCTACACTTTGACTTTAGGATGATAATTTTGACAGGTCACAATAGATACAGCGCGCTCATATTCACAGTCACTACACAAGCTCTCGTGTGAATGTGTTGTTCATGCCAACTCTCGCTGTGCGACACTAGATGGCGATTGTGAATGATTTCAATCGAATAATTCGATTGTTAAGTAAATCCAACTAATTCGATAACCAATTCAAGATAACCACTAACCGCGAACCGCTAGTATATTCGAAACTCTGCAAATGAATCAAATAGCAAACAATAAATTTCAAACATAATAAAACACTAAAACTTAAATAGATCAAAACTTAAACCTTCGATTCAGCTTCATTGGAAACCTTTATAACCATAATGTAGTGTTTACATAGGAAAATCCGAAACTTAAATGAATTAGTAGGTTGATAGCGGTTAAATACACGGAAGGAAAACTGAAACCCTTCATAGCCTAAAGAAGAGATAATACAAGATGAGGCTAAATAAACTCAAGAAATACCTTTTTTGTGTAAACATGACGAGACGAACTAAGCACTCTCCTGATGGTAAAAGATCACGCGTGCTCATAACCGTTGAAACGTCTCGTTACCCATAATAGACATTTGTCAAAACGAAGGGCACCCTCTATTTTTTATAATTTTTTGATTTAACGGTTCACAATGATACTTTTACCGGTAGCTAGGTCATTGGGAGTAACATTGTTATGTAGATTAGTAGCTTGAACCGTCTTATTCAGAGAAATAATCTCTCCATTACTTGACACTGGCTATATACCTTGTGAAGTCAAAACCGAAGAACTTAGGTTCTTCGAAAAAAAAAACCTATTCATAATGTTTATGTTTGAGAAAGTGTTCATGCCACTTGACATCCGGCACGCGCAAAAAAAACGTAAAAATTAACGAAATAAATAAATCATTTTTCTCAAAACACTTCTCATCAGTACTGTCGAAGGGTATAAAATTAGTATAACATAAGAGTGTACGAACCTTTCAATCGATAACCAGAACAGTGCTACACAGGACTTTGATTCACATAGATATATGAAAACTGGCTGGTTGAAAAATGTTTCTATTCAGTAAACGAATTTTTTAATGACAGGGACACACAAACATATAGGGACATAAACTTAATTTGTATAAACTCATATGGACATACATGTATCTAAACTCTCTTTTCGATTAAATAATTGCATAATAATATTATAAAATTTGCTCACCTCAAACTAAAGGTAGAACATACTTAGGAAACCAATTTATATATATTATTGTACTTGTGTTTTGGCAAATAAATTTCCTTTATCTTAATCTTTATGCCGGTGCAACACTGTTAAAGCGCTCGTCCACATTAAGACATTTTGATGCTCAGTTCTCGAAAGCCCAGTAATTTCACCGTGAAGCCATGTTGGCCGGGTGGCAGGTGACACGATAAGAAGTAGTAATTTCACAAGTTACAGTGCCCTTCAAACCGGAACACAGTTATGCTTACACTTTACTGTTTCACTGCTGAATATCTAGAAATATGTTGGTACCCATCTAGAGGGCATTCTGCAGGGGACTCCTCCCAAGCAACAGTGAAGTTCGTTCCCAAGTGGCGGTTATTTGATTTATCAATACATATGGAGGATTTTCCAGTTACTTTATCAGTAAGAATATAAATCTTGTAAAGCTTATATAAATACAGTGTTATATTAAAATGAACGGCGCGCGCTATTTAATTACATTCAAAATGTTGTCGCCGGAAGACGTAACACCGTCGCCTAAGTAGTTTCGTAGATTCGGTGAATGATACACGCGTTGTAATAAAATTATATAAAAATGTAAACCTTAAATTAATATAATAAAAAAGGGTGGAAATAAAAATATACTTAAACATTTAGCAACGAAAAGACTGCTGTGTTTGTGTATTAATTCTGTGACAAACAACATTATAATGAACAAGAGTGTTAGGTATTATATGATTTTCAAAGAGGGGAGTAGAATAAACCAAATAATATGTGCCATATTGAGTAAGTACCTATTACCTTATTAAAAACACAATAATTTTAATACCTTTACTCAGTGAAGGAAAAAAACATAGAATTGGTCCTAGCGCCCAAAAATACTTCAACGACAATCGAGCCGGGGTAGGTGGGGCTTACATATTGAGCCGCGCACGAGTTTAGTTTGCCCGCAGCCGGCAATGGCGGCGTTCGCGTGAAATTATTTTTACAGACACCAAAAATGCCATCTTGTGCCGTAAAATGGTGTGTCAGTCGGTCCGATATACATCACAAGAGTGTTGGGATAAGGTTTTATTTGTAATTACCTCGTTTAATCGCCTATATTCATGTTTTTTTGATGAAAGTTATTCCTATACATTTTCTATGGGGACGGTGCTATTCCGAATGTAGCCATGTGAATTTATGTATTTTTCTACGCAACACTTGATGACTCGAATAATGTTAAGTAGGTAACTACCTACCTGATTTTTATGGGGATGGCGTTATGCAAAATGCAGGATGCGGCAAGCCAAAGACAGGGCGCATTGGCGCACATTTAAAGAGGTTTACGTCCAGCAGTGGAATGCAGATTTTGGTGTAACGTCACATAGTCTATTAGCAGAGGACAAACGAGACGCTTCTAACGATACTTCATTTGTCAAATTATGATAAGTAGTTTGGAAGATATGAGCGAACAGATGAACGTACAAATCATAACCCTCCTTTTGCTTCGCCGTAGTCGAGTAATTTGTAAAAAGAATCTACTAATGATGGTAATGATGAGTAAAGAACCATTAGATTTTATTTGTGGAGATTTATTTTACATTAAATACAGTATCAAACTACTGACAATTTTTTGCATTGCACCTTACGGATAAATCATCCAGGGGGCGCGTGACGAAATCTGCGTTTCATACACTAAACGTCATAAGAGTCCTGACGTTGACACAGCAAAACCAACCCAATCTCGTACACAATAAGGTCGACTCTTAATTGTTACCATAGACAGTGACCGAGTTTGGGGAAGTCCCGAGTAGGACGGACAACGCGCGAAGTTCATTCGTGTTTATGGTTTGAGATTCCAGCCGAGTTTCTTTGAAGGAATTATTCCATGTTTTATCTGCGTTCACTGCCTTTACTTTTATATGTATTGAGTTAAGATATTTCAAGCAAAGTATTTTTTCATAGAACAGGTTGTATGTACTTATATAGAAATAGAGCTATATTTCATGATGGATGGTTATAATGAAAATGTTGGTATACGATCTATATTTCATTATCAATTTATATAGGTATATAAAAAAATACTTGATCCTGATTGACTGACTGACCTACAACGTACAGTGAGTACTAGGAAAGGAATTTTGAAAATACATAACGCCAGCGAAGCCAACCTCATTTAAAGATATACCCCTACCAATGTTTAAACGAAGGCTGATAAAATGGCTAGCTGAAAACTGTTTCTATAACTTAAAGGAATTTATGAATCATACTGCAAAATAAAATATAATATATACAAAAGTTAGCAAAAAAGTAGGCAGATTGATGTGCTAGTGTATTGTGCTGTGTAATATTATTATAGTTAAGTAGTAAGTATCGTTAAAATTTAAATTCACTTTGACATTTAAATACCATTTAATAGTATTATATTCATTCACTGTAACTCGCACACCATAAATGGTAGAACATAAGGCACTAATAATATTCTTTAGCTTAGCTTCAGCTAGTCATCATATAAGCCTCTAGACTTCCACTGGTGGTGACATAGGCCTCAGTGGACCCAGATGCAGCGATTACTCTTGCTTATTATATGGTTATTTAATTTATGTCATCGTAACAGTTAACTTACCCGTTTTCGCGTACGGCGCCAGCATAGGATGGATGTCACCAATGACCTTGCTACTGCAGTCAGAAAATTCTCCCAGAGAGACGCCACTCACGGATTTTGAGGTAAGAAAGAGTTTGAAAAAGATGAGAAGAGAGCTCTACCCATAGAAGTATTAAAGTATAGAAACACAATATAGTACATTGAAAATGCGACTAAGAAAAGGGAGTCACATTGGCTAACTTCTAGTAAATTTTGGTCCGATGCTAATTTTCGAAAAAGAGAAGTAACAGGGCTAAATAACTATTATATGTTAAAACTACTAGGATTTTTATTGTCAATAAAACTACATCGTAAAAAGTAACAAACATTATTTGAAAATAGAGATATGTTATTTTTATTGTTCGGGAAGTTTGAAAATTTTCGGTCCTATATACCGCATCCATTTTGGTTTGGTGCTGTCCATCTCGTTCTATAGGAACACCGTTCATCTATGGCTCTACCAAGCTCTACTAAGGTACAGACAGCGTCATAGATAAGTATCCCCTTTGCATTATAATACTCAGCTTCAAATCTCTTTAAATCACTGCCGCGATGAATGGAGAAGTTTTGCCTTTAAAAAAATAGATTATTTAGTATAACTGTATGTAAGCCTAAAAATAATTTTATGTATTACAATTTTATGAAAGGATTTATAGCTAAGTGTCTTGTGCAAGGGGGATACTTATCTCTGACACGTAAGAAGTCTTGTCTCAATACCAAAAAAAAAATACCTAGGCGAAAGACAGGGAAAACAGTTTTACCTTATTTCGCTTGAGTTAAATATAAAATATAGATATAATTTGGTACTTCTAAAACATTTCGTAAGGTTGTAGTAACACATTCACCGCTCCATTTATTGAAATATATACTCAGTCAAGTCTTCAAAAATATAAAAATGTACAAACGAGATATCGGCGTGCGGGATTCTGGGCATTAAGACCTATTTACTCTCCTAGCCTAGAGTAGGCCTGTGTACCAGCAGTATGAATATTAAAGGCTGATGATAGGTACTATATCCCAGGTGTCGGTGATGGGAGCAGCAGCCTACCTGACCTGCGTACCGGCAGACTTCCTCATGGCGTGGATGGGAGATAAGTACGGAAGGAAAGCCTCTCTACTCTTCATGTCCACCATCGCTGCGGTAAGACATTATATTTAATCAGTTTTTACAAAAGCATACTAATACCGACTTCAAATGGACTGTTTTAGTGACCGTAAATACTAATGAAAAGTCACAGGAACGCAAAAGTTTCTGACAAAGCGGTAAACCCGGCAGCTGTGTATACCTTCTGCCATACTTATTTGCTTACCATATTTAAATAATCATTGTGTTTGTAAGTCCGTAGGTAATCTGTTATTTTGTTTTTATGTATTGTAATCTTCTACGAGTATATGTTAATTTTTTGCGTCGTGTGCTGTCGTTGCATGTCACATTTTTTTTTATCAGCTTATGTTGTCCCATTGTCAGGCAATTTGGTTCAGTAGTTGATTTTAAATTCAAATTACATGGTTAAAAGATGTCGCCGAAGAAAACGAAATTGCTAATTTTGAAATTAAATGAAATAGAATACAAAACAAACAAACATTCAAACATTCACACACTCACACCTCTGCACTAGGATTCCCTGTGTTGCAGGTGGCATGGACACATACAACACATCACAACATCCAAGACCCGAGAACAAACATTTGTGTTCGTCACAAATATTTGCCCCGGCCGGGGATCGAACCCGGAACACTAAGCTTCGTAGGCAGGGTCACTACCAACTAAGCCACGGTGTCGACAATTTTTTTATTTTATTTTTAAGTATTGTAATCTTCTATATAGGTATATTTTCTTTTGAGTCCTATGTTGTCGTTGAATGTCAGAATAAATTATTTCATATTGTGGGGGACTTATAGGTGCTGGTAAAAAATGAAAATTAAAATATCGAAGGACCTTAATGATACAAAGAATCTTGCTCAGCCGACACAGGGTAGATAAAGTGTAGCCACCTACCTCTGCCACTTCCACTCGACACTCCTGATGCAGACCAGCTAAGCACGGCTTCAGCAGTCCAATCCAGAGTAGTGTGATGGTAGCTACCAAGTCAATCAACACGACAACACAAGCACAGTCACTGAGAACGTCTCACGCGGCAGGCGATGAATGAATACGTGTGGTGTATGCGACAACCAAAGGGCAACTGGTTGTTAGGCTCTAGCCGCCGGTAGTAGGTTGCGCGGCGAGCAGGCTTGCCGATCCAACATTTCGGAAATGACGGTAGTCGTAGAAAAGGCGGATGACAAACAAATTATCCTACCCTGCATTTCTAAACTGAGCAAAGATCGAACACATATAATTTATAAGTACGCAATTTATTTTTCTTTCTCCAACGTGATTTTCTCAATTTTTAGTTTATAAACTAAGCTTCTGAACAGATTCTATGTATAATCATCACTGTGTCCCTGTTGGAAGAACACTGTTAGTGAGCTAGTGACATTGCTGGACAAGATTGATCATCAAAATATCTCAAAGTGGACGAGCGTTATATCAGTGTAGCACATCTAAGTCTCATCTAAGTCTAAGTGAATCAAAATCCTGTGTATCACAGTTTTAGTTTTGGCCTCTTACCATCAGGAGAACGCCTAGCTCATCCCCTCACTAGTAAACTTCACCAATACATTAGTTTTAAAATTGTTCACTTAAAAACCATTCTGCAGGCTGCTTGGATCATTAAGCTGTCATCGATGGAGACCTGGGCCTTCGTGACCGCCCGCGCGCTAATGGGCATTCCCATGGCAGCCGCCTACGTCACCTGTCCGCTCTACACCAAGGAGATCAGTGAGAACTGCATCCGGGGGCTCCTGGGTTCCATGGTGAGGTGATCTGCCCAAGAGGGTTAACTCCGTTATTGCCCGCGCGCTATTAAGTATCCCTATGGCAGTTGCTTATGTCACCTGCCAGCTCTACACCAAGGAGAGGCCTGTAGCTGGCCTGTAGCCAACCTGTAGCTAGCTTGTAGCCACCATGTAGCCGCCCTATAAACGCCCTGTAGCCACTCTGTAGCCGCCCTGTAGCTACCCTGTAGACGCCCTGTAGAAGCATAACTAATCAATGCACAGTTTTAATCATTCCATTTAACCACCACATTATTAATGTTAATTTAACATTCAAAATTATATTTCCTTTTATGTTCGTAGTTAGTCCTTTTCCACACAAGCGGAAACCTCTTCTTATACGTGATCGGGGATCTAATGGCATACAGACCGGTCCTGTGGGTTTGCCTGTCGCTGCCTGTGTTCCATCTCGTCCTCTTCATTATGATGCCAGAGTCGCCATCTTACCTCGTCACGAAGGGGAAACTGGACGTAAGTGCTCTTCTATAACTTCTACCACTTCAATTTCCTTTTCTTCTTTTTTATCTTCGACTTATTTTTTGATTCTCATTCTTCATCTTCATCTTGGTAGTTCTGGTCCTGTTTTTAATTTATTGGTATGCCTCAGCTTAGAATCAGCATTTAAATTCCTAATTTCCAAGTCTCTATAAATTAAGATTTGAAAATAAGGAATTTATTTATGAATATCTTAAGATGACAACCATGATAAGTATCATGAATATGATGATAATAATAGTAATGGCGATGATGATAATAATGATAATGATGTCGTCAGGAAGCAAAGAGGGTCCTGGCGTGGCTGCGGTGCAAGCAAGCGGACGACTTGACGGTAGTCAACGAACTGGACGACATCAGGAGAGAACAGAAACATGACGAGGAGAGCAGCAGATTCGTGCTGAAAGCTATACGTGAGTGTAGTTCTACGTTTTTACCCGATTATAAGCCGTGCTGGTCGAGTGGGAGGTGCCTTGACTTTCGATCTGAAGGTCGTGGGTTCGAACCTGGTGGTACACCAATGGATTTTTCTGTTTCAAAAATCAATGTGTGCATTAAAACACGTGCTTAACGGTAAAAGGAAATTACAAAAATATATACAATCATACGTTTATTTTCAAAGAGTTTGGATATAGGTACCTATAATAGAGATAATCATAGGAAACTTCAAAGAAAGTCCCACAATTGTTATGTGGGACATAATTATCCAACCAAGTGTATTGTTAAATGGTTCTGTCGCTTTCCATCTACATTGACTATCTTTCAAATTTAATCTCATAAAATGTCATTGTTTTTGTTTATTTTTCAACGGGGTTTTGGATGTTTTATATTGTTTAAAACGTATTGAACTATTGTAAATAGTGAAATAAATATGTGAAATGTCGAATTGTGTCCTCGTATTATGCCAGGCCTCCGCAAGTATCATGAAAAATCAAGAGAACCTGAATTTTCACCGGTAAGTATCTATTTGTGTATGTACTCATTAATAACCCATACTAAACACATAATTATTGCGTAGATACATTGAATAACGTCCAATAAGTATAGAAATATGAAGAATCGGCGTTTTTCATGCTAAAATCATGAATAAATCGAGGCTATGATATACTAACTAGGGATGTCATAAAACGTAAAAAGATTTGTCGATAAGGCTATGCAGACACGACGAGTATACCTTGTAAGATTTTCAGAATAAAGTGAGCCATGAGGGATCCCGTAGCTGACCCATCTCACTTAAACACACTCACACTCTTTGTATTTTGTTCGATTCATATTTTATTTATTAATATTATATATTTGCCGTCCTGCCTACTGTATCATGGTTAAACAGAATATCTATGTGTTCAACCATGATAGTGTAATATACAAAAAAAGAGAGCTTCAAAATAATCACGGAAAATATTACGTTTACACTATTAATATTTCAGGGTGTCTCTTTGGCGTCCAATAACGATCGGCAAGAGGTAAAATGTTCTTCCGGCTATTCTTCAACTTGAACCAAATGCAATGCTCGTGAAGCTAACGGTCAGTACAGTACTGTACTTAAAATTGCGTGTTATAGGTATATTATAATTACATGAACTATAAATTAAAAATATAATGTGTTTCAGGATATCCCTTTCATCAACGTACCTAAGCCAGGACCTTCGGATACTACAGAAATAAGTTCATCAGTGTTTTCAGACGTACCACCGAAGAACACTAGCGTAGAATGTACAGAATGTGCAGTGTGAGATGGTCGATAAAAATCTAGCCTACTCCAGTTTGCTAAAAATTAACTGTTTCAGACAGCGTACGAAAAGCCTTGAAAAAAAAGTACTGATAAAGTATACCAAGAAAATATAATAATTATAAATAAAGTTAAGGAAAATAAATTAATAGAAATATATGTAGCAAAAGAGTCTTCGCCACATGCGTATAGCATTGAGTTAAAAATACTTGATAAATTAACACTTCCACCATCAATATGTGATCGTCAACGTTATGCTTATCACAATGACGGGAAAAGTACTCAATACTCAATAAATTTATTGTCTTCACATAGTAAAATACTTACAAAAAACCAACAAAGTGGTAGAATCGCATGTAAGCCCTTTCGGGGGACTAATCTATAGGTAGGGGGCAGGCAGAACAAGGTTTAGCTGAAAAAAGTGTTAAGCTCAGGTGTTAACTTTTGTTAAGTATACATTTTGTAATGTACTCATTTTTCTGTGTATGTTGTATATTATTTTATCAAATAAAAAAATGTCATCTTAATTCGTGGTTTTTACAAAGTTCAAGGTTCCTTTAATCCAGAGTGAATCTAGATAACGTTATCATAGTCACGAACTTTAAGTTGTTAGGATTGATATATCGATATCGGTATCGGATCATCGATCTCTTAATATCGATATCGATATTTTATGACTTGGACATCTCTGTGGCTCAACGTGTGACAGATGCCCCCTATATTATGACGTACGACAAATGCATGTTTTGTCTCGTTTTATCTAGTGCATAAAGTGGTATGCGCAAAGAAGATAGCGAATTTGTCAAATTTAGGAGGGATTCTATTTACTTCGTTCTTCTGAGTTTATTTTCATAAGACTGCCATAGAACAAAAATAAAGTGTCAGAAATCCAATATGGCGATAATATTTGGCAATGGGTTTTTCAGTTTTTATAAACTTTATCAGTCACTTTCTTGTTTTTCTGTCTGTCGTTCCGGGTGGAATCTTACAATTCATTTTCAAAATCGTAGTTTTATTGCGTGGTTTTCTTCTTTTTCGGGATACTACCTGTACCTATAGAATAAAAAAACATTTAAATCGAAATATAACATAAGTGGTTTTCATAAGATAAGAGCCTAAACAACGTATGTGTTCAATCAAGGCAATAAATATGTGGCAGATCAAGGCCTTTTCAATTGATTCGCATTAAGATGTCAAATCATTGTGTTATTGTTTTTATGAAGATAGAAGATATTGTTTTTAAAGTGTATGTCAAATAAAATGCAAATATAATTTAAAACTAGTTCTTCTTCGATCAGTCAGTCAGGACGAAGTCTTTTATACACCACAAGTTCTTAATACCCAGAAAAAAGCGCATAATCAGACAATTACTACAACAGGTTACTGAACACAGATGGCAAAAAACTTAAAAAATTAAGTACATACTTATTTTTTTTTCATAATAAATTTGATAAAAATTTCTATGGCCTTGCGTCAACCGTTACGTATAGTTGATAATTCGGGTATCTAGCTCTAACCAGCTCGCAAAAGCTGGGCTCGGGCGCCGCACTCGCCCCGCTGCCACTCTGTCTTCTTCTTCTTCGTGTCACTAGTTCTTTCGAACCAGTGTGGTGAAAGGATTTCAAGTGCGCCTCGAAGAGGCTCCTTTCGTGCACTCGACACATGTTTTCGAACTTTAGGTTCTACGACATGCCGGTTTCCTCACGATGTTTTCCTTTACCGTTGCGAGAACGTGGTATGCATACATAGATTTTTTCGACCGAAAAAACCCATTTACGCATGACTATCACCGGGATTCGAACCCGGGACCGCAAGATAAGGGCCTCACCCACTCGGTCACCACGTCCTCCAATCTGTCATTTTGTAGTAACCAAAAATTCTGACTGCACAGGTACAACGTAGTACCCCATCTGCATGGCCCATTTAAGTTTTTTGGTAATTAAAAACTTGTGGTATACTGGGTTAGTTTTTGTTTATGCGAAAGCCGAGACCCGTTTATTTTTTTTTATATAGGTATAACTTTTTTTTTCTTCTAAAATCCACCAATTTATCCATCTTCGTTGTCCTACCTTTTTCATGGAGAACCTACTCCTGCGCTAAATTACTCCGGTTATATTATTTTCTTCTCTAGCCATGAAAAAAAAACAAAATAAAAATAAGTTAATTTTTTTTTAACTTGGTTATCGATTCAGAGCAACCCTCTAATTTCAGGTTTCGCATAAACAAAAACTTACCCAGCATAAATATTTCTTGATGATTCCAGTGAATGATAAGCTCCTGTTCCGCGCGTTCCGCATCGCCCTGGTGATTGCGCTGGCGAGGGAAGTGTGCGGGGCCATACCCGTGCTCAACTTCGCGGGAGACATCTTCGAGAATGCGAAGAGGGGTGGGGAGGGGCTGATGCTGACCGCGAACCAGCAAGCGATGATGCTGGGCGCGGTGCAGGTCGCGGGGTCAGCGCTGGCTTCCAGTATCATTGAGAAGACTGGGAGAAAGGTACTTTTTCAACCGACTTCAAAAAAGTAGGTCTTTATTAGGTTGTATTTTTTAAGCGATTCAAAAAAGGAGTTTTTTTATTTAAAAAAATGAGCAGAGCTTTTATATTTGATGACAATTCAAAAGCTATTTTTTTTTAATAAGATGAGCTAAACCGACTCGATTTTCGTTTCAAAGTTCGTGGTACATACCCGGTTGTACACCAATGAATTTTTCTGTTAAAAAAATCTATTTGTGCATTAAATAAAACACGTGCTTAACGGTGAAGGAAAACATTATGAGAAAACCGGCATGTCATAGAACTTAAAAAAGTTCGAAAACATGTGTCAAGTGCACGAAAGGAGGTGCACTTAAAATCCTTTCACCACACTGATTCGAAAGCACTACACGATAAGAAGAAGCAGAGTTCATGTCTTGGTGATTAAGTTTGAGATAAACTACTACCGACTGCAGAAAATAAGAAATGAAACTGTAAAATAGAAATCCCATTCGGTGTTGCGCAAGGCAATTTCTAGCACACATTTTTTACCCACTTTAAATATAAAGTAAAATTATTTCTAACGTCTTTATGATTAACTGCATGTTTTATTTTCATTTTATTTTTTTATATTTATTTTTTCGGAAAACTTACAGCTAGATACGATTGATTACAAAGATAAATATAAATGGCCAATTAAAATTTTTCACAAATAGGTAAAGGCAAATAGGTATTTAGAATTTCAAAGAAGTAGACGGACTAACACTTATAATTTAGAATTTAGGATTCAAAGAAACTATTGTTTAATACACGTTTGAGACTGACAGGGGACGTGTTGAAAAGGTCAATATCAATAAAAAATTGTAGCGCCAATGTATTGAAACCCCTCCTTTTAGCCCCTCCTGTTCGTGACCTCGCTGGTCTCGGGCATCAGCATGTGTGCCCTGGCCTCCTGGTTCCTGGCGCGGGAGTACGGCGTCCACGCTCCCGCCTGGATCCCCGTCGCAACGCTCTGTCTCTGCATCTTCTGCGATTCCTCTGGTCTCCAGCCGCTATCTGTGGTCGTCACTGGCGAGATGTTCTCTTTTAAAGTAAGTTGAGGATAATTATCTTATTTAATTCTAATTCTAATTTGGGTAATGGGTTACATAATAAGATTAATTTGTATTTACCTGTTGTTTTTCTTTTACAAAAGTTATTATGTTTATTGTTTTTGTGTGTAACTTTAATTTCAGTTTAAAATGTAACGATTTGGATTTCGTCTGTTACCTATGTTATGTTTTTGTAAATAAATAAATTCTAAATTCTAAATATGGTCTGCCCTGACGACGTCCAGCTATGGGGTGTATTGTGCATTGACCCCTTTTTACACTAACCTTACCCCAGCCAGCCCAACTGCCTAATATATTGGAATTATTCCCATTCTGTCACCCTGCTCTGCCACTTTAGGGTGACAGATGGGGTAAAAAAGTTATATCTGTCCCACCGTTGCTACAAGGCGGACAGATGGAACTTTTATTAATGAATTTTTTTTTTTTTTTTTTAAATTTCAATAATGCAGTAAATTCCTCTAATAAATTACATAGAATTAGTAAGAGCAATCTAATATTTCTTGAAGTAAAACTTTTTTTACTGAATATTTCACTTCTGTCATGGTGTCTAAGGACACAACTTTTTTTTTAATCTAACAACAGAATCCAACGAACTTTTTGTTATTCCAGTACCGTGGAACAGTAATGGCGACAGCGATGGCCTTAGCTTCCGTCTCTGACTTCTTCCAAATGCTGTTCTTCAAACCGCTGGCCACCAAGGTCGGCGTCCACATAGCCTTTTACTTCTTCGGCTTTATCTGCATCCTCGCTGCTGCCTACATCATCCTGGTGGTACCCGAGACCAAAATGAGGACAGTCAGCGAGATCCAAAGTGATCTCAGAACTAAGAAGGAGAAACAGAAGGATCTAGATAAAATTAAGAATGCTGAAGCGTAGCCCGATTAAAATATTATTAATTACTTTTGGTATATTTTCTTCAAATAGATTTTCTTGAGGAAGACCAAAGAAAAGATGGATGGACTGTGTGAAAGAGGATATGAACAAAGTAGGCGTGAGTACAGAGATGACGGCTGATAGAGACGAATGAAAGAAGAAGACATGTTGTGCCGACCCCACCTAAGTGTGGGATAAGGACAGGGAGATGATCATGGTATATTTTCTTCATCATCATTATCATCATGTCAGCGTATGAACGTCAACTGCTGGTCATAGACCTTCTCGATACCACGACAAGCGGTTTGTGTCAATCCATCATTTTAAATACACATAAAAAACTTTGTCCTGATTGACTGACAAACAAAATACAGGCCACCACTGAACGAACATACTACTCGGGCGAATCAACATGACACCTGGCTGACACGTGGCTCGAAACTTGATGCTTCCCCCGCTACCCCGCGCGGCGCCCTCCGTTGTTATTCTTCCTATAATTGCGAAGCCTTATCATTACCTATCATTAGCAAGTATTACTTGACCTCTTCTCTATCAACATTATCCAATTCCACGCTGTACTTTGCACGAACGTCATTCGAGCCAGGTGTCATGTTGATTAGCCCGAGTAGTAGAGACTTGTCATTAATTTCAAATTCAGAAATTTCAAAATTTTGGAACTAAATGACGAAATAAAAACGTAAATTCAAAACACAGTTTTATTAAATACCTTGTTAGATATTTTCCGTATACATGACCTCAAAATTACTAATATCTTAAGACATAAAAGCACTTCGGCTTGATTAAAAACCATTATCAGTGGCGCAAGTGGAAAAAGTGTTAACTTACGATAATGTTATTGTGAACAAAATACTTTCCAATGAAAGCAATCAACTATAGATATTACATACTAGCTGATACCCGCAACTTTATTTGCATTGCGTAGTTTATGAATTATTTTTTAGTACTCACTTTCAGCTCTTGACAAACTCATCCTCCAAGTTTTAAGTCTCTACGGTCCGTGGTTTGGCCTGTACGTTGTCAGTCAGCCAGTCAGTCAGTCAGGACCAAGAAGTTTATATATATTGAGAATACTATTATATTTATTATTATATACAATATGTAGTTTTGCATTTCCCGCGGTGTTTGAACAGTCGATTGTAGTAGGTATACTAAGTCACCCTAATACCATAAATCAAATCTCACATTTAATGAGTAGCCGAATATTTGAAGAAATGTTTTTTCGAGGAAGCGGAATAAGCCGTCAAGAACATTCAGAATAAGATTCCGGCCGAACACACACGCTTGCGTCTACACGCCCCACCACGGTTCTCTCTCTCGCTCATTGGCAAGCGGGCGCCCTAGCTAGTAGCTAGGTGATAGTCTTTTTATATGCACTAGACTTTATTCGCAAAAAATTTATTACAAATTTTCCTTCCTACTTTAGCGGGCTTAGGACCGTCAAAAATACCAAATTCTTAAACTTAAACTAAGTAAGTAGGCACAAGAAACTAGGTATCTTGTAAATGTCTGTTGTTATTACTTAATTACGTTTTGTACAAGATAAAACGTAACTTAATTTTTTTAAACACGAATTAGGTATTTTGGGCGTAGTTAAAATTTTGTTTTCAGCTTTATTTACGTCAGTTTGATTAGAATTTACAAAAGTTTATGAACAATAATTTACAAGTTACGTTACCCTCAGATGCCGTTCGAGGTGTCCTCCTTCATTTTCAAGTTAGCACGACGAAGTTTAGTGATAACTTTTTTAGAACATTCACTAACACTATCAAATGCTGAAATGATGAAAGGGTGCGGGCCCGCGGCTCCCGCTTAAAAATTGAAGGTTTATTGCTTGGAGTTAGTTACGGTCTGGATTAACAAACGTACCATCCACCACACAAAATCACTTTGGAAAATGCTCCGTTTTTCCAACGCGATTACGCGACATGTAGGCAAGCAGCACGTACGTCAACACGAGCCGGGCGCTGCGGACAACTGAATCGGTCGGTCGCATTGCGCCTATGACAAAGTGCCGCCAGCCAATGGACGCGCGGCGGCGCGAACACATAAGCACCTCCTTGCGGCGCGCAAGGAGTTCTTCACACGGAAAATTTGAATTAGGGTCTCTACAAACATGGATTTTTTTTACTAAGATATTTTTTCCAGATTTTGTAAATTTTAGGTAGTGTTTTTTTTTAATTATTCGTGTTCGGTTCATGGAGTATACTCATCTCTGTGAGTATCGCGGGAATGCAAAGCAACTTATTGTATACTGAGTATTGATGATAATTAAAGACTAGCTGACGCCCCCATCCTCGTTTGCATTGTGAATTAATAAAATCCCTTTCCTAGTACGCGCCTGTACTTCTTGATGAACACACCTTCCATGTTTCAAGTCTGTTTAAGATAAGATAAAAGATAAAGATAAAAAACATTAATTTCTTGTAGGTACATACAAAAACAGGTAACAATTTTAAGTATAAAATAGTGTAGGTTTAGCCTACACGTTGTCGGTTATTCAGTCAGTCAGTCAAGTCCAAGCATTTTATATATATTAAAGAAACCATTAATTTAATATACTAATAGAGTACCTAATAATTTATTAAATGAGTACAAACTTTGTGACAAATTGGTATAGTCATTTTCATTTAGTACAGTGCACTGAATAGTCTAGTATACCGTACGTACAGGGCTATAACATAACATAATATTATGTATGTTAGTATTTCATGTAAAAAATTTGATAGTTTGATTTTCAGGCAAAACTAAAAACTCAACATTATGTCGGGAATAAATGAATATATAATTTTAGACGAAGAATACCAAAGCATTTTTAAACCCACTCACTACATTCAACTGGCATTCTTCATGCAGCCATTCAACATCAAAAACAACTATGCGTATCAATTAAAAAAAATCAACCTTGCAGCAGCATTGATCGTCAATATTCTGGTAGCTTGCATATTTTTCGCAACGGTTAAGAATACAAGTTTCTGGGATGAGTCATCAAAAATGATATACTTTTGGACCTACTCTCAGTATTGCCATTGTTTTATGCTGGTAACCTTTCTAAACTTCTACCAGAAGAAAACGACCTTCAAGCTGCTACAAGAACTACAGGAGATCAGTCGCAGTATCAAGAACACAGAAGATATGAAGAGGTTGAAAAAAATGTCGTGGTTCTATTGTATCAGCGTGGTAGCGTTTTATGTTTTCCTGATATCGTTGAAGATGAAGACAGATAAGTACTGGCATTGGATACGGGGTTTTTTTCTTATGACGACGGTGTTGTTCGAAGTGAAGTTGGTGACTGTTACTTTAGTGTTATACTTTTTGACGCTAAAGTTAAGGAAATGGAAAAATATTGTTTTGGAAATCAAAGACCGTCTAAAAACAATAAGATTCTTGGAATGTATGAAAAATGATTTTCAAAGAATTATAAACATATTCTTCTTATTCAAAAGTACATATCAGGCCATAGTAAGTATGAGTTATGTAGTTATAAATATAAAGTTTTGTATTGTTAATTGATTGATTCAGGCGTTACTTTGCGGAAATCCATAAATATCAACAAATTATATAAATATATTTAGTAATAAATCCGCTTGATTTCTAAACGAAGGTTTTAATTAACCGTGGGTGGACTCGCCGAAGTTCGAAACGAGAGCTCTCGTTTCGAACTTCGGCGAGTCCACACCTCCTGATGATGCCTCGTGTAGAGGCGAAACACGTGTCGTATCTTTGAACTTTGGTTTTCTGTTCGTTGACTCTTTGGTTTATAATATAGTAATATGTACTAAAGTTCTAAACTAAAGTTAAGTTAATTAAAACCTTTGTTTAGAAATCAAGCGGATTTATTACTAAATATATTTATATAATTTGTTGATATTTTGTATTGTTGTATAAGTTATCTTTATGTTTATAGGTATTGTTTCATTTCATCTTGACGTTTATGCAGTCGTTAATTTACATCGAGATTATACTACTCTCATCGAAAACGGCTCCAGTAAGTGCTTAAATTATTAAGTTTAATCATTTTAGTAATAATTGAAACGACAAAAAAAAACAACAAGAGAATGTAGATTCTATCTAAAAAACACGGTTATATGGTTTTGCTCTAACTCGCTTCTTTTACGAGATATAGCGGTTTAGAATGCATTGTCATCGAGTTGTGAACTACCCTGAAAGTTTCAGCTGGGGCTCTAAACGCGAAGTGCCTGAATTTTCAGTTGATTTGATTTGTTTCGAGGTTCCACCCCGAACGACAGACAGTCAAAATATAGAAAAACTCTTGAGGCGTGTTGCATTAAATATCATGTTAATAAGAAAAGTTGCTATCAAGATGCTTTATGTAATGTTAAAAATAAAATGCCTGTAAAACTTATGCTTCAGGATGAAATAGCAACAGTAGCTTCCCACGTGATCGGCGTCATCGCTTGGATCATCAAAGGACTAGTCATTGAGACGCAGTTCTGCATTATATGTGAAATATTCTACAGAGAGATCGAATGTACTCGTAATGAAGTGACTGAGAAGAATGTAACGAAGATGGATGGTATGTAAATTTTATCTTTCTTTAATCTTAAATGGAGATAGGCAGGACATGTTGGGACGACCGATGGACCAAGGTGCTAACGGAGTGGTGACCCAGGGACTCGAAAAGACAACGCGGTAGACCACCTGCCAGAAGGGCCGATGACATTGCTACGGTCGCGGGCAAGCACTGGATGCGAAGATGCCTCGCACAACATCGCGGCATGTGTCGTGAGCAAAAGGAGGCTTATACCCAGCAGTGGGTGCAGACAGGCTGATATGATGATTATGAATCTTAAAACAAAAGTAAGTACGAGTAAGTACATATAATACACGGAACAAGTATATTTACCAAAATACTGATAACCGCGGAAAACGGAGACAACGAATGGCGACGTTCTGCGAAAGCATGTCAGCAGAAGATTGATGTGGTAAGCCAAAGACAGGGTGTGATGGCGCACACTGGAGTGTAACGCAGTGGACTGCGATAGACTCATGATGGTTATTAAAAAAACTTAGAAAACATTATTATTAATAATTATTATATGGAGCCTGCGCTGTCCCACTGCTGGGTTAAGACCTCCCCCCATTTCTTCCATTCTTCCCTGTCCTGTGCCAAACTGGTCCAGTCTGGACGGAATGCGATGAGCTCGTCCCGCCACTTTCTCCTCGGTCTGCCGCGTCGTCGCCGTGTCGCGTCAGGGCACCATTCGGTGGTCATCTTAGCCTAAAAGTCGTTCGACATGCGGCAGACATGACCAGCCCAATCCTATTTGAGCTTAGCCGCTTTCGAAGCTACGTCGGTGATTTGCGTTCGGGAGCGCAGCTCCGTGTTCCGGATTCGATCCATCAGCTTGACGCCGAGGATGCTGCGCTCCATCACCGGTTTGCACATTAGAAAACATAGCGTTTGATATTGATCTAGTAGACACTAAAATAAACATAAAACTCATTTCAGATTCCGAAAACGTTCAAGACGACGTGGAATTCAACAGATTTGGTAAATGCATCCGTCGCATCATAGACACAAATTTCAGCAAGATGACGGCTTGTGGACTGTTCACGGTGGATGCAATGTTGCCATTTCGTCTCGGCATCCAAGTGACTACGTATACTCTAGTGTTATTGCAGTTCGCATTGAGTCCCAACGAAGTAAGGGCACTAGGGCAGGTTTGAAGAGTTGTAATTGTTAGTTGGACCTTATATAATAATGAGATAATTGAATAGCAACGTTTTACCTACCAATAAAACGCATATTAATATACTTACCTTTATCCAAAACATACACTTTCAGTTCTGCCTGGTGTTCTCAAAACTCAATGGCGTGAACTGCCTGCTTACTGGTGGTGTTGGGAGAGAAAAGCGTAAACCGGAAATTAGCTAGAAATTAAGAATAAAGACAGGAAGTCATGTTGTTTTACTGTACGGGAAACAATAGTGCCTATCTCAATTACCATAACTGGTATGTTTTGGATAAAGTTACAGTCATATTAATAAACTATGCATTTGGATGTCTCTTAGTGGATAGCGCCAAGTGCGGTTTAGTAGGTACTAGCGTGTTTTTTCGCGCGACAAAAATTCGCTAGTCCTAAACCGCACTAAATCCGCCCGTATGGTGGATTAGTACTTGACAAAACTTCAAAAACCCAACCCCAGTCTTGTCCTCAGAAAGGGGATTAGGCGTAAATAAATCCTGGAGTTTTGAAAATAATAAAACTAAGCGAGGCCCGTTGGAGTAATGTAAATGGAGTAAAATAAATAAGTAAATTGTTAAAAAAAGGCAATCATAATTAATCAGAATAAGTTATTACAATCAGGTAGTAATTCATTAAATTTTATTTCTCATTTTATTACAAAACACTATAGCTAATTTGTGACTATTTTTATTTTTACTAGCAATAAATTGTAACACTGAGAAATTAATACCTTCTAAATATTTTTACTTAGAGAATATTAAGTAAAATAAACGTCGTTGTAAGCACGACTTATAATACTAATTTATACAAATAAAAAAAAAAAGAATTAAAAATGAGCGTGACAAAACTAAAAACCAAGTATTTCTAATTTGAACCGGGGGTGTAATTCTAATTCAATTAACTATAAAGTAATGAGAATCCATAAACTGTTTCTAAACACACACCATCAAGATCCACGTTCCTTACTTATCCTTACAACCAATGGCCGATTCTCGTATGAATATGATCCCTGAGTGACGAACCCAATCGTAAATCTCGTTTCAGTCCAATTCGGTGCAATTTGGCACTCGTGAGTACACACTACACTACACTATACTAGCGCGGTTTTACGTATATAGTGTAAATTAATGGAACTATATGAAATAGAAGTGATTTTAAAGTTATTCAAATAGAGTTGGATTTTTCCAATAGTACCTACCAACTACACGGTAACGGTATTGGAATTTATAATAGCCTTGTACGCGCCTACACTATTATAGAATATACCCTCCAAATTTCAAGTCTCTACATTCAGTGGTTTGGCGTTGTCTGTCATTCAGTCAGAACTAAGCCTTATATATATATTGATGATTGGGATTTAAAGTAGATTTAGTGGTAGAAAGAGTTTGAAACATTTCATCGGTTATCCTGTCGTTCAACACAGCTGAGGATCTTAAAGTTTCTGCCGAACATTTCTCCATCGCCCAGGGTTTGTGGGAGAGGCTGGTTGAGGGTTTCTGGCAGAAAGAGGGAAGTGATGCCACCGAAGACACTGAGGACGCCCATGATGGTGAGTGGTAGAGCCCTGGAGTACACCGCCTGGAAGAAGGAAGAATTTAAATGTTTTTTTTACGAAATTAACATTTTTACTTCCAATAACATATTGGCATGTGACCTACTCATTGCTGGCAATGAATACTGTTTCCATGCAAAGAGAGTATTTACCCCTTGTTTGCAAAAGAGAGTCTTTACCAGGTGTACAATATAGGGACTATGCAAAGAGAAAGTTTACCAGTTGTATATGTTAGAGTCAAAACTAGTTTTGCCTGATTTTTTCAGTCAATATTGGTTATGAGTTTTGACTGTAAAATATACAATAGAGAGCCTGTGTAGCTAGGTGTAGGTACAATATAGGAATAATCTGCAAACATAGTCTTTATCAGGCATAAAGAGTCATTTTAGGTTTTCAATATGGACTATCTGCAAAGATATTTTTACCTGGCGTATGTAAGAGAGAATCATTACCAGGTGTACAATATAAGGCACGGCCAGCAGTCCCAATCCTGATATGAAGGAGGCTGCTCCCATGGCCTGCGCGCGCAGCACCGTTGGTAGCAGTTCTCCAATCAGCACGTAGAATACAGCGAACGATGATGCAGCGCAGAGCCGGCCCAGCATGGCCAGGGAAACGGTGATCCAGGGCCAGGCTGGAAAAGATCATTTTGATTAGAGGGTATGGGATTTTGGGTAGTTAGCCTTAACATTCGGCTGTATTTTTACATGGCCAATGGGTTTTTGCAATGGTTGCGGTCCTTGGAAGTCAGTGGATAGAAAAGGCTCGAGAGCGCTCTTCGTAACGTCTTATCGTATGGGGTTAAAAATAGTTATTTTATAGGTTTTAACCAAAATCTAGACCTATCGATTTTTTATCAGTTTGCTATGGCTGAGTAACAAACGTTTACCTACCCAACCATTCTCACAGACTTCATAAAAGAACATTTTCCAAATCTCAGCGGGGCGACTTATGCATATTTGTTGCTGTTTCTCGACGTGTACTAAAACTGAGCGTGTTATGAATGAGAAAGCATCTAATCATCAAATACAAAGCTGTGGCTGTGTTGAAGTTAATGAAAGTGAAGCGGTGTCAGAAACTAGAAGGAATTTTACCATTTTAAAGAAAAGCTTGTTGGGCAGGAATATCCTAATATGATAGTAGGATATCCCCACAGTAATCACAAGCAATAGCAGTTTACTTACATTCAGGCACCAACACGCAACTGAGACAGGCTAATCCTCCAACACACATGTTGATGCAGAGCACCCAGCGCCTACCGAACCGCTCCATGCAACGCCACGCGATGAAGTACGATGGCAATTCCACGGCACCTCCTGGAAAACCAGTAACTCTTTAAGGTTTTCACAGTTTGGAGGTGATTTCTGCAGGAGCCTGTCCAGATAGGTACGACATAGTATCAGATATTATTCCGATTAGCAGTTTAGGGTGCGTTACCACTGACGCGTAGCGGACCGTGAATTGGCCAATCATAGTGCTCGAAGTGGATAATTCTAACACTGTGATTGCCCAATTCACAGTCCGCTCCTCTCCATTCCACCCAGCCCGGCGTCAAACACATCCTTAAGATCTGGTTTGCAGGGCATTTTAGTTAGTAAAATTACGGGCATTCGATACTGACCATTATATTGTATCAAAGAAGATCGTGTCTGCTCATAATCAGATCAGTTCTTTATAGACCATAGGTGTCATCCTTAACTAAGAGAGCGTATAGCTCGTTTCGACGCATCTTTACTATAAGCATTAAGTATGTCTATGAAATGGTCAAAGAACTCACCAATAAAAAAACGCCAAATAATCATCGACCCCCAGATTAGGGGTGTTATAGCTAATACTGTTATCTTTACTATAAGCATAAGTATGTCTATGAAATGGTTAAACAACTCACCAATAAAAAACGCCAAATAATCATCGACCCCCAGATTAGGGGTGTTATAGCTGAGACTGTTATACACCACCCCTAACGCCACCCAATCGAAGGTTAGTATGAAAAATTTCTTCCTTATATTCGGGTATCTAAACACATCTAAAGGAGAAGCTTTGCAATCTCCTTCCGAATTCTGATCATCCATCTTCTTATTTTCCATCAAATCTTCCTCTACATCTTCTTGAATGAAGATCTTACTAACAAGTTGGATAGATTTTCTTCTAAGCGTATTACTAGGAGATTTCACAAAATCCGTTTGCGTTGCTTTTTGATTCGCCTCTGGGAATCTTTCATCTTCATCTACATCTAATCGATCTCTTCTAGATTTTTTATTTACTATCTCGGCTACTTCTAAAGCTATTATTCTTTCAAGACTCTCTTTTGATTCTTCTGTTTCGGAGATTTTTGAAAGATCTGGTTTGAAAGTGATCATGTTGCTTATTGTTCTGTCGTATTCTTCTTTGTCATGTAGTCTAGTAACGTAGCCATTAACGTTTGGCAGCATTGCTATTTCTGCTTCTGCTGTTTCTTCTTCGTCTTTCATCTTTTTCTGAAAGAAGAAAATGTATATACTTAGTATTTGAGCCAATAGATCAATGCTATTGATATGACTCTTCTTAGATTGCCCTAAAAGTCAATTTGTTATTTATACCTAACTAACGACACCCATAACTTCTTTTGCTAACTTAAAACCTCTATACTAGAGCCAGTCATACTACTTACATGTAATTCTAGTAGAAAACCTCTCTTCAGCTCTATCCCGTTCCTTCTCGCGAGATTCCTCAACACCTTCTCTGCCTCAGCTATCCTGCCGCGTCCCACCAGCCACCTTGGAGATTCGGGTATCAGCCAATAATAGCTGGAATACAAGAGGTTTTAATCTTATTTGAAATTGGGTTTACAATGGTTATTATTATCTTATTTAAACATGCCATCGTCTTTTTCTGTTCCCATCGTTTCTGTACTGTAGGTAGGTTATGCAGATAATGTGGGTAGGCAGTCTGGAATAAACGTCTAACCAAATAGAACTCTTGTGTTCCCTAAATATCCCTGGCATCCCTAAACCAGAAACATCACAGTTTCCAGCAATAAAGTGTTATCTATCTATAAGAGAGTTTTTCTGGTCTGGTCGCTTTATGACATTATTAAAACTATTAATCTTGAATACCTGTATAGGAGTATGAAGGGTATGCTGGTGGCCAGGGAGAGGTGGTACCAGTCCTTGAGAGCGTACGCCAGGAGCGACAGCATACACATGCCCGCAGCAAACAGCATGCCTACCACAATCCCTGGAAGTAGGAGACACAAAATTGAGAAGTAGTTCTTATCAATATTAAATCGTTTTTTCTATTCTATGTACACCACCAGTATTTAATGCAAAAAAAACTTAAATGGATAATACAGAAGGGTAAACATAAATAATTATCAATGATCAACTGTACCGAGTTGACGCCATACCATAGAAAAATGATTAACGGCAACAGGAGGTATGTAAATTTTTTATAATATTTATTTTGAAAAAAAAATCTACTTAATTATTTTAATTAATTATTGTAATTAAAAACTTGCGGTGTTTATTCTCTTCATATATTCTGAAGTCTTAAGTTACCAGCATAAGTCCTGCGGTTCGGCGGCATGAGCTCCAACGCAAGAATGAAAGGCAGCTGGTACAACGCTGGAAAGAACAGGCCGCCAGCGACCCTCAACACAGCATAGCCCCAATAGGTCGTGCAAAATGACGCTGCAATAGCCAAGGGTACCTCCAGGAAGATCATCAATAAGATTGTAGGTCTACGACCATATCTGGAATGTAAAATATACCTAGATCATCAAATAAAATTGTGGGAACTGCTAGTAAGAATAGGTATATTTACTGTCGATACTGTGTAAATTACAAAATTTTAATGTTAATAGCTTATACATTTTGGATGTATAAAAGTTTTTAAGATATCCCAATGATGATAGCCATTTGAAAATACTAACTGCTAAAGACAGAACTACTGTCGGCAGAACCTCAGAAAAAAAAGGTCTGTGGGTTCTTGCGATCACCTGACGACTGAGCGACGTGGTGCGCATAAATTGTACTATAATACATACACACACAGCCTTATAATGTTCCCACTGCTGGGACTCAGGCCTACTCTCGGCAGGAGAGCGAATGGGTCTGAATCCACCACGCGGACCCAATGCGGATTGGTGGATGTCACATGCCATAAAACATTTTGTTTATGTCCTTTGACATGCCGGTTTCCTCACGATTTTTTACTTCACCGTTGCGAGAACGTGGGATGCATATATAGATTATTTCGACAAAAAAAAACCCATTTACGCATGACTGCCACCGGGATTCGAACCTGCGACTATCAGATCGCAAGGCAAGGGCCTCATCCACTCAGCCACCATGTGCTCTATTATATATAAAAAAGCTATATCAAACTAGCTGTTCTTAGCTGATAATCCTTACCTGTCTGACATCCAACCGAAGAAGAGATTTCCGAAAATAGATCCAACCCAGAACAGCGTGTTGCTCATGCGAGGGATCCAATCCTTGTCACAATACAGCGAGAACTGAAAATAAATAATACATAAAAGCATATTTCTATGTATAAATAAGTCCATTGTTTCACGCTACTATATTCACCTAAACTCAAATTAGAGTAAATACAAAAGTGGTAGCTCAAAAAAATACATAATGTTTTGGAGTAGACACGCGTAAAAAATAATAAGAGCTCATTCGCAGGAGTGAATTCAAGAAGAAAAGATGCATGGACTGTGTGGAAGATGATTTTAATAAAACAGGTGTGAGTACAGAGATGTCGGCTGATAGAGACGAATGGAAGAAGATTGATGCAATAATTCTTCTAGCGTAAGCTGTAAATTCCACTAGTAATAGTATTCGGAGCCCCAGTGGAGAATAAACACAACTATTTTTTAATTAAAATAAAATATCCATATTTTTTTTTAGGGCAGTTAAAAATAAGATTTTTAGTAGATCCCAAGAAGGTGACGCTCACATCAGTAACCAGAGTTCTCCTGTAGTGCTCTGTGCTGTACTTCCAGCCGTTCGAGCAGGGCTTTGGCAGCTTACTCCTCGACGCCAGAATCGCTTGTGTTACTCTTTCTATCTGAAAAGTATTAATTTAATTACATATAAAATGGAATTTACTAATATTAAGGCCAGTATCAACACTGTCGAGCTGGCCAACTATCTTTCTGGGGCTATACGAATAAATATGTAATTTTAATTTTCAATATACCTACTTGGAAGAAGACTGAAATTCAATTCAAAACTTGTAACAATTTTGTGCCACAATTTTTATCGTAGCAATGTTTTGATCATGAGAGTGCGATCTCTTACCATCAATATTTGAACAAGTCGTTATTTATTGGTTGCTTGTTACCTCTTGAAACAAAAATGTAAATCCTGATAATCAACAAAAAGTTCTTTGACAAAAAACTTTTTGATAATCTAATAAAAACACAGCGTTGTCAGTACCAATGAGTAGAGTAGGTACTAATAATCCTATACAGGTCAGTACTTACTGGATAAAATAAATATAATAAACAGTACTTGACAAATACTGGCCCCACTTAAATTTTGGAGCAAACATCGAGTCGATAGCATTAATGCGGTTTTTTGTCGCGCTTATACGGGCGAATTGGTACTCGCGAAACTTTAAAAGCTGAACGTATATGCGCGTATTGATAATATAGCGACTAATATTTGCGTCGATGAGACACACACACATTTTTACACGTTACAAGCCGGCGAGTTCGCTTGTAGCTTGTAAACTCGCTCAGTGTCATCGGCTTTTTTACAATCTGATTGTTGACAATCCTTCCCGAAAGCTAACTTGCTCACTCGCTAGCTTTTAAACTCGCCGGTTTGTAGCGTATAAACTAGCCGTGTGTCGTTTGCGGCTTGTCGCGCGTCCACGCGCTGTATAACAAACAAAACAAAAGCGGCGAATCCGCTATCTGAAACCGCACTTACGTAGAATAATAATTAGAATAAGTAATGTAAAAATGTAAAATGACAGATAAATATTAACATACTTAGGTACCTATTAAAACTAATGCGTGAAATTTTGGTATTTTAACGAAATGTAGGAGGAAGATAATTATAATGTAGTGTAACAATTGTGAGGATTACCAACTTGTTGGACTCTCTGCATCTCGCCCTGAGCTGGCACCAGCTTCAGCTGATGCAGCTTGACCATCCGTGTCACTCCTCCAACCTTCACTGAAGCAGAACTGAAAAGGAACAGTATTGTTCATTCTAAGTCTGCTTTTCCACTGATGCTAAGCTATGTAGCGGAACGAATAAGATGTGCTTTTCTTGCTAGCCTTCTAATGGTGACTTCACACAGCCTGTGCTAACACGCGCTGCGCCAGGGTCATCTGTACGGGCGAGCGCGCACCACAGACGAGTTACTCCGATCACAAGATCCGTCAGAAAGATCTGACAGCATGTGTTAACACAGGCAGCCTCGGGCCGCTTGCTTCACACGACCTGTGGCGCGGCTCTTGCTTACACAGGCCATGAGAAGCCACCATAAGATGGGCTAGGGCCCGCATCAGTGAAACCATTCCTGCATTGTACAGGTCAGACGAAGGATGTCCTTTTTTTCAATACATCCTTTCCTCCTCTTTGGGAGACTAGAGGAGGTCCGCCACATAGAGTACTCGCTGACAGGCAGCGGAAGATTCCAAACGGGTTCCCGCGACCTGTTACCAAGGCGATTGACGGAAACACGATGGGTTTTTAGTCGGTATTCTGCCTTCTGGCGGCGAGTCTGACATACCCTCTGGCCTCCTCCAGACGGAGGGATGCTTAAATGCATTTTCAAAAAAAAGGGCCCGCATCAGATCACTGTATTAGTATTACGTAAACCAAGTGACACTTACCTCTCCTCCACATAATCGCTAAGCAGATCATACAGCCCGATCAGATCCACGCTGTACCCGTGGCACTCTTCATACACCTGCTCTCCTGGTACGGTGAGGTTCTTCAGCAGAGCCTCCGACAGACCCAACCCTTCTAACTCGGGTTGCGGTGCGCACCAGTGTTCTGGAGTTGCGTTGGTGAATACCTGGTAAAATATGAGAATTATATTTGGCGTAGATTTTCAATATTTTCAATAACTTTTGTCTGCATTTTTTTAGTCACCAGAATTAAAAAATACGCATAATCAGTTGCCGTTACTGAATAAATATATGAATAAAACTTGAATAAATTAAGTCGAATTTTTGTCTTAATAAATTTGAGGAAAATGAGATAACTGTTACTATTAGTAGTTTGTCTATGGATTTGTGTCAGGCGGTACCCATCATTGATAATAATTTTAGTATTATTCATCGTTTGGCAAACCCGGGTACTTAGCTCGAGCCAGCTCGCAAAAGCTCGGCTCGGGCGCCGCACTCGCGCCGCTATCACTTGGTCATTTTGTAGAAATCCAAAATTCTTACTGCACAGAACGTAGTACCCCTTATGCATTGTCCATTTATGTTTTTTTGGTAATAAAAAAATTGTGGTGTTTATGTAATTTGTAATATACAGTTAAGTTTCTAAGTTTATGACCTGTAGTTATTTTCCTTAACAATAAATACTATTGAACTATTACAATACAAAATAACCAATCAAAATAACAGATATACCTATAAACTATTTACTACCTATAAAATTTATTACAGCATAAGCTAACTACTACAATCTACATATAGGTATATTATAAAATTTACAAAAGGAAACAATTGGGCCACCCATAGACCGTTGCAAACGATCTATAGGTAGCTCAACTACTCCAACTCGATACCCGATGGCAGCGTGCTGAGGATACTGGCTGCATTGCCTCTTTGTATAGCAAGGCTTATTCTTTGGCCCAGATAGCTGCCAGCCCTCTGATCACGCGTCGCTTCGACCAGTCGCTCTGACAAAATTTTAAAAACGCGGAAGGCTCCCATTCCCCATGGACCTAGGGTCTCGACCCCAAAGGGCTCAAACATGTACGACCTATCAAGACCTACATATTTACGCCGCTTGAGATCTTCAGCAGAGTTTGCCGCCGCACCAGCCCTAACTTGCGTCCCTGGCAAATGAGAAGGTGCCAAAGTGTCTACGCAACCTATTAATATTATTGTCCTCAATATAAAACTGTGTAATATTTTTAATTCAAACTAATGACGTTCTAACTGAAACGAACGCTGCTCATTGTAAGTGTCAAAACAAAAATAAATGACTCATTTCAGTCTCTCATCTATAACAATAATTAAATGGGTGCATATTTAGTACAATGTGATCATCACTAACATTTGTGAAAATCGTGATGTGCCGTTTAGTGGGTACTAGTCTACACACTTTATCCTTTATGGTAGTCTAAGTTATGGAGTTATCACGCATTAGACGCAACATGTTTGACTGGCAACGTCGAAAGAGTCAAAAACCAAATTTTAAAAAACATCTAGCGCTTTAATTTTTATACTATTTGTAAATAATCTGATAAGGCACCTCCAAATCGCTGTATTTTATTTGCTGTAAAAACTAGTAAGGAGTTAGTAAATGAGGTATCTATTGATTCGTTTGGGTTATGGAAGTGACTTAATAAAATTGAAGTGTTACAAAAGGCGATAATACTTTTGCAGTTGGGCTTGATGGTATCTATAAAAATAAATAAATATAAAAAAGCCTTTAATCTGCTTTACTTATACTAATACATTTACGTTAGATATTTCGATTTATAGTATAATCTATATTGCTTAGGTACCTATTAACTTTCATTTTAACATCCTAATCCCATCCTATCCTACTATCCTATCCTTCCTACTTATAATATTATAAACGCGAAAGTTTGTAAGGATGGATGGATGTTTGTTCCTCTTTCACGTAAAAACTGCTAAATGGATTTTAAAGAAACTTTACAATGATATAGCTTATACATCAGAATAACACATAGGCTACAATTTATAAAGATACCTGCGCAGACGAAGTCGCGGGCACCAGCTAGTAATATTATAAACGCGAAAGTTTGTAAGGATGGATGGATGGATGGATGTTTGTTCCTCTTTCACGTAAAAACTACTGAATGGATTTTAATGAAACTTTACAATAATATAGCTTATACATCAGAATAACACATAGGCTACAATTTTAATACTACTAATCCTGCGCAGGCGAAGTCGCGGGCATCAGCTAGTATATAATAATTTCTATTTGTTGTTATTTTTAGTTATTGAATGCAGTTTGTCTTGCAACATAGCTCCTCAAACTCATTTTATGGGCTTGATAGTATCTATGTCTGTCCGGCTGCTGTCCGGCTCTGGAACGCTTTGCCACTTGAAGTAAGACGTGCGCCATCTCCTCATACCTTTAAGGCTAAAGTCAAAGAGTTCTATCTAAGACAAACATCATCGACTAGTAAGTAATATTTTAGGTCTTATACTTCTCACATTCATCAAGCATTATCTATACGTACATATATTTATATTTAATATGTATTAGTTTATTATAGGTTATTTACGTATTAGGATTTTATAAAACATAGTATTCTTTATTAATTTGGAAACAGTTGTACGCCCTGCCCCGCTACTTATATTTAAATCATCTCCAATACCTGTTGGTTGCCTGGAAGAAATCGCTCTCAGCGATAAGGCCGCCAATTGTACCATTCATTAGTTTTAAGTCTTGTATTTGTTATTTTCCATGTGTACAATAAATAATTATCTATCTATCTATCTATCTATGTCAAGCCAAATATACGAGTATATCAATCTCCATATTAATAAATAAACTAAAAAATTAAGCCAAATCATGAAAATAGACTTGGTTGTAACTGCCTACTAAAGCTCTGGAAAAAGGGGATTTTCTTTTTGTTAACTTCACTGACTTGCAAAAAGGTCTTGAGCATAAAATTCACTCAAGATAACAATAATCGTGGTCGCAGCAGTGCATAGTGCACCTTACACGATCATCGTGACTGTGAGAAATGAAGCAGGAGACAATGCTCTACAATTCATTGTAGACTAACATCATCATCATCATTGTGAGTTTATTGGACGAGTTAATGTCAAGAGCACCCATAGATTGCTTTTGACTAGATCATTAGTGACGTTTGACCACCATCCTTGATCGTAAGTGACGTTTAACCACTATCCTTGATCGTAAGTGACGTTTGACCAATATCCTTGATCATAAGTGACGTTTGACCACTATCCTTGATCATAAGTGACGTTTGGCCACTATCCTTGATCGTTAGTGACGTTTGACCACCACCTCACCTGATCGTAACTGACGTTAGGCTGGCTTTAATTTATTATGTTCTAAGTAGTATGAGATATGACTAAAATTTGGTTATAAAAAAATGCTTTTGCTATCTATGAGCATTATCATCACCTACGTCACTTGGAACGGCTTGAATAAATGATTTTAGGGTTACATGCTAGTGGCTATAGCCAATCCGTATGACCAGATGGAAGTATGTATTATAGCCAGTTGGATATTGTGGCCAGTTGGATATTGTGGCCATATCTGAGAGAACACAACAGCAGGTAGAAGAGCACGACATGCCAGTGACCACTCTCGTAGCCAGTTAGATATTGAGTTGGATATTGTGCCCAGTTGGATATTGTGGCCATATTTGAGAGAACACGACAGCAGGTAGAAGAGCACGACATGCCAGTGGTCACTCTCGTAGCCAATTTGATAATATGACCAGTTGAATATTGTGGCAAGTTTGATATTGTGACCAGTTGGATATTGTGGCCAGTAGGATAGTAGGATATTGTGGTCGTACCTGAGAGAACACTAGGAATGACGTTGGTATTGCTGCCAGACCACACAGCAGGTAGAACAGCACGACATGCCAGTGGCCACTCCGCGTGGCCAGTTGGATAATGTGGTCAGTTTGATAAGTTGGATATTGTGGCCAGTTTGATATTGTAGCAAGTAGGATATTGTGGTCATACCTGAGAGAACACGAGGAATGACGTCGGTATGGCTGCCAGCCCACACAGCAGGTAGAACAACATGACATGCCAGTGGCCACTCCGCGTGGCCAGTTGGATAATGTGGTCAGTTTGATAAGTTGGATATTGTGGCCAGTTTGATATTGTAGCCAGTAGGATATTGTGGTCATACCTGAGAGAACACGAGGAATGACGTTGGTATGGCTGCCAGCCCACACAGCAGGTAGAAGAGCACGACATGCCAGTGGCCACTCCGCGTGGCAAGTATGGATGCCTCATCCAACTCTCTGGTCCAAGTCATTTTGATCACCTCAGTATCTTGGATTGCGCGGTTTGTTGACGCATTTTGGATGTATCATTTAACTTCTAATTTAAGTTATATTTGATTATAATTTTGGACATCATTTTGGTATGGTTTAAGTTGCTGTAAATTATATTTTTTTGGATTTAATAATGTTAGTTTGATTGTAATCCCGATGCCGATTCCCGACGCATTCTTGAATATCCCGAGTTATATTTGAAGCAAAAAAAGTTTTTACGATTTTATGGTTATGCAAAATAACATACTTGTAGGTAATTATATTTTTTTCTAAAATTTCACGTACTTTACTATATTTTTCAGGTTTACATATTTAAAAACAATCTCAATTAGAAACAAAATAGTAAGTTTTTGCGTCACTTAAAGGCTTAGACACTTAATTTATCACACTTTTCACTTCGAGTTAATAATCACTTTCAAACTCTACGTTTTATATAGAGCAGAATGTTCGCAAAGTCTCACTACCATACATACAAAAGTACGTCTGTATGTTACTAGAGTTAGTCCACTACTGAGGTCCTTCCCATACATTACTGATGGATTACAACCAGGCCATGTCCAAAAGTGGTATTCCTCATACAATTATTATCGAACATGTAAAGCTTCAATTCGGTTGTGTTATACCGATAAGGTAGTTATTGAAGTTACCATTGGTGTAGAACTGACAAAACACTCATAGAAACGCCGTACGCAAACTCGATTACAAATGATCGCGATAGAGAAAGCTCCATCCAAAATATTTTGGAATTCCAAAAAATACGGTCATTTGAATTTCCGATGAGTTTATTTTTAACTCGCTGAGCTTTACCTGCCATAATTACTTTATTGATAGGTAAAGCTCAGCGAGCCATGGAAAAAGCTGTGTTCGGGGTTTTTCTGAACGATAAAATCTAACAATGTTTTTGATAGAGAGGTGGTCGATATAGCTTTGATTTTATAGATCAGCATGCTGAATTTAGTTGCAAAAGACGGGACACTGAGGTAAGCGTTTTTTTAATCTTTCCCTCATCACCAAGTTTTTTTTATCGAAGCTTTCATAGAAAGCGAATCAGTTTTAATGAAATTTAATAAAACGTCTGGCAAACTGTTGACTTCTATTGTGACAGATTTGATACGAATACGTTTGTGTAAAAATATTGGGATAGGGCGGGCTGCAGGACGACCAACTCGATCGTTTCGACTTTCAAACGAACACACATAAATAGAGTTTGATGCTTAGTAGTGGTATTTTCAAGTGGCGATCGAAATATAAGTCAATGGTACATTAACGCATTGAAGGTTTTATCTTGTTTTGCAAGCTCCATTCCAAAAATAAACACGTTGGTACCATTGCGAAAAAATAGATTTTATCACGCATAATACCTACTTACTTATTTTGTTCGCTTGTTAAGTGATTCAAAATCCGTAGCACTGTTCGAGACACGGGCAAGCGCAATCTCTTACTATCAGGAGAGCGCTTAGTTCGCCTCGTCCTACGTTTACATAAAAATATTCATTTTATTCTTTAGTTAGTCGTTTTAGCACGATTAAGCAGCAAACATCCATACATACTCAGACCTAACTTTGGTATTAATACACAGTAAATTTTTAATCACCAGAAAAAAAAATTGCATAATTATTTGCCGTTACTGAACACAGATATGGAAAAAAACATGAAAAAAAAATCTAATTCTTGCCACAATAATTTTGACAAAAATTGGATTCATCGTTTGGCAAACCCGTGTACCTAGCTCAATCCAGCTCGCTGCAGCTCGGCTCGGGCGCAGCACTCGCGCCGCTGTCACTCTGCCATTTAAAAAAAATGTGGTGTATAAGTGTGAAGTAGGTACATACGATTTATAATACTCGAATTTGCGCACACACAGTTATTGAAACCGTTGTCCAAATATTGATATTCCACTCAAAATCCAAGCAAATGAGTGTTCTTACTTATTAGTAGGTAAGTAGATAGTTATCTTTATATTATTTAAAGTCGTATATTTAATTAAAATAATGCGCATTAAATTGCATGAGCAAGTCTTAACAAAATACCTTTTCAAAATTAATTCTTGTCATAACTAGACTATCTTAAAAAAATTAATAAGAAGTGTCAGTAGCATGAGCTGTCTCTCGCGGCTTGTCGCGCGTACACGTGCTGCAAAAAACAAAACACTAGCGTAACAGTCTGAAATCGTGTTATCAGATAAAAAGTCGGTAATATCTTTTTCAGCTCATAATAGTAGATTATGCACTAAGGGGATAAAGCAGTGTCTTATGTCGCGGGTGGCATATTGAACCCTGAGCTAACGAGGGACTCTCCTGAGCGAAGCGAGTTATGTAGAGTCCTGAGTGACGCGAGGGGTTCAAGCATCCCAGAGGAGCATACTCTACTTTTCACACCTTCTGCGAGGCAATAAAAATCTAAGGCTCCGAACTCAGCAGCCAACACCGTCTTTTGTTTCACAATCGTTGAAGTCGCGCCTTTTTTCTTTGTTTTATGAGTGGCCAGTTCGATTTTAGAACAAACCTTTTTACAATGCCATATGGGCGTTCTTTTACTTAGCGTTTTCCACGAGTTTCCACACGAAATTGACGTTCCAAATTCAAATCACATTATTACCCTAGGGAGTTTCATACAACATTACCTCCCTAGGTAAGTAATGCTTTGCTTTACCTTGATGATAGCATGATATTGTCGAGCAGGTGGTGTGAAAAACATAATACATCTTACTTATATGGATGGATGGATGGATGTTTGTTACTCTTTCACGTAAAAACTAATGAATGGATTTTAATGAAAATTTATATTATATTTATTTTTCAATAATAAAGCTTATACATCAGAATAACACAAAGGCTACAATTTATAAAGATACCTGCGCAGACGAAGTCGCGGGCACCAGCTAGTATGTACATAGTTTTAACCAAATGAGTGTGTAGTTTTGTTGTGATCTAGGCAAAAACAGCAACCTATTCACACAAACCTTTTTAACGAAATTAAAAAAAACTAACATTTCCTATCAAAATATACTAATGGTGGTATTTTATAAGGAAACAGTAAAAAAAGATTGTTTGCCTCGTCTTTTTGTAACTGTGAAGTGAATAGCGACTCTACCAGATAAAAACCAAAACACTTTATACTTTGTTAAAAAAAGTATATCTTATTATATTTATATTACAATAAGTTTCATAAAAAGTTTTGTAGATAGATTAGGTAGTTTAATAATAATAATATTACGAAAATCATTTTAAAAAAAAATACGCATAGTCAGTTGCCGTTACTGAACATAGATATCGCAAAAACACTTGAAAAAAATTATGTAGGTAATTGATATTATATATATCAATTACCTATAAGTAGGTATTGCAACACTAAAAAAAACCGAATGAATTATTGTATGTTAGTTTGTTGTAAATAAATAGTACATTATTGCAAAGGCAGCGAAATAGGCAATTGCAGGTCGAGTATCAGGCGAGGACTTCAATAATACGAGGCAGGCAATTGCCATTTCGGCCGAGGCATATATAGTGCTTTTCTTAAAAAATGCAAGGAAATAAAAAAGGGCCTTTAAAATAATGTTAAATTAACGAAGAAAGAAAAAAAAAGAAACTTGAAGAATGTGATCGTCGAGAGCTGAAAGTGAGTACTGGCATGTAGGTAGGTAGGTAAGTAAGTAAGTAGGCAAGTAAGTAGGCAAGTAAGTAGGCAAGTCAGTAAGCAAGTAAGTAAGTAAGTAGGTAATTAGGTAAGTAGGTAGGCATGTAAGTAGGCAAGTAAGTAGACACTTGTTACTTAAGAACTTACTTTAGTAGTATATAAGTAAGTAAGTTAAGTTAGGTACTTACTTAAGTAGGTAAGTAAGTAGGCACTTGTCTTACTTACTTAAGTAGTACTTATGTAAGTAAGTCAAGTTAGGTACTTACTTAAGTAGGCAAATAAGTAGGCACTTGTTTTACTTACTTAAGTACTTACTTAAGAAGTACTTAAGTAAGTAAGTTAAGTTAGGTACTTACTTAAGTAGGCAAATAAGTAGGTAGGTAGGCAAGTAAGTAGGCAAGTAAGTAGGTAAGTAAGTAGGCAAATAAATAGATACTTGTCTTACTTACTTAAGTACTTATTTAAGTAGTACTTAAGTAAGTTAGTTTAGTTAGGTACTTACTTAAGTAGGCAAATAAGTAGGCACTTGTCTTACTTACTTACTTAAGTAAGTAAGTTAAGTAAGGTACTTACTTGAGGAAGCAGGTTTTCCATCGCTAATTTAGCTTCCTAAATCTGGTGGAGTGCAGTCATCCATGTCCATTTAATTTATACTTTCAGAATCATCGGAACTTATTTTATTTTATTTTTAATAACAAAATAACAACGAACTCCGCTTGACCGCCAATTTTTTATTTTTATTTTACAGTTTGTGCCGAAAAAGGTTAAACGCATCTGTGGCTATACGGCTATACAGCCACGAGAACGCAATGTGTACGATAGATGAAAGAGTTCTAAATTCAAACAGCACACCGTTTCATACAACATTGCCGGCGCGCTTTTCGTTCCAAATTCAAACAGCACACCGTTTCATACAACATTGCCGGCGCGCTCTTCGTTCCAAATTCAAAGAACGCGCGGTCTACGTAAATATGATACTTCGCGTGTTCTTTATATAAAAGTAATGACAATATTTCCGCGCATGTTTAAGAAATACTTATTATTTAATCTTATCTGTCTGACTTAGAATTTGAGCATTTTTTCTGGGTATCGGTACAAACCTGTTTTTGCTTATCCATATCACAGTCGTGATCAACATTCTTATTTTTTAAATACGTACTTATCTCATGAATTGCTATTTATAATGCAATAGAAATTGATAGCACAGCAGAGGGACCAATTTAAAGCATAGAAGATTCATAATAATTAGAGAACAAAATAAAAAAAAACATGAAAATGATACTTATAGTATATTCTCAGAATAAAAATTACTTATATACTTAACTAATTGACATTGATACCTACAACTTCGTTTTTATATAATTCCTAGTACTAGGTATACGCGCCTCACTTCTCGACAAACAAACACTCGAAATCTCAGGTTTCTACTCTAATCTAAACTCTATTGTACCTACCTACAACAATATTATTGAATAGTGTTATGCACTATTAACATCCATTTATATTTAATCTTACATCTTTATTTAGTAGGAATTATATTTTAAAACTACTTAGAAAGACCTATAATTGGCTGAATTTCTATAATTAGATTAACCTGTTTTAATGTAAATTGCTGTTGGTCTTTTGAATAAATATAAATAAAATAAAACTACGTCCAGTAGTTTGGCCTGTGCATTAAATAAATAAATAAAAAGGCATTTATTAACTTGAACATACTAACCTAATACAAAGAATTTTCAAAGATAAAGTTCGAAACTCCAAGTTGTATAGGTATTAGGTAGTGATGTCGTGAACAGGTCGAGGACTCAGCCATGCTGTTTTTCAGCCTCACCTATAGCTAACCTCGGGTTCTATTAACAACTGTCAGTCAGTCAGTTTTTCGTAGACTTTCGCGATTATCACACATAGTTATTTGATTGTAACGGGTATTTATCGCGCTCACCTCGTTTTTGTGTCCCGACGTTTCGACTGTATTGCAACAGCCGTGGTCACGGGTTGACTGGCGTATTGGAGCTACCGACGCGGTGAAATGAGGGAACTACCCTCATTTTGGTCGTCAGTGTAGTGTGCCGACCGAACATTTTTAACGACCAAAATGAGGGTAGTTACCTCATTTCACCGCGACGGTAGCTCCAATATGCCTGTCAGCCCGGCACAAAAATGAGGTGAGCGCGATAAATACCCGTTACAATCAAATAACTATGTCAGTCAGTCAGTCAGTCAAGACAAATCCGTTTATTTGTACTATACCAGTTAAGTATCAATTTCAGCATCAAATGTCGCATTTTAAAATATGAGCAGGTCTCCCTAAAACCCCAATAAAAATATTTCCTAAAACTTTTGACCCTGGCGGGCTCGAACCCGCTCTCCTCAAAGGGACACAGACCTAAGTAGCCGGCATCTCACGACCCTCTTGGAAGTCATTACTCCAATTGTCCTAACGCGCTGCTCACAGCTTCCTGACCTGGTGTTGGCTTGTTTATTGGCAGATGATTTGGCCTAGTGCCGCGGGAACTCGAGCCACTGGCTGATATAAGAAGGAATTATAATTTTAATTTAAATTTTATTTATTCAGGACAACAAAAAACTGCAATAATATACATTTTACTTAAAAATTATAGTACACTGCATTATCCACAGAGTTATAAAAAATTACATACGAAGACCACTAGAAGATTGGTGGGTATTATTTACCAAAGTGAGCAGCGTTGTAACATTAGTAATAAATAAAACATCTGCTAAAAAAAGAAATAAAAATTGTTAAAATAAAATAACAATAGTAATTTACAAATATAGTTATCAATATTTTTAGAGAACATAACAAGTTCAAGAAAAAAAAAGTACCTAAAAGTAGGAAGGAAGTACAGACTTGATATCATTACAAAGATGACACGAATGGTTATGTGGCTAGTGGGTTGGACTGCCATGTCGGTGTCGTGGGTTCGATTCCTGCTTCAGGATAAAAAATTGTGTTATGAACATCGGTGTTGTGTGCTGAGTCCTGAGTCTGGATGTTTTCTATGGTTCAATGGAACCCATTATAAAGAAGACCAATATTGATATTTTTTATACCTATAGAGTATATGAATAAAGAACGCGCCATTGGTATAAAGATTAAGTAATTGGTACAAGAAATTCACGTTAAAATTTATTTCATACTTTCATTTATACTGTGATTTGCGGTTATTTATACAAATAACGGCAAATCACAGAGCGTTTTAGGCTTGATAATGATAAAAATAATGATAAAATATGTTTAGTTGATTAGATAGTATGGGAGGTCTAGATAAACGAAATACCTAACTTATGTCGCAATATTTCAAGTTTTATTTTTGACGTGACTACGTCTAATAAATCTATGAACGCCGGCGGCATGCACGAAAACGTTGATGTAATTGTCCGGTAACGCTGTCATTGTCCGGTAACGCTCATTGTCCTGTTACGCTGGTAGTCACGTTAAACTTTCGCCCGTAAACCAACTTTACAGACAACCAATTTTTATACGTTAAGATTCACATAGTCCGGTGCAATACTGCTAAAACGCTCGTCCTCATTGAGACATTTTAAGGGCAGTCTCGAAAGCCCAATCATTTCACTTAGCTACAGTACCATTAAAACCGGAACACAGTAATGGTTACACATTACTGCTTTGCGGCAGAATATCTGCCACTGTGTTGGTATCCATCTAGACGGCATCCTGCAGGGGACACTTGCCAACGGTAATGTAACTTTTTTATTGACAGGGTGTCTGAATATTTTCTGTCCTGTATTCCGCATCCACCTTTCTTTGATATCTATCTATCTATCTTCGTGTTCTATAGGAACACCGTTATTTATCAATGGAACTAAACGATAAAAAGTGGTTTTTAGATTTTTAATCTACATTCCTTGTTTTATTTGCGTTTAATCCACACATGAGACGTCTCGCATCATCAACGTCCTCGCATGCTCTATCGCGCATGCGTCAAAGGCATTCTACATTTTTTTCACTTCTCATGATCGTAAAGTTTAACTTTATGCTAGGTACACGGGAAGAAAATTGCATTTCGTGGTCTTGGGCAAAAATATGGTAGTTTTAAAATCTATTCAGAGAGGTTCAGTTCGTAATACTAATACGCAGGAAATTTAGTTTTTTTTTTCAGTTAGCGATTTGTAGTTTGAGATTTAGGAAGATAGGCTAAAGGAGTCTACAGGTGACCAGAATGCTGGCTTTTACTTTGGCCAGCGTTGCCATTCAACGTGGCAATACCGCCAGCCTTCTGGTAATATTGCCTTCTGGTTAAGGCAACGACCGACTAGGTGATATATAATATAATACAAATGTGTAATGTTTTTTTTTTTACTTTTTTAATCTATTCGCTTTTATACTATTTTAGTATGTAGATTTAAGTTTATTATTATTTTGTATAATAGTTTCAATAAAGTAAACATCATAGTAGATTTTAGTATTTTTAATACAGTCAGCTGCACAGACATGTATATATATATATGTCGTGGCCGGATCATTGAATTGGCCATTTCATGATGTGGCTAGCCATTTCACGAAATGGCCATGGCAGTACATTGAGATTCATACATCCAGCTTGGTTATTAGGTATATAACTCAAAGGTCAAATGACCACTGTCATGTTTGCCTGGTAATCCAAATTATGTTTACCCTCCCATTGTGCCTTGTTTAGCTGATTTAAAGATCAAGGCTTATTCTTGGCCATGCTTGGTTACCTAGCTAGTTTATCAAAGATGTATTTTATTTCATTATTATCTCATACAAATGTGTAAATATTTGATATACAAATAAGAAACTTTAAGTACCTTGTAGACGAAAACAGAAAAAGTTTGAATTAAGTATATAGTGCACGAAAGGAGTCTCTTCGAGGCGCAAGGATTCTATCCTTTCATAACATCCTTTTATTTTTTTGCTTATCACGAAAAAATAACAATATTATTTTTTTTTGAGATGTTTTATATTTTTTTGAACTTGGTTATCGATTCTGAACAAACTAATTTCAGGTATCGCATAAAAAAATACTAATGTTGTATTAGTTTTACCAGTAATAGGTACGTAAAATTATAGGAAAAGTTTTTGATTAATGGATAAATAAACCGATGGATATTTGCAATCAAGCTAAAACTCTTAGCTGATTCAGCTTAATTTCCTTATGAGCTGAAAAATTACTTAAATATTTCAAGTTTATCACTTTGCCTACATTATTGTTGATCAATTCAATGCGGATCGAAGACACTAGGATTTTATCCACTCCACGTAGCCACATCACAAGTCCATCCTGTTTGGCAACTTTCGGTCCTCAATATGCGAGATACGGCGGACATCCATCACTGTCTAAACGGACGTGGACACGTTTCTAAGCAAGTTTTCTTTAAGTATTAGCTATGGTATTAGTATAGATAGATGAACACCTTAGTATGTACATTGTACATTAAAAAGGCACCAATGAAAAGGGCCAATCTACCCAACATCTAATACATTTTGGTCAGATACAACATTTTGAAACAGAGAATGAACACGTTTCTAAACGGACCGCATTGACAAAAACACTTTTTTAAATGCTGATTGAAATATAAATAGTATTAGTACCTATAGAAGAAAACCTTAGTACATTAAAATAGCGCCACAAAAATGGATAACAATTTACCCAACTTATAGTACATTTTGGTCAGATACAAAATTAAGAAAAATCAGAAGGAACAACGATAGGGTCAAAAATTACTAGGCTCATCTATTGTTTGTAAAATTCCATCGTAAAAAGTAACGAACATTATTAAAATAAGAAATTAAGTATTCCTTATTTTTATAGCTAGTTTATAATTTTAGCTCACCAATAAATAAGATTTAAAAAATATACGTATTTTTTTTCTCTGTTGAACAATTAGAGGTTACAAAATTGTACATTTTGTGTAGCTAAGAGTACATTTTTTTAAATATAAATTATAATTTTATGTCATGTGGTCCGTGTGGTGGTGGATGATTCATTCGCTCTCTTAGTCGAAATATGCCTGAAAGCGGAATATTAGAGGCTGATCATGCTATGCCCATTGCCCATACAGATGCCAGGTGAAGCTAGGAAACCTAGGTATTTGAGGGAGATCTTGCTGGGTTCGAGAGCGGTCGGAGTGGGGGCTCTGGCTGCATTATACTCGAACCCGGGACGGCTGCAGTGCACGGGTAGGCATGCACTGCAAGCGGAGCTCGGGGTCGGCGCAAGCCTTCTCTGGGATGGGCCTCACAGCAACGTGCGTGAGGGACACTGGTACGTGTTCTTCGGATATCCCGGGGTCCCTCTAATGCGCAGAGGTCGGCCACCATGGGGTTTTAGTCGGTATGAGTCCGACATACCCCTCCGCCCTCCCCCAAGGTCGGTAGGCGGCATCCATGAGGATTTCCCCATGTAAAAAAAATAAAAAAAGGAAACCTAGGTAGTCTAGTTTATTGTTCCGCGTCCATCGATTGGTTAAATGGCTGGCTGATTGAAACTAATTGGGACCTTGCATCTTGCAGTTACGCTAATAACTATGGACAGTTTTTTTCAATTTTTTTTTATGGCGTAACTAGCTAGGCGCTGTCATGATAGTAAGAAATCACGCCTGCCCATAACCATAACAGTGCTACACAGGGTTTTGATTCCCATAGGCCGGTGCAAAACTGCTATAGCGCCCATCCCCCTTGAGACATTTTGATGGTCAGTCTCGAAAGCCCAGTAATTTCACTAGCTACGCTACCCTTCCCACCGGAACACAGTAATGCTTACACATTACTGCTTTGCGACAGAATATCTGGCACTGTGATGGTACCCATAAACGGTATCCTGTAGGGGATGCCTTCCAATAGTGAATTGCCACCATTATAAATGGTGAATGGTGAAAAGCGTGCTACATCGTCGACCACATCCTCACTTATCATCAGGTGAGATAGTGGTCAAACGTAAGCCTATATATAGTTAAAAAAAAAAACAATTAGCTTAATAGTGCCCTTTAAATAAGTTCTTATAGCGCTTCAACAATATTATTTTTTCTGACTTAAGATAAAGATAATTTATTTGATCAAAAACAAGAAAAAACTTAATTATTTAAACATTAAGTATAATAATCATATATTTTGATGGCCTGTGTTGTATTAAAATTATGTAGGCACTGTACACCAATTTTAATTAGTATGAACAGTATGGTACTTGTGTTGTAGGCAATAACTAGCAACGTATAACAAGCGTTTTAGTATCAGGTAGACAACGGATCTCTCTCTACTCCTATTATCGTGCACTAGGAGTGCTGGCAGAATTTCCCGCCACAGTAGTTTTAACGAAATCATTCGCCGGGCTTTTACCACCGCCAATGTGCCAGCCGTTCTCGAGCCGAACGGTCTAAGTCGTGACGATGGTAAGCGGCCTGACGGTATGACGCTTATCCCATGGAGAATGGGCAGGCCCTTGGTGTGGGACGCTACATGCGTAGACACTTTGGCACCTTCTCATTTGCCAGGGACGCAAGTTAGGGCTGGTGCGGCAGCAAACTCTGCTGAAGATCTCAAGCGGCGTAAATATGTAGGTCTTGATAGGTCGTACATGTTTGAGCTCTTTGGGGTCGAGACCCTAGGTCCATGGGGTCTAGGTCTGGTCGAAGCGACGCGTGATCAGAGGGCTGGCAGCTATCTGGGCCAAAGAATAAGCCTTGCTATACAAAGAGGCAATGCAGTATCCTCGGCACGCTGCCATCGGGTATCGAGTTGGAGCAGTTGAGCTACCTATAGATCGTTTGCAACGGTCTATGTGTGGCCCAATTGTTTCCTTTTGTAAATTTTGTAATATACCTATATATAGATTGTAGTAGTTAGCTTATGCTGTAATAAAAATAGCTCCCTACAGTAGTATTTACCCAATACAATAATATTGCACGCTTGACTACAACTGCGTCATACATTGTGATTATTAGATCAGGGCTACATCAATGACGTACGTACACTTAGGGCCATACTACACGGGCGGTTTTCCCGGCGCGGAAATCTGCTTCTGAACCGCACTAGACACAAATATTAGGGAAGTGAACCGTGATGGTAAACCACGCAGTGGCAGTTCAGCATACAAATTCCAGATTAAGAGTGCTTTTCCACCAGAGATGTGCTATCCTACGTTGCTATGGATGCGTTTGATATCCACCAATCATATTCATTGGTGCACATAACTTAGCACTGGTTGAAACGGATTCAACTAAGATATGTTTTTTATGAGGACGTGGTGGCCGAGTGGGAGGACGTGGTGGCCGAGTGGATGAGGCCCTTGCCTTGCGATCTGATGGTCGCGGGTTCGAATCCCGGTGGCAGTCATGCGTAAATGGGTTTTTCGGTCGAAAAAATCTATGTATGCATCCCACGTTCTCGCAACGGTGAAGGAAAACATCGTGAGGAAACCGGCATGACAAAGGACAGAAAAAAAAAATGTTCTATGGCATGTGACATCCACCAATCCGCATTGGGTCCGCGTGGTGGATTAAGACCCATTCGCTCTCCTGCCGAGAGTAGGCCTGAGTCCCAGCAGTGGGAACATTATAGGCTGATTATGCTATGTTTTTTATATGGAAGGATGCGTGCTATGTATGCCTGCTATGGGTGCCTGCTATGGGCCGTATATCTACACTCACCGCGCCGCCCTCGCCGCTTCCCTACTATCGATACATCGCAAAGCTCAAGCTGTGCATCTTTCTCGCGCAGCTACTTCGCGGCGGCGCATCTTCATAACGCATCTTCCTCGCACTGCTACATACCTTAGTATTGGTGGAAACGGTCACATATTTTCGTAGCGTAAATTTCACATCTTTGCAACATAGCAGCATAGCATATCTCTGGCAGAAAGGCACCCTAATTGTGTCTAGTGCGGTTCAGAAGCGGATTCCCGCGGCGGGAGAACCGCCCGTGTAGTATGGCACTAAGGTAGGTAGGTAGAGTACGGTTACTTGGCCAACCTTCTTACTTCTTATTAAGGTCTAGAATCCCGTGCGCCGCTATCTCGATTGCACATATGTACATTTTTGAAGGTATAAAAAAAATAATTAATTAAATTAATTAATTAATGTTTTTATATGGATCTACATTTAAAGTTATCCGAAATAAATATTTTGATTTGATTTGACTTGAAAACCGACTGAGTAGGTATTTTAAACAAATGTTATTAATAGGTGTTAATAATTAGGTGTGTATTGTGTGATGTTGGCATTTGCTTATAAAATAAAAATAGACTTGAAGGAGTATTTACAATTATTTATATTAAATATTTTCAGCTAAGTAATCATCAGTTTCCGTGGTGTAGCGGTTATCACATCTGCCTAACACGCAGAAGGCCCCCGGTTCGATCCCGGGCGGAAACATAGTTTTTGTTCATTTACAAACATTCTTCTCTGTCTTGGTGTTTCATTTTTGGTTATGAATTTTTTTTTATGCCATAGTTATAAAAATATTCAGGATAAACTTATTTTCGCCTTTATTGGAACGTGTACTTTTTGTTTACCTACTTCTTTAATTCCTTCCTTTTTTTGTTTGAATATTTTTTTTAATTTATATTTATTTTATTTTTTTAATGAAAGGGAAATAATATCACGAAGTACTTATAAAATATTAGCATATAATATGTATTATCACGTATTATTAATCATAATATTCACGACATTACTTATGGGTAGCGCTACCTGTTGATGAGTAGCAGTATTACAAAGAAACTAACTCATTCGTTTTGCAAATTAGTACGGCCACTCGCCGTTAGATGGCGCCATACGTATTTCAAAACTGGGCTCTACCTTTGACTCTACGTACTCTGTGACTCGACTAACTGATAGAGAAATCAGCAACAACTGAAAAAAATGGTTAGTTATCGAATTTTTAAAAGAAAGGATTAGAGTGTCGTTGGAAATCACGTCTGCCCATGACCAAAACAATGCTGCATAAGACTTACACTAACACTAAGTACAGTGATCGTCCATTGTAAGTCACTTTTCGACTTCGATATTAATCTTGAAAACCCTGTTCCCTTGCCTTTCAAACCAGAACACTGCAAGGATTACAGTGCATAAGGCGTACTCTAGACGAAAAATTATATTGCGCAATATGACGAATTGTGCAATATTATTGACCATATAGGGTTTTTATTGAACCTTTCTTTCTTTCGATTTTATTGTACAATATTCTGCAATGTTATTGTAGGTCTAGGGGACGCCTTACAGTGTACTTGTTTGATGACAACGTCTAGCAGTATATTGGTTCCATAGATGAATAACGGTGTTCATAAATAGATGGACATCCAACAAAAATGGATTCGTAAGACAGGACCAAACAATTTCAGACACCTCGTCAATAAAAATGAAAAATCTCCATTTTTAAATAATGTTTGTTACTTTTTACGATGTAGTTTTATTAACAATGAAAAAGCCTAGTAGTTTTAACATATAATATACATATATCTAGCCCTGGACTCTTCTCTTTTTCGAAAATTAGCATATAAATAAGTAAACAAAATTAAACAATTAAGAGGCATTAAAACCTACCTTCTACTAACCTTATTGCTTCAAATATTAAAATAATAATTTGATATGTTTGTAGTTATTTTTTTTATTTTATTTTAAGTTTTCTAATTTTTTGTTAATGAGTACTTTCTAAATGTGTGTTGCCATGTATGTTGGAATATTTTTTTTTTCTTCTTTCTTTCTTTCTAAAAGTTTCTCAATATTTTTTCAATTTCCAATTGTTTAGGCGGTCTAGTTGACTAAGTAATATAAATAGGTTTTCTAGTTGTGAATCAGACTATTAGTATGGATCTAGGAGTTCTGGTGACCTAGTCGTACAATAGAATAGGAATTAGTGGATAACTTTAGCCGATTGCTTGCATGCCAAATGAGAGTTCTGTTTATACTGAGTAGATTACCACCATAGATTAATAACGGCGTTCCTACAGAACACCAAGATATACAGTATCAAATCAAAATATATGCGGAATGTAGGACAGAAAAAATTCAGACACCCTTTAAATAAACCTATCATAAACATTCACACACTCACACCCCTGCACTAGGATTCCCTGTGTCGCAGGTGGCATGGACACATACAACACATCACAACATCCAAGACCCGAGAACAAACATTTGTGTTCGTCACAGATATTTGCCCCGGCCGGGGATCGAACCCGGTACACGAAGCTTCGTAGGCAGGGTCACTACCAACTAAGCCACGGTGTCGTCATAAAAATTAAATATCTCTAATTTCAAATAATGTACTTTTTACGACGTAGTTATATAAACAATGAAAAGCCTAGTAGTTTTAACATAATTATAATAATTATAGCCCTGTTACTTCTCTTTTTCGAAAATTTTCATCGAACCAAAATGTACTAGAAGTTAGCCAATGTGGCTTTTCATTTTCAATGTACTACAGTGTGATTCTGTACTTTAATACTTCTATGATTACCCCTAAGCATGGCCGTATACAGGGGGGGGTTTGGGGGTTCAAACCCCCCCCCCCCCCCCCCCCCCCGAAATGTTTAAATCAAAAAAAAATTATTTAGCTCGATAATATGCTCTACAAAAAGTCTGAAGTATTTGTCTATTTTTATGTGAGACTTGCAATGTAGATTATTTTTATCTTAATTATTCATACTTACAACGCTGCTTTCATCTATGGATGGCCCAATTGTTGGGTCACACAGTTGACTCGTGTTTTATCACCCTAAAGACATTTTTTAAAATAAGGCCTATAAAATTTGCGGCTCGCTTTTCTTGCCCCAATCAGATTTCTATTATTAGGCCTATTTGGGTCTCAATACAGTAGTTATAAATCAGATGTGATGTTTTATTAGGTAAATGTTTGAGGTCATGATAAAGCAATTTTCCCTAGTAAGTTAAAACCCTGAAAATTTTGCGGCTCGTTGCGCTCGCCACGTTCTCATATATTTTGCTAGGTAATTTTGGGTCCTAATACAGTGATTTTCCCTAATAAGTTAACTGTTTTGGGCCCTGATAAAGCAATTATTCCTAGTAAATTAAAACCCTGAAAAATTTGCATTCATTCCATTGCATGCTTAAGGGGTCCTGATAGATAAATTTTCAGGACTAAACTATAGGCGTGAAAATTTTCGGCTCGCTTCACTCGCCGCGATCAGGTTTCATTCGCTGGGTAATTTTGGGTCCTAATACAGCGATTTTTCTTTATAAATAAACTGTTTTGGGCCCTGATAATGCAACCTCCCAAGTTAATTAAAACTCAAAAAAATTTGCGGCTCGCTGCGCTCGCCGCGTTCACATTTATTCCATTGCGTGTTTAAGGGTCCTGATAGAGTCATTTTCAGGCTTAAACTATTGGGGTGAAAATTTGCGGCTCGCTTCGCTCGCCGCTATCAGGTTTGTTTTACTAAGAAATTTTGGCTCCTTATACAGTAATTTTCCTTAATAAGTTTTTTGTTTTGGGCCCTGATAAAGCGATTTTCTCTTTGAATTAAACCTGAAAATTTTTGCGGCTTGCTACGCTCGCCGCTTTCACATTCATTCTGTTGCGTGTTTAAAGGTCCTGATAGTCATTTTCAGGACTAAACTAATGCCGAAAAAAATTGCGTGACCGTGTTTCTTTTAGTGAGTAATTTTAGGTCCCAATGCAGCGATTTGTCTCAAGAAACCAAAATGATGACCCTGGCCCTGATTTTTTTCGGCTCGCTACGCTCGCCGCAAATACGTTTGTTTTGTTGCATTTTAAGGTCCTGGAATAAAACAAACAAATGACTTAAAAATTTGCGGCTCGTTCGTTCGTCACGATCACGGTTTGTTCTGTTGTGTGATTTTCGCTCCTGAAAAAGTGATTTTTCTTAGACAATTAAGATCCTGAAAAATAGTGTTAGGTATAGTGATTATTCGATCTAAACTAAGGGTAAAAAAATATGGATCAACCATGCTCGACCCCCCGAAGTGAATTCCTGGCTACGGCCTTGCCACTAAGTAATCTATAATTGGCATTTGTACTATATCTACTATATTATCTATTATCGGGATGTATATTAGGCCCAATCTATTATTAGGATGTATAGGTATACTAACTACGTCAACCAATGTATGGATGTAGGTATGTTTACTGATGATAGCTTAATAGGTAATTTGATGTGTTGCGATTGTTTTATCTTATTAATATTTATCTATTCTTCTTCTTATCTTATCACTAATTATTTCGAACCAGTGTGGTGAAAGGATTTTAAGTGCGTCTAGAAGGGGCTCGTGCATTCGTGCACTTGACACGTCATGTTTTCGAAGTTTTAGGTTCTATGACATGCCGGTTTCCTCACGATGTTTTCCTTCACCGTTAACACACAAAAACACGTGTTTTTAAATGCATGCATTGATTTTTGAACAGTAAAATCCATTAGTGTACGACCACCGGTTTCGAACCAACGACCTTCGGATCGAAAGTTGAGGTACCTTCCACTCGGCCAACACAACTTATTTATCTATAATATCTATATTTATTTATATTTTTTTATCTGTTTAATAAGATTCCCACGATGTATCTTTTTGTATAATAATTATAATCAATTATTATTAGTCATCAGTAGAATATTATTTTTAAAATAAAACAATATGATTTACCCACTTAGTTAATTGAAACGTTTTTATAAAGCCGGTGTTGTAAGTAAAGCGAAACTTAATATAATTCAATCATATAATTTAGATTTTTTTAAACCACTGTGTACCAAGTGTCATTAGTCATTACATTACGAGCATTATTCATAATCAATATTAATTTTGAGTTTAATAAAAAAATCATACATTGATTGATTCATATATATAGATACTTTGCGGAAATCCATAAATATTAATAAATAGTATAAATATATATAGTAATTCGAATCCTCAGGAGATGTTGACTCGCCATAACATGATGTTGAGTCAACATCTCCTGAGGATGCCTAGTGTAGAGGAAACACGTGACGACTTGGGGTCTGTTTTTTAAACTAGAGCTAAGTTAATTGGGACCTTTGTTTGGAAGTTAAGCGGATATATAATAATATATTATATAAATGTATACTATTTATTCAATCAATAATAGTCTTCTTCTTATCGTGTCACTAGTTCCTTCGAACCAGTGTGGTGCAAGAATTTCAAGTGCGCCTCGAAGAGGCTCCTTTCGTGCACTCGTCACATGTTTTCGAACTTTAGGTTCTACGACATGCCGGTTTCATCACGATGTTTTCCTTCACCGTTGCGAGAACGTGGGATGCATACATAGATTTTTTCGACCGAAAAAACCCATTTACGCACGACTGCCACTGGGATTCGAACCCGCGACCATCAGATCGCAAGGTAAGGGCCTCATCCACTCGGCCACCAAGTCCTCCAATAATAGTCGACAAGTACATATAACCGATAATAGGGCGATAGACTGGACATATGATTAGGTCAAAAATAAACAAATGGTCTTATTACTACAAGGTTCAGTAAAAAAATAGCATAGCAAATAGCAAAATATAAAAAAAAAATGTCCCACTGCCACTGTTTAGATTTATTTATAGCTTTAGCTTACAGTATGACTTAGGCTTAAATCTATGGGATTCATGTATGTATGAGCCTTAGTTATGAGTAATAATAATCCTTTAAAGGATAAAAAATACTCTACCATTAAATAATACCAATTAAGTTAATATAATCTCTTACGATATTGTTATTATAGGCAGGCACATATAGGTAATATAAGAATCATAATAAATGGCGCTTCTATTATTTGTATACATCTTTTCTACATTTTAGTGGATTTTAATGAAGTAGGCTACATAAAGTTAACATAAAAAAATGAATAACCACATATTTTGGCCACATGGCCTTTTTGTTGTTTATGGATGAAAAACCTCGTAATTTCAAAAATTGTGAAACAAACATTGTTCGCTAAGACATGGGGACTATCCCCATTTGGCCTTATAGGGACACATATTTTACATTCATATACTACTGCTACTAGTCTATTTATAAGCAGCTTATATTAATTATATACCTACTTATTTAAAATAGTCTTAAATTTTATAGTTTCAATTTGTAATTTTAGCCTTCATTCATTTTTTCTTCATTTTAAACTACCTACGTTTACTTAAACTTGTACCCACCTATATACTAAGACCTTTATGAAATGATTGTTTTTTATCTTTATCTTTAATATACACATAGTCATATAGTCATCATCATCTCCCTGTCCTTATCCCACACTTAGGTGGGGTCGGCACAACATGTCTTCTTCTTCCATTCGTCTCTATCAGCCGTCATCTCTGTACTCACGCCTGCTTTGTTCATATCCTCTTTCACACAGTCCATCAATTTTTTCTTTGGCCTTTCTCTACTCGTATTCATCTACTTTGAGTTTTTGGCGGGAACATGAAAAATGGCGCATTGGCGGCATTAAATTAATTGACATAACTTGTATAACTTTGAGTGTTTAAGTGTAAAAACGGTGGTTTTTTATCCATTAAGTGCTCGTGAACGTGTATGAGTGTTGGTGAATAGTGTAATGCTGTAAAACGTGACTTTTCGTGTTGCCTCCAAAACTCCATAGAAGTAAAGTCGCAACCACCACTACTTTACAGGGGCATGACTTGACTTAACGACTCTGACACTTATGACAAAATAATCTCTCCAATTACTTGACACTGGCTATAAACCTTTGATGTGAAGCCAAAACCGAAGAACTTAGATTCTTCAAAAAAAAATAAAAAAATTCATCTACTTCTATATACATTAATATACATAGATAGATGAATAACGATGTTCCTATAGAACACCAAGATGGACAGTACCAACCCAAAAAAATACGGTATATAGAACAGACAATTTTCAGACACACTGTCAATAAAAATTAAATATCTCTATTTTCAAATAATGTTTATTGTTACTTTTTACGATGTAGTTTTATTGACAATAAAAAACCTAGTAGTTTTAACATAATTATAATAGTTATTTAGCCCTGTTACTTCTCTGTTTCGAAAATTAGCATCGAACCAAAATGTACTAGAAGTTAGCCAATGTGGCTCCCTTGTCTTGGTCGCATTTTCAATGTACTACATTGCGTTTCTATACTTTAATACTTCTGTGTAGACATTTTATTTTAATTTTTTCGGAAAATTTACAGCTAGGTACACGATTGATTAAAAAGATAAATGCAGATGGCCAATTAAAATTTTTCACAAATAGGTAAAAGCAAGTAGGTATTTATAATTTTAAAGAAGTAGACGGACAAACACTTATAATTTAGGATTCAAAAAACCTATTGCTTAAAACACGCTTGAGACTAACAGGGGATGTGTTGAAAAGGTCAAAATCAATTTCTCGCCACAATGTATTGAAACTACTGCACACACGTGGGAAGTAAGAATACATAGAGTATATATCTGAAAAGCTTCCATGCCAAAAACTTTCTTTTGTGTTTTTCTATTCTAAATTTCTGAAAAACTGCGCATAAGACGCAACACACACATACATACATCATCATACATCAGCTGTAGTATGCTTGTGTGGGCCCTATGTTGCAATCCCTTAAATAGGTCGAGAGACACTAATAGAAAGACGCAGGTTCGGCGTGAGGAACGCACTATTTTGACTTTAATGACTTTTTTTCTGTCATAAAAAACATGGCATTCTTTAACTAAAAACAGTTTTCTTAAAATTTGTTTTTCTTTGTTTGGTAGTTTAATTCAACACATGAACAAGTTTTCATGCGTTAAGAGGATTGTCCCTAATAAACGCGCGAATAGGCACTTTTGGTTTGAATAATATTGAAGAACTCTCTGCATTTAATGACACTACAAAAATATCTCAACTGCCTAATAGACGAGTGTTCCCTTACACCTCGTGATATTTCTAAAATTATTCTTAATTTACGAGAAAAAAATTCTTTATATTGATCAAAAACATCGAAATCGACCTTTTGTATTTGAACGATTTAAGCTATATCATTGAGAATATTTGAAAATTCTTTGGTGTTATCGTAAGACAAAAGTATAAATATTTCCGACACCACGCTTTTTTTTCAGAAATTCCAACCAAAAAGCAATAATCCAGGCTTAAACATCATTGATTTTTCGATCCCCGCCGTCCATACATTTTAGTATGAAAAACTTGACTCGCTATAAAATAGACAACGTGCCCGCAAAAAATTCAGTACCCCCTTAGTATTCAAGGTGACTGCACGTCCGTTGAGATCAAACGTAGACTATGACTTATCTGTGGTTGGGATGACACTAAGGGTGCGTCGCGACGTCAGGAGTATCGGACACAAATGCTAATATGTACCCTTCGACTAAGTAGACGATCTAGGTAAATGAGCTTTGTTATCATTTTTTTACGTACCTTAAAAAGCGTTACTAATTTTTTTCTACCCATTTCAGGTAGATATGGAAAACATACGGGAAATTACACACACAAAAAATTACATTATTGTTCACCCAGATGCAGTCTGAATTTTAAAAATCTAACATTGGGAACGTATAGGGCGTATGGGGGTGAGATCAGAAAAACCTCGACTTTTCACCCCCTTTCACCCACCTTTGAGGTGCAACATGGTATCTCAAAAAGTGTAAGTCGTACAAAGTTAAAACTTTACCCAAAGGTAAATTATTTGTTCTAATTTAAAATTTTTGAAAAATCCAATATGGCTGCCATACAAAAAAAATAAAAAAATAATAAAAAAATAATAAAAAACTTTAAACGCTTGTATCTCGTAAACGGTTGCAGCTAGAGGCCTGATTTTTGTACTTATTATTTTGGATGAGGTGCGTTATTGCAAAGCCAGCGACCTCCACGAAGCGAGGCAGTAACCTGAGTGTTCACCCCCCCTCGGGGTGCAATATGGTATCTCGAAAAGTGTAAGTCGTACAAAGTTGAAACTTTCACCATAGGTACTTTTATTGCTCCAATTTCAAAATTTTGAAAAATCCAATATGGCCGCCATACAAAAAAAAATATTTTTCATAAAAACTTTAAACGCTTGTATCTCGTAAACGGTTGCAGCTAGAGGCCTGATTTTTGTACTTATTATTTTGGATGAAGTGCGTTATTGCAAAGCCAGCAACCTCCACGAAGCAAGGCAGCAACCTGAGTGTTCACCCCCCTCGGGGTGCAATATGGTATCTCGAAAAGTGTAAGTCGCACAAAGTTGAAACTTTCACCATAAGTACGTTTATTGTTCCAATTTCAAAATTATGTAAAATCCAATATGGCCGCCATACAAAAAAAAATATTTTTCATAAAAACTTTAAACGCTTGTATCTCGTAAACGGTTGCAGCTAGAGGCCTGATTTTTGTACTTATTATTTTGGAAGATGTGCGTTATTGCAAATCCAGCGACTTCCACGAAGCGAGGCAGTAATCTGAGTGTTCACCCCCCCTCGGGGTGCAACATGGTATCTAGAAAAGTGTAAGTCGTACAGAGTTGAAACTTTCACCATAGGTATTTGGTTATTTTATTTTATTTTATTTTATTTTATTTTATTTTATTTTTTTTTTATTTTTTTTTTATTTTTTTTGTTTTATTTTATTTTATTTTTTTTTTTTTTATTTTTTTTTTGTATTGCGGCTGTATTGGAGTTTTCAAAATTTTGAAATTGGAACAAAAACCAATACCTATGGTGAAAGTTTCAACTCTGTACGACTTACACTTTTCAAGATACCATGTTGCGCCCCAAGGGGGTGAAGAAGGGTGAAAATACATTTTTTTCCTGAACTCATCTCTACACTCCTATACGTTTCCTATGTTAGATTTTTAAAATTCAGACTGCATCTGGGAAAAAAATCAGTCAGTCAGTGGTAATGCAGCTTTATTTTATAACTAGTTTTTTGGGCGGTGCGCGAGCTGCAAGCAGCTCGCGAGTGATTTATTATTATTTTTTATTATTTTAATATTTTATGAAATTAGAAAAGAAAAAAAAATTGTTGTATTCTTTAATTTTCCGAATATCAAAAAATAATTGGGGCAATATTATTAAGCGCCACATCTTTATCCTTCAAAGAAGAATTTTTTGTAATTTTTTATTGTCCGCCATCTTGGATTTCAAATCCGAGACAAAATTCTTTATCCTCAACCCCTAATTAGTCAAAAACGACACCCATGAAAAAAGATTGAAAAAAAAATTTCCGCCATCTTGGATTTCAATTCTGACACCAAAATCTAAATTTTCAACCCCGAATTAGTTAAAAACGACACTATTATCCCTCAGATAATTGCCTCGCTACGCTCGGGTCGGTGGCTCGCTTCGCTCGCCCCCTCCCTCACTTAAGAAAAAGTTTGGAACATCCTCTATAACGAATAGTGAGTCTAAACACGCTATATCCATCCATCCAAGTATTTCCAATCGAAAAAAAAAATAAGTTGAAATTTTTGCCATCAAAATACATACAGTTTCGAGTCTATGAACCATGCCTCTATCTCTTACCGTTGCTGAGATATCGGCGTTTAAAGTTTTGTATGGAAAAAACATATGTTTTGTATGGCAGTTATGTTTTTTTGTATGGAGGCTATATTGGATATTTAAAAATTTCAAAATTGGAACAAAAATAAATACTTTTGGCGAAAACTGCAACACTCTACGACTAATACTTTTCGAGATAGCATGTAGGTGCCAAGGTGGACGTGCGAATCGTCAACCTTCGCTACGCTCAGGTTGCCGCTTCGCGGTGCGGAGGTCGGTGGCTCGCTTCGATCGCCACCTCCCTGCAAAATTTTTCAACCTTCGCTTTGCTCAGGTTTAAACATTTTGTATGCAAAACCCCGAGGACGTGCGAATCGTCAACCTTCGCTTCACTCAGGTTGACGATTCGCGGTTCGAAGGTCGGTGGCTCGCTGCGCTCGCCACCTCCCTGCAAAATTTTTCAACCTTCGCTTCGCTCAGGTTTAAAAATTTTGTATGTAAAACCCCGAGGACGTGCGAACCGTCAACCTTCGCTGCGCTCAGGTCGCCGCTCCGCGGCTCGGAGGTCGGTGGCTCGCTTCGCTCGCCACCTCCCGGCAAAATTTTTCAACTTTCGCTTCGCTCAAGTTGAAAAATTTTGTATGGGAATCCAACTTTTGTATTGAAATCCATTTTTTTTGTATGGCGGCCATATTGGATTTTTCAAAATTTCAAAATTGGAACAAAAATAAATACCTTTGACCAAAACTTGTAATACACCAAGTCTTATACTTTACGAGATACCATGTTTAATCCCTAGGGCGTAAAAAAAAAGTGAAAAGTCGAGGTTTTCCCCAACTCAACCCGTCTTCCTCTTTGTATTCCCCATATTAGATTTTTCAAAATAAAACTGCATCTGGGAGAACAATGATGTCAATGAGTCAATCAGTCAGTGAGTGGTAATTCATTTTTATATATGTTGAAAAAGATTTTTCTCATTATATAAAGCTAACGAAACTAACGTATAAAAGAAAAATATTTTAATTCGGACTAATAAAGATCCAAGGAATGAATTACTACATTTTAATGCAACTGCAACTTGTTTACATATATTTGTAATTCAGTCTGTAGTCTGTAGTCAATAGTGTTTACTTATTTCTGACATCGACTTGTTGACAATATTATGACATAAGTTGATGGCAACATAATAATATGGGTGTTTTGGTGTGTACATATTATTGTAACTAAGTATGAAAACATAATTTTGAAAATGTCGATATGTGTACATACTATTGCACGCGACTGTACTTGACTAGTTTAACGTCCGCGACTTTGTACGCGTGGGGACCATTTTCGAGTCATTATTGTGTAACTAACTCTTTGTTGACTTTGTTTCATAGATTGAGATAATATCCAAAAATCGTACACTCTGACCCCACCCTTTGCCGCTGGCTAATGAGTAGTACTCACTACTGGCCAACGGGCGTCGCGATGTCAAGCTAATGGCTCAATACATTGCGTGTTTTTTATGACATTCTTCAGCATCCTACAAAGATAAAGGTGTTATGAAAATGTAACTTGTGCGTAGCACCGAAAGTATATTTGTTTCTTTCCAGGGGGGTATACTATGAGTGCGCGATGAGTCTGTATGAGTAGAAAATATCTATGTGTGTGTTCAATCAAAAGTTCCCACGCTTGCAGACCGGACCCTTAAACTTTGACCAATTTTTTTTTGGGAAAAGTTTTACACATGAAAACTTGTTTGGATTGAATTGAACTTTTTATTTCACGTTTGTAATGTTATTTTCTAGATCCTGGAGGTCTTTTTTTTCGTAATTACAAGTAGTAATTTTTAAATCTTCAAAAATGGAGGTGCAACACAACACTGCTCCACTTCTGTCAGACCTTAATTTTAATATAAACAAATTCCTGAGTGCTACCCTGGTATCAAAAACTTATAGATTGTTTGCATCTTTTACTTACAATTTTTAGGCCGCGGTCCCTTAGTGTGAGTTATTTACGCATGTGTGCGTACCGGTAGCAATTTATTTATAATCGGTTTATTATCGTGATATAACTTGTTGTAAACAAATTATTATCATTGTTTTTGATTAGGAATGTGGAGTCGCGGGTTCGACTCTCATTTCTAATTACTTTTTATTATACTTTTCAACCGACTTCCAAAAGGAGGTTTTCGATTCGGTTTAATTTTTATTGTTCGTTACCTCAAAACTTTGACAAATATAAACCGATTTGGAAAAATTATATACACGATACGTAGGTAAGTACTTAGAATACATAGAAAATACCCAGACTCAGGACAAACTTATGTAGATGTTTAACACATAAATGTTTGTCCTGAAGCGGAAATCGAACCCGCGACACCGGCGTAGCTAGCAGTCCAACACACTTGTCACTACAATTGTGTAGTCAACAATACAATAATAAAATTTAAAATAAAATACAATATAAAAATACAATACTAATACAAAATACAATACAATCCTACTATCCTTAATATATAATATATATATATATAATATTGTTGGCAGACTCCTTGAGAAGACCAACCTCTTCGATTGGAGTGGATTGACGCGGGCACAGACGTTTGAAATAAACGAAGAAAAGAAGACTGACTGACATTGATGTCGTGTTCGCATGCATATTTTCCTGTTCTTGATTTTATTGCTTTGGAAGATTATGAGCTATTTGTGTTTGTAAATCGTCTTTTAATCCATTTCTGGTATTTCCTAATATCAGAAGTGGGGATTCGAAGATCACATACCCACAGTTTGAGTTTTCTGTACAGGTCATCTGTACCTACTTTCCTCCTGACGAGACGTGGCGTGTGCTGGGCTGCTGGGCTCAAGATGCAAATCTTCCATTGAGTAATGTGTGAGCAATACCTACCTACTTCTCAGCTTGCGTTGCGTGGTTTGGTGTTTTTGCAGTAAGTACGCTTGTTGTATTTCATTTGGGATAGAAAAATGCCTTTGTAAAACGGCTGCTATGAGTTCAGTTCCGTTTTATCGACAAATCTGTGCCGTTATTTGTTTAGACTGCTACCTATGCGTCTATGGGTAAATCATGTCCTACCCTAGCTATTCGGACTACGCTAGTTTTCGTGTGATTCGCGTTAGAGATGTTGATGTAGTTTTGTGGCATCTTTGTACGGTGAGCGAGATACTTTTGCCGTTGTTGTACGAACAATATCATAAGGTGTGCAAAAATAATGATGTACCTACGTGAATCATGTTCCTGTCCAATGACGTGATCATTTTTCAAGAGTAAAGTTATAGCCAATTTCAGTGCATACTTTGTATAAAAAAACTGTTTCGAGTGTAGTGTTCCATGGCACCACGTACCTTTATGCTTAGTACATGTGACCTAAAAGCACATTGATATTCCTTCCGAACGATTTTAATTACTAAAGATTGATTGTTGCATTAGCAGGTACCCCTTTCTTCTAATAAAGGTTTTGGAGCAAGTTTTAGGATCGACGAGGAGAAACTGAGCTAAGACGGTTGTAATTAGTTGTTTTACTAGTCTGTCGTTATCAAGTTCCTACTTAGAACATTGTTCATGTATTTACGAGTTGCATTTATATGAATTGCTTTCTATAAAGGCATTTGACGCTGCTTCGGCAAAGTCGAGAATAGTTGGACGACACGACACACGACGACACTACACTTATTACGACCTGATTTGATACTCAAAATTATGTGCGTTGCTTGCGTAAGTATTTCTTTTTCTTTAAGATAGAAGTGATATTTGAGGTACAGTACCTAACCCATCTATTGAGAAATTGTTCTTTACTTTGTACAATAAAAACTAAGTACCAGGTACTCCTCTAGATTTATCTTTGAAGCAGTGATGATGAAGTTGACCTATCTACATGTTTCTAGTCTGAAGACATGTTTATGGAATTGAGTGAATTTGTTATGTTTGGTTCACGTGACCAGCGGAACTACTAAGTCTTGATAAGTCGATTTGTTGTGTTTTTTTTCCCATTTCGTGTATAAAGCGAACGTTCGAATTGTCTAGCGCCCCTGAGTGCAACATGAAAACAATTGTTGTGACCACGCGCTCGGAATTGGCGCGCTCTATTTAATTTTTGTTGAACTTTTTGTCCAAGGGTTTATAATGATTCCTACCCCGTTAGAAACACATCTAGGGCTAGAAAGCTATTATAATAATACTCAACGTTCCCGTTAGATGGCAGTCATAAGCGATTATCTTTATTTCAGAATGTGGCTGTCAAATGTCAATATGCGGTCAGTGAACTGAGTGCGCTGGTTTTATTCCTGAAAATTGTAAATGAAACAATAATGGACTTTTAATGGTTTTATTTTGGAGAGATAAATTAAATGTAAGTATCTACGGTTTGTAGGACGCTATCTTACATGAAATAGTCATGGTTTGTAGCGTGGCTGCAGGTGGTTTCCTCTGCATTGTTGCACTGCCCTATCAGAGCATTGACACCTAAGTTTGATAAGAAAGGATAGTCATCGGTTTCTACCTAGTTAATATGCTAAATGGAACTCAAGGTTAAATTTTGAATCGAAGGTTGAGTTTCGAATGATGACTTTGGACGCAAAGTCAGCTTTTGAACTCTTCGTTTTGATGTCAGTTTAACGTTGAACACAAGTTTTATTTAATTCATGCTGCTGCTTTGGTGGCTTTGCTGTAAATTATGTATCGGTACTCGGCTGTAAGAAGTCAGAATATGCCGAACGGTTAAGACAACACGCATACTCTTACTCATATACCTACCCTTACTCTACCTCATAAACTCTTACATGCACTACATAATCGACATACTTATTACGCCTCATCAGGTTGTGTGATTGTAACTAATGTTCTAAAAATGTGGCGATGTTTATTTGTGTGCATTTCTTGGAGTGTTCTGTTGCAGCTTACAGGTACATAACTATGAGAACAATCCATAGAATGTTACACGCAATCTATGTGATGATTGATCGCTTTGCAGTGAATTCAACAAATGCTTAAGTGCATTGATAGCGAAATTAAATAAAATTACATTATACCAAAGAAGCAAGAGTACTTATATGATGTATGGAACAGAACGGTATCATGAGCAAGTTGGTCACTCTGTGCGTGTCCATATTTGGTTTGTGTTTTAATTTCAGTACTTAACAACTATTCTTCAATGTTTGCACTAGTAGTTATATTGCCCAGCGATGGTTTAATAAGATGAACAGTTGAACCAACATCAACTACTTGAACCAACCGTTTGATTAGTGAGTAACCGGTTTAGGTTGCTGGTTTTAAGTTTTTTTTTTGCATGAGATATACCTATTTGTCTTGCTAAACTATAGTAGAATGCATGAATGAGAATTCATTATCACATCAAGAAACATACAAGATATGGAGTATGTACAATGGGCTACCTTATCACTAAGCAGCGATCCTCGCCAGGTAACCTTTGGGATGTGTGAGACTATGTATCTTAGCAATGGTGAATATTATTTGCGAAATAGTTTCTTGTTCCTTTGACGTTTTCGAGATGCGGTGCTGGAGGCAAATGCTGCAAATACCGTGGACGGCGAAGTGCACAAATGTGTCAATCCTCAAGCAATTCAACATTAAGAATTGTCTCTCTACGATTTGCCACTGCCGTATCCTAGCCTACTTCGGCCACATTGCGAGACGAGGTGCAGAAAACCTGGAAAAACTGGTCATCGTCGTACAAGTAGAGGGGAAAAGTTCGCGTGGCAGATCTTTGATCAGATGGTCTGACCAGGTTAAAGATTCATTCTACAATGTTGTGCAGGCAGCCAAATACCGGAACCGTTGGAGGCAGGCCGTCCGCACATACAAAATGGGTGTTCACGATCTTCAGTTATCAAGAACCGACTACAGAGAGTACCGTCAAACGGTTTCGTGATCATTATTAAAAATAAAAGGAGATATTTGACATATAGTACTCGCATTATAATGAGCGTTTTGGTGTTATAATTTTGTGCTGAAGTTGATTCAAGTTTTGGCTATTAGGTCACCACACCAGATCGTTATGACGTTCGACGTGGACTGAATTGAAAAACGACAGAGATACCTACAAATGTGAAACAGGTAGTAACAAAGTTATGGTAAATGGTGAGCCCTCACTATGACACAGGGCTGTCTAAGCTCTGTCTGTGTGCTACCTAAGTTCTGTCTGAGCAATTCAGAGTTTCTAAATAAGCACTACTACGATCTACGTGAGTACTATTTGAGTATGAGTATGTCTACAAGAAGAATATTGTGGTGATGTATGAGAGTACTATCTGAGTATGAGTATGTCTACAAGAAGAATATTGAGATGATGCATGAGTGGTATTGAGTTGTTGTAGTGCTGTTGAGCGTTGTATACTGTTGTTGAGCGCTGTCTGAGAACTGCTGGAATATTTTATAGATGCCATTGTACGTTGTCTGAGGACTGCTGGAATATTGTCTGGATGTCGTTGTACGTTGTCAGAGAAGAAACGTTTTGCTGTTTGAGCACTTCTTGATCGCCTCACTCCATGTATCGCTTCCTAATTACTGAACCTTCTGGCAGCTTCTACTCCGCAATCTCCTGCCATTCGTTGACATTGAAGAAGAAACAACGGATGAAGAAAAGGAAGTCCTTCATAGACCAAATTTGGCCGGCGTAACATTTGCGGAACCAACTTTAAAGCCAGAACAATGCGCACTTGAAATGCTTTCACCACACTGGTTCGAAAGAATGAGTGACAAGATAATAAGAAGAAGAAGACTTAGACGCCGTGACTTAGAGTAAGCCGCTTCTGAAGTAGAAGTCAGGATCAAGACCGAGGCTCTACTTTTACTCGACTTTGAATTGTGAAGACATCACTTCTGCTGTTGGATACTGTTTGTGTGTTCTTTGCTCTGCGTGCACTCTACGTGGTTGGCACGAGGCCAGTGACATCAAGACATCTTTTGGGAGTGTTCCTGTGTTGTTTGAAAAGCCTTTTCGCGAAAGGTCATTGGGTGCGCTCAATGTTTTAAAAGCCTAAGCTAGCGAGGGTCATCAGGTGCGCTTGATGTTTGGAAGCTTCTCGGTAATGGCCTAGACCGAGAAGTCGTTGAGCAGGTGTAGTTGGCTGTTTTAGTAAGTTTGCTGGGCATGCTCGAGATCGGGATGTCAGCCACTTACTGAGGCTACACCGGTCAAAGTGCTCAGCGTTGAACTTTTGAATACTTCTGTGTCATTCTTGTGTACTTGTTTGTATCGTCAGATGTATGAGATTATTTTAATGTTTCGTGCACTTTGGCAATTGATTATGTTTACGTAACTGTGAATTTCATTGCAGATTGGCATTGATGTACTTCTAGATCATCCAGGTCTTCCGCTAGCGTCGAGGTCAAGAGCAACTCGACAGTTTCTGCCAAAAGTCCAGGCAACAAACAGGGCTATGTTTTCATTATTTGAATCTAAGGAAACTTTGATTTGTCATTTGTATCGGTTATACATAGATCAGAGTTTATTTATATTCGCTCTATTGCTGTTCCATATTGTTCACAAATAAGACAAGTAAACAGTACATTGAATCCAGGGTTCGATTCCCGGACAGAGCCACAGAGACAGTGAGCTCTACTCTCAAGTCTGCTGATTATTACAGAGCGGTCAATATTTGGTGTAGATCTACACCTCTCTTTTGTAACACCGCTCTCTCATTACAGACTCAGCTGAGATACCTGTCGGGACGCCAGGGTGCCAGGAGAGGCCGTGTTGGCAGACTCCTTGAGAAGACCAACCTCTTCGATTGGAGTGGATTGACGCGGGCACAGACGTTTGAAATAAACGAAGAAAAGAAGACTGACTGACATTGATGTCGTGTTCGCATGCATATTTTCCTGTTCTTGATTTTATTGCTTTGGAAGATTATGAGCTATTTGTGTTTGTAAATCGTCTTTTAATCCATTTCTGGTATTTCCTAATAATATTATAAACGCGAAAGTTTGTAAGGATAGATGGATGTTTGTTACTCTTTCACGTAAAAACTACTGAATGGATTTTAATGAAACTTTACAATAATATAGCTTATACATCAGAATAACACATAGGCTACAATTTATAAAGATACCTGCGCAGACGAAGTCGCGAGCACCAGCTAGTTATAAATAATATATAAAATTCCAGTACCTAAAGCTCAGTAATTACCATCTTTGACATACATCACCTAATTGTAAAAAAATAGCATTTTAGGACAGTAAATGCGACTAGCTCATATTAGTGCAAGGCCGGGTCACGGGTCACTGTGCCTAAGCAGTTGCCCAATTAATTGTATGCTAATTACTGTCTGGTAATTAATTTAATTTAATTGGGTCCCGATTTTAGCAAGAGTTTTTGGGGTCATTATACCCAGTCATCATACAACAAGGGTTATTGAGTGGATACCACGATTAGTATTAAAATGGTACCCACCAAACCAGCTCTCATAAGATTACTACACTATTTAAAATCCACGAAATAATATATGTATGTATGATATTATAATATATGTATATAAATATATTATTTATTTATAGTATAGTCATTTTGAGGACGTGGTGGCCAAGTGGATGAGGCCCTTGCCATGCGATCTGATGGTCGCGGGTTTGAATCCCGGTGGCAGTCATGCGTAAATGGGTTTCTTCGGTCGAAAAAATCTATGTATGCATCCCACGTTCTCGCAACGGTGAAGGAAAACTTCGTGAGGAAACCGGCATGTCGTAGAACTTATAGTTCGAAAACATGTGTCGAGTGCACGAAAGGAGCCTCTTCGAGGCGCACTTGAAATCCTTTCACCACACTGGTTCGAAGGAACTAGTGACACGATAAGAAGAAGAATTGCTCAAAGAATCAGTGATTTGAAGTGGCAGTGAGCCGGCCATATCAGAAGAACCGACAACCGTTGGGGTAAACGTGTTCTTGAGAAGAGACCGCACGTAGGTAAGCATAGGGTAGGACGACCTATGGCTAAATGAAGTTATCTGCGGACCATAACTGGCAGAAAGTGGATGAAAAGAGTCAAAGATCAGACTTAGTGGCGTGCTTTGGAAAAGTGATACGTCCACTAATATAAAGGTTAATAATGATGATAATGAAAGTTGCCTACCAACTAAAAAAAAATAAAAGAAAAATTTATAATAATAAATAAATAAATGTTCTTGTCACAAGAATAATACATCAAGTATTATACATAGGTACAAGTTTGACAAAGTTCGTAAAAATCTTGAAACGTATATAGTACCCCTAATTCGCCCTCTCGCTCGGGCGTACCTACATTTTTGAAGATTTAAAAATTACTACCCGTATATTACGAAAAAAAAAGCCTGCAGGCAGTGCAGTCAAAAATCTAATTTATTTCAAACTAGTTTTCATGTGTAAAACCTCGCACAGGGAAAAAATATCTGGGCAAAATGACACTGTTCCCCCGCACTAGGTCTAAATAGCCAGTATTGCGGGGTCTAGATATGGGTATTTTTCTGGTATTTATCTAGTGAGTGAAGTAGCGGGATGCAGCACTATTATTCTACAAATTAATTTATCAAAACATAGTCCACAATTAGGACAAGGCCTCTTCGACGCACGAATTACCATTCAATTTAATTTGTCACCCGATGCGCTAGCGACGTAGCGCCTCACCCGGTACTATTAAATATTCATGTATGTAACCTTTTCTTTCGTGATAGGAAAAGACAGTTTTAAGAACATTTTTTTTAAGAATTCCATGATAGTTTGCCATGTATCAAATTAGAAAAAAATGATATTAGGCATATATATCAAGTACTATGCCTTCATGAGATACTGGACGAGCGTGCACGCGCAGTCCTTCATTTTTTAATTTTAATTTTGCTTTTATTTATTTTTATTTATTTTGGTTTAATTTATTTCAATGTTATTTTTATTCTCGATCTATGGAAATGTTCTGAAATAAACTTTTATTATTATTATTATTATTTTTACTAGGCTTTTTCATTGATATTAGAACTTCATCGCAAAAACTTACAAAAATTATATAAAAATGGAGATATTTCGTTTTTATTGACAGGGTGTCTGAAATATTCTTATCCCGTTTTCCACCTCCATCTTGCTTTGATACTTGTCAATCTTGGTATTCTATAGGAAGTATAGGAACACATTTAATAATCTATGCCTTTTGTTAAAATGCACATCATAATCAGAATACGAACGATCATCGGCTTATAAAAATTTAGATATTTATTTTTTATTGACAGGGTGTCTGAAATATTCTTATCCTATTTTCCACCTCCATCTTGCTTTGACACTGTCAATCTTGGTATCGTATAGGAAGTAAGGAAGTATAGGAACACCGTTAATAATCTATGCCATTAGGTAAAGTGCACATCATAATCAGAATAGGTACGAGCGAGCATGGGCGTATAAAAATGGAGATATTGTATTTTATTGAAGGGGTGTCTTAATTTTTTTGACCTGTTTTCCAAATCCATCATGCTTTGGTACTCTCAATCTTATGCCGACTTGCACCAAACTATCAAAGTTCCTAAGCAATTACTTAACTCACTTGACAGTTCTTAAGGGTCTGAATTTGGACCGTTAAGAACTGGCAAGCAAGAAAAGTAATTGCTTAGGAGCTTTGACAATTTAGTGCAAATAGACATTAGTATCCTATAGGAACACCGTTAATAATCTATACCATTTGGCAAAGTGCACATCATAATCAGAATACGAGCGAGCATCGTGGGTTGCGGTTTGAAAGTATGTCAGCATTGGAGGGGGCTCTAGGTACCGGGGGCAGAGCCTGCACACTTTCATTTCACTCTTTGTGTATTTTGGAAGTTATTTTTGTATTTGAGTCACTGAAGTACCGATAGGTCTTTTGTATTCTACTTGGTTTGACCTGGTCTGGTGTTGTGTGAGCTTGTGTCAGTTTTCAAAAAATACATGTATTATCCTGACTTTCAAATCGAAGTGAGAAAAAATACCAGGAACTTATGAAATAATTATGGTGTCTTTTTAAATGGAGGACAGATGGGAATATATAGTTCTATCTATCCCTATTGGTGATAGGGGGACAGATAGAACTTTTAAAATTAATAGAAGTTCCATCTGTCATCCTTTAAAAAATGGTGGGACAGATAGAACTTTTTCTTCCCATCTGTCACCATAGGCGGACAGAGCAGGGTGACAGATGGGAATAATTCGGTCAAAGGGGCTGTTAGAAACTCTATAAAGAAAAGTTACGTAATATAAAATAAGAAAGACAGCAATATAATAAAATAACTCAATGAAACCACACAATTTTTTTGCCTAAAATTATGTAAAGTAAGTACTTACGTGTAAAAACAAATTAATAAGACACGTATTTTGGGTATTCTCCATGCTCCAATAATCCGACATTAAAAACGAAACTACCAGGCCACCAGCAGCAGCAGTAGGTTGATGATATAAGCCAAAGCTCGCGGCCTCTAGAAAGTGAGAGTGGCTTGCGTAACGTCTGACGCCCTGGTAGCGCTAGTCTAAATACCATCGAGTTCTGGTGCTAACCCGACTGCGGTAAACGAAGTTATGCTCTTGCCATGTTTTGAGGATCATTTTGATTTCAAAATTTTACGGTTTACTGACACTTTATTTGCGGTAATCGATTTTTGTGGTAGAGTTAGGCCTAAAATTACTGTTATGAAATATAAAGTGAAATATTTTTAGTGATTCTCATAACTTCAGATTAATCTAATGGCTGACTCTGGTGTCAAAGTTTCTATGCTGCTGGAGATTTCTGTTTTTTTTATACCACAATCTTACCTGATGCTAAGTGCTGATGTAGCCGACGTTAAATCTCGGAGGTCTAATATTTTATGCTTGGCAAGATATATAATTTGCATTTAAATCTCTCGCTAAAGCGAATATGGAAACATATCAGTAATATTAGTAAGCACGTAGAAAATCAATGGTTGTCTGTAAAGTTGGTTTACGGACGATAGTTTAACCCGACTATCAGTGTAACAGGACATGGGCGTTACCGGACAATGACAGCGTTACCGGACAATGACGTCAACGTTTTCGTGCATGCAGTTCATCGATTTATTAGACGTAGTCACGTCAAAAATAGTAAAAAGATATATAAAGCCTGAAATAGGAAACATTCCGATACTCCGTTTCTTTTCATTCCAATACTTACGCAGGTAAAGTTGAGTGTGACAATAATATTGTTCATCTCTCCTTCTACTATTATAAATATTCGTTTTCACCACACAAAAACGTGGCATGTGAAACTGAGTTTTTCGCGGAAGGCATTCTGATTCGCGTTTTTAAGGACCACTTGGGCGGCAATAATACCTGGTGGGTCAAAGGAAATCCAGAGTACGTGATAGGTCACCGCTACTGAAGTATGGCACCCTAGTACCGAAAAACCAGGTAAATTTGCAAAAAAATTAAGAAACAAGCGGATGTAGCTCCGTGCCGGATTTTGCTTAAATGGACTGGACAATCTGGACATGCCGCCATATTCTGTCGCCAAGCAGTAACGTGTAAGCTATACGGTATTTTAGTTTGAAAGCACTGTAGCAGTTTCTATTTATTGATGTTTATTATCTTTCCTCTCGTTTCCTGTCAATTTGTGATTTCGTGAAATGCAATGGAATTGTGTAACAGGAAGTTAGCCGTCAAATGGTACCAACCTCAGAAAAAAGAAGTAAATAGAATCATATCAAAAAATGACATGTCAATGCTTCACATCATATATCATAGACTTCGTGTTTTCTTTAAATCTTAACCTGTCGAAATTGTTGCGGACCAAAGTGACTGGTCCCTGCCTGGTAATAAATAACCCTACCTAGTACTTACCTTGCCTGGTACTTACCCTGGCTGGTAACAACCCTGTCTGGTACCTGGTACCTAGTCTACCTGGTACCTAGTTTACCTGGTACCTAGTTTACCTGGTACGTAGCCTGACGTGGGTTTCCCGAAGCGCTAAAGGCTAGCCCTAGTAACAGCGGTGGGGCGGTGAGCGGCTTGCGGGGTGACGCAACTGCGCCGGCGCAACATACTCAGTTCGGCAAGGATTGGTGTCGGATACTTAGATCTAGCTTAGACTTGACTGACTGCGAAGAAGGAGGATTCAGCTGGCAGAAGGTGATTGAGACGAGCATAAGATTTAATCTCATTATAAAGGCAAAGGAACATAATAACATTAAGAAGGTGAAAGTTTGAGAGTATCTTTGGATGATTGTTTGTTCCCCAATCATGCTAAAACTACTAAGCTGAAATTCGGTATAGGAATAGTTTATGAACTAATAAGGACAAAGAATTCCATACATGGTTACTTTTTATCCTACAACCACGCTGGCGAAGCAATGGAAAAACAAATTTGCCAAGTTCAAGTTCCTTGAGATATAAGGGTCTTACTTTCAATTTTATTAAGGGGACAGTTTAATTTTGAATAAATAAGTACCTAATTATATAATTAATCAAATACAATTATCGATACAATTTATTTTCTAAATTAAATTATTCAAACCGTAATATTTTCATACTTAACTTATTTGTTTAAAATTTATTACATTTTGACATTTATGTGTAGTTTTTAAGTTCCAATTTGATATTTAATATTAAGGATGTTTTCTCAGAAAACAAATGAATTAATAATACTAATAATAAAATAATGTAAGGTTTAATGAATGCATTTGCAAAAATAGCAACAAAAACCCGACAGCCAATTCTATGCAACTCCGCGTCGCAGTGAGTGGGTAAGTAGGCGAACGACAGTGCAGAAAGTGGTCTGTGATGCAACCGCACCGCGCCGCTAACCCAGTCCGCGTGCCGTACCGCCGCGATGGAGGACCGAGGCCTGATGATGGAGACACGCTATTGAGCCGCTTAAGAACGCCAAAAAGATGTCATTGGTTGGCAGTACTAAGGTACCAACATCTAAGACATAAACAAAACAACTTAGTGCTGGTGAAACCCATGCTATATACGTAATCAAGCAAATAAGTAAAAAACAAAGTGTTAGTTATATTATATGCAAGTGCTTGAAATAGAAAATAAATTCTTTCATTCAAAAATTTTATTGGAAAATAAAATCACATGTATTCGCACAAAGCGCTTTGCTTCCACTTTCATTATGCGAACCGCCAAGGAATGGAATGCTCTGCCAGCGTCAGTGTTTCCCGATATCCACTATATTTTGGGTGTTTTCAAGGCAAGAGTGAATAGGATTGTTCTAGGTAAGCGTGCTACATCGTCGACCACAACGTCACTTACCATCAGGTGAGATGATGGTCAAACGCAAGCCTATAAATAGTAAAAAAAATATAATGAATTCAATAAAAAAAATACTCGGGTTGACTGCTTTCTATTGTGATTCAACCGCGCCGCTAACCCAGTCCGCATGCCGTACCGCTGCGACGGAGGACCGAGGGACTGATAATGGAGACACGTTATTGAGGTGCTTAAGAACGACAAAAAGATGAAAATAAGTCTACTAGGTAAGCAAACCATACCACCGCGACGGAGGACCTAGATACTTTTGAGGCGCTTAGTAACTTGCGACGCTTAGAATCAGGTAAACAAAATTTGTGGAGCAAGAGGTCCATTCCCCTTTTATCGTCTCGTGTGAACCATTAATTCTGAACTGGGCCTCCAGTTTGGAACCAATGGTTCGCACGAGATGATTGCTAACCTTAGCAATCCCTGGGTTGACTGCTGACTATCTGTAATGCAACCGCACCGCTAGTCCAGACCAAGGGACGATCAAGACACGCTTTTGAAGCCCTTAGTAGCTTCAGAACGAAAAAGATATGAAAGGGGTATTAAGGTAACATCAGGTAAACAAAATTTGTGGCGCAACTGGTCCATTCCTCTTGTATCGTCTCGTGTGAACCATCGGTTCTCAACTGGAGGATAGTAATCACCCGGGTTGACTGCTGACTATCTGTGATTCAACCGTACCAAAATGTATCAAAATGGAATAAATATATTGTATACCGCTTACCCAGTCTACGTGCCGTACCGGCGGGACGGAGGACCGAAGCACTGATAATGGAGACACGCTTTTGATGCCCTTAACAGCTTCAGAACGGAAAAGGGATAATAATAAAAGGGGTAAGTTATTGGTGTGGACTTCTTGCTCCCCACTGCTGAGGATTGTGATCTTTTGAAGAAATTTTGTATGGATAATTTATCTACATCGGTAATATTTTAAATTTTTAGTTAAAGAATTTCGCTAATTTCATATACTTATTGACATCCTAAATTATACGATACCTAGATAAACCTAACGAAATAACCAGATAGACCTTAGATATAATCGAACTCAGAAATACCATGTTACATCGCCCTGACAGGGTCCGTGTACTATACCTAGTTTGTAACTACCACTTAAGACCTAAAATACTTACCTGTATGTACATGGAGGCACTAAAAATAAATACAATACAATACAAAATAACTTTTGAAGTTACTCTCTCAACTACCTCTTGCATGTCGTATTCAATGATAGTAGCTGGCATGTTTTTGAAAAAAAATATTAGTGGACTCTGTGTTTAATAGATAAATTAAATTAAATTAACATATTAAGAATTTTTACAAGAAAAACATATTTATAGATACTAAAAATATTTACCATATACAACAAATTTATAATGAATACAAACGCATTTCTGGAATGCATCTGCGTATCGCATTACGCAAAGTAAACATTTTTTTTGCAGTTGTATGCAAAAGTTCACGTATGTTAGCTAGGTCACCGACGATATGTTACTGCGAATTTATTCGTTAATGTGAACTGAAAAATAACAAGTAAGCGAAAAAAAAAACCTACTTGCGACCATGGTACATAAAAATAAATTTTCTTAACTTTTAATATTATTTAGTCATAGATAAATAGATGTAATCTTTATTGCATACCTTAAAATAAAGATACATGAAGAAATAACAATACTGAAAAAATAGAGGTGCCTTATCGCTAAGAGCGTATTTCTTCCAGGCAACTTTGGGATCAAAATGCACAAAAGGAGCCTCTTCAAGGCACACTTGAAATCCTTTCACCACACTGGTTCGAAAGAACTAAGTAGTGACACGATAAGAAGATTATTACACCGGCGGCGCCTATATGGAAATCAAAGCCCTGTGGGCAAGCGGGATCCCTTACCATCAGGAGAGCGTTATTTTTATTGTTTACATAAATAAATTACAGTCGTTTTTGATGATTGAAATTTTTAAATTCAGTTAATGGCTCATTTAGATGACATATTTTTGTCAAAATTTGGGCTCGTATTTTGTATAAATATTCCAATGAGCAAAATTAATGATGTAATCTCGTCACAATTACTAAAACATGTAAAAAAAAATTGTGTAATTAAAAAAATACAAACTAATTGGTTGTATAAAAACTATTCAAAAATTTAATATTATAATAAGTAAAATATATATTTTAACGATTTTTTTATATTAAAATTTACAAATTTTCTTTCAATTAATTTCAAAATTCGAAAATTCTACGAACAAAAACAACGCACATCGCTTTCAAAGTACAACACCCTTTTACGATTCCACAAATCGTTCGCTACATTTAATCAATTTCACCAAGATTTCTCAACTGACCACCATCGATTGCCCACGTACCTGCGTGCTCCATCTCGATCTGATTCGATACTCTATCGACCGATAGTACCCACTAATTGATAATGATTGATAAGCACGTGTCGAAATCATTAATCAATCATGAGATTGTTTTAATCATTGACTATTTTCTTATTCATAATTTTTCGCAAACAGGTTAATTCACGCTATAAATCATTGACCAGTTTGTACTCATCATTTTTCGCTAATAAGGTGATATATTTCATATTTTTTACAAAAAATATCTAAAGAAATTCAGACGTTCTGTTTCTAAGGCAAATTTTCTATGAATCGACATAATTTACTTTGTGTAATTAATAATTTAGATAAAAATATATTCGAATAGAATGCAGTATCAAAAGTGTTAGGAAATAATTAATTATATAAACAAATCTCATTGGTCTTTTTGTAAACTAATGCGCACTTCCAACAAACCTAAGCCACTTTACTCGCTAGGAAGATATTAACGGTCTGATAAAATTGGAATAGATTCTTAACGGTTCACGTTACAATTTTCCTTGTGAGTTAAGTAATTGCTTAAAAACTTTAGTGCAGGTAGGCATTAGACTTATTCTAAAGTTGTGCTCTACCCAGGCTCTACCAACGAGAGTGACTCATTTCATTAAACACATTGGGTCCACCACCACACGCACGTAGGAATCTAGCATCATTACCTCACCTACACTGCACCTGATTTATGATTGACTTGGTTATTGATAACTTAGAATAGGCAATTTGGCCATTACCCGTAAACATTGCAAAATAATTTTACCAAAAGTTACGAAATCTCTAAGTCAAAATTAAATGTAGAGTCGAATTACGAATAGTCAAATAAGAATAAAAATGGGATAGTAAACATTAATTAAAAAGTGTTAATTTCTGTTAAATTCGAAATGTTCGAAATGAATACTTAATTACATGCCATACTTATCACTGGTCAGTAGGTTCATGTATCAATCATTAAAGATGATCATGGTTAGTAGGCTCATGTATAAATTAAAAATGATCATTTTCATTAAGCTACCGAGTGTTACATTCCTTATGTACATATAACTTAGTTTTAAGCTCTTGAGCAATAAACTCTTTTTCTATTCTATTCTATTCATGCCAAACGCGTACAAAAGTTAAAACAGTTAACAAAGGAAGTGTACAACAGCGGTATTCGGAACACCAGAAGGCATCAAACCACTAAAACGACCAGCCCAAAGGCTTCACGTTAGCCCGCACCGTATCCTAAACTTTTACTATAGACTTTCAGCACACAGCTTCCTTCCGGGCAACCTTGCGGCCGAGAACGCCGCCGGCCCGCCAGTCCGCGACCGTCCGCCGCCGCGCGCGCACGTATCACCTCCCCACGGAACACCCGCACCACGCGATCGTAACGTGAAATTGGATTGATCAGCGACAGTTTTTTTGACAACAGTGCATGTGCTTTAGTGACGGCTACCCGGTGCTTTGAAGTGGAGACTCGGGCCACAGGGGCCGCTGGGCCAGCACTCGGCCCGAGCGGCGGCATGGAGTCCCCGCAAATGTACGAGTCGGCGGGTGCGCCTCCGCCGCCCCCGCAGCCAGACCAGCTCAAGAAGGCAGCAGACGACAAGCGGTCGTCCTACCCGCCTTCGGACCTGGATGAGCTCAATGGACAGGAGATCAGCCTCGATCTGCAACACCTCATCGAGGATCAATTCCGAGGAGAGGAAACTATGGCTTTATTTCAGGAGATTCTACCCGGAGGTAGATCCCCGCAGCAAAGATCCTTTCAAAGAACGACCCTCGCGTATATGCCTCAGCCTGTTCACTCGGGAGCATCTTACGCTCCTGTGCAAAATTCAGGACATGAACAGGCTCCACCGATAAAGGAAGAGCCTCCAGAGCCGCATGATTTCCGGCGATCAGTAACTTGCGCTCAGTATACAGGGCAGTACAACCCTCAGCCTCCAATCGGTGTAAACGGACCGTACGGGAATGGTTTCACCCCTCTACCTCCTCTAGGAGCTCCTTTGCTACCCCCTCTATTAAAACACAAGACCGTTCCTCCTCCAAGACGCTCGTCTGGCAAGCAGCTAGACAAAGGAACTGATGAATACAGAAGACGACGCGAGAGGAATAATATAGCAGTTCGCAAATCTCGTGAAAAAGCTAAGGTTCGCTCCAGAGAGGTGGAGGAAAAGGTGAAATCTCTGCTCAGAGAGAAGGATGCGTTACTAAAGAGGCTGGAGGCGGTTTCGGGGGAGTTAAGTCTTCACAAGCAGATGTATGTACATTTGATAAACCTGAACCTTCCGGAGATCACAGAGCTGTGTCGGTCGATGCTGCAGCTGGGGGCGCCACATTCGCAGGATCACAACCTTTGACCATTATAGGTGAGTGTTCAGTATCGATGTGGTATTTTAAAGTTGTTCAAAATACGGATTTTTGCGTGACCTAAATTTTTTTTTCTGGTCCTTCGTAGAAGCTTTCTGGCTTGTTATTATGATAATATAGAGCCATTATTTAATGAGTCGAATAAAAAAATTGCATTGGTAAGTTCTTAAAAAATTCGTAACTTATAAAAAACATATTTACCGAAAGATTTTTAACGTAGAAAAAGAAAAATTTGCTGCATAATAATAAAAATAATAGAGTGACATAATTAAGCAATGTGTGCGTGTGATATATTTTAGTAGATCTTTACATAATTTCATTTTTATTATATCTATGATTGTATTCGTGTTTCCGTGTAGTCATAAATCACACAGAGAAAAGAGGTTTGTTATTTTATGCGCTTACGCAAGTTTATGAGAAAAAACATATTTGAATAAATGATTTTTTGAATGGTATTTTAGTTTTTTTCTATTGCAAATTGTAATTTTGCGATTCAGTATATTTTTCTAATTATGGACACTTTGGAAAAATGAAAGGGAAAGGATTTTTCTTTAAAAAACTATAAGTAAGTTATAATTTCATAATCCAAAAATTACTTTACTGCACCAAACTAACAACATTTTTATGAACTAAACATGTGTACTTTTTTTTTGTGATTTTTTAAGTGTCAAAATAAAACATCCTAATTTGCAAATCATTTTTTTTGCCTACCTTTTGTTATTTTATCTGTGTCACATAAATTCGTTACAATCATTATTCATTGAATGATTAAATCATGATCATTACTAACGCTTTCTTTTTTGAATCATTTGAATCACGTTTCTCACGTCGGATGTTTATTCCCATTGTAACGATAACGTAACGATTATAAATTATTATAACGATTTTGAATAATAATGTCACGTGGTCTGACTCAGAAGTCAACAGGCATATTCAAAAATCGCGTAACAAAGCACGAAATTTTTTTCCCCGTTAAATTATTCTAATTTTATAATTAGAATTAGATATTTATTAATATCATTTCATAAATATGTATGAAGATAACTTAACGAAATTGGTTGTCTGTAAAGTTAGTTATGGACGATAGTTTAACGTGACTACCAGCGTAACGGGACAATGCGCGTTACCGGACAATGACAGGGTTACCGGACAATGACGTCAACGTTTTCGTGCATACAGTCGGCGTTCATCGATTTATTAGAAGTCACATCAAAAAACATGAACCTTTTTTATGTTCCGGAAAAGCGTAATAAGATTTATTTTCAGCAATCGAAATTTGAAGTTCATTCTCAGTACAAATTAAAAATTATGTATCCACATTGTATTGCTGTAGTATCCGCTTAAATTCCACGCTATCATACAAATTACAATTCTCGATTCAAAAGTCTAATGACTTCACACGCTCTACTTTGATCAAATTCGACTCTACGTAGTTAAAAATAAAGTTGTAATTACACAGCGCACTCATTGTTATTCATCCTGCGACCACTGTCACTTTCGACGCGCACGTGGTCCTTAACCTGCTGTATACTCATGATGTCCTGGTACATATACTTATTAGCTGAGGAAAAGTTGCGTAACTTTGCCAACTTAGGAGCTTTGGATAGTTTTTTTTTTATCAGTAAGAAAACAAAAAAAACTAAAGCGTTTTTTTTTAACTAGAATGAGTCGAAAAAGGTTAATAATATAGTGTTTTTTTAGTTTTAAAAATTAGATTACATCTTATACATCGTAAGCTAACATAGATTTTTAATTGATTATATTTATGATAATTTTTTATTAAAAACATTTTTAAAGTAAGGATTTCTTATTTTAACGAAACCCTTACGTTAGAAACGTAACGTATTTTTTTAATAAAAAATATATGATATAGGATCGTCGAACTGTTTATCGTGCATAGATTGAATAGGTGATCGTCCGACCATACAATACTATTGACCGATTAAGTTCCTACTATAATTTACCTTAGTAATGTGTAAATTCTAATAAAATCACCATTATTGACTTAACATAATTATCAATAATGGAATCCACGTCCAATTTGCTAATTACGCAATTATTTTACAAATGACGTCACTGATGGATGACATTAGAAAAGGTATTCATGTTTCTATCTTATACTTTTGTTTTGATTATATTATTTTACCCGATATTATATTATTTTTTATTTATTTAGAAACTGACAGTAGAGTCGCACCCCTAAAAGAGTGCGTATTTATTGAAGTCACATAAAAGACCAAAATTTAGGGGGTTATTTTAGTGTGTTTTCAGACAAGCATATACGCGAAACTTAAAAAGCCCAACGCGCGTTTATCGGCGTTTACGCATGGTTTTTCTTAGTAGGTGTCAGTAGCATGGGGCGCCTCTCGTGGCTTGTAACGAGCGTTGTAGCGCGTACACACGCGCTGCAAAAAACAAAACACGAGCGGCGGATCCGCTATATGAAACCGCTCTTAAGCGTTCCTGAAATTTAATTTTTAGTTTTCGTGTACTTATCTACCACGTTCACAAAACTTCTCCAATAAAAAAAAATCTGAGTAAAAAACGGGAGCCACCTCAACGTGTTTTTTTAATCGTTACTAGGATGAATACAAATCTTGCGGAATCGCATTCAAAAATACCAGGAGTTCAGCAGACTACAGGAGGCTGTATAATCACAGGATGAATAATGACGTTGGAAAGCGAAAGTGTATCGGATCTTGTCTTGTACCTTATAACGAATGCGGTAGTATTAAGCACGACTTAGTGCAGGCTTTACGGGGACTAAAACTGCATTTTAGGCTCAAAGGCAAAACACTGATGATGACTGAGGTTCAGTTTATTATAGTTTTCATACAGGAAATTGAGAACTTTGTTTTTAATTTCGAACTTTAAACCCAGATCTATGGGGTATTATGAAGGACCTGAACAATTTTTTTTCGAATATCGTGGCAGCATTGGATGACCGTCTCTGTTTTTGAATTATAAAATGGGCGTTCATTTCAGTTTAAATCTCCTCGTAAATAAAGTGAAAAATCTTTATCATCATAACAGCCATTAAAAAAATCAACTGAATTGAGAACCTTCTCCTTATTTTAAGTCGGTTAAAAACAAAGTAGACTAATTTTAAGTTAGAAACTTCACAACAAAACATAATAATAGTTAAAATCAACAAGTCAAACGAGCGGAAGGCGGCAAAGTAGGACACGAGCGAAAATTTGGACCGCGGCAACTGATAAGTGAACTCTATTACGTGAGTGATAAGGTGCAGTTTACGGTGAAGTAGCGACGGTGAAAATGAAAGTTGGTATGACGTATTGCACTCGCATTTGAATATAGAATTCAATACATTGGGTACTTTGAAAATACTTAACATTTGACGGAAAACCGAAATTGCATTGTGATCACATGATAATAATAATTTTAGAACATGTTATACATTGTTTTCTAAGCTCACACTAAGAAGTGCTTGTATTATGGGAACAAGACAAAGATTATTTTTCATTTCTCATGCTCGTAAAGTTCAATTTTATTCAAAGTACAGAGGGAGCAAAACTGAATTTTAGGCCCTAGGGAAAAAAGTTATTTCTTGTCAAAAAGGTTCAGTTTATAACAGGTTACAAGCCGGAAGTTCAGAACTTTTTTAATACATACAACCGAATTGATAACCCCCTTTTTTTTAAGTCGGTGGAAAAAAGGAAAGAAATTCTTAGACTTACCATTAAAAAAGAAAATGAATATGTTTTCTGATTCTACTCGCAGTTCAATGTATATTCAAATTATTCATTGCAAATATTAAAATAAATTATCTATTCATAAATCTTTCATCTGCGAATGCAAAGACATTTGCATGTCTAGGACAATCGAAGCCTACACTCTATGAATCAGATACTTAAGCCTCGATGACGCAGGGCTAGTTTAAAAGCTACAAGCCAGCGAGCATAGAAGTATTAAAGAATAGAACCACTATGTAGTACATTCTTCTTATCGTGTCACTAGTTCTTTCAAACCAGTGTGGTGAAAGGATTTCAAGGGCGCCTCGAGGAGGCTCCTTTCGTGTAGTACATTGAAAATGCGCCAAAGAAAGGAGAGTCACATTATCTAAATTCTAGTACATTTTGGTACGAAGCTAATTTTCGAAAAAAAGCAGTAACAGGGCTAGATAAATATTATATTTAAAACTACTAGGCTTTTTCAGTATTAATAAAACTACATCGTTAAAAGTAACAAAATATATTTGAAAATAGAGATATTTCATTTTTATTGACAATTCTGACAATTTTCTGTCCTGTATTCCGCATCCATTTTGGTTCGATACTGTCTATCTTGGTGTTCTGTAGGCACACCGTTATTCATCTATGCTAGCGAGTTTATAAGCTAGCGAGTAAGCGAGTCAGCGGTACAGAAGGATTTTCAACTAGCAGATTGTAAAAAAGCCGATAACACTGGGCGACTTTACAAGCTGCTAGCGAACTCGCTGGCTTGTAGCTTATAAACTAGCCCTGTGTCATCGAGACTTTAGAGCAAAACTAGTATGTGGCCAAATAGGCATAATGCGTGGGCGTGTGTTGCCACTTTCACTTTTTACTTTGATATGCCTTTTGTGTTTTTGGACGGTGTTATGTCGTAAGGAGTTAATTAAAAATATTTTTTGCACTTGGTTAAAAGGTATTTAACCTAATTGTAATTTTTAAAGTGTAAAATCTTTCCTCTCACTTTCTGTCAATTTGTAGCAGTTTTTTGTAAAATGCAACGGAAGTGTGTAACAGGAAGTTCGGCGTCAGATGGTACCGACCTCAGAAAAATTAAGTTAATAGAATCCTTCCGTATATAAATGAGATGTTAGATTTAGCACACAACGCGACAACTGTAAGGCTCACGCGTTTTTTTTTTAATTATTTTACTTAAAATAAGAAATAAATTAGAGGAATTTAAATATAGGTCAAAATAAGTTCTTTAGTAAAAAGCGAAGGGTCGTATCGGAGATAAAACCGTAAATTTCAAGTGGATACTGCTAGCGTCGCCTCTTGACACTGACAAATATATCGACGACAATTGTTGATCTAGAGAAAATTAATAATGGCAGCGCTTGGTCATTTAAGCATAATTATACGACACGGATGGTCGAATGGTAAGTGTATTGGACTGCCACGCCCGGTGTCGCGGGTTCGATTCCCGCACAGGACAAACATTTGTGTGATGAACATCGGTGTTTGTCCTGAGTCTGGGTGTTTTCTATGTATTCTATGTATGTATTTACAAAAAAAAAAGTATTTAAGTAATCTATCAGTATCTAGTTCCCATAGTACAAGCTCTGCTTAGTTTGGGGCTAGATGGTGTTGTGTGAAATGTCCAAAATATTTATTTATTTATTTATTTATTATTTTATTTAATTATGCCGATCATATAATCATCAAATTATCATGATGAATAAATAAAGTACGATAAAAAATATAATATAAAAGGCTTAATCCTGACCTGTCTGACTGACAGACAACGCACTGGCCAAAACAATGGACGTAGAGACTTGAAATTTAGAGAGTATGATCGTTAAGAAGTGTAGGCGCGTATTAAGAAAGGAATTCTGTTAACTCACAACACAAACGAAATTATTATTATTTAGTTTAGTTTTAACTGCTTATAGTGCCCATAATTATATTCTGACTCGTCCACTTTCATATTTTTTTCTGTCTATAATTAATCTTAACTTATCAAAAGTTAAAATTTTTGTTTTTAAAGTAAAAATAAAGTTACAAAGAATTTCATTGGAAGTTCAACTGTTTCGAAACTTTTACAAATTTAATAGCAAACATTTCCTTTATTGCGATAATAGCTAGTTTTTAAATGTTTTTTTTAGTTTACTCGAAGCCATCTAAGCAGATCTCCAAACTAAGCAAAGCTTGTGCTATGGGAAACAATTATGTCACTGATTTTATGAATACGCATGGGTCACTTCAAAAGTAGTTTAAACTAGATTAATCCAAAGAGAAACATACATTAATAATTTACTTACACTAAATACAAGATTTAGGGGGTAGATTAAAAAAAAATACAATAAGTAACGTTTAAGGTACCATTATTTTTAAGCCTTAATGTTTTTATGTATTGCATATTGTATGAATTTACAAAAATAAGTTATACAATTATAATAAAGTATTATATAATAACTCGTTTGGGGCTAGATGATGTTGTGTGAAATGTACAAACACTATTTTATTTTAATAATACAATAAACTACTTTATGCTAACTTTTCTTGATATCCTCCGGATCAATTACAAGTGTTGTAACTTGCATTCTAGACCGCATCCGCGGCTTACAAAATAGACGTATAAGTGCGGTTTCAGACGAGCGTAGAACAATGCAGACCGCTCGTGTTTTATTTTTTGCTGCGCGTGTACGCGCGACACGCCAACGCCATTTATACGAGCATTGTCGTAACGTACGCGCCCGAACGCCTGAGTTACTATGATTATTGATACCTAATAATCAAGGTTTTACAAAAACATACGCCAACCGACTTCAATTGGTCTGTTTTAGTGACTGTAATACCACTGAATAGTCACAGGGAAGCAAAATACGCAATTTTGATTACTTCGACAACATATTTCTTTTTAGTTATTTTGATTTAAAAACTAAACTCCTGAACCGGTTTCTATGATATGTATATTAGACTAATTTGAAACTATGTCCTCTCAAACAAAGCATGTTTTTCTAATCGGTTAATAAAAATAAAGTTCTGAGGTCAAAATATTTAAAAAAAATCAACCGAATTGCGAACCTTATCCTTTTTTTGAAGTATGTTGAAACCCGAGCGTAAACGCCGATGTAAGCGCGTATACGGGCGTGCTGCAAAACAAAACACGAGTGGCAAATCCGCTCGGTTAGGCTGAAACCGCACTAGCATCGCATCGGTGCCATGCGCGGCCGTTTCGCAAGCGGAATTTGTGTCACACCTTATGTCACGAGAGAACGTTGTTATTGTTTTTTTTAACTAGCCCGCTGGTTTTTAGCCAATCTATTCAGTGGTTTTGGCTTTAATTGAGGAATAAACAATTTTTTTTGGGGATTGCTTACTTATAATAACTTTAACCTATCTTTCTATCCTTACAATTTTTTTTTTGTTATCGCGTGTTTTATAAATAGATAATAAAATATTTTCATATTTATTTTCAACTTAATCTGAGAAGTTAAGAAGTTTATAATGAAACAGTACCAATGGAACTTGTTGAAAAAATTTATTGAATATTTTGACCAGTACAATTATTTTAAATAAATACTTTTTTAAAACATAACTAGTTTAAACTAAATATAAATTGAATATTTGGTTACATGTTGCATAACACGCGCAGGAGCCATCCGCCATCTTGGAAAGTTTTCGGCTACGTCCGGGGAAATCTGTGAAGCCAAATTTTGGAAGGCGCTCTAAGTTTAAAAATCGTTTAGTCCTCTGCATTTTTCTACCGGCTTCCAAAAAGGAGAGGGTTCTTAATTCAGTTCATTTTTCATGTTTATAACCTCATTGGTTCCATAGAAATTTCATTAAAATCGGTTCTGTACTGTGGTTTTGACATCAAAATTAGAATCTGAAAAGGGTCTCTTGTTTTTTTCTTCTTGTAAATACATATATTACATAGAAAACACCCAGTCTTAGACAAATACCGACGTTCATCACACAAATGTTCATTAACAATTATAGTACCTACTTCAAATGTACCTACGAGTACTTCAGACAGAATTAAGTATGTCATTGTTAGTATAATTTCTAGATCAAGTACTAAGAATATTGAAGTAGTCTTTACTATAAATTAATGTCTACAAAAGACATTCATTTATAGTAAAGAAAGCGTACAAGTCCATCGTAAAATGTAACGGAAAATATTCAAATATTAAAATATTTCATTTATAGTCTGATATTGCTTCTTCCTGTATTAGGACTATATTGTCGGAAGTGTCTGAAATTATGTGTTCCTGTATTACAAATCAAATCATTGATTTATTACAGATAACTAGGATTACGACGCCATCTTTCTTTCAAGCTATTTATCTGGGTTTTTGATAGAAACATAATTTATAATGTATGAGAGAATTTAACTATTTGTAAAATTATGTCATCAATTGTCAACGTGGGCGTAAACAAGTACTTTAGTTACTTGTCAACGTAGAATAGTAACATAATGTATTTGATAAGAAACAGGAAGGAACAGTAGATTGGATTCAATGACATACAAATTATTAATAATAATTTTGGGGCACCTCAAGGGTTTTTTGTGTTAGATAAAGTACCCTGATTTTGGCAATCACCTTACAGTAGTCGCATATGATGTGTAACATCTCTCATTTAAATTTGGAAGCATTCTATTTACTTAATTTTTGAGGTTGGTACCAACTTCTAGTTACACACTTCCGTTGCATATCATGAAGTCACTTCCACAAATTGACAGAAGCAAGAGGAAAGATGTAACAAATCCAAAAAAGTCTCACTTATCACTTATATATATAAGCTTTGTAAACTCATCGACTCTCGATAGCCCAGTAATTTCACTAGTTACAGTGCCCTTCTAACCAGAACACAGTAATGCTAACACCAATTTCAGCAGTTTATAAAACTGCTAGGCACTTTGTAAAGTCATCGACCTCATGCGTATAGTAGATATTGACAAATCTGTGACCTTCATGTTACGTATAGCAACTATGCAATAGTCTATGGGCTTGCTGTCACACTGACATAGTAATGTTATTTCATTCCTGATAACAACTCATTTTAAATGTTATTGTTACAGCTGAATTTTAAATTATTTATAACACATTAAGTTATGCAATATCTGCTTATACGGGTAAAAAAACATAAATAAATTGGTTGTCTGTAAAGTAGGTTTACGGACGATAGTTTAACGTCATAAACAAGACATTGACAGCGTCACGGATGAGCGTTACCGGACAATGACGTCAACCTTTTCGTGCATGCAGCTGGGGTTCAACGATTTATTAAACGTAGTCTACTAGTTGGCATGTAACTATTAGCTATTGTACTATATACTATTATTATATATAGTACATATATATAGCTGTGTCGTGAGTTTTCATGAATTTCGACTAATTTTAAAACACGTATAAAATCTAAATTAAAGTATGAAACCTTTGTCGTTCACACAATCGAAAAATATAAACGAAACGAATAGTGTGAGAAAGTACTATAATACTTTTTGAGTATTTGTTCGAAACACTTTGTATGGAAATTTGCCTTAAGGATTACCCTTATGTCAACAAATTATATAAATATATTTAGTAATAAATCCGCTTGATTTCTAAACAAAGGTTTTAATTAACTTAACTTTAGTTTAGAACTTTAGTACATATTACTATATTATAAACCAAAGAGTCAACGAACAGAAAACCAAAGTTCAAAGATACGACACGTGTTTCGTCTCTACACGAGGCATCATCAGGAGGTGTGGACTCGCCGAAGTTCGAAACTCTCGTTTCGAACTTTCGCAACGAGGCGTATTCAGGCGTCGCTTTTCGGATTTCCGCAAAGTAACGCCTGAATCAATCAATTATTACCCTTATGGACAAATTGTATATTCTTTTTAGCCACTTTCCACATGGTTTCGTTTCGCTGCCAAACTTTAACTTTCTCACTGTCACATGGCCAGCCATTCGTAAGAAACAAAAAAAAAGATTAGAAAAGTGCTTAAATTATTCCTTAAAAAGTTTTTCAGAAGTTGAAAAGTCACGTTGCCAGTTGTGGTTTTTTATGACTGGTAAATTGGTAAGCTCCTTTGTTTTATGTACGCCTAGTACTTTCAATTTCCTTGCTTTAAAAAATACCATACTCTACTTTCTTCTTATCGTGTCACTAGTTCTTTCGAACCAGAGTGGTGAAAGGATTTCAAGTGCGTCTTGAAGAGGCTCCTTTCGTGCACTTGACACATGTTTACCTCAGTATGTAATGTAGTCATACTCTACTAGTACAAGTACAAAGCTTTTTCTCATATTGATGTAGAGTTTACATCAATATAAGAAAGAGCTTTTCTTGACTGACTTGATAGACAACTAACACTGAATAATAATAATATTTTAGAACATCACACAACGCCATCCATAACTGATTTTTTTTAAATACATACCTACATAGAATACATAGAACACACCCAGACCTACGACCAACACCGATGTTCATCACACAAATGTTTGTCCTGAAGCAGGAATCGAACCCACGTCACCGGCGGCGTGGCAACCCAACACACTTATCATACGTGTCGTCTAATGTAGAGTCTTTAAACTTGGATGGTATGTGGGTCCAGAAGTGTAAAGCGTCGATGGGACAGGGCTAGTTTACAAGCTACAAGCCTGCGAGTTTGTTTGCTTGGAGCTTGTAAACTCGGCCCGTGTCATCGGCTTTTTTCAATCTGCTAGTTAACAATCCTTCCCGAAAGCTTACTCGCTCACTCGCTAGCTTTTAGAGCAGGTACACATAGAGCAGGTTTAAAACGCGCGCTTTAACGATGATAAAATCTCGTTATGGTTACTAAAATTCTGGTTGAATTTGTGACAGCGAGAATAATTTAGTAACGATTACAAAGATAATAGTTCTAGCTAACAAAAGTTAGTAAAGGGTACAAGAAAATATATTATCGGTTACTATTTTGTCTCGCTATTCCATTTTTTTTCCGTGTTGCTAACGTGGGTTTTTAGAACCCCGAATCCTATTGAAGTGTACACATGCCATTTGACAAGCAGCGCGCTTGCATCTATACACTTCAATAGAATTCAGGATTCTCAAAATGTGCGTTAGCAAAGCGTGCGTTTCAAAACGCCCAATGTGTACCCACTCTTAAACTCGCCGGCTTGTAGCTTGTAAACTAGCCCTGTGTTATCGACGCTAAAGCGCCAAACAAAATTTTGGCTGTCATTTTGTAATTTATAACTTTAGAAGTTGCATGATTTAAAATTCAGAGCATTTATCATTTCACGTGGATTCTTGTTCATATAACACCACGTGTTTTCCGGCCTTAGAAGTTTTTGCAGCCACGTGGTTGTCGAAAAAGGCAGCTATGTTGATAAACATAATAATGTTTTTCCTGTTTTTATTTTTTGCCTAGTTTTGTTTCCACAACAAAAAAACATGTCCAGGAAAAAGGTATTTAGCGAAAAGTTAAAGGAGTTTGGAAATCAAGTTCAAAGTTTTGTTGCAATGTTTTGTTGTTTGTATTTTAATTTAGCAGAAAATTGATTTATTTTATTTTTATTATTAGAAAAAAGTCACATTAATATTTTGAATGATGGACACAGTAGTTTCAGTTACTAAAAAAGCTGTGTTGGCCGAGTGGAAGTTGCCTCGACTTTCGATTCGAAGATCGTAGTTTCGAACCCGATTGCACACCAATTCATTTTTCTGTTTAATAAATCTATTTGTGTATCTATATGTATAAAAAACTAGTGACACGATAAGAAAACTGAATCAACTCAAGTTATTCGGCTGATTTTTTTATACCTAAGTATATTTTGTATGGATAGTAGAATGATACAGTTTTCTCTGAAATTCAGTTATCAGTTAGTGAAAGAACTAACTGGGTGAGTTAAACTCTAGTGGAGTGCGCTATTTAGGGCACGATAGCAATGACACGATTGCGTTATCAATAGACTAACAAACAAACAGATATTGATTGAGAGTTTAGTAAGATATAGGTGAGTAGGAAAAAAACTAGAATGGGCATACAATGCAGCACTATTTTTTAAATTGCTTAATTTGTAGCGGATTGTACCTATTTTTCCGGAATTTTAAAGGTTGGATCGGTCGATCGGAATGGCGACTAATGGTGTTCACACCACAGCGCAGTCGATACAGTATTGACACTTAAAGGTAATCCTCAACGCTAGATTTTATACGTGTTTTAAAATTAACATTACTAATTAAAAAACACGTATAAAATCTAAATTAAAGTATGAAACCTTGCTATTTTTTCTTGACACAATTGAAAAACATAGACGAAATGAATAGTGTGAAGAAATTACTATAATACGGCGTACTTTTTGAATATTTGTCTGAAACATTTTGTAAGGAAATTTGCCTTGAGGATTCCCCTTAAGCGTCGATGGCACGCGGCTTTTTTGCAAGCTGATTGTTGGCATTTTTAAACGTTAGCGTGTGAGCATGTTAGCTATCGGGAAGGATTGTCAACAAGCAGATTGTAAAAATGCCGATAACACTGGGCGACTTTACACGCTACAAGCGAGCGTTTACACTTGTAGCGTGTAAAGTCGCCCAGTGTTATCTGAAATGCTGTGTGTCATCGTACTATAACATAACCTTTACCAACTTAACGCTAATACGTTAAAACCTAGGGTTCTATTCACTAAACAGTCATTGGCTATCGTTATAGAGGGGCACATTGACACCGTAATAAATGAAATTCAGGACACGTTAACAATGAAACTCGCTTCTTGGGACAGAATTAAACTCAACATAACCATGGTAATTTTATACAATAGGTATTTGGTGGTCATCAGACCACAAGAGATAATTTTATTCAATTTTTTAATATTGTTAACATTATTTTTTATGTTATCTTGGGACACAGGCTAACAGGCTACTTTTTGTACAAGCCATTAATAAAATAGATGCAAATTTTTTTTTATGAATTATTGAAAATGTTTATCTTATCATTCTTTATCAGTTTTACCTCATGAGAACATTTTGAGTCATACAAAAACTAAGAACTTATTTAGATTGAGGAATGCGTTTATCTTTGGAAAATGTCGCTTCAACAACTAAACACAAGCGTTTAATATTTTACAGATCTTTGAAAATCGTCTAAAAATCGCGAACATTATAGAGTTATATGATGTTTGTAACATTGTTACATTAGGTATTGTATTCAAAAGCATATATTTTTATTCAATTTACTTCATAGAAGATTGTATATTTCATATCTCAAGACGCGAGAATAATAAAGTGCGCGTTGATGTCTTTTGTATGGCAAAATTGATCTGTAATAGTAGAAGTACGAAATTTCGTTAAAACTATGTTTATTTCAACATCATTTTTTCATCATCTTGAAGAGTCAGTTGGTCAATTAAACGAGCTAGAGAAATAATGTTACGAAAAAGTACCTACGTATTTTGAATGAAAATGATAAGTTCGCTAATCAGCCTAAGCCTAATATAGGTAATAGTAACATAAGTAATAAGTAATGCTTGCACAGAATATCTCGCACTGTGTTGGTACCATCTAGACGGCATCCTGCAAGGGATGCGTCCCAAACGCTATGCAATAAAATACGGTATAGTATCAAAGACTGAACTCTACTACATACTTATATGTTTTACAGGTTTCGGAACCTTAGTATGGTTTATCTAAGTCGTAAATGCATGCATTGACCTCGGTTATCTAACGTCCGGCCTGCTCGATGGGCGCGATCAGAATGGCGACTAATGGTGTTCAACACCACAGCACGGTCGATACAGTATTTACACTTTCATAACCTTTACAAAGCTAACATCAATACGTCAAAACCTGGGGCTCTATTCAAACTTAAGCTGTCATATACTCAAAGAAGTTTTTTTTTTTTTTTTTCAAAGAACTAAGTTCTTCGGGTTGGCTACACATCAAAGGTATATAGCCAGTGTCAAGTAATTGGAGAGATTATTTTGTTATAAGTCAGAGTCGATAAGTCAAGTCATGCCCCTGTAAAGTAGCGGTGGTTGCGACTTTACTAGAGGCTTCTATGGAGTTTTGGAGGCAACACGAAAAGTAACGTTTTACAGCATTACACTATTCACCAACACTCATACACGTTCACGAGCACTTAATGGACTCAAAGTTATACAAGTTTTGTCAATCAATTTAATGCCGCCAATGCGCCATTTTTCACGTTCCCGCCAAAACTCTGTCATATACTCTCGTAATCGAATGGTATACGTCAAATTTGGCACAAAATGAGTGATCAAATGAGTGACATAAATGTCAAAATTGACGTACCATTCGATAACGAGAGCCGAATAAAGCGCAAAGTGCCAAGCAGATGACGGGGCATAATGGCAATTTTAACACAATTTTTCAAATTATAAGTAGGTACGTTGGTTTTGTTCATGATTTTGAATTTTAGTTACTCATATGAAGCTGAGGTGTTTGCTAGAACAAATCAACCAAACTACATGCAAGGCTAAAGATATTAAGCAACTTAATTTCTCACTTATTACTTAGTTTCTTTTCACAATTGGATGACTTGAAAGCATTAAAATTCCAACTCACTAAGTTTTTTTTTTCTGATGTTTATAGTACAGAACCAGAGCTTGATAATTAATATCAGTATCAAGTTTGCAATATTATCTTTGTTGAAAGTCAAGGTTACCTGGTTAATGATGAGCTAGTCACTTATATAACTGACTGTCCGTACTGAATGTTATATATTTTCTGTGGCTTCTCGCCGCACTTTCACTGTTTAGCGTAGGCGGGGCGTTTTTTTATTAAATTGGCCCACTTTTGGGATGTTACGTCATGTGCAGTGTAGGAAGTGTTACTAGCATTGTAGTAGCAATGTCACTGTTACTGTGATACACTTTTATTGCAATTTTTGGTGTCTAATCATTTTGTTTAATCAATTTATGTGTCAGTAATGCTTCACTTACTTTAATATTTTACTATTTGCTTTTTTTATATAATCATTAAACTAAACTAACTAAGTTAGGAGATGATGTGATTTTTTCTATTCTTTTTTAAAATTTTGTGTTAAATCATATTGTTTTATTAGTTTCCTGATATACCTAATCATATATCATTGTAATGATAAATATTATAGTGGATTCTTAAGTTAATGTACTCGTAGTTATCATTTTTTTTTCTTTTTATAACTTTTTATCAAGTTGCCTTAGAGCCAATTATTTCATAGGATACATTGACACCAAAACTGGTGTGCGTTCAGATATAGACTACCACACTAAAATTATGTTTTTAGTGATAAAAAGTTAAATTTAAAAATACGTCTAATAAGTATTACGTTTCAATTTATATTTATGAGGAAACGTATTTTTCATAATCCCTTAAAAATATGATTTACATACATACTGTAAGTATCTACAGTGCGTGCATTGTTCTTCTTCTTGTTCTTATCGTGTCACTAGTTTTACTAAACCAGTGTGGTGAAAGGATTTCATGTGCGCCTCGAAGAGACTCCTTTCGTGCACTTACGCACGCGCTTAGTACGCGCATTGAAATGTTGTTACTATGATACTCTACATCTAGAATAGGTACATACATAATTATCATTATTTTCTCAGTAGTGTGCAGTTGCAATATTGAATTCAAACTTGCAACTGCACACTACTTATAAAGTTATAAAGATTCAATGTCTGCTCACTGTATCCCTGATTTTTCTCCAAGTCTCCCAAAATAAGATCAAGAAAAATTGTTTTTAAATGAATTGTCTATAAACAAAGTATCTACTGTGTACATGGCCTTAACTAGAAGAGTCATAAAAAAATCACAGTGCACCGGGTTCGTCGACCCCCGTGCCCGAAACTCAGGGTAAATGCACTCCAGATTCATCTGTGTGCTATCTGTGTGAACTTTCTAACGCTTACCAACTTATGTCGCCCTGGTACTTTGCTGCTACTTCTGAACATTTTTGACCTTGCGGCTATTTTGGGAGGTTTTGTACGGAAATAGACTGTTTTATTGATAAGATTGGATATTTTTGTGTCACGCTCTCAAGATGTCTCGATGTCAAGCTTTTATCCTAAGTTAGATGTTGAGCAAGTTACTACGCATTGGTAGGGTTTTATATACGTCTTATTTTTAGCGCTAATAACTTAGACCTTGTTGATTTTTTTTCTTTTAGAAAGATTTTGAACAGTTATTTTTTTTAATAAAACAGTTAATATATCCCTCTGACGATGAAAAGTCAGCATTATCATATATTTTAATATGTATTTCGCGTGATCTGCCGCGGTTGCTTCGCAGAGGAGGAAACCGTAGAACACGTGGTTGTGCACTGCACAGCTACAGAAGAGGCCAGAAATAAGACTGGGCTGAGGAAAATCCTGGATACGGGTCCAGATGACCCTACCGGGAAACTGGAACACGCCATCCATCAACCCAGGGTCCTGCTCCGCTATTTTGGGGAGCTGGGCTGGCTGGGGTAGAGTTAGTACAAAAAGGGGTCAATGCACAATACACCCCACAGCGGGACGTCAGTGCAGACCACATGCAACCCCGTACCCAAATTTGAATTAGAATATGTATTTACATGAAATTAAATTATCATAATCCTTCTTAAAATTTAAATGTGTGTCACATACATTCTATAATTTTCGTATAAGTTTCTATTTTCCTTCGTCTTTGATGCAAAATGCCAACTAGCGCTCAACTTTGTTATGATTGAGAGAGCACATTGCTATTGTTTATTTAAAAAAAAAAATACTTTAATAGTAAAGTAATACAAAAGAATTGAACTTGATACTTGACTAAAATAATCAGTTTGAAATCCTGATTAGTATTTTAAAGAAACTAGCCCACAATATGGCCTCATTTCAAAAATTGGCAAGCCTTTTTAACCCATTTATTAAAGCATAAGGTAAAACTTACATCGTTAAATATATCGCCAACATTTGTCCGTTTAATTTTTTTCACTCTACAATGTGTATCGTGAGGGTTCTAATTCTAAAAAGAGAGTACATCGGTCTGTATTGGCTTCCTGGCTGAAGGGTGCATTGTGCATTTCCCCCCGATATCTAACCCTGCCCCAGCTATCCTAGGTCCTTGAAATTGCGGAGTAAGTCTGGGTTGGTGGCATCACTGGTCAAGTAGCGTGCTTATAACACGTTAGGTGAAGAGCAGTGTAATATAACTTGCGTAAGCCTGTCTTCACCCTACTCTCCTCTGTCTCTTGGCAGTGGATTCTTTATCATCTAGCCTTTAAGGGTAAAATTAACACTACTAATTTAAAAAAAAAAGTTAAAATCTATATTAAAGTTTGAAACCTTACTAATTTTTGTTGACACAATCGGAAAACATAGACATAACGAATAGTGTGAAGAAATTACTATAATAAGGCATACTTTTTGAGTATTTGTCCTTGAGGATTACCCTTAAAGCGTCGATGACACAAGCTTTTTTACAAGCTGATTGTTGGCGTTTTTAAACGCTAGCGTGTGAGCGTGTTAGCTTTTGGGAAGGATTGTCAACAAGATTGTAAAAACGCCGATGACACTGGGCAACTTTACACGCTACAAGCGAAGTCGCTGGCGTGTAGCGTGAGTAAATAAGCCGTGTGTCATCGTACCATAAAGATTTGCGTTGGTAAAAAACTATAGGTTTTTGCAGAGCATTCAGAAAGCCACTTCCTTAACACATTACTATAACTTTTCTAGCCAGTTTTAATTGTTCAATCAGCATCTTCAACTTGAACTTATCCGACTAAACTTTCAAAGTATGTCATAATTCTTCTCACGCGCTACATTTGTAGGTGGAAAATATTAAAAACTATGACATAATGATTGTCAGTGGGACAGCGGGTCTCTGGGCCTTACGTAAGCGGTTTTTGGCGTTATATAAGATTCGAAAGTGGGTCGTGCCGGTACCGAGAGTGATGCAAACCAGCATAGATTTTGGACTGCCAATCGTGAAGGGCAATTTCGAAATGGTACCATTCTAAATTTTTAATTTTACTCTTAAAATAATGGAATTTTCCTGAAACCTGAATATAAAAAAAATATAATATATAATAAGCAAATTAAAAAAATTGTTAAATTTAGTACACATTCAATTTCTTTCTTTTTTGACGTGACTACGTCTAATAAATCGATGAACGCCGGCTGTATGCACGAAAACGTTGACGTCATTGTCCAGTAACGCTGTCATTGTCCGGTAACGATCATTGTCCCGGTACGCTGGTAGTCACGTTATACTATCGTCCGTAAACCAACTTTACAGACAACCAAATCTTTTTTGATGAAAAATTTAAACTCAATGCACCTTAAGGGGAATCCTCAAATCCGAATTCCATACAAAATGATTCGGACAAATACTCAAAAAGTACGCCGTATTATAGTAATTTCTTCACACTATTAGTTTTGTCCATGTTTAATGATTTCGCCAATGAAAAAAGTGAAAGGTTAAAATTAACCCTACTAACTTAAAAACACGTATAAAATCTAAATTAAAGTATGAAATCTTTCACTTTTTTTGTTGACGAAATCAAAAAACATGGACGAAACGAATAGTGTGAAGAAATTACTATAATACAGAGTACTTTTTAAGTATTTGTCCGAATCATTTCGTATGGAATTCGGATTTGAGGATTGGCCATAATTTTAAAATTTTACTTAATTACTAAAAATGAACTCTGATGAAAAATTTACATATTTTGTACATTTGCAGGTTAAATTATCAAGAGATGTTTATTGTCTTTCTTATTTCTTTTATTGTTTCAGATCGTGGCAAACGTGGTCCTGAGTTCTGAAGTCTGCAAGCGTGTGATAAATATACATATAAAGTGCATTAACTAAACTTGATAAGTGGATACAAGTTTATTTAGCGAAATTATGACTTTTGTGATTTTTATTGTTTACTTTTATACATATTTATATAATAGATTAGGGTTTAAGAGTTAATACGAAATTGATTGTGCACTAATTTTTGAGTAAAACATTCAACCATTCATTATTTAAAAAGAAATAAAAAAATGTACTTTGTAAGTTGATATGTTGTCATTTCTGTGTCACACATCAATATACTATAATCAATAAAATACACAATAATATACTATTTAATATAATACACAATTTGACGAAATATACAAAATATCAATATGTTCGAAATATATGAGTAACATAAAAAATATGTACAAAAATTACATATCCTATACAATTTATGAATGTTTTAACTAAAATATAGTTTTACTTTTAATTTCGTTTGTAAATAACATTTATGTGAGTTTTGGCCGCAAAGAAGTGATCTCAATGTAGCGGAAATAACTCTCTTCATCAGGCTCAATTTACACTGGGTAAGCAGCGGCCGGCAGAGCACTTTCAGTATCAAACAAGTTTGAACATTATTTACATAGTTATAAGACCAGTATTGTACTCACATCGCCACTCAGCCACTACCAGCCCACTGCTGGGCATAGGACTCCTCCATTAAATGCCAATCTCGTCGGTGCTTTGCAGATCTATACCAGGTGTTGCCTGCAATATTGTAGAAATCATCGATCCATCGGGCTGCTGGCTGTCATCAGCTCTCGTTATCGAATGGTACGTCAGTTTTGGCATTTTGGTCTTTCATTTAGTGCCAAAATTGACGTACTCTTCGATAACGAGAGCTAATGACAGCTTAGTGAATTAACCCCCTGGTCACCCCACGCGGTTAGCAATCTCTCATGCCTAGATCACTCGCACCGAGTACTCGGCCGAGACAGTGAAAGTTACAGTTACATCACTCGCTCAGCTGAGCACTCGGCGTTTTGTTTATACGTACGGAGTACTCGGCGAGAGCATTGTCTCGGCCGAGTACTCGGTAAGTGTGATCCAGGCATCAGCGATCCTTCAACACTGATATTTTTAGTAAGGTAGATAATGTTTGTCCTTTTTTGTCACTGAAAGTGCTCTGCCAGCCGCTGCCATCCCAGTGGAAATGAGCTTTACAGTCACTGCCATTTTCTCAAATGAACTAGGTATATTCTGTAGAATTCTCTATGTTACAGGAATGCACTTTAATGTACTATATTCTTAAAATGTACAAATATATACATATATCGAGAAGAGTACTAAGTATAATAATGGAAGGCTGAAACCATTTTCCATCAAATTATATTTCATTGAGTTTTTATTTTATATAATTTTTTGTCTAATCATTTAAATTGATTTCTTCGTAAAAAAATATATCTCAAGTAATCACACTTAAAAAAATCACCTATTACTTATGTATAAAAAATCACGTTCACAGTTGACTGATGATCATTTTTGTTCACAACTTTATACTTTGTTAAGATTTGTCTAAGTGTTGTAATGTTATAGTTAAGTTGTATTTTATTGTAAGTATAGTTTGTATATTTGGTTGTAAATATAATTGAATCATTTTTCAAAATGTCATTCATTTCTAAAAGCTGTTTAAGTATTTTATTTGATGGGTTAATATTTAAGTTTTTTAATTTTGATGAAAAACAAAAACTGCCTTTTCATAAAAAAAATAAGTAGTATAATTTTGTAAATAATATTAATATAAGTTTACCGCGTAGCGATTATTTTTATTTTACAGCTAATGATTTCTTTAAGTTATTATTTTTGTTGAATTTCTAAAATTTTTATTCCTAAAAAAGTACCTTTTTTTGTTAATTACTTTTGTCTACTTTTAATATCTAGTTAAAATGATGAAATCATGTTAATGGATGACATTAATGCCTAGATCACACGTACCGAGTACTCGACCGAGACAGTTAAAGCTTATATCACTCGCTTAGCCTGTACTCGTACGTACTATTACGTGTGATCTAGGCTTAAGAAGTACAAGGAGCTATTTATAGTGGAAGTATCGATGTCAATATTTTTCGGTACTTAATTGTACGTTTAACGGTAGCTACAAGCACGGGTTTATAGGCTGCTTACAGACTTAAATAATAAAAATAACGCATAAACGATTTTGAGTGTCAACCCTGGCAAAGTTAAAGAAGAAAGGATAGGGAATGTATATATTTTTGGTGTTAAATTATACGCTAGGGTTGACACTCATACGTAAACGGGTCTCGAAACATAAAGTTACCAGAATATGTCCTACAGTTTAAGTAAAAATAAAATGACATCTACACTTTGTATATGATAATAATACAAAGTCAAGTGTACTAAATATAAAAAAAAACTTTTTTTTAAATATTTTGTACTCTTGTGATGTCAACTATAAAATGTAATCACTTCACTCCGTCCCGTTTTTACCTGCGTTTATTTATAATTGTAATATAAATTTTAAGATAAAACTAAGAAAAACATATTCACTCCCTTTTTTATACATGTTTATAAAATATCCTTCACATAACATGAACACTTAACAGTAGATATATATTATCTAAATATATAAATATATATGCAGAAATACATTGAAAGCTGTTATATCCTTGCATTTTTTTTTGAAATTTTGTTAAATTTATTTTTTAAGTTTTTTTTTAATATTATTTCGTCGTCCAGATGGTGCTACTAGATGAAATCTTTCTATTATTTTCTGAGCCAAAGACTTTTTGTTTCCTCTTTCACTGAATATAATATATAATGTTGATACGCAAATATATATTTATCCTGAAAAAATATAAAATTATATATTTTAATAGAAATGTTACAATTTATAGTCCGTAAAATAAATTGAATAAAATCTAAGAGGCCTCGGATGTTCTGACAATATTGTAATTTAAGTAGATGTTGATGGGAAACCATTTTGATGTTATAGGTGCAATTAAACTTAATATATACCTATTTAATAGCCATGTGTTTATCTTACCACCCTAGCAGAAAATTTTCACCAATGATTTAATTTTCATATCTTCATACCTACATTTTTGCCCTAGTTCTTATAACACTCAGTATAACGTTTTGCGATTTGAATGTTTAGGGATTATTGATGGGGTAACCATTTCGTACACAAAACCTTATTTTCGAGAATCTAATACATAGAAGTAATAACAGGTATCTACTATTTTTTTTTGGTTAAATTAAAAATTAATATTAATGCAGTTAGCCGCAGACGGCTGTTACTGCGTCACTGGACTCAATTTTTTTTTATTTAGGCACAGGCAGGTATAAATAGTTCTGTCTGTCCCGTCCCCCTATTACTGAGACGGGGCAACCGATAGAACTTTTTCAATTAATTAAAGTTCCATTTGTCCCCATTTTGTTTAAAAGAGGAAATATAGAACTTTTTTCCCATCTGTCACCCTGCTCTGTTCGTCTAGGGGGACAGATGGAATAAATCTAGTTTTTAGCCTATTGTATATGCTTTGCGTATTACCTATTACTATAATTTTATTTTCGAAAGTAAGGTTTTTAGTAAGAGGGACACTTATCTTTTGGGGCATCTAACCTTGTTGTACAATACATACAAACATACATACACTCAAAAAAAAAACCTAAGTAGGTTTTATTTTTGTTGTTCATGTTGCAAGTTAAGTTTTGTTGTAAGTAAAGTTGTAGTATTTAGATAGAGTATTAAGATAGGTATAACCCACTACATAGTGTGACTCATTCTGATTGCCCTATTCCCTTAGAGAAGTGCAAGTGTATAGCTGTACCTACACTATTTATAACTGGTCAAGGTAACCAGGGAGACAATAGACATCTGCCAATTACTCTCGCCAACAGATCATGTATGTAGGTAATGAACTTTCATTATGTATAAATAAAATAAAAAATATATTTTGGACATTTCACATAATGCCATCTAGCTCCAAACTAAGCAAGTTTGTAATATGGGAACCAGATATCTGATAGGATACTTATTTTTTTTTTTTGTTAATATATACAAGCGAGACTAAAGTGGAAATGGACAGGAGGGACATGAGGGTGGGTGATAAGGCCATTTTTAGCTCGTCGCGAAGCTCAAATGCTAATCCAAAAACTACATCCTAGTACTGGATTCTCCTGGCATGAAGGTGAGAATAGCAGAAGACCGGGCTTGGTGATGCAGAATGAAGGTATTCGTCTTACAAATAAAAATATGGTGATTTAGTAAGCTTTTGTTTTTGTTAGACTACGTCTAATGCACGAAATGAACGCCGGCTGCGTGCACGAAAACGTTGACATCATTGTCCGGTAACGCTCATTGTCCCGTTACGCTGGTAGTCACGTTCAACTATCGTCCGTAAACCAACTTGACAGACAACCAATTTTTAGTCTGCATTTTCGTAACTCGCGAACGAGACCAATTATGTGTTTTTTAAATTATAAAAGTTATTGAATCTTATATGTTTCAACCGAATTCAAAGGTATATTTTGTTTTGTATATTGTTACTTGATTAATCCGCCATTTATGAATTGATTTTGATTATTTTTTTTATTGGTAGGTCATATTCAAAGATGGTCCTATATAAATTTTATCAAAATCGGTCCAGTCAGGGTAATCCTCAAATCCGAATTCCATACAAAAATGTTTCGGACAAATACTCAAAAAGTACGCCGTATTATAGTTATTTCTACACACTATTCGTATCCTCTATGTTTTTTGATTTCGTGAACAAAAAAAGTGAAAGGTTTCATACTTTAAATTAGATTTTATACGTGTTTTTAAGTTAGTAGGGTTAATTTGTCCGAAACATGTATGGAATTCGGATTTGAGGATGCCCCTTAAAGCAAAATTACTGAAAAAAATAAGTCATCTTGATGCATCATGCCGGTTGACAATCATAAGTTTTCCAAAATACGTCGTGGATTTTTAGATTTGAATTTTATCTTGTAAACAATAATGAAAACAAAATCTAATTACATACATACAAACTGAAGATTTCCCGCTAAACCAGGTACGTCACGTTTGCGTGTTCCAACCTATTGTTTTTTTTAAATGGCTCAAAGGGCCTGAAAACTTCCGGGTTATAAGGAAAATTTGTAACTACAAGACTCTTTTATTAGTCCTAGAAGTGTTATAAATATAATTGTCGACCTTTGTAAGCTATTGTTTTATTTTATCAGATGATTATGAATTTGTATTTCCTGATTTTACTGATTCATCTGTCTTCGATAAAAAATAATTATTAATTAACATAGACGAGCGCTTCTAGCAGTTTGCTATTGGACTAGGAACATAATCCGCATTTATGGAGCTGGCTTTCAATGAGTAACTTAGAAGTCGTCCCCTGCAGAATTCCGTTAAGATGATTGCAACACAGTGTCAGGTGTTGTGCCACCCAACAGTGATGTTATCATTACTGTGTTCCAGTTTAAAGGAATCGAATTACTAAATATGGCTACCAATATTATCTCAAAGTAAAAACTCGTGACAACTTTATACATACTGAAAAATTCATAAATTTTGTGTGCATTTAGATATTCGTGTATTCAACCTTTTTTTTTTTTTTTTATTAAAAATAGGGTTACGTATGATCACGACTCGCCTGATGGGAAGCGATGTCGTGGTCTATTTTGACACGTATACCTAGAAGATGCTTGTTAATGCGATCCTAAAGCACCAAATATGCAAGTATAATCTAAAAAAACACCAGGAAACCATAAAACTAAAAACTAAACTGTAGTATCAGGAGCGCAGAACGGCGAGGGAAGCAGGGCTGGCCCACAAACGCATCCCACTTTAGAAATTGGGCCGATTATAAATACGCACTGCACTTGCACTGTGTAGGGTTGCTACTGAGCCTTTGCATTTTCGTAATTTTACGTTATTGATGTGCAACGTCCTTCCTTTCGCTTTTTATCAATTTGTAGCAGTAATATTGTGATCATCATGGTCTAATGTCCTAATGGTCAGATGGTTCCAACCTCAAAAAAAAGGAAATAGAATCCTTCCAATTTTAAATGAGATGTCAGATGTTACATATCATATGCGACGTAAGGCTCGCTTGTTTTTTTTACGTCGTAGCGACCACTTTTTATTCCAGTGCTGGACGTAGGCCTCTCCCATTGCGAAAATATTGAAAATAACACTAAAATATCATCAAATATCAAAATAAATTAAAATTTTCTCCGCACGACACCCCTGACGTTACAGTTTTGCCGGACGCGTGCTAACCGTACCGTACACAAACGGGTTCATTATTTTATGACATAACTATTCTAACATTTATGTCTTATGTGTGCCTGGTACCTTATTATAAAGGTTTCGTTGCAAAACTTAAAACCTTATTCTTAACTATTTAGCTGCTGCCCGCGAGTAGTAAAAATACAGTGTATTCCCAACTCAAAAACATACTTAATTTCGGATAAATCTGTTCAGTAGATTTGGCGTGTTTATGTCAACGTAAAATTGTAAAAAGTGATAGTTTACAATTTAACGGATAGAAAACCGAGAAATATAAAATTTTCGAAAATTTGTGAAATCAAGTACCATGCTCTTTAAAACAGCCCAAACACGGCGCCCGTCAGTTAACGTGATTGAAAACCGATATGTAAATTTGCGGTTTTTACAAAATTATGGCGTTTATAAACAAGAAACCTAAACTATTGATTACTGATATTTGGCTACGATTCGAATACGCTTTTCAAAAAGTTTAGTGATAGGGCTTCAGACCACACTACACTTTTCAAAATGGTGTCACTTTTGATCTCCTTGAAAGCTCGGATCATTAATACATTAATTCCTGCAGTAAAACATCATTCAGTTAACCGCACGATGTCCTATTTAACTACAGTTAAAAATATCTGAGAGACGCGAGCGGATTCTGCCAAATGGTTAACCCTGAGTTGAGAACCCTACAGTAATATACTTCTTCTTATCGTGTCACTAGTTCCTTCGAACCAGTGTGGTGAAAGGATTTCAAGTGCGCCTCGAAGAGGCTCCTTTCGTGGACTCGACACATGTTTTCGAACTTTTTAGGTTCTACGACATGCCGGTTTCCTCACGATGTTTTCCTTCACCGTTGCGAGAACGTATACATATATAAATTTATTCGACTGATAAAACCCATTTACGCATGATTGCCACCGGGATTCGAAACTGCGACCATCAGATCGCAAGTTAAGGGCCTCATCCACTCGGCCACCACGTCCTCTAATATACTGATTTCTGGCCACGGATGAACTTGCTGGTATCTAGGTAAGTAGTATATTAAGTAAGTACTTATAAGTAATATGGAGAATTAACACAACGCCATCTAGCCACAGACGAAGCGGAGCTTTTTCTATGGGACCCAGATAACCGCTAGAAAACTTTTTAAATACGGTACATGTGTATTCCTCATAGAAAAAACCCTAACTCAGGACAGACATCGCAATTAAGTAAGTAAGTACTTATAAGTAGTATGGAGAAGCTAGAAAACTTTTTAAATACGCTACATATGTATGTATTCCTCATAGAAAAAACCCTAACTCAGGACAGACATCGATGTTCAGCACACAAATGTATGTACTGAAGCGGGAATCGAACCCGCGACACCGGGCGTGGCAGTGCAATCCAACACACTTACCATTCAATCATCCGTGTCATCAAAACCAATGCCTTTTCCTTGTATTAAGGGGAATCCTCAAGGCAAATTTCCATACAAAATGTTTCGGTAAAATTAATCATACTATATAGATATAAAACCTAAATTAAAGTATGAAACCTTTCACTTTTTTTGTTGACGAAATCAAAAAACATGGACGAAACGAATAGTGTGAAGAAATTACTATAATACGGCGTACTTTTTGAGTATTTGTCCGAAACATTTTGTATGGAATTGGATTTGAGGATTAGCCTTAATTATGTAGGTTACAGTAAAATCAAAATAAAAATGAACGGAAATATTTTATTTTTCCAAATACAATATTTCGGTTCATTAATCATTCATCTGCGAAAGGTTTTTTTAACTTTTTTAACATCACACGGAGCACGCATAATATACGCATAAAATGCGATGGCGCACATCGGGAGCGGTATTTGTTCCAGCAGTGGAATGTTTTTTTTTTTAATATTTATAGGTTGATGATGACAATGAAGTCTCTTTCATCTTAAAAAGTTAAAAAAATCTGTATGTGCAAAAATGATTATTTTATTAATTTTATTCAAAACATTTTTTCTCTGATTTTTGAAATTAAAACACATCGTATTTCAGAAAGTGTAAATTTCACTTTCAATTTATTATAAGACTTGTATAATGAGAATCAGATATAAATCACAAAAACAATAAAATCGAAACAATAAGTTTGTTTTACGATATTGTTATCGGCGTGATTTGGATTAAGTTAAAAATAACATAACAAATTGTGATTCCGTTAGATTTTATTACAGAAATGCTATACTTTCTATGTAAAACTGATAAAAACATTTATTTAATTCGGTAGATGCCCTCATATATGTAAATGCACACTCTACCTTATTTCCGTTTTTCACAGTATTTTATTTTTACCCGACTTACGCCAAGGAAGGGTTATGTTTTTCGCGCGTATCTTGTATGCATGTAAATTTTTGGGTTACCTCGTATCTTCCAAATGGCTGGATGGATTTTGACAGTTAAGGTAGCGTTAGATTTGTCTTAATAACCCGAGTGTACTGAGATGGGTTTTCAAAAAAATCATTAAAATGTCGGATTTTTGGAACTAAATAGTAAGTTGTTAATACTACTATAATTTTTGTTGACCAAACCTATCGAATAGGGTATCACAATGAAGGTATTGTAAAGGAGATTACAAAAATATAATATATAAGTTATATGTTTAAATTTAATTTGAAATAATGAATTGAAAATTAACGTATTATTACTTCGCAGTCGGGTTTTCAATTTTGTAAACTTTAAGCTTGTTGTATTCTGTTTTAATTTGCTCTACCATATTTTTATAGTAAGTAGGAATTTTTATTTTTAATTTAGGTTTTTTTATGTATGTTGGAACCTTGTACTATTGTTTTATTTTAACTTTTGCAGTGGTCAACGCTCCCATTTTATTATGTACCTATTTCCGGGTTGCCTGGAAGAGATCGCTCAGAGCGATAAGGCCACCACTTGTACTACCTTATCTTAAGGTCTTTGTATTCTTGTTCTATTGTTTTACTCTGTTTTGTTCTTGTTGGTGTACAATAAAATGCTCATCTATCTACTTATTTTTATGTTCTTAATGTAAATTATGAAAAAGCTTAAAACATATTACAAAAAAAAAGTTATGGGAAATTCCTACGCACACATACAAACTGTTTACTCGGAAACACACACATGCACAGTGCCCTTACATCTAATGGTAATAAAATAGAGAAGTCTATGTGTGTGCGTGCGCCACTATGAATCGTAATAATTAATTTTAGTGATATTCTTACAATCCTACTAAAATTATAAACGCGAAAGTTTGTAAGGATGGATGGATGGATGGTAGATGTTTGTTACTCTTTTACGTAAAAACTATTAAATGGTTTTTAATGAAACTTTACAATCATATAGCTTATACATCAGAATAACACATAAGCTACAATTTGTTAAGATATCTGCGAAGACGAATTCGCGGGCACCAGCAAGTATAACCATATAACTAACATAATTATCACGTCCTTTCTACATCGTCAAAAAATATTAAAAATACGTAGTTATAAATACCTTATTATTTGATATTTTTTTAATTATTTTTATTATTTTGAGTGATATTCTTACAATATAACTATCATAAGTATCATGTATTTTCAACATCGTCAAAAACAAAATAGAAATACTTAGTTATAAAATCCTTATTATTTGATATTTTTTTGGAATGCTCACTAAAAATACTGTAAATATGTTAATATATTTAAGATATATCATTTGATAACGTGATCTTATTATATAATATTATTTTAAATATATTTTTATAATGAAAATTGAAAAGTTCTACAGCGATTCTGAAAAGAACGCACACACGCAAAAGTACACTACACACATAGAATGCACGGATGCATCTACTTGCGTGTGCATGTGTGGGTAAGTGGGTCACAGAGATAGGCGAGACACGTGTTAGAGGGCTGGGTCTTTATTCGTGTGCACAATTTTCGGGAACGTATAAAATAATATGTTTTTTATTTCTATTTTCAGTTATTACATTCATTGGTAGAGCTACAAGGTTTAGTTTATAATAAGTACTAACACAGTTTTCTTTTTAATTTATAAAATTAATTTCACTAACATCATCATCATTATCCATCAAGGTCAGGTCTCAAGGTTCACCAATCCATCCACTATCCACCGTAGTTCAACCACTAAACATGCCTAGATGCAGAACTAAGAAGAACAATGGTTGTCTTCGACAGAAAACATCCGGTAAAAGCGAAGCCACACTACTCCGTTGCGTTGCGTTTCGTCGTCGCAGCGCAACTCAACGGCAGATTCGTCGGAGTCCGTTATGTTGCGTCGACGCAGCGCTTGATTTGGCATGCACTGCGTAGTTGCGTTGCCTTGTGTCACAGTTTCAGCAATGAATGCAACGCAACGGAGCAGTGTAGTTTCGTTCTTAGGCAGTATTTAAATGCCTATGCCTATCCCAAAAAAATAAGCTATTTTCTTTTATATTTTCAGTTTCAACAATATACCTGAGAAAAGAAAAGAAGTTAAAAGTTATAAAAAAATATCTCTTATAAAATATCTCTTTAACTTTCAGTTTCAGCGAAGAACATCGGCCCTTCGAGCACAGCAATAAAGATCCTGCGCGGGCGCACCGCGGTGCATTACTCTGTAATCTGTGGCTGCGCGGATGATAGCGCAGAGAGCGTTCACCCGCCGCGCCTCGCCGTACAAAGGGACGAACACCGTCGATGTGGGATAAAAAGGTACTGGAGATACGTAAAACACCTATACGGCACTAGAAATAGGTAAAATATGAGACGTAATATAACCCTTTGCCACTTCAATGATCAAAATCAATCTGTTACTATCTGATTTTTCGCATAAAAATAAATAATTTGATATTCGTCCACTTTGGACGAGTGGGCGAAATCTTTAATTGTGTTCCTAGAAATAGTGTGTTTGACGTGACTACGTCTAATAAATCGATGACCGCCGGCTGCATGCACGAAAACGTTGACGTCATTGTCCGGTAACGCTGTCATTGTCCAGTAACGCTCATTGGCCCGTTACGCTGGTAGTCACGTTAAACTATTGTCCGTAAACCAACTATACAGACAACCAATTTGCTAAGCGTGGTGATTACGGCAAAGGTAGAGTCGAAATAGCCATACCGTTCTGGTTATGGGCAGGCATGATCTCCTACCATTAGGAGAGCGCCCAGCTCGTCTTGTCACTTGTAAAACTTACATCACATCACACACCCATAAAATTACCATACAACAAAAAAAAAGCGACTCTTTTTTGTGCGTACTCGGGTCGTCGATACCAGGCACACAGAAAACGAAGGTGGTAGTGGAAAGCGGCGCGAAGGCCGACCGCCGAATTTCACTGCGGACAACGCCCTCCACTTCTACTGTCCTAGTGACGTAGGTTGTTCAGGTTATTGTTTTTTTTCTTTCGTTATTGCCAGACGTAATGGCGTGATGGTCAAGCAATATTCATCATCATCATCATCATTCGTTTCAATCATCAATGTTTTATACTCACCATTTTTTTCATTCATTCATTCATTTATTCACAGTTGCGTCACTCTCACTGCTGTTAGGTTTCTCCTACTAATTAATCTTCGACCCTTCTTGTATAACTGCTACCAGTAGGCACAAGATCGTCTTTTCATCTAGCTGGCATCGTACAATATCTACACTGCCTTTAACGAAGAAGGGAAGTGTAAGTGGAACAAAGAGTAGAATTTTCTTTGGCCCGTGGAGGTAGGTTAATAGAGCCTTACGTAGAGGGGAGAGTCGGGGTAGTAAATAAATATTAGAAAAATATATCAAAGTAGTTAAAAAAAATTTTTAGTAGCAAAAAAGTGTAAAGTTCTGAGCTTGTTAATTTGTCATGAAACCTTGTCTTCATTCAATATTTGCCTTTTTTCACGTATTTGTGTTGTCAAAATTATCTTGTTCCTCCTGAAAGACAAAGATCACTCCTCATGATAAAAACACTGCAGTACCAAACAATAAAATAACATTTAAAGAAAATACATATTATCACATTATTATAAATGAGAATAAAATTTCTTCCACTCAAACTTTGGAAATAAATTAAGGTTGGCACAATAAAAAAGAGGCAAATGGGGCAAATAAGATTAGGTGGTAATTCAAAACAAAAACTTACATAACAAACTCGTTATATCGGTATCAAAAAGTTTTAATTACCCTCAGTTATACAATGAGTGTCACCTACTGACATAGAAGCACGGTTATCATGATCTTTGGTTACATAATCGGAAAAAAAAAACTACTGTTGTGCAATGAATGAGCTTCAGTCGGTAGTTGTCTGCAATTGTGTCTTTTATGGTTTTAAAGTGTCTGATTTCGCGCAATTTTTTCTGTAGATTGCCCAATGAGATGATCTGATGGGATTTTTAACAGTGACCTTGAGAGAGTCTGTATTTATTTTAGCAAATTGGAAATTATGGAGATCATTATTTAGTTTTTCTTCTCTGCGGCATTATTCGAAAGGTGTATGAAATAAAAAGTATCCTATATACTTTTTCAGCTCATAAACTAACCCTTAACGAAGTTCAGCAAAATTAGTTCATTAAAAATTATTGAAGTGCAAGCCCTCATCTATTTTTCCCTACTTAAAAATATATTTACAAAGTAGGACCTATTGACCAGAAATTCTTACCATTTATTCACCCCTTTATCTTAACAACCCCTGAGTACCTTAAACCTTTTTCCTATATTTTATTCAATAGTGAAAAGTACGACTTACTTTTATAGTTTCTTCCTTCTCGAGAAACTAGTGGTTGGCTTTGATACAGTAGTTTTTAGAGCCACCCTCGTCTTGGCTGAATATTAATGAATGGGTTTCTTTATTGTACCAAAGTACTTACAGATACACATACAAATTATATCCACGTTTTCAAAATTTTGTAAGAGCGTCTGGTCGAAGCGACGCGTAATCAGAGGGCTGGCAGCTATCTCGGCTAAAGAATAAGCCTTGCTATACAAAGAAGCAATGCAGCCAGTATCTTCGGCATGCTGCCATCGGGTATCGAGTTGGAGCAGTTGAGCTACCTATAGATCGTTTGCAACGGTCTATGGGTAGCCCAATTGCTCCTTTTGTAAATTTTAATTGTAGTAGTAGCTTATGCTGTAATAAACAAATTATATTGATTTCCTTCTATTCATATTCTAGGCCAAACTAAGCCAGGCAGGTCCTAGAAAGGCATACCTACCATCCTTGCCCAGGAGAAGGGGTAACCGGCCACGCCAGTCGCAGGCCAGCAGTGGGGAACAAAGCCGGCATACCTCCCTCCAGGTCTTAGAGTGGCCATAGAGTAGACAAGCAGAGATGAGAAGAGTCTCGGTGAGGGTAACGTTTTGTACCTACGCGAAAGTTTGTAGATTTTTTATTACGTTAGACACCTAGACTATTGATGGTTTAGTATTTTGGGTGTGAAATTGGGTGCTTCGCCTAATTAACTTCCGTTTCTTAAAAAAATATGTGTTTTTTGGCATTCAACTTGCACTAATCATATAAAAAATTACACAACACTTTTTTTATATAAATAACAATTTCTGTCATCACGTATTCATTTCTTCTAGATAGTAAATTATTTTACAGTTGCATAAGACAAAAAATTTAAAAGATAATGCACGAATTCATTATCACTGCGCAACCACACGTGCCTTTTTGAAGGTACAGCCACTTTTTTTTAGATTTGTGAGAAAGATAAGAAATAGTTGATAGTTCGGGTAACTGCAAAGTTTGAATTTCTGGTTACTCCCCTTAGGCGAAGAGCAAAGTAGAGTGTTAGTGTATTGGTGAGCCCTGGCTGCACCTCTGCTCACATTTTCAAGTTCATCCATTAATAATTGGAATGGCGGCCGCTGCAGTAATGTAGGTACTTTTATCCTCGAAACTACGCACTTTTCTGATGCCATTTTTCAATTCCCGTCCCATCTGCACCCGATACCTGAGCGTTGCCGCAAGATCAGCGTAAGTTGTAAGTAAAAATGTGAGCAATTTACTTAGAAATCTCTTACTTTTTGATATAGAACTTTATACTATTTTTTTAACCGACTTCAAAAAAGAGGAGGTTGACTTTTTTTTATGTGTGTTTTTCAGAACATAGTTGTTTATAGACCGATTTGAATAAATCTTTTTTGATGAGAGGATATAGTTTCAGATTGGTCCCATACACAATTTCATCAAAATCTATTCAGTAGTTTAGTTTTTATATCCAAATAACTGAAAAAAATATGTCGTCGGAAGTAAACGAAATTACGTATTTTGCTTCCCTGTGACTTTTCAGTGGTGCTTACGGTCACTAATTCAATAAAGTCAGTCCAATTGAAGTTGGTTGTCTATGTTCTTGTAAAACTTTGATTATTTGTTTCCCGCATCTGTACGGCCAAGATCTTTGACGTGTCGCAAGCGCACCTCATCTCGTCTAAGTCGTTTCTTATGCAACCTTTCTCTGTTGCACAACCTCCTGACCGACATTCGATGTTACGCAACCAATTGTATACCCCAGTTTTGGTTGAGGTCTCAGCTTCAGGAAGTACCCTGAAACTTGTTATCTAGATTCTAGATTTTTATCTGTGCCATGAGAAATGAAGACTGAGAGACGGAGGCAACCTTATTTGGAGAGTTCCGAATCTGACACCGGATAAGTGGAAGGGAAAAGATCGCGCGGCAGATCTCCGATCTAATGGTATAACCAGGTAGCTGCTTGCACCAGCTTGTAAAATGACGCATTATCCTTAATAATGCGTCATTTTACAAGCTGGTGCAGGCAGCTGCAAACCGGAACCGTTGGAGATAGGACGTACGGACATATAATATTATAATTAAGGTGGTTATATTCAGAACCTGAAGATGACGTCGGACGGGGGATTACGGGGCGCTCATACAAAAACATGTGGTGGTATTTACCAGGAATTGACATTGCAGTTCGAAGGGAGATTGCATACAAAATTTGATGGTAATTATTGCCAGAGCTAAGCGGGGTTCGCATCTTAAAATATATCTGTTTTTTTTGCTGGTCCTCAAGATGAAGTTTAATAGAGATTTACAGGGATTGCATGAGGAAAAGTGGTTGTTTTAGGATCTCATGATGCAGCCCGACGGGGCCTCGAAGTATCAATAATCGCAAATAAAAAAAAAACGGCATACATTTCTGTTTACTTCGTAGCGAAGCACGGGCATTCAGCTAGTATTAGAATAATTATGTTTTTGGACATTTCACACAATGCCATCTAGCCCCAAACTTAGCAAGCTTGAAGGTGCTATGGGAACCAGATAACTGATACAATACTTATATACTTTTTTTTTGTAAATATAACCGGAACACGGTAATGCACATTACTGCTTTGCGACAGAATATCTGGCCCTGTGTTGGTTCCCGTCTATACGGCATCTGGTTTTCCAGCAGATATGGGCTACTCTAGTGGATACTCGAGTGGATGAGGCCCTTGCCTTGCGATCTGATGGACGCGGGTACGAATCCCGGTGGCAGTCATGCATAAATGGGTTTTGTCGGTCAAAAAAATCTATAAACGCATCTCACGTTCTCGAAACGGTAGAGGAAAACATCGTGAGGAAACCGGCATGACAAAGGACAGAAAAAAATGTTGTATGACATGTGACATCCACCAATCCGCATTGGGACCGCGTGGTGGATTAAGACACAATCGCTCTCCTGCCGAGAGTAGGCCTGAGTCCCAACAGTGGGAACATTATAGGCTGATTATTTAATTATATTATGTACATGAATTGATAACATAGCCAAAGCTCGAACCAGGCGTTTTGCGTCAACCTTCATATTGAGCACAAGCAAGGAATGGAACTCGCTACCGGCGTCTGCATATCCGGACCACTATAATCTTGGAACCTTTAAGACTAGAGAGAATAAGTTCATACAAGCTAAGCGTGCTTCATCTTCGACCACACCATCACTTACCACTTACCACCAGGTGAGGTAGTGGAAAAACGCTTATTATTATGATTTTTACCTCTTTAATGATATAACTTTGATAATATGACGACTGTTTAGAGTCTCTTTATTGACATTGTATTTTATTCAAATATCTTATTATTATAACTATTGATTTATATAATTTTTTTTAACAAACATTCACACACTCACACCCCTGCACTAGGATTCCCTGTGTCGCAGGTGGCATGGACACATACAAGACATCACAACATCCAAGACCCGAGAACAAACATTTGTGTTCGTCACAAATATTTGCCCCGGCCGGGGATCGAACCCGGAACACCAAGCTTCGTAGGCAGGGTCACTACCAACTAAGCCATGGTGTCGTCGATTGTCAATTATTGCTCTTCACTGATTCCTTGATAAATATTTAGATTGACATACTTATGGTATATTAGATTGATTCATTATTATCAATACAAATATTTTAAATTAGAAAACGTTCCGTATGTAATAGGTACACTAATGAGCCAACAATCTAATATTATGTAAAGTAAAGTACCTACTAAATATAAAAATTAACTCAAAGTTGTTGCGCCCTGACAGGGTTCAAGTGCATTGTATACTAGCTACTTAGACCTAAGTTGTATTCCATCTGTATGCAAGTGAGAACAATAAACTATGAAACTTATAAAAAAAAATGTACGACTTACCTTTCTAGCTTGCTAATCCTTTGGCAATCGCTCTCTGTTAGGTAATAAAGTTCTAGGATATCGTTGAATCATTTATCAAAGATTCAAAATAATTAGTTATGCGAAAGATCCGTCTCAAAGAACCGGGTCAGGGTCATATTTTGAGGATCTGATGAAAGTGAAATGGAGTACAGAACCACGCATCTTGGATCCGGTGTTGGGTTACACGTCTCGCGAATCACTTTGCGAGACGCATTCACACTGAACTGTACCTTTATCATCGAAATGTTTGACAAATGTATTCGTATCGAATCGGTCATAGAGTAAAGCCGATTTGAAATAATTTTACAACTAATAAATTATTCTTCTGGGACTAATATACAGGATGTGTCGTAATGAGTGGATAATCCTTCAGGTGCGGGTGGGGGACTTCAGGACTGATCAGAAAATGAAATTATGTACCCAGTAAATTCCCACGGATTTCGAGTTACTGAACGTTTTCGAAACTTCATTTTTTTTACCTTTGTCCATTGTTTTTGCTGCCAAGATTACAAATCTTGGAATTTTCTTATTTTTTTTTTGTTAGAGTATTCCTGAATAACTGTGCTATCGAATGGTATTACTTGTTTATGTGCCACAGGTACAGTTTTTTTGGTACAGCATCATTTAGCAAAGAAAATGTGTTTTGCTCATTTTTTTCCAAAAGTTTGATCCCCTGTGGTGCAAAAAAAATGTATGGTGAAATGTATTTTGGGTATCTAATTTGTTTCATTTTCTTGTTTTAGTTAATTAGTTTGTTAGAACATGAATTTTGTTTACAAAACTCTAATCCACCAAGTAAATTTTTACCGAACTTTATATACGAAAAAACGACCTTTTTGCGTCTTAACAGGTTTCTTCTCGGAATTGGTAGCTGGAAATACCAAGTGCTATACCATTTCGGAATGCCAATAAAGTAGGCAAGTTTTTCACAAATTGGTCACTAGGGTCACCATACATTTTTTTTGCACCACAGGGATCAAGTTTTTGGAAAAAAATGAGCAAAACACATTTTCTTTGCTAAATGATGCTGTACCAAAAAAACTGTAGCTGTGGCACATAAACAAGAAATACCATTCGATAGCACAGCTATCCAGGAATACTCTAGCAAAAAAATAATAAGAAAATTCCAAGATTTGTAATCTTGGCAGCAAAAACAATGGACAAAGGTAAAAAAATTGAAGTTTCGTAAACGTTACTGGGTACATAATTTCATTTTCTGATCAGTCCTGAAGTCTCCCACCCGCACCTGAAGGATTATCCACTCATTACGACACACCCTGTTTAATATCATAATATGTTGTGATGATGATAATAGAATGAATTCTTATACATTTGTGAAAAATTATGATTGAATAAATGAAATAAAATTACGTTAAAAAAAACTTATCAATCAAATACTTGTCTTGTTTCTAAAGTTTAGAGACTCTGTTTAGTTTGAGTAAACCTGTGTTAGAAGAGGATTTGATGCGAATACACATGCCAAAGTGTTTGGTGATGGGCTTCAGACAGCAATGCGGATTAGTAGGATTAATTTAAAATTTGTATTTTAGTGCTAAACTTCTCTGTGCGAATAAAATCCACGTTACATGCTGGTGTGACAGTCGGCCGGAGCTATAACGGGTTTTTTCTGAGTCACCCTCCAGAAGTGGGTCGTCCTCACTTTCCACTGAATTATTATTGCTATTTATATTAAATTTGTTGGATCCTGGTTTTGGGTATGAATGACAGTTTGGTGCAAGTCAGCATAGATCCCTTAAGTAGGGACTTAATAAAGTAACCGGCTTGGTGTTACATCGATCTCACAACTTTTTACGGTAGAAAGCGAGACTTGGTTCTTTTGCAATTTTCCAAAATTGTTTTTGATGGCATCTTATTTATTTTTGTAGGTAGTCTTTGTAGTTATTTTTCTTTTACAGTATAGGTTGATGATGATGATGATCTTCACCTATTATTCCATTAAATTATACATATTATTATACAGGTACGCTGATTCATTAACTGCAAATGTAACTTTGTAATCCCATACATTTATATGGGATTATAAAGTTATTTATGCAGTTGGTGTATCTAGAAATCTGGACGGATATTACAAAATATTTTTGTTTTTCCTTGATTTATACACTAAACACTAGTTGCATTCTAAATTTGAAGCTTATATGTCTGCTAGAAGTGCCTTAGACTTTTGATGATCGGTCAATGAGTGACAAAATTAAGAATTTTGACTTGTTATAATTCTTAAACTACTGGTTCAAATTGAATGAAATTTCAAATATACCGTGTTTATACAATGCCCGCTTGGGTACTGAAAATTCAGGCTTCTAGTTTAATCCACAACGAAGCTATAGGGGGTCAAAAATGGCCTGAACTGCTTCGAGAAAGTATAGTACGGCCGTGCCCCTTTTTTGCTCGACTTGGTCTGGGGGCACAGCCGTGCCCCCAGATGTATGTTAAAATCCTAATTTCAACCAACTTCAAAAGAGGAGTACTTATTATTCTTAATTTTATTGAATTTTTTCACCGATTTGGAGAAAAAATCGGTTGATAATAATGAAGTTCTGAGGTAACAAAGATTAAAAAAAAAGAACAATAAATACAATCGACTTGAGAATATCCTCCTATTATTAGCTCTAATAGCGAGATAAGATGGCAACGGTAGTTCTTGATTAAACTGGGCAATGTGTAAAATAATTTCGCAACATCATGTATCGGGGATGTAACTCAGTGGTAGAGTGTCCGCTTCGCATGCGGAAAGTCCTGGGTTCAAATCCCAGCTTCTCCAAAACTTTTTGCTGGTGAATATTAGTTGTTACGTTCATTTTGTTGTTCCTTAAAAAATAAAATCATGGTAGATATGCGGGTAATTAAATAATTACATATTGTTATTGGCTTACGACGACGATTTCCTTAATCTAGTGGTATTCGAACGGATGTTAAAAAATATCTAATAATATGATAAGTATAATAATATACCTACAGAATGTAGCAAGATAATATGAACAACATACACTGCTTGTTTTTAAATGTCTCGTTCAAAAAACATAACAAAAGAATGGTGACACTCTACTTTCATCCCTCATAATAAGAATTTATTTGAAAATTAAAAACATCAAAATTCTATGAATGAGTTTTGTTTGCAAAGAGTCTTCTTAATTTTTCGAACTTAGTTACAAAGTAGCAATTTCAAAATTGTTTATTACAGCTGATAAATTGACAGCAGCTGTCATATTGGACCAATCACGGATCCATCACAAATCGAACGCAGCCTTTTGAAAAAGAACAAAGTTCATGTCACGGGTTTCATAACCCACGAGGGTTCGTCATAAGGTTCCAAACTCTCTCAGCAACGGCCAACCTTTTAATAATGTACTCACAACCATTTATTTTTTAGACCAAAGTATGCCTTGCACCTTTCGAACAGAGTCTAATTTCTACCAGCAATACCATCTTCACTTTCGACGTTTATCGCTCTTACTCGTAACTACGACAGAGCTCTACCAACGAAATCACTTACTATTCTCAACTCTACTGCATTGAGATAAAGTTGAATTTCTTGGGTACGTATAGCGATGGTACCATGTCGTAGTACAATATTTGCCCTACTGAAAGTGAAAGTGTGTTCACAAACCTCCGAGGCGGAGTTGGGGATAGGACCATGCCTCGAATTGTTAACTTGGAATGACCCGACACGTAGGCATATACCATTTTGGTCATGGTTTGAAAGTACTAGGATAGCAGGAGATTAAAGATAAGATTTGATTGATGCTAGAATTTTAAGCCTTCAAGAACAAAGACTTATTTATAGTTAGTGGAATCCACTAAATTTAATTTGATTGCATCCTCGAAGTTTTATCAAAATGCAAATTAAAACTAGCTTAGGTAGATAAGAAAAATAAAAACGTTGCGTTTTTTAGGCTTTTGCTCTATCTATTTCGTTTCTTTTACGAGATATAGTGATATTAATGGGTTATTTTTTGAGGTTTAGTTGTTATTAATTTTTTTTTATATTTTATTGGATTTAGAATGTATTGTCATCTATTTACCCTGAAAATTGAAGCCAGATAGCTAATCGGGAAGTGCTCGAAAAACGTGGTTTATAGATTTTTAATTTACAGTTTGCTTGTTTTTTATTTAAGACCCGTAAATAATTATTCCACAAGTCTAAAATACTCAAGTAAGTTTCTCCCACTTTCCCTCAGGGAAATTATCATGAAACTAAGCGAAACCGCTCGACATGGGTTCGGTTTTAGCTCTGATTACTTTAGACTAATGAAATAGTTCTTCTACCTGACCTATCCTACTTCACTTATCCCTATACCTTTCAGAGCCCATTTCCACTAGTCGGGTGTCAGAAACGTACTACTCGGGCGAATGAACATGACACCTGGCTGACACTATCGCTCTGAACTTGATGCTTCCCCCGCGGCCGCGCGCGGCGCCCTCTGTGTTTCTTCTTTATCATAACTTATCATTAGCAAGTATTACAGAACCTCTTCTCTATCAAGATTATTCAATTCCACGCTGTACTTTGCACAAACGTCATTCAAGCCAGGTGTCATATTCATTCGCCCGAGTAGTATTGTTGAAAAATCTAAATAAATATATTATAGGTCACAGTGGCAACGTAATATTAGAATTTTTGCCTGCCTTGTGAATGTGACCGATCGCGTGAGAGAGTTCTCATACAATTACGGATAATAATGTGATACTCTTGGATTTATGAGTGCCTGGTACTTTAACTCAAATATATCGAAGAGTATACTTTTCGATCTTTTCTTTTTTATGTCTGTACACTTCATTGTTATGGGAAAAAGCCTGGATATAAAAATACATACGTACAAATCCTTTAATTTCTATGAGCCAAGTATTGCTTCACAGTAAACATTTTTTTAAGTTATAGGTAGGTACGGGATGTACTTATGCCTACTTGCACCAAACTATCCAAGTTGCTAGGCAAATACTTTACTCGTTTGACAGCTTAACGTTCTGAATTTGGACCGTTTGGGCCTCCAAAGCGAGTAAAGTGATTGCTTAGGAACTTTGAAAGTTTTGTGCAACTCGGCATTAATACCACAGAGTACACTATAATAATATATACGTAATTAATATTATTGTTTTTTTTATCAGTCTATGAAGTCCCACTGCTGACCAAAACAAATCTAACTTAAAAAATATTTATCTAAAAAAATGGTTTATTGTGTCGGAAATTATAGTCTAAAATAAAAGGATAGATAAGTAAATAAAGGGATAATTAAATGGGGTAATTAGAAATATGAATAGCCTGTGAACACAATGAAAATTATCTTCGGTAGAGGAAGTAAATTATTGATATCCTTGGTGCATCTATTTTCCTTCAACCTTCATGTAAATCAATGAAAAAACAACAATATTAAAATTGTAAGAAATAAGAATAAGCTGTAATAAAAAAAAATCTTATACAAAAGATTTCAACGCGCGCTGATCAATTTTGCTATATATAATGTCTATTACAGCATAAGCTAACTACTACAATCTATATATAGGTATATTATAAAATTTTACAAAAGGAAACAATTGGGCCACCCATAGACCGTTGCAAACGATCTATAGGTAGCTCAACTGCTCCAACTCGATACCCGATGGTAGCGCGCCGAGGATACTGGCTGCATTGCCTCTTTGTATAGCAAGGCTTATTCTTTGGCCCAGATAGCTGCCAGCCCTCTGATCACGCGTCGCTTCGACCAGACGCTCTGACAAAATTATCATGTTTAATATTCTATAAGATGTTATACAAAACGTTACATTTATTTTATAATTAAATAAATGAAATCAGTCAATACTATATATACCTTTTTTAAATTCTAATGAAAAATAACCGAGTACGAACCGATTTTTTTCTTGTAATGGTAATTTTTCTGGGCTTTTACTTTACAATTACAGTTCTTAGGACTTTCTTAACTTTATTAGGCTACATATTCAAATAAATCCTTTTGCAATATAAAAGTTATTTCTTGTGACCCCATTGTTGGGCAAATAACTTCTCAAATCACTACATCTTGTTCCATCATTGGCAGGTTTTTTTTCTAGATGTTATAGATCTAGATATCCAAATATCAAGTAACATACATCACAAAAATGGATTATGATAAATTTAAAATTTAGTGAAAATTTTCAAGACAAAGAAAAAATGACATGGCAACAGACATCTTCCTCATACATTTAAAATTATAATAGTTTGCTCCAATTCAGTTTAATTATTCGCAAAAGAAGTCGCATTATTATAATTATTTTGAATCAAATTGACCTAAAGCCATTCTTCACTTCTTTTTTTTAAAGTTATAATACTCTTCATTCTCGTAGAGTTATTTTTTCGTTACCAAGACGCCCATGAACAATGTAGCTAAAACAGCCTTCGTCTTGAAGTACTACAATCAGCCAGCACTTCTTCTTCTTCTTATCGTGTCACTTGTTCCTTTGAACCAGTGTGGTGAAAGGATTTCAAGTGCGCCTGGAAGAGACTCCTTACGTGCACCTGACACATGTTTTTGAACTTTTTAGCTTCACCGTCAAGCACGTGTTTATAATGCGCTTATAGATTTTTTGAAAAGCACACTGCTTTTTTTTTTCCGCCAGCACTTATCGACATCAATGTATAGAAGTAAGAGAATTCTTGAAAAATCCGTTCTTTCTTTACCTATTTCTAGAGTACAAACTCGTATCCTATATCATACTTTATTTGAAAATAGCAAGGAAAATAAAAAATCACGTAAAATCCGTAATATATTGGAAAAAACTCCCGAATTTGGTGATTTAGTGATTACAGTACTTTGTCAAACAAAAAAACCAGTACTGAATTCATTCTCGGGCCAAGGGCCTGTAGGGCTTTGCCCCCGTCCCGGTGAAAGTACCATTTGAACCATCTCGTCTATTTGGTTCATTCACTTCTGGATGGCGCAGGAGTGGCATGGAGCCGCTGGAAAATTATTTAAATAAAAGTTTTTGATCATCAACTTTGTTGTTATCATTGGCGAATTTGTTAGTTTTGCGGATTAAAATAAATTAAAATGTATGTTTGTAGTTGTGTGACCCTAAATCCTATCGCCCCATTTCTTTAGTGCCAGCGATCAGTAAGATCCTAGAGGTCGGGCTCAACAATAGGCTCTTATATTTCATAGCAAACCGTAACATACTATCAGATAGGCAATACGCTTACAGACCGGGGCGTGCCACGACGGACCTGGTGCGAGAGGTGGTGTGGCGCGTGCTGAGCCCGTGCGAGGCGGGCCAGCACGTCGCGCTGCTGTGCTGCTACCTCTCGCGCGCGTTCGACACCGCCAACCATACGCTTATCGCAGACAAACTCCAATTTTATGGAATCCGCGGCCCAGCGCTGTCCCTACTTACCTCATTCATGTCCAAAAGGACACAAGTGGTAATAGGTGATGGAGGACGCGTGATTTCATCAGAGTTGGAGAACGTCATTGGCGTACCCCAAGGATCGTGTCTCTCGAACACCCTTTTCAGCCTTTCTGCTGAACGACTTACCAGGAGTTGTCGAGGACGCCGAAATATACATGTACGCAGATGACGTAGCCGCGGTGGTCACCGCGCCCACTGAAGGCCTGCTCGAGTGTAAACTCAATGCGGTGGTGCACTCGCTCGAGTCCTGGTTTAGGGCTAATGGGCTCGCGTTAAACCGCGATAAGACGAGCTTCATGACCTTCAGTCTTAATGGTAAGTGTACATCGTCGCCGAGGGTCATCGTCGGTGACACCGCGCTGGAACACGCCCAAACTACCAAATTACTGGGCTTTCACCTAGATAGCTCTCTCGTTTGGGAGACCCACATTGACGAGCTGTGCAAGAGACTCGGCCGAGCTTGCTTCGCTCTGCATAGGCTAGCGAGCACCGCATCCCGTGACGTAGTGCGCTCCTGTTATTTCGCCACCGTCCACAGCGCCATTACTTACGGAGTGGAGCTATGGGCGCGAGCAGCCGACACCCAGCGCGTATTTATTATGCAGAAGCGAGCCGTGCGCGCCATTGTGGGTATACCAAATGTCTCCTGTAGAGATATCTTTAAAGAGCTCGGTATTCTACCTTTGCCGTGTGAGCTGTTGTACCAGGTGGCCATATTCACTTTTGATAATTTGGGCTTGTTCCAGCGTCGTGGCGTCAACGCGTCTCACGCTCTCCAGCAACAAACACCACCACCAGCTAGTTACACCGCCACACAAATTAGCTAAGTCGGAGCGGTCCGTCTACATAATGGGCCCTTCAGTCTTTAATAGATTGCTGGAAGAGATAAGGGATGCAGCTTCTCGGCCAATATTCAAAACTAAGACCAAAAAGTGGCTACTAGAGCACAGTTTTTATAACGAAGACGAGTTCTTGAAACTCCCTGTGATATGACCAGAAAAAATTATAATAAATATTATATCATTATACCTATAGGTACTATTGTTAAAAAAATTATTTTATTTTATGTGCTATTTTTATTTTGTATTTGACTTGTAATTTGGGAATTATTAATAAATTATTGTATTGTATTGTTGCTTTTTGCTTTAAACCAATACATTTTGGGTCAAAAATTATGTTCAATTAAGTATGGATTAAAACTTGCTTAACTTATCAAAAGTTTCGTAATGTTGACGACATTACGAAAGTTGCGAGCAACTTCTGAATGCGAACAGCACATGACAGGAGAGAATGGCTAGTACAAAAGGTACTACACCCAGCAGTATCAATAACAAAAAGTAGGTTGATAAAATATTCTAAGAGAAAGATAATGAGAAAGCGTTGGAGGGAATGGTGGGAGATGGCTTACGAACGCGACAAACGGAAGAATTTGGGGGAGACCTTTGCAAAACATATAAAAAATATTCAATTGTCTATATGTTTCTTATAGTTCAGGCTTAGTTTGGGGCTAGATGACATTGTGTGAAATATTGAAACATTATTTAATTTTAAAAAGAAATATGAATGCCGTCTCCACAGCAGCCCCAGTGCCGAATTTCCAAGGCTTAGGCGGAAGAAAGCTCCGAAAGTGATAGTGGAATGCTGGCGCTTACCCATCCCCCCTCCCCGCAATCCTACAGGTAAAAGGGGGGGGGGGGGGGGGCGGGAGCAATGCCTTCGGTCATTTCTCTTCGGGAAAATAGAAAAAAGATAGGACTTTTGATTTTAGGTCATTTATTTTAGCTGGATGAAAATGAAAACGGATGAATATGAAATGAGGAAGGCATAAGCACGCAGTTATTATAGTTAATTGTACACGAGTGATAGTTTTTTTTTTATTTTGTGCTTTAATTGGGTTTTCAGCCTCTTTTTTCAACCAACTTCAAGAAAGGAGGAGGTTTTCAATTCGGTTGAAATATATTTTATTAATTTGGTACTTCTAGTTTTTTTTTGGTTGAAAGAAAATACTTCTAGTTTGGTCCCATACAAATTTTCCCATAAAAATCTAAATCAGTTCAGTCGTTTAGTTTTAAAATCAAAATAACTGAATAAAATGTGTCGTCGTTTTTTTCAGTGGTGTTTACGGTCACTAGAACAGTCCAATTGAAGTCGATTGTTGTATGTAATGTACCGTTTGGGTACCAAGTGTATCAAACACAGTGTCAGATATTCTTCCGCAAAGCAGTCATGTGTAAGCATTACTGTGTTCCGGTTTGAAAGGCACTGTAGCGACTGAAATTACTGGGCTTTGGAGACTGACCATCAAAATGTCTCAATATGGACAAGCGCTTTAGCAGTGTTGCACCGGCATATGTGAATCAAAGTCCCGTGTAGCACTGTTCTGGTTATGAGCAGGCGTGATCTCTTACCATGACAAGAGCGCTTATCTCGTTCTATTCAATTCATCTATTTGGGTCATTAACAAAATTTACATGGTGTCGTGCATCATTAATTATTTAACTCTATAGTAACTAAGTAAAAACATACATAATAAGTAAAAACCTGCAGTAAGTTGCAAGTAAGTAGGTACCTCAAGGCCGCACAACCACCTCAGGCGATATCCGATCTCCGAAACTGCAGCGGTGTCAACGCACTGCGCCGGCGCATTGCACAGTAACAGGTGATACTGGATCCTAGATAACATTATAAAATATGAGGCAAATTTGAATATTATCATAATCATTACAATGAGCAAAAAATGTACTTACCTAGTTTAGTTTACTAATTAAGAAAGCTAATTTACTAAATTTCATTTAAGTAAACGGAATATCGTATTTTGCTTTTCTATGACGTTTCAATGATGTTTACGGTCACTAGGTCAGTCCAATTGAAGTCGGTAGTACAAAGTTTATTTTAACAAATAGTATAAATATATTAAGTAATAAATCCGCTTAAATTAAATGTAGTTTAAAACTAGTGTAATATGTTAATATTTATGGATTTCCGCAAAGTAACGCCTGAATCAATCAATTACAAATTATGTTAGAAATTAAAATTATCTCGATCCTATATTAATCTGCTGTGTGGTCTGTTCTTATTACGAATATATTGTGCCTTTTAATTAGTGCACATTCTAAAACTTTTCAGTGATTTTTTATAATATTTATTACGTGTATTATAGGAAGACGTGGTGGCCGAGTGGATGAGGCCCTTAACTTGCGATCTGATGGTCGCGAGTTCGAATCCCGGTGGCAGTCATGCGTAAATGGGTTTAATCGGTCGAAAAAATCTATGTCTGTATCCCACGTTCTCGCAACGGTGAAGGAAAATATCGTGAGGAAACCGGCATGTCGTAGAACCTAAAAAAAAAAAGTTCGAAAACATGTGTCGAGCGCACGAAAGGAGCCTCTTCGAGGCGCACTTGAAATCCTTTCACCACACTGGTTCGAAGGAACTAGTGACACGATAAGAAGAAGTGTATTACCTAATAAACATACGGCTACATAGATAAATAACAGAGAGCTGGCAGCTATTTGCCCAAAGAATTAGGCTTGCTATACAAAAGGCAGCCAGTATCTTCGGCACGCTGCCATTGGGTATCGAGTTGGAGCAGTTGAGCTACGAGTACCTATAGATCGTTTGGAACGGTCTATGGGAGGCCCAATTGTGTCCTATTGTATATTTTGTCAAACTGAAAAATAAAAATATCACTCAAGTAAAGCTGGTAATGTTTTAAATGCTATAGCTTATTCCAACACATCGTTCGCAGCTACCAGCACGTGCAAGGCCGCTGGGTCGGCGACCGCGCAGCCTGCGACACCCAGATAAGCCTGCATCATAGATCATCATCCAGGGATTTCCGGCAACATACAAAAATTAAAACAAATCTAGACAAGACTAGGTACGTTTTGATTGACAGACAACCGAAAAGCCAAACCACAGACTTGAAATTTCGAGGGTATGTTTCTTTAAGAAGTGTAAGGAATTTCGCTAACTCTTAATACAAACAAAGTTACGGGTGTCAATTAGTAATCTATATGTCTATGTAACTACTTCTATATAAGTCTTATTTTGTATTTTGTATTTATTTATTTTACTTTAACTAGAACGGCTTACACCAATTATACTAATTAAAGATTATACATTTGTCAGAACATTACATTATTCAAAACATAAAAGTCATTAAAATAATCAATAAATATTAAAAGTTCAAAATTAAAATATTAAAGTTTCTTATACGTCCTCGCAAAACTGTAGACACATAAATAAAATCTTCTTCCATCCATCCGCAAACAGATCACAGTCCGGGTTGATCGCCAGGAGGGCGTTGAGAGCAGCAAGGGTGCGGGGCAGGGGCGAGTAAGCGCGCGCGTCCGTGCGGCAGCGGGGCACAGCGAACAACCTATGCTTCCTTAACCGGCGATAGTTGTCAGGAGTGAAGAATTGTGCCAGCTCGTTATGTAGATCAGGAGCGTCGATCAAACCGCGGAAAATTTTACAAACTGTGACGATCTGATCATTTGCTCTTCTGGTTTCTAAGGAATTAAAGTTGAGGCAACCTTGCAAGAATTTAGTCGGGTACATATATGGGTAATAGCCAAAGTTGTGCTTGTAGAGGTACCTAAGGAAAGCTTTTTGTACCTTTTCCAATTGAAGCTTGTAAGTGCTCTGATGCGGGTTCCAAACGCAAGCGCTTGCTTCCAGTTTAGTACGGACTAGTGCACTGTACAAGAGCCGAATGACATGCTCGTTCTTAAAATCACGCGCATTCCGCAACACAAAGCCTAGGCGCTGGAACGATTGCTTGGCTACTGCAGATATGTGCCCGTGAAAGGTGAGCTTTTGGTCGAAAGTAACGCCTAGATCTCTCATTGCTATAGTTCGAGTTACTGTAGTGTTATCAATCTTGTAATCGTTTAGCGTTAGGTTCCGCTTCCTACCAAAACTCATTACATAACACTTGGAAATATTGAAGTTCATTTTGTTGGCAACACTCCATTCATGTACTGCTGTGATGTCTTTCTGTATAGCTACACAGTCTGCTTCCGACTCTACTACAGAATACAGCTTCAAGTCGTCAGCGTAGAGTAGGCACTCTACATGTTTCAGGACAGTAGGTAGGTCGTTTACCATCAGGAGAAAGAACAATGGACCGAGAATAGAACCCTGACTGACCCCAGAACGAGTATGATAAGGAGCGGATTCGTAGATACCTAGTCTAACATATTGTTGACGATCTCTCATATAATCGGCAACGAGTCTGAGAAGGTTTGGTGCGAAACCGATGCCGCTAAGCTTTGTAAGAAGAATATTATTATTTACTTTATCGAAAGCCTTTTGGAAATCAAAATATAGAACATCCACTTGGCGGCCTCGATCAAGATGCACTGAAATGTATTCTACGAGCGTCAGTAAGTTAGTGTTAACTGATCTTTTTGCTCGAAAGCCGTGCTGTGCATTAGTTAAGTACTTTTCTACTTGAGAGTATATTCGCCGGTGGATAATATTTTCGAACACCTTTGCAGGCGAGGACAGTATCGCAATGGGTCGGTATTCCTCAACGGCGCTTTTCAGAGAGCTTTTAGGAATGGGAGTAACTCTAGATATTTTCCATTGTGGAGGGTACCGCCCAGTACTCAAACAGATGTTAAAGATATGAAAAAGTGGGGCAGACATAACGTTACTCAGACGCTTAATAATGCTAGATGGTATATTGTCTGGCCCTATAGAACTACTGGACTTTAACTTTTTAATACCGTACTTCACATCTTCCAGCGAGAACCTAAGTATATTAACGTAGTTACTATTAGGCCCTGTATCGAGTCTGTTGATTTCCTCGGCATCTAAATTTGGGACATCTTTTAGGAAGACACTAGCGAAAAAGGTTGCAAATGCTTGAGCAGCCGCTACCCCTGTGTAAGTTTCGCTTTTGTAGGTGACATCAGGTTCGAACCCTCCCTTTGATCGCAAACTAGTGACATGGTTCCAAAATTTACGAGGATCGATTTTGAGGTCGCTTTCAATTTTGCTCATGTATTTACTATAAGCTTGTGCTATTCGACACTTGAGGGAGCTTCTGAGGCTAGAAAACTCTTTGTAGTTTTCACTTGATTTATTGCATCTCCATGTGCTATGCAACTTACGTTTGCGTTTTATGTCTTTTATGATGTCCGGGGTAAACCAGACAGGGTAACGTTTGTCTAAGGATTTGTTGCGGCATTTCTTAGGTATACAGGTGTCGAAAACTTCATAAACTACGTCATAGAAAGTTTGTGTAGCACCAGAAGAGTCTTTCGATTGAAAAACCTCGTCCCATGAAGCATTCGAAAGCAAATGATACAGATCGTCATAGTTGCACTTATTAAAATTCCAATCGTGTGTTGGGTTGATGTTACTAGGCTGGACGTATTCAGAGTTCCGAGCTGACTCCATTCTCAACTCCACATCTAAGGCTGGATGGTATGAGTCAGTAGGGACTATGCCCTCAGTGCCTACTTGCACCAAACTGGCAAAGTCCCTAAGCAATTACTTTACTCGCGAACTACCAAAGTTCGTAAAAGTCCAGATTCTGACCGTTAAGAACTGTAAAGCGAGTTAAGTAATTGATTAGGAACTTTGATACTTCTTCTTCTTCTTCTTCTTATCGTGTCACTAGTTTTTTCGTACCAGTGTGGTGAAAGGATTTCAAGTGCGACTCCAAGAGGCTCCTTTCGTGCACTTGGCTAATTTTTTCCGAACTTTTTAAGTTTTAATGACATGCCGGTTTCCTCTCGATGTTTACCTTCACCGTTAAGCACGTGTTATAAAGCACACATAGATTTTTTGAACAGATAAATCCATTGGTGTACGACCGGGTTCAAACCTACGACTACCCTGACTGATTAACCAGAATAATTCAGTAAACGTAGAGTCTTGAAACTTAGATGTTGTGTTCTTCAAGAACTAAAAATGAAATTTCGCATTCTAACGTAACGAACTAGACTCTCACTAACAACACAACACTACACTACACTGCAGTAAAGCTCGTCCACTTAAGAAATTTTGATTATCAGTCAGCCTCAAGAAACAAATTATTAGAAACTGCGAATTCAAATAACTAGGTGATCAGAAACAATATCTGAGTACTAGGACAGCATGCGAATACCGCGTTGAGTATTTTACTAGGACCGCATAAAATGGTGTAAGTGTTCTTCTCTAAGTGCATTTTACTCCGATGCTGTTTATCGTACTGTGCGCGAAAGTTACTTAGTACCAGGACAACATAACTTGTAAAACAAAATGCTTGGCTAATGCGTAGAATTGTGTAACTTATAGTACGATGACACACGGCTTTTTTACACACTACAAGCCAGCTTGTAACGTGTAAAGTCGCCAAAAGTGTCATCGGCGTTTTTAAAATCTGCTTCTTTAAGGCTTGCGTCCATAGGCCGGCATTGGACGTATCGGACGCATCGCACGTAAAGGATTTTAGGTTGCCTTGTATAAAAACTCATACAAGAGCGTCCACTGATCGGCATTCCGTATTAAGTCATCGGCAATGGCTACATGCGATGCGTACCGATGACGTCATACGGAATGCCGATCAGTGGACGCTCTTGTATGAGTTTTTATACAAGGCAACCTAAAATCCTTTACGTGCGATGCGTCCGATACGTCCGATGCCGGCCTATGGACGCAAGCCTTAAAGAAGCAGATTTTAAGCCCCGCGCGCTCGCTCCGCATTGTCGGCCATGTGTCGCGAAACGTAATAGCGATTATCATTTTATAGCGAAAAATGTCATAAGGCATTACAAAAATCCGAATGAAGGTGACATCGGCAATCCGATTGCTAATACTCGTGCGATACGTCCGATGCCGGTCTGTGGACGCTTAGCTTTACAACCCTTCCCAAACGCTAACACGCTCACACGCTAGCGTTTAAAAACGCCAAAAATCAGCTTGTAAAAACGCTTGTGTGTCATCGTACTATTATGGTAAAATGTGAAAAAGTATTCTTCCTTAAGTTAATTTAATTTAATTTTAAAGCCACCGCATTCTGTGGTTTTTGTTGGAGTCCGTCTTAATGGATGCTAGATATTCAGATTTATCAGTAATGTGTAAGCATTAGTGTGTTACGGTTCGAAGGGAAAAGCTAGTAAAGTTTAAAGACTTTCGAGGCTTACAATTTTTTTTAAAGTGGACGAGTGTTAATGTCAGCCTTGCAACGGCTTATGTTAATGTCAGAGGTAGGATTACCATCAGAAGAAGGCCTAGCTAGTCGCGTCACTAAAATCACAGAGTAGATTTAAGAAATAAGAAATCTTTATTGGTTCACGATTTCTTATTTCTTTATTTTTTATTTACACAAGAAAACTGCTTAAATGGCTGCTCTACATTTTCCAACTATGCGCGAGTTTTGTTTTTTAAGTACTAGGACGACATAAGTTGTAGAAAATAGTATTTTGACTTCTCATGCTCGTAAAGTTCAACATCGTGTACGGGGGAGTAAAACTGCATTTTAGGATCTAGGACAAAAAAGTGATTGCTTATGGTATAAGCATTTTATTGTATTTATAGAGTTGAGGAAATGGGCGCTCATTTCAGTAAAAATTTGTTTAATTTCCTCCCAATCGAAGTGAAAGTCTCGTATAAAATGGCTTCCTTCAGGCCCTTGGTGTACAAATAACTATTAATTAAGTATTTATAAATATTTTTATAGTAAGCCATTGGTTTCATTATAATGTAGGTATGGCACAAAAGCAGTGAATGAACTTAAATTCGCTTCAAATTCCGTTAAATTCGTGCTCAGCGAAATTTGACAAAGACGATTGTTCTCGGAAAATTTGATTCAAAGAATAATCGAAGAATGTTTTCTTTACATGTTAGTCACTGACCACCTGGTCAAAGGGTTATGTCGGTTTTATGATGATACCTACTAGATTTTATTGGTAGCCTGGTGGGAGCCGGGTAGGAATGCAATTCAGAAAAGCTATTGAAATAATTTTACTTGGATGACGTAAATTTTTCAGTTATTTTGATTTGAAAAACCAAAGTACAAGTAGCGGCACGAAAGTCTAGCGCTGAACGATACGCGGGGTAGGGGGTTACTGCGCATGGTTACTGTATGTGTAGGCCCCCTCAGGTACCTTACTAAGTAGCAGAAGTAAAAAGTAAGGCTTACTTTTTACTTCTGCGCAGTAACGGTCAGCGCTAAAGTTTCGTGCCGCTACTTGTACTGAAACGATTTTCATGAAATTTCTATGGGACCAATGGAAATGGTTTTTTTTTTCAAGTCTATTAATCAACAACAGAGTTCTGAGGTTACATACATTAAAAAAAAATTAATTGAGAACATCCTCCTTTTTTTGAAGTCGGTTAAAAATGTGAATTAATTCTTTACATGAAATTGAATACTTACATACTTCCAGTGCAGTAGAATGAATTTTTTATAACCACAATCATGGAAGTGTTATAGTATAGGTAGTCGATCAAACCGTAGTACATTGAAAACGCAGAGAAAAAGGTGGGCAATTTAGCTAACTTCTAGTACATGTTCAATTCAATTTTTCAATTTCAAAAATTCTTTATTTCATAACTTATTCTAGCATAGTTCCAGTGTACGTATATTCCTAAAAACTAGACAAACATATATTTTTTCTGTTTTTTAAGTGCAGATGACTTATTTAAAAACTTATAAAAAAGAAGAAAAATTTAAACATTTACATATTAGATAAATAATTAGTGTCTCATAGAAAACGAACAATATAATTCAATAATTACGTAGGCTTTTATATTAGCACTACATTTAGTAACATACTTTTACTCGGGAGTAAACGATAGGTCAGTAGGTACCTACCAGAGAAATACATTAATACAGAAAAATAGTACATATTGGTCTGATGCAGAAATTTCGAAAAAGAGAAGTAAGAGTGCTAGTGATTATTAAATTAATAATGAGTAGACTTACCTATTCATAATTACTAAAAATCCATCGTAAAAAGTTACAGAAATATTTTGACATGGAAAAAATTTTTTTTGCTCAATTTTTTTGCTTACATCTTGCTCTTATACTGTAAATCTTGGTGTTCTACAGGAACACCGTTACTACTCTATACTATAAATAAACTAATCAAATTATAATTGAATTAGTTTTGACGACTGAAGATAATACAGTCTATCGCATTGCTACAGGGTGTTACATAACCGGTCGCAAGCAACTGGGCAAGTAGACCGGAACGCACGCTGTATAAAGGAGGTTTATTTTGACTTAAAAAGTAACAACTTTAATACACTTATTTTGTAAGTAAATAATTGACAGCCATAAGTCCGCCCATTAGTGAATAATTATATACAAACTGACACTCGTAACTTATTTTGCGTTGCGAATTAACAATTTTTTAGTGGGTACGCGCTTACTTCTTGACTGACATACCCTCTAAATTTCAAGCATCTACTATGTTCATGACACAAATGTTTGTCCTGAAGCGGCAATCGAACCCGCGACACTCGACCAACCATGTCGTCAAAAGTTGCCCATTTCCGCTTGAAAAAGCGTTTCATTGATGATTTTTTCGGCAATCAGTCAGGAAAGGATGTTAAACTTATTGTTTTAAAAAACCCAAAACAATGAATAAACCATTAAAATTTTTATTCGATAAATTTTTATTTACACAAATAACAAAGAATAATAAATAACACTAAATATTGAAAAAAAAATATAAATAGCCTAGTCGGTCGTTGTCACCACAACGTTTAACGTTTGTCGTTTTTTGGATATTATTTTAAAACAGCATCAGCCTGTATTACAATCTGAAATTGCATTTTTACGCCACAGCGTGCAAAATGAGAAGAAACATGTCTCGGTACTTCCTTGTCTTATGTCACTTCAACCCACTTTAGATCTGAGTTTAAACCATTGTTCAGTTACCTTTTGAGAGCTTTTAAGTATTAATGAAAGCTTTTAAAAAGCGGTTTTAGATTAGCAAATTAACCGAGCTGATTCGCCGCTTGTGTGTTGTTTTTTGCAGCGCGTGTACGCGCGACAAACCGCGAGACACGCCTCAAGCGTTGTCCTAATAGAACGCGATCACGCGACCATCGCAAGTTCCCAATTGGCATCGCGTCGCGTCGCGCGATCGCGCGAATGCCAATGGACAATAATTTAAAATTAATCTGAGTTTGAGGGCTTATAGGCTGTTAAAAGTTCTAAAAAACTGTATTTTTATTTTTATCGTTCTGCCAAAATTGACGAAGTTATTGAGAAAATGAAATGCCTTTTGGGTTCACTCCAGCCGATCCGCCTCGATGTAGCGATGACGTCACTATGTGTGATCTATTCTCTTAGCTTGACTTCACGCCGCGACACCGCGCCACCCCGTGGCATGTGACGGTTACCCATAGGTACTGTTAGTAAGTTTAACCTTTACGATAATGCTTAAAAGGGCAAATGGGTTGGATTCATTTATAAAAATTATTTTTGGCTAATTAATTTATGAGTATAAGTGCCCATTAGTTAGTAGACCTTACCTGTCACGTTTCACATTTGTGATAACTTGTAGAAGTATTATAGATAAAATAAAATCAAAGGAAAATAAAAAAGAGATGTAGGTATTTTTTAGCAATGGTATTTTTATGTTATCATTTAAAATTTGTAATAATCCAATACGGCCGCCTTACAAGAAACATGGATGCCATACAAAAAAAATCCATACAAAACTTTAAATGCTTATATATCGTAAACGGTGATATTGTAATGCCAGCGACCTCCATAAAGGCAAGTAACCTGAGTGTTATGTGTCATTTTCAACTAATTCAACAAATTCATCGGTTTGAAGATGAAGATTTTTATGTAAAATTTAAAATCCAAGATGGTGGTTGTTTTTTCTTCTTATAGGCGTCATTATTGACTAGAATATCGTTGAAGATAAGGAATTTTGTGTCAGAAATCCAAGCTCTCAAATTGACATTTTTTTTTTATTATTTTATCAGTAATATTGAAATAATAAATATTATAATCAGTCATTATGGAAGCTGACTGTACGAGCTAAATTGGACTTTACCCGCCTTAGTCGATTTTGAAATAATGTCTTAAAATAATGTTTATTGTCAAAAAAGCGATGCCTGACTTATTAAAATACGGCCCTGAGTGTACTCGTAAGCATTTACATTATTGTTGCCCCTGAAGCTTTAAAAAAAGATGCTCTATCACTTGTATCGTGAAATTACTGGGCTCTCGAGACTGATCATCAAAATATCTTGAAGTGCACGAGTACAATACAGGGTGGTTTTTGAGAAGGGCGGTGATTGCTAATTTTGATAATTTCTTTCATTTTTAGTACTTGATAAATTTCTTTGTAAAGATAGATCCTTATCAGCAACAGAATCCATTGGTTCAATAGTTCAATAATACAGAGTGTCTTCTTTTTAATCATTCGGGTCGATTTTTGACAAATATAACAAATTAAATAAAGAAACTAAATATGCAGTTATTTTTTTCATATAAATCGAGGGCATGACTCCTCATGACTTTTCTCTAACTCTCGTTTTTTCGGACTTGGCCATCACCCTTCTCAAAAAACCACCCTGTATATAGCACTGTTCAGGTCATGGGAAAGCGTGATCTATTACCATCAGAAGAGCGCCTAGCTTATTTCGTCACGCACTTACATAAAAAACAATTTTCAACGGATCGATCTCACCAAAAAACAAGTCACGCATGCTTGGTGTCGTCACAACGTCATTCTAGCTCTCAGTTCTTGAGCGGAATACTATTTTTCGCCTAAATTCGCCAGTTTTAAACACGCAAATTACCAGAAAACTACCAGGAATATCTGAAATACTCTAAATAGCCGATATTACGTTACCTTGGCTTTGTTCAGGACGCCTATTTGACGTTAGTATGTTTGATCGCGGATTCGCGCGACCGACGTTCGCGCGAATCCGCGAACTTGCGATGGTCGCGTGATCGCGTTCTATTACGACAACGCCTCATGCTACTGATACTCGCTAAAAATACCGAGCGTAAACGCCGATATACGCGCGTATACGCATGTTGGACTTTTGAAGTTTCGCGAGTACCAAACAGCCCGTATACGCGCGACAAAAATACACTAGTCCGAATACGCACTCAAAGTTCTTCATAAGTTTAACAATAATCAACCGACTTCAAAAAAGGAGGATGTTATCAATTCAGTTTTTTTTATGTTTCTTTCCGCAGACCTTTGTTGTTTACAAATCGATTAGAAAAAATCTTACTGATGATTAAAAATTATACTTTGGTTTTGAAATCAAAATAAAAAAAGTCTTTGAAGTGAACAAAATTGCGTGTTTTGCTTCCCTGTGATTTTTCAGTGGTGCCTACGGTCACTAGAACAGTCCGATTGAATTCGGTTGTTTTATGATTTTATAAAACCGTGATTATATAAATTTAAAGTAATTTAAAGCCTTAAATGTCAGGTCAAATGACCCCATGACCAAAACGGTGCTACATTGGACGTAGCACCGTTATGGTCATTGGCAGGCGTGATCTCCTACCATAAGGAGATCGCCTAGCTCGTCTCGTCTTATTTATTATTATAACATAATTTAATTTACATATTAATAAAATACCCTAAGGGCGAATCTGGGGTATTATTCGCCCGAAAAATTAAAATAAATTTAAAATTTAACATTATCCGACTGCGAAAAGAAGGGTTATGTGTTTCAAGTGTATTAGTATCTGAGTATGTTCCTTTGTTACGCCATGTAGCCTAAACGGCTCGATGGATTTTGACGAATGAGGTTTTGTTTGATTTGTCTAGTATTAATATTGCACCTTAACAGTTTTGCAAATTATCTATTTTATATATAACCATTTGACGTGTAAAGTATACTTCGTACATTACCCCTTCTAGCTAGGATAATGCACTAGGATAATGCACTAAGAATTATCGGCCATATTATGAATACGCCCTACATGTTTTACTCCACGTAGGCTTAAGGGTTGTGACGGTCAACAATAGGATGAGTGACCGCTAGTAGCATTTACAACTGCAGGACATTAAAATATATCAGAAATAATGTGGATGACGTCAAATATTACTATTTTAATAATGTGATGTAAAGAACTTGCACAGATAGAATTAGGTATAGGCCTTACTCTTATTGCATACTTATTGGTTTGGAAAAGAAAAAAAATCGACTTCAATTCGGTTGTATTTTTTCAAATATTTGTTTCCTCAGAAATTCGTCATCTATCAACAGATTTGAAATTCTCTTTTTGGTTGAAAAGATATACTTTTATATTAGTTGCACATTAATATCATCAGAATCGGTTTAATATTTTAGTTTTGAAATCAAAATTTATCTGAAAAACTTATGTCGTGGAAGTTAACGAAATTGCGTTCCTATTTTGCTTCCCTGTGACTTTTCAGTTTTCTTCTAATAAGAAGTGTGTCACTAGTTCTTTCTAACCAGTGTGGTGAAAGGGTTTGAAGTGCGCCTCGAAGAGGCTCCTTTCGTGCACTTGACACATTTTTTCGACCTTTTTATTCCTTAACTTATTTTTCTAGGTTCTCGACATGCCAGTTTTCTCACGATGTTTTCTTCACCGGTAAGCATGTGTTTTAACTGTGTGTGTGACTTTTCAGTGGTGTTTACGGTCACTAAAACAGTCAAATTGAAGTCGGTTTTAGTATGTTTTTGTAAAACTTTGATTTATTTGTGAACAAAATTAAATCTGGCTACCCACGTAGCTTACCCGACTGTGTGGGAAGGTGAAAGCTTATTAACATCATTCGGCAGCGTTTTGACGTAATGCGTGAAATTATTTTACACAGTGTTAAGCATAACATAAGCATAATCAGCCTTTATTGTTTCCACTGCTGGACACAGGCCTACTCTCGGCAGGAGAGCGATGGGTCTGAATCCACCACGCGGACCTAAAAAAATATATTTATATTTATATATAATTTAAGTTCAAATAGTGATTAATTAATGAATAACATTAATCTAATCTGTTGTAATTTGTAATTTATAATTTATGTGATATGGCTCAACAATCATTTGGAATAGTTAAATAAAAAATAAAAAGCCATAAAAAGCCATAAAAATTTTTGAAGTGGAAACTTCAATTATTTTAGGCGCACTGGGATACTGGACTCCCAACGCTTGCAACGCTTGGATACTACTTCGGGTAAAGTCGGTTGGTATAATATTACTAAATGAAGACGGTAATGCGTCTCCTGTCTTTTACCTGACCTCGATGACCTGACCGACATCATATAATGGTAGCGTAACAACAAAATATAGTGCCTGTATTGTTGAAGCTATAACTGTGAACTATAATAAGTATAAGATGTATTTTTGAATTAGCATTCTTGCTACTGTCAATCTGTGAAAAATAGTTGCCTTTTAAGAAATTTTCATATTGTCGTGTGGTTTTCAAACAAATTTTTTTCAATAATTAAATAGATGATTTAACTCAGTTTACTCACCCAACGTACGATAACAAATCGCAATGCATTTTTTATCGTGCACTGATCTGTGCAGTTTTTTTCCTCTAATCTTTGCCCGATAAGGACATTTGCAATGTACACACAAACGTGTATTTTGCACATTTGTGTGTACATTCTAAGTCATAATACTTAAGTAATTAAGATGACTCCATTGTAACATCAACTACTGGAATTACTGAGCATTCGAGACTGATTATGTGATCATCAATAGTTTTTAAGTGGACGAGCATTAAAGCATTGTAAACATCGTTCTAAACATACTTTAACATACTTACGCCTTAAAAATGGTATACTGGAGAGGGAATCTAATAAAGCGTTTGTCTTCGGTTTAATTTACTTATATTTAGGTAGGTACTTTATTCTTTAAAAAAAAAATATTATTTATTTCACACTACGCCATGATTGTAGCTCCAAACTAAGCAGAGTTTGTACTAAGTATGATATATCTGATACAATATATAAATACTTAATTTTTTTAAATAGTTGCTATAGACTTTTTTCATTTCATCCAACAAGACGGAGTGCTATCTTACATTACAATGAATATACATATATATAGAGTTGGGCCGATGAGTTTGGAGCTAAGATTTTACGGAACTTCGGCATTCAGATCTACGGAAAAATAAATAAGTGAAATGTCTTATTGTAGAGGAAAGTGACCAAATATGGAATACCGTTTTGATTTTCAGGCATAACTTTCACAAATTTTATAAATAAAATACCTATTGTGGTTATTATTAACAATCATATATTTGCACTTAAGTTTGTAACAATTTTAGATTATTTTGTTCAGTTTGAGGTAAGAAAAATTTTCAAAAACTAAATAACGATAAAGGTACCTATATATGGAATAGGTACCCCAAATATGGAATACTATAATCACTATGAAAAATTTACCTCAACTTATAAGAGACTCTTTGAAAACTATGGTATAATAAAGAAATGAACACAAATTATTTACAAAAATCTCAAATCCATGCTTCTTTTTCATTCATTCGCCATTCTTCGAACATCATTTCTCGTCAAGCCATGAAATTTGCTCTCCATCGTCAAAATGTAGTCTACCAAAAGATTTTCAAGGGTTGTCCCTAAGACAGTTTTCCTTCCGAGTGTAGTAGCTGCGGCTTCTTCTGGAGAAAATTCATTTTTCTGACATAAACGAAACAAGGTAGATATTGACACATCGAAATGTTTTGCAGCTTACAAATAACCCATTTTTTTTCTCGTACTAATTTTATAGCTTCTGCCATATGCTCTGAATTCCATTTGACGCCCGCCATTCTGATAAAACCCGAAAAAAATATAATTAACAAAGTCATTAAGTCAGCTGATACGTCACAGTGTCCAATTATGGAATAGTCCATAATTGGACACTGTGATCCGTCCATATTTGGATTTTCCAACTATTTCAAACTGATAATCACATATTTATATTTCAGAAAGTAATATTATCTAATACCGCTAAAACATACTAAAGAACATCTAAAGGGTCTCTAAAAGTTATAAAAACAATACTGTGTGCACTTTCTATACGAAAAATATTTTTTTTTATGTACTTTAGAAAGTTATGCGGCAGCGATAAAACAAAACACTATCATTACAACGAAAGGGCTGGCTCCACTGACATGCTACAACTTGTACGCGTAAATGGGAGTAGAAAGAGACTGAAAATCACTTTTTATTGCGTGTGTGAGTTTGCATTTGAGAAAAATGGGGGTATTCCATATTATGGATACTATTCCATATTTGGTCACTTTCCTCTATTAGAAAGTTATTTGATTACTTTTTATGTTTTATTCTCTGTATGAATTCCCAATTACAGAGTAAAATATCCATCGATATTAAATCGTATAAAACGATGTAATATCGATGAAACTATCACGTATTTTTTTCAAAAGAACTTGATGATAAGTCCCCTTTTGTTATTAAATTAAGCCTTCTTCTATTTGGAACATCCAGGCCCTACACCAAATAGTACTCTTATGATACAAACAAATCAAAGTAACGGAAATCTCCTATATCTAGTAGTCCAACATTGCCCATGTCAAGTATTATGTTCAGCACCAACTTTGACAGATATTCGGCTGTTATTTGTAGGCGTTGTTTCCGGGGCTTTCTTACTTCTGTGATAGTTGCATAGAATACATAGAAAACACCCAGACTCAGGACAAACACCGGTGTTTAATACAAAAATGTTTGTCCTGAAGTGGGAATCGAACCCGCGACACCGGGCGTGGCAGTTCAATACACTTGCCATTCGCCTATCCGCGTCGTCAAAAAAATAATTATGGTTTACATCAACCTTCACGAAGGTAATAAGTACACGTAGAGCGTGAAGAGCCCAAGAATCTTCTGCGCTTCTGGACGGATTTAGGCTGGCTACATCCGTAGCCAGCAGGAGACATGCTCACGCAAAAAGGACCGAATAACGAGTCCAATTGCGGAAAAAAGAGTCAACATACATACATACATAGGCAGGTATTCGTATATTAATCAGGTAATAACACTATTTACCGACATATGTTGTTTTTGTATCCATATAAAGCCTATGTTCAGTGATTATGCACATTTTCCGCATCTATTGCACTTCTGCTATATTATACAACAATCAGCAATTTTAATTATTTGTTATATTATCGCTAATAATAGTTTCATGTTGTATTATATCATTCACTTAGCACACGCTGCTTGAAAACAAAAGGGCCACAAATCAAAAAAGTCCAAAATCGTTTTTAATCGAAAAATGAGTCTTAAATTGGTCGTATTATGGTATACGAAAAAGACACCTATACTTCTATGATAAGAATTGCGAAAAAACGACATCCGCCTCTTTAGCACTAGGCCATTTTGGCGGTTAGCTTCGGAGCTAAACGGCCATTTTGGTAGTTATGACCAAATAGTCGTCGTGTGCGCACGTCACTTTTATGCTAAAGGGCCCCATATCAAAATCTCTTGTGCTTTTGAATGAAACATTATAGTCAAAAAAGTCGTGTTTTGGGATGTGGCTGTTATGAAAAGAAAATTCATATTATGTTATTATTATTATTTTTAAACAAAACTGCTCTATTTCGGAATTTGTCCGCTTTGAATATAATACTATAAGAATGATTAATAAAATGTTTATCTGAAGTGCAAGAAAGCGACAAAGAAAAAGTTAGTCTTCTGCAATAGTTAATACCTAGTTTATTTTTTTTTATTTGTTTATTGTATAATGTCATTTTACTTTTAGGGCTCTTTCAATTTAGACGTTTCATGCGGTGCGTTTGTCGAGCGGCGTACGGACGGTCACCCATCTTCATACAAAGCGCACGGTGCGGCAACAGTGCGGCGTCGTCGGTACGTACGATTGAACGACGCCCCGCACGATTGCCGCACAGTGCGCTCTGTATGAAAACAAATGACCGTCCGTACGCCGCACGACAAACGCACCGCTTCGGCACTGCAGCGGTCCGACACGAAACGTCTAAATTGAAAGAGCCCTTAGAGTTGACATTATTGAATCTGTTTTGTACAAGAAGACCGTTTTGATTTCCTTACTCTCTCTCGATCTCGATCTCTATTGTTCCTACTACTTGTAGGACTAAATTTACTAGAGCTAGTGGCTAATAAAGCTTGTTATATTGTTTTATTTTAGTTATGTTACGCCCTTTTTAAAAGTTATAGGACAGTATTCTGATGACTCAGTACTTAGGCAGTTTTTAGTATTCAATGGCAAGCTGGATTTCTCATTTATTTCTTTTAATAACATAACTGAGATATAACTGAGAGCTTTTTATTTGTGTAGTTTACGTTTTGAAGTTTGAATTTGTACATTTTGGTTACCTTAAATTGAAATCTATCAATATTTCATAATAAAACATTTAATTATTTGCCACTTGTGGCGTTTTATTCAATAAAACCATAATTATTTTACCATTATTTTTATAGTCAAAACAGACTTTTCTTATTATTTGAGTGTCTGTGTAAATGTTATGACAAAGTTAAAAATACACAATGATAAAGGATTAAAATACACGTAATGGTATACAAAACATAGATTTAAATAAAATATGTTAGCAAATATCCTGAAAAAACGACTTTAGAAATCTTTACATGGCTCTCCTGAAAAAAATGATATTTTGATTTGTGTCCCTTTTGTTTTCAAGCAGCGACATGTTTAATTTTATGAGCTAATTCCGGTACAAAATTAAAAAACAAAATTTGATAGAGTCAGGCCCTCTACCAACGAGAAGAGGTAAGGTTAGAATACAACGACGTCTAGTGGCGAGTAGCAGAGCTTTTAAAACCGATGGCTCTACTAATGTGTGTGCTAGTCCTAACTGTTATTAATAGAGGGCGCTTTTGTGCTCAAACTTAACTCCACGTGCTTTTTTATTTTATTACTCGTAAACAAAAAAGTGTATTTTTTTAAAGACGACACGATTGGCCAAATGGCAAGTGTGTTGGACTGCCACGCCAGTATCGCGGGTTCTCGCTTCAGGATAAGCGCTTGTATGATGAACATCTGTGTTTATACTGAGTCTTGGTGATTTCTAGAAGTATCATATTTTAAGTATTTAGGTAGTATAGTATTTATACGTATTGACTTGTAATTATTCGTTTATTGTATTTGACAAAAAAAATATTGTATCAGATGGTATCAATAATCTGGTTCCTATAGCACAAGCTCTGCTTAGTTTGAGGCTAGATGGCGCTGTACAAAAAAACCAAAGTATTATTTATTTATTTATTAATGTAGATTACTCATGCTTGGAAAAGGCTTTATAATGCCGGCCACACACGAACAATATCCGTGTCGTCAAAAGTTGCCCATTTCCGCTTGAAAAAGTGTTTCATTGATGATTTTTTCGGCAATCAATCGTTGTCCTTTATCTAGATCACGCAATTTCATCGCGACATTTTTGCCAAATATGTCGAATCGGTCCTCATTTACGAAAGGACATTTGAAGTGTTCTTTAACGGTTCGTAATACTTCGTTAGTTACATCATTTGAATCCAATGATGACGTAGATTTTCTCTTGGGAGGTCTACTAGGGTGACTTGATATCTGTATAGAGGTAGAAGGTGTAGCCTGAGAATTATCGTCACTATCTTGTAGCTCTTCTGACTCCTGTTCATTTTCCTGAAACAATAATTTTTATTTCTAGTTTTCACAAACAGGAATGGAAGAATAAAGCAAAATATTTTGAAAAAAGATCAAATTTTTCACACTGCCTTTTCGCCATTGAAAAAAACAGATAGATATAATATAATAATAATTTTAAATCTTGAAATAGTATCCACTATATAATAGCACACTTTCGAATTTGCAAAGTACCAATTTATAATGGATTTATAGATCCAAAAATATTGATGCGGTGTTCATGGAAAGATGTTTTACACAACTTTTTGATACCATTTTCATCTAATTTGTACACTTCCGCAAAATTTTTAGCTTGTGAAAACAGACAGAATATAAGATTCATTCATTAAACTTTAAAAATATTTTGGTAGAGTTAACTTTCAATTGGCCCTCTATCGACAAGAAGAAGGTTGAGTTGAAATACAACGACATCTAGTGGTGAGTTGCAGAACTTTGAAACTGGTGGGTGTACTAATGTGTGTCCTAGTCCTACTGATACTGTTGTGTGATGGCGCATTTGTGCTCAAACTTAACTGAGCTTGCATGCTTGTAAGTAATAATAATAATCTTTAACTATGTGTATAAACGTACTTACTTGAGAACTGTTGTATTCATTGATGTTAGAATGAGAAGATATTGGTGTTTCTTGGTCTTCATCCAGAAAAGACATCAGGTGGTAATACCATAATGTGGGCTCATAAACATCATTGCCTGCTCCAAATCGTTTAGACTCTTGCACCTTTCTTCTTTCTTTTCGGTAAGTTGTACGAAGGCTATTAATTTTTTTAACAATCATTACACGGTTGGCGCTAGGTTCAATTTTTTTATATTGTTCGACTAATTTATTGTAAGCAGCTTTTTTTTTATCCCTATTGTGGTAGAATTTATTATTCATTTGCCAAATGCATGGTTCATTTCTGTATATATTTATAAACTCCTCCAAATTCTCTCGAACTCCACGTAACTCTCCACTCGACATTCTGGAGCGAAAAAAAGTGGGACGTGCACCTATTCAACCGGTTGAGACACAACTGAAGTGAAGATAAACGCGAAAATACCACACGACACGCACGCGAGCACGCTACGGTATACTTGCGCAAACAGCACAAGTTCGAAATCGACAATTATACGATTCTAGAAGCTTCTACCACCTACATATAGGTACTTGCGCAATTTTCTTTCACACGTTAATGCATACTTGCGCAAGTATAAACTTGCGTATATTCATCGTAACGTGTGTGGCTGGCATTTTAATAAAACACTTATTTTCGTTCGTGAAAATAAAATTTTGGAACAGTGTCATCTAGCGCCATAATTGAAAACTACAATAAAAATTAGTTAGCTCTTATCCAACTAACTAAACGTTCATTTTATATCCACGAAATTGTTCAATTAATTATGTATAGATGGCGCTATTATAAATAATTACAATTTAAAAGTTTTGTTTTAATTCCCAGCAACAAACGTAACAATACTTTCAAAACTGTCATCGTCATCTTTTTCCCTAGTTTCTTCATTCCATACAACCGCTTGCATCGCCAGGGTTCTCAAAAGCTTCTCGGATTCGTTCATTTCACCGTCGCCTAGGATTTTTTCGTTGATCATGTTGGTTAGATTAATTTCATCCATAGTTTTGTCATCAAGTGTACTGGAGTTATATTCTTTCAAGGGCTGCAGTCTTCGTGTGTGGAAACCAGCGTCTTTGAGCTTCTTCTTGGCCAGTTCTATGAAGGAGGGCGATTTGAGGGTCTCGCGTAACCAGTTTTTAATTTTGTCTTTTTTCTCCTCGACTCGGGCTTTGAATCTGGAAGAGAAAATAATTTACAAAGTCATAATTAGGAACTTACCCACCCACTGAATATTAGAATCCAACCCGTGACTTCGAGACTAATAACATAAAGCATTATCAAATAAATGAAAAATTGTATTCTGTATTCTTTAGTGAAGTAGGTATTAGGTATGTGACTCTACTTAAAACATTCATGAGAACCGTCTATAAGAAACATTCATAAGAACCGTCTAGGGTTGCCATCTCTAAAATTTGGAAACCAGGACAAGACGCGTGAATACCCCGGATTTTAGAGCCCAGAACCCGTCAACAGGTTCAACCAACTTCAAAAAAGGAGGATGTTCTCTATTCGGTTGCTTTTTTCATGTTTGTTACCTCAGAACTTCGTCATAGATCAACCGATTTGGAAAATTATTTCTTTATTTGAGAGGATAATGGTAGCTCACAAACGTTTTTTGCTCTACCCTAGTGCGGGCACAGTGCATGTGTCGCGGGCGGTTCAAGACTTTTAAACCCGGACTACAAATGAAGTCCGGCCGGGACGCTCCCCGAATGCCCTGTAAACTAGGACAAATCCAGGGAAACTTGGACGGATGGAAACCCTATCTATATGATGGCAAGCTTAACTTGTGAAGTTTGACGACACGGATGGTAAAGTGGCAAGTGCATTGGACTGCTACGCCGTGTGTCGCGGGTTCGATTCCCGCTTCGGAAAAACATTTGAGTGACGAACCGAACATCGATGTTTGTCCTGAGTCTGGATGTTTTCTATCTATTCTATGTATGTATTTACAAAAACAAAGTATTTATGTATTCTATTAGTCATCTGGCTTTCATAGTACAAGCTCTGCTTTGAGGCTAGATGACGTTGTGTGTAATGTCCAAAAAGATTTATTTTATTTTATTTTACTAACCACACTTCATCATCATCATCAACCTATAGCAGTCCACTGCTGGACGTAGGTCTCTCCCAAGGCGCGCCACTGAGCCCGATCTTCGGCTCTCCTCATCCGCCTTCTGCCAGCTATAGCGTGCAGATCATCGCTCCATCTGGCCAAAGGTCGTCCTACACTGCGTTTGCCTAGACGTGGTCTCCACTCAAGAACACGTTTACCCCAACGGTTGTCGGACCACACTTGAGACAATAAAATAATTCATTCATTACACTTATCTCTGTAACGACAACAAAATATAAATACTTTTGTAACTCCTTCTCTCTTTGCCGCGCCTTCTCGATTTTCGGCTTCAGCTCGGGGACTGTGATCGCTTCATTGCTGGTGATGGTCTTCTCGACCCAGTCGGTGACTTCAGACACTCGGCTGTAGACGCCGGGCGAGTTCGGGTCTCCACACTGCTTACCACCGAATGACACCAGGCCTAATAGAACGCCATCTCGGACTGCTGGACCGCCTGAGTCATGCTGGAACAGATGTTGGGTTTATCAAGACAAGTGACGAAGGCTAGCAATGGCGTAGCTAGGTGTGGGCAAAGTGGACCCTCACCCACGCCCTCGCACTTAAAGGGGCCTCGCGAAGTCTCTTTAAGGGGAATCCTCAAATCCAAATTCCATACAAAATGTTTCGGACAAATACTCAAAAAGTACGCCGTATTATAGTAATTTCTTCACACTATTCGTTTAGTCTATGTTTTTTGATTTCGTCAACAAAAAAAGTGAAAAAAACATGTTTTTTCACCTTTTTTGTTGTCCGAAACATTTTGTATGGAATTTGGGTTTGAGAAGTCCCCTTAATATTGAAGTCTTGAACACTCACGTTGCAAGCGTCCTTCCCCCCAGTGGCGTACCCAGCGCACAACATCCTCTTGGTGATATAGAACCGATACGATTTCTGGCATTGTTCTAACTGCATGATCGGAACAGGGACGAAACGGACCCGGTCCGGGATGTGACTGTAGCCGGAAGCCTGGAATTATTTAAATATCTAATTTTGTTTGTAACATAAATTATTCCATCCTATACTTAGGTTTCTCATTAGTTTACTCTGTAGGTTACTTATTAGGTTAGCCTCAGGATTTAGTAAGTTATATGTAAGAAAGTACCTACAGCTACATAATACCAGGTCAATATAAAGGTATTGCAATTTATAGAAACGGGACGATCAGATATCAGTATTGCAATATTAGTATACTTATTATAAAAAAAATATGTGCCAGAAGTGAAAAATTCTTCAAAAGCGAGGTTAAAAATACGATATACAACTATTTTTCACGGTTCGACAGTAAGTACATTGACATGACATGTGAAAAATGATGCTATTTCAAAAATACATTTTATTCACGGCCATAGGCATCAACAATACAGGTACTTTATTTTGTAATATTACACTACTATTTGATATCGTACAGGTAAAAGAAAAGACAGAAGACACATTACCATCTTCAATTCTTCACTTACCTCGCTAAGAGGCCCAGTCCAATACACTCTCCTCGAAAGGTTTTGCTCAGTGAGAATAAAGAAGATTTCATTTCAAAAATACAGGATTTTGTTATATTTTATTTAAGCAACTCACATCAGTACTCCCCCACCCAGTTACAATCAGGATGTCTCCCGCCTTTATAGCGTAGTCCTTGGAGGGCAGGTTAAGCACAGCGATGTTCCTCCCAATCGGCATAGGCCGATCCAGCCGAAGCAAGGAGTAATCGTAGTCAGCGTTGCCGGGCACGTAGTTCTTTGGGAAGAATACCTGGTAAAGAATTAAGAAAGAAAAAAGTATTTAAAGAAAGTGAAGAAGACTTTTTCAGTGGTCAACGCTCCCATTTTGTAGGTAATCCTTTTTAATTTCCAAATAAATCATTTTGAATAATTATTTTTAAATTTATTTGGCATAAAATTACGAAATATACCTTTATGTGTGTGTATAATGTATGTATGTATAATATGACTCTACTTTATACATTCATAAGACTCTTCTGTAACTAACCATACTTGAGACAAATAAATCATTCATTCATTAAGTCTGGGTCACCGAGGCGCTCACAGATGATGTAGATATGGAGAGGGAGCGCAGGGCGTTAACAGTCAGAGCCAATATGTTGGCCCGTAGGATTTCCCGTTGCAGTACACCAGCCAAAACAACATTGTTCAGGGCGTACTGCCAGTCGTTTTATACGTGTAGCCTATGGGTCAAGCATACGAAGAAGGCGTGGAACACCCTGCGCGTCCAATATAATAACGCATTCAGGATGCTGATGGGGCTGTCGCGCTTCTGTAGCGCGTCAGGGATGTTCGCGGAGGCGCGAGTGGCTTTGAAGCGATAATGCGTAAGCGCACGGCGTCCCTGATACGCAGGGTGCGCGACAGCACCAACACCATCCTGAACCTCATAGCGGAGAGGCTGGATACCGACTGTACCTTCATGAGATACTGGACGAGCGTGCACGCGCAGTCCAGGCCTCCTTTATTTATGTAAATTTAATTTAATTTCAATTTAATTTAGTTGTATTAATCATTTTTTTTTTATTTAATTTAATTTGTATCGATTTATTTTATTATAATTTAATTTGTATTCTCATTTATAGAAATGTGTGAATTCTGAAATAAACTTTTTAATAATAATAATAAGTCTAGTTTATTCTATGTACTAACATAATGTGTATGCCATAAAAATGTTCAGCTCGGCGATTGTTATATGACCTCAGTGGTCAACATCAACATTCAGCGGTTTGGGCTGTATGTTGTCTACCGGTCAGTCAGTCAAGTCCAAGCCTTTTATTTAGATTGATTGATGAATGAATGAATGAATGAATCTTTATTTGCGTAATACAGGTACATTGTGGTCTTACTTTAAATTAGAATCGCTGCATCAACTTTTGTCGTGCAAATACTTAAAATTAGTGCTAAATAATTGTTAATAATTCTTACATAAATTGCTAATAAAAATAATTCATTAATAATTAATAGTATTATTACATTAAGATTCGTCAAAAAACATTAAAATTCGTTAAGAGTAAACAAATTGAGTAGGTCATTTAATATTAGGGGAACTTAAAATTAAAATAATCATTTAATGAATAAAAGCATCTATCACAGAGCCAATTATACAACTTGTGTTTTAATTCATTGTCTTTCAGGTGATGATCATTGATTGTATCTTTTGTGAGATAAATCTGATGCGTTGAGTTGCGCGTCGCAAAAGCAGTTTTCATACCAACCTTGTTAACCCTGGCTTGATAGCCGCCACGGTTGTGAAACGAACTGCCAGCCCTGATGATAAAAGGCTGCAGCTTTTTCTTATCACCATCATAAGCCCTGTGAAACAAATATAAAGCTTGTCAGTTTTCAGTTCCAGTTGTTCAGTTTCAGTGTCCAGTCTCCGAACTGACGACATCATAAAGAAGGCAAAGTGGAAGAAGAGATAGAGTAAGTCTTTAGGTCTATTTTTAGGTCAAACACTTATATTTGACGTAAAAATTGAAGACCATTTAACAGCAAAGTTCAGTAGCTTTATAATTCTTTAACTGATTTTTTTATGGATGAATGGATTAATGTTTTTCTCAATCACAACGAAACTACAGAACTGACTGGAAATAAACAACATTATGCTTGACTTAACACCTAAACACCAGCATACAAATGACAAATTCTGTTTTCACTTCGCATGATCGTAAAGTTCAACTTCGTGCACGCTTTAAGGGGAGTAAAACTGCATTTTAGGCCCTAGGGAAAAAAGACATTGCTTATAAAATCTGTTCAAAGAGGTTCAGTTTTTAATAGGTTTCATGCAAGTTGAGACCTTAATTGATATTTCTAACTTCAGTTCTTAATATTAACCATAGATAAGGGTATTATTAGGGACCAAGGTATAACTATTTTCTAATTTCAAATACCGTGGCAATATTGGATGGGCGCTCATTTCAGATTAGGTTTGAAAATCTTGTGTATACCTCGGTCGTGAAGCCCATTTTATACTCGACTTGAATATGCACCCTCGTCTCCGGCTCGGGCTGATAAAAGTATGAAATGGCTTCCTTCAGACCCTTAGTGTACTCATAACTATTATTTTCCTTTACTTACACTTCCAAACAATGTCCCGCAGTGAGCACCCACTGCTCATCAATGACCGAGCCGCCGCACCAGTGCTTGTTGTTCCGGGAGATGGCGACGTTGTAGGGATACATGCTGATGCTGGTCTCCATACCCCCGACGATCCGTCTGACCGCGTACGAGCGGAACGCCCAGGCGATGTGCCGGTCGTCTTGCGTGTCAGGGAACACTGGCCAGAGATTTATGTCAAGAAGTATGTTTGAGTTAGTGGTTAGACTATAGAGTCTAGCTCTAAGTTTTATCTAAGTGTTTCCCTCGTGCCTACTTACAAGTCTAGTACTTAGTTAGGACGAGGTACTCAAAGTTTCTTCTGATTCGGGTTTTTACAATAATTATTCCAATACACAATATTTTTTTTCAGTGCACCCGCAATCGGGTAGCCGGCTACAGCTACCGGTGGCTGGCGTCCGTCAGATTTCATACATTTTGTAGATGTCGCGCGCTCTAAGTGCTCTAGAAATAAATCCTCAATTTGTAGATATTATGTGGATAGAAAGTTTTTACATAAAACGCTGGGAGGCATCCCCCTGCACGATACCATTGAGATGGGTACTAACACTGTCCCAAATATTTTTTCACAAAACAGGAATGTGTTAGCATTACTGTGTTCCGGTAGGAAGGGCACTGTAGCTAGTGAAATTACTGAATTTTGAGACTGACCATCAAAATGTCTCAAGATGGACGAGGGCCATAGCAGTGTTCCACCGGCCTATGGAAATCACAGTCTTATGTAGCACTGTTATGGTCATGGGCAGGCGTGATCCTTACCATCAGGAGAGCGCCTAGCTAGTTTAGCGACTTCGGTTGCAGTTTCGGTTTAAACTGTCTTACCTGGATAGTCTCTCTCATCTCTGGCGATCTTATACCGCGTTGACATTTCATCATTTCTAAACTTATACTTCTCTTCAAGCAGATTTTTGATTTCATCATCATTATCCAAGTCAGGGTGACCTCTCAAAATCGGAACAGTATCTTCATTATGATAGTCCCTCACATCTTTCTTAAAAGAGTCCACTGGAGCGAAGTCCAATTCCTCAAAAATTACATCATCTATATCACTTTCTAAGCTAAAAACTAAAGCTATTTTGATGTAAATTATATTCAAAACAAAAATATTTTTTATATTCATCTTTGTATTAGCTCTAACATTTTTGATTTTTGCCTTGTTTGCGAAGATAATGAAACGTGAAATTTTGCGATAAAACTGTTTTATAGGTTTGACTTTACGACTATGGCTGAGATTGTTCATTTGTAGCGATGTATGGTATTTCTGCAATACATAGGATTTTTTTTAGGAGCGATTCGTTAGCCATTCTTACTGAAGGCTTTTTTTAGGAGCAATATTTACTTGGCTCCCTTATGTTACCTTAGAAAAATTACAGACCATTTAGTTCAAACAAGTGAAGAGCTAGGGATTCTACTGGTAACCCATGGTACGCTGCAGTATGGGGAGGCTATGCACTGCAAGCGGAGCTCGGGGTCGGCGCAAGCCTGCCCTGGGATGGGCCTCACAGCAACGTGCGTGAGGGACACCGGTACGAGTTCTTCGGATATCCCGGGGTCCCTCTAATGCGCAGAGGTCAGCCACCATGGGGTTTTAGTCGGTATGAGTCCGAAATATCCCGTCCGCCTTACCCCAAGGGCGGGAGGTATCCATGAAAATTCCCTATAGAGAGGGGCACGGCATTCTACTAGTGGGAAAAAGTACACATATCTGCCTAAAACAGAACACTGTTACTCAGGACTATGGTCCACATCTTCGAGAATCTAGCAATCTCGAAGGTCTACATAGGCACTGCAACACTTCTAGGAAGCTTCTAGACTCCTTTGATTTTCTTTTTTAAACTTTTTTAATAAATTGACAATGGCATTTCGTGACAAAACACCCAATTGATTTATAAAAGTTTGTTATTGTTTTTTATATATTGTTTTTAATATATTATCGGTTTAAAATGCTATGACCAGCACTGCTGCGATAGTTTTAGCATTATCACTTTTAATAAATGAAGTGCATTTACTATTTGACGGTAAGTTAAGAGACAAATATTCTATTGTCTTCATCAAAATACAGAAAAAATTCAAAGTCCACAACAACTTTTTTTAAGTCCTTTTCTACTTTGAAATATTTCATTAGAGCCATATCGTTGGTCCAGTAGAATCACTATAACGGAATCACATCTCCCCAACTATTCATGCTCAAAGCTAGAGTAGAAAAGACATCAGTAAACATTTTTTTTCTTCTACATACAAGCTGACTGAATTTTTAAAATTCCTTTCTTAATACTCACTTTTAGCTTTTGACGAACACATCCTCTAAGTTTCAAGTCTCTACGTTAATTGGTTTGGCCTGTACGTTGTCTGTCAGTCAGTAAGGACCTAGCCCTTTTTTATACAGTGATTAGTTTCTGGTTCGCGAAACATTGCAAAAATAAACGATCCAGAGGGATATTTGATCCAGAAATCTTTTTGATCCTCAGCTAATGTATGTCACACGAGACGTGTCCCTACAATCTGGGACGAGCGAAGTTTTCCGTCACCGTTTCAAATGATAAATGCACACTTTATGTTAGAGTGCCACTTGAGATCTAATGGGGATGTTATTTATAACTTGAAACTTTACAATAATATAGCTTATACATCAGAATAACACATAGGTTAAAATTTATAAAGATACCTGCGCAGACGAAGTCGCGGGTACCAGCTAGTATACATATAAAAGGCTTGACCTGACTGACTATCAGACATCGTACAGGCCAAACCACTGAACGTAGAGACTAGAAACTGGGGTATATTCGTCAATACTTGAAAGTGTGTAAGTACTAAGAAATAAATTTTGTTAATTCATAACGCAACGAAGTGTCTGGCGTCAGCTACTATTGCTCTAAAACCGTTCGGAGGCCTCCGATTTTGTTTGATACTTTCAGTTTTTGAACTCATGTTTAATTTCTATTTGTTTTAGCGGATGTACTGAAAAACCAATATTTTGAATCAAACCTCGTCTTTCTTCTAAGCACAAGTTTATTGTTGAGAGAAATCAGCGTTTTTCCGCACTTTCTGTGGTTGAAATGTCCGTTTTTGTGCACCATTGTAGAGGTGAGCGGTTTAATGGAAAAGTAACCTTTTTTTTTTTTTTTTTTTTTTTTACATGGGGAATTCCTCATGGATGTCCCCCGCCCTTGGGGGAGGGCGGAGGGGTATGTCGGACTCATACCGACTAAAACCCCATGGTGGCCGACCTCTGCGCATTAGAGGGACCCCGGGATATCCGAAGAACACGTACCGGTGTCCCTCACGCACGTTGCTGTGAGGCCCATCCCAGGGAAGGCTTGCACCGACCCCGAGCTCCGCTTGCAGTGCATGCCTACCCGTGCACTGCAGCCGTCCCGGATTCGAGTATAATGCAGCCAGAGCCCCCACTCCGACCGCTCTCGAACCCAGCAAGATCTCCCTCATTGGCAGGAGACACCGCCACCCCTCATGGGGCGGACGGCCCGGGATGTCCCACCTGGACACCCCGGCCCCGCCGTCTCCGAGCGGGATCGGATCTCTCGCGATCCCGCTCAGCAGCCTCTTTCTGAACCATGACGGTCTCACAGAAAGAGGCTACTGCCCTCCACGCTGTCGCCTCTGCCAGCATTGCCGCAACAACGCTAGGCAGGGCGAGGTCTTGCCCGATTTGGTCCATCAGGACCCGCCGTTCGTAGCTCCACGCCGAGCACTCCTCGAGCGTGTGCTGGGCAGAGTCCTGGTCCCTCCCACAGTGGTGGCACTCCGCGGTCGGTTCGCGGCCGATCCGATTCAGGTACGCACCGAAGCACCCATGTCCGGTGAGCACCTGAGTCAGTCTGTAGGTGACGTATTCCTTCCTCAATGGAAAAAGTAACCTAACGTAAGTTAACTTGACGTGATTTTGTAACAAGCTAATGTTCCGATTTCTAAGTATAAAAGTAGATATCTATGACATAAATCAGTTAGTTCAATATAATCTATCTTCTTAGTCTTTCACATCACGTTCACACTAAGTATACCTATTATAAGAGTTAAAGGTTGTGAGAATGTAGATAGAACTATTGAACTGATTTGGCTCAAATTCTTAGAGTATAGTATAAAAGGTAGGTACCTAAAAAAGGATCTAGTTTAAACTAATCTTATCTTATCTCCATACCACGCAAGTGAATTGTCATGGGCAGGCGTTTCATCTCGCCACTTTTGATTATAAAAATTATAATAGCTTTTATCAATCATTAAAAAAAGACAAAAGATTTCACTTTTGAAAGGACTTACTCCTTTTAAAAAGTGAAATCTTATCTCTTTCCAGCTTCCCCTATCAATCGCAGTGCTAGAGGGCTCTCTTTTCTACATATGGAAGTTAATCGAGCACCACACTCTCCTCCACTCCGATGATATCCTGGTACTTTTAAGCGAAGACAAAGGTCTAGATTGGCTGGTCTGCCACTTTTGTTGTGGCCAGAATAATTGCTCCGACGTTTTTGCTGCCCTGGTACTTAAAGCTACTAGTTTTATGGTGTTGGTAGTGGTTTGTTTATTTATCGGTATTAATCGATGAAGATAAAATTATCCTATTCCTTACTCTACCATTTTTGTCTTACACAAATCTAACTTACTAACTAGGTTATACAGAAAACTTTTTAGAAATGTTTGACAAAAATTTTCAAAAATAAACTTTTTATAAAAATATTCAGATTGTTTTAAAGACACTTTTAGGCATTGATGACACATGGATAGTTTACAAGCCAGCGAGTTTGCTTGTATCTTGTAAACTCGCCCCGTGTCATCGGCTTTTTTACAATCGGCTAGCTATCGGGCTCAGTGGCGCGCCTTGGGAGAGACCAGCACCACGTCCACCAGTCCAGTTACGTCCAGCAGTGGACTGCTATAGGTTGATGATGAGTTCAACAATCCAACTCGAAAGCTTACTCGCTCACTCGCTAGCTTTGAAAATCGCCAGCTTGTAGCTTGTAAACTACCCCTGTGTCATCGACGCTTTAGTCATGAAAAATGTCCCCAAATTGGTGAAAATTCATTAATTGCATCAATTAGGTTTTGGGGTAAATTACGCACCACGGTACCAGGAGTCCATAACGCTAATAGAGGTAAAGGCTCGCCGCCCCCTGGAGTCCAGTTTCACTTCCTATTAGCACTATTAGTAGATGAGCCAGTAACTGAAGCAAAGTAATATTAGGACAAAAATAACAGAAAAAAAATATTCACCCTGAAACGTCTCCCCTTCAGGATTATGTTTAGTTGGGTACACCAACACGGTGAATTTCTACCACTAAATAGTACATAAGCATAACTGTGTTCCGATTTAAAGGTGTAGCTAGTGAAATTACTAAATATCCGAGACTGACCATCAAAATGTCGATGAGCGCCATAGGCCCGGATTCCTCTGTCGCTGACGTCGGTCGCGTACCGTCAGTCGCGTAGCGCGCTGACCATCAGCGCCAATGAAAACATCCGTAGTGCGATACTGACCGCTCCACGGTACATGCGTCTCCAAGTGGATTTGTTGTGGATTTGTCAAGCGGAGTTTGAATTTGGGATATTATTATGAACCCGTTTATAAATTGTTTAGTTGCTGCAGCATATTTACGCAAGCGGAGACGGCGTCAATATAGAAAAAAAGATATCACATTCACCCAATTGTTGCTGATAGGGTGACGAATGGTGAATTTTCTACTTTATTTGAAAAGCTACGTAGTAGTAGTCGATAAATCCCACAATGCAGGACGTTGGCGCACCTCGGCAATCACACGTACGGTATCAATGTTCATGGTGGCGGGCGACTGTACGCGCGCGTGCCGACGGTCGGGAACAGAGTGAGGACGCTCATAGCGTTCTATAGCGCGTCAGTCGACCGACGAACACGGCGCTGACGAGCGAGACCGACGCGCGTCATCAGCGGCGCGTAGCAACTCGCGCGCCGCTGATGTCAGCTTTACAAACGTCTTTACTTATTTTAGAAACGTCCTATGACATTCAAAGCCATGTGTAGCACTGTTTTGGTTATGGGCAGGAGTTATCTCTTGCCATTAAGAGAGCACCTGGCTCATAATATCACGTCTATAAAGGAAAAAATAAAATAAAGAGCATTTTATGGTCCTAATATTCTTGTCCCTTTTTAGAGTTGGTGGCGTGTAGGATCCTACATTTTGTTTTTGACATAATTTTTATGATTGCAGTTTAATTGTAGGGTGAAAGTCACTTGGTCACTTCTAATCTAATAAAAATTGTAGGGTTTGTCATTTTATTTTTTAGAAACATGACCAATTTCATCATTTTTCCTCACTAAAGACATTCCTTGCAGAATTCCGTCTAGATATGCAACCGCAAAGTTATGTGTAGAATTACTGCGTTCCGGTTTGAACACTGTAGCTGGAAAACATATTGGATTTTCGAGACTGATCATGAAAATGTCTTTGAACGAAACGGTGAGATATATATTGTTAAGTATCTTTTAAATACCTTCTGTACTTAATTTCCAAACCAAATGAAACAATAAACGCGCCTAACGAGCAGTAGGTAATATTGAGTCACTGTGGATTCAGTCGTCAGTATAAATGCCACAGTATAAAGAAAACAGTATATCTACTCTTAAGACGAGTGTGTAAGAAGGTAGTGGTTTTGTATGTATGTTTGTTTGATTTTTAAGCGCCCTGTAGGCAAAACGGCTTGATTCACGGCTTTGTCATTTGTTTCGTCTCGGTAACGGACTTTGAATTATGAAAAAATGCAATATAGCAAATGAAAGCTGCAATATTGTATTAATGCTACAAAATAATCAAAAAGATTTTGTCAAATAAATAAGTTCGTATTGGACATGAGACTACCATAATTAGTGTAATTGGTTTTCGGACTACTTGAATAATTAAATTAAATATAAAGAAAATAAATTTAAAATTTAATTGAATAATAATAATCAAATTCAAGTGCCAAAAATCAATAAATTGTTTTTCGTAGAGTTTCGCGATTATCACACATAGTTATTTGATTATAACGGGTATTTATCGCGCTCATCTCGTATGTTTTTGCGTCCCGAAGTTTCGACTGTATTGCAACAGCCGTGGTCACGGGTTGACTGGCGTATTGGAGTAACCGTCGCTATAATCAAATAACTATATCACTAAATTGGCAATGGTACCTATCTATCAAAGCAAAGCAAACTCAAAAAAGTTTCGTAATTAAAATTTGAGCTATTTCGTTATGAGAAAGATCGGGTTTAAAGTAAATCAAACCGCACACTTATGTTTCATAATAGCTTTAAAGTGTAGAATATTTTATTATTATCTTACTGAAAAATATTCTATGCTATGCCGCCACCCACCCCAGCTTCCAATATAACCCGACCGAATTGAAAAGTCAACATTCCAAATAGAATAATGAAAGTTGTTACGACTCTCTCAATTGGTGGTGTTATACGATTTATTTCTCCTCTCTCATGGGTAGGGTTGCCAGTAATGGAGAGATTTGGGGAAAATCAACACGAAGATTCCAGGAAAATAATTTGAGTGGGTGGTTGGAATCACTTACATATTATTTAAATAGGAATGTGAGAAAGTTTTTGTTTCTTTAATGGTATTGCAATATTGTCTTAAAATTATATTGCCAAAAATAATATGTTATAAATGTTATCAAATTATATCAAGAGGCCCCCTTTTGGCTCTGACTGTACAAAACCATAATATATTATAAGCAAAACAGCCTTAGTAACTCGGTTCGGGGGAGTCACTGAACGGAAATAATATTTATATTGACGTTCAGTGACTCCCCCATTCGTGCGTGATTACTTTGTGGAAGACGCAGAACCAGTCTCATTTATGATACAAAATTGTGAAGAACTTTTCTTGGTACTTCTCTAAGGAATCCTGCAGGGGACCCCTCTAAAGGTACATCCATCCATAATCCATAGATGTAAACTAACTTTGTGTATATTTTTGTAAGTATATGTATATTTAAAAACAATAATGAAGTTTAAAGAATAACTAAAGAAAATTCACCATTCCACAGCTAGGCGTAGGTTTCTCACAAGGTGCACCACTAAGCCCGATCTTAAGGTAAAATGAAAATCGAAATTATTATTACATAGTTTAAAAAAAAAAAGTAGACTAAAATAAAAAAAAATGGAAGAACAAATGCTGAAATTGATTAAGTATGATGAAAAGGAAAAAAAAATATTGACAGTATTTTTTTGTCTGTTGTTGGCAACACCGGCAAACTGTTGCTGGGCGGGCGGCGAGGACGAACCAATCATGGCGTATGCTACTATATCATAGGGCGGGATGCGCATAGAGATGATATAACCACGCTTTTAAAATAATAGATAGATATTTATTGTACACATGGAAATTAACAAATAGAAGGCTTAAAACTAATGAGTGATACAATTGGTGGCCTTATCTATATATTAAGTGATTTCTTCCAGGCAACCAACAGGAAATGGAGAGATAATTTAAATTTTCAGCTGGTTTATTTTTATAGACTTACAGGTTTTATTATAATGTATAATTAAAAAAATATTAAAGTGTTCTTCTTCTAGCTTAAAAAAACGCCTAAGTGGTCATTCTCAAAAAAAATAGCTATTAAAATATCATAATAAGTACACAAGCTTTGCCATTTCGCTTTGCATTAAGCTGCGGTTAAAGTTAATATAGATTTTTAGAAAAATAATTATTACAAATCTTTTTATGATCTGCCTTATTTAAAATAATCATTTTCATTTCAATCAGCTTTATATTTTACGCGTGAACAACAAACTTCTTACTTATTTCAGCATTAATAATATTAATTATAGCTAGTTAAGAAATTTGAGTTTTATTTTGTTTTACCATTTAGTTAATAGTTACTTGTGTAAACGAATTAATTTTATATATTAATAATATTAAGTGCTTAATAATATAACAATAAGAAATACGGTATTATCAGCACCAAGAATTCTAACCCACCCTGAAACAACAGGCGTCAGTATGATTTAGACCACGGTCGCGAACGCACGTCTCACGCGTGGACTATGCCCACTTTGTTCATCCCACAGCTGGGACTGAGAGAGCCAGGCCTTGAGAGATGATGATGTGACATTTCTGAACATTATTTCCTCTTCTTGTCTTTTAAAAGTGATTATTTAGAGAATTTAGTTGGAAATTAAATTAAAGGTTTTAATTAATTTTGTCTTAGACGTTGTATAAATTAATTTGGTGACTGTTTAAGCATTTTCTTGTTAAGTTAGTCGAGGGAACGTAACAATAATTGAATACGTGTGTTTTTTTTCTTTAACTTTATTTAACAAGCACCGCCTTTTAAGTGTCTACGTAAAATAAATATTTGTATCAAAATCAATTTACTATTTGAACAAGTTTTACTAAATTTAATCTATTTTGAAACAAGTTCCAAAATAAAAAAAACAAATGGTCTGACTGAATGAATGAACCCGCGAAAGGAACTCAAAAGGAAGGCATGCTTTCTCTAAGCCGCGAGAGGTAAGTTAAATCAATTTTTTCTCGTCTTTTTTATTACATTTGGGCAAACTTATATTTAGATATATTTATTTAAGTACAATGACGTATAATATCAAAATAACTCTCTTTTGAAGTGAATACTTTGTACGCTAGATTGAATTAGACCCATAGTTCAAATTTTAACACGTCACATCCGGAACCACTCTTACGAAGGTTAATTTGATTTAACATAATAGTTTATTAGGTGTTTTTTATATAAGTAATTATTTGTTTTTGTTAATAAATTATGATAAGTTACTTCTTATAATGATCGGCTTTATGAGAATGTTAAAGTGAACAGGCGCCTCCATTGTTAATTTCCTCGGTGCTGTGATCGCACTATCGATATAGAGATCTGAACTATCGATATTAAGTGTCAGTATCAATATTTTGTCAAAGAGGCAACGTAAAAAGTATCCACTTATAATTTACGGTTGTATCTCCGACTCGACCATTTTTTAGACCACTTCTGATTTTTACAAACGTCAAACCCTTAAGCCCTTTAGGGTTTGACGATTATATAGATAAAATTCCCAATAAGTCACCCTTTGGGCTTTTTTTCCTAACGAGTAACACTGAGATGTCAAAAATAATAATTAAGTATTATTACTTACATACTAGAAATACATTTTACTTAGTCCGAAAAATAAAATTTATAAAATTTTCAAAAGAAAACTTTTCCACAGCCACTCTACAATAACTGTCACAAGAAATAAATTAAACTACGTCTCAAAGTTTTTTTAAAGTTTAAAAGAAACACTGTAATAAAAGTTCATCTATCTTTCACTTAAAAATTTCAAGAAACGTAAAGAGAGAAATATATCCTCCGGTCTTATTCTATTGGAACTCCTAAATGGTACTGCTCGCCTGGTAACGAAATAAAACCTAGCTAGAAAGGAGTTGCAACTTTGACTTACTGTTTCCTAAACCTCTGAACCTATTTGGCACATTTATGAATTTAAAAAATCTTTCGAATTTTAATACCTACCCAGCTGCTGAATTTCATTAATGTTGGATGAGTGGTATGAAAGTTACCATCGTAAAAACACACACACATACAAACGCATATTTGTCTAGTCTAGTATCTAATATAGAGCAATTATTAATCAATTTTTTGTCTAGACTCTAAAATCTTTACTTTATTCGATCAAAAAACAAAAGAGAACATACCTTATTTCAATTTTCGAATATTTTTTCCCAACTCCGAAAAGGAGAGTAATTTTTCAACGTACCTAGTTGTCTTGATACTTTTTTATAATTAAATTTATTAAACCTAAAGTTTTCATTTAAAGGGACATCCACAAATACTTAATTGTGAATCTGAGATACCCAAAAGTTGGCGGGATAATAACTACGCCTTGCAGAAATTGGTTTAAGACAGAATAAAATTATAATAAATTATAATAATAATAATAATATTATAACATCGGCCGCGAAAACGTTGGCGAGACGATCTCGACTCCTTTCAGGGAGACTGGTGGGCAATGGCCAGGGACCGAAAGACGTGGAGTGAGTTGGGGGAGACCTTTGCCCAGCAGTGGGACGAGATAGGTTAAATAAAAAAAAAATAAAAAAAATAATAATAATAATATTTCTCAAGATTTTACAGGAGAAAAATGATTTAAATTCTTTCCAAAGTATAACAGCGCTAATTACTTGATTTGAAAATTATGCTAAGCTGTTTTAAAGAGATAAAATTATAAAAGTTTCTGCGCCGTTCAAAGTTTGAAGGGATGCCGGTGTTTGAAGGTTTTTAGGATTCCCTAGTCAAATTAGGAACCCTTAATGGCTTTCATTTTTGAATCTTACCTTACCACGTTTAATAGATACGGTACTAGATGAATCGGCGTTTATGTGCGTATGTATGTAGGTATGTTTTAATCGAACCAATGAAGCTATCCTAAGGAAGTTTGGCAGGTGGATAAATAGGTTTAATATTTATTTGTACATATACCAAGGGCCTGAATCAAGACATCTTATAACACACAGACTTTTATCTGCCCGAGCCGATGGCAAGGGCTACATGAGATAACTTCTTTAAACAGATTTTATAAGCAAAAACTTTTTTGTCCTAGGGCCTAAAATCCAGCTTTACTCCCCTGTCTAGGTACATAAAATTGAACTTTATGAGCATGACAAGTGTAACATATTATTATGTTTTGAGCTCGAAGGTGAGCCAAACCGGTGCAAGGATTCAGGAGGCAGGGGTCCAGGAAGTGCGTGAGGTATTTGGGGCGAAATACTAGTTATCAATCATTCTGGATGAATAGTAACAACTCATGGAGGTATCTGGATGAATGGTTACGTACTACCAAGATGATTTACAGTCTGTGCAAAAGATATTGACACTCAAGAGGTTTGCACTCTATCTATCAGACGTTTATAGGTTATTTCTGAAAATTTATCTTTACGCTGCCGGTAGCTTTGCGTAGCATCGTAGCAACTACGCTAATCATCAACAATGCTACGGCGCGGGCGTAGTTAGGCAAACTATCTCTATTCACATAATGTATTTAGCAAATTATGCTTTACTTCGTAACAACGTTATTTTGTTAAGACTTTATTTTGTTACAACGTTATTTTGTAATAACGTTATTGATTTTCAACGTTATTTACGGTTATGTGTATGAGCGATACTGAGGTATTCGTCCAATATAATAAAGGCGCAATTTTCTGTGGATTCTTCTCATCGTAAGTTCTTTCGAACCAGTGTAGTGAAAGGATTTCAAGTGCGCCTCGAAGAGGCGGCTTTCGTGCAATTTAGTGATTAATGGATAGATATATTTTTGTTCCTCAATTCCGCCAAAACTACTGCACCGATTGAACTGAAATTTTGTGTAGTTGTAATAAATAAGCTTATACTTACATAGACTTATTTTCATCTTGTTGCTTATAAAGTCGGAGGTAAGCACTTCTAAACTGGGGAACAGCCAATTCCCCAAACAGTTTCCACATCTCCCCGTAATGTACCAGGCGCACATCAATACAGAGCGGTTCGAGATGAGGTCGTCCGATATATCAAAGTTGTGAACAACTGGCAAACTTTGATTAAACGGCTCCCTTGATACTTATGATGTCCTAGTCTTATCGTTCGATGAACAGAAGAAATTGCAAAATATAATGTTAGATGGAAAAAGTTTGTCTATTTATTTAAAGGCTGGTGCAAAAGTCCTGTAGCGCTCGTTTACTACGAAATATTTTTAAGACTAATCTCGTAAGCCAAATAATAACATTAGTTAACTACCCTTACAACTGGAACACAGTAACGTTTTCACATTACTGTTTGGATTGAATAAATAGCACTGTGTTGGTATCCATCTAGAATTCTAGACAAAATCCTGAAAGGAATAACCTAACGGCAAAGAAAAAATTACATCATTTTTTTCTGGTTGGTGCCATCTGACGACCGACTTCCTGTTACACACATCGGTCCTATTTCCACAAAATTACTCCCACGAATTGATGGAAAAGATGTTACATATCAAAAACAAAAAAAATGCATTTTTATATTCAAAGCTCTAGCAAAATATGGTGATTTTTACATTGTTTTTTTAAACTTTTTATGACTTGGTAACATCGTCTGATATAGTTAAGTTGTTTCTAAGTGCCATGTTGGTAACAATGTCGGTAACAATAAATAACAAACTTTGAACCTTATACCTACAGTATAAGGTTTATTTTTAAATAATCTATGAATTATCTACTACAAAGTTTATTTTGAATCTTGAGTGGACTGAAAATAGTTTTTAAACTGTATGTACACTTGATTTTCACAAGTTTCAGACCACGCTTTTTCAGCTTAGATTTAAATATTATGTACATTTTTAAGTCCTTTACATAGCCTTGTAGAAATTGTACGAGGTTGCAATATTAGTTGATCGGAAAATGTTTTTTTTTTACCCGACTGGCAAGGCAGGGTTATGTTTTTCATGCGTAATTTATGTGTCTGTATGTACGTATGTTAATGTATTTGTTACCTCATATCTTCAAAACAGCAGGATAGATTTTGACTATAAGGTATCATAATCCGAGTTACATTTGTATTGTATCAATAATCCGAGATCTTTTTTTTTTTCTTTTTATAATAACATTTTTTTTAGCATGTATATGTATCATACTGTACCTTCTAATACTTTCTATTTATTTTCGAATGTGAGGTTTTTAGGAAAAGGGGCACTTATACTTATCTCTACCTGTATGGGGGGGGGGGGGGGAGGGAACTTTCTGCCGGTCCCAAGCCCGGGTAAAAGAAGAGTTTTCGTCGCACGGCTAATCATCCAGTATAGTAAAAAAACCCGGTTACGAAGACTGCAACAAAGGAAAATACCGGACCGCCTAATAACCAACGACCTCGGCTTAGGAAAAAGTACCACCGTACATACATACACAGTGGAGAAGGAAGGCCAAAGTTCGCAGCGAGTGTCCATTGTAGAAGTGGCCAGGACCCATAAAGGGTTGTAGCGCCGAAGAAAGTAAAGTAAGCACCTATTAGGGCATCTAGCCCTGTTTTACCCTGCTCACAAAATACAAAGATACATTCAAGCATTATTTAGCGGTACTATTTCAAACCCTTCGCGGTCGGTTAAAGATAGCTGGTACTAAATCAAACGCCCGCAAATGGAGCAGAGGGTGTTCTGTTCAATAATGCATCCACCTGCCTATGTGTCTACCTCAATATCTCCTTTAATATTAATAATAGATAGATATATTTATAAATTTAAGTATATCGTCGATATCTATAAAAGGCTTGGGCCTGTTTGCCTGACAGACAATGCACAGGCAATACAACTAAATGTAAAGACTCGAAAATTCGAAGGTATGTTCTTCAAAGAGTGTAAGCAAGTACTAAGAAAGGAAATTTATTAATTCACAACTCAAACAAAGTTAGGGGTGCCAGCTAGTCTAAAACAATTTGACTTTCAAAATCCCTTCTGAGTCAACTAATAATTCCAACCAATAAACCCGCTAATTCAATTTAATCGAACTTCCATCTCTAAGCTCTACCTCAAACTTTAGGGTTGTCGCTAAATAAGGTTATACACTGTGTATACATTGTGTATTATACTTCGAGTCACGTGCCACCTCTACGTGACTTGTGAAGGTAAGGTGTAGTAAATTTGTAGAATGCCTCACTTTGAGCCCACCAGTCTCTGGTGTACCATAAGGGTATTTTAAATTGATTTCAAAAACAAAATTTATTGAATATTGGATTTTATTACAATAAGGACAATGTCGATTATAGTTTGACAGTGAAAAATGCTCTGCGTTGCGCTCCGCCGTTGTGCGCCGGCCATAAGAGAGAGAAATAAACAGTGCCTTAATAAACAAATTTAATTATTTAATTATGATTTTTCTTATTCATGTAATTTCTAATGTTACCTTGTGTATTGTACTGCCACGTCGCTTGATGTCACGGATTCGATTCCCACTTCACGACAAACACTTGTGTGATGTACATCGGTGTTTATCCTGAGTCTGGGTGTTTACTATGTAGTCTATACACGATCAAATTTAAATCACCATAAAAAAAATATACATAGTCAGTTGCCGTTACTGAACACATATACGTAAAAAAAACTTGAAATATTCATCGATTTTTTGTCAAAATAAAGATTAAAATTCGATAACTGTTACCGTTAGTCGTTTTCCTATGGATTTGCGTCAGGCGGTACCTTTAATTGGTAATAATTTAAGTTTTATTAATTGTTTGGCAAACCCGGGTACCTAGCTCGAGCCAGCTCGCAAAACCTCGGCTCGGGCGCTGCACTAGCCCCGCTGTCACTCTGCCATTTGTAGAAATCGAAAATTCTGACTGCACAGATGCAACGTCTATCTGCATTACCCATTTAATTTTTTTTTGGTAATTATAAAATGGTGGTGTATATGTATTATATATTATATATTATATGAGTTATCTGGTTCCCATAGCTCTGCTTAGTTTGGGGCTAGATGGCGTTGTGTGCAATGAATTATCAAGGTTTTACAAAAACATACAACTGACTTCAATCGGACTGTTCTAGTGACCGTAGGCACCACTGAAATGTCACAGGGAAGCAAAATACGCAATTTTGTTTCACTTCAACGCCTTTTTTCAGTTATTTTGATTTAAAAACTAAAGTACTGAACCGATTTTGATAAAATTTGAATGGGAATAATCTATTTTTTTTCAAATCGGTTAGTTAACAACGAAGTTCTGAGGAAAAAAACATTCAACTAAATTGATAACCTGCGCCTTTTTTGAAGTCGGTTGAAAATAAATCCATCACGCCCTTTCAAACGTACATATCTAAGCCTTGAACGAACACAGCTGAATCTCTATAAAAAGGGGCCCCCACAGCTGCCTTGTGGAACCCCGACAGAATCCCTCTCGTTCTATTTAAACCAAGACCTATATTTTAGTCCAGGAGTAAGTGGTATTAATTTTATCAATGTTTGCTTTTTATTTATGGATAAAATACTACTACTAGGCTGTACCTAAAAGTATTAATCCAAACAGAGCTTCAGCTAAGATAAAGATAAATATATTTATACAGAGAGAAAGATAAATTTATTTGTACATTAGATAAATGTATATGTGATAATCTATGTATCAATCAGTTGATGAGATTTGGCGTGATTGAGGAAACAGTTATATATAAAGTTTTTTAGATATTACCAACTGTTATGTAACCATATTTTTGGCAAATAAATATCTTACCTTATCTTATCTTATTCCTGACTGACTGACAGACAACACACAGGTCAAACAACAGAACGGAGAGACTTGAAATTTCAAGGGTATTTCCGTCAAGATGTGTAAAAACAAATATCAAAAGTGGTTGACAGTATTTTTGAACGGAAAGAAACATTTGCTTGGTCAACCAATATTCAAATGTCATTCAAATGCAGTTCTTAGAAAACTTTAGCGAAACGCATGAGAATATTAACGAATTGTTAGAGTCGATTCTCCTAGAAAATAAACTTTTCACCAACAACTTCTAGCAAATTTTTTTAAACTGACTTCAAAGAAGGAGGAGGTTATTAATTCGTTTAAATGTTTTTTTTATGTTTTACCTCAAAACTTTGTAGTTTATGAACTGTTTTTAAAAAATCTTGTTTTGTTTGAGAGTCACTTTCAGATTGTTTACATTAAAATTTTATCAAAATCTGTTTAGTACTCTATAGTTTTTAAAATCAAAATAACTGAAAAAAAAGTCGTTGATGTGAAAAAAATTGCGTATTTTGCGTCCTTGTGACATTTTAGTGGTGCCTACGGTCACTAGAAGTGTTCGATTGAAGTCGGTTATATGTTTTTGTAAAACCTTGATTATGTGAATTGCTCTATGTTCGTTCTTTTTATGAAAATTGTTGTTGTGGGAAAATCGTCACCGCTTTAGGACTATTTTAACCCTCGTCACCAAGAGCAACCTACATACTGGTGGTGACCACAGCGTGGCTTACAGTATGGGAAAAGGTATTACGTGAATTTTTCAATGAGCTTTGTAAAAACTTTTTTAAATCGCGTCTCCGCGTTCAAGGGTTTTTACGCGTTGTCTATCAATGAGTCAGTCATTCTGAATTTTTTTTTGTATATTAATAAGGGTATGTTAATAAGGGTCGAGGCGATTTAAGCCCGATTCTCACTGAGATGGATTATGTCATATTCGTCCCAAATTTTCGGCACACGCCGAAATTTGGTCTAGAGACCGACGGAGGACTTTCAGTGTTAAATACATTTAGACAATTTAAATTGGTTTATAAACAACAAAGTTTTGAGGTAACAAATAAAGAAAAACAACCGAATTGATAACCTCCGCCCTTTTTAAATAGGTTGAAAAGAGTGGAGATCGTCTGAGAACCTGCTTCTTTTATGAAATCGGTTGAAAAAGATGAGATTTATTGACCTGAATATCCGCAATTATCTCGAATAGTTGGTCACATGCGTGATCTACTTTGTCGCCCTTGGCCGAGACGAGGGATATACATAATATCTCTCTGATAACATCATCGGTCGCTTTTACCATCTGGTTGACAAGGAAAGCGTACTAGGGTTAATAAATCTTTTGGACATGAAATTGATATGACTTTAATTATTACTAATCAATGTTTTACAAAAAGCTTAAAGTTTAATAAAACTGAAAACACGAAAGCGAAATATTTTTTTTTATTAACGGCTTATAACTATTTAGCTCACAAATCCGCCATTTTTTTTTAACCCATATAGAACACTCGGGTGATCGAGAAAAATCTAACGCTACCTTAACTGTCAAAATCCATCCAGCCGTTCGGAAGATACGAGGTAACCCAGCATACATACAAGATACGCGCGAAAAACATAACCCTTTCTTGGCAGTTGGGTAAAAACATACATAACCGACTTCAATCGGATGGTTCTAGTGACCGTAGGCACCATTGACAAGTCACCAAGGGAAGCAAAATACGTAATTTTGTTTATTTTTGACAAAATATGTTTTTTTCAGTTTTGATAAGAACCGATTTTGATAAAATTTGTATGGGACTAATTTGAAAGTATATCCTCTCAAACCCTCAAAAAAAGATTTTTTCAAATCGGTTTATAAACAAAAAAACTTTAAAGGAAAGACACATTTAAAAAAAATACTGAATTGAGGACCGCCTCCGATTTTTGAAGTCGGTTGAAAAGGTACAGAATTTTTAACTTGCCCTTGAACTGAGAAATTGGTTTCGACGAAGAAAGGGATACATACAATCCGAAAGTTATTGCCAAAGTTTGGGGTTTACGACTCTCCCACACACGGTTTCTCACTTTCTATTTATTTTGTGCTTTTCATACATAATTTCTCTTGATTTGTGTCTCTGTAAATGTTTATATACTTCTTCTTATTGTGTCACTAGTTCTTTCGAACCAGGGTGGTGCAAGGATTTCAAGTGCGCTTCAAAAAGGCTCTTCAAATTCGGTTGTTTTTTTTTCTTTTTTTAAATGTTTGTTATCTTATAACTTTGTTGTTTATAAACGGAATTGAAAGGTACTTTCAAATTGTCCCATAATATTTTATCAAAATCGATTCAGTCGTTTAGTATTAAAATCAAAACTGAAAAAAATTGTCATCGAAGTAAACGAAATTCCGTATTTTGCTTCCCTGTGACTTGTCAGTGGTGCCCAAACAGTCCGATTGAAGTCGGTTGTTGTACGTTTTTTATAAACTTTGATTATTAATTTTAAAAAAATCCATTAAGGCGCCACAAAGAGGCAGACGCACATACATGCTTACCAACATACGTACATACATACATACACACTACAAAAATAATACCCTTCTTTGTAGTCGGGTAAAAATATTCGTGCAATGGGTAAAAATTATTTTCCCGCCGCTCACGAATAAATCTTCGTGAAACGTGACGTGAATCCCTCGTAAATTTACACTCAATTACAGGGAAAAGGGACAAAATGTAACCCCGCACGTACTCCTAGTTATGAACGAATAAACGGATGTTTAATTAAAATAAATGGATTGACGAACAAAAATTATATTATGTGTAAAAAAATTATATAAAAGCTTTACAAAGTTAAACGAAATGAGATTTCAGCGAATAAACCCTTCGAGAATCCAGCAAAAGGAGGGGTTATACGTCAAAATCTGCTAACATAATTTTCTGACATTTTTAACGGGGGACGAGGTAAACATGCATTGCACACGCGCCTAACAAAACTTATTCATGTAAATGCACACTACAATAATCTCGCAAACCATCTTAAAATAATGCACACGGTTATCAAATACAGCGTATATTTTTATTTAACGTGAATGGCCAAGAAGGTTATATGGCCAACAGAGGGGTTCGCCTTGCGTTAACCCCTCCTTTTGCTGGATTCTCAAAGGAATTAATCAATCAAACAAAAGAACACTCGAAGAGCATTAGGGCGCCTTCAAATTAGAGACGTGAGGAAGCGCCACTGTTGCGCCACTGTGGGGCTTCTACTAGTTTTCTTCATAGACGCGCAGGTGCAGCGCCACTATCGATAGTGGCGTGTCTAGTCTAGATATTGTATGAAAACTAGTAGAAGCGCCACTATGGTGCCACAGTACCTCACGCCTCTAATTTGAAGGCGCCCTTACTCTTCTTACTTATGACTTCTTTTTCTCAGTCGGATAACAAGTCCTCCTAATCAAGATTTGCTTACATTACAATGTACAAGCCCGCAAATTGGATTCGCATCAAATCGCAATAACCATCATAGCAGCCAATAACAATGTTCAAATGGCTAATAAATTCTCACTCCGGGGCACAAGCTCATGAGGTACAGTCGACGATAAAACTAGGTAACGATTATACGAAACGATTAGATATTAAATATATATATATATATATATATTGTGACAACAATTGTGATTTTGTCCACTACACTAATCTTTTTCAGAATGTTAATTTGTACATGAAGTACAGTCAAAGATAAAACTACTTATCATTTTCAGAATTTTTATTGTTCATGAGGGTCAGTCGACGATAAAACTTATTAATTCACGTGTCCTTCAAATCAAAACTTAATATTGATTATATACGTGTCCGTCAAATCGAAACTCACTCATGTTTACAGTTAATGTGTAGCGAACTGTACTTAAAAAAATTAGTAGGCAGAGTCCAAAAAAATATCAGCTTAAAATGTTACATTGCACAAGCGAATGTTTTGGTAATGGGTAGCGTGGTTTTTTAACATCAACGAGCACCTTGCTTTTCTTGTTACTTATTTATAATGATAAGATAATAGGTTATTACATAAAAATACCTACATATTCATTCGACAACAAAATCTTTACCTAACCAAAAAATAAAAACACAAGGTGTTCAGTTCTATCCGTAGGTAGTTTAAAATATAGACCCGCTTTTAATTTTACCATTTTACCCACTTTTCAAGTTTCACTCAAAATTCAGGGTCAGTTTTCAACCCTCACTTCACTTTGTCAAGTGGCGGGAGAATGAAGAACAAAAGATGACAAAGTGGCGAACTTATCAAGAAGGTCGGTACCTATATTACACGACATAAGTGCCAACATTTTAAAATAAAAAATCTTTAATTGTACCTACTGAAGCCAAGTGCCTCATTAGTCATTCATTACAGACAACGGTCAGTCTAAAAAATGGGAAGTATGTTTGTCAAGCAGTGTAAGCGCCTTATACTTTTAAAAATATATAATTATAATCAAGGTTTTACCAAAACATACAATAACCGGTTTCAGTCGGACTGTTTTAGTGACCGTAGGCACCACTGAAAATTCACATGAAAGCAAAATACTCAATTTTGATCACTTCAACGACATTTTTTTTTGTTATATTGATTTAAAAACGAAACTACTGAACCGATTTAGATAACATTTCTATGGGACCAATCTGAAATTAAAACTTCTCAAGTAAAAAAATATTTTTAAAATCGGTTTTTAAACAACAAAGTTCTGAGGTAACATAAAAAAAACAACCGAAATGAGAACTTTTGAAATCGGTTGAAAAAATAACCACCAATGTGAACTAAAATGGGCTTTATTGTTAAATAATATTGCTACTTTTGATACCCTATCTACGTTCCAATGACACAAATACATACATATTATGATATATGGAAGGACATGATACACTTAACCCATAAATTTTAATACAAATTCCTAGTGCGGAGCTATGTGTGCTACTCTATCGATCGTGGCTATAAAACATTCAGAAACACCTGACGGTCCTTTATTACGCGTATTATCTAGAGACTATCATACGGTAAAAAATCTATACAACATACACAGTGCAATAAAACTATAGTTTTTCGTAGAATTTTGCGATTATCACACACATATAACTATGTTTTAACGTGAAGCGTCGATGACACACGCTGCTTGTTGGCGAGTTTAAAAGCTAGCGTTAGCTTTTGGGAAGGATTGTCAACAAGCAGATTGTAAAAAAACCGATTATACTAGGCGATTTAACAAGCTACAAGCGAACTCGCTGGCTTGTAGTGTATAAAAAAGCCATGTGTCATCGACGCTTTTTAAAGCGTCGATGACACATGGCTTTAACGACGTTTACGTCTTTAAAGTCACACCGAACCGGAAAGAAGATTTTCATTGGGTATCGACGCGTCATAAGTCACGTTCTAACTGTCAGGCAGATAGTAATATAAGCATTGGGAGCCAAAACCCTCAAATATAGAGGCTTGAAAACTTCAAAACGTCAAACATTTCTGAGGATTTTTAAAATTTTGAAGCAATACTGGGTTCTGATTTGAAAAGTAACGTAGCTAGAAAAAACATTTGACGTTTGGACTGACTTCCAAAATTTCTCAAAGTGAACGCTTAAGCTGTGCTGCACCGGAAAATTATCTGCTTTTCGACTAAAGTAATTAATCCACTTTAACGAATTGTAGTCAGCAAAGCAATTTGCGAAAGCTGCTAGCGACAACTTTATTACAACTGGTGATACACCGCTTTTTTAAATAGTAGAGCTAGCAAATATGGTCGATCTGCCAAATTTATGAATTTCTATACAAAAATATGCAATGTTGTATTACTCCTCGATTTATTTACTAATACAGAAAGCGTTAAGAGGCTATGTGAAAATTTGGAGTCGTTGCGTTTCATTCTTACTCGGTAACGGTACAGTTTAAACTTGATGTTAATACAGTGATTACTTGAGGACATAATCTAAATAAATGTAAGACAGTGAGCGGGAATCGAACCCGCGACACCGGGTATGGTAGTCTAACACATTTGCCACTCGACCATCCGTGTCGTCATTTTCACAAATTGAAAAAAAAGAGCCCGAAGAATTACAAATGTGAACAACCAATTCGTATTATTGCTTTTATTTATTTACCGACAAACATTTCGTTATTTTGTTTACCTAAAACAACAATTTCCCCGAAATAAGTCAGCAAGCGGGTACTAGGGTGACATAAATTCGAGGAGTCAAAAGTCCAATATCCGTTTACGCGAAGGGAAATCACTCGCTGTTGCCGACGGAAAATAAAATTGTCGGGGTTCTGACTGCCTGGTACCTTGGGACTTGTTAGGACTTCTTGGCCTAGGAAAGTTTGTAAACTTGTGAGATTAAAGTAGTTTTTGGGCTTGATGGTTAAGAAAAAACTATAAGGTTGTGTTATAGGTCAAAACTTACGATTATATTATATATATATTATTATTTTTAGGTAGATTTTCGGCTCAAGTTCATAGCATCAGCCTATTCTCAGCTAAGAAAGCGATTTTATTGTCAAAAATACTTCTCCTGGAAAACCTGGGGAAGATAATTTATAAATGTGATAGATGTCGTGAAATTACACGTCTGAAACACCAAATTACCCTTTAGATTAAATCTCGCATAACACAATTTTCAGACCCAAAACAAAATGTGAAAACCTAACGCGGGAATTCCAAAAATAAAGCGTAATTATTTATCCAAAACGCAAACAGATTTGACACACAAGCGAAATCCGAATTTATTTGTGTGCTTAATTCATCAAAATTCCATCCGTGTTCATTTAACATCAAATAAACGAAATACCATTAACTTTTTTTTAATGAACGCTGAAATTAATGGAAAAATCCATCGACATGATGTCTGAAAGCCAATGTAGTGCATATGACAACAAAATAGAACGAAGTAGGCAATTTCCCTGAACTGTCGCGAACGGGGAGCGAAGACTTTTTGAATAGAATTTAAAAGAAATGCTTTAAAAATACTATTACGAGCTGCAAGATTTTATAAATGACTCATTCAGTGATGTAACAATATAGGTAGTTAAAAATATCGGCCTGTCTCTATAGAATAGAATAGCATAGGAAATGCTTTATTGCACAAAGTAAAAAAACAAGTACATAGGCGAACTTAATGCTAGTTAGCATTCTGTTCCAGCTAACCTCTGCGTAATATGGAGATGTGGTAGTTCTAGATGTGTGATTGAAGAAAGAAAATAGTATAAAGCATATTTTTAGTAACAAAATACTTACTATATTATACAAAATACACTAATAAATAATAAATAAAATGCTCAAGTATTCTGGAGTGCCAATTAGTGAGAAGATAGTTTGGATTTGAAGACCCCAATGGAGGTGGAATTGCGGATAGCTACAGGAAGAGAGTTCCACAATATCTATCAGTTGCAACACCCTAAAAGGGTAATATTGTGTAGCTGTACTTTTTTTATCTATTTGACCACCAAGACCTGAAATGTAACCTACCTGCCCTAACATTGCATATAAATACTGAATACTATCGCAGTTGAGAACTAAGCAAGATTTTTGTAGCCAACAAATACATAGTTAATTGCATTCAGACTTTTTAGTTAAGGCAATGCAACTGAAGAGATCTAATTTAAAACTGTACCTTGAGTCAGACAGTCCTACAAATAGATGATTGCATTCGGACTTGGAAGAGAGGGCAAACAATCTAGGCAACAAAAAGCTTGTCTAGTACTCAACTGTGATAGGTATCGCCGATGGACGCTCGTCCGAGACAGTTCAGGGACACATAATAATACTTAGCTTTATTTGTAGATAAATTGGTTTTCAGACATGTCGATGGATTTTTAACCGATTATAAAAAAAAGAATATATTTGCCTCATCGAAGCGCACTTGAAATCCTTTCACTACACTGGTTCAAAAGGACTTGACACGATAAGAAGAAGAAGAAGTAGATTACATATATTGACGGACTTAGGGTAATAAACAACACTCTAGTGTTTTCTACGTACCGCATGTTTAGATGGTAGGTAGGTAGTATTATATGTATTTGTTGCTAATATAAATATAATTTTTCGATTTTAAAACTATCAAAATGGACGAAGACGGCCCTTCCAAAATCTCAAGGTCGGCCTTATTTTTACATTGGTGTCACAAAAAGGGGATGTGAACTATTATGTAGAGCTGGCTATCAATATATTTTAAAAATAATGGTGATGTACGAATGATTATTTTTATTTTTTTTGAAAAATAAATTTTTATTTTTAATCAGAGTTTTGGTCTTTATTTTTTTCCTTTGTACTGTACTGTATTTGTGTTGAACAATAGATTTTATCATTCATTTCGAGAGTGGTCCTAATCGCCGGAAGAAAAATAATTAAATTTAATCGTTCTGTCGATTGGGACCGCGGTCCTAAACCTAGTGGTCCCAATCGACGGAAGCCTCGGGTAATTTCGTTTCGTGTTGAACAAAATACCCCATTGCAAAGCTAGATAACGGGGTATTTATGGTGGGAAACAATGATATGGTAATTCAGATACGACTTACTAATGCAAGTTGATTTACTTTTCTTATTAATGAAGTCACTTACTAAAGAAGGTAATGTATTTGTCCTTGTAATTTTAGTTTTTGCAATGACGTGTCTACTTCTAATTAATCGATGAACCCGGGCTGCATGCACGAAAACGTTGACGTCTATGTCCGGTAACGCTCATTGTCCCGTTACGCTGGTAGTCAAGTTAAACAACGTTCCGTAAAGCAACTTTTCAGACAACCCTTTTTTTGTATTGATTTATTTTAAAGTACTAAATAAGGGATGAGGAATTTTGTTAGTTCGTAACGCAAACAGTAACTAAGTTGTGGGCTTGTTATAGCTTTGGAAATATCACTCAGCCCATTTAGGTAGGTTTATGAAACTTGTCTCAAAGGTTACTCGTTCGAGAGGCGTCAAAGGGGCACAAAATATATTTTCTAGGTCACAGCTTCATTCAAATTTACTTCACAATTTTGCTGACTCCATCACAGAGATGAAAATATTGGTTTTATTTTTGGATTGTTTTAATTTTATTTAGTACATTTTAGATAGACAGATAGATAGATATTTCAGACATAGAATGCACGCCCTTCCACTATCGCCGCTAAATGCCTGTCAGTTAGTCAACTAATTAGTCAAGATTTTTATATCAAGTATTAATAATGTTCGGTTTAAATTATTTATTATTATAGGTGAAGACGCAAGCAATAGCTAGTTTTTCGTAGACTTTCGCGATTATCACACATAGTTTTTACCCAGTCAACCCGTGACCACGGCTGTTGCAATACAGTCGAAACGTCGGGACACAAAAACATACGAGGTGAGCGCGATAAATACCTGTTATAATCAAAAAAGTAATAGCTAGTTTGATATCTATTTTGTTTAATAGCTAGTATAGTTCGAAGTCTTAAGGCGTAAGTGTAGGAAATCCCTTTTCCCGTTTGCATGCGATTGTGAAATACTTATCCATATTGTAGGAAAAGGTGTGTTCGGATTGTGCGCGAGAGACCTAACTCGCTATAATATATGTGTGTTTACAATAGTTTTTCTTAGACTTTCGCGATCACACATAGTTATTTGATTGTAACATAATGTAATGAGGTGAGCGCGATAAATACCAGTTACAATCAAATAACAATGTATGTAAACAAGTTTATTTGAATTGCACCCATAAAGGACTGGACAATAGGAATCTCGATTAACTATACTGTAGTTGCTCCCCATACATATACATAATATCTATTAAATAATCTTCGAATCTTCACATCTAAAATTATTTATATTTGGGAATGTTTGCGACTTTATAGAGTCAAGTTTTGTCAATCGTGTTTCGGTTCCCTTATATCAATAAAATATATACAACTTTCATAATATATTTATTTTGGATTTTATGTCGATAGCCGAGCATGATGACCCAATAGTCTCATTTGAATAAGGGGTATTGATACTTATAAAATAAAGTACTTAGCGCTCCTAGATAGCTTTTCACTTAAAAAAAACAAGAATGAGTCATGACTTCTCGTATTATGTACCTACAAAGATTCCTACAGTCAGAATAAATAATGATTTGCAAATTATGAACTAATTTGGACTGGGAAAATGGGACTGAGACAGCGGGAGTGGGATAGTGGGACTGGGGCAATGGGATTGGGATAGTGGGAGTTTTCATCCCGCTATCAGTGCAGCCCCACCTCATTTACCGTGCACGGTTCGCAACGGTGCGTCATAATGCAACACGTCAATCCACCAGTAATTTTATTCATTTTCCAAGATTTTCAAAATGATAGCCTTTTTTAATACCTACCTTGTGTAATTATTATTTTTGTTTCAAACTAAAATAACACTACGCTGTATGGTAAATTAAGCATGTACGTAATTCTTCGATAATATAGGCAAAGGAGAAGTTAATCCAAGGCGTACCCCTCTGTTGAATAACACTCCAGTGGATTAAGGGGCACAGCAACTCTTTAGGGAACGACGCCGCAGACGAGTTGGCTAGGAAAGGATCTGAGACTAGAAGGGAAGGGCCATCTCCCTTCCTACCACTACCCTTTTCTCAATTGCGAGCGTGGATACGCAAACGTACAAAGACACAGCACAGTGAGCGCTGGCTGCAAACCAAGGAATGCAAACAATCAAGAATGGCCTTTCCGCAACTTGCACCACGTCTAACTAGACGTTTACTTAGTTTAAAACGACCAGATTTAAGAATCATTGTGGGTACTATCACGGGACATTGCCTGCTTAATAAACACTTGCACAACATTGGAAACACAGACAGCCCACTTTGTAGAGGCTGCTTGACCGAGGAGGAAACGCCCGCCCACGTAATCCTGGAATGCGTGGGAGTGGCGAAGCAACGACAGGAAATCCTCAAAAACCCGAGGTCACTCCGCGAAGCCTGCGAAGAACCCAGGAAACTTCTGTGCTTCTGGGCGGAGTTAGGCTGGCTAAACTATTAGTCAGGAAATCCGACGTACAAAGGACCAACTAAGAGTCCGAGTGCGGAAAAGGGAGTCCATTTACATTTACATTTACATTTACATTTACATTTACCCCTCTGTTGGCCATATAGCCTTCTTGGCCATTCACGTAAAATAAAACTATACGCTGTATTTGATAACTGTGTTCATATTTTAAGATGGTGTGCGAGGTTATTCTAAGTAGTGTGCGTTTACATGAATAAGACTTTGTTAGGCGCGTGTGCAATGCGTGTTTACCTCGTCCCCCGGTAAAAATGGCAGAAATTCATGTTTGCAGATTCTGACGTTTGACGTCTCCTTTTGCTAGATTCTTGAAGACGTGCCTATGAAGGATATTCAGTCCAGCAGAGGACGGTTTTAGCCAGTTAGTCAGTTATTAGCAAATCTGAAAACATAATTGTAGATGATAATGTCATGATATTCGGCTACATCCCATTTGGACAACTATTAAACGGGATTCCTTATCTCTTGGATTTTCATTTTCCGCTATTTTTGCACGCGCAAAATTTTGTGGAGCACTTTTCTAGTCATAGGCTGGTGTGGTCTTTTACCATCAGAAGCGCCTCAGTTTTATTATCTGCTTAATGAAACGACTGTTTCGTTACTGAATGTGAAAACTAAAGTTTTCAATCAGTGCGTCCTACCTGTTATGACATACGGAGCCGAAACGTGGTCACTCACGGTAGGGCTAGTCCACCAGTTTAAGGTTGCTCAGCGAGCTATGGAACGAGCTATGTTGGGAGTCTCTTTGAAGGATAAAATCCGCAACGAGGTTATCCGACAAAGAACCAAAGTCATCGACATAGCTCATAGGATTAGCAAGCTGAAGTGGCAGTGGGCTGGCCATGTATGCCGAAGAACCGACAACCGCTGGAGCAGGCGGGTTCTTGAGTGGAGACCGCGTATCGGCAAACGTAGTGTAGGGCGCCCTCCGGCCAGGTGGAGCGACGACCTACGAAAGGCAGCCGGTAAAAAGTGGATGCGGAGAGCCGAAGACCGGGCTCAGTGGCGCGTTATGGAAGAGGCCTACGTCCAGCAGTGGACTTAAGTGGGCTGATGATGATGAAACGACTGATGGTAGAGTTTCAAAATAATCAATGTTTTACAAAAACATACAACAACGGACTTCAGTCGGATTGTTCTAGTGACCGTAGGCACCACTGAATAGTCACAAAGAAGACAAATACGCAATTTTGTTCACTCAAACGTCTTTTTTTTCAGTTATTTTGATTATAAACTAAACTATAGAACCAATTTTGATAGAATATCTATGAAACCAACCTGAAAGTACAAAAAAAATTTATCAAATCGGTTTGTAAACAACTAATTTCAGAGGTAACAAACATTTGAGTAAATTAAACCGAATTGAGAACCTTCTCCCCTTTTAAAGTCAGTTAAAGTTTTAAGTTTTAAGGAGCCTCTTCGAGGCGCACTTGAAATCCTTTCACCACACTGGTTTAAAAAGAGCTAGTGACACGAATAGAAGAAAGTCAGTTGAAAAATATTTAAATGCCACAACGCTTCGAATTTAATTTAACCCGACTGGGAAAAAAGAGGGTAGTCTACAGATTTCTCCCCCCAATCAGTTTTTATTACAGACTTCAAGAGAGCGTAAATTGAGGCTATCAAAGGGTATTCCCGAATTTATCTACATAAATGGATATAAAATTGAGCTTAATAAAATTCGTAGCAGTGAATTCAAAGGAAATTCGGAAAATGAATGTGTTTATCCGAATTGAAAAAGAAATACATAGAGGCATTCGAGCAGATTGAAAACTACCGAAAAAAATCTGGTGAAAAGTTCAAAGCGATAAAAAAATTGGGCCTCTTTAGTTTTAAAAATACTCTTATATTGGTTTGATGAACATAAAAAATATAACAAAAAAAACATACGTCGGAGTGAGACTCCTACGGTTTTATTATTTTCGTCAGATAAATAAATATTGATCTATTTTACCCGACTGCCAAGGAATGGTTATATATTACTCTCGCGCGTATCTTGTATGTATGTTTTACCTGGTATCTTCCAAACTACTGGATGGATTTTAACAATTAAGGTATCGTAAGGTATCGAAAAATAATCAAAATGGCGGATTTTTGACGCTAAATAGTATGTCGTTAATATTTTATGCTTATCAAATCTATCGAGTATGGTATCAAAATGAAGGTATTTGGAAGTAGATTACAAAAATATGCATAAGTTATATGTTTAAATTTAATTTGGAATAATGAATTGACAATTAATGCATAATTATTGCGCAGTCGGATTTTCAGTTTTTTTTAAACTATAAGCTTGTTGTCTTTTCAAGAGAAGCTTGTAGTCGTATTTTGTTACACAAATTTCTTAGGAATTTCACGCCAAACCTTTCTTACTAAGAAGTTGTCGCCTACGCATCGACCTTTTGTCTGCTCTACGCCTACTTACATTTCTCTTGAAATAAGATGAGTAACCTTTAGCACAATATTTTTCAATATCAGTAACGTACCAAGTAGGTAACTTGCACAGAAGTATTAGGTGCTGTCCTAATTGACTAATGATCGTATGAGCAAATGATGCGATTTGATCGTACGACGAGATTAAATACACTAATCTCTTCAGAGTACAATTGGCATTGTATGATCGTACAATCATTCATATAGCTAATTTTCATCGCGCGACCAAATCGCAACGTTTGATCGTACGATCAATGCCGATTCGCCGCCTTAAAGTATAGAATCACACTGTAGTGAATTGAAAATGTGCCAAAAAAAAGGGATCTAAATTTGCAACTTCTAGTACATTTTGGTCTGAGGTTTAATTTCGGAAAAGAGAAGTAACAGGGCTTGATAAATATTATCGTTTTGATGTCTTTATAAAACTGAAGCTTTCCGTTTCTAGTGAATTTTCCTTTCGTTGTATTTCTTGAATGCCAAAGATAATATATTTTATTTAAGTATGAGTTTTCATAGCCAAAGTCTGTTACTGAAATATTTCTTAAGAAAATATTATTGGTCTTGAAACTCCAGTAATATAAACTTTAAAACTGAAACTCAGCCTCAAAATATGTTGAGGCCTAGACGAAATCCTGCAGGGAAAACTAACCAAACGGTAAACGGTATCTTACGGTACTCTTAGCAAGAATAATTTATCATCATTTTGAAAAATTTATGAAAATAAAAAGTTTTATTTCCCTAGCCTATAACAAGGTCGATTACTTGAGGCCTATAACCAAACTTTTCGACAAGCGTATTCGTGTGGAAACCGTCACATGATATCAATGTGTATGGAACCTTCAAAATTCCATACAAATAGTAGCCATATCACGAAATTTTTCGACAAGCGTATTTTACCGAAGCTGGTTCAGAGAAGTAAACAGTTCGTATTAAGTTTAGAAAAAAAATATTCAAAATTAATTCCTTTGGCTTCGATACGCATACGCTTGTCAAAAAATTTCGTCATACGGTTACTAAAACCTTTGTTAAATAATTTGAGACTCTTAAACTATCCGTAAAATATCCAAAATGAATCCCTTTAGTGACGGCTTCCATACGAATATGCTTGTCAAAAAAATTTCGTGTTACAGTTACTAAAGCTAAAGTCTTTGTTAAATAATTTGAGAATCGTAAACTACCCGTAAACTGTGTAAAACGTGTAAAAATAGCGTTACTCCTACACGAAGTTGGTAAATAATGAAATAGACACGCGATTGTACAGTCGCGGAGAAAATATTAATGAACTTTGGACATACGTCAAGGCCCTTATTGAGGACATTACGACTGTGCTGTGTTTTATTGTTTATATTTTGGTCCTATGATTTTTTTTATCATTAAATAAATATAAGTAAATAAAACTTTTATTCAGACACTGCTAAAATTAGCAAATTAAGCAATTTGACATTGCTGAGTCATTGGTAGTCATATAAATTGAAATAATATTTAGTCTAGCTAGTTTATAAAAATTGATCTAAGTTATCTCAAAATATAAGAATATAATAAGTAAATTAATTAGTTAGTTAGTCAAGGATTATGACAAAAATTGAATCCATAATGTAAATTTTTGTCATTATTCATGACTGAATTAGATATAAATTTACCTATTTAGAAGTGATTGATTTTGTGTACTAAGTCAATGTTATAAATATTTGATGAGGACAATGAACATTTTCTATTTGTAACGCAAATACGTATTTATGATAATGGAAGATATCTTTAATATATATAAATAAATAATTGAGGGTTCCTCTTTGTAAGACTTTTTTTAGTTTTTCCAGCAATGAGTCTGGCAGCAGCTGTGAAGTCTAAAACGAGAAAGATAAGATGGATTTTCAAACATAACCTCGTAAAATTTTATAAATTCATGAGATCGAGTCGAACGTGAAATGGAACGCATTCTGCATAAAAATGAGCAAACACAACCACATAAGGTGGATAATATTATTACTACGTTATACTTCGAAGAGCCTAATGGTGAAGCTTAAAGAAAAGGAAGATAGATGAGAGTTCAGTATTTTCTGCGAGACAAAATACACCACAAATTTTTAATTACCAAAAAAACTGAAATGGACAATGCAGAAGGGGTATTACGTTGTACCTGTGCAGTCAGAATTTTGGATTTCTACAAAATGTGCGAGTGACAGCGGCGTGAGTGCGGCGCCCAAGCTGAGCTTTCGCGGGTTTTCCAAACGATGCTAAAACTTAAATTATTATCAATGATGGGTACCGCCTAACGTAAATCCATAGGAAAACGAATAACGGTAACAGTTATCCAATTTTGACATATTTATTTTGAAATAAAATCGACTTAATTTTTTGCAAGTTTTTTTGGCATGCTTGTTTATACAACGTGTAGTGTTATGTCCCTAAAAGCCCTGAGGGGGCGAATTCAGACTAAGAGTGTGAATACTATCACGTGTGCAAAGGTTGAATACATCGTATCAGAAATTTTCATACAATAATTATTTAAGACAACCCTATTTGCTATTTACTTCTCAATCTGTACACACCCTCCACGTCGCACATAGACACACGTAAGGAACATGTGCTCACGCCTATGATCTAGGTAAGTTGAGTAGGTAGGTATTTATGAACCTTTCGATGCAAAGAATTAAGAAAAGTTTTACATAATTTAGTTAGACTATTTCAAACTATTGAGAGATTAAGAGAAAATACATACAAATGTTCGTTTTATCTTTATTTATCAATTTCTTACGGATGACTTTTATCTTAGTTCCTGGAGTAGGTAGGTACTTGTAGTCTGCAGTTTTCGCAGTTGCATTGCACCCGCACGATGGATGCAGCAAGAGAGGACTCAATGGTGCACATTGGGAAAGGCCTATGTCCTGCAGAGGACTGCGAAAGTCTGATGATGATCCGACGAATGCACAAACATAACACATTTTTGAGTTATTTTTCACTTTACGCAAACAACTTTATGTTAAGCCGAAATTTGAGTCAGTTTGTCTTCTCGCAGCTCATAACACAGCACTTATGCCATGTTTTATTGAATTTATGAAAAAAATGATTTAAAAATTAAAAAAATAATTCAGTCCATAACCATAGTTACGAAAAAACAATCAAAATGTCAAATGTCTGAGATGTTGTACCAAAGAGATTTATAACATCCATCTAATATCGAAGGGGTATTGAGTAGCTGAAACCTCTTTAGCTATGAAATGAAGAATATGAAAGACAGAGTGGTCAAAACAAAATTACCATTAAAAATACTTTGAAAAATCTTGTTTCTGTCCTCGATCCAAAGTACTTTGACACAATTGATGTTCCATGTTCCCACTACCTTGACTAGGGTCAAACTCTTCACTAGCGTGATCGTTGTTTCTCAAACACATAGACCAAAATGCGGATTTATGGAGTGCCTACTTAGTGGCGTAAAATGCAACTTCCTCACGATGTTTTGTAGGTACACCATTACGTATGGCATTTAAGTTAAACAACAAAACCTAGCACAAAAAAAACCATTTGCCTCTCAGATGCTGTTAAGTTTTCTGTCAGATAAGCCTTAATCTATCTCATCACTAACATTACTGAGGTCAAGGTCAGAGGTCTTGGAAAGTTCACCAAACAGCTGATTTTAGGGTAATCACAACGTTAAAAATCAGCTGCACTTTGGTGCACAGTTCTTCAATGAAAATCCATGGAAATTCAAAAAGTCGTAGAACATTCGTTGTTCCCGCGGGGGGGCAGAACACCCCCTCTTCGGCATTGTAGGGATATTAACAAACAGATTGTAGTAACGGCAATTGATTGTGCGTATTTTTTTCCTGGTGATAAAAAATTTACGGTTCAGTATTCTCTGCGAGACAAAATATAAATTTACTAACTGCTGCCCGCGACGCGGCGAGTTGTATCGGGTTCAAAATAGTTTATGACCTTTTCCGGCCGTTCAGTATTTTGCAATATAATTGAGGAAAAACATTCATCCTTACAAAATTTTGCAAAAGTTATATCAGCAAATCTACTGTCACTTAGCTCTTTTTCTTAAAAAAAAACTTTTATGACTTTTCTCATCAACTGTCCCAGAAAAGGCTTCTATTAAGAAAGATCGAGAAAAAATATTGTACCAAGCTCACATTATAACAGAGGGGAGGTATAAAATATGTACTTTATTTTAATGGTTATTAGTTCTTGGTTTTCATATCCTTTTTAGTTCAACATAATTTTTCTACAAAGACCAGTAATTTCATGGACTACAGTGCCCTTCAAACCGGAACACAGTAATGCTTACACATTACTGCATGCCTGCGGAATATACGTCACTGTGTCGGTAATTATATTTTAGTTCCAAAAAGTCACGCCAAATGCTTAAGAATGATCGTAATATCTACCAACCTTAACGGCATCCTAACGTAACGATAAACATTCCAATAAAGAGAAAATCATTTCTATTTCAGCGGTTTTATCTCCCACAACTCGTATTCCGCTCAGACAAACATTAATTCCACGAAATGCTAAAGTTTGTTTGTGTGTTCGTCCTACTTTCATCGACTCTACCATAAGAGGAATAAGAAGAAACTATAGTGGTATTAGAGTTCATTATCAAAATGAGATAAACGGCATATTTTTTCAAAACGAGGAGATATGAGATAAGTCGAACAACTTTATGTCTTTTTCATTATGTATTTTTTGTATTAGTAACTAATACAAATCCGCTTTGATTTAGAATTTCCGACACAATGTAAAAATTGTTTGAGAAAAAATGAAATAAAAAGGAAACAAAACTGAAAACTGAATAAAAAAGCCTAAAATTATGTCAAAAATAATGTGCGGCCTTATTTAAAGTTATTTCTTTCAGGCAACCTCAGGATGGAGAGAGATAAGAGAATTAAGCGTCTGGTCGGGAGAGTCATAATAAAAATATACGATACATACAATACGTAAATACATAGTTTTCTGTACGTACTTACATACATGATAAAATACCTTTTCAAAAAAAATTGGTGGTTCGTAAAGTTGGTTTACGGGTGATAGTTTAACGTGACTACCAGCGTAACTGGACAATGAGCGTTACCGGACATTACAGCATTACCGGAAAATGATGTCAACGTTTTCGTGCATGTAGCCGGCGTTCATCGATTTATCAGACGTAGTCACGTCAAAATGTAAGATAGTACTTACAAGTAGTGAAGTGACTATACGACTACTTGGACGGATACTTGGACGAAGATTTTGTCGGAATGTTTGAGGTTTTGTGAGCGAGATGTATGAATGTTAATTATTATACCACATGTTTGAGCCCTTTGGGGTCGAGACCCTAGGTCCATGGGGAATAGGAGCCTTCCGCGTTTTTAAAATTTTGTCAGAGCGTCTGGTCGAAGCGACGCGTGATCAGAGGGCTGGCAGCTATCTGGGCCAAAGAATAAGCCTTGCTATACAAAGAGGCAATGCAGCCAGTATCCTCGGCACGCTGCCATCGGGTATCGAGTTGGAGCAGTTGAGCTACCTATAGATCGTTTGCAACGGTCTATGGGTGGCCCAATTGTTTCCTTTTGTAAATTTTGTAATATACCTATATATAGATTGTAGTAGTTAGCTTATGCTGTAATAAATACCACAGGTAAATAATACTATGTTCTATAAAAGCACTTACATAAACGCCGTAAAAATATATAATCATTTGCCTTTAGAAATAAAACAGTTAAGTGGTAACTTATTTAAGAATAAACTAAAAAGATGGCTGAAAGATTGTGTTCATTATAGTCTGAACGAATACCTAATTTATGTCAACTATAATTCCTAAAATTATCTTATAGGTAGAAAAAAAAATGTCAGTTTCTTTGTTTATTTTGGTACTTATGTAAAAAAAAAAATTAAAACTTAGTTAATAGGTAATTTGCCAATGTAAAAATATTGTACGTCCGAAACGGACAAAACTGTTTGCTCCTAACGTTTAAAAATATGACCATCTTTTGTACCAGTTTTCATAATAAAAATGTTCTTATTCTTATTCTTATTCTTATATTATTCAGTTTTATTTAATTCATTTTTAATTTTCCAAAATTATTGTTATCAATTTTATTTAAATTTATATTCCACTTTCTTTAGATTTTAGCTTATCTTTTTTAATCAAATGTTATTTAGTACCTAATGTAATTCGCTCTTTAATTAATGTAATTGGCTGCTGCCGTCTTAATTAAAGTAAAATAAATAAATACAAATACGAGCAAATATAGGTTTTGTATACCGATACCTCAAGCGAAGCCGCGTTTTCCAGCTAGTTCTATAGCTAACTTCACTCTACTCTACACTCCACTTCACCCGTCTCTAGACCTTTGACAGTTCGGTTACGATGCCAGCTGATTCCACAATCAATGCTGTGCTCCACTGAGCTGGAGTACATTTGAAGATATTGCTGTTGCCCTATCGGGAAAATCTTTGACAAACTTATTCGTAACGAATACGTCACAGATAAGTTGACGGTTTGTATATAACATTTTGCAAAAAATTATATCAATCCATAGATGTATTATGAAGATTTTTTTTTGTCACTGAAAAGTCTCAATACTCAATATATTGTCAACACATGGATAAGATGGTAACAATAATATAATGCACAATATGCACATGTCCACTCCTTTGGGGCATAACAATATGGTAGAAGGCAATCTAAATTTGACTTTATAAAAGTCATACAAGCCAACAGCCTCTAGGTACGTCTTTTAGAACGTTTTCATTTAAACTGATAACTTCTCTGTGACGGTTCCGATAGGAATACGCTTGTCAAATATTTGTGTTATAGGACTACTGAAGTGTTATTGAGAATTGTTTGATCTCTGAAGAATGCGAGATGAATTTAAGAGAAAATTGATGATGAAATTGGATTATTAGATAATAATTGGGCTAGTAATGTAGTTTTTGAACTGCTTTTAAGCTTTCGACATAATTTAAGATATACCTACTTTTTATCCTGAACAGAGCAAAGCAGCGGGCAACCGCCAGTGACATACACTTATACATACTTCTTCTTATCCGTTCACTAGTTCTTTCGAATCAGTGTGATGAAATGATTTCAAGTGCGCTTCAAAGAGGCTCCTTTCGTGCTCTTGACACATGTTTTGACAAACTTTTTAGGTTCTTATGACATGCCGGTTTCCTCAAGATGTTTTTCTTCACCGTTAAGCACGTGTTTTAATGCACACATAGATTTTTTGAACAGAAATATCCATTGCTGTACGACCGGGTTCGAATCTACGACCTTCGGAACGAAAGTCGCAGCACCTCCCACTCGGCAAACACTGTTTTTTTATACTTATACATACTGAACCCGACATATAAAAATATGTTAGATTCCACTCTGGATCCGGATCTCGACCCTCGGATCCTCCGGCGATGGAACCCTCATACGGTACGAATAAAGTACCAGGGCGCCATAAAATATAGGAGCTTATCTCAACCGGCTGCTCTCCCAAAGTGCTACTCAGTTGTGTAAACCAAGTTCTAGAAAATATTTATGTCTTAACTTTCGTTCAAAACAATGAACTCGAGCAAATAATGTAACACTTTTTACTTATATTGTAAAGTTTTTGATAGTCAGTGGATAGATGAATGGAAAGATGGGTTTTTATTACCTTATAACATCGAGAGAGACATAATAGGTATTATAGAGCTCAGTAGACTCACTGGGTATATAGTACCTAGGGTTTTTTAAATAAAAAAATATATTTATTCCAGGCCTAAAAAAACCTAAAAAATTACAATTTATTAATAGGATAGGTAATATTTATTTTTCAGATAACACGTACAGATCCATAATTGGATTAATTTATGTCCAAATCCTAAATAAATATTAATTTAAATTAGTTATTTGATTGTATCGGGTATTTATCGCGCTCACCTCATATATGTTTTTTGTGCCCCGACGTTTCGACTGTATTGCTTGCATTACAGGAGACACAAAAAAATATGAGGTGAGCTCGATAAATACCCGTTACAATCATATAACTATGTGTGATAACCGCCAAAGTCTACGAAAAAATAATAATTATTATATTAATGAAAGAAAAAATATTATGAATTATGAAAACGACAAAGTCTCATAAACACGGCCAATTTTTATCCCCAGAAAAAAAAAACGCATAGTCAGTTGCCGTTACTGAACAACACGTATAGGTATATATATATATATATCCACGGCAATAAAAACTTATAAACATTAAGTCGATTTTTTGTCAAAATAAATTTGATTAAAATTGGATAACAGTTACCGTTAGTCGTTTTCCTGGGTTTAATTGATAATAATTTAAGTTTTATTCATCGTTTGGCAAACCCGGGGACCTTTTTTTTTTTTTTTTTTACATGGGGAAATCCTCATGGACCCCCCCCCGCCCTTGGGGGATGGCGGAGGGGTATGTCGGACTCATACCGACTAAAACCCCATGGTGGCCGACCTCTGCGCATTAGAGGGACCCCGGGATATCCGAAGAACGCGTACCGGTGTCCCTCACGCACGTTGCTGTGAGGCCCATCCCAGGGAAGGCTTGCGCCGACCCCGAGCTCTGCTTGCAGTGCATGCCTACCCGTGCACTGCAGCCGTCCCGGGTTCGAGTATAATGCAGCCAGAGAAACCCGGGTACCTAGCTCGAGCCAGCTCGCAAAACCTCGGCTCGGGCGCCGCACTCGCTCCGCTATCACTCTGTCTTTTGTAGAAATCCAAAATTCTGACTGCACAGATGCAGCGTAGTACCCTGCCTGCATTGCCCATTAAATTTTTTTTGGTAATTAAACATTGGTGGTGTATAGCACCAAAGTGGTACATAAATATTACTTATTCTTCGACCAAAGGCACGGAGCCAAAGGTAGAATTATATAGCTGTGTAAATCGAGGTGTCTCTCTTTTCATTTTAAGGGTTCCACTGCTAAATTAACAGATTAAAACAATTTAGAAACAAAAGGAAATAACACAGTAATATTCCTTAACTGCTAAGTGGAACTATTTCATTTAATGAGCCTTAATAATGCTTCAGAAAGTCTGAAAGTACCGGGGTTTAGAATGAAAACATTATGGTCCGTTGGTTACGCGAAGCTAATGTTATATTACCGCTAGAGTTTGTTACTTTAATGTTTCCGGTAGAAGCTGCTTCTGCTGCTATCTCGTTTCGTTATGTCTAAGGGTAGCAAGGGATGCCTCATTTAGAAGAAATTTAGAAACATAGAAACTGGTTGTCCCTGTAACATATGCGAATTACTGCTTGAGTTGGTTATATTAATTTCCCGGTAGATGACCAGACTAGCTGATTTAGCTGCTATCTTATTCTGTACCTAGTGGCTTTATGTAGGACATGATGCGTCATTTAGAAGAAATTTAGAAAATTGGACTTTTTCTACCGACTTCAAAAAGGAGGAAGTTATCAATTCGGTTAAATGTTTTTTGTGAGATGACCTCACTGATGCCTCGTGTAGAGGCGAAACACGTGTCGTATCTTTAAACTTTGGTTTTCTGTTCGTTGACTCTTTGGTTTATAATATAGTAATATGTACTAAAGTTCTAAACTAAAGTTAAGTTAATTAAAACCTTTGTTTAGAAATCAAGCGGATTTATTACTAAATATATTTATATAATTTGTTGATATGAAATGAATTAATTTAGATTTTATACGTGTTTTTAAGTTAGTAGGGTTATATTTAAAACACGTAATAATCTAAATTAAAGTATGAAACCTTTCACTTTAATTTAGATAAAATTTTTCATTTTGATTCAAAATAGCAAGTAAAGAAGCAAGCTAAATAAGTAGCTATTTACCTAGCTACTTGATTACATTAATAAAATAAATCACGTCGTAGAAGTAAAAGTTTGTAAAGATGGCGAGATATATGTGCATTGTACAGGGTGGAAAAAAAGGGCTTTGAATCCTTCTTAAATATCTGTTATGTTATTTAAAGGAAACATAACTTGAATATAACATAATCTGGCTGATAGGCTAAAAGAGTCTACACGTGACCAGAATGCTGGTTTCTACTTTGCACAGCGTATAAGCATTGCCATTCAACGTGGCAAAGCCGCCAGCGTTCTGGGCACGTTGCCGTCTGTTGGTGACAACGACCGACTAGGTTATTAATAGTATATTTTTTTTTTTTATATTTCTGTGTTATTTATTATTAATCTCTGTTATAACTATAAGTACTCTATTATACAGTAATAAATATACTTGAATTAAAAAAAATCAATTTGCATTCAGTGATTTCTCGACAAGCTTACCTAAACCGGGATTCGAAATAATTAATGAAAATTTAAATGTATGACAAATGGAACGATTAGATAGACTGAATGAAGTCTAGGCTTGACGGTTATTTTACTATATTTCATGCCTTGAAAAAAATCTAATAAAACTGTAGAAGAGCAGTTGAGTTAGAACAACTCAATCACACCTAAACTAATGAACCGTACGAGTTGAAGTCTATTTTATTTTATTTTATTTTATTTTTATTTTTATTTTATTTATTTATTTTAGGGGATCCATCAGCACAACATAACAATATATAATATTTAATTAAGTGATAGGTGGCCGTTTATAGGTTCCCACTTATAGAATGAAGTCTATGAAGTATATACTACATAATTATACATATTCAAAATATTCCGTAGCAGTTGCAAGCTTTTTATGTTTTCAATGCTATAATAGTAAATTATTTATTTTCAGATAACGAGATCCATTCTTACTTAAAATCTACAACATATTAGGAACACAAAATATAAAGGAACACACAAAAAAATGTAAAAAGAAACAGTAACATTTTTAACCCAATGACAAAAGATAGGACCATCAAACTTATCAGAAACTTATGCTATGAAGTCGATGACTTTTTGGAGTGTATCTAACACAAAACACGATTCACTCCAGTTTATCAGTTTAATTGAATAAAAATACACGATTATTGTCTCTCATTAAAACATGTACCACATCGTATCTGTAGCACTACGGAACATCGTCTTATATTGTCGTTGCATGGAGGAGCGAGCTATTGTCCAATTGTACGCGGTAGATACACATGTAAACCGACTTTTTGGATCTCATTTCCATTAAAATTCTTAAGAGAAAAAACTTTTATAGTCGCGGTAAAAACAAGTGACGTTTCTGAATTCGTTCTGTAATTATCAAACCGAAACCGTCAGTCTTTACTTCGTTCGGAAACGTCACAACTTGTTTCTTGAGTAACCAGTGAGTGTAGTGAAAGAATTTCAAGTGCGCCACGAAGAGGCTCCTTCCGTGCACTTAAAAATTGGTTGTCTGTATAGTTGGTTTACGGACGATAGTCTAACGTGACTACCAGCGTAACGAGACAATGAGTATTACCAGACAACGACAGCGTTACCGTTACCGGACAATGACGTCAACGTTTTCGTGCATGCAGCCGGCGTTCATCGATTTATTAGACGTTGTCACGTCAAAAACTGATAATTCTTGAATCGTTCAAACATCTTATACTTACATAATGGACCATCCGACAACCATTCTTATGAATTGTTTGATATGGACAAATTAGGCTAATACAACTTGGTTTTATGATATGGTATCAAAATTAGCTATAGATTTTTCTGTAAAATCAGTTTCTTTTCATTATGTAAACTTTCAATCAGATAACTTTTCCGTATAATATCTAATAATGTTCTCCGCAGAACAAAGTAAATGTTTTAATTCAGAATGTAAAGTGAATGAATGGTTCAATTCCAGGAACCGCATCGAGAGAAGCGCTTCAAAAAGATGGCGGGGCTCGCTTCGGAGGGTTGTGGCCGCAGCTGTCTGTAAGTACCTATTTATTTACAGTATAGGTACCTACTTATTTATATTGTTAAGGCGAATCCTCAAATCCAATTCCATACAAAATGTTTTGGCCAAATACTCAAAAAGTACGCCGTACATATACGTATATAGTAATTTCAGTATGATACCTTTCACTTTTTTTGTTGATGAAATCAAAAAAACATGGACGAAACGAATAGTGTGAAGAAATTACTATAATACGGCGTACTTTTTGAGTATTTGTCCGAAATATTTTGTATGGAAATTTGCCTTGAGGATTCCCCTAAGTATTATAAGCCTAAGCCGACCCTGCTAACCTTCCTAGGGCAAGCGTGTAATGCCGGCCACACACCTTACGATACACTTGCACAAGTATACAGTAACGTGTGTTGGAAGATAATTGCACAAGTTTACGTTTAGAAAAAGGAGAAGATTGCGCAAGTTTAGGTACTACTCGGGCGAATCAACATGACACCTGGCTCGAATGACGTTTGTGCAAAGAACAGCGTGGAATTTAATAATCTTGATAGAGAAGAGGTCCTGTAATACTTGGTAATGATAAGTATAAGTCTTCGCAATTAGAGGAATAAAAACACGGAGGGCGCCGCGCGGGGCAGCGGGGGACGCATCAAGTTGCAAGCCACGTGTCAGCCAGGTGTCATGTTGATTCGCCCGAGTAGTACATACGCAGTTTTCTAGACATGTACAAATCGTTTGCGCAAGTATATCGTAAGGTGTGTGGCCGGCATTAGTATAAAGACGACGATGAAAAACCTCGCACCGCAATTATCCTCTCCTAACGTGACGGACGTGTCTTCGCTACCACAGACGATACTCTTGCGTTGGTACGCGTATGTCCGCAATATCGCGCACCGTGAGAACCCTTTAAAAGAGTCAACTTTACTTTGAAGTCGGTTGAAAGCTTTGTCCTGACTGATGTCTAGATTACACGTACCGAGTACTCGGCCGAGACAGTAAAATGTTACTCGGCCGAGACAGTGAAAGCTTACGTCACTCGCTTAGCTGAGCACTCGGCGCTATGTTTATACGTACCGAGTACTCGGCCAAGAGCACTGTCTCGGCCAATTAGGTACTCGGTACGTGTGGTCTAGGATAAGGGAGTTTTGTCGATTCGCAACACAAAAGAAGTTGTGATTGACATCTAGATAGTCTATGATAAGAAAAATAAGGAAAAAAGAGTAAATAAATATATTATAAGACAAAGAAAAATGGTACAACGGACGGTCCGGCACTATTATAATCCTAAAGATCGCTTTTAGGCTGTAAAAGGAACCTTAAATTATAATTAATTTTAAATGAGCAAAAAAATATTTATTTTAATTTTTTTAAAGCAAAAACCACTTTTTCTTTAAAAAACACAACAAAAACAACTTTTTACACAAAGCTCCAATATTTTGACTTTTTTACTGTGATGTGATGTGATGTGAGGTGGTTACCCACCTTTCGTTTTTCAGCGCAATAACATTCACTTATCTATCCAGTTAAAAATCTCGTTTGTACTTTTAACCCATCGCGTGCTGCCGGGGTCTTCCTGATCTCGCGTGCTCAGTGCAGCTCGTGTCTTCCATCCTATTCGTGATATACCTGCATTTATCTAGCTAGATTGCTTAGGTTTTAGGTTTTGTATTTCAAAATTAAATCTTATAAGCTAAGTAAAGTCTTTTGCGCTATTTGAGAGCGCTTTTGATATCCTTTGATTTTTGTTGTTGAGTCCTTTTTTCCTTACCTAGACACTTCTTAAATACGAGTAGGTTAGAGTTAGTATATTTAAGTTAGAATTATTTATATTAGTTATATGTTTCTCTATTTTATTGTAATAGAATGGGCAAATAAATTCCATCTTTATTTTCATTTATTTTATTATTTCATAAACATAAAGATAAAGATACAGTTCCGAATCTTTCAAATCCTACAAAGAGAGTATACAAATGCCCAATTCCTAGAGTTAAAAGTACCTTTGCACGTAGACATTTTAATTATACAGGACCGACTTTGTACAATCATCTTTGCAAGACAGTGACAAATGCTAGAAATCTAAGCCCCCACCAACTGAAACTAGTCACTACTGAATGGTTGAACTTACTTACCTATGACAGTATTGAAAAGCTTTTTGAAAAAGTTGTATAAAACTAGTAGGTATGTTGAAATAAAAATATAAAATGGCTGCATGCAGCCGCCATCTAAGATCTTCTGATATTTGGAGTAGCCTGTGTCACTTGCGTGAACCTCACAAATCCAATGACACCTCATTTGTAAAAAACCATCGAGTTGCAATATTATTATTATTTTTTTTTGCTTTATTGTTCGCTCTGTTAACTAAATTTACTGTGTTTTTGTTTTTGTTTTCATATATAAGTCAATACTAATATACATATTAAGTACTACTAACCTACCTTAAGTATTTACATATAATTGGTGAAACAACATAGAATAAAACATGTACCACTTGTAACGGGAAGGGCTCTGAATTCTGTAATACAGTTTATAAAAACTAAAACGGAAAACAGCGACTGTACCATAACATTGAACAAATGTTTTTGAAATAAACAATTTTGTATTTGTATTTGTATTTGTATTTTTTTTTATTGTATATCTTCCATGTTAACATTTTTTTTTCGATAAATAGAAACATTTTGGTACTAATAAAACAACAATATACCTAATGTTACCTTTTTGTAAATAAAATAATAATACAAATATAAAAAAAAATTGTACGACCGAAAGATCGAATATAGTGTTGCGAAATTATGCAAGCAACAAAATGTAGCGATTTATATTCATATAAATTATAAATGTATCATTCATTCACTCATTGATTCATTCAATACATAACCTGTTAATATTTTACGAATATTTTTTTTTATTATTGATTTGCGGCTTTAGTGACACTGCGACCGTTGTCGGTCTATTGTGCTCGCCACTTGGATCTATGCGGTTAAAGTTCCTCACTAAACCCTGCCGCTATAATGAACTGCAGGAGTTTTTTTGTGAGGAAGCTCAACTAATTCATCAGGGCTTAATATGTGTTTTCCCAGATAAATACTGCGCTTATGCATTACGAATATATACATTTTGTGAAGAAGATAGATGAATGTTTGTTTTATTAATCACGCTAAAACTACCAGATTAAACTTGAAATTTTGTATAGGTACAGTTTATAAGCTGTAAAAAACATTGACTTCTTTTTAGCGCAAAAAAACCGCTGCAGGCATCAGCTAGTATTATATATTACCCGCAGTGTAATCGCACCTTTAGCTGTGACCTAATTACTATCTAACGGAAGTATCGATACCGCGTAATTATTCCGAAAACGATCAAAGCGTTTCACCGAAATCAGCTAGTATTTAATATAAAACTAATCGAAAACCAATAAAATAGACGTTGCTCAATTATGATATTATGTTTTGTTTATTAAACCTTCAAAATAACTTCCAATAAAATTTCAATAAATCTAATTAAAATATCCTATACACCACAAGTTTTTAATACCCAAAAACTATGGGCACTGCAGAAGCGGTACCACATTGTATCTGTTCAGTCAGAATTTGTTGGTTACTACATAATGACAGAGTGGCAGCAGGGAGAGTGCGGCGCCCGAGCCGAGCTGGTGCGAGCTGGATCGAGCTTTGTAGGTTACCCGAGTTTGCCAAACCTTCAGAAAAGTTCATCATAACTCGTTTAGTTACTTTTTCATAAAAAAAGGTCCTGGGTCATTTTGACCTAATCTCGCATGGAACCGGGTTAAGTAAGTCTACTTTATCATCCGTCCACTCCACCTCTAAATTATGAATGGAGTTGAAAGGTTTCATGACACAAAAGTGGGTAGGTAATGGCTTTTTAAGTTGCTAGCTTATTTCCGAGATCTCAGCCGAGATGGTCCATAAAATGTTGGAAATATAATAATTTTATATGGTAATAAAACATAACTTTTAGAGTCAGTTTTAAGAGTAGTCTTAGCTTTTAGTTCTCAGACTCTTATGCAGACTTCCACCAAACTATCAATATTCCTAAGCAATTACTTAACTGTTCTTAACGGTCTGAATTTGCACCGTTAAGAACTGGCAAGCAAGAAAAGTAATTGCTTAGGAGAAGAGAAGTCTTAGCTTTTAGTTCTTAGAAGACTCTTACTCCTTATCTTTTAGCCTATCGTCAAAGAATAGGTACCTAATATTAGAATAGTATCAAACCAAAATTTTCAGACGACTCGTCGATAATAATGAAATATCTCCATTTTCAAATAATTTTTGTCACTTTTTACGAAGTTTATGAAAAAAACTTAGTAATGTTAACTAATAATATTTCTCTAGCCCTGTTAGCTTCTCTTTTTCGAAATTTTGCCTCGGTCTAAAATGTACTAGAAATGGGCTAAAATAAATCACATTTTTAAGCACTTTTTTAACTAAGATTCTCTACTTTAACTAGCTGATGGCCGCAACTTCATTTGCTTTGCGAACGAACAAAATTCCTTTCTTATTACGCATTTTCAACTTTTGACGAATTCATCCTGTAATTTTGTAATTTTTTATTGTAAACACAAACACATTAGAATAATATAAATCATAAAAGAAAAGACATGTACATAAGAGATTTCTTCCAGCAAACCTTCTGAGGTTAGAAAGAGGCCATGGAAAGTGTGGGGACATCCTCCAAGTTTCAAGTCTCAACGGTGTCAGTCAGTCTATCAGTCAAAGCCTTTTATTTGACTGATACTTCTATGACTTAACCAATTAAGAAGAACCTCTCAATTTCCCAGATAACCTGTCCTGTTTCACCCACGGCTGCAGTACGGGGTGGGTGTCTGGGGTGCTCGGCTCCGATGCGCTGACCGGAGGCGCGTGGCTCGCCGCGCTACCGTGCCTGGTCGCTCTACCCGCTGCACCCTTCTTCGCTGTCTTAGCTGATGCGAGGGGGCGGAAGGCGGGGGCGTTTTGTATCAGCATTAGTTTCATAGTGAGTACAATGTTCATAAAGTAAAGTAAAAGTAAAATAGCCTTTATTTCTACTAACTTAAATTATACTATTTTAAATCTATAATAACATTAGTAGTCGCCTCATCGGCGTAGGCCTTCCCCAGACTGTATTTATTTATATTTCTATCCCTCATTTTCCTCGTCCAATCAGACCCGCATTTTTTATAAAAAAAAATCCTTTAACTTTTTCTCTGCAGGCCGCGTTTTCTTTTCTTGTGCCAAGGGGTCCACTCTGTCACTCTTTTAGTCCATCTATGGTTATCTAACCTATAAACTAGACCGGTCCAGTTCCATTTGAGAATTGATTCGTCTTCTTTCGAATGATATCATTTCTTACTCTATCCGAAATTTTGAGACCCAACATAGGTACTTCTTTCCATCCTTTCTCTGACAAACTGCAATTTTGTCCTCGTCTTCTTTTCGCAATGACCAGGTTTAATGACAATGTTCATAAGACCAGGTAAAAGATAATGCGTCATTCTACAATATGGTGCAGGAAGCCAAAGACCGAATGGTCCATGTACGTACACTAACAGTAGCTTAGTCATGCTTTCTTCTGATGTAGTGACATTTGGATCACTTGAACAAGTTTAAAGTCGCTTGTAATAACAATCTAGAGTCACTTTCGTCCCCTGTGCTGCCGCGTAGATCTTAGATACAGTGGTAGGTAGGTACATATAGGTAGGTACAGGACTTTGACATTTCTTTCCAGATCAGCTGGTCATTAGCAGCATGGTGCGGAGTGAAGGGGGTTTGGGTAGCCAGGGCCGCTGCAGGTGCAGGTGGCGCAGGGGCACTGGCGCTCGCTCCCGTCTACTGCGCAGAGATCGCGCCCCGGACCAGAGGGCTGGCTGCCATGCCTGCATTGGCTTGCAGGTATTTACCCCATCATCTAACAATATTGCATATGAAATAATGAAAAACTAATGCCTAAAAAATACCTAAGTACTAGTTAACTTAAAAAAAAAATAACAAATGTTTGCACCTATAGTCTACTACATCTGATGTAATAAAACTAGGTAGGTATCTATTTCATTTTAGTTATAAGTACCTATATTATTGTATGTCCTATCAGGATAAACTGTTGTTTCCTACCAAAATATGTTAAGATCTTTGTACACAGTTTTATACAATAAATGTTTCTTGATTCTTGATTCTTGATTCTTGCAGTATTCTTGGCTCTGATGAAATAAATCATTAATTTAGCTTTGTTCATGACAACTTTGAGCTTCGTAAGCCTTTAGGATTGTACCATCATTAACGTATGGCAGTCCACTGCTGGAAGTAGGTCTCTCCCAAGGCGCAGCACTGAGCCTGATCTTTGCCTCTTCTCATCTACCTTCTGTCAGCTATAGCGCGCAGATCATAGCTCCACCTGGCCAAAGGTAGTCCTACACTGTGCTTGCCTAGATGTGGTCTCCAGTCAAGAACACGTTTACCCCAACGATTGTCGGTTGCTTTCTTTGCAGAGCCCATTACTTTGCATCGAAATCTTAGATTATTTAGATCTACACGCAGGTCGTCGCTTCATCCATCCTTTCTTCTTTCCATTTTACTGTGCCTGACTGCATAGTTTTTCTCAACAATAAACTTATTTCCTTCTTCCTTCTTTCTTTTTTCTATGTACTTTTTGTAAATAAGTACAAAAAGTACATAGAAAAAAGTATTAAGGGTGGATGACACACAAGCTGTTTTACACACTGACTGTTAGCGTTTTTAAAAGCTAGCGTGTGAGCGTTTAGCTTTTGGGAAGTTTTGTCAACAAGCAGATTGTAAAAACGCCGATGACATTGGGCGACTTTACACGCTACAATCGAAGTCGCTGGCATGAAGCGTGTAAAAAAGCCGTGTCTATTAGTACTACTCTTACTATTAGTAGTAAAAGCCGTGTGTTATTGTACTATTAGTAGTATTCTCATTCAGTTTTCTATCAGTCATCTAGATCCCATAGTACAAACTCTGCTTAGTGTTGGGCTAGATAGTGTTGAGTGAAATGTCCAAAATATTTATTTTTATTATCTACAGTTGCGGCATTTTGTTCGCGTATATGGCCGGCGGCATGCTGTCGGCGCATGCACTTTCCCTATCCATGGCGGTGCCTCCTCTGGTGCTGCTGGTGTCTCTGTTGTGGCTGCCGGAGACACCCTCGTTCCTCATCAGTATCGGACGGGTACAGGTAGTTGACTTCTGCTTTCTTTCTTGCTTCATAAACTCGGGCCTCCCCTGATTATTCTTGTACTTATTCTGTGTAGGGGGTACAGCGGTATGTACTGGCGTCCCGTTGAAGGGTGCATTTTGCATTGCTCCCCCGAACCCTTCCTACATCTGGCCTACCCTGATTATTCTCTTTTTTATTTCTTTAATTTCTTCATTTGCATTGTCTTCATGGACTCAGACTTTAATTATTATTTTTTTCTTCTATATGTCTATTTCTTATTTTTACTATCAAACAGTCTCTTGAATCTTGATGAATTGACTTTTGCGATATGTCGTATTGTGATAGATACTAATCATGGAACAAAAGTAAGAAATTGTATGGCCAAAAATTATTAAGTAGGTGTTATGATAAATACGAAGCATGATAATATTGAGAAGTTCCTTAAACCTTGCTAAAAGCCTAACACTTCTGTCAGAGGTAATAATAGATCTTATTGTTCTTAACTCTCTGGCTTTTCTAGGATGCAGCCAAAATTATTTGCTGGTTTGACGGCTCCGACTTTCAAGAGGACCTGACTGACGTCATAGAACAGCAAGAGGTCCGCATCAGAACATCTGACTTTTACGGAGGAAGGCGGGCTATGAGGAGTATAGACTCGGACACCTTCCAGCCGATGCTGAAGAGAAGCAGTGGACTGGATTCTACCTCTAACTCGGATAGAAAGAGTGAGAAGACTGAGATTTCTGCTTGCAGGGAACTTTGTAAGTTATTGCCATAAATAAAGTGCAGAAATAAGCAGGGCTTTCTTTACCTGTTGATTTCTGATAGGACTGATCTGCCACGGTGTAGAAACCGTCGACTTTGATTCAAAAATCAAATAAGTTAGTTGCGTCGCAGCTAGGATAAAAATTGGCCACTTTCAACTCAGCATTGTATTAGGGCCTGTTTGTATTTTGATTAGTCGTAACTCGTAGCACGGAGGAAAAAAGGACTCGTAGTACAGTTGGTACCATCAGCAGGTTAGGTGTTGATGCCCTAGATCGTTTGAAAGTCATTACAAAGCCTGCTAGTGGGCACACATTCAATGCACTTCTTTTGTTTGATTATTTGAGGTAGAATGGAATAAATTTTATTTTGTATCAAATCACACAGTTCAACAACATAGGATGATATAACAATAGGTAGAGCTTCGATTGACCACAATCTCACCTGATGTTAAGTGATGATAAAAGGTCTAATGATAAAAGTGAAGGTCTAGAAGACACCTATTCGCACATTCTTGAAGAGACCAAGGTCGTTATTGTCAGAGAATACTGAAGCAGGTAAAAGTTCTACTGCTTAGCGGTTCATATTAAACATGTGGATAAGAATCGTTTGGTTTGTGTAAGTGAAATATCCGCTGAATAAGGATGAAACTGCGCTGTGCGTCTTCTCGTTTAAGCGTAAAATTCTTTTTTCAGTTCGTCACCGGCGCTCCCGGCGAGCTCTGGTCTCCTGCATCATCATAACATGTGCGGCAGCAGGTAGCGGCGCGGGTGCCGTCAACAGCTTCGCAGCCGCAATGCTAAGGCACTCGACTCATGCAGTGCCCCATCTCAACCTCACTGCTTACAACTTCACTCTTTATAATGGGTAAGATTATTTTCCTTGAGCTTACTATGAACCTAGGAGAATATTGAACCAACCTTATCACTTACTTATTTCATCTTCTTTATCTTCAGTTTAGTTAGATGTACATCCATCTCACTCACGTCAGTCAAGAGTAGTATAGAAGCTCTACTCGAGTTCAAAGGCCAGCATGTAGAAACTCCACTATTTGGATTCACCAGAGCATTCCTTAAACTATTTACCTACCTATAAGAAATCTAAAAGAACTGCAGTGGGTCAAATCAGGCTGCAGATGATGATGATGTTAACAGGCCAGAGAAGTGACAGGTCTTCTGTGTTTCAGAACGGTGGCTCGTCCTCTTCTCGACATGTCTGAAGCCGGGTCATTGCTATGTGGAACCGCGCTCGTGCTAGGCGCTGCTGTGGCTACTGTCACTGTTGACAGACTCGGCAGGAAGGTGAGAGATCAATCCTTGAAACACTTATTTATAACCATCGCAGCATTGTAGCACTGTAGCTTACCTGTGAAGCTTAGTACTTTAGGTTCGATCATCGTCTAAATCGAGCATTTCGCGTTTTGACAATATAACATTTATTCTTAGGCCTTAGTTTTACTGTATGAACCTTCTATTTCACCTTCCTATGTCTCCATGCCATTAGTAACTCAGAGAATCTTTGTATGGATGTGCCAGTTTTTGAGCATAATGTATTTTGTCCTAGATGCTGTTGCTCTGGTCCTGCACCGGCATAACTTGCTGTCTTGCTCTACTCGGGGTCTACTGCGACCCTCACATACACGTGCACTCCTGGTACTTCCACCGACTTTGGCCTTACAAACGCCCCCAAATTTTAAAAGAAAACACTAGTTTTGTTGCAGAAAGCATCAGATATATTGAAGGTTCCAATGTTCTGAAGAATTTGACGAAAGATGTTGAAAACTACAAAAGCAATGATATATTTTTGAAGAATGTTAGCGATCAGTATAAGGAAGAGAATATGACTATCTGGTCGAAGAATGTGACTGAGTATAGAGAGGACGGGACGATGGTGACTCCGATGGTGCTGCTTTCAATAATGCTGTTCATGTACAACATTGGACTAGGATCTGTGCCTTACGTGCTCATTTCGGAGTTGTTTTCAATAAATGTAAGTATCTGATTCTATTCGTGGCTTAGCACAAGGACTTGGACATAGCTTCTTTTCTCCAAATTCAAAACTACGCTAAAAGCCTCCAGGCAAGTTTAAAAACTCCGGTAACAGAGCTAGCCACTGGCTTATACCAAAGAGACCAAAATTTTAAAATCTAGTGATAAATCCCATGCTTTAACATTTTGGTCTCTTAGGTATACCAATGGCTAGCTCTGTTAGCGGAGTTTTCAAACTTGCCTGGAGGCCTCTAGCTTAGTTTTGTATCTGGAGAAAAGAAGCTAGAATGTCGAAGTCCTTGTGCTGTACATAACTGTACAGCACTAGCTAACTCGTTTAATTATTCGTAGGATTCATCTAGTCACTAGATGATACACTAGATTCTAGTGTATCTTTTAATTACAGTTACTAACTCGTTGAATTTTTTACTTTGTCAACTTCGCGATGAAGAAGACTTTCTAACCCAATCTAATCTAAACCAGACAAACCAACCACTAGCTCACGCGTACGAGATGAGACCAAATGATTATGAATTTTAGCCGGTGATTATGCAAGGGCAGCTCAGCTTAGTATTAACTCATCTAACTGTTCCCAGGTTCGCAGTCTCGCATCCAGCCTGCTGATCTCGTGGACGTGGCTGAGCAGTTTCCTCCTGTTGCGGTACTACGGCTCTCTCGCCGTGTCCCTCGGTCTCCACGCCACATACTACATATCAGCCTCTATCACACTCGTTGGAGCCGGTAAGAGTTGCTAGCCTGCTGATTTTGTAGGAACAGCTTCTTCCTGTTGCGGTAATACGGCTCTCTAGCCGTGTCTCTCGGTCTTCTCGCCACTTATTTTATCACAGCCTCAATCATACTCGTAAGAGCTGGTAAGAGTTGCTAGCCTGCTATCTTGTGGGAACAGCTTATTCGGTAATACGGCTCTCTAGCTTCGTATTCTCACCGTATTAGTGTTTCTTAGTGTTCTCACCGTATATGATACCTCAGTCTCGTAGGAGCTTGTACGAGCTATACCTATACTGAATTTAAGTTTAATTGGTCCGGTAGTTTTGGAGTGGTTGAGAAATAAACATCTAGCTCATCCAGCTTCATAAACATTTATAATATTCGTCATCAAATTGTAAATGCTCCATAATTTGTATCTGTATCTCTAAGTTCTTTGGTACAATAAAGAGTTCTCAATCATTTATTCATTCATTCATCATCTTTCTGCCCTTATTCGTCGGCACAACAACGTTCTATTCCATTTATTCCATTTGTTTCTATCACCCGTCATCGTCTGTTTTATTCATATTATTTTTATAACATCACAGTCCATTCATCTCTTCTTTGGTTTCCCTGTATTATACCTACATCATTAGTAGGATTACTTATCTATTTACGTTTTCAGGATACATCTTCCTGGCAATACCAGAAACAAAAGGCAAGTCTCAAGAGCAAATCAACAAGAGTCTCGAAGGACCACTAATCGTTGTGTGGAAGGACCAAAGGTGATACCAATAACTTGAAGGAAATCCAAACTGGATTGAGAAAAACCAAGAATTTACGGGTTATATTCCCGCACCCAGACACACAGGTCACAGAATATCCTAGTGCATACCAAACATATTAATGACGCACGTCCCAAGTAACATTATAATCAGAAATCCGATTTTTAAAGTCAATAACAAGCAGATTCCATAATAGTTGTTTTATAAACCGTGTGTCACTAAATTATGATATATATAATTATTTTTTGTTTAAGGGGTGCCACAAAAATACATTTTATATATTTATCTAGAATAGTTAAGATGTTCAATTATTGTATTTAATTATAAGTTAGGTAGATACGAGTATGTATATTAATGTTGATGTGCGAAGAAGTACGTACATTTTTGTATTATTTAGGTTAGTTTCGTTTTGGTTTTGTAAAAACAGAATGGGGGTCTGTTTTTATTACCAGTTAGGTAATTTCATTAGAAACTAAATATTATTTATCTATAAAATAATATTTATTAAATCGTTAACATTGTGCGTAAGGTGTTCAAAGTGTGTGAAACTAATGTCATTTATAAAGGAATTGAATGTTTTATAAACTAGAAATATTTATTACAATTAATAAATGTATTTATCGATACTTGAGGAACCTAATAATATACCCATTCAGATCTTTTGGGTCCCCAACGAGATAATCATTGGACATTTTTCCTAAAGATTAATACTGTGACACTGAATGTGACTAGAGCACGAAAGGAGCCTCATCCTTTTACCTAAATCCTTTCACCACACTGGTTCGAAGGAACTATTGGGAAAAAAAGGTTGCAATGAGTAACACTGTAACTCGATGGTTAGGAAATATAACAGATTTTGGTATCAATCTAACTCCTCAGAAAATAGGAGGAAGAATGGGCATTGCTATCGAGAGTCTGATAGGTAATTTCAACTTAGCTCTCATCGGGGATGTAACTCAGTGGTAGAGTGTCCGCTTCGCATGCGGAAAGTCCTGGGTTCAAATCCCAGCTTCTCCAAATTTTTTTGCAGAATGGATCCCTATTTTACTAGGGAAAATAATTGAAATGCGAATTCTGACTAAACTAAATAAAGTATAGGTACTACTGTTTATATAAAACGTAAGTGTAACTTTATATTTTTCACGGTTTTTTTTGTCAAAGATGAGTTAAACAAAAAAATAAAGTGTACGCACAGTGTGCTATCACATAGGTACAAAATGTTGTTAGTAGGTATATATGTTGTAATATTTTACCTAAATATTTGTATGAGAGGTGATTTAAAAAAATGTTTATCTATCTAGATGTCGAACCAAATCATTGGTACTAAAAAGTGTCAGACAAAATATTTAAGGGTTAATCAGCGCCATCTGTTGAATTTGATGGAAACTAATAATAAGCAGGAATGGCTCGTTGAATGTTGATAATTTTGTATGGATGAATCACAAACAAAAAAACGATGTTGCCACATGACGAAAGTGAAAACTTCATCATGGCGACTCCAGCTGACTTTACCCAATCGAGCGTTATATAGTCGAGCGTGACGGCTAAGTCTCATTCAATACCCACAATATAAAGTGCTCAGCGCGCCTAAAGAAGTTTTCACTTCGGATATTCTAAGGGTGATATAAATTGCTTTGTGTGTCTAATTCAATTGTTTTTGTTCCATCATTGAACTATCCCATTAGTCCATTCATCCCATTAGTAAAAATGTCAAAGTTTCTGAGAAATGGATTTTTATTGCTCAATCACGCCAAAACTTCTGAACCGGTTCAGTTCAAATTCGATATGGGTATAGTTAATTAGCTGAAAAAAACAAGGCTTTTTGTTATCCCGCTTCTTATTCTTATCGTGTCACTAGTCCTTTCGAACCATAGTGGTGAAAGGATTTCAAGTGCGCCTCGAAGAGGCTCTTTTCATGCCCTTGACTCATGTTTTTCGAACTTTTTAAGTTATATGACATGCCGGTTTCCTCACGATGTTTTCCTTCACCGTTAAGCACGTGTTCTAATCCCGCTACCACGCGGGCTACAGTAAGAGGCTGGTAAGAAATATCTATGCACTAGGTTAATAAGCTTAAAGTTTATAAAAATTCGTTCAGCCGTTTAGCCTACAGGACGGTGCATAGAATCAGACAAACATACACGAATTAACATAACTCTCCTTCACAGACTGGTTTAAAATGTAATACTTTTTGCAGTAGGTATTTTATTAAATAGGTAATTAGTTACTCACGATTATAAAGTTGATAACAGATACGCACTTATGCTCGGGATACATGAGGCTAGTTTTTCAAGCCAGGATAGCAAGATAGTGATGGTAAGCTAGCAAGCTAGCAGAGGTCAGCATCTAGCCTCGTGTATCTCGGGCATTAAAGTTATCTAACTTTGTAAACACAAAAGCTTAGATTAGCGTCTAAACATTATATTAGAATATAAATAAATAAACTTATTAAACTAATTTGATACATCTTAATCAATATAATAATTAAATTATGTTATATATTGGTCCGCAACGCAATCATTATGGCTCAATTCATAACGCAAATGTAACAAATGTTTTCTCCCAGCAAATAAATAAAGTTTCTAAATATAGTCCACATAAAAAAGAGATTTCTACATATTAATCCATTACTGTTTCATTCCTATGTTTTCATTATGTTTCATTCCTCTATGTTTTATTTTCAATGTAAACAAGAGAACAGACGAGCTAGGAACTTTCCTAAGTAAGAGATCAGGCCTGCCCCTAACCAGAACACTGCTACATATACACTTTGAATGACTTCAATGCCAGTTGAATCACTGATTTAGTGCTCTTCCACGCTAAAACATTTGATATGCATTCAACCCCGTAACTTCACTAGCTACAGGGCCTTTTAAACTGGAACACGGTAATGCATACTTTAAAGCTTGGCAGAAGAGCAATAAGCACTGAGTTGATATTTATCAGAATCCTGCAGGGGACGCCATTACGCCCTTCAGTCATGGGCTTAACATATTTTTTGGCAAGAGGAAAACTTTGGCTTATAGACTATCCTTTCATAATTTTACGTTCCCTTACACTATATCCTTATAAACCTTATTCTACGTTATCAATCCATCAATATACATAAAAGGCTTGTTTCTGAGTGTCTGACAGACAAACCACTGGACGTAGAGACTTGAAATTCGGAGAGTTTGTTTGTCAAGATGTGTAAGAGCGTACTTATAAAGGAATTTTGTTAATTCGTAACGCAAACGAAGTTCCGGGCATCAGCCAGTCAGGTTATACATATTTCCCTGTCTTCTAATGATCCAGGACGTACAAAGGATCTTCATGAAGGTTTAAATTAATAATAACCCTGCTCCCTCTTTTTTTTTGCTATTTATTTAGTTTGTCTTTTGTCTGGCTACTAATATATCACAATTTTACATTCCTTTGCAATATATCCTCATATAAATGAGCGTCATCGAAACATATTCCCTGTCTTGTGATCGAAGATATGCAGAGGATATTTGTGAAGCTTTAGATTAAAGCCTCCACCAACTCCTTTTTCTTTTACTTAAATTTTTACGAATCAGGATATATTTCCCTGTCTTCTTATAATTCAAGACATACAAAGGATCTTCATGAAGGTTTAGATTAAAACCCTGCTCCACATTTTTTTTACTATTTTTTTTTAGCTTTTCTTGTATGTCTACAATTATATCCCATCACAATTTGACATTCCCTTGCAATATATCCTCGTATAACTTTAGCGTCAGTGGGACATATTCTCCTGTCCTCTGATCCAGCACATACATAGGGTCTTTATGTAGGTTTTGATTATAGCCCTGCTCTACCAACTCCTTTTTCTTTAGCTTGAAAGTCGCTGTCAGGGGCGTCTCCGAGAGAATTCTGATGAAGAGGGGTCTTGAGTAAGCTGGTAGAGAGGATTTTAGACGCTTAGATAGTTGGAGGAGGTCTAACTTCTTTTCGGGGTCAATAATAGCCGCCATGCCCGCTTTGCCTTCGGTGTTGGGTACCTGAAAATAAATGGCGTTTTATTTAACCTGGTACATATAGTATTCATGAGTGTTTTCAACATGCTTACCAATTTTGGGCTTATTTTGATGATTATTCTTCTTATTGTGTCACTAGTTCTTTCGAACCAGTGTGGTGAGAGGATTTCAAGTGCGCCTCGAAGAGGTCTCTTTTGTACACTTTTGATGATATTTTTTTTGGGTTAAAAGAGGTTGTCTCTTTTCCCATTAGAAACTTAAACCCTATATGGGGTAGACTAGCTGAGGAGGGATGAAAAGAGCTAATGATCAGGCTTATGTTCTGCACTTACTGGCACTCCAAATACTACAGCATCCTTCAGCCCGATTAGTGTGCTGATGACACCTTCCACATCTGCAGTAGACACGTTCTCGCCACGCCACCTGAAAATGTTGACAACTCTTGAACATCATAATTTTCATCATTATTTCCATCATTAATAAAATCATCGTTACCGTCATCACTAATCTCATCATTTACAACATTATCATTATCATCGTGCCCATCACCATTAGTGCCATCACATTTAGTTCATACTCCTCACTTCATGATCATTATCATTAATTAATCAAAGCAATGGATTTTTTTTAAGATGTCGAATGCTACCCATCCTGATAGCTGTATGGGACACCAAATTTCCTATTTAATTGGTAGGTGCCTAAGATAGATCGATATATGGATGCTTGCAACTCAATCACGACAAAATTTCCGAACCGACTAAGCCAAAATTTGGTATGAGGAAACTGAAAAACAATACCTTACATCTTTTTATAACAACGATAATCACAGCACACATACAGCTAATGCCCATACCTGAACGTATCTCCAGTCCGATCCTTGAAGTAGAAGTACCCAAAGTGGTCCATAACGAGGATATCTCCGGTGTTGAAGTAACAGTCGCCCTCCTGCTTCACGCTGCGGACGATCTTCTTCTCAGAGTCGGTCTTATCAGCGTAGCCGGCAAACGTGAGGATCGCTTTCTTTGGGTCTATCTTTCCTAGGAGAAGACCTAAAGACAAGAATATAGATTGGAACCCAAGGTGAACTTCGGCTTTTGAAACTGATCACCAGATTGCATCAAAGAGAACAAGCGCCTAAGCAGTGTAGCAACGACTTAAGTGTTGTCATAGGTCGAAATGATCTGTTCAGAGCACCATCGGGCGAGCGCCTAGCTCTTTTTGTCACTTCCAAATTTACATACAAATTCATTATCTTAGTAACAATTGCTAAAAGGCATCTCTCACCTGGTTCATGAGGTCCACATGTGATGCATCTTCCATTGCTGTCCCTAAATATTTCACCAGAGATTTCATCACACCTGCAAAGAGCAAAATAAATTATGTCGAATCAAGAACTGAAAGAACTTTGCTCTAAAAAAGTGGAGAAGGTTCCAAAACTAAAAAACATGAAAAAGCTTAGCCCTTTTTCATGTCGGCTAACTACTGTATGTGTGCTAGGTCTACAGATTAAAAGCATAAAAATAATATAGGTCACTCACTTGACTAGACTTAGTGGATAAATGGAAGACACCAGTCTGCTTAGAAAGCCAATAGCACCAACTTTGGAATCCAAGTTAACTGTAACAAAGTATCTAATCAGAAGAAAGCACTTACAGGCTTTCGAGATAGGTTGCATAACAATTCCAGGATAGGTAACCGTTGGGGACTCAAAATTATTGAGGAAAGCTCCCACGTAATGGCCCGACGCCATCGTTACGGTCCTGGGAAGTTGGTGGATGGAGAAGGCACGAGACCGCTTGACACGGCGTCTGATAGGCAGGCCTATGTCCAGCAGTGGACGTCAAAAGGCGGACATGATGGCGATGAGGCTTTTGTCTTAAAGGGTAAAGCACAGTTCCTCACCAAGATTGCTATTCCCTTCAGTAGCTCCATAGAATTCCAATACCCTGGATATCTTGAAGCGCTGGACGAATTCCTGCCAGATCTGCGCGCGCAGTCCGTTGCCAATAATCACCTTCACGCTGTGCGCCTGGTCGTTAGGCCCGGGGGGTACTGATAGAAGGTAGCGGCAGATCTCGCCTATGTACTGAGCTGCCTGGAAAAAATGTTCAAGATTATTTCTATCCGCAGCCAGGAACGCTTATGTAGGCAGAGAGAGCACTAGACGAGACATAAAAGTTCATTGAATTCCACATACGATTTATAAACTAGGACTTGATACTCGGCTATCATACTCCTTTTTATTTTGGAATAAAAATAATAAATAAAAAAATATTTATTGTAACTACATGTAACAATAAAGATCTCTTCCAGACAAACAGACCAGATGAAGAGTTAACGTTTCCATCGCATCACCTACCCTCCCAAACCCATTTGATTATGCTGATGTTGCTCCTAAGCAAAGCATACCTGCATGTAAACCATGACCAACGTCTTCTTCGGGCAAACTGACTCACAGTGCATCCATATTTAGCAGCATCACTCCAGTAGTTGGACGCTGAGAACTTCTTCCTCAGTACGACGGTGCAGCCCAGCACCACGGACTGGCCTGCCCCCAATACTCCTCCCGCGGTGTGGTGGAGAGGTAGGGGGTCGTAGATCACGTCGGAGGAGGTGAGGCGGCCTGCTGTGTGGACTCCGAGAGGGATGAGTAGGTACCTGGGGTATTAACGGCGATTGTTGGTGGTCTGATTTTACACAGATCTGTGAGTCATTGAAGATAGACAATAACAGACGAGACAGGTTGATATTGTTTTCGTTTCAACCGACTTCAAAAAAGGAGGTGGTTCTCAATTCGATTGAATGTTTTTTTGTTTATGTTTTTTACTTTAGAAGTTTGTTTTTTATTCTTAAACCGATTTGAAAAATTCTTCTTCCAAATCGGTTTAGTTGTTAAGTTTTTATATCAAAATAACTGAAAAATTATATCGTCCAAGTAAACGGAATTGCGTATTTTGCTTCTCTGTGACTTTTCAGTGGTGTTTACGGTCTCTAAAACAGACCAATTGAAGTCGGATGTACTATTTTTGTAAAACCTTATTATTGATTTATTAGTCCTTGACCACCATCTTAACTGATAGTGATTCAATATTATAGTGGTCAGGGAAGACCAAGCGTCTACTTTTGTAGTTCACATTAAGGGGAATCCTCAAATCCGAATTCCATACAAAATGTTTCGGACAAATACTCAAAAAGTACGCCGCATTATAGTAATTTCTTCACACTATTCGTTTCGTCCATGTTTTTTGATTTCGTCAACAAAAAAAGTGAAAGGTTTCATACCTTAATTTAGATTTTATACGTGTTTTTAAGTTATAGGTATATGCAAAAAGGTGAAAAGGGTGTTCGAAAACGCACTTAGGATAATCATTTAGGCTCTATAACGACTCTACCAATATCTCTACTTACCGAATGTTAGTAATAATGGCCGCCTTTGGAAGCCCTGTAGTCCCACTCGTATAAATATACAAAAGCGTATCTCTGGGGTTGGATTGCACCACTTCTGTGAACGGTCCTGACGTCATTTCCTTCAGCTCTGACGAGAGGGGTATGGTGTCCTGGAGAAGTGTTGAACTCTCCCGTTCTGGCGAGTTGAATTGAAAGAGGGGGATATCTGGAACCTCTCTCTGGATCTCTTTTATTGCTGAAATAGAAGTTGGAAAATAACAGTCAGGCTTTAGGAGTTTCTCATTGTTGTCCACTATGTCATTATCATCAAATAAGTCTTGCTTCGAAAGGTTCCAAGTAGTAAATGCAAGAAAATTTGGCTAGTCGATAAGGCACAATAATGATGTATCCATATTTCTCTCAATCAGTCTCAATAATTCAATTGTGATAAGTTACTTTGGTCATACAGCCCAAAGGCAACCTGACAATCTCAAAAAATTGGTTGTAGTGGGCAAAATTTAAGGGAAAAGACCACGTTGCTGAGCCCCGCTGGTCCGATTAAGTCAAGTCTTTCACGGGACTCCCTGTCTCTGCCAGCCTGAGACATGCAGAAGACAGACAAGCATGGATGCAGCTAGTCAATCGAGCCTCTCAAGACTTTCAAGACGAGCACGACCTTCAGTAATGAAGAACACGATGAAAAAGAAGATAATGTCTCCATGAAGAGGGCAATGAACTTATATCATTTATACGCTTGTAGCCTTGAAGTCAATATCACTAAGCCTCAATGACGCAACTATAGGTACACCACCAATTTTTAAATACCAAAAAAAAAAAAATGGGCAATGCAGACGGGGTACTACGTTGCATCTGTGCAGTCGGAATTTTGGATTTCTACAAAATGGCAGAGTGACAGCGTAGCGAGTGCGGCGCCGAGGTTTTGCAAGCTGGCTCGAGCTAGGTACCTAGGTTTGCCAAACGATGAATTAAACTTAAATTATTAACAATTAAAGGTACCGCCTGACGCAACTACATAGGAAAACGACTAACGGTAACAGTTATACAATTCTAATCAAATTAATTTTGACAAAAATTCGACTTCATTTTTTCAAGTTTTTTTGCCGTGTATGTGTTCAGTAACGGCAACTGACGATGCGTATTTTTTTTATGGTGATTAAAAATTGACCGTATATAACACCATCACTTACCATCGGTCATCTCATCTCCAAACACAACCGCCTTACACCCGGCAATCTTCAGCGCATGAGCCAACTGAGCGCCCCTCAGGTTGGTGTTAACTAGTGCAGTGGTGACCCTCAACTTGGCCAGCCCGAGCCAGATGAAGGTGTATTCGGGAGATGTCTCCATGAAGAGAGCGATGACCTCTCCGCTTTTGAAGCCTTGACGTTTGAAGTACCAGGCTATGCGGTTGCTGATTTCATCTCCCTGAGGAACATAATGGTGGAAAATCAAATAGGTAGGTATTATATAAAAGGCTAAGTCCTGACTGACTGAATGTCTGACAACGCACAGGCCATACCACCAGCCGTAGAGACTTGAAATTGCGAGGGTATATTCGTCAAAACAAGTAAATGAAGTTGCGGGTGTCAACTAGGAGGTTATATTTAGCTTAGTTCATTGTCAAAATTTAGTTATTTTCCATTAAACCTTGAGTATGGAATTTTAAAGGAAAAATTTCTTCCAGATTCCAGATTAATGTTTCTATTGCTTAAACCATATCCTAAATCATATAACCATACAATTGTCAGTCAGCTTCATCATTGTTATCCTGATCAGAATCACCCACTGCTAGATAAAAAACCTCATTTTTTGTGCCAGCCCTGTCGCTCATGTTCAGACGCCCAAGAGCGACAGGGCTGGCATAAAAAGTCTCTAGTCAATCGGCTTGATAAAAGTTTTATGCCACAAAGATTACCTGTGTAAAGCTGAGCGACCTATCGCCCATGATGAACGCCTTCTTGTCTCCGAACTCTTCCACCACCTGAGCCCAGCGGCTGACGACGGAAGTGCCGCGGCGCTCCCACACCCAGATCCGGAACATGGTGGCGAGCAGGACTCGCAGACCACTGGACATTCAACACAATGATACTCAGCATTTTCAACCGACTTCAAAAAAGGAAGTTCTTGATTCGTTTGTTGGTGACCAATCATATATTATTCCACTTTGCCCTAAAGTAAAGAATAGTCAATATTATGTACCATACCTAAGTGCCATACTACACGAGCGGTTCTCCCGCCGCGGGAATCCGCTACTGAACCGCACTAGACACAATTAATATGGAAGTTGTATGCTGCATACATAGACAAAAAAAAAAACGATTATCTTCAAGGCTGCATACTACACTGCGCGGTTTCCCATCGCGGTTCACTCCATATAAAATGTGTCTAGTGCGGTTCAGAAGCGGATTCCCGCGGCGGGAGAACCGCCCGTGTAGTATGGCACCAAAGCATAATGATCGCTGCAGTGCACGAAAGGAGCCTCTTCGAGGCGCACTTGAAATCCTTTTACCACATTGGTTCGAACTAGTGGCACGATATTTTTTTTTTTTCGCTTACTTGATATAATTTATTGTTTTGTTATATGGGGAAGTGGCATACGACGGACATAACGACACATAACAATTTCAGATGAACCTATTTTCTTGTTTCATACTTTTAGAGCGTGGTTTTTTAGGTCTACTGTATTTGAAAGGTAACTTTCAGATTAGTTTCATTGAAATTTCGTTAAAATCATAGGTAGATTAGTTTTCTAGGTCGATCACCGAGCATTGAAATATCCTAATTTCGATTGGAGTAATAAATTAAATTGTTAAATTTTAAATGCTCTGCCAAACCGTGCGCCAATGTGCGCAGTTGCCACAAGTGCTACAAATCAGACCACACTCTGGGGCATCGGTCCAAGGTCCGGCAAATTGTTGACACTCCACAATAGACGTCGCGTCCGGCCTTTCAATGGAGGCTATCAATTTCATCGTACTATGCGATTATCCAATCTACCAGGAGTTACGAGTACCTTCGTATCTAGAAGGTTTTGATAGGGTCCGTTTGAAACAAAAAACATCTAGAACCAATCAGTTTACATCAAACTTTTTGTCGTCATCTTATCGTGTCACTAGTTCCTTCGAACCAGTGTGGTGAAAGGATTTCAAGTGCGCCTCGAAGAGGCTCCTTTCGTGCACTCGACACATGTTTTCGGACTTTAGGTTCTACGGCATTCCGGTTTCCTCACGATGTTTTCCTTCACCGTTGCGAGAACGTGGGATGCGCATACATAGATTTTTTCGACCGATAAAACCCATTTACGCATGAATGCCACCGGGATTCGAACCCGCGACCATCAGATCGCAAGGTAAGGGCCTCATCCACTCGGCTACCACGTCCTCGTCCTCGTCCTTTTTGACGTGACTTCGTCTAATAAATCGATGAACGCCGCCGCGCCGGCTGCATGCACGAAAATATTGACGTCATTATCCGGTAACGCTCATTGTCCCGTTACGTTGGTAGTCGGTAGACGTTAAACTATCGTCCGTAAACCAACTTTACAGACAACCAATTTTTGATTTGTTTTTTTATGGTCGCTTTTTGACCTTTCGTTACTTGCCTCGTCAGTTCGTTAATGTGAGACTTTTTTTTTTTTTGGTATAGCCATGTTACGTGATAAAAGCATGTAATATTTCAGTACAAAACACTTCAATAAACTAACTTTACAACTGGTACAATCATCCAATGAGGTAACACCTCGCTGAAGACGTCAGCTGATGAACGCGTCCTCAATCTACGCCTCGACTCCACTTGAATGACCTCGCACTTTCGAAGATGTTGTGTTTTTTCAACTGACTTTCCTTTCAGAGGCGTTTACGGTCACAATAACAGTCCAATTGAAATCGGTTGTGTGTTTCTTGTAAAACCTTAATTTAATTTAGCGAAAAAAAAACTGCTTCGAATTTCGAAATCCATTTTCTGTTAAAATTGAATTGGATTTTCTAATCGTTTAGCTCTTTACTGTTGAGAAGTCTCCTACAGGATTTCGCAGTAGAGTTTTTTTTTTTTAACTTCAATAGCCTTAGGTTTGGGTAGGTTTTCGTGTCTTTGAGAAACATTTCGTAAGTCATTTTCCCATGACCAAATGATCTTTTTTTTAAATGTAATTAATTATTTTACTTGAATAAAATATAGGTATGTAACACTTTATATTTTTTTTTAAGGATTTTTGTATGTACCTAACTCATCAATTATTTATTTATAAAAAATGTTAATGAAAAAACCTCACTTGTTAAATATAGTTTGAAAGCTATCGCTACATTTTTACGATTTACGAAGGATTCTATAAACAGTAAATACTGGACTTTGCTATAAAGGTATCTAGAGATTGACAAAGAAACTTTGGTCCTGGGAAAGGATTACACTTTTCTGCCGTAAGTATACCATAAGATAATTGATTGATTCAGGCGTTACTTTGCGGAAATCCATAAATATCAACAAATTATATAAATATATTTAGTAATAAATCCGCTTGATTTCTAAACAAAGGTCTTAAGGTACGAGACTCTCGTTTCGAACTTCGGCGAGTCCACACCTCCTGATGATGCCTCATGTAGAGGCGAAACACGTGTCGTATCTTTAAACTTTGGTTTTCTGTTCATTGACTCTCTGGTTTATAATATAGTAATATGTACTAAAGTTCTAAACTAAAGTTAAGTTAATTAAGACCTTTGTTTAGAAATCAAGCGGATTTATTACTAAATATATTTATATAATTTGTTGGTAAGTATACCAGTATAACCAACATTATTTGAAAGATCTCTAACAAATGAAATAAAAGTGTGGATATACGAAACTAAGTGACCTATGGCCGGTGTTAATGTTGTTTCCGATACTTGAGACTTCAGCGGTTAGAGATACAAGTACTTTTACAAATTCAGGCCACGTTTACAATGGTATATTTCAGATTTCATTATTTTAATTCATTAATATAACAAAGACCGCTTTACAAGGCAAGTCAAAGAAACACATTATTAATGGCGTAAATATGTTTTTCGGGACAAGATTACACTCGTTAGACCGGGGACCATAATAGCGTAGATCTTTAGCAAGGTACGTAAAAAAGTGAATTCCTACGAGACTGATTAACCTATGGCCGGCGATACTGGTTTCCGATACGAGTACGTACATCAATATAATTCAGGTCAAGTTTACAATGTACTATGTTTTTCGAGACAAGATTACACTCCTCCATCGTAAGGAACAGGGACCAACATCGTAAGGAACACGTTTACAATGGAACATGTTTATCGGGACAAGATTACACTCGTCCATTGTAAGGAACAGGGACCAACATAGCGTAGATCTCTTGTAGGGTACGTGAATGAGTGTATACGAGGCTGAGTGACCTATGGCCGGCGAGAACGTAGTTGTGAGCGGTTCAGCGGCTAGAGATACGAGTACATAAATATAATTCGGGCCACGTTTACAATGGACTATGTTTTTCGGGACAAGATTACACTCGTACATCGTAAGGAACAGGGACCAACACAGCGTAGATCTCTTGCAGGGTACGTAGATGTGTGAATACGAGTCTGAGTGACCTATGGCCGGTGATAAAGTGGGTTCCGATACCTGAGGCTTCTGCGATTAGAGGTGCATGTGTAAAGTTGTAAATAAGATAAGTACTTATTGTAAGAATTGTTTATTTAAGGGTATTTTCCCACATTTTTTCTCACCTCTACTATTTTAAGATAAGAACAATTTGAATGCATGATAAAATTAAAATTAATCTGAATGAATATATGGTAACGTACGATTTGTATTATAATAACTGGAGAGCATTAATTACTGAGAAATGAATTAAAGAATCTATATTTATCTAAAACTTACCTCAGATAATTAGGGCTAATTCTGTTATGTGTTTTAACCCAATTTTAGTTAAGTTTAAGCTACAAATGGTTTGATTATTTATAACTAGTATAATAAAAACCATTTGTAGCACAATCGGTTTAGAAGTTTAAGCGTGGGTATATATAAAACTGGGAATAAAAGGGTATATCTGTACCAATTTTGCTAAAAGGGGGACAAATGAAAAAGTTATATTTGTCACTAATAGGGGGATAGGCAAAACTATTTATTCCTGCCTGTATTCCAATTAAACAAGAAACATTTAATTACATAAATGTGTATGTACACAATGGTTCGCAATGGTAAAATTACATTAATTTTGAGTCATCAGTTACCATCATGCAATGTAAAGGATCAAATAAACTTCATTAACCTGATAAAAAATCGATTTTATCGCGAGTATTTTTGAGAATATTCTACATAATTTGTGGAAGGAATTGATATTATTAATATGATCATAAATACTCACCTTTTGGACCTGTTGCTAGATGGTCCCATACACGATTTAATTTTTTTTTATTGGGACAACAAACAGCTGCAATATACATTTCACTTAACAGTTATAACATCTTAAGCATATTAATTATATTTCAGCCCACTACGTTATCCACAGAGTTTTAAGAAAATTATTTACTTATGAATACCACTAGAGGGTCGGTAGGTATTATCTATAAGGTGAGCAGCTTCTATCAGTGTTGTAACAATAGTACCTCCTAAACGGTGAAGGAAAACATCTTGAGAAAATCGGTTTGTCATAGACCCCAAAAAGTTAACAAGATTAACAATAGTAATTTACAAATGTCGTTATCCATATTCTTAAAGAGAATGCAACCAAATTTACATACTACTACTTATAAATTTTTATGGGTTACTGTCTTTTAGACATTTTAGCACTTCCTTCCTAAACCTCCACCTGGAACTTGAACGATGGCCCCTTACACGAATGCACAAGGAAAACCGCTGTCAGAGACGAATGACGCAGGATTGTGAAGCGTGTCACAACCCCCACCATGACAACCACGACCACTCTGCCAAGCGTGTAACGAACAAGAAGAAGAAATACTCACAGCATATCCCGACTATGAGTCTTCTTCCATATATAGATCCACTGGTACCGGTCACCAGTCATCAGGTACGCAGCCAAGGCCCCCACGGCCGCTACAAGTGGAGGCCACCTTATCAGCATACATCCCAGACCCGCGGAGACCACGCCAATCGCAATGAGGATCAGGGATCTCTGCTTCTCAGCCTCCTCGAAGCGAACTCCTGGCTTTTCTGGCATCCTGGTCACTTGCTGGACATAGCTTTTGGTCCTGGAATTTAATATTCAAGGTTTTACAAAAGTATACTACAATCGAATTCAATTGGACTGTTTTAGTGACCGTAAACACTACTGAATAGTCACATGGAAGTGAAATACGCAATTTCGTTTACATGAATGACGTCATTTATTCTGTTATTTTAATTTCAAAACAAAAGTACTGTAAGGATTTTTATGAAATTTCTATGGGTCCAATCTGGAAGTATATTTACAAACAAAAATATATTTTTGTTTGTAAATATACTTCCAGATTGGACCGGTTCAAATCGGTTTATAAAAAACAAAGTTCTAAGTTAACAAACAAAAATGAGTAAAAAAAAATCAACTAAATTGAGACCCTCTTTTTTGAAGTCGATTGAAAATGATAGCTTTCATGTACTGCGCTGCACAGACATGCATACACAGCTTTCACATTTACATTACTCTTAATTTTACAAAGAAAAGTGCACGCAAGCATTTTCAAATCAATGTAGTTAGATTTTGAGTCAGACGAAGAATGTCTTTGCAAAATTAAGAGTGTAATATAGTTCATAGTTCATAGTTTTTTTATTGGCAACTATTTGTTACAAGTCATTTCCAAAAATAATATATAATAGCACATATATGCAGTTGCACACAGTAAAAACAATAATTAAATTAATAAAAAATATAAATGTAAAGGCTTGGGATATTATGTCTGTGCAGCAGACTGTACTTTACTTTTAGCTTTCTTTAGTTCTACAACCCTTTGTGAGTCCTGGCCACTTCTACAATGGACTGCCACTCGCTAAGAACCTTCCTTCTTCAAGTAGTAAGCTTGTTAAGGCTTTTTAGTAGGTAGCTTGCATGAATTGTTTAAAATGACCGTTGAGGTCAATTATAAGACCAGTCGTCACCATCATCAGAATAATCATAATATTATGAAAATCATCATCATGAACCTATAAGCAAAAAGGTAAGATCGAAGAAATCTGTGTATGCATCCCACGTTCTCGCAACGGTGAAGGAAAACATCGTGAGGAAACCGGCATGTCGTATAACCAAAAGTTCGAAAACATGTGTCGAGTGCACGAAAGGAGCCTCTTCGAGGCGCACTTGAAATCCTTTCACCACACTGGTTTGAAGGAACTAGTGACACGATAAGACGAAGACCTATAAGCAGTCCACTGCTGGACGTAGGTATCTCCCAAGGTGCGCCACTGAGCCCAATCTTCGGCTCTTTTCATCCACCTTCTGCCAGCTATAGCACGGGCTATAGCGCGCATATCATCGCTCCATCTGGCCAAAGGTCGTCCTACACTACGCTCCAAATCATAATTAGGTACTTTGTATTCAGGTAATTTTAGTCAAACTATGATCTATTTATGGTCACAGTAGGTATTATTATTTGCAAGGTAGGTTTGGGTAGAGATAGTATTGGCATATTATTAAGTAATTTACTAGTCAAAAATTGGAGAAAAATAACATAAATTCCGACTGATATTTTAGTCTAGTCACAGTTACAAACCGTTCATTAAAATAAAAACTTTTTTTTGTCATTAGCCCAACAATTGGAGGTTTGCCAATATTCGACTGCCAAATTTACTATAACTTATTTTTTCTCGTACAAATGAAAATTAGGCAAAAACTCCATGCTACATTCACAAAATAAATATATCAGCATACAATTTGATTTAATTTAACTCATACATTAGGTAAGTACTCCATTTTGACATTTATTTGTATTTTTTAAGTTCCATTTTTACATTTATTATAGAGTATTTTACGTGTATTAAGGATGATTTCTCTGAGAATGAATGAATTATTAGCTAAAAATAATAAAAAATACAAACTTTACAAATAACCAAATCACAGACACAAGATATAAACAAAACAGTTATTTATTTAGCACACGATATCAATGACCAATAACCGTGACCGGCCGAGCCAACGGTCGCACGGTTTACACTGATACCGGTCTGCGCTGGAGTGTGGTACTACACTATATTCAGTATGTATGGCTTAGTGAAGCACTCAACCCATGAATAAATAGCTGTTATCTAATAGGGCGATAATGCTACTTCCATGGTAACACTGTTTGTACCAGTCTGCGCTGGAGTGTGGTACTACACTATATTCGGTCTGTATGGCTTAGTGAAGCACTCAACCCATGAATAAATAGCTGTTATCTAATAGGGCGATAATGCTACTTCAATGGTAACACTGTTTGTACCGGTCTGCGCTGGAGTGTGCGACTACAACTGCGTGTGTGAAACTCAATCCATGAATAAATAGCTGTTATCTGATAGCGTTGTTCTTAACGATGATGCTTCTTCCATAGCACTCAACCCATGAACAAATAGCTGTTATCTGATAGCTTTGTTAAAACAAAGTAAACGTTGATGCTATAAATGTGCATTGTTTTTTATTTAATTTAGAAAACTGAAATATAGTTTCATTTTGATTTTCTACCTGATGGCTTTATTTAATTTTGATTATAGTTCAACAACCAATAAATGCTGCAACAGCATATAAAAATTAAAAGCGTCTTCAAATAAATAATAACGGTTCAACTCAACTCAAAACAACTCTTATATCTCAATTTATCTAGTAACCGTTATAATTTAAACTTTTTAAAACATGGGATCAGTATTATCTAGGTTACTTATTATAGGGGTTCTAAAACATTTTTATATATCCGTCTACCATATAAATATTATGTAGGTAAACAAACATACATGGTATGGGCCAAAGCATTCTGACAACCGTTATTCTTTGCATTGAGGCATGGAAATGATTGCTACTTTTAATTCATTATTCTACCAACCGAGACGGCGGCGCCAGATGGCGATTTCATAAGTATGATTTTTGGAAAACTATTAACGGGTGCAAAGTATAAGAACTTTTATCATATGATTTTTCACACGCTACTCATGATTTGTTCCATGCCTAGTGGCCATTCAACGTTAAAACTATACAACACTAGTATATATAGTTTATAGGACTAACGTCCTTTCATTTGTGCAGGACGAGTTACGTTAAATGCAGACTATACGTAGAATAGTAGGTATATAATATGAGTGAGTGTCTTAAATAATATTTGAGGACATCATTGGTTGAGTGGCAAGTGTGTTGGATTGCTATCCTGGTGTCGCAGGTTCGATTCCCGCTTCAGCACAAATATTTGTGTGATGAACATCGATATTTGTCCGGTTACACTGGGTGTCTACTTATATAAGTATTATAACTGTTATTTGGTTTCCATAGAACAAGCTCTGCTTAATTTGGAGCCAAATGGCGTTGTGTGATGTCCAAAATATAAAATAAAAATTCGTTGTCTGTAAAGTTGCTTTACGGACGATAGTTAAACGTGACAATGAGCGTTACCGGACAATGGCAGCGTTACCGAACAATGACGTCAACGTTTTCGTGCATGCAGCCGGCGTTCATCGATTTATTAGACGTAGTTTATTATAACTTTGAACTATTACGGGTTTACATTTTTGACGACATTAGCATAAATAAGTATAATCAGCCTATAGCACATGACTAATACTTACGAGTAATTAGGACTAAATACTTTATGATAAGTACTCGTAAAGTGGTAAAACACTTGCGCAAATACTAATCAAGGAATGTGGAATTTATCGAAAATAATTTTCTCATTATGTTACTTGTATGAAAAGTGGTTAAAATATACATATCTACGTTAGGATAAATACATTTAAGATGTAATCTCTATTTACATTTGCTTTATATTACATGAGCCAACATCAACAAAGCAAAAACATGTCATCAGTCATCATAAAAATCGTAAAGTCGAATACGGATAAATAATCTAACGAGGTCACTGGGCTTGAGTCGATGGGAATAGAATACCACTCTTATTTGATTTGATGAAAAAATAAATATCTAGTTCCTGATTCAAGATAATACAATTATGGGCATGATATTATGGTTATATGCACGGTACTCATTTTTCAAACGCCTGATCGAAATACAATGCTCGCTGATATCATTGCCTCACTAATAATTGCAGGCGTAAAATCACGTAATTTTTATATTTTTTAATTTAGCTAATATAAACAATTCACAGATATTATCGTCTTACCCTTGCAAATATAAATTTCAACAGCATGAAATAAAAAATAGAATTGATTTAAATTGATTTTTTATTTATTAGAAGGCAAGTGTTTTTGTATGCGCAGTATTTTATTTGTGTGGTAAAAGGTAGTCAAGGGTACTCGTAAGACGTAAGTAAGAGATCATTGTGTCATTCTTATCTCATTTGTACGTGTAACTACATTATTTATGTACAATTACATTGCATATTGTTTATTTAAAGTAGGGAAGATAAATCAAAAACAATAGTGCCACGATCAGTGATACAATAAAATTATCTAATAATGTGGGCTACAATTACAAACAAATGCATAGCGTGAATTAGAATAAAATTGACGAAATGGTGGTCATTGGGAATCACGTCTGTCCATTCAAAAATAAATTAAGGTAATTAAGAAAAGTATGGGGAGAGACCTTTTTTTTTTTTTTTTATCGATGGGAAAATACATTTACGCTACCCTCCGCCTGGGGAGAGCTGGAGGGTATGTCGGACTCACCGCCAGAAGGCAGAATACCGACTAAAAACCCATCGTGTTCCCGTCACAATCGCCTTGGTAACAGGTCGCGGGAACCCGTTTGGAATCTTCCGCGGCCTGTCGGCAAGCGTCCGCTGTGGCGGACCTCCTCTTGTCCCCCAAGGAGGAGGGAAGGATGTCCTGGAGAAAAGGACATCCTTCGTCTGAGGTGATCTGTGCAATACAAGGATGGGTTCCCCAACCCATACCCTGTAGACCACCTCAGCTGTGGGATATTATTATTATTTATTATTCAGCCATCTGTGTCCCACTGCAGGGCAAAGGCCTCCCTCCTCTCCTTCCACTCCTTGCGGCCAAGGGCGTCGCTGGTCCATGTTGGCAGGTATCCGTCCAACTCGTCCCGCCATCTCCTTCTGGGCCTTCCACGTCGTCGCTTCGCGTTTGGTGGGCTCCACTCCGTAGTGGTTTTTGCCCACAAGTCGCTGGACATGCGACAAACGTGTCCGGCCCAGTCCCACATATTATTATTATTAGAAAACCCCACCATATTATTATTCCCACCATATTATTATTAGAAAATAATAAAAACTAAACAATTTTTTTATTAAAAACAGTATTTTTACCAACTTAATAGTGGATCAACTAGGTATAATACGTCACAAGTTTCTACCAAAAAAATTACTATTAACTAAAGAATTTCAAATTAAAAATTTGCGATGTATTATCATCTTTATTAATTGGATCTTTTAACTGGTAAGTAACATTCCGGCAGAATACCTGGCACTGTGTTGGTCCCAGACGTAAAATCCTGCAGAGGAGTTTTTGAGGCGTGTTCTAACAAAGTCAATGCTCTCGGTTGCAAGGGCAGATGTCAGAGAATCGTAATGTGCCACACAAAACCAAATATTTTTTTATTGAAGTCACTATATCTTCTACCGCGACTTCGTTTATCTTTGACGAATTTATACCTAACTTCATCCACCCCCGATCAGAACCATAACTACCTTGATATAATGCTGAAAATCCTGTTATACAATGTTGGTTATATCTGAGGATGCCACATGGAGTGTGTGGAAGCAAAGGATATAATAATAATAAGACGACACGGATGAACGTGTGTTGAAAATGTAAGTGTGTTGGACTGCCACGCCGGTGTCGCGGGTTCGATTCCCGTATCAGGACAAACATTTGTGTAATGAATATAAGCTCTGCTTGTTTGCGCACAAACATATACGGAGTGCTGATCCTCGGCACCCCGCAACCCGCCCCCGAGGGGTCATTTGGCTCCACACGATCTAAGAAGCGCACGTCTCATTTGTGTTCTTATTTTAAAAGTAATTGTAATTCTGCATTTACCTACATTAAAAATATTGTCTACCAAACAAAAGGCTTTCATTGGTGCAAGCAAGCCCCCGCGTAGACACTGCTTAGTTTGGGGCTAGAAGGCGTTGTGTGAATTGTTCAAAATATTTATTATTTAATATAATTACTAATAATAATAGCGATTTATTTCATGGAACTTAATATTACAGAAATGCAATAGACACATAGATTTATACCTTACAGACTAACATATCAACATACAATAAAGTACAAAACCTCCTCCTCCTTGCGTCGATATCCTCACTCCTGAGGGTCGTGACCTTTACGAAGGACTTTTGTGTGGATGATGTGTCTCCATCGGGATCTGTCTTCTGCAGAGCGAATGGCGTCGCCTACGCTGGACTCCAGCGTAGAGCGGATTTGGTCGCTCCAACGCAGTGGGCTCCGCCCCCGTGGCCGTTTTCCTTCCACCTTGCCAGTTACAACCAGTTTTTCTAAGTTGTTGCTGTCTTTTCTGGCTATGTGTCCGAAGAACTCCAGGATTCTGCGAAGACAGATGGTCGAAAGTCTGGTCTTTATGTCGAGCTCCTTCAGAATGGATGCGTTGGTGCGGTAAGCTGTCCATGGGATTCGGAGCAGTTTTCGCCAGCACCACATTTCAAAACAAAAAAAGTACAAAACATATCAAACAAAACGAAATACAAAGTATAGACTAAAACATTTCGTGAGGTTGTAGTAACCAATAATTCACCGCTCCACTTTTTTTTAATATATAGTCTGTTAATATAAATCTTCAAAAAAGTATAAACGCGAGCGAGATAGCGGCGCGCGAAATTCTGGGCCTTATGATGTTCTATGCTTCCGGTGGTTTTGGCTCTAGAATGAAACGGCCAGTCAAGACGTGTTCTTTTATATGTATAGATAATGTTGACAGGTCTATTTACAGATGTTTGATTTCACTATCAAATAATTTATAATGAATTTTATTAGTGAGGTGTGTATATGTATACTTATGTAATTTATCTAGGGTTAAATAAAAAGGTTGTAATAAATGATTCAAATTAGAATACCTTATAAAAAACTTTTAATATGTAATTTCTTATACAAAAAAAACTACCTACCAATCAAAGGTTATAAGTATCTTACTTTACTGTTAATTTCAATACTTCTTAGATTTTTTTATTAAAAGAGTATTACACAAATACTACTAGCTGACGCCCGCAATTTTTTTTCTTTGAAATTTTTCAAAATTCATTTATCTTTCACTTTCAACTCTTGACGAACACACCCTTCAGATTTCAAGTGTCTAGGTTAAGTGGTTTGGCCTGTGCGTTGTCTGTCAGTAAGCCAGTTAGGTCCAAGCCTTATAGATATAATATTATTATTGTAAGCCTGCATCGTCCCACTGTAGGGATCCCTTCCTTCTTTCCACTCTTTTCTGAGATAAAAAAGTTGCCTTTGAACTTTTTTATCTCTGTAGATATAATATATAAACATAAAAAGAAGTAAATTGTGATCGGATAATAGAACAATCTGCTTCACAGATCACTAACCGATACTGAAAAATCTTGAAAAGATAAAGAACTTTGCCTGTATTAATTGAAAACATGCGTTGATAAGAAACTTTACGTTTTGGGGTTTCCTTGCAAATTTTAAATTAAGAGAAAAAAAATTGTTACTTTTTCCAAATATTTTTCAAGAGTTACTGGTATTTTGATATTTGATTGCTCTCTCTAAATAATAAATCTGATTTGAATTACACAAGGTAAAAAACATAAATTAGATGATTTAAGATACTCTACTGGACCCATAACCTAAATGAATCTCGCGAACGATAACGCAAATAGCAACATTTTATCTCTTAAAAAAACATTTGAACAAGGATTCAGACGAAATCCCTTTCATTGTTCATGAAACTTTATGTAATGTTGAATTGACGAAAACTCGCGTAATAGACATCAGTTCAAAATTTCAGTTCACAACTAGTGCGTCTTTAGGTAAAAAAATTGGTAAAATGAAGGGAAGACTTTTTCAGTTGCAAGTTGCGTTGGCAAGTAAGTTTTCAGTTGGATTTCGAGCTGAAATGTTATTGGATTTTATTCGTGCGTATAAAGTTACCTTTTTATATTGAGATCCATTATCAAGAAAGACGCTATATTCTCTTAGCCTTGGATTTTTTCTAATTTATTTATTTATTAGGTACCTATTAACTGAAATGAAAGCTGAAACTTCCAAAGTTTGATTTTTACACTAAATATATATTTTTTAGTAATACTTTCATGCCCTGATTTTTTGACATATATTTATGGAACAATAGCCCAAAATGATGTCTGAACGTGTTCTGGTTTTCTGTGTTGTTCGTGGGGAGACATCTCAGTCGCTGGCTGCATTACTATAATTAGTAAAATGTTTAGAACGTCACAAATAAAACTTTACAGTTTGTACTTTTGTTACCATATCCATTTTTTTATAAGTTTGGTGCCACCCAAGCATGCTCCATTCCCGACCTTTTTTTTAAGCCAGCTTCGGGCAGACATGCATGGGTTCACTGAACGTGTGGCCTTCCTACACATCGAGCATCTACGCTTCGAATGCCACCACTCCGCTATCAGAGCCTATGACCCAAGCAGAAGACTCCTTGCTGGGCAGTCTGCCATCTCTGGGGGCCATGGTTGGCACGGCGATAACAGGCATTCTCATTGACAAGTTAGGCAGAAGAAATGGAGGCGTGATTCTTGCACTTCCGTTTGCGGTAAGCGTGATATCATCGTGGTTTGCCGCTCAAGAACAAGCGGTTTTATCTTCCAGCAAATTGCTGTTGTGCAAGATGCAGCAGAATGGGTTTACCTTTATAAAACATCCCTTGTTAGACACCGTCTTAATAGTTACAATTAACCTTAATAGTTACAATTAATTTAACCGTTACAATCAAATAACTATATCGTCTTAATAGGCCCCACAGTACCAGGTATTTTACCATCAAGCAGATCAGAGCAGGACATCAGGGGAATGCTTTGCTCGTCTCGTGACCTGTTTACTTAAAAAGTATTTAAAGGAAATTTTTGTCTAGCAGACTTGGAGGTTTAAAATCCACAGGTGGTGATAGCCAAATCTAATGCGACGGGTAATCATAATTAAGTCATTTGTATCTTCCAGATATCTTGGGCCATGATCAGCGTCACAACTTCCATAAAAGTAGTGCTAGCAGCGAGGTTCCTCAGCGGACTAGCGGGTGGGGCCTACCTGGTGTACGCGCCCATATTTATATCAGAGGTTGCCGAAGACTCCTTCAGAGGAACATTAGCTTCAGGTATATGTTCAGATAAGGACCCCACTATGATCAGATCACTTTTGTCCAATGCTGCACGTAGACTATTACGCGCGGTATCCAGTTTTCTCCGCCTTTCATCAACGTAGGTCATCGTTCCTCCTGGCTGGGGGTAACCTTACACTATTTTGGCCGTTACGCGGTCTTAATCAAGAGTCCACCTGCTCCAGCAGTAGTCGGTTCTTCAGCAAATACAGCCAACCCACTGCCACTTCAGCATACTTCTTCTTTATTTATCTGTCACTACTATTTTTAGGCTTCTTATAATCTACGAGCAAAAGATATATAATATTTTGGACAGCTGTCACTGTTTTTTAGATGTTTTCTTTGTACTATGGAACATAAATCATATGGGATCGTGCTAACTAAGAAACCATCTATTTTCAGGTCCTGTTCTCCTGTACGTCTCTGGAGCCCTCATTTCTTACCTCTTCGGCTGGTTCTTCTCGTATCGAACCATCGTCTGGTGCAACCTAGTGCTCGGAGTCGGCTGCGCGCTGTTCATCGCCTCAGTGAAGGAAAGCCCAGTGTATCTGCTGAGACAAAAGAGAGACGAAGTACGAAATAATGCTTAAGTTGGATTTTCAAAGTATTGATTGCGAAAGATTCATTTAATCCATTTCTTCCAGGATGCAAGAGAATCAATTGCTCACTATAGAGGATTGTCCTCATCATCCAAAATTGTCCTGGACGAGTTCTCAAGACTGAAACAACAGATCAACCCTGCAGTAGAGCTTATCTTGGTCACAGAAGGTACATACCCTTCCTTAAGTGTAGTAGTGGCCGTACCTGGTAATGGAGTCTTGGAGACCTTAGTTGCCTCGTTTGACTTCTTGGAGATCAAATTGTCTGATGAACAAAAATCCATTTTATATATTCTAGCTAGGAATAAATATCATTTCATTTCATTTTATTTCATTTCATTTACTGCCCGCGGCTTCTCCCGCGTGATATCGAGATAAAAAGTGTCTATGTCCTTTTTCAACTCATAATCTATAACCATACCTAATTATTATAGAATCAGCTTAGTAGTTTTGGCGTGATTAAGAAATATCAGGATGCATCTATCCATTAATTCTTAGATTTTTTTAATAATATTATCGTGGGACTTATTGACAACCCGCAACTTCGTTTGCGTTGCGAATTAACAAATTCCTTCTCTCTCTCCTCTCTTCTTACATGTGCTTGCATTATTCACGAAAATACTCTCGGAATTTCAAGTTTCTACGTCCAGTGGTTTAGCCTGCGCGTTGTCTTTCAGTCAGTCCAGTCTAAGCCTTTTATCTTTATTGATTTATGCTTTAACCAGCACATTTGTTAATAACTTCAGATGCAGAGACAGTTGAAGAGTCAGAAAAGGAGAAATTGAACTCCGAAAATGTGGCGCGGGAAGAACAGAACAGGATGTCTCCCATCAAGATGATGTTTGTCTCCCCATCATCGCGTAGAGCCTTCTTGGTTGTGATCACCGTTATTTCCATGCAGGTACTTAACATAATATTAGAAATAAGAAATAAGAAACATTTATTGTTTGAAACTGTGTACAAAAAGATCTTAATATATGTGTAGGAGGAGGAGTAGATCAAACATTACAAGACAGAAACAATAGGAACAACTTTTTATAACCTCTTTTATTATTTTGAATTACAATGACTCACTAGGAATTTATCATAAAATCATATTGAAATAATAACGGTAATTCAATTCTACATTATTAAACAACCTTGGCACAATAATTAGCAACCCAAAGAGTGCTACAACAACATGTGCACCCGGCCGAAGCCGAAACAAGACTGACCGCTCTTTTTTTTCTTCGGATGGACGTTTAATACAGTTAGCCGCAGATGGCTGTTACTGCGTCACCGGACTCTCGGTGAGCGCAGATGGCGCTCTACCTTAAATTTTGGTTGGGGCAAACAGCACAAGGGTACCCAACGGTGGGTCGAACCTCGGCTTGGACTGTTGCCAGGGGGATGATTGCCCAAGGCACCGTTAGGAATCGAACCTAACGGTGTAGAGGGCCTGTAAGAGAGATTCCGACCGCGCCGGCGCAGTCGGTAAGCGAATTATTGTGGAGTGTTACGTCTGTCGCGGGATGACTGCATTTCAGCCACCGGATTGGCGGCGGTGATGTCGTCATCTGGATCGCCTAGAATATGTTTAGGCCTACGGAGGGATTTGACTACTGGCGGGTCTTTAGGATAGTCGGGGCCGTTCGAAATGAGAGGATTCGGATGGTGGGGCGCGAGGTCATAATGCCGCCGGGCGGCGCGCTTCATGAAGTGAACAATGGACTCGAGATCGAAATCGCGGTGGAAGTCTATATTTCGCATATAGCCTGGGGCTCCGGAAATTCTGCGCAAAAACGTGCTTTGCACAGCTTGTAAACGAACAACGTGACGCGTATGACAAAACACCACGGAAGCGTATTTTACTCTTCTTGCATATGAGGTAGTTAAGGCGACCCATGATAAATTTAGCACGGTTCACCACATTACGGATATGAGGCTGGAAGGTTAAGCGTTGATCGAGCGTCACGCCAAGGTACGTGGCGGCCGCTACCCATGGAATGGGTTGATCAAACAGCGTAAGCGGTTGGGATTGGCATCTTCGGCCCTTCCTAGAAAAGAACACTGCTGCACTCTTCGTTGGATTGACCTCAATACGCCATTTGCGAAAGCGTCTTAAGGGCGGCTTGGAGTCGAGTGCATGCGCGGAGGCCCTTGATAATCTCAATAACCTCAGCCGCCTTTATGAGGGGCAGAGGCGGTGACGATGGAGGGTTGGAAGCTAAGCGCGAGACTTCACTGTCCACCGTACGGACGTGGACAGGATCAACAGGTTGTGTGCTAGGAGAGCACTGGGATTCGAGGCTTTCGGCCAGGCAATTGGCTTTTTCCTTGTCATCAAAGGCAGGGGGAAGGTTGGGACGGGTGAGGGGAAGCATAATGGAAGTGGCATCCGCCTTCATCGATCTCGCTAGTCCCCAGAAAGCCTGGTGATTAGGCGTTATCTCCGAAAGCAGATTGTCCCACTCATTATTGCGGTGGTCGAGGATACGTCGCTTCACCTGACGGTGAAGGCAGCACATGAGGGATTTGTTCCTATCAGAAGGATAGGAACTATAGCGTCGGGTCGCTGCGTTCGCTTCCGTGATTAGCCTCCTCACGTCGTCTTGCAGGGTCCAACGGCGCTCAGGCACCGCGGGGACATGTTTTGACGATTCGCTTACGGAAGCTGTGACATGGCTGGTCAAGGCGGCGATCGCAACGGTGACGTCGTCAGAGGATTGACTGACCGCTCCGATAGAGCGCTCGCTTTTATATCCGAGCGAGAACAAAGGAAAGTTGTTTTTCGCTTGCTTGACGTGCTGCACGTGCTGTTTTGATGTCGTACGATGACGACGCGCCGACATATGAATATTTAGTAGGATTCAACAGTTTATCCTGACAGGACATACAATAAGATAGGTACTAACTAGTACAACTAAAATGAAAGGTTTTATTACAGCATAAGCTAACTACTACAATCTATATATAGGTATATTATAAAATTTACAAAAGGAAACAATTGGGCCACTCATAGACCGTTGCAAACGATCTATAGGTAGCTCAACTGCTCCAACTCGATACCCGATGGCAGCGTGCCGAGGATACTGGCTGCATTGCCTCTTTGTATAGCAAGGCTTATTCTTTGGCCCAGATAGCTGCCAGCCCGTATACTAAAATGAAATAGATACGTTTTATTACATCAGATGTATTAGACTATAGGTACAAACGTTTGTTATTTTTTTTTAAACACAGCCAGGCATATAATATTAAATTATATTCTAATTTTTCAAAACAAAATTTTCAGTTAGTGGATATTTTTTTGACTTTAGTTTTTCATTTTCAAAATATTATTTTAGTGTGTTATGAACTAAACAACATAATGTATTAACAACATACATACTTATTAATACCTAAGATGTAACCTTCTTATCCAATATGGCAATAAATGACTTAATGATTGAATGAATGACTGAACCTTCAAAGTACTTGCCTAGTGTATCAACTTACTCAAAAGCCGTTGTCAAAATAATGTTCGAACTTATAAGCGCGTTTGAGAAAAATTGCTTTTTGTTCTTCTAGGTGTTGATGGGCATGGTTCCCGTGCAGGTGTATGCGAAGAAGGTCTTCATGGAAACGGATCCTAAGAGTGCAGACTTGTACACAGTACTCTTCGCACTAGTACTCATGTGTGGAAGCCTGGTCGTATCTGCTATAGCTGACAAGGCTGGAAGAAGAGTAAGCTCCTCTTTTATGTAAACAACAGATAATATATAAAGAAAAGAAAGAAAAAAAAAAGATAAATATAGAAAGATAGTATTCTTTCTATATTTATCTTTTTTTTTTCTTTCTTTTCTGCTGGTTAAAATCCATTCAGTAGTTTTTAAGTGAAAGACATCCACCCATCCATCCATACTTCATTCGCGTTTATAATATTGGTAGGATTATTTATGTATCACTTATTTATTGTAGGTTACAAGCTAGGCGCACTCCAGATTGTAAAAGATCACGTCTGTTTTAAACCAATACAGGCCTTTGAATCACATAAGGCGGTAACACTGTAATAGCTTGGTTCACTTTGATGGTAAGGTTTGTACCTGTACTGCCCAGTACAGTGCCCTTCATACCGGAATTTAGTAATGATTACACATTACCGCGAACGGGTCGCGCGGCCCACTGCTTGTACTTTTGAATACAAGCGACTGCGTCGCGAGTCTCGCGGTCACTGGTCGCGGTCGCCAACATCGAATATGCTATCTACTATTCTATAATAGCGAAATGCTATCTTTACTATCTATCTATCTGTTAGAAGTTACCTGTAAGAAAATGCGTAAGACCTTTTGTAAAAATAAAATTGTACGCTGTTACATGTATTTTACAATATATATTATTATTATAATTTTTATTTCCAGGTCCTCATCATAACATCGTCAGTAAGCGTTTCCATTTGCATGGCAACACTCGGCTACTTACTCCAGAGTAAAGTAGCTCCTCCGTGGGTCACAGTGGTGGTCATTATGACGTACTGCTTCACATTCATGTTCGGAGCTGGATCGGTGCCGTATGTTCTGCTGGCTGAAGTGTTTGTGTCTGAGGTAAGAAACCGGTATAGCTCTTCAAAAGAAGAACTCGAGCTTTACAAGTTCATAAGAATGAAAAGTATGAGCTCTTCTTCTGCCTCTTATGAACTTGTATAGTTAAGTATAAGCTTTTCTTCTGCCTTTTATGAACTGGTAGAGCTAAGTGCAAGCTCTTGTTCTGCCTCTTATGAACTTGTAAAGATAAGTACGAACTCTTCTCTGACTCTTATGAACTTGTAAGGCTAAGTACAGGGAAAATTGCTCTATAAGGACTCATAAACTCTACATTAAGAAATCCAATCGCGGCGAGCAAAGCGAGCCGCAAATTTTTAAGGCCTTTAGTTTACTAGGGAAAATCGCTATATCAGAGGGCAAAAACACCCAACATGTTATAAATCTATTCAAATTTTTTAAGCTTTAAGTTTAGTCCTGAAAATCACTGTATCAGAAACCGAATGCACTATTGAGTAAAAGTGATCGTGGCGAGCCTTTATTTTAGACCTGAAAATCACAAAACACCACTCGCCTGGCGATCGGCCAGGACATCTGCTGCTGCCCCAGAGCATTCGCGGTGAGTGGCGCTCATTGGCCGCCCCCGGGCACCCGCGGCGAGTGGCGCTTAGCGGCCGCCCCAGGGCGCTCATGGTTGCCAGAGTATCCGCGGCCGCCCTAGGGCGCTCGTGGCGAGTGGCGCTCGGCGCCCCCTAGGATCGTGCGCCCGTGTGCACTGCACACCCTGCACAATAGGTTAAGCCACCCCTACCAAATTAACCTACAGGATAAAGCCGATCGCGGCGAGCGAAGCAAGCCGCAAATTTTTGAATTTGGCGCCCGGGGCGCGGAACCCTGGCTGCTCCACCCTAGATCCGGGGCTGGTAGTGTTTACGGTTCAATTGACACTAGAACAGTTCAATTGAAGTCATTAAAGTAGATTTTTTTGTATAACCTTGATTATATTTAATCTTAAATAAATGATGAGACGAGTAAAGCGCTCTACTATTGGTAAGAGATCACGCCATCTCTTGAAACAATGCTACACAGCAGCAGCAGTGTGGTGAAAATATTTCAAGTGCGCCTCGAAGAGGCTCCTTTCGTGCACTGTACTGGTATATTAATATAGGTTATTACATAGTCAACATTCAAACATATTCCAACGATAAATGATAATTATGGTCTACAGGTCCAAAACTTGGCATCTACGATAATCATCGAGTGGGTGTGGTTTCTCAACTTCGCTATTATCGCCATCTTTCCCATCATGAATAGTCTCCTCGGCATCTACGGGACCTTCTATTTCTTCGCGTTTATGGGCATTTCTAACGCCGTCATCAGCTTCTTCATTGTGCCAGAAACAAAAGGACTCTCCAATGAACAGATCCAAGCTGTTTTCTTGGGGAAGAAGATAAATTAGGACCAAGTTTAGAGAAGGGGTAAAACAGAGAAAGGTGATTTTCTTTTCATTTTTTTGAGTCAAAACAGAATAAGTCGAAATCTCAAAACATATTGGAGCCACTCTAAGTGCGGTTTCAGACTAGCGTACTTTTGTCGCGCGTATACGGGCGGATTGGTATTATACTCGCAAAACTTCACAAGCCGACGAGTTTAAAAGCTAGCGAAGTAGCGAGTTAGCTTTTGGGAAGGAATCAATAAGCATATTGTAAAAAAGTCGATGACTCTAAGCGAGTTTACAAGCTACAAGCGAATTTTTTAACAAACGTTTGTACCTTAGTCTACTACATCTGATGTAATAAAACTTGGTATCTATTTCATTTTATTTGTAAGTACCTATCTTATTGTATGTCCTATCAGGATAAACTGTTGTTTCCTACTAAATATGTATTAAGATCGTTTTGTACATAGTTTTAGAAAAAAAGTTTCTTAAGCAGGGTTTAGACGCAGCCAGCGCTGGTTGTTGGCCTCGTATAAACAGTTTTTCAAGACAAGCCAGCACTGGCTCCCAGCACTGGCGGGAATAGAGCGCCTATATTCCATTCGCCTCATCTAAACAACGCGGGCCAGGCCAGCGCTGGCTTGTCTGAGGACTGGCGCCAGCGTTACTGGCTTCGTCTAAGCCCTCCTTTATCTCTTAAAACTCACTGGCTTGTAGCGTGTAAAAAAGCCGTGTGTCATCAACGCTTTACACTCGTTTTTTTAGCGAGTGTCAGTAGCATGAGGCGTCTCTTGCGGCTTGTCGCGCGTCCACACGCTGCAAAAACAAAACACGCGCGGCGAATCAGCTAATCTGAAACCGCACTAACTCAATTTTTAATGAGATTTTAAGTCTAGTTGCCTATATCTGATTTTTATACTTCTGTTCATTTCGTTAAAACTTATAGTGCCTAAAAACGTATATCATCTAAATATTACTCAAGTTGTGGTGAATGTTGTGATTATGAGAGAAAACGTGTGCTACGTGTCTTACCTGTGTAAAACTGAAGTAAAATAAATGTTTTTATACCTACTACGTTTACCTTTTTTTAGCATAATATTGTTAGGCATAACAAAACGCCTCCTCCAATGCTACCCAAGTATATCATCTAAAAATTACTCAAGTTGTTGTGAATGTTGTGATTATGAGAGAAAACGTGTGCTACGTGTCTTGCCTGTGTAAAACTGAAGTAAAATAAACCTATATATATATTTTTATACCTACTACGTTTACATTTTTTTAGCATAATATTGTTAGGCATAACAAAACGCCTCCTCCAATGCTACCCAAGTATATCATCTAAAAATTACTCAAGTTGTTGTGAATGTTGTGATTATGAGAGAAAACGTGTGCTACGTGTCTTGCCTGTGTAAAACTAAAGTAAAATAAACCTATATATATATTTTTATACCTACTACGTTTACATTTTTTTAGCATAATATTGTTAGGCATAACAAAACGCCTCCAATGCTACCCAAGCTAATAAATGGTAGTATTATAGTTACTAAAATTATTTTTATAAATCCTAAACTAAAGAAGCCTTTCTCCTAATATTATATTATATTCTGTTGAGGTTAAGTTATAGGTTCTTGCTCGTTTGTATCTCAACTTTTTGCAACTGCTATTCCATTTTCTGTAATGAAGAAATGGCTATTCCCCTTGGCAAGAAGTTTGATACGAACACTAAAAAATTAAGTAAGTATACTTTACAATCATGTATGTATAAAATTAAATATACATTACAATCATGTATGTATATTGAAAACAATTTCGAAAATGTGCTTAATTACATGTAATTAAGCACGTTTTCGAAATTGTTGTCAAGTTTCAATTAGACTCGATAGATAGTGTGTTTACTATAACTAGGTTTCTACCCAGAAGGCCATTATCATGAAACTGTTTGTCTATACTCTATAACAAAGAATACTATTTATATATTCACTGTGTATACCGTGAGTTGAAATAATTATGAGAAAGGACAACCTTGAATATCGAATAAAAATAGTAGGAATAGTAAAATAACCTATGAGCTAATATTTATTCCCATAAACTTATTTCATTTCCATTTAGTTAGGTTGTGGGATTCCCATTTACATAATTGTATTTAATTATTTTTTTATTCATTCTTAAAGTTTTAGGTAATTTTTTTATATTTTCTTAGGTAAAAAACAAGTTTTAGGTACAACGAAGTTTTAAAATTAGACATAAACAAAATATTACAGGCCCATAACACAAAACTACGTGAGAATATTTAATAATATAATAATTTATACTAAAAATAATTTAAAACTGTCAATAAATATCAAATATTATGTCATTTTATAGTTGTAGCCAATTGGTAATTAAAACTATAAAATAAAAATTATTACATTCAACAATATCAATATTAGTGAATTACTAAATACATGTATGTAAATTTATTCAGACCTAGACCAAATCTCGTTTTTTCCATTTTTTGTTTATTCAAGTAGGTAAAAATATTATATTGGGGCGCCAAAGACACACGTCGATATGCTCAGTTTAAAACAAGAGTTTATGAAAACTAGTTTAGTGTGGTGGGCTGATGGTAAAATATAAATAATTAATAAAGCAGAAAAATGAAAGGAAAGCTATTTCAACTGCAAGTGGCATTAGCAAGTAAGTATTTTGATTATCTTCAATTATATATATCTTTTATGACAAATTAGCTGAGGTAGTTATATGATATAAGTTAGATTATTCTATCGCATCAGAAAATAATATTGATTATCTAGCTTGTACGCTAATAGATTTATCTATTAGATGTTATTGAGGAAAAGACGCAACACCTATTCTGTCCTATTACCCACCTATTCTGTCGCGTACCTATAATGATTAAGTAATCAGTTTATATGAGGACCAAGTGATTAATAATTAGGCATTATGTATGACCATTATGAGAGGGCAATGTGATAATAACTATAATTGAAATATGTAATGAAATTGCTAGTCATTATACATAATGCCCATCGCCTATTGGGCATTATGTATTATACAAAAGCTTTGTCCTACCTGACTGACAGATAACACACAGGCCAAACCATATTTCATGTCCCTACATTCAGTATGTAGGGACATGAAATATCGAAGTTATGTTCGTCACGAAAAGAGAGCGCGTACTAAGAAGTTGTTAATTCGTACAGACTTGTAGGTCAGCTGGTGTATGATCATTTTCTTTTCAGCCAGCTTCGGGCAGACATGCATGGGTTTACTGAACGTGTGGCCTTCCTACACATCGAGCATCTACGCCTCGAACGCCACGACTCCGCTATCAGAGCCCATGACTCAAGCAGAAGACTCCTTGCTGGGCAGTCTGCCATCTCTGGGGGCTATGGTAGGGACGGCGATAACAGGCATCCTCATTGACAAGTTTGGCAGAAGAAATGGAGGTGTGATACTCGTCCTACCATACGCGGTAAGGTTACTAATAAATGTATACCCCTATGTGTATTATCATAGTGTATCTACTATTTTTTTTTATTGGGGGACAGACAGGAATATATTAGTTATGTCTGTCCCGCTATAACTGACGGGAGGACAGATAGATTTTTTTCAATTCATAAAAGTTCAATCTCATAAAAGTCACCCTGTTGCCGAAAGGGAGACAGATAGAACTTTTTTTGCCCATGGCCCAGAACAGGGTGACAGATGAGAATAATTAATTTTAGGCGAAGTCATAATTGTGGAAAAATTTGAAGTGCAAAATAAAACCCAAGCCACACGAACCAGAGCTGCTAAGCTTGCTTAGTACTACGGTAGTTTACACTCTTGCTATCCTGGCTTCGATTTTCAAGCCACCATCCGTAACTTTACTATGGCCTAGACTGGATCACCAGATTTTGTACCACTTGGCATATTCCAGATATCCTGGGCAATGATCAGCATCACCACCTCCACAAAAGTGGTGCTAGCAGCGAGGTTCCTCAGCGGACTTGCTGGTGGAAGCACCCTGGTGTACGGACCCATATTCATATCAGAAGTTTCTGAGGATTCTTTCAGGGGAGCTTTAGCTTCAGGTACTTTCATTATCATGAACTTAATAATAATAATAATTTTATGGTGAGACGATTCCTCTCTCTGAAGCCCTAAACCCACATTGGCATTAATTGTTACATAATAACCCAATGTGGGTTAATTTATCGTTCTATATTGTGTAGTCACTGTAAAATTTTGTAAAAAATATGTATTTTAAAGTTATCCCGTTTGCCCGCCAGGAGCCGGTGGTTTTAGTGGGTAGAGGCCTTAACGCTTCCTGTTAAACACTTCCGTCTCATCACGAAATTACTCCCACTGATTGCGGGAAAGCATGATAGAAAATAGATTTGATCACTCTCCGACCAGTTAACGAAACCATCTTTTATCAGGTCCTATACTTCTTTACACCTCGGGAACCCTCATCTCCTACCTCTTCGGTTGGTTCCTCTCTTATCGAACTATCATCTGGTGCAATTTGGTGTTCGGAGTTGGCTGCGCACTGTTCATCGCTTCGCTAAAAGAAAGCCCAGTGTATCTCCTAAGACAGAAGAGAGACGAGGTACGCACGAGTCAAGGTCCGTTTATATCTACAGGCATAGAACGTGCCAGACACGTGCCGTGACAGACAAAATAAGATTCTTCTATACAGTGTTTATTAACCTATTTATATCTATCGTAACGCGGCCGCGCAGACGCCGACAGAGATGGGCCGGCCAGTATTTGCGAAAAAGAATATTTTGTCTGCGCGGTTCTTGTCTGTACGTGTCTTTAACTACCTGCCGGGCAGTGTGAATAGAGTATCGGAACCGTGCAGAGCTTTTCTTTACCTGTCGGAATCTGCCCCGACACGCTGACAATGGTGTCTGTCGATGTCTGACATGACACGTGCTTGGCACGCTCAGATGTAAATAAACGTTGTCTGTCAGTGTCTGCCCCGGAACGTGTCTGACACGCTCAATGTTTGTAGATATAAACGGACCTTTAACGTCTACTTAATAATGTCTGTTATAAACGGACCTTGTCTTTTAAAATGTGCTGAAGAAGTCAATAGCCTTGCCCGTTGTTTTATTTATTCCAGGAAGCAAAAGAGTCGATTGCACACTACAGAGGCGTGACTACATCATCAAAGATTGTCATTGATGAGTACTCGAGGTTGAAAAGGCTGATCAACCTGGCAGGAGAAGCTACCAAAGGTACATACGTGTCGTCAGGACCATCCCTGGATTACCGCTGGGACAATGGAAGAAAGTTAGATAGATAGATAGATAGAAAATGCTTTATTGCACAAAGTAAAAAACAAGTACATAGGCGAACTTAATGCTAGTTAGCATTCTCTTCCAGCTAACCTCTGTGTATTATGGAGATGTGGTAGTGCTAGAAAATAGTATAAAGTTTATTTTTAGTAATATAATACTTACGATATTATACAAAATACACTAATAAATAAAATGCTCAAGTATTCTGGAGTGCCAAGTAGTGACAAGATAGTTTGGATTTGAAGACTCCAATGGAGGTGGAATTGCGGATAACTACAGGAAGAGAGTTCCACAGTCGGATCGCGCTGACTGTAAATGAGTTGGTATAAAAAGAGGTTTTGTGGTGTTTAACCATAAGAAGGAGATGTTGAGTACTACGCGAAGGGCGATCCGAGGTTGATAAAAGAGGGAAACGTTCTTTAAGATAATTTGATAATTTGAAAAGTTGATGGTTCTAAGAAAGTTTTAGATAATTTTTGCTATTACAGACATTACAGTATTTAAATTTGAAAGCTCATGAAATTACTGGATTTTCCAGACTGATTATCATGTTTAAAAGTCACCTAGAGCTGCAGTACAACTGAAAACCAGCGCTGAATAGATGGGGTTTTCATACCGCTGAGTTGAATCCTTTTTTGCCATACAAATACATACACTTCATAAATACGAGTAGGTTAGAGTAGGTAAGTTAAGTTAGAATTATTTAGATAAGTTATTAGTTTCTCTATTTGACTGTCATTATATTGTATCAGCAAATAAATTCATTTTCATTTCATTTTATTTCAGTAGTGATGCCTATGTGATTCCGTCCGATGGAGTACTATCCTGTTCATTGATTACAATCATTATATATTCGGAAAAATCAGCAATTATGATCAACGCTGATATTTTATTTTATAACTTCAGATGCAGAGAAGATGGAAAAGGCAGAACGGGAAAAACTGAACCCTGAAGATGAGGTGACAGTGGAACAGAAAAAGATGTCGCCTCTCAAGATGTTGCTTGCAACTCAGCCCTCGCGAAGAGCTTTCTTGATTGTAATGGCCATCATAACTCTTCATGTATGTACTGATGCTCATGAGAGCAATTGCCCACACAACTGCTATCAAGAGGATTCATGCTTGACAAAAACTTTCATGGGAGTTTTGGCGGAAACATGAAAAATGGCACATTGGCGGCATTAAATTAATTGACAAAACTTGTATAACTTTGAGTGTTTAAGTGTAAAAACGGTGGTTTTTTATCCATTAAGTGCTCGTGAACGTGTATGAGTGTTGGTGAAAAGTGTAATGCTGTAAAACGTGACTTTTCGTGTTGCCTCCAAAACTCCATAGAAGCCTCTAGTAACGTCGCAACCACCACTACTTTACAGGGGCATGACTTGACTTATCGACTCTGACTTATGACAAAATAATCTCTCCAATTACTTGACACTGGCTATATACCTTTGATGTGAAGCCAAAACCGAAGAACTTAGGTTCTTCGAAAGAAAAAAAAAAAAAAAAAACTTTCATCATCATCGTTGGCGCTACAGCCCCCGTTAGTCCTTGGCCAGGTCAAGTAAACGGCGCCATCCAAGCCGATCTTTGGCTTTCTCCTTCCAGCCGTGGACACTGAGTGCTTTCAAGTTTTTTTCAATGTCTACCTCGAGGTCTCCGGCCGTCAGGCTTCCCGTGTCGGATCCGCTTTTGCACTCTCGTCTCATCCATCCTTTTCACATGGCCAGCCCATAGCAGATAAACACTTTACTTCCTTGAAATACTTAGTTTAAAAGCCCTAGAGTGTTCAAATAATGTGATGACTCATAACCATAAAAGTACAAATACAAGTGGTTTATTTAGCAAAAATTTTACAACAGTCTACCAATTAGTTATTACATTATCTCGACACACGACAGTGTTCAAGCCACGGTCAGGCTTACACTTACAGTACTGGGGCAAGCATAGCGCTAAGTAACACAGCTAACAGTGCAGTGATTTGTTTGCATAAAATATGGTGCAGGATCGCTATAGCTCTCCTCCACTTCTAATCAATAAATTTCCAGGTTTGGATGGGCATAGTTCCAGTCCAGGTTTACGCGAAGACAGTCTTCGTGGAGACGGACCCTGAGAGCGCTGATCTATATTCCGTGATCTTCGCGCTGGTTTACGTCTGTGGAAGTATGGCCTCTGCCGCTATCACTGATATGGCTGGAAGAAGGGTAAGCAGCGTTCTTTGGTTGAAACATCATAGACGCAGCTACGTGACAGGCACTACTCAACTATACATCGGAGGTTATATGTTATGATCAGTAGCAAAAGCTAGTTAAATTACTGGGCTTTCAAGACTGATAATAGCGTCCAGCACTTTAGGGCACTTAAGCCTCTTCGACTTGAAATCCTTTCACCACACTGGTTCGAAAGAACTAGTGACACGGTGAGAAAAAGAAGGGTCGAACTGCGCTCGGTGATTCAAAGTCTCTGAAACTGATCTGAGAAATACCACTGCGCAACTATTGTAAATAATCAAAAATTGACAAAGTCTTTTTACGCTTTCTAAGCTTTTACCACACAAAAGTTTCATCGTTCTTCTATAGTAAGATGATCCTATAAATAACATATAATAATAAATATAATGTTTTAAAATTACCACTACTAATTTAAAAACACGTATAAAATCTAAATTAAAGTATGAAACCTTACTAACTTATGTTGACAGAATCGGAAAACATAGACAAAACGAATAGTGTGAAGAAATTACTATAATACGGCGTACTTTTTGAGTATTTGTCCGAAACATTTTGTGTGGAAATTTGCTTTGAGGATTACCCTTAATCCATTCTCTTCTATTATATTCGTTTCATTCTTCCAGGTCCTCATCATTTCCTCTTCAGTAGCCGTCTGCACCTTCATGGCGACGCTCGGTTACCTGCTGCAGAGCAAAGTAGCTCCTCCATGGATCGTCGTGATGGTGATTTTAATGTACTGCTTCTCAGACATTTTCGGAGCTGGGATGGTACCGTATGTGCTTCTGGCTGAAGTTTTCATACCAGAGGTAAGGGTTTAGTCTACCTTCTTCAGTTTTAGTGGTCCCAGTCAAAGACATTGGAGGATGAAAAAAAAATATTCTTAAGCCTGATTAAATTCAATCCTTTCTTTATCTTCGAGAATCTAGCCAAAGGAGACGGTATTGCAAGGCGTACCCCTCTGCTGGCCATATACCCTTCTTGGCCATTCACGTTAAATAAAACTATAGGTACCTACGCCGTATTTGATTACTGTGTGCATATTTTAAGATGGTGTGCGAGATTATTGTAGTGTGCGTTTACATGAATAAGCTTTGTTAGGCGCGTGTGCAATGCGTGTTTACCTCGTCCCCCGTCAAAAATGGCAGAAAATTATGTTAGCAGATTCTAACGTATACCGTCTCCTTTTGCTGAATTCTCGAAGTTCCATATAGTTAAAGATTAAGGTATTATTTTATTGGGTTCCGCGCCTGAAAGATGTTAATGAAACTTTGACACTGTCTGGTCTGTCTGTCCGTTGGACCTTTTTGAAAGGCTCTACCTTAGCTGGCAGTTTGATCTATTTTTATCTGCTGCAGTTTTCAATTTATCTATTTTATCTGCTGCAATTTTTAAGCTTCATCCAGTGTTAGTTTGTTAGTTTATTTTTAGTTTAAGGCTAGATAGCGTTGTGTGTAATGTCCAAAATATGTATTTATTGATTGCTGGCATTTCAAGGCAAGAGTGAAAACCATTATTCTAGTTAAGGGGAATCCTCAAATCCGAATTCCAGTTTTAAGTTAGTAGGGTTAATTTTAAAACACGTATAAAATCTAAATTAAAGTATGAAACCTTTCACTTTTTTTGTTCACGAAATCAAAAAACATGGACGAAACGAATAGTGTGAAGAAATTACTATAATACGGCGTACTTTTTGAGTATTTTTCCGAATCATTTTGTATAGAATTCGGATTTGAGGATTGGTCTAAGCGTGCTACATCGTTGACCGCATCGTAATTCGTATCCTACCGTCAAATGAGAGTGTTCAAAGAGCCTATAAAACAAAAAAACTGTAATTTCCAGTATAATCATTTTATTTTAACTATCATTTTGTTACAGGTCCAAAACCTGGCATCAATCATCGTCATCGAGTGGGTGTGGTTCCTCAATTTTGCCATCATCGCTGTCTTTCCTATCATGAACAACTTCTTCAGCATCTATGGTTCCTTCTACGTCTTTGCATTTATGGCCATTGCTAACGCGATTGTCAGCTTCTTCGTTGTGCCAGAGACTAAAGGGCGGTCTCACGAAGAGATTCAGGCTGTTCTTTTGGAGAAGAGAAATAACTAAGATGGCAGGTGGAAATGATAAATAGAAGATATATAGAGAAAGAGGATTGCGGCTTTCATGTCCAGGGTGGAGAAGTTTGATAATACTATTATCAGGAGTCTGGCAGAGAGACTTATAATAATTATAATAATACTTTAGGCTCTCGCTTGGTGGCTGGATCAAGGGCCAGATACAAAAGGTGGTGCTATTAGAGTCGGCTCGCATGGTGAGAAGGTTCCTCACTCGACAGCCCTAGCCACCAGCCGCTTGGGCTCTACTCCGCGGCTGGTGGTCCACCGTTTTTATATATTTTTTACAATAATACTGCTGTTTTTTTAAATAGTTTATTTTTTAAATATTATTGTAAAAAATAAATCTAAATGAGAGAAAAATATAAATAAATGATATAATAATAATTATTTTATTTCAGACACAAGAAAAGTACAATGTAGCTTAACTAGGGCCCTTATGATATATACCTTAGAGACTAACATAAATATTTATAAAAACTTATCAATTAGCGTGTCACTGGCACTGTGTCGGTGTCGCGTATCAGTCGTCCATAAAACTTCCTAAATACGACACCCTTCGGCCAAAATCCAGTGTCCATGAAAGTTGAGAGACTTATATATATGACAACTTATAGACGTAGGGCGTGTATTGCCACCTAACTTTTAGGTACTTCTGGGACTGGTACTTTGTTTTGTACCTTATTTGTACTTAGTTTTTAATTTAATTTATTGTTAATCTTATTTTTTATGCTATGGATCATGTGTCTGCAATAAATATATATTATTATTATATGTAGGAGTGTATGAAAGAAAAGAAACAAACAAATAAGTTTATTGCTGAGACAACTATTACATTTTTATTATTGTGAGCCTGAACTGTCCCACTGCAGGGCAAAGGCCTTCCTTCCTTCTATTCACACTTTTCTGTCAAGGGCTACTGTCGACCATTCTTTCAAGTGAGAGTCTAGCTCGTCTCTTTATCTAACTATTACATAATAATAAATAAAGATAATAAGTTAATTTATCCCGCAGACAATAGGTACTTAGCTCAGCTTTCATGCTGCAGCGTACTGACAGCGTGCTGAGAGCGTACTGACAGCGTACTGACAGCGTACTGATAGTGTACTGAAAGCACGCTGCTGCGCTGATTCTGATAGGCCCTAGCCTAGAGTGTATGTGGTCAGTTCTATTTGTGTATATCATAGTACTCTGTGGTTCTATGTTTCTTGGCCTAGTTCTAACGAAATTTCCCTTTTTTTATCTTGAACAAGCTGTCCACGGCTTACCCATGTAATCGAGATAAAAAAAGTGTACAATATTCTATACTTTTCTTGTCATAATAACGCGAAAATTAGTTTTTTTTACATAAAAAAAGTGTAAGTAAATGAAGTAGGTACTGACAGTACAACTATGAAAAACATAGTTAGGCTCTACATAAATTATCAGGTATTTCGTCATCAACACTTTGTTATTGTGATAGAAAATGTATGTCAAGCATTTCACCCATGTAATTATTGATAATTAGTAAACGGTTTAAACCCGTAATTACAGTTTTGATAAATTTATATCCCTTTTCTTATCATTCAGACCAATTATCAAAATTTACATGTTCAATTGACACAAAACGGTAAGGAGGTACCAACTTGCGTTAATTGATAAATTATGATTATTTTGCGCTATTTTTGTAAAATTACCATCATAATGCCTAGATCACGCGTACTGAGTACTCGGCCGAGACAGTGAAAGCTTACGTCATTCGCTCAGCCGAGCACTCGGCGCTATGTTTATACGTACCGAGTACTCGGCCGAGACAGTGCTCTCGGTACTCGGTATGTGTGATCTAGGCATAAAGGTTATGTAGGTTATAGTATGAATTTTCCAGCTCATAAAATATATCTGTACCAAATTTCAGCTCGATTAGTTAAGTAGCTTCAGCGTAATTGAGCAATAAGCATCTATTTACCTACTTTCGCTTTTATAATACTAACTAATTGAATACTTGAATTATACAAAATGAAAATTTTTGAAGAATTTAATCTTTGGTAACGAATTTTATACAAGCTATTTTTTTCGATTACAATGCAGTCCGCGCATTGTGTCCGCGTGGTAGATTTAGTGCGGCTTCAGGTTGTCAGGGCAGGTTGATTTACTCTTTTATATGTACAGTAGCGAGTTTAGAAATCGGACAGTTATGCGGTAAGTACTTAACTGGCAAATCTCTGTCCAAACAATGATGAGAACTTAACTCAACAAGACCGTAAGTTAACTCACTACTACTGTACTTATGGAAGTGTAAATCAGCCTTAACGGATTAACCAAGTGGATTAGCCGCTCGTTTTTTTTTTCAGAGCGTTTACGAGCGGTAATTGCGCGTATACGCGCGACAATCCACGGCAGACTATCTTACTGACACTCGCTAGAAAAAACCGAGCGTAAACGCCGATATACGCACGATCGGCTTTTGTTTCGCGATTACCATACGTACGCGCGACAAAAATACGCTAACTTAAATATAAAAACCGCACTAAGACCCATTCGCTCTCCCAGCGCAGAGTAGGCCTGAGTCCCACCTGTGGGAATAAATCAGGCTGATGTTTTTTTTTTTTTATTTATTCGGGACAACAAACAACTGTAATATACATTTTGCTTAATAATTATAACATCTTACATTAACAGTATTACAGCCCACTGCGTTATCCACAGAGTTATAAAAACTATTTTACATATGAAGACCACTAGCGGGTCGGTAGGTATTAATTTTATATATCAACGTGAGCAGCTTATTGTAGCAAAAGTTATAAAAAATAAATAACAACACCTACTAAACGGTGAAGGAAAAAAATTTAACTATAACTATGTAGATGGTTCTAACTACTCTTTTCGCCGCATTTTCAAGAACTCCTTCTGGATATCAGTGACAGATAGCCCCTTAGTCTCTGGGATGCAGAACTTGCTGTAGGCCGCCCCCACAAAGCAGACGAACGAGAAGAGGTAGAATACTGGGCCGAGGCCTACGCTCTCCACCAGCGGATTGAAGATCAGCAGGGTTAGGAAATTGCCGATCCACAGCGCGGCCATCGTTATACTATTGCAGAGACTTCGCACCTGGGAAAAGATAAAGGAGTTCACTGCCTACTTGCAGCAGTTGCAGCAAGCTGTAAGTTCCTAAAGCCTCGATAACACAGGGCTAGTTTACAAGCTACAAGCCGGCGAGTTCGCTAGTAGCTTAAAACTCTCCCCGTGTCATCGGCTTTTTTACAATCTGCTTCTTCTTCTTATCGTGTCACTAGTTCTTTCGAACCAGTGTGGTGAAAGGATTTCAAGTGCGCCTCGAAGAGGCTCCTTTCGTGCACTTGAAACAGGTTTTCGAACTTTTTAGGTTCTATGACCTGCCGGTTTCCTAACGATGTTTTCCTTCACCATTAAGCGCGTGTTTTTAATGCGCACATAGATTTTTTGGACAGAAAGATCCATTGGTGTACGACTGGATTCAATATCTAAGTACAATCTGCTAGTTGACTATCATTCCGGTCCGCTAACTCGCTCACTCGCTTTTAAACTCGCTGACTAGCTGCTAGTAGACCTGTGTCATCGACACTTAAGACCAATCCTCAAATCCGATTCCATACAAAATGATTCGGACAAATACTCAAAAAGTACGCCGTATTATAGTAATTTCTTCACACTATTCGTTTCGTCCATGTTTTTTGATTTATTATTATTATTATTATTCAGCCAATATCGTCCCACCGTAGGGCAAAGGCCTCCTTTTTTTTTATTTCGTCAACAAAAAAAGTGAAAGGTTTCATGCTTTTATACGTGTTTTAAAATTAACCCTACTAACTTAAAAACACGTATAAAATCTAAATTAAAGTATAAAACCTTTCACTTTTTTTGTTGACGAAATCAAAAAACATGGACGAAACGAATAGTGTGAAGAAATTGCTATAATACGGCGTACTTTTTGAGTATTTGTCCGAAACATTTTGTATGGAATTCGGATTTGAGGATTCCCCTTAAGCTTTACTTTACTCGCTTGCAAGATCTTAACAGTCTGAATTCGGACCGTTTTGTGCAAGGCGGCATAAGATGTAAAAATCTAAGCGTATGCCCAGAGCTCCATGATTCTATTGTTTCTTATTTCCCAATGGCCCCACGAAAATTATTTCTGTAAGTACTCGTTTTAAATAGCGTCTTCCCCAAACCTGTTTACACAACTAAGTATAAAGTAATTTTAAAGTTAAACCTAAACCTATATGTATTAGGAGAACCAGCATACATCTAGGACAAACCATTCGTGGCTTTTTAGATATTTTGTTTTACCGTTAGTACTAATATCTTATACAATAAAAAAAATATATATAATTCGATTTGGTTTATCTCAACGTAATGTTTTTGGTTAAAGTCCGCACACTGAAAAAAAAATCTGTTTCGGGTGCACAGGTACCACATTCGTCGGGTATATCTTTTGGTTGATCTAGTTCAAAGTGAAAAATAACTTTGCCGATGAGCATCACACATTCATTTCATATTTTTACTAAAAATAATATAAAAATCAGACTCTAGTTGTCGGTATGTAGGTCACCCAGGCTGCACACGTCAGCATTCGTGAAGTGCAATGTTCAATAGAGTTTTGAGACTTCGAGTCAGCTAATTCCAGCTGACTAGACTACCTATCATAGGCAATATTTAAAAGAGGAAGAGCGCTTCAGTGCTGTAACGACTGATACATTTTTTCCGTGTGGTACTTCAGGTCATAGACCTTTACCATCAGTCATTAAAAACAAAGTATTCTTCTTATCGTGTCACTATCCTTCGAACCAGTGTGGTGAAAGGATTTCAAGTGCGCCTTTGAAGAGGCTCCTTTCGTGCACTCGACACATGTTTTCGAAGTTTTAGGTTCTACGACATGCCGGTTTCCTCACGATGTTTGCCTTCACCGTTGCGAGAACGTGAAATGCATACATAGATTTTTTCTACCGAAAAAAACCATTTACGCATGACTGCCACCGGGATTCCCGCGACCATCAGATCGCAAGGCAAGGGCCTCATCCACTCGGCCACCACGTCCTCTCAAAGTATTGAAAAAAGAATAGAAGCCATTCAGCATTTGCTTCAGAAAGAGAAGCGATCTTTTTTGGAAACGTTGGTTTTCTGTTACCTCTGAAGTAACGAAAAAACTTTGAAGTGACGGCAATACCTCTGGCAAGAACACCTCCGCAGTGAGCACGAATGGAACGGTAGCGCAGCCGGAAGTGAACACGAAGCTGTACACGAAGATGAGGAGAGCGGTCACCCAGGCCGGTGCCCAGTGGAACTGGAGCTGCGTGCCCAGGAGCAGCGTGCACACACCAGATAGCAATGCCGTCACGATCAACAGGACCTGAAATGTTTTCTTAGTTACAACAACAGCACGAAGCTGTACACGTGGATGAGGAGTGCGGTCTCCCAGGCTGGCACCCAATAGAGAAGGAGCATCTTGCACACGCCAGATAACCACGCCGTCACCATCAATAGGACCTTTTTCTTCTTATCGTGTCACTAGTTCTTTCGAACCAGTGTGGTGAAAGGATTTCAAGTGCGCCTCAATGAGGCTCCTTTCGATCAATTAACATATATTTTCGAACATTTTAGGTTGTATAATATGCCGGTTTCCTCACGATGTTTTTCTTCACCGGTAAGCACGTGTTTTAATGCACACATAGATTTTTTGAACAGAAACATCCATTGGTGTACGACCGGGTTCGAACCTTCGGATCGAAAGTCGAGGCACCTCCCACTCTGCCAACACGGCTTTTCTTCAAAAACAAATTTATTTAATGAAGAAATAGGACCTGAAAGGTGCTCTTGAACTGACTACATCTTATACTTACTTACTTATAAACTCTTTAATACTCTTATTAGCAACCTAAGCTTTAGGTCCTGAAGCATCATTGGGTTGGCCATATTCGCCGAAAAACTGACCACTGCTGGCATAAACTGGATAAGACGCTTTCTAACCAGATGGAGTAAAGATCGGTGAAAGGTTGCAGACACAGAATAGTAAAATTGCTGTTGGAAGCAGAAAGCAAAGCGCGATCGTGTATTTTGGGAGTGACTTATCTAGCACCCTGTCTTTCTCCATAGGCTGATGATGTACAAGTGATAGATCGCGGCTGTCTCTGCGGCTAACACAAGCAGTTCTGATATTATGGTAACGCGTATAGAATATCCGGAAGGGTGCAAGTGTGTTAGTATGCATACCTTTCTTCCACATCTGACGACCACAAGTACGCACACAATAATGGCTACCAAAAAGTCCACAGCCAGTAGAATAGCGCACAAATTGGAAGGCATAAAGGGTACAGCATCCATGAAAAGTGGTTCAGTTTTAACATAGTTAACGGGCCAATGGAAACATCTACACTATAGGGATGCGACAGAGTAAGTATGCGTACCTTTCTCCCACATCTATCGACCACAAGCACGCAAACGATGCTGGCTACCAAGAAGTCCACAGTCAGTAGAATAGCGCACAGGTTGGAAGGCATGGAGGGTACGGCATCCTTAAAAAGAGGCTCGGTGTAGACCTGGAGGACGATGCAGCCCATCATAATGGACAAAGTCATGATCGTCAGAACAACGACCAACGCGCGTTTTGATGACTTGGATTTTACTGGAAAAGAAAAACATTTTATTCCTTTTTATCTTGTGTTAGCAAAATTGTTTGGCTTTGGAATCGGGGTTTTTTATCCACCAGCTTTCTAAGCCGTTTTTATGATAAATTAATGAATAACACTATAAAGGTTGTTCAAAATTTGACAACGCGTGTGGAATTTGTTTTTACTTATCCGTGCTTTTCTTATTCAAGCTCCAAAAAGCAGTTATTCATTCACCTATGTAGGTAATAATACATATGTATGTATTATATAATTTAGTTGTTGTGACTGTGTGATTTTCAATTAGAATATAATGGTTGTGATTGACCTGTAACGATTTGTTGCCATTAAAAAAACTATGAACTCTAAACTATCAATTTATCCTCATGAACTTTTACCACCCTTTACTTATAAGATGCATGAATAGTGAATAACAGTGAAGTTAAGTTACTTTGTGGTTCAACTGATGGGTTCCCATCGAGTAACACCCAAACAAGTAACAGTGTTACTCGTTGGGAATTTATTTCCTATCAAGTAACACCCTAAGACCAGACCTGTGTTACTCGAAGGGAAGGAAATTTTATTTACCTATTCTTATTAAGATTTCTCACTAAGTTTCTGATCGATTATAGACATGTTTAATTACGTAAGTACTGCAAAATAAAAATAAAAAATAGTAAATATTAGAAAAACTTACAAAGAAATTTCCATGATGGTTCATTATTTATTTTCACCTCTTTCAGTGGGACTTCAGATTTGATCAGCTCATTGGTCACTTCAGTATCTGAAATTGCATTTAAACTAAGTGTTATTGCACTACACCACCTAGCCCCAAAATGGAGCAAGACTTTTTCTGTACCTGCTGTTTTGAATTATTTGCTGGTTCCAGAAAATCCAAGAGATATCAGTCAAAATACTCGCAGTTTCTTTTTTAAAATCATGATTTTACAAAAAAAAATATTACAACAGTCTTGAATTGGACTATTTTAATAACCGTTAACACAAAATAAGATTTTACAAATCGTGTCAAGGTTATAAAGTAACAAAAATTAAAAAAAAAGTACGAGTCCTCCTATTTTTGAAGTCGGTTGAAAAAAAATAAGACTGGTTTTTTTTATTGCTTCTACAATGAGCCCTCCACAATATGCGTTCTTATAGCTAACACGCTATTTCTTCAAACACTTTGACCTGGAGACACGGCAGTGTCCTGCACCAAGAAGCAGCATAGCCGTACACCTTTTCCGATATAATAACTTCAAGGTGTCTTACCCTTGCAAGCTTCCAGCATGGTCTCCAACCGAGGGTCGATCTGTAGTCTGATCTTAGCTATCTCAGCCTCCACTTCCTTGGACCGCACGTCCAGTCGCCGGTAAAATGAGATGGACTTGGCAGCTTCCTGAAAAAGGCATATTGACATTCAGATTTTTGATTTTGTTTTTTTGTCTCTTTTGTCTCGATTCTCACTGGGCTAGCAGCCGACCGGCAGAGCACTTTCAAGTTTCAAACAATTTTAAACATTATCTATACTTATAAGACTTACGCGTCCGGTCGCGCGCGGCCTTCAGTATTCAGTCATCATTATTTTCACGCCGTTCAGCGGTCTTTCAATACTGGTCTTTTTAGTAAGGTAGAAAATGTTTAAAAATTTTTGATACTGAAAGTGCTCTGCTGGCCTCTGCCATCCCAGTGGAAAAAAAGGCTTAGGTTCTCAAACGTTTAATTTAATTTTAATATCTATATATTGCTGTTAGAGTTACTAATTATCTACCCAGACTTACCTACCTATAATTCTTATATATTTACAGTAAACAAAATGTAGACTCAATTTGGTTTAAGAATAGTTTATATTTCATAGCTTATATAAGAAAAAAATGTAATTGTGAGTCTAATGTTAAATAAATAAAATAAATAAATAAATAAAATTACCTTAGTCTGAAGTATTAATTATTTATTTCGATTATAAATAAATTTAATATTAGCTATTGTTTTTTATTTAACCATTCTTTGCAGTCGGATAAGAAGGTACGAAATTCTGAACTTTGTGTTGAGTCGTTCGTCAACTAATCCAACATAAACTCGTCTAATTTGGATGAATTAACGAATTGAATATATTTTTATTTTCGTTCCTCAACTCATCTGAATCCTTTTTGCTTCAAATTCCGTACAATCACTAACAAAAATCTATGATCAATTTTGTTTCCAAAAGTACCTCTTCTTTCCCAACCATCATGAGATAGACGGGGGATTCTTTCAGCAGCATGAACAGAAGTATGGCCACCACCGACAGCGCCAGGTTGACTTGCACCATACGGATGTAGCTCAGCTGCCCGCCCAGGATATTGGCAACCAGTAGACCTGGGGAGTAACCATTTATATTATCCATTTAACCTACTCTAGATTTGTCTGTTCTTCTCGCAACAGCATGTCGTCTACGGTGGTTCGAAAGAGATTGCTTTCTAGCAATAAAACCGCCCAAAGTAATTTTAGTTTGTCTACTTATGTGATACAATAAATAATAGTCTGACTATCTATATTTAAGTAGCTCGAAAATAAGAAAGAACAGTAATAATGTTTGGACATTTCACCCAACGCCATCTAGCACCACACTAATCAGAACTTGGATGTATGTAGATACTTGGATATACATATCTGTAACCCAGATAATGGATTCATTACTTAAATACGTTTTTTTTTTGTAAACACATACATTAAATACATAGAAAATACTCAAACTGTTCACCAATATTCATCACACAAATATTTGTCCTGAAGCGGAAATCGAACCCGCGACACTCTGCGTATTAGTCCAACGCACTTAATGCATGAATGAATGATTTATTTGTCTCAAGTATGGTTAGTTACAGACAGGTCTTATGAATGTATAAAGTAGAGTTACATACTTCACTGAAGAATACAGAATACAAATTTTCTTTTAATTGATAAAGCCCGTCACACTTAGCTATAATATAAATTATAGCAAGACATATTACGATATATTTTCTATACAAACATTCAAGTCATAGAAATATAATATTATAGCTGCGTGTGCGGTCACTTGAATATTTGTATAGAAAATATATCGTAATATGCCTTGCTATAATTTATATTATAGCTAAGTGTGACGGGCTTTATCAATTAAAAGAAAAGTATACTATTATTTTTCAGTCATCATATTAATATATTTTATAGCTACGTGTGTGACGGGCTTAAGGCATAAGTTTCTCATAAACTCGATCCATGTGTCTAAAAAAAAATCATACAATTTAAGTTTAGCTAGCACTTGCCACTCGACAATCTGTGTCATAATATTACTAATTATTTTACCTAAGAAGTACCCCGATGCAGATCCAGAGGTCAAAGCACCCCTGATGGAGTCATGAGAGATCTCAGATATGTAGATGAGGGAGACGTTCTGCCCAGCGATGCCCACGCCCGCGATGGCAGTGGCCAGCAAGACCAGCGTCACGTCGCTGGTCAGGGAGATAATGATCCAGGAGACCTGTGGACGGAGATATTGGCTGAGGGTCGAAGACGGCAAACATAAATTATGTTATAGTAGATTATACCGGCTTACTCCCGAAAGATCACGATCCCTGAGGTACACGTCCCGGAGTACCACGATTTATTTTATTTTGATATACTCAATTAAAAATCAGTTTAGCTTAAAAGTACAGTAAAGTCGGCACATGAAATGCTAAATAAAATTTTATTACTTACTTTTTCCTATCGTGTTACTAGTTTTTTCGAACCAGGGGTGTTCGACTGATCGTGTTTCAAACAGTGCATGAAATATACAAAAATGTAGCATAGGGTTTAGGGTTAAAGTATTTGTTATGTTGCATTAGTTCTAAACAAATAATTCTAATATATTTTTTTTTTATAACTAGGTGCCTACCCAGTAAATACTAAAGGAAACTAGTGTCTGCTGGCCACGCAGTTATTGTAAACGCCTATTCATATATCATTAGCAACCCTCCATGGACTTTCTGTTGAGCTGTACGTTATAAAGGCCTATTGCTTGAGCATAATTTATTTCAGTATCCACGAGAAAACACATACTCGTATTTAATACGAACCGCTAAGGAATGGAACTCGCTACCCGCTTCTGTCTTCCCGGTCAACTACGATCTTGGTATTTTCAAGAACCGAGTAAATAGGTGTCTTCTAGACCTTCGAGATTCATCGTCGGCCACATCTTATCGAAGGTCTTATCCAATAAAAAAAAAGTGTACATTTTTTTAATTGGTCAAAATTATATATTATATAATATGTAACTAGCTGACGCCCGCAGCTTCGTTTCCGTTGCAAACTAACAAAAATCCTTTCTTACTACGCGTTTACACCATTGATGAACATACCATTCAAATTTCAAGTCTCTACGTTAAGTGGTTTGACCTGTGTGTTGTCTGTCAGTCAGTCAAGACGAAGCTGGTTGTTAATAATATTGATTAAATCCTCCAAATAATACCAATAAGTCAGCTACCTAATAATAAACTATATTTTCTAACGCAGCTCAGATAAACTCATACATACAGAAGATAAACACATACCTAATTACTAGAGTATGTTCATGATACATTATCCTCATTTTTTGCAGTCGTTTATGGACATTGAACCTATACAAAGATCTGTAAGACCTCTGATAGAGCAGTCTTGTAGAGTTCACACATAGTTTATTGGGTCGCTTAGTCTCCAGATACGACAGAACTATAATTATTGACACTTTTGCAAATAATTATTGACACACCAATTATAAATAACTTGTTTGTTTATTGTTCACCACGTTGGAATAATCGGACGTTATCTATCATGAAAGGTGAATGGGTTTTATCAAGAACTAGCTGACGCCTGTAACTTTGTTTGCGTTGCGTATTTACAAAAAACCTTTTTAGTAGGTAGGTACGCTCTTAAACTCTTATACTATTCTACTTCATGATGTAAATACCCTCCTTTTTCAATTCTCTACGACAAATTTATATTTCAATTAATTACGGTCATTTACCGAAATTCACCAAGTTTTGATAGTCCATTTTTTTCCAACCAGCGGCCAGCGCGCCACAGTGGCGCTAAGGCACCAAAATTTATCTTCCTCACGCCTCTACTCACACCCCTAATTTGAAGGCACCCTTCAGGTAGCCTATAGCACTCGCGTGACCCAGACGAATCCACACATAAATAAGGTTATCAAAATCCAGTCAACCGTTTAGCCTGCAGGGCAGCGCATAGAGTCAGACAAATAAACACACATACGCTCGAAAAACATAACCTTTTCTGCGGTCGGGTAAAAAAAAGTATACTTACAACATAAGGCACTCCAAAGAGCATAGAAGCGTATTTCCTCCCGAAGGTATTGAAGGCATAGCTGCAGAATGGGCTGATGAGCAATCCTCCCAAGTTGGGTAGACTACCCAGGAGTGAGATCTGGAGCGAGCTCATCGGAGCTGAGAGGACGGTGTCGTTGGACTTGAAGATAGCTGTGGTGAAGGATGGCCACGCGCAGACGAAGCCAGTCTGGCACGCCAGGAAGCAGACTTGGAAAAATTGTGAACACTCTTATCATAATAATCAAATTTTTTACAAAAACATAAATTTTATTAATTTGTTGGGCCATTTACAAAGGTTATTTTTATGTTTTTTGACTTGACTTAGTTTTGATCTAGGTGTGCGATATTACAAGCAATTTCAATTGGACTGTTTTAGTGACTGTTAACACCACTGAATCACCTGTGACTTACAGGCATATATTTTTTTCAGTTATTTTGTTTTGAAAACTAAACTACTGAACCGATTTTGATCAAATTTCTATAGGAATAATCTTAAAAAAATCTGGAATAACTAAGTCTGAAATAAATACGAATTAAGAACCACCTCCTCTTTCCTTAAGTAAGTTGATAAATACAGAAAACTGTGATGGTTTGGTAGTCATTTGAATGATATCATGATCAAGAAGCCTGATCTCTGGGATAGGATAGAAGAGTGAATAGGTCCTAATCCACCATGCGGTCCCAATGCAAATTGGTGGGTGTCACATGACATATTTTTTAAGATATAGGAACTTTATATAAGACGAGCTGACATCCTTTGTGTTACGATATGATAATATGAAAAAAAAGATCATAATTCCCTAGTACGCACTTTCTAACAAACATACCCTCCAAATTTCAAGCATCTAAGTCCAGTGGTTTAGCCTTTCTTTTGTCTGTCAGTCAGTAATCAGTTAGTCAGTCAGGATGTAGCCTTATGTATATATAGATAGGTATAAAGATAGAAAATTAATTTATTTGATGTACTTACTACATGTGGTGGCTGCACATTGTACAAGCGCTTCAGAAAGCTTCAGTTTTGAAGGATGCTCCATTTCATAGATTTTTAAAATCACAAAATCAAAATCGCCTATTTTCCTTTTCACTTTATTTCTTCACTTCTCAAGAATTGACTTAAAAACTTTAATTTTTTAGACCTTAACATAATATTTGGTTAACTATAGAAGTTGTCATTAATATTTATTTTAACTTTTTTAAATATCATTCATAATATTAATAATAATCGTTTCTCTAATTTCCACCCGCTTCACTATCTTCTCGACACAATACTGGAAGCAAACTATCGTTGACTGGACTAGGATTTCTTATTATACCTACTAAATATTATTATTTAATCCTTACAAACATAATTATCAAACCTTGCTTCAGCCTCTGGCTTTGGATGCGTGGTATCGAGTTAACAAACTTAAAGTTTACAAAAATTTAAAACCCGACTACGAAAAAATTCTCGGCAAATTCGATTATTGACACTTTATTTTTGTTAAATCATTATTATCTCACACTATGACCAAAATGAATCTAAACACACTTCATCTTTTTCACGCAATTTGGCGCCCTATCGGATTTTTTGTTTTTTAAGGTAGCCTTATTTACGTGACCCATACAAATCCAACGACACCTCATTTATCAAAACCCAGTTAGGCTAAACGCCTGAAACATTCATATGTACATAATGTACATACATACATAATTAGACTTGAAAAACATAACCTTCCATCTTTGCATTCGGGTAAAACGTAGCCCCTAACCTTTTCCGGCTATAATAATACTTCATTAACCTACAGCAGTCCAGAGCTGGACTTAGGACTACTTCTTTATTTAATTGAATATCATTACCAAATTTCAGCTCAATTGATTTGTAATTTCAGAGTGATTGAGCGATAAACATCTATCATCAATCCATCCATCCTTACAAACTTTTGCATTTATAATATTAGTTATTATACGTACCTAATTAAATGCCACGTTGTACGTTTTCACATCATTAGGGTGAGATGTCTGATTATTGCCCTGTAAATGTATAAAATCTTCTCCAGTTCAATTGGTCTTCATTGCAGCGAACTGCATACTCTTGCAGTTCGCTGCAATGAAGACCAATTGAACTAAAATTCCTTATTAAATATTATATTTTACCAGTGTCTGTATTCCCGGTCCATAATAATCTTGGATCCTCCGACAGTAGAGTGATTATGTTTTTCCTAGCCAAGCGTACTTCATCTTTGAGCACACCATCGCTTACCATCAGGTGGTGGGTGGTCAAACGCTTGACTATCATAATAAAAAATAATCACTTCATCTATTGTAACATTTTTTTAATGTGTTTTAAACAAAAAAAACTATTGTTACATGGCATAAGTTAGACCCCTTTAAAATATAATGTTTGCGCTCATCCATTTAATACATATTTATTTGATTAGAAATAGAAACAGGATCTACTCAGCTAACATAAAATAAAGATTTTTGTTAGCTGACTTTTTTTGCTATTTAAATATTTATTTTTTCGAGAACTAATGCTGTTATTGAATATGTTTCTTACCCTACTCTACAATCTTTCTATGTTTACTCTTTAGAATCTCTACAAATAATGTTATTACGTATGTCGCTGATAAAGGAAACAGTAAGTAATCAAAAATAAAACTCGACAAATTGTAGCTCTAAAACTATGACTCTTAAATAATATAGTTTAAGAAGTGTCAATAAATCAAAGAAATAAGTAGACTATTATGAGTACATAATTCTTTTTTCAATATTTTTCATTAAATAGTTTTTTCGTGGGCATAATTAAAAGTCAACGTTTGGATACAATATTTATTAAATATTTTACAGTAAACTTAATTATATTTACAAATATATCGAAGTAACATAAGCAGTAAGAAATACTTAGAAGTAGCTAATGTAAACATGGTACAATATGAAATGAATTACGTTACAATAACATGACATGTAAAAACTGACCAAAAAGTACCACAGCTTCAATTGATAAATTTACAGAAATATTAAAATATTTAATTGAATCTAAAAGAAAACTAATTTCTAAGTTTTATAAATAAGTTTCTTGGCAGTGTTAAGATATCACATTTCTACCCTTACATTAGTTTTAATACTAGTCCCATTGCTAAAAATCATTGCATAGCTATTTCATTTTATTTCCATACAATGTTGGTAATATCTTCTAGCATAAAATTCTTAACTTAGTTCAGAAAGTTCCACTAACGACTATTAGAAAAGGGATTCGTTAAAATCGTTAATATACAATACAATAGCCTCTGTATAGCACTGATAAAGAAAATCCTAGAACTTAACAGATCCCCTCGACCTCTGCCAGAGATACGACACCAGGACACTGCTGATCAGAGACCCAAGCAGTACCATCACTGCACCCCAAGTGGCTGCCGACGGGGTTATGCAAAAACCTTCAGGTGCTGGCAAGTCCTCAGCAAAAACTACCCTTAACCCTTTGCTGATCGTAGTCGAAGGCTCGAAAGTCCTATTCCCAATGTGAATAACGTCTCTTCGCCGCCTTCTAGGCTCGATAGAACCAGGGTTGGGACAAACGTCACAGTCAGTTTTACAAAGCTCCACGTCACATTGGATAATCAGGTCCATTTCATCGGGGAATTTGAAAGCGTTGAAGAACGCAAAGGCTATAATGGAGGCTCCAGTGTTTCCAGTTTCTCTGGTCTTCTGGAAGGCACCAAAGAGTTTAGGTTTCAGCACGCAGCCATTGCTGTCCGTTAGAGGCACCACGTGACGGCTTTCAGAGTCTCTGGCTACGCATTCTCTCACGAAGATATCGAAGCCTGGATCTCCTGTGACAGTAACAACTAAGGTCATGGTTTCTCCAATCTTGACTAGGCCATTAGTTTCCGGAGCGAAAGGTCCACGGCCTGTCTGGATGTCCAGTCTAGCCATTGCAGTATCTCCACTGAAGTTGCTAGTGATTTGGTTCAACATTCCAACGCTGAGGGATGAAACCAGCTGTTTGGTGAGGTTTCCTTCCCAAAGGCACCTGACTCTGCGAATGTGATCCCACACTTCCTGGATACCAGGCTCGTTTTGCAGAACTAGCACGTTCTCTAAGTAAGCTTGACCCTCGTTTTCGAAGTCGCTAAAGAATCTGGTACCGCAAGTGTTAAGGCTGACGGTGAAGGAGAATTTCACCTGATTCGAGTTCTCCCTGACATAAACACACTCGGGCTCGTTGAAGTGGTCTTGGGAGTAAATTATGCCGTTATAGGCCTTATTGAATTCGATGTTAATCGTCATCATTTCTTTACCGCAGTCAACGGTGATGGCGTGGATGTGGGGAGGGTGGCGGTCTTCATCATCGGGAGTCTGAGTTTGAGTGTTGATGGAGCCACCGCTTGCTCCTTCTCCAATGTTAATGCTACCGCCTGAAACGCTGCTGCTACCACCGGAAATACTGCTGCTTCCACCGCTGATACTAGTGCTTCCACCAGTAGAGACGCTTACTCCACCAGGTTGAACGGACGGGACGTATGGACGTTGAGTAGTTTCTGGCTGGGGTTGGTAAGAAGGTTGGCTTGGCTGGTAACTGGGTGGGGACGGTTGAACTGGGGGTTGGGGAGGCTGAGGGTAACTGGACTGACTGGGCTGGTAAGAAGGTTGGCTAGGCTGATACGATGGTTGGGTTGGCTGGCTCGGCTGGTACGACGGCTGGTAAGGAGGCTGTGTGTCCGTGCTAGGTGCGTAACTTGGTTGAGAAGGTTGGTAGGTAGGGGACGTTGGTTGGCTGGGTTGGTAGGCTGGAGAAGTTGGGCTACTGGGCTGGTAGCTTGGTTGATATGGTTTGTTGGTCTGTGGCGCACTGGGTTGGTAAGGAGGGTTGGTTGGGGAGGTGCCGTCGTTGTAGCTGGGGGTAGGACGCGAGCCAGCAGCAGGGTAGCCCGTTATAGGGGGGAGGTAGGTCTGAGCTTCGAAAGGTCTTGGCTTCTCAGGCTTTCCTCCGTAGTATTGGCGAGCTGGAAGCACAAAATGAACAATGAGTGACTTGTAAACACTGACCAAGAAAATCATATTTACAATGAACCAAAACCCGAAGCTGTGCAACTGTGCCACCTCTCACGTCATTCAATGTGACAGATGATAGAAATCCACCTTCAGATACGAGTAGGTATATTACAAGTTTCTGCCCAACCAAGTCTTTTGAAGGAAATTGCTCCTAGCAGGTCAGATACCTAGAAATTGTTATTATCATTCGTCGTTATCCAGTCAATTATTAAAAAGGTTTTTCTGGTTTACGTAAAATTTCCCTGATCCTACAGCCGCCAAAACAAGGTCTTTAAATCAGTTATTTTTGCATTAGTGGTTGATCAAAAGAGCAGACCTTTTCGGCTTTTGTGCTGTATGGTCTGCTGGATCCACTGCAACAGGTTTCCAACCGCATCGTCTTCTGCCAGGGACGCCTGGGCTGGAAACCAGGGCGAGGTCAGTGCACCCGCAAAGATGATTACCAAGCCACGAAGGTTAAAGACCAAGGAGGTTAATCAACTAAGAATTAAAAGCTCTACTTTCGCTACTATAGCGGTTATGCTAGGTTATGATTTTGGATTGTTTTACGTTAGTTTTTTTTGTTTAATGGTTATTTTTATATGTTTATTTTGATAGTCATACCAAAGGTGATGAGTTAAGAACTGATAGTTGGTTATTTTTGAGGACATGTTGATATAAAAATTTGGTTTTGAGTTTAACGAAATACAAACTGGGTTTTTAAGCAAGATTTTCAAAATAGGCAATGATAGGAGATCATCTATCTTTATGATATGTAAATGGGAGGTTTTGTAAAATTTATGAGCTCTTGAAACTACTGAATTAGCATATTGCATGCGCGAGGTTAATCTTCTGAAAGTAAAAGTACGAATATCTAACAGAAATTTTATATTATGTATGAATAATTTTATGCTAACTTATAATTTTCTGTATAAAAAAAAACAGTAGCTCCCTAAATTTGGTTTATTCTTAAATGTGGTGTATTCCTAAGACTAGATAAATTGAAAATTTCACTAGAAGTGTCTTAAAACAAACCAAAGAAAGAAAAGAAGAAGCACCAAATCCCTGGAAAAGCTGAAAAAGTGTCCATGAAAACCTAAAAAAAGCAAAAAGTAGAACCAAAAAAATCATTCGTAGAGCTGCCGTAGAAAATCATAGACTGAAAAAAGTTTGTAAAGAATACTCGTATACTTTGTGTGTAAAGAGTGTACTTATAGCGAGGTAGGAAGGTATATATCAAATAAAAAATACAATAAAGTAGTTCCACAGTAACCAAAATCAAGAGAGATGTAATGTAAGAATAAGGCCAAATGTATATACTTAATTTGAGTGTGCTGTATTTAAAGCTCAAAATGAAATTGTCGACAAAAATGTATGAAGCGAAATTCAATATTGTGGTTTTATCACTAGAAAGGCCCATGTCCTCATGATTTTTGGCCTAAATACCTAAGTACCTAAGTACTTAGATTGAGTCCGTCTGGCTTGTGTACGTACCCTTCCTATTACGAGGTTTTGATGGTTCTGCAAGATACAACAGTTTTTACTTAAAAAAAGTAGGTCGAAACAGGAAAAGGAAAAGGAAGGGTCGGAAATACGCTTATTTGTTAAAAGCAAAACATGCAGCTTTCAATTTTCTCAAAAGAAATTGTCATAAACCAAATTACAATATAATAAAATTTATGACAGATAGGATAGCCACTTAAGTCTCGCATATCACTCACCTACACTTAAGTCATATATTTTTTTAGGTTTTAAGTTGTATTTGGTTTAAACTTTTTAAGTATAGGTACATATCTCAACTACGAACTACGAAAAAATAAAATTAAAACCCTTTTCTTTGCTCAGTGCTACCATGCACAATTAATGGTTAGAACATTATTATTTTAGTCAAATCTACTAATGTTAACATTTTTTTACAAAACTACGGGGTTAAATTGTCAACTACATTAGTTTATAAGCCATGTGAAAATGTTATTCTCCCAAGAATATTATCTACTACTTCTAACGCCCGTTTAGGTAGTGGTCAAGTCTTTTTATCGCTTCATTAGGTCCTTCGAACCAGTGTGGTGAAGGTTTTCAAGTGCGCCTCGAAGAGGCTCTTTTCGTGCACTCGACACATTTTTTCGAACTTTTTAGGTTCAATGACATGCCGGTTTCCTCACGATGTTTTCCTTAACCGTTACGAGAATGTGGGATGCATACATAGATTTTTTCGACCATAAAAAACCCATTTACGCATGACTACCACCGGGATTTGAACCCGCGACCATCAGATCACAAGGCAAGGGCCTCATCCACTCGGCCACCACGTCCTCAAGTCAAGTCAAGTGGTCAAGTTGAAAGGACAGAGTAGTGTAGACTACCTAAAGAGCTCTACACACCACACCAAAGCCGCCGGGCTTGGCGGCACAATCTGCCGGCCTGTGTCACCCGGTTCCTTTTGATCAATCCTTTTGAATAATAACCCGCTGCGCGCTGGCGCTAACTCGGCGAGTTCTGTCGCCGCTTTGGTGTGTAAAGGTCTTTAAGTACAGTTGGTAAGTGTAGGTGGTTTGGACAGAAGCTAGTCAAATGGTAACATACGATACTGTCAACTTGAACACTTCATAAACCCGGCCTGTGTAGGTACGGGTTTGTCGACCGAAAATATGTATTTGCAAATGTCGAGTGGCAAAATTGTCTGACATTATTTTGTTACTCGATATATTGATAGTCAATGATCGCTGTATTTCTGGTTTCCTTCAGGATATTTCTAATTTTATCTTTATTTTTCGTACTTTTTTGGCTAAGCACTTACGAAATCTAGAAGTGGAGTCGGCGGCTGTCACACAGCTTACCGCCACACAAACCGCCAGTAGACTGCACCACCGCGCCATCTGTAATGAACGAAAAAAACTTATCATCATCAATTACTAATACTGACACTGACTGACAGACAACGCACAAACCTCTGGACGTAGAGACTTGAAAATTAAGGGTAGGTATGTTCGCCAAGATGTGTAGACACGCACAGACAGCGTCAGAGATAAGTATCCCCCCTGCACAAGACACCCAGCTATAAATCCTTTCAAAAAATTGTAATACTTAAAATTATTTTTAGGCTTACATGCGGTTATACAAATATAATCTATTTTTTAAAGGCAAAACTTCTCCTTTCGCCGCGACGGTGATTTAAAGGGATTTGAAGCTGGGTATTATAAAACAAGGGGGATACTTATCTATGACGCTGTCCATAGTCCGTACAAAGAAAGGAATTTTGTTAATTTATAACGTTAAATTATTGGGATTCATACCACAAAAATCGCGGGAATGTCGAAGTCTTTCAAAATTGAAAGACAAACAAAACAAAACAAAAGTCAAAAACTGAGCCAAAACCTACACCAGAGTCAATGAAAATAACAAAATAGCTACAAAGTGATAAAATCCTAAGCATTTCCTAAAACCTGCCCATTTGTCTAACTAACAGTATTATCTCAACTATTTATCTATCTGCCAATGTCCAAAAAATTAGCAACAGTATGTCAAGGACCAAGATTTATATCGTCGGGGCGCTGCACACCCGAGCGGACCGGAAAAACATATTATTCGATCGTAGATACCGGAAAAGCCGAGCAGAACAAACTATAATACCGGAAACAATACATTTACCTAGTACTCTAACATAACTTAGCGATCTTGACGGATATTTAGGGTAGTAGGTACTGCCTTGAAAGCATTCCAATATTATGTTTTGAGTCAGGAAAAAGATGCTTGATACAGAATTGCTTTTCATTATTATAAAATCGATCTAATAATGAATACAATTTTTTTTTATGTTAACAAGAGGCTAGACTAGACCAGCTAGGTGCTCTTTTAATGTCAAAATTTAAAACCATAACATGTTACACAGGGCTTTGACTCCCATAAGCCGGTGCAATAGACCTTTGATATAATCGAACTCAGAAATACCATGTTGCATTCGCCCTGACAGGGTCCATGTACTATAACTAGTCTGTAACTACCACTTAAGACCTAAAATACTTACCTGTATGTACATGGAGGCAATAAAAATAAATAAATACAAATACAATATTCTACAGCGCTCGTCCATATTGAGACATTTTGAAGCTAAAGCGAACCCGGACATACGATATCCGGATGTACCGGTCTTATCGAAACAGTGTGTAGCACCCTAAGATTATTCGCATTGTGCTCGAGATAACTTCAAATGTCTGGGAATCAATGCACAATAAACAATTAACTACGTGAGATGGATTGCATAATCTTGATACTTTGAAGAAATCGAGACTAGGTTTTACTGTGTGATTGACGATTGTGAGCCGTTGCGGCGCCGTCACTCAACTTGGTCATGGGAAATCAATTATACCTATTTCAAAAAATAAGTTAGAAAAATAATTATTGAGTCGTTCGTCATCTCGTCCACCAAAATTTATCCGATTCGGATAAAATGCGAGTACAAAAGTTGTATTTGCAAACTCTTCCAAATTTTTTTCTTATCAGTTTTTTTTACCAATATTTTCAATTGGTAACATCAACAAGTTCAACATCTTTTTTTATATATATTTATTTATTTATTATTTATCTTCATTTATTTATTTGCCTTTGGGTAGTCCAATTATTTCCTTTTATTAGTACTATAGATTGTATTATTTTGTATTATAGTTAGCTTATGCTGTAATAAAAACCTATTGGACTTTTCGAATACTGATTCCTTTTTTAAAATTGCCCCTTGGTAAGACTCTCCTGGTTTTCTAACCTTAGCCTTAAACTGATTGGTTTATTATTCTGGTTTCAAGCCGAAAATCCTTTCTTTTTTCAACTTTTATTTTATATCCCGATACAAAACAGATGAAGCCGTTGGCTAGTCAATCATAAAGATATTACCTCAACTAACTCCTTACGTTAAATTTAATACAATCATTAGCCTCTCGACAGTCAATCACCGACGTTTGTTGTAACTAATGTTATACACATAACCAATGCATAATTTCCACGCATTCGCATAATGGCAATAATGACTCGGTCACGTTAGGCTTACACGACTATGGAGCAATACATGCTAAATTATTGCCCGAAGAAATTTTCAAAGACCTATGCAATTTGGTTAGATGTAGCGAAAAATATTGTGAAGAAACCAGGAGTTTTGTTGACTCTAGCGAACACAGATATTTGCCTAATGGCCATTTATTTGTAAAGGTACTTCTGTGCGTAACATAAAAGATTTCAAAACCATTTTTACCTTATTCATTATTTATTGCCAAACAGGTAATTTATTGGTCAATTCTAGCGGATTTATCGCCAATGCACTATTTTGCCAAACATGGCGTATGAAAATCGGTAACTACGGTACTCGCATTGGTATCCTTAATATATTGTAATAACATACCAATTACGTTTTTTTTTTAAATACATTAGAAATTATAGTAGATGACTTACGGTGCGGTTTAGAGAATTAACCAAACGGATTCGCCGCTCGTGTTTAATTTTTTGAAGCGCGTGTACGCGTACAAGTTGCGATAGACACCTCATGCTTCTGACACTCGCTAGAAAAAACTTCGAGCGTCAACGCGAGTATACGCGCGTATACGTGCATATACCCGCGTCTGGCTTTTGAAGTTTCGCGAGTACCAATCTGCCCGTATACGCGTGACAAAAATATGCTAATCTGAAACCGCACTTATTGTGGCACGAATTATTGATATTAATGTACCCAAAAAAAATAGATTATCCCATAAAAATACCTTTTAACAGTGACATTGCCAAATGGCTGACACAGTTCTCACCTCGAGGGATGTCAGATAAATTACATAATTCTTATTGTAACAAAGCATGCCACTTATGTAATGTACATCTTCTTAGTACAAAACTTTTTACAATCAAACTGATTCAAGAATGATTGCAATAGTTTTGTTAAAAAGTTAAGCTTTATATATTATGTTTTTTTTTATGAAATGAAATGAAACATTGATAGAATATATGAGTATAAGGTCTTAAGAAGTATTAAAGTATAGAAACACAATGTAGTACATTGAGAATGTGCCCAAAAAAAGGGAGCCACTTCACATTTTGGTACGATACTAATTTTCGAAAATAAAAATAACAGGGCTAGATAAATATTATGTAATAATAGGTTTTTTCATCGTTATTAAAACTACATTGTAAAAAGTAATAAACATTATTTGAAAATGGAGATATTTCATTTTTATTGAAAAAGTGTGTGAAATTTTTTGGTTCTGTCTTACGACTACATCTTAAAGATAAAGATAAAGATATTTTATTTGTCAGAAACACTTCTTTTTTCTTGGATTGATACTGTCAACTTTATTAATCTATGTTCTTAAATAATTTGATTGTGTTTTATTTTATATTTAAAAGATTAGAAAAAAACACAACAAAGGTTGAGGTCGCGGGTTCAAATCCCGCTGTAAATTATAAGCACCAAAATATTAACATTTTATTTATTAGTACGGAATAATAGAAGTACTTAGGAACTGTTAGTTTGAAACAGACACAAGTTCAATTGACCAATGTCACTTCCAGTATTATGAGAATTTTAGTCTAACCCTATTTCCTACTTCTCACGTAATTTGGATATTATGTCCATATAATTTAATACACCTTTGTTTATTTCCGACAATTCCGTGTTGTTGTAAACAATCATTCTGTAAATCAAAATACCCGTTTCAAGTCGTAGTCAGTACCTTTGAGAAATGGGACTCCTAATAGAAACGTATAAATTGTCGTTTTCGCTTTCCATTGCTTACTTGCACTAAACTGTAAAAGTTTCTAAACAATTACTTTACTCGCTAGGAAGATCTTAAACTAGGTTGGTTAAGATCTTCAAATCGAATAAAGTAATTGCGAAACTTGGTGCACGTAGGCATAAATCTTTTTATTTTATTTTTTACTGTACATAGGGTTAGCCAGGGTTTGCCTACGTGAACGAGAAATAAAAAAGAAAAAAAATTGTCATTTTCCAAGGATTTTTTTTTTAAATCTCGTATTTTATTGGTACCAAATTTCAATTCAATTGGTTCAGTAGTTTCAGCGTAATTAAGTAACAAACATCATCTAATTAATGTTTTTTTTCCACAAGCATCAGCATAATGATAATGTGTAAATTAAAATATTAACCAAAACTTATTCTTTCTTATAGTTTATAGTTTTAGATTAAGGTAGTAAAAGTAATTGCTTAGGAGCTTTAACAGTTTGGTGCAAGTAGGCATAAGTGTAAGTAGGCTTTTAAAGTAAATAAATATAAATACAAATCTATCCATCAATTAGATACTTTTGCTCGTTAAATCAAGAATTGCTTAAATTCCATTGAATCGATTTGATTTCAATGAAAGTGCCTTCATACATGAAGCGCATGGGAACTTAGATTTCAATCTAAACAGCAAAAGTTCGTGACCACCGCAAATACGGTAAAGAAAGTCTCGAATAATATTATTAATAATCCGTAAATTGATATCCGGAATGCTTATTTCCGTATAGGGCAGAAGCAAGTTGAAAATAACCTTTATAATTAGGTACTATCTTAAAGGCGTTATTCACTTGAATTTTCTAAGAATTGAAAATGGCTGTACTTTTAATCTGGTTTCATCCCACTTAGATAGCGAATTCTGTTTTCAACCCATTGATAAAGTACCTAGAGGCAAAATTGTGAGTTAAGTATGCACATAAAAATATAATTATTGTAATTGAAAATGTTAATGTATTATGTAATATGCTTGATAATAAAATATGTACTTTCTATTTATTAATATCATAAGAGGATTGTAATAAATAAGTACGGTATGATTTTCAAAAAGTGTAAACGGCAGATTAGCCGATAAACCGAACTCCCTTTTTTTTTTGCAACTAGTCTTCATATAAAATGATGCTCTACATCTTGAACTATTCAAGAAGTAGAGCATCTTAATGTTGTAAATTGAGTCCATATTGCACACAGAACTGATGACAATGAGCCGATTACGTAACATTTGATACATCATCGGGACAATCGAGTCATCACTCGATTATACTATTCGATCTGGGAAACTTGCATAATCTGTGGGGCTTATTCTCGTGCACTTACATGACAAAATACGTATGTGCTCATCCTAAAGTCGATACCTACATGATACTTCCATAAAATTTATGGAAGTATCATTTATATGATGATTTTGATATTGTATGCATTTATATGCATACAATATCATAGGAAATATTATGGGGATGGTTTCTTGGATGAATGTATATTTATTCAATGACGCTGAAACTACTGAATCGATTGTGGTAAAATGTTTGCTCTATATATTTATTATATGATATAATAATTATGATATTAACAAATACCTATCAGGGAAAAGGTATAGGTATTAAATATTTATTTAAAAAAATGGCACTTTAAATAAACTGAATACTTATGTAAATTGTTACATTCATAGTTTTTGATTATGTAGAAAATGCCATCTCTTGTATTAATATCTAATATCCTACTTATGATCAGAGGGCTGGCAGCTATCTGGGCCAAAGAATAAGCCTTGCTATACAAAGAGGCAATGCAGCCAGTATCCTCGGCACGCTGCCATCGGGTATCGAGTTGGAGCAGTTGAGCTACCTATAGATCGTTTGCAACGGTCTATGGGTGGCTCAATTGTTTCCTTTTGTAAATTTTGTAATATACCTATATATAGATTGTAGTAGTTAGCTTATGCTGTAATAAAAAAATATGATATTAACAAATACCTATTAGGGAAAAGGTATCGGTACTAAATATTTATTAAAAAAAACGTCACGTTAAGTAAACTGAATACGTATACATTGTTACATTCATAGTTTTTGATTATGTAGAAAATGCCATCTCTTGTATTAATATCTAATATCCTACTTATACATTCACTAATTAGTAATTACGTCTACTCACTTTCTGAAGATTATGAAGTAAATTTTAAACTGTTCTATATTATGGTAAAAGTAATTGTTTTTATATTCAAAAACCAATTTACTTTAAAATTTTAAAGAACAATAGAAATTTTAAAACTGTTTTTGCATTTTAACTCGCAGAAAGTTGCATAGATAGTGTCATAGGCCATGTTTGTTTGTTTGTAAATAGAGAAATACGGCAGACGCACAGATGATGTAATTTTGTTTACTTATATAAAACTTGTCGACCACCGAAAGCAAAAACTATAACTAGATTATAAAGCCTTAAAATATAAAATATGAAACTGAAATAATATATGCGTAGGCGTATGTATTTAGGAAAAAGCATGTGGAAAATTAAAAGAAAAATTGAAGAAAGTAGAAAACAACTAGTAGTTCAAAAACTAACTTTTTCAAATATCAATTTAAAATCAATAAATACAAATTAACAAACAAGTTTCTTTAAAAAATAAAGATTTAAAAAAAATTGCATGCTTGGTTTAGACTTAAATATGAAATATTTGTGATCCTCTCGGTTCAAATTGACTTTTATTTTCAAATTAACTTAGCTGCAAAATTAACTAGTTTAGCATCCTTGGAGGATGCGCAAGCACATAGGTACGCGTAAATGAAAAGAAAATTCAAGCCTACGTATACTCATATTTTAACTACCTACGTAAAATACAATTCACGCGTTCTCTCTGGCGTTCTAGAACGCGCTTATTATTGAGGTTCATATCTAAGCTTATCTTAGCTTCGCATCTGCTACAGCACAGCCCTTACCATACGTTAGTACACGGAAGTTTGTGACCTTTCCGCTGTTACTTGTAAATGATGGTAACTGTATTCGAAAGCGCTATTTATTATCTAACTGCAGGTACGGAGTGTGTGTACACTGTGGTGTGATCTGAAAGCCATTGAAGATGGTATCACGGTAAAATTTATTTGAAGGTGTCCCCTGTAGAATTACGAATATGTAGGTACCGTTAAAGGTAAAGCAGTAATGTAAGCGTTACTGTTCCGGTTTGAATGGCACTGTAGCTAGTAATTAAAAATCTAAAACCACGTTTTTAATGTTTTTGCCTCGCTTTCGTTACGAGGTATAGCGGTTTCATAGGTTGTTTTGAGGTTAGGGCCATTTTTTATTATTTAACTAAATTTTGAATGCATTATCGAGTTGTGAACTTGAAAGTTTCAGCTGGATAGCTAGTCGGGAAGTGATCCAAATTTAACTTACAAGATTACACACACATTACAGACAGACCATTCTGTGATTTAAAAAATACTGGGCTTTCGAGACTGACAATAAAATTAATAGGATTAAAGGCAATAATAAAATAAATATATAAATAAAACAGCCATTACTTCTACTAACTTTAAAAAATATTTAAATCTAATATGACGCCAATGAGGCGACTACTAATATTATTGTATGTATAGGTATATATAAAAGGTTTTAATTAAAGCATTTTTGTAATTAAAGTTCATACTCTACTAACATTATTTTCAGTTCAGTAGTTTAGGTATAATAAAGCAATAAACATTCATCCTCAAAACACTAGCATAATGTTACAACCAACTTTTGTGTGTCGATTTCATCGAAACACAAAATTGTTTATTGTGAAAAAGTATCCAATTATAACATTAAAACTAGAAAAGATAAATTTCTAAACTGTTGAGATATCTTTCAGAAGTCTAATTAAACGAATAAAATTCATTTGAATAGAAACATCAATCAAATAATTCCGATTGCTCCACGCTCCAAATAATTTACCTAGTTTACAATGATGGTATCGGTGGCAAAAAGGCGCTCACACGGCTCTGTGGCTACTGACTTTGTAGCTAAAGTTGTCTAGATTGCTCCCGAGGCTTTGCTTGCTTTAGCCGAAATGTAGACTAGCAATATTATACCTACACCAAAAATGTTTAATTACCAAAAAAACTTAAATGGACAATGCAGAAGGGGTACTACTATAATTGATTGATTCAGGCGTTACTTTGCGGAAATCCATAAATATCAACAAATTATATAAATATATTTAGTAATAAATCCGCTTGATTTCTAAACAAAGGTTTTAATTAACTTAACTTTAGTTTAGAACTTTAGTACATATTACTATATTATAAACCAAAGAGTCAACGAACAGAAAACCAAAGTTCAAAGATACGACACGTGTTTCGCCTCTACACGAGGCATCATCAGGAGGTGTGGACTCGCCGAAGTTCGAAACGAGAGTTCTTTGTTGGGTACTACTATTCTTTGGTACTACGTTGTAGCAGTGCGGTCAGAATTTAGGATTTCTACAGAACGACAGCGGGGCGAGTGCGGCGCCCGAGCCGAGCTTTTGCATGCTGGCTAGAGCTAGGGTTAATAAAACTTAATTATTTTATCAATGATGGGTACCGCCTTGATGCAATGCATTAGTACTTTTAATTTCAATTTATGTTACTAACTTTAGAATTCTGCCGCATCGCATTAGTACTTTTAATTTCAATTTATGTTACTAACTTTAGAATTCTGCCGCAATGCATTAGTACTTTTAATTTCAATTTATGTTACTAACTTTAGAATTCTGCCGCAATGCATTAGTACTTTTAATTTCAATTTATGTTACTATCTTTAGAATAAGCCTTATGTACTAACAAAATATGGTATAATTTGAATGTACTGAAATAAACAATTTTGATTGATTTGATTACTGTGGTCTCAAAACGAGCCTCTTCGAGGCGCACTTGAAATCCTTTCACCACACTGGTTCCAAAGAACTAGTGACACGATAAGAAAAAGAAGACTTTGATCCGGTTTATATGGCACTGAAGCTAGTGAAATGACTTTCGAGGCTGACCATCAAAATGTCTCAAAGTGAATGAGCGCTATATAGCAGTGTTGTACAGGCCCATGGGAACCGAATCCCTGTGTAGCACTGTTATGGTTAAAGGCAGGCGTGATCTCTTACTACCAGGAGATAGCCTAGCTAGTCTCGCCACTTGTTTACATAAAAAATGTGCATGCATAACTGTGTTCCAGTTTGAAGTTAAAAATAAAAGAAGAGCAGAGATAAATAACAAGAAATATAGATTAAAAATCTAAAAACTTCGTTTGTATGCCTTTGCTCTACCTCGATTCCTTAAGTACGGAGGTTTTATGGTTCTTATTTTATTTTGTTAAGAAATTATCTGAGCAAAATTTTAGTAGGTAGGTAATGAATTAATATTATATTTTTTTAAGTAATTAACATTGTAACAATTTTTTGTAATGTTTCCTCCAGTTTGTTTTTGTCTTATGTTGTACAATAAAGTATTTCATTCATTCATTCATTGACAAGTCATCTTGGAATTGGAATTCATTATCGTTGCGTGAACATCGGTAATCATAAAACTAATCAAAGATATCCAATACTAAGATAAAGACTTATTTCTTTTTCTTTCTTATTTCAAAGTTGGTCATAAATAACATAACTTCACTTGGTACAGACAGCGTCATAGATAAGTATCCCCCTTGCATTATATTACCCAGCTTCAAATCCCTTTAAATCACCGTCGTCGTGGCGAATGGAGAAGTTTTGCCTTGAAAAAATAGATTATATTTGTAAAACCATATGTAAGCCTAAAAATAATTTGAATTATTACAATTCTTTGAAAGGATTTATAGCTGGGTGTCTTGTGCAAGGGGGATACTTATCTCTGACGCTGTCTGTACATCACACGAGATATAACTACATAATAACTGTCTTAGGATAAATAAACCATCATAACATGTATACGAAACTAGTTGCGTAAACCATTTGTGTACTTTGGGGTCAACTCGAAAGGCAAATATGTCCAAATCATTCGGAAAGAGATTTTGAGTGTTTGACAAATTACTTGCTTGTTTGATATTGTTTTGGACTTGTCAATTAATAAAATAAACCCGTCTTAAACAAACATAAAGTTTAAAAAACTGAAAACCCGACTGCGAAATATATTTCATTCATTATTCCAAATTAAATTCTAACATAAATCTATTTTTGTAATCTCCTTTAAAATATTTAATATTTTATTACCTTCATTTTGATACCCTACTCGTTGGGTTACTATTTAACTCCAAAAATCCGCCATTTTGATTTTTTTTAAACCCATCTAAGAACAGTCAGATTACTGAGACGAATCTAACGATACCTTAACTGTCAAAATCCATCCAGCCATTCGGAAGATACGAGGTAACCAACATACATACATAAATACAAGATACGCGCGAAAAACATAACCCTTCCTTGGCAGTCGGGTAAAAAAGCCGTGTGTCATCAACGCTTAAGTGGTAAGCATAAGTAAATATATACTTATATACCATTCACTAAATTAACTATCATTATGAAATAAAGATGATGACATAGACTAGTGGATATTGGACACGTTAATGCACGACCTAGCCTAGGTTACCTAGGTCCCAATTTGTGTAATAAGCACTACGCAATTTAGGTGTCATCTATTTGTTTCTTGTACATTTTGTAATATACAGGGTGGAAAAACAATGGGAAACCACTTTATCCTAGAGCTTTTGAATTTTTAACTGATTCGATTCCCGGCTTAGGTAAACTTTTCGAGAGATCTGTGAATACAGTTTCGTTTATATTTAAAAATAAAGGAATGTTTCCTGTAAGGCTCAGAATCCTGCGCCCCGCTATCTCGCACATTTATACATTTTTGAAGATATAAATTGACTGAGTATAAATTTTAAAAAACGTGGTTCGCTGATTACGAAATGTTTGATGTTTTTTTTTTAACATAAGCCAAGGAAATAGGGAAAGACAGTTTTGCCCAATAGAATGATCCTTTATATGATATTACTACTTCATTTTCTTAGACTCCTAATGACTCGGTACGATCAGGTTTTTCAAGGCAGTAAAAACTTAAAACCTTATGATTTTCATATCTACTGTGAACAAGATTATCTCGTTCAAAACAATAAATAAAGGCTGTGTTTTGACTGTACATTTTGCATAATTAAAGGCGCTCGCGCAGCGCAGCGTGAGAAACGGCGCGCCGCGTTCGCGCACTTTTTTACGTCAATGAAATTAATCTTCATTTCTTTGTAGTTGACAGCTTTGGTTTTGCATTGTGCTTATTTTACTCAACATACAAAAGCAGGAGCCCACTTTATTGATTCTAAGTTGTTCAACAGGTCATGAGTTCAAAACGTTAGTTAGTTACATACTCTACATACCTACCAACTAATACCCGAAAACATCTATAACAATTTCTTCTCAATTTTTGACAAATTAAAAATTTTATTCTTCATTTTTGTAAAAAGTGAAGAGGTGCTATGCTCGGGGTTTCTCTTAAGGATATAATCCGAAATGAGGTCATCTGACAGAGAACCAAAGTGGTCGACATACTTCAGAGGATCACCAAGCTGAAGTGGCAGTGGACAAGCCATATCTGCCGAAGAACCGACAACCGTTGGAGTAAACGTGTTCTTGAGTGGAGACCACGTCTAGGCAAGCGTAATGTAGGACGACCTTCTGCCAGATGGAGCAATGATTTGCGCGCTAAAGCTGGCAGAAGGTGGATGAGAAGAGCCGAAGATCGGGTATAGTGGCGCGCCTTGGGAGTGACCTACGTCCAGCAGTGGACTGTTATAGGTTGATGATGATGATGAGCTAGGTTCTCTCCTGACAGTAGATCACGCCTTTAAATATAACTAGATGAGTAGAGTTAATATTTTTCAAAATACACGCCCAGCCATTCGCGCGATCAGTCTCAGTAAGGGCATTTGTAAGGCGGCATTAAGAGTGGTGAGGCGTGCAGTTTGAGACTGATAAATCTTTCCATATATTTCAAACATTCACGAATATGTCAAGAAAGTAAGGTTACATATTATAGATTCAATATAATTCTAATAGGAGCTTCGAGCTTCCAAATGTCCAACCGTCTTAGAGTTCCGGATATTGAATGCACGGAAATATTTTAAGGGTTGACAGGAGAAATCTATGTAAGACTTCGAGAATCTATCGAAATTCTCGTAGATGTAAGAGGAAATAAAGTAAAATGGTAACCTTTCTTACTACCACCTGTTCATAATGAACACACGTGAATAACCTATAATTAGAGTCTTTTGATTCTAGATTATATGATTGTAAAGACAAAACATACAAACAGACAAAGATTGTGATAACATTTCGATTTTAGTGTTGATAATTTTCTAAATAAAAAAATATATTATAATTAATGATGGAGCATTGTATTATTTTATTAATTATGTTATTTTGCATGCTTTAAAGTAGAGCACAGCTACACTCAGAGCTTAAGTGACTAGCTTATGTTTGTCAACTTTTCCTACTTGTGTTTCGCAAATAAAGATTTATGGATAAAAAGCAAAGCAATATGAAAAAAAAGAAAAAGCCAAGGCACCACAAACATATCATTTCGCAGTCGGGTATAAACCTAAGCTGAGCTATAGTCTGAGAACCCTATTTAAAGCACGTTCAGCTCATCTGCTCATTATTTGCTTATTTTCCTAGCAATTTGCAACTTTCTTCTGTCAATTATTTGCCATATTGTTACCTGCAATAGCAAAGGAGAGTCTTGCATAAATTTCCATAATAATCCTATTCTCTATGACCAATTATGTTCTTACAAACTCTATAAAAACTATCAACAACACACAAACCCTGTAAGTCAGTTTTGACTCTTATAAGCTTTTTGGCACACCCTAAATCCACTTTTTATCTGATTTTCTTTTAATTGGATGTTATCTACGGTTGTTTGGAAGAGATTTATGTCTAGAAATAAGGCCGCTCCTTGTAACTTTAGTTATTTTTTAAGTAGTTAAGTAAGTATAGATTTATGTAAGTAAAGTTAAGGTACAAAGAGAATTATATTCTAAGATTATTATTTTTTCCTACTCATAGGTGGAAAATGTTGCTCAAATAATAATGAAACCCACCTTGGAGCGTCAGTGCACTAGCCAATGCAGAAGGTAATAAATAAGTAATGACTAAAGTAATTACTTACTGCATTAAAAAAACTACACGTGAAGCTGAGATGAGAAAGAGCCTTGTTTTTAAATAAAAAGCTGAGAAGAGAAAAGACATTGTTTTTTTTTTTTCAGTAAGTGATTACTTTAGGCATTACTTATTACCTACTGCATTGGCTAGTGCACTTACGATCCGAGGCAGATTGTTGTATCTTAAATAAAAAATCTTCCTTTACACCACATCACAACTTTCAAAGAAACAGGAGAAAGTGAAAAAGCAAAGACCATCTATTACCTTAATGTGATAATAATTCATAGATAATTTGCGATCCAGACTTTTTAATTCATCACTAATGTGTTTTCTGAAAATACCATTCATGACCATAGACAAAATAAGGTGTTTCTTTGAAAAATATTTCAATGCACTTGCAATGACTTTTATTCATCCACTGTATGAAATGACTGATGTAATTCAGGTACTTTATTGTATGATAGGATGTTTCAGTGTAACGCCTTTTGTATGAGAGGTGCAATTTTGATGATAATAATCTTATAGCATCTTTAGTATCATTGAAAGCAGTTTCATCATTATCATGACCCGAACATACGGTTCGTAAGTGCCGTAAGTTTCGAAACGTTCATCTTTGTATTGCAGAAGTGTTAATGTTACTTATTAGAAATTGAGCGATGTGAGATTTATATTATCGAAGCGCACGAAAGCGCGTTGGCTAGTTCTTAACTTCTTCTTATCTATCTTAGTTCTTTCGAACCAGTGTGGTGAAAGGATTTCAAGTGCGCCTCGAAGAGGCTCCTTTCGTGCACTTGTTGACACACGTTTGACACTTTTTAGGTTCTATGACATGCCGGTTTCCTCAGGTAGTTTTCCTTCACCGTTAAGCGCGTGTTTAAATGCACACATAGGTTATTGAATAGAAAAATCCATTGGTGTACAACCGGGTTCAAACCAACGACCTTCGGATCGAAAGTCAAGGCATCTCCCACTCAGTCAACACGACTTTGTACTAAAAAAAATATTCTTAAAAAGTTAAGTTGATTTTTTTTAGTTATTTAAATCTTGTGTATAAGAACTTTTGTATTAACTAAAAGTTAGGAATGCAAAGAACTCTACTTTATATTTTTTTAGCCCAAAAGTTATTATGTAGTAGTTCATGATAGCTATACTACTTAAAATACTTTAGGCCTAAAACTTTAGGAACTTGCCTAATTATTTATGTTTTAGAGCCCAATTTCACATCAAAATTATAAAACACTATTTACACATGTCACTCTCCTGCCAAATTAAATGTCAAATGTTATGAGTTGACGTAAGATATTACACGGAGATTACATTTTGACATCAGGTAATTTGGCAAACAAAAATGCTTACTAATGCTTAATAATAAAATTATTCTCGACTCGACATATTGACACAAATTCTACTTTAGATTTTTTAATAACATTATTTTCGTAATCATTAAAATCACCCTATTATATTATGTTTCCATTACTGGGACTCAGGCCTACTCTCGACTAGGAGAGCCCATTGGCTCTCCTAGTGTGGCGGATTATGTTATGACTCATTAGTCATAACATAATCCGCCACATGGACTCTACACTTTATTCCCATCGAGTAACACCATTTCTATGATTGTATACCCATCGAGTAATATGTCTCGCACTTCCCGATTATCTATCCGGCTGAAACATTCAGGGTAGCTCTCAATTCGATGGTAATGCATTCTAATGACATTTCATTTAAAAAATAATGATTAATAATAAATATTCCTACTATATAATATATAATAAAGAAAAAAGCTTTATCTCATAAAATAAACAAGATAGAGCAATTCATTTCATTTCATTTATTTTCAAACAATTTTTACATTGTGTCGGAATTTCTAAATCTAAGTGCATTGGTAAATACATATATTTATTAATTATACGAAACATACACTATATTGGGTTTTAGACTATATTATTTTGTATTTCTCAATAAGAAATCAAATAAATTTTGAGTTAACCGCGTTTTAGAAGACGATTATTTAGCTGTATTATCTACGTAGGTACTTAACTAACCTAAAATTGTAAAAAACAAAAAATATCTCTGTTAAAAAGTTAACAAAAAGTATCTAAGGAATTTATGTAATAAAAGTTGAAAGTAAATTAATACTTAGTTAGACTCAATTAAAAAGTAAAAACTATGAATATGATTAACAAGTTATCCGATTAGCATAGGTCAGGTATTTTAATAGCGAGTTAGTCAGTGCCAGTAGTTTAGCTTAGTTAGGTAGGTTTTTTTTAGTTATAAAAGCGAGAATCAACAATATCCTTGCATAGACGCACTTTCAGCTCTTAAAGCGTCGATGACACAGGTACAAGTTTACAAGCTACAAGCTAGCGAGTTTGCTAGTAGCTTGTAAACTTGCCCCGTGTCATCGACTTTTTTACAATCTGCTAGTTGACAATCCTTCGGACCGCTAACTCGCTCACTTGCTAGCTTTTAAACTCGCCGGCTTGTAGTTTGTCTAGCCCTGTGTCATCGACGCATCTCCAATTTTCAAGTCTCTACGTCTATTGGTTTAGCCTGTAGGCTGTCTGTCAGTCATTTAGTCATTTAGTCAGTCGTTCAGAACTTAGCCTTTTATATATTATTGATTAATTGATTAAATAATAGACTTATGCCTACTGGCACCAAACTTTCAAAGCTCCTAACCTAAGCAATTACTTTACTAGCAGACATTAGCCTGTAAATCAAATATGGATGAGCTATTAAACCTACACAGGTATTAAAACAATTTACTACTGCATTAATTACTCGACAAACGTAAACGCAGCATCATTGAAACCAAAAGTATGTACAGATTACGTCAACGGTTTTCTAGCCCAGACCTTGTGAAACCTAATGGCAGAGCCCTAAACCAGTTTGATACCCTGTCTTCACTTTCCTCGACCTGCGACCCCGGCGGCGAATCTCACTGGATTCTCACGACTATATCATTTTACATTATAGGTACAAAGGTCATTGATCTGTTTATACTATGTGCTGCTAATGATGTTTTTGATGTATGCCTAACATCTTTCCTCTAACTTTCAGTCTATCTGTGGCAGTGATTTCGTGAAATGCAACGGATGTGAGTAACAGGAAGTTAGCCTTCAGACGGTACCAACTTAGAATAAAAATAAAGTAAATTGAATTCTTTCCAATTTAAATAAGATATCAGATGTTACACATTATATGCGGCTACCGTAAGGCGCACTTTTTTTTTGTAAGCAACTTTGCAAGTAAGGCACTCTTCTGATGGTAAGAGATCATGCCCATGACTAGAATAGTCACCCACAGGCATTTTAATGGTCAGTCTCGAAAGCATAATAATTTGTCTAGCTACGGTGCTCATCGAACCGGAATAGAAATGCTTGACACAACGAAAAAAAATACTTCTTTTTATTTCGTAAATGCTACATAATTAATTTCTTGCATTTAGTATATAAGAACGATCTTAGATTGGGCTTAGTGGCGCGTCTAAAAGAGACCTGCGTCCAATAGTGAAGTGATTTGATGATGTGTTATGAAAATGATGGGTATAAAATAACTCGAAATAAATTCCAATTTATTTTATCCCAATTTTTCAATAATAAAAGTAGGCCACGAAACGACCTTAACTTTTTTCTTTAATTGACCGCAATTTGACCATGCATGTTTTGTTTATTCTGCCACCATAAAGCCATTAGCAAAGTGCTTTATGATTTGAGATGTCGACACATGACAGTTGACACATCCAAATGTCACACAAACCATTGGACACATTAGAACACCGCAGAATTGCCACAAAACACGAATTATTTTACGCGTACATACGTAATGCATCATCAATCATCATTTTGCATCGCAATATTTTTTTTTATTGAAGTAGAGTAGTGAGTAGTGCCTAATATGTTGTCAGTTTTGGGCTTAATTGCAAAGTTAGATAACTCTCACCTAGTCTGAACTATGATTCTTAATTTAAATATTCTAATGCATGTTCTTTTATTTTTATTTTTTTATTTTCTATGACTATTTTCAGGTCAATAAGCACTATGTTTAATGATGGCCGATTCAGCAGATGTATTCTAAAACTATTGACAATGAAGAAGCGCATTTTTCATGCTGTATCTGTATCTTCGCAGGGTTTTTTACTACCCATACTCGTAAGTGCAGGCTTGTTATTTTGTTTTATGTATTTATAAAACATTTGCTCGTAAAGGGTCTATTATTGCACTAATTTCAATATCGTATTGTATCTCATTACGCACTAGTGCGGTAATGTAATGTTAAACGCACGAGTGCGGTAATGTAATTAAAAAAGGAAGGTTTATCAATGTTCTCCGTTTAAAACGAACGATAATTTTTTAAATCTTAGCAAAGAGTTTTTGTCAGAAAAGTGGCCAACATTTTATTAATAAAATTAACTTTGATAGATAAAATATAATAAATAAACATTTATTTTTTTAATTTAATTAATATTGACCATAAATTACAACCATTTAAATGTAACAAAACACAAAAATATTAATTTACTTTATTATAATACTGGCTGTTTTGTGCCTTAAAAAAAAGCGCTGATGCGCGCGCATCGCTAATTTGACAACCAGTAAAAATTATTCCGCGCGCTGTTTCTTTTCGCTGTATTGTTTTTATTTGAAAATGTCGTTTAGTCCAAATTTTATTTATTTCCTCGCAAATGTGTTATAAAACGTCGTATAACATACGTGCGCTTTGATAATTACAGCCTCTGCTTTCTTGTAGCCCTCACCTACGGCTCGGGCTAGCAATGTCGCCTCGGCTGTAATTCTCAACTTACCTCACTTATATCATAATGTACTATTATGCCCCTCTGTCACTTTGTCATTTTGTAGTACTCCTTATGCATCGTCATTAAAGTTTTTTTTTTTTGTAATTAAAAATTGTGTTGTAATATTTTCAAAGAAAAAAATTTGCTCGTTCATACATTTATTGTCATTTCACATTAAAAAAAATTATAGACATCGCATCATTTTAAAATAGGCGTTTGGCTTACTAAGTATTTTTAAACACAGATTATTATTATTTAGAGGAGAAAAAGGTTTTTCCAGGTAAACCATTCAAAGATACGTTACTAACTACATATACCTACGTTCGTAGAGCTTAACATCTCTTAGCGTAAAGTTCTGTTGCGATTCTATGATTTCTATACAAAAGACATAAACGCGCTCGCATCGCTACAATGAGCTTTTAAAATACTTATTACATCTTTTCTTCAAACTCAACTAGCCTGATTATTAAAATTTTTTACTCACATAGAGACTTTTTATTTTTTTATAATTCTTTTGGGTTTTATTATTATTTTTATTATTATTATTGTTTTCGTTTATAAATTTATAGATATTCGTTTAGTTTATTAGTTTACCTGACGAAAAAGCAGTTTTTTCTATCTATATTTTTTTTTAATGTGAATTTCAGATTTTTTTATTTTGCCTTATTGACCCTTAATTATATTTGGCTATGAATTTAGATAAGTAACTAGGACGGTTTGTGCGAATCATAATGTACCATACCATCATTATCATAAAATCTTAATGCTTGCCTGTTTAAAAAAAACTATTTAGGAACTTTTTTTTTTTTGGAACTCGGTCAATGACCATGTCTGTGCACCGTAGGTTAGGACAGGCAAGATACACATGTTGACGAGTCGGCGCTTCAGTGTCAGTGGTAGTTCGCCCTTCATATGCTTTCATGGACCAGTAGCTCTTCCAGACGTTTTCGATGCGGCGTTCGATTTCCCGATCTTGCCTGTTTTCGAAGCTCACTAGCTGGCCCAAGTAGAGGTACTCATCGACATATTGTATATCTTGCCCATCTTCCGCGACCCTTCGTTTCGTACTATTAGACATGAGTTGTGTCTTTGACCGGTTCATTTGTAGTTTACCTATTTATTATATTTTATTTGACCTCTGCTAAGAGTAGGTACAACATTAATCTATGTAGAATCTCCTCTGTTCCATTGTTTCTTGCGAAGGTGTGACTTTACGTACATATTTATATTTCGTCAAGTAAATAAAAATTTGCATAATAGTGAAGCAAAAAGTTTAGCAGACAGAAGTTATGGCCCTTTGAATGTTTACCTCTACTTATATAAAAAAAAAACATCAATTTTTTTCCTAAGTAATAAAAGTGTGCAGAAAATCATTGCATTAGTGATGCAGTGAGTTTTATTTTTGTAGATACCTGTTGCCGGCTTTTGTATGAAAACTCTGTTAGCATTAAAAAAAAGTTCAGAACTATTTATCAACTATTGTTTGTAGGTATGTAACCTAATAATGTTTTATTTTATTTTTATAATTATTTTTCTATAACTCACCATGAATAAATCCTTTTCCGATCAAAACCGTTGCAGCTAAAAATAAAAAGTAAAACTTTAGTACAAAATTCACAACACTATCACTGGCCAGTATTTTTCAACTCACTTGAATTCCAAATTCAAATTAAAAAATGCGTTTCGTTTCTCTCACTACACAATGGCGAATGCGCGCGTGCGAATCATAGACCACGCTTATAAGTCTTCCCTTACCACATCACCATTATAACCTGACCTGTTCCCCCTTGAACTCTCATCGAAATCGTGGGTCTGGATAGATCAGCCGTGGTCTAGTGGGCATCTCAGGGTAAATTAATGAATATTCCTCAATTAGAATAAGATAACTTTTCTTGCGTAAAATGAAACAATGGATGTCTGAAGGCTGTGGCTATTGAGACGTCCAAGCGATTAGCAAGCTTATAAAGCGGTTTTAACTTGTAGAGGTCAGATAATTAGGCGAGCTAAAGCTTAGCAGAGACACACAGAGGTCAAAGTTATGGAGCAAACATAATGCCCGAGATACACGAGGCTAGTTTTTCAAGCCCGGATTGGAAAATAGTGATAGTAAGCCAGCAGCTCTGGCTTCGTGTAAACAAAACTTTATATCTAGGCTAGTTAGCTAGAGATAAAGTACGCTACTCGTAGTTCTGTTTACTGTTTTTCTGCACGAAGCCAGAGCTGTTATCTTACCATCATTTTCTTAATATCCTGGCTTGAAAAACTAGCCTCATGTATCTCGGGCATAACAGTGCTTCCATTAGCATGGTGCGAAACTTTTTCAATCCAACTTTAATCTAAAGAAGTTCTTTTATATTTTTTATTAAATTATGAAAGAAAATTTGAGATAGATGTTTATTAAATATATATTTCTAGAAAGTATGATACCTACCATAAAAAATACCAAATGTTTATACACAAAAATATTTGAAATGCGTAAATAAGAAAACTCCTAAATAAATAAAATTATAATTTAGTAAGTACCTAAGTGAAATTATTTCATCACTTCATCTCGTTCCGGGCAATTTCTTTACTTACATTTCATACCGTTACTGGCCCTGCGAATGATAATTACATTACTTACTGCTAAAATATACAGTTTTGTACATCGTCTATGAAACCATAGAGAAACCAAATACAATAAACTCTTAAGTATGACATCATACATGTGTATCACTATTTATAATAAGTTACCTAAAGATATAAAAAAACCTAACAGGTATTAATTGATTGATTCAGGCGTTACTTTACGGAAATCTATAAATATCAATAAATTATATAAATATATTTAGTAATAAATCCGCTTAATTTCTAAACAAAGGTTTTAATTAACTTAACTTTAGTTCAACTAAACCAAAGTCAAAGAACAGAAAACCAAAGTTTAAAGATACGACACGAGGTGTGGACTCGCCGAAGTTTGAAACGAGAGATCTCTCGTTTCAAACTTACTTAACTAACAGGGAATCTATTTTTTATAAAACTAAAAAATTGGCCCTTGGACAAATGTTTCTATACGATAGGTGGATACTTGAACTCATAGTAGTTTTTTTTTTTTTTTAGTATATATACTTACTTACTTAGTTAATAAGACTTAATATTTGCATGCCTATTACTGCAGGACATAAAATGGACTCAATCTATTTAAGACCTTATTTGTAAACACTATGCTCTAGCAAATAAACAATATTTCATTTCATTTCATCATTATAACTTCGCGCGCTGGTAGAATATTTTGTCATAAATTATCAACAGTTTATTTCTTTCGTCTTCTTTTTCTTCATAACGAAAGGTCGGCCCTTCTCGAAAGGTGAGTAGCTCGATTGGTAAGCTACTTCCATGCTTGTCTGTCTTCTGCATTCATGGTGGTAAAGACAGGGAGACTTCAAAGTGGACTTCGAGCACTGTGATTAACCAATTCACTGCCCGCTCCTCTCCACTCTGCCCAGCTAAGTGGAAACACACCACGTTATGGTTACTAAAATTCTAGTTGAATTTATGACAGCGAGAATAATTTAGTAACGATTACAATAATAATAGTACCTGCTAACGAAATTTAGTAACGATTACAATATAATAGTTCTAGCTAACAAAAGTTAGTAAAGGGTACAACCCCATTTTTTTTTCTCTTGAGATGTGTAGAAGACAGACAAGCATATGAAGAAAAAGATAACAAAAGAAGTAGAAATGCACCCTAAGGCCCCGTTCCCACTTATCAGGTGTGTCGCGCGTACACGCGCTGCAAAAAACAAAACACGAGCGGCTAGTCCGCTAATCTGAAACCGCACTTACACAGTAAAGCGTCGATGACACACAAGGTTTTTTACAAGCTGAATGTTGATATTTTTAAACGCTAGCGTGTGAGCGTGATGGCGTTTGGGAAGGATTGTCAACAAGCAGATTGTAAAAACGTCGATGACACTGGGTGACTACACGCTACAAGCGAAGTCGCTGGCGTGTAGCGTGTAAAAAAGCCGTTTGTCATCGTCCTATAAAGTCACTGATTCACACGAGAAGAGACTGCAACAAAAGTTTGGTTACATTTCGAATAAAGCAATTAATTTTGCTCGAAACATGCTAATCTTAGATTAAAAGATAAGTAGTAAATAATTTTGCAAAGATGCTTAGTTGTTTTGAATAATTAGGTTTGCATACTGATTGCTTTTATGTAAGATCATAGAGAAATAAATACCTTATACAGTGGTAAGCCTTAATGAGTAGATATTAACCCTTTGATACGAAAAGGGTTAATCCCAAAATGTTTAATAAATCGTTCATTACCTAAAATGTCAACACACGAACAGAGACTTCAACCTGACATTTTTGATCTTTATTAAAAAAGGGTTTTTTGTAACATATTTTATTTTGGGTTATATGATACTCAAAGCTACTGATGATATTCCGTAATAATATTATATGCCACCGGCGGGCGGTGGTGTCGCGGGTTTTATTCTCGCTTCAGGACAAGCACTTGTGTGTTGAACATAAGTGTTTATCCTGAGTCTGGGTGTTATCTTTTTTTTCTATGAATGTACTTACAAAAAAAAAACTGTTATTTGGTTTCCATAGTACAAACTCTGTTGAGTTTAGGGCTAGATGGTGCTGTCCAAAATATTTATTTAATATTATTATATTTTTAATCGGCTTATCTCAGATTTGTAGAGTTGCAGTTGTAGAACAATCTCAGATGCATAATGCTCTAAACTTAGCCATAGGTACGTAAACCTAAAGTAAATTAGTTTTGCTCTTAGTCTAAACAAGTTAGTTTATATTCTGCCTCGCATACAATATTATTCATAATTATTATTATTATATATTAATAATATTTATCATTTATTGTCCTACAATCTCTTGAAATAATTAATATTCTCTGTTATTCGATTTAGGACACCCGCGATACAGGCTTGGCCTAGTGCGGGGTCCATTGCGTAATATCTGTGTTTTTGGAAATAAATATTGATTGATTGTGATACGTTGTCCACCTGTCTAGTTTGCAAAGTGCTACAAAGGGATAAGTCACGGACAAAGCTCTATATATCTGAAGATAAACGATTATCTATTCACAAGGCCCGATGTGTAATAATTTCTGTCCACAACTGTACGTTAAAGTAAAATTTTAGTTTTTAGTTCACAAACTACTTAGCTAAAGCCTACGTAGACTGTTTGACGCTCTCACTTCCATTTTCAGCCGATTTCATTCACATGTTGCAAAATTTAAATTTACACTATGTGAATTTGAAGCATCATAAATTGTACATAACGAATTACCTAACTTTGTCCAATTTACACTACAGCTACGAAATTATAGCGTCAGAATTTCATGCGGTTTTTATCAATCATTCCTTTCGTTTCATCGACGAACAGATCCATCGAATTTCTAGTCACTATTTAAGGCCAGTCACAAACGAGGCACTGACGCATCGCCGCCACTAGCAACACGTGTAGCGGGTATGCGCTACAGCAAAACATGTATGAAAAAAAACTCATTTTCAACAGACGCCGATCGCTGTGGTCAGTGGCTCGTTTGCGAAATCTCCACTTCGAGCACTGTATTTGGCAAATTCACAGTCCGCTCCTCTCCACTCCACTCAGCCCTGGGTCAGTAGAAACGCACCCTAAAAGGTAAGCAAAGCAAGGTTGTATGTATTTTGTTTATCATCAAATTCATAAATAGCGTCAAATTGGATAAGTACTTCAATTAGTTCCATGTTTTAACCGAATCATCGCGGTACGTACCGACCATTATAATAAAATTTTATTGTTACGCCATAATCACATTTTCCGTTGATAAAGTGATATTTTTTCTTGCTTCCTCTTTATTGTATTTTTGTGTTTCATCATCCGAAAACAGCTTGAAAAAAATGAAGATAAATTATCCTAAAACTTCGTATAAAATACGAGAAAGAATTAGAATTAAAATCCGAGTCACTGTAACCCTACAATACAGGTTCTTGAGGAGACCTAGTATAGAGTACAGAACTCCAGTAGGTACATCGAAAATTTAAGATAAGTCTGCCATGATATCCATTATAATGTACCCGATCCATATTTAAGAAAGCAATAAACAATTTTATATATATATTTATTTATTTCTAATTTTGTTAAAATGGAACATTACTGAAATCTTAAAGCGTTACATTTTTAACACAAACAAAATGTTGGCTAAATATATTAATTATTCTGTGTTTTATTTGTAATTTTAGATAGGCTAATTCTTTATTATTTTTATAATTATTTAAGTAATTTTAGTTTTATTGTGTTTTAGCATTAAGTTAGTAATTAACTGTGTAAATAAATTTTATTAATATATTTCATCAAATAAATATATTATGAAAATTAATTATTTACCTACATATTTGACCTTATCATTTGTTTAAGAGGATATAGGTACTTTCAGATTAGTTTTATAGAATTTCACCAAAAACGCTTCAGTACTTAAGTTTTTTTAAATCAAAATAACTAAAAAACATAAGCCGTCGAAGTAAACGAAATTGCGAATTTTGCTTCCTTGTAACTTTTCAGTGGTGTGAACGGTCACTAGAACAGTCCAATTGTAGTCGGTTGTATATGTATGTATTGCTATATTTTTATAGCTATATTTTGTTTATGTAATTAGGTAAGTTATTTATGTAAGTTAGGCCGTTCAGTGTAGGATGTGGAATGAGTAAGTCCACAGATCAAATGTCAATAATGAATTTGAATACAATACACAAGTGTAGATCGCCTATTTGAATACCTGAGATAAATCCACTTTCAAAGAAAGTAAGAGTATTGCAATTGCTAATTGAAAGTCCGGGTCTAAAAAACTAATTTTGAAAAACCATCCCAACTGCATCAGGAAAATGGTTTACGAAAGCGTAAGACTAGCTGCTACCAAAAACATAATTATCAGAATGAAAAAGGAATGTAAGTAGATAAAAATCCAAAATCCAAGTGTTTACTTTTGCTCTATCTCGCTTTCTTTAGGTACGAGTTATAGGCAGTTTCTATCGGTATTTTTGAGGTTAGATCGGCATTGCATGCTTATAAATGGTTTTAGAATACATTGTCATCAAGTTGTGAGCTACTTTGCAAGTTTCAGACAGAAAGCTAATCGGAAAGTGCTCCAAATTTGAGTTGCAAGATTTAACCCGGAACGACAGAAGACGAACAAGAAATAGACTAAAATCTGGTTCCCATAGTACAAGCCTCTGATTAATTTGGGGCCGAGATGGCAATGTGAAATATCCAAATTATCATTATTTATATCTGAGGTTTAAACTAGTACCTAGACTACTAGGTGAGTTTTGAGCTAAGTCTGAGCTAGTACCTAGTTACCTAATACATCTATTTAGGTACAACACTGACGAAAGCTTACGAGATAAAGGCGTGTAATGTGATGATCCTTGCGGTTCTATTTGACAAGTTGATAGCATCTGGCGCTCGTAAGCTTACATCGTTACGATATTTCGACACTATACTTACCATAGGTACGTAAACCTAAAGTAAATTAGTTTTGCTTTTAGTCTAAACAAGTTATTATTTATTCTTTGACTATACCGTATATCATTTACACGAACTAATCAGCGCACGAAATCAAAGTGTCCAGTGCCCACCGCCTTGGCTCACATCCCTTCCTATTATCAGTAGGTTATAGTATTGGTAGGTTAAGTAGGTATAAGCACTCACCGCCTTCTTCCGCTCGATGGAGGCCAGCTGGGCATGGGTGCGGGGAGCCCCATCCCGGCATCGCACAGGCCTCCTACGCCGGGGGATGTCCTTAATATTCCGGGACATCCCCCGCCCCCCCATAGGGGTGGCAGAGGGGTCCGCCTCAGGCGGACAATCACCGACAGGGCCGCGGTCGAATCCGACCGGGACCCCGTGACCCTGTCTAGTGCTGGTGCGCCGTCAAACCTCTCGTCTGATGATGAGTGGTTTGACGACGCATTGGCTCTGAGGTGATTGAAGGAATATCAATGGGTTTTTAGTCGGTATGCCACCGGCCACTAGCACTCCGCTAGTAGTCTGGTGGTGAGCCCGACACACCCCTTTAGCCCTCCCTGGCTAAAGGGCATGCGTAAAGCATTTTCCCATTGTAAAAAAAAACAAAAAAAAAAGGTATAAGCACTCGGCCGTACCTACCTATAAATTGAGTAGGACCCTGCAACCAATCAACTTCTCGGGCTTTATGTGCTCCTGGTACCTTGGACAGAGGCACAGAAACACTGTCCTATCAAACGCAAACTGCAATTATGAGCTAACACCCCGGTCTATTCTTCCAACCTACTAGGTATTTATGTAATAAAAATTAAAATGCCTGCTTATACTTACTTGCACGAAACTGTCAAAGACCATAAGCAATGACTTTACTTGCTTTATAGTTCTTAACAGTCCAGATTCTGACCGTTAAGAACTGCCAAGCGAGTAAAGTAATTGCTTAGGAACTTTGAAAGTTTGGTGCAAGTCGGCATTAGTGTGCAACCTGCCTGGTAGTACCACGGGCAATATAAAATCATCCGTGGTCCTACTAAACTAATCGGTAGGACCACGGGTGGGACCACCTATAAATAGAAACCTATAAATCTGCAGTAACTACTGATTTAGTCAAACACAGCGTTTCTGTGAATTTGTTACATTGTCTTATTATTCTTGTTATCTACACACTTGAGTGTAAAATTAATTGAATACAATCGCGCGCCAAACATATAAAAAAACAATCATAATTTTTACATAATTAATATTTATTATTATATTTATTAATAGGCGTCCTGACTGACAGACAACGCACAGGCCAAACTATTGAACGTATAGATTTGAAATTCGGGGAGCATTCGCTAATAAGTGTAACCGCGTAATAATAAGAAATAAATTGTATTAATTCAAACGCTTTAGAATTCAACGCAAAAGAAGTTTTAGGCTAGTGTATACCACAACGGAATAATAATATCTAATTATTAATTAAAAAAAAAACGAACGAGCCTTGCAGTAGTCGCATAATACATTTTTCACACCACCTGCTCGACAATATCCAATTACATATCATGCTATCATCAAGGTAAAGCAAAGCATTACCTACCAAGGGAGGTAATGTTGTATGAAACTCCCAAGGGTAGTAATGTTATTCGAATTTGGAACGTCAAATTCGTGTGGAAATTGGTGGAAAACTCTAAGTAAAAGAACGCCCATATGGCATTGTAAAAAGGTTTGTTCTAAAATCGAACTGGCCACTAATAAAAAAAAAGAAAAAGGCGCGACTTCAAAGATTGTGAAACAAAAGACGGTGTTGGCTTCTGAGTTCGGAGCCCTGGCTTTTTATTGCCTCGCAGAAGGTGTGAAAAGTAGAGTATACTCCTCTGGGATAAAGCCTGTCTTCGTCTTGGGTAGCTTGAACCCCTCGCGTCACTCAGGACTCTACATAACTCCCTCGCTTTGCTCAGGAGTTAACTGAGTCCCTCGTTAGCTCAGGGTTCAATATGCCACCCGCGACATAAGACACTGCTTTATCCCCTTAGTGCATAATCTACTATGACTAATTGTCTAATTTAAAGGAAGGATTATTATGTATTTACATCATTTATGAGATTGCTACCATACCATCTGAGCCGTCAGAACTTCCTGTTACACATTTCATTTCAAATCACTGCCAAAAATTGACAGAAAGCGAGAGGACAGATGTTACACATCAAACATTAATTGCTCCAAAAATTTATACAAAAAATAATTTTAGATTTCAATGCGAGCTTCTGCAACACTGAAGCGCGTTGATGTCTTTTGTATGAAAATTTGAACTTTACTGGTGAAATATTAAAAAAAACCTTTTGCACTCGACTGTACATATCTGTAGGCCAACTATAGGTCTACAGATATGTACAGTCGAGTGCAAAAGTATTATATTATTATTTACCTATAGTGCCTAAAGGTCATAGTCCACTGGACCTTGACGCGTCTCATGCAGGGTTCAAGTCACCAATAATGTTGGCACATATTCACTACTAGATATTATTTACTTTCCTCTTTGTATTGTCTTGTGTTGTGGCCAGTTATTTCGCCTTGGACATTGACATTTACCGGACGCATCCCCATTTAACTTATAAGCCGTGTTGGCCAAGTGGGACGTGCATCGACTTTCGATCCGAAGGTCGTGGGTTCGAACCCGGTCGTACACCAATGGAATTTTCTGTTCAAAAAATATTTGTGTGCATTAAAAACATGTGCTTAACAGTGAAGGAAAACATCGAGAGAAAACCAGCATGTCATAGAACCTTAAAAAGTTTGAAAAACATGTTTCAAGTGCACGAAAGACGCCTTTTCGAGGCGCACTTGAAATTTTTTCACCACACTGGTTCGAAAGAACTAGTGACACGATAAGAAGAATAAAATAATTAAGATTTATTTTATTATGTAAGAAAATACTTATTTACTTACATTATTTTGCCTTGGGCATTGGCATACAGGGTGTGTCGTAATGAGTGGATAATCCTTCAGGTGCGGGTGGGGGACTTCAGGACTGATCAGAAAATGAAAATATGTACACAGTGTAGCACAGTTATCCAGGAATACCCTGACAAAAAAAAAAGAAAATTCCAAGATTTGTAATCTTGTCAGCAAAAACAATGGACAAAGGTAAAAAAAGATGGAAGTTTAGAAAACGTCCAGTAACTCGAAATCCGTGGGATTTTTACTCCTGAAGTCCCTCATCCGCACCTGAAGGATTATCCACTCATTACGACACACCCTGTATACCCCTGCAGTATTTCGTGTAGGACCTAGCACCAACCAACAATCATGCTCAGCATAAATTTGCAAGGCACTGTATAATGCTACATACATATATGATATATGTATGTAGCATGTATCATTTTACATAAAAAAAATTGCTTTCGAAATATAAATTATTATACTCGGGTTATTCTGTTCCATAGATGATTAACGGTGTTCCTATAGATGGACAGTATCAAACCAAAATGAAGTCGTAAGACAAGACCAAAAAATTTCAGGCACCTTGTCAATAAATAATATCAGAGAAATATATCCATTTTTAAATGATGTTTGTTACTTTTTACGATGTAGGTAGTTTTATTAACAATGAAAAAGCTTAGTGGATTTAATTTAAATAGCTAGTTATTTGATTGTAACGGGTATTTATCGCGCTCACCTAGTTTTTGTGAGGTGAGTGCGATAAATACCCGTTACAATCAAATAACTATGTGTGATAATCGCGAAAGTCTACGAAAAACTATTAAATAGCCAGCCCTGTTACTTCTCTTTTTCGAAAATTTGCATCGGACCAAAATGTATTAGAAGTTAGCCAATGTGGTTCCCTTTTATTGGTCGCATTTTCAATGTTTTTCTGTTAACATTGTGTTTCTATACTTTAATACTTCTGTGTTCTATTCATACCATACCTAAATGAAGGTCTGCCGCTTATCCTACTTCCTACTAATATTATAAACGCGAAAGTTTGTAAGGATGGATGGATGGATGGATGTTTGTTCCTCTTTCACGTAAAAACTACGGAATGGATTTTAATGAAACTTTACAATAATATAGCTTATACATCAGAATAACTAATGGTAAAAAATGGCTACAATTTAAAAAGATATAGAACGCAGACAAAGTCGCGGGCACCAGCTAGTACCTAATAATTTACGCACACGTGTGATTATCGTCTTGAATAAAACCTTCAAGAACACAAGCATTGCTTAATCTATTTTAATAAGCGACACAAATTAATGCCCTTTGCATCGAATAAAATATTGAGAAATATTACTATTGAAAAAGTTAAAAGTTCAAACTAATTATTTTATATTTTTTGAAGAAGGTCTCACTAAGGAAAATGGTAAAATGTTTGGACATTTCGCACAAATTTTTGTGTTTTTATTTAGCCACAGTTTATAACACTTTTATATTAACTTAGTCACTTGCTTGATTGTCTGGCTATATCTCGTAAAAGAAGCGAGATAGAGCAAAATCAAAAAACTTTTTTATTCTACATTATCATATTTATTATATTCTGGTAAAATATAAAGGTACTCGTATAGGTCTGAACACATGTATATGGCAAAAAACTAGAAAAAATTGAATCGAATTTTTGAAAAATTAATTTGATAAAAATTAGATAACTGTTACCGTTAGTCAATTTCCTATGGATTTGCGTCAGGCGGTAGGTACCCATCATTGATAATAATTTAAGTTTTATTCATCGTTTGGCAAACCCGGGTACCTAGCTCGAGCCAGCTCGCAAAACCTCGGCTCGAGCGCTACACTCGCTCCGCTGTCACTCTGTCATTTTGTAGAAATCCAAAATTCTGACTGCACAGATACAACGTATAGTACTTGGTAGTACCCCGTCTGCATTGCCCATTAAATTCCGTGGACGTAGTGGCCGAATGGATAGGGCACTTGCCTTGCGATTTGATGGTCTAGAGTTCGAATCCTGGTGGTAGTCATGCGTAAATGGGTTTTTTTGGTTGAAAAAATCTTAGTATGCATCCCACATTCTCGCAACGATGGAGGGAAACATCGTGAGGAAACCGGCATGTCAAAGGACAGATGTTCTATGGCATGTGACATCCACCAAGCCGCATTGGGTCCGCGTGGTGGATTAAGAACCATTCGCTCTCCTGCCGAGATTAAGGCTGAGTCCCAGCAGTGGGAACATTATAGGTGGACTATGATGATGATGATATGGTGTATAAATTCAGAATGTAGCATTGCAAAAACCTACACCTATTTAGTTACCAATATTGGGCGGACCAATGATGACAGACTGACACGGATGTGTTGGTATTCTTTAACATAATCATGATGATGCAGAATGTCAATGCACTATTCACCAACCTATGACCTATTTGATGACACCGATGGTCGAGTGGGAAGTATGTTGTACTGCCACGCAGGTGTTGCGGGTTCGATTCCCGCTCCAGGACCAACATTTGTGTGATGAAGATTAGTGTTTGTAATGAGTCTGGGTGTTTTTTAAGTACATATCCAATGTGTTTTTTTTTAAAAAAGCATGTTTACAATATGTCCGGTCTTGAGTTACCGATGTTTAAAGAGGTTGTTTTTCAAGTTTTTTTATCGATAAATCCGGCCTCCCCCCAAAACCTACCCCACTCCCCTTGAAATGACGGCCATTTTGTTTTTTAATCGAAATTACGCCAGTTAATTTCAATAATTATTATATTTGTATAAAATTATCATAATCTATAAGTCCAAGGATATGTTTTTAATGAAAAAAAATCAATTTAGCGGCCATGATACAGTTTTAATTGTATAAAATACTTAGCGTATTACAGGCAAACAGATACACAAAGTGAATAAACACTTATTTTTACATTTCCTCACGTATTGCAAAAACTAGCCTGTTAAGTCATAATTTTTATACTGCATTTTCAACTAATTTTATGTACTCAACAGAACAACACCGAATTTTTTACCCTAAGTCACTTCTTTTAAGAACGAAATTCGTTCAAACATGACCCATGCGCGAGCCCTTCTTATATTTTTCTATTTATTACTTGCTAGGTTTGGCTAGTATTGATAACTAACTCATAGAATGATCGGAAATAGGTGAGCATAGAGTACAGAGATGAGCAGTCTCGCAATGAGAGGAGAAAGTACGCGATGAGGCTATCAGATGAGCGGAGAGTGACGCGGTTCACAAGCAGAGCGGTTTGAACAAGTTTCTTGGAGAATCGGAATCCGTTGGGAGGCTTCTTTTTCTAGATTCCATATGCTCAATACAGTGCTACTTAGTTACTTTGCTAAGCAGTCATTGTCAGTTTCGGTTTGAAGGGCACTAGTGAAATAACTGAGCTTTCGAGACTGACTACCAGAATGTTTAAAAGTAGACGATCGCTAATAAATGCTACAGCCTGCAACAGACTTTGAATACCAGATGTTTTTTTTTTCAATTGATCTTGAATGACCAAAGCCGAAAGTAGGTACCTATGAATAATCAAAAGGCTCAAGGGATTCTTGAGGCCGACTTAGAAAATAATCTGCATACGGTGAATTTTTCATCTGCATACTTCAATTTTCTAAATACCTAAAAAAATTTAGTTGTCTGTAAAATTGGTTTACGGATGATAGTTTAACGTGACTACCAGCGAAACGGGACAATGAGCGTTACCGGACAATGACGACAACGTTTTCGTGCATGCAGCCGGCGTTCATCGATTTATTAGTCGTAGTCACGTCAAAAATTTACGTATGCAGTTGTAAAATTCATCCGGTATTATAATTTAAATTTTTAAATGTAATTTTGCACGCCTCGAATGGAGGCAGAATGTATAGGACCGCTTGATTAACATGTAACAACCTATTATGTACCTACCTTCTAGCAAATAAACGATTATTTTATCTTATCTTAATGTTGTCCCAAAAAGTGTAAAGATAAAGATAAATTTATTTGTACCATAAACAAGCTTAAAAATATTATGATAATCTAAAAATAACATACCTACAATATGATGGCTTGTGATGCTTATTTTTTGGTTTGCAATGCCTACACTAAGTGTTATACTGTGTAGGCATTGCAAATTGTGTTGTCCCAAAAAGTGTAAATATTAACGCGTGTTTTCTGGCCCAACGTGAGTATACGAGACGTAAAGAAGACGACAATGTTAGCAACGTTCAACGTAACATCATTTTGTTGGCATTTGACCTGGCGTGACTGGCCTAAGTGGCTAACGATCGACTGTAGACTATAATTGGATTGGATAGAGCTCAAATTACAAGGTTCTAGACTAGGAAGCATGCCAAAAATGTTACGCGATTGAATTAAGCTAATTTTTTTTTGCAGAGCCGCATATTGGCTGTAGTGACGTAAGATACGGAATTCTATGTGCCTAAAGCATTATAATTTATCAAAATGACATGTTCAATATTAAGATAGAGTAACTTCGACATTTTGATATAAGTAGGTCGTGGTTTTAATAGCGCCTGTTAACATTTTAGAGCAAAATACTTACTATAACAACTCTGTGTGATGCGCTTCAGCAATGAAAAATATTATATGACTGAAACACAATGATTTATTTTCACTATCCTAGTCACTAGAGATCTAGTGAAAAAAGCAAAAAGGTATGTTTCCGCCCGGGATCGAACCGGGGGCCTTCTGCGTGTTAGGCAGATGTGATAACCGCTACACCACGGAAACTATATAATGAATGGCGAAAGTATTGAACGTATTATCGACATATATAATGTACCAAAAATAAAGTTTTAGATATTTACGTTTAAGCGCAGAGTACTAAGATATAAATAAATAAATATTTTGGACATTTCACATAACACCATCTAGCCCCAAACTAAGCAGAGCTTGTACTATGGGAACTAGATACTGATAGATTACTTAAATACTTTTTTTTTGTAAATACATACATAGAATACATAGAAAACACCCAGACTCAGGACAAACACCGATGTTCATCACACAAATGTTTGTCCTGTGCGGGAATCGAACCCGCGACACCGGGTGTGGCAGTCCAATACACTTACCATTCGACCATCCGTGTCGTCGGTGATATACACAAGTTTAGGTATGTAACATACATACCTGCTCATTTACAGTGTTTCTATAAAAACATTATTATGTGTTTAGTCAAAGAAAATTATTTGGTTCATTTTATTGCCCATTGACTGAATGAACTATGTGTTTCATAAAGACTACAGATAATTTCGGCACTTTTACACACATTTTAGATACAGTTTGAGCTTAATATAATTATTATTATTATTTATTAGTTTACAAGGTTTTAGTAATAGGGCCTTATTCTAATAAGAATAACATTTCTCATTATTATTATGCTCAATTTTAATTTTAGAACTTAATTACAAAACACACAAGCTTAGCATAAATGAATTGTGTGCCCATAATAAAAAAAATATTAATGAATACTTATTTATTTTTAATGATGAAACACTTATTTTTTTATGCAACCGAGTTTTGTTATTTATGCTATCTATGAACAATAAAACATTTTAATAAAAAATATTTATTTACTTTAATTCCATCATGTTAAGTAAAAAAACTGTAAACATATTTTCTAAAGTATAAAAAATATTACAGACCTTGAAATCTTAAAACAATAAAACTTTGGGTAAAGCACATAATATCTTACATAAATAATGTTAGACCCAACTTAAGTTTTCATACCAGTTATACTTATAGATATATTTAATAAGCATAAAAAACAAAAGCAGTATACTTTTGCTAAATGGTTAACTACGACAAACTGTGCCAGTTTAATAACCTTAATAGCCCTACCTTACCCTATATTTTCCACATACTTTAGCTCAATCTATTGTAGAAATAAGCTGTGATCAATTCACAAACATACATCCATCACCATTTAAATAGGCATCATATCATCAACAGTGATAAAAAAGCAGTGGATCAGTTAAGGTTAATTTCACACTTGCCTACTTATGAACTACCCTAGTTAACGCAATGTAACTGTGTTTAGTGTTAATATTGAACCACCCTACAGGTCCTGCATCACAGTCTGCACAGCTCAGGTATTTGCAGTCCTCAACTTGATGAGTAAAACCTATATTCTCAAACGCATACATATCTTTTACATGGAAAAACTCTTTTATAGTCTCTGTCTTGATTTCTGCTGTGTTACTGGCTTGATGGATTGCTGGTAGGTTTTTCTGGAAAAAATAAATAGGTTAATTAGTTTTATCATGTTATATGGTAAGCTCAGTTCAACAGCTAGGTTTGTGACTCAATTAGACCTTCAAAGGTGGGAAATACATTCTAAAATCAAGCAGTAGGTAGGTTACCACAGCCAAAGAGGCTGGTGTCAGAGGCTGTATGATGCTGGTGGAAATCTAGTGCTATGGTTATAGGTTCTCACCTCTATAACAACGAAGTCTCCAGTCTGCTTCTCCAGTATCTTAGAGCCACAAAATTGGCACCGCACTGGTAACTTATTCTTCCCATCTTCAACCAACTCATTGCTTGAAGCAGCTTCGTGCCCATTCGGTAATTCTTTGGCTTCGATCTCGGACATTTTGGAATGTAATGAATTTACAATAACAAAAGAAATAAAGTTATAAAACACTGAATAATCGAGTTTTTTATATCAGTCAATCAATCTATCTCCATCATTCACCCTCCGCGCAGCCGGCCAAAAGGAAATTAAAAATGACACTGACATTGACATCATGATTGTGCTGACATTGACACTTTATTTACACATACAACTCACGCTTACTCGTGATATTACTAGCTATTTATTGAACCTACCCTACGATTAAAACAAAAAACTCCATAAATAGGTAGGTAGTTAATTTATGCTCTTGGTTTTTTACTCAGAAGAATGAAGTAAATAGAATCAATCCTAAATTTGACAAATTCGCTATCTTCTTTGCGCATACCACTTTTTGCACTAGATAAAACGACACAAAACATGCATTTGTCGTACGTCATAATATAGGGGGAATCTGTCACTCGTTGAGCCACAGAGATGACCCAAGTCATAAAATATCGATATTGATATTAACAGTTCGATGATCCACAATTATTCTCATCGATACCGATATTGATATATCAATCCTAACAACTTAAAGTCCGTGACTATGATAACGTTATCTAGATTCACTCTGGATTAAAGGAACCTTGAACTTTGTAAAAACCACGAATTAAGATGACAATTGTTTATTAGATAAAATAATATACAACATACACGGGTCAATGAGTACATTACAAAATTTATACTTAACACAAGTTTACATTTGAGCTAAATACTTTTTTCAGCTAAACCTTGTTCTGCCTGCCCCCTACCTATAGATTAGTTCCTTAACTTTAATTATAATAATTATAAATAAAGTTAATAAAATTATTATTATATTTTCTTGGTATACTTTATCAGTACTTTTTTTTCAAGGCTTTTCGTACGTTGTCTAAAACAGTTAATTTTTAGCAAACTGGAGTAAGCTAGTTTTTTATCAACCATCTCACACTGCACATTCTGTACATTCTATGCTAGTGTGCTTCGGTGGTACGTCTGAAAACACTGATGAACTTATTTCTGTAATATCCGAAGGTTCTGATTTAGGTACATTGATGAAAGGGATATCCTGAAACACATTATATTTTTAATTTATAGTTCATTCATGTAATAATAATTATAATATACCTATAACACGCAATTTTAAGTTCAGTACTGACCGTTAGCTTGCGACGCTTCACGAGCATTGCATTTGGTTCAAGTTGAAGAATAGCCGGAAGAACGAAAAGTGATTATCGTTCATGGTTGAACAGTGAACACATATATATTGTGTTTAACCTTGATACAGTAAGCAGGACGGCAAATATATAATACCAATAAATAAAATATGAATCGAACGAAATATCTTACTATACTCAGTCTGCATAGCCTTATCGACAAATCTTTTTACGTTTTATGACATCCCTAGTTAGTATATCATAGCCTCGAATTATTCATGATTTTAGCATGAAAAACGCCGATTCTTCATATTTCTATACTTATTGGACGTTATTCAATGTTTCTACATAATAATTATGTGTTTAGTATGGGTTATTAATGAGTAAATACACAAATAGATACTTACCGGTGAAAATTCAGGTTCTCTTGATTTTTCATGATACTTGCGGTGGACTGGCATAATACGAGGACACAATTCGACATTTCACATATTTTTTTCATTATTTACAATAGTTCAATACGTATTAAACAATATAAAACAACCAAAACCCCGTTGAAAAATAAACAAAAACTATGACATTTTATGAGATTAAATTTGAAAGATAGTCAATGTAGATGGAAAGCGACAGAACCATTTAACAATACACTTGATTGGATAATTATGTCCCACATAACAATTGTGGGACTTTCTTTGAAGTTTCCTATGATTATCTCTATTATAGGTATATCCAAACTCTTTGGTTTTTTATCTTAGTATATATAGGATATAAAAAAAGCTGCTCTTATCCACACTCTAGCAAAAATGCGTTCCGTTATTGCTACTTACATTTGATAGCAAAATCAATAAATCTCTATAGTGAGGTTATCCAACTGTCAAAAACAAATCGCCACTGTGAATTCGATTGATTTGTGTTTGTGATTTTTGTGGAACCTATTTTCCCAAATCCCTTTTCCAAATTTGAACCATGAGCTCCGGATTTATCTCGGAAACTGAGATCGTGGAGGCGCGGCGCCGTCGTCAAGAGGAATGGGAGAAGGTTCGCACCCCTGACCAGCCTCAAGGTAAGAGATGATTGATCACTTCCACCTGATGATTAGGCTTGTTTTGGTGTTGATAAACACCATGGATCCTTCGTTCTACTAGTAGGGATAGTGACATCTCGATAGCTATAATATATAATGACATAATTAATATGTCCACAATCTTAACTTTGTTACCAAGCAAAAAATGTAAGCACTTAAGTACATTCCTTATCATATAAAATCAGCTGCATTTGTTGTTATCAAAGATGTTATTGCGTACAGAAGCCCCAGAGGACCCGTACGACACGCGGCCACTGTTCCAACGTCTGGAAGAGCAGCGGATGAAGAAGGAAGCTGAATATGAAGAGGCCCATAAACTTAGTAAGTGCGAGACACATATATCAGATCTACCCCTGTCAGCATTTGAAGAACTGGTTAAAAGTCCACTCTAAATCCTTCCAAGATTTCTAGCCACCAACTTCTAGGAATCCTAGTGTGGGGGCTAGTGTGATTAGGTTTATTACTTTGTTGTTGGTTGGTACCTACACTCCAATCCAAACTTACTACTTAGGTACCTAATTAATACCTCTGTACTCCAGCAGGTACTTTCCTACAATAAGTAAATGTATACCTAGATCCAATTCAATTCTTGATTGTGGCCTTCGCAACAGGTTGATTGTGTTGCTGCGATTCCGCCAATGACCGTACAATGCTGGCGTCAGAACTTTTGGAGGATTGTGCAGTGAATGAAGGATGAAGGAAATAGGGAAGGGAAAAGGATGAGAGTGCAAAGTGGGAATACCGGGATTAAAGTTTAATTTTGTTTACATCCCCAATATACCTAGATTAAGATTCGGAAATAAATCATTCATTCATCCTTGAAGGTTTATCACCATTCATTTCTCAATAAAAGCTATTTATCTTAGTTATCCGGACATCCATTGCCGGATTTAGGCCTCCCCCATATGACACTACACTGAGCAGTCTCGAGCCTTCTCCATCTGTTGACTTTCCACAACTGCAACAGTGTCACCAGCTCTTCGTGTAGGGAGGCCTTTGATAATTGCTTCTCATTCAAATAAACACAACGTTAATTGCACAGAGAATATGATCCGAGGGCTGGATGACGATGAGGTGGGTTTCCTGGACCTGGTGGAGGAAACCAAAGCCAAGGCTGCACAGATGATATCCATGGAGGAGAGGAAGGAGATACAGGAGTTCAGGTAACACCCAAATAAGAAAGCAGTTCGTAAACTAAGATGTAAGGCCTGACTCTGTGAAAATAACCAAGTTTTATACATTTCAGGGTGTTGCAAAATAATCAAATTATTGAAGAATGACCTCACTCGGGTTTCATCTTTCTAAAGCCCTGATTAAGATGATTAACAAACTAAAGATTATATTAAACTTACATGGTATTCAGTTTCACCTGCCATATTTCATGAGGATTAGATGAGATCTATGATGAAATACTAATACTAGCTATAACAATACTACTCGGGCAAATTAATATGCCACCTGGCTGACACTCTCGCTCGGCACTTGCTGCGTCCCCCGCCCCCCGCGCGGCGCTCTCCGTGTTTCTTCTTCCTCTAATTACGAAGCCTTATCATTATATAAATAAAAAAAAAATTGGACATTTCACACAACGCCATCTAGCCCCAAGCTAAGTAAGCTTGTATTATAGGAACCAGATAACTGATAGAAAACTTATATGGTTTTAAGATAATTGATTGATTCAGGCGTTACTTTGCGGAAATCCATAAATATCAACAAATTATATAAATATATTTAGTAATAAATCCGCTTGATTTCTAAACAAAGGTTTTAATTAACTTACCTTTAGTTTAGAACATTAGTACATATTACTATATTATAAACCAAAGAGTCAACGAACAGAAAACCAAAGTTCAAAGATACGACACGTGTCGTATTAGGACCTCTTCTCTATCAAGATTATCCAATTCCACGCTGTACTTTGCACAAACGTCATTCGAGCCAGGTGTCATGTTGAATCGCCTAAGTAGAACACACATAACCAAAGCTGATTCCTCTAATACCTAACTTGACTTAGAAACCTCCACTTCAATTTTGGTCTAATAAAGTGGAGGTTTCTATTACCCTCAAGAAATAGTTCCTTTGTTTTTGAAATTACTGCAACTAATCTCTTTTATAGAGAGAGAGTGTCAAACCTGGCAGAGAGTGAGGAGATGAGTCGGCTGCGCGCTCAGCTGGCACCTGCGCGCGCGCCGCAGTCGCAAACCAACTCTCAGAAGAACAAACTACAGGGGGTGAGAATACTCATTTTTAAGGTTATGTATCATCTCAAAAAGGGATTGTCACCGTATCAACTCGAGCCGTTCAGTATTAGTTATATTAAACTCCCTACTGTAACGCACACTAATTGGAATCGTAACGTAATCGCCTCGCCTCGTGACAAGCTCACGAACCGTGGTGCGGTGCGTGGTCGACTTGCCGTCCCCGCGCTTACGATTCTCCGTACTCTAGCTTACAGCTCTCCGTACTCTAGCTTACGTCTCTTCATTCACGCCCCTCCCGCGGTCCAACCAGCGGTTGGCGACCCGTAAGCGCGGCGTCTCGCCTAGCCGTAGCCGTGTCGACGTATCGGTTTCGTGCTTACGTTAGGTTGACAGCTGTTTGACGGCGACGCGAAAGGCGATACGGTTACGATCCCTTTCCGAGTCGATATGTGTGCTACGACCCTTATATGTTATGTGTGGTGACTCCGTTTTCCGCAATTGGACTCGTTAGGCGGTCCTTTTTGCGTGAGAATGTTACCTGCTGGCTACGGATGTAGCCAGCCTAACTCCGTCCAGAAGCGCAGAAGATTCCTGGGCTCTTCACAGGCTTCGCGGAGCGACCCCGGTTGCCCGAGGGTTTCGTATCGTTGTGCTGTTACTCCCACGCATTCCAGGACTACGTGGGCAGCTGATTCTTCTTCTGTTAGGCAGCCTCTGCAAAGTGGGCTGTCAGTGTTCCCAGTGTTGTAAAGATGTTTGTTCAGAAGGCAGTGTCCTGTGATCGTTCCCACGATCACGCGTAAGTCTACCCTTTTTAGGTTTATCAGACGACGTGTCAGTCTCGGTGTTATGGTTGACAATTCTCGATTGTCGACAGTCCGCGGTGTTAGTCCAGCGGTCGTTGTGCTGTTTATGGGTGATTTTTCTTATCCACGCTCGCATCTGAGAAAAGGGTAGGGGTAGGAAGGGGTGAGGCCCCGCCCTGGTGGTCTCTGATCCCCTTCTGGCTAGCTCATCTGCGGCGTCGTTTTCTAGTGATATACTGTGTCCTTTTATCCATTGTAGAGTCACCTCGTTTACTACCGATATGGCCTCTAGGGACAGATGACATTCATGTACAAGCCTCGAGTTACATGTGTAGCTTTCTAAGGCTTTTAATATTGCCATACTGTCGGAGAGGATTCTAATCTTGTGGTTCCGTACGCCTCTCCAAACTATGGCGTTGGCAGCTTCTGTTATTGCTACGCACTCGCATTGGAAAATGGAGCTGTGCGTGCCTAGTGTCATACTTATGTTCATATTAAGGTCAAGCGAGTGAATACCCGCTCCTGTGCCTGTTTTTGTCTTGGATCCATCAGTGTAGATACGAAGTTCGTCTATTCCTGATTGATCGCGTTTCTCTTCGTATGTCTGTATACGGTATTGTTTATGGAAGTGGTATGTCTTTGGTGTCTTGTCGCATGGTGCAGCTAAAAGTGGTTCGTTGACCATCGCACGATCTAAGATAGCCGTGTGCATACTTTGACTGTTCCCCCACAGCCCTAGTTGTTGTAGTCTGATGGCGGCCATTGTCGCTTCCTGCTGTATAAAGAGGTCTAGTGGTGTAAGACCCAGAATGACCTCAAGTGCTACTGTGGGTGTTGATTTCATACATCCTGCGATTGCTAAGCACGCTAGACGCTGGAATTTTTGCAGTTTAGATACTACTGTGCTCAACTCAGTTCTTGTCCACCATACGATTGCTCCGTATGCTAGTGTCGGTCTAATACTGTTGTGTACAGCCACTTTGTAAGTCTTGGTGATAACCCCCATGTTTTACTTAGCATTCTTTTACATTGGAAGAAGGTGATGCAAGCTTTCTACAGTTTGTTATCAAGATGTTTGTTCCAAAGTAGTTTGCTGTCTAGTGTTACACCTAGGTACTTGACCTCATTAGTTAGTGTTAGTTCTGTAATAGACAGTTTCGGCAATCTTAGTCTGACTAAGTTCCTCTTGTTGGTAAACAGTATGAGTTCTGTTTTAGTGGGGTTGACTGAAAGCCCGTGTGTTTTACTCCAGATTTCAATGGTCTTGAAAGCAGTGTTAATGAGATCACATAATATGTTTTCAAAACATTCCGTGGCCAGGATTGCCAGATCATCGGCATAGCCCACAGTATAGAGACCTTTGCCGTTTAGTTTTCTAATAAGCTCGTCCACCACAATATTCCAAAGAAGTGAGGATAGTGCTACGACCCTTATCCTACATAGGAGGAGCAGTAAGCTGCACACACATTACATATCACATATGCCTAGACCACACATACCGAGTACTCGGCCATAGACAGTAAAATGATACTCGGCCAAGACAGTGAAAGCTAGCGTCACTCGCTCAGCCAAGCACCGAGTCAGCGCTCTCGGCCGAGTACTCGTTTCATATAAACATAGATACTCAGTACGTGTGATCAAGGTATTAGGAATGAACAGATGAGAGAATAGAACGCGATGACGCGACCATCGCAAGTTCGCGCGATCACGCGATCAAACGTACTAACGTCAAATAGGCGTCCCAATTGGTATCGCGTCGCGACGCGCGATCGCGCGAATGCCAATCGGGACGCCTATTTGACGTTAGTACGTTTGATCGCGGATTCGCGCGACGGTCGCATCGCTTGCTCGCGCGACGATCGCGTGATCGCGTTCTATTAGGACAACGCCATAGGCCCTAAAAGCCCTAGAATGAGATAGGAAGATGGAGTGTTTATTGGAAAAACGTTATTTACATTTTTACATTCCTTATGTATAACCACAGATAATATAATTCTATATGTATAACTTAGTTTTAAGCATTTGAGCAATAAACTCTTTTTCTATTCTATATTAAGGCTATATTTCATCATACCCAGAAAATTATGTAATAAGACAGGATGAAATGAAAATTTTCAAAAAAAGGCGTATTATTAATCTGACACATTGTCTACAGGTGGTAGTCCGAAAACGCAAGGCCAGCGAGATGGAAGGAGATAAAGAGCCGGCCAAGAACAGTGTGACACAAACACCAGAGAAGCCGATCACAATTCCACCCGCAGACACAGTTAGTGGCAAGATGACGTGTGTGGGTGTATTGCCAGGCCTCGGCCACTACGACACTGCCAGCTCCAGCGAGTCCGATGACTCCAGTGACTCTGATGTGGTGAGTAGTAACCCTAAACCGTTTACGCCCGTCACACACGTAGCTATAATATACGAGTATATTAATATTGTTATAGCAAGGTATATTACGATATATTTTCTATACAAATAATCAAGGGACCGCAGGGATGGGCTGTAATTACCAAAAATTGGACGATAGTTTAATGTGACAACGTCATAATCAGCGTAACGGGACAATGAGCGTTACCGGACAATGACGTCAATGTTTTCGAGCTAGGTACACGGGTTTGTCAAATGATGAATAAAACTTAAATTATTTCAATTATGTGTACCGCCTGACGTAAATCCATCGAAAAACGACTAAGGGTAACAGTTATCCGATTTTTATCTTCCGCTAATATGTCCCTGGCCACTTAGGAGGCCGGGCGTTTTAAGATACATAATTATCAACAAATTATATGAATATATTTAGTAATAAATCCGCTTGATTTCTAAACAAAGGTTTTAATTAGGTGTGGACTCGCCGAAGTTCGAAACGAGAGTAACGAGAGAGTCTCTCGTTTCGAACTTCGGCGAGTCCACACCTCCTGATGATGCCTCGTGTAGAGGCGAAACACCTGTCGTATCTTTAAACTTTGGTTTTCTGTTCGTTGACTCTTTGGTTTAGTTGAACTAAAGTTAAGTTAATACCTTTGTTTAGAAATCAAGCGGATTTATTACTAAATATATTTATATCATTTGTTGATATTTATGGATTTCCGCAAAGTAACGCCTGAATCAATCAATTATACATAATTATGTTATTATAGCATTAAGTACTCCCTCACATAATGTAAAGCGTCGATGACACACAAGCGTTTTTACAAGCTGATTATTGGCGTTTTTAAACGCTAGCGTGTGAGCGTGTTGGCGTTTGGCAAGGATTGTCAACAAGCTGATTGTAAAAACGCCGATGACACTGCGCGACTTTACACGCTACAAGCGAAGTCGCTGGCGTGTAAAAACGCCGTGTGTCATCATACTATAAGTATGTAATAATATTATTTATTCTTTGCTATAAGTGTTAATGAAAGTGAGTGCTAAATGAAGTGTTTTTCAGGAAGATTGCTGCTCAAAGCACGACCTGGTCGGCCGGCACATAGAGGGCAAGAAGAAGGAGGAAGCGAAGAGCTAGGTGGCTGGTTCGGTTCCCGGGCTGTTCAACTTTTGATGAAGTATCTTACGGCTTTTTAGGGACATCTCTGAGGCAAAAAAGACGTTCTTTTTAGTATGTCATTGTATGTGCATGTGCCAACGTAAATTTGTTAAAACCGTTAATTTACAATTAAACGGTTTGAAAACCGATATATTGTAAAATTTCGAAAATTTTGGTACGTAAGTAACTACTTACTATGCTCTTTAAAACAAACCAATCACGGCGCAGTCTTTGGGCTTTTGAAAACTGTAAATTGTTGAATGGCCCTTTGATTTGTCTATTTCATACCAGATATAATGTTTACAATTTTTCGTCAATTTGTAATTTAACGTGTTGGAAATCCGTTCAATTGTAAATTTACGGTTACATACTATTTACCAAATTATGCTAATATAAAATCGGTGCAGTCTTACATTCCTTCTAGTGTAAGTTAGTGGCTTCAATGAATGAGTTTGGCTTTTAGATCAAAAAATATCGTAAGATACTTTATTAAAATGACTAAATATTCACTTGTTAAAATAGATGTATGTATGTATGTGTTGTTTTAAAACTAGAATATAAGGATTGTATAAAGGCGGGGTTTGAAGATGAGATGGGTTACATCTTTATAGATTATGCCTAAATAAATGGTGTTAGTATAATAAAATTTATTTTAATGTATTAGAAATTGTTGCCGATTATAATTTTGATTGAACATAAAATAATTAATGTTTAACAAAAACATACTAAACCCGACTTCAATATTGGAATGTTCTAGTGATCGAATCCTAAAACTAAAATTAGGAAATTTTGATAGTTCCCAGTAGTTCCATTATGAGTTGTTCCATGGAACTAGTGGGAATTTTAGTTCACTAGCCAATTGTTGTACAGACGTGGACAGATGTACTACAATGTTGCAGGGCCTATGAGAATTAAAATCCTGTGTAGCGCTATTATGGTCATGGGCAGGCGTGATATCTTATCATCAGGAGAACTTCTAGCTCGTCTCGTCACATGTTAACTTAAAAAAAATGGTATGGAATGTATAATGAATGGTTAAAAATATAGAAAGTTATGTTTCTACTTCAGTTTCGTACACGGCTGATGGAATACGATTTATTACTTGATGGGAACCAGTTCTATGCTTACAAGTAAAAAAAAGCCTCGTACGGAACCAATTCCGTAACTCCGGTTCTGTAAAGCGGATAGGAAAATCTTAAAAGTTGTTAGAGTCTATGCAACTAATTCCCTACTTGTATAACACCCTGTTAATGTATGTATTTAAACAACTAAATTGTTAAAATAAGTTATAAATAAAGTACTTTGCAAGTCGATTTTTTATTTCTTTAAATTGCACATTGATTCATAATATAAATAAGGATGTACCTAAAAGATATTTACATTACATACAAATGTTACTTAGTTTTTGCTATTGATAATTCTAATATAATTAATGTATGGCATATCAATCTGCGAAAGGTTGCAGGCAGAAGATGGATGTGGCAAACCGAAGACAGGGCGCGATGGCGCACGTTAGCAGAGGTCTATATCCAGCAGTGGGGACTGCGATAGGCTGATGATTTAAACTTTAAACATACAGAGACATTCCACATTTTGCTTATATTTCCAGTTTTAAGTACTTTATTCCTTGTTTTTTGTTTAGCACGCCAACAATTTTCACTACCTGTAAAATGTTTTAACACTAAGTCCGCCTTTTGTTCAATTTGATGTATGTTTTGTGCAATTAGTATTGAAACAAACAAACATACATGAAGGTCTGTTACCGAAAGCTGGCATGTACAACACATTCACTAGTGCGCTTGTGTAGTGTATGTGAATGAGAGCGCGTCGTGACGTCGCACTGCATGCGCAATGCGCATCTGAAAAAGTCTGTGTTACTCTCTCGCGCGCGCTCAAGCTTATGAGTATGAAGGAGACAGTTATTGTTTCGCTTTTGCTACTGTTTATAAATTGTGTAATAGTAATAGTGAAATCGCATTAGTGTGAGCACTTTGACAACGCCAGCTTTCGTTGCCCGACCTGTAGTCCTCCTGAAACGTATTACCCTCCTTCAACGCAATCGGATAAACTTATTTATTTAGTAAGCCTGTGGTCGGTAACTATCTATAGTGGATCGCCAGAGATCCGTAGTTTTTGAAGTAATCCATAACATTTTGCGATTCAGGTTTCTTCTTTCGACTCCTGAAAGTATAAAAAAAAATAAACAGTTTAGTAGTTGAAAGTGAAAGTAGTTCGCTTGTTGAAAAAAACTGACACAGTTAATTAATCCCAGTAGTTCCATTATCTACATTAACTTAATCCCATTTGTTCCATTATTGCCATTATTTGATCCCAATATATTTAATTATCGCCTTCAATTCTTGTAGTTTCAGTATCTAAATGAAATAATCCTAACAGTTCCATTATCCTCATTAAATTTATCCCAATATTTCCAATAATGTCATTAAATGAATCCCAATAGTTCCATTATTGTCATTATTTAATCCCAATATTCCATTATCGTCATTATTTTAATCCTAATATTTCATTTTCGTCATAAAAATCCCAATAGTTCCATTGAATACCTGGTAGGGCTGTGAAAGTTAGGTAGGTACCTGGAAGGGCTGTCGTCCCTCTCGTGCGTCCGCAGGTGAAGCCGCAGGCCGGAGCGGTGCGAGAACCTCTTGTCACACAGGTCACACGCGAAATTCTTCTCTTGGGTGTGAGTCTACAACAGAATATAATCAAAGTTTTACAAAAACCGCCGTGAATGGGGCCGTTCTAGTAACCGTAAGCTAAGCACCACTGGAAAGTCAGGGAAGCCAAATACGCAATTTTGTTTACTTCGGGGACATATTTTATTCAGTTATTTTTATTTCAAAACTAAACTACTCAACCGATTTTTGCGAATCTGTTAAATTACATCTGTGTCGTCAAATAGGTAAATAAGTTAGTTACCATCTGGTGTCTCTGCAGCACGCTGCGCGAGCTGAGAGTCAGCCCGCAGGTGGCGCACGAGTAGCGCTTGTCGCGAGTGTGTGTGTTCAGGTGGTTCACCAGCGACCACGCGCTCTGCAACCACAGCAACCATCAAGAACCGGCAGAAACCCAGTGATCAAAGCATATACATATACCTAAATAAACACGATTTGGACCTACCAACGTACATCGAAACCAAAAATAAACAGCTCGGCTCCAAATGATTGTATATTATATTTCTTACGTCCACATGCGAGCGAAGCGAGCGTGCACAGCCTAATGACAAAAAAATAAGTCCTATTTTATCAAGTGCTCAGTTTGCGACAGTGACCTAAATACCAATCCAACAATGGAACTACTGGGAACAATTTATTCCCACTAGTTCTATAGAACAACGTTTAAAGGAACTACCGGGAACTATCCAACTACTACTCGGGCGAATGAACATGACACCTGGCTCGAATGACGTTTGTGCAAAGTACAGCGTGGAATTGGATAATCTTGATAGAGAAGAGGTCCTGCAATACTTGGTAATGATACGTAATGATAAGGCTTCGCAATTAGAGGAAGAAGAAACACGGAGGGCGCCGCGCGGGGGGCGGGGGACGCAGCAAGTGCCGAGCGAGAGTGGCAGCCAGGTGCCATGTGCATTCGCCCGAGTAGTATAAATAAACATTCACACACTCATACCCCTGCACTAGGATTGTGAACACAAACATTTGTGTTCGTCTCGCAAATATTCACCCCGGCCGGGGATCGAACCCGGAACACCAAGCTTCGCAGGTAGGGTCACTAACAACTAAGCCACGGTGTCGTCATGGAGGGAAAGTACCTTGAATATTGTAGATGGAACATTTTACTGAAAGAACACATTATTTGAATTTAAAAAACAATTAAAACTGAATTCATGGATATTTAAATAATTACGTGGTTGAACCGGGAATCGAACCCGTTACATGAGAAACCTACTTCTAACGCCAAGTATACAAGTTATTCTACAAACAAACATCGCTCACCGCTAGCGTGACGCCGCAAACCTCGCACACTTGCCGCTGCTCCGCTTTGGAGTCCCCCCGGGGCTTTGGCAGCGGCGCTCCCGGGTGGAGGGACAGATGGTGCTTTGTGAACGCGGCGTATGTTGAGAACGTTTTGCTACACTGAAAAATTAAAATAGGATTTAAATGTAACTTTACGATATCTAATCTAGTAAGCCTGAAAAGGACGTAGTCTTTATAATATACGCTACATCCCCGCAGAGGGTATATATAGGAGTTTAAAGTTTGTACAGAAAAAGTTTTGTTGAGTGTATCTATCTCAAACTTTGTAATTAAGTTTATCGAAAGAAATAGTTAGATACGGGATTAACCGATTTTCAAAATTAATGTAAGATGTAATATTACAGATTGAAGGTGTTATTAGACCAAAAGTTGAATGAGCCTGTCTCCTCAAATCAAATATACACAATATATGATTAACAAACAACAAACATTCACACACTCACACCCCTGCACTAGGATTCCCTGTGTCGCAGGTGGCATGGTCATATACAAGACATCACAACATCCAAGACCCGAGAACAAACATTTGTGTTCGTCACAAATATTTGCCCCGGCCGGGGATCGAACCCGGATCACCAAGCTTCGTAGGCAGGGTCACTACCAACTAAGCCACGGTGTCGTCGTCGTGCCAAGTAAGTGGTGGTAGTGGTAACTTACAGCGGTACAGTTAGTGGTAATTCTGGGTACGCGGCGTTTGGTGCATCTCGTCTTGAGCGGCAGTGATGCTGTGCCGTCGCTCGCTTCACTGAAAATAAGTCATTATATTTTAATAACTTTCGAATCTAGTACATAGACCTTTCCCGATGAGAAAAATTAAATAAATAAATAAATAAACATTCACACACTCACACCCCTGCACTAGGATTCCCTGTGTCGCAGGTGGCATGGACACATACAACACATCACAACATCCAAGACCCGAGAACAAACATTTGTGTTCGTGACATAAATATTTGCCCCGGCCGGGGATCGAACCCGGAACACCAAGCTTTGTAGGCAAGGACACTACCAACTAAGCCACGGTGTCGTCAGATATATGCCCATAATTAAAACAGTGCCGCACAAGATTTCGTATAACATTGTAGGGTATTTTATATATGTATTTATTTCACCAACGTAGTTTACACCGAATCTTTATATAGGATACAATATATTTAAACTAGTCTAGTGCAACGACAATTATAGGTGAAGACAGCATGCTTATAATAATAATAATGAGCGAGAACATAATTATAATAAATTGTATCATCGTATTTACGTACCATATTGTCGAAAGTATATATATTGATAATTTCAAGTAGGTACTTACGCGGCATGTAATGCTGACTCTGCGAAATGTTCCTCATAAGCCTTCAATGTGTCAAACCGCATGTCACATACTTTGCAGAACGTATTTGCGCTTACTTCCTTGCTATCCTGAAATATATTCTAAATAAAATATATAATAAATAAACGCCATCTAGCCCCAAACGAAGCCATCTTATCTTGTACTATGCAAACCAGATAACTGACACAATACTTATATAGGTATATACTTTTTTTTTGTAAATACATAGTTATTATATGAGTTTGATGTATATTGCAACATGGTGATAGTGTGACATGATCACTGTGACATGATTAGCGTGACATGATCAGTGTGCTTGCTTACCTCATTGATGACGTGTTTCACTCGCTTGTGCATAAACAGTCCGAATTCGCTCACAAACGAAACTCCACATAGGGCACACACAAACTTGCTTTTGTGCTTGCGAAGATGTGTGTAGTATGTAGAACTGTGTCTAGAAATAGGAAACGTTTTATGCTTATTTTCAAAATAAATATCAAATCCATTTTAATTATCTAATATAAATATCTTGAGACCTAGAATAACTTCGATAGTTCCCTGATACATTAAAATATATTTTCCCGATAGTTACATTAAAAGTTTTCCTATGGAACTACTGGGAATAATTTATTCACAGTAGTTCCATTGTTGGATTTAGCATACTAATGTTAAAAACTACTATAATGAATCAAAGCTGAAACCCTATTAAATCCACACAGGAATAACAGTAGAAAAGTCAAGAGGCCATTAGGGCGGTTTGAAAACTATGACACCAGAACTAGTAGTTCTGAGGAGGTTACCTGAATCCCTGTCCACAGTGAGCACAAGTCCACGTCACACCATTGTGCGAGTAATCGTGTTGAAATGCTGATATCCTACAAGAAAGAAAGAAATAACATTATCTAAGTGATACTAAACAGAGAATCTAATTAAATTAACTTATATATCTAAGATAAAGGGTAGTTATCGCAGCATATTTTTTTTATAGAGGTGACGACACGGACACCATCTATATATTGATGTAGCTCACCAAAAATACTTACTCAACAGGAAAAGACAGCTCGCATCTCAGGCACTTGTAAATGGTGTAATGTTCTTTCAAGTGCTTCTGCAGTCGAGACTTCCATTTAAACCGCATGCGGCAATGGCGGCACTCGTTGGGGCCGAGCGACTGGAAGAGAAGTAGCGATAAGGTCACCTTTGTACATTGCTACGTGCAGTCGGATAGTTCCCAGTTGTTCCATTAAATTAGCTCCATGGAACAAATGGGAACATATTAGTCCCAGTAGTTCCATTGGTATGGAATGGAAAACGTAAATAATCAAGGTTTTACAAAAACATAGAACAACCGACTTCAATTGGACTGTTTTAGTAGTGTTTACGAACACTTAAAAATCACAAAAACAAAATACGCAATGTCGTTTACATTGACGACATATTTTTTTCAGATATGTATTTTTATTTAAAAACATAGGTACTGGATCCGATTTTGATAAAATTTGTATAGTATTACACTGAAAGTATTTTCTAACAAACAAAAATATAATATTTAAAAATCGGTTGATAGGTAGGTAGGTATATGACCAAGTTCTGAGGTGACAAACATAAAAAAAAACTAATTGAGAACCTCTTTCTTTTTTTGAAGTAGGTACGACTCAAGCCTACTCTCCTTGCCGAGACTATTCCTGAGTACAGCTTTGGGAACATTATAAGCTGATAATGCTATTAGTATTTTGAATGGCTTTGAATTACTGAATGTACATCTTCTTACCGCACAATGCCTCAATTTTATATGTCTTTTCATCATATCCTCTTGCGAAAACGTCCTATAGCAATCTGTACATTTATAATCAGCTCTTAGATACTTCGGTTCTTCAGCTTTGGACTGAAACCTCCTTGTAGCCTCCTTGTCACTAAGAGTTATTTTAGTCCAATGATTTTCGTCCAAAAACTTCTTTTTCACTGATCTTTGGAATTTATTGTCTAAATTAGGTTTATCAAAAGTTTGTTCCTGACTGTTAAATTGTTCAATATTTTTTTTATTAATAATTGATTCAGTTTTTTGTATAACAGAGTCACTTCTTTCTACATCAAAATCGCTTATTTCTATACTGTTTTTATCATTTCTATTTGGATATTCATTAGTTTTATCATCAATTTGTTCATCATTTGCTTGTACTTTAAAATCATCATTTCCATTATCAAAACCATCAGCTATACCATCATTAAATGTATCATTTGCTTCATCAATAACTAATTGATCATTATCCTCATCATCAAGGTGAATTTCTTTGTGTTCAATAACATTTTCTATATTCTTACTTTCATCAATTTCTGTTAAGGATTTCGAAACTAATTCTGTATCTGCTTTCACATCAATGAATACTTCTGTATACGTTTTGTGTTTCTTTTTGAACTTAATTTTATTACTGTATTTTATTGTGTATGTTTTGACACATTTGTTTCTTGTTGCTGATATTATTTGCAGGTGTGGTTGGGTTGTAGTAAAGTTGTTTCTGCACTCTGCACTGTTATGTGTTTCCTGGAAAGTAAAATAAAGAATATACTTTTTTTTAATATTTTGGACATTTTACACAACACCATCTAACCCCAAACTAAGCAGAGCTTGTACTATGGGACTAGATGTTGATAGATTACTTAAACACTTTTTTTTTTTTGTAAATACATACATAGTATATATACTATGTATACATACTCAGGACAAACACCGATGATCATCACACAAATGTTTGTCCTGTGCGGTAATCGAACCCACGACACTGGGCGTGGCAGTCCAATACACTTGCCATTCGACCATCCGTGTCGTCAGAAATAAATTTTATGTGTCCTCTGTGTTAGTGATCAATAAATAAAACAAATAAGGGGTTTTTTTATGTTCAAAGGAAGATACACCTGGCAAGCATTACTACCATCATTCCAGCCAACAACTCGACTTAGCTCAGAGGATCAGCAAGCTGAAGTGGCAGTGAGCCGACCATATCTGCTGAAGAACCGACAACCATTGGGGTTAACATGCTCTTCAGTGGAGACTGCGTCTAGGTAAGTGCAGTGTCGGATGACCTTTGGCCAGATAGAGCAATGATCTGCGCGCTATAGCTGGGAGAAGGTGGATGAGAAGAGCCGAAGATTAGGCTCAGTGGCGCGCCTTGGGAGAGACCTACGTCCAACTGTGGACTGCTATAGGTTGATGATGATGATGGTTAAGAGTTCATTATCATCAGCTCAGTGTCACCCACTGCTGGGTATAGGCCTCCCTCCCTTTGTGCCACCCCTCTTAGTCTTGTAAAGAGTTAGTACTTACAAATCCTGAACTAAGGAGTTTCTTCAATTCTTCCTCACCACTATGGCACTTCGTTTTAAACTTATGATACTTATAAAGCAAGGCTGCACATTCAAAACAGAACCATTTTGGTAAACAATCTTTTTTGGATATCTGAAACCAACATTTACTTTTAAACTTAACATGAAAATACAGTAGTGGTAGTAGGTATGGTAAGAACAGTTTGGCAAATGGTAAGACTGGCGAATAATAAGTGGCAAGTCAACAAGTCACTGTTTTTGCCACCTATGGATCCTCTCAGCACAAGCCTGGAAGTTGTTTTTTAGTTCTTGTGTGGTGACTGACATGACAGTAGGTGTTTCCTCTCTGTATTTCCATCTTTTGTTGAATATAAGGAATGAGTAGAGAGAGAGAGAGAGAGCAAGCACCTAAGTCGTGTTAAATTGAAGATAGCAGAAGTTCAGTGATGAGCATCATTGACCATGTGAAAAAAGCATTTACCAAAATGTTTTACTATTGTATAAATGGAGAGGAAGGTTAGGTACGCTTGGGGAACCTAAATTATAAGAAACTCTTACTCTAGATCCAGTAATTTCTTTGTAATACTGCTGCAACTGGAATCGGTTGTGCTCATACATTTTCACATCCTTTCGCACACAAATCCGACATAGTTTTATGTCTGACATATTCAATTAGTTGTGTTATGAGCTTGGTCACTTATTGACTAACTATTAATAGTTGTTTTTATTGAAAAATCCTGAAAATACACAATTTAAAAACTTCCGCCCCAGTCTGTTTACATTTTTTTTTTATATGATTTTGACAGGTGGCTTGACAGCCGAAACATGGTAAGCTAGAGTTGATGATCCCGGTACCGGTAACCGAGATAACTGGTACAGAATGAATGATATTAGAGAACGGGAAGAGTCTACTTCGTATGACCGACCGTGTAGTAAGCCCTATAATCGTTCAGAAATCGATCGGCTTTAATGACAGCTGTAAAATAAAATTAGTACTCTGACTAATCTGTGAATAAAATGTCAAGTCAAACAAAAATTGTGGAGAATGGCTGATTGTTGTTGCATTGGTGCATTTTGGTATTTTTGAATGAATAAACTCCATAATATACCTTATTTTCATCCCCTAAAGTGCAGCCAATTTTGGTAATAGTGAAAAATATATTCTACAGTACAAATAATGTCCAGACTTAAGATATGCCGTGTATGTCTGAACAAAAATGTAAAGGGCTACAAATACGATGAATTCAATCTAAAACAGGATTACGAAGAGCTTACAGGCATCAAAGTGAGTGCCCCAAACTTTATTTAACATGTATTTTTAGACACTTTTCTTAAAACATAGCATTTTCACATTTTAAAGCAAACTGTATGAACGGTAAGAATCAATGGTAACTCTTCCAATTTATTTTGTACCTTCAATTTATTAAGTATACTTAGGTTCAGGGCGTCTCAAACATCCTTGCAGACATACCAATCATGTATATAATATATTTATTTACTAATGCCATAAACATAAAAAAAATCTCCATTTCAGATGAAAACATCAGATAAAATGCCTCATTGGTTCTGCTTTGAGTGCACTGCCATGCTACTTAAGTTCCACAAGTTCAAAGACAAGTGCCATTGTGGACAGAGGGTGCTTGAGAAAATACTGAAGAAGGGTCCTGTGAGTAATAGTGAATTTTTTATACATAAAAAAATAATCTCACAACCTATGATTGTTTATTGAGATTTTTTCTCTTTCCTATTTTTGCACCAGTATCAATATAATAATAAAAAGAATATAATAATATAATTCTGATAAGTAAATTCTATATCTGTTATACTAAAATTATATTTTTATTTATTTGTTGATAGATGAGTAGCTTTCGCTGATGTGTATATGTAACACAGTACTATTCTCAGATAGTCTTATTTTTTGTCTCCTCAGATAACATATGAAGCCATACAAAAAATAAACCGCACTACAGAGCACCTACAAACATCACTTAAAGTCATGAAAATGAACAGACATGTCAAAACATATGTCACTAAACATAAATACACATTACGCAGCTCTCGTAATCGTGCCAAAGTTAAAATCAAACCCGTTGAAGTGATGTTGGACTATAAAAGTGAGGATTTGATCAAGAATGAGGATACCGTGGCTGTGGGCGATAGAGCAATGCAAATTGAAGACTCGGATGATGATAAGAAAAATGTTGAAACTGTAAGTTTTTTAAGTCATACTGACAACAGTATGTTTATTTAATTTGACCAAACTATGATGTAAACAATTTTTAAATTAATGTAATTGGATAATCCGTTTTAATATAATAAATAAATAATCGATTTAATTTATCTGTTGTCTACAACTTTTATTCTTAGCACTATTTTTGGTCATGGGTAGGTGAGCTCTTATGATACCATCAGGAACCACTTCATTTTCTGAGGAAATGTGGACCGCTAATGATTAAGGCAGTATTTATTTGGGAAAAAAACATAACAAGGGCCTGATGAATTAGTTGAGCTGTCTCACAAAAATCTCATGCAGTTCAACATAGGTTTAGTGAGAAACTCCGCATTGGTCCAAGTGGTGAGCACAAATAGACTGGCAATAGTCACAGTGTCACCAAAGCCGTAAATCTATAATTAAAAAAAACCATCAGGATATCTTTATAAATTTTATTTCATCATACAAAATCCACATACTTTTTTTTACGGGTTTTAATCCTTTTTTGCAACTACTAAAATCTTATTAAATTATTTAAGGTTGATATAAAAGAGGAAGAAGAGAAAGCATCACCTCCTAAAATCTTGGATCTCATACCGGAACCGGAACCAGTGACTTTCACAGAACCAGTGCCGTTCACTGAACCGGTGCCGTTCACGGAACAGGTGCCATTGACAATTGAGGAGAAAACCAATAATATTAATCTAGAAGTTGATGACGATGTGCCGATGTTGGATGATGACTTTCCACCTATGGATGATGATGATGAATCAAGCGGTGATGACTTCGGTGATAAGCTAAAAGATTATGCTGATGATAAGAAGGTAATTTTTTCAAATAGGTGGTAAGGATATCACTCTTTTCTTTCGTAATATAAATATTCCTATGTTAATTACGTTATAATACCACCCTAATTAATTTTAAAATTAAAAGTAATTTTATTTTGATTACTTTTTTTAATTAATGTTAAGGCACAGAAGTATTATAGTAGTATAGAAACACAATGTACATTGAAAATGCGATCAATAAAAGAAGCCACATTGGCTAACTTCTAATGTAATTTTTGAAAAAGGGGGCATCCATTAATTACGTGAGGCTTTTAGGGGGGTGAGGGGGTCGAGTCAAAACTCACCCAATCTCACGTGGGGGGGAGGGGTGGTCTTGGCAAAACTCACGTATTTTTATTTCCGCAGGAATTGTTTTTTTCGCAGGAAAAAGTGTAATATACTGTGAGAAAACGTGAAATTCAAGAAAAATGATTCTCCACTAAAATATGACAAAATCTCACGTGAGATTAGGGGGAAGGGGGAGGGGGTCAAGCAAAATCTCACGAAATCTTACTAAGGGGGGTGAGGGGTCGAAAGATCGCCAAAATTACCTCACGTAATTAATGGATTCCCCCAAAGAGAAGTAACAGGGCTAGATAAATATTATATGTGAAAAATACTAGGCTTTTTCATTTTTAATAAAACTACATCGTAAAAAGAAACAAACATTATTTGGAATTGGAGATATTTAATATTTATTGACAAGGTGTCTGAATTTTTTTGGTTCTTTCTTACAACTCCATTTTGGTTTGATACTGTCCATCTATAGAAACACCGTTATTCATCTATGTGTTAAGTTAATACAATAAGGAATATTGTATGCTATTTTATAAAAAGAAATTATGAAAATTTCAGGACAAAGAAAAAAAAGTCAAATTTGCCCGGCAAAAACAGGAACACTTAACTGGCGATTTCTGGAAAAAAATCCAAATGTCAGATGAAGAAGCTCTATTCGAGTTCAAGAATCAGGAACACAGTGAGAAGTACATTAAGGCGAATTATAAATGTACGAATTGCTTCAAAGGATTCTCGAAACATCACATGTTACTGCGACATACTAAATGTAGGCATGAAGAGGTGAGAATTAGTAGGTATTGTAAATGTAGTAGTTAGTAGCGATCACAAACAGACGATGTAAGGCTAGACTAAAAAAACCGTGTCGGCCGAGTGGGAGGTGCCTCGACTTTCGAACCGAAGATCGTGAGTTCGAACCCGGTTGTACACCAATGGATTTGTTTCTATTATATATATTTTTTTGTTGATTCTGTTCATAAAGATCTGTGTCTGTGTCATAAAGATGTGTTAAAACACGTGCTTAACGTTGAAGGAAAACATCGCGAGGAAAAAGTTTGAAAAACATGTGTCAGGTGCACGAAAGGAGCCTCTTCGAGGCGCACTTGAAATCCTTTCACCACACTGGTTCGAAAGAACACTGCTAATGATGAATATGCTATACACAACAATAAGCTTTTAATTACTTGTAGAATAAATACGCGTACCTACTCAGTTTTCGTCACTGAACACAAATACAGGGTGTGAGCTGCAGCGAGCTGGCTCGAGCTAGGGGTACAAAGGTTCCAAACGATAAATGAAACTTTAATAATTTATCAATGATGCGTAATTGCGTATCGATTGAGCCAAAGCCATAGAAAAACGACTTACCTACATAACGTGTCTAATTTTCTCTTATTTATTAAAAAAAAAATACTTAATTTTTTTATACTTTTTGCCATACAGGGTGTGTCGTAATGAGTGGATAATCCTTCAGGTGCGGGTGGGGGACTTCAGGACTGATCAGAAAATGAAAATATGTACCCAGTAAAAATCCCACGGATTTCGAGTTACTGGACGTTTTCAAAACTTCCATTTTTTTTTTCCTTTGTCCATTGTTTTTGCTGCCAAGACTAGGACAAATCTAGGAATTTTCTTATTTTTTTTTGCTAGAGCATTCTTGGATAACTGTGCTATCGAATGGTATTTTCTGTTTTTGTGCCATAGGTACAGTTTTTTTGGTACAGCATTATTTATCAAACAAAATGTGTTTTGCTCATTTTTTTCTAAAACTATGATCTCCTGTGGTGTAAAAAAAATGTACGGTGACCTACTTGTGAAAAACTTGCCAACTTCATTGGCATTCCGAAATAGTATAGCACTTGGTGTTTCCAACTACCAATTCCACGAAGATTCCTGTTAAGACGGGAAAAGGTCATTTTTTCGTATAAAAGTTCGGTAAAAATTTACTTGGTGAATTAGAGTTTTGTAAACAAGATTCATGTTCTAACAAACTAACTGGGTACATATTTTCATTTTCTGATCAGTCCTGAAGTCCCGCACCCGCACCTGAAGGATTATCCACTATTACTATTATACACATTACGACACACCCTGTATGGCAAAAAGTATAAACAAATTAAGTAATTTTTTTTTAATAAATAAGAGAAAATTAGACACGTTATGTAGGTAAGTCGTTTTTCTATGGCTTTGGCTCAATCGATACGCAATTACGCATCATTGATAAATTATTAAAGTTTCATTCATCGTTTAGAACCTTGGTACCCCTAGCTCGAGCCAGCTCGCTGCAGCTCGGCTCGGACGCCGCATTCTCGCCGCTGTCACTCGCCCATTTTGTAGTACCAAAAGCTAGCAAATTCTGACTGCACAGATACAACGTAGTAGCCCTTCCGCGTTGCCTATTAAAATTTTTTTTGGTGATTAAAAACTTGTGGTGTATAACTAACATAACATTATGTTTCAGTCGCTGGGTCCCTTCGAGTGCAGGTTCTGCCACACGCGGTTCCGCCGCAAGTGCCGGCTCACGCAGCACATGCGCCAGCACTACATGGTGTACCATTGTCTGCGCTGCGACATGCGGTTCAGGGTCGAGTGAGTGCCAAACATACATACTACTCGGGCGAATGAACGAATGAAAAATATAGATGACGTGGTGGCCGATTGAATGACGCCCTTACCTTGCGATTTGATGGTCGTGGGTTCGAATCCCGGTGGCAGGATGGGTTTTTTCGGTCGTAAAAATCTATGTATGCATCCTACTTTCTCGCAACGGAGAAGGAAAACATCGTGAGGAAACCGGCTTGTCGTAGAACCTAAAGTTCGAAAACATGTGTCAAGTGCACGAAAGGAGCCTCTCCGAGGTGCACTTGAAATCCTTTCACCACACTGGTTCGAAGGAACTAGTGACACGATAAGAAGAAGAAGGGCGAATGAACATGACACCTGACTCGAATGACGTTTGTGCAAAGTACTGCGTGGAATTGGATAATCTTGATAGAGAACAGGTCTTGCGAGAGGCGAGAGTGGCAGCCAGGTGCCATGTTCATTCACCTGAGTAGTACATAGATACATACAAAATAAAAACTTACCCTAAAGTTACAATCTGATCAACGCGCTACCTGAAAACTTAGCACATTCCAAAATCCTAATTCAACAAAATATTCACCCACACGTCACATAGATACCGTTATTACCACACAAGCGAAATCGCTGTTCTCGCAATTCTCGAAAAAAGTAAATTGTACATACATATCTTTCAGTCTTATAATCAAAGTTTTAAAAAACAGACTTCAATTGGACTGTTATAGTGACCGTGAAAAGTCACAAAAAACAAAATATGTAATATCGTTTACTTCAAATACATATTTATTTTGAGGTTTTTGATTTAAAAACTAAACTACTGAACCGATTTTAATGATATTTCTATGGGACAGATTTGATAGTATATCCTTTCAGAATTTTCCAAATTGTAAAAGTTCTGAGGTAACAAAAAAAAAAAAAAAACAACCGAATCGAAAACCTCCTCATTTATGAAGTCTGTAGAAAATGCACACCTCCGGATTATGGAGGGACGTGCATTCGAATTCTTCTTCTTCTTGGAAAGGAGCCTCTTTGAGGCGCACTTGAAATCCTTTCACAACACTGGTTCGAAAGAATACACTGACACGATTCGAATACTGAAGAATCTAGAATGTATAATCTACCAATATAAATAGCATCATTGTTATGATTTATTTTCTTAATAGAATTATGAATAAAAAATAAAAATTGTTGTTAGAAAATATTCATATATCTTATTTGTTTCAGACATTCAGCGATTATTCACGAACGCTATCACAGCGGACAACTGAGCAAGTGCAAGCATTGCGGGGAAGAGTTCAAGTGAGTTCAGACTAGTATTAAGAGCGTGACATTAGTATATTCAATCATCGGTGTTCTTAAATAAAATATAAATATACTAGCTGACGCCCGAAACTCTGTTTGCGTTGCGAATTCTAAAAAATCCTTTCAAATTCCAATTCTAATAATCAAGGTGTCGCGGCCGCATCACGTACCTAAAACGTCAACGTACAAATATTGTGCTTTCAAAACTGTTACTGTCACCCCTATGCGTAAGTGCATTAAGATACAATTATTTGCCGCCATAACCGCTTACTCTCTACGAACGAGAACACCCCTTTTGAAAATTGTAACTAAAAATCATCGTCTGAATAAATCAAAGTATTTGCTAAAACTTGAAGATCTCGTCATTTCGAACACCCCTGAGGAACCCCGTGAATTCCGCAACACAAGGTTTTACTAAAACATAGACAACCGACTTCAATTGGACTGTTTTAGTGACCGTAAACACGAAGTCGGTTTAAAAGTCACAGGGAAGCTAAATACGCAATTTCTTCTTACTACTTCTTAATACTTCAAACACATATCATTGTCAGTAATTTTGATGTAAAAACTGAAATTCTGAACCGATTTTGATAAAATTTCTATGGGACCAATCTGAAAAAAATATCCTCTCAAACAAAAAATATTTTTTTCAAATCGGTTGATAAACAACAAAGTTCAGAGGTAACAAACAATAAAAAAAATCATTCAACAGATTTATCAATTCTCCTCCTCCTCCCCTTAAACCTCCTCCATTCTTAGTACGCACTTTCAGCTCTTGACAAACACATCCTCCAAGTTTCAAGTCTCTACGTTCAGTGGTTGGGTCTGGAAGTTGCCTGTCAGTCAGTCAGGACCAAGCATTTTATACACGGTCAAATTTTAATCACCATAAAAATAATACGCATAGTCAGTTGCCGTTACTGAACACATATACGGCAAAAAACTTGAATAAATTAAGTCGATTTATTGAAAAATCAATTTTATTAAAATTGGATAACTGTTACCGTTAGTAGTGTTCCTATGGATTTGCGTCAGGCGGTACCTTTAATAGATAATTTAATAAATTTAAGTTGTATTCATCGTTTGGCAAACCCGGGTACCTAGCTCGAGCCAGCTCGCAAAAGCTCAGCTCGGGCGCCGCACTCACTCCGCTGTCACTCTGCCATTTTGTAGAAATCCAAAATTCTGACTGCACAGATGCAACGTAGTAACCCGTCTGCAATGCCCATTTATATTTTTTTGGTAATTAAAAATTGGTGGTGTATATAATTGAGATGTCATGTTTGCATTACAGGCACAGATCTACGTATTATTCCCACATGCGGATGTCTCATCGCAGCAACCACATCTGCAGTCTTTGTGGAGCTTCCTTCTTCAGCGAGACGGGGCTCACGCAGCATCGCCGGATCAAGCACTTCGACAAGGCTGAAGCGGTAACACAAACATACACTTACAAATAACTAATCTTGAATAGTTTAAAAAAAACTTTCTACTTCACATGCTTGTAAAGTTCAAATGCTAGAAGGGGAACTACAGGGGAAGTAAAACTGCATTTTAGGCCCTAGGACAAAAATAGTAGTATATGCACTAAGGGGATAAAGCAGTGTCTTATGTCGCGGGTGGCATATTGAACCCTGAGATAACGAGGGACTCAGTTAACTCCTGAGCGAAGCGAGGGAGTTATGTAGAGTCCTGAGTGACGCGGGGGGTTCAAGCTACCCAAGACGAAGACAGGCTTTATCCCAGAGTAGCATACTCTACTTTTCACACCTTCTCTGCGAGGCAATAAAAATCCAGGGCTCCAGCAGCGAACACCGTCTTTTGTTTCACAATCTTTGAAGTCGCGCCTTCTTTTGTTTTTATGAGTGGCCAGTTCGATTTTCGAACAAACCTTTTTACAATGTCATATGGGCGTTCTTTTATCTAGAGTTTTCCACGAGTTTCCACACGAATTTGACGTTCCAAATTCAAATCACATTACAACCCTTGGGAGTTTCATACAACATTACTTCCCTAGAGAGGTAATGCTTTGCTTTACCTTGATGATAGCATGATATGTAATTGGACATTGTCGAGTAGGTGGTGTGAAAAAAATGTTATAGGATCTGTTCAAAGCGGTTTAATTTGTAATTGGGTTTCATGCCGGAAATTGAGAACTTTTTCCAAATTTCGATTAGCATAATACCCATAGAAAAGGGTATTATGAGGGACCTAATCTGAACTAATTTTGAATATCGGATCGCTGTCTCTATTTTTAAATAGGAAATGTGTGTAATTTTCAGTTTAAAATTGTTTAATTTCATCGCAATTAGTAAAAAATCTTGTGTATAATAAATACCTCATTCCTGAAGGCCATTTTCAAATCAAAATTTCAAACATGAAAACTTTTTTTGCACCCTTTTCAGGGCACTTCATCAGAAAACCAGGTGATAATGAAGATCTATTGCGAAAAGTGTGATATAAAGTTCGTATCACAGTCGGCTTACGACGAACATTTGGTACATTCGAACATGCACGATGAAGTGATCACTGATACTGAGGTGAAGAGGAAGAACTTGAAGGGCAAGAAACATCTAGCCTCCGGACCTTACAAGAGGAAGAAGCCTACCACTTGTATACACGTAAGTAGCTTGAAGTATGTGACAACGCCATATAGTTACAATGAAGAAAGTGACAACCGTAAGTGTTTAAAATGAAGTAAGTGACAACCCTATGTGGTTGATATGAAGTAAGTGACAGCTCTTTGTGGTTAGAATGAAGTAAGTGACAACCATAAGTGGTTATAATGAAGTAAGTGACTACTTCTTATCGTGTCACAAGTTCCTTCGAACCAGTGTGGTGAAAGGATATCAAGTGCGTCTCGAAGAGGCTCTTTTCGTGCACTCGACACGTTTTACGAACTTTTGCTTTTACGACATGCCGGTTTCCTCACGATGTTTTCCTTCACCGTTGCGAGAACGTGGGATGCATACATAGATTATTTCAACCGAAAAAACCCATTTACGCATGACTGCCACCGGGTTCCGAACCCGCGACCATCAGATCGCAAGGTAAGGGCCTCATCCACTCGGCCACCACGTCCTACTATTAGGCGTTGTCCCAATTGAACGCGATCACGCGACCATCGCAAGTTCGCGCGAACTTGCGATGGTCGCGTGATCGCGTTCAATTGGGACAACGTCTTAGACAATAAATGTAACCTTTTTAGTGATGTCCCATTTGTATTGCAGTGCGGCAAACACTTCAACTCCCAAACGGCGTGCATGAAGCATCATTTGGCGGAGCACCCGCGGAAGACCTTCCAGGACCAGCGCCACATCTGCGAGATCTGCGGGGCCTCGCTCGCGGTAAGCTGACTGATCACCTGTAGCCCTGTAACCAAACTTTTTGTGGTCTTATGTCAAGAAATCCAATATGGCGGCAGTATTTTCAACCAACTTCAAAATAGCCAAGGTTTTACAAAAACATACAACAGCTATACTCGATTGCAAAGCAGCGGGGCTATTTGCTAAGCCGTCATTAGTTCTCGTTATCGGATTGAATGGTCAAGAGGGGGCAAAAAATGACGTCATCCGAGGATTTCTGTCGCTATCGGCTTCGAGAGGTCTCCCATTTTCTGTCAGATTTGACGTACCATTCGATAACGAGAGCTATTGACAGCTTAGCAAATAGCCCCGCAGCTATACTCGATTGCAAAGCAGCGGGGTTATTTGCTAAGCTGTCATTAGTTCTCGTTATCGGATTAAATGGTCAAGAGGGGAAAAAATGACGTCACCATAGGATTTCTGCGCTATCGGCTTCGAGAGGTCGGCCATTTTCTGTCAGATTTGACGTACCATTCGATAACGAGAGCTATTGACAGCTTAGCAAATAGCCCCGCAGCTATACTCGAATGCAAAGCAGCGGGGTTATTTGCTAAGCTCTCATTAGTTCTCGTTATCGGATTAAATGGTCAAGAGGGGGAAAAAAATGACGTCACCATAGGATTTCTTCGAGAGGTCGGCCATTTTCAGTCAGATTTGACGTACTATTCGATAACGAGAACTAATGACGGCTTAGCAAATAGCCCTGCCGGACTGATGAAGTATTTTCTAGCAGCGCAAATGTTTTATTATCAGGAAAAAATACGCATAATCAGTTGCCGTTACTGAACACAGATATAGCTAGCTTAGAAAACTTAAAAAATTAAGTAGATTTTTTGACATAATCAATTCGGTCAAAGTTGGATAACCGTTAGTCGTTTTCCTATGAATTTTCGTCAGGCGGTACGGTATCATTAATAATACTCTAGCTGTCAACAAATTATATAAATATATTTAGTAATAAATCCGCTTAATTTCTAAACAAAGGTTTTAATTAACTTAACTTTAGTTCAACTAAACCAAAGAGTCAAATAACAGAAAACCAAAGTTTAAAGATACGACACGTGTTTCGCCTCTATACGAGGCATCATCAGGAGGTGTGGACTCGCCGAAGTTTGAAACGAGAGTAAACTCACTCTCGTGAGTCGCTGAGTCTCGGGGGCCGCACTCGCCCCGCTGTCACTATCATTTTATAGAAACCTAAAATTCAGACTGCACATTTACAACGTAGAACCCCTTCTGCATAGCCCAATTAAGGTTTTTGGTAATTAAAAATGTGTGGTGTATATGCCATGTTTGGTTTAGCAGCTATTTGCAAAACCATGTCTATTCCAGGAGCTAGTTAAAGAGCCGTTTTAATTCTAGCAGCTAGTTATAAAACCGTGTTTTTTGCAGGCGGTATCCATAGCCTCGCATATGAACATGCACACGCGGGAACACGTATTTCCGTGCGGCATATGCGGCATGGAATTCATCTCTAAACGCAGCCATGATCGACATCAAGTGGTGAGTCTCATGTAATTTTAGCTTCAGACCGCGGATTTGCTTGCGTCTTATTGATATAAGAATTAGCCTATGTCGTTTTAAAGGTCCTCTATACCTATACCACATTTCAGCTCGATCGGTGCAGTAGTTTTGATGTGATTGAGGAGCAAATCAGTTATATTCATCCATCGTCATATTTTTTACAGACTTTTGAGTAATGTCAAAGTCCAATAGATGGGTGTTGCCAGTATGAATTTTCGGAGGACCAAAATGTGCGGCTAAATCCGACACTGAATGAAAAACTGTTCTTCATGCTTAAACAAATCAAGGTGTTGTAAAATCTGTTCGACCGCAGCATTTTGCCTTTTGTCTGGGGTTTCCCCAGATGGGTATAGTGTTGCCAGTATGAATTTCCTGAGAACCAAAAAGTGCGGCTAAATCAGACACTAAACCAAAAACTGTACCTTATAAAAAAACAAGGTTTTTTTTTATTTATTCGGCCGCAGCATTTGGCCTATGTTTCTGGGGTTTTTTAATATTTTTAAATTATTCCAATTTTTAGACACACACAGGTGAGAAGCCGTACCCGTGTCCACTGTGCGAGAAGCGGTTTACTCAGAAGAACAGCATGAAGCTGCATTACAGGACCTTCCATCTCAAAATGCCATACCCGCCGAGGTAATATTGCCATTAATTATATTGGAATTGGACTGAGAAAACATCGTAATTTTATAATCCATTTTAAACCTATTTTTTCTCATTTTCAAAACAGCAGATAGGAACAATGGGGAAAATTTTCTCCCGATCGTACTAGTAGTAACAACCGGGAAGTAATTTTTCCGATCATACCTGGTAAGATCGTAGCTAATCGGGAATATGCCAATTTAGTTTATGTACAAAATGTATTTGAAATGTCGTAAATTTGAAAACAATATTTATCATTATCATATTTTTCACAGAAATAGAAAAAGTAAAACGGACGAGACTCCATTGAACGAGGCATGCAGAGACCGCGACGTTGAAAGTAACTTCTTCCCGATCGCTAGATGGCGCTGAAATGATATACGTAGTTTCAAACGTCATCGCCAGATGGCGCTATCAACAATATTAAAGTGAGGGTAATCGGATCTCCCTGTAATATAGAAAATCTTCATCGAGAGATAATTAATTAGAATTTAGGAAATTATTATGTAGGTATCTAGATAAAAATACACCTTAGAATATTGAATGCTAGATCTGTACATATTTTACGTTTACTCTTATTGTTAAGATTTATTAGTAAGTACAAAAAGGTCTTGCCTAGATCTCTCTAAATATTTTTTTACCAAAAGTATTAACAAAAACCTTCCCAACTGCTCCAATTTTTAATTATTTTATTTAGGTTTTAAGTCGAACTTTTAGACTGAATAATGATTTTTATTTTACAATGTCATTAAAATATCATCATCACAAATGTATTTATACGATTAATTTTAAATAATCTATTGAGAAGCATAATTTTATTTTTTGTAAAAAATATAGTTAATGTTAAATTTTATATGTTATAGCAAGTTCGTTGTATGACGATAACTAGCTTAGCATAGCATATACATATACACATACACATACACATACCTAGCCGAAAAAGTAAATAATTGAAAGTTCATACCAAATATAAAGGGGATTCTTTGATGTGATTTTGACGACAATGTCTTTAGCTAGGTTTAATTGATATTGTATACAGAAAATAATTTTATGTAAAACTTATTTCCTCCAGTCTGACCTAATTAGTGTTATTTATATAAATCGATGGTGTGTGAATGTGTGCGTTGCTTGTTAGTAAATTAGGAATATTAGATACCTTTACATAATCTAAAATAAACTAAATAATTACCTAGCTATCTATTCTTTTCATTTAATCAAAATAAAATTAACAAAAAATGCAAACCATTTTTGTTAATTTCCGTACATTATGGGTCGTAGCACACATATCGACTCTGAAAGGGATCGTAACCGTATCGCTTTCGCGTCGCCGTCAAACAGCTGTCAACCTAACGTAAGCACGAAACCAAAGCTGATCAGAAGCTCCGATACGTCGACACGGCTACGGCTAGGCGAGACGTCGCGCTTACGGGTCGCCAACCGCTGGTTGGTTCGGCAACGCAGACCGCGGGAGGGGCGTGGACGAAGAGACGTAAGCAAGAGTACGGAGAGCTGTAAGCTAGAGTACGGAAAATCGTAAGCGCGGGGACGGCAAGTCGACCACGCACCGCACCGCGGTTCGTGAGCTCGTCCCGGCGCCGAGCGAGGCGATTACGTTACGATTCCGATTAGTGTGCGTTGCAGTGCGGAGTTTTATATAAGTAATACTGAACGGCTCGAGTTGATACGGTGCCGGACGATCCCTTTCAGAGTTGATACGTGTGCTACAACCTTATTCGTCCGTACACTCTATAAAACATATACTGGCAACACAGTTCGAAATGTCACACGAAACAAGCAAGCAATCAATCAAAATCAACAAACAACTCGAAACTATTCTGTGAAGGAAAAGGTGAAGCGATTTTTGTTTTGATTGCGATTTATTTTTCATATTCTTGTGGATATCAAAGTCCTACAACGTAAAAAACGATACATATTATTAGCTTCTATTGTACGTGTAAATATCTTGATCCTCAAATAATTCTAACAACATGTCCGAATTGAAGATATGTCGCATTTGTCTCAACACAAATGTAAATGGATATTCTTTCGCTTTGAATAACTTGGGAGAAGAATATGAAGACGTAACAGGTACTAAAGTAAGTAATCTTACCTATAGGGTATAATTAGGTACCTACCCACCCATTATCATGAAGTTTCAATCACAAAAAATGCTAGCAATTTTCAAAATATTTCAGCTAAAACCCGAAGATACGTTTCCACACTGGGCCTGCTATGAATGTACGGCGTTGTTGCATAAATTCCACAAGTTTAAAGAAAAGTGCCATAAGGGACAGAAAACATTGGAGCGTTTAAGCACTACCGAGCCAGTAAGTATTTTTTACATAATATGGACATTAAACAGCTGTAATATACCTACATTTTAGTTAATCAGTATAGTACCTACCATAACATTAATACAGCCCACTGTATCATCCACAAATTTGTATAGAAATTTTACGTCTGAAGACCACAAAGTCAGAGGTTCAGTAGGTATTATTAACAAACTGAGCATCTTATAGCCATGTTGTTAAATATCTGTACTTATTTTAGTATCAGTGTTTATACCTGCTATTACCCATAGCTTCATCTTGGAATAATAGGGATCAAAAGTAGCCTATGGTTTTTCTCCAGCTAAATAAAATTGCCCAGCAATGGGACAGTATAGGTTAAGTAAAAAATAGCTTTAAATACAAATATTTGATTCAATAACTTAATCTTAATTACATCAAAGGGGTTAGAGACTCCTTTTAAGTATAAAAATAACTTTGTTAGGTAACCTCGCTCTTCCGTTACAAGTAAAATATTGATTATGTACAGGTAATTTATTAAAATAAACAAAAACAGTAGATCTAGTAAGATAAATTCAGTAGGTACCTTATTAGAGTATGTTACTAGTCAGTTAATATTTAAAATTAGTTAGTTAGTTAATATTTGTTATGTTTAAATGAACGGAAGGAGCCTCTTAAAGGCGAACTTTAAATCCTTTCACCACTCTGGTTCGCAAGAACTAATGACATGATAAAAAAGAATATAGTTCAATTTAAATACAAAAAACAATTTAAATGTATTCTAGAAATTATGAAACATTGAGAGGAATACCATATTGTTTAATGCCATAGCATTGTTATAAGTATTCTAAATTGTATTTTTCAGATTTCCTACAGCGCTGTCAGTCAAATTAACAGAATATCTGAAAACCTCCACTCTAAGCTATCGTTATTCATTTCACATTCTCACACTAAGACCTACATAGCTAAGCACAAATATAAACACAGATCTAGAGCTAAAATGCCGACTGTAGAAGAGATAATCTTTTATGACAGAAAAAGAGCTATGAAAAAGGAGAAAAAGGAGTTTTTACTTGAGAAACCAGGTATAGTGACTATTTTAATCAAAGTTATTACAAGATTTTTTATAATAAGAACCATTCTGACTTATTTTTACAGGAAAAATTAAAAACGAAATAAAAATCGAACTAGAACCACAACTACCATTGGAATCAGAAATACCAGAACTAGAACATCCATCGCCTGAAACTGAAAGTGATACTTTTAACGACAATGGCACTTTCAACGGCAATGACACTTTTAACGACAGTGGCAGTTTAAAGGACAGCGGCACTTTTAACGAAAATGGCACTATTGACGAGAATGACACTTTTAACGACACTCCTATCGACGAAACATACGATGACGCATCCACTGATGATGAAAACGTATTCCTGAACATAGTAAAGAAGGCAATGAACGGAAAAAACAAATTAATATTCCTAGATGGCGTAATAGACAAAGACACCACACCAAAGAAAATTAGAAAAAAGGCCAGTTTAAAGTTCATGAAGCCTAAAAAGGAGTATTTATCTATGGAATATTGGAAAAAGTATTCACTCACAGAAGATGAGGCGATAGCTGAGTTCAAACAAAGGGAAAGTAGTGAGAAATATTTGAAGGCAAATTACAAATGCCATAATTGTTTCAAAGGATTCTCGAAACTGGAGATGTTGATGCGCCATATTAAGATGAAGCATGATGAGGCAAGTCTTCCTTGTTGTGTTAAGCGTCGATGACACACGGCTTTTTTACACGCCACCAAGTTCGCCTTCGACCTGTGGCTGGCGAGGCTGCCTCAGTAGTTTGCCCGGAAACACCGAGGCAATCCTCGTGAGGCAGGCAGATCCATAAGAAGCCCTCGATTATTTATAATGGACAGTTGTGTACAATTGCATCGCGAGTCGAAACCGCCCCCGTTCACATCGCATGAACAGCGCACACTGAGGCACCTTTGAACACGTACCGTTACACAGCCGATGCCTCGACCCCAAGGCATGCTCGGGCGAGGCAACGTGCGCCCGAACGACCCCGAGTCACGTCCACACAGACCGAGCATTTAGCTCGCGAGGCTGCCTATGCAAGTCATGTTTGGGCCAAGATGGCTCAGTGTTTGTAAAAAGCTATCACTGTCTAGTTTGCACTAATTTTTAGCAACTAAATTGAATCGGAATAGTGTTATTATTGAAAGTCATTAATGGTAGGTAATTTTATTGTTTTGTTGAAGGAAAAATGGTATAAAATCTAATAATATAAATGGTAATTTGGTAAAATAAGCACGCGAGTCGCCCGGTGGCTGGTATACGCGTAACTATGCTTAGTCGACAATCCCTGACGCCGCTGTTCGGTGATAATTCAAACAGTGATGAATATTCGACACGCATGGCCGAGCGGCAAGTGCGTTGGACTGCTACGCCGAGTGTCGCGGGTTCGATTCCCGCTTCGGGACAAAAAATTGTGTGACGAACATCGATGTTTGTCCTAAGTCTGGGTGTTTTCTATTTATTCTATGTATGTATTTACAAAAAAAAGATATTTAAGTATTCTATCAGTTTATCTGGTTCCCATAGTACAAGCTCTGCTTAGTTTAAGGCTAGATGGCGCTGTGTGAAATGTCCAAAATATTTATTATTATTATATTTTATTATTCTTCGACCATTTGTTTCCAGTCTCTAGGTGAGCAGGAGTGTCGTTTCTGCCGCATGCGGTTCCGCCTCAAGTGCTTACTGAGCAGACACATGCGACAGCACTACGCCGTGTACCACTGCCTGCGGTGCGACATGCGCTTCTGTCTCGAGTGAGTGTTCTAACTAGAGGATATTGTACTAACTAGTGAGTATTGTACTAACTAGTAAATAATGTAGTAACTAGTGAATATTGTAGTAAGTACAATACTCACTGTATTTTTACAAACTAAAGGAAATATGGGAGAGTAAATATTAATAAATATCCCTTACAAGTGAATAGGTACTATTGAATATTGTTCCCGATTTGTAAATATTTTACAAACTTGTGATGAACTAACCAATGAATATTTTTCTACGGAGTATTGTACTAACTAGTGAATATTGTCCTACTATATTGTACTAACTAGTGAATATTGTCGTACGGAGTATTGTACTAACTAGTGAATATTGTCCTACGGAGTATTGTATTACATAGTGAATATTAAAATTGTTGTTTATGTCAGGACATCGGCGATTTTCCACGACGATTGGCACAGCGGCGTCTTGAAGAAATGCAAACAGTGTGGAGAGGAGTTTAAGTGAGTCACATCACATATTATGTATTTTTTTTATTTATTAGAATACACGATTGATGCGACGCCTGAATTCGTAAAGGTGGCATCATAGAATAAGTAAAATGTCAAGAGATAAAAATAAAAAAAAATATTAAAGGAAATCGACAAACGGTAACTGTTTTCCAATTTTCATCGAATTTATTCTGACAAAAATTTGGATTAATTTTTTCAAGTTTTTTTTGTTATATCCGTGTTCGGTAACGCTAACTGCGTATTTTTTTTCTAGTAATAAAAAAATGCGATGTATTACAGACATTCATCTACATACTACACGCATTTGCGTATGGCGCATCGTAGCCGCCACATTTGCGGCGTGTGCGGGGTGTCGTACGTGAGTGCGGCGGGTCTCGCGCAACACACACGGATCAAGCACAGATTCGACCACGAGCGAACGGTGAGACAAATAACTTCTAGTTAATAATATGAGGCGCATCGCAGCCGCCATCGCAGGCGGCGTAGCGAACGGTGCGTGTACTCGGTTACTAGGTTGTTAACTGCTTCTTCGACCGTGTGGTCACGAGAAAAAAAATGTTTTTTTCCAGCTCATATACCCCAAACGAATTTCAGCGTGGCTAACATGTAGCTTTTCTAATGGTGTCTTCACGCGGCCTAAGCGCCACGTGCCGCGCCGCGCCAAGGTCATCTGTACGGGCGAGCGCGCGCCGCGGACGAGTCCGGATAAACCCTTAATAGTGTGATAACCGACAATACGCGCCCGCACATTCTTGGGCCGGTCGTACACGGCCTAAGGTGTGGCCCGGCGCGGCGTGGCCCGTGCTATCAGGGACCGTGTGAAGCCAACATAATATGATTAGAACCACAATCACAGTCCTGCGTAGCACTGTTTTGGCCAGGGGCAGGCAGGATTCGTTAGTTGTTGAAATAAAATATGAATTGTTTCAGGAAAATCCAACGGACGAGACGGTCAAGAACATTTACTGTGAAAAATGTGACGTTAAATTCGTGTCGCAAAATGCATACGATCTACATCTATCTCACTCTAACATGCACGCTGATTCGGCCAAGTGAGTGAGAAGACACGATGTTTATCTTTGCTTTAATATTTTAGTATATTCCCTCTTTTTGAGAGCCGTATTCAGCGCGGCCCTTCGGGATATAAACAGCATCAAGAGCTTGTACTAGCGCTCTAAACTAATTGTATATTACGTTAATCGTACTGAAAAAAATGTTAATTTTCAGTGACTTACAAATAAAACGCAAAAACTCAATAGGACCCAGAGTTAGAACCACTAAGAAGTCTAGAAAACCAACGACGTGCATTCATGTGAGTATACATACCTAAATTTCATACTAAAAAAACTGACAAAATGGACGGACTGTGTGAAAGAGGATATGAAAAAAGCCGATGTTAGTACAGAGATGACGGCTGATAGAGACGAATGGAAGAAGAAGCCATGTTGTGCCGACCCCACCTGAGTGTGGGATGAGAGCATGGAGATGATGACGACTAAACACTTTGATAAGTCATAATTAAAATTTGATTTATAAATAATTACACTGGACTAATAATTACAATGTAGGTAGCGAAATTACTAGGTTTTTGAGACTGACAAAAAAATGTCTTCAAATGAAAGAGTGCTATTTAATTCAGTGATGTACTGACTTAAGTGAATCTTATCGTGTCACTAGTTCTTTCGAACCAATGTGGTGTAAGGATCTCAGGTGCGCCTCATAGAGGCTCCTTTCGCGCACATGTGAATCGAAGTCCTGTGTAGCACTGTTCTGGTCAAGACTTTTACCATCAGAAGATCGCCTAGCTCGTCTCGTCGTTAGTTTACGTAAATAATATTAATATTATGATAATTTGTGTTCATTTTAATATACGCGGTAAAATTGTAATCACTATAAAAAAAAATACGCATTGTCAGTTGCCGTTACTGAACACATATACTTACGGCAAAAAGAATTGAAAATATTAAGTCGAATTTTTGACAAAATAAATTTGATTAAAATTGAATAACTGTTACCTTTAGTTTTCCTATGGATTTGCATCAGGAAATAATTTAAGTTTTATTCATCGTTTGGCAAACCCGGGTACCTAGCTCGAGCCAGCTCGCAAAAGCTCGGCTCGGGCGCGGCATTCGCGCCGCTGTCACTCTGTCATTTTGTTGAAATTTAAAATTCCGACTGCACAGATACAACGAAGTACTCCGTCTGCATTGCCCATTTAATTTTTTTTTGGTAATTAGAAATTGCTGGTGTATTTGAATGTATTATTTGTCAGTGCGGCAAACACTTCAACACCCAGGCGGCGTGCATGAAGCACCACCTGTCGGACCACCCGCGCAAGACGTTCTACCCGGCCGACCAGCGGCACATCTGCGAGGTGTGCGGCGCTTCGCTGGCGGTCAGTCCTACTATACATTTACCTAAATGTTCAGTTATGTTTATGTATCGTACAGCACACGGAACGCCGCCAAGCTCGCGACCGTGGCCCGCTCCCTCGCTAAGTCCTCCAAGCTGACTCATGGGCCCGACGGTGTATAATAACAAGTTTGCAGAGGCGCGGGTCGACGGCTTTCATGCCATCATACGCAAGAAAACCGCCTCACTGTTCTGCAGAACGTGGAACAGTACCAACAGCATCCTATAAGTCATCGGGAGCAGATATGACTCGCCCATCATGCAAACTTTCAATCGAGTTTTGATCCAATAGGCTGCTCCGCTATTGGATTAAAGCTCGATTGGAGGTGCTCATGGTGATAGGTTTAATTTTTTTGTAATGTTCGAGCCATATGCATTGTCATTGCTTTTTGCAAAATTTCACTTGGAACGACAGACAGACAGAGGGACAACTGACTACGTAAAACGTGGTAAAAAAAAGTACACAGGGTGAATTTTTCAACTGGGCTTAGATGGGTCGTTGTGTGTTTTTCGATATTCCTCATAGTTTAGGATTTGGCCATCAGGCCAATTAAAAAAAACACCCTGTATATAAGTATTATATCAGTTATCTGGTTCCTAATTCCTATATAACAAGGTGCATAATTGGTGTCCAATAATATTTATTTATAAACGTGTCTGTGCGCAGGCGGTGAGCATCGCGTCGCACATGAACCGGCACACGCGGGAGCACGTGTACCCGTGCGACGTGTGCGGCATGCAGTTCATCTCCAAGAGCAGCCACAACCGACACCAAGTGGTACAACATCTTTCACTTTAACAAGTATTCAGTATTATTATTGCAGTCAATAAGTCTTAGTTTTAATTGTTTACAACGTTAACACAGAACATACTTATAGAACATATTGAACCCTAAAATAGGTCATAGCAACATTAGAGCAGGAGCGGACCGAATCAACATATTGCAGTGTAATAAAAGTAATAAATTAATTTTACGTTCCTAATTACATTATTTTTCAACTTTTTTAATAAGAATGTACAAGCTTAGAGTATTATGGTGGCTTCTCACGGCGTATGTATAGTTAGCACGGGCCGCGCCACAGGCCGTGTGAAGGGGTGATCCGGACTCGTCCGCGGCGCGCGCTCGCCCGTACAGATGACTGGCGAGGCGCGGCGCGTGTTAGCACAGGCCGTGTCAAGCCACCATTTAAAAAGTATAAAACACACCTGCAGAAATACTGAAGTTAACTGAAAATATGTATGGCGGCGATTTTGTAAGGGGCCTGCATTTTTAGATTGACTTTTTTATTGATTACTCGCTGACTACTGGCTATTACTCGACGAAACTCACAAATTCGTTTGCATTGCGAATTCACATTTTCTCTTCGTACGCACTGACACTTCGTGTCTTGAAATGACAATTACTTACATTTAGTGGCTTGGTCTGTGCTTTATTGTCAGTCAGTCACAACAAACCTTTATAATGTATTTTCAGACGCATACAGGCGAACGGCCCTACCCGTGCCCGTTATGTGAGAAGCGATTCACACAGAAGAACAGTATGCAGCTGCACTACCGCACCTTCCATCTGAAACAACCCTACCCTAAGAGGTGAGTAGCAACCCAAAGGCGCGCCACTGAGCCCGATCTAACGACACGATCCAATTTAGGTATATGACTTTTATTTTGTTACGACAGGAACAGGAAACGGAAATCGGAAGAAATCCCGCTCACGGCGTCGTGCCGGGAAAGAGATGAGAGGGACGCGGTCGCCGCTAGATGGCGCATAACACAATAACGTAGCTCGAACACTTACCCTGCAGGATTCCGTCTAGATTATCCATGCCATACGCCGTGTAGTAATGTGTATGTGTTCTGGTTTGAACGGCACTTTAGCTAGTGAAATGATTGGGCTTTCTTTCAAATATCTCAAAGTGGAAGTCGCACCGGCCTCAGGTGGTAATTCAAAGTTCTGTTTTGGTCATGGCCAGGCGTAATCTCTATGTATCATATGAACGCTTAGCTCACCTCGTTACTAGTTAAAAAATGGAGACACATTTTGTAAAATCACGTAAATTTACTTTTCTGTTTATGTTGTTATGGGTAAAATTATCTTGGATCGTTAGATATTTGTCTTAAGTAGGTGCCTACTTACCTATAGATTAAAAACTCAGATTTTTTGTACAAATAGCTTTTTGGCTACAAAATTATTAAAGTTTACCCCTTAGGCAGTGTTCTAATAGAACGCGATGACGCGACCATCGTAAGTTCGCGCGAACGTCGATCGCGCGATCACGCGATCAAACGTACTAACGTCAAATAGGCGTCCCGATTGGCATCGCGCGATCGCGCGACGCGACGCGATGCCAATTGGGCGACGTTCGCGCGAACTTGCGATGGTCGCGTCATCGCGTTCTATTAGGACACTGCCTTATTGTTTTTGTATATTTTTTTAGAAGTACAAAACGTATTTTAGATACATAAATGTAGTCAGTAGATTTTAAGTCCTAGTTATAAAGTAGCTGATCTTGTAAGATATTTATTGTATCGAAAATAAATACTGTTAAAAAAACTAGATTTGTTTTAATCAAACAGCGACCTTGTCGCTTCCTGCCATTTATTCCGGGTAACTTAAAAACAGGTCGCCGCAAACGAGCCACTTTCGGTCGCTGCGGTCGATTTCTCATGCGAATACAAATTTCCAAAAACTAACGTTTTTAATTTCTAGTAATGGCTTCACACGGCCTTTTTTTTTACAATGGGAAAATGCTATTAACCATACCCTTTAGCCGGGGAGGGCCAAAGGGTTATGTCGAGCTCACCACCAGGGTATACCAACTAAAAACCCATTGATATTCCTTCAATCACCTCAGTGCCAATGCGTCGTCAAACCACTCGTCATCGTACAAAAATTCGAACAAAATATTCGGAGCCCATAAGTGACTAGAAGTCTCCTAAGCAAGACGCGTACGCGCCGCCGTCGCTGTGTGGTAAGACGCCATACTGTATACTGTGGAAGCGGCCATTGCTGCTACGCGCCGTGCACCAATCAGAGGCCAGCGTGCCTACCGCCTGTATGCCGAGCCTCCTGATTGCTCACCTATCGGCCAATCAGAGCGCATTGCTCCACCCACCACTGCTTGCATGATTACTGTGTGAGTGAGTCGGCAAATTTTATCCGCATGCTGTCGCAGCGCTGTTCGCTTATACTGTGCGCTTCTGAACGCCTAGTACCTGCCGGCGAGATCCTGAGTAAACGTACGCAGCCGAAATTCTCGACAAACATTTAATCTTCCGAACTCCTCAAGCTTTCTATTCGCCTGGTGTAGTAATGTCGCTGACTAAACGTACTCCACCGAAGTTGGTCGATTCGCCAGCTGCTAGTAATTTTTAAGTCACCATGCTTCACTTTGCCTCCGACCCAATTTTAGCAGAGGCATCAGACACCGCGACGCTGTATGTTTGTGATGAGTTTAGTAAAAGCGAAATTTTAGATCTCTTCAGTAAACTAAGCGATGCACAGGATGCTCGATTTAATACGATTGAGAGCTCTCTGAATGACATGACAGTTTCAATGAACACTTTGTCCCAAAAGCATGATGAAGTGCTAGAAAGACTTGATTGCGTTGAAAATAAATTGGTTAGCGTGGAAAAGGTGAATATAAATCAAGTAAATAAAATAAAAATCTTAGAAACCAAACTTGAGGTATGGAATAAAACATGTAGCTACCTACTTGTAACGGGAAGGGCTCTGAATTCTGTAATACAGTTTATAAAAACTAAATGGAAACAGCGACTGTACCATAACTTTGTACAAATGTTTCAATCATTTTTTGCAAAACATGGTTAATTCGGATACAGGTTATGATAGCAATAGGTGTGAAGATGTTTTTGAAATAAACAATTTTGCAAGTGTATTTTATAAATAAGTAATTCTTGACAATTATTGTATTCAAATAAACTACTTACCTACCAATACAAACATGTTAAAGGAGTCGAAAAAAAATTAATATAATAACTTAGGTAGGTACCTACTTTGTGTAAATTGCATGCTTGCCTTATGTATCTAGGTAATAAGTAAAACCTCGGTCTGCCTCCTACCATATATTGTAATGCCCCAAAGGGGTTCACATGTGAATCAAAATATTGTGATTGCTACCATCTTACCAAACCATTGTGATAACAATAAATATATGGAGTATTGAGTGCTACAGGCCGTGTGAAGCCACCATAAAATTGTATTTTCCGTCATCTAAAGAAAATTCTAAAACGATCAGTTGATGGTAGTAGCCTGTTACTGTGGCCCTTATCTGAAATGCTTTGTGGGTTAGTTTTTTTTCTTTGTCAAGCACGCTAACACCTCTAAACGAACCTGCTTTCTAAGTTCTAAGTGTATACGTTCAGTCGTTTCAGCTCGTCAATGATGTCTGAAAACGTAAAATAAAATAAAACAAAAATATAAGCTAATATCATTTATTTTAAAATATTTATCTATGCATTTACTAAAGCTACAATATAAAGTAACATACCTAAATAATTATTTTACGATTCTCTGTAGTTTTGTCATATTTAAACTCCCGCTGCATAGTGGTTAGTTAGCTGCATTCAGTAGATTCATTAATTGCGACACGTTTTTTAAATAATTAAAACTGTTTTTCAGTTATCTTCTAAAAAACTAATATGTTATCTTTCTTCCAGTCTCACTAAAATCAATCATACTGTACAAATAAAGTTAATTTCTATAAGTATTTTGATTTGTTTATAATTGGTCTTTAAAACAGCTTTAGTATTACGAAATACAAATGAGCTAAAGCAGCGCGAAGCAAGCTGTTAAGACATAATATTGAATAATTTCCATCTGTCACCCTGATCTGTCCGCCTAGGGTGACAGATGTGCCAAAAAAGTTCTATCTGTCCCCCTTTAAGCAACAGAGTGACAGATGGAACTTTTATTTACTATAGTGATCAGAGGGCTGGCAGCTATCTCGGCCAAAGAATAAGCCTTGCAATACAAAGAGGCAATGCAGCCAGTATCCTCGGCACGCTGCCATCGGGTATCGAGTTGGAGCAGTTGAGCTACCTATAGATCGTTTGCAACGGTCTATGGGTGGCCCAATTGTTTCCTTTTGTAAATTTTGTAATATAGTAGTTTACTATAATAATAACAATTCAACGTAACGCGCAAATTTTAACATTATAATTCATGTAAAAAATTGTTAAGGCTAATCCTCAAATCCGAATTCCATACAAAATGTTTCGGACAAATACTCAAAAAGTACGCCGTATTATAGTATATTTTTCACACTATTTGTTTCGTCCATGTTTTTTGATTTCATCAACAAAAAAAGTGAAAGGTTTCAAACTTTAATTTAGATTTTATACGTGTTTTATAATTAACCCTACTAACTTAAAAACACGTATAAAATCTAAATTAAAGTATGAAACCTTTCACTTTTTTTGTTGACGAAATCAAAAAACATGAACGAAACGAATAGTGTGAAGAAATTACTATAATACAACGTACTTTTTGAGTATTTGTCCGAAACATTTTGTATGTAATTCGGATTTGAAGATTAGCCTTAACGGTGACATGTATAAATGATAGATGACAAAAATGGTATGCGCGAGTCATATCATCAGCCTTGTGAATTATTAAACATATTATCTACATGAATATTTGCTGAACACGATTCATAAAAACATTAAAAGTATAAACATAAATCTAACAACTAATAATAACAGAACTTGTTAAAGCATCTGTATAAAATAATAGTCTTTATTTTATAAGAAAATATACATTAAAATTAAGTCAATGTTTTATCTTACATCAAAATAAAATTCCTTTATTTGGCCAGTCAAATAAGGAGAAAAAAGGGATCAACCGCGGAATGAGAGATAGCAGCTAGAAACTCGTATACACCTTCATTTTGGTGTTCTAAAAGTTCTCAAAAGTCACATAAAACCACGTCTGCGTCGTAAGTTATTTTTAAGGTTACGGTCATCGGTTTTTCGCGATTATCTCGGTTCCTATAGCCTCAATGATGTTGTCATCTATTCAAAAAACGTTGAAAATTACATTTGCAATAAATTTGGTTCAACACACACAACGTTTTAGACAACTTTTAGAACACCAAAATTAAGGTGTATACGGGTTTCCAGCTTGTTATCTCTCATTCCGAGGTGAAACCATAATTTGATTGGCCTACATAGAGTTCTGAGGGGTAGGGTAGGGCCAGTCAATTTATATCTTCGAAAATGAACAGAGCGAGATAGCAGCACGCGGGATTTCGAGCCTTAAGGGTAATCCTTCTCCTAAATTTAGATTTTATACGTGTTTTAAAATTAACACTACTAATTTAAAACACGTATGAAATCTAAATTAAAGTATGAAACCGTACTAATTATTGTTCACACAATCGGAAAACGTGGAAACGAATAGTGTGAAGAAATTACTATAATACGGCGTACTTTTTGAGTATTTGTTCGAAACATTTTGTATGGAAATTTGCCTTGAATTACCCTTAATATAAAGATTTATTTGTTTCTCATCGGCCATTATTAACTGCTTCACCTTAATAATACACCCTTGTTATAAGCTTTGTCTCACTATAATGACACATACTTTTACCTTAATTTTTTACACGCTGAAGATTGATATCTTATAGTGTATGAGGTATCCTTATTTTACGAGATGAGTAAGGCATTTTTCTAATGAAGATACCTACCTACCCATGACTTAAAAAGGCTTCGAATAAAGGCCTATCCGCACACAAGAGTGCCGGCACGTGCCGACACGTTCCGTACCATCATTTTGTCGGCGCAGCACTGACATCACTGAACGTCACTGACACTGACCAGTTCCAATGGTGTCTTATGAAATGTATGAAACAATATTTTCACTGATACTGAACGGTACGAAACGTGACGGCACTGTTGTGTGCGGATAGGCCTTAACAGTGCTTACTATAGCGATGTCGACTTTGCTAGTCTCGCAAACATTGATAACTTCGCTTTTTTAATCTAAAGCATCGATGACACGCGGCTTTCATCGCCAACAATCAGCTTGTAAAAAGCTTGTATGTCATTGACACAGGGCTAGTTTACAAGCTAGTTCGCTTGTAGCTTGTAAACTCGCCCCGTGTCATCGGTTTTTTTACAATCTTCCCGAAAGCCAACTCACCCAATCGGTAGATTTTAAACTCGCCGGCTTGTCATCGACGCTTAATACAGTGGCGACGCGGCTACTTGGCGACGAGTATGGCGGTGTTGTTATGGTCGTGGGTGTAGCCCATGAGCGTGACGTGCGTGACGTGCGCGAGGGGCGGCGCGTGGGGGGCGTGGGGGGCGAGGGGCGCGGGGGCCGGATCGGGCTCGGCGGTTTTCTTTCTGCGGTTCCTGGAAAATAATATCGACTTTATCAACATTGAAATAGGTATTTATTTTATTTTTCAATCTCTATACTATTCGTGTATCTATAAATATATTGTGTCTATAAATTAACCCTACTAACTTAAAAACACGTATAAAATCTAAATTAAAGTATGAAACCTTACTTATTTTATGTTGACACAATCGGAAAACATAGACGAAACGAATAGTGTGAAGAAATTACTTTAATACGGCGTACTTTTTGAGTATTTGTCCGAAACATTTTGTATGGAATTGGATTTGAGGATTAGCCTTAAATTTAAACATGACTATAGGGGAAGAGGGGGTTTCTCGTGTACTACGGATGGTCACAAAGGAGTAAAAAATAGTCAAAAATGGGTCACGTTGTTTGAGTACGTTCCCTAAGTTCGTTTCAGATTTGCTGCTGTGTACTTATTGCGGCTAACTTCGGACACACACTCGTTCATTGCACATACTGTATTATTTTTTTATTTTTTTTTTAATTATTTGATTCACTAATTGAAATAATCACTAAAATATACAATTTTTTTGACTTAACTACTTATAAGAGAAATCAGTGTTATTTCTAAGAACAGTGAACACTGCATGCGTTGTGTGGACATGTTTAGTATGTAAAACTATTTAAATTTAAGCATAAAAAAAGAAAATTGTATTAAACAATAATTAGTTTCTAATTAAATAAGTACAAAAAAATAACAACGATAGTATAGTAAAAACAAAAAAAGAAAATTAAAAGAGGTTTAAATAATGGCTTTTAGAATATTTGTTTTGGCAGAGGCCAAAGAACCAAAGAAAATGTCATAATGATTTCGTATTCCGATATAATAACTAAGCATTCTATGTAACGGTGAATGTTGTCCGACGTTCGTGCGACAGAGGTTGACTCACCTCTTGGGGTAGGGCTCCTTAAGATGAAAGGTGCGGTAGTGCAGCTGCATGCTATTGCGTTGCGTGAATCGCTTCTCACATAACGGACACGGGTATTTCTTCTCGCCCGTGTGAGTCTGAAAGAAAATTTTATTTCAGTAGAATTCTTGAATGACCCAAAAAATTATAATAAAATAACATAGGACCAATTTGGTTGACATAACTTGAAATAACTGCAACCGATTCCATGAAATAGATTCCATAGAAATATTAAATGTACTCCCATGATCAAGACTAATTCAGAACTATTATTAAAACCCATTAAGGGTAATCCTCTGACACAGAATAGCTAAAAATCACATGCCAACTATTAGTATTAGTCACATGCCAACTAGTAGTCGTGAGTTTTTATGAATTTCGACTAATTTTAAAACACTTATAAAATCTAAATTAAATATGAAACCTTACTATTTTTTTTTTCACACAAATGTCAAACAGTTGAAACGAATAGTGTTAAAAATTACTATAATACGGCGTACTTTTTGAGTGTTTGTTCCAAACACTTTGTATGGAAATTTCCCTTCAGGCGTTGTCCTAATAGAACGCGATCACGAGATCGTCGCGCGAGCAAGCGATGCGACCGTCGCGCGAATCCGCGATCAAACGTACTAACGTCAAATAGGCGTCCCGATTGGCAATCGCACGATCGCGCGACGCGACGCGATGCCAATTGGGACGCCTATTTGACGTTAGTACGTTTGATCGCGTGATCGCGCGATCGACGTTCGCGCGAACTTGCGATGGTTCTATTAGGACACTGCCTGAGGATTACCCGTTAACTATACTAAATAGCAACTGCACCGGGGCCTTTGAGGAGACGCTGGCGGGAAGTGGTGAGAGACCGGATAACTTGCATGTGGGAGGCCTTTGCCCAGCAGTGGGATAGTAAAGGTTAGAAAAAAAAAGAAAACTATAGTCTAGGAACTGAGCCTAGAATTAACTTAAAAAAAAACAAAACAATGAAAACTAACTAAAATTTTGAACCTTAAAAATTTACAACCAACCAAATTAACTTAGAATTTAACTTTAAGCAATAAGTAGGCGGCAAAATATTAGCAAAATGTCAGACTGACAAACACCAGGAAGGTGTTGCCTCGTTGAAAGCTGGCGATCGAATGGGCCCGGCGTTTTTTTTTTTTTTTTTTTTTTTTTTTTCGGATGGACGTTTAATGCAGTTAGCCGCAGATGGCTGTTACTGCGTCACCGGACTCTCGGCGAGCGCAGATGGCGCTCTACCTTAAAATTTAGGTTGGGGCAAACAGCACAAGGGTACCCAACGGTGGGTCGAACCTCGGCTTGGACTGTTGCCAGGGGGATGATTGGACTATTGACCCAAGGCACCGTTAGGAATCGAACCTAACGATGTAGAGGGCCTGTAAGAGAGATTCCGACCACGCCGGCGCGGTCGGTAAGCGAATTGTGGAGTGTTACGTCTGTCGCGAGATGACTGCATTTCCGCCACCGGATTGGCGGCGGTGATGTCGTCATCTGGGTCGCCTAGAATATGTTTAGGCCTACGGAGGGATTGGGCCCGGCGTTTGCAGCGCGGCGCCTTTAATACTTTTCCGTGCGACTCATCGTGATATCGTCTACAATAGTTTATTTTGTATTTGTTGTATATATATGTATGTAACATACCACTTTGTGCCGCAGCAACGAGGTGGGGTAGGGGAACTGCATGCCGCATATCTGGCACGTGTACACCTTGGTGCGCGTGTGCGCGTTCATGTGCGTGTACAGACTCGTCGCCTGGAACAACACGCGCTACATTACGCACTTTTTTACCAAGGGTTAAGGGTCTCTTGTCAATGCGAAATGAACAAAGCTCTTACAGCTGGTATCCAGAACGATGCGAAGACGCGTCGACGCTTTATCTTCACGAATTACTCCGTGGTGCGGGATAACATAAGCGGGCGATGAGTCATCAAAGAATACCTGGAGAAAGATTATATTTCACCCACACCTCCAGATATTTTGAGTGACTCATCGCCCGCTTATGTTATCCCGCACCGCGGAGTAATTCGTGAAGATAAAACGTCGACGCGTCTTCGCATCGTTCTGAAAACCAGCGCTGGATAGGTGGGAAACCCCATCTATCCAGCATAACGCTGAGTTGAGTCCTTTTTTGCCATACAAATACATACACGAAGGTTAGAAGAAGTCTTTTTAAGTAAGAATTATTTAGATTAGTTATAAGTTTCTATTGTATTGTATAGGCAAATTAATTTCATTTCATTTCATTTTCATTCTAGAAATATCATATTGCATTCTAGAAATTGCTGGAAGCATAAATACCTTTTTTTTGTAAACAGAATACATCAAATCAAAATCAAAAATCATTTATTCAAAATTAACATGTAGTGTTTTACAAGGTTTAGAGACTCTTCTGGTAAGTTTGATAAACCTGTGTTAGAAGAGCCTCCTCTTATTCTCTATGGTCTATCTTAAATACATCAATGTTGTTAGTTAAGGTACTAAATTTTGACCTTACTGCAGAATGTATGAAAATAACTAAGTGTACGTTTATAAATAAGCTTATTATATACGTAGTACCTATGTATGATTTGTATGAGTGTTTGACTGATTCTTTATGAAACAAGGTAGGTATGTAGGTGGGTTTGTTTTTAGTGAAGGTGTTCTCATTATAATATAATATAAGTACAAAAATACATAGAAAACACCTAGACTCAGAACCCGCGACACCGCTGGCACGGCAGTCTAAGGCCCATAGCGCACTAGCGGCTGCCAGCGAGATATACATATAATGTTAGAGTCAAAACTCATTGGCGGTCAAAACCAATATTGACCGCAAAAAGCAGTCAAAATCATTGATCAAACTAAATGAAGTGAACTGTGGCTAGATCATAGACTTTCGCGTTAACATTATTGTAGCGTATCCGTCACCTAGAAGTCAACAGTTTGTATGATTATTTTGCTACGATAGCATTAAGGGGAATCCTCAAGGCAAATTTCCATACAAAATGTTTCAGACACGCTGTATTATAGTAATATTGAAATTTGCCTTGAGGAATACCCTTAACGCGAAAGTTTATGATCGAGCGTCTGATGTGAGGAGCATGAGGCATTCTCCTAATAGAACGCTATCACGCGACCATCGCAAGTTCGCGCGAATCCGCGATCAAACGTACTAACGTCAAATAGGCGTACCAATTGGCATCGCGTCGCGCGAGCACATTGCGCGAATGCCAATTGGGACGCCTATTTGACGTTAGTATGTTTGATCGCGGATTCGCGCGAACTTGCGATGGTCGCGTGATAGCGTTCTATTAGGAGAATGCCTTAAGGTACCTTGATAAGTGCCCCGCAGATGTCGCAGGTAACGCGCTCGGCGGCGCCGGCGGCGGAGGCGGGGGAGGCGCCCGACTTCTTCATGAAGGGCGTGTCGGGGTGCAGCCGCCGGTGGTGCTTCAGACACGCTTGGTACGTGAAGAACTGCTCGTGGCACTGTATGGTACAATGTACATTTATCGAGAATTAATGGTAGCCGGACATTTTTGCAGATAGGGTGTGATTTTGCTGGGCCCTGATTATAGTTGACGCGCCAACTTCGTTTACGTTGCGAATTTTCAAAATTATTTTCTCTATCTTTTCCCTACTCATATTCAACGCTTGACAAACACATCCACCAAGTTTCAAGTCTCTTCGTTCAGTGGTTTGGCCTGTACTTTGTCTGTCAGTCAGTCAATCAGTCCTCACCTATAGATTGCCATTCAATAGTGAGTCTAGTTCAAGTTGGCATGGAGGGCTAGAGATCCGGTGCTTGGCATAGGCTGATAAGAATGTACGTTTGCTTACCACTGTGCATCGGACGTAGTTAGCCCCTCGTGAATCGTCGTTCACGTAAACACTGAAATATAATAAGAACATTAACACTTATTCAGTTGAGCGCTAAAGGACAGCAGCATTGATTTATGTTATCTCAATAGTGGGGTAAGCTGCGGGCAGTGGGTAGCGAATGTAGCGATGTACAGTCAGCTGCATAGATATATATACATATATACATTCCCAAGCTGTTACGTTTATATTATACTCTTAATTTTGCAGACATTCTTCTTTTGATAAGATTTCTGACAATTAAGATGACTACATTAGATAAAAAAGATATGAATCAAAAACATTTAATTCTTGTAGATGTTACGCAAAATGGAGAGGAGCATGTTGGGACTGAAGGTATCGGACAAAATCAAAAACAAAGTAATAAGAAAGAAAACAAAGACAGTAGACCTAACGACGAGAATAAGACAATTGAAATGGAAGTGGGCGGGACATATCTGCAGATTAGAAAATGTAAGATGGACAAAAAGAGTTACAGAATGGATCCCAATAGAAGGGAAAAGGAAACAGGGAAGACCAAGAAAGAGATGGAGGGACATTCTTACACAACGATGCGGACCGGAATGGATGAGGAAAACCAGAGAGAGGGACGTATGGAGGAATTTAGGGGAGGCCTACGCCGATGAGGCTAGTTTTAATAAGATTTAAGCAGTTAAACAGAAGCAATAAAGGCTTTCTTATTTTTTTAACTTATTTTATTTTATTTTAGATCTTACGGTACGTACAATGATAGGTAACAATTTTAAGTATAAACACAACAGACTAAATGTATAAATTAAATTCTATTAAAGGTGAAACACTGGTCAAACTATTGTATGTAATGTATACAATATGTACTTTGAATATTAATTGTAAAGACGCGAATTAGAAGAATCTTTGAGTACCTCGTTTAATACTTGTAAGTAGAGACGAAGGATATGTAAGTAGAGACGACATTCATTTTAAAAATGCTTGCGTGCACTTTTCTTTGCAAAATTAAGAGTAATATAAATGTGAAAGCTCGTGAGTGTATACATGTCTGTGTAGCTGATTGTACATATACACTCACTCGACCCCGTCGGCGTGCAGCGCGGAGTGGCGGTAGTGCTCCTGGTAGGCCAGCATGGACGCGAACTTGATGTCACAGCGGCGGCAGTAGATGTTCGCGTCCGGTTCTTTGGGCGCATTCTGGAAACATCACTTATTCACACAAAAACTTGGGTACATTTAAATAGAGTGCATTCTTAAGGTCATAGCATACATATCAACTCGGAAAGGGATCGTCACCGTTGCTCCGCGGTTATGTCTCGTCGTCTCCGCGGTTACGGCGCGTCGTCTTCGCGCTTACGGATCGTTATCCCCGCGGTTACGGCTCGTTTTCCCAGCGGTTACGGCTCGTCGTCTCCGCGGTTACGGCTCGTCGTTTCCGAGCTTACGGCGATAACCCCGCGGTTACGGCTCGTTATCCCCGAGGTTACGGCACGCCCTCCCCGCGCTTACGGCTCGTTTTCCCTGCGGTTACGGCTCGCCGTCCCCGCGCTTACAGCTCGTTATCCCCGCGTTTACGGCTCATTGTCCACGCGCTTACGGCTCGTTATCCCCGCGGTTACGCTCGTTATCCCCGCGGTTACGTCTCGTTTTCCCCGCGGTTACGGCTCGTCGTCTCCGCGCTTACAGCTCGTTATCCCCGCGGTTACGCTCGTTGTACCCGCGCTTACGGCTCGTTTTCCCTGCGATTACGGCTCGTTGTCTCCGCGCTTACGTTTGCGTCACTACACTTCACGTTCGGATTCAGAGTGATTGAACTGTTGCCGCCTAACCGTCAACCAGCGGTCGGCGAGCCGTAAGCGCGGCAAATGCTTCGTAAGGTTGACGGCGACGCGAAAGACGATACGATGACGATTCTTTTCCGGGTTGATATGTGTGTGACCTTTAGACTGAAATATTGAAGATAACTTACATTGCTACTTTGCAACATAGATATTAATTACCTTGTCAGTGAGATGCAACCGTTTCTTATGCACGTTGAGTCCGGCTTTAGAGACGAATGAAGCACCGCAGAGTGTGCAGATGTGCGAGCTGCGGTGTTGCGTGCGCAGATGTTGGTAGTACGTCGACTTGTGTCTGTGAATGTATATCGTATCACAACGGGCCACGTCACCTTTGGATGTAACGTAATGAGTTAACGGGGGTGGAACGTCACCTTTGGATGTAACGTAGTGAGTTAACGGGGGTGGAACGTCACCTTTGGATGAACGTAATGAGTTAACGGGGGTGGAAACGTCACCTTTGGATGTAACGTAGTGAGTTAACGGGGGTGGAACGTCACCTTTGGATGAACGTAATGAGTTAACGGGGGTGGAACGTCACCTTTGGATGTAACGTAGTGAGTTAACGGGGGTGGAACGTCACCTTTGGATGAACGTAATGAGTTAACGGGGGTGGAACGTCACCTTTGGATGTAACATAGTGAGTTAACGGGGGCGGAACGTCACCTTTGGACGTAACGTCGTGAGTCAACGGGGGGGAATGTAAACTTTGTTGGACGTAACGTAGTGAGTCAACGGAGATTTAAACAAAGCCATGATTTTTTAAGTGTAATATTCACCTGAACTGATGGTTGCAGTATTTACAGGTGGTAGTGACTCCACGATGGAACTCTTCATGTTGAAACGCCAGCCCCCTGTAACCAACACGCAAATTACGTGCAGTAAACAATAGAACACAATTACACCTAAAACGCTGGAATAAATTACTTTTTACAATCTTTTTTTTACTTTTATATTAGTCTTTTTTTTCATTCACTTTTAATTTTTCTGCTATATTTTTTAAGTGAATAAGTGACTGGTTATTGTAGACGACACGGATTGTCGAGTGGCAAGTGTGTTGGACTGCTACGTCGGTATCGTGGGTTCGATTCTCGACAAACATTTGTGTGATGAACATCGGTGTTTGTCCTGAGTTTGGGTGTATTCTTAGTATTTACAAAAAAAAAATTGTATCAGCTTTCTGGTTCCCATAGTACAAGCTCTGCTTAGGTTGGGGCTAGATGGCTTTGTGTGAAATATCCTGAATATTTATTTATTTATCTAAATAATATTTATTGTAAGACATCACGTTTGCTAATGCCTTTACCACAGCCCCATACAGAACTAAACGGGTATTTTAGGTCCAGCGCAGCGCCCATGTGTGGAGGCCCGGGAAGAGCATAGTCTCTTCGCCGCGCCAGGTTCAGAAGACAACAATTGAAACTAAACCTTATTCCCTATAACATACGGCAAAGTACGGTAGCAGCGAAGAAAGCGGGTCGCTCGGCTGCTCCGTTTGGTGACGCGACGCGCTCCGCATTCCCAACCGTATGTCAAAGACATTATGGTTTAGTTTAAAATTGTCATCTTATCAGTCTCTTAAGCCCGTCACACACGTAGCATGCACCAGGCCAGGCTAATTACATATGCCTTCGCTGCTAAGCGAGCGTCTACTTTAAGACATTGATGGTCAGTCTTGTCTTGAACCAGTCATATCACTAACTATACAGATCGTACCGAAATTATTAATTATCTTTGAATATTAATAATTTTCTTTTACCTGATTCTGTTCAGTTTTTTCGATGCAATTGAGCAAAGATCATTTTAATCTATCAGTTCACATTACGGCTTATTATCTTCCGATTACAGGAGCCAAGTAGAACTGTAGAAGCAAGTTGTAGGCAAGACCTTGCCTAGTCTAAGTAATCTTAAGTGTAAGTAAAGGCCAGCTTTTGTAACTTTAAGCCCATTACCACCGGGGAAGTTTAACCAATCATCAATGCTAATGACTACAGATACGTGATGTATCTTGTTTACCATTGGTTGATTTTTCGGGTGGTAATCGCCTTCAAGTTACACCATACCTGGTCTTAAGTGTAAAGTAATCTTAAGTGTAAATAAAGGCCAGGTCTTAAGTGTAAGTAAGTTCATCTCACCCCTTCCAGTACTGACTTGTAATATTGTAGACTTACTTGGGTCTGATGACAATACAAAAGTGTATTTTGAAAAATAATGTTCTATAAAAAATACACTAAACAATATAACAGGGTGGTTATTTTAGGGCAGCAAAGGCAGCAAACAAAAACTTGCTAAACTATGAAATAAAATAATTATCTTTTAATAATGTAAACCCTGTATCCAAAAGTTAGGGTACAAGTTGCAAAAAATATTTAGTTTGAATTTTTGTCTGTATGTGGCTTGTAGTTTGTACAAAGACAAACCAATTTTTTAAGCAGTATTTTTAAAGATTAATTAAAGTAAGGTTAGATAATTCTTAGATAAGTGTGTTTTAGGAAAATCTAACCAGCTATTTATTACAAAACTAGCTAACACGCAACACAACTTTATTTGTGTTGAGATTTACATTATTTCCAAAATATAAAAATTCAATGACTGCAGAACTGCTAGGTTGTTGAGCAGACATTCTATTCTTTCGAGGAATTTATCAATTCTAAATCTATTGATAATTTATTGTAATTAATTAATTTATTGTGAATTGACTTATTTTTGTGAATTATTATTTTGTGTTTCTTTGAATTTACTTATGTAACTAATTTTATTATTATAAGACGTGTATAAGTAGGCACATTAGACAGCTAAGTTCTTAAGTTTTTTGACCTGTAATAATTATTTTTACCAATAAATACTATTGAACTATTGAACCTTTGGTCTCCTAGAAGCGATAGAGATCTTCTAGAGGCTAGAATATAGACAGAAGGTGGGTTACTTTAATATTATCGTTCATACGCGAGTGAAGCGAGCGTGCACAACTTTATGACAATAAAAAAAATAGTTTTGCCAGTTCGATTAAAACAAGCTACTATTGCCTTAGCTGTCCCAAAAATCACCACCCTGCCTAAAATGGTGTCGCTAAGAATGCTGGTTGAATACTCACTCTCCATCAAACTCCATGTGGCATCGTAGACACTCAATTTGGATGTAGTGTTTCTTTGTGTGCATCCGCAGCTTGCACGGCTTCAGGAAGCGCCTCTTGCAGAACCGGCATATGTGAGGGCCTGCGCTCTGCGACAATTGTAATTATTGTTTATGATACATAGAGTGAGCTGAGCTAAAAGGTAGGTACCTATTTAATTTTTTTGTCAGTGCTCTAAAAAGAACACGGAACATTTTGTTTCTGCGACATCCACAAACTCTATAGTACAAACTCGACACTTGTCACAACAACAAGACTATGTTAAAAAAGTGACACGAAAGTATTTGTTTAATTTATATTACAATAAATAGGACAAAACAGACATATTTTTAGTAGTGTATTAGTCTATTTATCCTATTCCTTCCCTTGTAATCTCGGGGTATGGGTTGCCTAGCTGTACGCCCTTACCACTAACACCGCACGCGCATACGCGACTGCGCGCATCGCCTGAAGTGTCAAAATCGGAGAAGAAAATTTTACGCGGTTCGAAAGATCTATAAGAAAAACTTTGCGGCTTGAAAAACTATTATATGGTAGCGGTTTTGTATGTGATTATTGGTGGTGGTCTATGTAAAAGGCACGGCGGAAGCGGGCGAGTTGGGGTGAGTGTAGGATCCCATACTCTTATTTATGTAATTTGTGTATTGCACCGGCATCACAGCGCGGCGGCCGGCGGTGGCCACAGGTCTTTGGAACCAGCGGTGCGGGTGCTTTTAGCTAACAGTATTAAAAATCCAACACTGTGTTACATACAGTATACACACAACATCGAAATCTGCTTGTGTATCAACAAATATATAAAAATGAAGTATACATAAATAAATGTTTGCTTATTATTGAAAGAGTTTACTGAGGGGACATTATGAACTATTTGGTAACTTCCTGGGTTTGCTGGTAAATTAATAAGTGAATAGTAGGTAATTCTGAACAAACATTTAGAGTGCACTGGCAAAATATAGTCAAGATGTACACACATCAGCTTTAAGCTGCCTGTGTATAATAAAATAATACTAGTTTCATCATCTCCCTGCCCTCACCTCACACTTAGGTGGGGTCGACACAACATGTCTTCTTCCATTTGCCTCTATCAGCTGTCATCTCTGTACTCACGCCTGCTTTGTACACATCCTCTTTCACACAGTCCATCAATCTTTTCTAATCCATCTACTTTCAAAATAATAATAGTAATCCTACTAACATTATAAACGCAAAAGTTTGTATGTATGGATGGATGGATGTTTGTTACTTTTTCACATAAAAACTACTACTATTTTAATGAAACTTTACAATAATATCGCTTATACATCAGAATGACACATAGGCTACAATTTATAAAAATATTGTGTGAATTGTCCGCGACTCAAAATACGCGCAGACATAGTTGCTGGCACCAGCTAGTTATTATTAATTTTCAAAGCAGTTGAACTCACCTCACTGTGATTGATCATATGATGCTTATTCAGTTTCTCCTCCCGAGCAAAGTTAGAGAAGCATTCGTGACATTTAAACCGTCCATTAGTGAACCGAGGATTAAGGGCACGCTTGTTAAACTTCACAATAGCTTCATCCTCAGTCAACGTCAACCGTCTCCAATTAGCAGGATCCAGGAATGAGCTTTTCGGGGCCTTTTTCTCGGGAGGTGGAGGGGGATCTTCAGGAGGCAGCCAAACATTTTCAATAGGAGGCCCCGGGATGCCTTGACCGAATATGGAGTGCTGGTTGAAGTTACGCTGGTCGAGATGAGATTGTGCAGAGGGTGGCAGACTATCCGGGTGTATAGTTGTTAGATTCATCATTTCTGGGACGGAGCATTCTTGTTTCACAAAGTTGTGTGGTTTATCGTCAGCCATTTTTATAGTCTATGATGAAAACATTTCGGTACTGGATTATGCTTTCATCATACTGTCTTTTAGACAATCTCAGATTCATGAGTCTGTCATCGTACCTGGAAAATAACAAAGTTCTGATGAAACTGGTCTAAAAGCAAACTTAAAAATCCCACACCAACACCTAAACAACACTAGCACAAAATAACTAAAACATTCATCTGCTATTGCCAACAGATGTTCTAGAATAGATAGCCATCACCATAAGTTACAATCTTGATAAAAGCTCTTTCTAATCAATGAAGTACATGTATTGTTTACTACAGTATGGTACCTATGAGGATTGATGTAGGTACATACATTACCACATCCGGGACATTGTTGGTTGGACTTTGTGTACAACGCGAAGCACCCATAAAACTTTCACTGGTAAGAATTCTTAAAATTGAGCCCTAAGTGTAGGAATCGGTAGCACTATAGGTATAACATTATTAGATTTGCAATAGTGTACTCAGTAAACGAATAAATGGATCTGTGTTGTTCAGTCTAACTGGCGATAAAATCAAGTGATATGGTGCGAAGACAAACTTACTGAAAAGCAAGCAAACACGACAGAATAATAACCTTACCCGTAAATTAAGATTGCTACAGCGCCAACACTCAACAAGTACGGATTATTTCTCAAATGGTTGCCCAAAAAAGGTAGGAGTCAACCAAGTTTTAATTTTTTTGGAAAATCTCAACAAAATTGAGAAAGGCTTGTTCTTGTTTGCTTGATTTAGTTTGCTTCAACACTTGGGTGTTGGGTTTGCTTCCATTTGCTCGGCTTGTTTGTGTTTGATTGAATGAAATCAATCTATGCAATCAATTGTCAAAACAAAATACTGTCACGTTCAAAATGACATTGAGAACTTAGCTTGATACCCTAGCTTGGCCACTTGCCGCGAGCCACCGCGAGCCCACTAGCGATTGATGAATCAATCCTCTGAAGCCAGTGTCTGAAGCATACAAATATTGTAGTGGTTATATTCTCTTTGACAAATATATTATTGTATTGGCTTGTAGTGGCTTTACCTGAATCTAAATTACCTATCGTCTCTCTTTTGTATCTTACATCTTTTATGGCTCACAGTATTCTGATAAATCTGTAATGTCTACTTCACTGAATTCGACTTACCTAAAACAAAAGCTTTTTTTTATTCAAAGTAGGTACATATACCTACATAATACTTACATTATAACTTGATACCTACAATCTAATTCAGTGAATAATATTGATTTGTATGTGAAGTTAAAAGAAAGTGGAAACTTAAAAAACGCCACGGTACTAGGTGTACGAGTATGTGAAATCCAAATTGCCTGAATAGTTATGTGTAAGCAAAAACCTTGAGAAGAAATTAAAAAGGTTTTGTTCGACCTACTGCTTCAACTTAAAGAGAAGATGGATCGGTGCAAATAGCAATAATGATGTGTTTAAAAGGAAAAGTGAATGGCTTGATTCCTCCGTGCTGTGGCCTGATTTTCTATACAGTGCTATAGAAGGAGAGGTTGGTCTCGGCAATTAGGACATAATTATGTTCACCTGAAAATAGCTGGGAGTAGTTTTAAATTTTATGTACAGTCAGCTCCATATACATATATACACTCCCAAGCTTTCACATCTATATTACTCTTAATTTTGAGAAGAAAGTGCATGCAAGCATTTTCAAATTAATGTAATCATGTTACTTGCCAGAAAAAGAATGTCTTCAATTGAATGTAAAATTACTTTCCATGCCTAAATAGCTCTCTTTACTCTTTAGGCATATTATAGGTACCTACTCTTAGAGTAATTGATGTAAAACCTTGAGAGAGTACACATTATGGTGCAGCTGACTGTACATACTAATAAATGTTTAGTAATGGTAAAGAATCTTTGAAAACAATATGGTTCAGACCAAAATAAAACATTTTTTGCTATTCTAAACATAGCTGCATATTATTCCTGGAATAAAAGCAATAAATTGCGATAAAAATCCTAGAATAAGTTGAATATCAAGTTTTACCTAGTAACAAAAAAAAACCATGCACAGAAAAGTCATATTTATTTAGTATTTAATTATTACCTATTTGTTTCAATTTGCTTATTTACTATTAAACATCCGACTTTTCAGATCCGACGTTGGAAAAAAAATATACTTTTTTTTACATGTAGCATTTAATGTTTCTGTTTAAATTTTATTTTTATTGAAAAATATATCCAATAGATATTTTTAGTTTCAGAATGCCGATGACTGGTGCCCAAAGGCAAAAAAAATACATCGAAAGACTTAAAAAACAAAACCCAGAAAAATATGAAGAGAAACGAAAAATACACCTGAAGAAAGTTAAACAAAATTAAAGAAATATATCAAATCTAATTAAGAGTGAAAAAGAAGCTCTAAGACAAAAATGCAATGGTAGAAGAAAAGAAAAGAAAAACGTAATACCATAATTATAAAAATATTATCTGAGTGAAGCGATTTTACTTATACAATTTCTTGACATTTCCTAACGAAACAATTTACTCATAATTTCGTGACATACACATATTTTGAAAACAACTCCTAGAAACATTCATATATCTCTCAATGGTTGCTTATACCTATACTAACTGGTGTTATTTCGTTGTTTGCAGATCCAGATAGAGCCGAGGATAGAGAATTCAGAATCCAGCACCCAGTCGGTAGCAGATACCAATTTTGCAAAGACATTCTTCTGACAAGTAAGATGACTACATTAATTTGAAAATGTTTGCGTCTTTTCTTTGTCAAATTAAGAGTAATATAAATCTGAAAGTTTGGGAGTGTATACATGATGTGCAGCTGTTGCTACTTATTGAAAAAATACACTTTTTCCATACAAATTTTTCTGGTTATCTTTAGCATTTGACGTGATATGGCCAAGTTGTTTTTTCAGTTAAGAAAAGACGACGACAAGACGCCTCTGTAGAAGACGAAGCCTCCGACTCTTCAGGGGAGCGTCTGAACGAGCTGTCCCTGAAAGTGACGCTTGCCAGGATTCGCGACAACCCTCAACTGTACATTGGGGTCCCGAAGAACTGCTATCACCTTATTGTCATTTTACATGAACAGGTACCTACCTAATTCTTTTCTAATTTGGGTGAGGGCGTCCCGCTATGGGGTGTATTGGGCATTGACCCCTTTTCAACAGACTTCAAAAAAGGAGGAGTTGTCAATTAGGTTGATTTTTCTTGTACTAATTATTTTATGTTTTTTGTTAATAAACCGATTTGAAAAAATAGTTTTTTGTTCTGTAATTCTGTAATTCTTTATTGTACACACAAACACATTAGAATATAAATCATAAAAGAAAAGACATGTAGATACAAAGGCGAGCTTAAACCTAATAAGAGTTTTCTTCCAGCACACCTTCTGAGGTTAGAGAGAGGCCATGGAAAGTGTGGGAGCGTGTACAGTAATATAAATAATAATAATAATAATTTGTTCGAGCGGATATACTCAGATTAGTCCCATAGAAGGCGCGCTACTGAGCCCGATCTTCGGCTCTTCTCATACGCTTTATGATAACTATTCTAAATACATCACAATGAAAAAAAACAGACTAATATAATTGTGTTTCCTTAACAGACTTGCATCCCAATTCCGCACATCCTTCTATGCCTGAAGAAGATCAAATTGGACACGAACATCGAAGAATTAGCCGATTAATTCGGGACGACACACACTGAAGCGCTCTCCCTATTCATACAGCACACTCCTACTTTAGCCAAGGCACTTTTCTCCTTCATCATGGAACAAAACGAACCTCAAACTATAAAATCAGATCTAGAAATAAGTGCGAAAGACACTTGTATCCTCGATTCACTACAAATCAAAATACAACCGAGCCTCACAGTCAAATATTTGATAGGTACCCATCCGGATGGATTCGTAACATATGTCTCACCGGGCTATGGAAATAACAGCGATAAAAGAATACTAGACGACACGAAATTCCTCGATAGATTCAAGTCTGGCGATCGAATTATAACTAACAATATTGGTGATATAGAAATGTTGGCATCGCAAAGAAAATTGGAAGTTATTCGAGTGAGGAATACGGACCAAAGTGGAAATTTAAGACTAACTAGGCAATCTGAGAGTCAATTTTGTCAGGTTGACCTAAGTAACTCGAGTCAAACTAAGGTTCACTTTGAACATATTGAGCTGAGTAACTCCAGGCAAACTAAAGGCTACTTAAGTAACTTGATGCAAACTAAAAGTAATTTTGAACAGTGTTGTGGCGATGTAATTTTGATTCCTTCGTGATAGCGTGAGGACAGAGTAGTAGTAGGATGTGCGGCACTGACCTGGATTCTGCCTTGAGGTCCTGGGTTCAGCTACAGCGATCAGCATACAGGCGCTCGCGCACGACTGCGCTCGCGCTATTCTCCACTATCGTTCACGATTCGAGCACAACACCAAACCACAGTAGAAGCGAGCTTTAAAATAATGCTTTGCGGAACACGATATTTTGGCCGTTATTTCCAAAAGGGCGTAAATTTTGGTGCGATGAGTGAGCGTCGCAATATCAACTAAAAGTCTTTCTTATCTGTCACACGTCGCGAGGTCGATAGAGTGCCGCAACAAGGGTGAGAGGTGGGGAGGAACGCTACCACGGAAATAATTTATCAATTTGTTGATAGATGGCGTTACCAAACAGATTGGTCAAAGTTACTCCAGGCAAACTACGGTTAATTTTGAACATATTGACCTAAGTAACTCGAGGCAAACTAAAGATAATTTTGAACAAGTTTACGAATGTAACTCGGAGCAATATAAGGATGTACAAATAAAAAGAAAATTAATGTAATTATAGTTATTGACTACAAAACTGTTTCTTTTTATTTTAGAGATAGGTACGTACCTAGCATTCGTAGATATTAAAAGTTTGTGGTCCAAAACAGTAGATAATTTTGTTTTAAATAATTTATTGTATGTACACTGTACATGATTAAAGTGTTGACATTCTTCAAGTCCACTACCACTTCATCTTCTCGAAGAGTGGTACTTCATCAGAGTTCTTCTTTCTATTTCTGAAACAAAATGAGCCTTTTCTAAACCTAGTCTTATTACTTTTGTAAGGATGGAAGAATATATGTTTGTTCCTTTGGCCTGTGCATCACTGCTACAGCGCTCGTCCACCTTGAGTAAGTAGCTACAGTACCCTTCCAACCGAAACACAGAAATGCAATATTTGTAACATACCTCTTAGGGTACGGTTCCTTGAGGTGCACCCTGCGGTAATGTATCTCCATCGCAAACTTCTGTGAAAACCTCTTCATGCAGATTTTACACGAGTGAGGCTTTACCCCGGTGTGTTTCTGAAAAAAAAACCTATTTTTTTTTCATTTTCATTATACAAATACAAAATTGTTTATTTCAAAAACATTTGTCCAAAGTTATGGTACAGTCGCTGTTTATTTTATATTATCTACAAAATGTACTCTTTTCGTCCGAAGATAACTGTCGAACCCATAAAGATATTGGGGGCGACAGCCGAAAGTATCCGAGATCTGTGGTCGAACCACTACTCCGATCATGAAATTTGACAAGTGGGTATGTAAGTTCAAACAATTTTCGAGTTCGTACATGAGCCAAATCAGTTCAGGGCTTTAGGCGTGTGAAGTCACAGTTTGGGTAAAAAAAAAGTTATAACTTACGGCCTGATGCGTGTTGTAGCCGGACTTGCAGAGGAACTCCTTGCCGCAGAACTGGCACGGGTACACTTTCTTCTTCGTGTGTCTGTTCATATGCACCTCAATACTCGCCGCCTGACAACAAGGAATGAATTATTTTAGAAACTTAATCTGGGTTAAAACATTTATTTATTGGGGTAAATCTTCAGTAGTGTGGATTGTTATCTCCGCAAGCCATCCCCACTAGTGGGGATTTTGGGAAAACAAATCCCGAAATAAATAAATTGGTTATCTGTAAAGTTTAACGTGACTACCAGACCAGCGTAACGGGACAATGAGCGTTACCGGACAATGACGTCAACGTTTTCGTTCATGCAGCCGGCGTTCATCGATTTATTAGACGTAGTCACGTCAAAAACAATATGTCGCGAAATAACTTCACAAGCTACCGGAACGATATTACTAGGCATGGAATGTATACCGAGTAACATGTTATTTATCATAGTATAAAACTGATCACACATAACACTTGTTACTTTCTGAGGCCATGTCTGTTACAAAATCACCGGTGATATCCGCCCAGCAGGCGATTTTGTGATGTCATGATACTTGTCACCATTCACAATTTCATTCGTATCGTACCTATCGTAAATAATTATAACAGTTAGTCAGTAGTGTGCTGCCTGTGATTATGAGTGTCGTGTGCCTGCTCCCCCCCCACCCCGCACCCCGCATACTCACGGCTAGCCAGGCGCCGCAGATCTCGCACATGACGCGGTCCGGCTGCGGGCGGGTGTCATGTAGGTACAGACAGCGTCATAGATAAGTATTCCCCTTGCATTATAATATCTAGCTTCAAATCCCTTTAAATCACCGTCGCGGCAAATGGAGAAGATTTCCTTTAAAAAATAGATTATATTTGTATAACCGTGTGTTAGCCTAAAATAATTTTGAGTATTACAATTTTTTGAAAGGATTTATAGCTGGGTGTCTTGTGCAAGGGGGATACTTATCTCTGACGCTGTCTGTACCTGCTCCCCCCCCACCCCGCATACTCACGGCTAGCCAGGCGCCGCAGATCTCGCACATGACGCGGTCCGGCTGCGGGCGGGTGTCATGTACCTGCTCCCCCCACCCCCCACCCCGCATACTCACGGCTAGCCAGGTGCCGCAGATCTCGCACATGACGCGGTCCGGCTGCGGGCGGGTGTCATGTACCTGCTCCCCCCACCCCCCACCCCGCATACTCACGGCTAGCCAGGCGCCGCAGATCTCGCACATGACGCGGTCCGGATGCGGACGGGTGTCATGTACCTGCTCCCCCCCCACCCCCCACCCCGCATACTCACGGCTAGCCAGGCGCCGCAGATCTCGCACATGACGCGGTCCGGCTGCGGGCGGGTTTCGTGTATTTGTTTTTCCCCGCGGTGCTCTGTGCTCACATGTTTGCGACACTCCGCGCGCGTTATGAACTTTGTTTTACACTGAAATATACACATTCTTGTTAATTTCAATAATATAAATAGTATAAATGCATTTAGTAATAAATCCGCTTGTTTATTTATATTTGTTTGCTTGTTTGTTTAGGTGTTTGTCCACTGTCGTTTCAGATTCCGGCGAGTCAACATCTCCTGAGGATGCCTCGTGTAGAGGCGAAACACGTGTCGAGTTTTGACTTGGGTTTTCTGTTTTCGGCGCTTTGGTATAGATACTAAAATTCTAAACTAGAGTTAAGTTAATTGAAAACTTTGTTTAGAAATACAAAAAAAAAAATGGGCAATGCAGACGGGGTACTACGTTGCATCTGTGCAGTCAGAATTTTGGATTTCAACAAAATGGCGGAGTGACAGCGGAGTGAGTGCAGCGCCCGAGCCGAGGTTTTGCGAGCTGGCTCGAGCTAGGTACCCGGGTTTGCCAAACGATGAATAAAACTTAAATTATTATCTATTAAAAGTACCGCCTGACGCAAATCCATAGGAAAACGACTAACGGTTACAGTTATACAACTTTATTTTGACAAAAATTCGACTTAATTTTTTCAAGTTTTTTTGCCGTATGTGTGTTCAGTAACGGCAACTGACTATGCGTATTTTTTTATGGTGATTAAAATTTGACCGTGTATTTATAGGTACTATTTATTAATATTTATGGTATTAATAAATAGTTAGTTAGTTCTTGTTCAATGTTCGAGAGAAAGCTGAAGACAATGTTGAGCAGTAAATGTTATTACGCCTTACAGGAATTTATGAACGACAAAAATTTAACTTAGTAATTAATTATACATGACACTTTAATCTTTTTTATAATGACTTTTTTATGTTTTCTTTTTTTTTTTTTTGCTCTTGTTTATTATTTCATATGTACCTACTTGCTATGTTAACTTTCATGGACATTTATTTTTATTACTATTTTGTTTCATGTAGGTATTACTATAAGACGTGTTTATGATGTAAATCAAATATTGCATGCCCGCGATGGTAGAATACATTGAATCTCTATAATTTTTTTTTTCATCCTCATGTACATGTATTTCACGCAATAAATAAATACTTTACTTTACTTTACTTTACTTTATGGATTTCCGCAAAGTAACGCCTGAATCAATGCATTTACAATCAATAACACAAGGTTTTATAAAAACATAAAACAACCGACTTCAATTGGACTGTTCTAGTGAGCGTCAACACCACTGAATAGTCACAGGGAATCAAAATACGCAATTTCGTTTACTTGGATGACGTTATTTTTTCAGTAATTTTGGTTTAAAAACCAAAGTACTGATCATATTTTCATGAAATTTCCATGGGACCAATCAGGAAGTTTATCCTCACAAATAAAAAAAAATTGAGTTCTGTTTTTAAAAAACAAAGTTCTCAGGTAACAAATATATATATAAAAAAATACCCGAATTGATAACTTCCTCCTTTTTTTGAAGTATGTTGAGAATATATTCTGTTCTATTATTATTAAAATTCTTTATTGCACAAAATATAAATTACATTGCACAATGGGCGGGCTTAATGCCTAAGACATTCTCTGCTAGCCAACCCTTATAGGGTGGTAGAGTATGGTTAGCTCCATTGGTAGTTCCATTTGTTCCAATCAATATATATACTGACGGTCGCTGGCGGCTCGTTTGCGGCGACCGTAAGCCTTCACACTCACGTATCGGCAGGTGGTGGCGTGTTCCAGTCTCGCGGTTCGGTTCCGTTTCCGTCGCGCCGGCAGCTCTGCCTCGTGCAAGTTCGAATGTAACAAGTGTTCGTCGAAAGCCCCTTGCGATACGAAAGATACGTCGCACTTCTCGCAGTATATTGAGTTTGTGGTTTCCTGTAGAACGGGGTATTGTTAAAAAGGGATGTCTTTAAAGGATTAGTGCACTTGCAAACGAGTCGCCGACCACAGCGAGCGGCGTCCGTCGGTTTTCACTAGGTATATACGTGTGTGAACTATTTAGATAGCATGTATACTTTGTGGTTACGCATGTGTACGCGTGTATTATGTATATAGTGTGTACTATTTGGATACATGTGTGTACTATGTGGATACGTGTGTGTACTATGTGGATACATGTGTGTACTATGTGGATACATGTGTGTACTATGTGGATACATGTGTGTACTATGTGGATACGTGTGTGTACTATGTATGTAGATACATGTGTACTAACTAGATACGCATGTGTACTATGTAGATACGAATGTGTACTATGTAGATATGCATTTCACTATGTAGATACGCATGTGTACTATTTGGATTAGATACGCATGTGTAGTATGTAGATGCGTGTATACTATGTAGATATACATTTTTATTACTATGTAGATACGCATGTGTACTATGTAGATACGCATGTGTACTAAATAGATACGCATGTGTACTATGTAAATACGTGTGTGTAGTATGTGGATACGTGTGTGTACTATGTGGATACATGTGTGTACTATGTGGATACATGTGTGTACTATGTGGATACATGTGTGTACTATGTGGATACGTGTGTGTACTATGTATGTAGATACATGTGTACTAACTAGATACGCATGTGTACTATGTAGATACGAATGTGTACTATGTAGATATGCATTTCACTATGTAGATACGCATGTGTACTATTTGGATTAGATACGCATGTGTAGTATATAGATGCGTGTATACTATGTAGATATACATTTTTATTACTATGTAGATACGTATGTGTACTATGTAGATACGCATGTGTACTAAATAGATACGCATGTGTACTATGTAAATACGTGTGTGTAGTATGTAGATACGTGAGCACACTTACAGTGTTCTCCGTGATGCAGTGTTGTCTCTTCATGTGGAAATCGAGTCCGATCTCGCTCACAAAGGTGGCGCCGCACAGCTTGCACACGTGCGAGTTGCGGTGCGACACGCGCAAGTGCGTGTAGTACGTTGATACGTGCCTGGAATGTAATAACTCGGTCGAATGAACATGACACCTGGCTCGAATGACGTTTGTGCAAAGTACAGCGTGGAATTGGATAATCTTGATAGAGAAGAGGTCCTGCAATACTTGGTAATGATACGTAATGATAAGACTTCGCAATTAGAGGAAGAAGAAACACAGAGGGCGCCGCGCGGGGGGCGGGGGACGCAACAAGTGCCGAGCGAGAGTGGCAGCCAAGTGGCATGATGATAGATTCGCCCCAATAAGTACAGTCCTACCAAATTATCTGTGAGGTGGCAGAAAATGGAACTACAGCCAATTGCATACAAAACTTATTCAATTACCAGTGTACCGTTGCGAGCACAGCCACACTCCTCAATTCACAGTTAAGTTGGTAGGACTGTACCAAATATTACTTATTCTTTGACTGTACTTACTACAGTTTTTCGTAGATTTTCTTGATTATCACATATATTTATTTGATTATAACGGGTATTTATCGCGCTCACCTCGTATGTTTTTGTGCCCCGACGTTTCGACTGTATTGCATCAGCCGTGGTCACGGGTTGACTAACGTATTGGAGCTACCGTCGCGGTGAAATGAAGGAACTACCTTCATTTTGGTTGTTAAAAATGTTCGGTCGGTACACACTGAATAGCAATCACTGGGTTCCATGACTCATTTTTCTCAACGTCATGGAACCCAGTGATTGCTAAGTGCACGCGGAACGCTTTTAAAACTCCGCTTAAGTGTCCGGATGTCGTCAGTGTGGTGTGCCGACCGAACATTTTTAACGACCAAAATGAGGGTAGTTCCCTCATTTCACCGCGACGGTATTCAATACGCCAGTCAACCCGTGACCACGGCTGTTGCAATACAGTCGAAACGTCGGGACACAAAAACATACGAGGTGAGCGCGATAAATACCCGTTATAATCAAATAACTATGTACTTACTACGTTTATTACGTACGAGACTTGGGCGCTTTCAAATTAGAGGCGTAAGGAAGTGCCACTCATAGATGAATAACGGTGTTCCTATAGAACACCAAGCAAGATAGACAGTATGAAACCAAAATGGATGCGGAATACAGGACAGAAAATTTTCAGACACCCTGACAATAAAAATTAAATATCTCTATATTCCAATAATGTTTGTTACTTTTTACTATGTAGTTTTATTGACAATGAACAAGCCTAGTAGTTTTAACATACAATATTTATTTAGCCCTGTTATTTCTTATAATATAGCTATTATTATCTTAGTGTATCGACATACTTGAATTGTTCCCCGCAGATGTCGCACGTCCGCAGCACGCCGTTGTGTGAATCTTCGTGAAAAGCCGCTGTACTTCTGAAACACAAAATATAAATTATTATTGAAAAGACTCTTTCTCAGAGCCTAGATACTAGGGCAAATCGGCGTATGTATGTGGGGGTGTGTGTATATGTGCGTTTGTATGGATTCGTGTTTGTATGTTTTGGGTTTGTATGTGTGTGTGTGTGTGTATGTTTGTGGGGGGCGTGTGTATATGTGCGTTTGTGTGTATGTCTGATAACAGGCAATAACGTTCAAAACGCTTATCCGATCTTTATGAAATTAGGCAGGTGGGTAGGTACCTAAGTTCAAAACAATTTTCGAAATAGGATGAGCTAAATCAAACGTGCGGGCATACGTTTATGTCTTGATCACACGAACCGAGCAAACGGCCGAGACAGTACACTACGTATATACATAGCGCCGAGTGCTCGGCTGAGCGAGTTATGTAAGCTACTCACTACACTACATCACTGTCTCGGCCGAGAAACATTTTACTGTCTCGCCCGTTTGCTCGGTATGTGTGATATAGGCATTAGTTATTATACTTACAGTAGGTTACACTTTAAGTCGCATCGCAGACATTGGTATACATAGTAGTGTGCCATCATGTGCCGGCCCAGTTGGAACTTGCGTTTGAACACCATGTGGCAGAAACGGCACTCGAAGCTGCCCTGGAACAGACCATCAATATATGACTGACGGACTGACAGACAGCCTACAGGCTAAACCAGTGGAAGTACTGAATATGCGTACTAAGAATGGAATTTTAAAAATTCGCAAGTTAAACGAATTTGTAACCGTCCCCTGCTGGATACCGTATAGATGGTTACCAATACAGTATCAGATATTCTGCCGCAAATCAGTAATGTGTTGGCAATACTGTGTTCCGGTTGGAAGGCACTCAAAGCTAGTGAAATTAGTGAGTTTTCGAGACTGAACAATCAAAATGTCTCAAGATTGCACCGGCCCATGGGCATCAAAACCCTCTGTAGCATTGTTATGGTTTGGGTAGGCGTGATCTTTACCATCAGGAGAGCGCCTAGCCTCGCCACTTGTTTACATAAAAAAAACCGTACCGAATTCCAGCTTCATCTATGCAGTAGTTTTATCAAGATTGAGGAACGAACGTATCTATCCATTTGATGACGACACGAATGGTCGAATGGCAAGTGTATTGGACTGCCACGCCCGGTGTCGCGGGTCCGATTCCCGCTTCAGAAAAAAACATTTGTGTGATGGACATTGGTGTTTGTCCTGGGTTTTTTTTATGTAGGATACATGTATGTATTTACAAAACAAAAAAATATAAGTATTCTATCAGTTATCCGGTTTCCATAGTACAAGCTCTGCTTAGTTTGGGGCTAGATGGAAAGGAAAATCTTTCAAAAATGTGAAATTTTAAAATTAAAAAAATCTTACCTCATCATGACATTGCTTGTTGTGCCTCAAGAGTATATCTTTTTTGGAGAATCCTTTAATACATTTTTCACATTTAAATTGAAATTTGATGTACCGACTATTGTTTATTCGCTGCCTAAACTGTTGCACAGCCTCTTCTTCCGTTAATATTTTAATATCCCAGTTATCTTTGTTGATCCGTGCTATTTTTAACTTTTCAAATTTCATAGGTTTTTTCTTCACAGGTTTTTCCTTTACTTGTACAACTTTTGATTCTTCTTCTGTTAATATGTTTACATCCCAGTTATCTTTGTTGAGCGATGCTGTTTTTATCTTTTCAAATTTCAATGATTTTTTCTCTATGTATGGTTTTTCCTTGACTTGTGGTTTTGGAGAGTTGAAGACAGATGGTTTTAGGGTTATTTGAGGCACCTTTGATTTTTTCGACAGAAGTGATAGCAAAAGAGAATTTTTAGCATTTATTTTGTTATCAAGTACTTCATCATTTTCGGTTTCTTCAGGAGTTTCTTGATAATCTGGTAAATCGGTATCACCTTTTACATCTAAGTCGATTGAATGCAAATCAAAATTATCATCATTAAAATCATCATCGTCAAAATTATTCAAATCATAATCAGGTTTTGGAAGAATACTTTCTAGGGTTTTTAATTTTTGGCTTATTTTATCTAAACTTGTGTTTTCATCGTCTGTTTCTGTTACATATTCGTCTTTAATTTCTTCGGATAGTTCTTCAATTAGAATATTTTCTATTTGTGTTGGTTTTTTATGTTTTTTATGCTTCATGTGGTAGGTTTTGATGTTTTTGTTTGTAATAATGTAATCAAGGGCTTGGAGATCTTCATGGTTTTTATGGATATTTTCTAGCAATTCATAGTTCATCTGAAAAAAAAGTGCCACTTAGACTTTAAAATGTAACCAGCTGGTGCCTACAATTTTGTTTGCGTTGCTAATTAACAAAATTCCTTGCTTCTTCTTCTTATCGTGTCACTAGTTCCTTCGAACCAGTGTGGTGAAAGAATTTCAAGTGCGCCTCGAAGAGGCTCCTTTCGTGCACTCGACACATGTTTTCGAACTTTAGGTTCTACGATATGCCAGTTTCCATATGACTGCCGAAAAAACATTTACATATGACTGCCACCGGGATTCGAACCCGCGACCATCAGATCGCAAGGCAAGGGCCCCAGCCACTCGGCCACCACATCCTCTATTACTACTATATTATTTGCTTATCATTATACAGTTCGTGACAAACATACCCTTCAAGTTTCAAGTCTCTACGTTAACCGTTTTGGCCTGTGCCTGTGCATTGTCTGTCAGTTAGTCAGTCAGGACAAAGCCTTAAATACATAAAATATTGTTGTGCAAGTGCAAGGTTTAACACATGAAAACTTGTTTGGATTAAATTGAATTTTTTACTGCATGTTGTAATGTTATTTTCAAGTGCCTGGAGGTCTTTTTTTTTCGTTATTACAAGTATGCATTTTTAAATCTTTAAACATGTAGGTATGCGTGAGCGAGAGGGCGAATCAGGGTTACTATTGGTCTTAAGCTTAAAAATACACAAAGTTATACCAAACTTACAAATCCTTCGCTCAATAGCTTATGCAATGCTTCTTGCCCATAGCTGCATTTTTCCTTAAACTTGTGGTACTTATGCAGCAATGAGGCGCATTGAAAGCAGAACCAATGTGGGAGCTCATCGAAAGGGATTAGAACCTGAAATATTCAAGCATAAAGCAAGGGAAATGCAATGGCGGTAAAAAATTACAATAAACTTACAATAAATATACAGGAAAATGAACACATTTTTTAAATAAATATATATTATGAGCGGCAAAATTTAATGAATGCATTAAGATTTTATGACGATTTATTTGGGTAAATAACTGTTACACTATAATAGCTTAGTTCTAAGTTAATATTAATTTTCCTAGATTTATAAATTGTGAAACTAACATTGTTTACCAATCCATGGTACTATAGTGTTTTTATGTGTAAGTACATAGTTTTGATGTAGGTGGTACTATAATAAATTATATTTTAGCTATATTAAATTCTCAGCTACTTCTTAGCTTAATTTAATTACTGTTGGCTAGCTAGCTGCGGTTCGTCGCTTTGGTCGTATCGAGATAAAAAGTAGCCATACTTATTTTTCGGCTTCATAGCTTTATCACAACAAAATTTCAGTTCGAATGCTTTTTTCAGCGAGAATGAGCAACAAGCATTCATACATCTATCCTCACAAAACACAAACATTCGCATTTATTATTTTATTAATTGAATAGTTGGTTCGATAAATAAGTTTAAGGTCTCAATAGTAAGATTCAAGACGAGAGTTGATAAGCAACTTTTGCAAATAATAAACAGTGGTTAGGATACCTCAGTGTGCATGATTTGCTCGTAATACAGCTTCAGATTGTATTTCTCCAGATTATAAAGTTTAACATCTTTATTTAGACAAATGCGGCATATTTGTAAGTCACACATTGCTTCAGAAAACACCGAATTAAAGTAAAAATACAGAAATCAATTTCCAATAGCTTTTCACAAGCAAGCGACGCGTTGAATGACCTTTTGATTGATTACACAAATGTCAACTTCATTGTCTATTATGTCTATGGTTCATATGTGGCCGGGCTGGCTAACCCAAATTCTTCATAGTATGAACGCACATTTCCGCTTCCACTGACTGCAAAATAGCCATAACAGGGCGTCCTCGGCAGAAATCATTCGTTCAATTCATTCATTCACCAGTCGTCCGATCGATTGTGTGCGTTTGTTTACGTAAAATAATTCAGAAATAAATGAAAATCATCAAATAAAACGCGATGTCTGAATTAAAAATATGCCGCGTATGCCTGAACAAAAATTTGAAGATGTTTAAATTGGAGCACGGCAACCTGAAGCATTATTACGAGCAAATAACTATGAGCAAGGTAAGAATCACTATTCCTTGTCTGCATCACCAATATTCGCCCGGCTACGTATCAATATCGATTATATTTACCTTAATTTGTAATATAGTTGCTCTATTATACTCAAAAAAGCCCTGTATCGATACCGATGACTCTTGGCACAGTACAGCATCCATTTTGCAGTAATGAAACTAGGATGACAGGTCACATAACTTGCCCCGCCCTCTCATCGACCCGAGCGCTCCCAGTTCTATTTCATCCCGGTAGGTATAAGACCAGAACTATAATTCACTTAGAAGTATTGCGTTAATTACTTAAAAATTATAATGTGCTACTGTTTTATTTGCATTGTACATACTGTATGATAATTATTGTTTACCTATGGATTAGGAAGTTTCTGCATACCTGATTTATATAAAAGGCTTATTCTTGTATGACTTACAGACGATGCATAGGCCAAACCACTAGTCGTAGAGGCTTGACATTTCGGTATGGGGTATATTAGACGTTAGACTTATGCAGACTTGCACCAAACTTTCAAAGTTCCTAAGCAATTACTTTATCGCTTATCAGTTCTTAACGGTCAGAATCTGTACTGTTAAGAACTACCTAACGAATAAAGTAATTGCTTAGGGACTTTGACAGTTTGGTGCAAGTAGGCATCAGACTTAAATCCATATGTCAAGAGGTGCATTCCTACTAAGAAATAAATTTTGTAAATTCGCAACACAAACAAAGCTGCGGGTGTTACCTAGTTTTCAATATTTGTATACTGTTGCCAAGTAAACATAAGATGACACGGATGGTCGTATGTCGTATGTGGTCGAATGGCAAGGGCGTTGGACTGCTACGCCGAGGGTCGCGGGTTTGATTCCCGCTTCGGGACAAACATTTGTGTGACGAACATAGATGTTTGGCCTGAGTCTGGGTGTTTTTTTTTTTTATGTATTTACAAAAAAAAGTATTCAAGTATGTATTCATTTACATGGATAAGTAGGTATATTAATTTAGTTATAATTTTCAATAGTCAGTATTTGGGTATGAATTTAATTTATTATTGTAATTTTAACAATTTATTTGAATATAAGATAATGAAAAATTTTATATCTGTTTTATGAAGACTAAATAGCTTCATAGTATAAGTAGGTACACTTACAACTTATGGTGAAATAACGGAAATAAATAATTTGATTTGAATTGTATTTTATCAATTCAATTAACTGGTTCCCATAGTACAAGCTTGTTTAGTTCGGGGCTAGATGGCGTTGTGTGAAATATCTAAAAAACATTATTAAACATAATTATGTTTTTATTAATTGTAGATCCAATCTAAGGATGACCTCCCCCAATGGTTCTGTTTCGAGTGCGCAGCTTTTCTGCGCAAGTACCACAAGTTTAAAGAGAAGTGTGAGCACGGACAGACCACCCTGCGAAACCTCAAAGCGAAAGGATTTGTAAGTAATCCACTGTACTCAGTTTAAGGTTTAGCTGGAAGATATGATACAACGTCATAACCAGCGTAACGGGACAATGAGCGTTACCGGACAATGACTTCAACGTTTTAGTGCATGCAGCCGGCGTTCATCGATTTATTAGACTTAGTCACGTCGAAAAATAGTATAGTTAATAATAGTAAAGGTGATCTTCTTAAGATCACCTTTACTATTAACGAAAACGTTGACGTCATTGTCCGGTAACGCTCATTGTCCCGTTACGCTGGTTATGACGTTGTCACGTTACACTATCGTCCGTAAACTAACTTTACAGACAACCAATTATTTTATGTACATTAAAGAATTTTCTATTTATCTATCTGAGGCCAAAATGTCTATTTGTATGATTGTAAACAAGCTGAAATTGTCAATATGAACTTTTTTCTAATAGTTTTATTTTTATTTATTTATTTACTTTAATTAAAAGGGCTACAGCCAATTACATCAATAAAAGGTACATTTCATTAGAAATATAGAAAGCTTTTAAAGATAAAATGTATATTATTATGTATGAAACAATTTGTTTATTTTCTACTTCAGATGACCTATTATGTAGTAGAAGACATACGCAAAAATCGAGTTGACCTCCACTCAACATTAGACTTGATAAACTACATCTCCACCAAACGAGTCAGAACATTTACAATAAAGCACAAAATAGAGGCATTACCACTTGAAATGGAAAAAATCATTGTAAATCCATTCACTGAGGAAGAAAGCCTTAAATTTGAGTACACACCTGTACCAAACACTGAAATAATCAAAGAAGAATTTGATGATGAAACACAAGACGATAGACCTGAAGCGGTTGTCTCTCCTAATACTGTTTTTCCAAATGAAGTGCCAACTAATCCTTCTACCATTCACGCTTTAATTAATACAGCTTTTACGGCCCCCAGCTCCGATTATCCACTTACCAACACTGTTTATCCACCCACCAATCCCATTTATCCACCTGCCAATCCCGTTTATCCACCCACCAATCCAGAGTACCCTCCAGTCGACCCAGTTTTTCCACCAATTGATCCAGTATACCCTCCCAATCCAGAAATAACGTCCACAGCTAATGAAAACGATAATCTCTTAAAAGAATTACTATTTGATAAAGAAGATTCTGATAGCGGCAGCAACTTTAGCATGGATGTAGATATAGACAAGTATTCTGAGGATGAAGAACCGTTACGCAAAGTTTTAAGACGACCACGAAGAAATGTAAAACAGATAGTCAAAAAAGAGATCCCTAAAAAAGAGGCTAAGAAAGAAGCGAAGAAAGATAAAGATGTATCAGAGCCGGAAAAACGTAGGTTTGAAATAAAAGAGCCCAAACATAAATTAAGTAAAGATAATTGGGAGATACAAGTGTTGAAAGATGATGAAGCGTTAGAGAGGTTTAAGCAGAAAGAGTTTGACAGCAAATACGTGAGGAGTGACTTCAAATGCGAGAAGTGTTATAAAGGATTCTCAAAACACGATATGCTGATGCGACATAATACCATGTGGCATGAAAAGGTAAGTTATACAATATTTCTAATATCTGTTTTTATAACTGTCATTATAAGATTTTCATTTACTCATTTGGAGCTGGCCTCTGGCTTACGCGAGAATAAAGGAAGTTCTCTTTCATTCATAAAATTTATTTACTCACATCATTTTTAAATCATTCACTCCATACTCATTTTTATTCCTAGTGAGATAATTATTCAATCATTCACTCATTTACTCAATCATATAATCATTATACTCATTTTTATCCCTAGTGAGGTATTTATTTAAACATTCACTCATTTTTATATGTACTATAATGAGTATATAATCATTATAGTATATATATATTATAGTAATGTTTATTTCTAGTAAGTATATCATTCACTCATTTACTCGAATCATAAAATCATTCGCTAAACCAAATAATAAACTTGTGTTAAATGTCCAATTTACTTATTTATTACTCCATTCACTGAAACATATTTCCGTTAATTTATATTTAAACAAGATTTAAAATGGTTTTGATTTATAAGCCATTACTTTTCCTAAGAAGACACCTTAATGGAAAATGGAGAACAGTAGCGCAAGATCGAGATCGTTGGCAAAAATGGAGGGAGGCTCAGGCTGATAATAACAATAATAATACGCTTTAATAATAACTGTCACAATAACAAATGCTTACATTCTTCCAGCCGTACCAGCACTCGTGCCGGTTCTGCCACATGCAGTTCAAATGGAAGAACAAAGTGACGCGGCACATGATGGAGCATTACTACATCTACAAGTGTCTGCGCTGCAACCTGCAGTGCAACCGCGAGTGAGTTACCGTCATCGACATTATATCAGCCTATATTATATTATGTTCTATGCCCGCGTGTCGCGGACCCGCCACGCGGACAACGCACCTACGGTCAGAGCACTCGCGCTCATTAATTAATTTGTCCACGAGCACCAGCATGTCGATATATTTAATGATAAAATTAGAAATATTATCCAGGATTTATTTTTTATTACAGCATAAGCTAACTACTACAATATATATATAGGTATATTACTAAATTTACAAAAGGAAACCATTGGGCCACCCATAGACCGTTGCAAACGATCTATAGGTAGCTCAACTGCTCCAACTCGATACCCGATGACAGCGTGCCGAGGATACTGGCTGCATTGCCTCTTTGTAAAGCAAGGATTTATTAGTTTCTTTAAGTTTTAGTTTAAGGTAGTAATGCCTACTTGCACCAAACTGGCAAAGCTCTTAAGCAATTACTTGTCTTGCTTGCCAGTTCTTAACGGTCCAAAATCAGACCGTTAAGAACTGTCAAGTGAGTTAAGTAATTGCTTAGGAACTTTGATAGTTTGGTGCAAGTCGGCATTAGTGTTTTGGTTAAGAACTATTTTTAAATAATAAATACAAATGCAAACACAAATCAGTATTCAGTGTCTTAATACTGATATGTTAAATAAATAAATAATGTATTGCGTAGGAGGTTACCTTTCAAGTCTTGGAAAGTCAAATAGCTAAGTACAGCTACACAATATTACCCCATAAGAGAATTGTAACTAAGGGGGCATCCATTAATTACGTGAGGCTCTTAGAAGGGGGAGGGGGTCGAGTCAAACCTCACGTATTTTTTTCCGCAAGAAAAAGTTTCAATGCTGTGAGAATTATTCATAAATCAATTTCCTTAGAAAAAATCTTTCATTTATAAAATATGTTTACCGTTAATTTAATATTTAGTAGCTGTTAACAAATATTTATTTACAGTTAATAAATCAAAAATCGAATGTAATTAAGCATATATTAACTTATTTCAATTAAAAATATGTATTTCTAAAAATCTCACGTGAGATTAGAGGAGGGGGTCGATCAAAATCTCACGAAATTTCACGAAAGGGGTAGGGGGGGGATCGAAAAATCGCCAAACTTCACCTAATAAATGGATGCCCCCTAATAGAGACAGAGGGCCGATATTTTTCAACTATATTATTACGTCACTAAATGAGTCATTCATTCAATTTTTAATAACATTTTATTTAAGGGGCATCCTCAAATCCGAGTTCCATACAAAAATGTTTCGGACAAATACTCTAATAGAACGCCGTATTATAGTAATTTCTTCACACTATTCGTTTTATCAATGTTTTTTAATTTCGTTAACAAAATAAGTGAAAGGTTTCATACTTTAATTTAGATTTTATACGTGTTTTAAAATTAACCCTACTAACTTAAAAACATGTACAGTGGTGGCCATATAATTAAGAACGCTTATTTATAGAGAAAATTTTATCAAACTAAGAAGTATAACTAACTGTTTGTATTTTTTTGTATTTCACTCGGTATCGCAAAACTTTACCATACTAGCCGTACATTCGTTGATACACATGATTTGCTAAAAAATGAATAGGTAAACTTTTTACACTAGATCTAAACCTACTGTTACTACTTACTGACTGGTCACATAATTAAGAACGCTGAATAGTTTTTTATTTATTCAAATTTAAATAGAGAACTCTCTGTGGCTATGAGGTTGTAGTTCTCTATAAATTCGTATAATTTTGGCGCCATTTGGTGCAGGTGATTGCTTCATAGAAAAAAAAGGGGAAAAATAAAAGTTGTGATAAATCTACAAGGGAAGTAATAATAAAACTTCGCGAGAAGGATTGGTCGTATAAAAAGATAGCCGACCACCTGCAATGCTCTAAAACGATGGTTTTCCATGCTGTGAAGCATTTTGCCACGCATCAAACTACCTCAAATGTTCCGCGTATACCTAAACAGAGAATGTCATCTCGTCGAGATGATCGAAGTATCGTTCGTTTGGCAAAACAATATCCTTTTAAAGGGTCTAATGAGCTGAGAAAGGAATATTTTAGTGAAAACAAGCCTTCAGCAATCTCGGCACGCACTATTCGAAGGCGTTTGGTAGAAGAAAACTTGCACGGAAGGATAGCAAAGAAGGTGTCCATGTTGCAACGATGCCATAGGCAGGCTCAGCTTGCATTTGCAAGAAGGTATGAAAACTGGACAGTTAGACAGTGGAAAAATGTTCTTTTTTCTGACGAGACAAAAATAAACAAGGTATGTTCTGATGGAAAAAGATATTTACGACGCCCTCCGAATAAAGCATTTGACCCTAAGTACACAAAAGTGACAAGCATGGTGGGGGAAATGTGAAAATTTTGGAGGTGCTTTTCTGGGTATGGTATTGGACCTGTTAAGCTGATAGAAGGAAACATGGATCAATTCCAATACAAAAATATACTAGAAGAGACAATGTTACCTTATGCTGAAGACGTGCTTCCGGTTATTTGGAAATTCCAACATGATAATGATCCAAAGCATACTGCACGCACCGTTAAGGAATTTCTCACATCGCAATCAGTTTCTGTATTAGATTGGCCAGCTAACAGCCCAGATCTTAACCCTATAGAACATCTTTGGTGCGAAGTCAAGAAGAAGGTTTCAAATCGACAGTGTGGCAATTTAAGAGAGCTGTATGACGTTTTCTTAGAAGAATGGAAGTCTATCTCTCTTGCGAAATGTCAAAAATTGATAGAGTCAATGCCTCGCAGGCGTAAAGCAGTTATTAAAAGCCGTGGACATGCTACTAACTATTAGTTTTAATTTAAAATGTATTAAATTGCTTATTTTATATATGCACTTCATATTAATGCGATTTAATTTAATATGAGTTTCATATAAAACAACTCTCAAGCAGTATAATAAATCGTTCTTAATTATTTGTCCAGCTCCATTATTATTTGAAATTGTTACTTATGAGAATAAATAAAGTTTGTTACAAAAATAGTGAGTAATTTTATTCTGTAGTCCTAATCCCGTTAGCTCTATTTTTGTGGCTATTTCATAACATAACTAGTTACTTCTAAGAAGCAACAATAACTACACAAGACATGACTCAGACAAAAAAATTCTGTAACTTCAAGTCGTTCTTAATTATATGACCACAACTGTATAAAATCTAAATTAAAGTATGAAACCTTTCACTTTTGTTCACGAAATCAAAAAACATAGAGGAAACGAATAGTGTGTAGAAATTACTATAATACGGCGTACTTTTAGAGTATTTGTCCGAAACATTTTTGTATGGAACTCGGATTTGAGGATTACCCTTAATAATAACAATCACTCTACTACTGGATGTAGGATGCCCAATACATCCCACAGATCCAAAAGAACGAATTTACTAATTGAAGAAACGAAAAAGAGTTTCAATCACGCGATCAATTTATCAACATCTCCCCGCGTTTATGTCCTGTTTAGTTTTTTATCTGTTTGTTTTCAGACACGGCGCTCAATTTCACGAAGATTACCACAACGGGAAGATACACAAGTGCAAGCATTGCGGAGAAGAATACACGTAAGTCTCTGTTACTAGATATGTACAAAATATGTAAAGACAGTCCTCCTTTCAAAAAGTGGATTCCAAATCAATATAGTATAGTTTTCCTAGTAAGGCTTGGAAATGTTAAGGAGATGATTCTATAGTTATTTGTTAACCAAGGGCCTGAAACAAGACATTTTTCACGAGACTTTTATCAGCCCGAGCCGAAGACGAGGGTGGATATTCAAGTCGAGTATAAAATGGGCTTCAGGGCCGAGGTAAAACAAGATTTTTCACTTCAATTGCGAGGAAAATAAATAAACTTGACTAAAATTAGCGCCCATTTAGTAATTCAAAAACAGAGACAGCCATCTAATGTAACAAAGATGTTCGAAATTTGAAATTATGTAATATTTAGGTCCCCCATAATACTCTGATGGGTATAATGAAGCACCGATGTTCGAAATGTGAATAAAGTTCTCAACTTCCAGCATGAAACCTATTGAACAAATGAACTTCTTTGAACAGATTTTATGAGCAATCACTTTTTTTCCTAGAGCCTAAAATGAAGTTTTACTTCCCCTAAAGCATGCACGAATTTGAACTTTACGAGCATGAGAAGTGACAAGGTTTATTTAAAGTCAAATTTATTTTCCGTTTGAAAAATAGAAGCTATTTTCCAAGATGTATCGTCTATTTAATATACATTTATGTTGTCAGTCATATATCGACGTACTACACGCACCTGCGCACGTCGCACCGCAACTCGCACGTGTGCAAGCTGTGCGGCGCGTCGTTCGTCAGCGACGCGGGTCTCAATAGCCACATGCGCCGCAAACACTGCCACGAACCCCAAGACGTGTTCGTGAGTTCATTCACTCATTTGCTCATTCACTCATCTACACGTATCCAAACACTACATGTTATGCTGTTGAGCCACATGCGTCGCAAACACTGCCACGAACCCCAAGACGTGTTCGTGAGTTCATTCACTCATTTGCTCATTCACTCATCTACACGTATCCAAACACTACATGTTATGCTGTTGAGCCACATGCGTCGCAAACACTGCCACGAACCCCAAGACGTGTTCGTGAGTTCATTCATTCATATACCCATTCATTAATTTACCCATTCACTGTTCATTCACTTTTTTTTAATGTATACTCACTCAATTTATATCTTTAAAAAATTAAAAATGTGCGAGCGAGATAGCAGTGCGCGGGATTCTGGGCCTTAATTGTTAATTTGTTTCAGGAAGAATCTGGCTCTGCGAATAACATCTACTGTCAAAAATGTGACGTATCGTTTATCTCACAAGCCGCGTACAACGAGCACCTCACACAGACTAAACAACATGAAGAAGAAAACAAGTCAGTATACAAAGTTTTTCGCTCGGAACCAAGACTTTACCTCAAGACCTCTTAAACCGGGTTGCCTGGAAGAGATCGCTACTACTCGAGCGAATGAACATGGCACCTGGCTGCCACTCTCGCTCGGCACTTGCTGCGTCCCCCGCCCCCCGCGCGGAGCCCTCCGTGTTTCTTCCTGTAATTGCGAAGCCTTATCATTACTTATATAATAATAAATATATTACCTACTATTGCAGGACCTCTTCTCTATCAAGATTATCCAATTCCACGCTGTACTTTGCACAAACGTCATTCGAGCCAGGTGTCATGTTCATTCGCCCGAGTAGTACATAGTTGTTCGCTCGGAACCAAGACCTTACCTCAAGACCTACTCTAAAACAAGTTAATTCAAGATTCTACTCTAAAACAGTAATGTGTAAGCAGTACTGTGTTTCGGTTTGGAGGGCACTGTACCTTGTGAAATTACTGGGCTTTGGAGATTGACCATCAAAATATATCAAGTGGACGAGCGCATTTGTGTGGTACAAAGATGGAATTTTGTCCGCAACGACTGCGCGGGCACTTTGCCTACGGACGCCGGCGACACTGCACGCGCGCGTGTTTCGGATTTTACAAAATATTATCTTTATTATACATCTTATGGAAAAACCTTCTTCTTTTATTTATACACGGTCAAATTTTAATCACCATAAAAAAAATATGAATAGTCAGTTGCCGTTACTGAACACATATACGGCAAAAAAACTTGAAAAAATTAAGTCGAAATTTTGGCAAAATAAATTTGATTTAAAATAGGATATCTGTTACCGTTAGTCGTTTTTCTATGGATTTGCGTCAGGCGGCACCTTTATTAGATAATAATTTAAGTTTTATTCATCGTTTGGCAAACCCGAGTACCTAGCTCGAGCCAGCTCGCAAAACCTCGGCTCGGGCGCCGCACTTCTCCGCTGTCACTCTGCCATTTTGCAGAAATCCAAAATTCTGACTGCACAGATGCAACGTAGTACCCCGTTTGCATTACCCATTTAATTTTTTTTGGTAATTAAAAATTGGTGGTGTATAAAGTCCCTCTCAGACAAGTATTAGCAGGCAGTGTATGTATGATAAACTAGTTGACGCCCGCAACTTTGTTTACTTTTCGTTTGCATTGCGAATTAATAAAATTCATGTCTTTGTATGCGCCTACACTTCTTGATTAACAACATTCCATCCAAATTACATGTCTCTACGTTCAGCGGTGTTGTTAATCAGTCAGTCAGATCCAAAACATTATGTGTATTATTCTTCTTATCGTGTCACTAGTTCCTTTGAACCAGTGTGGTGAAAGGATTTCAAGTGCGCCTCGAAGAGGCTCCTTTCGTGCACTCGACACATGTTTTCGAACTTTAAGTGTTCTCACGATGTTTTCCTTCACCGTTGCGAGAACGTAGGATGCATACGCATGACTGCCACCGGGATTCGAACCCGCGACCATCAGATCGCAAGGTAAGGGCCTCATCCACTCGGCCACAACGTCCTCTGTGTATTATTAATGATTGATTTATTTTTCAGTAAATTTAAGCGTGGTAGAAGAAAACGAAGAGAAATCCTCGCGAACTCTGCTAAATGCCACCATGTGAGTATGATAGATGAACTGTATTTACCCTTCTTAAAACTTGACATCTATAAAAGAAATGCTTATATAACTGCGATAAAAGTCTATAATAAACTACCAAACTCATTTAAAGATATACCCCTACCAATGTTTAAACGAAAGCTGGTAAAATGGCTAGCTGAAAACTGTTTCTATAACTTAAAGGAATTTATGAATCAAACTGAAAAATTAAATATAATATTTACAGAGGTTAGCAAAAATGTAGGCAGATTGATGTTCTAGTGTATAATACACTAGCACATCAATCTGCCTACTTTTTTTTCAATAATTGTGTTGTTTAATATTATTATAGTTAAGTAGTATTATTATAGTTAAAATTTAAATTCACTTTGACATTTAAATACCATTTAATAGTATTATATTCATTCACTGTAACTCCCACACCATAAATGGTAGAACATAAGGCACTTATATTCTTTCAAAGTTCAAAGTTAATTTATTGCATGAAATATGTGTTTTTACAGATCTTAAATATTTACATTGGTATCAATATATTCTGCCGTCTCGGGCGTGCAATGTTGTTTTTACAAACAAAAAGTATACCTATTATATATGTACAACAACACTATAACATTTATCTTAAAAGACAAAATCTAAAAAATACAAAATTAAATAAAAATTAATAATATATACCTATCTTGAGTTTAAATTAAATTATAGTGTTTTTATGAAGTTTTTGTCAATTTTAAATTCATTTAACGTGTAGTAACATTTGGTGAATAATACCTCTCTCAGCTTTCTGTGGAACAGCGAACAAGGCAGCTCTCTTATTGACTTTGGCAATTGATTATATATAGACGAAGCTGTGCAGAATATGCTTTTATGCATTAATGCTGTGTTAGCTTTCTTCGTTATGACTTTGTGCTGGTCTCGTCTATTGCGAACTACGACATACTATATATCTTTAACAACATACTATGTATACTATGTTCTGGCGAATAAAAATCTTTGAGTCTTGAATCTTGAATTTTGGATCGGTCATTAATAATTTCAAGAGACTTCAGATTAGTTCAGATAATCAACGTATTACAAAAACAAGCTAAATAAGTAATTTCGTTACTTGTATGACGTCATTTTTTCAGTTATTTTGATATCAATATCAAAGTACTGAACCGAATCGATTTTCATGAAATTTCTATGGGACCAAAACCCTGCTGTGCCCTGACAGGGCCAATGTACTTGCCATACCTAATTTGTGATCTTAGTTAAGACATATCACCATTATATACATTGTTGCAATAAAGATTATGATTATGATTATGAAAAATGTAAAAAAAAATTCAAATCTGTTTATGAAATGTAAAGTTTTGAGGCAAAACACATTAAAATTATGAAGGTTTTACAAAACATATAGTAGAAGAAGTAAAGTCACAGGGAAGCAAAATACGCAATTTTAGGAAATAACATAAGTAGGTATATAAAATTATCCATTATTTTCAGTGCGATAAAGAGTTTAAATCCAAAACGGAGTGCAAAGAACATGTGGCTACGGAACATCCCAACAAGAACAAAGCTGAACGCGTGGTCTGCGAAGTTTGTGGTGCTGTGCTATCCGTGAGTAGAGTGCCTAAAGTAGGTCGTTTATAGCCTACTTAAAAAGACGAAAGTTACTGATTTATCACAGTGTCATAAAATATGTTAAATGTTAAATTATTCATGCGTTATATTTTTTGAACTCGGACACATTTATTTTTCGAATTTAACGCATGCTCGAAAGAGGGCTGAACCCTTGTATTAGACTTTCGCGATTATCATAGATAGTTTGAGATTGACTTTTATTTGTATTTAATTATTTTACTTTAATTAACACGGCAGCAGCCAATTACATTAATTAAAGAGCGGATTACAATAAATAACATTTGATTAAAAAAATAAATTGATTTTTATAGTTCTTCACGTAAATACATAAATACAGTTCATAAATTAATTATAATATCAGGCAATATTAATAACATCAAATCACAAAATTCAAAATCTTAATAAAACTATGTAGTAAAACTCTGCAGTAAAACATCATTGGTAGAAATAAAACGCCCTCCACGCGTCAAGGCTTTTGGGTGCCAAAATATATCGTGTGTTAAGGGTAATCCTTAAATCCGAATTCCATACAAAATGTTTCGGACAAATACTCAAAAAGTACGCCGTATTATAGTAATTTCTTCACACTATTCGTTACGACCATGTTTTTCGATTTCGTCAACAAAAAAAGTGTAAGTTTTCATACTTTAATTTAGATTTTATACGTGTTTTTAAGTTCGTATGGTTAATTTTAAAACACGTTTAAAATCTAAATTAAAGTATGAAACCTTTCACTTTTTTCGTTGTCGAAATCAAAAAACATGGACGAAACGAATAGTGTGTAGAAATAACTATAATACGGCGTACTTTTTGAGTATTTGTCCGAAACATTTTGTATGGAATTCGGATTTGAGGATTCCCCTTAAAGTTCTCTTTTTTTCCCTTGTTAACCGTACCAATTTTGTTAACAGTCTGCGTACATAGACATCCATATGAACCGACACACTCGCAAGAAGGTGTACCCGTGTCAGACTTGCGGCAAGGAGTTCCTGTGTGCCACCAGCCACAACACGCACCAACTGGTGAGGGAACACACCGACACAAACCACACTACGTGCATAAACACAATCACCGATTGGTGAGGGAACACGCAAATACACATCACACTACATACATAGACACAATCATCAACTAGTGAGGAAACACACCGACACACATCACATTACATAAATACACACAATCATCACCTGGTCAGGTAACACACCGACACACACCACACTACATACATAGACACAATCACCGACTGGTGAGGAAACACACCGATACACACCACATCAAATACATAGACACAATCACAAGATTGTAACACGCAGGTCAGATTACACACCGATAAACACACACATCTCTAAGAGTTGCATTTTATACCAGTTTTGGTGTTGATAAACATCAGACAATATTGCCATGCTACGCAGGTCTTATCCGCGTAAAAAACTCAATACGCTTTTAATTTCTACGGGATTGAATAACAAGCATCCATCCAAACTTTCACGTTTTTTCACTAGTGTGATAAAAGTGTAATGAGAATGTGATATTTCAGACTCACAGCGGTGAGAAGCCCTTCCCGTGTCCGTCGTGTCCAAAGCGCTTCGGCCTTAAAGGACACATGGACATACACTACAAGAGGATACACCTTAAAGAGCCCTATCCGAAAAGGTACAGTATACCTTTTAATTCACTTCACGGACTGAATTTTTTAGTGAAATACCACTTTTTGGCGACTTTTTTAAGTGATCAAAGATTTTGATGGTTACCCACACTGTCACAAGTCACACTGTTACGTGTTGGGAATTTTTCCCAACGAGTATCACTGTTACACTTCGGGATTTTTTTTCCTAACGATTAACTCACTTTGACTCTGGGAAGAAACTAACTACGGTATACGTAGTATCGTATGTTTATGGATTTATGTATTAAATTAATGTTTATCTGTGGTGGTATTTGATTATGATTGTGTTATTTTCGGTTGTGAATGGACCTAGCAGAGTTTTCGTTTTTTTTTTTGAGCGTTTTAAGCTTTGGTATGTCTGTTCACAGCGAATTGTTCAATTAAGATAATCTGATTTGATTGGGACAGGGACGGGGGAGGTAATACAATTTCCATATTAAAAAAAAAGCTATTTATAGACACTATTTACTTAGATTTGTGCATCAATTTGATAATCCAAAATATATTCTATTGAATCTCTTATGGATCACCATAAGAGATTTCACTATTTTATTCAATAGATTTTACATTTACATCAATAAGGGGAATCCTCAAATCCGAATTCCATACAAAATGTTTCGGACAAATACTCAAAAAGTACGCCGTATTATTGTAATTTCTTCACACTATTCGTTTCGTCTATGTTTTCCGATTGTGTCAACAAAAATAAGTAAGGTTTCATACATTAATTTAGATTTTATACGTGTTTTAAAATTAACCCTACTAACTTAAAAACACCTTTTAAAATTATTATTAATTAATTAATTACCTTTCACTTTTTTTGTTGAAGATATAAAAAACATGGACGAAACGAAAAGTGTGAAGAAATTACTATATTACGTCGTACTTTTTGAGTATTTGTCTGAAACATTTTGTATGGAATTCGGATTCGAGGATTAGCCTTAACAAATTGATGTAAATGTATAGATGTACTAAAGTATTTTGCGATATCAAGTCGAGTGTCTACTATTCAAGTACTTATCAAAAGCTTTTAAAAGTTTGTGTCACCGAGACACCTTTTAAAAGGTACGTTTGTCTGTTTCCATGTTACCCCCCCTACCCCTACCGTTAGCGGGCCGACCCTGTGTCCCGTGTGCAGTAAGCCTTTTCCGTCCAAGGCGAATATGGACGTCCACTACAGAAGGGTGCATTTGAAGGAGCCTTACCCTAAAAGGTCAGTTTATATATCCATTAATTTTCTCATTGTGGGGAATACTCGCGAAAATACTATGTGAATTTAAGGCGTCCCCTAGACCTATAATAACATTGCACAATACATTTTATTGTACAAGAAGATTGAAAGGAGCTTTGAATCCAAAATATCAATTGTATTGCGAAATATTACGAAAATAATACTCCCATTTCCATATCTTTTGGATTTTCTTTATCCGCCATTTTTGCGCGCGCGTGCACTTCTCTTAAAGACGAAACACAGGCTTAAAAAATATTGCCCAACACTATGCAATGGAAAAATATGGTGCAATAAAAAATAAACTTTCGTTCAATCATTGTGCAATCTTCAATATAAACCCTTATACGGTCAAGGATATTTCACAATTCGACAAATTGCGCAATATAATTGATCGTCTAGGGGACGCCAAAGTCCCGTGTACCACTGTTCTGGTCATGGGTAGGTGTGATCTCTTACCATCAGGAGAGCGCCTAGCTCGTCTCTTCCCATGCTTACATAAATAAATAACCCTTGGCAGTCGGGTAAAAATTTACAAACTATATTGGGTTGATATACAGGGTGTTATATTGACACCTGTAAGTTTTACTAAAATCATGTTTGATGTTTTTCTTCACTGTTTATGTCGGGTTCGTCGATGTGGTAGCAAAATCATGTTCCATATTCACCATCACCGTTTTTGACCTTGTTGGTTTTTCGATGTTTTTCCTCATCGTTTTTGACGTGTATTTGGTGCATTAAAAAGTTCACGCATGGGAATAGAACTCTAGACATTCGGAGAACGTGGATCCCACTGGGCTACCACGGCTTTTAAAAAAAGGTACGTTTTTTTGATATTTTATTTTTGAATTTTATCGGCTTCATGGCAACTGGTAGCCCAGTGGGAGGGGGACGGGAGAAAAATAATAATTAATATTCCTGCTTTTTTGGAGTGATATGAAAAAAAATACATAATATCAAAAAACAAGAAATTCCCTAAATATCGAGTAAAAATAACTTGTAATACTGTTTAAAAACAAAAAGTGTGATACATAATAATTGCTTTCGGGATTTGAACCCGCAACAAACACTGTTTCTGGCCATAAAACCAGTTTTTGGAAAAAAATGTTATGAAAAAACAACATTTCACTTGTCATACTAAAAAAAGCAGGAATAAGAACATAAAAAACAAGTTTTTCGTTTATAAAGATTGTTTTTTCCATGCCCCCGACCCAGTGGGCCCAAGCCGTGTCCGGTTTGCGCGAAAAATTTCCCGTCGCGTGCGCACATGAACGAGCACTACCGGAGGGTGCATCTCAAGGAGCCCTACCCTAAGAGGTACGTAGCCAGTACTTATAGGTTATAGACGGTAAAATTTTAATCACCATAAAAAAAAATACGCGTAGTCAGTTGCCGTTACTGAACACAAAAAAACATGAAAAATTAAGTCGAATTTTTGTCAAAATTAATTTGATTAAAATTGGATAACTGTTACCGTTAGTCGTATTCCTACGGATTTGCGTCAGGCGGTACCTTTAATAGATAATAATTTAAGTTTTATTCATCGTTTGGCAAACCCGGGTACCTAGCTCGAGCCAGCTCGCAAAACCTCGGCTCGGGCGCCGCACTCACTCCGCTGTCACTCCGCCATTTTGTTGAAATCCAAAATTCTGACTGCACAGATGCAACGTAGTACCCTGTCTGCATTGCCTATTTTTTTTTTGGTAATTAAAAATTGGTGGTGTATAGGTACGAAAACCCGACTTGTAAGTTAGTTACAGGCGAGGCTGAAAAATAGCGTGGCTGAGTCCTCGACCTATTCACATCGCGACCTTGCTTTAAAACATTTTTGTACTAAGTTAGCATGTGTAATTGAATATATGCCTTTTTATTTTATTTATTTTTTTATTTTATCACACGTACCGAGTACTCTGCCGAGACAGTAAAATGTTACTCGGCCGAGACAGTGAAAGCTTATTGCCTAGATCACACGTACCGAGTATTCGGTAGGTATAATATAAACATAGCGCCGAGTGCTCGGCTGAGCGTGTGATGTAAGCTTTCACTGTCTCGGCCGAGTAACATTTTACTGTCTCGGCCGTGTACTTTGTACGTGTGATCTAGGCATTACATCACTCGCTCAGCCGAGCACTCGTCGCTATGTTTATACGTACCGTATTTTTTTTTAATGTTTGTTACCTTAGAACTTATTCATATTAAGTAATAACAACCGATTTGGAAAATTCTATTAATTTATATAGGTCCTTCAGATTGGTCCTATAAACCTTTCTTTAAAATTGGTTCAGTTCTTAAATTGCAGTTTTTGCAAAAAAATATGTCATCCAAGTAAATGCAAATGCGTATTTTGCTTTCCCGTGACTTTTTATTGGTGTTTATGGTCACTATAACACTGAGAACAGTCTCAATTTAATTCGGTTGTTGTATTTTTTTAAGTTAAAAATCATTGTTATCTTTGAGTAACATTATTTCTCTTTCTTTCCAGAACATACAACAGAAAGAAAAACAACCAACGTCAACCTGATGAAGTGCCATTGTCTAACCTCTTCCAACAGAAGATGATGCATCACCTCAACCAGTGAACATCATCACCAACATCCCGACCGGTGTTTATCATCACCGTAATCTCAACTAGTGTTTATCATCACCACCATCTCAACTGGTGTTTATCATCACCGTCATCTTATCAACCGGTATTCCTCATCATACCATTCGGTGTTGTTTATCACCATCATAATATAAACCGGTGTTTATCATCACTATTATGAGCATCTCAATCAGTGGTTATTATCATCGGCCTACCTGACTTATCTTGTCTTCTTCGTCTTGTTATTAGTTTAAAATAAAAAAAAATGTCAGTAAAAGATCAAATCTGCCTACGACCAGATGTAGCACTGGTATATTTGCGATTGTCCACTTTGCGATACTTTGATGGTCAGTCTTGAAATCGTAGCACGGTAATGCTTGCACGTTACTGATTTGCGGCAGAATATAATATCACTATATTATAGAAATGTGTATTTATATTAAAATAAATATTATTGTATTGTAGTTTTCGGAAGGCTATATTTATAATTTTTAAGTATAGAAAAATAGTTTGCTTTTATAAAGTAAGTAGAAAATAGCATATTATAACTAGCACAAGAAATATCATTGGAAAAAGTGCATTGACACTTCGTAGGGTTCCCAAACAACAATGTCACTCGTTAAGGAATCCACCGGTAGAAGGCATTTTCCAGCAAGTTTGTTGGGCACTTTGCGCAAGAAAACTACGAATAGTATAATAATAAGAATATTTTATTGTAAAAAACTGTGTACATATAGATCTGAAATTATGAGATATTTAGACACAATCATCATCAGTTATATTCTTTATTTTTGTAATGTTGAACATAATTTACGATTTTTGCAGCGCGACTGATTTTCGAATAAATTTGTTTATCAATCATATCTATAAAAAAACAATTGAAAATGAATCGAATATGTGTTAAAATGTATGGCATATAATTTTGCTCTCATCTAAAAAAAAATGTTTTATGATAAACTAATGCAAACATAGCTAATTCTTATCAGGCATATAGTTTTCTAATTAATCGAAAAGCAACGTTTGTATTTGGGCTTAGGTGTTCATATCTTCTTATAGTAAGAGAGCCCACGAACAAAAGTTTTGTCCCATAGCAATACGCATCAAATCGATAGATTCGGTTATCCTGAGCTCGAAAATATTCATATCAGAAATTTTCCGTGTAGCTTAACCTGGCTGAATTTCCAAAAATGTCTAAAATTATTAACTAACTGTATTTTAGCAATCTGTGATTTTTGGACTGTAAGTTCGAAGTTAGCTGTAAGATACCGAAAACACGTTTTTCCGAAGCGTAGCACAACAACGGAAGATCACTTAAAAAAATTAGAAATGAGACAAAAAAAATATCATAGCAATCCTTCTGAAAACCTTTTAAGAGTCAAGGGCTAGTTGATGCGAAAACATTTTTTTTCAGGTGCCTCCATTCTTTTCGTTTTTTTTTGGAGTATAGGCAACATCGAATATACCTATGACACCATGGTTTTGGTCGTGGGCTCTCGTATTATTAAGACATCAAAAAATAGTTTTTTGACTCAGTATTCTAAATTTTACATTACGCAAAATATTAGTGTTATAGATCTGTTATAATCCTAATATTAACCTGTAAATAAATAATTTTAGGTATGTTTTATATGTGTAGAATAAAAACAGTACGTACAAGAATAATAAACTACGTGATTTTACACACACAAACTTAATATTAGTTGTTTACGTATTTCGTAAATTAACTTATTTACAAATTCGTCTACGGTTTAGGTAACAAATGTTATGTGATTAGTGTATAGTTAAATAAATCATGAAATTACCGAACTACCTACCTGTTTTATTTTCATTATTAATTAGGTATCTAATCTTAAAAAAAAAACTGAAGTCTACCTAATAAGTAGGTATCTAAAATACTTACCAACATAGTAGATTATGCACTAAGGGGATAAAGCAGTGTCTTATGTCGCGGGTGGCATATTGAACCCTGAGCTAACGAGGGACTCAAGTTATGTAGAGTCCTGAGTGACGCGAGGGGTTCAAGCTACCCAAGACGAAGACAGGCTTTATCCCAGAGGAGCATACTCTACTTTTCACACCTTCTGCGAGGCAATAAACAGCCAGGGCTCTAGCAGCTATGCTAGATTCTCGAAGCCACCGTCTTTTGTTTCACAATGTTTGAGGTCGCACCTTTTTTCTACGACACCGTGGCTTAGTTGGTAGTGATCCTGCCTACGAAGCTTGGTGTTCCGGGTTCGATCCCCGGCCGGGGCAAATATTTGTGACGAACACAAATGTTTGTTCTCGGGTCTTGGATGTTGTAATATCTTGTATGTGTCCATGCCACCTGCGACACAGGGAATCCTAGTGCAGGGGTGTGAGTGTGTGAATGTTTTATTATTCTTTTTTTTTTTTAGTTTTACTTAAATGGTAGCTAGTTCGATTTTCAAACAAACCTTTACAATGTCATAAGGCCGTCCTTTTACTAAGAGTTTTCCATGAGTTTCCACACGAATTTGACGTTCCAAATTCAAATCACATTACTAGGTACCCTGGGGAGTTTCATAAAACTTTACCTCCCTTGGTAGGTAATGCTTTGCTTTACCTTGATGATAGCATAATATGTAATTAGACATTGTCGAGCAGGTGGTGTAAAAATAAATTATATTATATTTAGCTCTATAGCAGTTCTTCACTGGCCTTTGGAAAGATTTTATATTTTTGTCATGAATAAGCATAATATTTTACCAAAGAACACCTGAATTGGCTGCATCCTGCAGGGGACTCCTCTCAACTGTAAAACGGTAAGAACTTATGTAAAACTAATGTAAAAAAGTAATAAATTATGCAGGGTTGTGTGAAGCAAGCGACCGTACCTAACTACGTAGAAAAGAGCTAAATGACCAGTGACTTGCAAGTCGCAGATTACGAGCTCCGCACACGGAGCAACTTTAGTTGCCGCAACTGTTAACTTTAACACAAGTTTTTGCCAGTTGAAAAAAACAAAGCTTTACAAAAATACTAGTACAAACTGACTTGAATTATATTGTTGTTCTGAAAACACCATTGAAAAGTCACGGGAAAGCAAATTAAGCAATTTCGTTTTGTTCACGACATGTTTTTTTTTATTTATTTTCGTTTAAAAACTAAACTACTGGGCCGATGTTGATTAAACTATGGAACAAATCTTAAAGTCCTATCCTTTCAAACAAAAAGTTTTTTTTTTAAATCGGTTGATAAATAATAATAAAAACAAAAACGTTTCTTTTCAGACAACATAGATCCATAGATCCAAAAAAAGTTTAAAAAGTTGCCGTTTACGGGTGCCGCAATGTTTTCTATGAAAATCGTTTTATCAGATAGTTGCGAGTTACCTGTTACGGCAGTTAGTTGCTCTGTGTGGTAAGTCCCTTTCATGAGACTGGACAGTCATGGCATCCTCGCGTGAAAGAACCGCTCTGACTGAATACATCCGTCGTACTAAAGACTATATTCTGTTCATAATAAATGCTTTGATAGATAAGGGCTTTTAGCCCCTTTCTGAATGAATGAATGATTTAGGCGTTGTCCTAATAGAACGCGATCACGCGATCGTCGCGCGAGCAAGCGATGCGACCGTCCAGCGAATCCGCGATCAAACGTACTAACGTCAAATAGGCGTCCCGATAGGCTATCGCACGATCGCGCGACGGGACGCGATGCCAATTGGAACGCCTATTTGACGTTAGTACGTTTGATCGCGTGATCACGCAATCGACGTTCGCGCGAACTTGCGATGGTCGCGTCATCGCGTTCTATTAGGACACTGCCTTATTTGTCTCAAGTATGGTTAGTTAGGTAAATGTATTTAAAATAGAGTCAGAAACATCACTGAAGAATATATTATAAGTAAGTATAATATAAGTATATAGGTACCTACAAATTTGGTAGGTATGGCTTACCTATGTTGCTCATAACCTTGATCCATGTGTCTTAAAATTTAAGTTTAGTGAATTACAATGTCATGTCCAGGTAAATAATTACATCATAAAAATAATGAAAAATGGCTAGAGTTTGTACCTACTTATCGAGCCTCCAGAATAATTTCTAAAGAAGCGAGAGATGGGATTTCGTCGGAGAGCTATAAGTAAGGTAGTGAACTTTTTTTCCATATCTAGATAAACTACTTTCATCTATTACCTACGTGAGTAAAGCCGCCGGCAGAGGCTACATCAAGCTGAGTCACTGCAGTCCGCATTGGGAGCGGCTGTCTGAACCTGCATTAAATCGACAGGTGAACGGCAGAACCTTTAATGTGGCTCGGCTCTGACGTCACTTCGCTCGAAGACCTAGACGTTATAATCAATAGATGTAAGTCCGGTTTCAGACTAGCGTATTTTTGTCGCGCGTTTATCTACAGGCGGATTGGTAGGTAGGTACCTACCTACTAACCTACTCGCGTAACTTCAACCGCGTGTCGCTTGTTATCATCATCAACCTAAGTAGGTATAGCAATCCCCTGCTGGACGTAGGTTTCTCCCAAGGCTCGCCACTGAGCCTGATCTTCGGCTCTTTTCATCCATTTTCTGCCAGATAAATTACTCACTTACCTTTATTTAACAGAAATCAGTTATTTCTGGATTCCCCAGTTCCCGTCTTTTTTCCCCCTTAGAAAAAGTGGGACTTGAAAAAAAACTAAGTAGGTACCTACCACTGGAAATTTTCTTTATTATCTAAGTAGGTATTTTATTTGATTCTAGTTTCCTCTAGAGGGGATAAGGTTACTGCAAATTTAATTAGAATTAAATCCACTGTTAGTACTAAACACGTCTAATTTATTCAAACCAAACCACTACAAATACAAGCTTCAGAATAAACAGATACATAATTTAAGCCTTAGTACCTCCCTGCCTATCACCCACTTACCATAAAGCGGGAACGTGCGAAAGAAACGCAGGGGTGAATTCAGGGAAAACGTTCTTGATTATAATGCAAAAACAGATAAAAGTACTTTTAGCAAAGCTCAAAAGAATATTCGGTAAAAACAAGGAAAAACGTGCTAATGGGGTTTTCTACTTATTTAAAAAATGTGGTCAAAATAGGTTGGTTAAAAGAAAAAGAGATGAATTTAGGGCAGTGTCCTAATAGAACGCGATGACGCGACCATCGCAAGTTCGCGCGAACGTCGATCGCGCGATCACGCGATCAAACGTACTAACGTCAAATAGATAATTATCATCGCGTCGCGGCTCGCATTCGCGCGACTGCCAATCGGGACGCCTATTTGGCGTTAGTACGTTTGATCGCGGATTCGCGCGACGGCCGCATCGCTTGCTCGCGCGACGATCGCGTGATCGCGTTCTGTTAGGACAACGCCTAAGGCGTGAGGTAAAAAGTCCAGTCGCTCAATTTGAGCAATGGTATGATAATCAAGGTTTTCCAAAAATATACAACAACCGACTTCAATCGGACTGCTCTAGTAACCGTAGGCACCACTGAAAAGTCACAGGAAAGCAAAATACGCAATTTTGTTCAACTTCAACGAGTTTTTTTCAGTTATTTTGATTTCAAAACCAAAGTACAGAATTGATTTTCATGAAATTTCTATGGGATCAATCCTTTCAAAAAAAAAATATTATTGAAATCGGTTTATAAACAACAAAGTTCTGAGGTAACAAACATTACAAAAAAACATTCAACCGAATTAATAACCTTCTCCTTTTTTGGAGTCGGTTGTAGATAAATAGTTTGAAGATGTCTGTAATAACGTAGATACCTCTTAATAAACTTTCTTTTGATTTATTTACTTCATTTTCTGAGGTTGGTACGGTCTATCATAATCGCAATACACCATAATTATATATTTTTGATAATGCCGTGTACAGTTAATTTTAAACTTTATGATGAAAATCATACTTGTCATATCAAGCAATTTAGGAAAGATTAATAAATTATGTAAATCGATTAGGAAAATGTGAATGTGATCATCGACTTTTGACGCTGATTGTACTATCTAACGGGCAACTTCCTGTTACACACTTCCGTCCAATTTACACGAAAACTTTCACAAATTGTCAGAAAGTGAGTGGAAGGATGTTACACATTAAAATGTTAATTATGAATGGAGCCCCTTACCGCGTAGCTCTGATTGCGTCTCTACGGGTTTGTTTCAGGATTAATTCTGTTTCGAACCGGGCAAATTTCCTGTACATCAGTCTGTAACCAGCAACGGATGTGGCGCCATTACTCTGATCGAAACGCCCTTTAGCCCTTCCCAAGAATTTAAATTAACACGGCAAGGTTGCTCATAATAATTTAGATGAGGTATGAGAAATAAAGTAAGATTTTTGCATAGTTGATTTATTTGTATTTTTTTTTATTATAATGTATCATGTTGCCTTGAGGACGTGGTGGCCGAGTAGATGAGGCCGTTACCTTGCGATCTGATGATCGCGGGTTCGAATCCTTCATCCATTCGAATCTATGTATGCATCCCACGTTCTCGCAACCGTGAGGAAACCAGCATGTCGTAAAACCTAAAGTTCGAAAATTTGTGTCGAGTGCACGAAAGGAGCCTCTTCAAGGCGCGAAATCCTTTCACCACACTGGCTCGAAGGAACTAGTGACACTATAAGAAGAAGATGTTGCCTTACGAAGCCTCAGATGAGGCGGTGAAGGTAGCCACCATAGACAAAAAAGCGGTGCTTTCTATCTTCTGCGGTACCCACCGATTGGTCGAGAGCAGAAAGAGAGCCAGTGACACGGATAATGAATGCCTTGAAGTTTTCAGTAGATCAGATCAGTTGACCTATCTGTATAAGGCTACGCTACGACGTAGCATCGTTAGAAATGCGTAGCACTGTCGTAGCGTTGCTACGATCCCGTAGCACTGTTGGGATTTTTGCGATTTCGTAGCACTGATAGTGATAGCTTCGATTTCATAGTACTGAGTGGCATTTCTAACCAAGAAAAACGCCAGATCCGGACACTGATTTCAGCTAGGAAGAAAGGCATCTATCTATGATTCATATGATTTCTTTGGAACATAAAAGGAGTACATAATTTTTGACCACTGCAAAAGTTACAAAAAAACTGTGTGGCAGCAGTTAGCATTTTTCTAAGGACAAACAGTAGTACCCAATTCCAGAAGGCAAATTTCCATACAAAATGTTGCGGACAAATACTCAAAAAGTATGCCGTATTATATTAATTTCTTCACACTATTCGTTTCGTCTATGTTTTTCGATTGTGTGAACAAAAATTAGTAAGGTTTCATACTTTAATTTAGATTTTATACGTGTTTTTAAATCAGTAGTGTTAATTTTAAAACACGTATAAAATCTAAATAAAACTTAGTAAGGTGCTGGTAAGTGATGTTTTTAAAGCAAATTAAAAACTAAAATACTGTGAAAAATTTAAATAAGGTAGAGTAAGCTTGTTTTATACATATTATTATCTAAATCTATCTTATAAATCTATGGCGACTTTCCTAGCAGGTTTCGACTTTCGAGTGCAGTCGTTTCATTGTGCAAGCTGAGCCATTAAATGCAGAACTGCGCTAATCTTCAGCGTAATAATCGAGGAGGCTATTATTTCAAAGTACGTGGTGCTTCAGGTAGCTTAAACGTGAACGAAGAATGGATGAATATAGACTTACTTCTATTTAAAAGTAATTATGTATGGTTTAGTTATATACCACCAATGTTGAATTACCAAAAAAAATTTAATGAGCAATGCAGACAGGGTACTACGTTACATCTCAGTCAGAATTTTGGATTTCTACAAAATGGCAGAGTGACAACGGCGCGAGTGCGGCGCCCGAGCCGAGCTTTTGCGAGCTGGCTCGAGCTAGGTACCCGGGTTTGCCAGACGATGAATAAAACTTAAATTATTATCAATTAAAGGTACCGCCTGACGCAAATCCATAGGAAAACGACTAACGGTAACAGTTATCCAATTTTAATCAAATTAATTTTGACAAAAATTCGACTTAATTTTTCAAGTTTTTTGCCGTATATGTGTTCAGTAACGGCAACTGACTATGCGTATTTTTTTTTTTATGGTGATTAAAATTTGACCGTATATAATGTTCATATTCAAGTCAAATTCAATATGAGATAATCATAAACATTTGTATTTAATAATATTGCAGCCAGTAAGTACCTATCCTCGGCACGCTGCCATCGGGTATCGAGTTGGAGAAGTGAGCTACCTATATCGTTCGCAACAGTCAATTCTGCGTCATCCTTGTGTCTACATACAAGTCCAGCAGGTACTTCGTTAGATCAAGGAGCCTGAAGTTTTATTTAGAACAGGTCGATTTACAATAGTAATAAATTGAATACCAAATATTATAAAATTAAATATATGGTTTTTGTATGGAAGACCGAGTACTGGATTAATATATGAAGATATGTGTAACAGCCGAAAGGTATTTAAAGCTAAACTCAGATGGTGCCAAAACAACCAAGAACAGATTAAAATGGATATTATTGCTAGTAATAAAAAAGATAAAAACTTCTCTAAGTTTTGGAAAAATATTAAAAAATTAGACTCAAAATCTAGTCTACCTGCGAGTGTTGATGCGGTCTCTGACCCTAAACAAATAGCAGGATTGTTTAGTGAACATTTGAGTGTGAAGTCATCCTTAGGGAATTCAGGTGTGCAGCGGACGCCAGATGATAGGTCCAGTCATTGTTCCGATACTGCCCTGACCCGAATTACAGCTAGTGAAGTTAGAAAAGTCATCCAAACTATGAGTACGGGTAAGTCACCGGGACATGATGGTCTTAGCATAGAGCACCTGCGGCACGCTGGGGTTCACCTGCTCGGGTTTCTGGCTATGTTTTATTCTCTGTGTATCAGTCACGCGTACTTGCCTCCAGACTGTATGAAAACCATTGTCGTACCAATAGTCAAAAACAGAACTGGTGATATTTCAGATAAAAATAACTATAGGCCAATATCGTTAGCGACTATCATAGCAAAAGTTTTAGACCGGCTTCTGGATAAACACCTAGATCTACACTTACATCTCCACGATGGGCAGTTCGGGTTCAGGCCCGGACTGTCCACCGAGAGTGCAATACTCAGCCTCAAGCACACAGTTAGGTACTATGTGGATAGAAAGACGCCGGTTTATGCTTGCTTCCTTGACTTGTCAAAAGCTTTTGACACCGTATGCTATGACGTACTGTGGAAGAAGCTCCGAGACACTTCACTGCCGAGGGAGCTATGTTCTGTTTTTGAGTATTGGTATGCGCATCAAACTAACTTTGTTAAGTGGGCCGGCACCCTCTCTGACGCTTACGGGTTGGAGTGTGGTGTCCGGCAGGGGGGGGGGGGGGTAACTTCCCCAAAGCTGTTTAACTTGTACGTTGACAACCTGATAGATGGCCTCAGCAGCATGCCAGTCGGATGCTCTATTGACGGAGTTAGTGTTAATAATAAATAATAATGTAATCTCAGCTATGCTGATGACATGGTGTTGCTGGCGCTATCTATCGGAGCTCTTAGAAGTCTTCTAGAATATTGTGAAGCCTATGCTGAAAGTCATGGCTTTAAATATAATGTAAAAAAAAGTGAATTCATGTTATTCTGGCCAGGCGGCAAAAATCCCGATTCTGTGCCTCCGATTACTTTGAATGGAAATGCAATTAATCAAGTAAAAAAGTTCAGATACTTAGGCCATTTAGTGTTGGACAATCTTAGAGATGAAGAAGTTATAGAGAGGGAGCGAAGAGCATTGACGGTGAGAGCTAATATGCTGGTCCGCAGGTTTGCTCGTTGCTCAGAGGAGGTAAAAATAACTCTATTCAAATCTTTTTGTCAAACATTCTACACGAGCAGCCTGTGGTTCACATATACTCAAAAATCTGTCAATGCTCTTCGCGTCCAATACAACAATGCATTCAGGATGTTGTTGGGGCTGCCGCGGTTCTGCAGCGCGTCCGGCATGTTCGCCGAGGCGCGCACAGACGGGTTCGCCGCCTGCATGAGGAAAAAGGCAGCCTCACTGCTGACCAGAGTCTGCGGGAGCACCAACAGCATCCTGCGCATGATAGCGGACAAGTTTGATGGTCCGCTATACAGACAGTGTATTTCTGTACTAATAAGTAATAAGTAACTCCACCATAAATAATAATGTAATTAACTAACATAGTTTCTAAGATTTAATTATAAGGCGATTAACCCAATTATGGATCTGTACTGTACCTACATTACTGTGTTATCTGAAAAATAAAATATAATTGAATTGAATTGAATTGAATAATTATATTATAGGTATAGACACACACGGTGAACAATTTATATTAAATAATAAAGTATAATAGATATACTACTCCTTCTCTTTTTAAATTGTTTGCCTATAATTTGCTGTTTTTTTGTATTTCTTAGTTAATATGCTATGTATAAGACCTTTTTGAAATAAAACATTTTTATCTCTTATCTTTACCTTAATTCGTTCTAAAACAGTCATCACAATGATGTTGTGAACTTGTGACAGTCAAAACACTCACAACATCACTGATTTTCGCCCGTAATAAAAAAGTTATTTTAGCGTATGCCTATACAGGGCGTCCCACGGCTATGCCACATGGAGGGAAAGTACCTTGAATATTGTAGATGGAACATTTTACTGAAAGAAGACATTATTTGAATTAAAAAAAACAATTCAAACTGCATTCATAGATTTTAAAATAATTACATGGTTGAACCGGGATTCGAACCCGTTACACGAGAAAAATAATCACCCTGTAGCTTTATCATACCGATCGAAAGGCTTCATCATAAGGATATTTGTTCCATCTACAATGTTTAAGGTACTTTCCCTCCATGTGGCATAGCCGTGGGACGCCCTGTATAGACTATATTCATTTCCGAGTTACGGAATTGCGCAGAGTTCCATGGGGTTTAGTCAGGAGTCCCTCTCCGACTTCCCCCAGGGGTAATACCCATGAGGATTCCCCATATAAAAAAGGTGCAAAGAATTTGTTCGTTTTGTTCATAATTGTGTGGTCATTTCACGGCATTGCGTGTCGGCGCGGTTTATGTTGGTGTATAAATAATATACCTTTGTGCCTTCAATTGTACAAAAGCACAGGAAAAGCGAGAATTTGTAAATCATATTTAAATTTAGTACAGTTAGGGAAAAAAGCTCACTGCTAGATTTAGGTTTCCCAAAAAATTAAAACTTGGACTTTTCTTTAATGATATTTGGAGGATATGTTCAAAAATGCTAAAAACGTACTAAAATCCTAAATACCTACTTTATTAACAAACTTTATCAACAATTATGATTAATTTATTATTATGATTACGAATAATTTGAATTTATTGGCACTAACTATTTGAGCGATTTTTTTTATTATCCTAGTTTTCTGCTGAATCTACCTACTAAGCGTGTATTTAAATACGTTTGAGTGATTTTTCTCTAACTTTTAATAATTATTTAGGTATAAGGCAGTGTCCTAATAGAACGCAATGACGCGACCATCGCAAGTTCGCGCGAACTTCGATCGCGCGATCACGCGATCAAACGTACTAACGTCAAATCGTCAATCGGGACGCCTATTTGACGTTAGTAAGTTTGATCACGTGATCGCGCGACGGTCGCATCGCTTGCTCGCGCGACGATCGCGTGATCGCGTTCTATTAGGACAATGCCTAACGATTTGGTATATAATACTATTATGATAAAAATAATATTAATTCACAACGCAAACGCAACACGAAAGTTGCGGGCTATGCAGTAGGTATATGAAACATAAATTAAAACAATATATGTATAATTAGAACGACAAACACAGAAACCACCTTTGACTACTTTTTCTGCTGACTGTACCAACCATCGTGCGTGTGTAGATTGTGCTATGATATGGCTACCACTTACAATTTCGAAATAGCGTTGTTTTTCAGCAATTCAGATATTTTGTAACCCAATACCATTAAAAATAATTGCATTAATGATTCATTCAATCACGTAGTAATACCTACCTATTTTTTTTGTTCCGAATTTTTTAAGACGAGTTAGCGCTCTACACCTATAATGACTAAATTAATAATACGCACGACTTTCATTAAACACGTATAAAATCTAAATTAAAGTATGAAAACTTACTAATTTTTGTTCACACAATCAGAAATCATAGACGAAACGAATAGTGTGAAGAAATTAGTATAATACGGCGTACTTTTTGAGTATTTGTTCGAAATACTTTGTATGGAAATTTGCCTTGAGGATTACCCTTATATCCTACCTAACCTACTGATAGGTACCAAGTACCTACCTACTAAAATATATTATTTACTAAGTGAATTAATCAAAATACTACTACTGACTGACAGACAACACACAGGCCGAACCGCTGGACGTAGGTACTTGAAATTTCCAGGGTGAAATTACGAGCATAGGTACTTAGATATAAATTTTGTTTATTTGCAACGCAAAATATTTTTTATTTTATATATTTAAAATAAAGTTGCGGTTGTCACCCAGTTAAATATAAAAATAAAAACTACATACTTACTGCTTTATCTGGGAAGCCATTTTGGGTGCAAAGTATAATATCTTACGTTTAAGTTAAACCTAGTAAGTTACTAAGTAATAACCAAGTATGTATTGTTTGTCTCCGGCTCAGGTATTTAGTCTAAGGATTCCTTGCATTGTTTTGTTACGAAATTCGGCTCTACGTATTACGAACTTCGAGAATCTAGCTAAAGATGTTAATGCAAGGCGTACCCCTCTGTTGGCCATATAACCTTCTTGGCCATTCACGTTAAATAAAACTATAAGCTATATTTGATAACTGTGTGCATATTTTAAGATGGTGTGCGAGATTATTATAGTGTGCGTTTACATTAATAAGATTTTGTTAGGCACGTGTGCAATGCGTGTTTACCTCGTCGCCCGTAAAAAATGGCAGAAATTTATGTCTGCACGTTTGACGTCTCCTTTTGCTAGATTTACGAAGATTACGAATTACTTTGAAGATTACGCCTCCTTACATAAATACTACTTGAATTCCTTCTTCATTTTCTTTGATCAATATACAGTTTTACTATTGGACTGCCACGCCGGTGTCGCGGGTTCGATTCCCGCTTCAGGACAAGCAACTTGTGTGATGAACACCGGTGTTTGTCCTGAGTCTGGGTGTTTCCTATGTATTCTATGTATGTATTTATAAAAAAGTTATGGCATCGTGTGAAATATCCAAAATATTTAGGTATTCAGGTGGTCTAACTCTTTTATTTCCTCTTGCCGGCTCTGCAAGTTTTCTTGCAAAAAACTTAGAGATAAATTGGCCAAGCCCTCGTGCGCATTTTGAAAACCCTCGGAAAGCGATTGTCTGTAGGTATTTAGATAAAGTTTCCTTGTAAATAAAAGGCTTAATCCTGACTGACTGTGAGACAACGCTCGGGCCGGACAAAACTCCGAGACTTGAAAACTGAAGGATGTGTTCGTCACGAGCTAGAAGCGTTGCGAACATAAAATATGATTTGAGTTTTCTCTCAGTCACTCAGTACTAAGCCTTTTAAATAAATAATACAAAATAATAAAATAAATATTATGGACATTACACACAATGCCATCTAGGTAATACCTACATAGAAAACACTCATGCCGACTTACACCAAACTATCAAAGTTCCTAAGCAATTACTAAGCCTGAAGGCAACCCGACAATCTCGAAACTGGTTGTAGTGGGAAAGGTTGAAGGTAAAAAACCACGCGGCCGATCACCTAGCCGCTGGTCCGACCAGGTCAAGACACTGACGGGACTCCCTGTCTCTGCCGCCCTGAGACGTGCAGAAGACAGACAAGCATGGAAGCAGCTTGTCAATCGAGCCACTCAAGTCTTTCAAGACGGGCACGACCTTAAGTAATGAAGAACACGAAGAGTGTACATCGGTGATATGTTATTTGTGCGATGAACATCGCTGAGTCTGATGCCGACTTGCACCAAACTTTCAAAGTTCCTAAGCAATTACTTTACTCGCTTGGCAGTTCTTAACAGTCAGGATCTGGACTCAGCGATGTTCATCGCACAAATAACATATCACCGATGTAAACTCTCGTCTTCTTCGTGTTCTTCATTACTGAAGGTCGTGCCCGTCTTGAAAGACTTGAGTAGCTCGATTGACAAGCTGCTTCCATGCTTGCCTGTCTTCTGCACGTCTCAGGGCGGCAGAGACAGGGAGTCCCGTCAGTGTCTTGACCTGGTCGGACCAGCGGCTAGGTGATCGGCCGCGTGGTCTTTTGCCTTCAACCTTTCCCACTACAACCAGTTTTTCGAAATTGTCGGGTTGCCTTCAGGCTATATGGCCAAAGTAACTAAGGACACGTTGATAGCAAACGGTTGACAACCTGGTCTTAATGGCTAGTTGTTCCAGTATCGACTTGTTCGTTCTTTTAGCAGTCCATGGGATGCGCAACATTCTCCTCCAGCACCATATTTCGAACGCATCTATCTTTTTCCTGTCAAAAGCTCGGATAGTCCAGGATTCACTATACACACGATATACACTATATTCATGTGATTTCCATTTCATTTATTCAAATAACTGAATGACTGAAATGCTTTTACTTTTTGAGTATTTTCATTTCAAATCATATTTCCCCATCTGCGACTTCAGAGGGGAAAACTTGGAGAGAAACCATCCAAGTACGAACCGTAGACACTCTCGTTTATCGTGAGTAGGCCTGGATGAGAAGTAAAATTACTGGGCGTTGGAGATTGAGCTAAAAATTCACCTAAATATTTACAAAGCAGTGTTGGCCGAATGGGAAGTGCCTCGACTTTCGTTCCGAAGGTCGTGACTTCGAACCCGGCGAAAGAAAACATCGTGAGGAAAGTGGCATGTCATAGAACCTAAAAGTTCGAAAACATGTGTCAAGTGCACGAAAGGACTTCGAGGCGCACTTGAAATCCTTTCACCATACTGGTTTGAAAGAACTAATTAAAAGACAAGAAGGAGAAGACCTAAATATAAGTCCAAAACTCACCGAAAAGGTGTAATATGCTAAACCTATGGTGCAAAAATCTCCGTTCGATACCCTGTCATATAATTTCGGCTCCTATCTCCCAACTGGGTTTTCAAATCCTGCATAAGTTATCAAAGTCAGGCGTCGACTGAACAAATATTTGATGGAGAACGCTTCATTTTATACATAGACCAGGAGTATGAGAATAAAATAGTATGCTGTGTCGGAAAACCGGATGTTACGTGTGGACACAGGCTTACGTCACAAGTTTTTATATCCGACAAATTATAAAAAAGAAGAGTTGTTTGCAATTCGATCCATATTCTTTTATTAGTTTAATTTGTATCTTAGTAGTTAATTTTAATTGCCACTTGCACCAAAGTCGAAAAATCTAATACTTTGATAGGATTTTTTTAATATAAGTACTGCCTAAAACTTTACTTAGATCAATTTTCATTGCACCAAACAGAACACGCTATGTAACTCCTAAATCTGTTGATTTTTAAATAGGTGAATGAAAGAACGAATTTTATGTTGTCTTGTCTATGGTTTTTGAATACTTGATATAACTTTGTCACAATATAAGTAAACAAAACTAGATAGCAAAAAATAATTTTATGATATTTTCCGGGATTTGTGTGTTTAGCGATGTTAAATGTTTTTCTCCATTATAAACTAAGACAAGCAGTCAAACAATCATACAAAAAGGGCTCAGATATTTTGGGAAACGAGACGGTGAGACCGAATCAACGTAAAACAGTCGGCGAAATTCTCTGAAGAAAATAAATTATAATGAGTTCCTACAACAAGAAAACGCAAGAATATTGTGTAAAAAACGTTTGAAGATTCAAGAACCAAAAAGCTGTGAAGAATATAATGCCAGGATCTTAATTCTAGCGGTTTTGTAATGACTATACGTAACCGGTGTTTGTTTATAAAATTATATATTTTTGGCTTATCAATGTGTTTTATACGGTTATTAAGAAGGGCTATGTCTAGCTAGATCATCTAGGAATTCTAGATAATCGTATTTTAATTTCATATGGGTAGGTAAGTAGATACAGTGCTGCCAGTATAAGAGCTTAAAATGTACCTACAAAAAACTGCTCTAAAAGGTACGTTATTTGACTGAAAGTTACTTAATTTAATTATAATAGGAGTTAAAAGATACGTAAATCTAACTTTTGTAGTACGTACTGGCATTGCTGGTTTAGAGCAGTACTGATATAGTAGGTATGCTCAATAAGAGTGAAAGAGATAGATATGTATTCTGACAGAAATGACATGACGGCTCATTGGGATAGGGAATTTCTAAGTGCTATGAGGTCGAGCAATGGGCTCCCAAAGTTAAGAAATTCTTTAGGCGTTAGATGAATAATTATAGTTGGTGCAATGAATTTGGATCGTAAAGATCTCCCTAGCGAGTAAAATGATTGTTTAGGATTTTTTTAAGGTTGTTGCAAGTAGCCATTAATCTTTCAAGGTCCCACTGCTGGGTATCCTGCAGGGGACGCCTGCTTTGAAATAAAGGTAATATGACCTACCGTATTGTTTTGAGATTTTCAGACAAAATTTCTTACGTTCGTTTTCATTCGGGTTTTGAGAAAATCGAAAAAGGGACCTATACCTACACTCAAATATGGGAAGAATGAAATATGGGAAGGAGCAGGAGATAAAGAGAGGTTTGAAATACTGTATTTATACTGTGTAAAAATATTATTCCTACTCCTAAATTCGATCCATCTCCTGGTCTATCCCATATTTCAAAGTTTGAGTGTGCAGAGGCCGCTTCACCGATTTTCTCAAATCACGTAATTGTGCCTGAAATCCTTTCAAAACGGTACGTTTTTTACCTATTAACAGCAAATAGGTCACACATTCTCCATAATTGGCATTATATTATAGTAGGTACTTAATCTACCTACTAAGTCCTAATATGAAGAAGAATCAAATTTAGTCATAAAAAATACTATGCATTTAATAATCATAACAGACCAAAATTTACGAAAGACTTAACGGAAATGTTTTTCCTTGAAATTAAATGAAATGAAATGAAATCGTTTATTGCATGAAGTATGCATACAGTTCTTAAATTATAATATTTGGTTTCACATACTCCACCGTGTGACGGCGTGCAAAATTTATCATGCATTATATATATATCTAATTTAACAATCTGATTTAAACCTACCTTTACCTTTATCTTTCTGAAAGGTTAATACTTTCTTTGTAGATTTGGAATATCCCTTTTTTGCAAACAGGTATTAATATTTATATTGTCATTTCAGTAGCCCGTGGAAAACCCTCATAAATCTAGAAAACAAACTGTCCGGTTCTCAGCCCGTACGCGGATTCATATATCTCAATGAAGGAATACATCATAGATGAATAACGATGTTCCTATAGATCAATATGGACCGTATCAAACCAAAAGGGAATCGTAAGACAGGACCAAAAAAATTCAGACATCCTGTCAATAAAAATGAAATATCTCCATTTTCAAATAATGCTTGTTACTTTTTACTATGTTGTTTTATTAACAATGAAAAAGCCTAGTAGTTTTAACATTATACTATTTATCTAGCCCTGTTAATTCTCTTTTTCGAAAATTTGCATCGGACCAAAATGTACTAGAAATTAGCCAAAGTGGCTCCCTTTTACTGGGCATTTTTCAAAGCAAATTCAAATAATGTCTTCTTTCAAGGCATTCTAAGCTTTTTAAGGCATTCGAGAGTTACCTATTCGACAATTCAAGGCAAAGCTTTATGCATGGCTGGCTGAAAAATGTTTTTATAAAATAAGTGACTTTTTAGATTATAATTTTGACATACAATATAATTAAATCAGATTGTTAAATTAGATATATATATATAATGCATGATAATTTTTGCACGCCGTCACACGGTGGAGTATGTGAAACCAAATATTATAATTTAAGAACTGTATACCATACTTCATGCAATAAACGATTTCATTTCATTTCAGTAAAATGTTCCATCTACAATATTCAAGGTACTTTCCCTCCATGTGGCATATCCGTGGGACGCCCGACGTGTATATTAGATGTTTTCACTACACTACAAAAAAGTACTTATAATGTTGCCACTGGCCAGCTTCTTCAGACAGGTGGTCACACATGGTCTTGATCATAATTCTTTTAGGTTCGTTAAACTCTCCAGTGTCTCCATAGGAATTAGCAATATTAAGATATGTCCTAGCTACTTTATCCGTTGGGTTTTCTTCTATGTATAATCTGAAATAAAATAAAAATAAAATTGTTTATTGGTTTCTTAAATATGGATCGGGTACATTGTAATGGATATCATGGCAGTCTTATCTTAAATTTAAGATGTACCTACTGGAGCTCTGTACCCTACACTAGGTCTCCTCAAGAGACCTAGTGTAATAGTGTGTAGTGTTGTAGGGTAACAGTGACTCGGTTCGGACTCTACATTAAAATAAGTACTAGATCTCCTACAATAATCAAGGTTTTACACAAACATACAACAACCGACTTCAATCGGACTGTTCTAGTGACCGTAGGCACCACTGGCCAGTCACAGGGAAGCATAATTCGTAATTTTGTTCACTTCAACGACTTTTTTTTTCAGTTATTTTGATTTAAAACCTAAACTACTGATCCGATTTTGATAAAATTTCTATGGAACCAATCTGAAAGTAGGTATATTTTTTCAAACCAAAAGTATTTTTTCAGACGGTTATTAAACAACAAAGTTTGAGGTAATAAACATAAAAAAAAACAAAATAAACCATTCAACCGAATTGATAACCTCCTCCTTTTTCGAAGTCGGTTGAAAAAGTAGATTTAAAAACCCATTTACACATGACTGCCACCTGGATTCGAACTCGCGACCATCGCATATCAAGATAATATATGCGATAGCTGGTGCGCACCATAAATGTCGATGCAACCCGCTTGGTATACATCGTAATGCAAGACAATATAGGTTGATACGTACCCGAAGAAGTTTTTCAAGTATCCAAAATATCCCAAATCACAGGAACAAAATCCAGATAGTTCTTCGCTTCCATCGTCCATCGTTGATTTTTTGTTTCCGAGACTAAAGCAGGCGTGGCATTTGTGCCGATCAGCAATTCTAATCATTGGCGTTGGATCTTTAAACTTCAAGAAGTACAGTTTTCTGATCAAAGTGCTGGTCATCACCGGCATTTGTTTTTTTATAGAAAGGAAATCCTCCTCTTCATCTGTTATAAATTCTTTCTCAAAGGCCACTTCCCTTTTAACTTCGGTCATGATGGATTCAATGTCGTGAGTAGCAGCGAGCTTGTCAATCTTATCGCATAGGGCTTGTATAAACCAGGTGCCCTTATCTGTGTCTCTGAAATATACAATAAATAAGACCTACTATTAAGGCCTAATCCTCAAATCCGAATTCCATACAAAATGTTTCGGACAAATACTCAAAATGTACGCCGTATTATAGTAATTTCTTGACACTATTTGTTTTGTCCATGTTTTTTGATTTCGTCAACAAAACAAGTGAAAGGTTTCATACTTTAATTTAGATTTTATACGTGTTTTTAAGTTAGTAGGGTTAATTTTAAAACACGTATAAAATCGTAATTAAGGTATGAAAACTTCAACTTTTTTTGTTGACGAAATCAAAAAAACATGGAGCGAGGTGCGAAGAAATTACTATAATACGGCGTACTTTAATATTTGTCCGAAACATTTTGTATGGAATTCGGATTTGAGGATTCCCCTTAAGGCGAATGTTGGTTAAGGTGGATGAAAAGATGGATATCAGTTCCTCATTCACGCCAAGTTTTGGCTCAACCCATTGAGCTGAAATTTGGTATATTTGATAAACTGGAAAAATACTTAGGCTACTAATTTAGAGCGATATAGCGTGGTCGAAGCGGCGTGCTACAGCTTTTATTAAATAATAAGATAAAGCCTAAAGATCCAGCTGCAGGATTACTACGTTTATCATGCTAAAAATCTATTTTTTATATAGGTAAATTTATTAAGAATAGGAGAATATACACCGCAATTTTTTTATCACCAGATAAAAAATACGCATAATAAGTTGCCGTTACTGAACATAGATATAACAAAAAAAAGCTTGAAAAAAATTAGTTGAGTTTTTGTCAAAATAAATTTGATAAAAATTAGATAACTGTTAACGTAAAGCTTCTTACTCACATACGGTTTTGCTCGATCGAGCTATCATGTCGAGTAAAAACCATGGCATGAACTTTCGTCCACACATTCAGCATTATCTATCGAGTGACGCGCATTGTACCTACAGTATTCACCGAATCGTTCGAGCCTTAACTCCATCGAGCCGGCTCGATGCGAGCCTTCGAGCTTTAAGTTTTGCGGTCCACACGTTAATATTTACTCGTTTTGGAGTAAAACTATCGAGTAAAACCGTATGTGAGTACGGAGCTTTAGTCGTTTACCTCTGGATTTGCGTCAGGCGGTGGTACCCATCATTGATAATAATTTAAGTTTCATTCATCGTTTGGCAAACCCGGGTACCTAGCTGGCTCGCAGCTCGCTGCAGCTCGGCTCGGGCGCCGCACTCGCGCCACTATCACTCCGTCATTTTTCTGACTGCACAGCCACAACGCAGTACCCCATTTATTTATTTTTTGGTAATTAAAATTTTGTGGTGTACTTATATGTTTCTAAAAAATGTGTGTGGCCGCTAGTATTACCTCTCTAGGGAGGTAATGTTGTATGAAACTCTCAAGGGTTATAATGTGATTTGAATTAGGAACGTAAATTAGTGTGGAAACTCGTGGAAAACTCTAAGTAATAGAACGCCCGTATGGCATTGTAAAAAGGTTTGATCGAAAATCGAACTAACCACCGTAGGCAGCAAAAAGGCGCGACTTCAAAGATTGTGAAACAAAAGACGGTGTTCGCTGCTGGAGGCTTTACATTGCCTCGCAGAAGGTGTGAAAAGTAGAGTATGCTCCTCTGGGATAAAGCTTGTCTTCGTCTTGGGTAGCTTAAACCCTTCGCGTCACTCAGGACTCTACAGGTTAACTCCCTCACTTCGCTCAGGAGTTAACTGAGTCCCTCGTTAGCTCAGGGTTCAATATGCCATCCGCGACAAAAGACACTGTTAAATCTTATCCCCCTGCTATAACAAAATCACGGTTGCCTTGTGGGCACTTGGTTGCACCTCTTCGCAGTCACACGTAACCAGGTATGATTTTGTTGTACATTAAGGTTGATAGTGATGATGCCTTTACCTGAAAGACGTTCTTCCGATAAAAGAACTGTGGAGTATCAGCATGTCGGCCTCCGCTGGCAGGCTGTAGGGCTCCAGGCTCGCGTCGAACTTCTTATCTGGATTGCTAGCTAAAGTGACCGGAGCACCCGGGGCTGCGATCTCGCCCCGACAGGCCTGTTCATTAAGTAAATGGTGATAACCTAACAACATGGATTTAATATTCAGCTTCTTCTTATCGTGTCACTAGTTCTTTCGAACCAGTGTGGTGAAAGAATTTCAATTACGACTCGAAGAGGCTCCTTTCGTGCACTTGACACATGTTTTCGAACTTTTTAGGTGTGAAATGCCGGTTTCCTCACGGCGTTTTCCTTCACCGTTAAGCACGGGTTTTTAATGGACACATAGATTTTTTGAACAGAAATATCCATCGGTATAATATCGGGTTCGAACCCACGACCTGTGCATCGAAAGTCGAGGCACCTCCCATTCGGCCAACACGGCTTTCCAGCAACTCCTATAGTAGCAAAAGCAATATCAAACCATTGTTTATTATTTTGATAAAATTGAACGCAACTCTAGATAAATATAGATTACAATTATGTAAAAAAAACAGTTATGCAATGGCAGTAAATATTTATAATAAATTACATAATGAATTTAGAGACCTGAAAGACAATGAATTAAAACACATGTTGTATAATTGGCTCTGTGATAGATGCTTTTATTCATTAAATGATTATTTTAATTATAAGTTCCCCTAATATTAAATGACCTACTCAATTAGTTTACTTTATACGAACTTTAATGTTTTATTTTGACGAATTTTAATGTAAGAATACTATTAATTATTAATGAATTATTTTTATTAGCAATATATGTAAAAATTATAAACAATTATTTAGCTCTAATTTTAAGTATTTGCACGACAAAAGTTGATGCAGTGATTCTAATTTAAAGTAAGACCACAATGTACCTGTATTACGAAAATAAAGTTTCATTCATTCATTCATTCATCCGCTGGTAGTAGGTAGGTAAATTGATGACAAAGGCGACTGACGCTCACCTGTATAATAAAGAACCTCGGTTTGGAGACCAACGTAGGTTTTTCGTGGACCTTAAAGCTGTCGATCACGTCTGATTCGTTGAAGGTCTTATCCTTGGCATGCAAGAGACCTCGCGTCGAGCCGTGAGTTAGCATCGCTACGCCGACGCAACCGTAGTTAGTGAAGTTTCTTGTGCTAACTAAAAAAACATAAAAAAGAAGGTATTTAAATAATATAAACTATACTTGCTATACAAAGAGGCAATGCAGCCAGCATCCTCGGCACGCTGCCATCGGCAATCGAGTTGGAGCAGTTGAGTTACCTATAGATCGTTTGCAACAGTGGCCTAATGGTGAGCTCGGTAGATTGTAGCAGTTAGCAGATTTTTAGTTTTTACAGGAATTAAATGAAATTGCGTATTTTGCTTTCCTTTAAATTAAGTACAGTACTTATAAGTACAGTGGGCTCTCTAAAAGACTTTAGACTCAGCTTACGCCTGTGTTTAAGCAACTCCACATACACAAATGCACTAGTTTCTATCAACTATAGCTATTTTATAATATCATTAAATTCGTCAATGTCATTATCGCTCATAGTGGCGCAGCGGTAGGCTGGCTGGAGACAATCTAACCCCAGATGAAGTGAGAGGACTGGGTTCTTACCTAGATCATTAAATAATGATTTGCTACTTTTTAAATTTATTTTTTTATATTATATCTTAGAAGACTTACTTCAACGTTTTCTTAGTTTTACGTTAAATATTATCTATAGATTTGTGAAAATAATAATATTTTTTTATAAAACAAGTTCTTTTATTTACAGCAATTTAAAATACTAATTCATAACTATGATCATCAATAACATACAGTGTTACTAAGCAGGTAGTTGTCGGCGGTGAATAAACATGTTATTATCTTATACTTAGGAGATAACAATTACATCACTCGATTTCCAATTACCTACTTACTTACTACCTAACTGTTTTCAAATTTACTAAATCAAAATATTAATGGGCAAATGTTCTTTTTCTGTTCGCGTAGTGACTTTCCGAGAGCTGTATCTTCAGCGTGTTGACAATAAAGGAACAGTTGAATGGGCCCCATAGGACAATTATTGCAAATTGTCCTATGGGGCGCTCAGAAGCCGGAGTATCTACAAACCCTTTCGGCCATTTACGTTCCAAGCTTCCACTAGGTACTGTTTTCATTCCGACGAACAATTTAGCTGGACCGTAGGTCTCTGTTGAATAATAATAAGTAGGTATAATAAGGAATAATATGTTCAATGAGTTAACAAAAGTAATACAATCATTATTATACGTCAATAAGATACTTCACAGTTACGTTACTTAACGAATATATTTTAATTTGTAGACGTCGAGCAATTTCACTAAATCTCACATTATGAGCTATGTATCATGTAACCAAAAAAATGTATTAGTGTATACTGTGTTGGTGATCAATAAATAAAATAAAATTATTCTCACAAAGAACAATGATTTGTGTTATTGAGCCTCTTCGATGTGCACTTGAAATCCTTTCACCAAACTGATTCGAAAGAACTAGTGACACGATAAGAACATTTGAATTCTCGTTGAAAAGTGCATAATTAAAACATGTAGCAGTTAGCACAACTAAAACACCAATGAGCAATGGCCAAAAAGATACAAAGAATGAAAAAAAAAAATAAGAAGAGGGTAGGATTTCAGTTCAAGCTTCGTCTTTATCAGAGAAAGCGCAAATGATGCTATGCAGTGTTCATTGTATAAAATAAAATATGCAAAAATAATTCCGATGATAGGGGTCCGAAACCACCATCTCATATGCTAAGCTGTAGTCACTTCATGTGATATTACCACTGGGCTATCATGCATTACAATGTTAGGATGAATTAGATAGTTGCACTGATCGCTTTTCTATCGTAATAATTTGAACCAATAGAATAGAATGTTATGAAGCTTTATAACTATACACGCTTACTATTGGGTATTGTGTTGCTGGGTGTAAGGTCAATTAGAGAGCCCACTGTACATAAATAGAGATAAGTAGCGGTTTTTAAGTTTTAAGAATGCATTGTCATCGAGTTAAGATCTACCATGAAAGTTTCAGACGGAGCTAGTCAAGTTTAAGAATCGGGTGGAAACTCGAAACGACAGACAGACAGATAAACAGACAAACAAGAAATGGACTCAATAAAAATGTTGCAGATAATAATAAAATGGTTTAGTCTACACTCATAATACTGGGTAGGTACTAGAGTGTCGTCGGAGCAAAGGTCTATGGCATAGCAATGCTGGTGTTCCGATTGGCCTTGGAGACATAGCTCCACAAATCAGGTTCTCGGAACTGATCAGCTGAGTTACTTTTACTTTAATTTAGATTTTATATATTTTAAAATTAACCCTACTAACTTAAAAACACGTATAAAATCTAAATTAAAGTATGAAACCTTTCACTTTTCTATTGACGAAATCAAAAAACATGGACGAAACTAATAATGTGAAGAAATTACTATAATACGGCGTACTTTTTGAGTATTTGTCCGAAACATTTTGTATGGAATTGGATTTGAGGATTAGCCTTAAGAGCAAAAAACTTAACTTATTTATAAATAAAAAAATATTATCTACTTAGCTTACATTCATTCAATTCAACTAAAATCTCCTTCTTATTTAGATCATTATGCACCATGACATTGAATCCTAATTTTTCAAAGGTGCTTTTCAAGGCCACTACATCCTTCTCTGTACCAATTCGTGGCCTCTGCTTTTTAAAATACTTTTGATTAAATATAATGAGTGCCTTTTTTTCAAATTTTTCCAGCTCATACGTTGCTGCATCTTTTGGTAAAGCTCGAGTATTGATTTTCGGTCTTGAATCATTTTCTTCTACTGATAACTCTGTAACGATACCAGCTTTGTTTATGTACTTTGTATAAGCTTTTTTGTTTGCAGAAGAGTCTTCTTTCTTATGTGGTTCAACAAGGTTATCCATTTCAAGCTAAGAACATGAGCTCTTTTCTAAACAACTTCTATTCCTAAACCACTGCACACTTCATTCATCGATAGTAACTAAAATCTTTGGCACTTTTAATATTGAAAAAACTAATATTGAAAACAAAAATAAAAACTTTCTAGAACCAATGAACACTTCTTGCGTACGTGCACAGATTAGTCAGAGTATTAGGTACGTATGCATACTGCGTACTACGTGTTATAAGTAGTCACTCGATTGCCAAGCCAATACAATAACAGGCAGATCACAGAATATATAAGGCGCACTCAACTTTTTACGTAGGTACTGTTATCGTGCCAAAGTGGGACAAATTCTGATAAGGTTTAGGTTAGGTATAGGTAAGCAGAATGTACATGGACATCATTTTGAATATTCAAAGTCTTTGCATGTTACCGGAAAGTTATGAGAATTGTAGTCTAAATCTTTCGACCGGTGTTACGAGCCGTAATGTACCATTCGTAGCGAGCATGTCACGTTACGCCGAATGCTAAAATCCGTGAAACATGCAGCGAGCGAAGCACTTTAAATGAGCAACGAGTGGCTTGTTGCTCACATATTGGTGCGCGTTTTATTACGAAAATCTTCAATGAAATGAATCAATCAATGCAAAGTTCACATTATTAGGTTAACGGTTTTTCTGTCGCCTGAGAATTTGTGTAAATTGGTGATCGCGCTCGCTTAGCTCGTGCGCAACTGGTCCTTGATTGACCTGTTTCAAAAAGCAAGGAAGTTTTACGTTATCCATTAACCGATTTATTTGCCGAAAAAATATAAGCGACTCTTAATTTAACGGTGACATATACTCTAACTCGCCAATCACTCTCCAGTGAGGACGTACCTTGAGTGTAGTGCTTCACTGCTCACTTGTAGCGGTGCGAGACTTTAGTACTTCGATAACTGTGTGCGAGCGAATAAAGTTGTGTTGTGGTAAATCTATAAATAAACTCGCTCGCCATGTGATATTGATATTAGGACTTCATTTTGCCACTTTATGAATTTGATAAATATATTGATGTGCATTTACTTATAGTTATTGGCGGAACGCGGTTCTCTTCAAAACAGTTTCGTGCCCACTGTGGCAAAAAAAAAATGAGTGAGAGAATAGACAGTATTCAATTGGAAAGAAATACAAGGTCAATAGAAAGTATTAATGAACATTTACCAGACCATAACTTGACTCGTTTAACGCCTATTTCGACAGAATTAAGCACACATAAAGACTTAATACAAGAAAAGACAGAAGAAATCAATAATACCAGTCAAAAGGTTAATTTACGAGCGTTACCCAAGCAAGCGAAGACATACGAACTTGAAAATTTTGAAAAAAATATTCTTTTGATATTTAACCATGAGAATGTAGACGGGTTTCTTCCCAGGCACGGTACGCATAGAGATGTAGAGGCTTTGACTAAAACATTTCAAAATTTTGGTTTTGAAGTTAAAGTACACAAGGATAAAACGAAGACGGAAATATTTCGAATATTAGATCAATGTAAGTATTGAACCAATATTTCTTTAGCCAGCGATGGCAGAGTTTTGCATTTATGTATTTCTTGCATATGTTATCTAAACGGCTTGGTTTTGATAAATGTAATTTTTTTTACATTCATTGTCTATTTAAGTAGTTTACAAAGAGTTATTTGACTATATTCATTAGTAAGTTTGATAGGAAATTAGCGCGATAATTTTTTTTTAATTTTGATTTCCATCATTTACATATAATTCACAATGAAGGCTTTGAAGTTCTTATCATCAAAGTGCGAGGTTTATATCTTCGTATATTTGACATATTTGATTGTGAATGAATGAAAGATTGACAGAATGAACAAATAGAGGCTCAGTAGTAGGTCAAATTAAACTGCGGATGATGATGATGACATCTTGATGATGAAGAGTTTGTTGGTGATGAACATGAACGCTTGTCTATTTATAATAATATTAATTAAAAAAAGAAGTATATACCTAAGTATTATATTTTTTATATTAGTTATCTGGTTCCCATAATACAAGTTTACTTAGTTTGGGGCTAGATGGCGTTATGTTATAATTATTAAGCAAAATGTATATTGCAGTTAATTGTTGTCCCGAATAAATAAAATAAAATAAAAATATTATTATTATTATAAAAAGAAAAAAAACATGATGATGACCATGTAAATATGGTGATGATGATCATGATGATGATGATGTTGATGAACCTTTTCCAGTCGGCGAGCGCAACTTCACGGAGTATGGCTGCGTCGGCGTAGCGGTGCTGACGCACGGCTCCAAGATCGGCCTCCTGTATTCCAAAGATGACCAGTACAGTGAGACCGAGATAGTCGAGTACTTTCAGGTGTACAAAAAGCCCACACTGGTCACCAAGCCTAAGTTCCTTATCATACAGGTACACAATATTTTCACCTGATTTCTAAAAAAAGGTTCTCAACTTCTCAATTCGGCTGTTTTTTAATGTTTGTTATAGTACAATGACACACGGCTTTTTTACACGATACACGCCAGCGACTTCGCCTGTAGAGTGTAAAGTCGCCCAGTGTCAACGGCCTTTTTACAATCTGCTTCCCAAACGCTAACACGCTCACACGCTAGCGTTTAAAAATGCCAACAATCAGCTTGTAAAAAAGCTTGTGTGTTATCGACGCTTTACCTCAGAACTTCGTTAAATTAAATTCGATAGATATTGTAATTAAAATTACCTATTTTCAAATTGGTCCTGTTGAGCTTCATAAAAATCGGCTTAGTAGTTTAGTTTTAAAATCAAATAAATAAGAAAATATGTCAACCAGTTATTTTCAGATTCTTTTTTTAAAAAAAATTACTTGTTTTTTTTTTCTAACAGGCATGTCGAGGGTATACCGTCATCCCAGGAGTGCCGGTCTTCTCCGGAACTTGCAAGGACCTGGATAGCCCTGTGGAGCCCTATGTCATCCCTGTGGAGGCCGACCTGCTGATACTTCACAGCTCGTATATAGGAAGTCCATCCAACAGGTAAAACCTAGTATGGTAACCTAGTAGGTAGGACAAATGGGTTATTAATTGATTGATTCAAGCGTTACTTTGCGGAAATCCATAAATATATGTATATATATAAATATATATAAGTATATAATATATATTTAATACAAAATAGTGTATGTAATATATATATATATATAATATTGTATATAATATGTAAGTAGTGTATGTAATATATATGATCTATATTATACTATATATGATATATACTAAAGTTCTAAACTAGAGTTAAGTTAATTAAAACCTTTGTTTAGAAATTAAGCGAATTTATTACTAAATAAATTTATACTATTTGTTAAATGGGTTATAGACCGAGCGAGCGCGAAGCACGAGCTAAGAGCAAGAGGTCTCCTTTTCAGCTTGGGAAAAAATGCTTTCGTATGTCCCGATGTCTGTCCGGCTGTTGTCCTCTACAGGTCGCATTTCTTAACCGATTCTCGTCAAATTTTGTGAGCAGGGTCATTTGCAAAAAAATATATTATATATTATACAAAAAAAGTATATTTATATATATTTTTTAAGATAAAAACATTTATTTCATAAAGATCTTAGTATAAAGATAACTTCAATTAATATTAATATTAATTGAAGACAATTTTGGTTTCAGACATCCCGATTGCGGATCGTGGTTCATACAATCATTGTGCAACAAAATTAACCAGTTAGCTGCCACGCACGACTTGGAATCCATCATGACTGAGGTTAAACGAGATGTTGCCATCCACGGAGCTGATGAAATATACAACACGGCGACTGGCAGAATGCAAGTTAACAAGCAAATGCCGGTCATGACAACTACATTGCTAAGAAAACTGTATCTAAAGAAGTATAAAGATGTTGCATCTGCGCCTTTATCTATTGTTGAAGGTGGTTTGTGCGATGATTGTGATAGAAAAGACAAGAACCGGAGTGTTGCAGTTTCGGACCAGCAAGTCTCATGTTCGTATGCTTCGCAACACTTCGAATATTTACTGAAAATGTTCAGGTAAAATTGTTTTCTGATCTTGGTTTTTTTTTTGATTTGATGGAACTTTAAGTGTGCTTATGCATACACATTTCTGTTATCTTCTATCTTCTTAACTACATTTATTGGTATTATAATTATTGAACGCCACGATTCGTCGAGTGGCAAGTGTGTAGGACTGCCACGCCGCCGGTGTCGCGGGTTCAATTTCCGCTTCAGGACAAGTAGTGTGATGAAAAAATGTTTGTCTTAATTCTGGGTGTTTCTTTGTATTTACGAAAAAAATGTTTTTTTAAGTTAACTGATGTTCCCATATAGTACAAGCTCTGTTTAGTTTGGGGCTAGATGGCATTGTGTGAAATGTCCAAAATATATAGGTAGTTGTTGTAACATCATATTACGTGGGATCGGCACAACATGTCTTCTTCTTCCATTCGTCTCTATCAGCCGTCATCTCTGTACTCACGCCTGCTTTGTTCATATCCTCTTCCACACAGTCCATCCTTCTTATCTTTGGTCTTCCTCTTCTTGTAAATCCATCTACTTTCATTTCTAACACTCTTCTAGTAACATGGCATTCATCCCTCCGCATCACATATACATACCACGATAACCTGTTACTCTTCAACTTATCTGTCACTGCCGCTACTTTCAGGCTTCCTCTATTATACGCATTTCTGATCTTATCTATTCTAGTCACTCCACACATCCATCTCAGCATTCGCATATATAGTTAAATTTGAATTTATATACAATTTATTGGGTGGTGCCCTACGCTAAAATGTAAAACTATCTTTATTTCAGGCACTATTTGGAAGCAAATCCACATGACGAAGTGGCTAGTTCATTCTACAATGATATCAACAGTCAAAATGAAGATGTACTCAGTAGCGCTGGCGAACAAAACATTATTCGAAACATTACCTATTACTTGAAGTCAAAAGTTAAAGAATGGCCACAATGCAAATATTTATATCATTATGAGTATCAATGCAACAAATCTTAACCTAAAGCGTCGATGAAACACAAGCTTTTTTACAAGCTAATTGGCGTTTTTAAAGGCTATCCACACATATCCGGGTCAGGGCTATCCGTGTTCAGAGTCGTCCGTGTCAGTGTTCCCGGACTAACAACTTTACAAACAAACAGTTGTTATACAAACAACTCGTACAGAAAATATACATACATACACCCATAATGACTACACACTCTTTAATACTTGTTAATATAATATATAAGCATAGCAGTATCATTCACTTATTCATATGATAATATAGATTTAACGTATTACATAATGTAGTTTCTAGTAGTAGGAATAGATAATAAAAGAGATTGTATTTTTATTATAGTATGGGTTGAATGAAGGAGATCTAGTACTTATTTTAATGTAGAGTTCGAACCGAGTCACTGTAACCCTACAATACAGGCTCTTGAGGAGATCTAATGTAGGGTACAGAGCTCCAGTAGGTACATCTAAAATTTAAGATAAGACTGCCACGATATCCATTACAATGTACCCGATCCATATTTAAGAAACCAATAAACAATTTATTTATTTATTTATACTATGACGACCCGGATGCCCCTGACACGGAGCTGTGTGAACGAGTTGACAGTTGAAGTTGTACGTAACCGATTTTTTCCCCGTCCCTGACAGAACACGTCAGGGCCGCGTTCCCGGAAATGTGTGGATAACCCTTTAAACGCTAGCGTGTGAGTGTGTTAGCGTTAATCGATGACACACAAAATGTTCTAAACGCTCAGAAGCGAACTAGCTACCGAATGTGTCATAGGCAAAGATACTCGCTACACGACAATTAACCAACAAGCCATCACGCAAACGATGATACAGTTTTTTACACGCTACACGCCAACACACCAGCGTGTGGCGTGTAAATTAGCCCGGCTTTCTATTTTTTCACAGCTTTTTTACAAGCGGATTGTAAAGAAGCTGATTGTAAAAACGCCGATGACACTGGGTGACTTTACGCTACAAGCGTAAACGCTGGCTTGTAGCGTGTAAAAAAGCCGTGTGTCATCGTACTACAAGCGATTATTATACGCACTTTGATGCATCGGCCTGAAATTCTGAGGTTTAACAAGAAACGCAGATTTAAAATCTAAAAACCACGTTCTTATTCTCTTGCTCTACGTATGTATCGCTTCTTTATAGTAGTTTTTTTTTCGAGGACGTGGTGGCCGAGTGAATGAGGCCCTCACCTTGCGATCTGATGGTCGCGGGTTCGAATCCCGATGGCAGTCATGCGTAAATGGGTTTTATCGGTCGAAAAAATCTATGTATGCATCCCACCTTCTCGCAACGGTGAAGGAAAACATCGTGAGGAAACCGGCATGTCGTAGAACATAAAGTTCGAAAACATGTGTCGAGTGCACGAGAGGAGCCTCTTCGAGGCGCACTTGAAATCCTTTCACCACACTGGTTCGAAGGAACTAGTGACTCGATAAGAAGAAGATAGTAGTTTTTATGATTTTGGAATGCATTGTCATCGAGTTGTGAGCTACCCTGAAAGTTTCATCCGGATAGCTAATCGGAAAGTTTTAGAAATTCGTTGCAACAAATTATATAAATATATTTAGTAATAAATCCGCTTAATTTCTAAACTAAGGTTTTAATTAACTTAACTTTAGTTTATACATAATAATAAAATTGTATATATAAATATAATAGATAGATAGATAGATAATTCTTTATTGTACACATGGAAAATAACAAATACAATTCTTAAAACTAATGAGTGGTACAATTGGCGGCCTTATCGCTGAGAGCGATTTCTTCCAGGCAACCAACAGTAGCAGTTACATATAAATATAATATTATTGTATATAATATAGTAATATATACTAAAGTTCTAAACTAAATTTAAGTTAATTAAAACCTTTGTTTAGAAAATAAGCGGATTTATTACTAAATATATTTATATAATTTGTTGATATTTATGGATTTCCGCAAAGTAACGCCTGAATCAATCAATTATCTTAATTCGTTGCAAGTTTTCACCCGGAACAACAGATAGACAGACAAACAAGAAAACGACGTGGTAAAATTTACGATATTTTTAAAATTTTGTATGGGAGCTGTTTCTAACGGGATTGTTTTTACATGAAAATTTAAAAATTGTCTTGTTAACAATGTTTTCTATAATTAGATTTTTATTAACACAACTAACTATGTATGTACCTACTAATTGAATACTAAAACAAGGAAGTAGAACTTATTATAAATTTGCTAAAATATTTTGAATACTAACTTAGTAAAATTAGTAAGTAGATTTTTTTCATGTTTTACGTTTACTTATGTAAGAACATAAAGAAATTGTATGTCTGATACAGAAAAAACTATTGAATCTGATACTAAATGTTAAGATCTTATTGAAAAAACTCTGCAATAAAAATATATTTTTTTGTAGTTAATTTTTTTTTGTTTAAATAACTAAATATATTTTTTGTGAAATATAAATAAGTATCGATGAATAAAAATCATTAATGTCTTTTGTGAAGTTATTTATCAATAGAATATAAGAATTTCAATTGAATTCAATTGAAATTCTTCCGCCGAACGGTTCGAAAGAATTGGTGACACGATGAGATGAAGCCGAAGAACCCACAACCGTTGGGGTAAACGTGTTCTTGAGTGGAGACGCAGGCGTAGTGTAGGACGACCTTTGGCCAGATGGAGCGATGATCTGAGCACTATAGCTGGCAGGTGGATGGGAAGTGTCGAAAATCGGACACAGTGACAAAAGGAGCCTCTTTGAGGCGCACCTGAAATCCTTTCACCACACTGGTTCGAAAGAACTAGTAGCACGATAAGAAGACGAAGAACGTCATTGCATGTGCAAAATGAAAAGTTCAACAATGAGAAACATCAACTTTCACAATAACAAGAGTAGGAATATAGTTAATCAATTATTTCTTCGTATAATTGGCTCAGTTCTCTATTTCCGTTTCATGTCAGGCACACAAGGACCAAGGACCAAGCCTGGACAATTAAACCTTCTTCAAACTAGACACGAGGGTCCAGGCAACCGAGGACATTCATGGCGGAATAAATTGTCTGAGTAGCTTCATTAGACTATGCATATTCAGCGTATAGTCCGGTTCGGATTGTTCCAGTAAGCATTCAAGTCTAGCGGTTGAATTCAGCGCTGGAATGCTACTGGAATAATTATATTGTATTATTAGCCGAATCTCAAGAAGGCTACAAAATGGCGGACGATTTCGTATAAAAACAGGAGCGCCACTTGAGCATTCACTCGTTGGCGTTCGACTTGTAAACATCTTAGACAACGATACGTATTGTGCATATCGAGCCACTTTTCTTGGTGTTCTTCTATTTTTCATTGTGTTTTCTGATGATATTTGTGTAAAGGTTGATTTGTTTTGTTTACATAATTTTGGCTTTTTAAATTGTGAATTAGAATAAGGTTAGGTTGACCAATGAGTTTGTTTTATCTTTAAATCAATTTTGATTATTACAGTATTTATTTATTTTTGATATCTATATATATATCATCCGTAGCACACAAATTATAAATAACATCAGATTAAATTAAATTAAATTCATGTCAATCATTAAGTTAATCAAGATAACTGAAAAAAAAGTCGTTGAAGTGCATGCTGCATGCAATATACTAAAAAAAATATATTGTGAATGGATTCATTTGGAATATAGAATAAAAAATAATAGAATTGAATGTCATAAATCATAATTATAAAATTATTTCATTAGTAAAAATAAAAATACGTATAGTTTTTCGTAGACTTTCGCGATTATCACACATAGTTATTTGATTATAACGGGTATTTATCGCGCTCACCTCGTATGTTTTTGTGTCCCGACGTTTGGACTGTATTGCAACAGCCTCACCATACCAATCCTGCGTATATAACACACTGCACAAAGTGTGCCCGGCCACGGTTTCTTTCAGATCAGAGATGCTGTTTTCTTCCGAACTATGGCATGGAAACCATCAGTTTGATACGAGCAAACATCTCTGAGGCTGAATTTATGAATAAAACACTTTTTTCACACACGAAATTTCAAAAGTTGTTTAAAGGATGACGCAACGCAACGCAACGTGTGGCTTCGCTCTTAAGCGTCGATGATACACGACTAGTTTACACGTTACAAGCTAGCGAGTTTAAAAGCTAGCGAGTGAGCGAGTTAGCTTTCTGGAAGGTCTGTCAAACAGAGGAGATTGTGAAAAAAACCGATGACACTGGGCGAGTTGTGTGTATAAAAGGCGTGTGTCATCGACGCTTTAGGGTGGAATTAGTTCAAAAAGGTCGGTACTCATGCCCTGACTATTCGTCTCGCATCTAATGGATATGTCGTGTTCTAAACGGTTCCAATTTGTTCGCGTGTCGTACATGACCTGCAATCTAGGTCACATAGGGTACCTATCCCTCTATGCCTTATCTATGTTGGCTCCGAAAGCCCTTATATGCTCTATCTATTTTGGGAAATTGAACAAATGAGAATCGGCTATATCAGCCGAAGAACCGACAACCGTTGGGGTAAACGTGTTCTTGAGTGGAGACCGCGTCTAGGCATGCGTACCTTTGCCTAGATGGAGGGATAATCTGCGCGCTATAACTGGCAGAAGGTGGATCAGAAGAGCCGAACTTTGGGCTCAGTGGCGCGCCTTGGGGTAGACCTACGTCCAGCAATGGACTTCTATAGGTTGATGATGAACAAATTAATCTAAATTCCACAGATCAGATCCTGCTAATATCATAAGTGTGATAATTTGTGATTTGTGAGTGCCAAAACGGCTAAATTCGAATTTAGCAATTTGAATAGATGTAGGTATAGTATGAATAGATGGATAGAATATTCTTTATTCGAACCTTAGAATAAATAAAACTAAGTAATATGAACTAAAATCCGTTTTTTAAAAAAAGATGATTTTCTCAATTCGGTTGTTTTTTTAATTAAATGTTTGTTACCTCACAACTTTGATATTTAAAAACCGATTTGAAAAATTTATTGATTTTCAGAGTGCCTGCATGGACAATGCTAGCCATATAGCTAGTTTAAAACTTTGTAGGTTTTAATTTTTTTTATATAGATTATAAAAAAATATAAACGGGCCTCGCCTTTCTTATAAATAAACAAAATGTACGTTGTATATTTCATAATAACCCAAAAATACCATGCGTGACTTCGAAGTAGCGTCATAAAGGGAATTGATACGTCCTATTTTTAATATCAAATCAAATCAAATCAATTTATTTATCTAATGATTAGGTAATACAAATTATACACTAATTAATAGTACATTTAGCGCTATTGGTTGTACACATGTAGGATACCATTACAGTAGGTAGGTGACAATAGGTACTTCTTACTACGTTATGTAGAAAATGAGCTCTACCAACGTAGTTATCTTAGCTTACTACGCCGTAGCTGAGCGCTACGCTATCTTCGTTTCCATAGTCAATGAGTTTTTATAATCATACTTATAATAATTATTCATTACCTACATGCTTAGGAAATATTATAAGCATATTATAGTAAGTAAGTATGTCTAATAACCAACAAATTATATAAATATATTTAGTAATAAATCCGCTTAATTTCTAAACAAAGGTTTTAATTAACTTAACTTTAGTTCAACTAAACCAAAGAGTCAAAGAACAGAAAACCAAAGTTTAAAGATACGACACGTGTTTCGCCTCTACACGATGCATCATTTTTTTTTTTTGTTGTGTGTTGTTGTTGTGTTGTTGAGTTGTGGACTCGCCGAAGTCCGAAACGAGAGTGAATAAAAAACGTTGCCCGGCCCAACAAACACACAAAAATCAAAACAACGGGTATAAATACGGGCCGGGCAACGTTGTTTATTCACTCTCGTTTCGGACTTCGGCGAGTCCACACCTCCTGATGATGCCTCGTGTAGAGGCAAAACACGTGTCGTATCTTTAAACTTTGAAATTAAGCGGATTTATTACTAAATATATTTATATAATTTGTTGATATTAATGGATTTCCGCAAAGTAACGCCTGAATCAATCAATTATGTCTAATAACATTTGAATAACGGATGGAGATGTCTGACATACTTCAAACATCATGGTTTAGGTACATAATCAAGGTTTTACAAAAACATAGACAACCGACTTCAATTGGACTGTTTTAGTGGCCGTTAACACCACTGAATAGTCACAGGGAAGCAAAATACGCTATTTCGTTTACTTCGATGATATATTTTTTCAGTTATTTGTATATAAAAAACTAAACTGCTGAATTGATTTTGATGTAATTGGTTTGGAACCAATCTGAAAGTACCTATATCCTCTCAAACAAAAAATCTCAAATAAACAACAAAATTCAAAGGTTACATTAAACATTAAAAAAACACAACCGAATTGATAACTTCCTCTTTTTTGAAGTCGGTTGAAAAGACGGTGTTTGCTTCTGAAGCCCTGGCTTTTTATTATATCGCAGAAGGTGTAAAAAGTAGAGTATGCCCCTCTGGGATGCCTGTTTTCGTCTTGGGCAGCTTCAACCCTTCGCTTCACTGGGGACTCTACATCACTCCCTCACTTCGCTCGACGACATGCTATTGCGCTAAAAACGTACCTTTTTATTGACGTGTAAAATCTTTCCTCTCGCTCTCTGTCAATTTGTTTTGGGAGTAATTTCGTGAAAATGGGACGGAAGTTTGTAACAGGAAGTTGGTTGTTAGATCCTTAGAAAAATAAAGAAAATATAAAATATAAAAGAATAATTACAATTTAAATGTTTCTTATAACAAAAATTAGATGTCAGTTGTAAAACATATTATGCGACTAATATAAGGGTTGCTCGTTTTTTTTTAAATTTATACCTATACTAATCCATATTGGTATATTTCGAAAAGAAAAAAATGATATATCGGCCATTTCTAACCCCATTCTAGGGTTAAAATAAGCTGAGAAACCAAAGAACACTGAACCTTATTTGTATTACTTTTGAAACCCTATACAACCCACAGAAGCTTTATAAATAAAGAACACGTCACGATTCTGTAAAAAACACTTAATTAATTAACTGATTTATATTCATAAACCATCGCCATTATGTTTAGAAAGGGCTAATTTATTTTTGTGAGCGTTGTGACTGGTCAGTTTTTGAAATATTACGGGCATAGATGAATAACGGTGTTTCTATAGAACACTAAGATGGACAGTATCAAAGCAAAACGGAAATGGATTACAGGACAGAAAATTTTCAGACACCTTCCCTCCCTGTCAATAAAAATGAAATATCTAATGAAAATGAAATATTTTCAATTTTTTTTGTTATTTTTTACGACTTTTGTAGTTTTGTTAACAATGTAAAATCCTAGTGGTAGTTTTAACATAATAATATATTATCTATATATATATAATCTAGCCCCGTTAATACTCTTTTTTGAAACTTTGCCTCGGACCACTGTACTAGAAGTTAGCCAATTTACATTCTTTTTTGGCGCATTTTCATACAGTGTGGTTCTATGCTTTAATACTTCTGTGATTACGGGTTAATTACGTAAGGAACCGTAGCAATATTTATAAACTCCAATCTTGTAGTTATAAATATTAAATTAAGAACCTAGAGAGTAAAGAGGTTTACAAATAAAATCTCATTGCATATACTTAGGAACTCATATACAAAAAATAAAAAAAATACAAAAAGTTCAAATAATTTATTGTCGAATTCCATTATCCAACCTTTTTTGTACTTTTTACTTGTCTTAATTAAAACTATTTGGCTTAGCTGAAAGCCATTCTAAATAATTTTGTTTTTCATAAATTATCGCTGGCCAGTTATTTAATAAAAGGAACAACGTAAAGAAAGTTATTAAACCTCTATGCACAGACTATACCTACTCTTAAATCTTTTTATTAAAAATGGCGGGAGATGATCCAACGTACAACAACCAATGCGGCGATGAAGCAACATAAAAAAAGTATTATTTGGCATTCTGCCATGCTTTGATACCACGTACAGTCAGCTGCATAGACATGTATACACTCCCAAGCTTTCACATTTATATTATACACGTAATCTTGAAAATACATTCTCCATCTGACAATAATTCTGACAAGTAAGATGACTACATTAATTTGAAATTCGAAAATGCTTGCGAGCACTTTTCTTTGCAATATAAAAGACCTAATATTAATGTTAAAGCTTATACTAGTGTATCCATGTCTGTGCAGCTGACTGTACCTTCGAGAACCTAGCAACCACGTACAGTAAAATTCAGAGCTAGCTTTTTTGTTATGGATTTCGTACTCATTCTCTCTATTTCACGACAATAAATATCATTGAATTAATCTCAGTAGAGTTATCGCCAATAAATCACAAAGGAAGATCACAAAGAAAATCAATTGTGACGGGGTGTGAAACACGGCACGAACATAACATCATATTTTCATAATATCTATTATTGTAAATGCGAAGAGTATATATTTATTTCAATAGAAACACATCTTAGGTCTAAAATTTTTACATACATAGCTGGTTGCTGATATCTATATATATTTAACCCAGCGGGGTCGGTTTTGTTATACACTCCGAACTAGTTTGGACAACTGTATCTCGGAGCGTATAACTAGCCGCCTCGCAAGGTGTGCTGTTTTTACAGATTTGTGCACTTCAGTGTGTGTACTGTAGCAGGTATTAGTACTGTGCCTAAGTTATGAGTATGTGTGTTTGTTGTGCAATGTTTATATTATTTTACAGAGTAGTCATAGGTATAGGTATGACCTTAAGTACCTATATATAAGAATATGTTCTTCTTCAGCCCTACGACTACGAGTGGATGAATGTAAATTTAAAATGTAATTTTGACTGGGGAAAAACATCAATAGATGTTTCCCCAGTCAAACCTATTTTTCAACCGACTTCAAAAAGGTAGAGGTTATCAATTCGGTTGAATGTTTTTTTAATGTTTGTTACCTCTTAACTTTGTTGTTTATGAACCGGTCTTAAAAAATCTTTTTTGTTTGAGAGGCTATACTTTCAGATTGGTCTCATACAAATTTCATAAAATCGATTCAGAGGTTTAGTTTTTATATCCAAATAACTGAAAAAAATATGTCGTCAAAGTAAACGAAATTGCGTATTTTGCTTCCCTGTGACTTTTCAGTGGTGTTTACGGTAACTAAAATAGTTCAATTGAAGTCGGTTGTCAATGTTTTTCTAGCATTAAACCTATCTCGTGGTTCTAATGCATGATAGGTTAATCACATTTCTTATGAACTAGCAATTTACTTAAACTACTTTACTAATTTTCAATCGAGTTTAAAAAATTAGGAGGTAATCAATTAAATGACGACACGATTGGTCGTGTGGCAAGTGCATTGGACTGCTACGCTGAGTGTCGCGGGTTCGGGTTCCTTATTTATTTATTTTTATGATCACGATTTTTTTTCGTGTCAGCCCTTCGAGAATCTAGCTAAAAGAGACGTTAGGAGTTTTGGCGGGAACATGAAAAATGGCGCATTGGCGGCATTAAATTAATTGACAAACTTGTATATCTTTGAGTGTTTAAGTGTAAAAACGGTGGTTATTTATCCATTAAGTGCTCGTGAACGTGTATGAGTGTTGGTGAATAGTGTAATGCTGTAAAACGTGACTTTTCGTGTTGCCTCCAAAACTCCATAGAAGCCTCTAGTAAAGTCGCAACCACCACTACTTTACAGGGGCATGACTTGACTTATCGACTCTGACTGATGACAAGATAATCTCTCCAATTACTTGACACTGGCTATATACCTTTAATGTGGAGCCAAAACCGAAGAACTTCGGTTCTTAGAAAGAAAAAAAAAAAGAGACGTTATACGTCAAAATCTGCAAAAAATCTGCAATTTTTGACGGGGGACAAGGTAAACACGCATTGCACACGTGCCTAACAAAATCATATTCATGTAAACGCACACTATAATAATCTCGCACACCATCTTAAAATATGCACACAGTTATCAAATATAGCTTATAGTTTTATTTAACGTGAATGGCCAAGATGGTCACAAATACATATACAAACCATTTATTTATAACTAAATAGTTACACGTCAACATTAATTGAAGGTATAGGTGGAAGGTGCATCACGTACAGTGTCAGATAGATAGTTAGATAGTAACTCTTTATTTTACACCCCGAGGAAATATACATTATAAAAGGAAACAAATAAAAAAAAAAAAAAATAATAGAGGCTACAATGGGCGGCCTTATAAAAGCGATTTCTTCCAGGCAACCTTTGGATGGAGAGGAGTGATAGTAGTTGGCGTTTGGCGGGTGAGTCGTAATAAAAATATGTATGATACATACATACAAATATTTACACAGATACACATATACCTACATACTATTTATTATAATATATAATATGTATATTATATACCCTAATTATTAAAAAAAACGTTTATGACAGCAATTTCAACTTCTTTAAATAGAAGTTCTTTACAGAGTGCTTAAACACAGGCAGCGACCGTATTGTTCGCAAAGATACTGGTAGTTCATTCCACAGTGTCAGGTAGTCTATTGTACACTGATGGCCCTATTATATAAACGGATCTTTCAGATTTAGTGAGTCTGTGTGCGGGCGTCACTAGTTGGTCTTTATTTTATTGCTTATATGGCCGGCAGAGGGGTTCGCCTTGCCTTAACCTCTCCTTTTGCTGGATTCTCGAAGTGTCAGCCGGATGTTATTTTTATGCCTATTACCTACTAGAAATAACAAAAGAAGCGATCAGTTTATTTTTGTTGTTGAAGTTTGTTTGGTTCACAAATCGAAGAAGCTGTGTGATGTGTGTAAATGTTGAATAGTGTAGATACTTACCTACTTCTGTTTATTAATTTAAAAAAACCTTGAGTTTTAGTTATGTTAAAATGTAGTTGACCGCACGAATGAAATTAAAATAAAAAGAAAAGAATGATTATTACTACTTATTATTATTTACACATGTATAGTTATTTGTACACCAAGGGTCTAAAGCAAGCCATTTTATACAAGACTTTTATGGCGTATGTTCTAATCGAGTATAAAGTAATAACATAAAATACCTCATAATACCCTGATATTCGGGTAGATGAAGGACCGAAGTGTGTAATTTAAAAAAAGTTCTGAGTTTCCGGCATGATACCTATTACAAACTGAACCTGTTTGAACAGATTTCATAAGCTTTATTTTATTACTTTTTTGCCCTAGGGCCTACAATCCAGTTTACTTTACGAGCATAAAAGTGAAAAATAATTTACTTGTCTATGATACGTAATACGGTCAGTTTGTATAGTCACTATAAGTGTGTATATCTTAGTACTCTGTACTATCTGGGGGCCCGGCAGGGCCCCCACCAAGTCGAGCAATAAAGTGGCACGGCCATACTATCCTTTTCTCGAAGCAGTTCAGGCCATTTTCGACCACCTATAGCTTCGTTGTGGATAAAACTAGAAGCCTGAATTTTCAGTACCCAAGCAGGGATTGTATAAACACGGTATATTTGAAATTTCATTCAATTTAAACCAGTAGTTTAAGAATTATAACTATTCAAAATTCTTAATTTTGTCACTGACTGACTGACTGACTGACTGACCGATCAACAAAAGTCTAAGGCACTTCTAGCAGACATAGAAGCTTCAAATTTAGAATGCAATTAGTGTTTAGTGTATAAATCAAGGAAAAACTAAAATATTTTGTAATATCCGTATAGTTTTCTAGATACCCTAACTGCATAAATAACTTTGTAATCCCATATAAATGTATGAGATTACAAAGTTACATTTGAAATTATGGAATAATAAGTGTAGATCATCATCATCATCAACCTATACCGTAAAAAAAAAAGAGGAAGACTACCTACAAAAAGAAATGAGGTGCCATCAAAAACAATTTTGTAAAAATTTTAAAAAGTACCAAGTCTCGCTTTCTACCGTAAAAATTTATGAGATCCATGTAACACCAAGCCGGTTACTTTATTAAGTCCCTACTTAAGGGAACTACTGTCTTTAGTTATTACGTAATTAGCTAACCTAACAACATCTTAGAGTGACCATTATGAATATTAAAAATCTTTTATGTTTTAAATAAAATAGATTGACTTGGCAATCGCACTAATAAATCTTATTTCATATAATAATAAAATTGTATTACTTGTGAGACACATTGTGTTTTATGCGATGGCCAAGTCAATCTATTTTATTTAAAACATAAAATATTTTTAACATTCATAATGGCCACTCTAAGATGTTGTTAGGTTAGCTAATTACGTAATAACTAAAGACATTAGGTCCCTTAAGTAGGGACTTAATAAAGTAACCGGCCATAAATTTTTCCGGTAGAAAGCGAGACTTGGTACTTTTTACAATTTTCACAAAATTGTTTTTGATGGCATTAGTTATACATATACCTACAGGCTTCATTAAATACCGAGCCGGTGAAAAGGTGGCTATGATTAATATGTCCGTTTTACTATGAACTATGTAAATTATTTATGAGCAGTTTAGTGAAAAACTGTTATTTTTATATTGCCTGGCATGCAATTGTTTTATGAAATTTGAATAAAAGTATGTTATTTAAACTTTTTTGACTACGTCTAATAAATCGATGTACGCCGGCTACATGCACGAAAACGATGTATGAATATTTAAATTTATAGAAATATTTTTCGTGGGGCCATTGGGAAATAAGAAACAATAGAATCATAGAGCTCTGGGAATAAGCCAAACGTTGACATCATTGTCCGGTAACGCTGCCTTTGTCCGACAACGCTGGCATTGTCCGGTAAGGCTGTCATTGTCCGGTAACGCTCATTGTCCCGTTACACTGGTGGTCACGTTAAACTATCGTCCGTAAACCAACTTTACATACAACCGATTTTTTTATTGATATATGGAGATTATATCCTGTCGCGTTGCACCTACACATAGTTACTACTCGGGCAAATGAACATGCCACCTGGCTGACACTCTCGCTCGGCACTTGCTGCGTCCCCCGCGTGTTTCTTCATCCTCTAATTGCGAAGCCTTATGATTAATTATCATTACCAAGTATTGCAAGACCTCTTCTCTATCAGCATTATGTTTATTACAGCATAAGCTAACTACTACAATCTATATATAGGTATATTATAAAATTTACAAAAGGAAACAATTGGGCCACCCATAGACCGTTGCAAACGATCTATAGGTAGCCCTACTGCTCCAACTCGATACCCGATGGCAGCGTGCCGAGGATACTGGCTGCATAATCAGCATTATCCAATTCCGAGCTGTACTTTGCAAAAACGTCATTTAAGCCAGGTGTCATGTTCATTCGCCCGAGTAGTATAGTAGGTACTTAGCAGTTTAACAGATGCGCCATACCACAAATTTAAAAGTATAACGTGGGTCAGTGAAAGTTTACTCATTACGTAAATTAACGAAAAAAGAATTTTTTTTTTTTTTTTTTTTTAATCTCCTTGGTATCTTGCGATCTGCCCCTACGGGCATTGAGCTAGAGTTGTGGCGGTTTGGTTGGATATTATGACATGTATGGTGCACTCCCAGTGAAGTGCCCATTTCAAAATTTCTCCTAATCCTTGATTAGGTCTTGAGGAGCTCTTCTTTTTATTCTGCGGAATGTTTGGGTTTCTGTATTCATGAGGTTAGTGGCTAATTCATTCGGGTGATGTTCAATGCGTTTGGCGTAAGAATGTAATGCCCTTTTAATGTCATCTTTGATTGTCAGTATTTCCAGGTCTCGGTGGAGTTGGCAGTTTGTGATGTACCACGGAGCGTCAGTTATCATGCGTAGTACTTTTGATTGGAAGCGTTGTATGATCTCCAGGTTTGAGTTAGCAGCAGTTCCCCAGAGTTCAATACCATACGACCACATAGGCTTGAGAATACATTTGTAGATTAGAAGTTTGTTGTTAAGTGACAGTTTGGATTTTCTATTGATAAGCCAGTACAGTTTGCGGAGTTGAATGCCCAGAGCCTTTCTTTTGGTGAATATATGTTTCTTCCAGGTGAGACGCCTGTCTAAGTATATGCCAAGATAGCGCACATCGTCACTACGAGGGATTTGTATTCCATTTAGTTCGACTGCGGGGCACATGCCTTGTCTGAGGGTGAAAGTGACTTGAACAGATTTAGTTTCGTTTGCCCTAATCCTCCAGTCTTTAAGCCAGTTGGAAATAAGATTTAGGCTTTTCTGCAGCATGTCAGACGCAGCTTTTGGGTTTGTGTGGGTGGCGATAAGGGCGGTGTCGTCCGCGAATGTTCCCACAAGAACATCTTCCAGTGTCGGGAGGTCATAAGTATATATTAGATATAAGACTGGGCCCATGACACTGCCCTGAGGGACACCAGCTCGTAACGCATGTAGTCCAGTTATGTCTCCTCCATGCTTCACATAGAAGTGTCGTTGATCCAGGTAGGATTTTATCAGTAGGTAATAATTGATAGGTAGAGCTTTTAGAATTTTGTACAGGAGTCCTTCGTGCCATACACGGTCAAATGCTTGGGAGATGTCCAAAAATGCGGCTGAACAAAATTTTTTAAGTTCGAAGGCGTTATTTATTTCTGTGACTAAGCGATGTACTTGCTCGACGGTGCCATGAGCTTCACGAAAGCCAAATTGGTGAGTCGGGATCAGTTTTGACTTTGCCAGTTCAGGTGCTAATCTTTGCATAAAGAGAATCTCAAATATTTTTGAAGTGATTGGAAGGAGGCTTATTGGTCGGTAGGATGACACATTTTCAGGGTCCTTGCCTGGTTTTAGTATTAAGATGATTTCAGCTACTTTCCACTGTTCCGGGACGAATTCTCTCATAAGAGCAGCATTAAATATGTATGTCAGCAGGCTGATGCCGGAGTCAGGAAGTTCCTTCATAGTTTTGGCAGTTATAAGGTCATATCCGGGGGCCTTGTTCAGATCAAGTTTCTTGATTACCGATGTGACTTCATTTTTGGTAAATTTTTTGATTGGTGGCGCTAACTGATGCGTTGTGGATAGGCTATACAGTACTTCGCCTAGTTTGGTTGACCCTGAGTCAGCGTTGGGTGTGAACACGTTGTACAAGTGTTGTGCAAACAGATTGGCTTTGTCCGAGTCTGTTTTAGCCCATGTGCCGTCATTTTTACGGAGTGGAGATTGGAATGGGATGGGTTGTTTGAGAGATTTAACTGTTTTCCACAGGGAGTAGTCTGTTGCAGCAGTAGCGTCCAATCCACGTATTTTAATCTCTAAATCATGGTTCTTGATATTCTCTAGTGTAATTTTAAGTTTTTTCACCAGTGCATTTAGGGTTTTCTTGTCCCTAGGGTGCCTAGTTCTTTGCCATTGTTTTCTTGCATGTCTCTTTTTTTGGACCGTATCTGTGACAATCTGGGGATAGGTTGGTATGCAATCATTGTAGTTTGACGTGTCAGGTGTAGCTTTCCATGCTGCAGATTGGATACATGTGTTGAAACTTTCTACCGCTTTAGATATTTCTTCATTCGATTTAAGTGGAATGTGTAAGTTCAGCGTGCTGTCGACCAGTTCTCGGAAAAAAGTCCAATCGGTTCCTTTGGTGTGCAGTTTGCAAGGTTTAATTACGTTTATTACATCATTATGCAGTTCAGCCAGTATAGCAGTGTGGTCTGAAGACAGGTCGTAGGTAGAATAACAGCGTAGCATATCTGATATCGACAGACCTTTGATAACGAAGAAATCTACTAAGTCTGGTTTCTTTTTGACGTCACTAGGCCAGTAGGTAGGTTCTCCCGTGGAAGATACTTTGAGGTTAAGTTGTTGGATTGTTTTCATCAATTCCCGTCCTTTTGTAGTCGTGGTTCTAGAGCCCCAGTCTATGTGTTTGGCGTTGTAGTCACCTCCAGCAACGAATTTGCTACCAAGTTGATTGAAGAAGGAGGAGTAAGTTTCGCTCTTTAGATTGTGCTTAGGTGGCATATATAAGGCTGATAGAGTAATAGGTCCTTTCGAGCTTTCAATAACAATGTTGGTGGCTTGTATCTCATTGGTACAGTATGATTTGGACACACTGTGTCTGATGGTGTCTTTTACAAATAGCGCTGAACCTGCGTGAGCTGTGCCGTCAGGGTGGTTTGTAAAGTAGAGTTTGTACTTAGGCACTTCGAGATAGCTCTTAGCGGTGAAGTGAGTTTCGGAGACCAGAAAGAAATCTAAATTGTGTGTGTAGAGGAAAGATTTAACTTCAAGAGCATGATTTGACAGCCCGTTAGCATTCCACATTGCTAATTTTATGGGTTTATATGGGTGTAGCTCTGGTGGGGCAAGTTGGGCCGCTTGCCTCCCCCCTGAATAAAATCCTGGCTACTCCCGTGATGGGTCGACTGCGCACGCATCTCGGTAATAAAACTTACGAGAAGGTTTGTTAGAGTAGACATCTGTTGCATCATTAATTTTAGCATGTCCATCAATTCTCTGGAATCAGTAGAGTTTCCTTCTGATGTGGGCTGTGGTTTATTTGCGTTATATATCGGCTGAGTTGCTTCAGATGCTGGTGCAGGTACAGCATCTGGTATTCTTCGTGGAAGCGGTGGGTGTGTAGATGTTTTAGTTTTGGCTGCCGTTTTTCTAACGGCGTCTGCGTAGTGACTGGGTTGGCTGACTTCTTGAGTTTTCGGTAGTTGGTTTGCGTAGCTGACAGAGTCAATTGGTTTGGCTGAGGCTTGATTCGTATGGCTATTGGTCGTATTAGGTCTCGTTGTGGTAGTGGTTTTAATACGCAATGGTGGATATTTCTGCTTTTGCAGCTCTTTGTATACCGAACAGCCCTTGTAGTTTGCTGGGTGATTGCCGTCGCATAGAGCGCATTTTACATCATCAGTTCTTTCTTTGCGTATGCAGTCTGTGGAGGAGTGATTTCCAGCGCATTTAATGCATCTTGGTTGCCTACGACAGTATCTTTTGGTATGTCCGTAGGCCAGACAGTTTGAGCATTGCGGTATAGACCGCTTAGGTTTGGGCGGTTCAAATTTTATTCGACAATGCAGTAGACTTTTTACATTATAGATGTCTTTGTTGTTTGTTTGCGGTTTAAGTTCTACAACAAACATGTGTAGAGGCGATTTTGTCGCTGTTTGTTTCATGTTCCATATATTAGTAACTGTGTGATCCAGGTAAGTAAGAGCCCTTTTGATTTCTTCCGTGTCTGTTGAAGGATGCATGTGTTTAAGGATTACTTTGAAGCTTCTTTCTTGTTTGGGCTTGTAGGTGTAGTATTCCGTATTTTTATGGTCCAATTCCTTTACAATTGTTTTATAAGCATCTTTTGAGATCGGTTGTATTTTGATTTGGTTTCTTGGTAAGACTTTCATTTCAAATTGGCCCGCGACATGTTCCTCTAGTAGTAGGGCTAGTGGTCGTATATTTGTGACCTTATCAATGAATATTGGTGGTGGTTTAGGCTGTTTTACAGTTGGTTGTGTCTGAGAAGTGTTGTCCTCTTGTTCTTCCAGCTCAGCAAATGAGTTTGAGGTTGGAACTGCTTCACCTAGCCAGTAGTTATTCAGTTTTGTTTGTTTCTGGCCCCTATTTGGCTCTGGACTACTTCTAAGTCTTTTTCTAGTCTGAACATCCGTCCAATTTGTGGCTTCAGTTTCTTGATTAGGCTGAACTGAAGGTTCAGTGACATTACTGGGAGTTGCGGTGGCTTCGTCCACGTTTGGTCTGCAGTCAGTGAGCGACTGCGATCTAGGCCGGTTAAAGAGGCCGGGGTGAAATATCTGTTGGGTTAAAGTTTTATTCACAGGTTTTTGAGTTGAGTTTAAAGATGGTTCCATATATGTTCCCACGAGTAGGGTCGATAAAAAAGGTCGCACACAGGGTAACGCCCATTCCTGCGTGAAGGCGATACATCAATGTTTGCCAGGTCCATTGAAGTTGGCGCTATCGACTGAGCCTCCCATCAGCCAAGCAATCCCCTCGGCACGTTCCTCACCATGGGATTTGGGGTAACTTTTTATAGAGGTTTTCTACCTCATGACCCGGGCAGTGAAGCCGAGGCCACCATTCTCGTAAAACATGACCACGAGGTTACGGTTTGTGAAGGTCATTTCCTACCATCACTGTGCAGGTTTCTTAGGCCTGAATTGTTTGGCTAGCAACCGCCGCCGCCAGGTTCTTCCGTCGTCTTGTCAACCGCTTTGGTGTTCTCTCTCTTGGCAGTAACCCCTCTTGCTAACTGGGGCTTAGGATGCCACCGTTGGCTAGTGCTCTTCCGCTGCCATCCTCAACGCAACATCCTGCCTGATGCCGCTGCCCTCCGCCGGCCCGGTGTCAGAATATGTCCGAGCGGCCCGACGGAGGGTGCCTGTTGGTCCGCGGGAGGTATTTTATTTCCCTCCTACCCTCTAGCTCAATGCTAGCGAGTATTCCCCTATCCGCCACCTGGGGACGCGTCCCATGGGGGTGAGGCTCCCCACAGGGATTATATATTATGGAAAAAAGAATTGGGAAAAAATTGATGAAAAATTATATATTTTCACGTGAACTTTTTGCAATTTATGAATGAAAAACTTCGAAATTTCAAAATTTGTAGAACAAAACTTGGTCGCTTGGACATGGGGAATACCCCTCTTTAAAGGTTCTTATTGGGACATTAATATACAGATAGTATGTATAAATATTATTTACCTACACATGATATTAGCTGTTCAGTGATACTGAATTTTTTAACCAAAATTGTGTACAATTTCTGTAATGACAGGTGCTCCAGTGCTCGATAGATTTGCAATTCTAATTCTATGTCACAAAAGGTGTTACAATAACGAAGGAGGTATCACAAAAAATGTCCTCTGACATACAGTATCTATTTAATCAATCAGTATCCAGAAAAAAAACACTTATTTAACAAGATTTTAGAACGCTCGCCACCGCAATGCCTCTCTCATATTCATGACGAATTCATGAAGATCAAGAAAAATACATTGATACTTTCATTATTTCCAACAAGTTAAACCAAGATACTGGGTGTTACCCGATGAAAAAAATAATTCCCAACGTGTAACATCCAGTTTCACGGTACAAAAAAATCCAAATATGTACAGTTACTCGTTTGGGTGTTACCTATTACCCGTTGGGGACTCACCCCAATGTAAGATCGTTTTGTTGAATTTTAAAACTTATGGATTCCTCAAAACTTTTGGATTTCTTGTAATTTTTAGTAGGTATCCGTATATTTTTAGTTTTATATTTTTACACTCGCGTGATCAAATCCAGTGACAATTTATTAGTCAAAACTTATCAAGTCGCAGGAACAAATTCACATACCTACATACATACAACCAAAATATATTACCCTTCTTCTTAGCCCTCGGATAAAAATACAAAATAAAATTGCAAAGTAAAATTAAAGAAATTAGGTGTTTTAATAAGTGTCTTTACTGTTCTTTTTATTAAAGTTTTGTGTAGGCAATCATGCTTGTTAAAATGACAAAGGTGTATGTGCGGTCACGAGGCGCCCTATAGAAGTACCTTTTCATTATTCAAGCTTGCCGGAATTAATTTGAGCCTGATAATTTTGTTATTATTTTGCTAGATACCCTTGACTTTATAATATTTGCGTAAGTTTATTTATAATTGTATTTGCAAAAAGGTTAGAGTAGGTACCCTTGCTTTCAAATAAGAGCCGTGAGGAGGCGTGAGGAAGCGCCACTGTGGCGATTCTACTAGTTTTCATACAATATCTAGACGTATTGTATGAAAACTAGCGACTGTGGCGCCACAGACAACAGCCAAGTAGTATCTAATCATTTCCATGCTTACTTACCCATCCTAGCTCAGTACAAAAATTTACCCTGTATATCACTGTATACCCTGTGTATGTACCTATTATTTAGGTACAAAGTCAAACGTATGTACGACATGTACGTATGTATAGGTAGATCCACTCAACTGGTCACGTCCTTAATATCTTTGGCCTAATATTTCAGATAACTATATTTGTCCAGATAACCACTACAACGCCAATATTTCGGACGCGTTATTGAAGCTGCAGTTACTTACATACACAATTTTTATACCAACCTTGATGCGCATATACATTTACTGCAGTTACACCATTTAAATCAAATTCGGTTAAGTAGGTACCTAGTGTATTTTTGAAATCAAAATATCTGGAAAAAAATATAAACATAAACATAAACATTCACACACTCATACCCCTGCACTAGGATTCCCTGTGTCGCAGGTGGCATGGACACATACAACACATCACAACATCCAAGACCCGAGAACAAACATTTGTGTTCGTCACAAATATTTGCACCGGCCGGGGATCGAACCCGGAACACCAAGCTTCGTAATATGTCATTTAAGTAAACAAAATTGCGTATTAACTTTCTTTGGAGCTGTTTTATTTTTGTTAAACGTAAGTTATTTTATTTACAAACCTTTTTATTTACCTACAAATTAATTATATTGGTCGTATAGAAACTAATCTTCCAAGGAAGATGGCGTCGAAAAATGAAAATAAGAGAAAAAAAAATTATTCATATTGGCTGATCATTTACGCTATTAAAACCGTTCGCAGTGTAAAAACCAAATGAACGTATATAAACATTTTTTTAAATTTACAGGAGAGCTAAAAATGTGTGCTAATTTCACAACTTAGAACTTTATATTTGACTTAGAAAACTTACATCGCAAATTTGTGAATTTGATTGGTCTATTTCGTAGCAGACTTTTCATAGTGCTTAAATTTTTTCGATAATTTATAATATAACTTATTTTAACCGATAAATTGTACGGTTTTAAAACAAAAATACCTATTACCTCAATTGTGTGTAGTGTTAAATTTGGAAATCATTATCTTTGACCGTACCTACATACACCAGTTTGATTTCAGTTCAGTATTTACTCCGTGGGCCGATATTTAATCTGTGCTGTTTGCGCGAAGCGATGGTGTAGTCGCTGTTCGTGCGTCGACATTTTACGTAAACAACTCATTTGGTTGCGTTTCGTGCGCTCAAAACAGTAAAAAAAATACCTTCCCAGTAGGTAGCGTTTCGTGATCTTTTGAAGTACATTACGAGTCATGCCATAGACCAACAAACATTTGTTGCTGTCATGTATTTATAGCAATAAAATAATATCATATTATGATCATTAACTACTCCTAAAATATGAAGGAGTCAACTCACCCATGGGTGAAATTCTTAAGAAGATATAAATACTATGACAGTGTTTCTGTGCTTCTATCCAAGGTACAAGAAGGACATAAAGCCCAAGAAGTTCATTAGTTACAGGATCTTACCTATTAAATGTACGACTGAGTGGTTGTACCTACCTAACCTACCAATCCTATAGCTACTAATGATAGGAAGGCATGAATTCCAAGGCGGTGGTTTAATGCGCTGAGTAGGCTTGATTTATCATTTGCCTACGTAGGTATAGGACAGGATACATGCCAAGAAAGTGTTATTTTTTTCATCAAACCACTGAGACCACAATCTAAACGGATTAAATATTGGAATGTCTAAAAGTGTTGCTGCTCTGTGTGGTGTGTGTGTGTCTATTCAAAACATTGAAATTTTAAAGAACGCACGAAACGCCACCATCTAGGAAGGTATTTTTTCACTGTTTTGAAAAACGCACGAAACGCAACCAAATTAGTTGTTTACCTAAAATGTCGACGCACGAACAGCGACTACACCGAAGCGATTAACTGTCACGGATATTTGATCTGAATATTAATCCTCCTATTCTAATAGATTAATATCATCAAGTATGGACGCATACCGGTAGTATGGATAGCTCGACAAAAAAAATAGACACTTTGATAAATTTCTAAGTAGTAACCTGGTAACTAACATTTGGTACGTTGCAAAATTTTGGAACAGAAAGTATTACAGCTCTTGAGTTATATATTCAAATAATATTCATTTTCATTAATAATTTTACTCAAACGTGAATATTTTAAGAAAACCTTTCAAAATTGAGGTAGGTACAATAATTAAACAATGTAGGTATGTGTATGTATAGGTATACTGCGTCGAGGGAAGCCGCAAAATCTAAATAATATTATAAGGTCTGAAAATTACATGTTTTTCGACGCCATCTTTCATATTTGCTATGTATCTAGCGGTAGTATTTTGGATACAACCCACAACCATTATTTAAGGCCAAATTTAGATTTTATACGTGTTTTAAAATTAACCCTACTTACTTATAAACACGTATAAAATCTAAATTAAAGTATGAAACCTTTCACTTTTTTTGTTGACGAAATCAAAAAACATGGACAAAACGAATAGTGTAAAGAAATTACTATAATACGGCGTACTTTTTGAGTATTTTATGGATTTGTCCGAATCATTTTGTATGGAATTCGAATTTGAGGATTCCCTTAATCTCTGATTTATATCAAACGAGATCTGGTCTGCATAACTTTTAACCGCGATACACTCGAGAAAGCATTTCTTATTTTCTTAATTCAATTTACAAATATAAAAAAACAGTCGACAAACCGTCGATCGCTAATGCCTAGATCACTCATACCGAGTACTCGGCCGAGAAAATGCTCTCGGCCAAGTACTCGGTACGTATAAACATGGCGCCGAGTGCTCGGCTGAGCGAGTGATGCAAGCTTTCACTGTCTCGGCCGAGTACTCGGTACGTGTCATTTAGGTATATCTCTACTGTAGTAACAAATTCACCGGTCCTTATGTATGGAATTCGGATTTGAGGATTAGCCTTCAAGATTCAAGATTCAAGATTCAAGATTTTTATTCGCCAGAACATAGTATACATAGTATGTTGTTAAAGAATATTATTAGTGCCTTATGTTCTACCATTTATGGTGTGCGAGTTACAGTGAATATATTACTATTAAATGGTATTTAAATGTCAAAGTGAATTTAAATTTTAACGATACCTACTACTTAACTATAATAATATTACACAGCACAATACACTAGCACATCAATCTGCCTACTTTTTTGCTAACTTTTGTAAATAGTATATTTTATTTTTCAGTATGATTCATAAATTCCTTTAAGTTATAGAAACAGTTTTCAGCTAGCCATTTTACCAGCCATAAGGTCTTAAACTAGTTTTATCATGCTCCATAATTATCTTGTATAAAAAAACAGGAAACAGAGCGTCGCTATCTCTTCTGTAGTAACAAATTCACCGCTTTTTTTAAATTTATACTCAGTTAATTTATATCTTCAAACATGTAAAAATGTGCAAGTAAGATAGCGGCGCGCGGGATTCTGGGCCTTAAGCGGAAATTAATGAATGAATGAAAACTCTTTATTGTACTAGGCAACATAAAGATACACATCTTTAAGTTTCCTGGTACAAAAAAGAGTTATCATCCGCGCGCCGTTATCTTGCTTGCACATTTTTTCATTTTTGAAGATATAAATTAACTGAGTATAAATTTCAAAAAAGCGGTGAATTTGTTACTACAGAAGAGATAGCGACGCTCTGTTTCCTGTTTTTTTATACAAGATAATTATGGAGCATGATAAATTATGAGACCAAAACTAGTTTAAGACCTTATTTAACCATACTTCTAGCAAAATAAATCCTACTAATATTATAAACGCGAAAGTTTGTAAGGATGGATGGATGGATGAATCTCCTCGATCCGTCCTCTAATCAATGAAGTTCTTTGGAGTTCAATATGCACAGGGAGGGAGTGAGGAATGAAACATTATTGATTGGTAAACCTTATCCTACTTCCTACTATCCTATCCTACTTCCTACTAATATTATAAACGCGAAAGTTTGTAAGGATGGATGGATGGATGAATCTCCTCGATCCGTCCTCTAATCAATGAAGTTCTTTGGAGTTCAATATGCACAGGGAGGGAGTGAGGAATGAAACATTATTGATTGGTAAACCTTATCCTACTTCCTACTATCCTATCCTACTTCCTACTAATATTATAAACGCGAAAGTTTGTAAGGATGGATGGATGGATGAATCTCCTCGATCCGTCCTCTAATCAATGAAGTTCTTTGGAGTTCAATATGCACAGGGAGGGAGTGAGGAATGAAACATTATTGATTGGTAAACCTTATCCTACTTCCTACTATCTTATCCTACTTCCTACTAATATTATAAACGCGAAAGTTTGTAAGTATGGATGGATGGATGGATGTTTGTTCCTCTTTCACGTAAAAACTACTGAATGGATTTTAATGAAACTTTACAATAATATAGCTTATACATCAGAATAACACATAGGCGACAATTTATGAAGATACCTGCAGACGAAGTCGCGGGCACCAGCTAGTAATTTCATAATTTCATTTCATAATTTCATGTACAGTCGGCTCTGTAATTGTCTTTACACCCAGATTACGCCGATGTTCTTTTGTGATTAAACTACTTGTGGTTTATATTAGGGTATCTTAAGTGGTTTAATCACATCAGTAGTTTATTCACACGCAAACATGATGTGTTTGTGTGAGTGGTTTAAACACAGGAGAAAACCGGCGTAAGCTGGGTGTAAAGACAATTATAGAGCCGACTGTACATACAATGGGCGGCCTTGAATATTGTGGCTAATCTCTGTTGTCAGTCAATAATCTATGTGTAGTGTCTGTCTGTCAGTTTGTTGATACTGGCTGTATGTATAAAAGAGCGTTCTGAAAGATCCGTAGGTAATTTGAAATATTTGAACGTGTTGAAAACCAATCAATTATAGATTTCCTATGATCGATTGGTTCGCTTCTCGTGATTGTTTGACGTCACATAGTTATTTATTATTATTTAGCCAATTAAGTGCCATTTAAGTGCAAAGGAGGAGTGAAAGGAGCCCCTTAAAGACGCACTTGAAATCCTTTCACCTTACTGGGTCCAAATAACTAGTGAGGTGAAGGGATTTTTAGGAGAGAGATAAAAAAAGATTATTAAGCCACTTGTGTCCCACTTCAGGGCGCCGACATATCATTCTCAAGTTCTCGCCAAAATTTACATAAATCACAGTTTTCGTATCGATTTCCAAATAGGCATTTTCAGATTTCTAATATTTAATATATTAGATTTTTTTATTATTTAATTGGAATATTTTATAACATTTTCGGATAACAAAGATGTTGCTCTCATCGGATTTGTAACTTGATATGTTATTCATGAACACGTAACGACCTGTCAATATTTGATATGAAAAAAGGGTTTGTGTAATTTGTCTGAAAAAGCCGGAAAAATGCTGAAGCAGGAAAACCGAGGAAACCGCCAGGTAAACAAACCTGATTACAGATTTTTTCCGAAAAATAAGTTACTATTTTTATGTAAAGAACTTTTATTTTCAATTCGGTCCTTTTGGTTATTTTTTGTCATTTTCAATTTTCTAATTTTTACAGTGTTATACAATTTTTAGATTCCAAGATTTTGTCTAAATGGGAATCACCGTAAGCTGTGTATTCTTAATTCGCGGTGGAAAATCTTTTTGCCGGAATCCAAATTTAAAAGTCGGTGTTTTTCCCCGCCCTCACCGGACGTACGCATGCTATCATATTTCACATAGCTATTAACTTCAATGTTTTTCTTTCCCTCCAGCTAGGTGATCAATTATAATTTGGCTCACAAGGAGAATTGTACATGACTGGTTTTGAATTTTGTGTCTTATTTAAATGAGTATAAGGTTTGTTTTTAATGAAAATGTACTACTGAAATCTTCTGGAATGTGAGTACATATTATATCTTGTAAATTAGGCCTATTTTAATTAACAGTAGGTCAAAGTAACGTACTTAGGTTTTGTTTTTGAAAGTTTAAAGCCCGTCACAGACGTAGCTATAATATATTAATATGATTATAGCAAGGAATATTATGATATATTTTCTAAACAAATAAAGCCTGTCTTCGTCTTAGGCAGCTTGAACACCTCGCGTCACTCAGGACTCTACATAACTCCCTCGCTTCGCTCAAGAGTTAACTGAGTCCTCGTTAGCTCAGGGTTCGCCCCGCGACATAAGACACTGCTTTATCCCCTTAGTGCATAATCTACTATAACATTACTTGAATATTTGTATAGAAAATACAACTGTGACGGGCTTTAAGTTTTATCGGAGAATTGCTGTTTTTTTACTATGGGTTTAGGCTTGTTTGATAGTGACTAAAATTATTGTTACTTGTAGGTACTTTGTTCAAATACAAACCTGAATTTGCTGCATGCACGAAAACGTTGACGTCATTGATAACACTGTCATTGTCCGGTAACGCTGTCATTGTCCGGTCACGCTCATTGTCCGGTAACGCTGTCATTGTACGGTAACGATCATTGTCTGGTAACGCTGGTAGTCGTTACGCTAAACTATCGGCCGTAAACCAACTTTACAGATAACTAAATAATTATATCTAATAAGACGATGGTACATTTTTATTTCGTTGTATGTATTGCCGTGTTGCCTGTAAGAGTTCGCTCACAGCGATAAGGCCGCCCCTTGTTATACCTACCTTAAGGCCTTTTTATACTTGTTATATTGTTTTACTCTGCTTTGTTCTTGTTGGTGTACAATAAAGTGTTCATCTATCTACCTATCGATCTATGTTCAGTACAATATCAATGTCAATCTCTATGAATACCTATCTATTTAAATTTTAAAATGGCGTATCATCGACATAACCTCAAACCTCTCCAGATAGCTTTAATTTTGAACATTAACGACCTTGTTATAAGGTATATTTTGCCGAAGATTGATTTTCAAATTGTCAACAATATTGCATTATTTTGTCGCTAAACGAGAAAATAGCTTTCTTTGAGAGTGAATTGTTATCTTAATTGGAGTGGTTCTTTGATGTAAACTAGCACGCCTTAGCAGGCTTCGAAATAGGTAATTAACTAGGTAAATTCATAGATGAATTGATAGACAGTATCAAATAAAGATGGAGTCGTAATAGAAGACAAAAAAAAATCAGACACCTCGTCAATAAAAATGAAATATCTCCATTTTCAAATAATTTTCGTTACTTTTTACGATTGCGTTTTATTCAAAATGAAAAAACCTGGTAATTAGGCCTGGTAATTAAGCCTCTTCATCCGTTAGCTTTGACGTTTAATCTATAAAAATTCGTGTCAAAAAGCATCTATTTGGTGAACTTAGGTCTAAGTCTGTTACCAAATCACCGGTAATATCCGCCCGGAAGGCGATTTTGTACGCCAGCGGTCGCTGTGATTGAATCATGTCATGATACTTGCCATTCACAATTTCATTCGTATCGCAAATAACAACAACAATCATTCAGTAGTATGCTGACTGTAAGTGGGAGTGATTACGTGACATTGCGTTATGCGTAAATTATTTTAAGAAAATGTGACATTATAACATTAGGCCAGAGAGTTTTGGCGGGAACGTGAAAAATGGCGTATTGTCGGCATTAAATTAATTGACAAAACTTGTATAACTTTGAGTGTTTAAGTGTAAAAACGGTGGTTTTTTATCCATTAAGTGCTCGTGAACGTGTATGAGTGTTGGTGAATAGTGTAATGCTATAAAACGTGACTTTTCGTGTTGCCTCCAAAACTCCATAGAAGCCTCTAGTAAAGTCGCAACCACCACTACTTTACAGGGGCATGACTTGACTTATCGACTCTGACTTATGACAAAATAATCTCTCCAATTACTTGACACTGGCTATATACCTTTGATGTGAAGCCAAAACCGAAGAACTTAGGTTCTTCGAAAAAAAAAAAAAAAAAAGCATTAGGCCACGTATGAAAAGTCACCGGTGACAAAATCACCGGTTATAGAGCTGTTACAAAATGAAATAGTATAGCCATGTGACAATGAAATAGAAGTAGCAATCATTTCCATGCCTACTGGTAATTCTTACGTAACTATAATACTGCCCTCCCGAGCCTAAAGCGCAGTAATAGGCATTTTGTCGATTTTCAGTTATTTACATATTCTGAAACCCCATTTCAATACCTATAAATCAAATCAATCCTTTTTTTGTAAAACTTAACAGAAGCATTTGTTTTTTTTTTTTTTTTTAAAAAGAGAAGTGCACAAATATGACAAATTTATTAAAAATATGCAGTGTTTACCAGCTAAACCGCAGTAAAATAAATACTGCATGAAATTTGGTTGGGTTTCCTAGCTAAAGTGCAGTATTTCATCTTATTCTGAGACATTTAAAACGGTTGTTTTATCAAGAAGATTAAAAAAAAACACTAATTAAAGTGCAGTATTAATCGACTCCATACAAGTTGATTATACTACAATTCATAGGAAGTAGTACTTTTTACTTGTATTCACGATTAAAGTGCAATATTTTTTTTTATAAACGATATTTGCATGTGATTATGAGTGATTTTGATTATTAAAAAAAGTGAAAGGTTTCATACTTTAATTTAGATTTTATACGTGTTTTAAAATTAACCCTACTATCTTAAAAACACGTATAAAATCTAAATTAAAGTATGAAACCTTTCACTTTTTTTTGTTCACGAAATCAAAAAACACGGACAAAACAAATAGTGTGAAGAAATTACTATAATACGGCGTACTTTTTGAGTATTTGTCCGAAAAAATTTGTATGGAATTTGGATTTGAGGATTACCCTTAAGTTGCATTTACTGTTAAGATTTTCGCAAAGACTGATAATTTTAAACGTTTTACAATTTTATTTTCTTATTGTTTTTTAAGTGAATAGTATAATTTAAGTTTATTTCCCAAGAAATACACACATTCATTAAAATTAAAGGTATTTTACACATATGAGGAACTTTTAGTATTTTATCATTAAAAACCCTTTAAATTGCAGTATTCCCACATTATTACTGCACTTTAGTCAGTTAATTTGTCAGAAAAAAATTCAAAATGCAGTAATAGCAAAATTTACTGCTTTTTAAGCAGTTTTATAGCAGATTTTATTGAAAAATTACTTGCAGTAATAGGGGCTAAATTGAATTAATATTAATAATAGGCTGTAATTATTGTATTTTGAAGAAAAACTTATGTAACGGCGTTTAGATATACAATTTATTAAGTTTCCTTTCATTTTGCATTCAAAATTTTATCAAATCACCTCTTTTGAATTTTTTATTAGGTTTCTAAACTTTAAACGCGTTTTTCTCAAAATCGTGTTTTTGCTGTTACTGCACTTTAGGCTCGGGAGGGCAGAATATTAAACTAGCGCTTTTCCTTCTCTGTTTCAAAAATTAGCATCGGATCAAAATGTACTAGAAGCTAATTAAGATCCCTTTTTTTGCCGCATTTTCAACCGTCTTCAAAAAACGAGGTGGATCTCAATTCGGTTGAATGTTTTTTTGTTATGTTTGTTACCTTAGAACTTTGTTGTTTATAAACCTATTTTAAAATCAACAAATAATATATATATATTTAGTAATAAATCCGCTTAATTTCTAAACAAAGGTTTTAATTAACTTAACTTTAGTTCAACTAAACCAAAGAGTAAAAGAACAGAAAACCAAAGTTTAAAGATACGACACGTGTAATTTCGCCTCTACAAGAGGCATCATCAGGAGGTGTGGACTCGCCAAAGTTTGAAACAAGAGTGAATAAACATTTTTTCCATAGTTTTTTTCATAAAAATCAGTGTTTGCGTTCTATTTCGTTCGTTTCGTTCTATTGTTATTTTGAGGGTAGTTTGGTAAATCAGCACCTGCCCGAACGTGAAGAGCTCGAGGCTTCAGTGTATTGGCGGGAGTCGAGGGATGCGTGTGGACGTTCTACTAAAAATCCGTCGATTTTCCCCTCATTTTTGGCCGTGCCAAATCTACATCTCAACATTTTGATACTAGTGAAGTGTCGCGGGTTTATAGCCGTGCTGTGTGCGTTTTTTAAATGAACCATTATTACGAGGACGTGGTGGCCGAGTGGATGAAGCCCACGGTGGCAGTCATGCGTAAATGGTTTTTTTTTGGTCGAGAAAATCTATGTATGCATCATTCGTTCTCGCAACGATGAAGAAAAACATCGTGAGGAAACCGGTGTGTCAAAGTACAGAAAAAAAAATGTTCTATGTCATGTGACATCCACCAATCCGCATTGGGTCCGCGTGGTGGATTAAGACCCATTCGCTCTCCTGCCGAAAGTAGGCCTGAGTCCCAGCAGTGGGAACATTATAGGCTGATTATAACCAATCATCATAATCATCCGCAGCCTGACTTGACCCACTGCTGGGTATAGGCCTCTCTTTGCTCTCGTCACACTGCCCGGTCCTGTGCTAAGCGGGTCCAGGTTCGGCCCACGACGCTGACAATGTCGTCGACCCATCTCGCAGCCGGACGTCCGACACTGCGCTTGCCAGTCCTCGGCCACCACTCTGTTAAAGCCCTGCTCCACCTGTCATCACCACGTCTGACCAGGTGTCCCGCCCAACTCCATTTGAGTTTCATGATCCGTTTTCCTATGTCCTGAACCTTAGTTCGTTTTCGGATCTCGATGTTAGGGACTCGATCTATAAGTTTGACGCCGAGCATGGCACGCTCCATGGCTCTCTGTGCAACTGTATTATAACCAATACGTATAACCAATACTAAAATGAACTCGAGCGAAGTCGCGGGTAGAATGAAGTTAATAAGAAGTAATGGGATTGAGCACTGAATTAGAACATTAAAACAACATTTAACATTCCAATTTTCATGGCTGTTAACCTAATTGTAATTGTTTTTGTTATTGTTACTGGGTTTCAGTTTGAAAAGTCATTAGCGTCGATTCTACGAATAATCTTAAAAATTATCTTAGCAGGGAATGTAGAGTATGTAACGTGTTCGTTAAGCAAGTCTTATAATGCACACATAGACTATTGAAAAATCCATTGCTGTACGACCGTCGACCGGGTTCGAACCAACTACCTTCGGATCGAAAGTCAAGGCATCTCCCACTCGGCCAACAAAGCTTTTAGATAATTCGCAACGCAAACGAATTTGCGGGTGTCAACTAGTGGCCTATAAGTTTAGATACTAGACGAATCGAAACGTTATTTTTAAAGGGGCAACGTTTTGTAAAAATAAATAGATGTTTTGATGTTTGTCTTTCGTACAGAAACAACCATATGGGTATTATTCGCCATATCTAGATCTGGATTATACCTAACCGCAATCATATTTAGGTCTAAACGGTTTAACCCTCTTTTGGTTTCATCACAGTCGGGATAAAATCGATGAAGCTTACCTTGGTTCTATTTAATCCTTAGAGTAAACAACGTACAGCGTATCTTCCATAATGTTTACTTATACTACCTATAGTGAGAAGACGATGTTATAGGAGTTTTATGGCAAAAAAGTAGGCCATTTTTTAGCCATAAAAATGTCGAGACAGTATAACGCATACCTAATATTTTACCGTGTGTTTTATCCAGAATATGACACGGTACATATTTTTACAGTAGGTATTCTAAATAGTATTTAATTCGATATTGAGCGAAGCTCGATAACGCTATCTAGACTATGTATAAGTACAGATATCACGTTAATAAAAAATAGAATCATAACTAAAAATTCAAGAGTTTTCAATCAATCAATCAATCAATCTTTATTTGCATCAAATAACGGTACATAAAAGGATCTTATTAATAAAAATGGTATTGCCAGCTTACTTCTACCACTGAGGCGCATGCAAAAATTAATTAATCCTAATCATAATAAATTTATACAAAATAAACATGTCAGTTTTATTCTTTAGTTTTCTTGAAAAATTTTTAGCAATTGCAATCTTAGCTAGAATTTTTAAAACTGGTAGATTTTTTTTGTTTTCATGTCTAAGGCTCGTCGCGTTAGTTCGACGTATACAGCCCATCAAATATTATGTTAAAGAACTTAAGTTACTAGTTACTTTATGTATATTTAGTTTTCTCATGTAAGTGAGTATTTGTATTCTTTATGAGAAATAAACTTGCTTAACCAGAAGGCTACCTTCTGCAAATAATATCAGCTCATTTACTTCTTCTTATCGTGTCAATGTTTTAAAGACTCACTTGCTAATTACCTACTCTCTACATAAATATTCTTGTTTTCATGAGATAAATAATGAATAATATAATAAATATTTTGGTCATTTCACGCAATGCCATCTAAACCCAAACTAAGCAGAGCTTGTACTATGGGAACTAGATAACTGATAGAATACTTTAATACTTTTTTTGTAAATACGTACATAGAATACATAAAAAACACCCAAACTCAAGACAAATACCGATGTGCATCACACAAGTGCTTGTCCTGAAGTGGGAATCGAACCCGCGACACCGACGTGGCAGTCAACACACTTGCCACTCGACCAATCGTGTCGTCATCAGATGTGCTCTACTATATTAATTCAGTGTACTATGTGGTGCATCGTAGAGTTAAATTTCCCTAGGAGGTTGTAAAACCCGATACGTGTCTGAAGCGGCGATCAGAACCTCTCTAGAAATAAGGATTTAAGGCTAGTCCTCAAATCCGAAATCCATACAAAATGTTTCGAAAAAATACTCAAAAAGTACGCCGTATTATAGTAATTTCTTCACACTATTCGTTTCGTCCATGTTTTTTGATTTAGTCAACAAAAAAAGTGAAAGGTTTCAGACTTTAATTTAGATTTTATACGTGTTTTTAAGTAAGTAAGGTTAATTTTAAAACACGTATAAAATCTAAATTAAAGTATGAAACCTTTCATTTTTTTCGTTAACGAAATCAAAAAACATGGACGAAACGAATAGTGTGAAGAAATTAGTATTATACGGCGTACTTTTTGAGTATTTGTCCGAAACATTTTGTATGGAAAATTTGCCTTGAGGATTCCCCTTAAAATGTAAATATTGCTTGAAAATATATAGGGTGGGAAGTTAAGAAGGTGAATTGTCAGCTGTAGAATGATAGTCCAATGATAAATAATATAAGAGTGTATCAGTTATAAATGTTAATTTATCTATCACAATCTAGAGCTATAATTAAAAAATAAATGATATCCTAGAAAAAAAATTACATTCAATGTTCCATTCTACATTTATCTTATTTTTATTTTATTTAGCACATAAATTGTATAATAAAGTACTATAAAACAAGTTTTACAAATCTAAAAAAATACTGTAATGATATTTTTAATGCTAACTATACAACCCACCTAATAGAAAAATAAGATACAAAGTAGGTTCTATTTTTATTCTATGCCTACCATTTCACTTACATTTAAATACATATAGAAAGACACCATCCTTTAAAACGTTTTATTTAACAAAACAACCTTTGTGCAATTTAATTTTGTTGTATTGGACAGTAAAAAAAAAAAATACGTTTTATAGAATTTGCAATAAGTACTTATATCATTATGTAAAAGAGCTCAATATAAATTCTTCAAATTTCCAAATAAAGTTCTGCTTTAACGCGAAGGCGGTTTTAGAGCACCAATCTGCGCCATTTACGGGCTTTTTACAGTTTTCTGGTGCAGACGAGGAGAATTGATAGATGTGGCCTCGAACTACACACAAAGACGCTCAAACAGCTCAATCATTTAATTCATTATTTAAGAAATTATTGAACGAACGAAGGAGGAGGCGAGAATCTAGATCCGATTTTCTCAGTATCTAGCTATAGTATAGACACTGGTTAAATCAGCGTTTGTATGTAGGTGGGTATGTATCATGTATTTTGAACGACGATAACAGTCGAACCGCTCATCCGATCTTGATAAAAATTTTGTCCGTGCCCTTTTTGAACTTTTTATTTCGTTTTTTTAACCATTTATTTTATTTAACATTTTATACAACTAAGGCTTTTTATTATGCAATTAAAAGATATTTTTTTAAAACCGTATTAGTGTAACTTATGAGTTGGAAAAGGACATAATGCTACTTGTTAGCTGGATATTACGCGAGCAGAACCGGGTAGCAGCTAGTTTATAGTAAATGATCCAGCTGTTTGACAATGAGCTATAGTGAAACACTCGGCGAAGAATAGAAAAACAAAAAACAAGAAACATTATTAATTGTGGAAGCGAGTTCTATCGTGTAACAAATTTCTTGTTACTAATAACAACAATGTAATTATTATTAATGTAACATTTGTATCAGAAACCGTGTTCTTATTTCTAGACAACGTAAATCCACTAATAGCGATTTTAATTGAATTTATGTGAAATTCTGATAAGACTGGTTAGAACGGGTTAGTATAAAATTGCCATGTTATATAGGTAAAATATTTTTTTTTAATAAATTATATTGCTAATAAAGAGATAAAATCCAATCCAAACAATCTAAAAAAGTCTCTAAACATTTTATTTATTTTATGTATTGTTAAAACTCACGTTATATGAGAAAAAAAGATTGTAGTTTTCACGATATTTCATAGAGCTAAGCTCAAAATTCCTAAGCTGTTAAACTAACCTAACTGGGTTTATCTTCGTTCTAATTTCAACCAGAGCGGTTTACCGCTAACCTAACGAAACGTTATTGCGCGCCGCAAAATTGCAATTTTATAACGACTAGAATAAAATTGGTGTTTTTAATTTTCAAATGAACATAAACACTTATTCGTGGGTGGTATTTTGTTTCTATACAATTTGCAGTATTTTGTTTGCAGTAAAATTGGGTTAGTCCCAAATTCCCCTTGATTTCAGATAAAGGGGATTTTGAAACTCTGGGGTGCAAATTCCCTTTAATTCCACAAAATTGAAGTCAAGGGCATTTTGGGAATCAAAATGAGTTTCAAAATCCTCTAGTTTTTTTTTTTCTTTGAGTACAATATTAGTTTACGGTTAATACCTAGTAAAATTTTCAATGTTGGAATATGAGTAGATTTGGTATGTGAGTATAATTTTTTTTTGTAATTTTTAGTACGTGTAGACTTGTAGATGAGTATTATTAAATTGGTTTTGAATATTATTTTTGACTGTGATTTTAATTATCATCTTTATTTTAATTTTAGTATAATTTATGGGTCTGTCTCAATGTTTTGTTTTGAATAAAATATTATTTATATTATTTACTTAAATATAACCCAGTAACATTTTGGTAGTGCAATGATTTGATAACTATACTATTAGGTATTTATGGTGCAATTCACGTAGTTTCAGCATGATAAAGCTACAAATATCCACCTATCCGTTCATACAACCTCAAAAACTTTCACATTTTTTGTAGGATTTATTTATATTTGACCGTAAATAAAGTTAGCAAAAATATGGCGCCAAAAACTTTTTCGATCAGCAAAAAGTTAGTTAGAAGTTGGAAAATAAAACACTGTCTGGTAGATAAACATATTTCCGATCTTTCTTCTGACCTATCATATCATATCATATCATTTATTCACAAACAATTTATCCTAAGTAGCCTAAGACCCGAAGATAACAATATACATCGTGATATACTTAACTTGGTCATAAGAGGTTAGCATTACTGTGTTGCTGTTTGGTTTTGTTTGTTTGGTTTTGACTTATTGATGATGTCTCGAAAGCCCAGTAATTAAATGTTTAGTGCATGGAAGGAGCCTCTTCGAGGCAAACTTGAAATCCTTTCACCTTACTGGTTCGAAGAAACTACAATATTATAGCACGATAAGAAGAAAAAGTAAAAAATTACTATTATATAATATAATATTATATATATATTACTATTAAAAGAAAAATTACCCACAGTGCCAATCAAACCGGAACACAGTAATGCATAGGTTTGCACAATGCACCGAACGGGACGCCAGTGCAGACCGCTGTACCCCCTACTCAGAATATGATTAAGAAATTTGTACCTATGCAAGATACAAATTTCTGCGCTGTAGCGATTTGTCCCAACAAAATGGACAACAGATTTTATGGACTCATGTTAGTTGAAACGTATATTCAGTATTATTTTATATCTCATTTCGCCAAAAGGAGTCTGAAAACTTTTTGCATTATTTTTATTTATACTTGGTAATACCTATACCTATATAAAAGGCTTGGACTTAACTGACTGACTGACTGACAGACAATGTACAGGCCAAGCCGCTGAGCGTAAAGACTAGATTTCGAAGGTAGGATTTTTGTTAAGAAGTGTAGGCGTGAAATTTTGGCGGGAACATGAAAAATGGCGCATTGGCGGCATTAAATTAATTGTCAAAACTTGTATAACTTTGAGTGTTTAAGTGTAAAAACCGCTGTTTTTTATCCATTAAGTGCTCGTGAACGTGTATGAGTGTTGGTGAATAGTGTAATGCTGTAAAACGTGACCTTTCGTGTTGCCTCCAAAACTCCATAGAAGCCTCTAGCAAAGTCGCAACCAACACTACTTTACAGGGGCATGACTTGACTTATCGACTCTGACTTATGACAAAATAATCTCTCCAATTACTTGACACTGGCTATATACCTTTGATGTGAAGCCAAAACAGAAGAACTTAGGTTCTTCGAGAAAAAAAAAAAAAAAAAAGTGTAGGCGCGTACTAAGAATGTGGAATTATACTTTCAACTTATACTATCAAAGACCGAAGTTCGGAATTTGAAAAAAGTTCTTAACTTCCGGCATGAAACCTATTAAAAACTGAACCTCTCTGAACAGATTTAATAAAATATTTGAATTTGAATTGAATGAGTAATCTCTTGTTTTAGCCCTAGGGCCTAAAAAACAGTTTTATTCCCCTTAAAGCGTGCATAAAGTTCAACTTTACGAACATAAGATATAAAAATTATGTTGTTAAGTTACAACGCAAACGTAGTCGTGGGTGTCAACTAGTATACACTGAAGCACTGAAAATTGAAAAGTCGTGAAATTCAGCAAGTTTCTTAATTATCGTGACAAAAGACCCGAGCTGAAATCTCCTCGATCCGTCCTCTAATCAATGAAGTTCTTTGGAGTTCAATATGCACAGGGAGGGAGTGAGGAATGAAACATTATTGATTGGTAAACCTTATCCTACTTCCTACTATCCTATCCTACTTCCTACTAATATTATAAACGCGAAAGTTTGTAAGTATGGATGGATGGATGGATGTTTGTTACTCTTTCAAGTAAAAACTACTGAATGGATTTTAATGAAACTTTACAATAATATAGCTTATACATCAGAATAACACATAGGCTACAATTCATAAAGATACCTGCAGACAACGTCGCGGGCACCAACTAGTAATTAATATTTATAAAAGGCTTGGAACTGACTGACTGACTGACGGGTAACGTACGGGCTAAACAACAGAACGTAAAGACTTGAAACTTTGAGGATGTGTTTGGCAAGTACTAAGAAAGTAATTTTGTTTATTTGTGGGCGTTAGCTAGTATCTAATCAATATAGTCCGTCGTATTTATAACAACTAATCCTGCCTGATTGACAGCCTATACATGCTAAGCCAGTGAACGTACAAACTTGAAAATTGGACGTTCGCCAAGAGCTGAAAGTGCGTATAATAGAAGTGTGTAGAAAAACTTGGATTTTTTATTGTAACGAATTAACATGTTACAAAATATAGATATTAAAAAAATTGAAATAATTTTCATACAATATCTTTGATTTCCCCCCTATTCGCGCGTTCAGTCTAAGTATTGATAATTCATACGATAAATTACATGTTCAGGATAAATTAATTAACTTATAATTAATTAATTTATAATTATATTTACCACCCATTTTTATTTGAAATCCTGACTTCATCCCTGTCTGCCACCCATCCTAATTTATGTAGTTAAGTGATACAAACAATGGGTTCCACTCTTGGCTCCTAGAGTGTCTGCGTCATAATAAACTTTGGGTTCCTCTTCAAACACCAGAAATCGGTCCATATTTATTTGGGTTTCAAATTAGCATGATTTTCAAGTCAAGCACAGTGTTTCCTGATGATTCACAAAAACCTCTACCAATTATTTAACTTTCTCACTTACTGACAGGTATAAGAGTCGTTCCCACGATTCGCAATTTTGAGGACGAACGCGGATCAGCCCGCACCGCCGCACCATGGGAAGAGATCGTACGTGGTAGAGCAGACACGTCTGTCGCGTTCCCGATCCATGGCGAGAGGTGCATCGTGCGGTGCAACCTCGTGCGAGGTGGTACGAGGTCGTCCGCATAAAAACAGACGTCCGTGATGGTCGGCCGTCCATGAATCGGGTCTCATTCGGTAAATTCAAAGGTGCGCCGTTCGGAGCGAGCTCGTGTTGAGTGGTGCGAGGTCGTCCGCATAAACACAGACGTTCGAGGTCGGCGGCCGTCCGTAAATCGGGTCTCGCCGCGGCCGACTGCGACAGACGTCTCTGCGCTATCAGTTTTTGTGTGGGGTGAATTTTACTGGAATAGGAAGAACACTTTGCCCAACCGCGTTGCCATAGACTGTAACAAGTTGCCACAGACAGTGATTAGTGCCCCCTCAGTGAACTCTTTCAAAAATATAGCTCGTGCGAGGTGGTGCTATGCCGTCCGCATAAACATAGACGCTCGGGGTCGGCGGCCGTCCGTGACAGACGTCTCTGCACTACCACAGAGGATACTCGTCCTATGGTAGGATCTGTGGGTGGGACGGTGCGGCGGACACGTCCGCGTCTGTCCGCGTCCATCGGCGATATCGCGGATCGTAAAAAATAGCCATTATTTGGGGCTATGTCCAGCGGTGGACGTCCAGAGGCTGACATGAATATGGTTTTCTATATAATATATGTATGTATTTAAAAAAAGTGTTTAAGTATTCTATCAGTTGTCTGGTTCGCATAGTGCAAGCTCTGCTTAGATTGGGTCTAGAATGACGTTATACTAAATATTTATTATTACCTTTAATTAAAATGATGATGATCCTCAACATACCAAAAAATGACAATAAATCTCAAAAATATCACATTGATTTTAAAATAATTTAGTAGAGTAAGTCGTAATAAAATTACAACACAAAGTTAGAACAATTAAAAACTGTACTCGTAAAAAGTAATTTTACAAATTCTACTCAAGTTGGAATACTCTAGAATCTTTTGAGGTTATTTCAAGTGGAAATAACAAGTTGTTAAAAGGAAAGTTTTATCATTAATATCGCGGACAGATCTGTTGAAATTCATTGTTATATTATAACACTGGAAGTATCGCTAAGAGCGAAGTCACACTGCTCCTTTGCGTTGCGTTGCGTCGCAATTTTGTACTGGCATTTGACACTGAATGCGTAAAAATCTAGCGGGGTCGCTCCCGGTCGTCAACACTGTTGACAATCGGGAAAAAAATGTCCCATTCGTTCACAGTGTTGACGAACGCAACTTTTTATTCCCGATCGAATCCTTAGCACAAGAGTCAGAATCTTAAGAATTTTTTTTTTTTGATTATCCTGCTTCTTGGCAATCTGTTTCTCCAACATTAATCCAATGTGATGTCTGGTTCTCCGTGTTGTACGTGGGGTGACATCCAATGATGTTCCATTCAGTTGCAGTCTGTAAATCTCCTTGCCAATCCTTCTGAATAAATAAAAATAATATAGGTAATAATAAGAATATAAAAAGCAGATTTTTGATCCACATTCGTTGAAATCCGCTTTTTATATTCTGACTGACTCTTGTAGGTAATAGGTGTGTACGATCGGGAATAGAAAGTTGCGTTCATCAACACTGTGAAAGAGTGGGACTTTTTGTACTTATATAGGTATATGTAGATACCTACATAATTGTGCTTGTATTATTGTTTTTACTTTTAATAAATTATTTGATTTGATTTGATTTTTTCCCGATTGTCAACAATGTTGACGACGGGGTGTTATCGACCGGGAATGACTCAATTAGCTCTGCGACGCAACTTCACTCTAAGGCCGCTTTTAATCCGCAGCGTGCGAATTAAACACTCGGCATCTTTGAGCTTGGCCGGAGTGCAAGCGGGCGCGCACATGCTCCAGCATTTTATGCGATGGATCCGCTATGGCGGATAGTGCATTCAAAACTAGAATTAAACGTATCCGGAGCGAAGGAACACTCCAAATATCACTGAAATTTCAGAGGCAATCGTATCGATCCTGTTATTTGTTTACATGATTTTTTCAAAATTATGCAAACTGTTGACTTTTGTCTGGTGAATGATGATACAAATTTGATTGTTTCGTGTTACGTCCTTGAGCCTAATCTTTTGCACATTTCCACATGATTTAGCTCAGCTCAAAACTACAGTTAAAAATAGAAAAAAAGACGAGACAAATATTTGTCTATTTCTGTTTTTCATCATTTTCATCGATACATCCAGGATGTTTGCACGGACACACGTAACTGTTTCCTGTCAATAACAATTTATACTTTTGTAAAATAATGTTTCCCTGAGATGGATAAGAAATAATACCTTTATTTCCACCTGTGGGGTGTGGTGCGAGTGTGAGCGTCGAACAGCTTTTATCAGTTATTTTGTGGGTTGGTTTGTGCACTCTTGTTGGTATTTAATTCATTTAAAATAAAGTAATTCTGGCCGGGCGGTGATGTACTAGCTGTTAAGATTTACCTATTCTTTTTTTTTAACCAAAAAGAGAATTATTAATAGTATATCTAAAGGATCGTCTTATTAACTAAAAACCAGCGCTGGATAGATGGGGAAACCTGTCTATCCAGCATAACGCTGAGTTGAGTCCATTTATTGCTAGAAACTCTGCGACATACATGTACTAGGTATCATAATTACGTAGGTTAGGTACTTTGTTAAATTTCTATTCTTTTTGTGCAATGTTTGTTTTGTTTAGCTTTTATATTTTTAAAATACCTACCTACTTAATGTCTTTCTAGCAAATAAAACAATTTCTATATATTCTATATATTGTCAGTTTACTTGAATAAAAAAAAAATACGTGTTTTTGACACCAATTTTTACGCTGTAGCAATTTGGGGGTTCTTAATAAATATCTGTTAGTTAAAAATATGATATTTTTATAGCTGTAACTAGTAATAATGGCGACGAAATAAATGATTACCATTATAATTATGAAGAGTGAAAACTGTTAAAAGCTTATCGCTCGAACTCTACCCCACCTTTACGCACTCTGTTATTATATTTCATTATTGAGTCTCATCGAATTATTTTTAGGAAAGCTTTTACGGCGTCAATTTATATAAAAGGCTTTGTTCTGACTGACAACGTACCTACAGGCATACTTAACGTTGCAAGCGATCTACACGGTCAATTTTTAATCACCAGAAAAAAAAATACACATGGTCAGTTGCCGTTACTGAACACAGATATGCGCCGCTGTCACTCTGCCATTTTGTAGAAATTCAAAATTCTGACTGCACAGATGCAACGTAGTACCCCGTCTGCATTGCCCATTTAATTTTTTTTTTGGTAATTAATAATTGGTGGTGTATATGTAGCTCAACTGTTCCAACTTTTATTTATTTATAAAGTTTAGTTAATTTTTACTTTCTTGTGTATAAATTACAATAATAAATAAATATTTTGGACAATACACACAACGCCATCTAGCCCCAAACTGAGCAGAGCTAGTATAATGGGAACCAGATAACTGATAAAATACTAAAATACTTTTTTTTTAATATATACATACATAATATGTACTTACAATACCTAGACTCAAAACACCGATGTTCATAACACAGCTGATTCATGGCCTGAAGCGGCAATCGAACCCGCACCGGTGTGGCAGTCTAACACACTTACCACTCGACCAATCGTGTCGTCGACCCTTCCATTAGTTACTACAATAAAGGCCACTGACCTACACAATAAGAAAAAGGGCATAAGTATTTCCAATATCTCAGAGCAAAATATTCAAGTTTCTTTACTTTTTATTAAAAAAGTACGGGTTGTAATCTCATCAAAGTTTTCAGCATGACAATCAAAAACTCCCGAAACGGGGAATCCCTATAAATTTTGTCTTTCTTTTTAAAATCTGTGTATAATTATTCTTTTGTCGATAGCTCTCATAAATACGGCTCCGAGGAACAATGCGAGCGGAGAAAAGTTTTATATACGACCGTTATCAAAGGAAATATAGAGCTTAGAAGAATCAGAGCTGACAATTATTATAAATGAAAGTTTGTTGAAGAACCAATTATTGTTTCTTTAAGTAATATCAGGCTGTTGTCTGACCTTAAAACTGGATTTTGACTTCTCATGCTTGTAAAATTCGACTTTGTGCACGCTTTATGACATGTAAAACTGCATTTTAGGCCGTAGGGCAAAAAGTTATTGCTCAGAAAAGTGATAGAGAGTTTGTAATAGGCCTGCTAACTTATTTCAAATTTAAATTCAACAATAAAAAGTATATATATGTATTATATCAGTTATCTGGTTTCGATAGTACAAGCTCTGCTTAATTTGGGGATAGATGGCGTTGTGTGAAATTTCCTAATTAAACCAACCAAACTAACTCACAAAAGAAAAATCCATTAATCCTCACAAATTTTTGCATTTTTATTGACCAGACGAAGAGGTTTCAAAGTCTAGATATTAGATTAATCGGCAGCGTTTGTATGTGTGTATGCTTGTCCGATAACTCTAGAACTGCTCATTTGATCTTCATGAAATTCTTTTTCAATTCCTGCGGTAAGCCAAATCGGTTTAGGGATTTAGGCGTTAGACGGCACGTAAGGTTATGGTTCGGAGCGACTATACTAGTGAATTAGAAAGAAGAAAAATAATTTTTACTTTAATAAATAAATAAAATAAAAAAACTTTATTTTCCTTTAACACTACATACTTTACAAATTAAAAGTTTTATAAATATTAATGCTCTATTTCAGTATAAGGACAGCCTGTGGCGGTAAAAGCCTCCTCCAAGGTTCTCCAATTGATTATATCCCTTGCTCTTCTTGGCCACAGTTTTCCGGCCACCTTTACGATGTCGTCACTCCATCTTGTTGAAGGTCGTCCCTTTCTTCTTTTTGTGCCTCTTGGGTCCCAGTTTGTCAGTGTGTAGGACCATCAGGTGTACTTTAGATCACCTATAATGTTTGCTGTTTTTGTGTCTATGCCAATTCTATTCATTCTTAGCCACAACACATGGATTAGAACTGGCTTCGTATTGTGGTTGCCAATATGTCAAAGCTAAAATACGAGAAAAACCTGTGCGTTCCCGTTCAACAATGAATGACTATATCCTTAAATCCATTATGATGGCTTGGTGACTATTGGATTTATGCAGTTGAATTTTAAAATATAACTTCGTTCAATTTTATGTAACTTCATGTAAATTATTTTACACTTGTATGTAACCGTTTTTCATAAATTCTACATACACTTGTATGTAACTGTTTTTCATAAATTCTACTTACACTTGTATATAACTGTTTTTCATGAATTCGTAGTTTTTTTTAATCCGTTCAAATTAAAGGAGATTATTTATGTCTTTTATGGTATTTTTTGTTTATTCATTGTTTGGCAATATACGTGTAATAATTATAATTAACTAGCTGGTGCCCGCGACTTCGTCTGCGCAGCTATCTTTATAAATTGTAGCCTATGTGTTATTCTGATGTATAAGCTATATTATTGTAAAGTTTCATTAAAATCCATTCGGTAGTTTTAACGTGAAAGAGGAACAAACATCCATCCATCCATCCATCCATCCATCCATCCATCCATCCTTACAAACTTTCGCGTTTATAATATTAGTAGGATAGGATATAATAATAAAAAATGGATTGTAAAAAAAGAAGATTATGTAGAGTTTCATTTATTTACATGTCACAATAATGAAGAATTTGAAAACTTATACTACACTATCTTCATGAATAAGTAAATTAAATAACTTAAAATAAAAAAAGCTTTTATTTCCTTGACACAAATTACATATTACAAATAACATAAGGATTATATTTATTATGTGTAGGGACCGCCTATGGCGGTGAAAGCCTCCTCCAGTGTTTTCCATTTTTGCCTGTCTCTAGCTGTTCTAGATCATAGTTTTCCAGCCACCTTTACTATGTATATGTGTATATTTACTATGTATAATGATACTATGAGATAAGTACTTAAATTATAATAATAACCTAATATAGACAAATGTTAGCTTGAACTTCGAATTGTTTTTACATCGATGGGTATTCATTATTATTTTTTTACCAAGTAAAAAAAACCTAGTCTTATTTTGCTTAAAACATTTTCAAAGTAGGAAATAACACGAACAAAACATAATTTTATTATTTACTTACTTTACCTACTTACAAATTTCACAACAATAAATTACATTAATTTTGGTTTAGATATTGTTATTTTAAAAGAGATCAACACAATTAATCTAAATAAATACCTACATAAGGATTAATTTAGCATTTACTTAATTTTAACACAACTAAGTAAATATGTACACATTGTTATTAACATAAGGATCACTATTTTTAATATAAATAATTGATTTGCATGAAATATTTATGACTATATTATTTTAGTGTAACTAGTTTCTCGACACACGACAGTGTGTCAAGCCACGGTCAGGCCCAGCGAACTGGCGAGTAGCACTGTGTGTAAGTTTACACGAACCATTTGGGGTCACTTTTGACCTTGTCATAGCTAAAAAACTAATCAATATAAACACACCAAATTTGGTTTATGTATTGAAAGCCCGGAGTTAATGAAGTACCTCAAATTTCATAAACACAGCTTAAACGGTTATTTAGATATTAACGTTCAAAAATCGTCTATTTTATCACTGATTGACTGACATAGACGTATGGCAAGCCATATATGTAGATCTGAAGTCTTTTTTCGGGGAAAACGACTTCTCCATCATAATCCGATCCATCTGATCGTGGCTCGCTATTTTCACATATTATATGTCGTTTTGTTCAGATAAAATTTACATTACATTATTTTTCAATAATAATACTCTATTCGCTAGCAATAAAATCATATACTTTCTTATTTTTTATTTACATAGAAAAAGTAAAGTTTGATCTCTTAACCGGTCGCTATTGGTGAAGGAAAACATCGTGAGAAAACCGGCATATAGAACCTAAAAAGTTCGAAAACATGTGTCAAGTGCACGAAAGGAGCCTCTTTGAGGCGCACTTGAAAACCTTTCACCACACGGGTTCGAAAGAACTAGTGACACGATAAGAAGAAGCTATTGGATCGATTGGACCCAGGCCTCTGTAGATTACATAGGCATAAATTTTACGATCTCTTTATAAGAAATGCAAACCAACTGAAAATAAACAGTTGAATAATTTTAAGGTAAGTACTTTTTTATTCATCCAAAATTCAAAACCTTTGTCACGTATTATGGTGGATTCTCATGGCCTGTGTTAGCATGGCCGCGATGGTTCGCGCCACAGGCCGTGTGAAGCGACTGCCTGTGGCGGCGCTTATTGTCGGTTCACACAGGCCTGAGTTAACATAGGTCGTGAGAAGGGTTGATTCGGAGTCGTCCGCAGCGCGCGCTCACTCGTACAAATGACCTTGGCGCGGCGCGGTACGTGTTAGCACAGGCCGTGTGAAGCCACCATTAGAATGCAAAATCAACCTTACGATGACAGCTCAAACTCCTAACCTGGACCCCGATATCATTACACCCCCTATAATCAGCAGAATCGCTGTGTCTCTCCACGCAATCATCAACCTTAAAGCAATCGTAGTAAGGCTTACAATCGATACTGTTCGCACTCCTCGCGACATCTATAGCCCTACACCACTTACCTATCTGTCAATCTCTACAGCCATCAGTTAAAGTGAAGCGGGTTGCTGATTCGCTGATGGAATCGTCTCTGAGTTTCGGGCGTCGGTTACCGTTCATTTGTTCAATGAAAGAAGTGTTGGTGTTCCGTACAAAGTCTCTGTGGATATTGTGGTTCGAGGGAGAGAAGTGAGTGAGACGGTAACTTGCGCAAGAGTCATTGCGCCGCACGGCAGTCCTTGTGGTACCTCTAGAGCTACCAATGGGGGCAAAGGAGGTGCCGTTCTGTTCTGGTGCTGGGGTGTGGCAGCAACAGAAGCATTTGAAGTAGGAGCGGTGGAATTCACGACGGAACTTGCCTGCAACAATAGATAAAGAGTTTAGATAGGGGAAGTCAATTTACGGGTTAAATAGCACGTAGTTTCAGTTGCGAAAAAACAGTGATGGAACACATATTGCGCAAAAAGCATGGTGATTATTGTGTTGTGCGTATAAGATCGGGATTGTGAATGTATGAATTGGTTTATTTTACAATAAAAAAGGTTTTAGAAAAACACACCACAACAACCGACTTCAAACGGACAGTTCTAGTGACCGTAGGCACCACTGACAAGTCACGGGGAAGCAAAATACGCAATTTTGTTTACGTCGATGCGGATATTTTTCAGGTATTTTGTTTTAAAAACTAAATTACAAAACCGATTTTGATGAAATTTATATGGGACCAACCTGAAAATATATTATCTCATTTGAATTAATTTGATTTCTCTTGAAGTCGGGTGAAAATAATGGATATTTTCGACCACCGAAAGGTGTCGGTTCAACTGACAGTGCTTTATGACATAACACGTGCGTGTATTGCACAAGAGGCACTGGCAACCAAACAAGAGTTCAAAACAGCAGACAATATTAGTCAGCGATGGGAATGTTACTTCCAAACATTGCTGTCATTCTACCACAATACACAACATCACATATTTACGTAGGTAAGAGGACAAAAAATATACACGAAATTATTTATGGGTAGTTTTTCTGGGTCCAGGTGAAAGAAATTATTTCTTTAGTGAAAAGAGTTAGGTCTAGTAGCTATTGCCACGAGTTATCCAAGGGTTATATAAATAAATCGCTCAGTTTCTGTAGTATTCAAAACACATAAAAAAATTAAGAAAATCCCCAATTTTTTTTTCTATCAAAACATTTATAAACATATTTTTTTTTAATAATATTTCTTAAGTACGATAGAAACTTTTTCAGTCAGTTCTTCATTCTAACTTCAAATGAAGTCAGTATCGAAAAGATTTATGAAATCCTGACTTATCCCGGCATACTTCACAAAACTATAAACTTTGAAGGAAATCCCTTGGATGAGGAAAATTGCACGTCTCTGAAAATATAGAGAAAATACTTAACTATTTTTGTAGATAAAAATGCCTTAGCGGTCTTTAACACTTGTATGCAGTCGCTCATTTAACATTCTTGTTTTTTTTCTGTTCTGAGATACTTGGAAGATATCGCTTACAGCGATAAGGCCGCATCTTGTAATACCTATTTATTTATTTATTTATTTATTTAAAACTTTAACACTTACATAAGTGAGGGAGGACTTAATGCTATAATAGCATTTTCTACCAGTCAACCCGGGCGTGCAAAAATTATGGTGTGGCGTGTCATTTAATACATTACAAAAACAAAGAGTGTAAAAAGTAATCAAAGTGGTAACTTATTAATGTAAAAAAAACCTATCATATGGACTCTTTATAAAGAAAAAAAAACGAGCGAGCCAAAGAGATTGGATATATCTACCTATTATTATTCTGAGCTTACAGTAGTCCCATATTTTATGATCTGACATCTCACCTTAAAAATAAAGCAAAATTTAAATTTGGAATTATTCTATTTACTCAATTTCTCTGAGGTTGGTACCAACTAACGGCCAACTTCCTGTTACACACTTCCGTGCCATTTTTCACGAAATTACTGCCACAAATTGACAGAAAGCTAGAGAAAAAATGTTAGACTAAAAATTAAAAAAAGTGTTATTCCCGTTGGAGGCGTGTCCCGGTTTCCACGAATAAAAAAATTAAGTACATTTATTTTTTTGTCTTGTTCGGTCCGATGAATGTATATATTAATATATTGGAACTGGCCTTTATTTTCCAACAAGGGTGACTTTTACGAGGTGTGATTTGACGCGAATTTAACAGCCATTGAGTGTTGAAGCCAAATATTTGTCTCTGAAGTGTCAGCGAAGCATTTAGCACAAAAAGTGGTTCGTTCATGCGTCATCATTTTACGCGCACCAATAGCGTGAAATCCTTTCACTTGAACATGAAACCTTATATTTTATGTTTACCTATATACTGTTTTATTTGAATAAAGCTGAAGCTTTATATAATTGTTATTTAAATTTCATCAATCAAATCATTTATTTTCAGATAATTAGGTTCAGATAAATTTAATTTCTTCTGATGGTGTTAATTCGATGTTAGGTGATTTATTTACCATTAAAAATCGTAATTTTTCTGGATTTTGCAAGTCTGAATAATGTTTTTTTAAGTGTTAATCGAATCTATTTATTAACGCAACTAACTTTTAATATAATAAACTAAAATTACTTGACTAGCTTCAAAAATATTTACCTCTCTTAATAATACAGAGAATTTAGGTCACTGTAATAATTGTCAGTGATAATTGCACAAGGTTATCGCTAATGCCAAAAATAATGAAGAAGTAACGCATGAACGAGCCACCTTAGCCGTAATAGCTCACTCAAACGTGGTTTATCTCCAGTTTAATGTGAGCCCAAATTAACTGGCCAGTAAAATGTTTAGTGCTTACGTGGCATCAGTGTGAGAGGGTTGCCGTGATCTGAGTTTGATCAGATACGTCACGTAGACATTTCATTGATTCTATAGTCTTTTTCATAGGTTAGAGAGCCGCAGATTAATTAATTTATTCCTATGTCCAAATCGTAAACACAGCACTTACTTCATTCCGCATACGACATTTTGCACACGGAGAAAAAAATCTCGTTGTAGTTACTAAAATTATGGTTGAATTTGTGACAGGCGAGAATAATTTAATAACGATACCAAAATAATAATTCCTGCTAACGAAATTAAGTAACGATTACAATATAATAGTTCTAGCTAACAAACGTTATTTATTGGTACAAGAAAATATATTATAGATTACTATTTCTGTCCTGCTATCCCATTTTTTTTTTCTCCGTGCATCAGATATAATCAAGGTTTTACAAAAACATATACGACGGACTTCAATTGGACTGTTTTAGTGACCGTAAACACCACTGAAAAGTCACAGGCAAGCAAAACACGCAATTTCATTTGCTTCAACGAAATATTTTTTTCAGTTATTCGGATCAAAATCTTAACCAAACCGGCATGTCATAGTAGGTCCTAAAAAGTTCGAAAGAGCCTCTTCAAGGCGCACTTGAAATCCTTTCACTACGCTACACAAAGGACCAGTGACAGGATAAGAAAACCAAAATTTATCCTTCCTAATAGTTGCATATCTCATTTGGATGGTATATAATAGTTATTTGGTTGTAGAAATGAATTTAAAAATTAGTGCTATGCAAATAACTAAATAATTTAATAAGCTAAAGATAAAGTGGGGTCAAAAATAACACAAATATCATTGCGCAATATCTAGCGTTGCGAGCATGTAGAATGCACAAGCAAATAATTTACAATTTGAAAAACTTAAAAAAAACATAACAGCAAAACGGGAGCTATTTTCAAAAACAAACATGATACGAGTCATACGAGACACAACATTTTCGTGCTACAAAAGTTTATTTTACCTGTTTTTAGACCACTCCGTTCTGAAAAATCTGTTCAGATATTTTTTTCAGCATATTTCTTCTTTAAAATCTTTGAAAATGGTTTTGCAAGATATTTATTAAGTAGGTACGTGATAGGATGTTATAACGCGTGATAGGAACAAATCTATTGTTAACTGTAATAAGCGCGTACCTACTTTACAAAAATTGTATTTTACAATTACAATTCAAGTACATTACATACATTGGTTCAGCGCATTAATCTCGCGGATCTCTACAATGTGCCACAAAACTGAAAATAGCGGGTGAATACAGGTAAAGCGTTTAGCAAAAGTTTAGCGAACCCAAGTAGGCGCGGGTTCCGCTCACTGACCTGAAAAGCCTGGAAATCCTGCAAGCAAAATTAAAATTTGACCCATTTTAAGCAAGCAGTAATGAACATGACACTTCTGGAGAAGAAAATGTATAATTAAAGAAACCCATATTGACACGACATGACAGATTTGTTAACAACATCATAGAAGAAAAAGAAGAGGGGAAGCAAGGAAGGGGTAGGCCAAGGATAAATAACATAAACCAAGTTGAAGATGTCATGTCGTATCAAGGAACTAATGCCGGAGATACTCGAGGCTAATTTTTCAAGCCAGGATAGCAAGATAGTGATAGTAAACTAGCAAGCTAGCAGCTTTGGCTTCGTATAAACAGAACTAGCTTACTTTTTCACTAGCTATAGCCTAGAAATGAAGCTAGTTATGTTCTTTTTCTTCTTCTTATCGTGTCACTAGTTCTTTTGAACCAGTGTGTTGAAGGAATTTCAAGTGCGCCTCGAAGAGGCTCCTTTCGTGAGACCTTTCGTTCTGTATTAACGAAGCCAGAGCTGCTTTTGGATTACTAGCACTATCTTGCTATTCTGGTTTGAAAAACCAGTCTCGTGCATCGAAGGACCGCTGACAAGCCGCTCATGGCCGTAAGATTGCTTTTGATAGAGAAAAGTGGAGAGGATTCCATCAGTTGCGCCGACCAGAGCGAAGTTCATCTTGATGATGATGATAAATGTCTGCGAGTACACACAATGGATAGTTTAGACCTGATAACCTCATTATCATGAATAAACTTTGATCGAGAAGTAGAGGAAAAGTGCGGAAAAAACATAGGAAGAAAATGAGGTCAAGTTAAAGAAAAAGTTACTGTTATATCGTGCTAAGAATAGAAAGATATCGGAAATAGTGAAAAGTAGAGAGAGCACCACGAAATGTATTATTCTGAACCCCAAACAGTATGAATTTTAACCCTGTATGTTCACCATCTACGGGAGTGGACTTCTGGATACGAAAAGCACAAGACCGGAGAGAATAGTGTTAGCATAAAAGGTTTCTGCCCACTATTCTCAATAGAGTGGGCAGATATAGATTGTGGATGATGCATGATCTTCAAGTAACAAGATCTAGCAGGTGGTAAGTCTTACCACTCATGAAGTTGTAGATGAGCGGGTTGACGGCGGAGTTGGCGTAGCACATCACGTGGGATATGAGTGCGATGCACGTCATCACATCGCTTTGCTGCACGTCCATCGCCACTCTGCAAGAGACGCGTCATCAGAGAAGAGAAGATTGACACTAAGAATATAGCAGAACGTGATAAAACTGCAGTATGCATTGCCTAAGATAGGAAAGGTAAAACAGGGTAAGATGCCCCAAAAGGATAGGAGTCCCATTTTCTAAAACAAAACTTACCTACCCTTGCGCGTGAAACGCATAGTTCGCGCGCGCAATGCAACACTATGAGAATTTGTTACGTACCTTTCATGACACATTGCAGCAAAGTGTACAGCAAATTATTTCATTGCTCTAACGTTATACCAATCTGTACGCAGAATAATGAATGCACATTTGAATGTCTTGAAGAGGTACCTTAGCACAAACAGCAAATGCACGGGGAAGTAGCAGACGGCAAACATAGCGACCACAGCCACCAGCATCTTGGCTGCCTTCCGTCGGGAGCTGAGCTGGTCCTCTGTGGATGCGTTCGTGTGGATCGAAGGGGTCAACTCATTCTGCTTTTCATTGCTAGTTCGCTGCAAGCGTAAACGCATCTCTCGCATTCCCTACAAACCTGGTACGCCACGCGTTGTGCGCTCCTTTTTGTTGGACCGAAAAACCGACGAACCACGGATTGTTCTTCTTATAATGCTCGTGGTGTGCGCGTAAAATGCACAGTTCACGCGCGCAAGGCAACACTTTGAGAATTTGTTACGTAGTTGTTACCTTTCGTGATACATTGTATTGCCGCAAAGTGGACGTCAAATTCTTTCATTGCTCTTACGTTTCACCAATCTGTACGCAGAATAATGAATGTCTCGAAGACACACCTCAGCACAGATAGCAGATGCACGGGGAAGTAGCAGACGGCAAACATAGCGACCACTGCCACCAGCATCTTGGCTGCCTTCCGTCGGGAGCGGAGCTGGCCCTCAGTAGATGCATTCGTGTGGATCGATGGAGTCGTTCGTCTGTTGGCTGCTAACCCTGGAAACAAATACAGCTTTAAGATGCGAATTTTTTCTGCGTTAAAAGAGGGTACTTTATGAGGTTTTAAACTACTACTCGGGCGAATGAACATGACACCTGCTTGACAAGTGGATCTGAACTAGATGCTTCCCCCGCTGCCCCGCGCGGCGCCTTCCGTGTTTCTTCTTCGTCTAATTGCGAAGCCTTATCATTACTTATCATTACCAAGTATTACAGGACCTCTATCAAGATTATCCAATACCAGGCTGTACTTTGCACAAACTTCATTCGAGCCAGGTGTCATGTTCATTCGCCCGAGTAGTATGTATTTTTTATATAAATTTGTTTAGCATGCTATGGTAGGACAAATGCCTGTTCGATTTTCACTAACGACTTCAATTTTGCTACCTTTTGCAATTAACAAAATATATATGTTGAGTGTTTTAACTCTTAAAATATTTCACGATCAATTTTGTTAGTAACGTAAATGTTATAGGTACTATTTTAGGCAATATTGTTACCTAAACTGTTAATAAATAATGCTATACAAGATGACTTTTTATGTAATAAAACGCTCAATTTCATCAGTCTAGAGAAATTGCTTGTCTAGACTAATCATTGAACATTGAACAGACCCTCAATATTTCAGACATTTATAACATTAAATAATTCCGAGATTTTCAGGCTCTACCAATGGAGTTTCTTAGAATAATCAAAGTTTTATAAACAAATACCACATTTCTTCTACGAAATGCTAAGAAGTGAAACTTCCTAATTCCTAACTGCTTTCGTCTTCCCTGAACCTTACAGGGGCCTACCCCTGAATCCAATTCAAATCCTTATACAGTATCAATTCCAATTCAGTTTCTGAATTTGTTGGCACTCTTGAACATCCAAACTCTATTTGTCATCATGAAAATCGCATCAGGAGTAAGTTAAACTGAGAATTAGGAACGCCTAGTATCAATAAATTATATAAATATATTTAGTAACAAATCCGCTTAATTTCTAAACAAAGGTTTTAATTAACTTAACTTTAGTTCAACTAAACCAAAGAGTCAAAGAACAGAAAACCAAAGTTTAAAGATACGACACGTGTTTCGCCTCTACACGAGGCATCATCAGGAGGTGTGGAATCGCCGAAGTTTGAAACGAACTTTTGTTTCAAACTTCGGCTTAATAATAATAAACTTCGGATAAATATATTTATATAATTTATTGATATTTATGGATTTCCGCAAAGTAACGCCTGAATCAATCAACGCCTAGTAGATTTTGTTTAGTTATATTCCACTAAATCCGAAATCGAAACCGTGCTAGTATTCAAGAGTGCTAAATAACACGGAATCGGTCTAAATAAAAGTATTGGCATTTACCTACTTACTTAGTTAATAAGATTTAACATTTGCATGCCTATTATGGACTCAATTAATTTAAGACCTTACTTGTAAACACATCATCATCATTATCAACCTATAGCAGTCCACTGCTGGACGTATTTCTCTCCCAAGGCACGCCACTGTGCCAATTTTCGGCTCTTCTCATCCACCTTCTGCCAGCTATAGCGCGCAGATCATCGCTCCATCTGACCAATGGTCGTCGTACACTTGTAAACACATATGTTCTAGCAAATAAAAAATATTACATTTCATTTAAACGGGATTAACCATGAGGTCTGTGTCAGGGGTAGCCTTCCAGGTAGAAATTCAAAAGTTTTCACTGGAAATGCTAACAGTCTTTCTTTCTTAAGTAACTTTCTTCTTCATTTGACTAATGGAAGCTGTACGACCTTGGACAACATCATTATGGTAATTTGGCGCAATTACCTCAAATAACGGCCCAAGTTGAATGAATAGATACAACTAAATTGCGTTTTGTTTCTAATGGATGGTTCAGAAAGTTCCCTGATTGTCGGTTGCATTTTGAATGATGGTACAAGTTTAAATGGATAACTTCGAAGGAGGTTTGTTTTGTTGAACAAGATATTATGATCAACTAGTTGACACCCACAACTTCGGTTGTGTTACGTACTAACAAAATTATTTTTTACGCGCTTACTCTTGACTAGTTGATCCTCCGATTTTAGCCTAAGTTTACATTTCACGGTAACTTTGAGTTCGAGTTGGTAACATAACATAAAATATAACTATAAAGCATAATGGGCGAACTTATCGCACAGAAGTGACTTTTCTCAGACTGTTAGCTGCAGCAGTATCTAAACATCCGTTCGATCTATCCATCTTAGTCTAAAAAAGTTAGTTTTATAGATAAATAACGGTCTTATACCTTAAGAACACTGTGATAGACACTATCAAACAGGACAGAAATTTTTCAGACACCCTGTCAATTAAAATGAAATATCTCTTTTTTAAAATAACGTTTGTTACTTTTTACAATGTAGGTACTTTTATTAACAATGAAAAAGCCTAGTAGTTTTACATATAAAAATAATCTAGCCCTGGTACTTTTCTTTTTCGAAAATTAGCTTTGGACCAAAATGTACTAGAATTGAGCCAATGTGGGACCTCTACTTTTTTGACACATTTTCAAAGTACTACATTGTGATTCTATACTTTAATACTTCTGTGGTTAGTTTATATTCTGCATCGAATGCTCATTCATTTATTTTCATACTTTGATATACATATTACTCTTGATAATTAATCTTCCCTGTTATTCAATTTAGGACTCCCGCGATACAGGCTTGCCCTAGTGCGAGGAACTTTGTGAACTATTGTGTAATATCTGTGTTTTGGAAAAAAATATTGATTGATTGACTGATTGATTGGTCTGTCCAACTTTAAGGTACCGTGACGTGTAAGGTAAAACAGGGTAGAATATGTAGAATCAGAAGGATATGTGCCACTTTTCCTAAAAACCTTTCTTTAGAAAATCAAGATAAATTAATGATAGGATAACTATAAAGCATATGAAATATGCTAAAACTCTACTTATTAGTACTGTCAGTTGATTTTGAAAGTAAGCTATATTTAGGTGTAGGTACATGGTTAGTTTTTACAGTTTAAAATAAGTATTTCTCAATTTCAGCAACATGGAAAACTGAAAATCCAACTAGCTACTTATCTTATTTTATCTTAACAGCTCGCTGGATCCCATTGTTGGGCAAAGGCCTCCCTTACCTTTTTCCATTCTTCACGGTTAATAGGCTACTCGCTTCTAGCTACTAGCTCATGGTTAAGACTCACAGTTTTGCCCAGCACCGGGTGTGGTGCACAGCTTGTGGGACTCCGTGTGTCCCGGGATGTTACCGGAGCGCCATAGCACCCTGACAATCTGGCAGTACGCGATCATCATCAGCAGGAGCGGGAACCTGGACACAAACATCATCACCGTCATCGTTTCCATTATCATTACTAACATAATTAGGTACTATCATTACTATAATCACTATCATAATAACTATATATGATAAACACTATCAGTATCATCATCACTATTATGATCATCAATATCATTATTATTATTATCATAATCATCGCCATCATCATCATCACTATTATTATTATTATCAGAATGCTGGAATGGAAATTGGAATATTGTGAACCAGCACTGGAATGCACTGGAATGAGTCCATTTCAATAAAATTATTGTAATTATGTGATCATATAGATAGAGAATCAAACTGTCAAAAACACAAATGGCGACAGGCGCGTTTTTTTTATATAGGTACTTCAAGCTTGTTACAATTTACATATTCTCAGCTGGTGTGCTGCAAAACTGTGAACAAGGCTTCTAGAGGGAAACGCGAACCACATTGCTATGCAAATTGCTTATTTGCAAGGGCTCGTATTCAATCTTGTTTACTCTCTATTTACGAGGTAGGTATGTAACGGAAATTTTTGCTTATTTTCATAACTTTATTACGAACCTATGTTGACCTTTGGTTGGACTAATATCAGTAAGTACGATTCTGTTTTAATATTATTAATTCGAAAGTTTGTGAGCCTGATCTTCAGTAACTTTAAAAGTAATGAACAGATTGAGATAATATTTAGAATTGGTATAGCATATACCAAAATGGAGGCGGAATAGAAGACAATTTTTGAAATTGAATTGTTATTAAGAACTTGCCCGGTCGTGCGTATCACGAAATTCAATCGAATACTGAGTTTCTTTCAGTATTTCAGCATTTTATTGCTATCATATTATTATCAAAGTATGGTAATATCGGTTTTATGAGTAACAAGATGACACACATAACTTTTTTTTTGCACAAAACTCACTTCTTAGCGAATCGACAAATTTCCCTTCTTAGAACGCGTCTACACTTTTCTACGAACATGCTCTCAGTATTTCAAGTCGCTACGTTCAGCGGTTTTGCCTTTGTTAAAAGATATAGGAAGCAGATCGATACGTGAATTTAATGAAAAAAAAAAAAAAAGCAAAGCAGTAAACAAAAAAAAAGTTGTTTACGGACGATATATAGTTTAACGTGACAACGTCCATAACAAAACATTGATGAAATGGTTGCATACTACCAACCAACGTAAGGGGATAATTATGAGTGTTACCGGACAATGACGTCAACGTAGTCGTGCATGCAGCCGGCGTTCATCGATTTATTAGACGTAGTCACGTCAAAAAAAATGATACTGAGAAAATCAGTGCCAAAAATCTCGTACCGAATATATTATGTCAAATTATGTACTTCGTACCATTCGAATTTTTATACCAACTATACAGCTAGATCCCACTTACGTGTATAGGAAAAGCGCCTTTATGATATGCCATTTGAGATCACTTTCGTCTGACCACGTAGAAGTGCATTGCATGAAGTACTGAACATTGAACCGTAGTTGCATCTTCTTTTGTACTTGAAGAACTACGAACTCTGGTGTATCTGTGGAAGAAAGTTCAAGTTAAGGATAGGGTGTAGCGCACGCGTAGCGATAAGCGGAGCGATTTAATAAACAAATAACATGATCCAAATTTTCTTTCTTCTTTGTCCAGGTAAGTTTAGAAATAAATAGATAGCTCTACGCGGTCAAGAGTAGGTACATAGATAACTATGTATCTGTTATTTTCATGAAAGTTTGATATGTAGATGAATGAATGAAGAAAGATGGCTGTTTGTTGCTTAGTAATTAACGTTAATACTACTTAACTGAATGAGCTAAAAATTGGTATAAGTAATGGATTTAAAACAGGTCACATTATGCTACGATTTATTACGATGCCACAATACAGAATTTTATTGTCTACGATTTTTTTATTTTCGAATCTTATAATAAAATACTTGTGTTACTGTTAATCTTAATTAACACAAGTATTTTATTATAAGATAAAACAATATTTTTAAAAATAAAATTTATAAAGATAAAATTTAATTAGATAAGATTTAAAAATAATATTTTTTATGTAAGCATAAAAAATATTTAAATAATACAAATACAAATAAGTACAAATCATTTATTTATAACTCCATAGTTACAATTCAACATTCGATTATATTTATTCACAAGAAATAAGTTTCCGCTCAGCTTATGACTGAAAACAAGCCAAGTAGGTACTCGTAAGTGGTCACTGGAATTTATTGCAATACTTAAAACGCAAAGGAATTGTACAAGTATTTATGTTATGATAAAGTGGCACATTCGTTTTAAAAAGTGCACGTAGTGTTCTTGCAATATAAACATGGAATTAAATTATCTGGCAATATTTATTGTATAAATAATTATATTCTCAAGCTCTTAAAGTTAAATTTTATGCAAGATACAGGGGGAGTAAATAGTTATTTGTTCACCTAGGGCCTGGAGCAAGGCAAAGTATACGAGACTTTTATCGGCCAGATATTCAAGTTGAGTATAAAATGGGCTTCAGGACCAAGGTCTACACAAGATTTTTCACTTCAATTGCGCGAGGAAAATAAATAAAATTAAACTGAAATAAGCACCCATTTCGTAATTCAAACAACGATTGTAACAACGATGATCAAAATTCGAAATTATGTACTATTTAGGTCCCCCATAATACCCTGATCCATAGTATCTAAAAAAACTAAAAAGTTCTCATCTTCCGGCTTGAAACCTATTTTTATTAGACCCTAAACTGCTTTATTGAGATTTTGTAAGCAAATTGCTTTTTTCCCTAAAATGCAGTTTTATTCCCGCTAAAGCAGGCACGACGTTGATCTTTACGAGCATGAGAATTGAAATAGTTAGTTTTCACACCAAGGACCTGAAGCAAGGCATTTTATACTAGACTTCTATTGTAGTGTCCCACTGCTGGGCAAAGGCCTCCCCTCTCTTATTATAAATATAACCTACTACAAAAGTATAAGTATATGAGTAGGTACTTACTGAAGGTCAAAGAAAGCAGCCATATGATGAATATGGCGGTCTTCGCTCGTCCTGTGGTGGACTTGAACTTTAGCGGGAAGCAGATGGCGTACCAGCGGTCTACTGAGATGAAGGTCAGCGTCAGAACAGAAACCGTCACCGACACCGACTGGAACAAGGGAAAGTAAGCTTAATACATGAGAAAATAAGGATTATAGTGGGAATGCACTGTAAGGGAAGAGAAAGGGTGTTTTTTTTTTACAAAAATGTAAATTAAAATCTAAAACCACGGTTTCACGCCTTTTTAAAAAAAATACACAATGCCATCTAGCAAGTACTTATTGCCTACGTACTATTTCTTACACAAACTACCTTCATACTTACTAAACGTAAATCGTAGTAAGAGTTTAAAAAACCCCTACTAAGAGAGAAGACTTGGAAACTAAGTAGTTGATGAATGATAGCTTTGCACGTTCTAGCTAAATCTTAAAAATAAATGTTCTGAATTGTAAATACACGGTTTGTCCCTCTATCAAAAGACTACGAAAATTAACTTCCGAGTTAGTGGCAAGTTCACACAAACACTCGTAACCTACAAACATAAATAACGGTAAGTGGTGTCTGTCTCGCCTCCCTAGCATTACCAAAGAATAAGTAATAATATGTACCACACATTACTAACAGGTCTGACACCTGGAGAATGGCTGGGTTACTTCAGAACACAGAAGTATTAAAATATAAAAACACAATGTAGTACATTGAAAATACGCCCAGTAAAAGGAAGCCACTTTGGCTAACTTCTAGTACATTTTGGTCCGATGCAAATTTTCGAAAAAGAGAAGTAAATTAGATAAATATTATAATAATTATGTTAAAACTACTAGGCTTTTTCATTGTTAATGAAAATACATCTTAAAAAGCAACAAACATTATTTGAAAATGGAGAAATTTCATTTTTATTGACAAGGTGTCTGAAATTTGATCCTGTCTTACGATACCCTTTTGGTTTGATACTATCCATGTAGTTCAATAGGAACATTGTTATTCATCTATGCTTCAGAATTAAATTTTCGCGAAATGCGACCAGATAACTAAAATAGAATTCTATAAATGCTAAGTTTGTGAGGCTGGATGTGGAGGTTCCTTTCAACCAACTTCAAAAAAGTAGGCGGTTCTCAATTCGGTAGATTTTTGTTGTTTATAAACGGATTTGAAAAATGCCTTTTTTTGAGGTTATACTTTCAGATTGGAACAATAGATTTTTTATCAAAATCGGATCAGTAGTTTAATTTTTAAATTAAAACAAGTGGAAAAAAAAGTCGTCGAAGTGAAGAAAATTGCGTATTTTGCTTCCCTGTGACTTTCAGTGGTGCTTACGGTCACTAGAACAGTCCGATTGAAGTCGGTTGTTGTATGTTCTTGTAAAACCTTGATTATTATTTTATATTGATTATTATTAAAATAGTAGTTAAATAAAAAAAAATTAAAAAGTTAGTTTCTTTGTTTATTTTGGTAATGTAGGCATGTAAAAAAAATATTTTTTGGTGTAGATACCTACTTAGATAAATAGGTAATGTGCCAATGTAAAAATAATGTACGTCCGAAACGGACAAAACTATTTGCTCCTAACGTTTAAAAATATGACCATCTTTTGTACCAGTATTCACAATAAAAATGTTCTTATTCTTATCGTTTTATCGTAGAGTTTCAAAATTCCCTTGTATTATGATCAAGGGAACTTAAGGACTAACATGAAAGAGTAGCTGTTCTGTAAACGCTGTGTTTATAACTTTTCTCCAGACTAAATCATCCTGAGATTAGTTTGCCTCAAATTTCACTCCCAGACCTTCGTAACTCAGTTTAGGACTTTTAAGAACTAGAATTTATTTCAGAACTTTTGGCTTTCAGCTGTGGACTTACAGCAGCTTAATGTGTAGCTTTTTTACAGTGTAGGGATGTACTTGTTGTAGGATTTCGAGTCTGGCAAGAAACCTTTTTGTCTTTTCTGTTTCATATCTTAATTATGTGTAAAAAGTTTTTTACTTTTAATATTGTGTTAAGGTAAATGTTATGTTGCATTTTTCTAAAAAACTAACTCTTCTCTCATTCTAATTCTAATGTCCGTACAGGAACCGTAATGTACGTAATAGCAACTTTATTTAGATTAATAAAATCCCTGCGCTCTGTATTATGGTGCAAATACCCAAGGAAATATTATTAGATAGGTTTTGAAAAAATACACACGGCTACCACCAATACATGCTACCCTAAGATAAAAAACCTTTTCGTTTACCATGGTACCTACTTATCATTAAATTATAACTAACTAGCTGGTACCCGCGACTTCGTCTGCGCAGGTATCTTTATAAATTGTAGCCTATGTGTTATTCTGATGAAAAGGCTATTATTATTGTAAAGTTTCATTAAAATCCATTCAGTAGTTTTTACGTGAAAGAGTAACAAACATCTATCCATCCATCCATCCTTACAAACTTTCGCGTTTATAATAATAATATGTAGAATAGGATAGGATAGGATAGTAGGAAGTAGGATAAAAAATACCTACCTATACACCGCATTTTTTTAATTACTTAACAGAAAAATGCGCATGATCAGATCATTCGCCGTTACTGAATGTATGAATATGACAAAAAACTTGAAAAATGAAATCGTTTTTTTTTTCAAAATAATTATGATAATAATTGGTTATATCAACTAGTATTGCATTGGGCAAAACTATAACATTGCGCATATCAGTTTTTTTGGTACCTAATTAAGAACTGGTGGTGAATAACTTGACGTTGAAACGGAAATATCATTATCTTCTTCATTTTGAGGTAGAGTCTCAATTACTGCAAGAGGAGGTCTGTATCCCAGCGATACAAAGCCAATTTTGACCTTCACATCTTAAAAGGCCAAGGATACTGCAGTTTTATGGACCTTCAAAATGGAATGGACCTTTTATTGACGAGTAAAGAAGCTCTTAACGTAATTCGGTATAAACGATACAGATTCCCGAGCAGACAGATTTTATTGGATCCTAGTAAAAGCGGTATGAAGAGTGCCGGATTTGGCGGCCATGGCATTTTCCTGATGGGAGATAACGTTTTAGTCCCAAACGTAAGCCATAAGCCAATTTTATGTTTAAGTGCCTACTCAGCTATTTCCTTATTGGAAAAATTTGGAGTTACATTTCAGGCTTATAGGGAGATTAATATACCTACAGATAGTATACATTTTTACCCTTAAGACGAAAGACGAGCTTGCTCCTTTCCAGATGGTAAAATATTCCCTATCACGTAACGATTGTTTTCGTTACAAAAGTTGGATTTCTCTATCATGTTATTATTGTTAACATTACAAAAGTTGGATTTCCCTATCACGTAACTATTGTTTACATTACAAAAGTTGGATTTCTCTATCATGTTATTATTGTTAACATTACAAAAGTTGGATTTCCCTATCACGTAACTATTGTTTACATTATAAAAGTTGGATTTCTCTATCATGTCATTATTGTAAACATTACAAGAGTTGGATTTCTCTATCACATGATTATTGTTAACATTACAAAAGATGGATTTCACTATCACGTGACGAATGTTAAAACATTTTAATCATTGAATTTCCTGAAAAATCTCATACTAAAATCTCGTGACCCTACGATGCGTTACTACCGTTACAAAGATCGATTTTCGTAACCCCTGTGATGATCAATCGCTTCTCATAAAAGAGGAAGCAATCGGTGTGGATTCCCACCATTACTCACACAAAGGATGCCGTCCGTCTGTGGATCACGTGCCGACAATCCACACATTGCGGGGTTGTTAGGATCTCATTCGGCTCGTCACGTTGTAGGTCACTTATTCAGGCTTTGTGCCTTTGTCATTTCTGAGAGTTGCTTACTTTGAGCATTAGCGTGTTCCGGTTTGTAGGGTATTGTACATAGATAGTGAATATACTTGGGCTTTCGAGGCTAAAACTAATATATAACATTAGTATTTGTGTATGCGAAACCTGAAATTAGTTTGCTCAGAATCGATAACAAAGTTAAAAAAAATGAACCAACCCGTGTTATATTATGTAACAAATATCTGAAAAAAAAAAACGGCTCTCGGCTTTCGCATAATGTAGATTAGGAAATAAAAAAAATTGAGAGCAACTTGACTAGACTGACTACAGTTTTCAGAAATTTCAAAATCATGCAAACATTCCTTAGAACAAACCGTCGTAACTTAAAAATAAAATCTTTCTTTTTTCGGAAGACACTGTTTATAAGACTAGAGTCTGAATTTCAGTCTTAAATTTTAACCTACATTCGAGACAAACCTTGAGACTGAAGGCAATTTATCTGGTAGTTAATGCTAACGTTTTGTGTGTTAGCATAGTGGTGGTTTAAATAGGAACACAGAAATGTAACTTACAAATTTTATCTACAATTCTACATACACCTACACAAGTAAACCCAAATTGTAATCAAACATAGAAGTATTAAGATACAGAATCATACCGTACAACAGTACATTCTTCTTATCGTGCCGCTAGTTCTTTCGAATCAGTGTGGTGAAAGGATTTCAAGTGCGCCTCGAAGAGGCTTCTTTCCTGCACTACATTGAACAGTAAAGTAAAGTGACAGTACATTGAAAACGCGCCAAAATAGTTATTTAATAATATAAATATAATAAGAATAATAATACATTTATTTATTCAGATCATTAAAATTATTATTAATTTATTATTATCTTAATTGTAAAAAAATTATGACCACAATTTGTTTGCGTTGCGAATTATCAAGATGAATTTCTTAGTACGCGTTAAAGACTACAATATTATACTTGGTACGCGCGTACACTTTTAAATTTCAAGTCCCTACGTCCAGTGGTTTGCCCTGTGCATTATCCGTCAGTCGGTCTTTACAAATCCTTTTAGGTAAATTAGATGATATTAATGTGACCAAAATAATATAGACCTTTGAGACATAAAATAAGGCTGAAATGAACTCCTCCAATTTGAAGCCGTCATGTTTCTGTGTCAGCTTCTGAAGTAGAAACTTTGTAATTCAGTATTCTGTTTTAATCTACATAATTTGGATTATTACCATTCCGGCACAGAGATTGGAGATAACAGGTGAAATTACTGACACAGCTATATTAGGACAGCTGGTCGAGTAAGTAGATAGATAGACTCGATTGGTCGAGTGGCAAGTGTGTTGGACTGCCACGTCGGTGACGCAGGTTCGATTCCCGCTTCAGGACAAGTTTGTTGTGAGTCTGGGTGTTTTCTATATACTCTGTGTATGTATTTACAAAAACAAAAATATATAAGTATTGTATCAGTTATCTGGTTCCCATAGTACAAGCTCTGCTTAGTTTGGGGCTAGATGGTATTGCGTGAAATATTTAAAATATTTATTATAAACAAATTATTAGATAGATAAACACTTTAGTGTACACCAACAAACGAACGAAGTAGAATAAAACAATAAAATAAGTATAAAAAGGCCTTAAGGTAGGTAGTGCAAAGGCGGCCTTCTCGCTGTGAGCGATCTTTCAGGCAACCCAGTTTAGTGTGTAGCCCGGCAAGTAGTGTTTAGTTAAATATACCAAAACACACAAAATCAAACATCCAATCAAAAATAATTTGATTGGATGTTTGCACTTTAATAACGTCTAAGGGACTTATCACACATATTCAGCTCAATTCGCATTTCACTATACAATTTTTGTTACACTGAACAGTTATATTTCTATCAGCTGCGTATAGGATCGTAAGATTGAAAGGCTGTCACAGCGTGATTACTTCCCCCGACCAAACCTCCTTTGGAGATACTGTCTCAAGAATTACATAGTTCGCGTAAAGCGCTAAACGCGGATGAAGAACGCTGAACGCGGCGAAACAGCGCTGAATAGCTAAATATGCATGATAAAAACACACTGGTCCTCATTTTATACCTGATTGTTGCGTAAAGCTGAAAAGACGCGGAAAGCTGAACAGATGCGTACGCATCTCGCCTAGGAACACAGATATAGAAAATATTTTATAAGGTTATTTTGAACTATTATAAATTTTTGACTTACCAGATTTATGCAATCTAACATTTTGGGTAATAAATGATTGAATTTAATTTAATTGCGAACTGGTGTTTTCTATGGACAAGTTGAATTGAGCTGAATAAATTTGTTCCTAAACTTTCAGATGGAGTGAATTAGCTGTTCACCCAAGCAACTGTGTAGCTGTGTCGGCATACAATTAGCTGGTATTGTTATTGTAATCTGTGACGCATTCGTAGTGAATAGTAACCATTAGGGCCGCTATGTATGACTACTGCTGCTTGCCCTCTGGTTTAATGCTAGCCAACACGCTCGAATCACTTTTAATTATCCTACTAGCTGCTAGCCTATCGCCAACATTTTTATCAATCGCAATCGTATCGAATCCGTCACCAAAGGGTTAAGTAGGTATCAGTTATAAAAATATTTTAATTCGGACTACATTTATATCCATAGTTCTTTATATATTATACACCAGATTAAGTGTTATAATGTTAGAAAAAATTAAATTAATCTAAAGAAGAATCAAGTTGAATTAAATTGAACTAAATTTAAGCTAAATTAAATTAAATCAAGTTAAGCTCAAATAAAATTATAGGAGTTTAATTCAGTCTACAGTATTCATAGTTTCTTTATAATTTAGATTATGCATGTTGATTGAAATTAAATTAAATTGAACTTAATTGATTGTAAATTGAATCGATTTGTATTAAGTTAAATTAAATCAAATTAACAGAACTAGTAATATGGAAATTGGGAACCAGATACCTAACTGATAGAATACGTACATACTTCTTTTGACCCGACTGTCAGGAAACGGTTATTAAAAATACAAACATATATTACGTAGAAAACACACAAACTCGGGACCAACACCAAAGTTCATCATTACACCAATGTTTGTCCAGAAGCGGGAATCGAACCCGCGATACACGACATGGCAGTCCGATACACTTGCCACTCGACCATTAATGTCGTCAAAATAATAATGAATTATCCCATAGTAGGTACTAATATTAATTCCATAGTTAAGGCTGTTAAGGGTAGGTTAATTTACTAGAATTTGGGCAGTAAATGGTTCATGAGATAACGCCTTAGAAGTGTGGTTTTATGTTTTGGCTATGGGTTGTAATGAGAGTCATAAAATGTTAGTTTCACTGAGCAACATAAACATTTTATCATCTTTTTTATCGCTATATTTATTTGAGATAGATAAACTCTATGGTATAGTAGTGGTATGGGTATATTGATGGCCGTGTTGCGGACTCGAGCCAGACCGTTACCGAAATCCTAAGGGTGCCTTTCCACCAAAGATGTGCTATGCAGCTATGCTACGAAGATGTGAATTCTACGCTACGAAAATATGTGACCGTTTCCACCAATACTTAGCTATGTGACTTGCCATAAATAAGTCAATAATGTGAAGTAGTTACAAACTGTAATGTTATTATAGCCTATGACTGAAAATGCACAGCTAAGTAAGAACTATTACATGCTGTTAAGTGTAGTACTATTTTTTAGTGTAAGTTAAGTAGCTCTGGCGAATCTGTATCCAGACAAACCTCTAAAATTTTTTAGGATTCATAAATATAATTAAATACTCTGTATACTTTTGGTATAAATAAAAAAAAAAAAAAAAAAAATGTAGTTGTGCCAGCTGTGCGAGGAAGATGCGCTATGAAGATGCGCCGCCACAAAGTAGCTGTGCGAGAAAGATGCGCAGCTCGAGCTATGCGATGTATCGATAGTAGGGAAGCGGCATAGCAGGCATCTAGCAGATGGCAGATTTTGGCAGATGAAACGCCCCTTCATTTTCTGAAGGAATGTGGACCGCTAATGCATAAGCGCAGTATTTATCTGGGAAAACACATATTAAGCCCTGATGAATTAGTTGAGCTTCCTCACAAAAAACTCCTGCAGTTCATCATAGCGGCAGGGTTTAGTGAGGAACTTTAACCGCATAGATCCAAGTGGCGAACACAATAGACCGACAACGGTCGCAGTGTCACTAAAGCCGCAAATCAATAATAAAAAAAAATAAAAAAAATAGCAGGCATCTATAGCACGCATCCATAGCACACATCCATAGCACGCATCCATAGCACGCATCCTTCCATATAAAAAAAAAGGATAGCTTAGTTGAATCCGTTTCCACCAGTGCTAAGCTATGTGTACCAATGAATATGATTGGTGGATATCAAACGCATCCATAGCAACGTAGCATAGCACATCTCTGGTGGAAAAGCACCCTAAACGTCAGGTTTTCAAAGAGCTTCAGCGTCGATTCCACACGGCTTTTTTCAAAGAGCTTCAGCGTTGATGACACGATTTTTTTACACGCTACAAGCCAGCGACTTTGCTTGTAGCGTGTTAGCTCGTCCAGTGGCATCATCGGCTTTTTTACAATCTGCTTGTTGATAATCCTTCCCGAAAGCTAACTCGCCAACAATCAGCTTGTAAAAAAACCGTGTGTCATCGATGCTTTATTGTATATTTTTTAAATAAAAGGTATATTATACTAACAATATTTAATAAAATAAACAGCAGATTGTTGGCTTACAAAAAAACTGGAATCAAAATAGAACCAATACTAATATAAGATAGAGTAAGTTTTTTTATTACAGCATAAGCTAACTACTACAATCTATATATAGGTATATTACAAAATTTACAAAAGGAAACAATTGGGCCACCCATAGACCGTTGCAAACGATCTATAGGTAGCTCAACTGCTCCAACTCGATACCCGATGGCAGCGTGCCGAGGATACTGGCTGCATTGCCTCTTTGTATAGCAAGGCTTATTCTTTGGCCCAGATAGCTGCCAGCCCTCTGATCACGCGTCGCTTCGACCAGACGCTCTGACAAAATTTTAAAAACGCGGAAGGCTCCCATTCCCCATGGACCTAGGGTCTCGACCCCAAAGAGCTCAAACATGTACGACCTATCAAGACCTACATATTTACGCCGCTTGAGATCTTCAGCAGAGTTTGCCGCCGCACCACCCCTAACTTGCGTCCCTGGCAAATGAGAAGATGCCAAAGTGTCTACGCATGTAGCGTCCCACACCAAGGGCCTGCCCATAAGATAAGATAAGATAAGATAGATAGAATATACTTTATTGCTCACCACCTTAGTACTAACACATTATAATGGAAAAATAAAGCTAGGTATATAACAGTGGACAAGGGGCGGTCTTATCGTTAAAGAGCGATCTCTTCCAGACAACTTTTGCATGGACTGGATACTGTTGGACAAATGAGGACATATAAGTTTTCTTAGAAGAAAGAAAATAACTAAATTTACCCTACGTAGCCCTATTTTATTAACGGATAGACAAAACATGATCTCATACAAGCAATAACTCGTCTAGTCCCTGGTTATTAAAAAAACTACGTTTCCAAATCCTAAAATTGCTATAAAATATTTTCTAAATAAAAATGTAACAACTGGTAATCCTATAACGTCTTATAAACTTTAATCCTAGTATTAACTTCAATCTTAGTAGGTATTAAACATAAAATTAAGACTTGCTATTAATTGCTGTTATTTTTGCAGACAGTTCACTAGACTGTTTTTACGGGGTCAAAAGTCTTAAAACAAGCAAGGTGCTCTAATTATAGTAAATTATAACTACATTCTAACAAAGTCTTATACACCACCAATTTTTAATTATCAAAAAAAATTAAATGGGCAATGCAGACGGGGTACTGCGTTGTATCTGTGCAGTCAGAATTTCGGATTTCTACAAAATGCCAGAATGACAGCGGCGCGAGTGCGGCGCCCGAGCCGAGCTTTTGCGAGCTGGCTCGAGCTGAGTGCCCTGGTTTGCCAAACGGTGTATTAAACTTAAATTATTATCAATAAAGGGTACCGCCTGACGCAAATCCATAGGAAAACGACTAACGGTAACAGTTTTACAATTTTAATCAAATTTATTTTGACAAAAATTCGACTTAATTTTTTCAAGTTTTTTTTTGCCATATCTGTGTTCAGTAACGGCAACTGACTATGCGTATTTTCTTTTTGGTGATTAAAAATTGACAGTGTATAATTTATAAGCCGTCTATATTTTGTAAGGCTCTTCTACTTATATACATTTTGTCATTTTCAAAAGCCTAATAATTTTTCAAGTACTTAATTTACATCAATTCTTCAGTTATTTTGATTTCAAAGCCAAATTACTGAACCGATTTTTATGAAATTTCTATGGGACCAAACTGGAGTACCTATATCATATCACATAAAAATAGTCCGGTGACGCAGTAACGGCCATCTGCGGTCAACTGCATTATGTCGTCCATCCGAAAAACAAACCATTGAATAGTCACATGGAAGCAAAATACGCAATTTCGATAACAAAACGTCACTTATTCAGTTATTTTGTGTTCAAAACCAAAGTACCGAACCAATTTTCATGATTATTTTAAATCGGTTATTAATCAACAAAGATTTGAGGTTAACTATCAAACATAAAAAAAAAAATTGTCGGTTGAAAACTCACCTGAAAATACAGGACAATTCTGCACATCGCCGTCCCGAAGAACCACGTCTCTGTTACATCCCACAGCACCGTCGGAGGAAGACATATCAAAATCACCATGAAATCCGCCACAGCCAAATTCACAATGAAATAATTCGTTACTGTCCTCATAGAATGATTCCTATACACAGCTGCACACACTAGAGCGTTCCCAATCAGTCCTATCACGAAAACTATACCATGAGTCGCGATTAGAACCCATTCGTAAGGCTGTGGAAAGATGTAATCATTTAACATATCGATGTAATCTTGTCTAGTCATATTGCAGAAATCAGGATCACCTACGCAAGGTTCTTCAGTACCGTTTATGAATTCTTCTTCCATTAGTCTTCCAAATGCAATTTCACTTTCATTTTTGTTTGTTGCATTGTCTATAGATGCGAAATTGTCTATGCTGACTGTTTTTATAACAGTTTTGTTGAATTGTGTTACTAGATCTTCGGTTATATTTTCGTCTTCTTTACTGAGGCATAGATTCCAGATGATCAGTATTGTGAAGGCTCTAAGATGTTGTTTGAGATCCATTTTGATTTTTATTGTTGCATTTCCTACTATTACTTCTGCGTCTCCTTCTGTAGTTTTTATTTACTCTTCTTCTTCTAAGCAATGATTATCTGTCATGTTTTATTACCAATCTTCGGTAGTTCTAGTTCCTTCTTATTGGGTCTTTATTTCATTGGGTTTTTTCTAGACTTTTCTAGTTTAAGTCACATTTTTAAAAACTTTCAGTAATTTTTAAATATAGAGTTGTTCTGTTTGGTTATTTGTCGTAAATTCTTCTGTATAATTTCGTCTTCATTCCCCTCTCGGATTATTAACTGCCCATCTGGAACAAAAGATGGTAAGTGAGAACGATCATTTTCTACAACGCTATCAGGATATTCTACGATTAATTGGGAGCCGTCAATTTGTGTCCAATTTTCTGGCAGATATTTATCATGATCAAATTAGAAGGCGTTGTTGATGTTATTTGATTCAGTTTGGAGTTCATCTCGAGAAAACGTATTATAGTATACCTAATATATCAATCTGTATACAATATATTATTAAACACTCATAACCAGTCTCTTAGTTGTAAAAACATCTACAAAGTCAGTGACTTAATTAATTGAAAATTAATATATAATAAGAATTAATATAAATAAGAAGAATACTATGAAATAAGAGAAAGAAGAAATATAATCAAGGTTTTACAAAAACATACGAAAACCGACTTCAATTGGACTGTTTTCGCTACAACAGTAAACACAACTGAATAGTCACAGGGAAGCAAAATACTTACGCAATTTCGTTTACTTAAATGACGTATTTTTTTCAGTTATTTTAATTTCCAACAAAAAAAAAGATTTTTTCAATTCTTTTTTTTGTTTGAAATTATTATAGCTGAAAACATTGCGTCCACTTTTTTTTGTTTGAAATTAATATAGCTGAAAACATTGCATCCAATTTTTTCAGCTAGGTATATTAATTTCATACAAAAAAAAAGAATTTTTCAAATCGTTTAATAAAACAACAAAGTATAACGAACAAAAAAAATCAACTGAATTGAGCACCTCCTCCTTTTTAGAAATCGGTAGAAAAAAAAAACAGGTAGCCTTATTTTACCCGATATTTATCGAAAGGTTTCTAGTCCAACTAATGTTATCCCTTGGAACGTAATCAGTAACCGGATCGTTTACCTACTGGGTGTTATGACAAAGTATTGTATGAGACCGGTAACCGTAGTGGGGGTGAAGCTGGGAAGACCACCTAGGTCTGTGGGGAATAGGTTATCTCGCCAGGAACCAGGCCATTAAAATGAAGAATAGGTTCTGGGTCGAAAAAATATAAAGAATTAAGATAATCTCGGAATATTTAGTCGGCACAATACACGGACAAAAGTAATAGGTATATAATAAAATTATGCTACCTGCTCCCTAAGATTATACTCCCTTGGTATTTTTTGAATGAAATTTATAAGAACACTAGCTGACAAGGCAAGTATTATTAATAATATTATTAATAATATTAAGTATACAAGTATTCGCTACGCAACTACGTTTGCATAGCGAATTTTCAAAATTCCTTCCTTAGTACTCACTTTCAGATCTAGATAAACAAATAACCATTCACTAAATGCAAAGTCAAAGTACGAGTAAATGTAGAGCCTAACTTAGAATCTCACTAAAATTACTAAACTTTATCTTTATGTAATGGTAATCTTTTTTGACGTGACTACGTCTAATAAATCTATGAATGCTGGCTGCATGCACGAGAACGTTGACGTCATTGGTAACGCTGTCATTTTCCGGTAACGCTTATTGTCTGGTAACGCTGTCAATGTCCGGTAACGATGTCATTGTCCGATAACGCTCATTGTCCGGTAATGCTGGTATTCACGTTAAACTATCGACCGTAAACAAACTTTACAGACAACCAATTTTTTGTAAGCTCACTTACGAGCTTAAAATATATTATTGAATCCGTATTATGAGATGAAAACGGGCGTTTGACATTAGCCCACTCGCAAAAGGTGATAAATGAAGAAAGTTTTCTTCTCAAACCGGAAGTCTACATAAACGGAAATGTGATAAACATTTCCGTCGGTACATTAAAGGAAGTTTCAAAGCTTTTTACGATTATATTATTTATTGTAGAAATAAGCATAAAGCACAAATTGGTAGATTAAACACCTGAACACCGTAAAAATATATGATTGGTAGAGCAAGTATCTACAACTTTTCGATTTATTATGTATGTGATGTTATGTCACCGGAAAATTGCAATAGTGCATTATGATATAAGTGCGGTAAGTTGATAATTACAGCCGAAGCGATATTGCTAGCCCGAGCCGTAGGTGAGGGCTACAAGAAAGCTGAGGCTGTAATTATCAAAGCGCACGTATGTCATACGACGTTTTATAACACATTTGCGAGGAAATAAATAAATAAATTCATCATTACCTTGACGACATTTTCAAATAAAAACAATACAGCGAAAGTGCGCGGAATAATTTTTACATGTTCTCAAATTAGCGAAGCGCGCGCATCAGCGCTTTTTTTTAAGGCAAAGCACAGGCAAAGGCACAAAAACAGCCAGTATTATTAATAAAGTAAATATTTTAGTGTTTTGTTACATTTAAATGATTGTAATTTATAATATAATATATATATATATTTTAAATTAACGAATAAAATGTTTATTTATTATATTTTATCTCCCAAAGTTAATTTTATTCATAAAATGTTGACCACTTTATTTCTGACATAAAAACTCTTTGCTAAGATTTAAAAAAGTACCGTTCGTTTTAAACGGAGATACTTGATAAACCTTCCTTTTTTAATTACATTACCGCACTAGTGCGTTTTACATTACATTACCGCACGAGTGCGTAATGAGATACAATACGATATTGAAATTGGTGCAATAATAGACCCTTTACGAGCAAATGTGTTATAAAAATCTTTACTTTCTTATGAGCTGTTATAATATGAAATAATAACACCATTTGGCAATGAATTAGAAGTAGCAATCATTTCCATGCCTAGTATAGTCTATTATACTCTATAGATAGCTCTAGGCTTCTTTCTAAGGGAAAGGGAGACTCTCTCTACTCTACTACTCGGGCGAATGAACATGACACCTGGCTCGAATGAAGTTTGTGCAAAGTTTTTTTTAAAAAAAACTTTGGAATTCGATAATCTTGATAGAGAAGAGGTCCTGTAATACTTGGTAATGATAAATGATGATAAGGCTTCGCAATTAAAGGAAGAAGAAACACAGAGGGCGCCGCGCGGGGTAGCGGGGGACGCATCAAGTTCCGAGTCACGTGTCAGCCAGGTGTCATGTTCATTCGCCCGAGTAGTATGTTTTTAACAAGTTTACATGTGACTTACGTAAATGAACCTTAATACAATTAATTAATAAATTATTACAAGATTTTACAAAAACATAGTACCGATTTAAATTGGACTGTTCTAGTGACCGTAAACACCACTGAATAGTCACATAGGAAGCAAAATAAGCAATTTTGTTTGACGACATATTTTTTTCAGTTATTTTGATTTAAAACTAAACTTACTTATATAAGTTGCTCACGTTGGTATTTATAATAATAATTATTACCTACCGACCCGCTAGTGGTCTTCATACCTACGTAAATTGATTTATAACTCTGTGGATAACGCAGTGGGCTATAATATAGTTAATGTAAGATGTTATAATTATTAAGAAAAATGTATATGTAATACAGTTGTTTGTTGTCCCAAATAAATAAAATAAAAAATAAATAACAAAGATATGACGTAACAAACATAAACATTCAAGCAGATTGAGAACCCCCTCCTTTTTTTGAAGTCGGTTGAAAACAGTGAAAAATGAAAACACAAACATTGTGTGCCTGCAAACAAAGCACGTTGTTAGACACTATTAAAAGTTCAGTCATTCAAATTCATTTGCGTCTTGCGGGGGTAATTTTAGTAGGCGGTAATTGGGGTGACAATGATTTGATAGAATTTATGACCTAGACATAACTATTATTTTAAAATTTACAAGTATTTTTTAAATTTTAAAATTATAAATATTATATTAATTTTAGAAAAAAGAGCTGAAATAGCAAAGAGGCCACAGTTTTGGAAAAGCGATAGGGCAAAAGATGGGTACTATTGCACAAAAAACCTTTAAAACATTAACATTACATTAACATTAAACATTCACACACTCACACCCCTGCACTAGGATTCCCTGTATCGCAGGTGGCATGGACACATACAATACATCACAACATCCAAGACCCGAGAACAAACATTTGAGTTCGTTACACAAATATTTGCCCCGGCCGGGGATCGAACCCGGAACACCAAGCTTCGTAGGCAGGGTCACTACCAACTAAGCCACGGTGTCGTCAAAAAACGTAAGTAATTCCAGGATAATGTACCAGGTTTTGTTTTTTTTTCAATAATCATTATGCATGCTTAGATATACAGGGTGGTAAATGCCATAAATAGGTAATTCTTAATTAGGCCTGAGTTAGCTGTGTTGTTTCTTTTTAACAATCGCATTCCCTTATTTTTTACAATCTTATTCTTTTTTTGGACCATTTTGTTTCAGCTTTCATTTAGGTAGGTAACTTTCAATCAACTGAAAATATGACATGTTATTAAAACTAGTAAAACGGTAACACCTAAAGTTATCCTTAATGCTAAGTAATAAGATTGAATATTCAATGTCCCTGAGCTCAAGTTGCAAGTGCATAGCAAGTGTCGTTCCCGGATATCGACGTGACAACTCCGCCGCGAGCCGCGAGATGGCGCTAGTTTTGACAGCTTTGCGTCGGCACTGCGGTGTCTTAGTTTGCACAAGAAATGTAGCGAACGGGGATTGAATATAAACTTAAACTGGAGACTTGTAACCTACTTATTATAAAAAAAGATATTGACTTAATATATAGATTATGAAATAGAGTTAAAAAAATACAGGAAACCGAGACAGGAACACAGCTCTGTCTGTATTATTTTGTATGAAATTATCATTTTTTTATTAATTGAATTTTTCATTACTCGTAGAAGTCTCTTTGGTTTTAAATCATAAAAAAAAACTTTAAATATTCAACATAAAATTATACTGTCACAGGTTTTTGTTTGGTACCCTTCCTTAAAACCGATTTTCTTAGTTATTTCATACTGAATTCCTCTCTAGCAGATTTGCTATTTTCCATATAAATTGTATGATTGTTTAAACTTGTTTACCTTAAATCCCAAATACGTACAAAGTTGAGTTGATTAGATTCAAAACTTGCTGCAAATTGTGTAGGTAAAGCAAACTTGCTTGATGTAACAGAAGTTTGACTTTTGTTGATCATTTAAGTAGCTAACTTGTTACGATTCAGAACCGTTTAGGAACTTAGACTCAAGTGGAAAGTTTACATCTTGTAACTTAAAAATAAGTAAACAAATTAGTTTAGCAGAATGCTCAATAATAAATTAGCGAAATCAGTTTAGTGACGTAAAATGTATCGTTTAATAAAAATGTGTTAGTCCAAGTATTATATAATTTTTGTCTTATTTTAATGCAACGAGACAAATGAGCATAGGAAATCTATTTATAAATAAAAACATACCTACCTGAAATGATTATTAATATTGTTTTTTTTTTTAAATAGAGTATTTTTTATGCAACAAGTATTAAGTAATTTCTCTGTAACAACAAGATATGTTGCCGATCATTTTAAATAAAGAAAAACTTGAAAGCAAAAATGAAAAATGTTTCTGATTTCAAAATACTACTACGGCCTTTTTCAGTAACAACAACGATGTTAATCTGAAACAAAGACCCCGCACACCCATCCATCAGCTGTCAGCGTCAACCACTCGCAGCGCCGTCAAATGCCGCGAAAAATCCCACAGAATAAAAACAAATGGTCACTGTAGCGAGACAAATGTGTAAGCCGAACAAAGCCGCATCTTGAAAATTTTGGACAATAGTCTATTCGCATCGAAAAGAAAATAATATAATTATTGTAGAAATAAACATTATGAATGTAAAACTATTATTATTTATGTTCGTTTGTTTGATACTTTATTGCAATAAATATAAATTCATTCACAACCAGCCAACCTTTTCGGTAGTGAAAGATTGTTTGTTTGAAGTTAGCGTTCTTCACATATACAAGGAATAACTACATACGTTATTGACAATTCAAATAAAACTGAACTGAAATTAACATTTCGTAAATAAGTATAAAAACGGGGAAACATGGCTTAAAAAATATTATTCGTATCAAAGCCGTCACATAAAGGTTATCAGTTTTTATAAACTGTTGTCTTGTTTGTGACGGATTCGATACGAATACGCTTGTCAAAAAGGTTGGTGATAGAGCTAGTAGTAGAACAATGTTTTTTCGCGACGATGATAGAGTTGTCACTTTTTGGAGTTTGAATTTATGGAGACAAACTTTGACGGTAATATTTTTTTACAAAAAATAAGACAGATAACAATAACCCAGTAAAAGTTATCGTTTTATTCATCTTGTGTAAGCAAAAAAGTAATTGGTGTAAGAGTTTTTAATGCCTAAGGCTCAGTATGCCGCGCTTCGCTATCTCGCTCGCACATATGTATGTTTTCGAAGATATAAATTGAATAATAAAATAAACATTTCAATAAAGTGGAGCAGTAGAATTTGTTACTACAATTTCACGAAATATTTAGTATATTTTATGTTTTGATATGTTTAAATAAGCGATTTTTTTGCTTAATTTATACGCAGTCCATTTATATATTCAAAAACGAGAAAGCGAGATAACAGCGCGCGGGGCTTAAAAAATGTGCAATTAATTTTGACACAAAAGTATCCTGACAGTTTCAGAACGAATGGTCACAATAGTTTTTCGTGCACGAACACTTTGGCAAACAAACAGTTTGTTAGTTTTACATGCGCGTTTAGACGTACTTACTAAATAGTTATTTGTACACCAAGGGCCTGAAGCAAGACATTTTATACGAGACTTTTATCAGCCCGAGCCGAAAGCCAGGGTGGATATTTATGTTAAGGGTAATCCTCAAATCCGAATTCCATACAAAATGTTTCGGACAAATACTCATAAAGTACGCCGTATTATAGTAATTTCTTCACACAATTAATTTCGTCTATGTTTTTTGATTTAGTCAACAAAAAAAGTGAAAGGTTTCATACTTTAATTTAGATTTTATACGTGTTTTTAAGCTAGTAGGGTTAATTTTAAAACACGTATAAAATCTAAATTAAAGTATGAAACCTTTCACTTTTTTTGTTGACGAATTCAAAAAACATGGACGAAACGAATAGTGTGAAGAAATTACTATAATACGGCGAACTTTTTGAGTATTTGTTTGAACATTTTGTATGGAAGTCGAATTTAGTATAAAATGGGCTTCAGGAATGAGATTAAATATATTACTCACTTCGATTGCGAGGAAATTAAAATAATTTGAACTGAAATAAGCGCCCATTTTGTAATTCAAAAACAAAGGCAGCCATCAAGCTTTCCAGCATTTTTCGCACTTTTTTTGTGCTGGAGTGATATTATACATTCAATTACATCCCTCCGCTTCATCATCTTATCCTTCATCTTATTATGTGTTTTCCCAAATAAATATGGCGCTTGCTTATGCATTAGCGGTCCACATTCCTTCAGAAAATGAAGTGGCGTTTCATCTTCCTCATTGCATTTCCTGCAGGAGCGCGTTTCGCTCCTGTAGCACGTAGCCGCCACAGTTTATAATATTATTGGTGATTTCATCCTGTCCTGTCATCGGCCTCCTTCGGGCCTCTATTAAAATCCATCACTATTAAAATCCATTTTTAACTCGACATCCGCTCAACAAAGACAGTAAATGGGAAACGTCAATCAAAATGAAAAGAATTCGCGACGCGCGATTCTTTTGTTTTTATAATTGAATCGAACGAAACTGAAATTCGAAGTTTCTCAGAATGTTCTGTGTATTATTTCCGGTTAAAATAAAATTCTCATTCATCTGTGATTGGTTAAGAAAATTGAAAAAACGTTTAACAATGTTTGTTCTTGTCGGAAAATTATGGTCATGGCACGAAACGAATTGAACTGCTGAATAAGAAAACATTTTTATAAGATTGTTTTACAGCTGTTAAAACTTCAGAATCTTAAAAAATAACATAGCATATTTTTCATTATATAAATTCTGTGAATCCTGAAATTTGGAAATTTATTAGCTCACAGAAGTATTAAAGTGTAGAAACACAATGTAGTACATTGAAAAAAAAAATACGACTAATAAAAGAAGCCACATTGGCTAACTTCTAGTACCTACATTTTGGTCCGATGTTAATTTTCTAAAAAAGAGAAGTAACAGGGCTAGATAAATGTTATATTTTAAAATTACTAGGCTTTGAAATTTACATTTACATTATTTGAAAAAGGAGATATTTTATATTTATTGACAGGGTGTCTGAAATGTTTTGGTCCTATCTTACGACTCCATTTTGTTTTGATACCGTCCATCTTGGTGTTCTATAGGAACACCGTTATTAATTAATGTAGTAGCTTTATTTAGCTCGCTTTGACTATTTCATACAATTTTATGGAGCTACAATATTTTCTCACAAAAAAATAATTTATAAACGCGCACCCTTTTTAACGCATTCATAATTTTTGGCAAAAATGGAGACAATGGACTATAAACCCTTAACTTTATCACGAAATAAGGAAAAAGGACGAATATAGTGGTTTTTATGAAGCATTATGGGAAACACTCACATTCGTTCCGCCGGAAATAGGGGAATGGTATAAGTTTCGGATTCCACACCGAATCGGGTCACTGACCTAGTTTTTGAAAACTGGGGTCATGTAAACAAACTATCAAGTCTTGACAGTTGACAAAGCGTCAATTTCCTTGACTGTGTTATGTTGTTTTATCCGACTTATCGAGAAGGAGCGTTATATTTTCAGAGTTATGTAAGTACCTCGTATGTTCGTATGTATCTGTGTGTACATGAAAGTATCATTGAATTCTTTATTTGTCTAATATAACAATGACTAAGCATGGAATGACTGCTACTTCTACTCATTTAATTGTCACATGGTGACTAATACTTAGTCATAAAGGTAAAGGTAAAGAAATTGACCAAGATAAAGTTACGAACTAGATAGATTTTAAAATATTTACTAATCTGTCATTGTCTATGTAGATTCTAAAAGTGACGTTTAATAGTTACGTATTTAAGTTTCCTCTTATAGCATAATTAGAAGCTAAAAAACGAGTTCATATGATTTGTGTTGGTGCTATTTGGATCAGTGCTCTAAAGACTCGAAAAATCTGATAAACTAAACATAGGACCCCATAAATTTATGCTTCTAAATAAGCTTAATCCCGACTGTAGTAAATATAAAAATCTGAATAAAAAACCATTTATAAAAGCGGTTATCGCGTCGCATTCTTTTGTTCTATTCATCATAATTAATCCATGTATCAATTCACATTGTTTCATTTATTTCTATTGTTTGAATCAACACATAAAAACCCCATGGAAAATGCTTTTAATGGAAAAAGCAATAATAAAGTCAGGAATTATGTACAATCTTCACTTTACGACTTAATAAAACAGTCGGATTTTATCTACTGTTTGATTGAAAATAGAGTTTTATTGTAATGACCATAGATCAATAACGGTGTTCCTATAGAACACCAAGACAGACAGTATCAAACCAAATGGATGCGGAATACAGGACAGAAAATTTTCAGATACCCTATCAATAAAGCATCGGCAAAAAAAACCCCGAGCATAGCTCTTTCCATAGCTCGCTGAGCGACCTTCAATTTATGGACCAGCCGTATCATAAGTAAACAAGCTTAAAGTTTATACAAACTGAAAACACGACTGAGAAATTATTTATTTTTCACACCACATGCTCGACAATAGGTATCCAATTACATATCATGCTATCATCAAGGTAAAGCAAAGCATTACTTACCAAGGGAGGTAATGTTGTATGAAACTCCCAAGGGTAGTAATGTGATTTGAATTTGGAACGTCAAATTCGTGTGGAAACTCGTGGAAAACTCTAAGTAAAAGAACGCACATATGACATTGTAAAAAGTTTTGTTCTAAAATCGAACTGGCCACTCATAAAAAAAAGAAAAAAGGCGCGACTTCAAAGATTGTGAAACAAAAGACGGTGTTCGCTGCTGGAGTCCTGGCTGTTTATCACCTCGCAGAAGGTGTGAAAAGTAGAGTATGCTCCTCTGGGATAAAGCCTGTCTTCGTCTTGGGTAGCTTGGACCCTTCGCGTCACTCTGGACTCTACATAACTCCTCCATAACTGAATCCCTCGTTAGCTCAGGGTTCAATATGCTACCCGCGACATAAGACACTGCTTTATCCCCTTAGTGCATAATCTACTATTATTTATCTGAGGTTGGTATCGAAACCATCTGGCGGCTAACTTTCTGTTACAAATTTCCGTTGCATTTCACGAAATTAATATCACAAATTGATAGAAAGCGAGAGGAAAGATGTTATACCTACATCAAAAAATCCTAAATATTATTGTAACACAAACACAAAACACATAGACATAGATTTGACGACATCGTGGCTTAGTTGGTAGTGATCCTGCCTACGAAGCTTGGTGTTCAGGGTTCGATCCCCGGCCGGGGCAAATATTTGTGACGAACACAAATGTTTGTTCTCGGGTCTTGGATGTTGTGATGTGTTGTATGTGTCCATGCCACCTGCGACAAAGGGAATCCTAATGCAGGGGTGTGAGTGTGTGAACGTTTATTTATTTATTTATATAGGTAATAATTATGATCAACTTGTGTTTCGTTACGTAATAAATTAGAATGTTTTAAAAGGGCTGAGTTAACATTACAAAACAGTTTTGAACTTTAGTTGTTACAAAATGAGTTTGGTGATTACGTCTTTGTTGATTGAAGCCGTGCTCATTAAATTAGATTGTTTTAGCTGTACCTAAAACAATTTCTACTATGGTGACTTTCATTGTAATAAACTTTCTTATTTTGAAATAATCAACGCGACACCTTTTGTTCCGAAGCTTTATTATATTCTGATAATCACCTTTTTGAATAGCACCTATTTAAAAGCACCACAGTGAGAAGCAACAATTAAATTTATTGAAAAAAGATTAACAGTTATAATATAAACATCTTGACGATACATTTTTTTTTAAATGGTCTCTTCCATACAAAAATAATATATTAGGTATCATAGCGCTGATACTTCCCTGTATTGAAAATTCATATCAGACTAGAAGTTGGCTAGAGTGACCAAATTAATAATTTGGACGTTTCACACAACGCCATCTAGCCCCAAACTAAGCAGAGCTTGTACTATGGGAACCAGATAACTGATAGAATACTCATATACCTACTTTTTTTGTAAATACTGATTTTCATCACACAAATGTTTGTCCTGAAGCGGGAATCTAACCTGCTCACAAATGTTTGTCTTAAAGCGGGAATCGAACCCGCGATACTTGTGTAGCAGTCCAACACACTTGGCACTCGATAATCGTGTCTTCAATTTTATTCAATTGGTTCTTATGTATTTCTGAAAACTTACGAAAAACTTTTAATCTCATTAATTCTGCTGCATGTGATTTAGTAAATTATTCAAGTCAAAGTTCACAACATTCCTCCAACAACAAAACAACAAGTTCAACAATGTTGTAACACAACAACGAGGCAACTAATCTCGTGCCTAACGCGAAAAGGGCGTTGCATTAGAATAACTTAAGGCACGCCACAACAGCAAGTTTAAAGTTGGGTATTTTTCAACCGCCTTAAAAAAAGACGAGGTTTTTTTAATGTTTCTTTCCTCAGAACTATGTTTTTTTATAAACCGAATTAAAAAAAAATTGTAATTATTTTTTCTTTTTATTTGAAAGTATATATTTTCAGATTGCTCCCATAGAAATTTTATAAAAATCGGTTGAGAACTTTGGTTTTGAAATCAAAATAACTGAAATAAATGTCGATGAAGTGAACAAAATTGCTTATTTTGCTTCCCTGTGACTTTTTAGTGGTGTTTACGGTAACTAAACAAAACAGTCCAATTGAAGTCGGTAGTACGTTTTTGTACAATGAGCGTTACCGGACATAGACGTCAACGTTTTCGTGCATTCAGCCGGCGTTCATCGATTTATTAGACGTAGTCACGTCAAAACATAGCATTTCTTGTACAGTGAAAATAATAATGTTGGTTTAATTTAATGAAAAACTAAGCTATAATGTTACATACTTCATCATCTCCTTCTTATGGTTCCACACCACAAAACCTCTTTTTATACCAATTCATTCGATACCAACAGCGATCTGACTGTGGAACTCTCTTCCTGTAGCTATCCGCAATTCCACCTCCATTGGGGTCTTCAAATCCAAACTATCTTCTCACTAATTGGCACTCCAGAATACTTGAGCATTTTATTTATTATCTATTAGTGTATTTTGTACAATAGCGTAAGTATTATGTTACTAAAAATAAGCTTTATACTATTTTCTTTCTTCAATCACACATCTAGCACTACCACATCTCCATAATACGCAGAGGTTAGCTGGAAGAGGATGCTAACTAGCATTAAGTTCGCCTTTGTACTTGTTTTTTTACTTTGTGCAATAAAGCATTTTCTATCTATCTACTTAATTGCCATCGACAATACGAGTATATGTACTCGAAGATTATACGTAGATAGTAGGCATGGAAGGTACACCGAGTAACATGTTATTTATCATGATATAAAACTGATCACAAATACCACTTGTTACTTTCTTAGACCAAGTCTGTTATAAAATCACCGGTGATATCCACCCGCCGCGCCCCGGCAGTCTATTCTGTACGCCGCCCCGGTGGTCACTGTTATTGATTCATGTCATGATAATTGTCGTTATTTACAATTTCATTTGTATCGTATCGTAAATAATAATAACAGTAAGTAGTGTGCTGACTGTGAGTAATGCCTAGATCACGGTATAAGAGTGAATGGGTGACGTCACGTCACGCGTGAATTATAATATGACATTAGTCACATTAGGCCACCGAATAAAAATAACAGTGTGTTACACAATAACAAGATATTATTTTAGTTGGCATTATCCATTTACAATTGAAATGAATGTTTGTCAACATGTTTCACCATTGTAATATTGTATTTTCTCTAATTTAATGTAACAATACGCTGGTCTTTTCTGTTAATTCTTTGGTGTATCATGTTGGTTCCCACGATTTAGGCCGAGATCCTAGTGTGGGGCCACTGATAACGGACCTATGTGAAATCTTTTGTGTAAATAAATAAATTGAATTGAATAACCGGTGATTTCACTGTTACAAAATGTAATCATATCACCATGTGACAATGAAATAGAAGTAGCAATCATTTCATGCCTAGTAGATAGTCTTAATAATGGATCTACAAATCTTGAGTTAATAAAGGTCTCATATTTCGAATTATTATCTTAATAATGGTTTTTCTTATTATAATAAAAGAGATTACGTATGGTGGAATCTTGTTTCGGGAATTCAATAAAATTGAACGATTAACATTTCCAAATAACAATGGATATTCTTTATTAAGAGCTTATGTGAAAATTTGGAGTCGCTGCGTTAAATTCTTACTCAGTAAAGGTACAGGTTACAAACTGGGTAAACTACCTTCACACAACCAACTTCACTTCACTTCACTCTACACTACACACACACACACACACCTAAACACCTCACGCATCCATACATATACACCAATACACACACACAAAAGGCAGTAGGTAAAATATATATAGGTATATACCTATGTATGAATATCGCATACTATCTATATTTTTTTTTAATTTTTATTTTTAATATTTGTCGTTTCTTTATTTTTTAAGATCAAAGTCTCTCCTTTGTTATTGAAGATTTTATTTCTTTTATTATATTTTTATGCAAACAGTATTCTTCACAGTGCTCTATGATTAATCTCATTAAGAAAATCAAAAATCAAACTCAATTATTACTGTAATACCTGAAGCTAGCTGAAGCAGCGAATCCCTCGTCTCTACTTACAAGTATTAAACTTAGTTAGAATGAGGTACTCAAAGATTCTTCTAATTCGGGTCTTTCGAATGAATATTACAAAGTACATGTATACATACAATAGTTAAAACAGTTTTTCACTTTTAATATAATTTAATTTAGGTATACTTTTAGTCTATTCATTTTATACTTAAAATTGTTACCTGTCTTTGTATGTACTATAAGAAGACCTACAAGAAATAAATGTTTTTTATCTCTTTATCTGGGTGTTAAAACAGTGATTACTTGATGATAATCTAAATAAATGTAAGACAGAAACACAATTAGTGAAACTTTTCTTGATAGATTCATCCTCCGAATTTAGAAAATTAAGAAAAAAATAGGTGCAACTTATTGTTCCTAAATAATATAAAAAAATTACCAGTCATATAACCACACATGATTTACTTAATCTGACCCGAGTAATATTACTGAGTTGTACACAAGTTGAGTAATAAATCAGGGTTCCCACACATTTAGTTAATGGACTGCTGAAAACACATTTACGAAATTACGGTAATTTTATTGTTTTGGAATTTTACGCACAAATTCTTTAGCAACATCTGTCATCAGATTCTAACAGATTTTTTTCTTTCCTTTGGTGTGAGTGTAACTAAATTACGGGACTCGCCGACTTCGTAAAAAAATCTGTCAGCCATTCAAAAAAAATTTACTAAATACTTTACTGGCCTTGCTTTATACTCTAAGATGTTAATGTTGTAAATGTTTTTGTCTTAGGGCGTACAATTATACCTAAACCAAATTATTAAACCATTTTCATTAATTCATTCATAATTTTGAATCAATAGATACGATTTGAGCACTTTAGCTCCCAAGTCGATAACAATAAATTCTAATTCCATTTATTGGCCTATTTTTACGCAATGCCGATTTTACCTAAAAAAACATTAAAAGCGCATTAAAACAAAAAAAAGGGAAGCGAGATAGAGCAAAAGCTAAAAAAAATGGTTTTTGGTTTTGAATCTACATTTATTTTGAAAACTGGCATCCCTATTTATCACAACCATTCGCCTGTTTAGATTTCCAGCTTAACGTCTGTGTGGCTGGCAATAGCCGTGACGGCCCTAAGTCACGGCACATTATCCCGATAAGCCTTTTGACACGGGACGCTGATAACACAGGAAAATGGACCTTAAAACCTAAACCATAGGATGGTTGAGATCATCCATCATACACTGCAGTATAAACTAAAACCGAGCTGAGCTGCGGCGAGCTGGCTTGAACTAGGTATCTGAGTTTGCCAAACGATGAATGAAACTCAAATTATTATCAATATAATGGGTGCCTATTGACGCAAAGCCATTCTTCTTCTTCTTCTTATCGTGTTACTAGTTCCTTCGAACCAGTGTGCTGAAAGGATTACAAGTGCGCCTTGAAGAGGCTCCTTTCGTGCACTCGACATGTTTTCTAACTTTAGGTTCTACGACATGCCGGTTTCCTCACGATGTTTTCCTTCACCGTTGCGAGAACGTGGGATGCATACATAGATTTTTTTCGACCAAAAAAACCCATTTAAGCATGACTGCCATCGGGATTCAAACCCGCGACCATCAGATCGCAAGGTAAGGGCCTCATCCACTCGGCCACCACGTCCTCTCCAATTTTTACCATTTTTTTTTTAAATTGACTTAATATTGTAAGTTTTTTTCCATATCTGTGTCAGTAACGGCAACAGATTATGCGTATTTTTTTCTAGTGATTACGATTAACGATTTACGGTGTATATTTTTACCCTAATATTTACAACATAAACATAAACATAAACATAAACATTCACACACTCACACCCCTGCACTAGGATTCCCTGTGTCGCAGGTGGCATGGACACATACAACACATCACAACATCCAAGACCCGAGAACAAACATGTGTGTTCATCACACAAATATTCGCCCCATACATACAACGACTAGCTTCTGCCAGTGGCCTCGTCCACAAAGATTGATGAAGCCAATTTTTCTTCCAGTCTGTTTAGTAGTTTCAGCGTAATTGAGTAACATAAACATGCAAACATTCTAACAAACGTTCACATTTATAAAATAACTGTGATTTCAGAGTAAGTTTCATTGTTATGCAGATTAGATTCGGAGGTAAATGGTCACGTTGCATCGTAATGCCTGCGTTGTTGCTGAGAAAATATTGTGGTTTTTCATTAAAGAGATTTATTTTAAGTAACATTTTAATGTTAACGTGTTATATAATATTTCCTACTGTAGGTATTTTATAAATATAAATATGTTAATGCTTAAAAGCAAATTAACAGTTGTAAGAAGAAAATTGCTAAATCTGAACCAAAAACGGTTTTGAAGTTGAGTAAATGTGTAATTTACTCAACTTACGCGAAGTTTAAGAATATGGATTTAAAATAATTTTAAAATATAACTATACAACATTTTGTAATCAAAATATCGACACAAAAAAAATACTGACAAACCAAAAACATCAGCGATACAAAATGTAGTTGAAAAAATTGCTCAATATTTTCTCAAACTTTTAGGATTCCTCACATGTCCAACCTATTTCTCCGAGTTGAAGGGACACTCGGGACCCCAGGTGTAATAGCTGTGGATAAATGAGGTTTCAAATGACGTGTTTTCTCATTTTTCGTTTTAAAAATTACACTCATCTCGGTGGTAAAAATAAGGTGCTTCCCCGGAAATGGACGATTAAGTTTAAATGAGAAGGGGCGGAGTGAAATAAGTGTCTTATCACCAATTTTTGTCCACCAATTTTTTTTTTTTTCACTACTTTTATTTAAAGGTATTGTTTTAACGCGATTATATGCGGGAAATTTGTCTCGGACATTATTAACCTCCTTTTTTGTGTAAGAAGATTTCGAGACATTTTAAAGACCTCTTTATTTGGCTTCGATTTTTGGGAGGTACAAAGCTTTTTGGTAAAGATACCGATAGGTTTGTTAATAAAATATTTTTAGCAACTTACTTACTTACTTACTTATTTTGCTATTTACTGTCAAAATCTATTCAGCTATTTGGAAGATACGAGGTAGCAAAGTACATAATATGTACATACATACAAGATACGCGCGGAAAACATAACCCTTCCTAATAAAACAACGGCAGTCGGGTAAAAAATACCTATGTTACTATCTAGGTCCTAGATTGTGACCTAGCCTACAACTGTACCTAGGCATCTGGCAAATGAAGGCTTACTGTGGGTGACACGTTCATTAGCCGCTTCTTCCTATAATCCAGTCTAATGGAAGCTCTTGTGAAGTGGAAGGTCTTGAGGTGAGCTCGTGTCTTCGACGCGTACTTAGGTTAAATAAGTACCTACCATCTAAACTACCGTGTTTCGTGCAAAATAAAATTTATTTATCTTTATCTTTTACTAACGTATAGGCTAACTACTACAATCTTTATAACAAAATTTACAAAAGGAAACAATTGGGCCACCCATTGAACGTTTTTTTTTTATTTGGAATAGGAAACATTTGACCACAACCTCAACTGATGGTAAGTGACGGTGTGGCCGAGGATGTAGCACGCTTGTCTAGTAAGAACTTATTCATTCAGGTGTTCCGATATAACACCAGGATATAGAGTATATCAAAGCAAAATGGAGTCCTAAGACAGGTCCAAAAAAATTCAGACACTGCTAGCTCACGAAATCGTGTTTTCAACAGATTTCCAAAAAAGAGGAGTCGATTGTTTTTTTTTTACTAAATCCAATACGACGGACGGGCCAAGATGGCGGACAAAAATGAAATATCTCCTTTTTCAAATAATTGTTGATGCTTTTTATAATGGAGTTTTATTAATAATGAAAAAGCCTAGTAATTAATAATAATAATTAAATTATACTAGAGATGTTCCTTCTCTGTTTCGAAAATAAGCATCGATTTTATAAAGTGGCCTTTTCACTTATGAAGGGAACCATGAAATTAAAGGGGCGTTTCTAAGAAAGTCATCAAGTTTGTGCTGTAATTAATATTAACTTAGTTAAGTTATTAGCATATCAAAGGTTACTTCGGAGAGGACAATATAGGGTTAATTTGGTCCACTTTGGCAAACAATGCAAAGCCCTATTAGTTCACACTACCTACTCACTTGCTAGTTTGGTTTGCGAGTTTTCGTTAGGGTCGTTCTCATCCGCTGCCAAAAAAATTTCCCAATAGCATTCGAATGTATTTTAAATAAATTAGTAAGACCATTTTTATTCTCAACCGCTGCAGTAAGTTAAGCGTCGATGACACATGGCTTTTTTACACGCTGCTTGTTGGCGAGTTTAAAAGCTAGCGTGTGAGCTTTTGGGAATGATTGTCAACAAGCAGATTGTAAAAACGCCGATGACACTGGGCGACTTTACAAGCTACAAGCGAACTCGCTGGCTTGTAGCGTGTATAAAATCCATGTGTCATCGACGATTGCAAAGTACAGTCAACAGCGGAACGGCAACAATTTCAAAATGTAAGAGCGATATAGAATGAAATCGCTCGTTCTCAAAACTAAAAGTGCACAAATTTCTTATCAGTTGACTTCTGTTTATTTATCTAATATGTAAATGTTTAAATTTTTCTTCTTTTTATAAGTTTTTAAATAAGTCATCTGCACTTAAAAAAACAGAAAAAATATATGTTTGTCTAGTTTTTAGGAATATACGTACACTATGCTATATGCTAGAATAAGTTATGAAATAAAGAATTTTTGAAATTGAAAATTGAATTGACTTCTGTTTCTAACGACGAGTACAAGTTAAGTATAACCGGGGCAAAAAGTAGTTACTTTTTGTTCTATTGAACAAAAAGTAACTACTTTTTGCCCCTTACTTACTACTACTTTTTTTACTTTTACTTTTTACTTTTTTAACTTTTTTTTTTTAAAATTCGGTGATATTTCACCGAATTTTCGACAAGCGTATTTGTATTGATCTATCACAGAAAAGTGTAGTGAGTGAGTGAAGTTTGTAGTTGAACGTAAAAGTATTTTTTTAAATTCATCTTTTATAACCATATTTTTTTAGTACTTACTTATTCACGAATACATAATCTTAATGTCACAATTAGGTTTTGAACACTCATCTGATGATAGCCATGTTGCTGGAAAAAAAAATATATATTTGATAAGATTTTTTTTTAGCAAAGTAGTTTATGCTATTGTCAATTTTATTATGCCCACATACCTAATTTAAATTCTACATTTTAGTACATAATATTAATTTAGTTAGGTGTAGGAACTTTCTCACAGTGTTTAAGTGCCAATTCTGTATTGTTTCAGGTACGGAAATTGATTATGTTATTGATACCTGCCCTTCCTTCTGGCCGAGACCCATTCTGGTGGGTTTGTTTGCATGTTTCAACAACAAAAACAACAAAACAAACATTCACACACTCACACCCCTGCACTAGGATGCCCTGTGTCGCAGGCGGCATGGACACATACAACACATCACAACATCCAAGACCCGAGAACAAACATTTGTGTTCGTCACAAATATTTGCCCCGGCCGGGGATCGAACCCGGAACACCGAGCTTCGTAGGCAGGGTCACTACCAACTAAGCCACGGTGTCGTCGCTAAGTAGTAAGTAGTAAGTCGTCGGTGTTCACTAAGTATAACTTTACTTGCTTACCTAAATATGTACTACTAACTAAACTTGCGTTTGTACAAATTTAAAGAAAAAAGAGTATAATTACTTTTTTGTACTTACTTACCGAATACGTAACCTTAATGTGATAATTATTATTGTTAATAAGTAGGCTATTTTAACCAAAATAATACACCCAAAGCCTCCCTAAACTAATAGACCAAAATGTAATTGTTAATTTAAAAATAATACGGAGCTAATAAATATATATATATAGCTAATAAACGGAAAGAGATTGGTCACTCTTTCATTGGAGTTTTTTTCTTACGTTTTTATGTTTGAGGGCCTAGTCTGTCATTACTAGACATATATTTTATACATCCAGCATTATGCAGCTGCTTCGTGCATTTGAATCAAATGCAGTTGAGTTATTCTAGGCAATATTAAGGTTTATACCTAAGTTTAGATGCATTTTTATGCCAAATCTAAGCAACTTCTCACCAAATAGTTTCCGTTTACTAGTGTAACAAATAAAATAAGTAAATAAAAATGTTAGGACATTTCAATTATACCATAAGTACACATTATACTCACTCATGTACCTACTTACTTATTTATATTCGTCTGATATTATTTATATTTAATAACATAAATTAGAAAAACTAAAACATATTTTAGAATAAGTGTTATGTAATTTTTTAACAACATATACTTCGTTACAATTTATAGAAAAGCTTAACTTGCGATCTGATGGTCGCGGGTTTGAATCCCGGTTGCAGTCATGCGTAAATGGGTTTTATTGGTCGAAAAAATCTATGTATGCATCCCACGTTCTCGCAACGGTGAAGGAAAACATCGTGAGGAAACCGGCATGTCGTAGAACCTAAAAAGTTCGAAAACATGTGTCGAGTGCACGAAAGGAGCCTTTTCGAGGCGCACTTGAAATCCTTTCTCCACACTGGTTCGAAGGAACTAGTGACACGATGAGAAGATAGAAAAGATCAGATCACCAAAGTCAGTCCGTCATTTTTATACCTCAAAATGCTACTGTCCTCCAAAAATGGTCCTTTAAATTGCTAGCGTCCTCCAAAATCCTGATTGCGGTCACTCAAGCTAGTGAGGTTTGTGGGTCAGCAAAGCCATTCAGTCACTACACAAAGGATTTGTGTATGTAACGATTTATTTTAATTTAATCTAATTTTGTGTTGCTTTGTAAACCCTCATATAGTTATGGCCAACATCCGTTTGCAACCAACTATAAAATGAAGAAGTGGTGTTCGAAAACATACCGCATCCCACCTTTTCACAAAGGTGAAGGAAAACATCGTGAAGAAACCGGCATTTCATAGAACCTAAAAAGTCAAGTGCACGAAAGGAGCCGCCTCTTTGGTGCACTTGAAATCCTTTCACCACACTGATTAGTAGTAAGTTTGAAAAAACAAGTGACACGATAAGAAGAAGACTGGGCGTATTTACATATTTCGATTTCCCATAGCATAATCAGACTATAACTCCCACTGCTGGGCCTCAGGCCTACTCTCGGCTAGGAGAGCGAATGGGTCTTAATCCACCACGCGGACCTAATGCGAATTCTCGTTTTAATGCACACAAGGATTTTTTGAACAGAAACATCCATTGGTGTACGACCAGGTTCGAACCCACGACCTTCAGATCGAAAGTCGAGGCACCTCCCACTCGGCCAACACGGCCAATACGCCCAATGATTAAGTAAGTACCTAGGCACTTGATTAATCATTACCCAGTTAAAATTTATATAAAATTGGAAAACGTTCAAATGCTTATGAAATAATAAAATGATAAGCTTCTTTGATCGTGAGTTCAAACGTATCAAACTTCGAATAAACGAAAATCTTATCTATTCATTAAATTCGCTCTAAGCTTCGTAGAAATAAAATCCAAGATTGATAAATAACAAAGCTTAATTTTTCGATAGAATTATCGGATCAAATTTTGTCAAGTAAGAATCTATTATATCGAAAATATCGAAATACTCTATTTAGATTCAAACGAGTATACTATTAACTCTTCAAAAAAGTCTTTCCCAACCTACCTTTATCCCAAATTGGGAACGAATGGCTTATTCACGAAATCCCCACCAGCCATCCCCACTATTGGTTATTTCGGGAAAAAAAGTCTCTAAATTCCCACTAACACCAACCACCAACCGCAGTGAAGATTTCAGGAATATTTTGTCTCGAAATCGTTGGCGGTTGGTGTTAAGGCCAATCCTCAAATCCGAATTCCATACAAAATGTTTCGGATAAATACTCAAAAAGTACACCGTATTATATTAATTTCTTCACACTATTCGTTTCATCCATGTTTTTTGATTTCGTCAACAAAAAAAGTGAAAGGTTTCTTTCAAAAAACATGGATGAAACTAATAGTGTGAAGAAATTACTATAATACGGCGTACTTTTTGAGTATTTGTCCGAAACATTTTGTATGGAATTCGGATTTGAGGATTCCCCTTAATGGGGATTTAGAGACTTTTTGCCGAAATCCCCACTAGTGGGGATGGCTAATGGGAATTTCGGGAATAAGCCGATTGTATCTACATACAATTTTTTCCTTCAAAAATCATCAAATTGTTCACGAGATGAAACTAAATTGGAACGGAAATTGCAGTACAGTCGCAGTGAAAATTGCTGTTTTCCGTCACTATGCATTGAACAGATTGGAACATAGATGTGTATACAATAGAAATGCTAAACCAAGGGCTAGATAAGGAATGACGTCATCAAAGATGACTAGGTATAACAACGTCTGAATAAAATTACCAAGAGTTATTCCTAAGGGTCATTTAGGTTTAAAGTTGTGTCTATATTTAAAACAATGAATCTTGAGCAAAATTAAGATTTACAAAAACATACTACAACCGACTCAATTGGACCGTAAAAACCACTGAATAATCACAAGGAAGCATAATACACAATTGACTTCAACGACATAATTTTTTTTTCGAAATTTCTTTTACACGGATGACGTCATTATTTCAGTTATTTTGATTTCAAAAGTAAAGAACTGAACTGATTTTCATTAAATTTCCAGCGGCTACAAACATAAAAATACAACCGAAAAAAGAAGCTCTTCCTTCTATTGATAAGATCCTTTAAATTTCTTACTAAAATGAAGTAATTACTACTAAAATAGAGTCTAGAAAAGTGTCGTTTCTTTTTTCTCTAGCTCTTCAATCGATTGTTAGTCAATGATGGCAAAGTTTCAACTAAATTGGTACGTTGGGGAATCGCCCACCAGCTGCTGCTATCTGACAGTTGGATCGAAGTAACTGTTTAGTGAGTGAATGTCCAAGTTTGTTACGAAGTTAGGCAAGTACCTTAGGCCCCAATTCTAGATATATCCTTTTTTAAGTGGGTTTGCATCAAAGTCTGACAAGTGTACTTAGTACAAGTACAAGCTATGCTTAGTTTGGGGCTAGATAGCGTTGTGTGAAATATCCTAAATATTTTTTCATCATAACAGTCCATTGCTGGTCGTAGGCTTCTTCAAAAATGCGCCACTGAGCCTGATTTTGGTTATTCTTATTCTTCCACCACCTTCTATCAGCTATAGTGCACATCAGATCATCGTTTCATCAAGCCAAAAGTAATTAAATAAATAAATAAATAATTAATTAATAAAGCTTAATTTAAATTAAATTAAGCTTTATTCATTTATTAATTTAATTTAAATTAAGCTTGCCTCCACGCGGTCTCCACTTCACTCAAGAGAAATAGAAGAAGTTATATCCGCGGGCTGGATTAAGAACAATTTGCTCTTCTAGTTGAGAGAAGACTTAAGTACCAGGGAATATTTTTTTATCATGAATGACTGATCGATTATTATCGATATAGTATTATCGATACGATATATATCTATGCTAAATTGCTCACCCCAGGACACAATGTAAGTCATGCGTAGCTTGAAAGAAGCTGCAGTGTTTTATAAGGCCCTATTGTAAAAACCCTAATGCTATAAATGTAACCTGCCTAAAAATAACCTGATTTAAATATTCATGTCTGAATCCCGTCTATCTTTGGATTATTCGAGCCCGGGGTTGGATTTAGTTTTCAAGTGCCATTGAATCGCTCTTTTATACAAATAACCGTTTATCGTTGGGAGGCATCCCCTGCAGGATACCGTCTAGATGGGGACTCACACAGTATCAGATAAAATAAATAAAAATTAAAAAAGCTTTTTATTTCTTACTTCTAGATAAATTAAGATTACCACCAATTTTTAATTACCAAAAAAAAATAATGGGCAAAGCAGACGGGGTACTACGTTGCATCTGTGCAGTCAGAATTTTGGATTTCTACATAAACTTAGTGAGTCACTTCTACTCTTCGTGCCTAATAACTACACTCGAAGCAGAAAGCACAGGCTCTTTGCTCCGCCCTTGTGCCGTACTGTCGCGCGCGTCAACTCACCGATACCTAGGTCCCTAACTGCCCTCAACAACCTCCTAGAAGCCAGTCCACATAGTGACATATTTGCGGATCAATGGAAAGAGCTCACCTCTGATTTCCATTGGTACTGCCAATCAAAATTTTGACATAAATATAATTAATTAAGTGTATTATATATTTGATGACTATTTTAAATTTATAATTTAAGTAATTTGTAATTTAATTTTTAATTTAATTTGTATTTTAATAATTTTATTTTTAATCTTTAAATAATGGAATTGGTTGTTTAACCGTTTTATTTAAAGTAAAATAAATAAATAAATAAAAATAAATAAATAATGGCAGAGTGACAGCGGAGCGAGTGCGGCGCCCGAGCCGAGGTTTTACGAACTGGCTCGAGCTAGGTACCCGGGTTTGCCAAACGATGAATAAAACTTAAATTATTATCAATTAAAGGTACCACCTGACGCAAATTCATAAGAAAACGACTAACGGTAACAGTTATCCAATTTTAATCAAATTTATTTTGTCAAAAATTCGACTTAATTTGTTCATGTTTTTTTGCTGTATATGTGTTCAGTAATGGCAACTGACTATGCGTATTTTTTTTTAATTGGTGATTAAAATTTGACTGTGTATAGATCGTTTGCAACGGTCTATGGGTGACGCAATTGTTTCCTTTTGTAAATTTTGTAATATAGATTGTAGTAGTTAGCTTATGCTGTAATAAGAATAAATTAATTAATTTTATTAAGTAAACATTAGATACGTATGCATCCTCCCCGTTCTGACTTATAGTCAGACCTGGTCTTTGACCAACATCCAAAAGTCCTAACTCGGGGTTTGCAAACGGGCGATGGAGCGCAGCATCCTCGGCGTCAAGCTGATGGATTGGATCCGGAACACCGAGCTGCGGTCCCGAACACGGTCTGCGGTCGAACGACCTTTTGGCTAAAATGACCACCGAATGGTGCCCTTGACGCGACACGGCGACGCGGCAGACCGAGGAGAAGGCGGCGGGACGAGCTCATCGCGTTCCGCCCAGACTGGACCAGTTTGGCACAGGACAGGGAAGAGTGGAAGAAATGGGGGGAGGCCTTAGCCCAGTAGTGGGACAGCGCAGGCTCCATATAATAATAATAATATAATAATAATAAACATTAGACAAACAATTATATTTTTAAAACTAATGATATATTAACACGATGAAGGGATAACAACTTTTTGTGTGAAATTTTCCTTTTCTTCACTCAATCTGGACTCAAACTTTCGCATACATCACAATATAGGTTATGCACATCTCGACAAAATCAGTCTATAATCTAGTGCCAACCCTACAAAATAGGGTCACTGAAAATAGTCGGTTCATCTCAATGCTTTCACAATCCAGTGTCTGATATCCAAGATTGAAATAAAATGGATTTCACTGAATCAGTTTGGTCTGGAAACAGACATTAGTCAGAAGCTCTATTCTTTGGCTGTTCGCATCATCTGTTTTGCATTCTGTTTTATAAAGAACACATTAATGACGTGTCTTCCCCTTAAGGGGAATCCTCAAATCCGAATTCCATACAAAATGTTTCGGACAAATACTCAAAAAGTACGCCGTATTATAGTAATTTCTTCACACTATTCGTTTCGTCCATGTTTTTCGATTTCGTCAACAAAAAAAGTGTAAAGTTTTATACTTCAATTGACGAAACGAATAGTGTGAAAAAATAACTATAATACGGCGTACTTTTTGAGTATTTGTCCAAAACATTTTGTATGGAATTCGGAATTGAGGATTAGCCTTAATTAGAGACTGTAAGAAATGTGCAATTGGACACTTTCTTGATATCTGTATTTATAAAACTAAGTTAGAGTTCAATTTCTCATTGGCCTACTTTGGCTAGATTGTAATAGTATTAGAGTACATTAAAAAGTAACTAATGTGCACTAAAAAAAAGAAAAATCTGTTAAAATATATAAAAGGCTTACTCACAGACCAAACCACTAGAACGTAAGACTTGAAATATCGAGGGTAGGTTCTTCAAGAAGTTTTAGCGCATAAAAAAAATATTATAAATTTTCTAACGCTAAAGCATATTATCATAATCAAATTCATTAGATTTTTATGAATATGCTGAAATGGTTCAGGGCAAAGAAGTATTAAAGTATAGAATCAGAAAATGCGCCTCAAAAGTTGGCTAATTTTAGCCACCTTTTTCAAATTTCAGTCCAATGTAAGTTTCGAAAAATTAAGGAAAAAAGAGAAGTAACGGGGCTCGAGAATTATTATAAGTTGAATAACTAGGCTTTTTCATCGTTAATAAAGTTCCATCGTATAACAAAAATCATTTGAAAATAGAGATATTTCTTATTTATTGACAAGGTTTCTTTTTGTCCCGTTTTACGACTCCATCGTGATTTGATACTGTCTATCTTGGTGTTCTATAGGATCGTGTGAAATTTTCGTTCGAGCGAAATAGAATTTGAACAAATTCTGGGTTTGTTCATTTTCCTGCTCCATGTTGTATTTGGGTCAAGAGTTTTGACATCAAACATTATCAAGGACCTGTGTAAACATTTTCTACTCAATGCCCGTTTCACATTATTCCAGTAAGCATTCCAGTCCAGCGGTCGAATCCAGCGCTGAAAATCTGGAATGCCACTCGAATAACGTGAACTAGCACTAGAAGGCACTGGAATGTAATGGGCAGTGGAATGGAATAATGATAGAATACTTTATTGTAAAACATGTAACAATGTAGAGTCAGCTCTCGTCAGCACAGACATGTATACACTCCCAAACTTTTACATTTATATTATACTCTTAATTTTGCAAACATATTTTTCTACTTACAAGAATTCTGACAAGTAAGTTACATAAGTAAGTAACTTTTTAGGCGCATTTTCTGATTCTATACTTTAATACTTCTTTGCCCTGAACCATTTCAGCATATTCATAAAAATCTAATGAATTTGATTATGATAATATGCTTTAGTTAGTAGGGTTAATTTTAAAACACGTATAAAATCTAAATTAAAGTATGAAACCTTTCACTTTTTTTGTTGACGAAATCAAAAAACATGGACAAAACGAATAGTGTGAAGATATTACTATGATACGGCGTACTTTTTGAGTATTTGTCCGAAACATTTTGTATGGAATTTTGCCTTGAGGATTCCCCTTAATTTTAAAATGCTTCCGTGCACTTTTCTTTGCAAAATTAAGATAACTATAAATGTGAAAGCTTGGGAGTGTATACATGTATGTGCAGCTGACTGTATAACTAGGGTTTTTTTTTTACAAATGGTGGTTTCATCGTTAATTACGATTTCTTCCAGACAGCCTCTCGGCTGAAAATAAAAATCAGAATAGGCTGTCCATCCATCCAGTTCTCATTCATATTATACCAGCGGTATTCCAGTACTGGATTCGACCGCTGGACATAAATGCTTACTGGATTAATGTGAATCAGGCATTAGTGCTTACTAACTCAATGTTAAGCTGACTCAAACTAACACTTAAAATACCTACAAAACTTGACAAAAGTTTTCACAAAAAACATACTAAAAGAACAAAAGTTCTTTTAGTAACTTTGAGAGCTTCGGCCTTTTGAAAAAGGCCTCCACTTTTGTAATACGAAATTCTTGTTTCGAATTCTGGTTGAGGCCTATCCATTATTCGTTCCCATCTGTTTACATAATGGGATGAAACGTGACGTTAATGTGACGAAAGAGTAAAAAAACTTTGTGGCATTTCATCGTGAAACCAGTGAATCAAGAAAAACTGGTCACACTGCGTATTTACTGATTAAATTTTCAAGGCCTTATAACCGCCATTTTCAACCGACTTCAAAAAAATAATATAAATTAATAAAAAATAGGTTCTACAACGTGTAGTGTTATGTCCCTACAAGCCTTGAGGGGGCGAATTCAGACTAAGAGTGTGAATACTATCACGTGTGCAAAGGTTGAATACATCGTATCAGAAATTTTCATACAATAATTATTTAAGACAACCCTATTTGCTATTTACTTCTCCATCTGTACACACCCTCCACGTCGCACATAGACACACGTAAGGAACATGTGCTCATGCTTATGATCTAGGTAAGTTGAGTAGGTAGGTATTTATGAACCTCTCGATGTAAAGAATTAAGAAAAGTTTTACATAATTTAGTTAGACTATTTCAAACTATTGAGAGATTAAGAGAAAATACATACAAATGTTCGTTTTATTTTTATTTATCAATTTCTTACTGAGGATTTTTCTCTTAGTTCCTGGAGTAGGTAGGTACTTGTAGTCTGCAGTTTTCACAGTTGCATTGCACCCGCACGATGGATGCGGCAAGAGAGGACGCAATGGTGCACATTGGGAAAGGCCTATGTCCTGCAGAGGACTGCGAAAGCCTGATGATGATCCGACGAATGCACAAACATAACACATTTTTGAGTTATTTTTCACTTTACGTAAACAACTTTATGTAAAGCCGAAATTTGAGTCAATTTGTCTTCTCGCAGCTCATAACACAACACTTATGCCATGTTTTATTGAATTTATGAAGATATTAATTAAAAAAATTAAAAATAATTCAGTCCATAACCATTTCATTTACACATACATTTTTCGAACAGAAAAATCCATTGGTGTACGACCAGGTTTGAACCCACGACCTTCGGATCGATAGTTGAGGCACTTCTCACTCGGCCAACACGGCTTCTACCTACTTACCTGTGAAAAATATACCTTAAGGCTAATCCTCAACTCCAATTCCATACAAAATGTTTCGGACAAATACTCAAAACGTACGCCGTATTATAGTAATTTCTTCACACTATTCGTTTTGTCCATGTTTATTGATTTCGTCAACAAAAAAATGAAAGGTTTAGATTTTATACGTGTTTTTAAGTTATCAGGGTTAATTTTAAAACACGTATCAAATCTAAATTATGCCGTAAATATGTAGGTCTTGATAGGTCGTTTATGTTTGAGCCCTTTGGAATCGAGACCATGGGGAATAGGAGCCTTCCGCGTTTTAAAAAAAAATATCAGAGCGTCTGGTCGAAGCGACGCGTGATTCTTATCATGCGTCACTTCGACCAGACGCTCTCAAAAAAAAAAAAGATAGGGCTGGCAGCTATCTCGGCCAAAGAATAAGCCTTGCTATACAAAGAAGTAATGTAGCCAGTATCCTCGGCACGCTGCCACGCTGCGAATAGATCGTTTGCAACGGTCTATGGGTGGCCCAAATGTTTCCTTTTGTAAATTTTGTAATAAACATTGTAGTAATAATATTATTAAAATATAAATTAATATTCAATGATATGCCTTTGATATTATGTGAGTTGTATCGTAATATTATATTAGAGGTAAAAGGTCATAGCTTTGTGAGTTTGTCACGTTCATTGTTTAATTTAATGCTTCATTAATTAAAATTTTAATTATTCACAGCCTTATTAAGCATACAGATTTCAAATTGCGACGTTCAATCAGTAAATAAGTTAATATCACGATATTAATAATACACGAAGAAAAAAATGGGATAGCAAGACAAAATAGTAACCTATAATATATTTTCTTGTACCCATTAATAACTTCTTTTAGCTAGAACTGTTTATTTATTTTACTTTAATTAAGACGGCAGCAGCCAATTACATTAATTAAAGAGCGAATTATACAGGGTCATCCAAAAAGTGACGTCTAAATTTTTTTTTTAGATTCCTCACTCCTGGGTGTATCCGAAAATACCCCATGTATGTTTCGCGATTTTTAGTAGTTTAGAAGTTATGATTTTTTTATGTGTATTTTCGAGTTTACTTCCGGAGCACCTTAAAAAAATCATAACTTAATTAATAGTAAGATTTTTTTTATTTTTTTTTTCTCTAACATAATGGTCTTGAATTATTCTTTCATACGTTATAATCAACTACACGACATTTTACATAACAAGTTACCGAAAAAAGGGTCGAAAGTGAAAATTTTAGGTTTGAGTTGAACGGAGTAAAATTTTCAAAATTTTCTCAACAGTACAAAATTATTGTTTCATAGGTACAAACTACTTTTAAAAACTTCAGCACTTTGTCAGCTTGCCAAATAATAAAAAAAAAATTGCTCTTAATAGGCAATTTTACGATGAATTTGGCACCGAAATTAGTTAGGTGAGCATGCGTAAAGAAAAAAATTGTCCGAAAAAAAAGTTTTACCTTATTTATTTCATTTGTATGGTCTACATCATTTGTAAGGCATCATCAAAAGTAGTCTAATAATCTCAAATTAAACGATCAGTGATACATTAGAAAACAGTTTACTCTAAAAAGTTTGGTTTATTATACATTAATACGGTTATTTTGCTTTGTTTTAGTATCAATAAACAATAACACACAAATTAAGTTACATTACTTTATTTAATTTAAAAATGAGCCCTTCAACTTCGATACACAACACAAAAAAAATACACAGTCGGTAACGTCTTAAAAAATATCTTTAAGTCTACGGAAACCACTTGAATTTTCTTTGACTATCACAGCTGGGCAATTGGAAACCCACATCTTGCAAGAGCATCAAATTTCCAACATCGATAGAGCGTAGACTAAAAGATATTTTTTTAATACGTTGCCGACTGTGTATCGAACTTGACGGGCGTCATTTTGAAAATCTAATAAAGTAATGTAACTTAATTTTGTGTAATTATTTATTGATACTAAAACAAAGCAAAATAACCGTATTAATGTATAATAAACCAAACCTTTTTAGAGTAAACTGTTTTCTAATGTATCACTGATCGTTTAATTTGAGATTATTAGACTACTTTTGATGATGCCTTACAAATGATGTAGGCTATAAAAATGAAATAAATAAGGTAAAACTTGTTTTTCGGACAATTTTTTTCTTTACCCATGTTCACCTAACTAAGTTCGGTGCCAAATTCATCGTAAAATTGCCTATTAAGAGCAATTTTTTTTTTATTATTTGGCAAGCTGACAAAGTGCTGAAGTTTTTAAAAGTAGTTTGTACCTATGAAAGAATAATTTTATACTGTTGAGAAAATTTTGAAAATTTTACTCTGTTCAACTCAAACCTAAAATTTTCACTTTCGACCCTTTTTTCGGTAACTTGTTATGAAGAATGTCGTGTAGTTGATTATAACGTATGAAAGAATAATTCAAGACCATTATGTTTGAGAAAAAAAAAAAACTTACTATTAATTAAGTTATGATTTTTTAAGGTGCTCCGGAAGTAAACTCGAAAATACACATAAAAAAATCATAACTTCTAAACTACTAAAAATCGCGAAACATACATGGGGTATTTTCAGATACACCCAGGTGTGAGGAATCTAAAAAAAAAATTTTTGACGTCACTTTTTGGCTGACTCTGTATAACGTACTAAATAACATTTGAATAAAAAAGATAAATTAAAGTCTAAGGAAAGTGGAATATAAAATTTAATAAAATTGATAACAATAATTTTGGAAAATTTTAAATGAATTAAATAAAACTGAATAAATTAATAATTAACATTCATACATCTCGCTCACAAACCCTCAAACATTCCAACAAAATCTTCGTCCAAGTATCCGCAAAGAGGTCTAGACCATTATATTATATTTATATTTTAATCGTTACTAAATTTCGTTAGCAGGAATTACTATTATTGTTAAATCGAATAATCGTAACTAAATTATTCTCGCTGTCACAAATTCAACTAGAATTTTAGTAACTATAACGAGATTCTTTTCTCCATGTAATATTAATAGTCTTCGTACATACATTGATTTTTCAGGGTGGTAGAGCTGAAAGAGATTTAATCAGATTTTTTTAAGAATATTCCTTTTTTTATTTTTTATGTAAACAATGAGCGTGACTAGCTAGGCGCTCTCGCCTCTCAAGATATCACGCCTGCCCATAACCATAAAAGTGCTACACAGGGCTTTGATTCCCTTAGGCCGGTGAAACACTGCTACAGCGCTCGTCCTTGAGACATTTTAATATGGGACCAAAAAAATATTAATGACTTTATCGCTATTTTGTTTTTTTTTAAACCCATCTAAGAACACTCAGGTGATTGAGACGAATCTAAAAATACCTTAACTGTCTAAATCCATCCAGCCGTTTGGAAGATAAGAGGTAACCCAGATATTTACAAAAATACATACATACATACATCCCGTCTCTATCAGTTGCAACACCCTAAACGAGTAATATTGTGTAGCTGTACTTCTATTCATTTGACTTAACAAGACCTAAAATTTAACCTACCCAATATTTGCAATAAATACTGAATACATACATACAAGATACGCTCGATAAACATAACCTTTCCTTGGCAGACGGGTAAAAAAATATAAGCGAATTGAGAACCTCTTTCGTTCCCTCCGAAGTCGGCTGAAAAGGTTTATAAGGGTCAACCATATTCTACTAATTGATCGCGCGTGTTTGTATTGAAATTATGCCATGTTGCACTCTCCAAACTGAATGGATGACGCACACACTGAGTTGTACATTGCATGAAACCAAGAAGCATTCATACACAAGACGAGTCAAAGATCACAAATAGGAATACCTTAGTTAACACGCCTTCGACGCGATGTGTTCGACAAATCTCTCTCTTTACGACACGGATGGTTGAGTGGCAAGTGCATTGAATTGCTACGCCCGGTGTCGCGGGTTCGATTCCCGCTTCGGGTCAAACATTTGTGTGACGAACATTGATGCATGACCTGAGTCTGGGTATTTTATATTTTTTCTATTTATGTATTTCCAAAAATGTATTTAAGTATTTTTTTAGTCCACTGGTTGGTACCAGGTCTTAGTTTGGGGTTAGATGGCGTTGTGTGTTATGTCAAAAATACATATTTAAGTTTTATTTATTGATTATTAAAAAAAAACTAAGTTTGAAATGCGTTTTTAACAACGTAGAGTCGTATTGCGTTGGATTGTATACAACCGGAATTATTTAATTTACGTAGGAAAAATCTACGTCTGATTTATTTTGCCTGAAGTATGGTTGCATCGACGGTCTTATAACAAGTGTTGGTCTTAAACACTTCACCGTAAATACAGCATGTAAAAAGCGTATAAAATAGTTAGTAATATAAAAATCTCAAAACACATTTGGGCACAAGGCATCAACCAATAAAAATTATAGTCAATTACTGAATGTACATAATAATCTCTATAATATTTAATTATTATTTAATAATTGTCACGTCTGTTTGTCTTCATCTTATTAATTAGGTACCTACTATTTTAACGACCATCTAGTTAGGCCAAATCATAGGCAGTTATGTCAGCTTTTTTGAAACAGCCGAGTCTAACGAGTGCATAAAGAGCGTAGCTCCATTTTAGCTCTAATTGTTAGTCTATTTTCCGAATAACATTGTTACAAATCTACATTGCAAATGGGGTAAAAATTGCACGTTTGCTGTCAAATGTGAATAATGTGCATTATTTTCATGATTGTACCGATCCTCCCCTCGCAATTTTGTGGATAAATATGAAAAAAATAAAAATTATTTATTTACTAACAAAACACAAATCTATTAGCTAAGCTACCCAAGCTAAAATTAAATAAAGCTAAGTGTATTTACTATTATTAACAGTGCATTTTGTAGAGAGATTCAATCATATTTGTATTTATTAACGGCCCCACACTAGGCAAGCCTGTATCGTGGAGACCTTGTATTACGATAATTCAAACAACAAAAGTTAAGGCAACCCTGAAAATATCTGAAAGAAATGAACATTTCTCAAAACGTAAATTGAATATTAAATGATACTAACATTTTATTATTCTAAATAATTTTATTTCTACAAGTTGCTTTTTGCTGCATTTATTTTACAACCTTTTTTGCTTTTTGTGATACCTTTTTGCGTTTATAAAATAGTAAGTTTTTAAAAAAAACGAGAGACGGGTAAAAATTTTCGAACTGAATGCACGTTTGCTGTTAAATGTCAGGATAATCTGAATTCTTTCATGATTCTGCCGATCCTCCCCTCACCATGCCTTGGATCAATTGTATCAGATTCCAGACTTTATTATTCTAAATAAATTTATTTATACAAGTTGATTTTTGCTGCATTTATTGATACAACCTGATTTGCTTTTTGTGATACCAGTTTGCTTCTATAAAATTGTAAGTTTTTTATGTAAATGAGTGACGAAAAGACGAGCTAGGTGAGATGGTAATAGATCACGCTTGCCCATAAAGCGTCGATGACACAGGGCTAGTTCACAAGCTTGTAGCTTGTAAACTAGCCCTGTGTTAGTAGCCCAGGTCTAGTTTACAAGCTACAAGCTTGTGAACTAGCCCTGTGTCATCGGCTTTTTTTACAATCTGCTAGTTGACAATCTTTCACGAAAGCTAACTTGCTCACTCGCTAGGTTTCAAACTCGCCAGCTTGTAGCAAGTGACACTAGCTGCACTAGTCCTGTGTCATCGACGCTTAACAAACACAAAAATATTCCGGCAGTCAGGTTTTCAGTTTTTATAAAATTCAAGCTTGTTTGGTATTTTGTTACGTCTTAGTTTATATTAATAAAATTAGGAATGGTCTTACTAGACCATTCCTAATTTTATTAATATAAAAAATGCAAACCACTTTATTCAGCTTTATTTATTTGATAACAATGTCATAGAACGTCGTCCCGCAAGAATTCTTCCAGGCATATTTTCATGTGAGATTATTCATGCGAGCGAACCCGCGGGCAAACGCGGTACGAATGATGTTACCCATTTATTATGACTATTATATTATTTATTTACGCAGGAAAAATGTTATTATATTATACCCTTATAATGATATTATTAAGGCTACATCCCATTTGGACAATGTTTCATTTCATAACCCTCGTTTTATACCTACGCAAAAGTGGCATTTGGCAACTTTTTTATTTTTCATACATTTAGTAGCATTTGGACAACTTTTCAAAGTAGCATGTATTTAGTTTCATTTGGCAAACCTTCTGCTTGAATAGTACAGTCAGGTAAAGTTATATCTAACACATCGTTCATGTTGAATACTTTTAATCACAGCTTCATCAGTATAACTTATATTCCTAATACAAAAATGTTTTACAATTAAATCACGCCTTGCGCCTTCAAAAACTTACAGATGTACAAACATCATCTGACAAATTAACTAAAGGACCCCGGAATAGAATTGATGATAAAATTAAATTAATGGGAGATATCATGATCTTTTTTATTCCAAATGTTATAAACATTGAAGCAACAGAGACATTGTATCCTAAACAAATAATTCTATCAATAAGTAGAATAAAATATGTAGCGAGTTTTTATTTTTGAAATTTTTAGCTGGTTTGATTCCAGTTCAGGTAAAATTGTCAAGAAATCTGTGAATGTAGTTTTGTTTCTTATTAAAATAAATCTAATTTAAAAAGGGTTTCCCTCCAGGGCCCATTGATTTTTTCTACCTTGTATATTTTACTCTATACCACGAAGTAACATTATTTCATTAGTCCATATAAAGAAATAGGTAATAATGAGGAAGTAACTAGTGTCTCGTAAATATAACATTAAGTTAAATAAATGTAAGCTGACTGTATCTAACTAAAATCATGGTTGTCCAAATGCTACTAAATGTATGAAAAATAAAAAGGTTGCGAAATGCCACTTGCGTAGGTATTTAACAAAGGTTACGAAATGAAACATTGTCCAAATGTGATGTAGCCATTATTAATGCCTTCATCACACGTACCGAGTACTCGGCCGAGACAGTGCTCTCGGCCGAGTACTCGGTACGTATAAACATAGCGGCTAGTGCTCGGCTGAACGTGAGATGTAGGCTTTCGCTGTCTCGGCTGAGTAACATTTTACTGTCTCGGCCACTCGATGCGTGTGATCTAGGCATAAGATATAGCTGCGAAGCTTCTCCTTTTCGTATCACTATTTCTTTCAAATCAGTGTGGTGAAAGGATTTCAAGTGCGCTTCGTAAAGGCTCCTTTCGTGCTGCGGAGCTAGAAGAGGATAAAGACTGTTACCTACTCATACTGAATGATGGATTATCTACTGAATTATCTAGGACAAACCATTCGTGGCTTTTTGGATGTTTTGTTTTATCGTTATGTACTAATTTCTTATAAGTACAATAAATAAAAAAATAAAAAATGGTGAAATTAGTCATATTATTATTTTATTTTATAAACAAATGAGCTTACAGCCTCGGCCATAGCGCTTAAGTGTGAAATGATGATACTAGTGCAGTACCAGTAACTTGTATTCAATCATTCATGTAATTCTAAACAGAGCCATTGACTTGAATAACGAATTAATTTTATTTATCAGGCCTCTATGAACAGAATTATACTCGACGAGCTAGAAACTGCTAGGATTATTCCGAAGTTTTACGAAGAAATTCTGGAATCTTACATGAAAATTCCTAAGTTGGTTGAAGACCCAATGGCGGTCATATTTCTTTGAGGAAATTTACGAAAATTAATATTGTAGGAAAAGGTTAACCTATACAACTTATCGGAATATGCGTGTACTAAGCTGAAGGTTAAAGGGCCCTGTAGATTATAGCTTACGTAAATATACGCTGTATGGTTTGTACAAAAAATTAGATTTAATGGGCGCGGTTTCGTTTTCAGAAACTTTCATGGCTTTCAAGCTCGATTCTAACTGACTGACAGACAATCTGCAGGCCAAACCAGTATTTGTTAGAGGCTTGAAACTTGGAAAATGCGTTTGTCAAAAGGTAAAAATGCGTAGGTACTAATTGACTGTGATGGATGTAAAATATATCCAAATATGTGTATTATTTGAAATATGTTCATTGTTCATAATAGTGGGGATTTCAAGACAAAAATATTCCCGAAATCCCAAAAAAAACCAGTGGGGATGGCCGGTGGGAATTTCGGGAATAATCCCTAAGAAAATAATTCAGTTAATTCACAACGCAATAGTTATTTGTGCACCAAGGGTCTGAAATAACATCTATACTTAAATAACCGCCCTCGCCTTGGACTCGGGCTGAAAATATAAAAAAAAAAATTGACTATGATACCACATATTTTTTTTTATGTGAGCAAAACAAAGCTTTGTTTTAAACACTAAAAAACCTTTTATAATCAGAATAATTTAAAAATGTAAGCCCTGCCCGTAAAAAGGGGCTATGAATATCAAATGTAATTTCGTGAAATAGATTTTCCAAAAAAGCACTTAGGGTCCGAACCCTTGTTTTGTCCTAATGAGACAAGACCTACATTTTGCCTACTTAATAGGTCTAAAGAACTCAGTTACACATTTTCAGAAAAATATTCTTGGCTGATATCTGAATCCATCATTTATTACTCGTATTTTTTGAGTTTCAGATTTTCATGAAATATTCTGGGCGGAATTATGCAAAATAACCTACACTTTATTTTTTATTACCCGACTAGATAGAAGTATGGTAATGATTTTTGAGTTACATACATACATAGTATGTATTTGTCGGTCCTTTTTGCTTTCACTGAGGTGCTAGGACCAAATTTTCCTGCCTAAAAATTCCAATCGTTTGGTTAGGTTAGTTTAGTTTAGTCAAAAAATACATAAAAAAACATACATATCCTATCCATGACCTAAAATAAATAAATAATTTTTAAAAATAGTTTCGTATTATTTTTTATATAGGTACTGTAACGCATAAACGCTCGTATTTGATAACATATTTCTAGTATAGAGGTTTTGTTATCTACATACGATAGTGTTTAATTCGTCACGATTATTTGGTAGGTATTCTACGTAATTCTGTGATATGAGGCAATAGAAATAGCTAACCGAATAACAGAAAAATCTTTGTTAGGTTATATACATTATATAAGTTTTTTTTAAATACCTATTATTTCTTAGATATAATTTAAGCTCAATTAAATTAAATACTTTTCGAGCAATACAAGCTAACTACAACAATCTATATTTCAAAACGAAACAATTGGGCCACCCAAAGACCGTTGCAAACGATCTATAAGTAGCTCAACAGCTCCAACTCGATACCTGATGGCAGTGTGCTGAGGATACTGGATGCATTGCCTCTTTGTGTTTTCAAGGCTTATACTTATACTTACTTACTAGTACCTACTTATTTATTTCAAGTCGATATCTCTTTAATATTTATTTCACATTACCTACCGACCTACCGTACAAACGAAACGTAATCACTTTGACATTTAAAAATAGTATATTTCATTAATATATCGGCTTTTCGAATTAATTTGGACGGTATTTATATGTACATGCAATTTATTTTATATACATATTATTTTATATATAGCAAGTATCCTGGGCACGCTGCCATCGGGTATCGAGTTGGAGCAATTGAGCTACCTATAGATCGTTTGCAACGGTCTATGGGTATTGGGTGGTCCAATTGTTTCCTTTGTAAATTTTGTAATATATATTGCTTATGCTGTAATAAAACTTTATTAAAAATGTATTTTATAAATGGTATAATTTATAATATAGAATCTGGATTAAAAAAATGTATTGCAAAAAATCACTTATTAACCCATTAAAAATAAGTAGGTACTCACGTTTTCTTAGCTTGGCAGCTGTTCAAATACTCAACGAAGCCAAATTTGGTCCAAACACAGATAAAACCAATTGAAAAACACTTCACTTACACATCTGATAGTTTAAGTGGACAAAAATCACTTTCGCACTTCAAACAATATCTAAGAATTCACAGAAAAAAATCACTCAGTAGGTACTTTTTTTAAAAGTGTTTAATCTTAAGAAAACTTAGTTATTTCTTATACTTAAGAGACGGATAAAAAAAATAACTTTCTCACCAAATAAAGGAAAATCGAATTGTTTTACAAATAAAAATAGAATTAAGTACCAAATAAAAAGAACTTTATCAATTTTTTTTAAAAGTTCTTTATTATTTTTATAGAGGTGGATATTAAAATGTTACATTTGAAATTGGAAGTTAATTTATCGAAAGTTTCCGTAACGCCAACTGGCTCGCGAGGCGAGTGTGTCGAGCGGTGGACGAACTAGGACTGAGGCAGCGTGATTCTACAAAGGCGTTTGATACACCTTTTGATAAGGAGTCTTGTATTTTTAATCGACAACAAAAGGGGTACGTAGTAATATTTGAATCGTATGAATAGAATCTACAGATAGTGCTACGCCGTAGATGCATCGTAGCTGTTGAGAGATAAGTTAATGCCTAATTAATTAATTTTGTGACGTGTCGCCTTAATGATATCATATTAGAAATGTATTATGCATTCATTGCCAAATCATTATTCCAAATTAACTTAATATGACTTATTTATATTTTCAACCGACTTCATTTGTGATCTCCTTTTAATTTAATTCATTTCGGTACCCTACTCGATAGGCTTGGTTATGAAAAAAATATAAACGACTTACTATTTAGCGCCAAAAATCCACAATTTTGGTTCAAGTTTCGTATTGAGACGAATCTAATGATACCTTAACTGTCAAATTCCATGAAGCTGTTTGGAAGATATGAGGTAACAAAGAAATTTACAAACATGCATACCTACATTGTATCTATGTATGTATGTGCATACATGATACGCTCGAAAAACATAACCCTTCCATAGTCGGGTAAAAAGTTTATCAAGACATTTTTTGTAAAATTTAAGTGATGAACTTATATAATTACTCCGTGCTCTACCTAATGAGGTCACACCTTCCCATGTCCAGAACAATACTACACAGGTCTTTGAATCACAAACGCTGCTTGTCGTTCTTCTACTTTGAGACATTTTGATGGTCAGTCTCGAAAGCTCAATAATTCCACTATTCATATACAGTGCCTTCCAAACCGGAACATATCTACGTCTGATAATACCTACTTATCTAGTCGGAACCCTGCACGCCTCCCAACGGAAAAATAAATAAAAAAATAAGCCTTAATTTTAACGTGGAACAAAAAAGGTTGTCATTTTAACTAATTTACTGCATGAAAGCTAAGGTCAAGTGCGGTCTAAGTAAAGTTCAGACTTTATAGTGATATCAAATTTACTTTACTAAGATAAAAACTTCTTGGAATAAATCTTAGGCTAAGTTTACTAAGACATATCTTCTATTTAGTACCTAACCTAAGTTCCAAGATATATCTGAAATTTCTTGAAAAAGAGATATTTTCATCATTGGGTACTTTTTCTTAGAAAAGCCAAGATTATCTTAAGAAACATTTGTAAGATTCTAACTAGACCGGTGTCCAACAAAGCTAAGACCAGTCCACTAATAATGATTTGGAAAAACATGAATTACCTACATACTACATATTATTGTTTTACTTTTGACACAACATCTACCTACTATTTTTTATCTACAAAAGTAACTAGTAACATAGTAAAAAATATAATTTGAATATTAACATCAATATATTTAAAAGGCTTAGTTCTGACTGACAGACAATGCACAAGTCAAACGACTGAACGTGGAGACTTGAAATTTAGAGGGTATATTTCTCAAGACGTTTATGCGCGTACTAAGGAAGTAATTTGGTTAACTCGCAAGCAAACGCAATTTTTTTTTATAAATAATAAATATTTTTAATTAATTTATTGAAATTAACATGAAATAAAAGAAATTGTTAACTTGTTTTCATACTAAATTAATAATATTTTTATGTTACACTTCATCATATGTATTTTTACGTTCATATTTCTGTTTTGACGTAGGAAGTACGTAAGTAATACCTACTTGCACCAAACAGACTAAATTCTTAAGCAATGACTTTATATGCTTGACAGATCCTAACGGTCGGAATATGGACCGTTTAGAACTGTCAAGCGAGTAAAGTAATTGCTTAGGGGTTTTGACACTTTGGTGCAAGTAGGCATAAGTATTCTATCAATTATTTTGGTTCTTATAATACAAGCTCTGCTTAGTTTAGGGTTACATAGGATTTATTCACAAATCCTAAACACTTATAAAAATTATAAAGTCGTTTTAATAAACGTTTTAATACCTATCGCATTATTTACTTCAGAATTAAAATATACATTAGTGTTAAATTATAAACTCACCCACGCCTCAACCATTTTATCTCTCAGCTCTTTTTATACAAAAACGTAAACACTACTACAAATAAATATACTAGAATAAGCGTTTTAATACTTATTCCACTTCAGAAACATAAACATAAGTTTTTCACTCCCGCCCCAGTCCAGCGGGTTCGCGATTTTGTGGGCGGGCGGCGCCGGCGAGCTAACGTTGACAAAGCGTTAAACTGCCCTATTGACATTTTGTGATAAACCTACGTTGTTTAAATTTGTATCAAGTAAATATACTGGCTAGCTATATTATTTATTATATATATATTATATTATTTTGCTGTATTGAAAACTATTTTAAACCGACATAAAAAATGGAGGAGGTTCTCAATTCGGTATTTTTTATATGCTTGTTACCTCAGAACTTTGTTTTTATAAACCGATTTGTAAATTCATTTTTTATTTGAAAGGATATACTTACTTCCAAATTGCTCCCATATAAATTTTATGAAAATCGGTTCAGTACCTACTTTGGTTTTAAAATCGAAATAACTGAAAAAAATTACGTCATCCAAGTAATCGAAATTGCGTAATTTGCTTCCCTGTTCAGTGGTGGCGGTCTGGCGGTCACTTGAAGAGTCCAATTGAAGTCAGTTGCAGTATGTAATTATAAAACCCTGATTATTTTTGTAATGTTTAGTATATGTGTAGGTCAATGTAGTTAGAAGATAAGAATAAGTAAAAGATAGTTTCCTAATCTTTTTAGAAGTCTTGAACTATTAAAAAAAAAACAAAAATCTTTTATTCATAATCAACATGTTTTTTTACGAGGTATGTAGACTATTCTGGTAAGTTTGTAAACCTGTGTTAGAAGAGCCCCCTCTTATTCTCGATGGTCTATCTTAGATAAGTACATCAATGTTGTTACTTGAGGTACTAAAAATTTACCTTACTGCAGTAGGTATGTATGAAAAGTGTAAGTATTATAAATAAGCTTAATACTAATTTATAAATTATTACTAAATTATATACGTAGTACCTATGTATGATTTTTATGAGTGTTTGACTGATTCTTTATGAAATAAGGTAGGTATTATGTTGTTTATATAGCTATTTAATTAAGTATTCATACTGTATTTCAGCATAATAGATTTTAAATAGCATATATTTATTAGATTTAGCGTGATATCGTGTATAGTCTATTCATCTGGCCAAACTTTCGACTTTTTATGTTATAGGTATTAGTGATTTTATCTACTACTCGGGCGAATGAACATGACACCTGGCTCGAATGACGTTTGTGCAAAGTACAGCGTGGAATTGGACAATCTTGATAGAGTTCTGTAGGGTCCTGTAATACTTGATAATGATAAGAGGATGAAGAAACACGGAGCGCGGCGCGCGGGGCAGCGGGGAAGCATCAAGTTCCGAGCCACGTGTCAGCCAGGTGGCATGTTAATTCGCCCGAGTAGTATACACATTCAAATCAAGGTACTCAATAGGTATGTATGTAAAATTCTTCGAATTTCTTGAATAAAACCATTTAGAAATACATTTACACTTATGACGTCACACATTTATGTGGACATTTCCAGTGACAAACTGCTTATAACCCAATAAAATATGAAACTACTTCGTTCTGAACCGTAAATAACGGGGCATCGCAAATATTGCAATCGCCGATATTTATTTATAGAAAAGGTGTTGGTGAAAGTCGATAAAATTTATCGATAAACTGCTCCTAAACTGCGTTTAACCATGCAATAAAGTCAACAAAGTAATACTAAGTAGTAAGGAATGCAGTGTTTTGCCAATTTCTTTTTTATTTGGAAACTAGTAATCGTCTTGAAATACTTCACATTTTTGCTTTCAATCCGCATTGGATCCGCGTTCTCTAAGTCGAAAGGCCTAAGTCGAAGCTGAGGGAACGTTATAGGCTGATTATGCTAATAAGCTTATGCATTGTAATTCCTATTATACCTACTAAAAACGCGAAAATTTGTGTTGATATGTGTTGTATGGATATGATGATAATTATGTAATATATAGGAGGATTGTTCGTTGCTGAAAACTACTGAACTGTTTGTCATTGAATGACCGTTTGGCCTAAGACGTAGGTAAGTGGAGAGAATGGGGAGGTGTGCCTTTTGTAGTGGGAGGGTGAGTCTCCTGATATGTAGGTTTCTAAAAAAATAAATATAAATAGTTAAAGGTTAATTTTAATCGCCATACTAAGAGGATAAACCACTGCATTCGTTAAAAAAAAAATAACAATAATGAAATATCGATAAGTTGTGCACATCTCTAGTGCAATTTATTCGATTTCAATTCCAATATGATGATTGTTTTAGGTTGCAAATGAGGATAGGAGAGGATTCAATATTACGGTACTTCATTGGCTAACTTTTTTTAAAATTTATTGAATTTTTATTTATTTTAATACCTGCCATGCCTTCAAAGATATTATCGCGGGTTCACCTGCTCAGTTCCAGTATTCTGATTTTATATCTGATCTGTTTATGCTTTTGCTGTATCTCGCATACTTTACGAGATATAGATAGATTAATTAGTGCCCTGAAGTTTTAGCCGGATATCGAATCGGGAAGTGCTCGAAATAATAATAATAATAATGTTTGGACATTCCACACAACGCCATCTAGTCCCAAACTAAGTAAGCTTGTATTATGGGAACCAGATAACTGATAGAATACTTATATACTTTTTTTTTGTAAATACATACTAGAATACCTACATAGAAAACACCCAGACTCAGGACAAACACCGATGTTCATCACACAAATATTTGTCCTGAGCAGGAGTCAAACCCGCGACACCAGGCGTGGCAATCTAACACACTTGCCACTCGACTATCCGTGTCGTCGAAAATGACTTAAGGGGAATCCTCAAATCCGAATTCCATACAAAATGTTTCGGACAAATACTCAAAAAGTACGCCGTATCATAGTAATTTCTTCACACTATTCGTTTCGTCCATTTTTTTTGATTTCGTCAACAAAAAAAGTGAAAGGTTTTATACTTTAATTTAGATTTTATACGTGTTTTAAAATTAACCCTACTAACTTAAAAACACGTCTAAAATCTAAATTAAAGTATGAAACCTTTCACTTTTTTTATTGACGAAATCAAAAAACATGGACGAGACGAATAGTATGAAGAAATTACTATAATACGGCGTACTTTTTGAGTAATTGTTCGAAACATTTTGTATGGAATTCAGATTTGAGGATTAGCCTTAAACGTAAAAAAGTATCAGTGAGCAAGTACTAATATAAAACACGTATGTAGACCTATTTGAGTACGTCCTCCTTTTTAACGGACTTCAAAAAAAGAGGAGGTTGTCAATTCGTTTTTTATTTGTTTGTTACCTCAGAACTTTGTTGTATAAAAACCGATTTGAAAAATTTTGAGTCTCTTATTTGAGAAGATATACTTTCAGACAATTCCCATACAAATTTCATTAAAATCAATTCGGTAATTTAGTTATTATAATACCCAAATAACTGAAAAAAATATTTCGTCGAAGTAAACGAAATTGCGTATTTACTTCCCTGTGACTTTTCAGTGTTTACGGTCACTAAAACAGTCCGATTGAAGTCGGTTAATCTGTTTTTGTAAAACCTTGTTTTAAACCTCGTAGGTACGTTAGAAATGACGTCATGTAAAGCACGTAGAACGTAGATAAGAAATGATTCAGCCTATTTGTTACCCTTATCAATAAAATGGACGTGATTTATAATAAATGGTTATATATTACATGTGGTTCGGTTCTTTGTGTTGAATTCAAAATGAGGTGTGTCATATAAATTGTTTTGAAATTAAGTAATTTTAGTAGCTAGATAAAATTATAATAATATGAGCGAGAGATAATTGAATTAGTACAACAATGTAACTATTAACCTAATTTTAATTGTTTTACCTTAGTTTATCGATGTATTTTCATTAAAATATGTTTTAATGAAAATACTTCGAACGATACTTCGTACGATACAATAATTTAAGATTATTGTATCGTACTAATATGGATATTATCGTTAAAGTATAGTAGAGTCATCCAAAATTTCTATGGTATTTCGCGTACCATATTATTATAATCTAAACATGTTTCAAAAAATAAAATTAGGGAATAATTTAATGTATAGTGTAGGACTAAAAGTAGATAATTATTATCAACCTTAAATTATCGTAAAACTAAGCATAGGTACTAGTACAGTATATTATCTGTGGCATAAGTGAGTAAGTTTTTTTAAAATAATACTACCGAAGGTCTGTTGCCTTATCACCTGACTTTTTTAAAAACTTTTTCGTATCGTGGCCACCACAGAAGGGATTTAAAATAGGTACTTTATGTAAAATTTTATACAAACTGTTGACATTTCTCTGACAAATTCGATATGAATAGTACTCTTGTCGAAATGTTTGGTGGTAGGGCTACTGAAAGGACTGAAAGGATGCCAAATTGATGCTTCAGGTTCCAATTAAAACTGTTTCCCTCTTCGTATGTACTAGAAACTACTTTTTGCATGTTTTCAGCTTTTCTCTTGTTTTCAGGTAGCAAGACATTTTCAAGAATGTCATACACTAGAATGTTTGTTTTTATACACGGTAAATTTTTAATCACCAGGAAAAAAAATACGCATCGTCAGTTACCGTTAAATGTAGTATGTACCTACGTAAAAATAAATGTATTCGTTTGCGTTGCAAATTTTGAAAATTGCCGTTCATGGATTGAACTTCATTGGGTCGTTATACGGATTGATAATCGCGAAACTTCAAAAGTGTGTCACGCGTATACGTACGTATACCGGCGTTTATGCCTAGATCACACGTACCGAGTACTCGGCCGAGACAGTAAAATGTTACTCGGCCGAGACAATGAAGGCTTATGCCTAGATCACACGTACCGAGTACTCGGCCGAGATAGTGCTCTCGGCCGAGTACTCGGTAAGTATAAACATAGCGCCGAGTGCTCGGCTGAGCGAGTGACGAAGCTTTCACTGTCTCGGCCGAGTAACATTTTACTGTCTCGGCCGAGTACTCGGTACGTGTAATCTAGGCATAAGTTTATACATACTGAGTACTCGGCTGAGAACACTGTCTCGGGCGAATACTCGGTACGTGTGATCTAGGTATTACGCTCGGTGTTTTCTAGCGAGTGTCAGTAGCATGAGGCGTCTCTCGCGGCTTGTCGCGTACGTAGGTTCGTTCAATCCGCTAATCTGTAACCGCACGTAAGGTACAAGGATATTCAACTTGGCTGGCATCTCAATGTGGTTAGCAGAGACAGCATCAATTTTCGTACACCACCATAGCCTCTGCTGCTTGGAATTCAACGCTGTTATATGACTTAAATTCGTATCTCGAAAATAATATTAAATTCCTTTGCAAAAGGACGAAGGTCATGACGTAAAAAGCAACATTTAAATTTGTAGTAGTTCTATTTACTTTATTTTTCTTTTACCATCTGACGCCCAACTTTTCCTGTTACACACTTCCATCCCATTTTTCACGAAATTACCCTCCACAAATTGCCATCAGGTCAAAACATTTAAATTTGGATAAGTTCTATTTACTTCATATTTCTTTTACCATCTGACGCCCAACTTCCTGTTACACACTTCCATCCAATTTTTCACGAAATTACCCCCCACAAATTGATATCAGTTAACACATCACAAATATCCGTACCTATTTCACCCGCCGTCAAAATACTCGTGATTTCTGACCCCTGACACTCCGGGTAAATTCAGCGAAGTAAATTACATTATTATTATGGTACTTTAGAAGTATTGGAAATTGTAACTTCCTTGTAAAATATTTGAGGGCACGAAATGGTTCCAAAAATATTCGACTAGTCTATTTTTTACACACTAAATCCTTTTTCCCACTAATATTATAAGTTAGCTACACTGCAACTATTTTGGCGTTGCGATTTTTTTTTAATTTCTTTCTTAGTAGGTACTTCAAGCTCTTGACAAACACACCCTCCAAATTTCAAGTGCCTAGATTCAGTGGTTTTTCCTGTGCGTTGTCTGTCAGTCAGGTTATACCTTTTATACACCACACATTTTTAATTACCAAAAAAACTTAAATGTCCAATGCAGTACCACGTTATATCTATGTAGTCAGAATTTTGGGTTTTTACAAAATGACAGAGTGCGGCGCCCGAGCCGAGCTGCAGCGAGCTGGTTCGAGCTAGGTATCCGGGTTTGCCAAACGATGAATGAAACAATATGTGGGTACCTATTGACGCAAGCCCATAGGAAAACGACTAACGGTAACAGTTGTCCCAAAGTTTATGATTTTTATTTTGAAAAAAAAAAACTTTTTTTTTAAAGTTTTTTTGCCATTCCAGTGTTCAGTAACGACAACTGATTGGAGTATTTTTTTCTCGTGATTAAAAATTTGCGGTGATTATCAAAATAGATAGAAAATAGATAGATTTGAAATTTTGTGGGGATGAATAGTTTTTTGCTATATCACACTGAAACTTCCAAACTAATTGAGCTGAAAGTAATTAGTCAAAGCTTATTTTATGTTGTTGGAAAAGGATATAGGTTATAGATATAAAATTAAAATACATAATTACTCAAGAGATAATTACGAGTAATCTAATTACTTTTTCTAAGTTTAATTTGTTTATCCACAAAACAAAACTTTATTTTCCATCATTCGAAACCCAACAATAGAATTGAATAAGTTATTTTACAGAATCTATAAATTTATATTTTTTTCAGTAAAGACAGTTAAAACAATAAAAGTGGTACAAAAAGCCTTAGTAATTCATATTTCTCTAATAAATTTAAAACATTTCTCTTGGAAAATACATGACTATTTTATATATTTCAACAAAGCATTTCTTATTTTTATCAAAATTGAGCTCGTGACTCCTTCCTAATAACGTTTTTCCATAACTATAGCCGCTTAGATTTTCCCTTCAGGGTCGAGCGAGAGTATGTGTAGGTATGTTTATTCACCCTGTATATACACTATGCAATGTTTCCTTTGCCAAAAGTTTTAGAAGCTCTTCTTAGAAAAGTGATTTCTTTCCACACTTTTTTTGGATTTGTGTAACTTATTGCATAGTTTAGGTTAGTATTTCAGAAAGAATAATGTCACAGTAAAACTAGCTTCATTGCTAGTAAGCTGGTGAAAAAGTAGGCTTGTGCTGTTAACACGAAGCTTCCTAGCTTATTTACACTATCCTGGCTTTAAAAACTAGCATCATATATCTCGGGCATGAGATAAAAAACATTCATTTTTCCAACCTAAAAAAAACATTTAACCAAACGAGGCTTGGACTATTGTTATATAAACAGATTGCCAAGCAGGATAGAAAAAAAAACCATTATTCTTTCCACTGATCCAAATTAACTTTTATAATTATTGTATGAGAAAGAGATACTCATCAACAAGCATTTATGGTTTTAGAAAACAGACCTGTTTTATTGACTTTTGTCTTAGTATTCGTACTGTTTAATTATGTGTTTTCAGGCCACCAACCTATTGGCAGTTATTGATATAGAAAATTGTTTTTTTTTTTTAATTTTTTTTATTGATTCACTTCGTAAATTTGTTTCTATTGCTTCACGGATGAATGAATGAATAAAAGTTTAATGTGGGTGAGTTATCTCTTTCTCATATAATATTACGAAAGTTTGTTTGGATGAATAAAAAGATGAATGTTTTTTTTCTTATGCCCGAGATAGAAAGCTCGTTTATCAAGCCAGGTAAACAAGATAGTTATAGTAAGCTAGCTAGCAGCTCGGCTTCGTCTAAACAGAACTAGCCTACTAGCCTAGAAATTAAGCTAGTTCTGTTTACACGTGATAATTGTAAAGAATTTAAGACATTATTTTTAAAATTGTTGTAAATATATTATATTATTTCATTTGTTATTTGATTTCAAGTTTTTATTAAGTTAGAAAGTTTTTGTACTTGTATTTTACCTGTTGTTTTTCTTTGATAAAAGTTTTTTGTGTTTATTGTTTTTTATGTTACTTTAATTTGTGTTCAAAACTGTAACGATAAGGATTTGTTCTGTTAGGTATATGTTATGTTTTTTGTAAATAATAAATTATATATACTAATTTCTAAATTGTTCTTTCTGAAATACTTTTTCGCGCATTTTTTCACGCTTACTGTAATTTAAAACATTCCTTTTGATATATATTTTGTTTTACAAATTACCCAAATGTTTTTTGGACTGTTGCTTATCTTTTGAACTTTAGATTTTTTGTAGCTCATCTGCCCGAGGTATTTCCTGCTTGTGATTTCAGAGAGAGAATAATTAATATGAAAAATAGAGAATGTAGGTAATACTCGGGCGAATAAACATGACACCTGGCTCGATTGACGTTTGTGCAAAGTACAGCGTGACTCAAATTTTAAAACGATTATATCTCAGAATCGAAACTAAAACGAATGCTGTTTTTTTTGTGTTAATAAAAAACATAATAGTTTTGATTATAAAAATAAGTTTACCTGCGGAAAATGCACAGAAATTGAGAAAAAAAAACAAAGTGCGAAGTTGCGATCAGAAGCTAGTCAATAGCAACTTCCAAAAAACAATTGCGCTAAGTTTTGATTGATCATGTTCAAAGACTGCGAGGTATTACGCCAAATTAGATCGAAAAGTTTAGGCACCAGATGTGATCAGTTACAGATGCTATTAGCATGAGTTTTAAAAGTTACCCCGCGAAAGTAAAGAATTCGAAGTTTTTTTTTTTGCCTCAAAGGTCTACATAATTATATTGAACTAGAGTAAAATCGTTATAGATACTTCACAACATTAATAGTAGATTATGCACTATGAGGGGAGAAAGTAGTGTCTTATGTCGCGGGTGGCATATTGAACCCAGAGCTAACGAGGGACTCAGATAACTCCTGAGCGAAGCGAGGGGGCAGAGTCCTGAGTGACGCGAGGGGTTCAAGCTACCCAAGACGAAGACAGGCTTTATCCCAGAGGAGCATACTCTACTTTTCACACATTCTGCGAGGCAATAAAATGCGAGACGTGAGGGCTCCAGCAGCGAACACCGTCTTTTGTTTCACAAACTTTGAAGTCGCGCCTTTTTTCTTTTTTTTATGAATGGCCAGTTCAAACATCAATCAACAAACCTTTTTACAATGCCATATGGGCGTTCTTTTACTTAGAGTTTTCCACGAGTTTCCACTCGATTTTGACATTCAAAATTCAAATCACATAACAACCCTTGGGAGTTTCATACAATATTACCTCCCTTGAGAGGTAAAGCTTTGCTTTAACTTGATGATAGCATGATATGTAAATGGACATTGTCGAGCAGGTGGTGTGAAAAAAATATTCTGGTTTCAATGTTGGCCAAGTACTTTCCTAAAATGTCAAGATATCTCATATAACGACTGCAAGCGGCCATTTGAATAAGAATAAGAACATTCTTATTGTAAAAATGTGTTTATAAGATTTGTGATTTTATTATAACAAATTAACAAAACTGTCCTGTGACTTGACGTGTTGATGGATTTCTACAAATGAATGGATTCTTCTTGTTCATAGTAGTGTATAAGATGGAGTCTAAATATTAAAAAGCTGTAACTTCAGGCCTTTGTTTATAATTTTTTTATAAGTTTTAATCTTGTATAGAGTCTGAAAATTCAGGGTTACCCAAAGGTATGAAGTTCTGCGTTCGATTATAATTGGAAGACTTCGATAAGTCAACAACCGATTGCGAATAAATATCGCCAATCGTTCATACTGCGCTCGTAATAGCCTGCAGATCATATTTTTTGCATTCGAATTTTGTCTACGAATTTTACTCAGCGTTTCTTTTAAGATAATTATAAATCACTATACACCACCAATTTTTAATTACCAAAAAAAATTAAATGGGCAATGCAGACGGGGTACTACATTGCATCTGTGCAGTCAGAATTTTAGATTTCTACAAAATGGCAGCGTGACAGCGGCGCGAGTGCGGCGCCCGAGCCGAGGTTTTGCGGGCTGGCTCGAGCTAGGTACCCGGGTTTGGGGACGCCGGCTGCCCACGTCCGTAGGAGGATACCCTTTGATACCCTACACGTGTTTTCCCCGGGTGGTGCTAAGAGGCAGTCAGCCTCTCCACGCGTCTCTCTGGCCTGGCAGAGAGCGTGGTGGATGGAGGCGGGTGGAGGCAGGAAGCCTGCTCCGCCGGGAGGAGGCAGTGATGGGCCCGGTGTGTACTCACACTACCGCCGGGCAGACACGAGGTCGCCATCCTGCAAACCGTAAACCCGGGAGTGGAAGGGAACGGGGGTCTTGCCTTCTTTGGCCGGGCCGCGAGGAAATAACCTCTATAATAAATTCTTAAACTTAAGCCGCGGACGCAGGGCGATGGGTTGCATGGTCGGCAAGCAGGTCGGCAGATGCTGCGTCCCCCGTCAGAGCGCCAGCCGAACGCTCGTGGCGGGTAAAAGGGCTAGGGTTATCCCTCCTAGTACACCATAGGCTTATCGGGTTGCAGGGGGCACCAACTCGACGGACCTTTTAGATCCCCCATACTCGTGGGAATTGTATGGATACCTTAAATAAAACAAAAAAAGACGTAGGGAAGGAGAAGGAAGAAACAAGAATGTTTCAAAGGACGGATAGGGAGAAGGAAGTGGTTCTGCAAAGAACATCGGCAAGTGACGGGAATGACTCGGACTGTAGTTTTATGTCTGTCTCATCGGTGGCGTCGACGACATCATCAAGGTCGACCAGGTTGAGGGCACGGACAGCAGCGGCTTCTGGCGGCAACAAGGCCAAGAAGACCACGCTGAGGGGAAAGGCAGGTGGCGATGAGGACGAATTCCTCACCGTCACTAACACGAGGGCGAAAAGGAACCTTCCTACGGTCGAGGACCTAGTGAAGGAGTTCCAGGCGAAGCCCACATCGGAGTTGAACGCCAGCCTAAGCGACTGGCTGCGGGACGTCGAGTATGTTGCGGAAAACTCGGGGAACCTCCAGGGCAAGCACGCCCTGAGCCTTCGGACGGCTGTGAAGAAGGTCCAAGGTTTTAAAGAGGAGTTGGTGAAGCGGGCCACCAAGAACCCCGAGTTTGAGCAGCTACAGAAGGAAAACGCGGAGTTGCGCTCGAACATCATTGCACTCACCGCACAGCTGGATGGGCTCAAAGAGAAGGTAGACCTGCAAAAACGGGAATATGAAAGGATGTTGGCCCTTCATACAGCCTCACCTCCGGCACCAATTCTGGTACCGGTGGTCAAACTGACAAGGCTGGGGGAAAAAGATGGTCCGGCCGAACGGGTGGCAGCCAAACCAGCAATGGTGGCTCCAGCCAAGCCGATGATGAGGGCAGGGACAAGACCAGCGACAACGGTGGCCAAACCAGCCGTGGTGGTCGGTTCGATGGCAGCACCAGTGGCAGAGGCCAGAGAGGCTGCGCTGATGGAGCGCATTGCGGCCATGATGGACGCAAAGCTGGCTCCGTTTGTGGCCCAGATTGCACGTCCCAAGGGAGTGCAAACTGAGGGAAAGAAAAAAGGCAAGGGCAAGGTATCAAGCCGGACCCCTGCGCCTCCCCCTCCCGTGGTGCCGTTACCAGCGGTATTGGGAGCCTCGGATGTCTCCTCACCTGCGTCCACATCATTGTGGACGACTGTGGTGAAAAGGAAGGGGAAAAAACCGGCTGAGAAGGTCCAGCAACCGAGTAGGCCGGGCTGGAAACCAAGAGTGGCTCCAGCCACGAGGACGGCAAGGCCCAAACCGGCCCGTGTTCCGAACTCGGCCGCCATAGCGGTCACGGTGACGGACCAAGGGACGACTTACGCCTCCGTGATGGCAGCTGCCAAGCAGCGTATTAAACTGTCGACCTGTGGAATTGATAGCGTCCAGTTTAAAAAGTCCATCACGGGAGGCGTAATCCTGGAGGTGTCAGGCCCCGAGTGCGGCTCCAAAGCCGACACATTGGCGGCGAGGATGACGGAGTCCCTGAGTGATCTGGGTGTGCGGATTGCGCGCCCAGTGAAGACCGGGGACTTCAGGGTCGTAGACCTCGATGATGGGGTGACCTCAGAGGAGGTCAAAGCGGCAGTCGCTGAAACCGGTGGATGTCCAGTTGTAGACGTGAAGGTGGGAGAAATCCGCCGTTCACCGTCGACTCTGGGCACCATCTGGGTGCGTTGCCCACTTGCCGCCATGTGCAAGGTGGTAGAGGTAGGGCGCCTTCTGGTTGGCTGGACGTCGGCCGGGGTGGAGGTACTGAGAGCACGGCCCTTGCAGTGCTACCGGTGCCATGAGTTTGGGCACGTGAAGGCACTATGCAGGGGCGGAGTGGACCGAAGCACTTTGTGCTATGCATGTGGCAAGCCAGACCATCTGGCAGCCCAATGCAACGGACCACTCAAGTGCTCCGTGTGTACGGACCTTGGCCGACCGGCCAATCATAGGATGGGCGGTAAACACTGCACACCACCAAGGAGGAAACGGGCAAGGGTGACCCTACCTACTCCAATCGCTGTTAAAGCGAAAGGGGAGGTGTGTGGAACCCTACCCGTTGAGGCAATGGATACCGAGCCTTCTTTCTCACCGACCATATTGGTCCAGGAGAAGGAGGCTAGTAGGCGGGACCGGGGCGTCTGTGATGGACAACCCGGGCCGTCTGCCCCGTGAGGGGGCGGCGGCACCTGCCAACTAGGGAGATCCTTTTGGGTTCGAGAGCGGTCGGAGTGGGGGCTCTGGCCGCTCCAATTCGAATCCAGGGATGGCTGCAGCGCACAAGTGGCGTGCACTGCAAGCAGAACTTGGGGTTGGCGCAAGCCTTCCCCAGGACGGGCCTTAAAGGCAACGTGCGTGAGGGGCACCGGTACGTGTTCTTTAAGATATCCCGGGGCCCCTCTAATGCGCAGAGGTCGGCCACCATGGGGTTTTAGTCGGTATGAGTCCGACATACCCCTCCGCCCTCCCCCAAGGGCGGTGGGCATCCATGAGGATTTCCCCATGTAAAAAAAAAAAAAAAAAAAAAAAGGTACCCGGGTTTGCCAAACGATGAATAATACTTAAATTATTATCAATTGAAGGTACCGCTAGTTTCAGATAGGTCTTGGATTTAGTAAAAAAATCGAACAAATTAAAAAAAATCATACCAGTAAACGAAAATATGTATTTTGCTTTCCCATGACTTTTCAGTGATGTTTACAGTCACTAGAATCCTAATTGAAGTCGGAGGCAAATCTATAATTTTTTTTAAGTGTTCTAGAATTTAGAAAAATATGTTTTAAAATCATACAGTTGCTGAAGATAAAAACTCTTTCAGTTCGATATTAAGATAAAAGTTGTTCAAGAATCTTTCATTTTGATAATACCAAACTAAAATTTCAATTTTTATTTGATAAAACAATAATTTTATTTCAAACTAAAGGTTTTAAGGATCAAAATTGTGCGAATTTTTCCCCAGTGGCAGCATCGAGCAATTTACCCTCACCGTCCCAAATGTATCGGCACAAAGGCCTGCAGATTCAATTTGGACCCGAAAAAGATTTTAGAAAGCAGTATACAAACTTTTGTTTATATTTAGGATTAAACAGAGTAACATGCTCCAAAAGTAAAAGTGCCCTTTTAATAAAAAGCTTAGTTTCGAAAATAAAATGGAAGTTATAATAGGTTTAGGTATTCCTTCATGCTTTATTTATTATTACTTTCATTTGATTTTTGAAAGTATTTTTTTTAGTAACAGGTACACCTATTCTTTAACAGGGGCATCTAATCCTGTTTTACCCTAATTACTAAAAAATCTACCGCTCGACCGGCGACTGGCGACAATCAGTGTTCATACATTTTGTTACTGCAGCACGTGATACCTATATATACATATGTGTATGTAATATGACGGTCGCCCGCCGTCGGTCGTTGTCAGTCGGTGGCTCGTTTGCGGCTGCACTTACAGGCGAGGCAAAGAACTACAACACGATGCTCGTATTATAGCCACGCACAACGCAATTACACGTACTGCTAAATTGCAGGTATTTATTCTGTGATTCGTACGAACATTGACAGGGTTCCCGCGACCCTATAGATATCGTAACTCAATTTGTGTTACGATATCTTATTATATGATGAAGTCGATCTAGGAGATGTACCAACGGTCATACATAGTGGTGCTCTATTACATTTTTTAATTTGTAATTTTACAAAAAAAATACGCATAATCACTTGCCGTTACTAAACACAGATATAGATTTGTCAAAATAAATTTGATAAAAATTGGATATATGTTACCGTTAGTCGTTTTCCTATGGATTTACGTTAGGCGGTACCCATCATGGATAATAATTTAAGTTTTATTCATCGTTTGGCAAGCCCGATCAATTAGCAAAAGCTCGGCTCGGGCGCCGCACTCGCACCGCTGTCATTTTGTAGAAATCCAAAATTTTGATTGCACAGATACAACGTAGTACCCTGTCCAAATTGCCCATTATTTTTTTTTGTAAATTAAAAATTGGTGGTTCATAATGCCAATAAATAATTAGGTAGGTAGGTACTACAATTTTCCAAATTTAAAGAAGTATTATACCAAATAAAAGAGTCTAGATTTTATGTCGTTTGTGAGATCTAACGACAAGACACAGAAAAATTCTGGTCACTTCCGTTTCCGTTTCCTGTTTCTTGCACTAAAACACATTCCACATTTCACGTGCATAGAAAGTGTTGCTTTATGTCGAATTTATGCAAACACTAAGAGACGTTGTCTTTCTAACAAAGGCAGGAAACACTACTTAACATTTTGAAGTCAACTCGACTGTCAGTTTACTGAAAGTTTACTTCCAAAATATAACGCACATTAGTACTAAGTTAAATAATAATTATAAAAACAACCCGACTGACTGGTAAGATTACTAATATTGGTAATAAATAATTTTTCTCTTTCTTATTTACTCTAAAAACCTATTATCAATTACAATAAATACTTTATTTGTCCAAATATATCTAATTTTGATCGTTTGGTGCAGCATAAAAAAACACAAAATGGCGAATTAGACCGCGGCGTATTAGCCTCATTGCGATAAGACCTTATTTTTTCCATGTCTTCTATGATATTAAATCGATGTACGATGAAGCATTTTCATTCATTCATTCATTACATTTCGAAATTTGATGAATCGGTCACTTTTGAGACTAGGCTGAAACAAAATATTCTCCTCTTCATTTATCAAGTAATAAGTGTGATCTGCTTGCGGCTGTCGCACGTTTGTTGCGTGAAAAAAAGGCGCCGTATGTTGACTCTTAACAGTCTACTCGATCGTGTTTAGCGAAACTCACATTTATACGGTAGAGACACAAACGAAGCACACAACTTCTAACTCTTAAAGCTAAGCACTACTTAGAATCGCAAGCAAAGTGCGGACTCTACCAACCAAACGTTTTGTAGGTAATAGCTACCTCAGTTTCTAAATTCTCACTAATCCAAGTAATGTGAAAGTTTGTATATTTGTTACACAATTAAATTAATCATTATCATCATCCGCTATCTGTATCAGCCCACAGCTGGGCATAGGCGTCTTCCCTTAAATGCCAATCTGGTCTGATCTAAACCAGGTGTTGCCTGCAATATTGCGGATGTCATCGATCCATCGGGCTGGTGGTCGCCCGACGCTGCGTTTTCCATCCCTATAGGCATCCATTCTGTCAAGGCCTTACCAAGTGTCCAACCAAGTGTACCAAGTGTACGTCACCACGCCTTGCCAAGTGTCCTGCCCAGCGCCACTTGCGTTTCATGATTCGGATGCCAACGTCTTGGACTTTAGAAATTAATATTTTATTTTTATTGACTGGATGTTTGGTCCTATTTCGAAGACGTGGTGGCCGAGTTGATGAGGCCCGGATGGTCGGATGGTCGCGGGTTCGAATCCCGGTGGCAGTCATGCGTAATGGGTTTTTTCAGTCGAAAAAATCTATGTATGCATCCCACGTTCTCGCAACGGTGAAGAAAAAAAAAAAAAGGATTATGCGTATGCTTACGATTATTTTTCTATAAAATATTTTTTATTTTACACACAGTATTATTGATCTATAGTTTCATTTTACTCTCGATAGTACCTGCCAGAAACAAAATACATACATAGTAAAAAAAAAAAAATTTGGACATTTTACACAGCGCCCTCTAAGCAGAGCTTGTACTATGGGGACCAGATAACTGATAGAATACATAAATACTATTTTTCTTATACATACATAGAATAAATAGAAAACACCCAGACTCAGAGCAAACATAGGTATTTCGCTTTTGAGATTAATGAGTATCTTTTATCTTGCTTGACCTATCCTAAGATATTTTTCAAACTAGGCACCAATCGGGGTAAGTAATTAAGTGCTAGAGAGATCTAGTCAATAAACAGGGGTCCGCTCAGCCTCCTTTGATTAACGACTATGGAATCCAGAGTCGGATTTAGAGTTAAAAGTTTGGGGGACGCGACGGGATAATGCTTAGGTTGGTATTACCTACATATTACAGTACAAGCCATGCCCTGATAAATAAATATAATATGATTGATTGATTGATTGATCTTACCATATGAAATACTTGAAAAATTAGAGAATACTTATCAAAGAACTGTGCAAAAAAATGTATCAAATAAACTGCAGCAGCAGTGATCGGTTTATTTTTCGAAAAATAAATAATTCTCATTTGTCGCTGTGATATTCATCATTATTTGACGAAACGATTGGTCGAGTGGTAATTGCGTTGAACTGCCACACCGGGTGTTGCGGGTTCGATTTCCGCTACAGTACCTTCAAACGTTAGTGTGCTGAACATTGGGGTTTTTCCTGAGTCTGGGTGTTTTGTAGGTATTCTTAGTAAGTATTTACAAAATTACACAATATATTTAAGTATTCTATCAGTTATGTAGAGCTTGTACTGTGGGAACAAAGTACAAGCTCTGCTTAGTTTGGGGCTTGATGGCATTGTGTGAAATGTTTTAAATATTAATTAATTTATACTTATTCTGGAGGTAACGGGGCTCTTGAGATCTTAATACAGCTTTGGCCAAAAATATTAGTCCTGAGTCCATCTCTGGAGTACACAGGTAATGATGTTAACGTCAGGTTCGCACACTAATGAACTCGGGATCGGATAAGCAAGCCTCGGAAAAATTACCTCGGTTGAAAGCTTTTAGGAATTTCACCCCACACAGAAATTATGTTTTAGTGAGGGTCAGAATAGATGATCTTACCTTTTGTACGACATGGAACTTTGAACTTTTGAAGTTATGAAGATTGTTTTGCTTCCAAAGTATGATGGGGTAATGGAGCGGTCACTAAAAGAAAGGTAAGCTATACCCCGATTTATAATTCAAGATTTTTTTTGTAAACAAAGAAGTGTCATGATATGTCACTGTAACAGAGACAGGTCAGAGTTAAAAACGAGTTTATACCACGGACCACTATTACTAGTAATGGCGCGCGGTTTTGCTTGTGCGATAGTTTCCTATTTTACCTAAATAATTCTTAACAAAACATATTCAGGTACTTTAGAACACTGAAAAGTAGGTAGAATAGGATATAGAATTTGTGATTTTATACTACTGAGATATTAATCATATTATTATGCAAAGATGCATCGCAGATTCCTAACAAAAATTCATTCGATTCACACAATTGCACATGAGAAGCGAAAAAAGAACGCATTCGACTTCTTAAACGGGCAAGTTCGTCACTTTTATTCATATAATTTACAAACTTGATTTACAAACACGTTTAGGTCAAAATCCAAAAATTGTTTCAAACTTCTGTGATTTACTCCGATGATACCAATGTCTTAAAATATTTTTGGCTAATATTTTTTCGTCGTGATATAACTTTCTTAAAAAAAAATTAAATAAAATATAATGATCAGTACAAAACCATTGCTATTTTCCATTCTATGGATATTGACTAGAAAATAAACCGTACTATAAGTATTTAGGAAAATTGAGTAAACGTCACTTTGATAAGTATTTTTTTAGGGTGGACACACCTTTGTTTACAAAAAAAATCTTGAATTCTGAATCGGGGTATAGATAAGTAGAAATATTCCGTTCTGTCAACCTGCTCTGTCCGCCTAGGGTGCGTATGGGACCAAAAAGTTATATCTGTCCCACCATTGCTGAAAGGGGGACAAGTGGAACTTTTATTAATTTTAAAAGTTCTATCTGTCCCCTGAAATATATAGGAGTTATTCGGGAGAACAATGAAACACAGCCGTGACACAAAGATGAATGTATATTCAAAGTAATACGGTACTCGCGACCGTTTGCTATACACCTACCCACATAGCTTTACAGAACACTACATCCCCCTTTCACCAGTAGGTGTGGACAAAGGTTACAACATTAAGGGAAGTAGTTCTCGGACGGATTTTTTAAACAGATCCTTTGTCTCAGCTTTTCTTATATTCAAAGACGCACCGCCCGCGCCGCTGCAGAAAACGATTAGGTCATAAACGACGAGGTTTGTATAATATGTCGCAGGCATATTGTATAACTCGGCATTTTACAAACGGCGTCGTCCGTAATCCGTCCGTAGTCTCGCTGTAATATGCTGAAGGCAAATTGTAAATTTCCTCGGCATTTTGTAATATGCCACAACATTGGTGGACCATTCAAACGCCGTTTGTAAAATGACATAAAAAACACTAAGGTGTCTATGGAATACGGTGCTTTTAAAGGACACAACCGTCGAGCAAGAGGTTAGAATGATTAAAATTAAAATTCCGATCCAGATAAAAGTTGGGTGACGGTATCTTATTAGGTTTTTTTTGTGCGCCTACACGCGAGCGAAGTGAGCGTGCTGCACAGATTAATGACAGAAAATCATCATAGGCAAAAAAGTACTTACTAATTTTTGTATGATGGTCACCCTACAATTTCAATGAATTTTCAAAAGATTTTTTTTGATTTGAATGATTCAAATTTCGATCCAGATAAAAGTTGGGTGACGGTAGGTTATAACGTTTTTTTTTTGTCACGCCTACACGCGAGCGAAGCGAGCGTGCTGCACAGCCTAATGACAGAAAGCCATCTTGTGTTGATAAGAATTAGGTGACGGTTGGTTATTAGGTTTTTATTATGCCTACACGCGAGGGAAGCGAGCATGCACAGACTAAATGACAAAAACTCATCATAGGCCAAAAAGTCCTTACTTATTGTATGATCGTCACCTTACAATTTCAACTAATGTCGAATTGAACGAGTTGTCAATTTGCCTTCGGCATATTGCAAGACAGCGAGCGTTTGTAAACGGACGACGCCGTTTGTAAAATGCTGAGTTATACAATATGCCTGCGACATAATAATATACATGAACATACATTGAATGGTCCACCAATGTTGTGGCATATTACAAAATGCAATTTACAATTTGCCTTCGGCATATTACAAAACAGCGAGCGTTTGTAAACGGACGACGCCGTTTGTAAAATGCCGAGTTATACAATATGCCTGCGACATACATATCATATATACAACTCGGGCGAATGAACATTATGTATAAACATACACCTGGCTGCCACTCTCGCTCGCAACTTGCTGCGTCCCCCGCCCCCCGCACGGCGCCCTCCGTGTTTCTTCTTCCTCTAATTGCGAAGCCTTATCATTACTTATCATTACCAAGTATTCCAGGACCTCTTCTCTATCAAGATTATCCAATTCCGAGCTGTACTTTGCACAAACGTTATTCGAGCCAGGTGTCATGTTCATTCGCCCGAGTAGTACAAATACATATACCTATATACCTGTATAAATAGAGCCAATAAATTGTTGCCACCACAAACACTTAGCTTCAGTTTTACGCCAACATAAAAAGCTTGAAAAATCACCAGATTAGTAAGAAAAGAGCTTCACCTGAAACAGATAGCCCCTTCTGTGGCTCTTCATCAGGCTTTAGAACACACAATAACTCTTTTTTATCTATAACAAAGAGGTTTTTAGCTTTATTTCACCTATAATAGTTGGAAACTTTAAAGTAAAATATCCTGCCCGGTTTTTTACAAATGAGACCGTTCTATAAGTTTGCTATTAGGGGAAATCCTCAAATCCGAATTCAATACAAAATGTTTCGGACAAATACTCAAAAAGTACGCCGTATTATAGTAATGGCGATTTGCCATCGGTTAATAGGTACCTACTCAAGACGACGAAGAAGACGAAGAAGAAGTTAGGAGGACGTGGTGGCCGAGTGGACGAGGCCCTTACCTTGCGATCTGATGGTCGCGGGTTCGAATCCCGGTGGCAGTCATGCGTAAATGGGTTATTTCGGTCGAAAAAATCTATGTATGCATCCCACGTTCTCGCAACGGTGAAGGAAAACATCGTGAGGAAACCGGCATGTCGTAGAACCTAAAGTTCGAAAACATGTGTCGAGTGCACGAAAGGAGCCTAATCGAGGCGCACTTGAAATCCTTTCACCACACTGGTTCGAAGGAACTAGTGACACGATAAAAAGAAGGTATCTACTCTACATTGCATAGATGTTACGCAGATTAACAAGTATTCATAGAATAAGCTTTACGACCCCTTCTTCGTGTCCTTATGTTTTATTTAATATCGAAACGCGCACTGAATCATAGCAATATTTAATTTTATTACCGAATTTCAACCTACTAGCATCTAGGTTTTAGGAGAGTTGTCAGATTACGTGGTTTAGGCGCAAAATGGCCAATTCTCAAGAAACTCGAAACTGAAAATACAAAAGAACCTACAAACCTACTTCATTGAAACCATAATATTGCACAAAATAACAGTAAAACAAAGAACGTATTACAAGAAAGAAGATACAAATTGTTTTACAAAAGTTATTAATGGTATGTCAGCACCCTGTTATGGTATATAGAATATTATATCCTATTCTTCGACCCTGTCGCCGCCATATGTGGTCGCTTAATGTATTTTCTTATACTCTGATTATTTCCAGAGACAAAAAAAAACTCTGGTAGTATTGTGGTGATTGTGTAGGATGATAACGTAGGTGTACACCTTTCCTTTTGGGGTATCTTACCCTGTTTTACCCTAATGGTTTCAATGGAGTAGATGTATTAGGTATGTATGTTGATTCAATTCAATTCAATTCATTTATTTGGGTCAATAACAAAATTTACATAGTGTCGTGCATTTCTTATTTAACTCTATAGTAACTAAGTTGCATGCAATTTCAATTATAAATGACCACATCGCGCATAAAACTTATAGTACTCAAAATATTCCTAGCCAAAACAGTAGGTCCTAATAATTTAAACACTTTACTTTAAAAAAACGAATCTGCCTAAATCTTAAATTTATCAAGTTGATATTTATTTTAGGAAATAAATAAATAGTGAGGCGGATTTATTATTATTATTATTTTTAGCACTCACTGTCCCACTGCTGGGCAAAGGCCTCCCTCCATTCTTTCCAATTTCGTCAGTCTTAATTTTAAGGCGGTAAATGTTTGAAATTAACTTCTTTTGTTTTGTTAAGAATTTTCAAATGAGTTACCGTTTTACTTAACAAGAAAAACGGTCATATATTTGATAATGTTGTTTTAAGATAAGTAATTAAACGCAAAATGCGGACATATTACTCAGTAACTTATTCATGGATTTTTATGAATTTAGAAAAAAATGTCATGGATAAATTAGTGTCTGGCACTACCATAAAATACTACAAATTATAAATTTATAACGAGATAAAAATAAAGAACTACAATAAATATTCTTATTGTATGAAACAAGAAAATTTTCTCATATAAAATTGTTATGTGTCGTGATTCTGTCTTGCCCTACCCGACTAGGAATGGAGCTGAAGACCTGGATAGGGCTGGAAAGATTTAAAAAATAAAAATAAATATAAAAAATAACTACCTTAATTTAAATCAAAAATATACATAAACAAAATATATATATAATAATATATATAATCAAAAATATATATAAATATAAATAAACTGATTGAAATCAGGTCCATCCGTATGGGTGTTTGACAAACGTATATTTTATTATGCAAACAAGTGACGAGACGAGCTAGATGGTAAGACAACTCTCTCCTGACGGTAAGAGATCACGCCTGCCCATGACCAAAACAGTGCTTAACCGGATTTTGATTTATATAGGCCACTGCAACATTACTATACAACAACATCCTGCGCATGATAGCGGACAAGTTTGATGGTCCGCTATACAGACACTGCATTGCTGTACTTATTAAGTAACTCCACCATAATAATGTAAACTAACATAGATTCAAGATTTAATCATTAAGTATATTAACTCAATTATGGATCTGTACTTATACTGTGTTATCTGAAAATAAAAATTATTCTATTCTATTCTATTCTATAGCGCTCGTCCACTTTGAGACATTTTGATGTCTGATGATGTAAGTCTCGAAAGCCCAGTAATTTCACTAGCTACAGTGCGCCTCAAACCGGTAAACAGTAATGTTCAGTCTTGATACCAACACTTCCACAAATAAAACACCAAAAGACAAAATAATTTTATTGCCATTTCACGCCGGCAATGGTATCCTTTTGACCTCCTTCTCAATCGCCTTCAATCCCTTATTCCTGGTTTTAGGCAGCACAAATAAGGCGTACATCCCTCCATACAAGTTTATACCAGCAAATATATAGAAAAGGGTGTGAATTCCGACGAAATCTTCCAAGTATTTGAAGGTATGTGCGTGTAATAAAATTAGTAGTTGAGAGTAGGTGTACATAGCAGATAGAATTGGTGTCCGAATCTGTGGATGAAAATATATTTTTATTTTTATTTTATTTACATTGTCATTACATGCTTTGAAGATATTATGATATATACATATATATATTACAATATATAATAATAAATAAATAAATAATAATGAATAATGTCGGACATTTCACACAACACTATCCAGCCCCAAACTTAGCATAGCTTGTATTATGGGAACCAGGTAGTTGATATAATATTAAAATACTTTTATTTTTTTAAATAGATACATAATATACATAGAAAAACATCCAGATGTGAACGAAACATTTGCGGTTCGCGCAAACATTTCTCCCGCCGCGGGACTCGAACCCGAACCTCCTGCGTCTCAGCCGGGCTCGCTGAGCCAGAGAGATCGTCGAAATCGAATATTGTAATTCTGTAATTCTTTATTGTACACACAAACATATTAGAATACAAATCATAAAAGAAAAGACATGTACAAAGGCGAGCTTAACCCTAATAAGAGTTTTCTTCCAGCAAACCTTCTGAGGTTAGAGAGAGGCCATGCAAAGTGTGGGGGCGTGTACAGTAATATAAATAATAATGGATAAATTAAAATTATGAAGAAGAAAATATATGTAATGTTTGAATAAATATATCTAATTACATATAATAAATACTTTTTATATCAGACTTTTCATTTTACCTCTAACATTTTTCTATTAAATTTAAGAGATTGTGACAGTCAGCCAGACAGACTGGCACCGGAAAAATACCATAAATTGTTTTGATAATCCAAATCGTAAAATTTAAAAATTACCTTAATATTAAGCAGTTGTAAACTAAAAAGTCCAGGTAGCTGCCAAGCCATGCCATAAGCCACCAGTAAAAGGTACAGGAACGCGGATACCACTGTCCTGGCAACACCAACAATGCTGAGGTGTCCGTCAAACTGGAACTGCCACTTTACTGCACACACGCCGAGAGACACAGCCATCAACCCGTATGAGAATGTCAGGATGTACTGAAAGCAAGGATTTTACGTGAACAAGTGATGGGACGAGCAAGGCGCTAAGAAATCACGCTAAAACAGTACAACACTATGATCAGGTTTGTAAAACACTACATCACTATTTGACGAGTCACTATTTTATCACCTAAAGCATAGATTAATAGATGTTAACGTAAAATTTCCAGAACCGTACTTTACAATTATACGGATTAAAAAGGTTAAATTGTGAACTTACGATTTTTAAAAATTATGGTGATGTAACCACTACATAAAGATGAAGATGTAGAGTGCCAGATATCCTGCCGGCAAATAGTGACGTGTTAAGTACTGTATTCTGATTAGAAAGGCACTTTATGGCACTTTAAAGCGCCTAAAATTATCATGAATTAAATTATCGTATCAATTTTAAAGAAAGGCTTTGTCTTGTCTGATAAAAACTGTCGAAACCACCAAAGGTGGAAAATATAGACATTAAAATAAAAATCATTAATTTTGAGTCTTACCTTCATATCAACGACTGTTACAGCAAATACGGTCAAGATACTACCAATAAGTAGGAGAGCTATGATCAGGTTTGAGTCCATCATCTCCAAGTCGCGAGAGGCTCGCAGGAAGTCTAGACTCCCGCTCAGAACTGTGGTCGTGAACAGGAAGAAACCCATTTTCATACCGTCCCAAGTTATTTTGTTTCTGTCTGAAATTGAGTAAGAAAGTAATACTTCAAAATAAGTTAGGGCAAAACATCATCATGTTGAAATAAATCAACAAATATTATTTTACGTGCAAATCTTAGATATAGAAGCCACAATTTACCTATTGACGCTAATAAATTACTTCTTTTTTTAAACAGCTCTCTTTAAAGCAAGTTTGAAATAATGGAGGTACGTACCTAATTATTAAGAGGGAAGCAACTAAGGAAGTACGTACCTACCTAAGAAGTAAATTTTAGGTAGGTACGTACCTAAGTTAGACGTTGAGCTACTCGCAGAGAAGAAATGTGCGTTCCTTTTTTAAATAACCTAACACGATATGTTTCATATTATTTTATTTATGTCTAGGTTGTCAAAATAAGGTTCGAATTTCCAAGTATGTTTGAGAAAAAAATATTTAAGTTTGAAAAATGTCTCCAAGTTCATTATTTTAAAGTACTTGCTCTCCATGTTGCATGACCGTGGGACACCCGGTATATTACTTACATAAGCTGATCAATGTGACATTCCCTTTGTCTCCACATCTATTGATCTCATCACTAAGACAATTAATTTCCTTCATAATTCCTGGATCATCTTCCGGCAACCGTTTTAGAACTAATAATGCAGCTTTCGCTTTCTGAAAACAAAAGAGTGACTATTTATTACCGCCGTTAATTACCTGCTAAGAACGATGCCTTATTACTCCGTTGCGTTGCGTTACATTGCGGCGCAGCTCTAGATTTGGACACGTTATTTACAAAACGACATTACAAAATAACGGCGCAACGCAGCGCAACGGCGCAGTGTGGCTCTAAACAAACCTCGTTTGCGTTGCGAATAAACAGAATTTCTTTTATAATACGCGCTTACATTTCGTGACGAACAATGACCATTCATATTTCCGAATTTCAGGTCTCTACGGCAACATAACTTATATATTTTAACGTAATATCAAAGTAGATATTGCCTGCGGTACTAACATAGTAACACATTAATTCATACACATTACTGATCCAACCAGCACTGAAATTTGATATATAAAAAAAAATCTCAAGTAATTTACCCTCTTTTCAAACTCACCTCTATTTCTTCCGCCATAACCAGATACCCTGGTGACTCTACCACATACATCATAAACATCATTTGAACCACCACCAACACCGGAACTGAATACGCTCTCAGTACAGCAGCATAGCTTGTATATTCTATCGCTCGTGCCATGAATCCTAATAGCATCAGAACAGGTGTAAGAGCGAGACAGACGCATCTGAGCTTTGTCGAGGTTATCTCTCTAATGTATGGTGGTAGGATGGTAAATATTCCAGCTGCTGATATGCCAAGTAGTATGTGGAAGTACAGATCAAGATCTAGGTACATTGGGACCATCATTACCTGAAAATTAACTCATGAAAAACAGCTTTTCGATTATATTTTAAACTAGTTGATGCCTGCAATTTTTTTGCATTACAAATTAATAAAAATTCCTTTGTTAGTACGCGTCTGCAATTTTTGACGAACACACACCGTCTAAGTTTCAAGTCTCTATGTTTAGCGGTTTGGCATGTACATTGTTTGTCAGTCAGTCAGGTCCAAGTAATTGATGAAGGGAATAGGATATTTTTCATCCACTTGGGTACACCTGACTGATGCCTAGATTACACGTACCGAGCAAACGGTAAAATGTTAACCGGCCGAGACAGTGATGTAAGCGAGTAGTTTACATACGTAGCAGCATTTTTTCAGCAGAAGTACTGAACTGATTTTCATGAACCTTCTATGGGATTAATGTGGAAGTACCTATATCCTTTCAAATAATTTCATTTCGGTTAATAACAACATATTTCTGAGCTAACAAATATAAAAAAAATCAACCAAATTCAGAACCTCCTTTTTTTGAAGTCGGTAGAAAAAAAATTCTAGCTGCATAAATGCTGAATCTCACCCCTTGCGCCAAGCTGATGCAGAAGTAACCCACTTTCCTCCCAAACTTGTTGGCTATGGATGCGTACACAGGAGCTGATGCTGCGGCAGCCACCAGCATTCCCGTCTGGCCCCACGTGATCTCTCCCGACACGAACACATTGAAGCGCCAACCCTCAATGTATGAGTAAGCGAGGCCATGGGTAAGAAATGGCAGACTCACTACAAAAAACAATCGAAAAACTTTGTTAAGGCCAATCCTCAAATCCGATTCCATACAAAATGATTCGGACAAATACTCAAAAAGTACGCCGTATTATAGTAATTTCTTCACACTATTCGTTTCGTCCATGTTTTTTGATTTCGTCAACAAAAAAAGTGAAAGGTTTCATACTTTAATTTAGATTTTATACGTGTTTTAAGTTAGTACCTAGGGTTAATTTAAAAAAAAAAATTGTCAAAGTTTCTCATACCGGCCACTGACCTTAAGCGTCGATGACACAAGATACTTGCTTGCTTTGCTGCTTGCAATGATGCTTTTTAATAAGCTGATTGTTGGCGAGTAGAAAAGCTAGCGTGTGAGCGTGTTAGCTTTTGGGAAGGATTGTCAACAAGCAGATTGTAAAAAGCCGATGACACTGGGCGAGTTTATACGCTACAAGCAAAGTCTCTCGCTTGTGGCGTGTAAAAACCCGTGTGTCATCGACGCTTTACGATATAGGTAGGTAGTAGTATACTTGCGCTAGTTTAGACTTGCACACGTCTAGAAAACTGCGTATGTATGTTACCAACCTAAACTTACGCAATTATCTTCCAACACAGTTATGTGTAAGAATACTTGCGCATGTATGTCGTTAGGTGTATGGCCGGCATTAGAAACTTTGAAAATTTAGTGCAAATCGGTATTGATTCTCTCTGATTGTTTAGTCAAAATCATGTGCGTGTGTCCAAAAAGGTACTACATGCCAAATTTCGAAATTTACTTCGTAACGATTATTTTACTTCAAAAGGTAATAAATAAACCTTTGATATCAAATCTTATACCTATATCATTGTAAAAAAAACCTTTAAAAATACAGGTCCTTTAAGTATCTAATAATTGGATGTCCCTGGTTTAGGTTAGACGTATTTTTCGTAGTAATATAAAAATTATAAAGTTTGTTGTTATACCAAAATAATTTTCAAACGTTTTATATTCAGACGCCTGTCATTTCAAAAGTCAAGCACCAAATATTCAAATTTCCCGTTTTATTCAAATTACTCCAAATTGGCTCATCGGGACTCAATTTACGGGAAAAAGGAGTGTGCGATCCTCAAATTACATTCAAATTTATTAAACGTGTTCTGTTTATGTTGCCTAAAAAGGGTAAAGAAAATAAATTAGCAGTAGGTTTGACCCACTAAATTAGTTCGGACGGTTGTGACCTTAAAATTATTAGGGTAGCCAGCTAAGCTTGAAAAATTGAAACATAAGGGTTAGCATACAAAAGTTTGAAGTAAACAAATTAAACAGGACACTGGAATTAAGAAAAAATATGGATTTTGTAACGTTGTCATACATCTATATATTTTTCTCCTAGAACTTTATGATAGATAAATTAATACCCGTATATACTCGTACAATAGGGGGCTAAAATTATCGATAAGTACATAATTCCTTTAAGTACCTACCTACTTCTTCTTCTTCTTCTTATCGTGTCAGTAGTTATTTCTAACCAGTGTGGTGAAAGGATTTCAAGTGCGCCTCGAAGAAGCTCCTATCGTGCACTACTTTAAGAACTTATTATTATTACACAAAAAGTAAATATATTTAAAAAACATATCTGAATTAAATCCGGATGTATAAAATGAATGAAAAGAAAGTTTCAAGCTTCATTTACAACAACTAATTTTTTTTTCTTCCTCTGTTTGTTGCAAACTGCCATCTACAGGCAGCTAAAGTTGTGAAGGTTTTACAAGAACTTATTATTGGTACAAAATTCTTAAAGTTTTATGTTTTATACACTTACCACCAAAAGCGTAAATAAATTCCCATATACACGTACTGGTCACACTTGCCACCTTACCAAGTTCTACCGTATTCACCATTTTTCAATTCAACTCTATAACAGAGTCATACTGCTTCGTAGATCCTTTTATAACTGCTACTATTTATTCAATCTTTATCAGTTAAGTAACAGCAAGGAATAATAAACTTTATCTTTATGATGGTAGAATTCAAATTAGATGCCTTCAGTTTCAGTAGAGCAAGGGGTTTAAGGCTATGACTTTGTGTAATGTGTGATGAAAACTGTTTATAATGATGGGATGTGCCGTTGGAGGAATGCACCGTTTAGATGGGCTAGCTGACTTACTTGCTTACTTATCACAGGTTATATTATTTTGATGTTTTAAATCTTTCTTCTCGCTTTTTGTCAATTTGTGGCAATAATTTCGTGAAGTACAATTACAACAGAAGTGTATATATAACAGGAAGTTAGCCGTCAGAAGGTACCAACCTCAGAAACTTCCTTCCAAATTTAAATGAAATGTCAGATATATTATAAATATATAAAAAAATACAAAATATTTTTTTATTTCAGATAAAGATCCATAAAATACAATACAATTAAATGTCACACAAAAAATTCAAAAGTACTCACACAAAAATCAAAAATCATCACAAAACAAAAAAATCAAATACAAAAACAAAGAGCAATGAGCAATGACAAGAAAGAAAAACAACAACCAAAAACCAAATCATTTCATCATTATGCGACTACTGTAAGGCAGTGTCTTAATAGAACGCGATGACGCGACCATCGCAAGTTCACGCGAACGTCGATCGCGCGATCATGCGATCAAACGTACTAACGTCAGATAGGCGTCCCAATTGGCATCGCCTCGCGTCGCGCGATCGCGCGATCGCGTTCTATTAGGACAACGCCTAAAGCTTTTGTCGTTATGAAGCAAAAATTATCTATTTGTTTATTAAATATGTTCTAAACTAAATGCTCTACTAATAAAAGTGCGTCCTCCAAGTTACAATTTTCTAGTGGTTTAATGCATTATTCGCTCTTCTGATGGTGATAACGCCTGCTCACGACCAGAACAGTGCTCCAGAGGAATTTATATCATATGGGCTGTTGCAACTCTGGACTCTACTAAAGCGCTCTAACTCTTTGGCACATTTCTATGGTTAGTGTTTGTTACTTAATGTTTTTATATATTAATTTTGTTATAGTTAAGTTACTTGTTCCAGTAACTCGTCCGATGTAAACGCCCACCCAATCATTTGCTCCACCAATCGGAGCAGTGACGACAATCGGGTCCGTATTCGATTGGCCTCGAATCTCAATCAATTCGCTCGCATCCATTTTTCAATTTACCATTTCGGGAAATTAGCGTAAAAACATTGGAAATCCTATTTCGGGAGCAGTTTATTTTCATAGCAGTTGCTTTGAGGAGATGAATGAAAATTTTCTCAGCATTATGGCGATTATATGACATTCGCTACTTGGTAATCAGTACAAATACATTAACAAAAGCTGTCATGAAGAACACATTCACACGTGCGCTTGTGTAGTGTCTGTGAATAAGAGCGTTGCGTGTCCCTATTGTGACCTGTCAAAATTATCATCTTAAATTTGTCAAAGTGTAGTAAAATTGCATTAGTGTGAGTACTTTGACAGCGCCAGCTTTCGTTGAGCGACTACAGGTCGCTGTCCATAGTGGCCCAAGTTTAAAAGTCGATAGTAACCGCAGTCAAGTCAAGAACCGACGGAGTGGAAATTCTACGTGGGTGTAGTTTATGTAGCGGAAAAAGATAAAATAAATACAAATAAATATATTTTTATTTGGATATTTCAAACAACGCCATCTAGCCCCAAACTAAGCAGAGCTTGCTTAGTTTGGGGCCGCTCTCTCTATTTTAAAAAAAATGGTTGTCTGTAAAGTTGGTTTCCGGACGATAGTTTAACGTGATTACCCGCATAACGGGACAATAAGCGTAAACGGACAATGACAGCGTTACCGGACAATAACGTCAACGTTTTCATGCATGCATCCGGCGTTAGACGTTGTCACGTCAAAAATTAAGCGGTATCATAGCGTGTATACGCGCGTTCGGCTTTGATGTTTCGCGAGTACCAATCCACCCATATATGAGCAATAAAATACGCTAGTCTGAAACCGCACTTAGACTAATCTAACTAGTACCCACTACTCGGGCGAATGAACATGACACCTGGCTGACATTCTCGCTCGGAACTTGATGCTTCCCCCACTGCTCCGCGCGGCACCCTCCGTGTTTCTTCTTCCATTAATTGCGAAGCCTTATCATTACTTATTATTTTTTTTTTTATTGCGGCAAGCCGAAGACAGGGCGCGATGGCGCTCATTGGGAGAGGCCTATGTCCAGCAGTGGACTGCGATAGGCTGATGATGATGATGATGATCATTACTTATCATTACCAAGTATTACAGGGCCACTTCTCTATCAAGATTATCCAATTTCACGCTGTACTTTGCACAATCGTCATTCGGGCCAGGTGTCATGTTCATTCGCTCGAGTAGTGTACACTATATTTTAATGTGGGCATTATACCTTCTGAATAATAATGCAAATATTGACCCGACAAACTAATTTTACTAGTACGTGTGATATCTCACGACAAGGCTATATATATATAGGTATATATAGTCTATCGTGTTGTTTGTCTGTACATACAATTTATTAATATACATGTTTGTAGAGATAGTACGAGTAGATAAAGTAATAAATGACGACATTTTATTAATTCATTTTTTATACGTCGTTTCGGGTTCTTCTTATCGTGTCGCTAGTTCTTTCGAACCAGAGTGGTGAAAGGATTTCAAGCGTGCCTCGAAGAGGCTCCTTTCGTGAACTTGTCACCCACTTATAATTATAAAACTTTTCTTGATTTTTTTAAAAATTGAAATTTTGTAATTATTAAATTTAAACAGAGCGCCCATTTAAAACTCTACCTAACTCTACTACAAAACCCGAACCCATAAATAATATAAATTATCAAAATGGCGGTCTATTTTGATAAAATCTGCGTTCATGGAAGATAACAAAAAGGCACATGTATTGTCATTATTGAATGATCTGCCTGTTCTGGCTCCATTCACGCGACGACTGATGTAGACAAATGATGGACCAACACCTCTTTGGGACTCTCATTAATCAATGTCCTAAGCGTGTTGAAATAAAGGACCGTTAAATTTTATGTTTTTCGTGTCAGTTCTTTGGCAGAAATTCGTAGGATGTGTGACGATTTAGTTCAGTTCTTTGGCAGAAATTCGTAGGAGACGTGTAAAATTCGTGGGACGGTGTTGCCACGAAGGCGTACGCAGTTGATTTTTGACCAAAAAAATGTACCCAAATTAGCTAACGAAAATGGGCGTCCATATAATGATAGTATAGTTGGTAATATGAGTATACCTAGTATATATATATATATATATATATATATATATATATACGGTATACCTTAAACCATAAGTCAAAAAACTTACTCTGACAGATTGAAGTTAGTTTCCTTGTTTTATGGTAATCAAAGTGAAACTACGTAAGTTTTTTGAAGACTGTACTTGGGCGGGTGGGACATTCTTACACCTCTCTCTTCCAAAGGAGTGGGTGAGTAAGTATTTTATATCATCTGTCAACCAAATTCGTTGTTAAAGTTAAAAAGTAGATACTATAGTTTTTAAGACATTACTTACTAGATAATAAAAAAAACTATACTTTATACTACTTATAAGAATCAGATTCTGAGAAGATTATCTACGTACCTACTTCCATTAATAAAATATATAATAGGTAATTAATAAAATTATCAATCCAAAGAAAAGGTTTTACATCAACGGCATTGCATTCAAATTAGAATATCCTTTCAAACTAAAAAAAACTCTACAGGAATGGTTCAAAATCCCAGATAAATGAAAAACAGAACAAAATAGTGCCACAGAGAAACGAGATTACCTGAACAAACGTGCTCGCCACATGGATACCTTACTGACACAGTATCATAGCTCACAGTAAAGCAAAACCTGATGTTGAGCCTATATTTTTAGCTGGCTGCAAAAAGATGGGCAACGTGTTTCGAGTGTAGTGAATTAATTATTATATAAATTTATTCATATAATAATTAATATATAAAATATATATAAATTCATTCATTCACTACACTTATATATATATATTCACATGAATGAATGAAAGAACCATCATTGACCATTCAAGATGGACTGACGACATTGTTGATGTCGCGGGAAGTCGATGAACGGAGAAAGCTCGAGTGAGACAGCTCGTCGTGGCGTTTAAAGGGGAGGCTTATATCCAGCAGTGGACGTCTTAAGGGTAGGCCTATGTCCAGCAGTGGACGTCTTAAGGGTAGGCCTATGTCCAGCAGTGGACGTCTTAAGGGTAGGCCTATGTCCAGCAGTGGACGTCTTAAGGGTAGGCCTATGTCCAGCAGTGGACGTCTTAAGGGTAGGCCTATGTCCAGTAGTGGACGTCTTAAGGGTAGGCCTATGTCCAGCAGTGGACGTCTTAAGGGTAGGCCTATGTCCAGCAGTGGACGTCTTAAGGCTAACATGGTGACAGAAAATATATATAATATAAATATATAAATGTTTGGTCTGTATGTTTTGCTGCCGTGATAAAGCTCTGTAAAGGCTGAAAGCGGCAAATATGTGCCGGCGCGCGCGGAATGCGATTGTATCGCGTACTTTGTAGTTAGAAATATCGATGTGGAAATCTTGTTAAAACGTTACAAAGCTATTTTAGCATTAATACTCATAAATAAATAAATAATAAATAAAACAAATTTTATTTCAGATTGAGATCCATAAAATACAATACAATTAAATTAAAATTAAAATGTCACACAGAAAATTAACACAAACAATTTAAATGAAAACAAAGAATACCTCATGACAAAAAGAAAGAAAGAAAGAAAACCAAAAACCAAAAACAACACATATTACACTCTAGGCATTTAGTATGTGGTGCACCTTAGGTATGTGGGCAACTTTATTCAATTATAATTTCTATTGAAAATCTATTTATTTATTGTGTTACCAGTTTATTAATGGGTTTAATAATCGCCATCCAGTGCCTCATGATGGCAGACTGTAAGTTGGTGGCAACATCCTTCAGAAGGCCGTTGGTGCTTCCTCGGATGCGGCTTACCAGGGATGCAGTTCTATTTCGCATTATTGCATGAAAGTCGTTAGTGCGCACGTCTGCAAACATCCCTGAAGCGCTACAATATCGTGGAAGCCCCAACAGCATTCTGAAACCGTTGTTATATTGGACCCGTAGAGCATTGTAGGTTTTCTGCGTATATTTGACCCACAGATTGCAAGTATAGAAAGAGGTACAATACGCCTTGAACAAGGTAACTTTAACTGGCGTAGTACAACGTGCAAATCTGCGAGCCAACATATTACATCTTACCTATAAAGCCTTGGTAAAATATTACAAAAATGTCGATTCTTTTTACAGTAAAGAGTAGGTATGTTTTACAGTCGCAAGTATTCAAAATATTTGGTTTTCAGTCCGAAAAAATAGTATTTTTAATCTGTACTCCTAATCCAAAATCCCAGATCAGAATCACAAATAAATGATCTTTTACTTTTATTTTACTTACTTTACTTTTTTAATTGTCCCTGAATAGAAATAATGACGTAATTGCGAAACGTAAAGATTTCTTTGTTGGACTGATAAACAGTGTTTTAAATGAAAATTACTTACAGTATACGTATACGCAATGCTAAAAAATTTTTTTTAAACGTTTATACCATATTAAAATTGTTTTTTTTTTATCTATTTTAGTATGCGTTTTATCCATATTATCTGGATACTGTTGCTCTCATTATTCAGATATTAAAATGGGGCGGATATCCGGATATCCGAATTGCTACTCAGAATCTATTTGAAACTCCAGTTAACTTATTAACATCACTTAAATTCAATTAAAATCAAATAAATTTCTTAAAATCCGTCTACTCAGTTCTTCACAGTTGAGTTCTGGTTAAAGTAACACTTTGCTCGTAGCGAACGTCCACTTTGAGATATATTGGTAGTCATTTTCAACAGTCCCAGTCCAGACGAGCGCTTATAGCAATGCTGAGCCGTGTTATGTAATTCAAATTCCTAGGCTTCAGTATTATTAAGTGTGCTAGGTACTACGAATAGTACTAACTGGGCGAATAAACATGACACCTGGCTCGAATGACGTAAGTATGTGCAAAGCACAGCGTGAAATTGGATAATCTTGATAGAGAAGAGGTCGTGTAATACTAGGTAATGATGAGTAATGATAAGGCTTCGCAATAAGAGGAAGAAAAAACTCGGAGGGCGCCGCGCAGGGTAGCGGGGGACGCATCAAGTTCCGAGCGAGAGTGGCAGCCAGGTGTCATGTTGACTTGCCCGAGTAGTATATTCATCCAGTTATGTTTTCAGGAAATTGGCAGTTACTGAAAACTTTAGTTGAGGCTTTTAATTTCCCCTCCCTATTTTGACTAAATAACTGCTAGATTCAGTCGTTCAATCCACATTGAAAGCATTAAGCTCGAGCGTTTCTAAATTGTATGGAATAACTAGGACGTAGGGATGGGAAAATCAAGACTCGGTCAGCAGCATTAGGCGGCGTCCTAATTGGCATTGATCGTACGATCAAACGATGCGTTTTGGTCGCGCGATGAAAATTAGCCATATGAATGATCGTACGATCATACAACGCCAATTAGGACACTCTAAAGAGCTTAGTTCTGTTTTTTTTTTAACATTAATATGAATGGGCCATATGGCCCAATAAACTTTTTGTTTGTTTTAAAATTATGCAAGGCGAGCTTATCAAAACCTGCGTCCTAAAGTAGGACAGCATTATATCTGAAAGCCGACATTTGCATATAAAAATATCTGGAAAAACTGATACTTACTTACATCCATGAAACTTACAGTTCTACGAAAGTTTGTTATGAGGATATGTATCCCTTAATCACACAAAAACTACTGAACTGTTTGAGCTTTAATTAGGTAGGTACTTGTGATATTATGAGCTGGAAAACTAGAACACTTTAGCTGAAATTGGTTTAAGTTTCTGAGCTGGAAGAACACATTAAACTTCTTTTTTGCACTGTTGATACCAGGTTGGCTAAGTTGCGAGTAGAAGCTAGTTAAAATCAAAAAGATTGGAATAAAAAAAGGACCAGTCTTGTTTTACCGAATAAGGCAACACTATTACACAACAGTCAGCAAACGCATCTGTTGTATGGATCTGATAAGTAAGTCCATCGTTGTTGTATGCAGTTTGTGCTAAAATAGTTCAAATTGGAAAAGTTTCAGCCAATAGTTTTTAAGAACCATTTTGAAAGCATTGTCGAATGTATAAAAATTTGTCCACTTTAAAAACTCAATATAAGTTTTGAACGATTTTAGCGTGCACAGTAAAATGGCTAAGTAGGCTGGTAGGTCATCCCAAGGGTGGCTTTCAAATCATTGCGAAAATTATAATGTTTTGTATATGTACTAACATATTTTGAAAGTCGGAATGCAAGTTGATGACTATAATTATCTCGTAAGCAGAAATCATAAGAAAAAAGGCGTAATTTCAATGAATGGAAACAAAAGACGGTGTTAGTGGCTGGAGCCCTGGCTTTTTATTGTCTCGCAGAAGGTGTGAAAAATAGAGTATGTCCCTCTGGAATAAAGCCTATCTTCGTCTTGGGTAGCTTGAACCCCTCGCGTCACTCAGGACTCTACATAACTCCCTCGCTTCGCTCAGAAGTTACTGAGTCCCTCAGTGCGCTCAGGGTTCAACATGCCACCCGCGACATAAGACATTGCTTTGTCAAGGGGGTCTCTCAATTAAAAGTCATATGGCGACTTGCACCAAACTTTCAAAGTTCCTAAGTAATTACTTTACTCGCTTGGCAGTTCTTAACGGCCAGAATCTGAACTGTTAAGAATTACCAAGCGAGTAATGTAATTGCTTAGGGACTTTGTCAGTTTGGTGCAAGTCGGCAATAGACTCCTATACTCTACCTACATTATTCTAAAACTTAGCACACCTACAATCTATTCGATCTATCGATAAGTAGGTTACTGGCCTGCAGCGTCTGAAAATTACATATACCAAGCATTTTCATGACCCATTTTCAGGCGGTCCAGTTACTAAATCGCCATGTCGCGTTGGAAATCGAACCTGCACCCATCGGTCTGCGCAAACAGACGAAATTGACCTAAATACTGGACTTCATAGCCAAGTTTTGAGATAATCGCTTTGGATTTGGACGTCAAAATAGCTTTAGTAACAAAATAGCCATTATTTTATGTTTTGGCACAACGTTTCAATCCATTAATCAAGTAAAGTTTTAAGTTTATTCTGATAAAATAGTATGATCACACATAAATAATTGTTTTTTTTTTAATTAGTTGCGTATTTTGCTTCCCTATGACTTCTCAGTGGTGTTAACGGCCACTAGAACAGTCCAATTGAAGCCGGTTCTAGTAGTATTTTGTTAAACCTTGATTTATTTATTTATTTATGATAACAACTCGCTACGATTCCCGGCAACAAGTTCGCTACGAACGTTGCGTAGAAGGTCTACGCAAAGGATAAACTTTTTTTTTTACCTTTCTAATTGAGATTTTTTGATTTGTCTCAAAAAAAATTCTACCAAAATACATTCAATCAATAAATCTATTTCTAAAAACACAAATATTACAACTCCCCGCACCAGAGACCAACCACAAGAACCAGAGAGTTTGCTTGTGCCTTGTAAACTCGCCCAGTGCCATCTGACTTTATTACAATCTGCTAGTTGACAATCCTTCCCGAAAGCTAACTCGCTAGCTTTTAAACTTGCCGGCTTGTAGCTTGTACCCTGTGTCATCGACGTTTAAGCCATTTTTTTAACAAAGTGGATAGATATTTTTTTAAAGTTTTGACAAAATTATTTATTTGAAGCCGTTTCAAATTTATACCATTTTCAAAAACTTTATTTCATGAAAACTACTTTCAAAAGTACCTACTCGTAAAGTGCAATATAAATAGACGTCGCGTTACCCACCTCACATAGTAAAAGCACAGAGAGGATTTATAACGCTTGAATCACTCCACTTTTAATAAAGCATATTGTTTATAGAGTTTTTTGAAAAAAAAAAGAACAATTATAATATTTAAACAATAAAATACAGGTTATTTCAAATCACCTCAACTTGCTGTTTTTAGTACTTTACCGTGTCTTACCAGATTTTATGGTACGAACTGCGTACTACGCTGCAAAGTTCAAGGCTTTTTCATTGATAATATAATTTCTTCATAAAAAGTAATTGGAAATATATAAAAAAAAACATGTTGGAACTCTTGGAAACCTCTAAGTAAAAGAATGCCCATATGGCATTGTACAGAAGTTGGTTCGAAAATCGAACTGGCCACCATCAGCACATCTCAAAAAAAAAAGTAGAGTATGCTCCTCTGGGATAAAGCCTGTCTCCGTCTTGGGTAGCTAGAACCCCTCGCTTCACTCAGGCCTCTATAGTCCCTCGTTAGCTCAGAGTTCAATATGCCGCCCGCGACATAAGACACTGCTTTATCCCCTTGATATAATCATATATCTAGTCATAATCTACTATTCTTTCTATGAGTTTACCCCAGCTATTTCTCAGGACTGTGGCACAAAACTCAAGAGCTCCTCGCAATCAGCTCACCTTGTGAGATATCTCGAGAAGCAGGTGGCATGCAGTCTACAATATGGCCGCATAAATGAAGGTAGCTTGTACAACTTGCATTAGTATAGCTGATCGTTAGCTTGGCATTTGTGATGGAAATAGCACATAATTATACACCGTAAATTTGTAATCACCATAAAAAAATACGCATAGTCAGTTGCCGTTACTGAACACAGATATGGCAAAAAAACTTACAAAATAAGTAATTTTTTGTCTAAACAAATTTGATTAAAATTGGATAACTGTTACCGTTACTCGTTTTCCTATGGATATGCGTCATGCGGTACCCTTTATTGATAATAATTTAAGTTTTATTCATCGTTTGGCAAACCCGGGCATCTAGCTCGAGCCAGCTCGCCGCAGCTCGGCTCGGGCGCCGCACTCGCTCCGCTGCCGAGCGTTATAGCAGTGTTACACCGGAGTAATTTAATGTTAGTAAAGCAATAACTAGCGATATTAGTATTACTGTGGTCCGTTCCGAAGGACACTGTAGCTAGTAAAGTTACTAGCAAAATAATTCAAATTAATTTTTCAAATCGGTTTATAACAAGGTTCTGAGGTAACAAATAAAAAACAAAACCGAATTGATAACCTCCTCCTTACTAGATGTCGATTTCGGTTGATAAATATCTAAATCCTATTTTCCTTTGTACACTGTTTGCGACACACTGACCGGAAAAAGACATAGGCTACATATTATTTTTCCCGACAACACTTTGGCGTAGCCGCGGGCAACACCACCTATTTCATACCCAAAACCATTTTCTTTCGACGAAATATAAAATCGAGATGAAAGTATGTCTTCGCATCCTGAACAACCAGGTCTTGAAGGTCATCGCACTCAAAAGGGTGTCTTGGGTAGGATACGAACATGGATTAAAAACGGTGTTCATATAGAACACCAAGATTGGCAGTATCGAACCAAAATAGATGCGAAAAACAGGCCAAAAAAAATTCAGACATCCTGTGAACAAAAATAAAAATATCGCCAGTTGTAATATTTTTTGTAACTTTTTACAATGTAGTTTATGAAAACTAATAAATATAGATAAAATCAATGGAAAATCCTACATATTAATTTATAACCATATTTCGCTAGCACTGTTATTTCTCTGTAATCTCGCCAAATTGTACTAGAATTTAGCTAGTTTAGCTAACTTTTTTGGCGCGTTTTCCATCTTTTACAGTACTTATGTTTATGGATGCGAAACAATCAAGTAGATGGAACCACAGAATATTTTTCATTTTACTTGACAACATTGAAATGGATGGGTGGCCGCCTCATATATACCTAGTAGATACTCTTAAATTTACGAGTGAAACAGCGGCGCGCGAGATTCTGGATTACTCCTTTAGCAAAAATTTATATTAAATTTAAGTATCTCAGTAAAGTAAAGGACGCTACATGCGTAGACACTTTGGCACCTTCTCATTTGCCAGGGACGCAAGTTAGGGGTGGTGCGGCGGCAAACTCTGCTGAAGATCTCAAGCGGCGTAAATATGTAGGTCTTGATAGGTCGTACATGTTTGAGCCCTTTGGGGTCGAGACCCTAGGTCAATGGGGAATGGGAGCCTTCCGCGTTTTTAAAATTTTGTCAGAGCGTCTGGTCGAAGCGACGCGTGATCAGAGGGCTGGCAGCTATCTGGGCCAAAGAATAAGCCTTGCAATACAAAGAGGCAATGCAGCCAGTATCCTCGGCACGCTGCCATCGGGTATCGAGTTGGAGCAGTTGAGCTACCTATAGATCGTTTGTAACGGTCTATGGGTGGCCCAATTGTTTCCTTTTGTAAATTTTATAATATACCTATATATAGATTGTAGTAGTTAGCTTATGCTGTAATTAACAGTATCTCAGTCAATTTTACAATTTTATGTTTGTTTGTTCACACAACATTTTTTCTGAATGTTAACAGACTATAATGCATACGTGACCAACTGGAACCAACGCCACAAAAATATTCGTTGATTTTCAATGACTAGACTAAAAATCAACAAAATTATATTTCAAAGGTTTGCAAATCAAATAAATCAAATTCTAAAAGCCGGGCTCATCAATTTCTATTGAAACATTTTGAAACTAAACTGGGTATTCAAATTCCATATTTTTGCAGAAACTTTAGAATAATGCTAAGGCACTTGCTTACTTTGGTAATACTTAGGTTTATAAAATTAAATTGAAAAATAAAAATATTTCGGACTACAAGATCCATATTTCACATGACACATTAGATTACACTATTAAATTAATAATAAAAAAAAGTAAAATAAATTAAAATTAAATAAAATAAAATTAAGTAAATTGATGAGAGATGAGTAAATTGAGAAAAAAAAGGTTTATGCCCGTAGAATAACTATTATTTTATTTATTTATCATAGAATCAACAGCACTCCATATGTATAGGTATAACGGATTCTTACTTTATAAATAAGGTTATTATAAAATGTCGCTACAGTTATTGATTTCTGAGAGTCCGGTGACGCAGTAAGTAACAGCCATCTGCGGCTAACTGCATTAAGTCCATCCGAAAAAAAAATTGATATAAATTAAGTAAGTAATAAAAAAAAAAAATAGGTGAATAATATAACAAAAATATTATATTGTAAGCATGAGTAGGTACGCGAATTATAATACTAATATATTCTATGGAGTTTTGGAGGCAACACAAAAACGATGGACCAACACTCATACACGTTCACGAGCACTTAATGAGCATTACACTTCAACACTCAAAGTACAGTCAGCTGCACAGACATGTATATAGTCCCAAGCTTTACATTTATATTACTCTCAATTGTGCAAATAAAAGTGCACGCATGTATTTTTAAATTAATGTAGTCATCTTACTTGGCAGAATTATTATCAGAAGAGGAATGTCTTGGCAAAATAAAGTGTATAATATAAATGTGAAAGCTTGAAAGTGTATACATGTCTGTGCTGACTGTACCTAATACAACTTTCGTTAAATATTACAATGCTGCCGAAATAATCATTCTCACGTGCCAAAACTCCAAAGCCATCTTCTATAATTTGTATTTATTTGTATTTGTATTTATTTATTACCTTTAATTAAAACGGATCCACCAATTATATTAATTAAAGAAAGCTACACATAAAATAACACATATGTTAACTACACATACATTTCATTAAAATATAAAATGTCAGTAAAAAGGTAAAAAAAGATAAAAAATTAAAAGTCACAATGTTCATGGAATTCATACAGAATGTCAATAATTTAGGTCAATTTAAAGTAGTTAAAAAAAAATCAAAAAAAATCTAAGAATAATAATAATAATGTTGTTAACTATCGGCAAAATGAGTAAACCGTCAGAATACCTAAATTATAATACCTATTTAGACCAATGTATTTTATCAGGTTGCAGGCTTGGTAATGTACCCATGAATTCATGGCCATTAATGCTTGGACATGCGCTTAGAGGAAAGCCTTAGTTTCATAATTACATGGACTTTATATTTATTTATTTAATATAAATACACCGTCAATTTTTAATGACCAGATAAAAAAAACACATAATCAGTTGCCGTTACTGAACACAGACTCATATAGCAAAAAAATTGAAAAATTAAGTCGTATTTTTGTCGAAATAAATTAGTTCAAAATTTTGTAACTGTTACCGTTAGTCGGTTTCCTATGAATTTCTCGAGCCAGCTCGCAAAAGCTCGGCTCGGGCGCCGCACTCGCGCCGCTGTCTATCGATGATAGTTTACCGTAACTACCAGCGTAACGGAACAATGAGCGTTACCGGACAATGACGTCAACGTTTTCGTGCATGCAGCCGGCGTTCATCGATTTATTAGTACGTAGTGCTAACTAAATACTCACTCTTCAAGCGATGCTAAAAAAATAGACCTCTCGAAAATCTTACAAGGTTTGGTATTTGTATCGTAACTATTCATTACTAACATCAAAAAGAACACGATTCAAAAGAGTACGATGTAATATTCGTCTATGGTAATTTGTATGGTAATCTTGCCATGAATAAACATGCTAAGGAATTAGCAGCCCGTTGTGGTTTGAATTTCGAATGTCAATTTAATAGGTTGTTCACCTAGGTGTTTTTAGTTGAAAAAAGTTTTTTTCATACATGCTTGGAAATTCGAACCTTATTTTGACAACCTACTTCGAGTTAAAAATATTAGGAGGACACATTGTACCATATTCAATTAGTAGTAATATTTACCAGCCGACTTTACCCGAAGTAGTGTTATATCCGAGCGTTGGGAGCCCAGAAACCCAGTCCAATTCACTTCCCACGGCAAATTTTACTCAGTGCGCCTAAAGAAGTTTTTGCTTCAAAAAACATCGTACAGTGTAGATACATAGTATAAACCTTGAAGAGGAGTTTTGGCGGGAACGTGAAAAATGGCGCATTGGCGGCATTGAATTAATTGACAAAACTTGTATAACTTTGAGTGTTTAAGTGTAAAAACGGTGGTTTTTTATCCATTAAGTGCTCGTGAACGTGTATGAGTGTAGGTGAATAGTGTAATGCTGTAAAACGTGACTTTTCGTGTTGCCTCCAAAACTCCACAGAAGCATCTAGTAAAGTCGCAACCACCACTACTTTACAGGGGCATGACTTGACTTATCGACTCTGACATAAGACAAAATAATCTCTCCAATTACTTGACACTGGCTATATACCTTTGATGTGAAGCCAAAACCGAAAAACTTAGGTTCTTCGAAAGAAAAAAAAAAAAAAAAAAATCCTTGAAGAGGATTTAACTTCAACACAGTTGGAGCATAGATGAATATCAGTGTTCCTATAGTTATAGAACACCAAGATGGACAGTATCAAAGCAAAATGGATGCGGAAAACAGTACAGAAAATCTTCAGAATTGTCAATAAAAATGAAAAATCTCTCTTTCAGATAAGTACTACCTAATGTTTGTTACTTTTTACGATGTAGGTTTATTAACAATGAAAAAGCCTAGTAGTTATAACATTATTAGGTATATTTATTTAGCCCTGTTACTTCTTTTTTTAACCAAATGCCAGGGTTAAGTTTTTTTGAAATTTTGCCTCGGACCAAAATGTACTAGAAGTTAGCCGTTTTAGATCCCTTTTTTGGCGCATTTTCAAGGCACTTCAGTGTAGTTATATACTTTAATATTCTTCTTCTTCTTATCGTGTCAAAAGTTCCTTCGAACCAGTGTGGTGAAAGGATTTCATGTGCGCCTCGAAGAGGCTCCTTTCATGTACTCGATACTGTTTTCGAACTTTAGGTTCTACTAGCTGAACCCGCGTGCGACTTCGTCACCCGTAGAAGAATTGTTTATTGTCGATGTTGTTTGTTCCACCCGCGGAAGAAATGTCAAAGAATATCAAATTGTCAGTACTAAGGAAATCAATCAATACTTGCACAAATGCACATTTTCAAACCCTCTTTTTACCCACTAAACATTGAAATTAGTAGAAAACTGAAACACATGGCTGTACTTATCTTCGGAAATTATAATAATGCAACTTTCAATCAGATATTGTGTACACCTGAGGAGACAGGTTGATATAACTTTTGGTCACACCTTCAATCCGTACTTTTGCATCTTTTAACTTTAATTTTGAAACTCGGTGAAGCCTGTGATAATCATTTGTTTTGCAGAACGTAATCCCAAAGTTTGAGATAGATACACTCATAAAAAAACTGTTTCATACAAATTTTAAACTTCTATAGATATCTACCCTTTGAAGAGATATAGCGTAATATTATATAGTCTACTAGCTGGTGCCCGCGACTTTGTCTGCGCAGGTACCTTTATAAACTATAGCCTATGTGTTATTCTGATGTATAAGCTATATCATTGTAAAGTTTCATTAAAATCCATTCAGTAGTTTTTACGTGAAAGAGGAACAAACATCCATCCATCCATCCATCCATCCTTACAAACTTTCGCGTTTATAATATTAGTAGGATAGGATAACCCTTTCAGGCTTAGAAGTTATGATATCGTAAAGTTTTAGTTAAATTCGTTGAGAAGTTTTTACGTGATGGACGAACAAACAAAGACACATACTAACAAACAAAGTCTTTCCGTCGTATAAAATAAATAAAAAAAAAAATTTGGGGTACTTATGTTTTTTAAACTCTTCTGAACACGTTTCCGTCAAAAAAAAACATATGCAGGTACAAGAATTTGGCTCTCTTGCTTTATATATATGTATAGATTGATAGATAGATGACCCGCGTGGGACTTCGTCACCTGTGGAATTATTTTTAGTGATGTTGTCGTTGTTCATTTCACCCGCGGAAGAAAAGTCACAAAATAGCAAAGTGTCAGTACTAAGCAAGTCAATCAATACGTGCACAACTTCAGTCCCTCTTTTTACCCACTCAAACATTGAATTTAGCGGAAAACTGAAAAACATGGCGGCACTTATCTGCGGACATTATAAAAATGTGACTTTCAATCAGATATTGTGTATATATGAGGAGACAGCTTTATTCAACTTTTGGTCTAAAAACACCTTCAATCCGTACTTGTGAAACCCGTATCTAATTATTTGTTTTGAGAAACATAATCCTTAAGTTTGAAAAAATTACACTTATAAAAAAAACTGTTTCCATACAAACTTTAAACTTCTATACATGCCTTTTGAAGAAATGTAGCGTAATATTTTAAAGCCTATAACCATCTCAGGCTTAGTAACTATAATATTGTAAAGTTTCAATTAAAATCCTTTCAGTAGTTTTTACGTGATGGACGAACACACAAACAAACAAAGTTTCCAATAAAAAATAAAAAATAGGCAAGTTATTTTTACTCGTCTGAACACATATGTATACATATATGTATATATGTATGTATGTATGTATGTTTCCGTAAAAAAACATATATACAAGAATTTGGGGTCTCTTGCTTTATTATATGTATTGATTGATGATGACATGTCGGTTTCCTCGCGATCTTTTCCTTTTTTTTTTTATTAGCAAGACATCCACCAATTTTAGCAAGACATCCACCGGGATTCGAACCCGCGACCATCACATCGCAAGGTAAGCGCCTCATCCACTCGGCTACCACGTCCTCGTCTACTTTAATACTTATATGCCTAAAGAGGATTTAACTTCAACACGTTTGGAGTATAGTATCCTTAAATCCTCATATCGGCTGATTCGGGCGTGCCAATATGAGGTTTAATTCTCTGAATGGTGGCTTTAGCTTTACGAAGCACCTTCTAAAAGCTGATTAGGAAATCCATTTAATTTCATTTTGATTTATTGAAGGGACTATTTGTTACAAAACGTAATTTTGTTACAAATTGTAGGTAATAGAATAAGGTAGGTATGAGCATTTTAATGTGTACTTCAAAAAGTAATTGAAAGTAATTGCGTAATCTGATATTTAAATATTCTAAGGTTTTTAATAACAGGCGGAATATTAATAATGTCCGTGTATATTAATTTTATTTAAGTTCCTACTTACATTGTTGATATTGTGATGAATATGAATAATGACTTTTGCTTTTAACGTTTTATGAAAAACGTATATAATGTAGCCAAGGTTTCATTAAAAAACATGCAAACAAACTACCTTATCATACTGTAGTACATTGAAAATGCACCAAAAAGTTTGCTTATTTAGCCAACTTCTAGTTCATTTTGTTCCGATGGTAAATAAAGAAAAAGAGAAATAACTGGGCTAGAGGAATGTTATATGTTAAAGTATTTTTTTTAATAATAATAATTCAGTACCTAGTTTTGACGTGATGGAATTAGGAATCCATCCATTGTCACTAAAATAGTATTTGTATATTTCGAGGTTAGTGGTTTTCAATACAGTTGAAAAAAATATATCTTAAAAAATAATTTGTTAACACTAGTTTTCACAGAAAACCTTTTATAACAGGTAAGTTTCAAAATGGCGGAAACATAAGTTTCCTTGTAAGGGTCGTATTCTTGGACAATCAACGAACTTCAACCTCAAATACGGGAAACGACCTAAAAAGGGCTTGAAACGACCTGAAAGGTCATAGCTCGTTCTCCGGATCATAAACTTTATAAGTACCTAATGTGAAGTTAGTTAGCTATATTAAAACATTAAACATTAAAACATTCACACACTCACACCCCTGCACTAGGATTCCCTGTGTCGCAGGTGGCATGGACACATACAACACATATGCTTATGTAGTTCAGGTATTGTCCGAATCGTCAGCGACTCGAAGTATTGAAGTATAGAATCACAAATGTACATTGATTGAAAAGCGTCAAAAAAATGAGACATTTTGATCTGATGCTAATTTTCGAAAAAGAGAAGTAACAGGGCTAAATTTATATTATAATGTTAAAACAAATAGGCTTTTTATTGTTAATAAAACAACGTCGTAAAAAAAACAATTATTATTTGAAAATAGAGATATTTAATTTTTATTGACAGGGTATCTGAAAATTTTCTGTCATTGTATTCCGCATCCATCTTGATTTGATACTGTCCATCTTGGTGTTCTATGTATAGGAACACCATTATTCGTCTATGATATGTAGGTACCTTCTTAAATGAATTTCATCACATTCGGTTCAGAAGTTTTAGTTTGAATAAGAAAGGGTTTTGAGAAACTGAAAACCTTATTCCAACATTCAAAATATCATTAAAAAAAAATAATTTTGGTCCGAAATAATATTTTCATTTGAATGTAGATTCAACAAAAATTTACCATTGCGTTAACAACATAGATTAAAACAAAAGAGGAACCATAGATTAAAACAAACCTACGCAACTCGATGAGTCCTCAGGGTATGCTAGGGCTTCAATGGCGTGATTTGTATTTTGACTGTGAAAACCTTTTTCGTATTACCCGAGGTATATAATCCTTTCGCATTTCGTGTTCCCCAATGGTACCTACATTACCTGACCATATAAATAAGACGTTTTCTTATGAATTTGCGTCAGTCGGTAACCCATCATCGATAATAAGTTAAGTTTTATTCATCGTTTGCCAAACCCTCGGGCTCGGCTCGGGCGCCGCACTCGCACCGTTGTCACTCAGTCATTTTGTAGAAATCTAAAATTCTGAATGCACAGACTCACGGTACGGCTAGTCCACCAGTTTAAAGTCGCTCAGCGAGCTATGGAACGGGCTATGCTCGGCGTCTCTCTGAAGGATATGATCCGTAATGAGGTTATCCGACAGAGGACCAAGGTTACCGACATAGCTCAGAGAATTAGCAAGCTGAAGTGGCAGTGGGCTGGTCATATCTGCCGAAGAACCGATAACCGCTGGGGTAAACGAGTTCTTGAGTGGAGACCGCGAATCGGCAAACGTAGTGTAGGACGCCCTCCGGCCAGGTGGGGTGACGATCTGCGGAAGGTAGCAGGCAGAAAATGGATGCGGCAAGCCGAAGACAGGGCGCGATGGCGCTCATTGGGAGAGGCCTATGTCCAGCAGTGGACTGCGATAGGCTGATGATGATGAATGCACAGATACAACGTAGTAGGTACTAAGTACCCCTTCTGCATTGCCAAATATTTTTTTTTGGGGACTAAATTAAAAATTGTTGGTTGAAAGGACGTTCTATTGAAATATTAATTCTTAGTCGCGAGTTGATGGTAACATTAAATGATCTCACGACAATGCAGAAGGGGTACTACGTTGTATCTTTGCAGTCAGAATTTTGGGTTTCTACAAGTTTTTGGTATTAGAAAGGAATAGGTCAATATGACGAAGTGACAGAGCGGTGGTATTGCGGCGCGCGAGCCGAGCTGCAGCGTGCTGGCTCGAGCTAGGTACCCGGGTTTTCCAAACACTGAATAAAACTTAAATTATAATTAATGTTGGGTACCACATGACGCAAATCCATAGGAAAAAGACTAACGGTAACAGTTATCCAATATTTATCAAATTTATTTTGACAAAAAATAGAATTATATTTTTTAACTTTTCTTTTCATATCCGTGTTTAGTAACGGCAACTGATTATACGTTTTTTTTTTTTTGGTTTTTAAAAATTTACGGTGTATAAGTTCAATAGTGAGGCCCCATTTTTTACTGTGATTCAATGGAACACTAACACTAGTGCAAACATTAACAATGGTCTATTTTCAAGTTGTCCGAACCATTAACTTGCCACTCCAAAAGTTCAAGTCGAGTTAATACTTACTTCAACTTTTGGATCAAACAGTCGAGTTAAATAAATGGTCTACTTTATGGCAATGAATATACATATGAAGATATACCTATATACATATAAGATATACCTAGATGCCATAAGATAGACCTATATACATATAAGACCTATATACCTATATACATATGAAGAGCATCCATAGACAAATTATTTGCTTGTAACGTGTATAAATTGCAAACACCGTCTTCTTATCGTGTTACTAGTTCTTTCGAACCAGGTGTTGTAAAAGTAAGTAGTAAGCCTCGAAGAGGCTCCTTTCGCGCACTTGACATATGTTTTCGAACTTTAAGTTCTATGACATGCCGGTTTCCTCGCGATGTTTTCCTTCACCGTTAAGCACGTGTTTTAAATTCACACATAGATCTTTTAAAACAGAAAAATCTATTGGTGTACGACCAGGACACGAACTCTGGTCCTGTTCTAATATTCGATCTAATGGACTGTAAATTCTATAAACTATAGGCGTAGAATTTGAGGCAGGGAGAAACAAAAGAAAACTGTTGATTACACATGAACGTTACGATATTGGTAGAGAGATAGAGCTACGAACGCTACCGACTTCTAAACGATCTAATAATACGACTTCCGCGTTAAGCTCGTAATTGCACAGAGTCGTCTTGTTCGCACTAAACGACTCTGGCCAGGCACAAAGCTTCAACGTGATTCCACGGTTCGCCGTCGGAATCCCGCTGAACTCTGTGCCTGGCCAGAGTCGTTTAGTGCGAACACGACGACTCTGTGCAATTACGAGCTTAACGCGGAAGTCGTATTATTAGATCGTTTAGAAGTCGGTAGCGTTCGTAGCTCTATCTCTCTACCAATATCGTAACGTTCATGTGTAATCAACAGTTTTCTTTTGTTTCTCCCTGCCTCAAATTCTACGCCTATAGTTTATAGAATTTACAGTCCATTAGATCGAATATTAGAACAGGACCAGAGTTCGTGTCGTGTACATGGTTCGAACTCACGACCTTCGGATCGAAAGTCTGGCAAAGGCTTTTTTTTATAAAGTAAAACCCTAGAACGTAATCTGATAATAACATGTTCTTTAGCGAACAATTTAATTCAGAACTTTGCCAGAGTAATTTAAGTGACTAAAGACGCTTAAGGGTAATCCTCAAATCCGAATTCCATACAAAATGTTTCGGGCAAATACTCAAAAAGTACGCAGTCTTATAGTAATTTCTTCACACTATTCGTTTCGTTTCGTCCATGTTTTTTGATTTTGTCAACAAAAAAAGTGAAAGGTTTCATACTTTAATTTTATACGTGTTTTTAAGTTAGTAGGGTTAATTTTAAAACACGTATAAAATCTCTTTTTTGTTGACGAAATCAAAAAACATGGGCAAAACGAATAGTTTGAAGAAATTACTATAAGACGGCGTACTTTTTGAGTATTTGCCCGAAACATTTTGTATGGAATTCGGATTTGAGGATTCCCCTTAAGTCCATAATATTCCAAAAAGTTAATTCAGCGCAGATTCTAAATAATGGATGGTCGGATGGAAGGACAGACGGATAAATCTGTAGGGGTTCCTTGCCAACACGGAACCCTAAAATAGCAGCCTTAAAAGTTAGAAACTTTGTACAAAAAGGCAATTTTAGGAATAAATTACGAACACTGCCTTGCCGCCGAGAGTTGAGAAAGAAACTTTTTCCTTTGATTTTACTGGTTTCGTTAATATGATGATTAATTTGAAAAAAAAAAGTGTTTTTAAATAATGAACTAGAAGACAACTTCGTCTGCGTTGCGAATTAACAAAACTAATTTATTGATAACCATAGTATAGATGGAACAACAATGTAGTACATTGAAAATGTGCCAAAAAATTATCACATATTTTTTTTTTTTTAATTTAACCTGCTATATCCCATTGTTGGGCAAAGGTCTCCCCCAAATCCTTCCACTAGTCGCGATATTTTGCAGCCTCACATCATTCCCTCTCGAATCCATCCAGATCGTCCCTCCAACTACAAACAAATAATATTATAGTTTATAATTACTAGGCTTTTCAGGATTTTTAGTTGATAATACCAATTTTCCACCAATACTAAGGTATGTAGCTGTGCGAGGAACGCGCAGCTACTTTGCGCCGCCGCAAAGTAGCTGCGCGAGAAAGATACGCAGCTTGAGCTATGCGATGTATCGATAGTAGGGATGCGGGCGCGTCCACTGATCGGCATTCCGTATGACGTCATCGGTACGCATCGCATGTAGGCATTGCCGATGACGTCATACGGAATGCCGATCAGTGGATGCTGTTGTATGAGTTTTTATACAAGGCAACCTAAAATCCGTTACGTGCGATGCGTCCGATATGTCCGACGCCGGCCTATGGACGCAAGCCTATAAGGCCCATAGCAGACATCCATAGCACGCATCATTCCATATAAAAAACATATCTTCTTCCACCAGTGCTAAGCTATGTGCACCAATGAATATGATTGGTGGATACCAAACGCATCCATAGCAACTTAGCATAGCACATCTCTGGTGGAAAAGCACCCTTATTCATGCGTTTATAACCATGTTCTCATATATGAGAGTCTCTCCATCTAAGGACGATATGCGATTTTCAGTAAAACTTTAAAAAATTGACACTCAACACGGGTTCAAGGGTACAGGGTGAATCTTTTGTCGCGTGTTCGTTTATTGCGAAATATAAAATTGTATATCGTACCCAAATAGCTGGTACTTTAGCTACCCTTATCACATGTCAGATCAGCATGCAAAGTTCTACAGACTAGGTAATTTTAGTGGCTAAATAACTTATGGCTCAATTCAATAGTGGTCTTTTTACCCAACTGCGAAGGAAGGGTTAATTTTTTTCATTTCTTTTTTACCTCGTATTTCCAAACGGCTGGATCTATTTTGACAGTTATGGTATCGTTAGATTTGTCTCAATAACCCGAGTGTATAAGGACTTTAAAAAAAAATTAGGCGCTAAATATTAAGTCTTTAATACATTTTTGTGTACCAAACCTATCAAATAGATCTGATAAAATCTGAGTTTCAAAAAAGCTTATGTAGTGCAGCAGATATATTCCAATTCTAACTCTACAATTTTCAGATTCTACATTTATTCTGACACAACATATATTCTGAATTCGCAATTAATCTAACTCCGAGTTAATTAAATATAACCACTAAGTTTATATATTTATTGCTTTCTTTCTTACATTCAGACGACTTTGTAGCGCTCTTAAGGCTTCGTCAAACAGGAAGCTTTCTCAGCGCACGTCAAGGCGTAACGTTACATCGCGCTATAACGCTGCATTATGTTGTACAGATAATATATTGAGAGTCTGTCAAACAGTCCTGACGCCGCGACAGAACGTTGCGTACTGCTAGCGCCGGCGCTCGGTGTGACAGTAGAATACCATCATAGTACTACTCGGGCGAATAAACATGACACCTGGCTCGAATGACGTTAGTGCAAAGTACAACGTGGAATTGGATCTTTATAGAGAACAGGTCCTGTAATACTTGGTAATGATAAGGCTTCGCAATTAAAGGAAGAGGAAACTTGAAGGGTGCCGCGCGGGGAAGAGGGGGACGCATCAAGTACCGAGCCACGTGTCAGCCAGGTGTCATGTTGATTCGCCCGAGTAGTACAACACAGTTCGGCGCAGCGTCAACTTAGCACCCTGACGCGGCGTATGTACCCGTTCTGTTTGGCGAAGCCTACTAAACAATATTTTTTATTATAATAGCCAATCTTTTTCCGAGTCGGTACTTAACCTAATTGTAATTAGAAATACGGTAGAAACCTGTTAATTAACTCAGTTACGGAGAAAAGGTAATAATTTATTACAACGATAAATTACCACCATATTTCATGATAAAAATCTTTGATAGTATAATCTGTTACTATTATAACCTTACTTAATTAAATCATGTTGGTGACGCACTACGTAACGGAATACTGTCGTGGTATACTTATGCCTACTTGGACCAAACTATCAAAGTTGCTAAGCAATTACTTTACTCGCTTGACAGATCGTTCTGAATTTGGACCGTTAAGTTTTGCTTAGGAACTTTCAAAGTTTGGTGCAAGTAGGCATTAATATCCTAATCACTAGGGCCTAGTGAGTAGGTAGGTACTTCAATTCATTTTATGCGTCGATGACATACGGCTTTTTTACACGCTACAAGCCAGCTTTTACCCTTGTAGCGTGTAAAGTCGCTCAGTGTCATCGGCGTTTTTATAATCTGCTTGTTGACAATCCTTTCTGAAAGCTAACACGCTCACATGCTAGCTTTTAAAAACTTCAATAATCAGCTTGTAAAAAAGCCGTGTGTCATCGTACTTTATGAAAGCTATTTTAAAAAAAGTTATGTACTTATGAAATGGAATATACAATAGAAGTGAAAACTTTTGAAAAGCGAGGTTAATTATACGAAATACAACTATTTTTTACAGTTTGACAGAGAGTACTTACATTGGAATGACAGTAGAAAGGATACTAATTCAAAAATACGTTTTGTCCATGGTCATAGCATCAACAATGCAGGCACTTTATTTTGCAGTATTATAATGTTACGCTACCATTATTTCAAGTCGTTCAGGTAAAAAAAAGACAATAGACACGTTATCATCTTCACTTAGTAATAATATACCAGCCGAATTTACTGGAAGTAATGTTACATCCGAGCGTCGGGAGCCCAGTAGCCCAGTCCAATTCATTATATATTACTCAGTGCGCCAAAAGATGTTTTCATTTCAAACAAGAGAAGATAAAAATCTATACTCTAGTGTCTAGTATCTCCGCTAAAACAGCTGAAACCTAATTACTTTTACTGATAAAATCTTCTTACAGCGGTTACACAGAATCGTATCAATATCAGGCAGGATGCTAGGTAATGATATTACGGGATCTAGGGCGGAGAGAGTTGGATATAGCTAGCTCACTTACTTAGTAGAAATAATGTCTAAGAGCTTTTTGCGCGTGTTTATCGGTGTTTTGGAATACGTACGGCTTGAGAGCCGACGCTGAAGCCGAAGCCGTGTACGGGCTTATAACGGCGTACCTTATTTTCTGTAAAATTGAAAAACTTGCTAATTAAAAAATGTTTATATGCAGTAAATGATTTTTTTAAGGATGAGGAGACAAAGAGACATAACCTTTAATTTATAGAAATTGATAGGGACATTCATATATTATTTAAATTCTCTTATCTATGTATTAAATAATTGTATAATAATATGACAAAATGTTGCAAGCCTGAAACTAAAGGTAGAACATACTTAGGACACCAATTGTTTTGGCAAAGAAATTGTCTTTATCTTTTTTGTTTAGTGACGCGGGCGTTCAGTCGCGTACGCGCGATTACGGTCGACAACACTCGTACGAGTGGCGCCACGTGCCACACACCGGCGATGTCGCGGGTTCGATTTCCCGTTCAGGACAAACACATGTGTAATAAACATCGGTGTTAGTCTGGGTGTTTCCTATGTATTCTATGAAAGCATTCACAAAAAAAAGCATATAAATAGATATCGTATCAGTTATCTGGTTTCCATAGTACTTAGGTACAAGCTCTGCTTAGTTTGGGGCATTGTGTGTAATGTCCAAAATATTTATTCATTCATTACCTATACATTTATTTATCTCATAAAGTGTGCTAGCTGCTCTAACCCTAGAGGTTTGCGGCATCATATTTCATGTGAGGAATATTGTCGCAAAAGGGCGTATTTTAAGCCTTAACTGATCAGGGTTTGATCATGTTTGAGACAAATTGGTATACGCGAAGCACTCATTTAATTATAACATAGAATCTAGACTAGAAATACGTAGCAATATTACGTTTATTAATACATAATTAGTAATCTGCTATAGGTAGCTAAATTTTTAAACTGACGATTTTTTTTTAGGACAACCGTTGCGTTGGGGTAAACGTGTTTTGCTGGCAGAAGGTGGATGAGAAGAGCCAAAGGTCGGGCTCAGTGCGCGCCTTGGGAGAGACCTAAGTCCAGCAGTGGACTGCTATAGGTTTATGATGATGGTGATTTTTTTTATTTTCATTCAAGCTTTTTACTGGTTGATAAATTTGTTAAATCTTTTTATATTTTCAGTATTTATTTTCTAACACATGATTAGATTGCGGTCGTTCATCCGTAAGTATATTTCCAATTTAAAACCAACAAGTAACCAAGACGAAATGTCACCGACATTTTTTTCACGAAATTGTGATAATATTTCGATATATTATTCGGTTTATTTCAAACATGAAATAAACCAATTCCCTGCATTCAGTATTCCGAACCCGTTCCCAACTGTCTCTCCAATGAAAACCAATAATGTTGAAATTGTACGTTCCATGTTATCTGCTGATGTAGAAAAGAGATTACGTTCCATACACTATACAGGGTAAATTTTCCAACTCGACTTGTATGACCAAATCCGTATTTGAATCGCTAAATGGCCATGTAAGCTAGAGAACCGACCATCATTAGGTACAGTCAACTGCACAGGCGTGTATACAGACCCAGGTTTTCACATTTATATTATACTCTTAATTTTGCAAAGACATTCTTATTTGTAAAGAATTCTGTCAAATAAGATGACTTCATTCATTTAAAAATGCTTGCGTGCACTTCTTTGCAAAATTAAGAGTAATATAAACGTAAAAGCTCGGGTATATGTGGGGAATCCTCAAGGCAAATTTCCATACAAAATGTTTCGGACAAATACTCAAAAAGTACGCCGTATTATAGTAATTTATTCACACTATTCGTTTCGTCCATATTTTTTGATTTCGTCGAAAAAAAAAATGAAGGGTTTCATACTTTAATTTAGATTTTATACGTGTTTTTAAGATAGTAGGGTTAATTTTAAAACACGTATAAAATCTAAATCAAAGTATGAAACCTTTCACTTTTTTTGTTGACGAAATTAAAAACATGGACGGAACGAATAGTGGGAAGAATTTACTATAATACGGCGTACTTTTGAGTATTTGTCCGAAACATTTTGTATGGAATTCGGATTTGAGGATTCCCCTTAAAGTCGAAACTCATTGCCAGTCAATACGTTCGATCGGAAAAACCAATATTTTGGTTTTTCCGATCAATATTGGTTTTGACCAACGTCCTTAGTCAATATCGATTTTGACTGATTAACTATCGGTTAAAACTCATCTCACTACATGTCTGTGCAGATGACTGTAAGTTACATGCAACAAATAACTTTTTCACACCACCTGCTCGACAATATCCAATTACATATCATGCTATCATCAAGGTAAAGCAAAGCATTACCTACCTAGGGAAGTAATGTTGTATGAAACTCCCAAGGGCAGTAATGTGATTTGAATTTGGATCGTCAAATTCGTATGGAAACTCGTGGAAAACTCTGAGTAAAAGAACGCCCATATGGCATTGTAAAAAGGTTTATTCTAAAATCAAACTGGCCACTCATAAAAAAAAGAAAAAAGGCGCGACTTCAAAGATTGTGAAACAAAAGACGGTGTTGGCTGCTGAGTTCGGAGCCCTGGATTTTTATTGCCTCGCAGTAGGTGTGAAACGTAGAGTATGCTCCTCTGGGATAAAGCCTGTCTTCGTCTTGGGTAGCTTGAACCCCTCACGTCACTCAGGACTCTTCATGACTCCTGAGCGAAGTTTTGTTTGCATAGCATAAAGCCGCGGATTTCTAAAGCATTTTTGCAAAGATGACATGGATGGTCGAGTGGCAAGTATGTTGGGCTGGCACGCCGGTATCACGGGTTCGATTCCTGTTTCAGTACAAACATTTGTGTGATGAACATCAGTGTCATAAAAAAAAAAGTTGGCTTAGTTTGGGGCTAAATCGCGGTGTGTGAAATATCCAAACTTTATAACAAAAAAAATCTATATTTGAGAATTTTCGTTTTTCTTTCAATTTAAACAGCAAAATATAGAGATGATAAATTTATCATTAGGGTTCCTTGTTCGCATGGATTCTGTCTTACGCACGGCAAGGGCGGTTTTATTCCCAAAACGAAAAAAAAGCTACGTAAATACGTAGGCCGAATAAATTTATTATGCGTCTCATTGCCGTGAAAAATTAGAGCTCGCCTCATTTCCCAGGAGTTGGCCAGAACCAACAATAGAAGAGAATAAAGATGTTCTGAGTACAAACTTAATACTAACTTTTTAGCTAACTAACCAAATTAGGTATGAATCCAGCAAACATATTGTTCGTTTGATGTTTGATGTCTACGAAATGAAAGGACCAGTTTCAAGGAATTTATTAACTAGATACCTACGTAGTTTATTAATTCCTTGACTAATTTCTAGTCAAAGATTAATGTTTCTAGTTACCACAGCAGTGTTCGTTAGCTTTAATGTGCTCTACCCACAGAAGTATTAAAGTATAGAATCACAATGTAGTACATTAAATGAATAAAATAATAATAATAATATGGAAGTATATTATGTCAGAGTGCCTCAGGTTCTGTGAAGTGTAGAATTAAATTAATTTTTGTGTGACTTATGATTTAGTTATCTAAAATTATGTAATTCTCATTATTATTTCTCTTTCATTTAATTTGTTTAATTGTTCTGTTAATAATTTATTACTTATATTCTAATCTAATGCAAATTTTATTCTAATCTAATTCTAATTTTAAATTAATGTAATTGGTTTAACCGTTTTAATTTAATAAATAATAATAATAATATTAATAATTAAAAAGGCGCTATAAAAAATTGAAGCACATTGGCTAACTTCTAGTACATTTTGGTCATATGCTTATTTTCGAAAAATAGGAGTAACAGAGCTAGATAAATATTCTATGTTAAAACTACTATTTTCATTGTTAATAAATCGTAAAAACACTAACATTATTTACAAATAGAGATATTTAATTTTTAATGACAGTGTGTCTGAGAAATTTCTTTCCTGTATTCTGGATTCATTTTGATCTGATACTGTATATCTTGGTATTCTTTATAGGAACACCGTAATATCATCTATGGCTCTACCAACTTATGATCTACTATAGCTGACGCAGCTTTGTTTGTGTTCAGAATTTCAATAAACAAGTAAAAATTTACTAACACCAAAAAAAAAAGTCTTTATCTATTTAAAATTGTATATTTTTAAGGAGCCATTTCTGCCCATGGATGGTATCGTGTATCCAAGAGCTGGTGTTGGCGGCAGACACGAGGGTCGCGAACACAGGAACCGTCGCCTCTTCAGCATCACAATCCGCTGGCTTCCACGCCGAAACCACGCCCCATAAAACGCCGTTCAGGATTATGGGTGCTCCTACATCTCTCTGAAAACAAAATTAACGAGTATATTTCCCAACTTTCAAGTCTATAAATAATTTATTTATACAACTAACTACTCGATAAATGATAAAACATAGCAAAATTACTTAACTAGCTAAAAAATAAAGATTTATCCTCAAGTTCTTATTAAATTTGTACGTACCTAAATATTTTATGGTAATTAAAAATATGTGGTGTATATTAAGTACATATAAGTTTTTAAATTGTTATTTATAGGTTGGCTAAATTAGACAACTTTTATTGTGCGTTTTCTATGTACTACGGTACGATTCTATACCATAATACTTCTATGCAGGGTTCTAGACGGAACCCTGTAAGGTACGCCTCCCAACGGTACAGCTTTAGCTCAAGTCTTACTGTGCAAGCGTCATTCCATCCAGTCTCGAGACACATGACCCCATCGAGTCCTGCTTCAATTTCCTTCAGCTCTTCTTCACACTCCTCACGATCTGTTGGATGGAGGTGGACTACTGATAGGATTTGTTGATTGATATCCACTGATTTGGTTTTGTTTGTTTGTGTCTGAAAAAACGCTCCATAAATCATCAATCAATTCAATTCTTCAATTACTTTATTTTACATAGGAACATTTAAGAACACTTGGATTAATATTTGTTTAGATCTCTTATCTTATCATTATCAGCCTTCTTCTTCTTATCGTGTCACTAGTTCTTTCAAACCAGTGTGGTAAAAAGATTTTAAGTGCGCCTCGAAATCCTTTCATGCATTATCAGCCTAGCTGTCCACTGCTAGACATAGACCTCTCCTAATATGTGCATCGCGCCCTATATTTTGCTTGCCACATCCATCTTCTGCCTTTCACAGATCATCACCACCTGGCCAGAGGGCGTCCTATCTATGCCTACCGAGTAGTGGTTTCCACTTAAGAACTTCTTTACCAGTGTTTATCGGTTCTTTGTTCATAAACTGTTAATAGTAAACCAGTAACCAATGAGTTAAGATGTTTGTATGATTATGGCCACAGCCAAAGGTGGTACGCTGGATTTCGGATGTACTATATTCACTCTAACCTTACACCAACGGAAGTTAGGCTACGCACACTAGGTATCCAGGCTAAGGCAGCCAGTCGAATATAATATGACGGTGTATCCCGGCTGCGGCAGCCAATAAAATGCACCTCATTGCACGACAGCTCATTATCTGCACGCAGCCAGAGCGAATCCCCGGGTTGCTAGGTTGAATGTATGTGGCTGCTTTCAGTCTTCACGCACTTGTCATAGCAGCCAGACGTATTTTGTGCACATCGAAGAAAGGGTCACAACCAGCCGTCGATTTACTGCTATAACTGGCTCAAATATTTCAACTGCCGCAGTCTGGCTACGCAGCTAGGCAGCGTAGTGTGCGGAAGGCCTCAGGGTACTTTTAAAATTAAACTTACCAAAGTAGGCCATGACGTCACTATAAAATGAGTGGCAGTGACTTCCTTCGGCTTCAACTGAAGTCTGACAGATCTCAATGTAGGGGTAAACCGAACCGGCTGCGCCAACATAATAAGTGCCAAGTCATAACCAGGCTTAGTGCTATTAAAATAAGGGTGTATTTCCAAGTACTTGATAGGGAGTGCTAGGCCACCCTTCTTGTAGTTTATGCTTCCAAGTCTGACTCGAAAGAACTTGATTGACTCTCGCTTTCTGTAAGGTTAGAGATGTAGGTGTTCAAATTACTGAATTTTTCGAAACTTACTAATAAAATATCTCCAATTGAATGAGTAATGCTGCATTGGTGTTGCAGGGCAGGTGTGATCTAATACCATCAAGGGAGCATATAGCTCGTCTCGTCACATCGACCTTTAAAAAAAGTCTCTATTAGTGCGGTTTCACATTAGCGGTTTAACCGGGTGGATTCGACGCTCGTGTTTTGTTTATTGCAGCGCGTATACACGTGACAAGCCGCGAGAGAATCCTCATTCGAGAATCCAGCAAAAGGAGGAGTTTGACGTTAGAATCTGCTAACATAATTTTCTGCCATTTTTGACGGGGGACGTGGTAACATGCATTGCACACGTGCCTAACAAAATCTTATTCATGTAAACGCAGACTATAATAATCTCGCACACCATCTTAAAATATGCACACAGTTATTAAATACAGCGTATAGTTTTAATTGACGTGAATGGCCAAGAAGGTTATATGGCCAGCAGAGGGGTACGCCTTGCATTAACATCTCCCTCGGCTAGAGTCTCAAAGTCCTCATGTTACTGACACTCGCATTACGCTATAATAAAACCGCTCTAATAAAGAATTTAAGAATTCTTACAAGTAAAGCGCGTCTGCTGCAGTCAGCACCCATTCCTCGTCTATCAAGGCTCCAGCACTGATGTACGTGGAACCCTTCACGACGGCTGCCATGAACGGGAACTGGTCTCGATCGGTTACCACGACGCGTTCGTTAAGATGACCTGTTCAAGTTACAATAAAATACATACATAATGACCCAATTGGGTGATCTTGCGTATGTCGGTAATGTTGCCAGTAAAACAAAACTTGTTCAGTATAATTAAGTCTCTTAAAAAAATGTTTTTTGTATTATTTTAGTAGTTTTTTATTTTTTCTTAGTATTCGTTTTTTGGATAGATTTATATGTTCCGTGTCGTCGCCACTGGGGTCTAGCAGAACACCAGCGCTGCAGCGTGCTGCCAGTACGCTGCAGCATTAAAGCTGAGCTAGGCCCTCATTGTGTGGAGGACTCTTTTTACTGTAATTCAACCTTTTTTGTTCATTTTTTTTTCCATGACAATAAAATTATTTCTTTTCTTTCTTTCTTTTCTTTTCATATGTTTAGTACTCAAGTTACTTCAAGAAACAAAGTGCAATTCAATTCAATCGTTTAATGACCAAAATGTACATTTCATAACTCTGGTAAGTCATAAATTGATTACAATTTACAAATGATTTTTTTGATTACAAATAAGCTTTTTAAAATACTTTCTATATCTATGATCCTATTATAGACAGTTGGCTCGAAGCAATAAGGAAATAGGGAAGATTAGACTATGACTATGACTTAGACTGTGGACTTTTGCAAAGTTTTTGAGCATTAACTACTACTAATCGACAAATGTACAGCTAATGGATTGATAAAGGCGTTACTTTGCGGAAATCCATAAATATTAATAAATAGTATAAATATATTTAGTAATAAGAATTCTGACTTGGGTTTTTTGTGTTCGGCGCTTTGGTTTAGATACTAAAACTCTAAACTAGAGTTAAGTTAATTGAGACCTTTAATTAGAAGTTTAGCGGATTTATTACTAAATATATTTATACTATTTATTAATAAATGTACAGCTCATAAGTTCTAGTTTTGTTTCTAGATCTTCGTAATTCTACGTCGGCCACATCATCGCTGAACGTAAAATGAGATTTTCGACCTGTCCTCCAATGTGTGCATGCCAGAAATAGGCTTGTTTCAAGACTAACATTCATTTACTAAAATCCATCTAGCTAACCATCCGAAGCCCCAGATTGTCTTTTTGTTAATTCGCCTGACCAGAAAAAACTATCGCTGTGGCCGAAATCATTCATTATCATCATGTTTGCCTAATAATAATAATTGTTAAAAAAAATTAACCATAGAAATTTGTCCTCACCTGACTTTTTTTCTACATCATCGATCACTTCATTTTGAGAACTGATACTGGTTGAGTTTCTTGTCCTTTCTTTCAGAGGTTCAGACGTGTTCTGATCGTTTGATCCACTTCTGTTGTCCAAGTCATCTGCATATTGATCTTCTTTGGTCAGTATTCTTGGAATCATGAACGCGAGTAGGAAGAGCTTCAGTTGTTTTGACATTCCTTGTTGTTACGTTAACGTAACGAACTAACGACGTTAACGTAAAAGTGACCTAACTAATTTTGGATTAGGTGGGATAGTTTTGATATGTTACTTGTAGGTTTAATACCTAAATTATTTATAACTATAACAAATATTTACGTATCTTTTCAGTTAATAACTAGATTTGAAGGGTTACGTTATGAAACGCCGCTGGTTTTCTTTAATTGTTTTTATAAGATTCATTTCATATTTATTTAACCATGCATTTTGTTTAAAATCTTTAACGAAAAATGTTTTTGACATCAAATAATCTTCATTTTCAATTTGTTTTGAATGATTAGATCCGTTGACCTCCTGAATATTCTATTTAAAAGGAAATGAGAGGGAAAATTAATTAATTTTCATGAATCTTTCAAAACCCTTTCCACTAATAAAGAAACGGCTTAGCTTAGTAATGCAACCTTCATAATAGCTTACTCGGAGAATTACAAACATTTCGTTAACAATGAATATGTTTACAAATTGTTACGAAAAAAATATACTGGCGTGATTAGTCCATTTGTAAATATTATTGTTTTAGGGTTCCGACAAGGGTTATTAGTCCAAGAGAGGCAATTAATCTGAAGATGATGTAACTATACCATGTCTGCATCATGACTAAATTAGGAGGAAACAGATGAACATAGATACATATTGATGACGCGAATGGTGGAATGGCAAGTGTATTAGACTGCCACGCCCGGTGTCGCGGATTCGATTCCCGCTTCAGGACAAACATTTGTGTGAAGAAAATCGGTGTTTGTCCTGAGTCTGGGTGTTTTCTATGTATTCTATGTATGTATTTACAAAAAAAAGTATTTAAGTATTCGATCAGACATCTGGTTCTCATAGTACAAGCTCTGCTTCGTTTGGAGCTAGATGGCGTTGTGTGAATTTTCCAAATATTTATTTATATATTAATTATACACGGTCAATTTTTGATCACCAGAAAAAATACACATGGTCAGTTGCCGTTACTAAGCACAGATATGGCAAAAAAAAACTTGAAAAAATTAAGCCGGTTTTTAGTCAATTATTTTTTTATTAAATATGGATAACTGTTACCGTTCGTCGTTTTCCTATGGATTTGCATCAGGCGGAACCATTTATTGATAATAATTTAAGTTTTATTCATCGTATGGCAAACCCGTCTACCCCGGTTCGAGCCAGTTCGCAAAAGCTCGGCTCGGGCGCCGCACTCCGCTGTCACTCTGTCATTTTGAAGAAATTCTAAATTCTGACTTCACAGATACAACGTAGTACCCCGTCTGCATTGCTCATTTATTTATTTTTTGGGTGTTTAAACCCACATACATACCGGTCAAAATCATAACCCTCCCTTTGCTACACCTTAGTCGGGTAAAAATAACTTTTGTTTTTAAAATAAACACCATAATCTTAGATTCGGAACTCTGGCTTAGTGAAGCATACCATTCTAGACTTACATAAAGTTTATGTAGTGTATTAATCGTATTATGAAGATTTTTACTTAAGGCCCAAAATCCCACGCACCGCTATCTCGCTCGCGCATTTGTACATTTTTAACTGAATGCAGAAGACAGCCATGTTTAAGGAAGCAGCTTGACAATAGAGCCAATTAAGTCTTATAAGACGGGCACGACCTTCAGTAATGAAGAACACGAAAAAAAAAGGAAAAAAAAGTGGGTTTTATGGTTAAAAATAAAAAAAAAGTGGAGTGGTTAATTTGTTACTACAACCTCACGATTTTTTTTTTAAACATTCACACACTCACACCCTTGCACTAGGATTCCCTGTGTCGCAGGTGGTATGGACACACACAGCACATCACAACATCCAAGAACAAACATTTGTGTTCGTCACAAATATTTGCCCCGGCCGGGAATCGAACCCGGAACACCAAGCTTCGTAGGCAGGGTCACTACCAACTAAACCACGGTGTCGTCGTTATTTATATTAATTGTTTAGTTTATATTTTGGTTTGATATGTTTAACATAAAAAGGAGATTGAAAATATTTTATTAAAGTTATTTATTCAACCAACTCCAACTTCCTGTCTGAAGTGAAAGCAATTTCCTAGGATTACAGATTATCGCAAGTCTTGTACCAACGACATAGTCTCGATAGATACATAAATTAAAAGAACTCAACTAGTATCAGGATAAACGTATCATACATTTTATTTTAGTTTAAGAACATTTTTAATAATAAATTTAAAATCTACGTCTTTTCCAAAATGTATTATATACAACGTTACCTTTTACTATATACGAAATCCAATACCCATATTTACTTAAATATTTTAGAATCTATGAAAAAAATAATAACTCACAGATTTATAAGCTACCTTTTTATATGAGATGATGAAAAGTTATAAGATTCCAAAACGAGTTTGTACTATTTTCAGGACGTGCACATAACTACTTACAAATAGTTGTCTTCTTATAGTGTCATTAGTTATCTCGAACCAGTGTGCTGAAACGATTTCAAGCGCTAACATAGTTACTAGCGAGTTATACATAGTACCATTAAACCATTTCAAAACATATTTGAACTTGAATTTTATTGGAAGGTAATAATTATTTAAATTGATTAGGGTACTGATTCTGAACAAACAAGTTTCTTATAAACAAAATGTAGCCTTGTATATTCTCACAAACTTTCGCAAAAGAGAATGGGCATCGCAGGTATTTGACAATTCGTTTCGATATTTTTAGGTATTCGTTTAAGTCATGAAAATCTCGAATGCAGCGGGGTTTAGAAAATTACTAAAATAAAAGATTTTAATTTGATATAAGCATCATAGGTGTGTTTACACAAGCAACTATTTTTCTTATGAAGTTATAAAATCTTTGACATCAATTGAACATATAAAACCATTCCGTACTATCGGGTGCACCATCAATAGAACAGTATTGAATCTATTCTTTGTCCACGCGGGCTTCTACAGTACGTTTGTGGAGATTGGATCCTATGATTGGATACGAATGACCTTTACCCATAGAAGTATTAAAGTATAGAATCACAATGTAGTACATTGAAAATGCGCAAAAAAAAAGAGATCTAAATAAGCTAACTTCTAGTACATTTTGGTCCGATGCTAATTTTCGAAACAGAGACGGAACAGCGCTAGTAAAATCTTATAGTTAAGAATTACCAGGCTTTTTCATTGTTAATAAAACTCCAACGTAAAAAGTAACAAAAATTATTTAAAATATATATCATTTTTATTGATGAGTTGTCTGATTTTTTTTTGTCCTGTCTGATATTAAAATGGGCTTATTTTAACATAATCCAGTACTAGCAAGGCACTTTTCTGATAAGATATATAATGAATGAATCGACTAAATAACTACGAAACTTACTAGAAATCTTGTAGAAGCTTCGTAGAGACCTCTACGATATGACTACGAAATCGCTACGTGACCTCTACAAAATGACTACGAATCTGCTACGAGACCTCTACGAAATGACTACGTATCTGCTACGAGAACTCTACGAAATGACTACGAAACTGCTACGAGACCTCTACGAAATGACAACGAATCTGCTACGAGACCTCTACGAAATTGCTACGAGACCTCTACGAAATTACAACTAATCTGCTACGAGACCTCTACGAAATGACTACGTATCTGCTACAAGACCTCTACGAAATGACTACGTATCTGCTACGAAACCTCTACGAAACGACTACAAATCTGCTACCTCTACGAAATCACCACACTATAACTCAGAAAACAATCAAAAATGGTGTTTTTTTTTTTTAAAAGAAATCATCAATATCCATATTTAGTCTACTGCTGGACGTAGACATTAAAAGAAATGTTTAATTAAATACATTTATTTTTGATATTTCTTCAACTATTAAGCAACTTTAAAACCCTTTAATTGGTAAAAAAGGTAAAATAAAAAAATTGTATCTTGCAAATAACTTGATTTTTCTAAAATAACTTCCAACTTGCAGTCAATGGTCTTGTTTAAAATTGTCAAACGACTGGCAGAACCCGTTCCAGTCTAGAGATCACCAGCAATAGATAAAATAAACGATTCATGATATTCTTTTACTATATGTATACAGATAAATGTATTCAGTAGCTCAAGCATGAACTTTTGCGTAATCTTCTTCTTATCATGTCACTACTTCTTTCGAACCAGGATGGTGAAATAATTTCAAGTGCGCCTCCCGAAGAGGCTCCTTTCATCCACTTTACACATGTTATTTCGAAATTTTAGGTTCTATGACATGTCGGTTTCCTCACGATGTTTTTCTTCACTTTTAAGCACGTGTTTTATTGCACACATAATTTTTTTTAACAGAATAATCCATTGGCGTACATCCGGGTTCGAACTCACGACCTTTGAACTTTTATAATAATAATATATTTGGGCATTTCATACAGCACCATCTGGCCCCAAACTAAGCAGAGCTTCTACTATAGGAACTAAATAACTGACAGAATACTAATATTTTTTTGTAAATACATACATAGTATACCTAGAAAACACCCAGACCCAGAACAAACACCAGTGTTAATTATACAAATTTTTGTCCTCAAGCGGGTATTGAACCCGCAACACTCGGCGTGGCAGTCCAAAACACTTGCCACTCGACCATCCTGTCGTCATAATAGGTAATGCCTTGATCACACGTACCGCAAACGGTCGAGACAGTGCTCTCGGCCGAGTACTCGGTACGTATAAACACAGCGCCGAGTGCTCGGCTGAGCGAGTGATGTAAGCTTACATCACTGTCTCGCCCGTTTGCTCGGTCTTCTTCTTCTTCTAATCGTGTCACTAGTTTTTCCGATCGAGTGTGGTGAAAGGATTTCAAGTACGCCTCGAAGAGACTCCTTTCGTGCACTTGGCACATGTTTTTCGAACTTTTAATGTTCTATGACATGCCGGTTTTCTCACGATGTGTTCCTTCACCGTTAAGCACGTGTTTTAATGTACACAGATTTTTTGAACAGAATAATGCATTGGTGTACGATCGGGTTCGAACCTACGACCTTCGGAACGGAAGTCGAGGACCATCTACTCGGCCAACACGGCTATTTTTTTGCTCGGTACGTGTAATCTAGGCAATAAGATAAAATGTGGAGAAGTTCTTCTGTGTCGGCTCCACTGTGGCTCTTGTTTGCTTGATAGAAAGTGCATGCAGTAAACATTCTCAATGCATGCAAGGATGCAATGACCATTCTGGGTACAGGTAGCTATGTTATTTGAAGGTACGATGCTTTTAGAACTATATTTTGTCTAGACAACTCCTAGGTATCTTTTTATTGCATAAAAGAGTTACGAGACGAGCTAGGTCAAATAATAAATTAAATATTATTTTATTATTTTTTGACAGACTTCAAAAAAGGTTATCATTAGTATTTGATTATTTTTTTTAAATCAAAACTTTGTTTTTTATAAACCGATTTGTAACATTCTATTCAGGATTTTACTTCCAGATTGGTCCCATAGAAATTTAATGAAATTCGGTTCAGTACTTTGGTTTTCAATACAAAAAAATTACAACGTCCAAGTAAACGAAATTGCGTATTTTGCGTTTCAATGGTGTTTACGGTCACATGAACAGTCCAATTGAAGTCTGTTATTATATGTTTTTGTAAAAACCTTGATTTTGTATTTAAGACTTCTTATTGACCAGACTCAAACTGTAATTCATACAATATGTCTGGTTTCGATTGTAAAAAAGAATAATAATAAATATATGAAACTTTGTGAACGCCATCTATGAAAATTTTACCAGACTACTTATGAAGCGTATTTATGAAAAAAACCATGGCCTCCCAGATTGGGTAAACGTAGATTTCCGCGAATTTTCCTGAAATGGTTGAACTTTAGCGCCATCTATGAATATTTTCCGACACTACTAAAACTGTGTTCCTACGAAATTAGTTCTATTTCGTTTAATTTCGTTGCAAAATGCCACATGCTTACTGCTTTTTTGTTTAGAAGAGATTGCTATCTAGCAATAAGTAATTTTGGTTTGTATTTCTTGTTTTGATTTATTATATTATATTTAGTTAAGGTTTGAAGAATATCTATCTACCTACTTACTTATGATGCCGATTCCAAGCTGCAGCTAGGGAAAACTTAATTGTATTGTTATAAAAGAGTGAATAGGATAAAAAGTAGAGATAACATTTATTCAAAAATATACATTAAATTTAATAACAAATGTTACGTTTAAACAACAACATGAAACTCTTACCAATTAAATAGTTACTAGAAATATGTAGGTAAGTACAAAAATACAAATAAGTAATCGGGAGTTTTTCATTTTTATAGAAAAGAGAAGCGAGGCGGACATTAATTTCGTTCAAAAAATTACGCATTTAAAAGTAATAATTAAAAGCAACTGATAAGTACTTACTTACATTTTACATAAGCGAAAGAAAAAAATATTAACCCATAATAAATAAAATTAAATTAAAAACTCTTTATTTTCCTTTAACACTACTTATTTATTTTAATTAATATTAACCCTTACAGCCAATAAATTATACTTACAGTTAAGAATAAGAATAATAAACATTTTACTGTATCAAACATTATCAAAGTGTGTAGGTGCATCTGCACTAAAGTTCTGTAATAGTGCCCGTGAAGCCAAAAAATAATAATAAAGGTAATTTTAAGCAGTACTTACTATTTTAAGGCAAATTATAACCCAACCGATTGAACTTCACTCATTTTAATGTTTGCGAATTCCTGGGTTGTTTAATCTAGGCAGTGTACTATGTTGTGTATTACAAAGAATTCAGTCAATTAGCTAAAAGAAAGCGGTGTTGTAAGCATAACCGTTGCCATGTCGCCTAGTCTCGCTCAGCTTGTCGTGTTTTCTCGAGGAGTAAGTGAGACGAGTGAGCGTGGTGGAGTGATCACGCTCTGGGCTCACCGAAAAACAGAACGCTCGCCGGAACTCACGACGGAATTTACCTGGAACATCAGTTAATATTTAGCACGCTAGTGGTTGCGGGTTAAGTGTATTACTGTATGTTCAGTAAAACGTCGATGACACAAGCTTTTTCAAGTACTACTAATTATACTACGTTTGCGTTGGAATTAACAAAGATCCTTTTTAAGCTTACACTTCTCGATGAACATACCCTCTAAATTTTATTATAGTGTCCTTCAAACTGGAACACAGTTAGCTTACCACTCATAAAGTTGTAGATTAATGGATTGATGGCTGAGTTGGCGTAGCACAGCACGTGGGAGACTAGAGCGAGAAAGGTGATCACATCGTCCTGCTCTTCGGCTAGGGAGCTCGTGTATCTGAAAGAGACAACACAAGTCAGACGTCATACGCCACTAAGCCCGATCAGTGGCGGATTAATGCCTATATATTACCATTTTACTCCAGAACGAGCAGGCGCACAGCGCAGTTTCATCTTTATTTAGTGGATATTCCGGTCACACGGACCAAACGATTCAAATCCACATAATATTTAATACGAACCGATAAGGAATGGAACTCGCTACCCGCTTCTGTCTTCCCGGTCAATTACGATCTTGGTCTTTTCAAGAAGCGAGTAAATAGGTGTCTTCTAGACGTTCGAGATTCATCGTCGGCCACATCTTCACTTAACATCAGGTGAGATTGTGGTCAATTGAAGGTCTATCTCCAATAAAAAAAAAAAAGATCTCACGTACCGAGTATTCGGCCGATACAGAGAAAGCTTACGTCACTCGCGCAGTCGAGCACTCGGCGCTATGTTTATACAAACCGAGTACTCGGCCGAGAACACTGTCTCGGCGCGAGTGACGTAAGCTTTCTCTGTGTTGGCCGAGTACTCGGTACGTGAGATCTAGGCATAACCAAGTGGATTCATAACGCGTGTTTTGTTTTTGCAGCGCGTGTACGCGCGTGCCGCCACTCGGAACCGCCGGCGACGCTCAGTTTTTTCTACATCCGTCAAATTCGTGTGGAAACTCGTGGAAAACTCTAAGTAAAAGAACGCCCATGTGGCATTGTAAAAAGGTTTGTTCTAAAATCGAACTGGCCACTGATAATAAAAAAGAAAAAAGGCGCAACTTCAAAGATTGTAAAATAAAAGACGGTGTTGGCTGCTTAGTTCGGAGCCCTGGATTTTTATTGCCTCGCAGAAGATGTGAAAAGTAGAGTATGCTCCTCTGGGATAAAGCCTGTCTTCGTCTTGGGCAGCTTGAACCCCTCGCGTCACTCAGGACTCTACATAACTCCCTCGCTTCGCTCAGGAGTTAACTGAGTCCCTCGTTAGCTCAGGGTTCAATAAGCCACCCGCAACATAAGACACTGCTTTATCCCCTTAGTGCATAATCTACTATTATTTGCCTGAAGTATGGTCATTACAAGGTCTTATATTAATATAGTACCACATTCTTCGTCTAGGCGCTGATTGAAAACTTTTGTTTTCAGGCACTGTGGAAAAGAAGTTAGAAGTTCTTTGCCGCCCGGTTAATCCGCTAATCTAACCTGAGGATCGACAGCAGATTGACGGGGAAGTAGCAGACTGCGAACATGATGACCACGGCTGCAAGCATCTTAGCTGCCTTCCTGCGGGACCGCAGTTGGACTGAAAAAAATAATGTTTTTTTAATGTAAATAAGTGACGAGACGAACTAGGTGTTCTCCTGATACTGTGGAAGGGACCAGGACTCTGCCCAGCACACGTTCGAGGATTGCTCGGCGTGGAGCTCTGAATGGCGGGTCCTGATGGACCAAATCGGGCAAGTCATCGCCCTGCCTAGCGTTGTTGCGGCAATGCTGGCAGAGGCAACAGCGTGGAGAGCAGTAGCCTCTTTCTGTGAGACCGTCATGGTTCAGAAAGAGGCTGCTGAGCGGGATCGTGAGAGATCCGATCCCGCTCGGAGACGGCGGGCCGTGGTGTCCTAGTGGAACATCCCGGGTCGACCACCCCATGAGGGGCGGCGGTGTCTCCAGCCAATGAGGGAGTTCTTGCTGGATTCGAGCGAGAACGGTCAACGTGGGGGCTCTGGCTGCATTATACTCGAACCCGGGACGTCTGCAGTGCACGGGGAGGCATGCACTGCAAGCGGAGCTCGGGGTCGGCGCAAGCCTTCCCTGGGATGGGCCTCACAGCGACGTGCGTGAGAGACACCGGTACGTGTTCTGAGGATATCCCGGGGTCCCTCTAATGCGCAGAGGTCGGCCACCATGGGGTTTTAGTCGGTTAGAGTCCGACATAACCCGTCCGCCCTCCTCCAAGGGCGGTGATGGGTATCCATGAGGATTTCCCCATGTAAAAAAAGGTGTTCTCCTGATTTTAAAACACTAGCGCATGACTAGAATAGTGCAACAGAAGACCTTGATTTACATAGTCCAGTGCAACAATTAAATTCGTGTAAATTGTGACATTTTATGGTCATTCTCCAAAGCCCCGTAATTTCACTAACTACATACTATTATACCATAAAATATATTATATTTACACTAAAAAACCAGCAACCATTTTAGTGCATGCACTTTTAGAAATTTTTCTTTGAGAATTTGCCTGCGAGATTTGATTACTTCGATATTAGTGTGGTAAAGAATGTTCAGTCTAAGTATGCACGCCCCTCCAAAATCACGGTCAAAAATTGCATTTTTAAACTGAAAAATTAAGTACCTATACAGTACAGGTGGCTACGAGAGCACCGGTAAGTATACAATTTCAAATGCTTATATTTAAGTACCAAAAAAATAATAAGACTAAAATCCTAATAGACTAAGTTTGCAAAGCTTAAATGAGATTACAAGCACTTGAGGTGAGAAATGTAACTCATGACATCATACTGTATAATCCATAAAGCAAAAATAACAAGATGACGTCACACTCGTAAAATTCATCATAAATATTCATAAACCGATCGGTAATGTTGATGGCTTGATTCAAATAAAAATGTAGAATGGACTATCGCTAAATTCTTTAGATGAAAGCTCTAAGTATTGCAGAAAGTCTTTTCAACAAGCTAACTTTAAACCTGTCTGTCGCAATATTACTGGAACATTCAATTTTTGACTAAAATGAATTTAGAGATACCTCATTTATCGAAATCTATCAAGTTTTAATGGTTTTTTGACACTTTTTAACCCATTAAAGGCACGCGTCTACAGGCTGGCATCGGAATAATCGCATCAGACTGATCGGCAATCCGAATGACGTCATCCGGATTGTCGGCAAAATGCCGACAGTGCGTAATGCCAAAGAATAAATAATATTATGGTAATGCTATCAATATTGTTTACGCGTGCCTTTAGTTGGCTTACAGCCGCCATCTTGGATTGTTTGACGTATATGATAAGTAATTCAACGACATCTCTTTTATCAAAATCCGTTCACCCGTTTAGCAGGGCGGCGCATAGAGTCAAACATTTTTCACTGTCATTTTCTTTTTGACCTTACTTTATGAATTATTTTTTAATGATTATTTTTTTTGTGTGACTATATTGTTGTGTAATGATGAAATGATTGTTCTGTAATGTATTATATAATATTAGTTACTGTAAGTGGTGTAAAACCGTTATAATCAATTAAATAAGTAATAAATAACAGCCTATGTACGCGTGCCTTTAGTTGGCTTACAGCCGCTATATTAGATTTAATGACATTTAAGGGTAATCCAACGACATCTCATTTATCAAAATCCGTTCAGCCGTTTAGCCTGCAGGGCAGCGCATAGAGTCACTTATAACCATCCTTCTTCGCAGTTGGGTAAAAAACTAGAGGCACCCTCGATTTTTTTGCGCCGACCATACGTTCGTATACGCTGTGAGAACTCGACAAAGTACTTACCTACTTAGTTACTTTGAATAACAGCATTAGATATTTTATAGAAGTTTGTTTACACCCCGTTAAAACATTATAATTCCAAAGCTGAGTTTCATCAAACAAGCTTGAAAGAGGTTCAACGCAAATTTTAGGTTTTATTTTTAAGTTAATATGGGACGAGACGAACTAAGCGCTCTCCTGGCGGTAAGAGATCACGCCTGCCCATCTCTAGAACAGTCTAGCACTCGGCGCTATGTTTATAGACCGAGTACGTGAGATCAAAGCATGAGATTCACATAGCTCTGTGCAACATAGTTACAGCACTTTGAGACATTTTGCTGGTCAGTGTCGAAAGCCCAGTAATTTCATTATTTTAATTTCAATAACAGTACAATTCGATCAAAATAATGGAAATATGTATTGTGCTAAAAATTTTAAACCGTGGTTAACAGTCGACCAACAATTCGGTTAAACGTGGTTTTACTTTTTTATGGATTCGGCCCGTAGTTGCGAATGTAAACAAATTATACTGTTATGTTTCAATCTCAAGGCAACTATTCAGAAAACAATTGTCCACCTCCACACTCATACATTATTCTTGTTTTCGTTTTGTTTTTAGTGTTTTAAAAGAAATAAATTTTCAAAATTACTGATGGTTATGATGTTTTTTATTCTTATATGATTTAGGTTTTAACAACAAAGATATACATTATATAAGTGTTACAGAACAAACTTACAATTAAGGCTAACACTGAGATCTTTTGTTGATAAGTTTGAATAGGATTCTTTAGCGGTGGTCCTCACACTAGGCCGAGCCTGTATCGTGCAGGCCTTTCTTTCAACATTGATTTACTTGTCACAAGCGTATGCCTCGGACTAACATTGTACTTAGGAAGGTAAGTAAGAATACAGTCTGGAATTTGTAGTTATGTAGGTAATCTAAGTTAGTAAATTAATAATTATACTAGTGAATTTAAGTTAAACTAATTGCATCAAAGATTTTCATATAGGTAGAATATACATATATATATATATATATTTATTTAATTATTTTTTGTAGATAGTTTCTTATAATAATTAAACAAGAAATATTCACAACTTTCATTGTTCTTTGTACGATTTAGAACTTATTTACATTATTTTATGTACTATAGTAAATGGCAGGTTAGTAGGTAGGTAAAGGCCAATTTCTCCTAATTCTAAGTACTTAGTTTAAATTTATAATTCATCGGTATGAATGTATTGGAAGAATCTTATAACCCTACTAATAAAGAGGTGAATTTTTTGAGGATGAATAGGTGGATGTTTGCTCCTCAATCACGCCAAAACTACTGAACCGATTTGCTGGGATTCGGTATGGGTATAGTTTATGAGCTAGAAAAAAATATAAGCTACTTTTTGTCCAGATACTATATGGGCGAAGTCGCTGGCAGCAGCTTGAGTCATTAATCTCTGGAAGAGATCGCTCACAGCGATAAGGCCGCCCCTTGTACTACCTACCTTAAAGCCTTTTTATACTTGTTCAATTGTTTTACTCTGCTTTGTTCTTGTTGGTGTACAATAAAGCGTTCATCTATCTATCTATCGATATCTAATCGATACTTATTTTCGACTAAAAAGTAAAGACTTTTTCTATTCAACGGAGATGGACAACATTTTTGTAATCAAACCGGCAGTAGTTTTTTTTTGGCGGAAAATAAAGTATTCGCGGCATTAAATTATTTTACAAAACTTGTATCGCTTTGAGTGTTTAAGTGTTAAAACGGTGTTTTTTATCCAATAAGTGCTCGTGAACGTATATGAGTGTTGGTGAATAGTGTAATGCTGTAGAACGTGAATTTTTGTGTTGCCTCCAAAACTCCATAGAAGCCTCTAGTAAAGTCGCAACCACCACTACTTTACAGGGGCATGACTTGACTTAACGACTCTGACTGATGACAAAAATAAAATAATATCTCCATTACTTGACACTGGCTTACCTTTGATGTGAAGCCACAACAGAAGATTAAGGGTTCCACGAAAAAAAAAACCTGCAGTAGTAATAAATTTGAACGAATATTTGGTGAAACTTACTGCGTTCAGCCGGTGCCAGTTTGGCCGTGTCAGCCTGTCCAGGGATCTTGTGCGACCGCCACAGAACCTTTACAATTTGGTAGTACGCCACTGACATCAGCACCAGAGGAATACTGCCAACAAAATCCATCAATAAATAAATAGTACCTATTTACATTCAGACAATCTAAAAAAGGCTATGTCCTGACTGACTGACAACACTCCTCTGAACGTAGAGACCTGAGAGGAGATTGGGCACTGCTTTGGAGCATTAATGGCATAAAGTCTACGTTGTTAGTAAAGTGTTACAAAAAAATCTGCATGCAGGTTGTAAAAAAAATCGAGACCTGGGCTCTATACATTTTTGCCCATATCCTTTTGAGCGTATGTTCTTCACGGCAATAAATGTAACACCACTTGTTGAAGAATGTTAATACTTATGATGATTCAGACGATGATGATAGCAGTAGCGATAGTGAAGATGGTATTAATGGTGATGTTGATGAAGGTGGTAATGATGTTGTTGAAAATGAAAACTATGATGAAGACGGTACCGATAATGATGAAGGTAAAATTATAATGGTAGATAATGGATAGGAAATATACAATAACAAGACTTAAAGCTGCATTATGGTACAATTATCGGTCTTATCGCTTATTTCGGTTTTCTTTCAGACAGCTTTCGGATGGAGAGGCTGATGATAAGAATAATGAAGAAATGATAAGGATAATGATGACGGTAAAGAAGATGATGTTGAAAACTCACGTGTAAGTCAGGACAAGTTTGACAATGTGCCACACCAGATCGCTCTGCTCCGGCCAGGTCGCCATGCATTGGACCAGATACTCCAAATCGAACCGTAGTGGTACAGTCTTCTCTGTAGTGAGGACCACCAGCTCTGGAAAATCTAGAAACACGAAACATATATGTATTACAATATATTATCACTTTCTGCGGTCAGCTACTTTGCCTGCATGGTATTGAAGTACAAATTACAGGTGTCCTCACGGTTTAATAGTGCTGATCTTAAATGCGCAGAAGTCGATTTTTAGATGTGTTTGGTGGGAGGGCCCGGCGCCCGCGTCTATTGGTCGCTTAGCCACCTTCTCGCCGCGGCGGAACCAATAGGCGCAGTCTCACCTCACCTCACTTGCGCAGCGCTCCCCTCCACTTTCGCCGAGCGCGAAAACACCTATACTAGCAACATCTTCCTGCTCTTATTCCACTTCTGTGAGGTCAGCACATTATGGCTTCTTCCTCAATCTCTAAGATAAATAAATAAAAAGTCTGGCAACACTGTCGACTTAGTTCGTAACCCTGCCAGCAAAGCTTGGTGCCCAGTTCGAGCCCCGACCGTGGCAAATGTTAGTCACGTAATGCCACATTTGTGTAATGCTACGAAATCAAACTAAGAGGAATTCGAATAATGTCGCATTCTAGAAAAGGCAATATACTCGTATGATTAATGTGATGAACACATAATTTCGTGATGATGAACATATTAACACATAATATGTTTGTTTTCGGGTCATGCCACCTGTGACACAGCAAATCCTAGGGGGTGTGAGTGTGTAAACTTTTTTTTTCACACCACCTGCTCGACAATGTCCAATTACATATCATGCTATCATCGAGGTAAAGCAAAGCATTACCTCTCTAGGGAGGTAATGTTGTATGAAACTCCCAAGGGTTGTAATGTGATTTGAATTTGGAACGTCAAATTCGTGTGGAAACTCGTGGGAAAATTCTAAGTAAAAGAACGCCCATATGGCATTGTAAAAAGGTTTGTTCGAAAATCAAACTGGCCACTCATAAAAAAAAAGAAAAAAGGCGCGACTTCAAAGATTGTGAAACAAAAGACGGTGCATGTTCGCTGCTGGCGCCCTGGCTTTTTATTGCCTCGCAGAAGGTGTGAAAAGTAGAGTATGCTCCTCTGGGATAAAGCCTGTCTTCGTCTTGGGTAGCTTGAACCCCTCGCGTCACTCAGGACTCTACATAACTCACTCGCTTTGCTTACGAGTTAACTGAGTCCCTCGTTAGCTCAGGGTTCAATATGCCACCCGCGACATAAGACACTGCTTTATCCCCTTAGTGCATAATCTACTATTTTCATGTTATACTTACTGAAGGTAAGCGACACTGTCCAGATAACGAGCACAGCGACCTTTGCTCGTCCCGTGGTGGACTTGAACTTGAGCGGGAAGCAGATGGCGTACCAGCGGTCTACTGAGATGAAGGTCAGCGTCAGCACAGACACCGTCACCGACACCGACTGGAACAATCATCATCATGACAGCTTTTATGTCTACTGCTGCACCAAAGACGACACCGATGGTCGAATGGCAAGTGTATTGGACTGCGACGCCTGATGTCGCGGGTTCGATTCCCGCTTCAGGACACACATTTGTGTGATGAACATCGGTGTTTGTCCTGAGTCTGGGTGTTTCCTATGTATTATATGTATGTATTTACAAAAAAAAAGTATATAAGTATTGTATCAGTTATCTAGTTCCCATAGTACAAATTCTGCTTAGTTTGGGGCTAGATGACGTTGTGTGAAATGTCCAAAATATTTATTTATTTATTTAAAAGGCTTCCCCCGTAGACGTCACTCGAAGTGGTCCCAAGCCACCTTTAGAGGAGGCCACGGGGCTACGGGGCTATCCCCGTGGCCCCGTGGCCTCCTTGGTCGCTATTTGAGAAGGAACCTTTATACCCCACCAATCTCACTTCATCACACTAAATGCCAAAGAGATGAATTTTATTAAGCAAATGGACCATTTAAAATAAAAAAACATTCTATTTGGTAGAGTTCAAAGTTTTGGAGAGTTAATTTAATTTCACTTATAAAATTTATGTATTTTTTTCAAATCTTAGCCACTCAAGACAGAGCAATTTAGGCTTGGAATAAGTAAGAGTTGTAGGTTAGTACGCCATTCAACAGTAAACAAATTGTTTGTCTGTAAAGTTGGTTAACGTGACTACCAGCGTAACGGGACAATGAGCGTTACTGGACAATAACAGCGTTACCGGACAATGACGTCACGTTTGCGTGCATGCAGCCGGCGTTCATCGATTTATTAGACGTAGTCACGTCTAAAATATGAAAATGATAATTTTACTAATAGAAACTATAAGTTAAATACCTGAAAATATACAATGATCTTGCACATAGCGTCTCCGAAGAACCAAGTTTCAGTCACGTCCCAGAGCAAAGTAGGCGGGAGACACAGCAAAATAACCATAAAGTCCGCTATAGCAAGGTTCACAATGAAATAATTCGTTACATTCCTCATAGAATGATTCCTGTACACGGCTACACACACTAGCGCGTTTCCAACCAATCCGATGACGAATACCAATGTGTAGGTGCCTATAAGCACCCATTCATACGTCTGTGGGTAGATGTAGTTTTTCATCATCTGTGTGTATTCTTCTCTCGTCATATTGCAATATTCCTCTGCTCCTATGCATTCATCTTTACTCCCGTTAGTGTTTTTACTAGAGTTGTCATTGACTTGGCTTTGTAGCGCATCTGGTTTTATGTTTTTAGTTCTATGGCTTTCTAAAACAATTGTCGAATTTCCTTCGTGTTGTATTGATCGTAATTTTCTTATAGTATTTTCGGGAGAGTCATTGTCTGCAGTTGAGCTGTTGATGAGTAAAGTTGTTCCAAGGACTAGAATTCTGACTAGATTTTGATGCATTTTGATGATCTTCGGTTGCTTACTCCATTTTGTTCCTATAACAAAAAAAAACACATTTTTACCTTGCTGCTCGCAGATTCGATGGCGTGAGGGGTACCTCTAAAAAAGGGGTGCACTAAAAAAACTTTTGGTAGGTATACCAAAAGTTTTTTTAGTGCACGAAAAGAGCCTCTTTGAGGTGCACTTTGAAATCCTTTCACCACCCTGGTTCGAAAGAACTAGTGACACGATAAGAAGAAAAATACGTTTTTTTCAGAGGCTTACTTAAATTTTTGAATATTTTAAACTTCTGACAAGACGAGCTAGAGTCTCGATGATACTAGTTCACATCGAATGCTCTACATTTTTGTAATAGATGACAACATCATTGAGGCGATAACCGAAAAACCGATGACCGTAACCTTTGACCTTGAATAACTTACGACGCAGATTTTATGTGACTTTTGAGACATCTTTTAGCACACCAAAATAAAGGTGTATATAGTTTACAGCTTGTTATCTTTCATTTCGAGGTGAAACCCTAATTTGACTGGCCTATCAGAATAATAATATTCTCAGCGTTGAAGTACTAAATTGTATATATTCATTTATTTGTTCATTTAAAAGAGGAGATAATAACTCGCAAAAAAAAACTTGTTTTTGTTTTTAAAAGTTCTTTATTCAACATAATAACAATACAATAAGATGATACAAAACACTGTTCAGCTCACTTAAAACTAAAGTTGGAATCCATTCAGTAACCTACACCACAAAACCAAAATCAATCAATTTGTCAAAAAGTAGTCAGTTTGACTTGGTTCTGAAAATTTTAAGGCACAGAACGGAGACCTGGTGACTCGATAGGCTGTGGCACCTCTTAGAGTCTCTAGACAAAATAATAATTTATGTACATTTAAACTTATTAAATCTGGAATAATTTTAAGAAATTGGTACTATCTTTACATTTGCTTACGTGCACTTTGACAGTGCGCGTTTTTAACAAGCGTAAGAAGGAATGCTTACGCACATTACATTTTTATCAATGTTCCATGAATTTTAGAGGATATTTCTTATAATTATACATACTAGCGAGTAGTGAAGAAACAATACATCGCAATCGTAAGGTAGAATTTTAGCAGATGGACTAACTTATAATAAAAGAATAAGAGCTTGGGCTTCTAGCCTACCCGCTAATACTGATAGAAAGCCGTCGAACGGGGCGCAGCGGCCCGGTGCCCGTGTCGGCCGGCAGCATAGCGATAACACAGCGAACAACGCATAGCAACTGTTAACCGTTCAATGAATATTCAAAATTTTATAGGTTTTTTTTTTTATATTAATACTCGTTTATTAATACATGATGTTTTGTTTAAAAAAAATAATTTAGATTAATGGTCTAGATATTGGGCGTGAATATTACCTCTTACCAATTATAGGTACGTTACAGACTTTTAATAGGTACGTAGGTATTACCAGTTTTATTATGTTAGTAGTTTCGTTTAGTAGTTTCGTTTAGCAAAAAAAAACTAAAAAGTTTTTAAAGTATGTTTTTGAGAGAACACTTTTTATTTTGTAAATGAAATGGTTTATTGCATAAAGTATGGTGTACAGTTCTAAATTATAATATTTTGTTTCACATACTCCACCGTGTGACAGCGTGAAAAGTTTATATTATGTACATACATATATTTAATTTAACAAATTTGTATGAGAAAAACATTTATGATAATTATGTATAAAGAAAGAAGCATTATTTATTTTGCTTAAATCAAACATAACTACGTATATTATGTACATTTAGATGCACAGACTTGTATATGTATTAGGTACAATACATTGCAAAAAAGTGCACGCAAGCATTTTCAAATTAATGTAGTCATCTTACTTGCCAGAATTCTTGTCAGAAGAAGAATGTGTTTGCAAAATTAAGAGTATAATATTAATTCAAAAGCTTGGGAGTGTATACATGTCTGTGCAGCTAACTGTACAAACATTCCAGTTTTTGTTTTCATAAAATAGTATGTAAGTACCTACCTAATCATTCTACTCGCACTGTTGACAGTTTCATGCCACTTCGCCAATTAATCGTCTACCTACGCTAACGGTCGATAAGCTAACGCGATACGTTTACGTGCACGATTAACGAACGATAGCTTTGTGTTTTGCCGATAACTTGATAGCTTTATGAATGATAGGTTTTTAATCACTTTGATCCTTTCCGCTTTTTTTCGGAAGGACTTTCAATGCAGTTAGCCGCTGATGGCTGTTACTGCGTCACCGGACTCTGCTTTCCGCTTTTACCCGACTACGAAGAACGGATGTGTTCGGATAATCCAACCTTATTCTGACACCTTATTTTTTGTCAAAATCCATCGAGCTATAACCCTAGATATTTACAGGGCGCACCTAAAAGTTACACATACATCGGTCTAATCTTTCTTTTATGTTTTAGTATTTATGATGAAGATTATGGATGACATTCAGAAATATCTAATAATGTGTAATGTTAGTTTAGATTACAATAAACAAATGTACTCACATAATACTCGAAAAATATTACCCTTCTTCTTAGCTTCTAAAAAGTTGGTTTAACGTTTAAAAATAAGGAAAATATAAAACTTTTCACTCGCAGGAGTATTTACGTTTAAAATAATCGCTTGCTAAGAGATTTGTAGTTATGGATCACCCGCGGGGATGTGTTTGCTTATGTCAGCGGCAATGGATGGAGGACAAGTGTTTGAAAAACGGAAACAATCACTAATATTTTTATTTCTAGCTGGGCCTATCTATAACCTGCAAACCGTTTCTAAAAATGGTAAAGAATCGAAGATGTTAAAATAAAAAAACCTTAGTCCATTTTAAAATGTACTTAAGGTACATGTATGTACTATGTATTTGATGTAAAATAATTTTAACTTTTAAAATTAACTTAAATTAAATAAACTTCTCTCGTAAACTTGTTTACTTCACGTTCATTTTTTGTTTACTTTACTTTTAATTAATAAGACTGTGAAACGGTTAAGCTGGCATCAAATTTTCCATATCAGACCTAAGAGATTTTTTTTCAAAATAGGTTCCTAAATGCCATATAAAACTTCACATGTAGGTATATTAATTGTGTGAAATGTCAAGAATATTAAAAAAAAAAAATTTGGCCTTTAATCAAACAAAGAAACAAAGATACTCAATTAATAATAATTATTATTGTCACATGGTTACAAGAGGGTTACAGTTATTCACATACAGTGTATATGTGGTACTAGGATCTCATGCGAGTCCCATTAGGGCACTACAAATATAAGGCATATTCATTTATTATTTTTAAAACAAATCATAATATTTTTTTTTCATTAATAATTCCATAATAACGATTTTAACTGCCACTTGCACCAAAGTCGAAAAATCGAATACTTTGATAGGTATTTTTTAATATAAGTACTGCCTAAAACTTTTCTTTCAATTGCCATTGCACCAAACAGAACACACTATGTTACTCCCAAGTCTGGTGATTTCTAAATAAGTGAATGAAAGAGTGATTAATCTCGCGACCATCTAGATTTTCTATGGTTTATTCTGTGGGTTTATTGGTTCATTGACCTTAGACAAATAACCAATATTATTTTATGCAAAATAATATTTACGATATTTTCCGAGTTTTGTGGAAAATAGGCTCAGATATTTGGAAAACGAAGCTGAGATGGACAAAAAAGTGAAAACAGTCGGTGTTTTTCTCCGAGTTATATAAATTATAATAGGTAGTTCCTACTCCTACTTACAACAAGAAAAAGGAATATTATTATGGAAATTAACGTGCAATGATTCAAGAACAACAAAGTCAAAGCTGAGAAGAATATAAATGCCAATTTCAGCGGCTCTAGCGATTATATTTGTGCTTATACGTAACATGTTTGTTGGTAAAAATATATATTTTTGGCTTATCAATGTGTTTTAAATACGGTTATTATGAAGGGCTATGTAGGTAAGTGAAGAGTTGGGGTCCGTCGTTGTCTAGCTAGATCATCTAGGAATTCTAGATAATCGTATTTTAATTTCATATGGGTAGGTAAGTAGATACAGTGCTGCCAGTACTAATGCATAAAAATGTACCTACAAAAAACTGCTCAAAAAGGTACGTTATTTGACTGAAAGATACATAATTTAATTAAAATAGGAGTAAAAGGTAAATCTAACTTTTTAGTACGTACTGGCATTGCTGGTTTAGAGTAGTACTGATATAGTAGGTATGCTCAATAAGAGTGAAAGAGACAAATATGTATTCTGACAGAAATGACATGAGGGCTCATTGGGATAGGGAATTTCTAAGTGCTATGAGGTCGAGCAACGGGCTCCCAAAGTTAAGGAATTCTTTAGGCGTTAGATGAACACTTATAGTTGGTGCAATGAATTTGAATCGTAAAGATCTTCCTAGCGAGTAAAATGATTGTTTAGGATTTTTTTAAGGTTGGTGCAAGTAACCATTTATTGTAGGTAAGTAGTACTTATTATCATTTTTCTTCCAAAAAATCTTTTGACTCGTAGTTACATTTTTAAATAAAAAGGGCTTTAATCTTTTAGTAAATAATGATTCCGTTTGCGAGTTTTAGATAAATTCTGTCTTATAAATTTATATCTATTTCCGCCCTAATATGTAAACTCAAACCTACTCGACGTAGGTACTCATTATAGGTATCATTTTATTTGCGATCGTTCATGGAAACCTGGTTATCATGTTACTGCTAATTCCAACATTTGGTGACCGTCCGTTAGTAACATGAGTGTCACACATCTCCGACAGATTAGTTATTTGCTAATTTTTCATTTCGGAAATTCTGATAATTTAAGGCCCAGGATAAGCGAAGAGATTGGAAAAACAGTTTTGACCAATATACTAAAACATTTCGTGAGATTGTAGTAACAAATTCACCGCTTCACTTATTTGAAATTGATACCTAGCCAATTTATATCTTCAAAAATGTACAAATGTTAGATAGTAGCGTTGCGTGGGATTCTGGGCCTTGAACTAGCGAAAATCGATGAGATTTTTTTTTTTCGCAATACAGATTGTATAGGCAGGGTAAGAATGTTAAATATAGAAAGGAAAATAAATACTTATTATCATCATATTCATAAATGGGTAACCTTATCGTATAAAGCTGCAATTTAAATAAAATAAATTTCATAAGTCAAAACACAAAAGACTAAAAAATACATAGAATAAATACACAAAATACAAGTTACACAAAATTACAATAAAAAAAATTACAGGCGTTTCAGTCTTGTTCGGAATGGACACATAATATTTGTATCAAAAACAAAAAATACGCCTTCAATAATGATTTATATCTGCCATTAGCACGCGCCCATCTGCAATAAACATCGACAGTTGTGGGCTTGTAAAGTAAACCAATATTTCTTAATGCGAGCCGCTGTAAACACATCAGACGCTCTTTCAAAGGTAAATACAACGTTTGGATTGATTTGTTTTTCGTTTTATATGTCTGATTGCAGGGATTAGTAACCGGAAATTTTATATAAATAGAACGCTTTTTTTTCTATTAATGTTTGTTACCTCAGAACTTTACACGAATGCACCAAAGAGAATATAACCACTACGTTTAGAATGCACTAGGAAAACCGTTGTCTGAAATGAATGGCGCAGGATTGTGAAGTGTGTCACAACCTCCACCATGACAACCACGACCACTTTGTCAAGAGTGTAACGACCAAGAAGAATAACCTCAGAGTTTTGGCGGGAACGTGAAAAATGGCACATTGGCGGCATTAAATTAATTGACAAAACTTGTATAACTTTGAGTGTTTAAGTGTAAAAACGGTGGTATTTTATCCATTAAGTGCTCGTGAACGTGTATGAGTGTTGGTGAATAGTGTAATGCTGTAAAACGTGACTTTTCGTGTTGCCTCCAAAACTCCATAGAAGCCTCTAGTAAAGTCGCAACCACCGCTACTTTACAGGGGCATGACTTGACTTATCGACTCTGACTTAAATGACTAAATAATATCTCCAATTACTTGACACTGGCTATATACCTTTGATGTGAAGCCAAACCTAAAGAAATTAGGTTCTTTGAAAAAAAAAAAAAGAATAACCTCAGAACTTTGTTATTAAATAAACTGAATTGGAAATTTAGAGAAATTTTTCCAATCTCCAATCTTGGTCCTATACATATTGTATCAAAATTGGTCAAAACAGTGGTTTAATTAAACACAAAAAATGAAAGAAATGTCGTCGAAGTAAACGAAATTGCGTATTCCGCTTCCCTGTGACTATTCAGTGGTGTTTACGATCACTAGAATAATTTAATTGAAGTCGGTTCTACCTAGTATGTTTTTGCAAAACCTTGATTATATAAATTTTGGTGTCAATGTGCCTAGTACCAAGACTTGGTTATTGGAGTAAAAACTTTTTTAGTCGCGCTGAGCACTTTATTTTGTGGGTATTGAATGAGACTCAGCCGTCACGCTCAACTTTAAGTATCGCTCGTTCAGGTAAAGTCTGCTCGAGTTGCCTTAATGAAATTTTCTTCTGTCATGTGGTCTTAAGCACCGCCATTTTTTATTCTTCTTCTTCTTGTCTTCTTGTCTAGTTCTTTCGAGCCAATGTGTTATTGTTTATGTGTGTTATTTATTTATAATTTTATTTTATGTTTCCTCGGGGTGTTACTATTTAACTATTTTAGGTCCTCCTTAAGACTTACAAAGGATGGGACCCTTAATAAGTCTAACACCCATATTCTAAGTCGATTTTTTCACTTCTTCTTATCGTGTCACTAGTTCTTTCGAACCAGTGTGGTGAAAGGATTTCAAGTGCGCCTCGAAGAGGCTCCTTTCGTGCACTTGACACATGTTTTCGAACTTTTTAGGTTCTATGACATGCCGGTTTCCTCACGATGTTTTCCTTCACCGCTAAGCACGTGTTTATATGCACACATAGATTTTTTGAACAGTAAAATCCATTGGTGTACGACCGGGTTCGAACCCACGACCTTCGGATCGAAAATCGAGATACCTCCTACTCGACCAACACGGCTTTTCACTCGGATTTTTTCACTCAAGGGATTACTTACGTGAGTAGGAAAATGGCCGCCGCTTTACTAAAGGTTCGGCTGTCACCTGTCAAATTACAAATGTAAGTATTCCTCAGAAGAATGAAGTAAATAGAATCAATCCTAAATTTGACAAATTCGCTATCTTCTTTGCGCATACCACTTTTTGCAGTAGATAAAACGAGACAAAACATGCATTTGTCGTACGTCATAATATAGGGGGAATCTGTGCGTTGAGCCACAGAGATGACCCAAGTCATAAAATATCGATATCGATATTAACAGTTCGATGATCCACAATTATTCTCATCGATACCGATATTGATATATCAATCCTAACAACTTAAAGTCCGTGACTATGATAACGTTATCTACATTCACTCTGGATGAAAGGAACCTTGAACTTTGTAAAAACCACGAATTAAGATGACAATTGTTCATTAGATAAAATAATATACAACATACACAGGACAATGAGTACATTACAAAATTTATACTTAACACAAGTTTACATTTGAGCTAAATACTTTTTTCAGCTAAACCTTGTTCTGCCTGCCCCCTACCTATAGATTAGTTCCTTAACTTTAATTATAATAATTATAAATAAAGTTAATAAAATTATTATTATATTTTCTTGGTATACTTTATCAGAATATTTTTTTTAAGGCTTTTCGTACGCTGTCTAAAACAGTTAATTTTTAGTAAACTGGAGTAGGCTAGATTTTTATCGACCATCTCACACTGCACATTCTGTACATTCTATGCTAGTGTTCTTCGGTGGTACGTCTGAAAACACTGATGAACTTATTTCTGTAATATCCGAAGGTTCTGGTTTAGGTACATTGATGAAAGGGATATCCTGAAACACATTATATATTTAATTTATAGTTCATGTAATAATAATTATAATATACCTATAACACGCAATTTTAAGTTCAGTACTGACCCTTAGCTTGCGACGCTTCACGAGCATTGCATTTGGTTCAAGTTGAAGAATAGCCGGAAGAACATTTTAGCTCTTGCCGATCGTTATTGGACGCCAAAGGGACACCCTGAAATATTAATAGTGTAAACGTAATATTTGCCGTGATTATTTTGAAGCTCTCTTTTTTTGTATATTACACTATCATGGTTGAACAGTGAACACATAGATATTGTGTTTAACCAATAAATAAAATATGAATCGAACGAAATACAAAGAGTGTGAGTGTGTGTAAGTTAGATGGGTCAGCTACGGAATCCCTCAATGGCTCACTTTATTCGAAAAATCTTACTATACTCAGTCTGCATAGCCTTATCGACAAATCTTTTTACGTTTTATGACATCCCTAGTTAGTATATCATAGCCTCGATTTATTCATGATTTTAGCATGAAAAACGCCGATTCTTCATATTCCTATACTTATTGGACGTTATTCAATGTTTCTACGTAATAATTATGTGTTTAGTATGGGTTATTAATGAGTAAATACACAAATAGATACTTACCGCTGAAAATTCAGGTTCTCTTGATTTTTCATGATACTTGCGGAAGACTGGCATAATACGAGGGCACAATTCGACATTTCACATATTTTTTTCACTATTTACAATAGTTCAATACGTATTAAACAATATAAAACAACCAAAACCCCGTTGAAAAATAAACAAAAACAATTATATTTTATGAGATTAAATTCGAAAGATAGTCAATGTAGATGGAAAGCGATAGAACCATTTAACAATACACTTGGTTGGATAATTATGTCCCACATAACAATTGCGTGACTTTCTTTGAAGTTTCCTATGATTATCTCTATTATAGGTATATCCAAACTCTTTGAAGTATTCACTTGAGTGAAAAAAATCGACTTAGAATATGGGTGTAAGTCTAGAGTCTTTTCAAAAGTCCATTATAAAGTAGGCAGGTTACCTGACTTAATTAATTTGATAATGTTAGTCGTTAGCAAACAGTCATTAAAAAGAAACGAATGTCACTCATAAGCCCAATTACCACAGAGTGCCTAAATAAATTTATTGGACCTATCAAAATGTCCGCGCGATGGACCGATGACATTGTTACGGTCGTGAGATGTCGGTGGATGGATGGGCTCGAGACTGCTCGTCTTAGCGTCTTAAGGCCTGGCGCAAACGAGCTACCGAACACAGCCACTGGTTTCCAGCGACAAAGAATTTACATAAATACACCACAATTTTTTAATTACCAAAAAAACCTAAATGGGAAAGGGTACAGTTTTGGAGATATCGTGATGAGTGAGTCAGTCGTATTTCGCTCTACGCCCTCTATCTCAAAAACGGTTGAGCACATAAAAACATGTTCAAGCCATAATTTGTCGCAAATATTATGTTCTACATATTTATAATAGATGGTAAGACCATTGGAGCTATAGACACCGATATAATCGCGAAAAACCAACGTTGGTAACCTTGAATAACTTTTGTTGCACACGTGGGATTTTTGGTGACTTTTCACAGTTTATTAATAAATGAATGAAAATGAAAATGAAAATTAAAAAGTTTATTTGCACACGATACAGCATACACGCACAGTTATGAGCAAGTGAAAAATAAATAAATGTAAACACAGTATACAAATAGCGTGGTGCAAAAAGGTCTCCGACTCAGCAAATGTTGGTTGGTGGTTTATCAACCAACGCTGGTCTTCCGTCGAAGCCGGTTGTTGACGCCACGGATAGCCTATGACTACACCATGAGTATAACTTAATACAAGTAATGAAAACAGTTATATACAACAACGAAAAGTAGAATGGTATCCCCAACACTGCCCGAATTATTGCGAGCTCAAATGTCTAACTTGCCGTAGTCTCAAAGTGGACGAGCTAATGGCAGTGTTGCACCGGCCTATGTGAATCAAAGGCGTGATCTCTTACCATCAGGAGAACGTCTAGCTCGTCTCGTCACTTGTTTGCATAAGAAAAAGTCATTTACATTTAAATTTAGTACTTCTGACGTTAACCCTTTAATGCCCACTTCAAAACAAGATGAATATGTGAGGAAAATTCTGAGATATTAAACCCGGTCAAGCGTGAATCAGTCATTATCCACTGACCGGCACATTTATGCCTTGATCACACGTACCGAGTACTCGGCCGAGACAGTACTCGGTACGTATAAACATAGCGTGTAAAGCACGTGATCGTCCACTGTCTAGCTACGGAGGAGAGTAGGGTTAGGACAGGCTTGCTGCTAGACTCCTCTCCACCAAATGTGTCGGCCAGCACTTTACTGGAACGGTGTTGTTGACAGCACCGTTCCAGTAAATGGGATGGCTGGGACAGGGTTAATTGTATTTATCGGGTGGCAATGCACAATGCACCCTTCTTCCGAACGAGAACTTCCTCCTTTTTTGAAGTCGGTTGAAAACTTGTTGACATGTCCGTGTTCTGGGCTCTAAAATCCGGGGTTTTCAAGCGTCTTGTACTGGTTTCCAAATTTTAGAGATGGCAACCCTACCTACACAGAATAAGAATTGGAAGAGTTATACATTACAAAATCAGTGTCATTCCACTGTTTAAACATAAGCTCAATAAATAGAATATGAAACAGCCAGATTAACAAACATCCAAAGTAAACAGTCCTTGTAATTCAAGCAATAATGACTCATCCATTGTTTACCATCAAAAACAGAATCCTTGTATACCTTGGTTAATTGAATTCCGATGATGTGGACTAGCGCTATAGCAGTGCATCATCGGCCTTTGTGACTCTAACGTCTATTACTGTCTATATACTGTCAAAGTCCCTGAGCAATTACTTTATTCGCATGGTAGTTAGTTAGTAGTCCAGATTCTGACCGTTAATAACTGAAAAGCAAGTAAAGTAATTGCTTAGGAACTTTGAAAATTTGGTACAAATCGGCATAAGTCTTGTGTAGCGCTGTTCTGGACATGGGTAGGCGTGATCTATTATCATCTGGAGAGCTTCATCTCGCGCTCTACCACTTTTAAGTTTTTTTTTTAAAACATCTAAATAGGACTAAAATTGTTTTAATTTTGTTGCACCAAACTGTCAAAAATACTAAGCAATTACTTTACTCGCTAAGTAAAACTTAACGGCCCAAATTCATACAGTTAAGATCTTCCTAGCCAGTAAAGTAATTGCTTATTTTAAAGTACTTACTTTAAAATCATAAATAAGCACTATATTGTCAAAATATGTGTGACTATTTTATAACCTACAGAGCGCCACAAAACGAAAGACTACCCTTTACCAGCAACATTAGGTACTCTCCCTCTTCAAACACGGTTAAATACAATTTTTCATAAAACTCACTGAAATTCTATCAATATCGTTAGTGTTACACGTTTGTTTATTTCTACACAAATAAACACACAAATAATATGCATGTAAATATATTGTGCTTTACTTACATCCAAAAAGTCCCTGCATAATGCAAAATTGCAAACTCTTTGACAGGAAACAAAATTCACGAGTTCTTTTTTTAAAGGTCTTGAACCAAAATTCACTAAAAAGTTCACACACAGCTATAAAATAAACCTCTTTTTAATGATACATACAGAAACCTTTTTGGTGGAAAGAAAATCGGACTTTTCTCGTCTGCGTAGCACAGGAGTGCTTCGTTCGGGCAAAAATTTCTGACTGCCGCGGTTCTTTATGATTCTGCTAAAGCTAATGGTACGCGCAAATCTTATGTGTTTGGTGTAGGTAATGGTAAAAACCATTCTTTTCGCTTTGGTTATTAATGGAAAGCTTTAACCTATTCACGATTTAACCCAGATACGACATTGACGACACGGATGGTCGAGGCAAGTGCATTGGACTGCCACACCTGGTGTCGCGGGTTCGATTCCCGCTTCAAGACAAGCATTTGTGTGATGAACATCGGTGTTTGTCTTGAGTCTGGGTGTTTTCTATATATTTAAAAAAAAAAGTATATAAGTATTGTATCAGTTATCTGGTTCCCATAGTACAAGCTCTGCTTAGTTTGGGGCTAGATGGCGATGTGTGAAATGTCCAAAATATTTATATTATATTGTTGGCAGACTCCTTAGAGTCTTCTAAGCAACCTCTTCGATTGGAGTGGATTCGGGCTCATACATTTGAAATAAAAGAAGCGAATTGTATTGACATGGACGTCGTGTTTGCATGCATATTTTTCCTGTTCTTGATTTTATTGCTTTGGAAGATTATGAGCTATTTGTGTTTGTAAATCGTCTTTTAATCCATTTCTGGTATTTCCTAATATCAGAAGTGGGATTCGAAGATCACATACCCACAGTTTGAGTTTTCTGTACCTGTCATCTGTACCTACTTTCCTCCTGACGAGACGTGGCGTGTGCTGGGCTGCTGGGCTCAAGATGCAAATCTTCCATTGAGTAATGTGTGAGCAATACCTACCTACTTCTCAGCTTGCGTTGCGTGGTTTGGTGTTTTTGCAGTAAGTACGCTTGTTGTATTTCATTTGGGATAGAAAAATGCCTTTGTAAAACGGCTGCTATGAGTTCAGTTCCGTTTTATCGACAAATCTGTGCCGTTATTTGTTTAGACTGCTACCTATGCGTCTATGGGTAAATCATGTCCTACCCTAGCTATTCGGACTACGCTAGTTTTCGTGTGATTCGCGTTAGAGATGTTGATGTAGTTTTGTGGCATCTTTGTACGGTGAGCGAGATACTTTTGCCGTTGTTGTACGAACAATATCATAAGGTGTGCAAAAATAATGATGTACCTACGTGAATCATGTTCCTGTCCAATGACGTGATCATTTTTCAAGAGTAAAGTTATAGCCAATTTCAGTGCATACTTTGTATAAAAAAGTGTTTCGAGTGTAGCAACCATGGCACCACGTACCTTTATGCTTAGATGTAAATGTGACTTAAAAGCACATCGATATTCTTTCCGAACGATTTTAATCACTAAAGATTGATTGTTGCATTAGCAGGTACCCCTTTCTTCTAATAAAGGTTTTGGAGCAAGTTTTAGGATCGACGAGGAGAAACTGAGCTAAGACGGTTGTAAGTAGTTGTTTTACTAGTCTGTCGTTATCAAGTTCCTACTTAGAACATTGTTCATGTATTTACGAGTTGCATTTATATGAATTGCTTTCTATAAAGGCGTTTGACGCTGCTTCGGCAAAGTCGAGCATAGTTGGACGACACGACACACGACGACACTACACTTATTACGACCTGATTTGATACCCAAAATAATGTGCGTTGCTTGCGTAAGTATTTCTTTTTCTATAAGATAGAAGTGATATTTGAGGTACAGTACCTAACCCATGTATTGAGAAATTGTTCTTTACTTTGTTCAATAAAAAATAAGTACCAGGTACTCCTCTAGATTTATCTTTGAAGCAGTGATGATGAAGTTGACCTATCTACATGATTCTAGTGTGAAGACATGTTTATGGAATTGAGTGAATTTGTTATGTTTGGTTCACGTGACCAGCGGAACCCCTAAGTCTTGATAAGTCGATTTGTTGTGCTTTTTCCCATCGTCTAGCGCCCCTGAGTGCAACATGAAAACAATTGTTGTGACCACGCGCTCGGAATTGGCGCGCTCTATTTAATTTTTGTTGAACTTTTTGTTCAAGGGTTTATAATGATTCCTACCCCGTTAGAAACACATCTAGGGCTAGAAAGCTATTATAATAATACTCAACGTTCCCGTTAGATGGCAGTCATAAGCGATTATCTTTATTTCAGAATGTGGCCGTCAAATGTCAATATGCGGTCAGTGAACTGAGTGCGCTGGTTTTATTCCTGAAAATTGTAAATGAAACAATAATGGACTTTTAATGGTTTTATTTTGGAGAGATAAATTAAATGTAAGTATCTACATTTTGTAGGATGCTATCTTACATGAAATAGTCGCAGTTTGCAGCGCGGCTGCAGGTGGTTTTCTCTGCATTGTTGCACTGCCCTATCAGAGCATAGACACCTAAGTTTGAAAAGAAAGGATAGTCATCGGTTTCTATCTAGATAATATGCTGAATGGAACTCAAGGTTAAATTTTGAATCGAAGGTTGAGTTTCGAATGATGACTTTGGACGCAAAGTCAGCTTTTGAACTCTTCGTTTTGATGTCAGTTTAACGTTGAACACAAGTTATATTTAATTCATACTGCTGCTTTGGTGGCTTTGCTGTAAATTATGTATCGGTACTCGGCTGTAAGAAGTCAGAATATGCCGAACGGTTAAGACAACACGCATACTCTTACTCATATACCTACCCTTACTCTACCTCATAAACTCTTACATGCACTACATAATCGACATACTTATTACGCCTCATCAGGTTGTGTGATTGTAACTAATGTTCTAAAAATGTGGCGATGTTTATTTGTGTGCATTTCTTGGAGTGTTCTGTTGCAGCTTACAGGTACACAACTATGAGAATAATCCATAGAATGTTACACGCAATCTATGTGATGAATGATCGCTTTGCAGTGAATTCAACAAATGCTTAAGTGCATTGATAGCGAAATTAAATAAAATTACATTATACCAAAGAAGCAAGAGTACCTATATGATGCTTGTATGGAACAAAACGGTATCATGAGCAAGTTGGTCACTCTGTGCGTGTCTACATTTGGTTTGTGTTTTAATTTCAGTACTTAACAACTATTCTTCAATGTTTGCACTAGTAGTTATATTGCCCAGCGAGAGTTTAATAAGATGAACAGTTGAACCAACATCAACTACTTGAACCAACCGTTTGATTAGTGAGTAACCGGTTTAGGTTGCTGGTTTTAAGTCTTTTTTGCATGAGATATATCTATTTGTCTTGCTAAACTATAGTAGAATGCATGAATGAGAATTCATTATCACATCAAGAAACATACAAGATATGGAGTATGTACAATGGGCTGCCTTATCACTAAGCAGCGATCCTCGCCAGGCAACCTTTGGGATGTGTGAGACTATGTATCTTAGCAATGGTGAATATTATTTGCGAAATAGTTAATGACATTCCTTTGACGTTTTCGAGATGTGGTGCTGGAGGCAAATGCTGCAAATACCGTGGACGGCGAAGTGCACAAATGTGTTAATCCTCAAGCAATTCAACATTAAGGATTGTCTCTCTACGATTTGCCACTGCCGTATCTTAGCCTACTTCGGCCACATTGCGAGACGAGGTGCAGAAAACCTGGAAAAACTGGTCATCGTCGTACAAGTAGAGGGGAAAAGATCGCGTGGCAGATCTTTGATCAGATGGTCTGACCAGGTTAAAGATTCATTCTACAATGTTGTGCAGGCAGCCAAATACCGGAACCGTTGGAGGCAGGCCGTCCGCACATACAAAATGGGTGATCACGATCTCCAGTTATCAAGTACCGACTACAGAGAGTACCGTCAAACGGTTTCGTGATCATTATTCAAAATAAAAGGAGATATTTGACATATAATGCTCGCATTATAATGAGCGTTTTGGTGTTTTAATTTTGTGCTGAAGTTGATTCAAGTTTTGGCTATCAGGTCACCACACCAGATCGTTATGACGTTCGACGTGGACTGAATTGAAAAACGACAGAGATACCTACAAATGTGAAACAGGTAGTAACAAAGTTATGGTAAATGGTGAGCCCTTACTATGACACAGGGCTGTCTAAGCTCTGTCTGTGTGCTACCTAAGTTCTGTCTGAGCAATTCAGAGTTTCTAAATAAGCACTACTACGATCTACGTGAGTACTATTTGAGTATGAGTATGTCTACAAGAAGAATATTGTGGTGATGTATGAGAGTACTATCTGAGTATGAGTATGTCTACAAGAAGAATATTGAGATGATGCATGAGTGGTATTGAGTTGTTGTAGTGCTGTTGAGCGTTGTATACTGTTGTTGAGCGCTGTCTGAGGACTGCTGGAATATTTTATAGATGCCATTGTACGTTGTCTGAGGACTGCTGGAATATTGTCTGGATGTCGTTGTACGTTGTCAGAGAAGAAACGTTTTGCTGTTTGAGCACTTCTTGATCGCCTCACTCCATGTATCGCTTCCTAATTACTGAACCTTCTGGCAGCTTCTACTCCGCAATCTCCTGCCATTCGTTGACATTGAAGAAGAAACAACGGATGATGAAAAGGAAGTCCTTCATAGACCAAATTTGGCCGGCGTAACATTTGCGGTACCAACTTTAAAGCCAGAACAATGCGCACTTGAAATGCTTTCACCACACTGGTTCGAAAGAACGAGTGACAAGATAATAAGAAGAAGAAGACTTAGACGCCGTGACTTAGAGTAAGCCGCTTCTGAAGTAGAAGTCAGGATCAAGACCGAGGCTCTACTTTTACTCGACTTTGAATTGTGAAGACATCACTTCTGCTGTTGGATACTGTTTGTGCGTTCTTTGCTCTGCGTGCACTCTACGTGGTTGGCACGAGGCCAGTGACATCAAGACATATTTTGGGAGTGTTCCTGTGTTGTTTGAAAAGCCTTTTAGCGAAAGGTCATTGGGTGCGCTCAATGTTTTAAAAGCCTAAGCTAGCGAGGGTCATCAGGTGCGCTTGATGTTTGGAAGCTTCTCGGTAATGGCCTAGACCGAGAAGTCGTTGAGCAGGTGTTTTAAAAAGTTGGCTGGGCATGCTCGAGATCGGGATGTCAGCCACTTACTGAGGCTACACCGGTCAAAGTGCTCAGCGTTGAACTTTTGAATACTTCTGTGTCATTCTTGTGTACTTGTTTGTATCGTCAGGTGTATGAGATTATTTTAATGTTTCGTGCACTTTGGCAATTGATTATGTTTACGTAACTGTGAATTTCATTGCAGATTGGCATTGATGTACTTCAAGATCATCCAGGTCTTCCGCTAGCGTCGAGGTCAAGAGCAACTTGACAGTTTCTGCCAAGAGTCCAGGCAACAAACAGGGCTATGTTTTCATTATTTGAATCTAAGGAAACTTTGATTTGTCATTTGTATCGGTTATACATAGATCAAAGTTTATTTATATTCGCTTTATTGCTGTTCCACATTGTTCTACATAAGACAAGTAAACAGTAAATTGAATCCAGGGTTCGATTCCCGGACAGAGCCACAGAGACAGTGAGCTCTACTCTCAAGTCTGCTGATTATTACAGAGCGGTCAATGTTTGGTGTAGATCTACACCTCTCTTTTGTAACACCGCTCTCTCATTACAGACACAGCTGAGATACCTGTCGGGACGCCAGGGTGCCAGGAGAGGCCGTGTTGGCAGACTCCTTAGAGTCTTCTAAGCAACCTCTTCGATTGGAGTGGATTCGGGCTCATACATTTGAAATAAAAGAAGCGAATTGTATTGACATGGACGTCGTGTTTGCATGCATATTTTTCCTGTTCTTGATTTTATTGCTTTGGAAGATTATGAGCTATTTGTGTTTGTAAATCGTCTTTTAATCCATTTCTGGTATTTCCTAATAATATTATATTTATATTTATAATTACAGAATTGTAATAGGGCCCATTGTATAAATTCTTTAGGTACATAGGCTAGCTCTAGCCAGCTTGCAAAAGCTCGGCACGGGCGCCGCACTCGCGCCGCTGTCAGTCAGTCATTTTGTAGAAATCCAAAATTCTGACTGCTCAGATACCTACATGTTGTACCCCGTCTGCATTACCCTTTTATTTTATTTTTTGGTAATTACAAATTGGTCGTGTATAAAAGGCGTAATCCTGACTGACTGCATGAATGACTGGCTGACTGAAAATACAGCCTACAGAGTAAATCACTGAACGTAAAGACAATTTTCAAGGTATGCGTTCTGAGAAAAGAGTTTTGATAATTTGCAACCTATTTCATAATTATCGCCTCTTGTATTACAACCGCAAGCAGAAAGCTATATGAAATTCTCTAGGCGTTTTAAACAACGTTTAGTGGAGTTACTATTCGGATAGGTGGTATGTGTACAGTCAGCTGCACAGACATGTACACACTCCCAAGCTTTGTCATTTATATTATACCCTTAATTTTGCAAACTGTATGATAAGTGATAAATGATTTATTGGCACCTTATTACATTTAGGATAATATACAAAAGCAATTTAGTTTTTAAAGATAGCTTAAGGGGAATCCTCAAATCCGAATTCCATACAAAATGTTTCGGACAAATACTCAAAAAGTACGCCGTATTATAGTAATTTCTTCACACTATTCGTTTAGTCCATGTTTTTTGATTTCGTCAACAAAAAAATGAAAGGTTTCATACTTTAATTTAAATTTTATACGTGTTTTAAAATTAACCCTACTAACTTAATATATATAATACGGCGTACTTTTTGAGTATTTGTCCGAATCATTTTGTATGGGATTCGGATTTGAGGATTGGCCTTAAAGGTGAACAAGGTTCAGTTTTAATGTAACTACTGATACCTAAACTAGGATAATGGTTAACCTGTATGATAGACATCAGCGCCCACCCTTATACATACATGGTAAGATAGTGACAATTGATAATTGACAATTAGAAAATTTAATTTAGTTAAATTTAAAATAAAAAAATATATACACGGTCAATTTTTAATCACCATAAAAAAATATACATAGTCAGTTGCCATTACTAAACACAGATATGGCAAAAAAACTTAAAAAAATTAAGTCAAATTTTTGACAAATTAAATTCGATTAAAATTGGATAACTGTTACCGTTAGTCGTTTTCCTATGGATTTGCGTCAGGCGGCACCCTTTATTGATAATAATTTAAGTTTTATTCATCGTTTGGCAAACCCGGGCCCCTAGCTCGAACCAGCTCGCAAAAGCTCAGCTCGGGCGCCGCACTCGCGCCGTTGCCACTCTGTCATTTTGTAGAAATTCAAAATTCTGACTGCACAGATACAACGTAGTACCCCGTCTGCATTGCCCATTTAATTTTTTGTGGTAATTAAAAATTTATGGTGTATATTTAATGTTAAATGTAAGAATTATTAACAATGAAAAAGCCTAGTAATTCTAACTTATAGTATTTCTCAAGTACTGTTACTTCTCTTTTTCTAAATTCTGATCATTCTTGCACATTGGGTAAAGGTAAAGTACCCTGTTCATGAATGAGAATAAAATTATTATATTTATGTTATTCTTGATGCACTATAATATTTATTGTCGCATATAATTATGCTTCAATAGGTTCATAAATCCACTTTGAACTCCAATATCACTTAGCACGTACAAATAATCAATTTCAAGTAAACCCCCGAACTCTTTTCCTTGAGGAAAATATAAGATAATTAACGTATTTTATTGTATTTTTTATAGTTAGAGTGCGGGAAACCTATGAATACAAATTGGGTTCAGGTGTAAATTGAAAAAGTCTACCCACTGCCTAACCTTTAATAAGTAGAATAGAGAAGAATGGACGACGTGGTGGCATAGTGGATGAGGCCCTTACCTTGCGATCTGATGGTCGCGGGTTCGAATCCCGGTGGCAGTCATGTGTGATGTATGCATAGTTCAATAGTTCAATAGTTCAATAGTTCAATAGTTCAATAGTATTTATTGGTAAAAATAATTATTACAGGTCAAAAAACTTAAGAACTTAGCTGTATAATGTACCTACTTATACACGTCTTATAATAATAAAATTAGTTACATAAGTAAATTCAAAGAAACACAAAATAATAATTCATAAAAATAAGTCAATTCACAATAAATTAATTAATTACAATAAATTATCAATAGATTTAGAATTAATAAATTCCTCGAAAGAATAGAATGTCTGCTCAACAAGCCAGCGTCCCATGCATCCCACGTTCTCGCAACGGTGAAGGAAAAGATCGTGAGGAAACCGGCATGGCGTAGAACTTAGAGTTGGAAAACATGTGTCGAGGCCTCTTCGAGGCGCACTTGAAATCTTTTCACCACACTGACTCGAAGGAACTAGTGACACGATAAGAAGAAGAAGAAGTAGTATAGAATCAAAATCGGTTCTGTAGTCCTATTGAAATCGGTTGTAGTAAGTTTTTGTAAGTACAAAAAACTTTTTTAATATCCATCTTGTATAGGTGACTTATGTCCGTTTGCACCGAACTTAAGCAATTACTTTACTTGCAAGGAAGATCCAGAAAGCGGTCAAGATTCATTATGATCTTTCGAGCAAGTAAAGTAATTGCTTAGGAATTTTTGCAAATTAATGCAATGCTAGTGGGCTTATGCTTTTTAAGACGTATGTAGTGCTAGTAATAAAAACCCTATTTTAAGGTAGTTAGTATTAATGTAGGCCCTGCATTACCATAATAAGGTACTTACATTAATCTATTTTAATTCAATTTGATTCAATTTTATTTAGTTTAATTTAATGTAATTTAATATTGTAATGTTATTTATTACATGGATATTTAGTAATCCTAAATATATTTTTTATTAGTTTTATATATTTATTACATATAAAAAAAAATATTTATACTACATAATGTAGGCTACATTGTAGGGTAATGCTATCGATAAGTTATCTGAAAGATCAGGTAGAGACAGTCTTCTTTGTAAATCAAAATACCGTTTATCCTACTGGAGTACCAGAAAGGGGAACTCCAGTAGGATAAACGGGAAATACCTAAATTTCTCACTCAAATTTTGGGCAATAAGTATGTCAAACAAAACAATATGGCGGCTGTTAACCAAAAAAAATGTTAAAAAGAGTCAAAACACTATCAAAACTTGATGGATTTCGGTAGACGAAATTAAATCTCAATTTAAACATGAGATATCTTACTTAGATCTCATGGGAAGGTCAATCATGGAATAAAGTTAAAGTGTCAAAAATCTAAATTCTAGTAATACAGCTATGTATTTGGGCAGTTGGTTTTCAGTTTTTTTATGAACTTTGTTTTTTATAACCTTGTTGCACTAAGAAATAAAAAAATCTGACTACTTGTATTTACAAACGAAAATAACAACACTTTTTTTTCGTGGTCAATTACTGGGTCTGTTACCCTAGTATCATATAAAAGCATCCTACCACAGAGTAAATATATAAGTAATCAAATTGTTATCAGTTGGTCGCGCTGACTAGTAGACGCATCTCTAGATATTGTCCAAATAAGTGGGCAAACGTAGTTTTTTTTAAATTTTTTTTTTACTTAATACCTACACATAAGTTAATTTAAGTAAAGCAGGAAATAACGGAATAAAATAAAACTGAATTAGAAATTAATTTCACATAAACTTGTTGTCTAAAAAGTTTTAAATACATACTGGAAACAGATTCCTACTTAAAAATTCAAATTGTTTTTACCTTCTACAAAATTGTTGTCTGCTATGCAAATGACCATTGACCATTGTGAAAATTTGTTTATTTTAGCAAAATGGTGAACAAAGTGTACAAAGTTAGTTCGGAAGAGAAGATTGGCAGCAAACTTCATCAAATATTGATGTCTATTATTGGTAAGAGCACAGAGAAAAAGGATTCCATCTACCGTTGAAGTGCAGTCAGCTACAGACATGTCCAGACAGCGTCATTGATAAGTATTCCCCTTGTACAAGACACCCAGCTTCGAATCTCTTTAAAAAATAATATAAATTTAATGATTAAGCTTACATGGTTATAAAATATAATTTATTTGGAAGACTAAAACCTATGCTAAAACTCTTTCGTACGCCCCGCGGCTGCGTTTTGAAGGGATTTGAAGCTAGCTGTCTTTTGCAAGGGGATACCTACTTATCTATGACGCTGTCCGTACCTATACACTTCCAAGCTTTCACATTACATCCGTAATGGATAAGACTGTAAAATTACTTGTACCTATTTACATAAGATCTTTATTGTACCAACTACAGTTTAAGCAATAAATATTTTCTGATTCTGATTTATATTAGGTCTCTTAATTTTCCAAAGAAAAGTGCACGCAAGCATTTTCAAATGAAATAAGAAAGTGCGCAGGTCCACAGGCAAGTTCTTAAAGAAAACGCCTGCAAACGCACAGGGCACTATTTACACGAAACGCTTCGAGCCATTTTGACCCACTCCGTAACCCTAGTTCTAATCGATTATACTAACCAATCCTCAAATCAAAAAGTGTTTTTAAGTTAGTAGGGTTAATTTTAAAACATGTATAAAATCTAAATTAAATTATGAAACCTTTCACTTTTATTGTTAACGAAATCAAAAAACATGGATGAAACGAATTCGGATTTGAGGATTCCCCTTAAAACGGCTTCGATTTGCTAGGCTTATTTCATATACTTACCTACTTATTTAATTTTGTTATTATAACTTCACTGTAAGAGCTAATTCGCTCAAGAGATTTATAAACGCGCTTTATAAATCCATTCAAACAGACCCAATGCATTTGCGCGTTTTAAATGCGGTGACGTGTGAACAGCTACTTGCAAAAAATTGTTCTGTTTGAACGGATTTTAACGCGCGTTACAAATACAAAATCTCAGGTACAAATTGGCTCATAGGAGTTAGGATTCATTCGCTAGAGCGATTTTTTAACGCGCGTCAAAAATCCGTTCTAACAAAACCAAAAATGCTATTTGTTAAGAGGATATGTGAAACTGTCAGAAATGACAGCTGCCGAATTGTAAGACAGTGATAGCGCAAATAGACACCTTACCCCGAGGGAAGAGTTTAGATATAGATTTTTGTCGCTCAAAAGTAAGGGATGTAAGCGACAAATGATAAAACATCGTATTGCTTGAAAAGTATTGAATTTATAAAAAAATCCTTTTACATTTATCTAAGTTCTGTGATTTCTCACTCAATAGTATAAAAATAAACTGTAAATATTTTCTGAATTCGGAGGATGGATGTAAATCAGATTTTAAGAGGGCCTATTTCAAAAAATAAATCTATCGAGAAAAGTTTTACCAATCGTGTTTCTGTCTTACATTTATTTAGATTATATCCTCAAGTAATCAATGTATTAACATCAAGTTTGTAAACTGTGCCGTTACCGAGTAAGAATGAAACGCAGCGGCTCCAAATTTTCACAAGGCCTCTTAAGAAAATGAGCCCTCAATAAAAATTGGTTAGTTCGCAACGCTTACGAAATTATGGGTGTCTACAGTTTGCATGCCAGTCCTGGCCTACGGGACTTCAATGGGCTGGATATCTCCTCACAAGCAGCTCCTCATGGGACCTTCCAGCCCGTCTGACGAGCCTCTGACTGAAGAGGAGGTCTCTTGGATGGCATCAATTATGTTCATCTTCGCACCGATAGCTGTGTTTGTGTACGGAGTTGCCGCGGACAAGTTTGGGAGGAAAAAGGCGCTGCTGTGCGCTTCTGTGCCTATTGCAGTAAGTTTTCAGCTGCTAAATTCGTCTCTTCATCATCTTATCGCAGTCCATTGCTTCACATAAGCCGCTTCGGAGCAGAGATCCTACGAAAATAAAAGTAATTGCTTGCAAAAAATCGTAATAATATCTATAATATAATAAGATATAGATAGCTTTAAAAATCTTTAATAACATTCCCAAGACTTTAAGAGAACTAGAATTAAGACAATAAAAAAAAACTAATGCCTGCTTGCACCAAACTGTCAAAGACCCTAAGCAATGACTTAACTCGCTTGACAATTCTTAACGGTCAGAATCTGTACTGTTAAGAACTACCAAGCGAGTAAAGTAATTTCTTAGGGACTTTGACAGTTTGGTACAAGTAGCCATAAGAGTATGGTTACATGAGAAACGTTTTTAAGATTAGGAATTTTTCAATCACAACATACAAATGCAATGAACACAGACACATACATACTTCTATAAAATGACTGCGGCTAGTAATAAGAAGGCTCTATAGTTTATTTTCTCTCTTTTTACACTATTAAAGTTGTTAATGAACACCACCTACCTAGAATAATTAAAAACTTATCTGCTCTACCGGCCGAAGTAGGGATGTCTCGGGTCTATATCACAAGTATATCTATAAGTACTTAGCTTAGACCGAGAAGTCTTTAAATAGACCTGTACAAAGATCTTAGTTCCTAATTAAATTAGAAAGGTTCTGCATTTTTATCACTAGTTGTAAACGACCTTTTTTTAAAAATAAACTTTATCTTATCTAATCAAAGTATGCAATTGACAAAACTTGTTATATTAGGTACGTTTAAAACTTAAATAATATGTCCATTTTTATCAACACAATCATCTTCCTAAAATAAGCATGCATAATAATTAAATTCCAATTGCAATTCATTTATTTGCAGAAACAAGTGTTTTAATGTTGTTCTAATAATTTAATTTATTGCCAGTTATGTATGCCAGTTCCTGGTCTTCTTCTTCCTATTGTGTCACTAGTTCTTTCGAACCAGTGTGGTGAAAGGATTTCAAGTGCGCCTCGAAGAGGCTCCTTTCGTGCACTCGACACATGTTTTCGAACTTTTGGTTCTACGACATGCCGGTTTCCTCACGATGTATATCTTCACCGTTGCGAGAATGTGGGATGCATACATAGATTATTTGACCGAAAAACCCATTTACGCATGACTGCCACCGGGATTCGAACCTACGACTATCAGATCGCAAGGTAAGAGCCTCATCCACTCGGCCACCACGTCCTCCTGAGTTCCTGGTGAAACATGCATTAAAATTTGTACTGTTAACATATTAAACATCTTACCTACCGTATTATCTTTATCTTTTAACCCCTCACGTCCCACAGCTGGGCTGGGCGGTAAAGCTGTTATCCGCCCACCCTATAGCGCTGATCGGAGGGCGGGCGCTCATCGGCTTCGGATCCGGAGGCGCGTTCGTTATCTGCCCCATCTACGTGAAAGAGATCAGCGAAGACAGCATCCGCGGGATGACCGGAACCTTTATTATATTTTCACAGGTACCTTGGTTTTTACCTTACTGCGAATCCATCATCACCAATAGCAGTCCACTGCTGGACGTAGGTCTCTCCCAGTGAGCCCAATCTTCGGCTCTTTTCATCCACCTTCTGCCAGCAATGGCGCGCAGATCATCGCTCCAATTCGCAAAATTCTCCACAGACGGTGGGCAACCTTCTCATCTTCATCTTAGGAGACGTACTCCGTTTCTACACCACCCTGTGGATTCTTCTGGCCATTCCGCTGCTACACTTCTGTCTGCTGCTACGCCTGCCCGAGACTCCCTCCTATCTCATCAAGCAGGGAAGGAACGAGGTAGGTGGACCAGATTGAAGGACACAGTAAAAAGTTATAGAAATCTTGTTGGCATACATATAGGTATGCGGTCATTTTGAAAATAGGTATTTCATTTTATTTATACATGTATAGGTAAAAAAATATTTGTATTGGATATTTCAACTACTGACACATAAGAATTTCAATTTTGAACTCATAAATCACGAAATACGAGATCTGCTTTTATCACTTTTATGTTAGGTGGGCCTTATATACCACGGTTACCTTAGACTCAACTGCCAATTCGTCCTATACACGGTCAATTTTTAATCACCAGAAAAATAAAATACACATGGTCAGTTGCCGTCACTGAACACAAATATGGCAAAAAGACTTGAAAAAATTAAGTCGAATTTTTGTCAATTTTTTAAAAATTAAAAATGGATAACTGTTACCGTTAATCGTTTTCTTATAGATTTGCATCAGGCGGTACCCATTATTGACAATAATTTAAGTTTTATTCATCGTTTGGCAAACCCGGGTACCTAGCTCGAGCCAGCTCACAAAAGCTCGGCTCGGGCGCCGCACTCGCGCCGCTGTTACTCAGTCATTTTGTAGATATTCAAAATTCTTATTGCATTTGCCTCGTCTGCATTGTCCATTTAATTGTTTTTGGTAATTAAAAATTGGTGGTATCTTTAGATTATCTCTTTAATCGGTCATCGAGCTGATCTGAGTTTCAATGCCATAGGAAGCAGCCAGGGTCCTAGGCTGGCTGAGGTCTCTGCCGGCGGATCACAAGCTTGTCATTGAGGAGGTGGATATCCTCGTCACTGAGCAGAACACGTGCCAGACCAAGTTCTCACCGAAACTACTGTGTAAGTTCAATTATGGAGAGATATAAATCATTCATTCATTCATTCAACGAGAACGATTCAACAAAAAATAAATGAAAACTGTTTAGATTCTCATCATTATCTTATGCTTTGATCACACGTACCTACCGAGTACTGGGCTGATACCGTGTTCTCGGCCGAGTACTCGGTACCTACGTATAAACATAGCACCGATTGCTCGGCTGAGACAGTAAAATGTTACTCGGCCGAGACAGTGAAAGCTAACATCACTCGCTCAGCTGAGCACTCGGCGTTATGTTTATACATACCGAGGACTCGGCTGAGAGCACTGTCTCGGCCGAGTATTAGGTACGTGTGATCTAGGCATAAGCTTTCACTGTCTCGGCCGAGTAACAATTTACTGTCTCGGCCAAGTTTTTATTATTGAAGTTTTATGCCTACATCACACGTACCGAGTACTCGGCCCACTGTCTCTCTAGCTAGTACGTGTGATCTAGGTATAACGATAAATTTGAGTTAAGTATCAAAATCCAATTATTGATCTTTGTGTAGCTTATAAAAAACATTATGGCGGCTGGCCACCGTATTGACCTAATTTGCGCCTTGCCCGTCAAATACGTAGGTACAGTCAGCTACACAGACATTTAGGTATAGGTACATACACTCCCATGCTTTCACATTGCAAAGACATTCTTCTTCTGACAAAAATTCGGACAAGTAGGTAAGATAACTACATTTTTAATTTGAAAATGCTTGCGTGCACTTTTCTTTGTAAAATGAAGAGTAATTTAGATTTGAAAGCTTGGGAGTGTATACATTTCTATGCAGCTGACTGTACCTTACAATGTATATACCTACGTACATATTTGCAACATTGTATAAAACAAAAGTCACATTTCTGCATCAACAGTCTAAACATTTAACCTCTCAACAGTTGACCGCGCCATTCGCCATTCCAAACAACCAAATTACAATCGGGAGCAATTGAAAATGATCACTAATGTCAAGTGGCAAGGTCGACAATCGCAGCTAGAGAGGCCGGCACGAGCAATTGGAATAATAAATCTGTTTGTCCGTTAGTTATACGTGTTTTTGTATACATATTTTTGGATTTATTTATAACTTTTAGTTAATGTAGGTATTTATTTTAAATAAAATAATCGCTCGCTCTAATAAACAATCATTTGGTCTTAGATATTAATGCCTACTTGCATGGCCGTATACAGGGGGAGGGGGGGTTTGGGGGTTCAAACCAAAGAATAAATTAGTGTTTATTTTTATAATTTTTTTCATAAAAAAAGCACTGGTTGCTGGTTCGATTCCCGGTTTAAGTAAGCTAGTCGAGATATCATAGAATACAGTTTTATGTCTTTTTTTTTAAATAAAGAAACGTTTCCTGTAAGTAAAATTATTGATTGATTCAGGCGTTACTTTGCGGAAATCCATGAATATCAACAAATTATATAAATATATTTAGTAATAAATCCGCTTAATTTCTAAACAAAGGTTTTAATTAACTTAACTTTAGTTCAACTAAACCAAAGAGTCAAAGAACAGAAAACCAAAGTTTAAAGATACGACACGTGTTTCGCCTCTACACGAGGTATCATCAGGTGTGGACTCTTGTTTCAAAGTTCGGCGAGTCCACACCTCCTGATGATTTTTCATTAAAACCTTTGTTTAGAAATTAAGCGGATTTATTACTAAATATATTTATATAATTTGTTGATAGTAAAATTACCTATAGTTTTTTCCACCCTGTATAATTTGATATTTTTTATCTTTACCAATCTGCTTTATCCATTTTGTCCAGTCGCTGACAAGACATCAGAAAAACTTTTAGGGTGGCTCTGATAGTGCATCATAAAGCGCTTAGCGCGCAAATTATTTATCGCTCCATCTGGCCAAAGGATATTTTATCTTTGATATTTTCTAATTTTTTTATCTCTACCAATCCTTTTTTTCCACAGTCGCCGACAAGACAACAGTAAAAGCCTTCTGGGTGGCTCTGATAGTGAATCTCACACGTGAGTTCTGCGGCTGTATTGCTGTGTTGGTGTACGCGAGTCATATCTTCGCTGAAGCGGGCGACAGTATCGCAATCTCGCCGAACAAGCAGTCGATTTTGCTCGCTACTGTGCAGATCATAGGGTCCTTTGTTGCTTGTCAGCTTGTGGATCGGACTGGGAGAAAGGTAACAGATTACGGCGACACGATTGGTTGAGTTGCTAGTGTGTTGGGCTGTCTCGCCGGTGTGAAGCGGGTTCGATTCCTGCTTGCTACAAGCACTTTTGTGATGAACATCGGTGTATTTGCTGACGTTTGATCTCACAAGTTCGACTCAATAGTTCGATCGTCGAACTAGGTAGTGAGATTTATTTTTCTCATTTTTTCGATCGTAGCATTTATTTTAACGGAGAAACAAATAAATAAAATTTAAGAACGCTTTTGGCGTCAATAGGTAGGAGGTAGGTAGGTAGGTAGGGCAGGATACCCGGTTGTGGCCACTTTAAGGAAAATCGGATGTTTGAAAATTCGTACCCCTTACAATTTTAGATATTATATCTTAGTGAAAATTCCTTTGTTTAGGGAATTTATCTACCTTTTGGATTTATTAAATGAATTTAGTGAAATACAATTACTTTTTTTGGAATTAATTTTGGAAAAAAATAAGTGCTAAATAGCCGGTTGTGGCCACTTATACCCTAGTTGTGGCCATAGTAATGACCCAGTTGTGGCCAATAAAGTAAATAGAAAAAAAATGAATTAATCAACCTAAAAACAAATTTTATAAAAAATCTTATAAGCACGTTTAATTTATATTGGAAGCCAGCTCATGACTCGTGACTCTCCTTCACCCACGTGACTAAAACATCTTTTTATTTTTCTGACAAGGACGGCTGATTCAGAAATTTTATTTCGTAGCGTGAAACGTGGTACTTTACGGGTTCATCGACTGTAGCGACTTTGATACCGTCGCGTATAGCTTGATGGTGAATATGTGAATAATTTCCTCATAAGTGTATCTTTTTCTTTTATTTCAAGGTTCCATTATATTTTTAAAGCAATAAAGCAACATTTAAAATCACAACAGTTAGTAATTAGAAATCTCAAACTAAGAAAAAGCAAGGTGGCCAAATCCGGTGTTATAGAATAATAACCGAATGTCTTTGTGTCCCACCTGTTACTTGTCAAAATAAGCTATAAATATAGCCTTTTGTAAGCACATATATAAAACCAAACGGTTTTCTATAACTTATTTAGAGACCCTCAAAGTCGTAAATGGCCACAACCGGGGTGATGGCTACAACTGGGTATCCTGCCCTACTACTCGGGCGAATAAAATGCCACCTGGCTGACACTCTCGCTTGCAAGTTGCTGCGTCCCCCGCTGCCCCGCGCGGCGCCCTCCGTGTTTCTTCTTATCATTACCAAGTATTACAGGACCTCTTCTCTGTCACTTATCATTACCAAGTACCTACCTACATACTACAGGACCTCTTCTCTGTCACTTATCATTACTAAGTATTACAGGACCTCTTCTCTATCAAGATTATTCAATTCCACTCTGTAGGTAGCACAGATCTCGGATACTTTCGTTCTAACTTTATGGTAGGTAGGCACTTTGAACAAACGTTATTCGAGCCAGGTGTCATGTTAATTCGCCCGAGTAGTATGTTACTTTGTAAACCTATGCCAAATGCCTTGTTTCGTGTTGCAGCCGTTGCTGGCCGTGACGAGCGCGGTGTCCGGGTTCGCTATGTGTCTGCTCGGCGTGTGGTTCTACCTGCAAAGCGTGGCCGTGCCCATGCCTGGTTGGGTTCCCATCACCGCGCTGTGCGTCTGCATTTTCGCGGACGCGTCCGGGCTGCAGCCACTTCCGTTTGTGATTATGACGGAGATGTTTAACTTCCAGGTAAAGATTCAGTCACTAATCCATCATCACTCAGTCACTTATTCATCATCATTCAGTCACTAATTCATCATCATCATTCAGTCACTAATGCATCATCACCCAGTCACTAATTCATGATCATTCAGTCGCAACATTCATGCAAAAGAAATGTATAAGGGCTATTTATAATTTAGATAAAACTGATTCACTTAGAACTATTTTTAAAAATGAGAGTATTTTAACTATAACTGATTTGTATATACTAGAAATATGTCTATTTGTTAAAAATAACACAAATTATTTTTTTGAAAATAAATCTTTTCGCGCAGATAGTTTGAGAGATAAACATAAATATAATATATGTATACCACAGGTAAATAATACTACGTTCTATAAAAGCACTTACATAAACGCCATAAAAATATATAATCATTTGCCTTTAGAAATCAAACAGTTAAATGGTAACTTATTTAAGAATAAACTAAAAAGATGGCTGAAAGATTGTGTTCACTATAGTCTGAACGAATACTATGATACCTAATTTATGTCAACCATAATTCCTAAAATTATCTTATAGGTAGATACTTGAATTGTACAGTTATGTTACCTATCAACTTAGTAAAATAGTAGGTAAAAAAATAATAATAATAATAATTTTAGTTTCTTTGTTTATTTTGGTATGTAAAAAAAAAAACTATTAAATATGTTTTGGTGTAGATACCTACTTAGATAATAGGTAATTTGCCAATGTAAAAATATTGTACGTCCGAAACGGACAAAACTGTTTGCTCCTAACGTTTAAAAATATGACCATCTTTTGTACCAGTTTTCACAATAAAATGTTCTTATTCTTATTCTTATTCAACTATTCCATCATCACTCAGTCACTAAGTCATCATCATTCAGTCGCTCGCTATTATTCCATCATCACTCAGTCGCTAATTCATCATTATCATTCAGTCACTCATTCATAATCAATCAGTCACTATAATCATCACTCAGTCACTACCTACTCACTATCACCATCAATCAGTCACTTTAATCATCACTCAGTCACTATCATCATCACTCAGTCACTACTCACTTGATAGTGATACTTTGATGATGATTCATCAAAGTCACTATAATCATCACTCAGTCCCTACCTAATCACTATCATCATCAATCAGTCACTATCACCATTTAATCCAATCAGTTAGTTACTTATCCACCATTTAATACAAATCATTATAATTTTCCAGCTTCGCGGTACTGTAGCTACTCTCATAATGGCGACATCACTCGGCACAGACTTCGCCCTTCTCAAACTATTCTCGCCCCTCACTCGATGGCTCGGCTACCACTACACCTTTTGGATATTCAGTGTTATCTGCTTAGCAAACGTGTTCTACTTGGTCTACTGTGTGCCAGAGACCAAGATGAGGAGTTTAGAAGACATCTACTCAGATTTGGAAGGAAAGAAGAAGAGAAAACTGAAGTTAGATGAAAATAATCATGTATGAAGAGGGCACGAATTATTCCCACTAGTTCCATGGAACAACTTTTATGGAACTACAGGTCGGTCAACGAAAGCTGGCGCTGTCACAGTACTCACACTAATACACACAATTTATAAACAGTAGCAAAACAAAATAATAATTGTCTCCTCAAACTATTCTCGCCCCTCACTCGATGGCTCCGCTACCATTACACCTTTTGGATATTCAGTGTTATCTGCTTAGCAAACGTGTTCTACCTGGTCTACTGTGTGCCAGAAACCAAGATGAGGAGTTTAGAAGAGAGATCTACGAAGATTTGGAAGGAAAGAACAAGAGAAAAGTGACGATTGATGAAAATAATCATGTATGAAGATTACGAGGCACGAGATCGATATGAAAACTCCAAAGAGTTTCAAGCACATTTCATACTAAAAAGTTATTTTATGGAACTACTGGGAATACATTATTCCCACTAGTTTCATGGAACAACTTTTAGTGAAACTACAGGTAGGCCTTTACCTAAAAATGGGTGCCCCAAAGAAAATAATCAGAAAGAAATTAAAGAAAAATAACGGGCAATACAGTTTAATAATAATAACAGGTCGGTCAACGAAAGCTGGCGCTGTCAAAGTACTAATTGCACATAATTTATAAATAGTACCGCGCGCGAGAGAGAGACAGACAGACTTTTCAAGGTGCGCTCTTATTCACAGACACTTGTGTAGTGCGCACGTGTGAATGTGTTGTACATGCCAGCTTTCGGAACATACCTGTACTAACCCAAAAAAGTGAATACGAGATTGATAGTAAGAAAGTTTCATATCATGGAATGGATAAAAAAAACACAATTTACAGTTTAGGAAGATTTACTTAGTATAATAAATAACGAGCTTCATATACGAAAGCATATTTTTTTTACATTTTTGTTCGCATTTTATTAGAAAATAAATGAAAATTTTGAGTGATTTTTTTATTACTAATCATCTTACCAACATAACCCTCGCGATCGAGTCAAAGACTAGTCAAATATGAAATTACGACATTAATTATTGTACCTACATTACAAGTTATAGCCTAATTGGATTGAGTTGCAACTGTAGTGGATAAAGTTGGTACCTTATCCGATAACGTTACAACTTAATAGGAAAATGTTGCGTTATTTAGGTAAAGTTGCATCTTAATCGGATATGGTTACTACGCGGTTCGATTATTGAAGTTACTATTAAGTTATATAAATTTAAAACCTTATTGGATATAGTTGCAACTAGACTGGATAAAGTTACAACTCAGTTCGATAAAGTTGCAACTTATTTGGATGAAATTGGATATTAATAGTATTTCTAGTGTTTCATAGTTACATAAAACCTACCTAAATTATTCTATTATAGTTATCAAGCCGATGAAACGGGTAAACGGCAGTGCTTTCGACAAGTCAATGTAAACTATAGAACAGATTTTGAAAAGTCTTATTTTCTTATCTACGTACATCATTTTGCATTCCACCGAAATTATATCCACTTACATGAGTATAATGATTTTGATTATTTTCGTCACAAATAATATTGATAGGAAACATAATTACATAAAAATTTGGGCTTGTGCAAACGACCGACTTTAATTAGCCAACAAGATAGATGACATAATTATGGCATTACTATTACGCGGACGTCCGCAAAATTCTGTTGTAGCGTCTCTTCGACAAAAATTAGAGTGTCATCTGTCGGATTTTCGTAAAATTACAAAAATCAGGCACACACTCGTTTGTAGTAAAACGATTTTCACCGATTACACGTAAAAAGCAATGAGATCTAACTATGTATTTAATCTATAACACATGTCGGTATACTAATGCATTATTCCCACTAGTTCCATGGAACAACTATTAATGGAACTACTGGGAACTATCCTTTATAATTTGATCCCAATCTGTTGAGTACTTTAGACGTGATTAAGCTTCCGGATACATATTAATGCTAAGAATAAAGTTCATACAGCGTGTGTACAATTTTACATACAATTTTCACCATTTCCTTTAAATGGTGAAAATTGTTATTTAATATGTATTAAAAATCAAGCATAATGTAGATAAAAAAAAATCTAAAAACAAGCGATTTTGCTCTCGCTTCCTTTATGCGGTTTTGATGATATTTTTGAGGTAAGGGTATTCTGTATTCTTTGGTTAAGGGAATTTTTATTTTATTATCAATATCAATTTGCTTTTTTAAGTTCAAGATACTCAGTTATTTATAAAATTAACTGTATCTATTAGTTAAAAGTATTTATTTACGATTATATTATCTATGAGCTTCTTTCTACAATTTTGAAATCACTTTTACACTCTTAACACTCTATAAACATGATTAGATTTTTAAGTTTTATAACTTTAAATATTTTTTTATATTCGAGAAAACACATTGAAATTTTAAAATCGGTCTTGCTTCCATAATGCAAATATTCTTATATTTATTCTAATAACATATAGATTTTTACGTACTTTTATGATTTAAGGGTTCAATTAAAGTTACATTTTGCCAACCATTGTTGGAGTGAAGCGTAACTTGTTATATTTTTTCTTACCACAAGAGAGATATTGACTAATACATATATTGATAAATTGGTGTTTTGATAATAAGCTAGTACCTATAACCTACTAATTAACACCAAAAAGTATGTACCTACCAAAAAGGTATGAAAAGACAAAAAAATCCCGACAATCGAAATCACTTTTCCAAGTATTTACTCAGATTTCTATTTAATTGGCAGAGTCGTACAGTTACATAAAAAAACAGGCCAATTGAGAACATCCACCTTTTTAAAGTCGGTGAAAATACGAGAAAAAAAACCATCGAATTGAGAACCTACTCCTTTTTTTTTAAGTCCGTAAAAAAATACGCGAAAAATAATAATGTTACTAAAATGTGATTAGGTCTGGCAACACCGCCGTATGAACTTGCTTCATCTGCCTCCACCCGCCAGAGGGCAGAGGTCAGGCCTCCGCTATACTCTCCTTGGGGGTCTCGACTTCCTCAGGTTTCTCCACTTCCGGTAGTTTATCTATGATATCCGGTTTGTCTGTGGTCTCCTTGACCTGCAAATAAATGAACAAGCATTATTTAGATAACAAATCTAAAAACCACGTTTTTTTATGCTTTCGCTCTATCTCGCTTTCTTTCCGAAATATAGCGTATATTTCACAACAATTCAAGGGTATTTCGTAAATTTAAGTATCAAAATAAAAATATAAGTAGTAGTCAATTTAAGGTAAGGTTTTACGTAAATAAGTTAAAGTTTTCCCATAAAGTAAATTCACATTAAAAAATAATAATGAAATATCACAACTTTTTAAGGGATTTTTTTGCAATTTATGATTGAAAAACTTCGAAAGTTCAACAGTCGTAGAACAACCTTGTTCCCCAGGACGCTTGTCCCTACAGGGGCTTGTAAGGATATTTATAACACATTTGCTCGTAAAGGGTCTATTATTGCACCAATTTCAATATTGTATTGTATCTCATTACGCACTCGTGCGGCAATGTAATGTAAAACGCACTAGTGCGGTAATGTAATGTAAAACGCACTAGTGCTGTAATGTAATTAAAAAAGGAAGGTTTATCAAGGATCTCCGTGTAAAACGAACGGTACTCTTTTAAATCTTAGCAAAGAGTTTTTATGTCAGAAATAAATTGCTCAACATTTTATGAATAAAATTAACTTAAATAAAATATAATAAATAAACATTTAATTCGTTAATTTAAATTATATTGACCATAAATTACAACCAAAACACACAAAAAAAAAAATGTAACAAAACACAAAAATATTAATTTACTTTATTAGTAATACTGGCTGTTTTTGTGCCTTTGCCTGTGCTTTGCCTTAAAATAAAAGCGCTGATGCGCGCGCTTCGCTAATTTGAGAACATGTAAAAATTATTCCGCTCACTGTTTTTTTTCGCTGTATTGTTTTTATTTGAAAATGTCGTCAAGTAATTATGAATTTATTTTTTTATTTCCTCGCAAATGTGTTATAAAACGTCGTATGACATTCGTGCGCTTTGATAATTACAGCCTCTGCTTTCTTGTAGCCCTCACCTATGGCTCGGGCTAGCAACAACTTACCGCACTTATATCATAATGTACTATTATATACAACTAGTACATATTTGAATTATATACTATTGTCTATATTCATTGGTTCCCAAAGTCGTCCACCCCCATGGGTGACAAAAAATGGGGGTTCATAATTCGTTAGCGAGGTCCACGAAAATTTATTTGCATTCGATAGTGAAGAACTAAAATGTTGGCGACACTTGACCTATCAATGTAGGCAGATAATATTTTAAGAAGCTCAGATGTCAAAAGAGTAATGTTGGATGGAATCCAGACACTCACAGCACAATCAATTAATTAATTATCCAATATATTCCCATTTTTTTTCGATAAATGTTAATTCTTGGTTGGAAAGATTTTCATAATTAAATCTAATCTTCACATTTTTGTCGAGTTTTTGGGAACATGGCAAAAATGTAGCTGCAGGAGAGGGGTCCACTAGAAACATTTAAATTTTGAAAGTGGACTATGATAAAAAAGTTTGGGAGCCTCTGGTCTATACCATAGCCACTGACCTCTTTGGTGTCTCTGGGTTCGTCTATACTCTCCGACGGTTTGGAGTCTGTGGATATCGAGCTGGACGTAAGACTGTTGGGTTGCGACAGTTCTTTGGGCTGACTTGGCTCTTGGGAGCTTCGTTCTGATTGGGACTTCTCTTTTGATTCTGTGGAATAAAAAATATATTTTACTATCTATTATAGATTATTAATTTTAATGCAAAATTTTAACATTAAAAAAATATACTAATTATAGATACTAACGCACAATATTAATAATTTTTTGGTTCTTATTAATTATACATAACGCAATATCGATACTACATGCTTATTTTCAAAATAATGACTCATACATTTTATTTAGGTCAAAGAATCAAATCAAATGTGAACTAAATACTTATTTTATTACACAGAATAAACTTATAATAAGCAAAGTTTTACAAAAACATACTACATCCGACTTCAATTTTATTAGACTGTTTAATGACCACTTTTTTCAGTAATTTTGGTTTAAAATTTAAATTTCAGAACGGATTTAGGTGAAATTACTCTGGGACCAATCTAAAAGTATTAAAAAAACACTACAAACAAAAAATGAATTTTCAAAATCGTTTGATTTTGAAAATTCAAAGTTTGACAAAGTTCTGAAGTAGCATCATATTAAAAAAAACCGAATTACCTCCTCCTTTTTTTAAGTTGGCTGAATAAAAATCAACCGAATTGAGAACCGTATCTTTTATTAGAAGTCATTTAAAGATTAAGATTACGTATGGTTTTAAAATACAATCAAATACATAGTGAAATACAGTGTATCTTTAATCAAAGTATTACAATAGTTCTACAAATATTTTAACTACAATTAAATTGTTGTACTAACATTTGAACAACTGAAAATCTCAACTGAAAATGCCTTCTTCTAGGCGCGGTAAATCTTCCAAGTTTCAATATAGATCGTTTCAGTAGGTGGTGTTATGTGCACGCAACCTCGCTAGCCAACGCCGTATTTTGAACGTGGGACGAATCGCGCGAGGATCTTAGAATGAATGAATGAACGGAATTAACTATGACCAGATATTTGAAGAGACTACATTAACTATGGCAAGGTATTTGAATAAACTGAATTATCTGTGGCCAGGTATGTGAATAAACGGAATGAACTGTGGCCAAACTGCATTAACGGTTACCAGGTATTTGAAAAACTGAATTAACTGTGGCCAGTTATTTGAAGAAACTGCATTAACTGTGCCCAGGTATTTGGATAAACTGCATTAACTGTGGCCAGGTATTTGAAAAACTGAATAAACTGGGACCAGGTATTTTAAAAACTGAATAAACTGTGACCCGGTATTTGAATAAACTGTTTTAACTGTGGCTAGGTATTTGAATAGACTGAATTAACTGTAAGAAGTGAGAAGTGACTGAATTACAGTGTTGTAAAGTCCAATTTTTCATTCCCATTAATTCCCATTAGTTAGCAATTACCAGTGTTACTAATTGGGACACTGCCACAGCCACTAACACTAATGCCTACTTGCACCAAACTGTCAAAGTCCCTAAGCAATTACTTTAGGCAGTGTCCTAATAGAACGCGATGACGCGACCATCGCAAGTTCCCAATTGGCATCGCGTCGCGTCGCGCGATTGCCAATCGGGACGCCTATTTGACGTTAGTACGTTTGATCGCGGATTCGCGCGACGGTCGCATCGCTTGCTCGCGCGACGATCGCGTGATCGCGTTCTATTAGGACACTGCCTTACTCGCTTGATAGTTCCTAACAGTCCAGATTCTGACTGTTAAGAACTGTCAAAGTTTGGTGCAAGTAGGCTTAAGCCACGTGTTAGTGTGACTTGCTGGGAACATCCCAACTTTCTTAAGTACTTACCATGAGCCGGCCACGGTTTTCTGACGAACATGTTTTCTACGATTCTGTCAATGTTGTCCTTTTCTGCGGAATTCGCTGGCCTGCGAAGAATAAAAAAAAATAATTAAAAAATAATTTATTTGCCAAAACACAAGTATAATAGAATAGTCTTAAATATATTGGTGTTCTATGTAGTATGTTCTGCCTTTACTTCTCATGCTCGTAAAATCCATTTTTATGATAGGAACGGGATATATGAAGTTCCAAAAATGAATAAAGTTCTTAACTTCCGGCATGAAAACTTATATTACAAACTGAACCTCTATAATGTAGGTACCTTCTTCACTGTGTCACTAGTTCCTTCGAATCAGTGTGGTGAAAGGATTTCAAGTGGGCCTCTAAGAGGCTCCTTTCGTGCACCCGACACATCGAACTTTTAGGTACTACGACATGCCAGTTTCCTCACGATGTTTTCCTTCACCGTTGCGAGGACGTGGGATGCATATATAGATTTTTTCGACAGAAAAAACCCATTTACGCATGACTGCCTCCGGGAATCGAACCTGCGACCTTCAGATCGCAAGGCCAGGGTCTCATCCACTCGGCCACCACGTCGTCACCCAATACTATTGCACTATTTAATAGTATCATGTAAATGTATAAAGTGTCCAATGCTCAATAACGTAAATGATTTAGAAATATTAAGTATGCTGTAAGCAATTTATGTATAAATCTTTGGAGATCAATCACTTTTTTTGCCTAGGGCCTAAAATGAATAGAATAGAATAGAATAGAATAGAATAGAATTTATTTGCCTATACAATACAATAGAAACTTATAACTAATCTAAATAATTCTTACTTAAAAAGACTTCCTCTAACCTTCGTGTATGTATTTGTATGGCAAAAAAAGGACTCAACTCAGCGTTATGCTGGATAGATGGGGTTTCCCACCTATCCAGCGCTGGTTTTCAGTTGAGCCCTGCGAAGTTTAACGACACGACCTATGACTATTAACCTACTTATTTTACTAAACAATAAAAAACTAAACGAAAACAAAAGAAAAAAAAAGCAACCTAACAAACGAAATGAATAACAAAAATCATAATTAGCAAGGAATGAAACAAAATCAAAATTGATATAAACCAAGAAGAAGTAAATATCAGTAAGTACATATTGTAATAATTGGCTTTGTTATTTCCTATCAATAAAAATACAGAACAAAACACTATTTAACGACTGACAGAGGCTCCCCAAAATGCAGTTTGGCTCCCCCTAAAGCGTGCACGTAGCGGAAGCTAAAAATTTGTAGGTACCTAAAATGTTGTCGCTTACTATACCTCTCAGGCTGGTTGGGTTTCACGATGGGTATGGCGGCTGTGGGTCGCCGGGTTGTTCTCGGCGGCGGCGGCGCGTCCTGCTCTGCGCAGTTGAAGTACGTCACGCCACCTGCCTGCGTCGCCTGCAATACACATGCAGTGAGACATAGCATTGAAGAGATATTTTTGCATAAGCATAGCATAATAAAAAAAAGAACAGCTTTATACCGTAAGAGTGTATTTTGTATGGGAGTTCCGATTTATAATAGGCTTCCAAATGAAATTAAATCTATTGACAACTTACAACAATTTAAAAATAGGTTAAAGACATATGTAATTCAAAAAGCTTATTATTCTATTTGTGACTGCTTAAATGATAAAAATGGTAATTAGTCATTTTAACAAAATTTTGATTTGCACGCCACCTATAGGCTAAATATGGAGACACTTTCATTGCTATCATTACCTGTATCCGAATTACCCATGTTTTGCAAATAAAGATATTGATTGATTGATAATCAGCCTATAAAGTTCCCACAGCTGGGACTCAGGCCTACTCTCGGCAGGAGAGCGAATGGGTCTTAATCCACCACGCGGACCCAATGCGGATTGGTGGATGTCACATGCCATACAACATTTTTTTTCTGTCCTTTGACATGCCGGTTTTCTCACGATGTTTTCCTTCATCGTTGCGAAAACGTGGAGAGCATACATAGATTTTTTCGACCGAAAAAAACCATTTACGCATGACTGCCACCGGGATTCAGACCCGCGACCAGCAGATCGCAAAGCAAGGGCCTCATCCACTCGGCCACCACGTCCTCATTCAAAATGTAATTACAAATACAGATCAAGGCTATAGGATCATAGATTTAATTATATGCAATTATGTACGAACCTATGTTTTTTTTTTGTAAGCGATAAGTTTAAAACTTTGTAAGCGATAGGCCGACAGAGAGGCTCGTGGCGCCTTTTTAGGCTCTTTGAAGAAAACACTACTTTCGGTATACTATTTGGAGAATTTTATTATATTTTCTTCTACTCGACTTGTCTAAAACTGAATTCTATTGTCATATTTTAAAAGCATTTTAAATCTTAAAGGGCTATCCACACATTTTTTTATAGCTGGGTGTCTTGTGCAATGGGGATACTTATCTCTGACGCTGTCTGTACCTATATTATTATTAGGTACAACATTGTAATTCTAGTTGAAGACTTGAATCTTCTACACATATTGATTAATGTTTCGCTAAAAACTCGCAGCGAGTCTGACGCTAGTTACCTTCTTGTATACCTACTTACTTACTACTACTATCTTACTGTATTTTCTGTCATAGTATATAAGTGTTACTCCATAAGAAGTGGTTGTAATTACGAGGAAATAAATAAATTATCTTCTATATGAGTATGTTCTGTGTTAACTTTGTAAACAATTAAAACTAAGACTTATTGACTACAATAAAAAAAAAACCTAGCGGGGTCGGTTTAGCATTCGCACGTCCCTCTACTCGCGCGATCAGTCTTAGTGCGGTTTCAAAATAGCGTGTTAACCGAGAGGATTCGCCGCTCATCATCACTATCATCATTGTTTAGGCCCATCCCTATTAAAAACGACAGCGTCCCCCAACACTACTCCCTCCGTCTCTTTCTTACACAATATGGACACTGCGCGTGCGGCATTAATAGACGCTAATTTATAAAATTAAATATAATAAGAACCTAAAACTATTGTAACACACAATAAAAAGTGATAAAATATTAAAACGTTTGTTTATTCAACAATCATCATCATCAATCTATAGCAGTCCACTGCTGGACGTAGGTCTCTCCTACGCGCGACACTGAGCCCGAACTCCGGCACTTCTCATCCACCTTCTGCCAGCGCGTTTTTATTTTGCGCGTTTTTCTGATAATCTCCCAACGGCGAAACGATTATAATCATAATATAAATTAGATAAAATAAGATGATAATGAAGGGGAAGCTGCCACTATCCCTCAAAAAGAAGCTCATGGACGTACGCATCCTCCCGATCCTCACGTACGGCTCTCAGACTCTTTGACTAAACATCAGAAGTCTGCCCTCGGGGTTTGTCAGCGAGCCATGGAGCGCAGTATCTTGGGAATAAAACTGTCAGACCGCGTGCGGAACAGTATACTGCGCTCCAAAACCCGAATTGTTGACGTTCGTCAAACAGCAGCCAGCCTAAAGTGGTACTGGGCTGGACACGTCTGTCGCATGCCCGACGACCTATGGGCGAAAACGGCCACAGAGTGCAAATAGACGACGTGGAAGGCCCAGAAGAAGATGGCGGGACGAACTTGACGCTCACCTACCAACTTGAACCACAGACGCCCTGAGCCGAAATGAGTGGAAGAAGAGGAGGGAGGCCTTTGCTCTACGATGGGACGATAATGGCTGAATAATAATAATAAGATGATAATGCATACGCACGTAGTTGTGGTGCGGGTAGATCGGCGGATGCTGGAACTGCGCGGGCGGCGACGCGTACAGCGGCGCCGCGCCGAACACCGCACCGCCGCCGCTCTGCCAAATACACATACATACAAACATACATATATGTAGGCACATATATGTAGGCACATATATGTAGGCACATATAGGTCGCACAACAAAAGCTGGCATGAAAACAAATTTACACGTGCGCTTGTGTAGTGTCTGTGAATAAGAGCGCGGCGTTACCCTGTTAAAATTATCCTAATTTTGTCAAAGTTTAGTGTAATATCCATGGATGAATATCCTAAATTCGGAGACAGTCACGAGTACGGCACTAGAAACGCACATAAGCTTAAAGCTGTTCCACGTCGCCTGGTTAAGTCATCAAAGCTGATTCACATTCTAGAGCCAACAGTATATAACCGTCTCCCAAATATTATCGTAGAGGCGAATTCTATAAAACAATTCAAACTGAAACTTAAAAAGTGGGTAATCAACCAATCATTTTATGATGTAAATGAATTAATTAAATAATGTATTAGGTACGTTAATACTATTTTAAAATTGTTATAATTTATTTCTATGTTAATTAATTTATTAATTAAGTTCAATTTTATATTTCTATACAATTTGACATGTAACTCTTGTTACACTTTGATACTTTGATAGCGCCAGCTTTACACGTATACATTTCTATCTTTTCTTTGTGAAAACAATATTGTTTGAAAAAATCAATCAATATAATATGAAAGGCTTTGACCTGACTGACTGACAACGTACAGGCCAAACCGCAAAACGTAGACACTTGAAACTTGAAGAGTGTGTTTGTCAAGAAGTGAAGACGCGTACTAAGGGATTTTAATAATTGAACGGTATAGACAGATAATTATGCTTAAATCTATTACCTGCATATATTGAGCGGGCATCATAGCGGGAGGCGCGTAGCCTTGTGTGGGCTGAAGTTGAGCTGAAACAATTGTAAATACGCTTTAATAACACTTAAAAATACGCTGTAATAACCCTGAGAATACGCTATATTAACACTGAGAATACGCTGTTATAACACTAAGAATATACGCTATAATAACATAAAAAATACGATTAAATAACACTTGAGAATACGCTGAAATAAGACTGAGAATACGCTGAAATAACACTGAGAATACGCTGAAATAACGTTTACAACAATTTTAAGTTTACAAATTCTAAATTCTTAGTATAATCGTCGAAATTTTCGACAATTTCGTTTTTCTAATTTCGTAAAATGAAATTGTCGGATCTTATCGTAAATGGGGTTTCAGAGTAGCGTATTTCTTTCTTCTGAAACTTTAAAAGCCCAACGAGCGTATACGGGCGTTTACACTCGGTTTTTTCTAGCGAGTGTCAGTAGCATGAGTCGTCTCGCGGCTTGTCGCGCGTACACGCGCTGCAAACACAAAACACGAGCGGCGAATCCACGCGGTTAATCCGCTTCTTCTTATCGTGTCACTAGCTCCTTCGAACCAGTGTGGTGAAAGGATTTCAAGTGCGCCTCGAAGAGGCTCCTTTCATGCACTCGACACATGTTTTCGAACTTCAGGTTCTACGACATGCCGGTTTCCTCACGATGTTTTCCTTCACCGTTGCGAGAACATGGGATGCATATATAGATTTTTATACCGGAAAAACCCATTTACGCATGACTGCCACCGGGATTCGAACCCGCGACTATCAGATCGCAAGGTAAGGGCCTCATCCACTCGGCCACCACGTCCTCTCCGCTAATCTGAAACAGCACTAAGTGTTTGCAGGGTTTTTTGGCGAGAACGAGAAAATGCCGCATTCGCATGATTAAATTATTTTACAAAACTTATTACTTTGAATGTTTAAGTGAAAAAACGGTGGTTTTTATCCATTAAGTGCTCGTGAACGTATATGAGTGTTGGTGAATAGTGTAATGCTGTAAAACGTGACTTTTCGTGTTGCCTCCAAAACTCCATAGAAGCCTCTAGTAAAGTCGCAACCACCACTACTTTACAGAGGCATGACTTGACTTATCGACTCTGACTGATGACAAGTTAATCTCTCCAATTACTTGACACTGGCTATATACCTATAATGTGGAGCCAAAACCGAAGAACATAAAGTTCTTCGACAAAAAAAAGTGTTTGCAAAAATTCAAACGCGGTCCACAGCCCGTAGGCCTCTCCTAATGAGCACCATCTCGCCCTATCTTCGGCTCGCCGCATCCTCAACTTGTACCATCAACTTACGTATAGGGTGAGGCTGGGGAATGTTGTGCATCGTGTGGTGTTGTTGAACCAGCTGCTGTTGGTCCAGCATTCCCATTCTCACCTGCCGACAAATACCAAAATTAAAAACACTTAAAAAGTATCAGGTTAACAGCATTTTTAAAAATAATCACGGTTTTACAAAAACCTAGACAACCGACTGCATATGGACTGTTTAAGGGACTGTAAACACCACTGATAAGTCATAGGGAAACACGCAATTATAACACATTTTTTTTTCAGTTATTTAGATATAAAAACTAAACCATAAAAACGAATCGAAAGAAAGAAAGAAGATTTTGATGATATTTGTATGAGACCAATCTGAGAGTATATCCTCTTCAACAAAATATAAATATAAATATTTTTTAAATCGGTTCATTAACAACTAAGTTCTAAAGTAAAAAACATAAAAAAAACATTCAACCAAATTGATAACCTCCTCCATTTTGAAGTCGGTTGATAAGTTTTAAAGCATACCCTTCTATTTAATACCTACTGTCTTATACTCCGATTTTGATGAGTATGGAAAATGCTCAATGACAAACGCTTTTAAAAATTCCTCATAGTTCAGGATTTGGCCATCCAAGCCCAGTTGAAAAATTCACCCTGTATATAATACTATTTAATAGTTTTTTAAGCTTTAATTTTGGCAGTAGACACACAGTTAGACACAATAAATGGTAGACTGAATGGATTACACAGCAAAAATTCCTGAATTTTCAAATTACCGAAGCGCCAAATCCGGTTTCGGTGCTTCGAATCCTGTTACAGGGTTTCAAAATTCTGTTTCAGGGCTTCAAAATTTCACTTCAGGGCTCAAAATTTCAAATTTTGTTTCAGGGCTTTAAAATCCTATTTCAGAGCTTCAAAATCCTGATTCAGAGCTTCAAAATCCTGTTTCAGGGCTTCGAAATCCTGTTTTAGGGCTCTTTAGATAAGACGATCCAAAAGCGTGTCGCTTGTTAATGCTTTTCAAATGAAGTCAAAATAGTACGAAAAACAACGCCACAAAACACATAACCCCCCCCCCCTGGGTGTTAGCGCAGTCGGTTAAAATACATGGACATGCAAATTTAGACCATGATACAATGCAAATAGAGTTCAAACGAACCTCGAAATTAGATTCCGAAGAGGAGCCCTGAAATTAAGATTTGTGAATTAAAATTTAAAATTGACAGAATAACAACTCCATGTTGAGATAATTTTGAAAATCGGTATTTAGTTTCATTTAATTTAAAACCCAGAATCCCGCGCAACGCTATCTCGTCGTACATTTGTAAAATTTTATATTTTTAATTTTAATTCCAAATAATAAAAAATGGACGCGGTGAATTTGTTACTGCAACCTCACGATATGTTTAAGTATATTTTTTGTTTTGATATGTTTAACATAAGCGAAGGAGATTGGCGAAAAACAGTTTTACCCAATCTCCATATTAAATAATATAATCTCCTTATTAAAGAGATTCGTTATTATACACATTCGAAAATTCACAGCACATAAATTCAATCTTTAAAACATCATAATATTAATAATAATTAAGATTCTTGATTGTAAAAACATGTAACAATGTTCAGCTAGGATTTTTACAAAAGGCGGTCTTATCCCTAATTAAGATCTCTTCCAGACAACCTATGTACCTATAAACTAAATAACAACTAAGGGTAATGACTTTGCCGTTGGCTGAATTAGATTTTTTTTCATGAATTACTTAGTTGTATGATGTATCACCTATTTTATGTATGTACAAAATGTACATATGTATGTACTATGTGTATGTATGTTTTTATGCATATGTTATTCACCTGTTGCGGGGGCTGCGGCGGGTGTTGGTGCGGGGGGGAGGAGGCGTGCGGAGCCGCGGCCGAATTCCGGACTACTTGCTGGAAAACATACCTTATGTACCACACAATAAAGACCATTTTTATAAAGATGGCCCTATTAGGTAATATTTCCATGAAGGAAGGCAATTTCCTTGAATGGTCCTTGTATGATGTTGTATGGCAAATTTTATTACGTATATAAATAATAGCCACTGAGTGGAGTCCCGAAGCAGCGCGGCGTCGACGCGGCAGACCGAGGAGAAGATGGCGGGACGAGCTCATCGCGTTCCGTCCAGACTGGAATGAATTGGCCCAAGACAGAGGGAAGTGGAGAGAATGGGGGGAGGCCTTTGCCCAGCAGTGGGACAGTGAGGGCTCATAAATAAATAAATAAATATAAATAATATAATTAATTAATTAAGAGGATACGTGATACTGTCAGAAATGACAGCGGTCGAATTTCAAGACAGTGATAGCGCAATTACACACCTTACCCCGAGGGAAGAGGTTTAGATATAGATTTTTGTCGCCCAAAAGCAGCCAACGTAAACGCCAAGTTATAATACATCGTATTGCTTGAAAATTATTGAATTTATAAAAAAAAAACATTTTACTCACTCAATAGTATAACAATTAACCGTAAATATTCTCTAAATTCTGAGGATAGATGTAAAACTAATTTTTAATTTTATTTTAATTTTAATTTACGAATTTAATGATTATTATTTTATTTATTTTTTAGTTAAGAAATTGTTATTTTTAAGACTGACCTAGTTATTGTGAATATTGTCTAACTATTTTTTGTGTTCTAACTATAAATAATTGTGTTAATTTTGTAAATATGATTTATAACTCACATTTTGCTCAAAGTTTTATATAATTTGTAATATTAATTTTATTTCACTAAGTTACTCGCTCAATTACCTCTTGCATGTCGTCTTCACCTATAATTGCAGTGGCACTTGGCCTGAGCTATGTATCATGTAACCAAAAAAAAATGTATTAGTGTATACTGTGTTGGTGATCAATAAATAAAATAAAATAAAATAAAACAGATTTTATAAGGGCCTATTTCAAAAAATAAATCTTCGAGAAAAGTTTCACCAATCGTATTTCTGTCTTACATTCATTTTTATTATATCCTCAAGTAATCACTGAATTTACATCAAGTTTGTAACCTGTACTGTTACTGAGTAAGAATGTAACACAGCGACACTAAATTTTCACATATCCTCTTAAAATTGTGGGTTTCATCTCAATTACCTGATGCATGATGTGTTGAGGCGGATGCTGTGCGTTGTGAGCGCCGGCCGGGGGAGCAAACTCACCGCCACCTAAGAGATTATTAAATTAATAGTACATCATTGCAAAGGCAGCGAAATAGGCAATTGCAGGTCGAGTATGAGTTATGCGAGACAGGCAATTGCATTTCGGCCGAGGCCATATATAGTGCTTTTCTTAAAAAAATGCAAGGAAATAAAAAAGGCCTTTTAAAAAATTTTCAATACCGTTTTTAATACGAACTGTACATTTCAGCATAGAATAAATCGCTCATAATGTAGATGGCTTTTTAGTTTTAGCAATTTCATTGAAGTATGCCAAAAACACTATATTTTTCTTTAGATTTAGCTGGAAGCAGGTTTTCCATCGCTAATTTAGCTTCCGATCTTAAATCTGGTGGAGTGCAGTCAATGTCCATTTCATTTTCACTTTCAGAATCATCGGAACTCATTTTAATTTACTTTTAATAACAAAATAGCAACGAACTCCGCTTTACCGTAAATTTTTTATTTTTATTTTACAGTTTGTGCCGAAAAAGGTTAACCGCATCTGTGGCTATACGGCTATACAGCCACGAGAACGCAATGTGTACGATAGATGAAAGAGTTCTAAATTCAAACAGCACACCGTTTCATACAACATTGCCGGCGCACTTTTCGTTCCAAATTCAAACAGCACACCGTTTCATACAACATTGCCGGCGCACTTTTCGTTCCAAATTCAAACATCACACCGTTTCATACAACATTGCCGGCGCGCTCTTCGTTCCAAATTCAAAGAACAAACCGGGAAGTGATTTGGTTTTTCAGTCTACGTAAATAGATACTCACGTGTTCTTTATTTAAAAGGAATGACAATATTTCCGCGCATGTTTAAAAAATAATTATTTATTTATTTATTGGAGAACCAACAGCTTTATACCTCTAGGTAAACAATAGTTTAGCTTTAAAGAGGCAATTACAGGTTCCCACGGATATTTATTACTGGGAAATGTATCATGGTATGTAACACTATAACATTTTCCAGTGTGCACTCAGTATTATGTTCAAACTATGTTGTGACCAAATAAATAAATTTGAAATTTGACCTAAGAGATAATTAATGAATATTTTTCGAACATTTCACACAACGCCATCTAACCCCCTAGATGCAGTAACTGCTTCGTTGCCGTAACTGCTGCGTTGCGGCAACTGCGGCAGTTGCGGTATCTGCTACGGTTGCGGTAACTGCTGCGGTTGCGGTAACTACTGCGGTTGCGGTAACTGCTGCAGTTGCGGTAACTGCAGAATCTGCGGTAATAGTCTTGGTTGCTATGGTTACTTACCAGGAGGTCCCGCATATCTGTGCTGCTGCTACGGTATCTGTCCTTGCGGTATCTGCGGCGGTAACTGCTGCGGTTGCGGTAACTGCGGCCACTGCTGCAACTTCGGTGATAGTCTTTGTTGTTATGGTTACTAACCAGGAGGTCCCGCATATCTGTGCTGCTGTTGCGGTATCTGCGGCGGTAATTGTTGCTGTTGCGGTAACTGCTGTGGTTGCGGTAACTGTTGCGGTTGAGGTAATTGCTGCTGTTGCGGTTGCGGCGTGTAGGACTGGTCGGCGAGGGGTCGTTGGCGAAGACTGCTGTATCGTTTGCTGCCACCGCGAGATTCCGCTCCTGTTATTTAACAGAATTCAATTCAATTGTAATTTGAAAGTTATTTGTTCCAATAAACTTAACCTACCACAGTTCCAATGTAGATTATTCCTAAAACTAGACAAACATACCATTTTTTTCTGATAACTTTGACTTATTAAAGATAACAGAGCCTTTTTTCTGCTCTTTACCTAAGTACATACATAGTATTACATTTAGTTGATGCGATTTTTGTCAGAGCGTCTGGTCGAAGCGACTTGTGATCAGAGGGCTGGCAGCTATCTCGGCCAAAGAATAAGCCTTGCAATACAAAGAGGCAATGCAGCCAGTATCCTCGGCACGCTGCCATCGGGTATCGAGTTGGAGCAGTTGAGCTACCTATAGATCGTTTGCAACGGTCTATGGGTGGCCCAATTGTTTCCTTTTGTAAATTTTGTAATATAGATTATAGTAGTTAGCTTATGCTGTAATCAAATCAAATCAAATCAAATCAAAATATTTATTTCGGACAACTTTAAATGTAATAAAAAAAAAATATTTTTTAGTTGATGCTGGATTTTAAATTTATTTTTAATAATATATATAAATATTTCTATCTGTTGTTTGGTTTTTTTATTGTATTCAGTATTCATTTCAGTATTCATTATTATTATTCATTATATATTGTAGTTTGTCTTGCGACATAGGTCTACAAACTGCAATACAACTCAGACTTAGTAACGAAACTTAAATATCCATGACCTAAATTGTTGGTTCTGGTATTTTTAATAAAAAAAATTGGTGGCCTGTAAGTTGGTTTACGGACGATAGTTTAACGTGACTACCAGCGTAACAGGACAGTGAGCGTTACCGGACAACGACGTCAACGTTCTCGAGCAAACAGCCGCGGCGGCGTTCATCGATTTATTAGACGAAACAAACGAAAATGTATATTTAAAAAGTATTTATGGTATTTATTTACCAGTAGTTTGAGGCGGCTGTGGGTGAGTCTGCGGTTTTTGCTGAGCTGGCTTGCTAACAGGCGGATTCAACGGCGGCACCTGCATAATACAACCATCAATATATATAAAAGACTTGGACCTGCTTGACTGACTGAATAACAGACAACGTACAGGCCAAACCACTGGACGTAGACTTGAAATTTCGAGGGTATCTAATCTACGTCAAGAAGTGTAGGCGCGTACTAACGCAGACTAGAATACAATATGGCATTCATATGTCTTGATTGAACATTATTCGTATAAAACACTCAGGGACACAGCTTCAAGCAAAAATTAGGACGATCAACACGATATTTTTTTTTATTTTTTTTTCTTTCGAAGAACCTAAGTTCTTCGGTTTTGGCTTCACATCAAAGGTATATAGCCAGTGTCAAGTAATTGGAGAGATTATTTTGTCATAAGTCAATGTCGATGAGTCAAGTCATGCCCCTGTAAAGTAGTGGTGGTTGCGACTTTACTAGAGGCTTCTATGGAGTTTTGAAGGCAACACGAAAAGTCACGTTTTACAGTATTACACTATTCACCAACACTCATACACGTTCACGAGCACATAATGGATAAAAAACCACCGTTTTTACACTTAAACACTCAAAGTTATACAAGTTTTGTCAATTAATTTAATGCCGCCAATGCGCCATTTTTCATGTTCCCGCCAAAACTCCAACACGCTATTTTGATACTAGATAAATTTATACACAACAAATTTTTAATGACTAAAAATCTTAGGGGTACAACGTTATCTGTGCAGTCAGAATTTTGGGTTTCTAAGAAATGACAGAGTGACAGCGGGGAGAGTCGGCGCCCGAGCCGAGCTACGGCTTGCTGGCTCGAGCTAGGTGCCCGGGTTTGCCAAACGATGAATAAAACTTAAATTATTATCAATGAGTACTACACGGGCGGTTCTCCTGCTGCGAGATTCCGCTTCTGAACCGCACTGGACACAATTTAATATGAAAGTTGTATGCTGCATACTACACTGCGCGGTTTCCCGTCGCGGTTCACAAGCGGGAGAAATACGACCGCCGCATGCAGCGTCAAACCGCCGCTGATAAACCGCCGCTTTAAACTACACAGGCGGTTTCCCGCTATTACGTCATTCTGCACAGGAATTTTCTCCAAACATTGCGTCATTTATCATTGACGGATCCATGTTAAATTGAACAAAAGACAGCGATAAACCGCGTCCCGTGTAGTAGATGGTCTGCGGCAGCTTTGTCGAGCGGATTCCCGCGGCGGGAGAACCGCTCGTGTAGTATGGCCCTAAGTGTGGGATAGGGGCATGTTCCGCGGTACAATTGATGCGCCTGATCTACTTAGTGAGTCACTTCTATTCTTCGTGCCAAATAACTACACTCGAAGCAGAAAGCACAGGCTCTTTGCTCCGCCCTTGTGCCGTACTGTCGCGCGTGATAGATTATTGTAAACAGTAGGTATTTATTATGAAGTAAGTATTGTAATTTTGATGTTATTAATTGTTCGTTAAAATCCTTTATCTATTGTTGAATTATCATAATAAGCTTGGACATTTTAAACAACGCCATCTATCTCCAAACTTGGCAAACATGTTTTATGGGAACAGATAACTGATAGATATTGGAACGTTTTTCAATTATGAAAGATGAGAGAATTATCTCTTTTACCGTATAATGAAACGTAATGTTGTATTGGATTGTGTACAACTTCATTTTTCAAATTGGTTTTAGGATAAGTTCGGTCGGTTGTTCATTATAGACTACCTTCATTGTAAATGAGACTGCTTTAAAAGCAGCTGTGCGTCCATTATCGGGCTAGTCTTCGTCTGGCAGCTAAAGTGAATAACTACTTGAAAAAGGTGATGTACCTACCTACCTCTTACCTATTATCTACCTTTTTAATTGGGAGAACTAAATATTTTTAGACATGTATTTTCTTGGCTTCTCCAGTGTTTCAATTTATTGAATATTTCATAGTAAACTAATAATATTTCCTAGTTTTATGTTTTGTAGTTCCTGTCTTATTTCTTGTAACCTCATTATAAAATATTTAGCGTAAAAGTAGATTAATACTCCATCAAGTGTAATAATTTGCGAGACAAGCGGTAGTTTTAAAATAAATTGTGCACATTCTGTAAAACTTCATGATAGTGATTTGAGGTAGACAATAAAATGCTATAACGGAATGATTTGTCTTGGTAAATAACTTATTTAGCATTATTTTGATAAGATTTCTTGATGGTTAAAATATATTTAGATATTTAAACTTTTGGAACCTAAAAACGCCCTGATAATTATTGTTTTGGTAATTTAAATAAATGATTTTATTAATTTTATATTTATTTTCATTATTTCACTAATATTCTTTACATTTAAGATCCCTTTTCTAACATCAGAAGTGGGATCTGAATGCTGTCTCCTACAGATTAATCCTTTCGCCGAATTGTTTCAGAATCTTCGTACTTCGTGTGCCCTTTGTTCCTGTGGACCGGTAGCCCTTTCTTCGTTACGGTTTTCTGCAAATGCAGCCGGGAGCCTGGTGCTGAAGCAGAGCACCTACCAAACTCGTGTGGAGTCTATTCGGTGGACCGATTGACCTTGCACCACTGGTTCACCTACTCCCATCGTTGCTGGCTGCTCAAATCTGGATCAGATTTGTACTACGCCTCAACGTGATCCGGTAAGGAGGCAAGCCCTGCCTACATTCTTCGCAGTTTCTTCGGCATTTCTGCGTATAAGAGGACGTTCTTTCTTTGTAGAATTGAGGTGACTCAAACCGTTATCTAAAACTAGGTACTATAATCTCAGTTAGACACTAAAAACAATGTGTTTTCGGAGATCACTAGATCTTTTATATCATTGCACTTTAGCATGACACGTGATTTGAAATTTAATATATTAAATAACTAAATACCCATAATGGTTAGTTAATTATTTTTTTTTGGTTATACACCGTGTCTCAATTTTTTTGTATATACACCGTGTTTCTAAATTTTATAAGCGCCGTGTTTTAAACTTTTTAAGTATACTGATTTTCCAAGTTTTTATTATACACCTTGTTTCAATCTTTTATAATATAGTGTCATTTTTATATATACACTGAGTATATAAAGCTGTTAAATAAAATGTTACAATTCTCTATAAATTCAATAATTTATGTATTCTGTTACCTGTTACCATATTATTTTATAAATAATGTCAGTATGACCAAGCGAAATAAGTTAATTTGAATAATTCATAAATAATACCTTGCAATATATTAAATAGAGAATGGGAAATACTATAAAGTTATTATATACAATTTTTGTAGATAATTTGTAATTTTCATCATAACTCCGATCATCATTATAATCATCGTAAAAAAAAAATATGATTTCATATTTTATTATTGCGTTAGTGAACTTATAAAACCTGTTGGTTTAGTTTCTGGAAGTTGGCAGGTTGGGAACAAAACAAAATACTTGTATTAATTCAAATGTGTAATTTAATCGTCGGGCCTATGGTCCATATTTCCCTTCATGAACATTGGCATGTTGAAGTTCTCGTCTGAAAGCGAGGCTCGTTTTGGTGTTCAAATTTCTTTACCCATGGAAAAAAAAAAAGTTTAACTGCAGCGCTTGAGGGTATAGCAGTATTGTATTTAATGAATAGATTTATGATATCCGTTCCCCGAAGAATGCAGCATCGTTGAAAGAGTCTTTTGATTTTATGTCCAGCCACATTTTTACAAGACTTTGCGCTTTCCTACTCTTTAAAGAGTTGGAGCTCTTTGGTTTTTCTATAAACTATTTCTATACCGTGCGGTAACTATTATTAGGCATTGGATTAACGATTAAACATTTTTGAAAGTTAACTTGAAAGTTAATCCGTTAATCAAAATGTTAACTTCGTTAATTAACATTAAACGGATCAACGAGTTAATGCCCGGCTATGGTTATCCGCTGGAATATACTGTCTAGGTCCTTTTGGATGATATCCTTTTATTGTCTTTCTTGTAGATATTATGTGTCACTAACGCTTCTCACCAATCTGGAGGAATTTCTCCTTGGTTAAATAATCTAGTAATTATTTTTGAAAGATGGATACTGGGTACATATGTCGGTTGCACATCTTTTTAGAAAATATAGCTGGTATTTCGTCAGGGTCCATTGCAGCGTCATTTTTGAGGGCTATGATGGCTTTTCTGACTGAAACTGGATATAACTCTATATTTTCTAGAGAGTTGGTGAGTCTCAGCACTTTTATTTGAGGCATAAGTATATGAAAAGTTTCCCTTGCATAAGATTTTTTTAAATTATTTTGCAAAGAGTTCTGCAACTTGTGTGTGGTTTTAATTATTTTGTTAGTGTGGTCGTCTTTGTTAATTTTTATAGTTTCTGTCCGTTTTATTAAGACTATATAGGTTTTCAGAGCATGGGCTTTATCATTTGATACGTTTTGTATGTTATGTCGAATCCATTGTTTATTTTAATAGTGGTTTTTGCTTTTTCTTTGCAGTAGAATTCAATTATGGTGTTAATTATTTTTTTACTGACTTTTTACTGTTTAGCCTGGTTAGAGAATCTGCTATTAAAGTCGCTAATGATCACGTTAAACGTTATGATTCTTCCGCTGTTCGACCGTTTACCTAGTGCTAGCTTTAAATCACACAAGCAGCGGGTGTTGGTAGCTTAGCACGTTTGGGCTCGGTAATGAATCAAAACCATGTTAATAAGTTAAGACTTTTTACAAGTAATTTAAGACCTTCCGCTGGTCGACCTTTACTTGGTACTTTCCCTATTCCATTAGCAGCGGATGGATCGGGTCTAGTATGGCTATGTAACTGGTAAAGGATGAGTAAAAAATAGATGCTTTATATCCTTCCACTGGACGACCATTACGTGGTACTTTACCTATGCCATTAGCAGTGGATGGATCGGGTCTAGTATGGCTATGTAACTGGTAAAGGATTAGTAAAAAAAAATGATGTTTTATATCCACTGGACAATTTGGTTACTATGTATACATCATATGCAGTGGATTGTTTGGTTTAGTAAGTTTATTTAATTGCCACAAAATCAATATGAAAAATAAATTAACACTCTAAAAGGCTTTTGATATAATCGTTGAGAAAGAGGCTTATATTTTTACCTCATTTGTCGAAATGAGATCTTATTTAAAAAATATATATATTTATTCAAAAATATATAGTTCTAATTTATTAATGAATATAATAATTTTATTGGTATATTTGGCGGGACTTATGATATATTATAATAAAATCAAATATATAAATAAATATTTCGTTAGATGTGATGATGAATATAATGATGAATAATTTGTTTATGATGAATGTTTCAAAAACTTGTCGTAGAAAATAAAATGTCATAAAAATTACTATGATTATATTTCAAGTTAAGTGGATTTATTTGTATGTGTATATTTATAATTGTAATATTTTGTAGAATAAGAAGATGATAGCCAAAATTACCAATTTTAGGTCATGAATATTATCCATTTCTGTTGTTTATTAATTAATTATTTTATAGATACTTCGAGAGCGAAGTATTGTCAGTCTGGCCGTGATAGATTATTGTAAACAGTAGGTATTTATTATGAAGTAAGTATTGTAATTTTGATGTTATTAATTGTTCGTTAAAATCCTTTATCTATTGTTGAATTATCATAATAAGCTTGGACATTTTAAACAACGCCATCTATCTCCAAACTTGGCAAACATGTTTTATGGGAACAGATAACTGATAGATATTGGAACGTTTTTCAATTATGAAAGATGAGAGAATTATCTCTTTTACCGTATAATGAAACGTAATGTTGTATTGGATTGTGTACAACTTCATTTTTCAAATTGGTTTTAGGATAAGTTCGGTCGGTTGTTCATTATAGACTACCTTCATTGTAAATGAGACTGCTTTAAAAGCAGCTGTGCGTCCATTATCGGGCTAGTCTTCGTCTGGCAGCTAAAGTGAATAACTACTTGAAAAAGGTGATGTACCTACCTACCTCTTACCTATTATCTACCTTTTTAATTGGGAGAACTAAATATTTTTAGACATGTATTTTCTTGGCTTCTCCAGTGTTTCAATTTATTGAATATTTCATAGTAAACTAATAATATTTCCTAGTTTTATGTTTTGTAGTTCCTGTCTTATTTCTTGTAACCTCATTATAAAATATTTAGCGTAAAAGTAGATTAATACTCCATCAAGTGTAATAATTTGCGAGACAAGCGGTAGTTTTAAAATAAATTGTGCACATTCTGTAAAACTTCATGATAGTGATTTGAGGTAGACAATAAAATGCTATAACGGAATGATTTGTCTTGGTAAATAACTTATTTAGCATTATTTTGATAAGATTTCTTGATGGTTAAAATATATTTAGATATTTAAACTTTTGGAACCTAAAAACGCCCTGATAATTATTGTTTTGGTAATTTAAATAAATGATTTTATTAATTTTATATTTATTTTCATTATTTCACTAATATTCTTTACATTTAAGATCCCTTTTCTAACACGCGCGTCAACTCACCGATACCTAGGTCCCTAACTGCCCTCAACAACCTCCTAGAAGCCAGTCCACATAGTGACATATTTGCGGATCAATGGAAAGAGCTCACCTCTGATTTCCATTGGTACTGCCAATCAAAATTTTGACATAAATATAATTAATTAAGTGTATTATTTATTTGATGACTATTTTAAATTTATAATTTAAGTAATTTGTAATTTTTTTTTTTTTTTACTAAATATAGGCTTGCGTTTGACCACCATCTCACCTGATGGTAAGTGACGATGTGGTCGACGATGTAGCACGCTTACCTAGAATAATCCTATTCACTCTTGCCTTGAAGACACCCAAATTATAGTGATCGGGAAACACTGACTTTAATTTGTATTTTAATAATTTTATTTTTAATCTTTAAATAATGGAATTGGTTGTTTAACCGTTTTATTTAAAGTAAATAAATACTAAATACTAAATGGATGATGATTATAAATTGAGTATAATGTTTACCTGCGTATTGTGTTTCTTCTTGGCATGGTCCGTGGGCACCGGTCGTTGCTGCGCCGCGGGCGCCACGCGCCGCTGCGGCGGGCCTTCGCTGCGAATACCACCCTTATCTCAATACACATAGGGTGCACAATGGCCCGACTAGCCCACTGCAGCACTGGACAGAAAGTTGTGCAAAAAAGGAGAGGTCTTTACCCAGCAGTGGGACAGTACAGGCTAATAATAATATTTTGCCCATTGGGCAAGCTAGTCCAAAGACCATACCGCCTTTTCATTTTAAACATACATATTTACAACATACATACATACTTAGTTCATATCAACAGTTTATGACGCCTATTTCACTTCCGAAACGTAGACGAATCAAATGCCACCTCATATGTCAATCAAAATCTATTCATCAAGCTAATACCTACAGGGCGCGTCTAAAACCTCGATGCCACAGGGTTAGTTTACAAGCTACAAGCCAGCGAGTTCGCTTGTAGCTTTAAACTTGCCCCGTGCCAACAGCTTTTTTACAATCTGCTTGTTGACAATCTTCTCGAAAGCTAACTCGCTCTCTCGCCGGCTTGTAGCTTGTTAACTAGCCCTGTGTTATTAACGCTTAAGGGCCAGCGCACATGCGGCGGAGCGCAGCGCAGAGCATTTTTCACTGTCAGAAAAATGCTCTGCGCTGCGCTCCGCCGCATGGTACATACATAAAGTACATACAAACATACTGTACCAATAGTAAAACACCTCACCTGTTATTGAGAGTAGTAATCGTCAAATTCTCAATGGCCGGCATTTTCTCTCGTTCCCTTTGATCTCTCCTCACATCATTGCTATTCCTCACGTCACTTCTATCATCCCTCTCCCGATTCCTCACGTCATTCCTGACGTCACCACTCCTAACGTCACTTCTAACGTCATTCCCGACGTCAACACTTCTAACGTCACTTCTAGCATTCCTCACATCGCCACTTCTCGCGTCATTTCTGACATCGCCGCTTTTCGACTCATTTCTGACGTCGCCGCTTCTCGCGTCATTTCTGACGTCGCCACTTCTAACGTCGTTTCTAACGTCACTTCTAACGTCACTTCTCCTGTCATTTCTGGCGAGACGACTAGTTGACGCTTGCGGTCGGACCGGTGCGTTTCTAACGCCAGTTTTGATGGCCGGAGAAGGCTTTTTAGGTGAGCGAATGGATGCGTTTCGTCGAATGGGTGTGCCGCCATTCTCGATGGATGTGGAGTTGGATGAGTCGTTGGATGTTGGCTGAGATTTGGAGCGCGGGCGCGGGGTGCGCGGCTTGCGGCTGTGGAGAAATGAACCTTATTTGTAAAGGGGTAAAGTTGATATTAGAGCGCATGAGTTTTTTGTTGTAAAAAACCTTATTTGTATAGAGGTAGAGTTGTAAATGGAGCATAGGAACTTTTCAATAATAAAATAGACCTTATTTGTAACGAGGTAGAGTTGTAAATAGAGCGCAGGAACTTTTAAAACGTTAAATGGACCTTATGAGTAAAGGAGTAGAGTTTTTAGAGTTCAGGAACGTTTTAATCATAAAATGGACTATATTTGTTAAGACGTAGAGTTGTAAATAGAGCACCGGAACTTTTTAATCGTATAATGGACCTTATTTGTAAATATGTAGAGTTGTGAATAGAGCTCAGGAACTTTTTAATCGTAAAATCATAATAACACCTTTATTAAACGAATCCAAAATATGTATTAAAAAAATCTGAAACTGCTGAAAAGCGTCGATGTGGCTAGTTTACAAGCTACAAGCCAGCGCTTTCGCTAACAGCTCGTAAACTCGCCCCATGTTATCGGGTTATTTACAATCTGCCAGTTGACTATCCCATTGTAAAATCGAAATTCGCTCACTCGCTAGCTTTTAAATAATAATAATAAATAATAAATTAAATTTTATTTCAGACTGAGATGAGAGATTTAAACTCGCCGACTAGCAGCTAGTAAACTAGCCCCATGTCATCGAGGCTTAAGACTCACTTGTGTCTCTTGGCCGCGTCTAGCTCCGGGAAGTCCTCAGGGTTGGGAGGCTTGCGAGGCGCCGCCTGGGCCGCTGTCTGGCGCTTGTAGGCCTCCTCGTCCTCCCAAGTACGAGTGTACTTGTTAGGCCCGCGACTGTACACGGAAATTACACTTATATCATATCATATCATTTATTCATAAACAATTTATCAATCGTATTTGAACATTTAACTTAAAATTATGCTTAATATTATTTTATTATACCTACATTAAATCATAATCAATTAAGTACCTACTACTATATAATACTGAAAATCAGAGAACATGATAAAATTTACTATTTCGTTAAATTCTGCAGCTTGTATTCATCGACAGAGTAATAACAATCAATACAATAGAGTAATAAGTAATAAGTACGGATGGTCAAAAAAGCCGTGTTGGCTGAGTGGGAAGTGCCTCGACCTCCGATCCGAAGGTCGTGTGGGTTCGAACCCAGTCAGACACAAATGGATTTTACTGTTCATTAAAACACGTGCTTAACGGTGAAGGAAAACATCGTGAGTAAAACCGGCATGTCATAGAACATAAAAAGTTTGAAAACATGTGTCGAGTGCACGAAAGGAGCCTCTTCGAGGCGCATTTGAAATCCTTTCACCACATTGGTGCGAAAGAACTAATGACACGATAAGAAGATGAAGACGGATGGTCAGCCAGAAGCCATGAACGCGACAAAATTTTCGGATGTCGTATATTTTGGTGGACAATGGCTAAAGACTGGAAGTTGGGGCTACCTTTGCCCATCTGATAAGTTTTAAAAAAAATACGCGTGGCAAGTCCACACTGGCACTTCAGCAGAGAGGACTGGAGAAAAGGGGCATAGGGGTTTTCCAAGCCGTGTGAGACTTGGGTTATACAAATTCAATGATATAAATAAAAATGAAAATATCTTGATTTGCATGCGAACGAGGCAAAAGACGAATTACATTTATCTTAAAATGAAGACATGTTCAAATATTTGAAAATATACAATATTTTGTTATAAGTATACAAGTAATAAAATGATCGCAATAAAAAAAATAAGGAAGACAAAACCAAATAATTCATATAATGCCGTCTATAACCTATTTTCTATAAAATAGGCAGACATTTCACTAAAATAAGCTGAAGTAAAATCATGCACATGCTTTAGAAATTGTTTTACTGACCGTCCATTTCTGAACCACCTTTCGTAATGGCGACAAAGGAAAATACATAGGTTTTTAGATACAATTAGACACACAATAAAAAATGATATAAAGTCTTGATAGGATTGTTATTTATGGTAAGTAATTTTTATTTCAGTGAGATTGTTATTCTAGTATGAATTTTATTCCGGTGGAATACCATCGCTTAAACATTTACTAGGATTTCACTGAAAGTCCTATTAGAAAATAATTCCACTGGAATAACATACTCATTAGAATAACTTGAAATAACAATCACTAATGATCACTTTGATCAGTATTTAAAAATGATTGTTTTATAGTTAAACATTTATTCCAGTTAGATTCTTATTATAATTTTGGTTTTTTTTTTTTATCTTAGTCAGCCTATGTTGTCCCATTGTCTTCCCATTCAGTTTAAATTTGTGTGGAGCGGGGGCCATAGCGTTCCTTCATATTCTTCTATTTAATCTCTCCATATAAAGAGGTTCTCCTGATGATGAGGGGGGTACGTGATGCGAAGGGATGAATGTCATGTGACTAGGAGAGTGCTAAATATGGAAGTGGATGGATATAAGAGTAGAGGAAGGCCAAAGAAAAGATGGATGGACTGTGTGAAGGATGATATGAATAGAGCAGGTGTAAGTACAGAGATGACGGGTGATAGGGATGAGTGGAGGAGGAAAACATGTTGTGCCGACCCCACGTAAGTGGGAAAAGGACCCGAAAATGATGATGATGATAAAGAGGTTCTCCTCTTCTTCTTAAAGCGTCTCTTGGATACCAAGTTGTGGTTATGATGCTCCATCTATCTTCTATTTTTATTGATATATGGCCCATTTTCCTCTTTTAATTAATTATATGAATAAAATTGTAGTAATAAATTGTATGTATTTTTTTAGACACATTAATCGAGATTATGAGAAACCTATGTACTACTCGGGCGAATGAAAATGGCTGACACTCTCGCTCGGCACTTGCTGCGTCCCCCGCCCCCCGCGCGGCGCCCTCCGTGTTTCTTCTTCCTCTAATTGCGAAGCCTTATCATTACCAAGTCTTACAGGACCTCTTCTCTATCAACATTATCCAATTCCACGCTGTATATTGCACAAACGTCATTCGAGCCAAATGTCATGATCCTTCGCCTGAGTAGTATATTATCTGTCAGTCAGTAAGTCATGAAGAGCTGGTTCAGACATGGCGGATTCCGCGCGGATGCAAATCGCGCGGTTCTAAACGCAAGTGTTCAGACAGGGGTGCGGATGTATTTGCGGAGTGTAGTGACAGTCAGCGTTGCCAGTACGTACTAAAAAGTCACGGATACCCTGACAAAATTAAATGTAAAATTAAATACCTACTGACCAAAAAGAGCCTTTTTTTCCAAAGAACCCTCATTTTCTCCAAAAATCTCCACCAGCTCCTGCCAAGCTCCGTTTCTAATAATTTTATTAGAATATTCTGCACATTGGATGTTCCACAAAGCAGATCTTTTTTCCACCTCATCGATGAATAGCTCAGTGTCGAAGCGATCCATTGTCACCGTCCGATACGCGCGGCGTCCGCGCAGCAACTGAACGCGCTCCTGGTACGTCAAGTAAATTGATCCGAGCGGCAACCGCGCGAATTAATTTTCCAGCGGTTGAGTGGCGGTAGCCGCGCGGATTGTCAATCCTCCCGGACAGGTATGAACGAATGAATAGGTGCTAATGTGAATAAGATCCGCGCGGTTTGGAACCGCGCGGATTCCGCCGTGTCTGAACCAGCTCGAAGGCATATAGTTATTTACCCGTATCTCCGGTTGCGGCGCGCGTGCGGAGGCGCGTCTTCGTTGCGGATGTCGTAGCCGTAGATCGACACCAGCTCGTCGCGAGATTTCGGCATCTACACACAAGGCAACAGTTAATTTCTGCAGAAAAACTATCGCCATTTTGGATTTTCGACAAATGAATTTTATTTAACGACTCTATATTATCAAAAAGAATCCATCGATGATCATTTTAAATACAAATGGACGCTAACAGCCGCTATTTAGGATTTTTTTACAATATCATTTGCGTTTTTATATTTAAACACCAAAAATTTCTTGACTGATATGTTATGGTAGCTTCACACGGCCATGTTAGCACGTGCCGCGCCGTGCGAGGCCGCGCCACAGGCCGTGTGAAGCGAGCAGCCCGAGGCTAACCAGACGGGATCGTGTTGTCGGTTATTTTTTATTTTTTTAATACAGGCCGTGTTAGCACAAAGATGGGTCCACCCAGGGCGGACAATCACTGACAGAGCCGCGGTCAAATCCGACCAGGACCCCGTGACCCTGTCTAGTCCTGATGCGCTGTCAAACATCTCGTCCGATGAGGAGGTATTGAAGAAATATCAATGGGTTTTAAGTCAGTATGCCCTAGTGGTGAGCCCGACATAACCCTTCGACCCTCCCCTGCTAAAGTGTATGCGCAATAGCATTTACCCATTGTAAAAAAATCTCGTCCGCCGCCTGTACAGATGATATTGGCGCGACGCGTCGCGTGTTAGCACAGGCCGTGTGAAGCTACCATTACTTGTCGTTCGTTCTCGTTGAACTTGTCGTGGTCGGCGTCGTGTCGGTGTCATACCTGTTCGTTCTCGTTGAACTTGTCGTGGTCGGCGTCGTGTCGGTGTCGTACCTGCTCGTTCTCGTTGACCTTGTCGTGGTCGGCGTCGTGTCAGTGTCGTGTCGGCGTCGTACCTGTTCGTTCTCGTTGAACTTGTCGTGGTCGGCGTCGTGTCGGTGTCGTACCTGCTCGTTCTCGTTGACCTTGTCTTGGTCGGCGTCGTGTCAGTGTCGTGTCGGCGTCGTACCTGTTCGTTCTCGTTGAACTTGTCGTGGTCGGCGTCGTGTCGGCGTCGTACCTGCTCGTTCTCGTTGACCTTGTCGTGGTCGGCGTCGTGCCGGTGTCGTGTCGGCGTCGTACCTGTTCGTTCTCGTTGAACTTGTCGTGGTCGGCGTCGTGTCGGCGTCGTACCTGCTCGTTCTCGTTGACCTTGTCGTGGTCGGCGTCGTGTCGGTGTCGTGTCGGCGTCGTACCTGTTCGTTCTCGTTGAACTTGTCGTGGTCGGCGTCGTGTCGGCGTCGTACCTGCTCGTTCTCGTTGACCTTGTCGTGGTCGGCGTCGTGTCGGTGTCGTGTCAGCGTCGTACCTGTTCGTTCTCGTTGAACTTGTCGTGGCTCCACTTGTTTATAACGTCACTCTTGCGCGGCGCGCGGCGGCGTTCGGACGCGCATTCGCTGCCTTCCTTCTCGGTGGATATTTCACTTGTTGTGTTAGTCGTCTCCTCACCACTGAAAAAAATGAAGATTTTTATAAAATTATATATTGGAATAGCGAAACAAACTGTTTACTTACTTAGTCATTATCATTATAGTAATATTTATTTGGACATAATATGTTTACAAAAGAGTGAATCCACAGGTCCCGAACTAGCAGAAAGCTGTATTTCAGGAGCCTGAGTCTTCTCCTGTTTATTACAATTTGGGTTATGTCTATTACAAAGGGAAATAATTTAAATCAATTGTTAAATTAAACTTAGGTTAAATTAATTACCCTTAGTTGTTAAATTAGTTTATAGGTACATAAGTTTTCTGGAAGAGATCTTAATTAAGGATAAGACCGCCTTTTGTAAAAGCCCTAGTTGTACATTATAACATGTTTATACAATAAATATTTTTTTATTTCAGTTATTTATTTACTATAATATCCTTGATTTATGTTATCAATTTATTTCTTTTTTTTAAAATCTAACCTTTTTTTTAGTCGTAATGGTTGTTTTCTTAGACAGTGCATACACTTTCAATATTATCTATAGGTTTGGATTACAAAAAAGAATTAGCGAAATCATTGAATGAATGAATGAATGAATGAATGAAAATGCTTTATTGTACACCATAAGACAAATAACAATAACAAAGAGAAGGAAACATTACAAAAAATTTAGTACAATGGGCGGTCTTATCGCTATTAAGCGATCTCTTCCAGACAACCAGTATGGAGACGGTTACGATAATACAAGATGGTCGGGGGTGCACAGGTCGAGTAAAGTTAAAACTGAACAAAATAAAATAATAATAATATAAATACTTGTAATATCAATGTATAATAAATGTACATTGAATAACCTATCAAAAGTTATACAAGTACAGACCCAGTTCAAATTGCGAATCTGTGAAATATTGAGTTAGATTTTTTTTTTTTTTTTTTTTTTTTTTTTTTTTTTTTTTTTTTTTTTTTTTTCGTCGTCTAATATAAGGTAAGGATACACATATCTAGATCTACATCTGTGGTAGGATGCGATAAATTATTGATGCGTGCAAAAATTGGAAAACTTTATCAAGGACAAAAATTCCAAACAGAATTCAGTTTCCAGGCGTTAACAAAACCGAGCGACTTTCTACAACGCATCGATGAATTCGGCAAGTCCAGTACCACTCATATTGAACCTTACTATGATGTAATAAGGCGTATAATCGTTTGGCGGTATCGTGTAACAAGTCCCTTATTAATATGCTGATAAGAGCCATTATCGCGTGTGTTTCGCATGATTACTCATTGCAAGTTAGTATTTATGATGTGATGTAAGACTAAATATTTGATAATTGTATTACAAATTCTGTTGCAGCTATACAGCGCTTATTAATTTAAACTATCTCAATAATAAACACTTTTTAAGTAAATAAGTGATGAGACGAGCTAGGTGCTCTTCTGATGGCAAGAGATCACGCCTGTTATTACCAAAACAGTGTTATACTTTGATTCACAAAGTCCGTACAACACTGCTATTAGCACTCGTCCACCTCGAGACATTTTGATGGTCAGTCTCGAAAGCCCAGTCACTTCACTAGTTACAGTGTCATTCTAACGAGAACACAGTAATGCTTACACATTACTGCTTTGCGGCAGAATATCTGGCACTGTGTTGATTGATACCCATCAAGACGGCATCCTGCAGGGGAGGCCTCCCAACGGTAACGGTCTTTATACACCGGGGGCAATAAATGGGTGACGTACTTATCGACAGTGCGGTAATTTCACTAGCTAGTAGCTACAGTGTCATTCTAACCGGAACACAGTAATGCTTACACATTACTGCTCTGCGGCAGAATATCTGACACTGTGTTCGTAGTTGTACCCATCTAGACGGCATCCTGCAGGGGAGATCTCCCAACGGTAACGCTCTTTTTGCACCGGGGGGGGTAATGAGTGACGTACTTATCGGCAGTGCGGTCGTCGTGCTCGTAGAAGGTGCCTCGTTTGGGGATGTATTGCGGATTACTGCGGTCCTCATCATCATCTACCCGCCGCTCGCCCGGCTCCTGTAATATATCACATATTCAGTTAGATAAAATTTTCAATCAAATCTTCATAGGCTTTTGGGTGCACCCATAGATGAATAACGATGTTGCTATAGAACAAGATACTGTCCGTATTAAACCAAAAGGAAATCGTAAGACAGGACCAAAAAATTTCAGACACCTTATCAATAAAAATGACATAATATCTCCATTTTCAAATAATGTTTGGTACTTTTTACAATGTTGTTTTATTAACAATGAAAAAGCCTAGTTGTTTTAACATATAATATTTATCTAGCCCTGTTACTTCACTTTTTCGAAAATTTGCATCGGACCAAAATGTACTAGAAGTTAGCCAAAGTGGCTCCCTTTTACTGGGCATATTTTCAATGTACCACATTGTGTTTCTATACTTTAATACTTCTGTGGTGCACCCACTCTAATTTATCTCTTTTTGACGTGACTACGTCAAAAAAAAGGCCTTCCTTTTATCCAGATACAACGCGAGCTAAGTCGCATGCAATCGCTACTGTAAAAACAACAGAATGTCCACAAAAGACATTGCGACCGTTAAGTACCGTTGCAAACCCCATTCAATCTTTGTAAGGATGTTGAATAGGGCTATTCAATGAATTCTGATGTCCGGCAGATGACTCAAATCAAGGTTGTTTTAGTGGCCATGAATTTGATGGACAAATTGTGCCTCTCTTCACTCACTATTCAGTGGTGTTTACGGTCACTTAAACAGTCCAATTGAGTCGATTGTACTATGTTTTTGTAAAACCTTGATTATCATAAAACATAAATAAATCAAATTTTATTTCAGACCGAGATCCATAAAATACAATACAATTAAAATTAAAATGTCACACAGAAAATTAACACAACAATTTAAATAAAAACAAAGAATACCTCATGACAAAAAGAAAGAAAACCAAAAACAGCACATTTTACACTCTAGGCATTTAGTATGTGGTATGTGGTATGTGGGCAACTTTATTCAATTATAATTTCTATTGAAAATCTATTTATTTATTGTGTTACAAGTTTATTAATAGGTTTAATAATCGCCATCCAGTGCCTCATGATGGCAGACTGTAAGTTTGTGGCAACATCCTTCAGAAGGCCGTTGGTGCCTCCTCGGATGCGGCTTACCAGGGATGCAGTTCTGCATAGCAATAACTTTTATGAGCCAAATAATAAAGAAAATTTACTATATATTCTTTCACAGAATGTGCAGTGTACTGTACAGTTAATCAATTTGAAACTTTATGGCATTGTTATAAGACAAGTATTGGCACTAATCCCAGTTGTTATTGTTTTGTTGGTGAAAGCAAAGATTTCTTATTTACTTTTATATTACTTTGTTGGACTAAGAAGATCCCACTAATATTACCACACACATGACGACACGCATGGTCGTGTGACAAGTGCGTTGGACTGCCACGCTGGTGTCACGGGTTCAATTCTCGCTTCAGGACAAGCATTTGTGTGATGAACATCGGTGTGTGTTTTCTATGTATACTATGTATGTACTTACATAAAAATGTATATAAGTAATGTATCTGTTATCGGGTTCCCATAGTACAAACTTGCTTAGTTTGGGGCTAGATGGTGTGTTAAATGTCCAAACATTATAGGTAAGATAAGATAAGATATTAAAACTGCGACGGTCGCCGTGTTGGCCAAGGGGGAGGTGAGGTGCCTCGACTTCCGATCCAAAGGTCGTGGGTTCAACCCTTTCGTACACCAATGGATCTTTCTGTTCAAAAAATCTATGTGTGCATTAAAAACGGGAAGGAAAACATCGTGAGGAAACCGGCATGTCATAGAACCCAAAAAGTTCGAAAACATGAGTCAAGCGCAGAAAAGGAACCTCTTCGAGGCGCACTTGAAATCCTTCCACCACACTGGTTCAAAAGAACTAGTGACATGATAAGAAGAAGAATAGATAAATACTATGCTTAAACTGCTGAAAATCTGGTTGAAAATCGGTATGTGAATAGTTTATGAGCTAAAATAAGTGTCTCAGTAATGAAATAAATCTAGATAATATTCAAGTCATAAATAAACGAGACACGAAACACAATACTGAGGCGTGATATGCAGTCATTAGAATAAATATTTCAACTATTAAAATATTATATTACTGTTTTCTCCGACCTTGGTCGAGTATCTCTTAAATCTGACCTCAAGTTTGCAATTTGTTTATTAAACCACTAGGTAAATAAATAAATTGACCGGCGCCGGTAGAGGCGATTTCAATCGTGTTCATTTCAAACAACTACATTTACTTAAAAATATAGCATCAAAAAATCAGTTGGTTACTGATTTTCTTAGCTCGTCCGATTTCTATTAAATAGCAACAAAATTTATCTCCATAACATTTTTTTTTTACTGCCTTAACCTTGATGATTAAATCACTTGCCAAAAAAATTACCAACGGGCTTTTTTTTTTGTTTTGCAACAACTTACAACTTAATTTTTACAACATGTTATTTATTACTAGTAAACTATTAATTATTTCAAGAGCCCAAAAATGCAGTTTCTTTCTTTCAAATGCACCCCAGTTTTGAAACTTAGGGTATTTCATCTGAGGACAGAGCAAACTTACCCTTGAGGTAAAATAATTATTTATTTAGCCACATCCTTTATTTAATTAGTGACATGTAATAGAAACTATGTTTTATGTTCTAAATGGCGCCTCTAGTAGTGGCCACCATAGCTATTCGAGGCTCTGTGATACAAACTGATATAAACACAAACAAGTTTCTCTAAAACCCGTTCTTTTGATGTTTTGAAATGTTAGAAACTAGACACTATTACAATTAAATAAGATTCATTTTACAATATTTTAGTAAGATTTGAATGTTTTGGTTCTTATTTAAAGGGAATAAGGTACAGTTTGAACTGTATAATAGGAAAATAGATTCTGTTATAAAATCAAGGGTGTCTAGTGAGTCTAGGGATACCTACTATGTATCAATTTAAACTTTAATAAATAATAGTTGTTTTATTAATAATAATTTTAGAGAGATATTATAAGGGTCAGTTGGACAGTCGGGCAGATGGTAGTCTTTAAATAGCTTAGATCTTTTGAGACAAAAATAGAAGGTGAAGCATAACTCATATTTACCTATCAAGAAATAAATATTTAAGTTACCAAAAATGTTTGCTTAGCTTTGAAATTTCGACGAATTTAGTAGTACATACTCAATAAAAAACATTACGGGTAATTTTCAGTGAGTTGCAAGGGGTCATTGAACTGTCAGTCTATAACTATAACATAACAGTCGTTAAGTTTAACATTAAGGCAAAACCAACAAACCTCACATGATTTGAGAAATCACATAGAAAGTTGTTTCAATTGTATGTAAGATGAGACGGAGGCAAATCTATCATTTTATGTAAATATTATTGTTTATAAATGCATGATGTTTCTTTACAAGTTCAAGCATACTTTTTATGTAATAGGTATTATAATTTGTCTGGTAGTGCTATATAAAAGTTTACAATAGTAAATTAAAACAATAAAGGACCAGTCTTTGGGTAGCCTAATAGCTTCAACAACAAAATCATAAAACTCATTTGTACTGATATAAATAGGGCAATATCAATCCTATAACACTTACTAGCTATAACTGTAAAGCCTTGAAGACCACTTAAATGAAGAAATAGGTAGCTTAGGTAATAGGATTGACTAGAAAATTTGATTTGCGAGTACCTGATTCTCGGGGTCCCTTTCACCATCTGATATGCTCCCGGGGGTGTCATAGTCCGAATCCGCAGGGTCTCCTTCCTGCAAACAACCTTCCACCTTCAGTAACTGCATCTTCAAACACTACAATTTTTTTTTTTTTTGTTTTGATGTCAGAATCTACGTGGCGGCTCAAATATGACGAAAATCGCGGACCAAACACAGCGGCAGTGTTTCAGTGAGTGGTGGCGATTCGGTGACCTCAATCTGACCAAAAGAAATGGACATTCCAACACGCTAACGCGCCGGAGAAAGTAACCCGTAATACGCTTAGCGCCAAAACGAAAGTTGATTGTTCATCGATTTGCTGCACAGTACTCACGTTGCCCGAGTTGTTGTGGTCGTTTTCATGCGATCCCTCAGATAAGTCGCCAGTTCCTTCGTGAAGAACTCTAGCTACAGAAGTCATTTTGCGGTCGCGGCCGATTCTTTCTAGGAATCCCAGGGTGGCGGTTTACAGCACGGCTGAAGTAAGAAGTATTGGCGGCGTAAAAGCGCACCACAATAACGATCGCTAGTAAGAAAATCCCCCTCTCAACTCACGAAAAATGAATTGAAAGAAAGAACGTCAAAACAAGCAAGTCGCTGCGAACAGCGGCCATCAAAGAGAATATAACCACTGCGGCCATAAAAAGTTGTATCGCTTAGTTACACGCTAAATTGTAATGATTCTTCCGTATTTTGATTTCAGATTTTCAAGATTTTAATTTATAAAAAGAATTTCAATTTTAGGTAAAGTACCTATTTCCAAGAAAAAAATCATCACAATAAGAAAAACTCGTCGTAATGTTATTAAAACCGCTGTTCTGAATTCAGTAATATTTTTTCCTTCTACTAAGTTCTGCATGCAAGGGAGTGGTGCGCCAAAAATCAAATCGAAAAAAAAAAAAAAATGTCAAAGTCAAATCACCTGCTAACATTGACATTAGTAAAATTGAAATTAAAGTATTGCTAGTAGAAACTAAAAAAATCCAATTTACGTACCAAAGTTACGAAAATTGAAAAATAAATTAGCGCACGCCATATTCTCCAGTGACAATTATTATGACGAGTAGTTTAGGGCTATGATAGGAAATAAGTATGAAAATATTTTGTTTTACTATGGGCATATATGAGAAATGCAAAGATAATGTAATTAATTCGGAATTCTAAACTGGCAATACATTTGCTGTAAAAATTTGATCTGTTTTTGTAACAAAATATTTTTTTTATTAGCATAATTTGGCTTAAAACGTGATTATTAATTCAACTTATTAGTGTTTACTAGAAATATAATTAGTTTAATACAGAAATGGAAAGGTCAGTATCACTTTTAACGATGCAATTCACGCAAACCTGTCGACCTATAATCTGAAAGATTTTCATATTTAGTGCCGATCCAGCCACTACTGAGGATCTGAAGACGGTGCAGTTACTAGCCAAGGGTATTTTGGAGTTGTATGAACCTCCTTTGACGACCATCAACACTCATTTGAAGGAACTAACGTAAGTAATTCTCTAGACCTCTATTTAAAGGCACCAATGCAGTGCCAGATATACGGCCGCCAAGCTTTTGTGTAAGAATTACTGGGTTCCAGATTGAGGGGAACTTCATAGTAAAATAACTGGGCATTCGACATTGACCAACAAAAAGTTTTCAAAGAGGATGGATAAACACTTTATTGCTGCACTGATCTATGTGATTTAAAGTCCTGTGCAGTCTGTTCTGGTCATGGGCAGGCACGATCACTCACACAGCATCCACTTTATCTTGTTAATATAAACTTCAATAGCTGTAGTACCTTTAAAAACGGAACACAGCCTTACACTAAACTGCTTGGTGGCAGAATATCCAGCACAGTGCCAGCAGCATTTGTTACCTTGTCATTCATTCATTCATTCATTCATTGATAAAGATTCATTGAGATTAGGAACAGGACTCTTCATACCTGTCTGTTACTAACTATACTTGAGACTAATAAATCATTAATTTATTTACATCTGGACGTAACCTTGCAAAGAACATCTCTTTACTTACGCCATTTATATTATCTAATTGGTTTCAGTGAAAAACAAGAAGCAGTGCAGGGCATGATCACATCGGAGAGAAGAAAGCTTGAAGATCTCCAAAATGATGCCGATTTAGATGGACTGGTAAACTAGCATTATAAGCTTTTATATATTTTATTAAAATAAATTAAAGACTTAGACCTGACTGACTGACAGAGGATGTACAGGTCAAACCGCTTAATACAGAGACTTGAAACTTCGAGGGTGTGTTTGTCAAGTGTAGGCATGTACTAAGAAAGGAATTTTATTAATTCGTTATGCAAAGGAAGTTACAGGTGCCGCTAGTTATTTAACTAAAACTCTACTTCAAAATTATTTATAATTCATATTGTTCAGATTGTAGGCTGTGTTTATTAATGTGTATACATAGGAGAATCACAGTCTGTCAACCAAGACTAAGAAAAAGGAAGAGAGGAAGGCAAGTCAAGCGATGGTGATAGAATATATATAAAGCTGTGGGTGGGAAGCTCTGGACAAGGACTGCAATCAATAGGGACACTTGGAGAGAGTCGGGGGAGGCCTATGCCAAGGGGCACACAGACAAACCATGCAGGTGTATAGATAAGGATAGGGATTAGTTAGGTAGGAATATGAAATCAAATCTATCAATAATGTCAAATTGTTAAAAATGTCTAGATAAAAGGTTTATTTATATATATTATTACATGAGTTTGTTTGTCCGATGATACCGCTCAAACAACTCACCTGATGTAATGATTGCATGTCATTATCAAAATTTATTGAGTTATGATCATTTTGGTTTCAGCTTGCAAACATTGCTACGAACAGAGAGAAATTGGTGACCATGTCTAACTCTATGATGACCTTACACAAGCGAGTGCAATCCTTAGCGGTAAGTAGCCAGTTCGATTCCCGCTTCAGAACAAACATTTGTGTGATGAACATGAGTCTGGGTGTTTTATATGTATGTATTTACAATTTAAAAAAGTATTTAAGTACCTACTCATTTAGTTATCTGCTTCCCAAAGTACAAGCTCTGTTTAGTTTGGAGCTAGATGGCGTTGTGTGTAATGTCCAAACATTATTATTATGTAACGACAAATTGAAAATATTGTTTTCAGACAAGGGCAGCAAATGTTGAGAAGGCAGCTAAGAGCAGAGCAACTCAGCCGAAACCACCAAACACAAATAGCTAGTAAATGTATGAAGTAATTTTCTATACTAGTACTTTGAAATTATGAATATGATTATAAAGCCAGTCAAATAAGGAGAAAAAAGCGATCAACCTCGGAATGAGAGATAACAAGCTGAAAACTCATATACACCTTCATTTTGGTGTTCTTATAGTAAGTCACATTATATCACATGTCTGAGTCGTAAATTATTAAAGGTGCCAAATGTTGAAGTTTTTTTAGTACGCGCCTACACTTCTTGACACACATAATCCTCGAAATTTCAAGTCCCTACGTCCAGTGGTTTTGCCTGTGCGTTGTCAGTCAGTCAGTATGAAAAAAAAATAGATACTTAAATGAAAAACATAATTTAATTTAAGCTTTATTATAAGTACTTAATAAAATACAATTGATTACAAAGTACTTTAAAAAAATAAATAAACTATGTTACTACATGCTAGGTGTTACTTTAAATATTTCACTTCAGAGTAAGCACTTATTTTACCTAAATAATATAATATGATTTTTTTGACTAGCATATTCATATTGAAGCCATCACAAAAAGGTTATCAGTTATATGATTTTTTTCAACAAACAAATAGTTGACTTTTCTGTAACCGATTCGACATGAATATGCTTGTCAAAAAGTTTGGTGATAGAGCTACTTATATTTAAGTTTCTAACTAAGTTGTTGCTTTTAAGTTTATTGAGATAATTTGTTACTTATTTTAAATTTAAGTGGGATTAAAGACTAGTGCAATTTCTATTTAACAATACATTTAACCAAAAACTGTTAATTTTACACACAAATAATTTTTTGATTAATGTACAGTCAGCATAAAAATAAGATTAAGATGACAGTTTCGTTAAAAATACTGTACAATAAAATATTATATACTGTTTTTCGTGTTTTTACTTTTTTATATAGGAATACAAAAACAGAAAGCATCGTTTGTAAGCTCAAAATAAGAAAGCTTGAAAGCTATGTTTTATAAATAAAAGTACCTAAATAGGGTCGACTGGTAAATGCGTCAATGGGGTTATTGCTAGAGTCCGGTATCGCAGTTATAGCATTAAACGGGCATCCGAAAAAAGGGGCTATTATGACTTTTTGAAATTAGGTACTTCTTATCGTGTCAAGGATTTCAAGTGCGCCTCTAAGAGGCTCCTTTCGTGCCACGATGTTTACTTACAGTAATAAGCTTAGAAAAAGTTACGTACTTGTACAAATTAATTTATTTTTGTATACCTACTATCCAAATCGTTCGGAGATCTTATGCCTAAAAAATATCGATAATTCAGGGATTTCAGGATTCTAGATTTTTTTTCATGTAGGAGCGTAATCTACCCATACATTAATAATGGTGAATACCAACATAAACAACTTGTCTAAGATCTACTAGAAGTTGGCTAAAATGACCTACTGTTTTAGCCCGGTTTCAATGTTTACCTACTACAGTATTAATCCATACTTTATTACTTTTATAAATGTACCATATACAATAAGTTGTATGTTCTAAGCCTTAGTTTCGAGTAGATTGCAAAAAAATAAACAAACATGTTACCCCCTGGGCATAGATGAATAACGATGTTCCTATAGAACAAGATGGACAGTATCAAACCAAATCGTAAGACAGGACCAAAAAAATTCAGACACCCTGTCAATAAATATGAAATATCTCCATTTTCAAATAATGTTTGTTACTTTTTACGGTGTAGTTTTATTAACAATGAAAAAGCCTAGTAGTTTTAACATATAATATTTATCTAGCCCAGTTACCTACTTCTCTTTTTCGAAAATTTGCATTGGACCAAAATGTGCTAGAACTTAGCAAAAGTGGCTCCCTTTTACTGGGCATATTTTCAATGTACTACATTGTGTTTCTATTCCTTAATACTTCTGTGCCCCTGGGTTATTCCTACACAAAATAAATGACATCTATTCATATTTATGTTTACCCGAAATCCCTGGTAACATTGATGAGAACCACCCCTCTACTAGTCTTAACCACCCTAGTGGTGGTACAGAGTGGCTTGACCAGGTACTCCCTGGGTTATTTCTTACTGCCGGTGGCCTGAACCTCGGCGGAAGCGGAAACCACGAAGGATTCGATGCCAACCTCGTTGCTGCCACGCGCGATCTTGAAGTAGCCATTCTCACCCCATTCCTGACCCCAGCTGTTCGCAACGATCTGGAAATAATTTTCAATCAAGATAAAAAATGAAATATACCTACTTTCTGATTGTAATGAGAGGCATCCATTAATTACGTGAGGTAATTTTGGCGATTTTTCGACCCCACGATATGGTAGGGACAATTTCGTGAGATTTTGCTCGACCCTCTTCTTCCACCTTCTAATCTCACGTGAGATTTTTCGAAATACATATTTAATGTAAATAGTTTAATCTGTGCTTGATTGCATTAGATTTTTTATTTATGAACTGTTTATAAATATTTGTTAACAGCTACTTAATATTTATTAACAGTTAAAAATATTTATTGAATGTTTAAAAATATTTATGTATTCATATTTAATAGATAAGTATATGAAAGATTTTTTCTAAATAAATGAACTTATTATTCTGACATCGACTCGTTTACAATATTATAACACAAGTTGATGGCGACATAATTTTGGTGTTCAAATGTGTACATTTTTATTGCAAATTAGTATGGTGTTATAATTGTGAAAATTTCGCAGTGTAGGTATACATATTATTGCACGCGACTGTACCTACCCAGATTTTGAGGACAACGTGATAGGATCCGGATAAGACTCAAATGACAGCTTGGAACAAAATTCATTTAGGTACTACCCAGCAAGTCGTAAGCTTCATAGAGTAACTTACCCAGTATTTGTCGCCTTGTTTTTCTCCCCAGCCCACAATCCTGACGCTGTGGAGTCCATTCTTGCGCTGGTTACCGTATCGGGTGTGACGGTAGATCCCGTCACGGTAGTGGAAGAAATCTTGGTAAACCTCCATAATGGCTGGAAGGTTAATAATCAAGGTTTTACAAAAGCATACAACAATCGACTTCAATCGGACGGTTCTAGTGACCGTAGGCACCACTGACAAGTCACAGGGAAGCAAAAGGATACTTGCCCATGCAATCCTAAATCGTTGATCAATCGTTCAAGTTCATTATATAGGTATGTATATTATAGATGTATATATATATATATATATATATATACAATTTGTTTGTTAATATCCCTACAATGCCGAAGGGGGGGGTGTTCTGCCCCCCCCGCGGGAACAACGAATTCAAATTTCGAATTTCAAATTTATTTATTTGGTCACAACATAGTTTGCACATAAGACTAAGTGCACACTGGAAAATGTTAAAGTATATAATACTGTGTTACGTTTCCCAGTGCCCATCCTTAAAGTTAGGTACAGAGAGTTATTGACTACAAAGTAATAAGAGCAAAAACATAAGGTTAGATTTATAAAAAGCTTATAAATTATAAAAAGTAGAGAAAAATAATAATATTTTTTTTTTAAAAACGAACGAAAATTTAAGGAAAACTATTATAGGTACTAGATTATTATACCAAATTAGGTTCAAATAATAAAATAAAAAAACTTTAGATTAAGCTAGGTACGTATATAAATATAAAAGATAAATTTCAAATACATAATATCCCTCCGTTGACAATGTTTTATGTGGTGAAGTTAAGTGTGTGTATGTGTGTATGTGTTTGTGTGTGTGTGTGTGTGTGTGTGTGTGTGTGTTTGTGTGTGTGTGTGTGTGAATAGGTATTTGTAGAAAATATAGGGAGTTAGCGTGTTATTTCAATTAGTTTCTCAGTTTCTTCATATGATAGAGTGGAAAGCCATTTTTTCAATTCAATTTTACATTTTTGAAGGGTCAAGAAATAAATATTTATTGACTTATTGATTATATTGTAAAGAGTGGGGCTTAAAAAGTGAAAATGACGAAAGGCGAGTTAAATGAATGAAATGAATGTTCTACGACTTTTTGATGTTCCATGATTTTCATTGAAGAACTGTGCACCAAATTGCAGCTGATTTTTAACGTGGTGATTACCCTAAAATCAGCTGTTTGGTGAACTTTCCAAGACCTCTGACCTTGACCTCAGTAATGTTAGTGATGAGACAGATTAAGGCTTATCTGACAGAAAACTTTTTAATTTTTAGATTAATTTCTTCATAAATTCAATAAAACATGGCACAAGTACTGTGTTATGAGCTGCGAGAAGACAAATTGACTCAAACCTCGGCTTTACATAAAGTTGATTGCGTAAAGTGAAAAATAATTCAATAATGTGTTATGTTTGTGCATCAGTGAACGCAGATAAACGTCTAATAAATCCGTCGCGAATAAATCCGTCCTATTCGGGACTTCCCCAAACTCGGTCACTATCTATGGTAATAATGAAGAGTCGACCTTATTGTGTACGAGATTGGGTTGGTTTTGCTGTGTCAACGTCAGGACTCTTATGACGTTTAGTGTATGAAACGCAGATTTCGTCACGCGCCCCCTAGATGATTTATCCGTAAGGTGCAATGCAAAAAATTGTCAGTAGTTTGATACTGTATTTAATGTAAAAGAAATCTCCACAAATAAAATCTAATGGTTCTTTACTCATCATTACCATCATTAGTCGAGTCTTTTTACAAATTACTCGACTACGGCGAAGCAAAAGGAGGGTTATGATTTGTACGTTCATCTGTTCTCTCATATCTTCCAAACTACTTATCATAATTTGACAAATGAGGTATCGTTAGAAGCGTCTCGTTTGTCCTCTGCTTATAGACTATGTGACGTTTCACCAAAATCTGCATTCCACTGCTGGACGTAAACCTCTTTAAATGTGCGCCATTGCGCCCTGTCTTTGGCTTGCCGCATCCTGCATCTTGCATAACGCCATCCCCATAAAAATCAGGTAGGTAGGTACCTACTAAACATTATTCGAGTCATCAAGTGTTGCGTAGAAAAAGCATGGCTACATTCGGCATAGCACCGTCCCCATAGAAAATGTATAGGAATAACTTTCATCAAAAAAACATGAATATAGGCGATTAAACGAGGTAATTACAAATAAAACCTTATCCCAACACTCTTGTGATGTAAATCGGACCGACTGAAACACCATTTTACGGCACAAGATGGCATTTTTGGTGTCTTTAAAAATAATTTCACGCGAACGCCGCCATTGCCGGCTGCAGGCAAACTAAACTCGTGCGCGGCTCAATACGTAAGCCCCACCTACCCCGGCTCGATTGTCGTTGAAGTATTTTTGGGCGCTAGGACCAATTCTATGTTTTTTTCCTTCACTGTTGTGCATTCGTCGGATCATCATCAGGCTTTCGCAGTCCTCTGCAGGACATAGCCCTTTCCCAATGTGCCCCATTGCGTCCTCTCTTGCTGCATCCATCGTGTGGGTGCAATGCAACAGTGAAAACTGCAGACTACAAGTACCTACCTACTCCAGGAACTAAGAGAAAAGTACTCAGTAAGAAATTGATAAATAAAAATAAAACGAACATTTGCATGTATTTTCTCTTAATCTCTCAATAGTTTGAAATAGTCTTACTAAATTATGTAAAACTTTTCTTAATTCTTTACATCGAAAGGTTCATAAACACCTACCTACTCAACTTACCTAGATCATAGGCGTGAGCACATGTTCCTTACGTGTCTATGAGCGAGGTGGAGGGTGTGTACAGATGGAGAAGTAAATAGCAAATAGGGTTGTCTTAAATAATTATTGTATGAAAATTTCTGATACGATGTATTCAACCTTTGCACACGTGATAGTATTCACACTCTTGGTCTGAATTCGCCCCTCAGGGCTTGTAGGGACATAACACTACACATTGTATATATATTATAGAATTGTATTTAGTATGAATAATATGTTACTTCATTTATTCTTATTATGTTTATAGTATTGTTATTCAAAAGTTTAATATAATTAGTTCTTTGTTTCATTCAATAGATTCCACAATTTAAGTTTAAAATAGACTCTTTAGCGCACCTTTAGCCAACGTTTCGTATTTTAGTCTCACTCTCCATCCCAAGGTTGCCTGGAAGAGATCGCTGCTTAGCGATAAGGCCGCCCATTGTACATGCTCATTAATAATCTGTATATTTGTCTTTAAGTTCATGGTACAATAAAGAGTTTTCATTCATTCATTCATTCAAAAGAAGCAATTTTGTTTACTACGACGTCATATTTTTATCAGTAATTTTGTTTTAAAAACTGAACTACGGAACTGATTTTGATTAAATTTCTATGGGACCGATGATCTAAAGGAGGTACTTATATCCTCTCATACAAAAAAAAATTATATCAGTTGATACAACAAAGAAAAAAACATTAAAATAAAAACATGTTCAACAGTATTGAAAACCTCCTTTTTGAACGCCGTTGAAAATAATGAAAAGTCAATTAAAATTAAAAGTTTATACCCAATTAATGAATACATATGTTAGGTGTTCATCACACAGTTTTTTGTCCTGAAACGGGAATCGAACCCGCGACACTCTGCGTAGCAGTTCAACGCACTTTTACCACTCGACCATCTGTGTCGTCAAGACTGTCACTACATGAGTTGAGCATGTAGGTGGTACTTATGTAGGTTAGGTGGATACTAATGATCTTCGACAAGGATATGTACTAAGAATTGAAGTGTTATCTCAGATTTTAAATGGCATCTCAAGTCTTAGCATAAACACCTAGCTAAGTAAACAGGTAAGCAAGTATGTAATTTGTTTAATTTTGCATAAGGTGGGTCATTCCTGTCGGTAACACCCCGTCGTCAACACTGTTGACGATTGGGATAAAAAAGTGCAACTTTTTATTCCCTATCGTATCCGCCTAGTACAAGAGTCATAAACTCTTGAAAAAGTTGCATTCGTCAACACTGTAAACGAGTGCAACTTTTTCCAATAATCAACAGTATTGACGACGGGGTGTTACCGACTAGGAATGACCCAACTTATGCAAAATTAAACAAATTACATCAAAGTGCGCAGGAGCGCACAGGCAATACTTGCTTACCTGTTTTGTTTACTTAGCTAGGTTCTTATGCGTAGACGGTGACGGTTGAGACGGTGTTGAAATGAAAAAAATAATTTATTTGACATTCTATTCTATTCTATTCTATTAATAATATCCATACCACTGACACTGAGCTATGGCTTGAGCGCGGCAAACGTTGCGTTGACGAGCCTTATCGTACCTTGTTTGTAGATATCTACTACCTAAATCAGCCCTCAAAATCCTTTTATCAGAGCAAACACTAGCGTCATAAATAAACACAAGAACTAGTTTTATGCTCTGGTTTCTATAGCTATTTGGTATGCCAAGGGCATAGATAAAAATCAAGAACGCCGAAAGATAACCAGCTAGGTACCTACCTACTTACCATTTTCAAGATGCTATCTGTGTTATAAAATCTCAAGTTTATGATTGCAATATTTTAAGATAAGTATAAATCCTATTTATAAAGTGATTGAAATAGATAAGTACAAAGTATTGTATTGAAGAGCTTCTTCGCTTGTTGGATTCCTTTTGCATGTTGTGCCAAAAGTGCTGACTACCTCTGTGTTTATTCTCGATAAACTATGGTATTGTGTTTTGGGGAAATAACCCCTTCAACTAAAGAGGCGTATTAGAAATCATTAATAGGTATCTACTAGTATTGTATAAGTATATACCTACCACTAATATAAAATATACTATATACTGGGTTAAAAGATCGATGATCAGGCTCAGTAGCGCGTCTTAGAAAAAAATGTGTAGGTAGGTGTAGATATTAGATTACCCTCTCAGATAAAAAATATTTTTTCAAATCGGTTTATAAATAACACAGTTCTGAGGTAATAACAAACATTACCTATTTATTAATGAAAAAAAAATCAGTCGAATAGAAGCCTCCTCCGTTTTTGAAGGCGGTTGAAAATGACTTGTGTTCCTGACACATATCGCTAGTAGCTTCTAAACCCGTGTCATCAAAAGCCGATGAGAAAGTCCGGAAGGACCGCTTATTCGCTTACTCGCTAGCTTTTAAACTCGCCGACTAGTAGGTCCTAAACTTGTCCTGTATCATCAGGGCTTTAGAGTATGACATGATGATGAAGCTTACCTAAGTAAACTTACCAAAGACAGGTCCAGAGGTTCTAATGTCGAACATGATATCTTGCTCATGAGTCAAGCGAGCGGCAGGACCGACGCGGTACCGGAAGTCCCTCTCAGCTACCAGAGGGCGGCAGCCATCTTGTACGAGGGTGGAGTGCATTTTGAACGGACACTTCGTTATCTGGGCCTTGTACGGGAAGCAGAGCTCGTCGACCAAGCTGTGGAATAATATAAATTTTTAATTTTTTAATATTATGGACATGTCACACAACGTCATCTAGCCCCAAACTAAGCAGAGTAGGTACTATGGGAACCAGATGGCTGATAAAATACTTAAATACTTTTTTTTGTGAATACATACATAGAATACATAGAAAACCCCCAGACTCAGGACAAGCACTGATGTTCATCACACAAATGTTTGTCCTAAAGCGAGAATCGAACCCGCGACACCGGGCGTGGCAGTCCCATACACTTGCCATTCGACCATCCGTGTCGTGTAATATTGGACTAAGCAAGGTTTTACAAATTCCTAAAACTTATGTTATTAGCTAGTTTTAAATATGTCTTGTGGTTTTTTTATAATAAATATTATTGTGCCCTAACAGGGTTGTATGTTTGAAACCTAATATTATTTACTAGCTGACCCGGCGAACTTTGTTCCGCCTTAATGGCAATAAATAAACTTTTTTTTTTTTTGTATTGGAAAGAATACAAAAAAAAAAATACCTACATTAATAATTCATTATTATTTCTGTATTTTAGTACATAGGTTGCTCTTCACTTAAGTACCTTGTGATACACGACATTTTTTGTTTTATTACATAGCTGTCATTATACTTCATTACATAGCTGTCATTATACTTCATTACATAGCTGTCATTATACTTCATTACATAGCTGTCATTATACGTCAATTACATAGCTACAAAGAACTTGTATACTATAGTATAGAAGCTCTTTGCATAGCTATCATTTGCGTTTTGTTATTCCAAGTCTGATTCTTTTTTGTTATACCACGTTTTATAGTGACTGACGTTTCATGTCAAGTCACACGGGAACGCTGTCGAACGGGATAAAAAGTATATTATGCCCGTCTCCTGGCTCTAAGCTACCTCCATACCAATTTTCACCCACATCTGTTCTGCCGTTCTTGAGTTATAAGTGGTGTAACTAACACGACTTTCTTTTATATATAATATATATATATATATAATATAGAAGGCCTTAAATGTACAACATATTACTATGTAAATAAACCGTTTCGTATTGAAAAAAACATAGCTACTACAACCATGGAGCTATATAGGTACCACCTAAATGACTACAACCGATTTTAAATACCTAGACTGTTTTAGGTTATCTGTAAGAGATCGTGTTTTACGATAAGACCGCCCAGTAAGACTAATTGTCCTGTGTTATAGTTGAAAACACTCATCACAGGCAGGCAAAATATGCAATTATGTTTACTTTGATTAAATTTTTTTTACAGTTAATTTGTTTTAAAAAGTTGTTATATACCTAAGTAAGTTTCAAAGCTGTAGTAATTCAACATGGCAATGCCGCCAGCGTTCTGGGTACGTTGCCTTCTGGTGGCGAGAACGACCGACTGGGTTAATTATATATTTTTTTATATACTTCTTCTGTAATCGGTACATTATTACTGAAGATCGTGATCACCCATTTTGTATGTGCGGACGGCCTGTCTCCAGCGATTCCGGTCTTTGGCTGCCTGCACCACATTGTAGAATGACGCATTATCTTTAACCTGGTCAGACCATCGATCGGGGATCTGCCGATTTTTATATACAATGTAAGTTTAATAGTATAAACTTAGTATATAAGTAAGTCTTTTTTATAATACTTATTTATAATACTTAAGTCTCAGATGTCCGCCAAATAAATGGCTGTCTGTCTAATCTAACGGATCCGTGTCTGCAAAGCAACTCGATATGATATTGAGATATCCTATTCAACTGGTATCAGAACCACTTGAAGATATAAATAGTAATATGGTAATACCTACTTATAGTCATGAATTTGTGATTTTATAGTCTTGTTTGACAACTTCGTATCTGCCATTTTTTGCAGTATGACTCAAGTCTACTCTCGCTAAGAGAGCGATAACGTAGACCCAATGGAAGAACGTTTTTGAAATGAAAACTTCTGAGCAAAATATATCGTGGCGAGTGAATTGGACTGGGCTACTGGGCTCCCAACGCTCATTACACTTCTTCGGGGGCTTGATTCGCCTCTTAATGACTCTTGATGACTCTTAAGTCATCAACTCTCGAGAGCCTCGAGATGATTCCTCGAGTCGAGAACGATCGTTATCAAATGGTAGATAGGTACGTCAATTTTCGCACAAAATGGGAGACTAAAGTTGCTAAAGTGCCAAAATGGACGTACTTACCATTCGATAACGCGCCGCCGCCCCGCCCCAGTGTGATCTTGATAGATTCCTCTGTGGATCTCTGATTTCGCACTTCCTTCCTTCCTTCCTATCGCGTCACTAGTTCTTTCGATGAAAGGGTCAGCCTCGAAGAGGCTTCTTTCGTGCACTTAACAAATGTTTTCGAACTTTTTAGGTTCTAATATAACATGCCGGTTTCTTCACGTGTTTTGCACAATTATTTTTTTTTACTACGCTCTGATTGTAGCAACTGTACTTACCCGAAGTTGGTGGCGAAGAGCCAGGCACCGGCGATGTACCCGCCCTGGCAACCGCGCTGTCCCCGGATGTTGCAGGAAAGCAGCGTCTGCGCGCTCAGCACCATGCCTTCCGCGCCGTTGGACTGAATCGCGAACCTACAGGAACAGAAATAAATAACACATCAACACTACATTTTAATTACCAAAAAAAATTTAATGGGCATTGCAGAACGTAATACACTTGTATCATAGATGAATAACGATGTTCCTATAGAACAAGATGGACAGTATCAAACCAAAAGGGAATCGTAAGACAGGACCAAAAAATTTCAGACACATTGTCAATAAAAATTGAATATCTCCATTTTCAAATAATATTTGTTACTTTTTACGATGTAGTTTTAATAACAATTAAAAAGCTTAGTAGTTTTAACATATAATATTTATATAGCCCTGTTACTTCTCTTTTTCAAAAATATGCATCGGACCAAAATGTACTAGAAATTAGCCAAAGTGGCTCCCTTTTACTGGGCACATTTTCAATGTAGGTAATACATTGTGTTTCTATACTTTAATACGTCTGTGACTTGTATCTGTGCAGTCAGAATTTTGGATTTCTACAAAATGACAGAGTGACAGCGGCGCGACTGCGGCGCCCGAGCTGAGCTTTTGCGAGCTGGCTCGAGCTAAGTTTGCCAAACGATGAATAAAACTTAAATTCAATGATGGGTACCGCCTGACGCATATCCATAGGAAAACGACTAACGGTAACAGTTATCAAATTTATTTTGACAAAAATTCGACTTAATTTTTTCAAGTTTTTTTGCCATATCTGTTCAGTAACGGCAACTGACTAACTATACAACTCTGTATATTATTAATAACCTTTGTCAAGTTCAAAACCAACCTGTTACGTGGTCGGTAGGTCATAATTCATAGGTCTAGAAGGCGTACCTAACCTACCTATACTAAGTATAACTTTCTGACCTACCTGAGATGGGACACATGGAGATACAAGCTGAGACGTCACCGCCATGCGAGCTGTCATCACACAGCTTGAAGAAACCCTTATCACTTCGGAGAAGCTTCCGCTGAAGTACCCGGGTACAGTCAGCCAAATTAACATGCTAATTTTCTTACAAATACTAAAAGTTTCTAAGGATGCATGCATAGATCATAATGTATGTTCCTCATTGCTATCTGTACTTATTTATTTATAATTTATAAGAAGAATGAGAAAATCTATTTTCATCTGTCCTACTGCAATGCTACATTATCACATCAGTGCAGTGGTCGCAAATACAAGTTTTTTGATAAAAATCCCTTATGCCACTAATGGGGCAAATAAAATGGTGTCAAATGGGAAAGACTGAAATTTTGCAAATTATTTTTAAAAGTTGTATGCTAATCTATTGGAAATTCAACTACCTAGTCTATCTACAGCCATTTCTGGTCCTTTCGACTTCCCACTGCCTTATTGCCTTCCGACTTCGCACGCACTCTCATAGGGGTCACTTCACTGAAAACCAGCGCTTCAGAAGTTAGTTATACTACTAGCTCTGAAGCATATGCTGAGTGGCCTCCATTTTGTTCATAACTTTGTGTTTTCCTGTGTTTTTATTATGTACAGACAGCGTTTCAAATACCTTCAAATTGCCACCGCGGCGTATGAAGAAGTTTTGCAGCCATTGTTTTTAGCCATGTAAGCCTAATCATAGTTTAATACAATTTTTTGAAGGTATTTGAATATATGTGAATTAATATTTGCTGGGTATATTTTCTGCAAGGGGGATACTTATGTCTGACGCTGTCTGTACCTTAGTTTTAAATTGCTTGAACAAATAAAGATTCTTATTCTAATTCTTATTCATCAACTTCTCTTGCTGACGGTACTTTTGGAACTACTTATTTATAGTCTGTGGCGAGGGAGCATAGCAAGCAAATAAAACGAACGCCTCGTATTTCCAGAGAGCCCTTAGACAGCTATTCTTAGCGCTCAGGTAACTCGGCTCGCTGCGGTATAAATACCTCGATTTATTGTCGGGGAATGCGAATTCCTCTGTTTTCTGTTGTTTTTCAGCGATATTTATATCTTTTTTAAGAGATACTTAAATCTAGCTGATACATGATTGGTGTATCTGTTTCGCGTTGGCTTTTGATGCAAAGGTTGTGGGTTTGAATGCCAGTTCTGACAGTAAGATATCCGCTGTTTAATGAGGCGTTTTGGCGCAAAAAAGATCAGGCAAAATGACAAGTAGGTAATTTGTAAATAGGTTTGTATATTTCTTTTTTTTTTTGAAATAAATATTTTGTATTTTTTAAAACTTTGGTAAGGTGTTGAAACTGCAACACTGCATACAGCCAGTCGACATTATATACTTACGAGACGAAACAAAATTTAAAACCATTATGTTCTTGCGAGATTGCATCATTTAGTGCAGTCAGTAACAAAAGTCTTGATGGATGACCAGAATGATCTATGGCTGTAACCACAGACATAGGCTGTAAACTCGTAACCTTGTTTGTAACGTGAGTAGAGCTGTAAAAATGTCATGCAACTTTTGGTTTTTTGCATAAAGTTAGAATGTAAAGAGGGGTAATGACATTTCAATTGCGATACAAGAAATGATAATAAGCATGTGCGAGTGATTGTCTATGTGTTGCTCAAAAATAGTGATGGGCATTCAATAAGATGTTTTATCGACATCGATAACTGTGGTACCTACCCATTTTGCGTCACAAGTCTTAATAGAGAAAAAAATAGTGCCTACTACACAATCATGTTGTTAATAGAGGGTTAATGAGTGGATAATCCTTCAGCTGCGTGTGGGGGTCATCAGAAAATGAAAATATGTTCCCAGTAGAAATCCCACGGACTTAGAATTTTTACTGGGTACATATTTTCATTTTCTGATTAGACCTGAAGTCCCCCACCCGCAGCTGAAGATTATTCACTGATTACGGCACCACCTGTACATATAAAGATTTTAACCAAAGGAATGAGATGGGTTTGGTTATTATTTATTAGATACTAAAGACTAAATAGCCAAGTTTTGGCGTTATTCAGGAACAAAAACTTATCCATCCTCACAAACTTACATTCATAATACATAGTAGCAGGACTTACCAATATTTACCTACAACTTACTCATCAATCCAAATAGGCGGTAGTCTTCGAAATAAGATTGTAATAGCTAGAAAGTCGATTGTGTATAATATATATATCTGTTCTTTTTTTAAAGTTGGTTGATTATAATAAATAATAATGAAGCCCATGCAAATGTTTTATTCAATGACTGAAAAATACTTTACTTAAGAATATTAATTCTGAGTTTGTCATTATATGTAGGCACGATACGTAGGTATATCTGTCTGTCATAATATATGTAGCCTATTAGTTTCAGGTAGGTAAGGTAGGTACTATAAAATAGGGATCCAATTGCAATATGAAGTTGGATCTCGCTTTTTCTTGAGTTGAATCTGTAAAAGAGGTTGATTTATGATTTATGTCCCTATCTAATAATTACTTGACTAATGCCTACTTGCACCAAACTTCCAAAGTTCTAAACAATTACTTCACTCGCTTGACAGATCTTGATCGGTCTGAATCTGAACCGTTAAAAACTGCCAAGCGAGATTGCTTAAGAGCTTTGACAACTTTGTACAAGTCGGCATAAGGTCACAAAATACATTCTTTACGCCTGAATTGAAACATTGTTCAACATGGTACTTACTGGAACATGTAACGTAGGCAGCGAACCTTTCTTCAAAACACGTTAACGTATGAATAAAAAAACAATCGTTTTTAAAATGATTGCTGCAAACTTTTATATTGTTTTGATGATCGCTCTGTTTCTGAAGAATTTGTAACCATTTTTTTCTGTTTTGCGGATCCTTTGGTAAGCTGAAATTAAATAAGTAAAAACGATTAGTTATAATAATACTCGTATTTTAAGACACAAAATAAAAATGACACAAGTGGTAAATTTATTTTAACTAGGTAAAAATACCCTAACGATAGAAAAGAAAAGAGTTTTGTACCACTTTGCATAACTACCTACTCATTAGGTACTATCGATATTTCATGACGTCATCATTTTATCAAGCCCTAGCGTAACGAAGCAATATTTGTTTTTACATGAAAAATCTATTATTTCTCCATATATGTAAGAACCATTTGTACACACGGCAAGAGCAATCAAAACTCCACAAGGCACAACGATTTTTTAATTAATTGTATAAGAAAATTGTCCATAAATTTCTCTACGAAAATAAACCAAATATTTTCTTTACTCACCTGTGAAATGAATGATTATCTGGGTTATTTCTATGCGTTGTGCCACACGTGTTGATTGAGCAAGTAACCATGCTCTTTAAAATTAATAAAATGGTTTCATTTTGTAGATTATTGTAAAAAGATAAAATAATTTACAAACAATAACTGACGGGGTCTCAGGTGCTTCAAAATGTTTTGAGTGACGTGACTTAGTTCTATACTGCTCTTAATCATAAAAAGCTATACTTGCATCTCTTTCATTAACCGATCTTTTGGGGGCGACAGCCGAAAGTATCCGAGATCTGTGGTTTTTTGTGATCTCACCTGTCAATCAGATTTCATTGGAATTGCACCATATAAAGGCTTCGCCAAACAGAACGCGTACTTACGCCGCGTCAGGGCGCTAAGTTGACGCCGCGCTATAGTGCCGAACTGTGTTGTACAGAGCATATTGAGAGCCTGTCAAACAGTCCTGACTAGCGCCGGCGCTCTGTGTGACAGTGGAATACCATCAGTACAACACAGTTCGGCGCTATAGCGCGGCGTCAACTTAGCGCCCTGACGCGGCGTAAGTACGCGTTCTGTTTGGCGAAGCCGTATTCTACTCTTTGATATAAGTACCTACCTTACCTAAGACCTATATACTCATATTTATTAGAAACTAATTGGAATAATGTATAAACCGATTGGGATAATGTATAAGCCGAAAAGGACGATTGTCGCGATTTCGATCATACGTGTTGTAGAACAATTATGATATATAATGAATGTTGATTTTGTTTATAGACAGATAAAATGGCGGAAATTGCAATGGCGGCGTATACATCGAATTCAGACTACATCGAATGGAAAAATTATGAATGAGTGAAGTGTTTGAAATTATGCTAAAAGAACAAAAATCTTTTATTCAAAGAATCCGGGCCATTTTGGCCTGGGCCGACCTCACTCTTGACACATGCACTCGAGAGGGTTCGTGAAAAACCAATCCTATTCGCTATTTAATTAATTTTATCAGTAGCGGCCCTGGCACACCCTGGTTAAAGCCACAACCCAATCTGAATCGCATCATCATTGATTATGAATGGGAAATATAAAACTCGGCCAATGGCGACGCGTCGAATTAAATGGGTCGTCGAATGCAGAAAGGACCTATACCTACCTACTATGTAAGCAGACAGTCATCGAATAAAGAGGATATGTGTGAGGAACTCACCTGTCTGAAGCGACGCTGGTCAAAGCCACAGCCCAATCGGAGCCGCACCATCCTTGGTCTTGAATGGGAGATATGAAATTCGGCCAATGGCGGCGCGCGTCGAATTCGGCGGGGTGTTCTTGATCTGTGTATGATATAGCGCCCATGCGTTTCGTATTTGCGTCTAGGGGTAGGGTACCTGAAAGAAAACATGTTACAATGAATAAGTTTAGATAAGTATCTTGTAATAATAATTGCGAGAGACAAAAAGCAGTCCACTGCTGGACGTAGGGATACGTTTCCACGGAGTGGAGAAGAGGTGTCGACATGGCTCAAAGGATCAGCAAGTTGAAGTGGCAGTGGGCCGGCCATATCTGCCGAAGAACCGACAAACGTGTTCTTGAATGGAGACCACGGCTAGGCAAGCGTAGTGTAAGGCGACCATTGGCCAGATGGAGCGATGATCTGCGTGCTATACCCAACAGACGGTGGATGAGAAGAGCCAAAGTTCGGGCTCAGTGGCGCGGCTTAGGAGAGACTTTCCACTCCACTTTGCGCACTGTGATTGACCAATTCACGGTCCACTCCTCTCTACTCCACCCAGCTCCGCGTCAGTCGAAACGCACCCTAAGTCACTCCTGAGCCACGCCACTGAGCCCGATCTTCGGCTCTTCTCATCCACCTTCTGCCGGCTATAGCGCGCAGATCATCGCTACATCTACCCAAAGGTCGTCCTAAACTACGCTTGCCTAGACGCGGTCTCCACTCAAGAAAACGTGTACCCAAATGGTTGTCGGTTCTTTGGCAGATATGGCCGGCCCACTGCCACTTCAGCTTGCTGATCCTCTGAGCTATATCCACAACCTTAGTTCTCTGTCGGATGACCTCATTTCGGATTATATCCTTAAGAGAAACCACGAGCATAGCTCTCTCCATAGCTCGCTGAGCGACCTTCAATTTTTGGACCAACGCGTTTTTGGCCAGCTCAATTGTACCTATGACCTTATTTCGGATTCTATCCTTAGGAATTCAGGACATTCAAATATGTAAATATTCCTACTTATCGTCATTTCAAAACAAAATATGTATATCTATTTTTTTTGACGTGACTACGTCTAATAAATTGATAAACGCCCGCTGCATGCACGAAAACTTTGAAGTCGTTGTCCGGTAACGCCCATTGTCCCGTTACACTGGTTATAACGCATGACGTTGACACGTGAAATATCGTCCGTAAAGAACTTTTCACACCACCTGCTCGACAATATCCAATTACATATAATGCTATCAAGGTAAAGCAAAGCATTACCTACCTAGGGAAGTAATGTTGTATGAAACTCCCAAGGGTAGTAATGTGATTTGAATTTGGAACGTCAAATTCGTATGGGAACTCGTGGAAAGCTCTAACTTTAAAGAACGCCCATATGGCATTGTAAAAAGTTTTGTTCTAAAATCGAACTGGCCACTCATAAAAAAAAGAAAAAAGGCGCGACTTCAAAGATTGTGAAACAAAAGACGGTGTTGGCTGCTGAGTTAGGAGCCCTGGATTTTTATTGCCTCGCAGAAGGTGTGAAAAGTAGAGTATGTTCCTCTGGGATAGAGCCTGTCTTCGTCTTGGGTAGCTTGAACCCTTCGCGTTACTCAGGACTCTTTAACTCCCTCGCTTCGCTCAGGAGCTAACTGAGTCCCTCGTTAGCTCAGGGTTCAATATCCCACCCGCGACATAAGACACTGCTTTATCCCCTTAGTGCATAATCTACTATTACAGACAACCAATTTTTTTTTATTACAGCATAAGCTTACTCTACTACTACAATGAAATTAATTGATGTAGATAAAAAATCTAAATTGTTAACGCTTTTGCATTTTTAATGTTTTTATGATGCTGTGTTTTAGAATGCATTGTCATCGACTTGTGATCTACCCTGAAAGCGGGATAGCTTATCGGAAAGTAAGTACTCGAAATTCAAGTTGCAAGATTCAACCCGGAACGTAAGACAATCAAGAAAGTGGCATAAAATCGTGGTAATAAAAAAAGTGAATGTGGCACGAATATCCTTTACTTTCTCTACCTTTCTCTACAACTGCTTTATCATTGTTCAAGTCTTGAATCTAGATCTAAATTCGGCGACACGACATTTTCGGTACCTATGTAACTGTTTTAAACCGTTTTGTAATTTGTAATCCATTCTCAGATCGATAGATTGATGTTTGCTGCTCTATAACGCTTCTTCTTCTTATCGTGTCACTAGTTCTTTCGAACCAGAGTGATGAAAGGATTTTAAGTGCGCCTCAAAGAGGCTCAGGCTCCTTTCTTCCATCTATAACGTTGAAACTGCTGAACCAATTGAGTTGAAATGTTTGAAGGACGCTAATTTTAATTCTAAGGGTGGCGAGTACCTAGGCGCTCTTCTGATGGTAAGAGATCACGCCTGCCCATAACCATAACAGTGTTATGCTACATTAAGGCTTTGATTCCCAAAGGCCGACGCAACACTGCTAAAGCGCTCGCCCACTTTGAGACATTTTGATGGTCAGTCTTGAAAGCTCGTTAAATTCACAAGCTAATACAAATAGTACCTTTTTAACCGGAACACAGTAATTCAACACATTACTGCTTTGTGGAAGAATATCTGGCACTGTGTCGGTACACACCTAGACAGCATCCTGCAGGGGAGGCCTACCAACGATAATACATGACCAAACTGTTTTGACCAAGATAATAGTCATAAAACACTATGGTCCGCATATAATCGTAAATTGTAGGTATGCAAATTCGATCAAATTCAAATATTAATTTACCAATATAAACTCTATTACAAATGTAATAAAGGCTACTTTTATATATAGGCCTCATTTTATTCACATCACGAAATGGTAGGTAATATAAGGGCCCGTTTGGAACTTCAAGGTTTCTAAATGTCGAGAATTTATCTGTTTCAAATTTATAAGATTTATTTACAAGAGGCTGCATCTAGGGCAGAAGATTTTAGGGGCGGCAAATGTTGGCACCAATTGCAATTGGTCGGGAATCTACCGAAGAGAACTTGTTAATAATACATAAATTAGAAAGAACATAACCAAGTCTCAAAAAAAATGCAATAACACTTCTTCCAATGAAACACATACACATACACGTACAGGATCATACCACCCGTACCTAGTCAACATTCCACCGACTCGAACAAAACGTTTTGATCGACCTTTATTATAAGTACGAGTAAATAATGGAATTCCTTACCGGCGTCTGTTTTTCCCAACTGCTACAATCTTGGTGTCTTCAAGTCTAGAGTGAATCAGTTTCTTTTAGCCAAGCGTGCTCCATCCTCGACCACACCGTCACTTTCCATCAGGTGAGGTGGTGGTCAAACGCTTGACTATTATTATAAAAAAAAAAGTCTTTCTGGCATTTTTTTTCTATTTCATCTCCATAAAGACCAACCTTAAAGAATTGTACGAACTGGAAGACGTCAAAGTATGTAAACTAAATATGAATTAATTTTATCGGAGTGTACGAATTGGGAAGTAGCTATTTTTTGGAGATTTTGTTTTAGATGGGCTTTTGAGACTGGCCAACAAAATGTCTCTAAGTCGAATAACAGTATTGCTCACTTATCACTCTGCTTTGTCCCCCTAGGGTGACAGATGGGACAAAAAAGTTCTATCTGTCTCCCCGTTGCTAAAAGGGGGACAGATGGAACTTTTATTAGCACTGTTTTGAACGTATGAAGCGTGATCTCAACAGACGAGTGCTTGGCTCATCTGATCATTTGTTAACTTACATAAAAATTTGGATTAGGTCATCCAAATTTTAAAAATGCGTGAAAAAATATACCAGTCAAACAGAGACACTCATTTTATTTTTTTATTTTTGTCATCTAAATAAATAAGGTACCTGCGGCAAACAAGGGCCGGCGTTTTACAAGGGCCACTACCGCTAAAACGCACTTCCAACGTTTTTATTAGATTCTACTCACGCACACTTAAAAAGGACCACTAGCAAGGCTACTATCCGCAATCGCGTCGTGCTCCGATCAGCCATCTTATCAGCAGCAATGAATCCGTCCACGCAGTTAGAATGCATCACTCCACAGTAAAAAAGTCTCCACGTAAAACGGACAAATTGTGTGTAAAATAGCTTTATAATAAAAAAAAATATTGTTGTAAAGTTAAAATGATTAAATTTACGTTGACTATTCAACGTAAATTTAATCAATATATTCATATTTTATTTATTTTCCATTGATTCTTCAAGAACTTGTCTCATAGTCTAATAAAAGCCACTTATATGGCTTGTAATGAGGGCCGACCCTTATCGTTTGTTTTTTTTTGTTCTTTCCTTAACTTCTTTATGTTTGATATGTTTTTGTTTTCTACGATTATTAATCTATCTGTTGGAATACAAATAAAGTACTTTTATTGGAATTTCACTAAAGTTGGATCTCCTGAATAATGTAAAGATTTCATTAGGCTATGAAGGGCCACTAATTTTATATAAAAATATTATTTATCTTTTTGCTCTCGAAAATTAATGTAGCGTTAAGAATAACTAGTTTGAATATATGATATTTTTTTGGATATTAAGTAAATTAATACTTTTTGACACAACATTTTGCTGCCTTAGTTTAATTAGGCCCATTATGGTGTTTCTCTTAAATAAAGATTCATTGAATGCCTGATTTCATACAAAATGATAATTAAAGCTAGGAGGAAATAGAAAATATTGTGTTTATAATCACAAAACACGAAAAAAAATATAATTTTGATTTGGTCCTTATTAAACCACCTAGGTTTAATAAAGCCCAAAGAAAGGGTTTTAAAATTTTCATTTTTTTGGTTTTTCCAACTACTATTAGAGTAAATATTCTAAAAAAGCCCTGGTTTTTATTTATATTCTTTAGAGATTGAAAATATTAAGGTTTGAAATTAGGTGGCCCTTATTTACCGCAAGTACCTTATACCTACCTCTGATCTTACCATCTGTGAAGGGTCCAGGCAGAAGATGGATGCGGCAAGCCGTAGACAGGGGCGAGAATATTGGAAAAGGACTATGTCCAGCAGTGGACTGCGATAGGCTGATGATGATTATGATCTTACCAAGTTTATAGAGCAGCGTGTCGTCCAGTGTCTTGTCTCGGAACTGCGTGTAGTTGTGCGGCCGCCAGCTCACCCCGCTGTTCCAGACGCCCCTCACCACATCCTCGCTATTAGTGCATTCCTTCTTCTCGCACTGCCAGTATACTGCGTCTTTCCTCTCGTCAACGTACTGACAGACGCTGAAACAAGCGGATATATGTCACAGGAAGTTGTAAGAATCGTAAGTTTGGTAATGATCAGTGTTACGGGGTGAATGTGAACGGTGTAATGTAAAATTTGCCGCGAGCATTTGTGCAGTTAGTAGGTACGTGGAAACCAACATGAACACGTGAGCAACGAGCCGCTCGTTGCTTGCTACGAATGGTACATTACATTAGTTACATCATTGTAGCGAGCGTATATCGGCCAGTCAGTAATACCCACCTTTATTACGATTTTGGATACAAACTATCGACAGATTATGAAAAACTAACGGTTTTTATATATTTTATAACTAACGGTTTCGCCCTCAAATTTGTAAATAGTTACCTAATTGATTGCGCTCTTATCGCTCGCGCTAAGAAAAATAGAGTTTTTTAATTTATGTAGGTTAAAGCACTGTAAAAACACTCCCCCCCCCAATTTTCTCCTGAATACAGCCCTGTCTTTAAAAGGATGACTGATTGAATGGAGTCAAAAAATCTTTACACAGCTACTTAGGTACTTACCTAACATAAATCTTATTAATCAGTGATCAAACCTGATGACATAGTAGATATCCACGACATTATGGAAGGTAAGGTCAAATGACACCATTGATTAACGATGTTAGTGTGGTTTCAGATTAGCGGATTAACCGGGCGGATTCACCGCTCTTGTTTTATTTTGCAGCGCAACCGCAAGAGACGCCTCAAGCTACTCAGTACTGGTTTACGGCTGGGCGTGGTCGGATGATGAAAGCCAGGGCTTGGGTGCCCCATCCCGGCATTGCACAGTCCTCCTAAGCCGGGGGAAGTTCTTAACATTCCGGGACATCCCCCGTCTCCCCATAGGGGCGGCCGAGGGGTCCGCCTTAGGTGGACGATTAACGATAGGGCCGCGGTTGAATCCGATAAGACCCCGTGACCCTGTCAAGTGATGAGTTGCGAAGTTTGTCTTAAGGCTAATCCTCAAATCCGAATTCCATACAAAATGTTTCGGACAAATACTCAAAAAGTACGCCGTATTATAGTAATTTCTTCACACTATTCGTTTCGTCCATTTATTTGTCCGAAACATTTTGTATGGAATTCGGATTTGAGGATTCCCCTTAACTTAGCAACTTTGACAATCAAAAAGAAGTTTTTTTTTAAATAAATGGGTATTTAAGATAATTGATTGATTCAGGCGTTACTTTGCGGAAATCCATAAATATCAACAAATTATAAAAATATATTTAGTAATAAATCCGCTTAATTTCTAAACAAAGGTTTTAATTAACTTAACTTTAGTTCAACTAAACCAAAGAGTCAACGAACAGAAAACCAAAGTTTAAAGATACGACACGTGTTTCGCCTCTACACGAGGCATCATCAGGAGGTGTGGACGAGAGAACTCTCGTTTCGAACTTCGGCGAGTCCACACCTCCTTTTATATATTTATATAATTTGTTGATAAATGGGTATTTATTTTAATGAATGGTTATTTCATTATATCCATTGCCTTTTTCGTATGGATTTGAGATGCAGTTAGGGCGCCGTAGAAATCTCGCCCAGGGCTCTGACTGTGCTAAAACCGGCTCTGATGCGGTAATGTATACCGTTTTATACGCGAGTATACGGGCGATGAGGTTTTGAAGTTTCGCGATTACCATTCCACCGTATACGCGCAACGCTAGTACCATTCTGCCCGTATACGATACGCGTGATAAAAATACGCTAGTCTGAAACCGCACTTAATGGTCATCAATTTACAATTTTGATGATCACATCATCGTTCCAATAAGGATGGTAAATGGTATGGCGTTTTATTGTTGATAGGATAATACGCCGCCTGAAGGCCTTCGACTTAACGACTACAACTTTATTGTTATAGCCGGGACCGCGAGTGTCAATGCTACTTACGCGATGAACGTCCGATTCCGATTTAACCATCTGATACGAAAATGGTTGTCAAAAAATTTTGTGATGAGGTCTCTGCAGGTAAAGCGACCTTTTTTGTCGACTTAAATTTTTGGACGTGACTACGTCTAATAAATCGATGAACGTCGGCTGCATGCACGAAAACGTTGACGTCATTGGTAACGCTGTCATTGTCCGGTAACGCTGGTAGTCACGTTAAACTATCGTCCGTAAACCAACTTTACAGACAACCAATTTTTTTATAAAATCCTTACTAAGAGTATGCATGCTGGATATTAAATCCATGTTGTTAGGTTGGCTAGCCAACATAAGCAATGAAACTCATCCTTCATACCTATCCCCTTCCCACACGCACTGATACGCGCGACCGTCCCTCTCCCGACGGTCGGCTTCATCGGAATCGGCCGAACTGCGTGTGAGCGTCAAAGAGACTACTCGTGTTTTGTTTGTCGAGACGTGCTATCGGCCTTTTTTGGTTAGAAACCCGCAATATCTACCGTGCTTAGTGATCTGCAGTGATCCTGCATTCATCAGCATCACATCGAAAGGAAGCCAGCCCGAGTGGACCACAACAGGTTAGTGCGTGATCCTTCCTTGGGCTGCTGTAATTTACGTCCTTTCTATATCCACAAACGGCAGCCATTCCTTCATTTGAGATTTCATTGCAAGTAAGATTGGTAAGACCACACACAACTAAAAATCACAGTCCACTACTCTTTTGTAGCTACCAAAGTTTCCTACGAGCCGGATAAAGATCCTACCTACGTAAGTTTCCGTAGGAGTCAGATAAAGATCCTACGTAAGTTTTCTTTACGAGTCGGATAAGGTCCTACGTAATTGTATCTACATTACTTTCATTACGCCCGCTCATATTTAGACGTAAATCATACTAATTTTGGTATTCATTCCCCGCCTTCCTTGTCGTTTAACGCTGTTGCACAGTATGGCTAGATAAACATGTTATTATGTTTTACCGCTACTATATTTTACCGCTATAACATTTTACCATTTTAACGCAAGTGCAAAATAATGAAAGATAATCATTCCATTCTATAACCTACCCGCATTTTTCTATTATTCTGCCTTGCCTCCGCTCACCGCAGGCCGTCTCCGTACCGGTCTCAATATATTAGTACTAACTATCCGCTAATCTGTAGAATCTATTGAAACGCAGATTCTACGACTACTTTATCGTATTCCATGTCTTCTAAGATTAAATTATAGTTAGTACGCCCGCAAACAAGTCTCAACATATTTGATACTAACTATCCGCTAATCTCTGTCGAATCCATTGAAACGCGGATTCTATGACTACTATTTCGTATTCCATGTCGTTGTTATCTTTGCAGTTAGAATATTTCTTTTCTTACGCTCGCAAAGATATTGATTGAAATTGTAGTTATTAAGACGCTATTTTGTAGGGAAGCTTATCATACATAATATAGCTTACCCGACCGCACGCACCGCAAAGAGGGTTATGCGTTCGACCTAAAACCGCTTCTACTAGAGTTTTCGAAGTTTTTCTTTTGTTTTCGCTTCTCATTTCTTCACTGATTATTATAAAAAATGGCTCCTACTAAGCCAAAGAAAGGAGAAGATTCTCCATCAAAGTATGAAGAGGCATACGATGAGGAGGATGCGCAGCTAGCTTTGCTCGAATCTAAACGCGAAATGTTGTTTTCCCGCATGCAAGGTATTTACGATCTCGCAAAGCTGGTGGAAAATAATCCCGCCAAAGTAAAAGAGTTAACTCAAAGCGCGTATAATGTCGATAAGCTACATAAAGACTTCGAAGCTGTATTAGACTCATATAACTCTTTATCACTAAAGGTAAATCCTAAATACACTGTTAGGTATCAAGAGTGGACAAACTTTGATGTCATGTATTGTCATGTGAAACAGTGTATTGCGGAACATACGCAAACACCGCTGCCTTCATTAGGTAATGAGGCACCCCCGCGTAGGTCTACGCCCTCTCTCCCGCCAATAGATTTAATTGGCTATCATGGTGATGTCAGAAAATGGCCTATGTTCTACCAACAGTTTAAAAATGTCGTGCACGACAATCCCTCACTTTCTGACAGTGACAAGGTGCACTACCTAGTTGGTAAACTGTCTGGATCCGCCGCGTCAGTTTGTGCAGGGCTTCCGCCTACCGCTGAAAATTACCATATTATATGGAATGCTCTCGTTCAAAAATATGACGATCCTAGACAGCTCGCTAGCTCATATCTTAATCAGTTGTTAACTTTTAAACCGCTTACGAATACCAGTGCCATTGGTCTTGATTCGTTTTTACACAATTTCGACGCGTCCGTTGAAGCCCTGAAGCAGTTAAAGCTGAAGGACTCGACTGATTTTATGCTGTTACATCTCGCTCTCCAGAAGTTAGATTCTGAGACAGTAAAATCATTCGAAATGTCGCACCGCAAAGACAAAATGCCTACTTACTCGCAACTTATTGAATTTGTGAAAGAGCAAAATAAAATGTTATTGAGATCAATTGGAAATGCTGGAAAGTATATTGCAACCGCCCTGCCGCCAGCGCCCGCGCAGCTTAAAGAACGCGCTACACGCATACCCTCACCTAGGCAGGTTCAAACGAAATCCTTTGTGAACACTGAACGTATGTGTGTGACGATCCCTGATAACAGCTGCCTTCTATGCAACGGTAATATGCATAATAACTTTTATCGTTGCCCGTCATTTAAAAACATGACGCCAAGTGAAAGGTATAAGTTTATAAAAGATAACGCATTCTGTAACAACTGTTTAAGTGTGACTCACAAAACATTGTCTTGTTCTTCCAAGTACAATTGTAACCATTGCTCGGCCAGACATCATACGCTTTTACATTTCGACCCGCTCGCTAAAAATGTTGAGATTCGCCCCGCTAATAAATATTACCCCTCTACCGCTACCGCTCCCGCTGCCACGGATGCGCGCTACCATGCGCTAGCGTCCACTCCTGGTACCTCTTCTTACGCTGCCACGGATACGCGCTACCATGCGCTAGCGTATACTCCTGGTACCTCTTCCGCCCCCGCTGCCACGGATGCGCGCTACCATGCGCTAGCGTCTACTCCTGGTACCTCTGATACGCGCCACTCGACGCTGGCGTCTAACCAGTGTATTTCTATCGAGCCTCGTACTCGCGATTCCGCTAAACTTACGCATCCCGCTGATAAGTTATTTTCTCCCGCACCCGGTTCAAGCAGTAACAACACTGTTTGTAATGTCGCTTATGACAATAATACGCACACAATAACAACTGCGTTATTGGCCACCGCTAAAATAAAGGTTTATGATAGCCACGACCGCCCGCATTTACTGAGATGCTTAATTGATCCTGGCTCTCAAAGTGAATATATTTCTGCTTCTTGTTGCAAGCGATTATTGCTTCCAATATCTACTCAAACCCGCTATTCTAAAGTTCAAGGCATAGGAGGCACTTCTCAAAGGATTCTTGGAATCACTGCACTCCGCTTCACTTCCCGCTTCGAGGACGGGCATGAGTATGAGGTCAAGCCCATGGTCGTAGATAGTATTACGTCACAACTTCCCGACTCACGCGTCGATGTTAGTGCACTCCAACACATACGTAATCTACCCATGGCTGACGATGACTTTGCGAACCCCGGTCCTATTGACCTATTGTTAGGTGTGAATTTATATTGCCAAATTCTTCTTTATAACAAAATCTCCATTAATAAGAACGTCCCCGCTGCCTTGGAAACGACTTTAGGATACGTCGTCATGGGAGACGCGCCCATCCTTTCTCCGCCATTAAAGCATACCTTTTGTGCTTTCACAAGCGATCCGCTGCATCAGCTCGTGGAACGGTTCTGGACAGTTGAAGAGCCTCCTCCACAGTTGTTTTTAAGTCCCGATGATCAACGCTGTGAAGATATTTATACTTCAACTACAACTCGAAATGAAGATGGTAGCTATGTGGTTCAACTTCCTTTCAAGGACGAACCACAAAGCCTAGGTAACTCTTACATAGCCGCAAAGAAAAGGTTTTATGGCCTTGAAAGACGATTTTTACGATCACCGGACTTACACGTAAAATATAATGAGATTATCACTGATTATATTGATAAAGGTATTTTAGCGCGCGTTTCTGCTGACGAATGTACCTCTCCAGGTTACTACCTCCCGCACCATCCTGTCGTCCGCGATGACAAATCAACGACGAAGGTCCGCATCGTTCTAGATGGCAGTGCTGCGACTGACTCAGGGCTATCACTAAACGATATATTGTATAAGGGTTGCAATTGGCAGGCTGACATATTCAACATTTTGTTGAATGTTCGGGTACATCGAATTGCCTTTTTCGCTGATGTTAAGCAGATGTATTTATGTATATATATGCACCCTACACACCGCAAGTATCAACGGATTCTATACAGGTTCTCGCCTTCCGATACGCTTGAAACCCTGGAATTTCAGCGTGTCACATTTGGTCTTCGGTCTTCTCCAGCTTTGGCCTTGCGCACTCTTCGCCAACTGGCTCAAGACGAACGAAACAAATGGCCAAGTGCGGCTGAAGTCATCAAAAGGGACTGCTATATGGATGACCTGGCTTCTACTGCTTCTTCTCTTGGAAAAGCAGTTCAGATAGCTCTGGAGTTGATCCAGATCTTCAAGGCTGGTGGCTTCGATTTAGTCAAGTGGACCAGTAACTCTTCGGAGCTATTGGAACACATACCCGCGTCTCACCGCCAATCTGAATCAATTTCATTTGATGACAATGACACGTTCAAAATCTTAGGACTACGTTGGCTCCCCGCGTCTGATAATTTTATTTTCACGACTTCTGTTCCGCCATCCGTTGTTACTAAACGCACGATTTTATCAATGACCGCACGTCTGTACGACGTCCTAGGACTCGTCGGACCTATAATTCTATACGCAAAACTGATCATTAGAGAACTGTGGCTCTTGCAGATCAATTGGGATAGCGAGCCACCCTCTGATATCATGACTTTATGGCAAAGATACCTATCTGAGCTACCGCAAATCTCAAACCTCAAGTTCCCGCGACACATTGGTATTGAGGAGAGTGATTCGAAAATCACTTTAGTCGCATTCTCGGACGCAAGCGAAAAGGCGTATGGCTGTGTCATATACCTACATGTATGCAACGGTGAGCAGCCCCCTGTTATTTCGCTCTTGTGTTCCAAATCCCGCGTCGCATCAGCCAAACCGACAGTTACGTTGGCTCGGCTAGAGTTAAACGGCTTAGTTCTTCTCGCGAAACTATTACGCGCCGTTTATGACTCGCTTACCGCCCGCTGTCAGATAGAAAATATTTATATATTTTCTGACTCAACTGTCGCCCTCTGCTGGGTTTCTTCGTCACCGCACAAGTTTCAGACTTATGTCGCCAACCGCATTTCAGACTTTCAGTCTATCTCGCCTTCGCAAAATGTGTATCACGTTGCAGGGTGTGACAACCCTGCCGATTTGGTTTCCCGCGGCCTTTTGCCATCGCAAATCCTCAATAATGACCTGTGGTTCCACGGACCAACTTGGATGTCGACGCCCCTGGCTTCCTGGCCAGTTGAGATTTTTTCTCCCTCTGAAAGTCAGCTGCCTGAAGAGAAAACTGTTTCTCACGTCACTGTAAATGAAGAGGAGAATATTCTCATAACTTTAGGGTACAAGTTCTCCTCGTGGCTAAAGTTTCTTAGATCCACAGTCATTGTACTTCGATTTCTGAAGGTTCTTCCTCGTAGTAAAGTAATTACTGCGCAGGATCTTGATGTAGCTGAAAATAGAATAATTCAAGCTGTTCAGCAAAGTCATTTCGCCAGTGATATACATAAAATTGAAAAGAACAAACCTTGTTCAAACGCAGTAAGAAAGTTATCGGCATTCTTGTCGGATAACATTCTTCGCGTTGGCGGACGTCTCTCGTACTCAAGTCTGGACTTCAATCAAAAACATCCCGCATTGTTGCCTAAATCTGGGCACATATCGGAACTAATAGTAGATTGGTACCACCGTAAAAATTGTCACGCGGGTCCCCAACTACTTATGTCCATATTGCGACAAAAATATTGGTTCCTATCCGCTAGGCGCTTAGTGCGCAACCGCATTCATAAATGCTATCGCTGTTTTAGGCTCAATCCGAAGGCAACCTTTCCCGTTATGTCTGATATCCCAAGTTGCCGTCTAGAGCCCTGCTGCAAAGCATATTGTCACGTGGGCATTGACCATGCCGGACCACTTTACATAACAACTTCCAGGAAACGAGGCGTGCGTAGCCAGAAAGCTTATCTATGTGTCTTTGTATGTTTGGTCACTAAGGCCGTGCACATTGAGCTTTCACCAGACCTCACCTCTGAAAGTTTTCTGAACGCTTTCAAGCGTTTTATAAGTAAACGTGGTCCTTGCCATGTTGTGTATAGTGACAACTCGACTACGTTCGTCTCATCTCAAAACTTCTTAAAAGAACTGTTTGAGTTTTTAAAATCAGACGAATACTACAAGTCCTTTAATGACGAATTAGCTAAACATAATATCACTTGGAAGCGATCGCCACCCCTAGGTAGTCACTTCGGTGGTATTTGGGAAGCGAACATAAAAAGCATCAAGTCGCTTCTCTTCCGAGTAATCGGAAAGCAAATCCTCACCTATGAGGAGATGCTGACCGTTCTTAACCAGGTCGAAGCTGTACTGAACAGCAGACCTTTGTATGTCCTGAGTTCGGACCCATCCGAACCCAGCGCGTTGACACCATCGCACTTTTTGTCAACAAAACCGCTAGCTTTTATACCCGCACCTGACGTGAGTGGAGAAAGGGCAAATCTATTGTCTCGATTTTCTTTGATGGACTCGCTTGTCCAGACTTTTTGGAAGCGATTCAAGAATGAATATCTCCATAATTTGCAACTGCGCGAAAAGTGGAATACAGCTAGTAATCCGCTCACTGTAGGTACTATTGTTCTTTTGAATGACAACAACGCACCGGTACTTCAATGGAAATTAGGAATTATAATTGACTTGTTTCCCGGTAAAGACAACATAATTCGTGTAGCTCGTGTCAAATGCGGCAGCAGCGTTTACGACCGTCCCGTTGTCAAGCTGTGTCCACTGCCTATGCAGTAGGACTGTTATCAGCTACCCGCTCTTTAATCACCCGCTCTTTATTCACCCGCTCTTTTATCACCGCTCTTTTATCACCGCTCTTTTATCACCGCTCTTTATTCACCCGCTCTATTTTCAACCGCTCTTTATTCACCCGCTCTATTTTCAACCGCTCTTTATTTGAAGGAATACTTCAAGGAGGGGGAGATGCTGGATATTAAATCCATGTTGTTAGGTTGGCTAGCCAACATAAGCAATGAAACTCATCCTTCATACCTATCCCCTTCCCACACGCACTGATACGCGCGACCGTCCCTCTCCCGACGGTCGGCTTCATCGGAATCGGCCGAACTGCGTGTGAGCGTCAAAGAGACTACTCGTGTTTTGTTTGTCGAGACGTGCTATCGGCCTTTTTTGGTTAGAAACCCGCAATATCTACCGTGCTTAGTGATCTGCAGTGATCCTGCATTCATCAGCATCACATCGAAAGGAAGCCAGCCCGAGTGGACCACAACAGGTTAGTGCGTGATCCTTCCTTGGGCTGCTGTAATTTACGTCCTTTCTATATCCACAAACGGCAGCCATTCCTTCATTTGAGATTTCATTGCAAGTAAGATTGGTTAGACCACACACAACTAAAAATCACAGTCCACTACTCTTTTGTAGCTACCAATGCATATAGTATTTATTATATCTGATTATATTGCTTCAGAGTAAATTTGATCTATCTAACCTACTTACGTAAAGTAATACATTAAAAGTTCAATCAAAATTACCTACTAACAACATTGAATACTTAATTGAATTCTGTTTAATGTTGTATCATACTTAATTAGGTTACAACCTATTCTACCAAATAAAAAGCTTGGTTCTGACTGACAGACAAAGCACGGGCCAATCTACCAAATGTTTGTCCTGAGGCAGGAATTGAACTTGCGACATCGGCGTGACAGTCCAACACACTTGCCACTCGGCCGACCGTGTCGTCAAGTATATAGGGCTATTATTACAAATATTTTCCTAAGGGCCTTATGCCTACTTGCACCATACTGTCAAAGTCCCTGAGCAATTACTTTACTACCAAGCTAGTAGTTTTTAGTAGTTTTTAATAGTCCAGATTCTGACCGTTTAGAACTGCCAAGCGAGTAAAGTAATTGCTTAGGGGCTTTGACATTTTGGTGTAAGTCGGCATTAGGCTTCGGCCTTATTAATTATACAAATATTAGATTGATAGAAATAATTTTTCTATTGTGGGTACTGTACCTACAACAAATTTTATAAAATCAAAACCATAAATGGTCTAATCGCTAAAAAGTGAATTTTCCATCAACCTTTGGATGTAGAGCGAATAAATGATTAAAAGTAAAAAAGAATATTTATTGTATTGTTTTGTATTATTTGCCACATGTGTAATGCCCTTTAGGCCATAATCTAGGTAGGTACTTACCTACTCACCTAAATAACTGTATCTAGATTGAAATGCATTAGTAACTCAACTCTACCGCAACAATGCATTGTAAATGTCACTGCGACATGGGCTGACCTCCAGAAAATGCGCAACATTAATTTACGTATTTTAGTTTAAACTAGTAGACGCCTGTAACTTCGTTTGTGTAGCGAATTAAAAAAAGATAAATATACACCGTAAATTTTTAATCACCAGATGTTAAAACACGCAAAAATACTTGAAAAAATTAAGTCGAATTTTTGTCAAAATAAATTTGATTAAAATTGGATAACTGTTACCGTTAGTCGTTTTCATATGGATTTGCATCAGGCGGTACTCTTTATTGATAATAATTTAACTTTTATTCATCGTTTGGCAAACCCGTGTACCGAGCTCGAGCCAGCTCGCAAAAGCTCGGCTCGAGCGCCGCACTCGCGCCGCTGTCAATCCGTAATTTTGTAGACATCCAAAATTCTGACTGCACAGATACAACGTAGTACCCCGTCTGCATTGCCCATTTAATTTTTTTTGGTAATTAAAAATTGGTGGTGTAAACTCGCCTACTGATACTGAGTTATTCCCATAAGAATAGTTGAGTCAACTACCTATAATAATTATTTGACTGCACCAGAGATAAAAAAATATAGATGGCATGGTTGCGTTCGATTTATTTTTGACTTGATAAAATTACAACAATCACAATTGCAGTGCTCTAGTATTAAAACCAGCGAAAAAAAATGGATGCTCATTCATGATGTTAGGTTCCACGCATTTACTTTTTTATTCAAAACACGTCTAAGGTCGGAATTATGTGCTGGCGTTCAGTTTCTTGCTGGCTGCTATATATATTTATAATATAGATTTCTTTGAGCTTTTGTGTTTTTGCATAATTAAAAAAACACATTAAATCGTAATGATTTGTCTCAAATTTTTACGATCAACAAATGGCTAAGGCGATTTCCGATAAATAGCGTTAAAATATGATGGACAATTATTATAAAACAACTTCAACGGCTTAATTTATTGCCAAAAAATTATAACTGACAGCAAAACGAATTCGTTATCCAAGCATTAGATCATCGGTAGTAATTAACGTTAAAATTATACTTTTATACCGTAAATTAACAAGTTTGAATTTTATTATGCCGTAAAATATTATGAACAAAAAATTTCATTGTCTTTGCTCTGAAATATTAGGAATAAATGCTATTCATTTTAAACTAAGATCAGATAAACGTACAATGACCTAGCTACCTATTTACTAAGTCAATGGATCATTTTACACGCAACTTTGCGTGAAACAAGTAACATTGATTTGCTAAAATTTTAAACCATGTTTTTGACGAGACCAATGAACCCCGGCTGCATGCACGAAAACGTTGACGTCATTGGTAACGCTGTCATTGTCCGGTAACGCTCATTGTCCGGTAACGCTGGTAGTCACTAAACTATCGTCCGTAAACCAACTTTCCAGATAACCAATTTTTTTTTTCTTGTAAGTACTTTATCCATCTGGTTGCTTTATTTTATTTTTAATATTAACAATATGGTCGCTATCCAAGTTTTAGAAATAAAAACAAGTAATAGGAAGAATTGGATTCATACCTAAGTTATTTTTATCCTTGATTTTTAGTGTTTTTTTACGACGCGGAAATCAAATTTATGATGTCACTGTTGAAAAATTATGAATCATTTATACAATGTTTCGCCCATTGTCCACTACACTATTAAATACTAGTCTTGTTTTTTCGAAAATTAGTTATTAGTTATGATGTTAGTACTAAGATGGAGGGCAATAAAGTATTATTATATTTTCAGATCACCTGCTCGACAATGCCAATTACATATCATGCAATCTCAAGGTAAAACGAAGCATTACCTCCCAAGGGAGGAACGTCTTTATGTGGAAACTCGTGGAAAACTGTGAGTGAAAAAATGCCCATTATGGCATTGTAAAGAGGTTTGTTCTAAAATCGAACTGGCCACCATAAGCTTGTGCTTATGCTCAAAAAATAAAGGGCTCAATGTCAAAGAACGTGAAATAAAAGACGGTGTTTGCTGCTGGAGCCCTGGCTTTTTATTGTCTCGCAGAAGGTGTGAAAAGTAGAGTATGCCCCTCTGGGATAAAGCCTGTCTTCGTCTTGGGCAGCTTGAACCCCTCGCGTCACTCAGGACTACATAACTAAGACACTGCTTTATCCCCTTGGTGCATACATAATCTACTATTAGGTATTTATCAATGTTCCGTTTCCGATTTGAATAAGTAAAAAAACTTTGCGTTTAACGGTGCGAAAAAGCTTTACAATCGTGGATTTAAAAGCATGATTTCGTGAAGTCACTGCATGAATGAGTAGGAACATAGTCCTCATCGGATGGATTCCCAAAAAAAAAAAATACTAGTTTAGAATAACATCAATTCTTATTCTTATCGTGTCATTAGTTCTTTCGAACCCGTGAAAGGATATCAAGTGCGTCTCGAAGAGGCTACTTACGTGCATTTGACATGTTTTCGAACTTTTTAGGTTCTATGACATGCCGGTTTTCTCACGATGTTTTCCTTTACCGCACATGTTTGTTTTCTATGCACATTTTTTGTACAGATTGAACAAAACAGAAATAACATCAATGCTTTTGTGTGTGCGCTCTACGTAAATTGCATTTTCCCAAAAAAGGCCCTTTGTTCTGATTTAAAAAAAAGTTAAGTCCACACGTCAGAAGTAAAAACTTCTTCAAAAGCTTTACACGAAGTAGTGTTACATCGGAACGTTTGGAGCCCAGTAGCCAGTCCAATTCACTCCCCACAAAACATTTTGCTCAGTGCGCCTAAATAAGTTTCTACTTCAAAAAGAGAGTGAAAATTTTCTTAGAAATGAACACTAAATTGGCACATCGTAGAATGTCATTGTCAACGAAATAGTGACGTGCCGTGTGCGTGAAGGTCACTATTATCGATGATTTTGATTGATTGTTTTGAACATCATCCCGTCAGTCAAGACTGATGACTTGTACTTAGTGATGATGCATTTGCTAATGAATTAAGAACAAGGTTGTTCAAATTTGCAAATTACTCAGCGTCAAATTGATCTGAAAATATCCGGTAAAAAACGTTATACCTAATAAATCTTATTGATTTTGTCTTGTTGGCCGAGTGGGAATTAAAGTGCCTCGAATTTCGATACGATCAGGGGTTCTAAACCCAATAAATAAATAAACATTTTGGACATTTCACACAGCGCCATCTAGCCCCAAACTAAGTAGAGCTAGTAGGTACTCCCATAGTACCAGATGGCTGATACAATACATAAATACTTTTTTTTAAATACATACATAGAATACATAGAAAACACCCAGACTCAGGACAAACACCGATGTTCATCACACAAATGTTTGTACTGAAGCAGGAATCGAACCCGCGACACCGACGCCGTGGCAGTCCAATACACATGCCATTCGACCATCCGTGCCGTCAATGGACTTTTCTGTTCGAAAAATGTATGTGCGCATTAAAACACGTGATTAACAGTGAATGAAACCGGCATGTCATAGAACCTAAAAAGTTCTAAAATATGTGAAAAGTTCACGAAAGGAGCCTCTTCCAGGCGCACTTGAAATCCCTTCACCACACTGGTTCGAAAGAACTAGTGACACCATAAGAAGAAGATTGATTATGTGCGCCCGATTTATAATTAGCATCATATTATCTAACTACCATACATTTAAACAAAAAAAAATAGGATAGGAAAAGTAAGAAACAGGATTGGCAATGAAATATATTCCAATTTAGTTAATATTTACCTAAAATTCGCAAAAACTTGAAAACATGAAATTCGAATGAATTATAATTATAAATTCAGTATGGATCGTTTAGTAAAAATATAATACATTAACAAACCTGCTCAGAAATGCACTTAATTTTTAATAAGTACTTAAAAAAACTAGTATAGTCAGCGACCATTTTTATTTCAATAAATAATTTTGAATAGTTCTGCTAACATTTTAGGTGGCTAAAATATCTATGAATCACAATTCAAACAGGTATTTACTTTAACACACTCTATCTAATATACAATTTCGTTACTAATGTATAAATTACATCGTATTAGGAAGTGATGACATGGACACTTGTTCACTAATATACTTGTTCACTAATAATAATGGTGCACACTCAGTACTTTTTAGCTCATAAACTTCACTCATACTGAATTTCAGGTCAACTGTTTCAGCATACGAGTAAGAGGCATGTGTTTATTAAAGAAATAAGTCAAGATTAATATGGTTTTATTATTTTGTCGTAATAAGTTATTCCTATTTTTTTTAATTATTATTTACTTTTTCGTATTAAGTATATCCAAAAATCCTTGTACATAATAGCATATAATAGCAAACAATAAATAGGTAGCTTAGTAAAATAGTATTTTTTGCATTCATTAAAATATCAACCAAAAGTTTTCAGTACTAAAATAGAATCTCACTGACATTATTTTAAAATGAAGCACTCAACCCAAATATTTGTCATTCTGTTTTTATTGCGTAAACTCGCCCTAAATTGGGTGATTTATTGAAATCTTTTGTTCTTTTCTGTCATCGTAAACTGGGTTTTGAAAAACACTTATCGTGATTATATTCTTGGTTTTTATTTTTTCCTCACATCACTTTTCACCTCACTACTAAAGATTTTGCACGTATTTATAATTTTCCCTTTTGTAAGTATTAGGAATTTATAAATTTTAAATTGTTTGTGATAAACAGTAAATAAAATATCTACCTACCTACCTATCAGCATTCAAGCAAATCCAAAGAGAGCTTGGCTCGGGGTTTTTCTTAACGATAGAATCCGAAATTAGGTCATCCGACAGAGAACGAAGGTGGTCGACATAGCTCAGAGGATCAGCAAGCTGAAGAGGCAGTAAGCCGGCCATAGCTGCTGAAGACCCGACAACCGTTGTGGTAAACGTGTTCTTGAGTGGAGGCCGCGTGTAGGCAAGTGTAGTGTAGGACGACCGCTGGCCAGATGGACCCATGATCTGCGCGTTATAGCTGGCGGTAGAAGGCGGATGAGAAGAGCAGAAGACTGGGCTCATTTGCGCGCCTTGGGAGTGAAAAACGTCCTGCTATGGGTTAATGATGATGAGGAACTAACATCCATGAATTATTTGTATTAGCAATTTGTGTAAGAATTATTAACAATTATTTAGCTTTAATATTAAGTATTTGCACGACATAAGTTGATGATGATTAATGATTAAGACCACAATTTACCTGTATTACGCAAAGAAAGTTTCATTCATTCATTCATTCATCCATAATATCCGTCTATCCTCAGAAACTCTCGCTTACCTACTAATATAAGTTGAATTTCTTGAGCTTTACACAATGGCTTCACACAAAATCGATCAATGCTCGAATGCCAATACAACACAGATAAATAGACATTACTCAGGCCGCGTTTTAGGTCAAAGTAGCACTACATTTCATCGATAACAATCAGTATTTCATCGATACACGCCAGCACTAAACAATGGCTACTCGCCAAGGGTTAGGTTAATACATTTGTTTTAGCACACCTGGGTCACGTCTGAATATAAATAGGTACTTACCTATTGCATTCGTAAGTACCTATAAATATAGGTGAGGTATTATTTAGCATAGAGCGAAATCTTTCTCGACACATTTGTGTGCCAATTACATAGCGAATGTAGCGTAAGAGTAAAAAGCGTTTAGGTACCATTTTACTAGGGTTAGTTAGGTAGGACCCTAGGGCCTATAGACTCAAATTTGTGAGCACGAAAATAGAGGGGAAATCTGAAAAACCATCAAAATTCATTGAACACAAACGGTTTTTAATTTCCTACAGTGTTGCGTGCGTCAATCTGTGAATTTTATGGCGCCCAACGTGGGGCGCCTGATTAGAAGAATATTATAGAATGACCTTTATTTTTTATTTGATAACAATCAATTTAATTTTATCAACTACCTCCTACCTATTGTATTAATTACGTAAATTACTACAGTTAGGTATTATGTAATAAAGTGTTGCGTGCGTCAATCTGTGAATTTTATGGCGCCCAACGTGGGGCGCCTGATTAGAAGAATATTATAGAATGACCTTTATTTTTTATTTGATAACAATCAATTTAATTTTATCAACTACCTCCTACCTATTGTATTAATTACGTAAATTACTACAGTTAGGTATTATGTAATAAATGACGAGTAATTGATTAAACACTTAATTAACACATTTTAATGTTATTATTTTATTGCGTTTGCATCCTTTTTAATAACTAAATACAATACAGTACGTTACAAGGAATCACTTTTTTTTGTCTATGACAAGACCATGCAAATGCTTTATTCCCCATTTCCATAAAAATTACATTCGTCCATAGGTAAGTGACGTAATGTGTCTTAAGATAAGCGAAGTATCGTAATTTTTAAGTTATAGTGATAGACATTATAGTATATAGTGAAAGACGTCACTAGCGTATAATAGTCAAAACCATAGAAGTATTAAATTATAGAATCACTCTGTAGTACCTACATTGAAAATGCGACGAAGAAAAGGGAGTCACATAGGCTAACTTCTAGTCCATTTTGGTCCTAGAGAATTAACAGGGATAGACAAGATAACTATTACATATATATGTTAAAACTACTAGGCTTTATCATTGTCAATAAAATTAGTATGGAATAGAATAGAATAGAATAATTTTTATTTTCAGATAACACAGTACAAGTACAGATCCATAATTGAGTTAATATACTTAATATATTATATATATAGTTATAGTATTATTTGTATAGTTATATATAAGCAGAGATATTTAATTTTTATTGACAGGGCGTCTGAAAATTTCCTGTATATACCGCATCCATTATGGTTCGATACTGTCCATCTTGGTGTTCTATAAGAATACCGTTATTCATCTATGATTCCCCGTAGCTCCAAATGCCAAACTTTGGTCTCAATTTCTTGGTATTTATAAGACAAATCAATTTCGTTTCATCACTTCAATTGGAACAAATTGGTAGATGACAACGAGCGAAATAACCAACAAAGTTCATGGACAAGTTTAATTGTTACTTTGTTATTAATTATTTTTATTGTACGAAATAGGACGCCTTAAATAATTTTTATCACTACAATAAAATAGTTAAGTACGTGTTAGACCACGCGCTGTGGAAGGGTTCTAAGTAAACATTCACACACTCATACCCCTGCACTAGGATTCCCTGTGTCGCAGGTGGCATGGACACATACAACACATCACAACATCCAAGACCCGAGAACAAACATTTGTGTTCGTCACAAATATTTGCCCCGGCCGGGGATCGAACCTGGAACACCAAGCTTCGTAGGCAGGGTCACTACCAACTAAGCCACGGTGTCGTCTAGGCTAGTCATTGCGATTATTATGGGGTACCTACCTACGTTAAAAAAATATTATAACAATTTAATAGCTACCTATAGATCGTTCGGTAACGGTCTATGGGTGGCCCAATTGTTTCCTTTCGTAAATTCGTAATATAGATTGTAGTAGTTAGCTTATGCTGCAATAAAAATCTAGTATTTTGTAAATCCATTATTTCATTATAGCAATATTTGTAATAAATATGAAAATCTACATATTTTTGAGTGTTTCATACCTAATTTGGTTTTATACTTTGGCACTAAAAATAAGATTAGTATCTATGTAAGTATGCATGTAGCAAAACATGAAAAGCAGAATAAAAACTCTTTTATTTTTATTTATTTAGTTTATTTTTATGTAGCAAAACCACACCCACAATGATAGATAATTGCGTGAAATTAATTGTGTGATAATTCTGGGCGATGTGCGACCTCAATATTTAGTCGCGGTTCCAAAAATTGTTCAAAATATTTTAGCAACGACCGCGATTTACATTCCGCCAGAATTTTGTATGACTAACATTGTTTTGTAAACGAATGAAAATAATTTTCTTTTGAAATCTGGTTGGTGACAGGTATTATGACGTGAAAATGTGAGGTGAACGATTCATTTATCTGCTAGCTAGATTATATCCTAAAAATAGTGCTTCATCTACGAAGCTATGAAGTGTAGGTATCTACGAGCTAGAAACGAAAACTAAACATGTTCAAGTGGAAACCGCGTCTTAGGTCTCTCCCAAGGCGCGCCATTGAGGCCAATCTTCAGATCTTATCATCCAAAAAGAAGTTCATATAAAAAATAAAATTGGGGCATGTTTGTTAATCTCGTCTGAACACGATTCCGTAAAAAAACATATGTACAGAAATTCGGGGTCTTCTGCTATAATAGATAAAGCTTTAAATGACTACACATTTTTATTGTTATTTTTTAAATGGTCCCTTACTTATAGGGAACATTTAAATGCAATGACTTGGAACCCTACCACAGTGCGTGGTCTAACACGTACTTAGCTATTTTATTGTAGTGATAAATATTATTTCTACGTCCTATTTCGTAAAATAAAAATAATTAATCACACAAACTACTTCCCAGTTCGTAGTTCCTATACTCTTTTGTTATTTTTTTTTATTATTAATAAACAAGCGTTTGACCGGAGTTTTGGCGGGAACATGAAAAATGGCGCCTTGGCGGCATTAAATTAATTGACAAAACTTGTATAACTTTGAGTGTTTAAGTATGTAATAATATTATTTATTCTTTGGTTTAAGTGTAAAACGGTGGTTTTTTATCCATTAAGTGCTCGTGAACGTGTATGAGTGTTGGTGAGTAGTGTAATGCTGTAAAACGTAACTTTTCGTGTTGCCTCCAAAACTCCATAGAAGCCTCTAGTAAAGTCGAAACCACCACTACTTTACTGGGCTTTACTTTACTTTACTTGACTTATCGACTCTGACTTATGACAAAATAATCTCTCCAATTACTTGACACTGGCTATATACCTTTGATGTGAAGCCAAAACCGAATAACTTAGATTCTTTCTTCTTAGCGTTTGACCACTACCTCACCTGGTGGTAAGTGATGGTGTTCGAAGATGGAGCACGCTTGGCTAGTATGAACTTATTCACTTTAGTCTTAAAGGTTCCAAGACTAGAGTGGTGCGGAAATACAGACGCCCCGGTAGGGGGGAGTTCGACTCCTTGCTTGCTTGTTATGCTTATTTTATTTTATGGTCCTATACCAAGCCTATACCCTTCGACAGTACTGATGAGGAGAAAAGTGTTATGCGACTTACCACTGATTGCAGTCGATCTTCGCCGTCTCCGAGCGGAAGTACAACTTCCCATTGAGCTTGCAGGTTGGAGATTCTACTATATATTCTGTTTCTGGTATGCCTTTGCAGACGGGTCCGTAGTCCGGACAACAGTCGTCGTGGCTCAGCGTGCGGTTGCAGAACTGGTCGCAGTAGCACAGAGTGTCTGGAAGTCATTACAAAATTTCATTTCGCTTACTTTACTTTCATTTTGCTTACCACACTTTCATTTCGCTCTCAGTTTTATTTAGCTTACTTCACTTTCATGTCGCTTACCTCACTTCATTTTGCTTACCTCACTTTCATTTCGCTTACCTCATTTTCATTTCACTTACTTCACTTTCATTTCGTATACCAAACTTTCATTCACTTACCTTACTTTCATTTCGCTTGTTACCTCATCTTCATTTCGCTTCCATACTTTCATTTCGCTTAACTCACTTTGATTTCGCTTACCTCACTTTCATTATTCTTGTCACACTTTCATTAAGCTTAGTTTAATTTCATTTCGCTTACCTCACTTTAATTTCGTTTACCTCATTTTCATGTCACTTACTTCACTTTCATTTCGTATACGAAACTTTCATTCACCTTACTTTCATTTCGCTTGTTACCTCATCTTCGCTTGCCACACTTTTATTTCGCTGACCACACCTGACGAAGTTTATATTAAATTTTCAAACATTATAATAAAAGCTTGAAGACAGCTAAAAATGTAGCGTATTCTTACCCAAAATAGGATGAGAGCATTCATCATGTCTGTCGTCACAGCAATGGTTGTCTCCATTCGGGTACTTCCGTCCGCAGAAGGGGCCTCTAGGCAGATCGTCTCCCGTGTACGCGGTGACGCTGCACAACACTACTGCGAGGATCAGTAGATATCTGGAAGAGAAAACTGCGTTGGCAACATTGTTTTTATATTTATCAACCGACTTCAAAAAACTAGGAGGTATTCAATTCGGTTTTTTTTTTAATTATTTATTTATTGAAATCTTCTTACAACTATTATTACAGTAAACCCAATGCAATAGTGTAGTCCGTATTGTCAAAAAGTATATTACAATTTGTATGTTAGTTACCGCAGTTTTTTTCTTTTTTACCGATTTGAAAAATTATTTTTGTACGTTTGACAGGTTATACCTACTTATAGATTGGTCCCATAGAAATATTATCACAATCGGTTCAGTAGTTTAGTTTTCAACCTACAACCCGGACCCAGTGCGGATTGGTGGATGTCACAGTGTTCCGGTCATGAGCATGCGTGATCTCTTAACATCAGGAGAGCGCTTAGTTAGTTTCTTTCAATGTCTACATCTGTTTTTACTTACACTCACTCTTAGCTAATTTACGTTTCCTATTTTAAAGTCATCATATAAAGAGGTCGGCGCTAGGTTTATGTCGGCTGGCGCTACAAATAAGCGATAGTTTATAGGTACGAATATGGCTTGCTATAATAAATTCATGAACGTCGCTAATAAAATTTATCGATACGCGATCGATGTTCAAATTCATCAATTTGATAATGACATAAATCTCTGCCAACAGAAAACTTTTTCCTGGAAGTTTTTTTTTGATGTCTAAATAGGGAAAACCTTGATACCGTCTTTTGTTTCGACGAAAGCCGACGCGTTTGTTATAATTTTATAACAACCTTTGTTTATCATAAACATACAAAGTATAGGTAATAACACAAAAATGTCAGGTAATAAATATATAAATAAATATTTTGGACATATTATTATTATTATTAAATATTCTTAAATAAAAATTTGGAGGAATTATTTTACGTCACCGACTTTCTTATAGTAGGTACATTACTGCGTATTAATGGACGATCGTGACAATGTGGGCCGAGGCACAGCCGAGGCTCTAATGAATTGCTTCTTTTTTTAACAGTTCACTTTAGAAAGCAAGTTCAAAATGAAGGAGGTAGTACCTAATTATTAGAGAGAAGCGAAGAGTGAAAGAAAAGTGCGTTCCCTTTTAAATAACCTTCCACGAGAGTTCATAGTAATTTATTTAGGTCTAGGCCGGCAAGGTAGATATAACTCGAAAAAGGTTGTCAAAATAAGGTTCGAATTTCCAAGCATGTTTGAGAAAAAGGTATATCTTGGTGGGTTATCAGTCAACGTTATTATACTATTTCTTTTTTGGGGTATATATTATACCCCAAAAAGGAAATAGTTATCTGATAAGCAATCGGCGTGTAGTATTTCGAGAAAGATAAAAAATAAATCTCGTAGGTAATACAAATAAGACATGGTATTAAATACCTTGTCTTATCTACTACTTATTTATTTTTTACTTTGAGGACGTGGTGGCCGAGTGGATGAGTACCTTACTTTGCGATTTGATGGTCGCGGGTTCGAATCCCGGTGGCAGTCATGCGTAAATGGGTTTTTTCGGTCAAAAAAAATCTCGTGGGGAGGGCAAAAATTTAAAAATGCTGCCCCCTAAATTTCTACCTTTATCATCATCATTATTTTAGCCATTAGACGGCCACGGCATTCCGTGCCGCAAAATTTTCAGGGTATTACTAAAGGGAAAACGCTTTATCAGGACTCTTAAACACTATTACGAAATGCGATCGCGGAAATTTTTCACGCCTTCAGTTTAGTTAAAAATCGCTAGATCTAGACCCAAAGTACCTATCTTTTGGATTTGCCGCCCCATGAATTTGGCGCCCGGGGCGCGGAACCCTGCCCCCCCCCCAAGATCCAGGGCTGCTTCTTCTTATCGTGTCACTAGTTCCTTTGAACCAGTGTGGTGAAAGGATTTCAAGTGCGCCTCGAAGAGGCTCCTTTCGTGCACTCGACACATGTTTTCGGTTCTACGACATGTCAGTTTCCTCACGATGTTTTCCTTCACCGTTGCAACATTTTTTCGACCGAAAACCCAATTACGCATGACTGCCACATGGATTCGAACCCGCGACCATCAGATCGCAAGGTAAGGGCCTCATCCACTCGGCCACCACGTCCTCTACGGTCACTAGAACAGTCCGATTGAAATCGGTTGTGTTTATGTAAAACCTTGATTATTTGATTATATATATACCTACATACATACAATCATACCTACTGACAATAAAATACCTGGAAATCAGTTATAACCATTGATCTTTTGAGTTGCATCCTTATATTTGATAACTTCCAGCTGTCCTGACATGTAATGTAATGTAATGTTCTTAGAGTTTCGCGTAAAAATATACGACCTAGATCATTGATTGGTTCTAAGAGCTTGATGTTCTAAGTTGCTGCAAGGTTGTTTGTGTTAGGGTGCTTGCACATCTGACGGAAGACGCGTCGAGCGTATCATAGTTAACACGCGTTACGATTTTTTTTTTTTAAATTAACCCTACTAACCTAAAAACACGTATAAAATCTAAATTAAAGTATGAAACCTTTCACTTTTTTTGTTGACAAAATCAAAAAACATGGACGAAACGAATAGTGTGATGAAATTACTATAATATGCCGTTCTTTTTGAGTATTTGTCCGAAACATTTTGTATGGAATTCGGATTTGAGGATTGGCCTTAAATGAAAATTATCTTTAATTTAAAAATAAACAAAATTGTATTAACAGATCTCTAGACAAGCTTACCTAAACCGGAAAGCGAACCAGCTAAAAAAATCAAAAAATAAACACTCGTTATTTTATTTATTCTGCTAATCGATAGGATTATTTGTTCAGGATAAAACTTCAAGTAAGCTTATCCAGAAATCGGCGAATAAAGTTTTCTTTCTTATTAAAAATTAATGTTTTCTCTATTATGGTTTCTCTTTAACGCCTATTGGTTTTTTCCATCCTGTATATTGATATTAATAAAAAAGGCAACTGATAAACCAAAGGCAGTGAATGAGACTTTAAAAATTGTGCTTGAATGAACATAATTTGTAATTTAAAACTTATGTAATTAAAGCTGTTGCCAACCAGTAGCTCAATAAATCTTGATGAAACTGAACGCGTTCTTTGAATCATTTATTAAGTATGGTAACCACATCAATAACTGAGTTTGACAATGTGTCATAATCTCGACCTTATATGGTTGATATAAGGTGCAAAAGGCGGCATGACTGATGGTTAGTCAGACCTATAAAATGATGAATGAAGACGTGATGCAAATTAATGGGTTTGAGATAAATTCAGGAGATGCATCTCGCCTTTTTTAATAAAAGATATTTTGTTTTATGATTTTTTTTTGTACGAATAGTAGGTACCGCGAATTTTTAATCAAAAAATTGGTTGTCTGTAAAGTTGCTTTACGGACGATAGTTTAACGTGACTACCAACGTAACGAGATATTGTGCGTTACAATGACGTCAACGTTTTCGTGCGTTTCGTAAATGAAAATGAAAATGAAAAAGTTTATTTGCACACGATACAGCATACACGCACAGTTATGAGCAAGTGAAAAATAAATAAATGTAAACACAGTATACAAATAGCGTGGTGCAAAAAGGTCTCCGACTCAGCAAATGTTGGTTGGTGGTTTATCAACCAACGCTGGTCTTCCGTCGAAGCCGGTTGTTGACGCCACGGATAGCCTATGACTACACCATGATAATGAAACTTTACAGTTATATACAACAACTAAAAGGAGGAAAAGTAAAGTATCTACAGTACCTAGTTATTTAACGATACACCGTTCACTGCCGAATCAGTGGTATCTACTGGAATTAGACGTAGTCACGTCGAAAAATATACGCATACTCAGTTGCCGTTACTGAACACAGATATGGCAAAAAAACTTGAAAAATTATGTCGATATTTTTTTTCATTGATAACATTTTTATTCATAATTTGGCAAACCCGGGTACCTAGCTCGAGCCAGCTCGCACAAGCTCGGCTCAGGCGCCGCCGCACTCTCCCCGCTGGTTACTCTGTCATTTTGTAGGAACCCCAAATTCTAACTTCACAGATACAACGTAGTATCCCTTCTGCATTGCCCATTTAAGTTTTCTTGGTAATAAAAAACACCACCAATTTTTTATTTGAGCCGAGCTGCAGCAAGCTGGCTCGAGCTAGGTACCCGACTTCACCAAAAGATGAATGAAACTCAAATAATTATCAATGATACATACCGAGTACCAACTAAAGGTAACAGTATGTCCAATTCGTATCATATTTATTTAGAAAAAAAATCGACCTAATTTTTTTGTTTTTTTGCCGTATCTGTACTTATTCAGTAACGGCAACTGATTATGCGTATTTATCATATTTCTTTGTATATTGTTTATTTTCTGCTAATTAAAAACTTGTGGTGATAATAATAACAACCTAATTTTTTTTGTAAATAATTACTATCAGTAGAGTAACATTTCTATAATTTTATTCCCATCGAGTAATACTCAATGGTAAAAATATTCCCAACGAGTAACACCCTGACTTAGGGTGTTACTCGATGGGAAAATATTCCAAACGAGTAACACTGTTACTCAATGTACAATGCACCCTACAACAATGCACAATGCACCCTACAACAATGCACAATGCACCCTACAACGGGAAGCCAGTGCAGACCGCTGTACCCCCTTTTTAGAATTAGAACACTGTTACTCGTTATGGTGTTACTCGATGGGAGCACCTTAATACCTAAGTGTGATTTGATGAATTCCATTTCGCTAATCTACCCACTTATAAGAATTACAAACAAACGAATAGACATACTTATATCTAATACGCAAGTCTTGTCTATCAGCAATAGACTAAACAAATCTTCAACACAATCCATTGGCACTTCGGTATGTAAGCGGCCCACTCGAAATCTTTATAATAACGAATCAACACGTTATCATTTTGATATTATTACACAGTTTAGAATTAATAAATAATGAATGTTTGGATATTTCACACAACGCCCGTACACGTAACACGTACTAAGCTCAAAATAAGCAAGCGTGTAGGTACTATGGGAACCACATAACTGATACAATGTACCTAATATTTATAAAATGCACCTGATTTTTTTTAAATCACCAGAAAAAAAAACACATAGTCAGTTACCGTTACTGAACACAGATACAGTAAAAAATAATTTTGATAAAAATTGGAAACCTGTAAACCTTTACAGCTTTATTTAGAAACGAGTTTTACGCCAACCAGAATTTATCATTGTTGTTCCAATATGCGCAAAATTATATCGTCGTAGTTATAGGAAGATGATATGAATTTAAATGACATTTATTTATATTTCATCTATGGTAACGTATGTAGTTTACTAAGGAGCAAACGGAACGTAAGAAAATAATACGCTAAAAAAGGTTTTGTTATGCTGATGGCCGTGTTGCCTAGCAACTGTCAGATAACATGTCAAAAATCTGCCATAGATAGTCCTTGCCCAAACTAGGGGGCCACTAGGTTTAGAGAAATAAGCAGAATTTTCCCGTAAGTCATGAATAAAGATGCTCGTTTGGTTAGTCCCTGCCAGTCCTCTTTGTGAAATTTCTTAATTGTAAGAGGAAAACTAGTCTAGAACTGGGAAAGTCAGGGGGTTACCTCGAGTTTAGTCTTCGTTTCTAAATAAAGCTGTTAGTAGTTTCCCTATGGGTTTGCGTCAGACGGTACTATTTATTGATAATAATTTAAGTTTTTATTCATCGTTTGGCAAACCCGGGTACCGAGCTCGAGCCAGCTCGTTGCAGCTCGGCTCGGGCGCTGCACTCGCGCCGCTGTCACTCTGCCATTTTGCAGAAACCCAAAATTCTGACTGTACAGATACAACGTACCCCTTCTGCATTGTCCATTTAATATGTTTTGGTAATTAAAAATGTTTGGTGTACCTGCCTATTAGATTTATTTTATTTTCTGTGTTTGGTACCATTCTGACAGCTAACTTCCTGTTCACTTCCGTTGCATTTCACGATATTACTGTCACAAATTGACAGAAAGCGAGAAGAAAGATACTATATTACACGTCAAAAACACACCAATTACTACCAATTCTACAGAATCTAATCTTCGAGCTTGGAATGAGAGAATATGGTGTTACTTTGGTAACGTTATCTACTTATTTGAAAATGTTTGTCAGAGCGTCTGGTCGAAGCGACGCGTGATCAGAGGGCTGGCAGCTATCTGGGCCAAAGAATAAGCCTTGCTATACAAAGAGGCAATGCAGCCAGTATCCTCGGCACGCTGCCATCGGGTATCGAGTTGGAGCAGTTGAGCTACCTATAGATCGTTTGCAACGGTCTATGGGTGGCCCAATTGTTTCCTTTTGTAAATTTTGTAATATACCTATATATAGATTGTAGTAGTTAGCTTATTTGAAGTGCTAATTACTCCATCATACTCGACCTTGGCAAGTCTTTCTTAAATGTACCTACCTACCTTGGTACTTCAGGGAGTAACTGGACAGCTCAAATTTTATATTATATGCGTTTTTTTTCTGGTAATAAAAACTTGTGGTGTAAAGTTTTAAATACCTAACCAGAAAAAAATACTCATAATCATTTGTCGTTTCTGAACACAGTTATGGCAAAAAACTTGAAAGTAAAGTCGATTTTTTTTTCAAAATAAATATGATAAAAATTGGAGAATTGTTTACCGTTAGTCGATTTTCTATATATTTTTATTTGATTTTCATTCATCGTTTGGCAAACCCGGCTCACAGCTCGCTGCAGCTCGGCTCGGGCGCCGCACTCGCGCCGCTGTCGCTCTGTCATTTTGTAGAAACCCAAAATTCTGGCTGCACAGATACAACGCAGTGTATCTGCATTGCCGATGTAAGTTTTTTTTGGTACTTAAAAAAATATCGCCAACAAAAAAGTTACAACTTAACGCTGATCGCGTTGGTTGAATTTTTCGAATCAATCAAAACTTTGTATCCCGTAGTTTCAAATTTCAAGGAACAAAGAATGTATATTCTTATTTTTAAGAAATTATTATCGCCAACAAAAAAGTAACAATCAATTGTGATCGCGTTGGTTGACCTACTTAATTTTTTATGTTTTAGACCTTGAATTAATTATACATTTGAACAGTAACAATATAAGTTACATACTTAGTAAGTAAGTACTTTAGTAGACCTGTAATGTTTTTAAAATGTAATTCATAATTACATAATTCGTCTGGTCGAAGCGACTTGTGATCAGAGGGCTGGCAGCTATCTCGGCCAAAGAATAAGCCTTGCTATACAAAGAGGCAATGCAGCCAGTATCCTCGGCACGCTGCCATCGGGTATCGAGTTGGAGCAGTTGAGCTACCTATAGATAGTTTGCAACGGTCTATGGGTGGCCCAATTGTTTCCTTTTGTCAGTGTTGTAATTTTTTGTTTGCTGTAATAAATATTCATAATTAAAATAATTCTAATACTTTATTTTGAAAACAGATACTTACTATATTTTGCATGAAAGTATCAGAATGATTTTATTTGACATTTTAATGTTACTTTTCAATTAATAATATTACAGTAGTCCTTAGATTATTATGTAAGTATGTAAAAAAACATCGTATTTATATTATCGCATCCCTACTCCAGCGTGCGCGAGCCAGCTGCAACAGCATCCTACAGATGATTGTGTCGCGTCCAGACTGCCCATTCCAAAACAGATGGATGCAAGTATTGCTGGGTGCAGTCCAATATTGAATAAATTATTTAATTAATTAAATTAATATTTTTAAATTCATTTTTATTTAGATTGGTTTTTTTTTTTTTATAACTGTTATTCATAATTTTATTCATAATTTATTCAATTTTGACATTTATTTGTAGTTTTTAAGTTATCTTTTGACATATTTTACGTGTACTATGGATGTTTTGTCTGAAATAAATGAATTAATAATTAATAATAATAATAACCTAAAACAACTTATCTTAGATAGTCATTACGACAAAGTGAGTTCTCATCTATACAACTTGGCGAATAAACATATTAATATCTACCACTCTCCTACACGTAAATGCAAGAATATGTTGACCGAGTGGTTACATAAAATGACCTACACTGAAACAAAACCTTTTTAAAATACTTGTTTAGCTCTACATTCAAACTCTAATACATAATTGCAACGGTCTATGGGTGGCCCAATTGTTTCCTTTTGTAAATTTTGTAATATGGATTGTAGTAGTTAGCTTATGCTTTAATAAATAATAATTGTTAAAAAAAATGCATCACAAACTCTACATACATACACAAACTCTACATACATAAACATAATAATTCATAGCTTAATTACCTAATACCCCTCACCAGTCTTAATTAATTTCCCAGCAATTCTATTTATTTGTGCAAGTCTGAATTAGATTAGATTATATTTTTATATTGTAATAATTTTGAAATTGGCACTAAAGATGTAAGTACACGTATATGAAAAATTAAGTGGAAGGTACTCACTACCGAGACACAAGTTGTTTTCAGCTTACTTTGGTAGGGAGAGCTTTCTTTCAAGTCTTTCTTTCTTTTCGTTCAAGTTCTTTACTATAATTGAAATAAATAAATTTTTACTTTACTTTTTTTAGATTATTTACCTACTTATAAAAACGGTGAGTATGTAGGTACCTACATTTTAAACATATACTACAAATAAATACATTTATTATAGGATGCACTCTGATTTCTGTATCTGATCGGTATCTGACGACGAGTAACGTGGTTTGTGGTTTCCAATCGACGGATTCAAAATTGTTATCCGTCGATTAGGACCGTGGTCCCAATACCTAGTGGTCCCAATCGACATAAGCCTTGAGTAAAATAAAATGTTAAATTTAAAATAGAAACTACTATGATGATGTTCAGTATGAATACGGTACTAATGTTTATGCAACAAAATATTTGCATCTGAAAAATGGCATCTCTTTCATAACTACCTCGCAGTCTGAACCGCGGGCAGTAACCAGTCGACTATTAATTTGTCGATATACTGTTGAAAAAAAAACGTTACACTCAGTCATTCGAAATTAAAAGTGTCAACGCATACTACTTGGTTAATCTGATAACCCGTTCCGTACTGGCGATGGCGCCGCTAACGGCGCCGGACGAATCAGATGAGAAGTCACAATTTTTTGGAGCTCAGTTAGGAAAAAAATCGAGGTTTTACAAAAACATAGACAACCGACTTCAATTGGACTGTTTTAGTGTACCGTTAACACCACTGAAAAGTCACAGGGAAGCAAAGTACGCAATTTCTTTTACTTATATTCATATTTTTTCAGTTACCTATTTTGATAACTAAACCACAATTTTTGCAGCGCAGTTAGGATATCAACCAAAAAATCAAGGTTTTACTAAAACATAGACAAATGACTTCAATTGGACTGTTTAAGTGACCGTAAACACCACTGAAAAGTCAAAATATGCCATTTCTTCATTTTCATATTTTGTTCAGTTATTTTGATATGAAACTAAACAACTGAACCGATTTTGGTGAAATTTCTACGGCACCAATCTGAAAGTATATCCTCTCAAACTAAAAATATTTTTTCAAATCGGTTTAAACTTTAAACCAACAAAGTAAGTTAAGAAACATAAAAAAAAAGAAAAAAAAACATTAATGAATTGATAACCTCCTCATATTTTGAAGTGGGTTGATAAAAACACTACGTTATAATATAAATTCAATTCATTTATTTGGGTCATTAACAAAATTTACATGTGTCGTGCATTACTTATACTTTATAGTAACTAAGTTGCATGCAATTTCAATTATAAATGACCACATCGTGCATAAAACTTATAGTACACAAAATATACCTAGCCAAAACAGTAGGACCTAAAATCTTAACACCTTACTTTTTAAAAAAACGAATCTGCTTAAATTTTAAATTTATCATGCACATAAAATATGTTACAAAAATATAAAATACATCACACAAAATGAAAATGAAAATACCTACCTACCTATAAAAAAAAAGAAAATCTATTTAATACAGTAAGATTGGTCTAAGACCCTGAAAATTTTAGTTCTGAACATATTTGGCATAACGTAAAATATATCTAGTCGCATCCTTGCTTATAAAACATGTAATCAGTCTACATATGCGTAGCATTAGAGAAAAATGCCCCAATAAATATAGATAGATAGATAGATAGATAATTCTTTATTGTACACATGGAAAATAACAAATACAAGACTTAAAACTAATGAGTGGTACAATTGGCGCCTTATCGCTGAGAGCGATTTCTTCCAGGCAACCAACAGGCATTGGAGATGATTTAAATATAAGAAGCGGGGTAGGGCGTACAACTGTTTCCAAATAAATAAAGAATACTATGTTTTATAAAATCCTAATACATAAATAAACTATAATAAACTAATACATATTAAATATAAATATATGTACGTATAGATAATGCTTGATGAATGTGAGAAGTATAAGACCTGAAATATTACTTACTAGTCGATGATGTTTGTCTTAGATAGAACTCTTTAAATATGAATAAGTAACTACTTTCACAGATACACATTTCGCTAAAAATATTCATGCTAGGCTGATTGCTTTTCCGCTAATCAGTCTGTTAGGCAAATTAACCTCATTAGTTGATATAATAAAGAATTTACAGTTCATTAGTCAGTCTCTATTTATAGCTTTTACTAAAGGATGTACTAATGTAGAGATGTTTCAGTCTAAAAATGCACGCCCCCATCAGCGATTTTGTCTGAAAATCTCTGTAAATTAGAACCTGCTAGTTTAGACAGTAGAACCTGTGGTAGAACTAACTACTGTGATACTCTGACTGACTCACTGACTCACTGACCGACTCACTGACCGACTCACTGACTCACTGGCTGACTGAATGACTCACTGACTGACTGACTCACTTACTGACTGACTCACTGACTGACTGACTGACAGAAAATGAACAGGCCAAACCACTGAACGTAGAAGCTTGAAATTTAGGTTGAGGTTAGTTCATCAAGAAGTGTAGGCGCGTACCTACTATTATGAAAAAAAATCTGTTAATACTTCTCTCTCATCTCCGGCAAAATTTTCTTTTTTATTTAATTACTGAAGGTATGCAAAACATAATATAGACGAATATAATTATAGTTTAAAGCATAAAGCCAAGCCAAAGCCTTTATAAGTAACATAACATAACTAAGTTCCAGTTTAAAGGCCAGTTACTACGATTTCGCGACTACCAATGTTTCTCAAAGTAGACAAGAGCGAGCTCGTTTAGCTAAAAGCGAAGAATTATAAATTTATTTATACACTATTCAATAATATAAGTAGGTTTACGTAAGTAAGTTTTGTTTAGGATATTTTACATAATGTCAAGGAATTGCCTGTCAATTCTCATGTAAAATGTTAGTTCTGTGAGTATAATTTTCAGACCGCCTTGCTTTGTGTATCCAACTGTGTAAATAGGTAACTTAGAACAAATATGTTAAATATATTAAAAAAAATGGTTGTCTGTAAATTTGGTTTACGGACGATAGTTTAACGTGACAACGCCATAACCAGCGTAACGGGACAATGGGTGTTACCGGCTAATGACGTCAACGAAAAAAATAGTCACGTTAACCTAATTTTAATAAGATGTAAGTAAATTTCCAACTGATATAAAATTTCAAAAGGGAAAGGGAAAAACTAAGACGCTCGTGAGTTACTTTATTTTCAAATGAATGGGTTTTTTTCATTGATTTCTATGAAAACTAGATCATAAAAATCAAGAAATAAAAAAAAGTTTCAAAAGAAGTCTGCACTACAAACACGAAAAAAAAATTTTGCGCGCCAGTAATATTTTCCTGAAAAAGTTGCCTGAATTTTTGTAACGTATTTTTCGACGCCATATTTCTTTAAAGCTGTTTGGGTGCTGGGTGTTTCTAAGTTCTAAGCAACTTTATTATTATGTAGGTATGCTATCAATAGCACATTCAAATTCAAATTTAAATTCTAAAGTGTGACCAGAATACAAAAATACATCCATCGGTTATATCTAACGGAATTTTTTGGTCACACGAAAAATGGCGTTCAAACAAAATAGATAGAGATACCTTCTGTTTAGTTTCTAACGTATTTCTTATCGTTTGTTTATCTAGGTGCTATCTATGTATTTGTATAGCTGGATTGATTTTGTCAGAGGCAATTCATTCATCTATTTTTAATATAGGCGATTAGATTATCTGTTATTACCTGTCATAAACCAATGTTTAGTTGGTTTTGATTCTATCATATATATAATATTTTATTAGATTGATAATTATCGCGCTCACATTTTCTTCTTCTTTTTCAAATATCTAAATGTCAGGACAAAAAAAATAGATAGTTAAGGTGAGCTCGATAAATACCCATTAACCCGTTACAATTTAAATTACTATGTTGTTATTATCGCGAAAGTCTACGAAAAACTATCCTATAAGCCTTAAAAGATAGTTTTTCCTATAAGCCTGGCCAGGCGAAACTACTGTACCTAGAGATATGAAATTTTATCTTATTTTATTAAGCATTCTTAATAAATTTCTTATTTTTTACGTTTTAGTTTATTTATTAAAAAGAGGAGCTTGTTTTTATTTAAAACTTGTCAAGTACATAAAACTTTATAAGTATCCCTAATTATAAAGTTTTATGTACTTGACAAGTTTTAAATAAAAACAAGCTCATCTTTTTAATAAATAAACTAATTATTTAAACGCAGAACGCGAAACAATTAGATAAAAATTATGGTCTCCACTAAATTATATTAGCATAACTATCTACTTACTTGTTTGCCATTATAGATTCTTACACTAAAACCCACTCAAAGTCTAAATTATGCAGATTTAAATAGTTCTTGTCTGCTTCGTCTATAACTTCGTAAATAAACAAAAATTTAAAAAAGTCTGCTCGTCATCTTATTTTTTTAAATTGGCATGTAAAAAAGAAACACTCGAAAATTGGCGCGTGTGTTAAAATTTCGAATAAGCGATCGCTCTGCGCGCGGGTTGCGAATATACTGACTGAACTCTGAAGACACTTCGAAGATTACAAGCCCGCCAGAAATTGTGGCGCGAAATGAACTCATTTTACTTTGTATGTATGTATGTAGGTAGGTATCTTCAAATGACATAAGTATTTTTTTTTAGTTCATCCCTTCTACTCGTCACTGATTTATTTTATGTTACCAATATATTATTAGCTACTCTTTAAAAAAATAATTTTCGGCATCTGTTACATTGTTCTCGAAAAAAATATTTTCATACATTGATTCACATCGGCTGAAAAATTTTAAGTACTAAAAAATAAATAATATTTTTATTCCCAAATTGCATCCGAAGAGTTCTAGTACAGTTAGCAAGGAAAGTTTCAATACGATTTTTGTTTAACTAGGTACTGGGTCCTTACTTTAACTATTGTAAGTAATCAATAATAAAATATCCTCCACACTCTCACTGCAGCCAGGACCTGCGATGCCCATTCTTCTTTCATCCCCAATATATAAATATAATCATTCAATAGATAAATAATAAAAAGATAAACAAGAAGATTGAGCTTATTTAATAAAAGGAGAAAACCTTAGGTAAAAACTATCGCGTTGGTGTCTGTTTATGATATTTTTAACATCAAAGTTTCTTGACCTCTTAGATAATATTAGGTAGGTATACCTACATTTTATTTATTTATCTCGAGCGTTCGTCCACTTTGAGACATGTTGGTGGTAAATTTTGTCAGTGTCGAAAGCCCAGTACAGTATCTACTTAGCTATTATTGAGTGACGACACCGTGGCTTAGTTGGTATTGACCCTGCCTACGAAGCTTGGTGTCCCGGGTTCGATACCCGGCTGGGGCAAATATTTGTGACGAACACAAATGTTTGTTCTCGGGTCTTGGATGTTGTGATGTCTTGTATGTGTCCATGCCACCTGCGACACAGGGAATCCTAGTGCAGGGGTGTGAGTGTGTGAATGCTATGTAATGTTATGTTATTATTACCTTTCAAACCAATTATGCTTACGACTGTATCTGTATCAAATAGTAGGTACCAATTTACTGCGATGTATCTATCCCGATACGAATTCTAGTCGCCTTCAGTTGAAAAAGTTATATTTTTTTAAGTGATAGGTAGTAGGTACTTACTACCTACTTCTTTAGACGCACTGAGCAAAATTTCTTGGGGAGTGAACTGGACTGGGCTACTGGGCTCCCAACTCTCGGATGTAACACTACTTCTGGTAAAGTCGGCTGGTATAATATTACTAAGTGAAGATGGTAATGTGTCTACTGTCTTTTCTTTTATATGAACGACATCAAATAATGGTAGCGTAAAAATAGAATACCTACTACAAAATGAAGTGCCTGTATTGTAAATGCTATGACCGTGAACAAAATGTATTTTTGAATTAGCATCCTTTCTACTGTCATGACACTGTATGGTTTGACTCACTGTCAAACAGTCAAAAAGCCGTGTTGGCCGAGTGGGAGGTGCCTCGACTTTCGATCCGAAGGTCGTGGGTTCAAACCCGGTCGTACACCAATGGATTTTTCTGTCCAAAAAATCTATATGCGCATTAATACACATGTCTTTGAACCTAGTTCGAAAACACGTGTCAAGTGCGCGAAAGGAGCCTCTTTGAGGCGCACTTGAAATCCTTTCACCACACTTGTTCGAAAGCACTAGTGACACGATATGAAAGAAACTGTCAAACTGTGAAAAATAGTTGTATTTCGTATTATTAACGTCGCTTTTGTAGAAGTTTTCACTTTTTGTCGTGTGAACTATTTTGTGTTTATATTTATTTATTTATTTAATACTTTATTGCACACACTTAAATGTAGTACAAAAGGAGGACTTAATGCTAGAGCATTTTCTACCAGTCAACCAGTTGATGGTAGAAAAAAGAAAAACTGGCGTACAACTTAAATGCTAATAAAATAATAAATGCTTATATGACGTCATGTTTTAGGGAAAACCTAAATAAATATACCGGAAGGTGTGTATTTACTTGTATGTTAAATGATAAGAAACATGTTTCGGTAAGTAGGCAATTGAAATTCCTAGTACAATAGAAATAGCTAACAGTTCAGTTATATGAAAAAGAACGTATTTTTCCTTACTAAGTACTTATATTTCTAAGCAAAATAAACAAAGTTTTAAAGAAACACACCTGCAACTGACTCCAATTGGACTGTTTTAGTGACCGTAAACACCACTGAATAATCACAGGCAAGGCCGTCTACTATGCTGGGGCCCTTGTGTACACAAGAGTTTGGGGCCCTTTTGGAAAGTGAAAGAAGCAACTAATTTGACTTTATTACGTTATGTATTCTTCTTCTTATCGTGTCACTATTTCTTTCGAACCAGTGTGGTGAAAGGATTTCAAGTGCACCTCAAGGAGGCTCCTTTCGTGCACTTGACACATGTTTTCGAACTTTTAGGTTCTACGACATGCTGATGCCGGTTTCCTCACGATGTTTTCCTTCACCGTATGTACATTACTACGTAATGTATTAAGATACACTACTCAACAAAGTCTAGGGAACAAGCAAACTACTTCGACTTATTTGTGAAAACTCGTAAAAAATGTACTGAGCACTAAAATTTGTAAATGTAGCCTAGAATAGGATTAAATATTATGTTTATAATTAAAAAAATTGTAACAATAAAGCAAAACCTTTTATAATAAGGAGGGAAAACTTAACCCAGTCGCAGAGTAAGGTGTTTGCTAGCATAAAGTGTTTATTAGGCTTAGGAATTATTTCGATTATTATATTGTGAGCTGTAACTTTTTTTTTTAAATGTCAAAAATATTTTGATAATAAATGTCAGAGGAATTGTCGGTCCTTCGGGGCCCCTCTCTCGATGGGGTCTTTACCATGGTATAAAGACGGTATTGGACACAAGGAAGCATAATACGCAATTATGTTTACGTCGACAACATAATCGCATCTTTATAATGTTTATAAAATAAAATACTGAACCGTTTTTGATTAAGTTTCTATGGAACCAGTCCAGGAGGTACAATTTTATACTTTCGAAGAATTTTCCAAATCGGTTAATATACTTATGACGACACGGATGGCCGAGTGGAAAGTGTATCGAAGTCCATGGAACTGCTACGCTGGTGTTGCGGGTTCGATTCCCGCTTCAGGACAAATATTTGTGTGATGAACATCGGTGTTTTTCCTGAGTCTGGAGGTTTTCTATGTATTCTATGTCTGTAAAGTATGTGTAGGTTTTTGAAGCAATGAAAGCTGTTTCTGGAGCAAATAAAAATTATATTTTACGAGCCGATGTGTACAGTTCAAGGTGTCGATCAAGAATAGAGCTTTCAATTGTGTTGCCTGATGGCGTTAGCTATTTGACAGTGTGGAATGTACGACGCGTTAATATATCGGTATTTTTCTGGTGAGAAGGCAGTTCGGCTGCTCAACGTTAGATGGCGTGAGTAGTCGAACAGTATGTACTCTATCTATATATATATATATATATATGTATTCTATCAGTTATCTGGTTCCCATAATACAAGCTCTTCTTAGTTTAAGGCTAAATGGCGCTGTGCAAAAGTTCAAACATATCTATTTATTTACCTATACTTTTGTATAACAAAGTTCTGAGGCGACAAAATTTTAGAAAACGGAGACAGAAAGAAACTTAGAGTTAAAATAAAATAATTGGTACTAGAAAAGGATGCAGCCGTAAACATCGATATAAATGCCCTATAACTTACACCTGAATCCTGAAATACCTGCAGCGGTGGTTTACGATTCGCGCGCGTCAACGACGTTATTTGTGGACAATGATCGATTCACATGCGATGTGGAGAACAATATTAAAAATTACCTTAATAATATGTACAGACAGCGTCAGAGATAAGTATCCCCTTTGCACAAGACACTCAGCTATAAATACTTTAAAAAATTGTAATACTTAATATTATCTTTAGGCTTACGTAGTTATACAAATATAATCTATTTTTTAAAGGCAAAACTTCTCAATTCATCGCAACAGTGATTTAAAGCTGGGTATTATAATGCAATGGGGATACTTATCTATGACGCTGTCTGTACCATAATCATTTATAATTTGTTTCATTGTGAATTTCTTCAGTCCAATAAAGACATCACCATCAACCTATAATAGCAGTCCAATGCTTGACGTAGGTCTCTCCCAAGGCGCGTCACTGAACCGAAGATCGGGCTCAGTGGCGATGGCGCGCCAATAAAGTGTATTCAATAAATAATCCTACTAATATTATAAACGCGAAAGTTTGTAAGGATGGATGGATGGATGGATGGATGGATGGATGGATGGATGGATGTTTGTTCCTCTTTCACGTAAAAACTACTGAATGGATTTTAATGAAACTTTACAATAATATAGCTTATACATCAGAATAACACATAGGCTATAGTTTATAAAGATACCTGCGCAGACGAAGTCGCGGGCACCAGCTAGTAAATAAATATTTTGGACATTAACTATATATATATATTTATGGATTTCCGCAAAGTAACGCCTGAATCAATCAATTAATATTTTGAACATTTCATACAACGCCATCTAGCCCCAAACAAAGCAGAGCTTGTACTATGGGAACCAGATAACTTATAGAATACTTATATACGGTTTTTTTTAAATACATACATAGAATACATAGAAAACACCAGACTCAAGACAAACATCGATGTTCATTACACAAATATTGTCCTGAGCGGTAATCGAACCCACGACACCGGGCGTAGCAGTCTAACACACTTGCCACTCGACCATCCATATCGTCAATTAACCATGACTTATAACAAAGTTAAAAAAAAACCTATTTCAAACCCGTCTGTCCTAACGATAGAGACCTAGTGCGGTTTCAGATTAGCGGATCAACCGAGTATGATGAGATATAATAAGAAAATTAATAGATAATATGAGATACTGATATATAGATATGATATACAGATATGATATATATGAGATACATATAGCATACAATAAATGAACACCGAGCATGCTGGCATTCGGTTGCCTGGAAGAGATCGCTCAGAAATAAGGCCGCCTCTTGTACTACCTACCTTAAGGCTAATCCGCTAATCCTCAAATCGAATTCCATACAAAATGTTTCGGACAAATACTCAAAAAGTACGCCGCTAGTAATTTCTTCACACTATTCGTTTCGTCCATGTTTTTTGATTTCGTCAACAAAAAAAGTGAAAGGTTTCATACTTCAATTTAGATTTTTTACGTGTTTTTAAGTTAGTAGGGTTAATTTTACAACCAATCCGCCCGTAATATGCGCGACAAAAATGCAATAGTCTAACACTGCACTTAAAACATTTCATGACAGACCTTGCCATTCATCCATAGAATAAAAACAGATTTACCTACACACTTAACGAAGCTAATAAAATAACACCTTTTGAAAATAATAACCCGCTTAAAAATAAATATAAGTGCTCATAAATCGATCTCCACGAAGTATTTCAAACTCAAGGATTTATTTATTTGTGCTGGCCCAAAAACCCAGAAACGGGTCCTATAAAAATAAACTTGAAGCCACAAGGTATTGCATGACCTGAAAATGAATGATAAAATCGGTATTTGCTCAGCAGGGGCTTTAGTTGAAGCGTTGAGGTGGGTATTTCCTAACTGAAAATAAAGAATTATTTTGTATCTATACGGAATGTAATGTAATGGTAACATTAGTTTTCATAATAAATACTTTACGTGGGTATGCTGCAAAAATTAAATAAAAAAATTAAAAAAAAGTTATTAGTTCTGAGTGTTTTTATGTTAGTTTAAAACAACGAAGATCCTCAAAATAGTAGCGTAAAGTTTTAAGTTATAAATATAAGATACCTAGATAAGATAAAGTTTATTTTCCAAAAACGATCTTAATACTAAGTTTACAACTTGTGTTAAAAATACAGAACCAAACAACATATAAACTTTGAACATATAATGTAGTTATAAGCTTTCTTGAAGTTTAATGTTCCGTCTCTTTAGATGTGTTTAGCATAATCAGCCTATGATGTTCCCACTGCTGGGACTCAGGCCTACTCTCGGCAGGGAGCGCGGTCTTAATCCACCACGCGGACCCACGCGTAAGGCAAGGGCCTCATCCACTCCTGTTTTATTACTTATATTTAATTTCCTTGAAAATATTCACAGAGTATACAGATTGTGTTTCAAAACACTTTAATTTGTATCAATCAATCAATTTATTTTCCAAAAACACGGATATTGCACAATGGACCCCGCACTAGGGCAAACCTGTATCGCGGGAGTCCTAAATCGATTAACAGAGAGATGAATTCTTACAAGGTTTATAATTCAAATGAGGACAAATGAAATAAGCATGCGAGGCAGAATATAAAATAATTTGTTTAAACTAATATAAACTCGGCCACGACGTCTTCGTTTTTCCTAGTTATCTCTATATATATATTATATAGTTTATCTGCCACATATTTTTCAAGATGCTTGATTATTCCATATTTATGGACACCTAAGTTGTAGTTATGCACCCTATTGAAGGCCAAACGGACTATGAGCCAACGGATGAATGAAAACCCATGAAAACCATTAAAATTCCTTTTGCACACGTAATTTATGGCTAAATTTAACCATTCACTCACCATTTACCATGATTCCAATACAATGGGTGATTGATCGGGCGGGCAGGTGTTGCAGACTTGCGACCGACTGCATTGCAATGCAGCCGCTTACAGCCGCCATGTTGGATTTTTGTTACTCTCAAGCACAGATGTATTAAGAAGTATAAAATGACAATGTAGTACATTGAAAATGCTGTAGACAAATATTATACATAATTATGTTAAAACTTCTACGCTTTTTCATTGTTCATAAAACTACATCGTAAAAAGTAACAAACATTATTTGAAAATAGAGATATTTCATTTTTATTGACTGAAAATTTTCTGTCCTGTTGGTATTCCGCATCCATTTAGAGTTGATACTGTCTATATGGGCGTTCTTTAGGAACACCGTTAATCTAAGCTCTCAAGCTCTCTGCGGCTTCACTCGTTTTTATTGAGATGAAAAGAAAGAATAATAGTTAGTAAGTTAAAATTACCTACTAAACCTATTAAGCTGAAATTTCGTATGAGTATAGATAGAATATTCTTTATTGTATCACCTTAAAATAAATCAAAACAAGAAATACAAACTAAAATTTCAAGGGCATTCTTATTGCTAGATAGAAATCTCAACTGTAGAAGACATAATAAAACAGTTAAATTACAGTAGGTATAGTTTAGGCATAAACTTGAGTTCGAAACTAAAACCCGCGTGCTGAAAGATACTCTAAGTACCTATATATTTATAATAACAAAAATATATTCTTACCTGAAATTGTGGGTTAGTCCAAAAGGCAGGTTAGAGATTTGAAATCAAAGGGATGTGCTGTGTGCACAAAAAACATAAATTAATAGTATAAAAATATATGTTTATACCTAATTTATATTTATATATAAATAAAAATGGAATGCCAGAGGTATCCAGTCTACAAAAGCCAGCTATTTCAATGGTCCACGTTATTGAATGGATATTTCCAGCGCCCCATCATGGATTAGCACGGCTCAAGTGTGCTAATCGCGCCGTCTACTTACATAATGCATCATACGTACATAACCTACTGTATTTTTACACTTACACCTTGCTCACCTTTCTTCCTCCTCAATACCGTATTTACCATAAGGGTACACGGGGCCCGTGCCCGGGGCCCCCATCCTGATAGGGGCCCCGAAGGACAATTCCATCGCACATCTATTATCAAAATATTATTGTCGGGCACATTAGGTACCTACACTTATTTAACAAAAAAAAGTTACAGCTTCAAAATGAAATTACCAAAATAATTTATAAGCTTAGGTAGGTTTTTCGTATTTTTTACTTCTTAAAAATGGAAGATCATTAGTAGGAAATTTTGTTGAATTTTTTTTGTTTGAAATTTCGCCTCGGACTAAAATGTACTAGAAGTTAGCCAATGTGGCTCCCTTTTTTCTGTCACATTTTCAATATAATACACTGTGATTCTGTAGGTACTTTAATACTTCTGTGGTCGTACTTACGCGTAGCTAATTATACAAAATCGCGATAGGTAATTCTTCTTGCTTGGTAGAGTAATTTCGTTATTCTTAAGATAACCCAGTACAGTAGGTATTAATTTATTAATGATATTTAAGTATCTTTGTAGTAATTTTATAGGTAGGTAGATTACCTAATATATCTTCCAATAAATACTTATATAAAATTGTGGTCGCGTTATTTCGCGATTGCCATCGGGGTAAAGTTATTTCGTGGCTGAATTATTCGTGGTTGCGTTTTTTCCGTGTTGACTGTATTCGTTTGTATTTTTCGTGATCAAGTAACCAACATTTAAACACATTTTTTTAACTCATACAATAAATGATATTGGAAAGGAGCCAACTCAAATTTAGTTGCTAAATTCGTGTGCTCCAGTTTCGTAAAAAATGCACTTGACTAAGACAGATCGATTCTTCGAATTTCAATTGTTCAATTGAATCAATGACTTTGCATCTGTTGGTATTTATGTATATAAGGAACCTACTTACTTACTAGCTGATACCCGCTACTTCGTTTGCGTTGCGAATTAACAAAATTCCTTACTAGGTATATAAGCTATAAGTTTACACGCTCCAAGCTCCAAGTCCTGTGTCATCGACGCCTTACGCGCTTATTAACTAGACTTGTAGATGGAAATACCTACCTAAGTACCTACCAAAACGTCCAAATTTCTACGTCCAGTGGTTTAGCCTGTGTAATATCAGCCAGTCAGGACTTGATTGATGTTAGATACATATCGCAGTTATTCATATTACAAATCACGTCATACAAAATGTTTCGGACAAATACTCAAAAAGTATTCATTTTCATATTCATTTATTGCCATAAGTAGAGTAAGTACATAAGTAGAAGATTCCTTAATATAAGTATACCAATCTACATATAAACAATACACCTACACCCTGTAAGCATAGGGCAAAGCAATTTTGCTGCAATGTCTAAGCAATGTATGCAAAGGGGTTTTATACCCAAATTTGTAAATAAAAATAAATAAAAAAGAAAGAAAGAATTAATCAACTAATCTACGCCTAAAGTACGCCGTATTATAGTAATTTCTTCACACTAAGTATTCGTTTCGTCCATATTTTTTAATTTCGTCAACAAAAAAAGTGAAAAGTTTCTTACTTTAATTTAGATTTTATACGTGTTTTAAAATTAACCCTACTAACTTAAAAACACGTATAAAATCTAAATTAAAGTATGAAACCCTTCATTTTTTTTGTTGAAGTAATCAAAAAACATGTATTACTATTACTATTATACGGCGTACTTTTTGAGTATTTGTCCGAAATATTTTGTATGGAATTCGGATTTGAGGACAATAAGGATAGTAGGTACCTAACTACCTACCTAAGTGTTAAGGTTGTTTCCGCTAATCCGCGATTCAACATAAAACTTGAGCATTTATACTTATTATGCTCATTCATTATTACTTAGTATTTATTTATAAATAAAATTGACTAGTATTATATTCCTTATATTTTATTTTTGTATGGTATTCCTTGTATTTTTTATCATATTCATAGAAACAATAATTAATTAAGAACATTATTAATTGTTTGCATAACTTGCACAAATAAATGACTAAGAAAGAATACAGCTAGTGCGGTGTCCACAAATAGGTAAATCGGTTTTTTAATTAATTTGTTGTAAATAAAATATTTGTATGACATATTTGTACTATTATAGTAGGTAAATCGCCCGTCGAGGTTTATTAAACTTATTTAGGTAGCTCTTTTAAAAATTTCAATTATGTGGTTCCCATAGTAAGTACAAGCTCTGACCTCTGACCCAGACTCAGGACAAACACCAATGTTCATTACAGTTTGTCCTGTAGCGGAAATCGACCCCGCGACACTGTCGTGGCAGTCCAACACACTTGCTACTAGACTATACTATACTATTAATTTTAGACTATAACTGAAAATATTATTGGGTACATTATCTACAGTGCAGTTTTGAAATTATTTATTCAATTTTACTTAGGTATCAACAAATTATATAAATATATTTAGTAATAAATCCGCTTGATTTCTAAACAAAGGTTTTAATTAACTTAACACACCTCCTGATGATGCCTCGTGTAGAGGCGAAACACGTGTCGTATCTTTAAACTTTGGTTTTCTGTTCGTTGACTCTTTGGTTTATAATATAGTAATATGTACTAAAGTTCTAAACTAAGTTCTAAATCAAGCGGATTTATTACTAAATATATTTATATAATTTGTTGGTATTTATGGATTTCCGCAAAGTAACGCCTGAATCAATCAATTTACTTAGGTATTTTTATTATATTTTTTAAATGTTTTGTGAATTTGAATTTTTAAATGTTTGGTGTGAATTATGGATTGTTATCTGAAATAAATAATTTAATGATAATAACAATATAATCTAGTATCATCATAACTCTTAGTTTTCCAAACTACTTAGTTATAGGAAGAATCTATCGGAGCTCAGATAAGTTTTGATGATAGATAATGTAAACAATAAATATACCGAAGTGTGCGTATCTAATTAAAGTAGATACCATTTGATTCACGGCGCCAAATAAACAATGTTCTCAAATTTTATATTCACGGAATTCACGTAGGTATGACGTAAATGCGTAAGGTTATTGTAGGTAGGTAGGTACAGACAGCGTCATAGATAAGTATCCCCTTTGTATTATAATACCCAGCTTCAAATCCCTTTAAATTACCGTCGCGATGAATGGAGAAGTTTTGCCTTTAAACAATAGATTATATTTGTATAACTAAGCCTTAAAATAATTTTAAGTATTACAATTTTTTGAAAGGATTTATAGCTGGGTGTCTTGTGCAAGGGGAATACTTATCTCTGACGCTGTCTGTACATACTTACACATCTACATAACATCACATCTTGGACAAATGTTTTTATACGATAGGTGAATACTTGAACACATAGTAGATTAGTGGCTACTTGCACCAAACTGTCAAAGTCCCTAAGCAATTACTTTACTCGCTTGGTAGTTCTTAACAGTACAGATTCTGACAGATAAGAACTGTCAAGTGAGTTAAGTCATTGCTTAGGTTCTTTGACAGTTTGGTGCAGGCATAGATTGTTTAATGTTTAAGCATATACTTACCTAGTTAATAAGACTTAATATTTGCATGCCTATTACGGCAGGACATAAAATGGACTCAATCTATTTAAGACCTTATTTGTAAACACATATGTTCTAGCAAATAAACAATATTTCATTTCATTTCATTTCATATGTATCTTAATTATAGGTACCTTAAGGCAGTGGCTGATATTCAAATGCGCCTCCTGTAAGCTAAGTATTCTAATTTTGACGTCCCTACCGACCTCTACATTTCAATACCCCTATAATGTGGATTTACATTTAGGTACTTACTTACTAATATTTATACGAATTATAAATAAATTTCGGGAAACAAAAAAAAAATTGCCCTAAATTTGCTCCAGCCTTCTCAGCCTATTGGTAAATCGACCACTGCCGTTTTGAAAACTACTTACTATTTTTGAAACATATGCCTGCTTGCACCAAAATGTCAAAACCCCTAAGGAATTACTTTACTCGCTTGACAGTTCTTAACGGTCCATATTCAGACCGTTTAGGATCTGTCAACCGAGTAAAGTTAAGTTAAGCTTAAGAATTCAGTCAGTTTGGTGCAAGTGGGCATAAACGTTTGAATTTGTTAAGAGGTATGGAAGAATTGTGACAAAAAGCAAAGAAAGAATAACTGAAAAAATTACTTCATCCAAGTACCTACTTAGGTAATTGCTTATTTTGCTTCTCGATGGTGTTTACGGTCACTAGAACAGTCGAATTGAAGTCGGCTGTTGTATGTCTAATGTTTATGTAAAACCTGGATTATTTTCATTTCATTTCATTTATTTATTTAATCACATAATACATTTATACAAGGGTCTATATAACTATGGCCCCACACTAGGCTCTAGGCCTGTGTCGTGGGAACCAGACGTGCGATTACCAGCAATAGGCGTAGAGTCATTCGGGGTAAAAAGCCGCACTTTTGTCTTCTTTTGTGGATAACAACTACTACTACCACAATACTAGAAACACATTTATGCGTTTTATGTAGCAAATTAATTACACTTCTAAAGAGAAACATGATTTTGGCAATATATAAACACTTTTTTTATATGTCAAGAAAACAGTGAATTAGTCGGAGTGCGTACTATTACCCCTTAAAGTGGGTAAAAATACGCAGTCATTTGGGTAAAAGTTCGCATGTATGGTAAAAGTTCACAATCGGGTAAAGTGTAGGAAATTTAACTAATAATACACATAACATCATAATCATATCAGCCCGTCTCCACCCACTGCTAGGTATAAGCCTCTAAGAGGATATTACAAAAACAACCGGACATTTTTTTTATAAATATGATGTTAAATCAATGACGATTTAATTCTTGACAGTGCGTCTTATTACATCTTGAAGTATTTAGTACATTATCTTTAAAAACATTACTTAATTACAATTCTTCATTAATTAATTTTAAATTCAATTAAAATCAAATCAATTCAATCAATAATATATCGCTAAAATAAATCAATTAATTAAACTATTTATTTCTATTTATAACCGACACCGTGGCTTAGTTGGTTGTGACCCTGCCTACGAAGCTTGGTGTTCCGGGTTCGATCCCCGGCCGGGGCAAATATTTGTGTGACGAACACAAATGTTTGTTCTCGGGTCTTGGATGTTGTGATGTGTTGTATGTGTCCATGCCACCTGCGACACAGGGAATCCTAGTGCAAGGGTGTAAGTGTGTGAATGTTTAATGTTTATGTTTAATGTTTAACTATTTAGTAGGTATATTATCCTTAAAAACATTACTTAATTACAATTCTTCTTTAATTAATTTTAAATTCAATTCAAATCAATTCAATTCAATCAATAATATCTCTCTAAAATAAAACAATTAATTAAACTATTTATTTCTTTTAAACCACTAGGTACTCTATTATAAATATATAAACATTTGAAATGTTTTTATTAAAACCTATGTTTTCAGGAATTAAAATGAAATTTTCAAAAACATACCTACTACAGCCGACTTCAATTGAACTGTTGTAGTCACCGTAAACACCACTGAGAAGTCACAGGGAAGCAAAATACGCAATTTCGTTTACTTCGATGACGTATTTTTTTCAGTTATTTTGATTTAAAAACCAAAGTGAACTGAACCGATTTTTATGAAATTTCTATAAGTAATAATAATAGTAATCCTTTCAAATAAAAAAAAATCAAATCTGTTTATTTTATTTTTAGGGACTCATAAATAAGGCACATTTTTAGATATAGGTACATATAGGTCTTTCGAAGTAGGTATACCTACTTATACCTACCAGGACAAAGCATCGTAGAACCCTAGGTAGGTATAAAATTTAAGTGGAGCAGTAAAGCTGAATTATGTAGGTAGGTATAGATACGTTGCATCTTGCATTGATGTGTTGCACGCTGCACAAAGCATAACCTATTTATAAATATTTACCTCATTTATATTCCTTTTTACGATTGTATAAACTTCGCCCGATGCGTCAATGTAATTAGGTAGAGTGAGTCAAGTAAACACTTATATCTGATGACCCATTTAGCATGCAACCTTTTCAGATTAAAATATCTTAAGCGTTGATGACACACGGCTTTTTTATAACCTGCATATAAGAAAGCCGCGTGTCATCGGCACCTTATAGTACGATGACACACGGCTTTTTTACACAATACAAGCCAGCGTTTACGCTTGTAGCGTGTAAAGTCGCTCAGTGTTACCGGCGTCTTTACAATCTGCTTGTTGACAATCCTTCCTAAAAGCTTCTTCTTCGTCGTGTCGTGTTTTAACCCAACTATTATAATCTTTTTGACCAGAAGGCTGCATCATCTACGGCGTTATCCGTGCAGGTCATCAGGTCTTCCATCGTGCAGAGGTTATTGCACGATGGGCACGCAAGCACGTGTGGCATGGTCTTATGTTGTTCACCACAGCCACATTCCGTGTCCGAATGTGTGTGGGGTGCGAGAAGAGAACCTCCCTGTGGTGCACCTTGGAAGCAGCTAGGACTGGTAACGCAGATCCTAGGCTGACTAATCTCTTCACTGCGATGTTTCAACCCAATCCCAAAAGCTAAGGCACCTAGCGTCCTAATAGTAGGTGTCCTAATAGAACGCGATGACGACCATCGCAAGTTCAAATCCGCGTCCGCGATCAAACGTACTAACGTCAAATAGGCGTCCCAATTGGCAAATGCCAATTAGGACGCCTCGTCGCGCGAATGCCAATCGGGACGCCTATTTGACGTTAGTACGTTTGATCGCGGATTTTACAGTTTCAACTCCCTATTTTCTCCACGCATGAGCTTTATGACCACCCTCAGAGTAGGTAGGCATAGGAAAGGTAGGTACTCTGACCAATACAAACGGAATCAGCAAAATCTCTGTAAAAAGATACGCGTGAACTTTATAAAGAAAAAAAAAAATTGTAGCGTAGCCTACCTTTAATAGGTACGTGTGGATCTGAGAATCTTATATTTTTTTTAAATTTTCGTTGGATAAAAATACTGATTCTTACCGTAGACCTACCTACTTACACCGAACGATGAGTAGTAGCAGAGATACTTTTTACTAGTCTCTGGTAGTAGGTAGGTACAGACAGCGTCATAGATAAGTATCCCCCTTGCATTATAATACCCAGCTTCAGATCCCTTTAAATCACCGTCGCGATGAATGTTGAAGTTTTGCCTATAAAAAATATATTATATTTGTATAACCATATGTAAGCCTAAAAATAATTTTAATTATTACAATTTTTAAAGGATTTATAGCTGGGTGTCTTGTGCAAGGAGGATACTTATCTCTGACGCTGTCTGTACCTACAGTCGGCTGTGTAATTTTATTGCCTTTACACCCAGCTTACGCCAGATCTCCCCACTTGTGCGGTTTTTAAACCAAACCTTTTGAGATTAATTATGCTGGCGATTTTAGAATATGTGTTTTGAGTATTGAAAGTACAGTGTCTAGGGCTGAAAACGTTTCTACTGATTTCCGAAGGCAATTGAACACCACCTACCTTATGAACTGTAGCTCCTGGCTTGTTGGTTTGGTGGCAGGCAAGGTCCTGTGGACTCGCACGGCGAGTCTAGGTTCGAAAAGTCTTTGGAAAAGCACACAGCACGGCTATAAACCCGCGACACTTCACTAAAATCAAAATGTTGAGATGCAGATTTGGCACGGCCAAAAATGGAGGAAAAATCGACGGATTTTGAGTAGAACGTCCACACACAACCGATCACAATGACTCCCGCCCTGCACTGGTGAGCCTCGAGCTCTTCACGTCCGGGCAGGCGGTGATTTACCAAACTACCCTCAAAATAACAATAGAAACGCAACACCACTTGTAATTTATATTATAGGTACATCTTAAGTGGTTTAGTCGTTCAGTAGTTTACTCACGCACAAACATGATGGTATTGTGTGAGTGGTTTACTCATAGGAGAACACCGGCGTAAGCTGGGTGTAAAGACCATTACAGAGCCGACTGTAGGTACCTACTTATCCGAAGATACCTAGGTATTTATAGAAGTTGCACAGTAAGATTAGGTAGCGATTTTTGATCCCTATTTGCTCCTGCGCGCTTCTTCATCCTCACTTTGGAAACACTGTTTGAAAGCAAATCTGAATCAAAATTCGCTACTGCATAACTAGGTACTTCAGATAACTGCGGGTAACAGTCATTCAGTGCCTGCACTGTAGGTACCTAGGTACTACTTAATAATTTAAGAATACCTAGGAAGGTTAAAAACCAGTCAGTGTTTTAGACGTGGGTTAAACCCGGTAGTGAAATAAGGTTGCCTAAGTTTAAGACCCACTCATGTTATTAGTAACCCAGTTTTTTTTTAGAAGAACCTAAGTTCTTCGGTTTTGGCTTCACATCAAAGGTATAAAGCCAGTGTCAAGTAATTGGAGAGATTATTTTGTCTTAAGTGAGAGTCGATAAGTCAAGTCATGCCCCTGTATAGTAGATAGTGGTGGTTGCGACTTTACTAGAGGCTTCTCTTAGTGGATAAAAAACCACCGTTTTTACACTTAAACACTCAAAGATATGCAAGTTTTGTCAATTAATTTAATGCCGCCAATACGCCATTATCACGTCCACGCCAAAAAAAAACCATTGGTAGATTTCCTATGTCATAATATTCCCGATTGTTACTAGAAGGAACTCGGGGAGGTAGAGACAAGCGGGAATAGGCGCACTATAGGTATTGGTATATTTCCTACCTACAAAATAAAGTAATATGAATACCTATCCACAGAAATCGGAATCATACTAAATAATAGCACCGTTGTGAATCATAATATAAACAAACCTACATTGTTACCTGTGGATCTGGCAAACGCCCACATTTTTATTTAATGATGTCACTGAAACAACGCTTACACGGGCAACATAAAATTGCTCGTTTTTTGTGCAACATCAAAGTGTAGGTATCATTTTTTTTATTGCGGGACAGGCAGGAATAAATAGTTCTGTTTGTCCCCCTATTACTGACGGGGGGATAGATACATCTTTTTCAATAATAATTAATAAAAGTTCCATCTGTCCCCCTGTTGCTAAAAGGCGGACAGACCGAATTTGTTATCCCATCTGTACCCCTAGACGGACAGAGCAGGGTGACAGATGGGAATTACCTCTTTACCTTTGCAGCTCAGATACTCTTGCTCAGGTAGTTAACAAAGAAAACAGAAATCTAGATTCCTGCGATAAAATTAGATTAAAAAATACCTAACTCTGGGAAAGTCTACATATCTACAGAATATAATGTAGCTTCTGAAACAGTAAAAAAAAATACAGTAAATTGCCCCACTATATATCTGGCAACTATCGCTGATCCTCAATTTCTGAATACCGTCAGGATGACCTATAGGTATGCTATCCAAAAATTGCTTCTCTTGCTTCTATTCTGACGTCAGAATGATCGGTCACCTTAAAAATATTAAATTTCTTCTCAAATATAAGGAAGCAAATCTCTAATTGTAGGAAGCAAATAGAAGTAATTGGGAAGCAATTTTTGGATAGCATTTCAACGTTAAATACGATAGGTGACTCATCCATCATCCTTACGGTAACAATTTCTGTAATAGGTACTTATTGCCCGTTTGGCAGGTACGACTCACCTTGACTCGGATTACGACTGCATGCCTTATGGATTTGAGAATGGATAGTTATAGCTGTAAACATAGGTTCAATGAACAGTCAGCGACTAAACGTGCTGGACATTATCAAATTATATGCTCTCTATATGTTTTTTTGTATTTAAAAAAATAGAAGTTCTCATTTTAAGGTCGCCGCAAACGAGTCACGGACCACAGCGATCAGCTGCCGACGACAATCAGTTTACAATAAAACAAGTTTTTTTTTAATCGATTATTTTATTCTTGTGACAATAAGCGTTACGTGTCAGTAAAGATAATAATCAGAACTAAATCCGTACTCACAAATACAAAGTTACAGTTGTAATCCTAGAGAAGATAGTAGAAATAGAATTTAATAGGTAGGTACCTATTCAAATTTAAAATCAGGTTCTTTTCAAATATCTTCAAACCGAAGTTCGGGCACAGTGGCACTGAGCCCGAACTTCGACATCTATGCCAGTAGATTTCTACATGATGATTAAAAGTCTAAACGACTAGTCGAAGAACGGATCAAAAAAAAAAGAAAGTTAGAAAAAAATGCAATATCAACTCAAACCGCGACAAAAATCAAACACTTTAAAAAAATCAGCGAATACATTTATTTTATATCTTTGTGTTCATGAATACGAGTTTAGTTCTTACATTCGGTGGTCAAAGCGAACTAGCTAAACTACTTAAACTAAGTACCTACATAATAGAAGTTTCATCTCAAATGGCCTGCCCATGGCCATAACAGTGCTGCACATGACTTTGTAACAAGACAAGCGACTTGGAATGAATCTACTACAAGGCTATATTGGGAAGAACCATGGTAGATACGTTAACAGCTTTTTGGCTCAGAATTGTAGAATGACTTCATATTTCCGTGGGTTTTGGAAAAAAACCCGAAATCCCCACTTCCACCCGCAGTGAGGACGTGGGGGCCGAGTGGATGAGGCCCTTGCCTTGCGATCTGATGGTCGCGGGTTCGAATCCCGGTGGCAGTCATGCTAAATGGGTTTTTTCAGTCGAAACAATCTATGTATGCATCCCACGTTCTCGCAACGGTGAAGGAAAACATCGTGAGGAAACCGGCATGTCGTAGAACCTAAAGTTCGAAAACATGTGTCCAGTGCACGAAAGGAGCCTCTTCGAGGCGCACTTGAAATCCTTTCACCACACTGGTTCGAAAGAACTAGTGACACGATAAGAAGAAGAACCCTGCAGTGCACATAATTTCGGAACAAAAATATTTCCGAAATCCCCACTGCGGTTGATAGTTAGGATTTCAGGATTCTTTTCCAGAAATCCCCACTAGTGGGGATGGCTAGTGGGGATTTCTGCGACGTTAATCGTAAGGTATCGTCCTAATAGAACGGATTAGGCGATCATCCCAAGTACGCGCGATATTCAGTCGTAGGTACGACTTCGTAATCGACATACGTGCGATGTGCTCGCGCGACTAAAATGTTTGAAAATCTATTCGCGCGAACTTAGCTCGTACGAAGGCACGATCAAACATATTGAATTCGAATAAGTGGCATAGGTAATTGAAATTCGCACGCGATAATCGAGCCATCCCGCCATGTTTCCGCGGCTCACAGTGGTTTGTGTCTATAGAAGAGGTCGGTCGTTCGCGTGATTCGCGTCGTCAATTCGCGCGTTCTATTAGGACACCCAGTTTTAGTCATCGCGCGAACACACGATGGTCGCATCGCTTTCTATTAGGACGAGGCCTAAGAGATCCCGCTTGCCTATGACCAGAACAAAACCACACAGAACTTTCATTCACGTCAAATATCACACGACGGGCAAAGCGACGCGCAGTAGCTTCTTTATAAATATTAGTGTATTTAATTTAATTACTAATTCTTAGTTTCAAGCTCATAGTGACTACGCTAATAATTCATTCATATCGAATTCCTACAATTCTTCACCGATTTTTTTAGTTTTATCGTCTTAAGCGTCGATGATACGAGGCTAGTCAAGCGACAAGTCAGCGAGTTCGCTAGCAGCTTGTAAACTCGCCACATGTCATCGGTTTTTTTCACAATCTGCTAGTTCTAAATCCTTCCGAACCGCTTACTCGCTCACTTGCTAGCTTGTATACTCGCTGGCTACTAGCCCTGTGTAATCGACGCTTTGAAGAACCTAAAACTCAAATTCTAGTACTAAGCTAGTAACATTCTAGAATTAGGCACTTATATTCGTAAAATCTTTTATACAGGGTATACATTATACCGCCTCAGTATCGTTCCTACTAGGAACAATAGGGTTTTTTCCTACATTCCATCTGTCACCCTGTTGCTTAAAGGGGGACAAAAATAACTTTTTTTGGCCCATCTGTCCCCCTAATGTGACAGAGTAGGGTGACAGAATGGAATAATTCATTGTTACTACTAGGGACAATCAGGAAAAAATATTCCCAATTGTTCCTACCTCCCGTTTTGACTAGATACAAACGGGAATATAAATTCCCGATTGTTCTTACCAACCCACGTTTCGACTATAAACAAAATGTTGAATCAGCGTTCAATCTAATGCTTAGATCACACGCACCGAGTACTCGGCCGAGACAGTGCTCTCGGCTGTACTCGGTACATATAAACGTAGTGCCGAGTGTTCGGCTGAGCGAGTGATGTAAGCTTTCACTGTCTCGGCCGAGTACTCGGTAGGTACGTGTGATTAAGGCATAATTCAGCAAAGCAGCTTATAAGATCGTAGCTAGGAACAATCGGGGAAAAAAATCCCGAATGTTACTAGTAGGAATGCAGGGGTAGAGGCAATCGGGAATAGGCGCATTATACCTACAGAATGGTAATTTAAAGAGTGCACAAAGTCAACTACAACTCGGTCGAATTAACATGACACCTGGATTGAATGGCTTTTGTGAAAAGTACAGTGTGGTATTGGATAATCTTGATAGAGAAGAGGTTCTGTAATACTTGGTAATGATAAGTAATGATAAGGATTCGCAATAAGAGGAAGAAGAAACACAGAGGGCGCCGCGCGGTGCAGCGGGGGCAGCATCGAGTTCAGAGTCAAGTGTCATGTTAATTCGCCCGAGCTATACTTTTGCTTGTCTGTTGGATTCGTTTTAATATTTTTTTATGTGTATTGTGTGCATTAATCACTTTGTCCATGACTTATCCATCCAGTTCAAAATTTAGTACGTCACATCCTTCCAGATTAGTTCCCAACTTTTTAAAACGAAGGATAATTTTATTTTTTATTTACTTTATAATTTAATGAGACAAATTTTAATTTTAAAAATCTTTTTTACAGGTACGATAAGGTATGTAGCTGTCCTTTTTGCCCTATTTAAACTACCACCCTGTATTAGTTACATTTCAGCTAATTACATATATTTTTTTAAAGGATGATAGGAATGTCTTTGAAAAAATTCAACGTACCTTACATTTTTATGGAAGCTGATTAATAATTTCACTCATTATAATCTATGACAAACACAACACAAAAAAATACATTTTTCTTATAATATCAAGCATAACGTCTAAATTACAAAAATATGATTTTCAAAAATGTAGTCTTGATGGGGTTTGAACCTAGGACCTCCTAAGCCGTAATATGACGATGACACGAATGGTCGTGTGGCAAGTGTGTTGGACTGAGCCGGTGTAGCAGGTTCGATTCCTGCCTCAGCTCAAGCATTTATATCACACAAATCCAGTTAAGCGAAATTTTTACTAAGCCATGTCATTTGTCAAACCAAGTAGCCTAAAAATCTAGATGGTTATTGACAACTGTAATTTGAAAAAATGGATTTAGGTTGTTTACCAAAGAAATTGGAAGTTGAACAGATGAAAACAACCCACAGGCCAATGGCTTACATAAGAAAGAAATAAAAAAACGTGTTTTTTTTCCATTGGCTATAAGCATAGATAGACCAATATTAATTGGTCTATGGCCATAGGTACAATTCCCATGAATACTAAATATTTTAAGAGATATATTTGATTTTCAACTGACTTCAAAAAAAGGAGGAGTTTCTCAATTGGTTTATATTTTTTATGTTAGTTACCTCAGTGCTTCGTCATTTACCAATCGATTTAGAATTTTAAAGATTTTTTTTTTCATTTTAAAGGTAATACACGTAGTATCTTAGTACTCTGTGGTAATACTTTCAGGTTGGTCCCATAGATAGATTTCATCAAAATCAGTTCAGTAGTTTAGTATAAAATCGAAAAAAATTACGGTGTCTGCCTTAAGGCTTGCGTCCACAGGCCGGCATCGGACGTATCGGACGCATCGCACGTAACGGACTTTAGGTTACCTTGTATAAAAACTCATACAACAGCGTCCACTGATCGGATTTCCGTATGACGTCATCGGCAATGCCTACATGTGATGCGTACCGATGACGTCATACGGAATGCCTATCAGTGGGACGCGCCCCGCGCGCTCGCTCCGCATTGTCGGCCATTTGTCGCGAAACGTAATCGCGATTATCATTGTATAGCGAGAAATGTCATAAGGCATTACAAAAATTCGAATGAAGGTGACATCGGCAATCCGATTGCTAAAACTCGCGTCGGCAATCCGATCGCTGCCGATACAGTGGACGCAGTCTAACTAATCCGTTACGTACGATGCGTCCGATACGTCCGATGCCGGTCTGTGGACGCTTAGCTTAAAGCGTCGATGACACAGTTCTCGTTTTCAAGCTACAAGCCAGCGAGTTCGCTAGGAGCTTGTAAACTCGCCCCATAGCATCGGCTTGTTTTACAATCTGCTAGTTGACAATCCTTCCGGACCGCTAACTCGCTAGCTTTTAAACTCGCCGGCTTGTATTGTAAACTAGCGCTGTGTCATCGACGCTTTAAGCCACACGACAGAAGTGAAAACTTCATCAAGGCGACTCGAGCCGACTTTACCCGAACGAGCGCTACATACCCGAGCGTGACGGCTCAGTGTCATTAAATACCCACAAATTATTTTGTTAGCGTGCCTAAAGACGTTTTCACTTCCAAAATATGTCATCCAAGTAAATGAAATTTCGTATTTTGCTTTTCTGTGACTTTTCAATGGTGTTTACGGTCACTAGAACAGTCCAATTGAAGTCGGTTGTAGTAGGTTTTTACTTTGATTTGTTTTTTAATTATTTATTGATAAACATAATTTCATACACACACTAACAATAGATTTATAAATTATTATACTTAAAATAAAAGTACATAAACGTAATATCAATTTTGATCTTTTAAATATTCCGTTAAGAAATAGATTTCACTTTCTTTATTAAGTCAATAAAAAAATCTATGGAGACTTCAAAATTAAGTCTACTACAAACTCGCTGGATTCTAGCTAGGAGAATTTTTGACACGATAATATCTCAAAAAATCTAACAGCAAAAGATCTAACATGTCAGCTACAAACCGCAAATATATGTTTTTATGCTATAATAAATATTAAAACATGATGGATTTCGGTAGGTACAGACAGCGTCAGAGATAAGTATCCTCCTTGCATAAAACACCCAGCTATAAATTCTTTAAAAAAATTGTAATAATTAAAATTAGTTTTAGGCTTACATACGGTTATACGAATATAATCTATTTTTTAAAGACAAAACTTCTACATTCATTGCGACGGTGATTTAAAGGGATTTGAAGCTGGGTATTATAATGAAAGGGGGATACTTATCTATGACGCTGTCTGTACATGAATGGTATAGAAAAATACCTATAATTTTTTTTTACTCATGAGAGTGTCTTAGAAAATTAAAGTGTTAAAAATCCAATTTACAAAAAAGTTTTGGCAGTCGGGTTTTCAGTGTTTTTAAACTCATAACTTGTATTTCGTTGCTGTACCAATTTGAACGCAATTGTCATACAAATAAGACTTATTATAGCGAATCTCTATCGAAGGGAATGGGTCAAAGTGTATAAGTAAGTAATTTTACATAAACTATACATAATAATCTCATTGTTTCGAGTAATACTCTAATACACTGGTTATTAAAATACCTTATAAGAACACATAAAATACAGTTAAATGCATAAATACATTATTATGTTAACGCATGGTAGATAACATAACATACATAATATGTATGATAGTACAATGTAACAGTGTTGGAAAAAAATTCCTAACGAGTAACACTGTGTTACTCAATGGGAATAAATTATTAGAAACGGTGTGACTCGATGGGAATTAAGTGTCACCGTCCCCGTTTTTGACGATTATCCGTTAGTAAAGGTGTTATCGCATCAGGCAGTCAATTTTATCGTTATGGTCGTTATTTCGTTACCATACAACGAAAACCGAGGTTTGTAAGTATTACAACTTACATTATTACAAGACGAAATAATATTATGATCTGTGTACTCAATCCATATTATTAATAATAGTGTACATAATGTTAGTTGTTTTTAATATAGGTATACATATATGAATTATTACTGTAGTCTTAAAAATAAAGTAATGCTGAATTTTCACAACTATAAACGTAAAAGTACTTATATATAATTATGTTAATTATATGTTTATAAAACATGATTTACTAGTTGATATTATGATCGAATAAAAATGCCTAATAATTTATTACTTAAATTAATCACATAAAAATTAATATAAAAGACAATGCGTACGCAAAAAAAAAATGAAACAGATTACAATAAAAAACATGTTCAAAATAATAGTAATAATAATTATAAGGAATAAAAAAATATTATTACTTCGTAGGTATATCACATGGATTGAATGTTTTATGATTTTTAAAGGGACATAAATAAAGTTTTCTTGTTTTTATATAAAAAGACATTATATTATTCACATTTCCTCTATTAAGGTCGATTTACTATTCGACTAGTTTTCAAAATGACTCGATTAAACTCAAAACAAGTCGATAATTATTAAAAAGCACTTATTATCTTCCTTTTTTACTACGAAATATTAGTTGAGATTCTTTAGAAAATAAGAGCGAGTGTCAATAAATATTGTGATCAATTTTGTGCCTAATTTTTTGACATTTGAAGAAAATGAAAATATATCTGTTCACATAAATTAAAAACATTATTATGTGTTTTTTTAAAGAGCATAATAATTATTACGGAGTAACATAATGTTACTAGCTGGCATTAAGTAAGTGTTAAGTTACAATTAGCACGCAGTAAGTGCATAATGTCGAGTAACATGTTACTAGCACGTGCATAATGTCGAGTAACATAATGTTACTAGCTGGCATTAAGTTAGTGTTAAGTTACAATTAGCACGCAGTAAGTGCATAATGTCGAGTAACATGTTACTAGCACGTGCATAATGTCGAGTAACATAATGTTACTAGCTGGCATTAAGTTAGTGTTAAGTTACAATTAGCACGCAGTAAGTGCATAATGTCGAGTAACATGTTACTAGCACGTGCATAATGTCGAGTAACATAATGTTACTAGCACGCATTGTCAGTTAAGAGTCAATCTGTACGCTGCTTAATATGAAAACAGCTTATTCTGAAGTGATCGCACATTTGTCGGACCTGAAAAAAAAACATGAATTCTTTCATTACATTTTATTTATTTTTTTATTTACTCAAAGTGCATTGAATTATGTAACAAGCAGCGGCAGCTCGCGGCCTCAGCCGTATGGTATCGAGATAAAAAATAGCCTAATATGTATTTTCCAGCTCATATATTATACCCATACCGAATTTCAGCCGAATCGGTTCAGTTGTTTCGGTGTGATTGGGGGCCAAACATGCATTCACCAATAAGTCAGTCAGTCAGTGAGTGAGTGAATCAGTGACTGAGTGAGTCTATCAGTCAGTCAGTCAGTGAGTGAGTCAGTCAGGGAGTCGGTCAGTGAGTCAGTCAGTCAGTGAGTGATTGAGTCAGTCAGTCAGTGAGTGATTGAGTCAGTTAGTGAGTCAGTTAGCGATTCAGTCGTGAGTCAGTCAGAGACTCAGACAGTTACTAATATTACTCACCACACAGCATCCGTAGTGTACATGACCGGCCACCACAAGCGCAGTGAGCGCGTAGAAGAGTGCGGGTTCGAGGCTCGGCAGCAGCAGCGCCAGGCCCGCCGCCGCCGTGAGCGCGCCGCCGCCCCACGACCAAACCGCGCACTCGCAACCGCTCATCTGACTCACTATCAGCCGACACTGGAAAACAATACACGTCAGACATACTTACATACATATGAAGACTTGAATCTTCTACACATATTGATTAATGTTTCGCTAAAAACTCGCAGCGAGTCTGACGCTAGTTACCTTCTTGTATACCTACTTACTTACTACTACTATCTTACTGTATTTTCTATCATAGTATATAAGTGTTACTCCATAAGAAGTGGTTGTAATTACGAGGAAATAAATGAATTATCTTATCTTATCTTATATTTGTTACAATTATAAATTAACTCAAAGTTACCCTTCTAGAGGATATTTTTTATTTATTTAAAAACGCACAAATCACATCACAGTCACAAATAAAAATTATAGGTTGTACAGTTCTAAATCACAATTAGTATAATGCAACTAATCATACGAATAGTTTAACTACTAATCCGAATAGTACTACTCATGCGAATAGTACAACTCATACGAATAACGCAACTCATTAAGAATCGTACAACTACTCATTAAGAATCGTACAACTACTCATTAAGAATCGTACAACTACTCATTAAGAATCGTACAACTACTCATTAAGAATCGTACAACTACTCATTAAGAATCGTACAACTACTCATTAAGAATCGTACAACTACTCATTAAGAATCGTACAACTACTCATTAAGAATCGTACAACTACTCATTAAGAATCGTATAACTACTCATTCAAATTGTACTACTACTCATACTAATAGTACTTCTTAAACTAATAACACAACAACTCATACGAATAGTATTACTAGTCCTGTAATTCTGTAATTCTTTATTGTACACAAAAAACGATATCGTATAAAATATTTAAAAGAAAATACATGTACAAAGGCGAGCTTAACCCTAACAAGAGTTTTCTTCCAGCAAACCTTAGAGGATAGAGAGAGGCTATGGTAAATGTGGGGGCGTGTACTGTAATATATAATATAATAGTCATACGAATAGTATAACTATTCATACGAATAGTATAACTATTCATACGAATAGTATAACTATTCATATTAATATAACTATCACTCATACGCATGGTGCTCCACCACCAGGAATATGTGCAGCGGCGCCCGCAGCGGACGCAGCGGCCAGCGGACACGTCGACACCACAACCACACTCACCGCCACGTTGCTGAACAGCGTGCCCATGAGCAGGAACAGCGCGCGCAGGTCGAGCAGCGGCAGGCGCGCGGAGCGGTGCAGCCACAGCGACAGCACCAGGAATATGTGCAGCGGCGCCCACAGCGGACGCAGCGCCGCTAGCGGGGGACGCATCGCGCCCGTGCGGTTGACGTACGACCTAAGGGTCATATCTCATTTTGTAACAAGGTCAAAGTTTTTCAAATCTAAAAAAAACCCTGCAGGAATTTTGCCGCCAATTAGGATTTTGAAACATTGATTCTATCTTATGACGCTCCTATGATCAAGACGTATAAGTTGATATAATTAAAAAAAAATATATGAAGATTATTAACTCTTTTTTTTACAACAATGAGCTTACAGCTTACTTCAAAGCGCCTAGCATAATCATAGCATAATCAGCCTATAATGTTCCCACTGCTGGGACTCAGGCCTACTCTCGGCAGGAGAGCGAATGGGTCTTAATCCACTACGCGGACCCAATGCGGATTGGTGGATGTCACATGCCATAGAACATTTTTGTTTTCTGTCCTCTGACATGCCGGTTTCCTCACGATGTTTTCCTTCACCGTTGCGAGAACGTGAGATGCATACATAGATTTTTTCAACCGAAAAAACCCATTTACGCATGATTGCCACCGGGATTCGAACCCGCGACCATCAGATCGCAAGGCAAGGGCCTCAAAGCGCCTAAGTGTAGCTATACTTGTGTATGTTGTAAGAGCTAATGTACTGTACTTGTGTATATTATAAGAGTTAGTATACTTTACTTGTGTATATTGTAAGAGCTAGTATACTGTATTTGTGTATGTTGTAGACGGCGACCGGCAGGTTGGTGTATAATATATGTATAATAATATAGCTTATACATCAGAAATACAATTTATAAAGATACCAGCGCATACGAAGTCGCGGGCACCAGCTAGTTTACTATACTTGTGTATGTTGTAAGAGCTATTGTACTTTACTTGTGTATGTTGTAAGAGCTAGTATACTTGTGTATATTATAAGAGCTAGTATACTGTACTTGTGTATATTGTAGACGGCGACAGGCAGGTTGGTGACTACGCCGGTGCCGTAGATGAGCCATTCGAACACGTTTGCCACGGTGTAGGTGCCGAACGCGTATCGCTTGTAGAACGAGATGCCGTTCGTTCCCGTCCATAGGATATGAGCTAATCCTACTTTCTACTAATATTATAAACGCGAAAGTTTGTAAGGATGGATGGATGGATGTTTGTTCCTCTTTCACGTAAAAACTACCGAGTGGATTTTGATGAAACTTCACAATAATACAGCTTATACATTAGAAAGATACATAGGCTACAATTTATAAAGATACCTGCACAGACGAAGACGCGGGCACCAGCTAGTTTACTATACTTGTGTATGTTGTAAGAGCTATTGTACTGTACTTATGTAGGGTTTATGAGTACTTGAGTACTATGAGTTCTTTACTTGTGTATGTTGTCAGGGCTAGTATTTGTGTATGTTGTTAGAGTTAGTACACTTTACTTGTGTATATTGTAAGATCTAGTATACTTTACTTGTGTATATTGTAGATGGCGACCGGCAGGTTAGTGACGACGCCGGTGCCGTAGATGAGCCATTCAAACACGTTGGCCACAGTGTAGGTACCGAACGCGTATCGCTTGTAGTAAGAGGTGCCGTTCGCTCCCGTCCATAGGAACATCAGCGTTGAAGACTGCAATAGTATATCAATTAAAACATTACCCTCCTTCACAGTAGGGTAAGTAGCTAGTGAATGAACTGGTCTTTCAAAAATGACAATCAAAATCATAAGTGTAAGCATTACTGTGTTCCAGTTTGAATAGGCGCTGTAGCTAGTGAATTTACTGGTCTTTCAAAATTGACAAGTGTAAGCCATTAATTAACTTAAAGTCAACAAGTGCTATAGCAGAGCTGCACCGACTTTTGTACCGTTGGGAGGCATCCCCTGCAGTGTGTACCAAACCAACACAGTGTCAGATATTCTGCCGCAAAGCAGTAATGTGTAAGCATTACTGTGTTCCGGTTCGAAGGGCATTGTAGCTGAAATTACTGGGCTTTTAAGACTAACCATGTCTTAAAGTGGACGAGCGCTAAAAGTTGCACCAGACCATGAGAACTGTTTTGGTTATGGGCAGTGCGTGATCTCTTACCATTAGGAAAACGCCTAGCTTTTTTAAAATAATAACAATCAAGGTTTTACAAAACAGACTTTAATAGGACGGTCACTACCGTAAGTAAACACCACTGAAAAGTCACAGGGAAGCAAAATATACAATTTTGTTTACTTCGACGACATATTTTTTTCAGTTATTTTGATTTGCAAACTGAAAATATTCGTAAAGTTCTGAGATAACAAACAAAAAAAGAAATACCAAATTGAGAACCTCCTGTTTTTTTGAAGTCAGTTGTAAAATGAAAACTCTTGTGTAGCACTATCCTGATCATGGGCAGGCGAGTTCTCTCTCCATCAGCACCGATAGCACGGACTGGGGATAAAAAATTTGTACCCCGTTTTTATCCACCTTCCAGTCAATTTTATCCCTTGAAGGTGGATAAAAACGGGGGACAAATTTTTTATCCCCAGTCCGTGCTAAGCCTGCATTAGAGTGCTTTACTCACCTCTTTTGTATTAATTTGTATTTATATATTATTTTAATTAAGACAGCAGCCAATTACATTAATTGCATTAAGGTCAATCCTCAAATCCGAATTCCATACAAAATGATTTGGACAAATACTCAAAAAGTACGCCGTATTATAGTAATTTCTTCACACTATTCGTTTCGTCCATGTTTTTTGATTTCGTGAACAAAAAAAGTGAAAGGTTTCATACTTTAATTTAGATTTTATACGGGTTTTTAAGTTAGTAGGGTTAATTTTAAAACACGTATAAAATCTGAATTAAAGTATGAAACCTTTCACTTTTTATGTTCACGAAATCAAAAAACATGGACGAAACGAATAATGTGAAGAAATTACTATAATACGGCGTACTTTTTGAGTATTTGTCCAAATCATTTTGTATGGAATTCGGATTTGAGGATGCCCCTTAACTGTTTGTTGCATTAAGTCTACTCACCCACATGCCAAAGTCGTATCCCCACGGTAGAAACAGAACTCCAGTGTTGTACTTCTCCCAATGGCTGAGGTAGAAGTTGAGGAGTAGGTTCCACATCACGTAGTACATCCTGGAGACGTAACAAACTAGCATCTTAACAGTTAAGCAGCTATTTTCCTCTGAAGATATCAAAAAAGGAGGACGTGGTGGCCGAGTGGATGAGGCCCTTGTCTTGCGATCTGATGGTCGCGGGTTCGAATCCCTGTGGCAGTCATACGTAAATGGGTTTTTTCGGTCGAAAAAAATCTATGTATGCATCCCACGTTCTCGCAACGGTGAAGGAAAACATCGTGAGAAAACCGGCATGTCAAAGGACAGAAAAAAAAAGTTCTATGGCATGTGACATCCACCAATCCACATTGGGTCCGCGTGGTGGATTAAGAGCCATTCGCTCTCCTGCCGAGAGTAGGCCTGAGTCCCAGCAGTGGGAACATTAAAGGCTGATTATGCTATGCATTCCAAAAAAATCCACCAGAGGCAGCATCAGTGGCCCCCCCACTGGTGCTGCCTCTGCCTACATCATTTTTGATTTCCCTATGCCAACCAACGTTAAACGTGGATGTATTTTTTTTAATTGATGTATCAATCTAAAACTTTGGAATTTTGTTTTTCAAAACAAATATTTAGATACGGGTTTCAGCAAATTTTCAATATCAACGTTTATATATAGATGTAAAAGTACGCAATGAAGGTGCTTTTAGACTAAAAGTTAAATGCACCCTGTCTCCTGAAATAATGACAAGATCTAAATAAAAATCACATTTTGATAATTTCCGTAGAAAAGCACTGCCATGTATTACAGTTTTCTACTAAATTCAATGTTTAAGGGTAATCCTCAAATCTGAGTTCCATACAAAAATGTTTCGGACAAATACTCAAAAAGTACGCCGTTATAGTAATTTCTACACACTATTCGTTTCCTCTATGTTTTATGATTTCGTGAACAAAAAAGTGAAAGGTTTCATACTTTAATTTAGATTTTATACGGGTTTTTAAGTTAGTAGGGTTAATTTTAAAACACGTATAAAATCAAAATTAATGTATGAAACCATTTTTGCATAGAATTCGTATTTGAGGATGCCCCTTAAGTGGTTAAAAAGAAAGATTGAAAATGTACGTTTAACGTTGCTTGGCATATGCGAATTCAAAAATTATGTACCCTCCCGATGGTGCTGCCTCTGGTGGATTTTTTCGAAATCTTCAGAGGAAAATGGCTAATATTTTTATATATATAATTTTTATTTCCCTATTCACAGTAACGTTAAACGTACATGTTGAGTCCCGGAGCCTTATGAAAAATGCAATAAATGCCAACCTAGCTATCCTAGAACACTATCGGGAAATGCCAATATCCGCCAACATTTTGAAGAACCATGGATCCACAAATTACAGAAAGATTCAAAGAATTACTTACAGGAATCCTTGCCTCTGCTTTAGTAGGAATGGCGCCATCCAAAATGATGAGATTATTCAGCACAGAGCCCGAAAGGAGGTTGGAGCTAGATATTTAACTTTAAATTTGTCCTTCGATAGTTCAACACAGATACACAGATAGACACTCCAGAATTTGTCCAGTAGTTCAGGTCGTCGCAACAAGCAATACGCGTGCGCGTCCTTGGATTATCAATCGATCACTGCTGAGATGTTCGCTAGCGCATTGCGCGCCAGTGTCGTCATATAGGTACATCCCAACAAACTTAGTATGCATTTTAGCAAAGATAGATATTCATCGTATACATCCATATAGATATAAGACGGGCTTGTCGCGCGGGCATGTATCCACGAATTCAATGAAATCGATTCTATAAAATGTATGATGCATAATTACTTCTCAATATTGGCTCAAACAGTAAATTTTAAATCCCTCTCTTTACTGTATCATCTTTTCTTTTTACAGTATCATCTTTTCTTATTGCCGTTCATCTTTTTAAAATAAATCCACCAGAGGCAGCACCAGTGGGGGGTGTACATAATTTTTATTTCACTATACACAGTAACGTTAAACGTAGTTCAATCCCTCTTTTTACCTGCTTAAAAATTGAATTTAGTAGAAAACTGATACAAATGGCAGTGCTTTTCTTCGGAGATTATCAAAATGTGACTTTCATTTAGATTTTGTCTTTATTTCAGGAGACAGGTGCATCAAATCAAATCAATTTATTTATCAAATGATTAGGTAATACAAATTATACACTTATTAATAGTACGTTTAGCGCTATTGGTTGTACACATGTAGGATACCATTTACTATGAACGTACATTACGTTTAAAGTTACGACAATTTTTTTTTTAATAATAAATATGCGAGAAATTTTCGGTCCTTCAGGGCCTCTCTCAGGATGTGGGCTCTGGGCACGGCCCCGAGTGCCCCTATTATTATTATTAATTCATTTATTATCAGACAATACATCCATATTATATGTTATGGTATGGCAAAGACAGTATTGCTGGACGTCCGACGTCTAGCTCACTCCCACTCACCTAATAGGAGACACGCTAAAGTCCGCTCTGCCGAACACGGAGTAGAGACACGCGGGTATGAAGAACACTGTGTACGAGTCCAGTCCGTGGTCGAACAACTCGCCCAGTGGCCCGGACGTCTGTGTACGTCTAGCTTGCTTGCCGTCGATACCATCTGAAATCAGTGAAATGTCAGTCTACGGAATATAAGAACCTAAAAGAGAAGACTCAATCCTTATGTGAGAGAAATTTAACGTTGAAATCCACCGAATGATAGATAGATGAACACTTTATTTTACACCAACAAGAACAAAGCAGAGTAAAACAATAGAACAAGAATACAAAGGCCTTAAGGCTAATCCTTAAATCCGAATTCCATACAAAATGTTTCGGACAAATACTCAAAAAGTACGCCGTATTATAGTAATTTATTCACACTATTCGTATTGTCCATGTTTTTTGATTTCGTCAACAAAAAAATTGTAAGGTTTCATACTTTAATTTAGATTTTATACATGTTTTTAAGTTAGTAGGGTTAATTTTAAAACACGTATAAAATCTAAATTAAAGTATGAAACCTTATACTTTTTTTGTTGACGAAATTGAAAAACATGGACGAAACGAATAGTGCGAAGAAATTACTATAATACGGCGTACTTTTTGAGTATTTGTCCGAAACATTTTGTATGGAATTCGGATTTGAGGATTCCCCTTAAGGTAGGTAGTACAAGAGGCGGCCTTATCTCTGAGCGATCTCTTCCAGGCAACCGAATACCGGCATGCGTGTTTATTTTTATGTTCAGTGGTTTTGCATGTGCGTTGTCTGTCAGTCAGGACAAATAAAATAAATAAATAATATTTGGACATTTCACACAACGCCATCTAGCCCCTAAGCAGAGCTTGTACTATGGGAACCAGATAACTTATAAAATACTTATATACTTTTCTTTTTAGAATACATACATAGTATTTATTGGTACTAGGGCATAGTACCGGGAAATCCCGGAACCGAAAATCCCGGGAAATCCCGGGATTTTGGTCTGTGTCCAGCACCGGGACTAGAAAAATCCAGAACCGGGATTTTCGGTACTTTCGGGATTACCTAAAATTAAGTGTATAAGAGCTTTTTTAGGGTTTTAATCTTTAAAAACATAGCTAAATAGTGCATTCTGTTAGTACAAAGAAGAAAAGACAGTAACTCCTCTACCTGCTGGATCCTACCCGCCCATCTTACTAACTTTCGAAGGTGCTGTTGAGTTGATGTTCAAACATAGGAAATGTTGCAATATCAACTTATAGTTGGTATCGTCGTCCCAATGCTATGCAATGCAATGTTATTTAAAGAATGAAATGGGCTTTGGGGTTGTTTGTACTGAGACGTGACGGTCTCCACAACCTAAGCCACTGAATGAATTATTTTTATTTCTTATTATTAGTTTATTATGAGCCTGAATCATCCCACTGTAGGGCAAAGGCCCTCCCTTTCTTCTTTCCACTATTTTCTGTCAAGGGCAACTGTCTTCCAGTCTTCCAAGTAGGAGTCTAGCTCGTCTCTCCATATTCTCCGATATTGTCATCAACAGTCTAATAGCCTACTATTCATAAAAAATAATGAATAATGATTCCGTTTTCCGCAATGCGACTATGCTTTATGTTGATTAAAACCAGCTGACTATGGATATACGGATTTATAAGCTTTGTTAATGACAATAGTGCCCTATTATCTCAAACTCCGGGCGTAGCTCGTTTCATAGTGTATTTTTGCATCTTTTATCTGCATATCTAGCAGAACAGTGAGTGTTCACGCTTCGGCTGAGTATTTTATTATAGGTAGGACGCACTGGTTAAAAACAAAGTATAAGTAGATACTGCTATACGTTACGTCTTTGACAAAATATAGAAACTGACACTTACATATACATATACATATCGATGAGTGGATATGACTATGAGTGTGATAAACTACAGAGGAAATTAACAAAATCGGCACTTTCTCATTTTAACATTCTTATGAGGCCGATCATTGACATTGACATGATCATTGAGCTTTGACTTGTGAAGATTAATAACAAATAACAAATAAAGTACGATTTAAAACTATTTTTATATCAGAAATCAAATCAACCTTCGTTTAAAAGTGTGGTTACGCATGTGACGTACTAACTTTTGAACTGTTATCTTATATAATTCTGCAAACAAAGAAATATCCACTTCAAAACTTTCGTTATAAGCCATTTATACTTAAAATATAACTTAAAAATTGGGACTGTATTGTTAATGCAATAATCAATTAATTACGCGAATTTTCTCTCTTACAAATCATGCTTGCAGTAAATTACATAAATTTAAAAATATAATTTTAAACTTTTCGTTATTTTTCGCTCGATTTTTCTTTATTTTATCGTTTTCTGACGTTTTCTTTTTGACTTAGTAATAGGCTACTAATTATTTTCGGGAGTACCGAAAATCCCGGTACTCCCGGTTCCGGTCGGGTGCCGGTACCGAAATCCCGGTACTGGAAAAAGGAACCGGTACTGGAGGCCCTAATTGGTACATACAAAATACCCACATTCAGGACAAACACCGATGTTCAACATACAAATGTTTCTCCTGAAGCCGGAATCGAAACCGCATTCAGTGTTTTCGTTCAGTGGTTTGGCCTGTGCCTTGTTTTGTCAGTCAGGACAAACAAACAAACAAACAAACATTCACACACTCACACCCCTGCACTAGGATTCCCTGTGTCGCAGGTGGCGTGGACACATACAACACATCACAACATCCAAGACCCGAGAACAAACATTTGTGTTCGTCACAAATATTTGCCCCGGCCGGGGATCGAACCCGGAACACCAAGCTTCGTAGGCAGGGTCACTACCAACTAAGCCACGGTGTCGTCAAAGAAGAATATTCAAAGAATATTCTATAATAATATTAATCAAACAATGACTTACCTAAAGTATAAGCGACAAAGAGTAACACCCCGATGACATACCACAACGACTGAGGCACAACCTCTCTATGAGCAACCAAGGGGTCACCGGTTTCATTGTAAGCACTACTGGCAGCCGTGTACGAATAGTCGTAGTACGATAGGAATAGGAAATCCAACACGATGAGTAGAAATCCACCGAATGTCAGCACGTTCGGTGCTACCCATTTTGGAACACACTGAAAAATAAAAAATATTATATAATTATGTTATTTAGGGTAGGATTTTACATAATTGTAAGGCAAAATAAATGAACTCGCCTGCCGTAAGGGTTTAACAACATAACGAGGACATAACGAGTTTTTTCTTAAAAAAGTAAAAAAAAGGACTGTGTTAAGGCCCAGAATCCCTTGCGCCGCTATAGTTTTGCCAATCTCCTTCGCAAAAAAATGGTGTAGTTACAAATTCGTGAGGTAAGTAGTTACAAATTCGTGAGATAATTTATACTCAGTCGATTTTTATCTTCAAATATGGCAATATAGTGGCGCGCGGAATTCTAGGGTGTAAGCCGAATAGTAACCCTGATTTGCCCTCTTACTCGCGCGTACCTACATTTTTGAAAAAATTTTAAATTAAAATTACTACTTGTAATTACGGACCCCTTGGCTTGGGCGTAATCAGGAGAGGGTAGGCTCTCCTGATTACGCCCATGAAGCCCATGAAGCTAGGTTACAAGTAACCCCATATGACATGCATACACAAATATTTGCATTCAAATCTAGCACAAATGTGATTGTATGAGTTTCTTATCAGATCATTTGATAAATATTTTTTTGTTTGCATAGGCACGTGACAATGTGCGCTCTCCTGATTGTGAAAGATCACGCATGCCCATGGCCATAAAACTTGGATTGAAATAGGCCAGTGTTACAATGCTTTCGACAATTCGAGATGTTTTGATTGAAGACACCAATACAAACACAATGTAATTTACTGCTGTTAGAGTTACTAATTATCTACCCAGACTTACCTACCTATAATTCTTATATATTTGCAGTAAACAAAATGTAGACTCAATTTGGTTTAAGAATAGTATGTATTTCATAGCTTATATAAGAAAAAAATTAACTGTGAGTCTAATGTTAAATAAATAAATGAAGAGAAAAATTAATACTTCCTCACTCAATATTTTTTTTTATTATTGTATGCCATCAGTATGGTAATTATATAGGTATTAAATATAGTCCGATAGGTTGTCTTTGAGATTCAGACTTATTAATCTCCCTCGAGGACGTGGTGGCCGAGTGGATGAGGCCCTTACCTTGCGATTTGATGGTCGCGGGTTCGAATCCCGGTGGCAATCATGCGTAAATGGGTTTTTTCGGTCGAAAAAATCTATGTATGCATCCCACGCTCTCGCAACGGTGAAGGAATACATCGTGAGGAAACCGGCATGTCAAAGGACAGAAAGAAAAAAAAAGTTTTATGGCATGTGACATCCATCAATCCGCATTGGGTCCGCGTGGTGGATTAAGACCCATTCGCTCTCCTGCCGAGAGTAGTCCTGAGTCCCAGCAGTGGGAACATTATAGGCTGCTTATGAATGAATATGAGAATCTCCCTTGCTTCATTTCATAGGTTTCAGTGGGAAAGTGAAAATTTTGCATCAACCGACGGCATTAAAAAAGTACTTTGTAAAAAAAAAAAACATATCATGTTTTCAATTCAACTTTGGCCTTTCAAATTATTATGCTGATAAGAGTGATGGATCGGTGAATAAAAATAATATTATATAATATAATACTGACCTCAACTACTTTATTCCAAAATGGATGCATAACATACACGCTGAGCGGGCTTGTGTCAATTGCATGATACTGAAATGAAAATAATTATACATATTTAAAACTTTTATAAACGGACTTAAAAAAACGAGGAGGTTATCAACAGGGTTCGAGGATATATATATCAATGGATATATATCTGATATATATCCAACTAAAATATCCGATATATATCAAATGTTTTTTTTATAGAATATTGCAATACAAAAATGGTTTAAAAAAATCAAATTATTAAGTAATTTTTAGCATTTGTTACTGTATTTAAAAAAAAATATTGACTGATAAGAATTAATAAAAAAAGGTTTTATATTTTTGAGTTGACTTTTTGATATAAAAGATTTATGTTTTTTCGTTGATTTTGCCTGATCTAAAAAATGATTTTATGTTTTGGTTTCATTTGTCTAATTGTAAGTAAGTACCTAAATAAATGAAACATATTTTTATAATAAAGTATGTTTTTGTAAATAGTATTCATATATAATACAATAAAGTAATAGTATGGCTTTCATACAAAATTGATATATATCAAACTTGATATATATCCGATATATATCATAAATATCCAATATTTTGATATTTATAATAAATATCGGATATTTTCGAACACTGGTTATCAATTTGGTTACATGTTTTTTTCTTTATATTGTTTGTTATAGCTTCGTTGTTTATGAACCATTTTTACCCGACTGCCAAGGAAGGGTTATTTAAAATCGGTTCATAAACGAATTGGTCAAAAAATATTTTTTGTTTGAGAGGATATACATTTAGATTGGTCGCGCGCAAATTTCATCAAAATTGGTAGGTGCATTAGTTTCATTTTTATAACAAAATAACTGAAAAAATATGTTGTTGAAGTAAACAAAATTAGGTATTTGCTACCCTGTAACTTTTCAGTGATTGAGGACGTGGTGGCCGAGTGGATGAGGCCCTTACCTTGCGATCTGATGGTCGCGGGTTTGAATCCCGGTGGCAGTCATGCGTAAATGGGTTTTTTCGGTTGAAAAAATCTATGTATGCATCCCACGTTCTCGTAACGGTGAAGGAAAACATTGTGAGGAAACCGGTATGTCGTAGAACCTAAAGTTCGAGTACATGATAGGAGCCTCTTCGAGGCGCACTTGAAATCCTTTCACCACACTGGTTCGAAGGAACTAGTGACACGATAAGAAGAAGGGTCACTAGAACAGTCCGATTGAAGTTGTTTGTTTGTGTTTTAGCAAAACCTTGATTATTCCATAATAATTTATGCAGTGTGATCTATGAGTGTAAGACTGGTTTGGATAAACTGATGGACATAAGTTACTGCAATGCAGTCAGAAGCCAACTTTGCATCAAGAGATTCACAGAATTTTTGTAAGTTAGTCTCTGGAAGTAGGTACCTTAGAAAGTTTATACGGAACTTATAGGATTTATTATTTACCTATTGTTTATATTTAATATCTCAATGGTAACGTAGCGTAAAATAAAAAAAATCGATATTAAAATTTTAGGTTAGAGACAATTGATTTTATTGCTAAGTTTGGAAAAAATAACTTTTTTTTTATCATAATAATAGCAGCACTGTAAAATATTATTTTACTTTATTCTAGGAAAGTTGAAATAAGTGCGATACCTTGTAATTATTGAATCCTTCGAGCTGCTCGCGAGATAGATACTTGTAATTAAACATTTTCACTGATTTCACTTAATAACTAGTCAAATAACAAAATACATCACAAGCTAAGCTATTGATCTACGATGTAGAACAAAGATTGTACACATTTTTACACGATCTTAATATTAAATGTAAAAATATTTAATCTCTATAACCGAGGAGCAGAGACGGCCGAGGTGAAGCTATTCTCGCACAAAACTACAGCCAGACAGCCACCAAAACATAAAGCCTCGATGACACAGGTCTAGTATACAAGCTACAAGCCAGTGAGTTTGCTAGTAGCTTGTAAACTCGCCCCGTGACATCGCCTTTTTTACAATCTGCTCTTCGATAATTTCAGCAAAAGGAGGGGTTATACGTCAGAATCTGCTAACATAATTTTCTGCCATTTTTGATGGGGGACGAGTTAAACAAGCATTGCACACGCGCCTAAAGAACATTCATGTAAACGCACACTATAATAATCTCGCACACCATCTTAAGATATGCACACAGTTATAAATTTCAGCGTATAGTTTTATTTAACGTGAATGACCTTCCTGTTATATGGCCGGCAGAGGGGTTCGCCTTGCGTTACCCTTCCTTTTGCTGGATTCGCGAAAAATCTGCTAGATGAAAATCCTTCCGGACCGCTAACTCACTAGCTTTATAACTCGCGGGCTTGTAACTTGTAAACTAGCCCTGTGTCATCGAGGCTTAACTTACACCTCGAAAAACCAATTTTGATTGGACAAGCACACTGTCATCGAATCGATGTTTACGTATTTTGTAGCCGGAAGGTCCTTTTCTCAATTTGATTGGCTTATTAAAAGGCTGACTGGCTTATTATACTCTCTGATTGGACATATTATTCTTGAAGCATGATGTTTTAGTTATTTGCGCACCAAATTAACATAACTAGTCTTGCCAGTATCAAAACAATGTCATTGATTTTCACCAAACACCACAACTAGGCTTAGAATCGAAGAAAGATACTTTGAGAGCTACATTAGGGCCAGTTTACGCTGCCCGCAAACCCTCCACCGACCACAGCGACCGGTGCAATGGCCGGCGATCGTCAGGTTACGCCGGCCGCGTCGCCGATCACAGCGATTTCAGCTTTCATACCTACCTACTACATCATATACCTATTATATTAGCAAAAGTACTTGCAAATTAATTAATCCATCCATTCTTCGTGTCAATTTCTCGGAAAATTAAATAAGTCTATGTGTTATGCAATGAAGACTTTATTGACACAAATCTTACATCTAATACCTACTGCTATACTGCAGTAGATACGAGTAGAATTGCTAACGTGTTGGTAAATGCCTAAATTTAAATAATAATTACTTGAATTAAAATAATTTAGGCTCATTGTTTAATTAACTCTAGACCCACCATAACCAAAACAAAGGCTTATCTCAGTACTTATAAAAAACTACGTAAAAAATAAGAATGGCACATATTTATATCTTATATCTATATTAATAGGAACGTCCAACCACATTGACAGCTGGACAAAGACCGAGAAAAAATATTTAATTTTTTCTACCCATCGAGTAACACCATGACATTGGGTGTTACATCGGCTTCGTTAAGAAAAAAAATCCCTTCGAGTAGCATCCTGACTCGGGGTGTTTTCAAAGGGATTTTTCAATATCAACGAACACTTTTACACACAACCCACCGAGATTTAAACATTGATTAAAAAGTCAGCTAGATTACTGAACTAAATTGTCTAACGGTAACTTTCAAAGTACAGAAACCTATAACATCTGAATTTTTGAGCGCAAAATAGATGTTTGCGTATAACTTCTAAGATCTTTTCTTTGGCAGGGTCTAACTGGGTGACTTCTCCTAAAGCATCAGCTATTCCAAGGTAGTTTTGAGCTACATCATCATCAGGATTGTCTTCAATATAATACCTGTAACAATTAAAATCGATCAAACATAAGCTAATTAAATTACTGGTCTTCGACTAACTAACGAAAAATGACTAATGACTTTTTAAAAAATGAATTTTATTTTCTCATAATTGAAACCCTTTCTTTAGTATCGGGTATCGAGTTGGAGCAGTTGAGCTACCTATAGATCGTTTGCGACGGTTTTTTTTTGACACAATGGTTTCCTTTTGTTATTTTCGACTTCAAAAAAGGAGGAGGTTATCAATTCGGTTGAATGTTTTTTTTTTAATGTTAGATACTTCAGATCTTTGTTTTTTATCAACCGATTTGAACAAATCTTTTTTTGTTTGAGAGGATAATTATATATATTATGTAAGTACTTTCAGATTGGTCTGATAGAAAATTCATCAAAATCTGTTCAGTAGTTTAGCTTAAATATCAAAATAATTGAAAAAATATGCTGTCGAAGTTAACGAAATTACCTATTTTGCTTCCCTGTGACTTGCGAGTGGTGTTTATGGTCACTTAAACAGTCCTATTGAAGTCGGTTGTCTGTTTTTATATACCTAGATTGTAGTAGATACTTTAGTTTATGCTGTACCTAATAAAAAAATTAGGTAGAAATCTAATTTGATTATCAACGGGTAGGTTCGTAGGTACTTACTTTAAACAAAGCTTCATGTATTCAAAATGCTTCTTAAAACAAGGACACGATCCTTCGTGTGGCCTTTGAGTGGTCGGTGCATCTATGACGTCAATTTCTTGCTTGTCGTCATCATTCCCTCGTGTGACGATGACGTCGTTACTTCCTTGCGTGACGATGACGTCGTTACTTTCTTGCGTGTCACTGACGTCGTTACTCCCTTGCGTGTCACCTACATAGTTACTTGCTTGCGTGTCGCTGACGTCATCGTTCCTCCATTTCGTGACTTTGATGCTATTACTTCCTACCGTGACTATGACGTCGTTACTCTCTTGCGTGACAATGACGTCGTTATTTCCTTGCGTGACAATGACGTCGTTACTTCCTTGTGTATCGCTGACGTCGTTACTCCTGTGCGTGTCGCTTACGTAGTTACTTTCTTGCGTGTCACTGACGTCATTCCTCCATTTCGTGACTTTCATGTCATTACTTCCTATCGTGACGATGACGTCGTTACTCCCTTGCGTCATGATGATGTTGTTACTTCTTTGCGTGTCGCTAACTTCGTTACTCCCTTGCGTGACGATAACGTTGTTAATCCCTTTCGTGACGTTGATGTCCTTATTACTACGACTAAGTGAGTTATAATTGGAGACAGGGATAACGCCAAAATCTCTCAAATAAAGTTTCCGTATCAGAGTTGAGGTCATGACCGGCATTTGTTTGTTCCGTTGCATAATACAAGTGAGTCTGTTGTATGCTTCGTCTTCTTTTTCAATGGCCACTTGTTTTTTGACCTCTCTCATGATTGATTCCACGTGGTGCGTGGCTGCGAGCTGGTTGATTTTATCGCATAGGGACTGGATCAACCAGGAGCCTTTATATTTATCTCTGAAAATAAAATTGATGAGTTTTCATCATTCATTTCACAAAATGGCTGCAGGAAATTATATCATCATCATCAGCCTATTTCAGTCCACCGCTGGACATAATAGGCCTCTCCCACTGTGCGTCATTTCACCCTATCTTCGGCTAGCTGAATCCATCTTCTGCCTGCAGCCTTTCACAGATCGTCAACCCAGCAGGCCGGAGAGCGATGGTCTGTCTCCAGACCGTGTCTCAGTCTTGAGTGGACTCAAGAACGCGTTTAACCCAGCGGCCATCGACCTCTTTGAGCTATATTGGTGATCTTGGTCCTCCATCGGTAGGTATATAACATAATCTCATTGTAGATTTTATCCTTTATAGTGTTCACAGGTGCTTCAAAGTGTTTCAGAGCTAGCTTCGAACTGGTAGACTAGCCGTGAGCGTCCAGGAGTCAACATAGTATGTCATGTCATGACAGATACGACGCGCTTCCCGGGACGGCTGCAGTGCACGGGGAGGCATGCACTGCAAGCGGAGCTAGGGGTCAGCGCAAGCCTGCCCTGGGATGGGCCTCGCAGAAACGTGCGTGAGGGACACCGGTACGTGTTCTTTGGATATCCCAGGGTCTCTCTAATGCGCAGAGGTCGGCCACCATGGGGTTTTGGTCGGTTAAAGTCCGACATACCTACCCCTCCACCCTCCCCCAAGGGCGGTGGGCATCCATGAGGATTTCCCCATGTAAAAAAAATAAATAGGACGCGCTTTGGTTGCACGACATGCAATGCAACCGCTACGGCTTTAGTTTTCGGCTTTTTGCGGCAATTATTGATAGACTACCGGCGGCTCTAGTCGGACACCTGTTTGCGGATACACTTAGTGTTTAGGACAGACTAAACAAATTATATTGTATTTGAATAACGAGCATTTAAGTGTAAATTTATATGGCAACACTAAAGATTGAAGCATATTTTCTAAGCTTGCATTAATTTAAGGGGGGGTGTTCTGCCCCCCCGCAACACAACGAATGTTCTACGACTTTTTGAATTTCCATGATTTTCATTGAAGAACTGTGCAGCTGATTTTTAACGTGGTGATTACCCTAAAATCAGCTGTTTAGTTAACTTTCCAAGACCTCTGACCTTGACCTCAGTAATGTTAGTGATGAGACAGATTAAGGCTTATGTGACAGAAAACTTAACAGCATCTGAGAGGCAAATGGTTTTTTTTTGTGCTAGGTTTTGTTGTTTAACTTAAATGCCATACGTAATGGTGTACCTACAAAACATCGTGAGGAAGTTGCATTTTGCGCCACTAAGTAGGTACTAGATCATAGGCATAGGCATGAGCACATGTTCCTTACGTGTGTCTATGTGCGACGTGGAGGGTATGTACAGATGGAGAAGTAAATAGCAAATAGGATTGTCTTAAATAATTATTGTATGAAAATTTCTGATACGATGTATTCCACCTTTGCACACGTGATAGTATTCACACTGTTGGTCTGAATTCGCCCCCTCAGGGCTTGTAGGGACATAACACTACACGTTGTATATAGGTATAAAATGTCTTACCTATGAGAAGGCGTTCCTATAAAGGAGCTGTGTAGAATGAGCATGTCAGCCTCCACGGGTAGGATGTAGGGCTCTTCGGAGACAGGATGGTCTCTGCGCACCTTGGAGTGCAGCACCGCAACGCCCGCGGTCTGCGCCATGCCGCGACACGCCTGGAACAGGGTTCTTCATCGTCATCGGCATACCGCCTTCTGTTAGGCATAGGGCTTGAATCTAACAGGTAGGTGGTGGTGGTAATAGATCCTAGCCGCTAGGAGCTATTCCAAGCATAGATGAATAACGGTGTTCCTACTGTTACAGAACACCGAGATAGACAGTATCATTCCAAGATGGAGTCGTAGTACGGGTTGGACCTAAAATTGCACCAAACCTCGCAACACAAATGAAATATCTCCGTTTCAAAAAAAAATGTTAATTTTTACGATGGTGTTTTATTCTGCCCTTGCGGTACGTACGTACGTAGTAGGTTTATATCTGAAACGGGAAAACTCACAGAGGTCAACCCATCAGCAATGCAGAAGTCAACCCATGAGCAATGCAGAAGTCAACCTATCAGCAATGCAGAAGTCAACACATGAGCAACGCAGAAGTCATTAGCAATGCAACGGGAAGCCTCTAGAGGAAGGCCTTAACATGTTCTTAAAAACAAATCTATCAACGCTATTATACCTAATGTATACCTACATATGTAGAGCTGGTACCTAACACTAACGGGGCGTAGGTACCTACGATCATTCATGGAAAAATAACAATACAATTAAACTGGAAAACTGTTCGGCTGGTAGATATGTCGTGTCCGGATCATATAATAAGCCATTTCATGATAATGGTTCTATTACCTACATGAAATGGCCAGCCACATCATGAAAGAGCATCAGCTAAAAGACCGCGGAAGTGTAACGACACAAAATGGCGGGATCTTGACGTTTGTTGGTTTGGGTAAAACTAAAAACAAACAGGTTTCGGTTTTCAGTTGTTTTCAGAGTTTTTAGTCTAAGTCATTATTTAATGTATGCCGTTGTGAGCTTGAGTACAATCGTAGAGCAATTTAGTATCGTAGAAGACATTTCTGTATCTAAAAAAGGTGAAAAGAGTTAAAACAACAGGCTTGTCTTCTGTCTGGAGACAATGGTTGCCTACCAACCGGGCGCAAAACAATGCGGCAATAAACCTCGCTTTCTGTTCCTGAGATACACATAGGAAGAACTTCAGTGATGCGACTATAGCAGAAAGCCTGCGGTATAATTAAGATAGAACTTCACTTGGTAAGTTCGTTTAATCTTATAATTATATACCTCTCAAATGTTTGATAAATTTATTCAAAGTCATAAATCAGCTAAATGTCCATGCGTTTTTAAATTTGTTTTTATCTAATATCTATCTACCCAAAAGTCAGAATCACCGATTTGTGACGTCAACACTTCCACGGTCTTTTGAATGAAGGCACTACTAAAATTTTAAAGTAGGTATTTATGTTATCAAAGAATACCTATATTACCTACGAGGTAGGTATTAGGGCATAGTACCGGGAAATCCCGGAACCGAAAATCCCGGGAAATCCCGGGATTGTCAGCTGTGTCCAGTACCGGGACTAGAAAAATCCAGAACCGGGATTTTCGGTACTTTCGGGATTACTTAAATTTTTGTGCTTAAGAGCTTTTTTAGGGATTTAATCTTTAAAACTATAGCTAAATAGTACATTCTTTTAGTACAAAGAAAAAAAGACAGTAACTCCTCTACTCGCTGGATTCTACCCGCCCATCTTACTAACTTTCGAAGGTGCTGTTGATGTTCAAACTTAGGAAATGTTGCAATATCAACTTATTGTTGGTATAGTCGTCCCAATGCATTTATTTAAAGAATGACATGGGCTTTGGGGTTGTTTGTACTGACGTGACGGTCTTTCCACAACCTAATTACTTTATTATGAGCCTGAATCGTCGCACTGCAGAGCAAAGGCCTCCCTTCCTTCTTTCCACTCTTTTCCAAGTAGGAGTCTAGCTCGTCTCTCCATCTTCTCCGATGTTGTCATCAACAGTCTAATAGCCGTTTTCCGCAATGCGACTGTGCTTTATGTTGATTAAAACCAGGTGATTATGGATATACGGATTTATAAGCTTTGTTAATGACATTAATTCCCTATTATCTCAAACTCCGATCGTAGCTCGTTTTTTAGTGTATTTTTGCGTCTTTTATCTAGATATCTAGCAGAACAGGGAGTGTTCACGCCTCAGGTGAGTATTTGTTGAAATAAGGTTTCGGAATAAAACCTTATTTGATTTAATTTTGAATTTAGATCTTTGTTTAAAAAAACAAAGACGTGTGTCAATCACTGTGAAAATTGTATCTAATGAATGTAATTGAGAATTTTCTTGTTCTTGTTGAATGTAATTGAAATTAGATTAGAGTATATGGGCTAACTCTATTAGTATTTCATTATGGGTAGGACGCACTGGTTAAAAAGCAACGGGTCGTGACGAAGATACAACCGTAAATCATAAGTGGATACTTCTTTACGTTACGTCTTTGACAAAATATTGAAACTGACACATATACTTATCGATAGTTTATCACAGAGGAAATTAACAAAATTGGCTCTTTTTTAATTTAACATTCTTATGAGGCCGATCATTGACATTGACATGATCATTGAACATTGACTTGTGAAGATTAATAACAAATAATATACGATTAAAAACTATTTTTTTTTATCAGAAATCAAATCAACCTTCGTTTAAAAGTGTTGTTACGCATGTGACGTCCTCACTTTTGGACTGTAATCTTATACAATCCTGCAAACAAAGAAATATCCACTTCAAAACTTTCGTTATAAGCTTTTTATACTTGAAATATTACTTAAAAAGTGAGACTGCATTGTTAATGCATTATTCAATTAGTTACGCGTATTTGCTCACTTACAAATCATGCTTGCAGTATGTTACATAAATGTAAAAATATAACTTTTATCTTTTTGTTATTTTTCGCTCGATTTTTCTTTATTTTATCATTTTCTGACGAGTTTTCTGTTTGACAAAATAATAGGCTACTAATTATTTTCGGGAATACCGAAAATCCCGGTACTCCCGGTTCCGGTCGGGTGCCGGTACCGAAATCCCGGTACTGGAAAAAGGAACCGGTACTGGAGGCCCTAGTAGGTATACCTAGTGATCTGAGCCACCATTACAATAATGAAGTACCTACCTACTTACTTTTTAGGGTAGGTATGGGTACTATGTACCTAAGTGTAATAGTAGATTATGCACTAAGGGGATAAAGCAGTGTCTTATGTCGCGGGTGGCATATTGAACCCTGAGCTAACGAGGGACTCAGTTAACTCCTGAGCGAAGTGAGGGAGTTATGTAGAGTCCTGAGTGACGCGAAGGGTTCAAGCTGCCCAAGACGAAGACAGGCTTTATCCCAGAGGAGCATACTCTACTTTTCACACCTTCTGCGAGGCAATAAAAAGCCAGGGCTCCGAACTCAGTAGCCAACACCGTCTTTTGTTTCACAATCTTTGAATCGCGCCTTTTTTCTTTTTTTTTATGAGTGGCTAGTTCGATTTTAGAACAAACCTTTTTACAATGCCATATGGGCGTTCTTTTACTAAGAGTTTTCTACGAGTTTTCACACGAATTTGAAGTTCCAAATTCAAATCACATAACTACCCTTAGGGGTTTCATACAACATTACCTCCCTTGGTAGGTAATGCTTTGCTTTACCTTGATGATAGCATGATATGTAATTGGATATTGTCGAGCAGGTGGTGTGAAAAAAGTATTATTAGTAAATATGCCGACAGACTCAACCACTGCGTTCTAATCGAATGACGCTATCGAAAAATGGCCACACTTTATAAGTACCTACCTATTGAGCTTATCCGCAAAATGAAAAGTCCCTCAGTGAGCCATGGAAATAGCTTTGGGTTTCTCTGTATGTGGCATGTGATATTTAATAGAAAAAGCATTATTTCATTAACTAGCTTACCTGAATGATAAGAAACTTCGGTTTGGTGACGAGTGTTGGCTTGTCGTGAACTTTGAACTGGTCTATGATCTCTATCTCGCTGTACTGTTCGTCCTTGGCGTAGATGAGGCCGTCAGTGGAGCCGTGCGTCAGCACCGCTACGCCGATGCAGCCGTAGTCCGTGAAATCCTGTCTGAAGACTGCAAATATTCGCGCCCGCGTCAAAATAATCGAGTAGGTATAATATAATAATCTATCGATTAGGTATATTTACCTACCTACCTCCATGCAACGGCTACTTACATATCTTCAGCCGATCAAGTATTTCCCTTTTCGTAAAATCTTTGTGCGTTATCACCTCAAACCCAAATTTTCCGAATGTATATGTCAATACTTCCACATCTTTCTCCGTGCCGTATCTTGGCCTGAATCCGTCTATGTTTTCTTGATTGAAAATCAATAGAGCTTTCTTTTCAAATTTTTCTAGTTCGTAAGTCTCTGCGTGTTTGGATAGTGCTCGGATATTAACTTTTTCCTCTAGATCATTTAAACAATTTCTCTCGGGTACATATTCTAAACTTTTTGGTTCAGTTATGTAAAATATTGGTTCCTGATTTATTTTTTTACGATTCCATAGAGTCCAGAGTTTCGATTCAGAATCCATCATTTGCGTAGCTCCGGGAGACACATAATCATCAATGTTCACCTTTCGTTGATTCAATTCTTTTTGTCTTTCATTCTGATACTCTCCGTAATTATTTCTTTCATTTCTCACGTGTCGGAGTTCTGAGTCTCTAAACAATAGTTTGCCTATCACTTTAATGCTCACACAACACTGAAAGTTATACATCTTAAATACGTTATCTTATATTTCGATATTTTCGAGCACTAAAAATCCAGCGTCCGAGGCACCCACCCGCCCTCTGACCACTGATTTGGTTTTACTAGATGCATGGATTAGGCAAGTATCGAAGTACCTACGCAGCGTGCACAGGCAAGTTCTCAAATAAAACGCCAACAAGCGCACTGGGCACTATTTACACGAAACACAAGCCATTTTGACCCTTCCTGAAACTCTGTTTCGAAATGAGGTACGTTTGTGGAATTTATTTATGCAATCTTATAGAAGTCCTCATCAACATGATCCTGCCAAATTTTATTAACGTAGCTTGAGTAGGTCCAGAGTTATAAAGTTATAAAATAGTAAGTTATAGTATATAGGAGAAAAAGCCTTAGCAGTGGTCAAAATATCAGTAATATTTAGATCTACTGAACTGATAGATCATAAAAACCTCGAGGTCACTAACCGTGGTCCCAGTACCATGAAATTTGGGATGAAGTGTACGAATCAATTAATAATAATCAATTTTTAGTACTCTCCAAATTTCAAGTCTTTACGTTCATTGATTTGGCTTGTACGTTGTCAGTCAGTCAGTCAGGACAAAGCCTTTTGTTGTATAGTATAAAGATAGATAGAAGAAGATAGATGAAAACTTGATTAACTCAACTATACAATGTGTTTTAAGAACTTGCCGATGTTTCTTTGCCGATTGATTTGATGTTTTTGGTGAGATTATTGCACTTTGCCTTGACCACCTTGAGCTTGACTAGTTTTGTTTGCAAATATTAAGTATACCTAATACTTTCTTTTTTTACCCGACTGCCAAGGATGGCTTATGTTTTTCGCGCGTATCTTGTATGTATACAACCTATTGTTGTATGTAGTGTTGTATGTATATAGCCTACAATCTAATATTATGTAAGTAAAGTACCTACTAAATATAAAAATGAACTCAAAGTTGTTGCGCCCTGACAGGGTTCATGTGCATTGTGTACTAGCTACTTACACCTAAGTTGTATTCCATCTGTATGCAAATGAGAACAATAAAGTAAACTATGAAACTATGTATATAAATTACTGGGTTACCTCGTGTCTTCCAAATGGTTGGATGGATTTTGACAGTTAAGGTAGGTATCGTTAGATTCGTCTCGATGACCCGAGTGTTCTTAGAAGGTTTAAAAAAAAACATCAATATGGCGGATTTTTGAGCTAAATAGATTGTAAGTCGTAAATATTTTTAGTAAATGAAGGTATATTACAAGCGGGAATCGAACCGCGACACTGGCGTAGCAGTCCAACATACTTACCACTCGACCATCCGTGAGTGAAAAAAAGACATGAATGGATGAGATCACTGCCTCTACTCGTCAATAACGTCATCAGCAGATTCGATGTATCTTTTGGTCGAATACTTGGAATTCCATGTACCTATGTACTTATATGAGTCATTTGATAATATCTAAGACGGGAAAGAAATCCCAATTGTACCTACCTAGTAGGAACGCAGGGGGGTAGAGACAATTTGGGATAGGCGATATTATCAATATCATCGAACAATATGACCATGAAACCCACCTCATTGTACCCAAGAAATGGAATATTTAACAATACTAAGTGATCCATCAGTGTATTACACCACAACTATTTAATTATGTAGTAGGTACCGTCTAAGAACGAAATGAATTTTGCAAATTCGCAACACAAACGAAGTTGCTGTTGTCAACTAGCTAGGTTCCTGTGTAATATAAATAAACAAGGTATAAATAGATCCATTAATGCAATATGAATTTTATTAATCTTTAACAATATGAAACGACAGCAACATGAGATTACAGAAACCCCGTATCATGAGGTATGATAAGATTCGGACGCGGCCACTTGACGATAGTTAATATCAGCAATGTTGTAAAACAGGTTTAATTCCATATCGTGGATAACTCAAACGTAGCTGCTAAAATAAAATAATAAATAGGTTCGTTTGAGGCTGCATATTGAGGTGCTTTATTCAAAACAAGTTCCTAAAATTGAAGATACTATTAGCTATAGTGGTTTTTTTTTATGAGTTTTGTAATCAAAAATGAATACCAGCAACTCTTTCGGTGCGTTAGAATTCGAATACGTTTCGCGGAAAAACAAAAGCAAGAAAAAACGAAAAAAAAATGTAAAAAGCAATGATCAACTTTCTGAAATTGAAATGGCAGATGCTGGATCTGAAAACGAAGAAGACATAAATAATGATGAAAATGACGAGGATGAAAGTGAAGAACTGAGGGTGAATATTGCTGACGATTCAAATTATCGTAGTGTTACCACGGATGCTCAGTTAAAAAGAGAACCTTCTATCCAGGATGAAAAAAATAATGAAAATGAACAAAATAGTTCCCAATACACGCTCTCTGAACAAAACTATGAAGATGTTGAAGAAAAGATTAATATCAGAGCATTATCGAAACATGCAGAGACATACGAACTGGAAAAGTTTGAGAAGAAGACTCTATTAATCTTCAATCAAGAAAACATAGACGGATACCGGTATCCAAGACACGGCACGGAGAAAGATGTGGAAGTATTGACGAATACGTTCGAAAAATTTGGTTTTGAGGTGATTCCGTACAAAGATCTTACAAAAAAGGAAATATTTGATCTATTGAAAATATGTGAGTATTATTTTGGGTATGAGTACCACTCTACGTTGAAGCTGTTTTCGTTAAAAAAAAACACCTTTGACGTGACTACGTCTAATAAATCGATGAACGCCGGCTGCATGCACGATCACGTTGACTTAATTTCCCCGTTACGCTAGTTATGACGTTGTCACGTTAAACTATTGTCCGTAAACCAACTTAACAGACAACTAATTTTTGACATGACTACGTCTAATAAATCGACATCGATCTGCATGCATGAAAACGTTGACGTCATTGTCCGGTAACGCTGTCATTGTCCCGTTACGCTGGTAGTCACGTTAAACTATCGTCCGTAAACCAACTTTACAGACAACCAATTTTTTTTTAAGTTCTTATCAGGAATTGAACTTTCCTTTCGAGAAACTTTAGCCCTCCGTAGTTCATTTGAAGCAGTTCCTAAAATTTTTTCAGACTGCGGACAGGATTTCACGGACTACGGCTGCATCGGCGTAGCGGTGCTGACGCACGGCTCCACACACGGCCTCATCTACGCCAAGGACCAGCAGTACAGCGAGATCGAGATCATCGACCAGTTCAAGGTTCACGACAAGCCCACACTCGTCACCAAACCAAAGTTCCTTATCATTCAGGTGAGCTGGTTAATGAAATAGTTAGTTAAATTTTCTTTTCACACCACTTTCACACCATTACATATAATGCTATCATCAAGGTAAAGCAAAGCATTACCTACCTAGGGAGGTAATGTTGTATGAAACTCCCAAGGGTAGTAATGTAATTTGAATTTGGAACGTCAAATTCGTGTGGGATGGGAACTCGTGGAAAACTCTAAGTAAAAGAACGCCCATATGGCACTGTAAAAAGGTTTGTTCTAAAATCCAACTGGCCACTCATAAAAAAAAAGTAAAAAGGCGCAACTTCAATGATTGTGACACAAAAGACGGTGTTGGCTGCTGAGTTCGGAGCCCTGGCTTTTTATTGCCTCGCAGAAGGTGTGAAAAGTAGAGTATGCTCCTCTGGGATAAAGCCTGTCTTCGTCTTGGGCAGTTTGAACCCCTCGCGTCACTCTGGACTCAGTTAACTCCTGAGCGAAGCGAGTCCCTCGTTAGCTCAGGGTTCAATATGCCACCCGCGACATAAGACACTGCTTTATCCCCTTAGTGCATAATCTACTATTATAACACATTTACTCGTAAAGGGTCTATTATTGTATTGCACCAATTTCAATATCGTATTGTATCTCATTACGCACTAGTGCGGTAATGTAATGTAAAACACACTGTATGTAACATGTAATTAAAAAAGGAAGGTTTAAAACCACCACCACCACCGTTTAAAACAAACGATACTTTTTTTAATCTTAGCAAAGAGTTTTTATGTCAGAAAAGTGGTCACCTTTGGGAGATAAAATATAATAAAACATTAAATTCTTTAATTTAAATTATATTGACCATAAATTACAACCATTTAAATGTAACAAAACACAAAAATATTAATTTACTTTATTAGTAATACTTACTGGCTGTTGTTGTGCCTTTGCCATCGCTAATTTGAGAACAATTATTCCGTGCGCTGTTTCTTTTCGCTGTATTGTTTTTATTTGAAAATGTCGTTAAGTCCGAGTTTTATTTATTTCCTTGCAAATGTGTTATAAAACTTCGTATGACATACGTGCGCTTTAATAATTACAGCCTCTGCTTTCTTGTAGCAATATCGCATCGGCTGTAATTCTCAACTTACCGCACTTATAACATAATGTACTATTATGTTCACCAAATAAAATTAAATGCCAAATGTCAGTGATTCATGCAAAGATACTTGCCGCTGGATGAGTTTTCTAATTCCATTGTTTTGATATTTTTCGATGAATGATTCAGACACCGATACTGTTATCGGCTTTAGATAGAGTTGATAAATAGTTTAAGTACATTTTAAGGCCTTCCTCCAGAGCGAGGCTTCCCGTTGCATTGCTGATGGGTTGACTTCTGTATTGCTGATGAGTTGACTTCTGTTTTGCTGATGGGTTGACTTCTGCATTACTGATGAGTTGACTTCTGTATTGCTGATGGGTTGACTTCTGTATTGCTGATGGGTTGACGCAAAAGTTCCCATTCTAGATATAATACGTACCGTCAGCAACGTATTAAATCCTATTCTGCGGTTCTTTATTTCAACTTTTTGATTTCAACTTGTTGACAACGTAAAACAAAATTACAGATACGTAGTGATTACATTCTCTTTGTAACAAAGAGAATAAAATCACTACGTTTAACCTGGATTACCTAGATCCTAGCGCAGACCAATTGGCATTTAATGGTGGAGGTATATATCTGGGTCAAACCGCGAAAAAATTAAAATTTGTAACACACCTTTTGTCCTCATTTTACTTTTCTTATAACATCAACATTATATGTTAGTTAAGATTTATTGGATATTGTACTGAATGGTATGCTTGTATACTATTAGGTAATTCCACAACGTTTCAACAATTTCTTAAAGTTTGGTTTTTATTCGGTTTTTTTCATTGGTACAAATTTCTCTCCCATACAAAAATGATGTGTCCATCTACCAATTTTGTGTCTACAACTATTATTACTGACGAAACGTAATGACTTTATCGGTTTTTTATTTTAAGTTGAGGTTCTATGAAACTTATCCAACGTGCTCATAAAAACCGTAAAATAAACAAAGCTTTGTTTATTTTTTATTCAATTTTAAAAAAGTGTCTTTTATTTTTCATGTTTTTGATGTCATGAAGGTAACGTTTATTTCTGGAAAACTACAGGAATAATTCAGTAGTTTCAATTAGTTTCTTACGTGGCAACATCATTAAACATATTATGCCAACACATTTAAAATAAAATCTGCCATTTTTATTTTAAGAGAAATAGTATTTTATGTGGATCATACATTTGTCACAAGAAAAAAGTGTTTATTTGCATTTTTTTGTCATGAATGAGACAATATGTGTGACGAAAGTGTTACGTTACAGTCATGACCGATAGTTAAGCTGAGAATACACTAGTGTACTAAAGTTCCATGACCATACTAAAAAAACCTACCTAACCAGGAACATAAGACCATAACACAGATGGACTAAGATAAAAACCAGAGTGTAATAAAAAAGAATGAATGAAAATTGATGACTTAATAATATTGTGCTGTAATTTCAATTAAACACATGCACCATACGCTAAATACTGTCTCATGTGAAAACAAAATTACTAACTACTTTTACTTAAAAAAAATACTAGTTAATATTCAATAAAATGTTTATTCATATACATTATGTTTTACTTCCATACGTATGAACTAAGCTTTATAATTGTCATGAACGTAATGTCATGAATGTTATTTACAATTTTTCGCGGTTTGACCCATATGTCAAACAGCACGGATAGGTACGGGCTGAGCATGAAGAACCTTGTTCGGCTTGTTCCAGGCGTGTCGAGGCATGGTGCAGACCGCGGGCGCTGCTGTGATGCACTCCATGGTGCGCAAAGACCAGCCAGTCTCCGTGGAGCCTTACATCCTACCCGTGGAGGCCGACATGCTGATTCTACACAGCTCTTTTATAGGAACGCCTTCTCATAGGTAAGTAAACAAGCTGCAGCAAGGCTGAAATTATGACAGAATTTTCTCTTATTATTATCGCGCGAAAAGTTATGCGGGCTCTACACTCGCGCGCAATTCGCGGCGTGAATTCACGTCGCGATTTGCGCTGTGAAACTCCGCGTGAAAATATGTTCCTTTACACTCGCGTACCGACACCGAATGGGGAACAGCGGGCGCAGGGGCGCGGCGCGAAGCGCGACCGCATAGCTGCGAAACCATCCACACTCTTGTTTCACGGGTATTCGCGGCGCGAGTGTAGAGCGGGCTTTTTAACTTTATTATGCGTAAGAAGCGACATCAGATGTAACTTATGTTTGTGTTAACCGGGGTTGCCCATTTTTAGAATTTTGGGCAAAAATTTTAAAAAGTCGCACCCTGATATTGGCTCCCGAGGCGCGGTACCCCCCCTAGATCCGAGGCTGTCTAGGTAGGTAGGTATTAGTAGGATCAACAAGCATAATTTTCCGTCTATTTTCAGAGATGAATTAGAAGGCTCCTGGTTCGTCCAGGCCCTATGCGATAAAATCAACCAGCTCGCAGCCACGCACGACTTGGAGTCAATCATGAGAGAGGTCAAAAAACAAGTGGCCATTGAAAAAGAAGACGAAATTTACAACAGAGTCACTTGTATCATACAAGTGAACAAACAAATGCCGGTTATGACCTCGACATTGATACGGAAGCTGTATTTGAGAAAATTTGGGGATTCCCCCGTTATCGCTGTCTCAAACTTGGCAGACAGTCAGCCGTGTCATAAAAGCGGAAATGACGTCATAGACGGATCTACGACACCTATGCTGGTGCACTATGGACCTTGTTCATGTTTTTTGGAGCATTTTGAATATCTGAAGAACTGTTTTAGGTTAGTATGACAGAAGGCAATTAGCCATTTTCCTCAAAAGATTCCAAAAAAATCCACCAGAGGCAGCACCATCGGGAGGTACATCATTTTTGATTTCCCTATTCACAGCAACGTTAAATGTACTACTCGGGCGAGTAAACATGACACCTGGCTGCCACGTGGCTCGGAACTTGCTGTGTCCCCCGCTGCCCCGCGCGGCGCCCTCCGTGTGTCTTCTTCCTCTAATTGCCAAGCCTTATCATTTCTTATCATTACCAAGTATTACAGGACCTCTTCTCTATCAACATTATCCAATTCCACGCTGTTTTTGCACAAACGTCATTCGAGCCAGGTGTCATGTTTATTCGCCCGAGTTGTAGGTACATTTTTTTATGTAAGTATATATGGGACAAGACGAGGTAAGCGCTCTCCTGATGGTAAGAGATCACGCCTGGCGCCTGCACATGACCCGAACAGTACTACACAGAACTTTGATTCACATAGGCTGGTGCAACACTGATAAAGCGTTCGTCTTCATTGAGACATTTTGATGGTCAGTCGCAAAAGCCCAGTCATTTCACTAGCTACAGTGCCCTTCAAATCGGAACACAGTAATGCTTACATATTTCTGATTTGCGGTAGAATATCTGACACTGTGTTGGTACCCAATACCCATCTAGACGGAATCCTGCAGGGGATGCCTCTCAACGGTAAAACTTTGAGCTTGTTTTTTTTTTTTTTCATAATAATAGGCAAGCGTTTGACCGCCCCTCACCTGATGGCTAGCAAGCATGCAAGTTACTAGCTTAAATAAACTGATTCACTCAGGACTTGGAGACATCGAGATTTAGCAGTTTGGGAAAACCATAGATGAATAACGGTGTTCATATAGATGGACAGTATCAAACCAAAATGGAGTCGTAAGATAGGAACAAAAAAATCGGACACCTTGTCAATAAATATGAAATATCTCCATTTTCAAATATGTAATGTTTGTTACTTTTTACGACGTAGCCTTAGAGCGGTTAACAATGAAAAGGCCTAGTAGTTTTAACTTATAATATTATTCTAGCCCTGTTACTACTAATTTTCGAAAATTAGCATCGGACCAAAATGTACCTACTAGAAGTTAGTCAATGTGGCTTCTTTTATTAATCGCATTTTCAATGTACCTACTAGAGTGCGCGCAAATTAACTCTGCGCGCGTAGTATAGTGATTATTACGAAAAAAATATTGAATTAATTCCCTAGGGGGGTGAAATAGAGAGTAGAAGTTTGTATACAACATAAGCCAATATCTACGTCTTAGCTGCGGACAAACTTCTACCTTATGCTACATTACATTTAGTACGCCACCTGTCGCGCGCACTCTAGGAACTTCTGTGGGGAAAACAGACGCCGCCCCCGGTGGAATTCCACTCTTTGCTCTAAGTACGAGAGTACTCGATGAAAAACGTTTAGTTCGAGTCAGTGGAATGTCGACTAGGTCGACGGGTGGTACGTTAATTACTAGTTCTTATTTGTTGCAGGTTTTACTTAGGAGAATACCCGGAAGATGAAGCTGGTCAGGGTTACCTTGAAATAGCAGATTCATTGGAAGAAGGAATTCAGTTTAACGCTGCCAAAGAAAAGATCTCTAAAGCCATGTGCAAGCATTTGATGAGTAACGCTAGACATTTGCAACATTATAAATATTTGTATTTTTATAAGCATTTTTAGCTTTTAATGCATCTGGTAATACCTACCTTCGAGAATCTAGCCAAAGCAGATGTTAATGCAAGGCGTACCCCTCTGCTGGCCATATAACCTTCTTGGCTATTCACGTCTTCAAAAATGGCAGAAAATAATGTTAGCAGATTCTGACGTACCTATAACCCCTCCCTTTGCTGGATTCTCGAAGGGATCAATACCTTCATAATGATTTGATTGAATAACAACCATTAAAATAAGTATTTAGAAGGACATTTACTTAAAATTTAATAATTAATATGAGTAGGTATAAAATTATTATTTAATTAAGTAAGTTTATATTGTCCTTATATTTTCCTAACAATCCCACATTGAATTTGACTTTTGCAAGCTTATTTATAATATTATTATTTGATAGTTTGAAACAAATAGGCTACCTACCTTTATTAATTAAGGAGTTGGGTTGTATCACAGATTTATCAGAGTAGGTACGGGTTGTATCGTGGCAAACGATGTAAAAGTAGGTACGGATTGAAGGTGATAGACCAAAAGTTGAATGAGCTTGTCTCCTCAGTTAAGACAATCTCTGATTGAAAGTCGCATTTTTATAATCTTCGAAGATAAGTGCCGCCAATTATTTCAGTATCCAACTAAATTAAATGTTTGAGTGGGTAAAAAGAGGGATTGAAATTGTGCAAGTTTTGATTGACTTGCTTGGTACCTGTACCTATCTACTGACACTTGCTATACCTACTGTGACATTTCTTCCTTGAACCTTCCACGGGTGACGAAGTCGCACCCTCAGTCACCTATTGTCATCGGGGTAGTCTTTTTACGCCAGTTAATGGACTAACGACTAAATAAGGATCGTTATGAAGGATTTTTATATGCACGTACCTACCTTACCTAAACAGCACTTAGTGTCACATACCATCGGGGGAGACGAAGGCATGTGCAATGCCGTGCCGGCTAAATGTTACGCAGAAGTTTCGCCTTATCGTCTCGCCTTCTGGGGGGCAACCAATCTATTCTATTATTATACTACTAGAAGAGGTTGCCCCCCCTAGGGCGGGATGGGACTACATAATTATCATCTCTCTTTTCAGGATTCTTTGATAATATTAAAAAGATAATAGGTAGGTTTAGTAAGTAGGTATTGTTTAGCACATTGCTGTAAAAATTTTACACATTGAATTGTGTCAAATTAAATATATATTTAATTGTGTATTTTATTTAAAATAAAGTAGTAGGTAAATACTTTCTAATAAAGATTTAAATATTGAAAAAGAAATTGCCTTATTTCAGTTTTTTATGACTACTGTTCTCCTTTAGCAAACTTTGCAAAATCTTCTTTGATCTTTGCTCTCTCTTCCACCTCAGGCAGGAATGGATGAATGCCTTTCGCTCTCCTGTCTCTTGATACTTTACCCTGAAACAATGGGAAATAATAATGGGCTTTCTTAACTTATACCAGAAACTAAACACCATCAAGAAAGCTTGTCACTTACTTATAGTACAATGACACACAGCTTTTTTACACTCTACAAGCCAGCATTTACGCTAGTAGCGTGTTAGGTTGCCCAGTGTCATCTGCGTTTTTACAATCTGCTTATTTTTTTGACAATCCTTCCTAAAAGCTTCCTAACACGCTCACACGCTAGCGTTTAAAAAACTCCAACAATTACCGTGTAAAAACCCTGTGTCATCAACGCTTTTTACTTAACACACTGTGTCATCAACGCTTTTTACTTAACACACAACTTTATCCATCACACAACTTTTATCTGGTAGATTTTGTTTGACCTAGGCGGTCGTCGACCTCAAAGGTCAACGCCCTGAACTGAAGTTTCTCCTTATGCCACCCTCTCTGATGGTATCATAAAAAGTAGGTGATACCTACTAAGGAAGCAAATTTTTCTTTTTGCCCCAGTGCCCCGTTTGCTACATCCCAACTATGGTACATAATATTTCTTATTCTTTGCCCCAACCCAGAACAGTGGTCTCTAGGGCAATTCAATTACCTACTTACCCAAAACTTTTTGCAGGTGTTGTAGTTATCAAAATAAGCTTCGCACTTGGATTGATCGAATCCGTTTTTATTTAGGCATGCGTAGGAAAGTTCTTGCTCCTAAAAAAGTTATTTAATTACGTAACTTCTAAAGATTTCAGAAACTAATGAAAAAATCAATTTTTTCCATTTTTTTGCAACCTTGAGGCAAGGGTTGAGTCTCTCTGCATCTTTATTCACTGGTCTAGTCATTATTGATAATTATAATAAAGAGGAATTAAATAAAAAAAATTATGTAAGAACTTTGATAATTCCGTCTTTTTTTATTATTTTTCTGATTTTGAATTACTGATAATCTGATATCCTTGTTTTGATTTTTTTTAGGTTAGATTTTTGACATTGACATTTATTATAGATAACGACATTTACGTTCTTGATTACGAACTTCATTCCACCATACATCAAACATCAAACAAAAAAAAATGTGTGTTGATTGTTTTTTTTTTTTTAATATTTCCCTATTTGGGGAGGCTAAAGTCTTATTACGACCATACTGCCTTGTCATACGTTTAATATTTTCATAAAGGTTTATATTATTTCATACGTGAATTATTGTTTATTTTTGTTATCGGTCAGATAGTCGTTAAGTCAAGTCATACCCCTGTAAAGTGGTGGTGGTGGCGACTTTACTAGAGTTCTTTACTAGAGACTAGTTTCTTTTTACTAGAGGCTTCTATGGAGTTTTGGAGGCAGCACGAAAAGTCACGTTTTACAGCATTACACTATTCACCAACACTCATACACGTTCACGAGCACTTAATGGATAAAAATGACAAAATAGCGAGCCACGATCAGATGGATCGGATTATGATGGAGAAGTCGTTTTCCCCCGAAAAAAGACTTCAGATCTACATATATGGCTTGCCAAGGTCTACTAGACACGTTCATAAATTTATTTATAACAATGTATCACTTTATTTATAACGTAGACCTTGGCTAGCCATATATGTAGATCTGAAGTCTTTTTTCGGGGAAAACGACTTCTCCATCATAATCGGATCCATCTGAAGGTGGCTCGCTATTTTCACATGTTATATGTGGTTTTGTTCAGATATCATTACTTTTTGTGAATAAATTTATTACTATTCAAATGTATACCTATAGGTTAGGTACCTACTATAATTATAATAGTTACCTACCTTTTTATTTTCCTAATAAGGTAGTACCTTGACCCATGTGCCAGGAGATTAAAGTGTTTTGCGAAAATTTGCTTGCATTAATCTGGGCTGTTGTAAATAATTTTTAAATTATTGAACGATAAAAACAACATTTCATCATGGAAATGAAAATATCCTGCAAAAATTCGCAAGGCAATTGCTCTCATAATATGCAAGGCGCTAAATTTACCTCATAAAATCGAATAATTTGAAAAAAAAAACTTATAAATTTATTGTTTTCTGATTTTTTTCTTTGCATCCACACAATTACCTAGCTGGATGCCAAATTTGAACTTTCTAAGTCATCTGGAAGTGGGTTAGGTTTTACGTCTATATGTCAGTCAATCAGTGATAAAATAGACGATTTTTGAACGTTAATATCTAAATAACCGTTTAAGCTATGTTTATGAAATTTGAGGTACTTCATTAACTCCGGGCTTTCAATACATAAACTAAATTTGATGTGTTTATATTGATTAGTTTTTTAGCTATGACAAGGTCAAAAGTGGCCCCAAATGGTTCGTGTAAACTTACACACAGTGCTACTCGCCAGTTCGCTGGGCCTGACCGTGGCTTGACACACTGTCGTGTGTCGAGAACACACAGTGCTACTCGCCAGTTCGCTGGGCCTGACCGTGGCTTGACACACTGTCGTGTGTCGAGATCACAAAAACAATATTGTACCTACCTATTGAATAAACATTAATTTATAATGGTTCCTAGATCCTTCCTACGTAATGAAAAAGATTAAAAACAGAATTCAATAATTTCGTCGTGCTCCGGAACGCATAAGCAACAGTTGTTTGCTGTTTTCCATTACTGAAATTCTGACCAATCATAGTTGTTGTTGCTCCACTCGCTATTAAAGGCTCGATTTTAATTGGCTCTACTTACGGCACGCATTACTAATGTTACAAAAATGTGGGAATCGGAAACAGACTCATTTAATTACGTACGACGCGAGTCAAATAGTCACCGTCATAATTTTTCAAAAGTTTTCCCAATTTTTACAATGTTTTGTTTGAAACTAAGTGCCTACGAGTTCTGAGAACTGTTTTTAGATCGTTAGTGGCTTTGGATAAATGTTTCCGAGATGTCCAAGAACAAGATCGCGGCTCGTATTGATAGCCTGAATATCGAAGTGAAAACCAAGGTATTTGTTTCTGTGATTTCATGTAATATTTCTTCGAAAATTACAGATATTATCAATGTTTCCGTATTCATAAAAGTTATTAGAATTTATACGATGAAGTTTCTGTTTTTGTCAGACTGCGAACTCCCGTAAGCCCCATGTATTCTTGCCATGTTGAGTTCACTTGAATCTTGTTTTTACGCTAAATTCGCCTCTATGACAGAACGACTACCTCAAATAAAGAGACTAATTCAATTTAATTACTGTCTGATATGTTTTGATGTCAGTTCTATGCCTGAAATAGCCAAAACAAACTTTGTGGAAAATCAGTGGTTATCAAAGGTATCTGCAGATAATTTCAGTTTTCAGGGGCTAGAAACAGGTGGAATTTAGCTTATTGTAAATCCTAACAAGCACACAATCACAGAAAGGTTTTGTTACAGTTTGATGCAGAGTTTCGTAGATTTTCTCTGAACCGAACGGAAAAGCTCAAATACGAGGACTTCAAAGGCCTGATTGAGAAGCTACATCGACTGCACGATGTTGCATTCCTTATATCCTACACAGACCCTCGAGATGGAGACCTATTGCCAATTAACAATGATGATAACTTGGCCAGAGCACTCCTCACAGCTAGGCCACTCCTCAGGGTTATTATACAGAGAAAAGGTTGGTAAAACTAGTTTAGACCACAAGTATTTAAGTATAGAAACACTATGTAGTACATTGAAAATACGACAAAAAAAAGAAGCCACTTTGGCTAACTTCTAGTGCATGATAATTTTCAAAAAAGAGAAGTAACAGGGCTAGATAAATATTATATGTTAAAACTCTTAGGCTTTACATAACAAACATTATTTGAAAATGAAGATACTGTACATCTTGGTGTTCTATAGGAACACCATTATTCATCTATGGTTTAGACTAGCTGCATCAGTATAAAAAGTTCATACATTATCATCATCAGGTTAGGTTAGGGTAGCCTCTATGTTCTTGCCAAAGTACACTTATTACTCCACCCGGTCCTGTGCTAAGCGGAACTTGTTACCGTTTGTACTGAAAGACAACGCACAGGCCAAACCACAGAACATATTATATGTAGTAAATACTCGAAGTGCGCGAAAGGAGCCTCTTCGAGGCGCACTTGAAATCCTTTCACCACACTGGTTTGAAAGAACTAGTGACACCAAAAGAAGAAGATACTCGAAAGGAGGATATGTTCATCAAAAAGTGTTGGTGCTCACCAAGAAAGTAATCCTATTAAATTTAAATGCAAACAAAATTTTGATAATGTCACATCACCATATACTTTTTATAATCATTGTTTACTTTGACAACCATGGCCGACATAGATTTTCTAATTACATACTGTCCATGCCAATCTGAGCTCTATTCTCCTGGTCATAGAGAGGTAGTCAACCTTTACATTCTATGCTAATGAGTTTCCTTTGACACCACAATGGGAGAACCATTGAACTCAGAAAGTGTATCCTACGTATGATCATAATGAAGTGATTAAGTTTAATTCATATTTATCACACTAAATTACTAACTAGCCACTGCCTGCGGCTTTACCTGTGTAAAAAAATGTCTTTGACTATGTTCATACTAAATTTCAGCTCAATTTGTTCTGTAGTTTTGGCGATTAAGTGATTCTATAAGAAAGTTAAGGGAAACCGATTGGGCTGAAATTCGGTATGAGCTTAGTATATTATACTTTTGTGTCTTTACACTACTTTGCATGCCTATAATATGCGACAAAATCCATTGGCTGAAGCTAACCCATTCAGTCTAATGATCAATAGTAGGCCTGACCATAAAACCTGATAGTTCTACATAAAACATACTCTCATAATCCGTGACCGTGACTCGAGGCTAGTACAAATAGCACGCACAGACCTGAATAGGGCGCGGTCTTAGTGATAAACGATGCGAGTTAATCGCACACAACCTCTTAAATTTTTCACACAATAAAGAAAGAAACAAACTTCACGTTTTTACAAAAAAATTGTTGAATTGCAATCGTAGCGTAACCGTCATTGTGTTTACGTCAGCGTAGCGTTCTCGTACAGACCCGGACTGTCAAATTTTGAATAGTTATGACGTCAATATTGGCCTATGAAAAATAAAAATGTAATGTTTATTTAACTAATAGGTATAAATGTAGCACCGCAAGTTTTATTTTCGTAAGTCTTGAAAGATAGAGAGGTAACCACAATAGAGATCTTTCAGTGTAAAAATGCACGCCATACCAACCATATTCAGACTTCGTCAGACTGATCGCGCGAGTCGTGCATTTTTAAACTGAAGATCTACTTTTAGCAAAACAACAAAGTTACAAACAAGCAAAAAATCTACGGGCTAAATAAACAAACAGATCAATATCAATGAATTTTAATTTTAATATTTTTATGATCCGGCGCCGGCGTGGATAACCACGAGGTAATCCCGCCGGCCGAGCCGCTTATCGCTCCGCTCGTGTCTATGTCGTGTGTTCACACGCCACTGATCTCGTTTGTAGTTTGATTTGATTATACATTGCTGATGCTATGTGCATTTCCTAACTGCTACAAAACTTGTAAACATTATCTAAGTTATTAGTTGGGGTGTAGCAAAATTACTTATACATTTTTGATGAAAAATTTGCATTAACATCTACTTTTTATGGTACCGTCAGAGAGGGGTTGGCGTAAGTAGAAACTTTAGGTCAGGGCATTGATCTCTAAGGTCAATGGCCGCTTCGCTAGAGGTCAAAATCTCCCAGATAAAAGCTGGGTGACAGGAAGGGGTCGTGATTTTTTTTTTGCGTCGACCGACGCGCGAGCGAAGCGAGCGTGTTCAGCCTTATGGCAGTAAAAAATTCTAAATCTTATTTTTCTTAGTGCCCCGTTTGAGACATTCTGACCCAGTCCTACACTGCTATAGCGCTCGTCCATATTGAGAGATTCTTAAGGCTAATCCTCAAGGCAAATTTCCATACAAAATGTTTCGGACAAATACTCAAAAAGTTCGCCGTATTATAGTAATTTCTTCACACTATTCGTTTCGTCTATGTTTTCAGATTGTGTGTACAAATATTAGTAAGGTTTCATACTTTAATTTAGATTTTATACGTGTTTTTAAATTAGTAGTGTTCATTTTAAAACACGAAAATGTTTGTAAACATTTTTTAACAGCAGTGTGGCAGTACCTTTAGAAATCTAGAGTTCCTAACGACTTATGACTAACACCGTAACACACCACCTGGGTTTACTCGCAATAATACCCTTTAGGTAGGTAGCCAAGGAACTAATTGTGTCCTATATATGGAAGCTTGTACACTACCATACATTGTTATAGCCGGGACTGACTGGCTATTTTAATTTAATTTTATTTAGTTAGCTGAGGGCTCTGCAGGATGGCTGGTGAAATGATTAATATTTTATTACGTTTTTTAAATATTTTATTATAACAATTACATAGCAGTAGGCTAATTAAATGCAAAATGAGAGGAAGTGGTCTGAGCGCACCGCTATTTATAGGGTGGTGAAGCGCCATCTGTTGGGGTCCTGAAGAACTTCTGCGTAGATGTGCGCACGCGTCGCGTCTCCCTGCTACCGCTCTATTCATTCCAGTGGTTCGCCTGGTCGCGGCTAGGTGGCGTTAACATACATAACCTAAACCCTTTATAACTAAGTCATGGGAATCGTATGAATTGAGAAATTGAATAAAGTAATTATTATTTCTGTAAAAGGCCTTGCACACGGTGACTTAAGGTTATAGCACACATATCAACCCGGAAAGGAATCGTCACCGTATCGCCTTTCGTCGCGCCGGCCGCCGCCGTCGGTCGCCGTCAACCAGGCGTCAACCTAACGTAAGCACGTAATAACGAGAGTCGACTCGGCTATGTCTACTGCCGCGCTTACGGCTCGCCGACCGCTGGTTGACGGCTTGTCTGCACCAGTTCAATCAGTTTAAATCCGAATGTGAAGTGTAGTGAAGAGAGACGTCAGCGTGAGGCCGACGAGCCGTAAGCAACTGCAAGTTGACCACGCACCGCACCGGAACTTGTCCCGAGGCGAGGCGATTACGTTACGATTCCGATAAGTGTGCGTTGCAGAAGGGAGGTGATACAGTGCGATCCCTTTCCGAGCTGATATGTGTGCTATTATGACCTTTAGGGACAGACGACATTTGTTCGGCTCCATTCCCGTTTCGCTAGACGAGTTTGGTTACACTAATAAAGTTCCGCTTCTATTAGCCGCGTACAGCATCGGCTGTTTTAAAGACTGTCATAGCGTGCTATCTCGCTCCGATCGATCCCCTTTGGGGGAACAGCAGAAATAATCCGCGAACAGCGCTGATGCGGCTGAACAGCGCTGTATGCGACGGAACAGCACTGAATACTGGCGAGTGATAAAGACAACGTGAATGTGGTGGCCGAGTGGATGAGGCCTTTGCCTTGCGATCTTATAGTCGCGGGTTCGAATCCCGGTTGCAGTCATGCGTAAATGGGTTTTTTTGGTCGAAAAAAATCTATGCATCCCACGTTCTCGCAACGGTGAAGGAAAACATACAGGAAACCGGCATGTCAAAGGACAGAAAAAAAAATTTTCTATGGCATGTGACATCCACCAATCCACATTGGGTCCGCGTGGTGGATTAAGACCCATTCGTTACCCTGCCGAGAGTAGGCCTGCGTCCCAGCAGTGGGAACATTATAGGCTGATTATGCTTCTGCTAGGATAAAGACACTTGTCTTCATTTTCTGCCTGTTTATCTCAAAAGCGAAAGCCTACATCTAAAGGACGAATATTTGACCATCAACTTTAGGGGTAAACGTGAAGTATCTACTAGGAAATAAAATGGAAGATTGATGTTTAGGATATCATGAATTTCTGCTTATTTCAGGAGACAGTCTCGAAGAGTTAAATGGCTACGGCACGATGCGGCCTCGGAATATAATCTCGTCAATACTCAGCGGCACGCCGGCGAAGAACAAGGGACTTGCCATCTCCAACCCACACGACTTTAGGATGGTAAGTGGCGCCTATGCTGTAGTTTACCACACATGCTAGTAGTTGGCCACACTTTCTAGTAGTCGGCCACACATTTTAGTAGCTGGCCACACATTCTAGTAGATGGCCATACACTACAGTAGATGGCCACACATTTTAATATATGGCCACACATTCTAGTAGTTGGCCACACATTTTAGTAGTTGGCTACACATTCTAGTAGATGGCCACAGATTCTAGTAGATGGCCATACATTATAATAGATGGCCACACACTCTAGTAGATGACCACACATGGCCAAGATGTTTCTAAATCTAAATAACTAAAAAAATTTGTCAATATATTTTTTTAAACAATAATCTAAGTAAACAAATTTCAGTGGTGTCACTAATTCTTACAATTTAGTTTGAATTCTGTTAGTTATTTGTGTTAAAAAGTTCTTATAAAAAATAAATTTCAGGTTTCAGCCATCATAGACGTCGACATAGTCCCAGAGACGTGTCGAAGGGTGAAGCTCCTTAAACACGGCTCGGATCGACCCTTAGGATTCTTTATAAGGTTTGTAAGTCTAGCCTAGGGACTATTTTAGTCACAGGCAGGCGTGATATTCCTCTTCTTATCGTGTCACTTGTTCGTTCGAACCAGTGTGGTGAAAGGATTTCAAGTGCGCCTCGAAGAGTCTCCTTTCGTGCACTCGACACATGTTTTCGAACTTCTACGGCATGCCGGTTTCCTCACGATGTTTTCCTTCACCGTTGCGAGAACGTGGGATGCATACATAGATCTTTTTCGACGGATAAAACCCTTTTACGCATGTCTGCCACCGGGATTCGAACCCGCGACCATCAGATCGCAAGGCAAGGGCTTCTTCAACCACTCGGCCATACACGTTGTGATATTCTGCCATTAGGTGAGCGCCCAGCTCATCACTTAAAAACAAGCCTTTTGATAGTCAATTTCGAGAGCCCAGTCATTCAACTGTTAAATTCAAATTCAAACTGTTTATTTCGGTTCTTCGACACCATATTTAATTTGTACATAAGGCTTATTCTAAGGTTAGTAACATATAGGTTAGTTAAATGCTAACAGATTACTGCAAAATATCGTACAAACATATTCAGTATTAAAAATTGTACAAATTTTTTGGTTTCAGAGACGGTACATCAGTCCGGGTAACTCCAAATGGCGTAGAACGATCGCCTGGTATATTCATATCGCGACTAGTGCCAGGTGGACTGGCAGAGTCAACTGGCTTGCTAGGAGTCAACGATGAAGTGCTAGAAGTCAACGGAATAGACGTTAACAACAAGACTCTAGACCAGGTCAGTATTAGGTGTTATGACGCGACTAGTGGCGGAGTAGCTGAGTCAATCAGCTAGCTAAAAGTCAACGATGAAGTGCTAAAAAAAAAAGTGCTCTTTAGCGATAAGACCGCCCATTGTCCACTGTTACTACCTAGCTTTATTTTTCCATTATAATGTGTTAGTACTAAGATGGTGAGCAATAAAGTATATTCTATCTATCTATCTATCTATCTAAAGTCAACAAAAAATAAAATTTACTGAAATTGAATAATCTACAATTTCCTTGTTTTTTCTTATTAAACTAGGGTGCCAATAATAGGCTGGTTTACCCTATATGTTGTGTATCTATAAGTAGGTACCTACGGCGCGAGCGGCTGTGTCCGCCGCGATCCTTCCTACGAATAAACAGTGTGTCTATAGCCACGGTTCGTTTCACTTGTCCGTCCCAAATACAACATTGGCGCAGCCGGTAGGATTATAAGGGTAAGTTATAATAAGGGTTTTCCATTCTCAGGTGACAGACATGATGGTAGCCAACTCGTCGAACCTGATAATCACAGTGCGGCCCGCCAACCAGCGCGCGCCGCCGCCCGCGCCCGAGACCGTCTCGCGGCACTCGCAGCCCTCCAGCGAACCCGACGAGGACAGGTGACATACTTGTATATATACCTTTGAATGTACCTAAGTACCATTTAAAACTGTAAAACAGTAAGTTGTTAAAAGTATATCTTATTTCATAAAATCAGTGTTTACCTTTAATAGGCTATGCACACTGCATAAGACTAAGTTAAAAATTAAAAATAAGTTATTGTGTAATAGCCGTTGGTAATCCAATAAATAAATAATAATAATAATATCTAGTATAATAGTGCATCAACGAATTTAAGATCGTCTCTAGTCTCTAGGCATTCGTAGCCCTAGAGATAGAAGACGTATTTTCAGTAAAATCTTAACGACTGTGGCGAATTTGCATTTGAAGCTAAACTGTGTATTATTATTTATGTTTAAAAATCTCAATTCAAAGCGTCAATCAAAATTAGCCTGGCCCCAATCCGAAATATAACTTGAGTTCAGAGTCTAGATCAGGGGTTTCCAAACTTATTTTGTGTACTGCCCACTTTGAGAATAAATAATTTTTTAGCGCCCCCATTTTTTCACCTACTTAAAAACCACTATCACTTCAAATTAAATTAATCAATTATTGTAAGCTATATTAGCGGAGATTAAACATTAATTCTAAACGAGACTTTTACTATAACTCGCAAGAGTTAATTTGAAACCTGAGCGCAGTAGGTAATACACAACAGCTCTCAGGTCTCAAATTAACTCTTACGGGATACACCTGCCATTGAGAATGAATTATAGATAGCTAAATGAAATTACAAATCACCCCCCAAGCCTCTACACAACGCCCCCATTTTTTTTCTGGGTCTCTTACCGCCCCCCTTTAGGCCTGCAGCGCTCACAAGAGGGCGTTATCGCCCACTTTGGGAAAGGCTGGTCTAGATAGACTAATGCCTACATGCACCAAACTGTCAAAGTAGCTTAGCAATTACTTAATTCGCTTGGTAGTTCTTAACAGCCCAGATTCTGACTGTCAAGAATTGCCAAGCGAGTAAAGTAATTTCTTAACCTTTATTTATTATTTTATATTTATTTCGACCGTATCAAGAATCACTGCTATTTGAATAACATTCTTAATAATATTTTCCCCAGATTCGATCAAGACGACCAAGACGAGGTCGTTGACCTGACAGCAGTCACTCTTGAAGAGCAGCCGGAGAGTGCTTTCCACGTGAGCCAGGACGACGGGCAAGTGTTGCACCTCTAGTACATACTGCGCCGCTACCGCCGCGGGTACGCCCACTCGCTCATATAGGGCGAGGCCCACGATACCCGGAACCCTATTACCAAACTACGACAACGTATTCAGATAAATTGTATATTCTCTCGCAATCATTTACATACGTACTTATATTAGGCAACTTAACTAAAAGTACGGTGGCTTAATTAGATAGATAAAGATAAATTTATTTGTACCATAAACAAGCTTAAAAATGGTTTGCAGTGCCTACACTGACCCACATATTCTAAGAAGATTTTTTCACCAGGTGACAGCCGAACCTTTAGTAAAGCGGCGGCCATTTTTTACTTACGTAAGGAGAGTTTGAGTCTGAGGAATGACTTAGAATATGGGTGTAAGTGTTCTACTTGTGTCTGAATTCAACTTTTTGCGAGAGACTGGTACATGAGTGTTTAAACACTTGTAAGTCACACAGATTGACTTAACTATACTAGATCAATACACTATTATTAAGATAGCTAATCAAGTAAGTGATTTGACAAGCTTATTCACTATAGAAGGCCATCGTCATCGATGATGGTCCGGAAGAAGTGTTATCAGTTTGTATAAAACTTCTTACAAATGGTTGACTTCTCTGTGACGGATTCGCTACAAATACGCTTGCCAAATAGTTTGGTGATAGGGGTACAGTAGTCGAATCGATGTTGCTGGGCCCAATCATGGTAAATTTACCCAATAATCTGATAGCTATAGATATCGGCTATTGAATCGGGTCGGTAGAGATTTCGCTGGGCCCATAACCTGTTGCAAATTATGCCTAGATCACACGTACCGAGTACTCGGCCAAGACAGTGCTCTCAGCCGAGTACTCGATATGTATAAACATAGCGCCGAGTGCTCGGCTGAGCGAGTGATGTAAGCTTTCACTGTCTCGGCCGAGTAACATTTGACTGTCTCAACCGTTTGCTCGGTACGTGTGATTTAGGCATTAGTTACGGTTGCTGGGCTAGTTGGGGTAGTTATAATAGGCGATTTGTCCGCTTATCGGATTGCTAGAGATTTATCTGGGCAATAACTAAGGTGCAGTTAATAGTGGCGGAAGTATTACACAATGTTCTGGGTCCAAAATTTGTCGTGATCGAAAAACAGTGCCCAGCAATATTCGTCCCAAATACAACGGCAATAAGTGTTAGAATCGAATGACGAACATTCCATTAGTTATGGTGCAAAAACTGTGAGATTCTATAAGATATTATAATGCAAAGACAATATGTTAGCGCTAGACTCGATTGGACAAATTCAATAAATATTTCGATAAGTAGGGACTTTTAGTGTGGTCCTAATTCGAGCTCCATTGAACTAATTCTGGTTTGTGTGGACAAGACACATAATGAAATCTTTGTAATTTAATAAATTATTTCAAATGTTATACTAAAATGAACGATTCCAAATGGTTCTCTGCTTAGCTTGGAGCTAGATGGCATTTTAGGAAAAGTTTAAATTATAGCTATATTGAATGGTTGGCTTCGGTCACATACATACGTGCCGGTTTATGATAATGAGTGATGTCAAAGTGCCTTTCAATAACATTCCAGTTTTAATGATTCATTCCATCATTTTTAGCTCACTTCAATTAAAAATTATGTCAATTGAGATATTTAGCTCACTCCTATTATAAAGTATGTATGTCTATTGAAAACAAAAAAAAATGTTAATTGATTTTGTCCTTTCGATAATTTAAGCTTTTAGTATAGAACATTCCAATGTATGCCTTATTTTCAATTTGAATAGTGTCAAAATAATTGAATGTCACAATTTTAATTAACTGATGACATGAAAATAATCGAAAAGTGCTAAAAGTTACAAGAAAATCATTCCGTTTTTAGAATTTATAAAGTTTATTTTATATTACGGACAATAAAATTAGATATAAATTAATTTAAGGATAAATTCCATCCATTTTGTTAAAATGTTATTGGCCGTATACTTATGTAGATTTTAAACGCGCCAAACTTGGTTATTGTTATTAAGAAGGAGGTTATCATTATCAAACTAAATATGTTCCCAAGAATCGCCACTGAGTCCGGTCTTTGGCTCTTAGTAGACTTACAGGCTCTGCACACGGAGCAACTTTAGTTGCCGCACCTGTCAACTTTACACATGTTTCTGCCTTGCAGTTACAGAAAGTTGCTGTTTATGGTTGCTGCTACTTATTATATGATAATCATCCTAACAGTGTTTTTGTCTCCCGACGTTTCAACTGTATTGCAACAGCCGTGGTCACGTGGTCACTATGTGTGATAATAGCGAAAGTGAAAAACAATCTTAACAGATAGATGAGAATTGCCTGTTGTCGTAACTAGTTGCTCGTGTGATTAGCCCCTTATATCTGCGAGTTACACAGTCTATCTAACGTCACGAAAATCGTTGACACATAAGTCATTATCCAGTATATACTTACATTACACACCGCAAACTTAAACTAAGCTTAGCAAACATTTCAACCATAAATATGTCACTTTTACATAAGCATAATACATAATATCGCCTATTGTATGATGTGCCTTTAATCTCTGTAAAAAAGATGCTTTACAGTAGTTTTCTATCATGTGTTCATTGCAAATACCCTAGTAATACGATTTTCGATCAAACATATCAATTAGAATTTCCATATTTGTAAAAAATTCTTGAAGAAATAATCGCTTTGTATTCTTAAATACAAAGCCATCCTAGTGTATTTTTTACATTCATATGAAGAATGTAAAGGAAGGGGCGAAACATAGTGCCTTGAAGGACTCCCGGCTGTTAGTTAAAAATTTTACGTTCTTTTTATCTTTATATTGCTATATGGACTTATCAGAGTTTAAATATGTTTTTACATAATTCCATTGTACGTAATACAATAGTTTTTCGTTGAATAACGTTAAGATTACAGTATCAAAAGCCTTATTAAAAAACGAAAATGTGTAATATTTTTACCTAACTATTATTGAAGTTTTTTATTCTTATTATAGTATATTCACGTAAACTTCTACGAGAATTTTATGTGGAAATATTTCTGTATTATATTTTTGTTAGATTACGAGCTTAACCCTATCAGTTTTAGATTATTATTAGATCAATTTAAGGTAGAATTTATGACTTCCAATAAAAATCATGTATTTATCAGTCTTGTATTGTTTCTAATAAGTATCATAAATTTAAAAGTATGAAAAGATTAATTTGTGGTTTAAGTTAAATGTGTTGTCTTTATTCTTCTACTTGACATATACAAGAATCATTTTACATACCCAAACGGCAAAAACGTTTTATGCCAACTATTCCTTTATGTTTTTTTGTTATTAAATCAAGTATTTCAGTCAACTGTTTTTTTCACTGTGATGCGTAATAAGTACTTACATTTAATCACAATAATCTAAGATGCTGCGTTGTTTGAATTAAGAATTATGTATACCGATAGATGGCGTTACCGTCGCTGCGACCAATCAGAGTAAAGCATTGCGTTGGCTCTTGGCCAATGAAATGGGCGTATTTGTAACGATGATATTATTTGCAAGATTGTTATAAAAATATACTATTGGCTCAAAATGGTTAAAAAATATCCTACAGACATTAAAATGAATTAGTTTAAAAATATAATTTTTATATTTACACTTGTAAGCTGTTGAATGCTAGTATTACATGTGTTGTACTTATTTAAAATATATCCTTATTTAATTGATACATTTTGTTTTCATTTGTCTGCGGAATCCAATATGGCGCTTTGTATCTTAAGCGTCGATGACACACAAGCTGATTGTTGGAGTTTTTAAATGCTAGCGTGTGAGCGTGCTAGCGTTTGGGAAGGATTGTCAACAAGCTGATTGTAAAAACGCCGATGACACTGGGCGACTTCACACGCTACAAGCGAGGTCGCTGGCGCGTAGCGTGTAAAAAAGCCAAATGCCAAAGCCAAATAGGAACCTATTATTCAGACTCCTTTGAAGTCGATTCGTGCCAAGTCGACTCGTTTCGACGAACGTCTTTCTAACGCGAGGCGTTGGAACAGCGCGTTTTACCAGGTCAAGTTATCGTTACATCGACTGCAGGACGGCGAGCCAACTTTGCGATCATTCAAGTTAAAGTTATGTTTTCACGCAGTACAGTCTGAAAAAAATATAAAACATCTCTTGCGATCGGAGATTTTTTTAACAATTACTATTTTGGAGATAAATAATTAAATAAATTATATTATAAGAACTCCTTTAATTATTTGTTTTATTATTATTTTATTATTTGTTTTATTATGATTATTAGTAAAGTGTCCGGGTGCTGGCGGTAATAAATAATGTAAAAAAACTTATAAAGTACCTATCTACTAGAAAAACATAAGATTTTTATTTAGATTATAAATATACTTATAAACTATCTGAATAAATGCCCCTTTAAGGCCGAATAAGGATATTCCTCACGTCCTCGCGAACAACTTTTGAAATTTCAAAGTTTTTCATTCATAAAGTTCACGATTTTTGAAAAACAAAAACAAAAAATTTTAGGTTGTATTCAGGTTTGCGAACCCTTCGATTGATTCGTCATAAATAAGTGTATCCCTTTAGGAAACCCGTAAAACGTGTTATTTTTGCTCTATCTCGCTTCATTTACGAGATATAGCGGTTTTTATGTTTTTTTGAGTTATGGTTGACATCGCATGGTAATAAATAGATTTAGAATGCAGTGTCATTATGTTGTCATTATGCTAGATCTCCAATCGAGAAGTGCTCGAAATTTGTGTTGCAAGATTCAACCCGGAAGGATAGACAGACAATCATAAAACGGACTATTTGAAAGAAATTAAAAGTCTATGTTCATAAAGTTCACGAAGATTTTTGAAAACCAAAAACAAATAACAAAAATTTTTAGGTTGTTTTCAGGTTTGCGAACCCTTCGATCGATTCGTCATGAATAAGTGTATCCCTTTAGGAAACCCGTAAAACGTGTTATTTTTGCTCTATCTCGCTTCCTTTACGAGATATAGCGGTTTTTATGTTTTTTTGAGGTAAGGTTGACATTGCATGGAATAAATAGATTTAGAATGCAGCGTCATTATGTTGTGAGCTACCCTGAAAGTTGCAGCTAGATCACCAATCGAGAAGTGCTCGAAATTTGTGTTGCAAGATTCAACCCGGAAGGATAGACAGACAATCATAAAACGGACTATTTGAAAGAAATTAAAAGTCTATGTTCATAAAGTTCACGAAGATTTTTGAAAACCAAAAACAAATAACAAAAATTTTTAGGTTGTTTTCAGGTTTGCGAACCCTTCGATCGATTCGTCATGAATAAGTGTATCCCTTTAGGAAACCCGTAAAACGTGTTATTTTTGCTCTATCTCGCTTCCTTTACGAGATATAGCGGTTTTTATGTTTTTTTGAGGTAAGGTTGACATTGCATGGAATAAATAGATTTAGAATGCAGTGTCATTATGTTGTGAGCTACCCTGAAAGTTGCAGCTAGATCTCCAATCGAGAAATGCTCGAAATTTGTTTTGCAAGATTCAACTAGGAAGGATAGACAGACAGACAAACATGAAAGCGACTTAGTAAAAACGTGGTTAAACAAAAGCCTCTCTCATAATAACTATAAGTCATCATTGCATAGTAATTATACCTGTTATCTTGGATTAGAGAAGTCTAAAATTGAAAGGTATCTTTTATATTAACGTTTATTCATATAATGCACTGGTCGATATCTACATGATTACCTACGACAGTAACTTATTATATACTTTTTTACTGACTCCAATCACCTTGCACACCTTGCTTATAAAATTAATTTATTTATATATAAAAGGGTTATTTGTCACTCATTTAGAATATCTAGGTAATTACTTAAGTTATTCTAAGTTTATCTTATATATTTGCAAAAGTAATACAAACAGGGCATACGTCACGTCTTGCGATGCATTTGAGACAGAAACAAATAATAAAATCATAATAAAACAAATAATTAAAGGAGTTCTTATAATATAATTTATTTAATTATTTATCTCCAAAATAGTAATTGTTAAAAAAATCTTCGATCGCAAGAGATATTTTATATTTTTTTCCGACTGTACTTCGTGAAAACAACTAGAATAATCGCATGTTGGCTCGCCGTCCTGCAGTCGACGTAACGATAACGCGCTGTTCCAACGCCTCGCGTTAGAAAGACGTCGACGTGGCAGGAACCGACTTCAAAGGAGTCTTAATAATAGGAACCATTCAGTTCTATTCAGTGCTTTAAGGTAACTCGACGACGAGAGACTGGAGCGCGCTCGACGTTATAAAGCTCGCTATCAAGAAACTCGACGTCGGAGAACTCATACCTAAGATTTGAAGCGTAGTCGACGTGCCGGTAATCAGACTGCGCTCTGCATTAAACGACTCGATGTAGCAGGAATCGACTTAAAAGGAGTCTGAATGATAGGAACCATTCTTATTAAAATCGCGTACCTACTTACTTCACTCGTGTACTAAACTGAAGTAGGTAATTTAAGATAACTAATTAGGTACTTGTGGCATTTAATTTTTAAATATTGCCCATAGTATTCAGTCATTTTTGACGTGACTAGTCTAATAAATCGATGAACGTCGGCTGCATTCACGAAAACGTTGACGTCATGGTCCGGTAAAGTTAATACAGTAAACTATCGTCCATAAACCAACTTTACAGACAGCCATTTTTTTAATCGGTAATTAAATGGGCATTGTTCTTTCTTTGTTAATTCAAACTTGACTTGTTATGCACAAGCTGTTATTTTGGATTGATAGTTACAAAGGAGACAGAAATACTTGCTCCATTTTGTCTGCTCTGGCATGTCGATGACACCTTTCTGACGCAATTTTGAACCTTCAACAAACTCAGTAAGATTCAAAATCTTCTGTAACATTTACGATCTGTTACAAGTTCAGTCTAAAAACAGATTCAAATACACAGGTGGACAAGAAAATTGAAGACTTATTGAAAAATGTACTTTATTACTGCGATATAAGGTTCAAAATATTGAAAAAATGAAAACTGCCGATTCCTCACAGTAAATAAAAAAAAAATAGGTTCCCTTTTATTTTTAGTTGGAATGACCCACCATGAACTTTGAAAGCGATCAGCTAAGTCCGCAAAAATTAAGGTTTTTTTTTATGTTCCTCTAGTTTTGAGCACATGTTAAGCACGTGATGTCTAACTACAATAAACAGACAGTTTGGCGACGCTATTTCAAGATTAGGTAGGTAGGTTAGGTTTAGGTAAGTTCAATTTGGGTTTTAAAAATGGTAAGGTGTCCTTTAATTTTATTCAACGAACAATAAAGTAGTTAAGTATTTTTGTTTATATTGCAAGCAAAATGTTATCTTTTTTAGGAGTTAAGCTAATTTTATAGTTAGGTACATAATTCGCAATATTAAATAGAGGTTATATCGAAGGGAGAAACAAGGTAGGTAAATAAGTAGGTACCTATCTCTAAATACTTATAAATAGGTAAGTAGGTACCTACTTAATAGTTACATATGGAAAATCTAAAATATAATAAAGAAACTTCCTTTTTAAAATCGTATTCCATACATATCCCATACCCAGTACAAGCTCTGCTTAGTTTGGGGCTAGATGGCGTTGTGTGAAAATGTTCAAAATACCTATAAACTAAAATGTCAGGTAAAAAAATCGATTCAATCACGCATGCTTGTTGAAAATGTAAACAGGAAACACGAATTTCCTCTCTTTATCTGAGTTCTTAGTGTTACTCCACATGGTTTTACATAAACACCATTAAACACTAAATACATTACCAAGGCCGCGTGCAATAAACAATTCTGACATCGACTAAAATGATTTTACGATTTTACAGCATAATGACGTCATTGGGCAGAATTAAATGGCGTCACAGACGAAATTACAATCAATTTTCACTCCAACGCATTAAAAGTTTCTTCACCGAAGTCTGTGACAAAAAAAATACTAACAAAATGTCCAGTTGAGTTTTATAACATTTAAGTATTTAAGAATAAGGTTCAGATTACAATAGTGTTTAATAATGAGCGTTCTGGCAATGGCAATGATACGTTGCAAAGTTTGGGCCTCCAGAAATAAATCTTACATCTCCAGACTGTATGCTTTTGCCAATATTTTCCACTTCGGTCAGTCAACGCGAGAACCTCAGGTCGAATAGAACGCGCCGTGCCACCTGTCGATTTAAAAATAAACATTAAAAATAAAACTTTTTGTGATAGTGTCAATACACAAAAATGGAGGATGAACCGCGCCCTATTTACACAAGGACCGAAGCGATCACGGAAGCTGATGACAAAAATTTGGCGGGAGCAACCAAAGAGTTCAGAAATGACCTCCATATTATAATTCCTGAAAATCCCTTCCCAGAAATAGAAGTCGACTCGTATCCACCATTGAAGTTCTCATGGGTGATTCCACAAAAGTTAGCAGCTATGGCATTACCAAGAAATAAAGAAAATGTACAGTTTATAGTGAATCAGGGAATTACGCATCTGGTAACACTGACGGAGAACAAACCGCCAGTTGACGGTATTGCCAGACTAAATTGGACACAAATACCTATAGAAGAATTCGGAGTGCCAGATTTGGACCAAATCAAGAAGTTTATTGATATTTGTAAAAAGGCAGATAAAAGTGGCGAGGTAAGGAATAAAGAGTTGTTTTTTTTTATGAAATAAGTACAATTTGCTGTTCGCAGTTTTTCTGGCGTACCTAGTATCGGGATATAAAGTAGTTCAATTCTATTGTCATTTCATAAACTACACCTATACTCAATTTTAGCCCAATCGGTTCAGTAGTTTTGACATAAATGCGAAAACATTGAGGATAGTTGAATGATTGCAACTAAATTAGGTAGGTACGCTGAAACTACTGAACCGATATATGAGTGACTAGATGAACGCATCCGCAACTTCGTTTACGTTGCGATATTTAAATTTAAAGTCTTTACTTCCAGTGGTTTGGCCTGTGTTATCTGTCAGTCAGTCAGGACTTATGCCTTTTATTTATATTGATGTGACCAGTTCCATGCAAGAATATTATGTTAGGTAGGTAGGTATCTACCTTTTTTCAGTAAGATCAATCAATTTTATTATCTGGCTACTTATATTGAAATGCTGTCTGTCAGTTTGGATTCCGGCTCGAAATAACAGCTTGAATTAGGCACATCGACCTAGCCCTGGATCGGAATCAAACTCGCGACCTTTCGCATCACAATCACTCATATTCAGCTGTAGGAGTGTGTACAGTACATAACTATTGTAGGATGGTAATTGATTGTTGATCTGTTGATCAATAGCGAAGGAGGGTTTGTGTTTTTCACACCACCTGCTCGACAATGTCCAATTACATATCATGCTATCTCAAGGTAAAGCAAAGCATTACTTCCCGAGGGAGATAAAGTTGTATGAAACTCCCAAGGGTAGTAAATGTTATTTGAATTTGGAACGTCAGTTTCGTGTGAAAACTCGTGGAAACCTCTAAGTAAAGGCATTGTAAAAAGGTTTGTTCGAAAATCGAACTGGCCACCATAAGCAGAACTTAAAAGAATAAGGCGCGACTTCAAAGATTGATGCGAATTACTGCGAATGGTTACTGTGTACAGTTCTACCAACTTTTCTGTGAAGTTGCAGAAAATGGAACTACAGCCACTTGCATACAAAATTTAAAACAAATCTACCGTTGCGAATACAGCGACGCTCCTGAATTCACAGATATGTTGGTAGGACTGTAGGTATGTGTAGTCCCCCTCAGGTATCTTACTTGTTACTTCAGCGCAATAACGGTCAGCGCTAAAGTTTCGTGCCGCTACTTGTAAGTGTTGTGTACTCCCCAGGTGATGGGCGTACACTGCCGACAAGGGCGCAGTCGGTCCGGCATCATGCTGGCGTGCTACCTCATACACTTCCACCGCTTCGAGCCCGACCAGGCCATGAACGTGATACGCATGATGAGGCCAGGTACAAAAAATACCTACAATATTTTTTTAATTACCAGAAAAAAAAATAGCACACTCAGTTGCCGTTAGGCTGAGGCCAAACGAGCGTAAATTTTTGAGTTGTCAGTCGCGTAATTTCTGCTGCATTTGTTTTCATAGAAAATTCCTGTTTTATTCACACGGTAACGCAAAATGAGTTAGTTTTTCTGCTGGAAAAAAATTACGCTACCGAAAATACGCGACTCACAACGCAAAAAATTCGCTCGTTTGGTCTCAGCCTTACTGAGCTCAGATATGACAAAAAAAGTCGATTTAAAATAATAATAATAATATGATGAAAATTGGACAACAGTTCCTGTTAGTCTATGGTTTTGCGTCAAACGGTAGTATCGGTTTGATCATTATTTAGTCCCCCCCTGAACGGGTAGTTTGGGTATTATCCCTAAAGTACCTAAACGGTAAAGGTATTTGCAGGTTCATGCGATTGTGACGAGCATGAAGAAGCAGTGGGCAAGTACTTCATGTACCTGACTGAGGACAACCCGCTTCGGTTCGGCGTCAGCGGCGAGCTGATGGAGGAGTGGGTGGAAACGGCCCGCTCCGCCACCAAGAAGGCTCTAGGACTGTGATATAACCTAAATGGTTGTTAAAATAAGTAAATTTGGTTGAATAAATGGTTAATTTTTTCTTGCTTATTTTTAAATTCATATTTAAAAAAATTGTAGATAGGAACATATATTGACGGATATACCCTATAACTTTCAAGTCTCTACGTTCAGTGTTTTTAGAAGGTTTTATGGTGGGGTTCAATGCGAATGGAATACTTCTTTAAGTTCTGTGGTCAGTCAGGAAAAAACCATATACTGACTGATTATTAGAAGCACAGTGGGCAGTGGGCAAGTACTTCATGTACCTGACTGAGGGAGGACAACCCCCTTCGGTTCGGCGTCAGCGGCGAGATGATGGAGGAATGGGTGGAGACGGCCCGCTCCGCCACCAAGAAGGCTAGGCTAGGACTGTGATATAACCTAAATGGTTGTTAAAGTAAGCTTGGTTGAATAAATGGTTATTTTTTTCTTGCTTGTTTTTTTTAAGTGCCTATGTAACCGCAACCGCGGCTTCGGTCGAACTTAAAATAGTAAAATACCTATTTTGAATGGTGGATAAACTACTTACAACTTTTTTTGGTGTAGCGAATCTCGTGGCAAACCCGAACAAACCCGGAATAGAAAGAAAAATAAAAGAATAGAAAGTAGCATAATACCACAGATGAAAATAAAAATAATGATTTTTTAGCTCACTAACTCATACCGCATTTCAGCTTCAGTTCTTCTCTCTTCAACAATAAACAAACATCTAACACACGTGGTGGGTAGGTAGGTAAGTGGGATAGAGCATAGAGGGAACCCTATGATTTATTCAGGCGTTACTTTGCGGAAATCCATAAATATCAACAAATTATATAAATATATTTAGTAATAAATCCGCTTAATTTCTAAACAAAGGTTTTAATTAACTTAACTTTAGTTCAACTAAACCAAATAATAATAATAATAAATAATTTGATTAGAAATTAAGCGGATTTATTACTAAATATATTTATATAATTTGTTGATATATAATACTTAGACTAGCTGATGCCCACTTCGTTTGCGTTGCGAATTAACAAAGTTCCTTTCTTACTACGCGTCTACACTTCTTGACAGACCCCTTAAAATACTCTCTACATTAAATAGTTAGGCCTATGCGTTGTCTGTCAGTCAGTCAGTATCAGTACCAAGCATTTTATAAAAGTATAGATAGGTAAGAACATGTTTGTTGAAGAAATGACATCAACAAACCACCAACATAAATCTTTAGCCGACAACAAACGCTCTGCTATCAAACGTGCGAGCGTGGGTGGCGGCCGTGAGTGTTATTTACTCAAATCACAAAATAGCTCATAATTTTCTCCTCCGATCTTGAAGGGACAGGAACGAGTGCCAAAAGGGCACACACGTTGCTTACCGCATCACAAAATCTCTATCTAGGTATACCTACCTACCTTCCTACATTGTTACCTATTACATTATTCCGCATATCTTCTTGGGGCGAAAGTTTGTGGAGATAGATGGATAAATTAATAATTTTATTTGAAATAATATCACACAAATAATATAAATTCTGAAATAAAAATGATAAGCCTAGCGATAGTACTTTCTGAGATTCAGGATATGCCTATTTACGCAAGCGTCTGGATTGAGGGCCCAAGTAATATCATCATAACAGCTTTAATTCAAGTTTAAGAAATTTATGGCTGATTGCTATAAGTTTTTACTATTTTTAACTAATTCCCCTGTAAATCTTAAAGCGTTTCTCGAAAATTTAAAATTTGGGCCCTCAGTTCAGATGCACACCACTGAAACTACTGAACCGATCATGCTAAAATTTCAGAAGGTTGGGGGCGGGTAGATATAGTCGATCTGGAAAATTTACCACATTTGCTAACTTCTAGTGCATTTTGGTCCGATGTTAATTTTCGAAAAAGAGAAGTAACAGGGCTAGATAAATATTACATATATGTTAAAACTACAAGGCTTATTCATTGTTAATAAAAATACCTACATCGTAAAAAGTATCTAACAAACATTATTTGAAAAAAAGAGATAAGTATTTCATTTTTATTGACAGGGTGGGTGTCTGAAAATGTTCTGTCCTGTATTCCGCATCAATTGATGTACTATAGGGACACCCGTTATTCATATATGGTAGATAAGTTCAAAAAACAAGTTGTGTTTCCTTTATTGACATACCTAGCTATTATATACACATAGTTATTTAAACAGGTAATTAAAAATAACGGATAACGCTAGGAACAGAGAATAGACTAAAAGTTCCAAGGCTGATAAATCAGTCAGGCCTTGAAACTGAAACTGGAGCGATATATTCAAGGTATCCACGCTTAGCTTCAATCTGTTTACAAAATCTTATCCAATCTAATTTTACGCTCGATTTAAGTAGGCCTATTTAATTAATTGGCATACATTACATCTCTTAATGTCAATAGGAACGGGCCAACAGCATTGCCAATCGGTCCACCCCACTTGGCAAAAATCCAATTGCGTTCGTTTCTGATATCTACCGAAATAAATTGTAATTTCACTTGCGATTATTTCTCAAGTCTCGGGAGACATAAAGCATCAAAGGAGCGTATTTAACATTAAAAAAATATCGGCGGAATAAAACATCACTTGCCTCGTAAATTAGTGATGTGAAAAAAGTTTTGTGAAAATGAGTTCGGTTCCGAATAGGTTGAATTTGAAGTTAGCGAGGTTGTTTTACAAATACATGGATGAACCAAAGGAAAAACCAGTGGAAAAGGCAGAAGAAAAGCCATTTGTGAAGCCTGATGATTATGAAGCGTATGCTCCGTTCAACTTTTCTTGGTTTATTGACGGCAAAATAGCGGCTATGGGATATCCCCGCAACGAAGCGAATCTAAACTATTTGGTCGACGCTGGAGTGGACCATCTTATTACCCTGTCGCCAGAGAAAAGGCCAGCGATTGAAGAGTTTAACAGAAAACTGAAGTGGACTGAGATTAGAATAAAGGAATTTGGGGCGCCGACCTTGAAGCAGATACTGAAGTTCATTGAAATATGTGAAAGAGCTGAAATAAGGGGAGAGGTAAGCGTTGACTTTGTTTGCTTTATTTATTTCAACTATTACCGAGTCTCTTATTTTGTTTTAAAAAGTACTTTACTCATAACTTGCAAAATTTTGGGTTTTTGAATTGCTATTGGGCTTGAGATACGTACAATTATAAATGTAATTTTGTAAAAAAAAACTTTGCAAGCGCCTAATCTAAATTTAATGCAAAGTTTTTGTTTTAATTAAATAGCTTGGCCCAGTGACGCCTTCCGCTTAATGGATAGCAAAACATATTTTAAGTCTTATATCGGGTTCATTGACGATTGTTTTTTTAATTTTATTAATTGAATGTACTTGTTCACGATTAAAGTATAGATAAGTAGTTCAAAACTTGGCATTAAAGTTAGGTAAGGCGCTTGCAACGAACTTTTATTTCATACAAAACGCCTAATAAAAAATAAAAGCAATCTCAGCTCAACGCCTTTTTAAAATCGATTAGCAAACACGTGCAATGCACTTTGCAGACGGTAGGCGTGCATTGCCACCACGGACGAGGCCGGACGGGCACGATGCTGGCGTGCTACCTCGTGCACTTCAAAGACTTGGCGCCCGAACGTGCCGTGCTCACTGTCAGGGTACAGAGACCAGGTAAGTATAGGGCCCGAGGTTTTTAGCTCCTTGTAAATCCTGTCTATTATGTCTGTTTATATTATGTTATAATATTATGTCTGTTTGGTTGTATGTATGTCTGTTATATTTAGGTCCTGTTACTATGATTACTACTTGTTACCTAGTACCTACCTAATACAAAGATGATACAATATTCTTGTAAAGTTTTACCAAGCAGCCGGGCTTCGGGCTTTTACGAAGTATATTTTTTTTTTTATATTTTGGACATTTCAAACAATACCAAACTAAGCAGAGCTTGTACTATTGGAACCAGATGGCTGATAGATTAGTTAAATTATTATTTTTTGTAAATAAATACATGGAATACATAGAAAACACCCAAACTCGGGACAAACACCGATGTTCATCACACAAATGTTGGTCCTGAAGCGGGAATGGAACCCGGGACACCGGGCGTGGCAGTCCAATACACACTTGCCATTCGACCATCCGTGTCGTCGTATATTCCCGCAGTGACCGTAATTCTTCCCCAAACCAGTACTGTGTGAGCGTAACTGAGTTACGGTTTTATGGATAAGTAGCTAGAGAAAGTACTGCTGGGGAGTTTTGGCGGAAACATGAAAAATGGCGCATTGGCGGCATTAAATTAATTGACAAAACTTGTATAACTTTGAGTGTTTATGTGTAAAAACGGTGGTTTTTTATCCATTATGTGCTCGTGAACGTGTATGAGTGTTGGTGAATAGTGTAATGCTGTAAAACGTGACTTTTCGTGTTGCCTCCAAAACTCCATAGAAGCCTCTAGTAAAGTCGCAACCACCACTACTTTACAGGGGCATGACTTGACTTATCGACTCTGACTTATGACAAAATAATCTCTCCAATTACTTGACACTGGCTATATACCTTTGATGTGAAGCCAAAACCGAAGAACTTAAGTTCATTCTTCGAAAGAAAAAAAAAAAAAAAGTACTGCTGGGCTATCAAGACTGAATGAATACATTTTTTTTAGAGTGAATATTGCTGGTCATACTTCAAGTTCTGCATGATACTATTTTGGTTATAGGTAGGAGCGATATATCTATCAGAAAAGCGCCACGTTTACAAAAATCATGCAATAAATTACTAAAATAAAATGATTAGTATAAAACTATTGTTCAATGATTATAATAATAATCATGTTTAGACATTCACACAACGCCATCTAGCCCCAAACTAAGCAAGCAATACATAAATACTTTTTTTTTTGTAAATACATACACAGCATACATAAAAAACACACACAGACTCAGAACCACAGCTCAGTACAAACACCGATGTCGATGATGATTATGTCAAAGAAAAGTTTTTTTTTTTAATCTTCTGTATTCCATTTTTGGGCTAGTCTCCACCAAATCATTTTTTTTTTCTAAAGGGTAATCCTCAAGGCAAATTTCCATACAAAATGTTTCGGACAAATAGGTACTCAAAAAGTACGCCGTATTATAGTAATTTCTTCACACTATTCGTTTCGTCTGTTTTCCGATTGTGTCAATAAAAATTAGTAAGGTTCATACTTTAATTTAGATTTTATACGTGTTTTTAAATTAGTAGTGTTAATTAAAAAAAAAAAAGTATTAAACCTTACTAATTTTTGTTGACACAATCGGAAATCATAGACGAAACGAATATTGTGAAGAATATACTATAATACGGCGTAATTTTTGAGTATTTGTCCTATACATTTTGCATGGAAATTTGCCTTGAGGATTACCCTTAAAGTTTTTAATTTCTATTCCAGGTTCTTGTGAAACGTATGACCAGGAGAAAATAGTCTGCCACTACCACGACTGCGTTCGAGGGACGGTGCCTAAACCAGACTACCGCCTTCTAGAAGATAAGGTATACTTCGATATGTCCATGAAATACACTTACGGGGAAGAAGATAAAGAAGAGGAATCAGTTTCAGAACCGGAGAACGAAGGAGTTAAGAATAAATACGAGATTGAGAAAGAGAAACTAAAATCCAAAGAAGAGATAGAGAAAGAGAGACTTAAGAAAATTAAGCTGCGTAGGCAGAGACCACACGCAATGGTGATTAATCATAAGATATATTTTTAAGTTTAAAAGAAATAATGTTTTTCAAATTAGTTTTATTTAAGACTTATATTGTTAAACTTAATCACAGACAGTTTTTTATAGCTAGTGATTTTAGTAGATAAGTTATTGTAACTTGGTTAATACATTTTATTAAGTAGATAAGTACTTATTTAAGATTTTTTTTAATGTATTAGTGTATTTTTGTTAAGAATTATGTGTGAAGTTTATTTCTTTATGTAAGAAAATTTGTTTTTATTAATTAAATAATAGAGATTTCACCTTTTACTCACTATAGTCTACAAAAATATGTTTTAAGGGTAACAATTTATATTATTATTATCATTAAGAAATTAACCAAACATCCTTTACCACAACAAAAATTTGGATTGTTCCCAGCCGTTCCATTTAAAACAAACATTATTGGGGTCTCTATTTCATTTGGGTCCCAACCCAACATCTTACTTACTCCACATTTATTTTTTGAATATGGCAACCCAGCAATCCGGGGTTAGACCAGGGTCTAGGTACCAGGGTAACACTGACCACAAGTCGGATTCTCAACACTTGTACGTTGATTTCTTGACCGACCGAGTGAGATACGAGTGTGGAGATCTGATTCATGTCAGTGAAGTTGTCATACGTTAGTGATCCGAAGCGGAGTATCTTGTCCTCAGCGCAAAGGCCCTGAAAATGAGATGGAATAAAAAATCTTCAAATACTTAAATGAATTAAAGATAATCAAGGTTTTACAAAAACATACAACAACCGACTTCAATCGGACTGTTCTAGTGACTGTAGGCACCACTGACAAGTCACAGGGAAGCAAAATACTATTTTTTTTTACACTTCAACGACTTTTTGTTTTCAGTTATTTTGATGATTATTAACCTTCACAACTCTAGCTAAGTGCCTGTAAATGGCAGCTTGTAAGAAACAGAATATATAAAAAAAAGTTATTTTTATTAAATATTAAATATGCCCCCTGGTTTATTAGAAACACTGAATTGTATGACGTACTGCAAATCAACACAGTGGCTGAAGAGATGCAAGAGGCTGCTCATGCTTACCGCAAGAGGCTGCAAAACCACCCAAACCAACTGGCCCGAGAGCTCTTAAGTCCCGGGTACAAGCGAAGGCTCAAGCGCAAAGACGTCCTAGACGACACCGGAAGTGCGAGTGCAGGAGTGTGCTCCCCCCAAAATTAAAAACAAACCCTAATATTTGCTCATAGTAAATTCTACTGATCGCAAACCAAACTAATAAAAAAAAAAAAAATTCTATTAAATGCCTACAGAACCGATTTTGATAAAATTTCTTTTGGACTAATCTAAAAGTATATCCTCTCAAAACAAAAAAGAATTTTTCTAATCAGTTAATAAACATAAAGTTATGAGGTAACAAACATTATATAATAAAAAATATTCAACCGAATATATAACCTCCTCCTAAGTCTTACTGGTTAATAAGTCGGTTGAAAATTTTATCAGAAAGTTTAAGGACAAATGACAAATGTCTGGAAAATCATCAAAATGTTTAATGTCTGAGGTAACAAACATAAAAAAAAACCGAATAGAGAACCCCCTCCTTTATTTAAGCCGGTTGAAAAAGGTTTACTTACTGCAGCATGAGCAGGCGACCCATTTTGTACTGATGTAACAACCGCGAAAGGTGTTTGTGGTCCACTGTCAACATAACCGTTAGCATGACCGTTCTGTGCAGGCATCGATTGACGGCTTTCAGGAGTTCGACCGAGGTACTCTGAGTGAGCATCCACCAGCCCCTTCTCAATCATATCCATCACTTTCTTGAGGTCATTTTGGAGCGCTGGAAAATTATGTTTTCATTAATTTTTGTATGTAAATTGATATCAAATAATTATCTACATATACTATTATTACTGTTATTATTATTAATTATAAATCAAATGTAAAGGAAATCATTTTGTTGCCTTGTCTTGCTTGTACCAGAATACATTAACCAATTCTAGCTAAAAAAACCAATAATATATTTATTATAATTCAGTGTGCAAAATGATAAATGATAAATTATTTATTGGCACCTCATTACATCTATGAAAGTTAACAGAAGCAATTTAGTGTTCAATAATAGCTTAAAGGTAAACAATGTACAGTTTTTGTGTAACTACAGATATCAAAAATAGGATAATGGTTACCCTGTGTTGACGATCCTTGTTGACGATCTTTGTTAGCGATTCTCATTGCGCGATTAAACATTTTCAGATCATAAGATCCACAGATTACCTATATTTAGAGTACCTATTATACTTATTAGAAGTACCTATTATCCTTGAAAGTAAGGAATGACTCCTTTTTATGGCCCTTTTTTATGAATGTTTAGAATGTGCTTAGAATGTTTTCTATATTTTAAGATTATTAATTTTATAAGCCTGATTTGTATGTTTCCTATATTGTAAGATTATTAATTTTATAAGTTTGAATTTATATTTGTCATTGTGCCGTTAGATTTATATTAAATACTTGAATTTATATCTTGTTAAATTTATATAAGAATAATCAATAAGTATTAAATAAGAATATAATTAGACTTTAAGTAGAATCTAATTAGAACAATATAATTTGGAAATTTTAAATAAAGATTCTCGCAAGTCACAACGTATTCAAGGCACGCCGCTACTATAAATATAGCGCCACCTGCGGTGCATAATTCAATTCGCTTTTTGACAGCGAGCCGAGCGGACGTGTGAAATTATCAGTGAAAATAAGTGGTTTTATTGTGCTACCCCTGCCCCTCCCAGTGAAGTGAAACAAAGTAGGCAGGCAGCCAGGCTAGCTACCAAGCAGGCAGGCAGGCACCACCATCAAGAAGCCACTGTGGGTGAAACCCAAAAAGAAGAGGTTTCCCCACACCCTGTATGATAGGCATCAGCGCTCACCCTCAGTTAATAAAAAAGTATCTGACTGAGCATTGGTATGACACTCTTTATATGTAAAGAAATAACTATATGAAATAAGCACTCTCTTGATAGCAAGAGATCACGGCTGCCCATAACCTGAACAGTGCTACACAAGAATTTGAACCATTTAGACCGGTGCAATACTGCTTTAGACCACTTGCCACTTTCAGACAGCTTGATGGTCAATCTCAAAAGCCCAGTAATTATGGGAAAGATTAAGTACACATTTGCACGAAAAGAGCGACGAGAAGGGGGAAGGTTAAGGGGGAGGATTCCGCTGCCTCCTGGTATCTCTCCTACCTGCCTGAGTGCCCCGTTTGCAACATCCCAACTGCTCAAAGATATAAGAACTGATCGTAAAAAAACCAACAAAAATATTAAAAACTTACTAATGATCTTGTGCCTGGCGTGTCTGACTTGGTACACATCGATATCGTTCCGCGGGTACCCCTCTTCGTCCACCAAACGTTCCTGCATTCCAATGTTGTTGGTCTTCAAGATGTCCTGATTATCGCTTATTTCCCTCTCGATTCTGGACTTGGCCTCCATCAATTTCAACACATAGTCCCTTTTGGGACCATCCATGTTATCACCGACCATTGTGTGTATCGTTTTCTCTTCTTTTTTGCAATTTTTAATGATTATTGGAAGGTTATGTTTTTGTTGTATGAAATTTCGTAATGTACGATATGCGACACGATTATGCACAGCACGGTGATGAACGGTTCAGGAATCACAGATTAGTCGGAGTACTACGTACCAGAACTATGTATCTACTACGTACGTGACAGGAATGTAGTGCACGAGTGCATTTCAGATGTTGCAAAATCTTAACTAATTTTACAGCACTAAAAATGTTGCTGTCCCTTTTATGACGATTGAAATAAAAAGGATGGCATAATTATTAGTGCTGTCAAATTAGTTAAGGATTTGTTTGGCGACATCCTTAATTTTTTCTTCCTCTTTAATTGGATGGATAATGGACATTATTAATGAAGAATTGACTCCATTATGAAACCAATTAGTCGTGGGTTCCCTCGTAAAAAATGTCTTTGCTCTCTTTTGTCATGCACAACATGAAGTACCTCCTTACTATACGTACAATTCTAAAAAAAATCAATAGGTTGTGTCGGTGATACAATCGTTTTCAAGTGGATAATCTAACATTGACGTTGGCTCAGACAGTGTCAGTCTGACACATTATTTCGTAAGAAATAACAGCAAAGAGAAAATTCAATCGACTTGCAGATTCCTAGGCTATGCATTCCCGGAAGTACCATGTTGTGCATTAGCGAAAACGTCAAAGTCATAAAATGTCTTGTCAAAATGGCTATTTTGCCAATCACTTCGGTGTTGCCAGATGTAAGCTACTAACCATAGTTATAGTCTAGTAAAGAGCTACTAGCCATAACTTCGTTATTGAATAACATATTTGGTTATTGAGTCATATGAACCTGCAGTGTTATTTTTTTAAAATCATGAATGCTACAATACAAAATACCGTACTCTTCCAAATAGATCAATTATCTCAAGTTAGCCACTGATTGTAAAAGGATTATTTTTTCTATTAGGTCTCATAAGCGCGAGCGGAATCCTATGGTAACTGATTGTTCACAACTTTCAAGAATTATATATATATTTAATACCTAGAGAAAAAGCGTGTACACTTGTGTATTGTAAAATGATTTTCAAAAATTTGTAAATCAGATTTTCGTCGTGTTACAAAACAATCTAAGAACCTAATTAGGTATAATGACTTGTTACGGATTTGTTAGCTAAAGTGGCTAAAGTTATGAGCTTTCACGCTTCTTTCAACTTTCCAGTGACTTATTCACTTGTAAACGCTACTGATTGGTTCTGACGATATTGAACTATTGAGTCGCTTAGTAGTAGCTAGCTGCCTGCATGTATTGAGTGATCCATAGGCAAAGGAATTGGTCGAGACAGTCTAGTAAACACAAGTTTATTAATGTTATTCTTTATTTTCATATTTTGAAATCAGTAATGAGATTTTAAAACAGTGTAGCTCTTTAGGATCCATTATGATTTATACAAAAAAAATATTTCAAGCTTTTAGTAGGTACATAGATTTGCTTTGATTTTCATTTAACAAAATACAACAATATTTTAAATAAAAATGACCAGATTAATAGTTTTACTCTTATAATAAAGACTTAAATACAGAGTCAGATTTATAATATAAATTAACAAATAATGTGAGTCTTGGTTAACATTTTTATAAGGAAGGTTACATTTTAAAGCGTTTATTTATTTAAATATCAAAAGTATCCCTAAAAATTATTAAGTAATGTCTTTTGCGACAAAATGTACTTTAGGTAAATCACTTAGAGATTATGTCAGCTATGGATTTTTTTTTGTGAGCATTTTAGCGGAGACAAACTAACTTTACGACTCTGGCGAAAGCCCAAAGCATTATTTGTATTACCGGCCCAAATATTAAGTAATTCCCATCAAAAAATTGTGCAATTATCAACGTAAAAATAAATCATAGTACATAAATGTACAAAATGTTAAGGACTGAAAAATATTTTCAACCAACAATTAATTGAACACAAAAAGGATCTAAAACAAGAAATGAAACATGATTGTGCAATACAAACAAAAAATAATAATAAATAATCTATTATCACCTTATTTAATAACTGAAGATAGTTTAGAGGCAGTCTATCGATAAAAGTGATCTGGCGTAACCACGAGTATGAATACAACCACTGCTAAGCCAAGGTCAGTCATTACTTAACTCTTTTAACAAAAATGGTCCCTAAAGATAAATATTAAACATAAGATCGAAATCACACTTTCCTTTCGGTCTCCGCACAGAGACTAATACGTATAACATACAAAACATAGGTACATTAACAATTATGGCAACGTTGACAATAAATAAGAGGAAGGGGGAATATTCACATCAAGAAACAAGTCGCTCACATAACACTGAACGTAATGATAACACTGACAGCACAAAATAAATTAAAAAGTTCAAAGTGCTTCACTGCACTGACAATACAAAAAATAAGTATACAAGGCAACATGTGCAGACTTTAGATTTATACTACTATCATCTATTGTTTATCAAAGCCACATTCGCAAATTCGTATTTTTCATAATAAGCTTTGCTTAATTCGCGAATCTGTTAATTTTGTTAGTACATTTTTAATAATTATCGACATATCTAAACATTATGCTAGCCGCTCTCACAATGGTCTATATTCATAAACAATTTTATTAAAAGCTAAATAAATCCAGCTGACCTCTTGTCAGAGCGACTTTCATTTGTATAGTATCTAAGATCGTTCCCCGATTCCACATTTCAATGTAATCGGGTAGGTTGTTATGTATTATTTTCGCCTACAATCGGAATGGTTCGCGTTTCTCCGTGGTTTTTGCCAGAGTTCCTCGTCGTGTGGCTGGCGTCGTCGGTGCACCACTTTCTGATGCATCTGAGGGTTTCCTCAACAGCCTAGATACGGCCGTCTGCTGTCCGGGACGCACTGGGGTAGTGCTACCAGACGGCGTTCTTTGCCTGTTATAAAAAAAAGGAAAATGAATCCCTTATAATAACGTAAATCAATACAAAGCTTAAAAACATATTAATAACCAAAATTAATTTGTCTACACAGACAATTTATATTTTGAGAATTAAACACATCAAAATCAAATCACACATTTTATAATAAACAGTGAGTTAGGTACTAAATTATGTTATTACCTATTGAGATTACAGTTAGTATGATGATCCTTAAATACGGGGATGGCGCTCCTTCTGGGCGTTTGTCCATCCGTGGAGGCAAACGAACCGCTCCTATGGTGATGTTAGCAAGTACAGACAGAAAATTAGTGGTAAGACACAGAAGAAAAGTTATCAATTATTTAAGATCTTGAAAATGCATTTTAGACCTGACATTTAATTGTTTTATTATATGCATGTGCAAGAACTTGATTCACATTTACAATAATAATATTGAGATACAATGACTTGAAGTTCTGATAATCATAATTTATTATTCATAGTATCTCAATATTTTGGAAATGCTGACATGAAATACATGTAAGCCTTTAGAATAGTAATAAAGAACAATGCGATCAGAAGCAGTGAATGGTGTATGGGTGAGCAATAATATTATTGGGCATAATCAAATAGTATTATTTAATAGTAGTGTTAACATTCTTATTAAATAAAAGTTTTGTAGATTGTTATAAAATTTGTGTATTTTTACAAAATGCATTTAAATAAGTACAAGACAAATAGCAAAGCTCGTGATCCGACTCCAAAGTGCCGTTAGTTTAGTGCATCAAGCGTTATAAATTTATCGTTAGTGTAGACGTGATTTTGCTGTCCAATCAATGGTGGATGGGTGATGGGTGATTTTGATGACGAGTAAATTCAGGTACAGAAATATATATGTGAATTTGGTTCTGTGAAGATCGATGAAGATAATGCAATGAGGAAAATGGCGATAACAACAAAAAAACAAGATCTTCATTCAAAATAATCGGGCAAAAACGTAGCTAGCATTCTACAGGCTTGTACCCTTTGATGTCTCGCTGGGTCGGTTTAGACGCTTCGCCGCTCGATTCGCTTATGTTACTCTCATATTCATTGTCGCTCGTCATTCCCGAAATGCTGAAGAGGGAGGAGTCATCTTCGGGACTCCTCTGTTCGGACTTCCTAGAGGGGCCTTGGGAAGTGGGGCTAGGTTCTTGCGAAGCCTCTCTAGAGTGCGACGCTCGTGATATTTTCAACCGTCTTTCAACGGAGGGAGTTCTCTGAGAACGGGAACCCACGTATACGGGAATCTTCGTGGATCCTTGTGTTTGGAATGCTGGGTGAGTGTGGGATATGGATTTGGGATGCTCGGACGCCATCGAAGATGGCTGGGAATGTGTTGAGCTGTTATTCCGTTTTGGAAATAGACGCATGCGGGGAAGAAAAAAAATAAACTTTAATCAGCACCAACATACAAATAAAATACCCATGTCTATATTTTGTTAGTACATAATATATTCCACACTGTGAAAAGCTGTGTTCAACGGTTGGACTACCATTGTTTTCGAATATAACATGCGGACGTAGTTCAAAAGCTTTTCTTTCGAAACTGAGAACAGAATTTTCAGGACATGACATCCACCACCTTGCAACACATCTTAAAAACAGGCAGAATTCCCTTGTGTTCTGTTGAAACGTGTGCACCCAAATTTTCGACGTCACTACAATACACTCCTTATAATCCCGTACAAGCAATGTGACGTGCTTTAAAACTAATAGGTATCTCAAGACCAACAACGGCCGTCATTTGGAACTTATTTGGGAGATATTTTGAAAATGGAAGCAAGGTAGCAATCTAATGCTTGATATAATTTAATTTTTTTCGGTTCAAGTAAACATAATGTTGAAAGCTTTAAGTTTCAAAAAAGTCTCAAATCAAATTCCGGCCGAAGAGATACGCTATGTTTTCAAACCCACAAACTGAATATACCTCACGAGGGCTGGTACAGGAGACAGTGTGGGAATACTTGAGGTGCGGTACATGGCGCCGGGATACCTGTTTGTGCGCACATCATTTCAACCGTTGTTTTATACAGTTTGCCAATATTAACCATTGTGAAAAGAAGCATGATGAGTTTGTCACCAAAAGTATAACAATCATAATTTAACAAAAATTGATTCTTCCTAAAAAAATTAGTTTACTCGTCGAATCTGTTGTTCAATGAAATACGTCATTATTAGATAACAAACTCTCATATTTCCGTTGTTATAAGTAAATGCAGACAGATTAAATATGAACAAATGGGACGGGAATAAAAAAAAAATTGTACGATTCTTATTCATTTAGATTAGCAAAAAGCGTTTTGTTGTATTTATATTATGCTATAATAAGAAATAAAGTTTCAACTACGTATTAAGGTATTTTTAATATTTAATCTGACTGTATTTATGAGTTAGATCCTAATTATTTTCGAAAACGTACCTTCCGCTAGCAGGGGTGAGTAGCCCAGTAGGAGTGCGAGGTCTCGAGTTCCCATTTGGCGTGCTAAGGCCAAACTTGCTGGCGGTCGCCGCCGCTCTCGCTGTCGACGTCTTTGTGTTCGTTACTTTGCGCATAGGTATGCGGGATGGCGTTCCCACATCATCTGTGAAAAGAAATCAGTAAAACTTAAGTATCTAATTGTAAATTAATATTTTGTATTGTATCGAAGTTATTTTATCATTAACTACCTGTGCTATCTAAAGAGAGATTAGATCCATGTCGTGATGGTGGTTTGGATCCCGCTCTTGATCCAGTTCTTGAACCTGGCCTTGAACCACCAGGTGTCAATGTTGACCTGTTAATAACAGACATTAGTATCAGTAAAGACTTAACGAAGATAACAACGTTATAACACAGTGAAGGATAGATAGTTATGTCATCTCACCTGGCAGCACTAGGTTTCCTGTATCTTGTTCCAAGTCCACTTGCTGCTTCGTTATCACTAAGAGAGTCAGGAGTGCCCGCGCTGAGAGATGATCTTGACGCGCGTCCCGCTACGCCACCAGTTGACATCGGTACTGACCGAGCCGTGCGTTCCCTTACCTATTATAATAATCAATATTAATTGTGATAATATGATAAAAGAAATGCCAATAATTAGAACAACTCCATTAAAACTTGTTAAAATCACACTTAATGTAATGCTGATACGAAATCATCTAAGTGAGCGTACGAACGAAACCTTAAGGTGTCAATATCTATATTATTTAATGATTTTTTTAGGTTATAACAAGTGCATGCTAATCTAATGGACTTGACAATATGACGATCACAAATTCTACCTAGGACTATAACACAAATGGTCGTACAATGGACAAAAAAAAACAAAAAAGAAACCTGCGATAAAAATGAGCGAAAAGTGAGTGCATCAACCGCCACACGATTATCCTATTAGCATTACCCAATGGTATCCTGGAGAAGGCTGGTATCCGTGGTGGTGGGTATAGTTGTGCGCGCCGGGTGTGGTAGAACCTTGAGATCTTGAGTGTTGGTATATAAACGCCGTCTTAGTGCCGTGTGTCGATCCCACGTGTAGCGGATACGAACAGGGAAGCTCTTCCCGTTGCCTCAAAGCCTCAAATATGGGCCTCAGCTGCTCCATAAACTCCTCAGCTAAACGTACCAATACAAAACTAGGATGCTCATTAAGGAAGGAAGGGAATAATGTCCGTTAAAAACAACATTTTGCCTTCATAGTGCCAATCGTTTTGCCGAAACGCATTTTTTTACGAATATCGCGACGAGGTTACTATTAGTCCACACAGTTTAGTTAACGAACGCGGTTTTTTTAAGAAATGCGGGTATGGTGGGATCTAGAGGGAAGGGTGAACGAAATACCTTACCGGAAACATCCATAGGCGCTCACGTGCCACCTCTCCAATGCAGTGAATCCAATGATAATAACAAACAACACCAACACTACATCGAGCCTGTGCTTCAATGCATAGCTTGAACACACTAATGCATTACGACCAAACGCTACGAGCTCAACACATGCTGCACTCACGACAGTGCACCTTGCAAATGGATACGGTGATCCATGTACAAGTTGCAACACAAGAAAAATAAAACCAAGCGAAAGTTGAGTCCCAAACCGATTTGCTTCACCCAACAACTACTGTGCGATTTATGATACGTGTGCGAAATTAAACTAAGGCCTATCCTGTTGGGAAAGACTTAATTGTAAAATAGAAGCTCAATCACTTACCTTGGTGATGGGTCCAGTGGATGGTGGCGTGTTGGTGTTAGAGCGAGGCGTTCGCGGTCGGAACGCAGCCATGCTCTGTGACACTCCATCCGCCAATATGAACTGTTCTCGCAGTTCGATGTTGGTGCGTCCCTTGGCTGCATGCGGCGTCCAGTGCGTATCGCAAATGGAAGGAGAGGATTGGGCGGGTAAAGAAAACCGTATGGTAACAGGACAAGGACCAAAATAACACCAAAGTGTTAAAGAAAATCAGGATAGCGTGCAGTGGTAGTAAGGGAAAGAAAAAAAACAACAAAACAAATCAGAACAATTTCAAACAAAACAAACATAACAATAAAAAAAAGGATTTCAAATTGTGTGCAGTTAGGAACGGGAACAATAAAATACAATTAGTTAATACCTCACCATACATTATTTATGCAACCAGTATAAATCAAGAGCAAGATTCATTTATTTACGTATCACATCACTTATTGCAATTAAATTCAATCCTTAATTTAAGTTATATATAAAGTCATAAAAATAACGCGAAGTAATATTTTCGATGGTTATTGAAGATTGTGCAATAATGACATGAAACTATGTACAGTCGAATAAACTAGAATGTTCAGCCTTGAATTATTGCCTTAGATCTTGCACTTGTTTTACACAAATTAGTATCTACTGATAAAATAAATATTGAAAAGTAATTTTTAAATGCAAATAAAAATTCACATAGATAATTCATGCCACGATTAAGCCCAATTTTATTATAATTATAAAAATTTCTTCTAATAGTTTTTTTATTAATAATAATAAGTAATTTTAAGCTATAATTTAAAAATAACATAAAATAGTGAATACTGTCAAGTACATGTTCTACACATTTGATAAATTTCAATTAGCTTTGTAAGGTATTAAAAAAGTAATACAAAACTGTGTACAGAAAGCACGCAACAAAAAAAGCATCAAATGTGTAAAAGCACCATCAATAGCCAATTATCTACAATCGAAACCACAATGCACCGAATAGCCACACCAACTAAAACGCCGCTTTGCAATGGAACTTGGAGTAATAAAAAAAATCAGCGATAATTTTGAATTAAAATAACGTTCCAAAGCAAATCGTATCGCTTACCGAGCGGGCAACAAGCCTCATGCTGCTCCGGCTTGTACGGATCAGGCAGCGGTAGCACTAATGAGACTACTTTATGTAACGGGATTTTCAAGGAAAAAATAAAACATAAAAAAATATAACAATAAATTTTTATGAGGACCATGGGATTTGGAATGGGCAAGCGAATACGAATTAGTAAATTAGTAGCAACATCAATTTGTTGTGGACATTTAATTAACAATGCTTACTTTAGCCATTAACTGTTTGTTGTGTACTAGTACTAGCATTGAAATTGTAGGAAGCTTCACAATGAAAGTGAAGTGATAAATGAATTTGTCACGTCACACGGTGAATGTTAATTGATAATGAAATGCTATTAACGTTAAAATATATAACGTTTTAACGAAACACGAACGTTATTTTCCGTTATTTTTGTAACTGTTATTTTTGGTAGAATTCATTTGGTTTATGCTGGCAACACATTCTTCTGCGCATGTCAAAAACATCGCGTCGAAAAAGAAAACAAGAACAATGAAATTTACGGGTCGATTATAATGCCGCGTCTCGGTTTCTGATGCATTTCGCGAGTGATTCTACAAAATGACCGGGACGATAATTGAAAACCTGAGCGGTCGGAAGCTCGGCGTATTAGTCACGTTTCTACTATTGTGTCAGCTCGTATGTTTTCTAATCGGTGGGCTGGTCGCACCCATGCCCGCAAACGCACAAAACATTCTCGGAACTGTTTGTAAAGACACGTTAACACCGAAAAATGACACGACGAAGTGGTTCTACAACCGCGGGGCCGGGGCCTGCGAGACCGTGTCCCTCAGCAGCGCGTTTCACGATATTTCCGAGACCGACATTGTGTTCGCATTTCAAATGCCGGTACCTCGCGAAAATAGAGTGTTGGACTACTCGAGATGGCAGCAGAACCTCATTGGAGTTCTCCAAGTGGACGTAAGCTATCATTCTCAGATGGAGGTGCAGCCTCGCAGTATTATTACTATCGACGCGCGATTGGCGTACCGAAACAAAGGAGACGCCGACAAAGAATGGAAGCTGTACACACAATCGGTCGAAAAACGACATTTAGACTGCGACATAGACGTCAAAGCTGAGGAATATCTGTACAACTGTACTGCTATACCGTTATTTGAACTCGGTTCTTTATACCATGATTATTACTTGCTGAATATCCGACTTCCAGTCGATACACCAGACATGAATGTCAATATCGGACATGTTCAAGACATGTGGCTGACAGTAATCAACCAGAATGGAGGGTTCACTAAAGTTTGGCTGTCATTGAAAACCATATTCTTCCCACATATAATTGGTATTATCATGTGGTTCTGGAGACGTATCCACATGTTGCAACGAAAGCCTGTGTTACTGGAGAAAATGCTACTCAGCTTAGGAATAGCTTTATGTCTTCTAAACATGCCGAGTGAGTACCTAACCCTACAGTTTGATCTACCATTTATGCTGCTACTAGGGGATATAAGACAGGGTGTATTCTACGCTACGCTGTTTTCGTTTTGGCTGGTTTTTGCGGGAGAACACATGCTGATTCAAAATTCAACTGCACAAAGCTCCCTGAAGCAATACTGGAAACATTTGAGTGCCGTTGTGACTGGATGCACTTCTCTATTCATCTTCGACATGTGTGAACGAGGAGTGCAGTTAAGAAACCCCTTCTACTCCATCTGGGTCACTGATATTGGAACTAACTTGGCTCTAACGTTTATCATACTGGCCGGGATATCTACTTGCATCTACTTCCTGTTTCTCTGCTACATGGTGTACCAAGTGTTCGTCAATATATCACACAAACGTCAGTCTTTACCGACTATGTGTTCGGTCCGTCGTCTGCGCTATGAGGGAATAATCTACCGTTTCCAGTTCTTGATGCTCGCTACACTACTGTGCGCTGCTTTGACCGTAATCGGATTTATTCTCGGTCAAGTTGCCGAGGGCCAGTGGAAATGGGACGAGAACATTGAGCTGGAATATACATCCGCATTCTTTACCGGAGTCTATGGCATGTGGAATATCTACATCTTCGCCTTGCTGATTCTGTACGCGCCTAGTCACAAGAAATGGCCTGTTGCAGAAAATACTTCTGACATGCAAACATTGACTGAGGAAATTGAATTCAGCCCATTGCCAGAGCGATCGAACGAAATATCTTCGCTCACTTCATTTATCCGGAAGACTACTATTGATTGAATTTTCGAATCTCATTATGCATTTACTTAGATTTTAAGCTATTTCTTGCCTAAAGTTTAGAAATATGCCTAGAATTAGATCTAAGGAAACTTATCTATTAGCTTCTATGTACTTAATCCTTTTAAGGTAATATTTGTAGTGTAGGTGTTTCAAACGTCCTTTTAGAGACGTGTAGCCATTATCTTAAGACTAATCGTATTATGACTCATTTAGAACTGGTTTGACCTTCAGGTAGCTTCCAAAAATAACTTGGAATATGTTGGTATTATTTTTCTGTGATAGTTTTAAATTTTGCATTTTTAAACAGTATTGCTAGATGTATTTTTGTATTGCCAGCGTTACATATTTAATGTAGTTTTTTTTGTAGTGATTTGTACCGTAATAAAATTATTAAAATATTAATGTTATTTTTGTTATTCAACACACATATTTCAGTTCTAAGTTATTATTAGTTTTCCCATATTAGGGTTATGATAATAATTAATTATTAGGTTAACACAATTACTGGATTATTCCCGAAACGTTTGATTGACACTTTGAATACCATAAATACCTAAAAAGTTACTGATTTTTAGGTATTTTACCAAAACTGTTATACCTAAACACCAGTATTAGGGAAATACATTACACTGGACTTGTTCAATGCCATTTTGGATAAAGGGCAGAGTAAAAGTCCAAAATGAGTTATCTCATGAAGCCAAGACTAATTTTTTTTTCATTTTTTTTTTTTCAAATTTTTTTATCTTTATACTTACTATAATATTTACTACAAATACAATAATCTTGGATTCATAAAGTAGAATATTGTAATGCGCAATTTGAACTCTAAGGTGACCTTTGAAAGACTGTTAGGAAGGTCAATGAACTATGATTGGAATCTATACTATAAATATTGCTGTCTAGAACCCAAATAGGTTTTATTTGATTTATAAATATTACAATATTCTTTATACATTATTAAATTCATTCAAGATATGGGACAGTTTGCAAAAAAATAAGATAAGTACATAGTTAGAGATACTTACAGTTTTTTCAAATTTTATTACTAAGGTATTCTAGGCAGTTAGGTATTTTTTTTAAAAGTTGCATTTTGTCCCATATTAAAAAAAATCCCAAAACAAATTAGAAATAAAAAGTAGGTATTTGTTTTTTTTTTGTTATTTTTATGGGATTAAATAATTCATTGAATATAGGTAATTTAAAACAAGTAATCAAAGAATTAGTAACCTAATCTCTAGATTACTATGAGAAATTGACTTTTTTTAATTTATGTATGAGCTAATCATCTAAAAAATCTGGTGTCGGAGTTGATAGGCTAAAAACCGTCAAATTGATAAAGTCAATGTCGCGAGTTCGATTCCCGCATCAGCACATTGAATTGTACATTTGAAAACCTACTTATCTTTATATTTCACTATCACTTTCACTAATTCCTTTCTCAGTATGCGCTTGCACTTCTTGACAAACACATACCCTCGAAATTTCAAGTCTCTACGTTCAGTAGTTTGGCTTGTGCGTTGTCTGTCAGTTAGTCAGGCAGGTCCAAACCTTTTATATAAGTACAGTCAGCTCTGTTATGATCTTTACACCCAGCTGCCGGTGTTCTCCTGTGATTAAACCACTCACACAAACACATCATGTGTGTGTGTGTGTAAACTACTGATGTGATTAAATCACGTAAGATATACCCATAATATAAACCACCAGTGGTTTAATCACATGAGAACACCGGCGTAAGCTGGGTGTAAAGAAAATTACAGAGCCGACCCTACATGTATTGAAATAGTCTTAAATTTTATAGTTTCATTTTGTAATTTTAGCCTATAATCATTTCTTTCTTCATTTTATACTATGTTTACTTAAACTTGTACCTAACTTTATACTAAGACCTTTATGAAATAAATGTTTTTTATCTTTATCTTATCTTTATCTTTATTGATTGACGATCATACCTAATTGTAACACAACATATTATGTTCTTCACTTTAGGGTAAAAGCTCTAAGATGGTGTTGTGTAAAATGTCCAAATAGAGACGTAAAATTTATAAAGGAAATGGTCAATTTCTCACGTAAACTTGCCCACCCCCAAGTCGAAGGTACTCTACAGCTGTGTACGTACCTCGGCACGGGTCGTTCTTGACCAGGAACTCGTCGAGAGCCACCCATCCTCCGCCGACCCTCACCATCACAGTGGAGCGGAGGATCCTCACCAGGCGAAGCTTTTGCGAGTCACCGAACTGTTCGGAGAAAAGGAATATGACAGATGACTAACCGTGTTCCTATACAGAACACCCAAGATGGACAGTATGAAGCAAAATGAATGAGGAAAAATATTCAGACACCCAATCGAATCTAACGTTTCGGATTCCGGCGAGTCAACATCTCCTGAGGATGCCTCGTGTAGAAGCGAAACACGCGTCGACTTGGGTTTTCTGTTTTCGGCGCTTTGGTTTAGATGTAAAAAATCTTAACTAGAGTTAAGTTAATTGGAACCTTTGTTTGGAATTAAAGCGGAATTATTACTATATATATATTTATACTATTTATTAATATTCTCTATGACTATTAAATGGTATTTACGATCAGTAGAACAGCCCAATTGAAGTCCGTTGTACCTAGAATGTTTTGTAAAACCTTGAGAATTTGAAGTCTGTTGGAATACTGTACTCGGTCTCGTACTCACCCTGTACTTGCCCTCCCCGACCTGCATGACCCTGAACTTCTGTCGGCACGTGCACAGCATCACGAGCCGCTTCACCTCATCGTGGATCTTGTCGGCGTCCGTGGGGGGTCCGCGCCGTTCCACCTGTAACCCATTCTCCTTTATAGGTAGGTAATCTGTATTCAAACCTCTATTATAAGACGATAGTTTGAAAGACTAATGCATACTTGCACCAAACTTTCAAAGTTCCTAAGAAATTACTTTACTCGCTTGAAAGTTCTTAACGGTCAGAATATGGACTGTTAAGAACTACTAAGCAACTAAAGTAATTTGTTAGGAAAAGTTTAGTGCAAGTCGGCATTAGGATATTTCAGAGAATCGTTGCCGGACTCTTTATGACAAAATCCTAACGGGTCAAAGTGTTACCTACTCTTTGGGACAAAATCCTAACGAATCATAGTGTTACTCTTTGGACAAAGTCCCAACAAGTCATAGTGTTAGTCTTTGTAAAAAAACCTAACGAGTCACAGCGTTACTGCTTGGGACAAAATCCTAACGAGTCACAGTGTTGGGATTTTTTTCCCAACGAGTGTTGCCGATGTATGGTTGTGTGTTCTTACCCAGTCGGGTCTGAGCGCGGCGATGAACTCCTCCCAGTCGATGAGTCCGCCGCCGTTCCTGTCGAAGAGATCAGCGACTGCGTTCATCTCGGGGCGAGATGTGTCGAATTCTGAAACAACGCACATGGTCAAAATTTATACTGACACCAGATCAGGCCACTGGCTTATTCGATAAAGAAGATAACGTTTATTAAGTAGGTACATGAGTAAATTATGATTGTTAAAAAAAAATTACTGCAATAAAGATACTTAATACTGAAAAGTACCTAAAAAAACCAAAAAATTAATAATGGACAAATACTAATGTTTTTTTAACATCTCTCGTGATGTTTAAAACTAAAGTTTGCCCCGAATTTTGACCGTACGCGCCTCCTGGTTTCAAAACCCTAGAACCGTTACTTTTACGAACCATTACCATTACGAACCATTATTTTTGACCTATTTGAAACAATACTGAGCCTTGATGGTGAGTTAAAAAGAAAGGATTGCAAAAATGTCGGCTCTATATCTCATTATGTTAGTGGATGTTATGCTAAATAGGGGTAAGACTCACTTGTGTTGATGATTCCATCCATGAACTCGTGTCTCTGAATGAGTCCGTTGTTGTCCTTGTCCATCTTGCGGAACAGGTCCGTCAGACGGGATTTCTTGTGGTTCATGAATTTCAGGAACTACGGACAAATAAATTCCGTTAATTTTGTATTACATAAAACTTTATGTCAAACCATACAATATGCCCTATGATGGAACAAAAGCGTGTAACTTTTTTTATGGACAGGTGTTTGCACTGAAATACCTTGCTTGTCTTTTAGCACGTTTTGCCAAAACTAAAGTGTATAAGTTATATTATCTATTAGGGAGAAAATTGCCAGGGCGGCATTATCAGTTGGATATGTTCCCAACGAGTCCCACTAATAATATTTTTTTCCCAACGAGTAACATCGCAAGGAAAAATAATATATAACGATGTTACTCGTTGGGAAAAATGTGACACTAGGTGTGATTCGTTGGGAAAAAGTTGCAACGAGTCACGACAAAACCTTTTCTTGCTTTAAAAAAAAATTGGTTGTCTGTTAAGTTGGTTTACAGACGATAGTTTTACGTGACAACGTCATAACAAAACAATGATGCATACTTTTATGAATAAAATTGACAGCGTATCGGGACAATGAGCGTTACCAGACAATGATGTCAATGTTTTCGTGCATGCAGACGGCGTTCATCGATTTATTAGACGTAGTCACGTCAAAAAACGAATGATTATCTTACCCTCTTTCTCCAATCGTCCCAAGTGAACTGCGAAGCTCTCTGTAGCTCTAGCAGATGAGCGAGACGGGCTTGCAGGTGTCTCTGTCGCTCCCACGCCAGCAGCCACACGTTGCGCCATTTGTCCCACAGTGTCTTGACACGGGGCGACCTGAACTCCGGTTCTGAGCCTTTGCTAGAGGGAGAAGGGAAATGTGATTTAGGAATAACTGTACTGTAAAGCCTCCCCTAGACCTACAATAACATTGCACAATTATATTTTTGGTACAATAAGATTTGAAAGAAAGATTCAATATAAACCCTTTATGTAGTTATCAGACTGTTATGGGTATTCATCGCGCTCACCTCACCTATTCAGGGCAGTCAACTACGGCTGTTGCAATACAGTCGAAACGTCGGGACTAAAATAGATAAGGTGAGCGCGATAAATACCCGTTACAATCTATTAACTATGTGTGATAAGATAATATTGCACAATTCGTCATATTGCGCAATACCTACTTATACCTATCAACAAATTATATAAATATATTTAGTAATAAATCCGCTTGATTTCTAAACAAAGGTTTTAATTAACTTAACTTTAATTTAGAACTTTAGTACATATTACTATATTATAAACCAAAGAGTCAACGAACAGAAAACCAAAGTTTAAAGATACGACACGTGTTTCGCCTCTACACGAGGCATCATCAGGAGGTGTGGACTCGCCGTGGAAGTTCGAAACGAGAGTGAATAAACAACGTTGCCCGGCCCGTATTTATACCCGTTATGTTACTCTCGTTTCGAACTTCGGCGAGTCCACACCTCCTAATGATGCCTCGTGTAGAGGCGAAACACGTGTCGTATCTTTAAACTTTGGTTTTCTGTTCGTTGACTCTTTGGTTTATAATATAGTAATATGTACTAAAGTTCTAAGCTAAAGTTAAGTTAATTAAAACCTTTGTTTAGCAATCAAGCGGATTTATTACTAAATATATATTTATATAATTTGTTGATATTTATGGATTTCCGCAAAGTAACGCCTGAATCAATCAATTACTTATACCTAATCGATCGGTTAGGGGACGCCTAAGGGTACTGTAGCTATAGTGCCCTTAGTCTTTGCTAGAGGGAGAAGATATATGTGGTTTTTGAAAATATAAATATTTTATGAAATTACTGGGCTAGAAAAAAAAAATTCACAGATTTGGAATGAATTATCTGTTATATTTTACTAGTTGCCATTAATTTTATTTTAATCATTTCAAGTTGCAATATTAATTTACAAGGTCGATAATTTTAAAACATATATGATTAATCAACAAAAAAATCCATGCTGCAATACTAGGTCAGGCTAATAGCTAGCGAACTGGAATGATCAAATATCTACAAAACATACATATTAGGCACCAAATATTTTTACGTATTTTGATTGTAGCTTAAAACTAGGGTTGTCACACAACAAAAAACAAACTCAGACAACATTGATAAGCGACACCACCCAAACTATTTGTAACATAGGTATAGGAAATAGCTCACCAAATATAAGTAATTCTTGCTTGCAAAACTTCCTATCATTAACATTTTATATGCAATTTAAAGGAACAAATTGTTTTTTATCACCGCAGACAAATCAATTTTATTTTTCTCTTCTCTTTGTCATTTGCACATTGTGTTTACGTTTCAAAAAAATAGTTTTAAAATATTGTAGTAAATAATTTCAACGAGTTTTTTTTATATTTTTAGATTGTAGTTTTAATTTTTGCCTTTGTTTAAGTGTAGCCGTAAACACGCCACCGACCACATCGAACGGTGGCCGGCGACCGTCAGTTTTATACATTTTGTGTACTTACATTTTTGTTCATACATACTGTAGTGCGTAGCCGCTACACGTAACAACAACAAAATGTAAGAAAACGGACTGTCACCAGCCGCCGCCGGTCGTTGGGGTCGGTGATGCGTTTGCGGAGACCGTAAATGTCAACGAATCCCAGAATCCTTACCTTCCCTTAGGCAGGAACCGAGGTCCGTACTGCGGCAGGTTGCGATCTGGCGAGTCTCGTCCGGGACTGATCCGACTAGAGCACACGCAACAATGTAATCACAGTTCACACCCGTTAGTGCCAGCCTGTTAGAGCCAGCCCTGTTAGTGCCAGCCCTGTTAGTTCCAGTCTTGTTAGTGCCGTGGTTTAGTTACCGCGGTGTTTGTTAGTTCCAAGAGGCATGGTTCGCGTGATGTAAGACTATTTTGTATTGTTTAAATGGACTACTTACTTAGTTTAATTTATAGTTGTGGTTAAGTACCTACTAGATAAATTATGCCAAAAGTGGCCAATGATATGGCTGGGTTTTCATGGTATTTGATTCGTAAAAACGAGCCGTAAGATGTAGGTACATATTTTCTGTTTCTTTCTGCTTAATATTAAAAACTACGTAAATTGTTGTTTGCACTACTATGGGCAAGACTTCAATACAAAATGCCCTTTACTCATTGGACAAAAAAAAACTTATTTTTTGAAATCACAAAATAAGTACTTATTTGAAGTCCTTTTCTGGCAACATTAAACCTGATGGGGTTGCCAGTAAACGTCAAGATTACCCGGTTTGGTTAGGTTGGCATTACTATGATAGCGGCATATGGTTGGTAGCGGTGATTTTTTTGTTAGTTCTGTTGGTTAATTTCCAAAAATGTTTAATTTTTTTTTAAACTAATCGCATGCATTTTTCTAGTTACAAACGTCATGCAGTCATGCAAATGGAACTAAAACTTCAAACTACAAGAATAGGATAATTTTCGAAGAAGAGAATAGATACCAAATACCTGTAAATATTGAGTTACAATTTATTATTGACAGATTTTGTTTAATTCAATGGTTTTTTATGGCTTTTAGGACTTTTTTGAAATACTATTTTTTTGTCAGAGTGTTGCCATATGGGTAGAGTCAAACCTGCCCATTATTTTCATAAATCCAAAATAAGCCAAAAAATCTACACTACAAAAGCATGAAAGCTTAAAAAGCATCACTCAAAAAACAACAACAAAAACAAACAAAATGGCGGCAAACCTTCCTCTCCTACTCCGATTGTGTATCCTCGACCTGAAGCGTGAGTGCGAACGAGACATAAAGCAACATATACACGTGTTAGAGCGAGATGAACCTATGTGAATTTTTATGGAAGAAATGTCCTGATATCACTTTTAAAAATCAGGCCATCTACTTTCGGTTAAACCAATATTAACATTTAAAGCCAATGAGAGTTACAATAAATGGACCCTTTTTAGAATGATAATCTGAAATTAAGGCCTCTACACACCAAAGCCGCCGGCTTTCGGCGGTACAGCCGAGTTAGGCTTTCTCCGGCATGGGAAACCAGGCTCCTATTAAATAATTGCTAAAAAAACGCTAACCCGCCCGTTGTGCCACCGGGCTGGCGGCTTTGGTGTGTGTGTAGAGGCCTTTAGAGTTTGGAATTAACAAAAAAAATATCTAAAAAGTTCAGTTAATCATTCATTCATGAATTTTCATAATTCGTGTTTAGTCCCATCCATATATTTTAGCTCATTTATAAGTATTTTGGCAAACAAAAATGGTTTATAAACTACTAATATGAAGACAATAATTATTATCATAACATTAAAAAATATTGTTAACCAATTTAAAATTTCCCTTTTATAAAATTTCAAAGTTAAAGAACAATAAAAACGGATTCCCTCTATTTACTAACTACCCCATAAATTACCAAATTAGGATTAAAAATGATAAAACCAAACAAAATACCTATATTGTTAGAGTAATAAAAATGTTAGCAACCCACCTGAATCGCCTAGATCCGTAATAATCTGGCGACACCGACCTCTCCCTGTGCAGGTCGAGTTGAGAGCCGCGACTGCGCGATGGCAACATTCCAAGCACCATGCATGACGTCACAACACGTGCAGGTGACGTCACAACGCGGACGGACAAACAAACAAACGAAACCAATGATGATTGCGAAAACATAATCAAGCAAAAAAACCACAATAAATAATTTAAAACTTCAAAGTAATGCCTAGATCACACGTACCGAGTACTCGGCCGAGACAGTAAAATGTTGTGTCAAAATATCACTCGCTCTGTCTCGGCGCTATGTTTATACGAATCGAGTACTCGGTACGTGTGATCTAGGCATATCAGATTATTAAAAAAATCGACAGCAAAACTTTACGTTACTTCATATGACCAAAAACCAATCGAACACTAAATATCCAGTAGTTTTTTTATTCTTGTGGCAGAATGATAAGTATTTCGTTGCCATTTTTCAAAGTTCAATACAACGAGGCGGAATATTCTCATGACTTTATTGTAATCTCCTTCTCTCCTTTTCCATTATTGTAAGTTAAAAAAAAACTTTGGTGTTCGATTTGGCAATTTTTTTGAGTATGATACGTACCCAGGTGTCCCTTTCGTGGCACTCTTGGCAGAAACCTTTCTTGGCGTGGTTTCCCGAGCTTGACTTTGACTCTTCACCTAAAATAGTATCAGTTGTTTAAAACCACCCTGAAATCCTTTAATTCTTATGAAAAAAAATGATTTTAGAAAGTAATGTTTTAGATCCTACAGCTAACTTGCAATTGTAGACCCTATTTCTACCTGACTAAGGTAGAAATTCTTCTGATAAAACGCTTGCACATAGACTTATGTATCTGCGATTCTTGACCTTATTTTCTTCCACCATCATAAGATCTAAATCCTTTGTGGCAGATTTTGCAATTTAGATTCTATTGCCATTATCCACTGGTACACTACCAATTGGTAGGCCTAGAAAACGCTTTGGCTTAGTGGCTTACAGGCATGCCGTTTTAAACCCTGTTTTCTATATTATAAGGTTCAAAGTCAGCTGGAATGTCTTTAAAACACTTGCACATAAGAACGACTGATAGCCATGTAATTTTAAACTCTATTTCCTTCACCTCAAGGTCCAAACTCACCTGGTAAGCTTTGCAGACGCGGTCGACCTCAGTCTGCCGTTTCTGCGTATGCTCCATCAGCTCGTTATGGTCTTCAATGAGACCTTGGAGTAGTTCTATCGACTCTGGTAACGGTTCCGCTTCCAATGCTGCAGGGGAGAAGTATTTTGGTGAATTTGATCTGACTGTTGTTAGGCTATTTTGTGAAATGATTTTAAAATATGATTCCACAGCTTACAATATAATAGTGCTTAAAGAGTCGTAGTTGTAGTTGAGACCACGACAGCACATGAGACCGCGTGGAAGACGACATCTGACAACATGTAGGACGAGATTGGATGGCGAGGGCTATATATCGTCAATACTGGAGGCGATTGGAGGAGGTCTACATCCAAAAATGGATACTATAAAGGCCGAAATGATTATGCTGATGATGATAGATTCAAAACATCACAGTTTAGGCGAAGAGGTGCATTCCAAAATGTTAGCTTTTATAAGAGCCTCAGAAATTCAAATTGTTTTTTTTTTATTAGTATTGTATTCGCAACGCAATTCCAACTTTCCTTCAATAGATATACTATTTATTTAAGCTACAGTAAGTTATTGAGTGTATGAGTATGAATGAGTAAGAGTTATTATTATTATAGCTGCTGGGCAAAGGCCTCCCATATTTCATATTAATTTCTTCTAGTTCGTCTTTTCATCTAGCAAGAGGTCTTCCTCTTCTTCAGGAGAAAAAGATATGCCAACTCAATGCGATTATTTGTTGTTTTTTTGTAATTTGTAATTTACTGCTGTTAGAGTTAATAATTATCTAGCCAGACTTACCTACCTATAATTTTTATATAATTACAGTAAACAAAATGTAGACTCAATTTGGTTTAAGAATAGTATATATTTCATAGCTAATAAAAATAATATAAGAAAAAAAATTAACTGTGAGTCTAATATTAAATAAATAAATATACCATACATCAAAATACCTTTGAAAACACTTTGAATCGTGCATATTACGCTTACGCCAACTCAACTCCACCATACGGTGTTCTGTTATGGGGATACACAAACGTATATAATGAAAGGGTACTCACAGATGAGCGTGTTCTCGAGGCCGGTGAGCCACTGCAGCAGTTCTTCCAGCACCAGATCGAGGTCTCTCAGACTCTGCATGTGAGTCTCCAGCTTGCTGCCTCTCTGCATAGCCCATTGCCACACCTGCACAACAAGGTTTAGTGTTTAACCGATACCGAAAACCTTATTCTTTCAACAGCACATTATCAACGATAACAAAAGTTGTTTTTGCCCGATGAAAGAGGCTTTTACTCTGCCTGTGTGGTGGGAAACTTTCTGCACTGCCGGTCCTAAGCCCGGTAAAAAACACCTGATTACGAAGACTTCAACACAGGATAATACCGAACCGCCTTTTTTTAAATAAATAAATATAATAGAACAGTATATAAGTATACAGACTATACAAGCGACGCACCTGACCAGGAGTCACTTTACTGAAAACCCTTATCACTGGTAATACTGATGTAACCAAGTGTCGCTTATTACGATGTGCACTCATTTAAAAAAAAAACAAAAAAATTTTTTTTTAGGTAATATTCAAAGTAAAAAAATAATAAAAGGTTACGTAAAAGTATCGTCAGGTAATCACGGGATTTGAAAATGCAGTTAAATAATGATTTTGATAAGATTTTGATTGCCTATCTCACTAAGTACCTACAAAAATGTAATTAATCTGTGTGCTGATTTCAAAATATCATCAAGGTGATCTTCTTATCGTGTCACTAGTTCTCTCGAACCAGGATGGTGAAAGGATTTCAAGTGCGCTTTGAAGAGGCACTCCTTTCGTACACTTGAGACATATTTTCGAACGTTATAGGATCTATGACATGCCGGTTTCCTCACGATGTTTTTCTTCACCGCCAAGCACGTGTTTTAATGCACGTGTGTTTATAAAATTTAGATTTGTTTCTGCAAAGTTCTTCTTGTTGTCTCAATTTGGAGCTATATTTCTTAGTAATAAGGTTGTAATTACCTCGTCCCATCTGCTCTGAATGATGGTAATCCAGTGTTTGATGACAGTGACTGCATCAGGGTGGGCCTTGCCGAGGATCGAGTGGGCGAGTGCTATCGTCTCCTCCTGTATATAAAAAAAGTATATAAGTAATATGAAATTAAGCGTAAATAATATGAAACGTAGCGAGCCACAAAAATATCATCATTTCAGTCAGGTAGGACCCACTGCTGGATATATAGGCATTTCGCTTGAGCCAGCCTCCACGATCTTGTGCATCTCTCATCCAAGTAGTCCGCGACTTTAGCGACGTCGTTTTCCCTCAAAGATATACAAGGTACAAAAACCTAGAGAGCGTAGCGAGCCACATAAATAATTTTCTAAATGTTTATTTATCTATCGGAAGAAAAACCTCGGATCAGGCTTAGTCTATCACAATGGAAAAATCCAACGTGCAACATTGGGTTTTTGATGTATATGCCGTACCTTGTCTCTCAGTGTCATACCTTGTCTCTCACTGACATACCTAATCTCAGTGTCACACTTTGTCTCTCAGTGTAACACCTTGTCTCTCACCATCTCCACCTTGTCTTTCACAGCGTCATACCAAGTCCCAGTTCCAGATCTTGTCTCCCAATATCACACCTAGTCTATCACTGTCATACCTTGTCTCATAGCGTCACACCTTGTCTCGCAGTGTCCTACCTTGTCTCTCAGCTTCTCGTGCAGCTCGCGGATGAACCTCTCGTGGTCGGTGATCTGCAGCCGCGTCTCCTGCTCGCCCTCGGGCAGCTGGCCGCTGAAGCGCAGCTTGGTCTCCGCGTCCGAAAGCCATTCAAGTAGCATGTTCACTGATCGGTGCAGTTTCTCCGCCTAAGGAAAAGTAAATCAATCAATATAATAAATAAAAGAAAATAGCCTTTATTACTACTGCTTACTAAACAAAATTAAGGCATTGTCCTAATAGAACGCGATCACGCGTTCCAATTGGGTCGCGTCGCGCGAGCGCATCGCGCGAATGCCAATCGGGACGCCTATTTGACGTTAGTATGTTTGATCGCGGATTCGCGCGAACTTGCGATGGTCGCGAACACTATCTAACTCCTCTGTAGTAGTCGCCTCATCGGCGTAGGCCTCCCCTAAATTATAGAATCAATAAATATAAAGGGTCAATTATATTCAACTGGGTTTGAATGGGTAAATCCTAGAGTATGGGGAATATCGAAAAACGCTCAAAGGACCCTCGGGGTCAATTTCGATGGAAATTAAAACTGTATACTCAGATTTTATTAAAATCAATAATCTTAGCCGTATTTACTGACTGTACCGGATCGAACCAGTTAAATTAAAAAAAAAACTTATTTATGCGCTAGCATAGTGTAGCTTATTTGGATCAAATTCTGGGAAGTTATTTAAATTGCCAGTAAAAATGTTAATTATTACTGGCAAACTTATGGTAAGGTCTTACGCAAAAAAAAAAATTTGAATGTGCTGAGGTATATTTGTGTAAACATCTTACTTTATGTACCACATTGAAGCAAATAAATAAATGCCTTATGTCTCGATTTGATTTGATATTTAATTAGGTACGTACCTCTTTGAGAGCGCTCTCCAGGCGAGTGGCTTTCTTCTCACTGAGCGAGATGACGGACTCCCACGCTTGCTTTAGCTCGCTACATTGTTGACGGATGCTGGCCGCGTCTTCACGAGGCACCTGTAATAACAACCTTATTAGCAAGTGTTTTAGGTTCAATATCGATTGGCAAATTTAGTATGGTTGTGGTTATACATGGATTTTGGGTGGGATAATTTTTTTTGAATTTATATTCGTAATTAACAAAATCCACGCATTTTTCTGCAAATTTTAGGCTGTGAATATTTTGTCAATAATCCACGATTCGACTCAAATCCACTCCTTATTGTAAAAAAACTGTTCACATTAATAAAATACATACCGTGGCTTCAAGATCTTTGCCGGTCTTCATGACTGAGGACATCTGTTGTTCGCGCGAATGTAAGTCCTCTTCGAATTGCTGAAAGAAAACATTCATTACAAATCATTCTAGCAAGCTAAGCGAGCAGCTGAAATGTTCTTAATACACCCTCACAGTTTAGTGGACAGATAGAATGAAATAAAACTGAAGGAAGAAAAAATTGACATTTATTTATCAATAAAATAAAATCTATACACCACCAATATTTAATTACCAAAAAAATTAAATGGGAAATTCAGGCGGGGTACTACGTTGTATATGTGCAGTTAGAATTTTGAATTTCTACAAAATGACAGAGTGACAGCGGCGCGAGTGCGGCGCCCGAGCCGAGCTTTTGTGAGCTGGTTCGAGCTAGGTATCCGGGTTTGCCAAACGATGAATAAAACTTAAATTATTATCAATAAAGGGTACCGCCTGATGCGAATCCATAGGAAAACGATTAACGGTAACAGTAATCCTTTTTAATAAAAAAAATGACAAAAATTCGACTTAATTTTTCAAGTTTTTTTGCCATATCTGTGTTCAGTAACGGCAACTGACATGGTGTATTTTTTTTCTGGTGATTAAAAAATGACCGTGTATAAAGATAAACAATCGTTGCGGATGTGTAAATAAATGTATCGAAGAACTGAAATTAATTAATTAATCAATCAAAGCGAGCTGCCTTGAATCAAGCGAGCCGCTTTGACTTGGCGAGTAGTACTATTTAATTTACCATTAGACTCAAACTAACATTTATTTTCTTAAATATGCTATAAAATATATACTAAACTTTAACCAAATTGAGTCTTTATTTACAATCATTTAACATTTTTAATTATATGAAGTTCAACAGTTAATAATAGTCTCTTTGTACCTATGAATAGAGTGTATTTTACCTTGTGCTGTTCGATAAGCGCCATCACAGTGTCCAGATCCCCGTGCACCGGCGTATCCGTGCCGAGCGACTTTTGCTGCTTCTTCAGCCAGTCCAGTAACGCTGACATCGCGTCCTTGAACTGACCCGAGTACAGCAGCGCCTCTTCGAGACGACGTTGCCTGTGGGACGGGAAAATAATCATTTTCACTTCTCATGATCGTAAAGTTCAATTTTATGTGACTGTACATAAGCTGTAACAACATGTATACACTCTCAAGCTTTCTCATTTAATATTATACTTTTAAATTTGCAAAGACATTCTTCTTTTGACAAGTAAGAGAACTACATTAAGGGGAATCCTCAAGGCAAATTTCCATACAAAAGGTTTGAAAATGAAAATGAAAATTCTTGCGTGCACTTGACTTAGCAAAATTAAGAGATATATAAATGTGAAAGCTTGCGAGTGTAGGTATACATGTCAGTGCAGCTGACGTACCCAGACAAAAGGAGTAAACCTTCATTTTAGGCCCGAGGGCACAAAGTAATTGCTTGTGAAATCTGTTTAAGAGTTCAGTTTGTAATAAAAGATTTCATGCTGGAAGCTAAGAACTTTTTACGTACCGAGTAGACAGTTCTCTCGGCCGAGTACTCGGTACGTGTGATCGAGGCATAAGTTTATAAATAAACGCCCTTTCAGTGGCTAGTTTAAGCTTACCTGTCAACAGCCTTAGAGCACACAGTAGTCCACTTGGTCTTCATATCATTAAGCATGGTCTTCAATGCGTTCTCGTCTGTTTTGGGGGCCTTGTCCTTCAGTTGCTTGCCTGTCTTCATGGTTTGGTCGTAGGACGGCTGCTTGGAGGCAAGTGCCTTTTGGAACTCGCGGTGTTTCGTCAATCTATGTAGATAAACATTAATCAATCAACCATCAATTAATATATATTAACATAGTAACATGGTTAGAGAAAAAGTTATTAAATGGACAAATACTATAACGGAATGGTATCCTAGAGATAAAAAAGGAAAAGAGGAAGGCAGATAAAAAGGTGGGAAGATGATATCAAACAAGTAGCAGGTGCCTCGTGGAGGAGAGTCGCCGCAGACAGGACAGTATGGAAGGAGTTGGAGGAGGCCTATTCGCAAGACAAACTGCAACATTATATTTATTAGGTACTGACTACCAAAATATTTACTATATATTACAAAAAACTTAAGGTAAGTACAAACCTAGCATATAAAAAAAAAACCATATGTAACCCAATGCAGAATAAAGGCTCTTTTATCTTTATCTTTATCTTACAAAAAACTTAGGTTTGTACTTAACTTAAGTTTTTTGTAATATATAGTAAATATTTTGGTAGTCAGTACCTAATAAATATAATGTTGCAGTTTGTCTTGCGAATAGGCCTCCTCCAACTCCTTCCATACTGTCCTGTCTGCGGCGACTCTCCTCCACTTCACACACTTTATTGTAATATAAAAGGAAGCTTAAAGTCCTTAAAAATGGAATAAAAACAAGGAAGCTTAAAAATAAAATAACCAAAAAAGCGATTTCTGCCAGGTTACCTTATATTTAAGTCCTGACTGACTGACTGACTGACAGACATTTGGAGGATACATACGTAATCATTAGCGCCAAAAAAAACTTTTCCTTTAAAAGCAAGTTCGAAAAAAACCTTTGAAACGTAGTTAGTTGCTTCTGTCTGAGAAGAAAATGCGTTCCCTTTTTAAAACTATGTCATAATACAGCATGACATTTCCTAGTAATTTATTTGGAAGAAGGTTGTCGACATAAGGGTCGAATTTCAAAGCATATTTGTGAAAACGATCATATCCGTGCGAAGCGCTCACCTGTGTTTGATCTTCTCAGGGTCGTTCACAGTCGCTTCAGAGTTCAGCTCGTCCAGGTGTTTCTCAGTCTCGGTCAACCAGTTCATCAAGTTGTTCCTGGCATAGGAACATAGGTTAAAACTCAAGAAACTGAACCAAACGAATGTTTTAACTAAATAAGATTATATGGTACTTCTGATTTGAACTTTGGGTTAGGTAAAAGGGTCTGAAAAGTCCTTTTAACCGACTTCAAAAAAGGAAGTTCTTAATATGTTTACTACTTCCGAAATTTTTCATTTACTTACCATTTGACATATTCTTTATAGATAGACATTCAGATTGGTCTCATAAAATTTCATCATAATCGATTAGTTTAGTTTTTAAATCATAATTGCTAAAAAATATGTCATTAAAGTAACCGACATTACATATTTTGCTATCCTGTGACTTTTGAATGGCGCGTACGGTCACTAAAACAGTCCAATTGAAGTCGGTTCTTGTATGTTTTTTTAAAACTACAACAGTAAAGCTCCCCCCACACTGGCAGAGCTCTCCGCCCACACAGGCAGAGCTCCCCACACAGGCAGAGCTCCCCACACAGGCAGAGCTCCCCACACAGGCAGAGCTCCCCACACAGGCAGAGCTCCCCACACAGGCAGAGCTCCCCACACAGGCAGAGCTCCCCACACAGGCAGAGATCCCCCCTACACAGACAGAGCTAGTAGTCCACATACCACATATCCGCAAACTCCTTGGCCTCCTTGAACCCGTGATCCAAAGCCCTGGTTCTCTCAGCGGCCTTGGAGACGACGCGCTCCCAGCGATGTTGTACCGACACCAGCAGATTCTTGATGAGAATCACATCCTGCTTCTGACTGAAGTACTTCAAATGGGTGCCCTTCTTGTCGAGATGGAGCATCGTCTCGCGGTGGGTTGATACTTCTTTTTGGAAGGATTTGTGCTCTTCGATTTGGGCTGCGAAAGGATATAAAATAAATAAATATTTTGGATATTTCACACAACGCCATTTAGCCCCATTATAGCAGAGCTTGTATCATTTGAACCACTGATAGAATACTTAAATACATACATAGAAAACACACAGACTCAGGACAAACATCGATGTTCATATTGCTCATCTCATAATTGTTTGTCCTGAAGCGGGAATCGAACCCACGACACCGGCGTAGCAGTTAAACACACTTGCCACTCGACCATCAGTGTCGTCAAATTATTAGTATATTAATTTAACTATGATACTAGATTAATTATATATTTTTTTTTTTGTAAAAATAAAATATTATTGTTTTAAAAAAAATAATTCATGATAATAATTTTGATTATGCGCTGAAAAAGAATACAAGTAACTTTTTAAGCCGATCCGATACCACGCGGGCAACGCAACTAAATTTACATAAATACCACCTGCTAATTTCATGTCTCTCATAAATTGTACAAAATTGGTTATAAAGCTTCTAAATCGAAGATTTTGAGCCAGGATCGAGTTGAGTGTGATGAAGTGATGATGATACTCACTGAGTAAAGTTTCCATGACCCTGGAGACGGGCTTGGCAGACGTGAGCGTCTTCTCGGCGCTGGTGAGCCAGTCCACAAATGCTTGCAGAGCGTCGTGGAACTCCGTAGCTTCCTTGAGAGCGATTTCTAACTTAATCTTCTTATCTGATGCCCTGTTGAGAGAAATTGGGGTTTAGAATTTGTTAACAATATTGATACGGATACCTGATACTGGTAGCACTCGATTTAGCGGTAAAGTAGCTGCCCAATAGCTGATAATATAAGACAACTTTTGAACGGCGACAGATTCTAACAAAATTGACTAAACTGACAACCGTTGACATCGCACTTGACATGACGAGAAGGGCAATCGTCTGCTGTTAAAAGATCATGCCACCTGTGACCAAAACAGTGCTCCGCAGGACTAGTAATGGCAATAGTCAGTGATATCAAATGTTTATAAAAACTGAAAACCCGACAGCAAAATCAAATCCAAATTGTTTATTTCGATTCATTCAATGACACTATATTTCGCCAAATTAAATTTTTGTTTCTTTAATTCTGTTTTATGACATTCTCATGACCAAAACTAATCTAAACATATCTAATTTACTGCAATCCATCCATCGTTTTGACGATTTTTTGTATTTTTTTCACACATTTTGGTGCTTTACAGCCGCCATATAGGATTTTTTGACATTTAAGGTAGCGTATAGCACTCGCGTGACCTAGACAAATCTAATAACACCTTTCATTTATCTAAATCCGTTTGGCGTGTAGGGCGGCGCATAGAGATACAAACACACATTCATACACTCAAAAAACATAATCCTCCTTCTTCGCAGTCGGGTATAAACATAACGATGTTTCACACTACAGTGAAGGCCCTTACCTAGCAGTGACGTTGTCCCATCTGCTCTTGAGATTCTTCAGGTTGTGGTGCAGCTGCGAGGTGGGGTTAGGTTTCTCCTGCCGCTTCAGATACTCCTGGCCCTGTTGGAGGACCGCTTCCACCTTGGGGCGGTTCGCTTCTATCTCGTGATACACCTCCTGTAGGATGAGTAAGGTTTTAGGGAAAAACTAGGAAATCAAATTGTCTATCATAACACAAAACCGGCGTTCTTGATTGGTCAATGCGTGTGTGTTAACAAAATGGCGGCAATAACGACATAAATCTCTCTCGTCTTGCTTGCCAGTGATTTATATCATGCTAAAAGTATGGGTTCAGATGCAACATAATTTTTTTTTAACAATGCTCGTTAGAATTATGATAGACAGGCTCAATTTTTTTTTAAATTATTTATTTTTCCTGAAGTATGGTTACACTAAGGTCTTAAAACTAAAACCCAGTAATTTTACGAAACACAGGAATTAAAGAGAAAAAATAATTTCAAAGATATTATAAAAAAGGTCACAGATATAGGAAATTTTCAGCTAACACCTTTGATAGATCCACGCGTGCGTGTTGACATTGATCCTGGTCGAATGGTAAGAAATGGATCACCGAAAATCTTGGAAAAGTATGGTGGAAACCTTTGCCTAGCTCTACAATAATATAGGTAAGAAAAAAGTTATGTAAAAAGTGTGAAACTGACCATGAATCTCTCGAGTTGTTCAGTAGCAGTCTCGGGCAGGCCGCCGACGGGTTTGGACGCGGCGATGATGCCGTCTACTTCTGACAGCCAGGACAGCAAATCGCCGATCTCCGCGTTGAAGCTGCAGGAGAGATAGTTAACACAACATAACGTAACCGTTGGAAGTTCAACCAATGAACAACGCGAACGAACTTAGATACGTGTTGGATCGCTTTAAGTTGAATTGTCCCATTGCAATCGTTTTCATGTTACAAAATGCAGCGACTGCTTATATTTATTATTTTGTGTTTAAGGGGAATCCTCAAGGCAAATTTTCGTACAAAATGTTTCGGACAAATACTCAAAAAGTACGCCGTATTATAGTAATTTCTTCACACTATTCGTTTCGTCTATTGCTTATCAAGTCACTAGTTCATAATAAAAAATATAAGTAACATGAATAGTTCGTTTTATATATTTTTTTAAGTGACGTAGATATGTATTGAACAAATTATATTTCTGGTAGTAAGACATAGCATAGACTTGCTTATGACCGAAACGGATTTAAAAAGGATTTAAGAATTTCAAAACATAAGTATAAGTTTTAGCAGCCCAGTAATTTCACTGGTAACAAGTAATATCAGGAAGCAGGTTTACAGGGGTTTGCCACCTTGGCTCATCGTGACATAGGGGTGACTGGGACAAAAGATCCAGGTGGTGTAGTAAGTTACATACCTCTGAGCTTCCCTGAGCGCTTGTTCCAGCTCAGACTGCTTGTCGCGCGCTTGTTGTTGCAGCTCGCGCCATTTCCGGTTCAGTGTTGCCAGCTTCTCAGCTGTCTCCCCGGCCTCGTCTGTACCTGTTATTTGTAGTAAAAACTTATAGAAAAAGTACACAGCATAGAGGATATAACGCGGTAAATCGCAATATATTGAGGAAACATTCAAAGGCAACAGGGTGAGTCATAGATATTCTGACATTGAGATTAGGTGACTTATTGTAACATATAGGTACCTACTTATGCATATATGTACTCTATGATAAATATAAAATAATTAAGAGATAAAAATTACATAATCAAACCAAATCAAAAGGCTTCAGAAGGATCAATGATCATGTACTTTCTTGAACGTAATATATTTTAACGTCTAATAGGTAGGTACGTTTCAAAAGTGATTACATATTTTATTAAAAAAATGTCTTGTTTACCTACTTAAAAAAGATTCAAACAGTCTTATTCGAATACGACAAAAGTTGATGCAGTGATTCTAATTTAAAATAAGACCACAATGTACCTGTATTACGCAAATAAAGATTCATTCATTCATTCATTCATTCATTCATTCATTCAATATTTAATGTTATTACATCAAAATGGGATAAAAAAAACACTACGCAAAGTCTTAATTATCTAAACTATAGTTTAGTTAAATGATTCGTTATCAACACAATTCAGTATTTGGACTGGCATTAGAGAAGGTAAGCATTGGGACGAGGAGACACGAGGACAAACGTGTAAGGCATTAGTGCTTCAGCACATGTCATGTCGAATCAGAAAGAATAGCATAGTTTTAACTTGCAGTAAAGTTATAGAAGAATTATGTTTTAAAATGTGGTGAAAATCAAATTCTTGAGCCTACTATAAAATAATCATAAAATATTAAAATCTTACGCGACCAAACTCTCGTTGAAAATCATTTACAAAACATGCGTGTAAAAATATCAATGGCTTAATTTTGTTTGTTTTAACCCCAAATAGCACAGGCGTTTCTTAAAACTTTCATTTTACTTCACCAGATTGAAATTATTATAACCTTTCTCAAAAACTTTCTGTTTTAAACATTTAGGTACAAGTTAATAGTCAAGGACTTTATTGTTCGTAAAAATTTCGACGTAAAAATCATAGACAACTCTTTTTTTGTAGAGCGTTATACATAATACTATAACGATCTACAAAAAAAGAGTTGTCTATGATTTTTACGTCGAAATTTTTACGAACAATAAAGTCCTTGACTATTAACTTGTACCTAAATGTTTCAAACAGAAAGTTTTTAAGAATTTTTTGAGAAAAGAAAGATAAAAAAACAACTGAGAAATCTATCGTTCTATGGGTCATACTAGAGTAAAAAGTAAGTGGCTTTTTTTAAATTACCTAACTATATTTAATTAATTTCTGTCATATATGAACTTTTATTACTTTTTGTCGTAATATCTACTGAAAACTGTGCATATGTAATGGTGTAGCGGTAGCAGCGGCGGCACATACCCGTACCCTGCGTGACAATCTGCGCGCCGGCGTCGTTCAGGGTGTCCACGCTGGCTTGGTGCGCCGCGATGTCGTTCACCAGGACTTTAAGCTTGGCCAACTCCACCTCCAGGATCTGAGGGTCGCCCGCCACCTGGAGGGAAGAAAACAAATCACATATACTAACTGTAACTGAAAAGTTGCACAAATAGGGTTCTTTTCTGATTATAATCAAGGTTTTACAAAAACATACAACAACCGACTTTAATCGGACTGTTCTAGTGAATTATTCCCATCTGTCACCCTGCTCAGTCCGCCTAGGGTGACAGATGGGACAAAAAAGTTCTATCTGTCCCACCGTTGCTGATAGGGTGACAGATGGAACCTTTATTAATTTAAAAAGTTCTATCTGTGACCAATAGGGAGACAGATAGAACTCCATCTGTCCTCCATTTAAAAAAGTAATTTAAAGAGTTTTGCTGTAATAGTGACCATGCACCACTGAATAGTCACAGGGAAAATACGCCCTAATTTCGTTTACTTGAATGACGTATTTTTTTTCAGTTATTTTGATTTCAAAACCAAAGTACCAAACCGATTTTCATGAAATTTCTATGGGACCAATCTGGAACTATTCAAGATAAAACATTTTTTTTTTAAATCGGCATATAAAAAACAAAGTTCTGAGGTAACAAGCATAAAAAAATAAGAAAAAAACATTCAACATAATTGATAACCTCCTCCTATAATGAAGTCGGTTGTCTTAGTCTGAGCAAGCAACGTTCTCTCCAGTTGCTATTGCCTTTCCAACATTCCTCGCAGCAATACTGACCATCGCGTGATCACTAACCGGTTTTAGAGTGTCCAGAGTTTCACTAGTATTCTTGATCCAGGTAAGGGTGTCTTCCAACGCGTGTTGCAGTTGTCCCAGTCTGAGCAAAGCCCTCTCCAGTTGCTGCTGTCTCTCCACCATTCCTCGCAGCAATGCTGACCATCTCGTGTTGACTTCTGTCAGCGGTTGTTTGATGGCAGATGCTTGTTCCGATGAGGTACGCTCGGTTAGCTCTTGAGCTTGCCTGGTGAAGGAATTGGGTAATGAGTAAGGTTAAAAAAAACACCAACCACTCGTCAGAAAACGAGTGGTTGGTGTTTTTTTTAAGCGGATAATATGGGAACGTTGTAGAAATTAGTGCATTCAAGACTGTTTTTGTGACTGCTTAGAAATACACTTTCTGACTATTTGATGAGCCTTGATGACAAAATTCAGATCAGGATAGGTGCACGAAAGGAGCCTCTTCGAGGTGCACTTGAAATCCTTTCACCACACTGGTTCGAAAGAACTACTGACACTATAAGTTAAGTTAAGGATAGGTCATGGAAGTGACATAGTTCAAATGTCAAGAAATCTAATATGGTGGCTGTAAGTTACACTTAATCAACAAAATATGTGCAATATTTGAAACTATTTTAAAGTACTGTCAGATTTTTTGGAAATAAAATAAATTAAATTAGAGACATAACTCTCTTCTGGATAGCCAAAGCACTTTTTTACAATTTCTATGACAATTTCCCTTATTATAAGACAATCAAACGAAGCATCTAACAATTAGACAACATGCATCTAACTACGAAAACAAACTACTAAGCGGACGTTTCTACACTTTCTAAAAAACACAACAAGCACCAAAACAAAACATAGTTAAACAAATTTTAAACACAATCACGACAAAACCAAACAAATATGCCTCTGTATTCTACTTGTATTTCTACCATAAGTTTAAAAGACGGGTGATCTAGGTCCAGGCTATGATTTTAAGCTAAAAGCTAGCAATACCTGAAAATATCGTAAGATTGAATGTCTACAAACCAAAGCGCATCAGACAAATTTTGTTATAAAAAATCAGATAAACCTTACACCGCCAATTTTAATTAAGTGTCTAGTTTAGAAAACTATTTAATTTGATGTTTTACGCTAATAAACTCATGGTAGATTTGAAGCACACTCAAAAAATTGTTATCAATCCTTGCCTCATTAGACTCCTTCGGTGCCAATCCACGAAAAGGAACGCATGAAATCATAATATAAGTACTGGGAATATAAGGATTGTGTACTTTACAAACTAGTACTGGTAATATTCGGGGTGTGTACTTTACAAACTGTGCAGTTTTAACCATGAAACTAAAGTATAGGATAAAAGGTAGTTTCAATTCAAGAATATTAAGGTACATATTACGGGATGTCAAATTATCAAAATGTGCATAGTTCTAGGGACTACAAAACGAGGTTCTGCTCAAAAGGAAATATAACTTTAAATAAATCTAAGGGATAATCCAAACATTACAAAAAATTATATCCACGAATTTAAATTATAATAAACCATCACCTTTTAGTTAATCATTTACCCTCTATGTATTAAATAAAATACCGCATGCTGTGCCCAAAATTTAAAACTATTTGCCAAAACACTCCAAAACCTCAATTTTCTGTTTCATTAATATACTGACTACAACCACAACCTATCTTAGTAAGTTTCTCGAAACAAGTTTCTCTACATCCGGTGGTTTAGCCTGTACGTTGTCTGTCAGTCAGTCAGGATAAGCCTTTAATATACATATATTGATCAATTGATACAGCAATTACTTCTTTTACACATCATTTATGTATTTACAAACCAAAATGTATTTATAGGTATTTATTCTATCAGTTATCTGGTTCACATTATTTAGGTCAAATTTTAAGTATTTGCACGACAAAAGTTGTTGCAGTGATTCTTTAAAGTAAGACTACAATGTACCTGTATTACGCAAATAAAGTTTCATTCACTCATTCATTCACATAATACAAGTTTGCCTAGTTTGGGGCCAGATGGTTTTGTGTGGAATATACAGCATATTTATTATCTATAAAACATAATAATGGAATAGTGGGAAACTGCTGAAGTCCGTGGAAAGATTTGGGGGGCCTTTGCCTAACAATGGGACAACATAGGCTAAATTAAAAAAAAAAATATTATCTATGGGCATGTGCTTACCTGTTGAGAGCTTCAACCTTCACCATATGCGGGTCGACCTCTTGCTTAAAGGAGGCCAGTTGAGCGATCTGCCGCTTGACCGCGTCGATGTCGGAGCCCAGGGCTCCCATGCGACAGAACTTTTCTTCGGCCGTGTCTAGGAACTCTTGCAGATTCTGTGTGAGACATGGACAAAATTTAGAAATTTGAGAAGTTTTGATTTTGTCTGCGTGGTATAGGTAAATGTTGGCTAAGTCCTTTTTCAGCTCATGGCTCTGAATTTCAGCTCAAGTGACGACACGGATGGTCGAGTGGCAAGTGCGTTGGACTGCTACGCCGAGTGTTTTTTTTTACATGGTGAAATCCTAAGGGATGACCTATCCCTATCTAAACTTATCATGGCATCAATAAGATTATCTGTATCAACATATCCGTCCCGTTGTTCCACGCCGTGTCGAGGTTTTCCATGAGTTACCCATATCTTTACTTATCTATATCTTAATGTGTCTCTATCTTTACTTATATTTATCCTTACTTATCCATATATTTACCTATCTTTATGTCCCTTACCTGTAACGTATCATGGAACTCCATAGCCTTCTCCATGGCGTCAATGAGATTCTCCTCGCGTCTCGCGTACAGCGCCGTTACGTTGTCCCACGCTGTGTCGAGGTCTTCCATATGTTTCTTCACTTCCGGTTTGTCCGGCTCGCCACATAGCGACATGAGGGTAGATCCGGTCTTGCGGACTTTCTCCACCTGGATTTTAAAGAAATATTCAATGCCTTTAACATTTTTAAACTGCTGGTAATAAAGCAGCGTCTTGTCTGTCGGGGCTAAGGATCGCCGATTAACATTTTTCGAAATTACAGGTTTTTATCAAACGAAGTGGTCGAAGTCCCACAATTTAGATACTTGACGGATCGGCATTTGTTTATGCGTATGTCGGACGATACCACTCGTGACTCGAAGCACTCATACGGTCTTCAAAAAATGCGGCAAGTAGGTAGGAAAGAGATTACGCCTCCCCATGGCCAGAACAGTCCTGTGTAGCACTTAACTTTGATACATTATGACGATCAGTGTCAAACCCAGTAATTTCGCTAACAGTGCCCTTCAAACCGGTACACAGCCAATACCTATACATTATTGTTTTGAGGAAGAATATCTGGAACTGTATCTCTACTCATCTAGATGGATATGAAAGGGACGGTACACAGTATACATACGAATAAGCATTTCAGATGTGCGCCAACATTTTTCTTGTCCTACCATCAGTCGACTGGTAGAAAATGCTCTAGCATTAAGACCTCCATTTGTACTTCATTTTTGTAAAGTGTCAAATTATTAAATAGAAATGAATTAAATGATCTCAATTGAACTACAGTATTGAATAAAAATAACAAACCTCCGGCTTGGTATTGTCGATCTCCTGCCTGATCTCCTGCAGCGCGAGCTGCTGCTGCTGTATCTGGCGCGGCTGCGCTGCGGGCGGCGGCTGCGAGTGCAGCGTGTCCTGCAAGTCAGCCAGCACGCCCATCACCGCAGCCAGCTGCTTCCAGAAGCGATCAGCTGCTTCTAAAGCGCTTTCGAGCGAGCGGCCGCGGTCGGTGCTTAGGGCTTGCACTTCATCCCATAACCTGGAAAGAGATACAGAATTAGTATGGGTGTTTTGTTTACAGGTTGAGTTTGACAGATTATGTTCATGTTGAGTTTATCAGTATCAATTGCTTGATCATAAACTTTCGTGTTAACGTAATCGTATCGTATCTGTCACGTCTACAGTCTACAGTTTAGTATGACGTTTTGAAAAATAATCATACAAACTGTTGACTTTTCGGTGACGGATACGATACGATAACGCTAACTACCCGTAGCTCCCATTTAATTGAGTATCTCAGCACTAAATTGTTGTGCTATATTGAGTATTTATTGAATTACAATGATTTATCAAGAACGGTTGTTTCGCAGAACTATCTTGTTGAGTTTCTTAATACTTACTTGTTGAGTTTGTCGAGCTTGTTCTTGATGTCGCGCACGGCGGGGTCGCTCTTGTTGGCTTTGCTGATGACCTCTGAGGCGGCGCGTTGCACCGTGTTGTACGCCTCTTGACGCTTCTCCAAATCTTCGACTAAAGCGTCATTCTCGTCAATTTGATCCCTGTTGAAACACAGACGGTTAAGACACTGCTGAAATAAATACTAAAATAATCTTTTCTTTAACTTTTCTGTAGTGCAGTTTCAGACTATCTTATTTTGTCGCGTATACGGGCGGTTTGGTACTCGCGAAACTTCAAAAGCGTATCGAGCGTATACACGGGCGTTTACCGGCTCGATTTTTTCTAGCGAGTGACAGTAACATCAGGTGTCTCTCGCGGCTTGTCGCAATAAACAAAACACGAGCGGCGAATCCGCCCAGAAAATCCGTTAACCCTAAATTAACGATTTATGGGATGTTGTAATAAAGCAGGATGTATTATTTTTTATAAAATAATTTCGCTATCTCCTGCCATGCTGTTCAAATTCGGCTATTAATGCTTGCTTATTAGTTACAACAAACAAATAAGTACTCTGAAAAATGTTGCTAAATTGTTATTTTTGGTCGTTAATGACGATCTCATAGCTTTTGATGAAGAATTGTGAGAAACTGCTAAAGATCGAGAAAAGTGGAAAGATTTTGGGGAGGCCTTTGCCCAACAATGGGACAGAAAAGGTTGATAACATAATAACAAAATTAGGAGTATTTTTATTATAAGTTATTACAGATATCCTCACGGTTTAATAGCGCTGACCTTAAATACGCTTATGTCGATTTTTAGATTTATTTGGCGGGAGGGGTGCGACGCGAAGGGGAAGGTGCCCGGCGCCGGAGTCTATTGGTCGCTTAGCCACCTTCCCGCCGCGGCGGAACCAATAGGCGCCGTCTCGCCTCACCACACTTGCGCAGAGCTCCCCTCCACTTTCGCCGAGCGCTATTAAACCGTGAAGGCACCTATACTTTCCTACACAAGACTCTTACTTTATCTTAGGAGGATGAGCGGACACGGGTTCAGCGTGTTGCAGCTGGTCTGCGGTGCCAGACAGCGCGCGCAGCATCCCTTCCAACTTATCCGAGAACTGAGATGACTCTTGTAGCGCCTGGAAACGTACCATCATTCAGAAAATTGCTTTTTTACAAAATACAGTATCACAAAGACAAGCATATATTCAAATCAAAGCCGTCCCTGAAGATGGGTCTTGGACTCTGGCTGCAACATCAAGTCCAAATGCGTCTTGGATTGTGCAGCCATAGCTGCATCATCAGGTCTCAATGTGTCTTGACAGTTGGTCCATTTTACGGACGTTCAATAATATTAATTTACTAAATAATAACAGATACTAATAAATATAATAACTAATAAATCTTTTAGATACTTAATTGTTAAATCTGCACAAAATAAAATACTTTCACCCTGTATCGGGAAAGCCAGTCTCTGAATTTTGAATTACAGTTTTTAAAACTAAAACAGGAAACAGTGACAGTACCACAACTTTGTCTGTATGTTTTTTGTACGAAATAAACAATTTTGTATTTTTTGTCTTTGACTCTGGCTGCATCATCAGATCAATCTCAATCAATGACTGACCTGTTCCAGATGCTGCTGCCTCGCTCGCAGCTCCGCCTTGAGCGCGGCGTATCTCTCGCAGTCCGCGTACACTGTGTCTTGGACTCTGGCTGCATCATCAGGTCCCACCAGTTGGCATAGAGCCTCCCCGGTCTTCACCAGCTTGTCGACTAATGGTTTGTGGCCGGCGATGGATTGTTGCAGCATCTGTGGAGAGATCCGAATTGATTTGAAATTGCCTAGATTTTTTTTCAAAAAGTAAGAACTGGGACTTTATAATATGGCTAAATACGGTATAATTTGAATGTACTGAAATAAACAATTTTGATTTAATTTGATTTATAAGTGATGCAAAATTAAAAAAGCTTTACCTACGACTTTTTTCATTAGAAATAAAAAAAAGATAACAATAGCATGACACCGTGTAAATTTTGTTCATGATCCAAAAAATGAAATGAATTGAAAAAAAAAAAAAACTATTCGCCTCAGGTCTGCCGAACCGGGGACATACGATTTGACTACTACTATGGCGGACCGTATCTTGGCGGACTTGAATGGAAAGGTTTGCTTAAAAGCTTTTTTTAAATGTTTTTAACATGTAACTTATACCTCCTATAATGCGCCCTTTTACCCTTATTTTTACCTCGTTTTTGTCTTGCTGCTGGACGATCTGCTCCGGCCGTAGCGCCGGCATCGCCAGCATCTGGATCTGCTTCTCCATGTCATCCAACCATGAAGACAAGCTAAAACAACCATACAATACGATTATGATTTAACATTGTGAAAAGCCGCAAGCTTTATGCGATGTGGAAAAAAAAATATTTATGGAATTAAAATGCATTTATTTAATTAGGTAATTTTAGCAAAAAAATAAAAAGACTGTAAGCAAGGCCTTTGCCAGCTGAAAACAAACGTCTTAGAGATATCATTCACTCGTTTTAATTTGATTTTTTTTATGCAACAAATACAACCTTTTCCATCACTCCATTTATGTTATATTCCTTAACGATTATTTGAAATAGCGCCATCTAGCAGCGGACGTCCTACAATAGTTCCTCACTCGTGATGAGTGTCAGCGAAGTGCTCCGCCAATGGCAGGGCTTGCTCCAAAGCAGTTAGTCTTTTAGCGCTGAGTAAGCCTACTTCTATCACTATATTTTTGAGTCCTGCTAATAGTGCCATCTAGCGATAAGTTTTCTACACTAGTTCTTACCTGTGATGAGTGTCAGCAAAGTGCTCCGCCAATGGCAGAGCTTGTTCCAAAGCTACCAGTCGTTTCGCGCTGAGAAGACTCACTTCCTCTACAACCTCTTTGAGTCCTGCTAATAGCGCCATCTAGCGGTGGACGTTCTACACTATTTCTTACCCGTGATGAGTGTCAGCGAAGTGCTCCGCCAATGGCAGGGCTTGCTCCAAAGCAGCCAGTCTCTCCGCACTGAGTAGACCAACTTCCTCCATCATTTCCTTGAGCTCTGCGCTTCGGTCACGGATCACTGCGGTTTCTTCTGAGGACTGGCTTTCACGGAGAACCTGGGAAGATAAATAGTGTGAAAATAGCAGGTTTTGGAACCTCCAACTCTATTGGATGTTTGGTGTTGTGTTTTTTTTGACGCAAAAAACAAAAATTCAAATAAATGGCAGCCAACTTAAAACTGCGCCAGCAATTCGCACGTTAGTTGTGTTTTGGACTCAGATCAGATAGAAAAATAAATATAAACCAGAAATACTGTCAATCTATTTAGCGTTATTTGGCCTGGCTGAGCGGTATTGCATGAGTCCTAGCCGGGCTATGAGGAGGTAAGTGTACAATATAAATTCTTGGCCTGGCTAAAGGAAAATAAGTGTACATTCTTGGCCTGGCTATAGAGAAAGTGTACATTCTTGATCTGACTAAAAGGAGGTAAGTGTTCATTCTTGGCCTGGCTATAAGGAGTTAAGTGTACATTCTTGGCCTGGATTCAAGGAGGTAAGTGTACATTCTTGGCCTGGCTTCAAAGAGGTGAGTGTACATTAATGGCCTGGCTACAGGGAGTGTGTATTACCTTCTTGGCCTGGCTGAGCAGATCGCGCACTCTAACCCGCTGCGCCGCCACCTCATCATTCAGCGGGCGCTGTTCCTTCAGCTGCTGGCGCACCTCAGCCGCCTCACATGACGGCGGCTCGGCGGCGCGAAGCTGAGCGTCCACTGACCGAAGCCATTCTAGGAGTTCCTCCATGTCACCGACCACTTCGAGGGAGCGCTGGGGAAGGAGAAATTGCATGAATTATAAGGTTTCCTCCTCCTCCTCGATCGGTCCCTCAATGCTGAGGATCGTTTCGTCTTGCTAGGACACCTTCAATTCCTTTTCTCTTTATTTTTAATAATAAAAAAATTGTATACTGTATTCTACAGTGAAGTATATATTTTTTTTTTTTTTTACAACTTTTTTTTTTATTGTATAAGAAATTAGTACATAACGATAAAACAAAACATCTAAAAAGCCACGAATGGTTTGTCCTAGATGTATGCTGGTTCTCCTAATACATATAGGTTTAGGTTTAACTTTAAAATTACTTTATGCTTAGTTGCGTAAACAGGTTTGGGGAAGACGCTAGTGTAAAAAATATAGGTAACGTAATGACTCTTCTTTAAGCTCCGTACTCACATACGGTCTTACTCGATAGTTTTACTCCATAACGAGTAAATATAAACGTGTGGAAGAATATGCACTTTTATTGGTCACTATTGGTTTTCAGTGTTCAGCGTATTCAATATTTGCATGACCATTAAACACAGGATCCTGCTCCGATACATCAAGGAGTTGGGGTGACAGAATCTTTGCTCCGATAGATCAAAGAGTTAGGGTGACTGAGTAATACACAATGCACCCTACAACGGGAGGCCAGTGCAGACCTCTTTACCCCATAGATAAATAACGATGTTCCTATAGCACAAGATGGACAGTACCAAACCAAAATGGATGCGGTATATAATATAGGACCGGAAATTTTCAGACACCCTGTGAATAAAAATGAATATCTCTATTTTCAAATAATGTTTGTTACTTTTAACGATGTAGTTTTATTGACAATGAAAAAGCCTAGAAGTTTTAACATATAATAGTTATTTAGCCCTATAACTTCTCTTTTTCTAAAATTTGCATCGGACCAAAATGTACTAGAAGTTAGCGAATGTGGCTCTCTTTTCTTGGTCGCATTTTCAATGTACTACATTGTGTTTCTATACTGTAATACGTCTATGCTGTACCCTTACTGCACCCGCAAACACGTCGCCGACTGACCGTTGGCAGGATCCCGTCAGTTTTCATTTTGTAACTGACGTGCGCTATACTGTGCACTTACTTTAGAATAAGAATTCATGATGATGTTAAGATGTCACTGATAATAAACTCACCTTCTTGCTGAGCAGAACCCTCTCCGCCTTCCTCTGCACCTGCTCGGCGATGGTGTCGAACCGCCTGTTGTCGCGGGTCACGATGCCCTCGATGTGGGTGGCGCCATCTCCCGGGGAGATCTACAAACAATGTCTGTAGCTTAGTCTTTCGCTTTCATAATATTTTTGTGCCTGTTATGGTTTTTGATGATCTACCCACCATTAATAATCTACCTATATTCTCCTTTCTAACATTATAGTAAACGATTTAGTAAAACGAGTTAAAAACGTAGTTAAAAACGAAAGAGATGACCTATGATTATAATAAAAAAAGGCTTAGTTCTCACTAACTGACTGACAGACATACACACATACTTCTTTCTAACATTATAGTTAAACGATTGAGTATTGGGTATGAGTGAAGAAAAAAAACGAAAGATATGACCATACACACATACCTATGATTATAATAAAAAAAAGGCTTAGTTCCCACTGACTAACTGACAGACAACATCCAGTCCAAACCGCTGGACGTAGAGATTTGAAATTTGTAGGATATATTCATCAATAAGTGTACTAAGAAAACCACCAACCAACTAGAGACAAAGAAATCAAGTAGGTACACACTATCTTAATCTCTATAGATCCTGTGATTGCCTTACATCGCCATCTATGGAAAAAACGCTGAACTATTTCAAACTAACCTGACATAGCTGCGGCCCGATAAGGTTGATGTTGTCTAGCACCGGCCTGAACTCCTGGATTTCCGCCTCCAAGCGTAGGATGTCTTCTTCGCGAGGTTCCACCGACTGAAGGACGGTTTCAGCACCTGCCATCCAGTCTGTCAACCTGGTTGAAAAAAGTAGATTAAGATCTTGAGCATTGGATGTTTGTATTTCAATAACATTGTACATTAGTGCATGAAAGGAGCCACATCGAGGTGCACTTGAAATCCTTTCACCACACTGGTTCGAAAGAACTAGTGACACGATAAGAAGAAGAATAACATTTAGTTAATCACAAAAAATACAACTTTTGAAAGATTTCGTCGGGTCACGCAAGAAATATAGATTGAAATAATGATCAGAAAATAACAAGGAAAAGATTGAAGTCTGTCGCTATACCAATTGTACACTGGTAACAAAAGCCCGGTTATTTCACTAGCTTACAGTAGCTTTAAAACCGAAACACAGTAAGGTCAATGCATAGCAATAGCGGCAGAGTCTCCAAGGCTATCCGCAGTAGCTAAGCGCCGCATAACGTCATTCTATCTCCTCTGTAGTAATTCCAGTTCATTCATTCATTCTCTTACTTGCTACGGCTGTTAGCTGCTGCAACAGCGGCAGAGTCTCTGAGGCTATCTGCAGTAGCTAAGCGCCGCATAACGTCATTCTATCTCCTCTGTAGTAATTCCAGTTCATTCATTCATTCTCTTACTTGCTACGGCTGTTAGCTGCTGCAACAGCGGCAGAGTCTCTGAGGCTATCTGCAGTAGCTAAGCGCCGCATAACGTCATTCTATCTCCTCTGTAGTAATTCCAGTTCATTCATTCATTCTCTTACTTGCTACGGCTGTTAGCTGCTGCAACAGCGGCAGAGTCTCTGAGGCTATCTGCAGTAGCTAAGCGCCGCATAACGTCATTCTATCTCCTCTGTAGTAATTCCAGTTCATTCATTCATTCTCTTACTTGCTACGGCTGTTAGCTGCTGCAACAGCGGCAGAGTCTCTGAGGCTATCTGCAGTAGCTAAGCGCCGCATAACGTCATTCTATCTCCTCTGTAGTAATTCCAGTTCATTCATTCATTCTCTTACTTGCTACGGCTGTTAGCTGCTGCAACAGCGGCAGAGTCTCTGAGGCTATCTGCAGTAGCTAAGCGCCGCATAACGTCATTCTATCTCCTCTGTAGTAATTCCAGTTCATTCATTCATTCTCTTACTTGCTACGGCTGTTAGCTGCTGCAACAGCGGCAGAGTCTCTGAGGCTATCTGCAGCAGCTCAGCGCCTCATGACGTCGCTCTATCTCCTCTTTAGTACGTTCAGTTCATTCATTCATTCACTTACTTGCTATGGCTGTTATAGAGCTGTTGCAACAGCGGCAAAGTCTCCGAGGCGATCCGCAGCAGCTCAGCGCCGCGTGACGTGAGGTCGTTGTATCTCCTCTGTAGTACGTCCAACTTGTCCTTTAACTGAAGAGCCTCGTCTCCAGAGATGTGTTTCATCAGCTCTAGACCTGACTCCACTGTGCTGTCCACTGCGTCTTGTTTGGCGGCTATCTCTTCGGTTTTTTCCTGAGGAGTAATTGATCATGGAATATTGGTGACAAGGAATAATCATTTATGACCTTAACCTAAGGTCAGTGTAGATCAAATGGAAAAATGCTCGCACACTTCAACAACTATTTTCAATGGAGCCAGTAAATTGTGCGAAGATATTTCCGTTCGGTCTGATCTGAACTGAATCATAGTTCAGATTATTTAGCGATCCCTTCAGCATAATTCAAAGCTCATAAATCCGTTGTCTACAGCCACAACATGCTTTATCTCATTTTGGCAATTGACGTCTCATACGTTTTTTATCTATACAAAACTGTTTTACAAATGGAGCACCTTCCTTCTAGGTAAGTATGTCTCCATTCCATCCGTTCATACACACAGGTTCTGATTACCAAGGGCCATTTCCTCCTGCACCTGATAAGTGGCAACCTAGAATAATTCGAGTGGAATACTTACAGCTAGCTCATCCATCTGCCTCAGTAGCTTCTCCATGTGAACTGGAAGCACCTTCCTCCTGGCCAGGTATGCCTCCATGCCGTCCATCCATGCAGACAGATCCTGATAAGTGAGGACCAGATGACGTAGGCCCTTGCGAGATGAGTCCAAGAGTTCGCCCACGTTTAGACTGTGGTCTACTAGGGCTTGATATCTAAGAAACAAAAAGTAATATTAGCTTCTTTTAATCAGACTTGTGTAAAATCTGCGTTAGACAAAAATTCAACTACGAATTGACTCAGTGAGAATAGTCATGGTATGACAATATGTACGATACTCTTGCCATATCAAATATTTCTGCTCACAGATTATATTTTTCTGTTCACAAAAATACCAATACTATACTCACCATTTAAATAACACCCAATAACAAGCGCATATGCAAGTCAATGAGAGAGATTATAAGAGCAATTTAAACAACTGTGTTTCACAGCTAACTTGACATTGATCTGACAGCTTGAAACTCTCCTAAGAGTATTTAACCGGCTATCACAATAATGGAATAATTATTCTACCTTCATAAGGTTAATAATTTATTGATTCAGGCGTTACTTTGCGGAAATCCATAAATATCAACAAATTATATAAATATATTTAGTAATAAATCCGCTTAATTTCTAAACAATGGTTTTAATTAACTTAACTTTAGTTTAACTAAACCAAAGAGTCAAAGAACAGAAAACCAAAGTTTAAAGATGCGACACGTGTTTCGCCTCTACACGAGGCATCATCAGGAGGTGTGGACTCGCCGAAGTTTGAAACGAGAGTGAATAAACAACGTTGCCCGGCCCGTATTTATACACTCTCGTTTCAAACTTCTTGTAACTTTGTTTATTCACTCTCGTTTCAAACTTCGGCGAGTCCACATAATAATTCATAAGGTTACATTTCGTGAGGATTGATAAATACTGGCTTCAATTCAGGGAGGATACAGTCTATAAGATGTAAAAGTATACAAGCTACTTTTGGTCTCAGTACTAAACAGACGCAGCCCAGGGCATTTGCATATGCAAGAGCCCAAAAAATCAAATTTAGTACCAAAATAGTAGTATAGAATAAAATGGTATCTTAAATAGTGGATTCAGCTCGATCTAACACATCAGACACGCGAAATCACTGCTCATTTTCAAAAATAAAGTGTATGACTTTTATTTGTTCTCAGTAACGACCACGTAAAGAACTTATTAGTACCTAACATTTAGGTAATGTTATTTGTGTACGTTTATTATAGGTATGTATTATAGTATTATATATCCTACATTTATGTAGGATATATAATATTATTTAATTAATTTAATTAATTTTATTATTTAATTTAATTATTTAATATTAGCATGTAGTTTGTCTTATTTGTATGAAGTTATGTAACTTAGTTTTATTTTATGTAACTAAGTAAATATTGTTTTTCATTAAAATATTAGTAGTAAGTATTTGTACGCCGCCGTCCTCTTTTGTTCAAATATTTCGAGTCCATCCCAAGGTTGCCTGGAAGAGATCGCTTTTAGCGATAAGGCCGCCCATTGTACCACTTTTTCTTCAGTATTGTTTCTTCATGTATTTTTATTTTAAGGTGTGCAATAAAGATTACATCTATCTATCTAACCTACATAATGTGCCTTCTTAAATGAGACTAAATTTATATAAAAGTACATTGTGATACTTCTTTTATGTTAAATGAAGTTGCTGTGCCCAACAGGGTATAAGTACCATATAGCCCTAAGCTTTGTATATAGGTGTAAGTTTACTTTTATTGCAATTAAAATTACTGAATTACCTGTCAGTGGCGGCTTGCAGTTTATCAGCGAGGGTTGTAGCCTCATCATCTCCCACCAGCCCCATCAGTATGGACGCCGTTTCCGTCAGCTGCTTGAAGGGCGGCTGCTTCGATATGATGTCGTCGTGCAACGCCTTGTGTTCCCGGATCTTCTGTTGGATCTTCTCCTCATCAGTGGGCACTAGTTGCAGGGATTTCACTTTGCGTTCTGCTGTGCCGAGCCATTCTACTAGGGGTTGGAGTTCTTCTTGGAATTGTTTGGCCACCTGGAGGAGGATATTTAGTGGTTAAAATTGGTCGTGGTAGAGAGATGTAATGAAAAATCAGTAGTTGTAAATGAAAAAATAATCAGTAGTAGTTTAATCAGTAGTAGGAATCAGTATGTCCACAGAAACAAAATCTAACCGACTTCAAAATAACTGTTTTAGTGGAGGCAAACACGACTGAAAATCACAGGAAAGCAAAATACGTAATTTTGTTTACTTCGACGGCATATTCTTTCAGATATTTTGATTAAAAAAGCAAAATTGAGAACCTTCTACTCTTTTCTAGTCGGTTGAAAATGTTTTTTAATAATAAAAAGGGTACAGCAGTCTGCACTGCCTTCCCGTTGAAGGGCGCTTTGTGCATGAAAATTGTTTATTGAGTAGGATACAATGGAATGGAGATAGCGATATAGATTAAATTAAATGCTGAAATTGTTGGTGTCGTGGGGAGTCGATGGAGTGCGACACTTTATTTCCATCAAGTAACAGTTTATATTATTTTATTCCCATCGAGTTACATTGTTAATCGCTGGGTAAAAAAACCCAACAAATAACACCCTGACTCGGGATTACTCGTTTGGGTGTTACTAGTAACACCCAAACGAGTAATAATGTGAACCCCTCGATAGAGGCAGCTCGATACTTTCCGAGTGGCGTCTTACGGGGGAGGCCTATTTTCAGCAGTTAACATCCAAAGGCCTTCATGATAATAGCTAAGAAGTCCTTACCTTCATAGCCTGTTCCAAATCCAGCATCCGCTGCTGAGCGCCGCTGGTGAGCGCGTCGAAGCGCATCATGAGGCCCTTCAGCTGCTTCTCTATGCCCTTCCTCTCGGCCGGCTCGCAGCCCGCTGCCACTTCATTGCCCATCGCGAATAGGGACGACATAGAGTTCTGACGGTCCATCAGCATTTTCTTCAGGAACTGTCAAAAATAATGGATAATAGATGAGCATCAGGGGGATAAAACAGTATTACGGGGGCTTTAGTAAACCCTGATGATAATGAAAAGATTCTAGGTTGGATTGAGTTTATAATAGGGTCTTGAGTGTAGCGAGCGACGGCGAAGACAACTTTCTTTCAGAGCAGGGTACTCTACCTATTACTTGTATATACCTTAGTACTCTGTGCAAGCAAGGATGTTCAACCAGTGAAGAGGCGAGCAAGACTCCTGATGGTAAGAGATCACAAAAACAGTGTTATGCAGAAGTTACTAGGACTAGATCAGCACTATTATAAGAAAAACACGTGCTTAACGGTGAAGGAAACATTGTGAGAAAACCGGCATGTCATAAAATCGAAACGTTAACGAACAAATAAAAAACGATAGAGAACGATAAGAAGAAGACTCAGTAACTTCGTTTAGCCCAGTGCTCTTCAAGCTGAAACACCGTAATATTTTCTTCTATTTCTGGCACCTTAGCTTGTAGCCCTTACCTTCTGCTCCTGCAGCTGAGCCTTCACGACCTTGTAGTCGGCGGAGGGCGGTTTCTGGTTGTTGACCATATCCTCGGTGTCAGCCAGCCATTTCTCCAGGCCGGCCAGCGCCTCCGCGAACTTGCCGGATTGGAGCAAGCCGACGTCCAAACGACGCTCGCGTTCGTTCATCTGCAGGACAAGTTGATGTATAATAATCAAGGTTTTACAAAAATATACAACAACCTACTTCAATCGGACGGTTCAAGTGACCGTAGGCCCTGACATGTCACAGGGTAGCCAAATACGCAATTTGAAAAGAGCATGATGTGCAACAGACAGAAATGACATAAATACAAAAACATGGAATGAGGAAATTTTAGTGCCAAAATTCTTGAGTACAGTGACCAATCCCCTTTTTAATTCCTAAGCTTATACAGTACTCGCAAAAGATACTGAATCTATGTATAAGGCGCCGCGTTGACCTTCAAAGTAGAAGGTTATATGCACAGTAAAGCAAATGGTTTCGTTCTGAAAAGTTCAGTATATCTTTAGACCCGACAATTTTTTTTTTTATTTTTTATTATTAGGTTCACTAATTGAAATAATCACTAAAACATACAATTTTTTGACTTAACTACTACTTTAAAAGAAATCAGTGTTATTTCTAAGAGCAGTGAACACTGCATGCTTTGTGTGGACATCAACAAATTATATAAATATATTTAGTAATAAATCCGCTTGATTTCTAAACAAAGGTTTTAATTAACTTAACTTTAGTTTAGAACTTTAGTACATATTACTATATTATAAACCAAAGAGTCAACGAACAGAAAACCAAAGTTTAATGATACGACACGTGTTTCGCCTCTACACGAGGCATCATCAGGAGGTGTGGACTCGCCGAAGTTCGAAACGAGAGTGAATAAACATTTTTTTTTTTTTTTTTTTTTTTCGGATGGACGTTTAATGCAGTTAGCCGCAGATGGCTGTTACTGCGTCACCGGACTCTAGTTGAATAAACAACGTTGCCCGGCCCGTATTTATACCCGTTATGGTGATGAGTCGCCTGTCGTATGACCCGACGTCACAAAAATCCTCAACAAAGGAGACCTTGGAATACTCGTATTTAAATCATTCAACAGCGTAATATTTGTTGTATTGTGTTTTAAAATTTCTAAACACTCCAAAATATTTAACCTAAAACCTTTTTCACTTGTATGTAATATATTAAAAGTATTGTTATCGTTTAAAGAATGACCAGTGTCTATTAAGTGCTTTGCAAAATGTGATTTTTCTGGACAGTTATTTCTATACGCTGAAACATGTTCTTTGTATCTTGTCTGAAAACTACGACCCGTTTGACCTACATAAACAGCATTACAATCATCACAAGTTAATTTATAGACACCAGATTTTTTATGATTCTCTAATTTATCTTTCCCGTTACAAATTGAACGCAATGTATTGTTTGTTTTAAAAGCTACCCTCACCTTATTTTTAAATAATGTTTTTGAAATCTTTTCAGTAATTGTTCCCATATAAGTAAGACTACCTAAATATTTCTCAGACCTATCCGGTGGCAATGCATACAATAATGAACGAACAATGTTTCGACGTTTATTTTTGATCAAATTATCAACCATGTTTTTATTGTACCCGTTATTTTGTGCTGTGTAATAAATTATGTTGAGCTCTTCTTTGAAATCTGCTTCTGATAATGGCAACGACATTAACCTGTGAACAAAACTTCGATAAGCCGCTAATTTGTGTTGTACTGGATGACAAGATGAAGCTGGAATTGTAACATCAGTGTAAGTAGGTTTTCTATAAATTTTAAATTCATGTTTCCTATTGACCCTAGTTATAGTTAAATCCAAAAAGTTGAAAGAATTCTCCGATTTCAACTCTAGTTTGAACCTAATTTTTGGATGAATGTTATTGATTTTTGTCAAAAGAACATCAATTTGACGAAGAGTACCTGTCCAACATACTAATATATCATCTACATATCTATAATAGTAAAGAATATTTGCCTGATTTACTAAGTATTTATTTTCGAAATGATTTATGAAAATATCTGCCATTAACGGACTAAGAGGCGAACCCATAGCTAACCCTTCTTTTTGCTTAAAATAATTATTGTTAAAGCGAAAATAATTTTGTTCCATGCATACTTTTGTTAGATCAAGCAATTCCACTACCTCTTCAGGAAGTAAATGTTTCTTCTCAAAGTGTTCCTTGAGAATGTCTAAACATTCCTCATATAAATAAATAAATAATAAATATATAAATAATATAAAGTTAAGTTAATTAAAACCTTTGTTTAGAAATCAAGCGGATTTATTACTAAATATATTTATATAATTTGTTGATATTTATGGATTTCCGCAAAGTAACGCCTGAATCAATCAATTGTGTGGACATGTTTATGTTTATGTGTAATTTGTAACAACAACATACCTTTTCCTTCATAGCGTTCCACTTATCATTCATCTTCTCCAGATCCTTCTCCAGGGTCTGTGTACTGACGCCCTGCAGCGCCGACCTGACGAGCCCTTGTCCGATCTTGTTGCAGTGGGCTACGTTTAGCCCCAAGGGCTCTAGGGTGCGACGTTTGAGCTCAGCAAAGTCCTTCTGTTGGGCTCTGATCTGTTCCACTTCCGAGGACACTGGCTTGAGGTTTCGGACTTGGTCACCGGCCTGAGGGATTAAGAAACCATTGAAAAATGGACTGTAAATTTTAGAAGTTATAGTTGTAATGTGATTGGTTTGAATCCTGAAAATGGTGAAAGCGTAATATAAAGTAAAGTATTCGTTAAGAACAGGAGTTGCACAGAAACCCTGAATTTGGAAACCTATAAATAGGTTCTAGTTGTAAACAACTAAAAAAACATTTTTCTTCACTGTTTTGATACTTTCTTTTTTTGCATTTAGTCTAGCTAAGACCAGCTATCTTGGTCTACAATGTTGACTTACCTCTTGTACATCATCCATGACAGAGTCGTAAGCCTTGTAGAAGGCCTCCAGCTTACTCAGCGTGTCATCCAGGTCTTGTTCCTTGGCCCGAGCTCGCTCGTCCAGCTTACCGAGCTGTTTGCGCAGACCTTCCAGCTGTAGAGAGAGGTAATTTTGGTCAGAAATATTGATAGAAAATAGATAAAGGTGTTTTTAATATGCTACGTCTAGGGTTGGAACTTATTGACGGTATACAGGGCGTGCCACGGATATGCCACATGGAGGGAAAGTCCCTTAAATATTGTAGATGGAACATTTTACTGAAACAAGAGATTGTTTGAATTTAAAAAACAATTTAAAATGAACAACAACAATATAAATTGTATTTTAATTTCAAATAATGTCTTTATTCAGTAAAATGTTTCATCTACAATATTTAAGATACTTTCCCTCCATGTGGCATATCTGTGGGACGCCCTGTATATGAATAAAATAAACTACACACATGAAATTACTGATATTCGAGTTAAATACAGTTCGCTGAATGAATAAACGGCTCTTTTAAGCTAAGATAGCCTTTAAAAAAACTATTCAATATTTCCGTTAAACTCAATAGTTCGTGCTAAGACTCTTGGTAAAGATTTCAAGACAGCAAGCTCACGTTTTTCCTAGCGAGTAAAGCGAGCCACAGCTTAAACATTCCTGTTTCTGTGACAAACTCACCTGGTCCCTAGTATTAGCGGTGTCTGTATATCCGCTGTCTACCAAAGCCTCGGCGGCTCGCTCCGTGTCTCCAACGAGGTCATCGGCCTTCTCCAGTCGTTTGTAGTAACGCGCGATGTCGTCCAACTGCTGCTTGACTGTTTTGATGTCGCGTCCAGGAGGTTTCATGCCGTCCAACTCTTTTTCTAGGTCGGATAGGTCGTGAGATAGACTTTTGACCTTCTCCTGTAAAACAAAATATAGTTTAAAGACGGCTATGTGTTTGGAAATGTTTTATAGTGGCACGAAGGACTTTTAAATGGCATAAAACAGTTAGAACTTGTAAACTTCATCGATTCGTAAAATAGTCAAATTTTAACTTTTCCCAGGTTCCACGTATCCCGATCGATGTTTGTTTCTTAATCACGCTGAATCTACAAAACTGATTAAGCTGTAATTCAGTATAAGTTGGGCATCCAAAGATTGTCTGGAAGAGATCGCTTTTAGCGATAAGACCGCCCATTGTCCACTATTTTTAACATTATTTTCTTCTTTATGTATATTTTTGTTTGTTTTGTTTGGTGATGGTGTGCAATAAAGAATAATCTATCTATCTACATATAAGCACACTATATAACCTGCAAAAGAAGGCACGCTATTTTTTCCCCTCAACACGTGAACTAAGTCGCAGAAATGATTGACAATATTTTTGACCGTAACAATGGTACGCTGCACAATGCCAGGGTCACGATGCCATCAGCTGTGTTCTGTATGGGATGGTACACACCTGGAACTGCGTGAGTGCCGCATTGGCGCCGGCAAGCCTGCCCTTGGCGTCTCCAGCGCGCGCCTCCAAAGCGTCCAGCCTGTCTCCCAACGCGTGCGCTTGTTCCTCCAGCACCTGCTTGGCGCGTCCCGCCGCAGCCGGTCCATTGCACTCCAGGGCCAGGGTTACAATGTCATCCGCCGCTGTGTTCAGGTTCTGTGGATGGGGATAGATATTGGGGTCAAACAATCCTTTATTTGAGTCAATAAGCCTTGGTGCCTGGTGTTTTGTGAGAGTGATGAATGAAAATAATAATGAATTAATTGCTAATGAATTATATTATTGACATGTGATACTTTTGTTTATTGTTTAATAATTATTTAATTTTATGAACATGTGTTTTAATTGTAACTAGAACTGTATATTTTTTATATGCACTTTAACATTTTAACAATTAACTAGTGAAAGTGGTCTGTGACCGTTCTGATTAAAATAAATAAATACAAAAAAAAATACATAATGGTAATTGAAAAAAGAAGAAAGGATAGAGATATGGAGAAGGAAAGGAGATATGTTTTTCAGTGAAAGGAGTTCTTGGGAGAAACGAGTTTAGTGGAAATACCTCTAATTAAACGAATTTCTCAATGGAATTGAGGAGCGATTTGTAAGAAAGTACTCGGATAGAAATACTAGTGAATGATTTGACGTGACTGAGATTAACCTATTCAATCTTGAAGCTCTATAGTGTAATCTTAAATGCTCTTTAGCACATAGAGCTAGAATCACACTGTAGATGCAGAGCATTAGTAGTCAGGCGTTACTCGCCGCGCTGCAGCGGAGTCTCCACACCGTACTCACCTGCAGCGGCGCCCTGAGCGCGTGTATCTGGTCCTGTATCCTAGCAACAGCCTCGGCAGCACGCGCGGGCGGAGCAGCCAGCGCTTCAGTCAGCAATCCTCGCAGCGCTGCAGCGGAGTCTCCACACCGTACTCACCTGCAGCGGCGCCCTGAGCGCGTGTATCTGGTCCTGTATCCTAGCAACAGCCTCGGCAGCACGCGCGGGCGGAGCAGCCAGCGCTTCAGTCAGCAATCCTCGCAGCGCTGCAGCGGAGTCTCCACACCGTACTCACCTGCAGCGGCGCCCTGAGCGCGTGTATCTGGTCCTGTATCCTAGCAACAGCCTCGGCAGCACGCGCGGGCGGAGCAGCCAGCGCTTCAGTCAGCAATCCTCGCAGCGCTGCAGCGGAGTCTCCACACCGTACTCACCTGCAGCGGCGCCCTGAGCGCGTGTATCTGGTCCTGTATCCTAGCAACAGCCTCGGCAGCACGCGCGGGCGGAGCAGCCAGCGCTTCAGTCAGCAATCCTCGCAGCGCTGCAGCGGAGTCTCCACACCGTACTCACCTGCAGCGGCGCCCTGAGCGCGTGTATCTGGTCCTGTATCCTAGCAACAGCCTCGGCAGCACGCGCGGGCGGAGCAGCCAGCGCTTCAGTCAGCAATCCTCGCAGCACTGCAGCGGAGTCTCCACACCGGACTCACCTGCAGCGGCGCCCTGAGCGCGTGTATCTGGTCCTGTATCCGGGCGACGGCCTCGGCGGCGCGCGCGGGCGGTGCGGCCAGCGCTTCAGTCAGGCGCTCCTCGCAGCGCTGCAGTGGCGTCTCCACACCTCGCACACGCTCCAGGAATTCGCCCAACTTGCGAGCTGTCGTCTCCAGGAACTCCACTTGTTGGAGGACCTCTGTGGAACAGAGTAGCGTAAGCATGCATAGCATGATGAACCTAAAATTCAACTGGGGCTCGGCCTATTCTCGGATAAATTAGTGAATGGGTATAAGTCCACCACCAGAACCCATCGCGGATTGGTGGATGAAACAGAAAATACCATCAGTCTTTCGGTTTTCTGATGGTTAAAGATAAGGCAGAATTATACCATGGATTATTATTATTTATTATGGATTAGTGCGTACCTAATTATAAGTACCCAAACTGTAAATTACAAATAAATATATTTTGCATTTTCATTTTTTTTCATTATACTCTACAATGTCCAGCACTGGTATGAATTTTACGTCAACTTTAAAACACTGTTCATCAGCAATCGGTATGTGAAATACATAACTATGAAGTTCACTCATCAATTTGATTTCAGAAAGAATTTTTACTGGTCAATTACGTCAAAGCCACTAAACCGATTCAGCTGAAACTTAGTATGCTAATAGGTCAGAATCTAAAAAAAATGCATGAACTTTTAAGCCCGATACCATGCGAACTAAGACGCGGGTAACAGCTTAGTCTTCGTATATTTGGTACAAATAATAAAAAAACCCTGTTATTTGAGTTGAGTTAGAATTATAGCTTATTTTATTTGTATTTTAATTATTTATTTTTATTGTTACCGTTGTTGAGGCGATCCCACCGCTCCTTCATGCTGTCGAGCTGGCTGCGGACCACCTCCTGGTCCACGTCACACGCCGAGATGAATGTCTCGCCCAGGGTCTTGTTGTTCTCGTATTCACCAGACCTAGGGGGAAATAAGTTAATTGATTGATTACTAAATTATTATTATTATTATTATATTATTATTGATGGATTTATTACTAAATATATTTATATAATTTGTAGATATGGGAAATAAGATGTTTAAACTTTGTTTTTTCCTGGTTATTTTAACGGCTCGCCATACGTGCACAAACGTGTATAAAGAAATGGGTTAAAATCATACGATGCAATGTCAAAGTCTAATAATTTCAATTTTAATTAACTTCGCTTCCGAAAGATGTACATACATATATTATTTGGTCAAAAAAGTGAATTTGAAAATTTTATGTTGTATAGAATCTCTACATAGCCACACAAAAATGGCTTCAATTTAAATTCCTTGTCGTATCAAAATTTCAAACGTTTGTTGTTAGTGTTGGAAGCACTGAGAGACACAATTTATTTTCACAAATATCCTTTAATATTCGGTATATTTCATGGCCAGAGACCATCATACTAAGCTTTTTCATCAACTAAACAAGTTTTTCATAAGCTCAACGACTTTTAAACCTACTGAACGACTTTTACACCAACTCAACATTTTAACGGTACCCTACTATTCCATGGTGTTCTATTATGCATCTCACCTCTTCCAGATGTCGTTCCTGATCAGCTGCAGCTGTCGCAGCTGTTTCTCCACCTCCTTCTTGGTGAAGACGGTCTCGGGCAGCGCGGCGAGGCGCGACTCCGCCTCACCGAGCCACGGCACGAACGATTCCTGGGCCTTGTGGAACTTGCGGCAATGCTCCTACAAAACCACGTGAATTTGAAACGTCGGGACATAAAAACATATGAGGTGAGCGCGATAAATACCCGTTACAATCAAATAACTATGTCTGTAAAGTGGGTTTACAGACGATAGTTTAATGTAACTACCAGCGTAACGGGACAATGAACGTTACCGGACAACGACAGCGTTACCGGACAATGACGTCAACGTTTTCGTGCATGCAGCCGGCGTTCATCGATTTATTAGACGTAGTCACGTCAAAAACTCAAATGTATCATTTTTGCTCTATAATTCCAGTTGTTGAATGTGTGATGGGGTCAGCTCAGTATGCATTCCTTTCCATTTGTCTTTATCAGCCGTCATACCTGTAGTTTTTTTTTTTCGAAGAACCGTAGATCTTCGGGTATAGCTTCACATCAAAGGTATATAGCCAGTGTCAAGTAATTGGAGAGATTATTTTGTCTTAAGTCAGAGTTGATTAGTCAATTCATGCCCCTGTAAAGTAGTGGTGGTTTCGACTTTACTAGAGGCTTCTATGGAGTTTTGGAGGCAACACGAAAAGTCAGTTTATATACTTAATGGATAAAAAAAACCACCGTTTAAACACTCAAAGTAATACAAGTTTTGTCAAATAATTTAATGCCGCGAATGCGCCATTTTCACGTTCCCGCCAAAAACTCATATCTGTAGTTTCACCGGCTTTATTCATTTCAGCTATCACATAATTCACACTTAGTAAAAAAAGTTACGTTCAAAAAAGTTCTCACCATAGCGGTCTGCAGTCTGTTGTATCTGTCAACAGCTTCCCGCTTCAGTTTGTCCCACTGCGCCTGGATCCTGTCCAGGTCCTTGCGAAGTCCGGAGTGGGCCGGCTTCTTCTCCATCTCACGACCTGGTCAAGGAATTCATATATTATTGAAAAGGCTATAAATGTTCTACTTATTTGTTGAGTTTGAATTAACCTACCTGTTTACGTAGTTATTTGATAAATTCCATAAAGATCGAATTAGTTGTTCGAGAGTTATGGTCAGGCAAACAAAAACATAAACACCTAAAGCGTCGATAACACAGGGTTAGTTACTGGCGAACTTGCTGGCTTGTAGCTTGTAAACTAGCCCTGTGTCATCGACGCTTTAAGAGATTTTCTGGTATGTTGGCTGACTCCACGATCTGTATAGTTAAGCGGCAAAACATTATATTTCAATAGAAATAATTATTTAATCAAGCGCGTTAAGAAACCCTATTAGTTCTCTCTAGACCTCATCATCAGAACCTGTGTCTTTCACTTCCAACGCTTCTTAGGCTTATGAGGCCAAGAAGCGAGTTAACCTAAGCGAGTAGTTCCTTACCCTTATCCAACAGCATGATAAGCTCGTGTTCCCGCTGCGACAGCTCTCTGTACAGCGGTTCGTGTCGCTCCAGCTGTTGCTGCAGCTTCACTGCGTCAGCTGACACCTGCAGCCTGGATGGAAGGCTGCCCAGCTCTGATTGCAGCCAGCCGAGGGTACGCGCTACATTCTCTTCTAGGTTTCTGCCGTCCCTGGAAGAAGATATATCATTAGCAAACGAGAAATAATTATCATAATCAGCAGGTATTGGAACTAACTGGACTCCCGTAAATAATAGAAAAGGGAAGGCAGGCTTTTGCCAAATAATAGGATGCAGCAGGCTGATAAGATAAGATAAAGTAAGCTTGAATCCCTTACCTATAACTGAATTACCAAACTTTTTGACAAGCATATCGAAGCCGTCATAAAAGAGTTATCAGTAGCCTACCAAAATTTACGACAAACGTATTTGAATCGAATCCATCCCAAAGAAGTCAACAGTAGTCCTATTACCAAACATTTTGACAAACGTATTCGTATCATAGCTGTCACAGCACAGAAGAGTTAGTAGTTGGTATACAAAAATCATACAAACGGATGACTTCACTGTCAATAGCCGTATGACGGCTACTGAAAACAGACAGAAACAGAAGAACATAAATGCACTCACTTCAAAGCCGCCTCTATCTCCACCGTCCTATGGTCGAGTTTCCTCTGCAGCCTGTCTCGAAGCTGGGTCTAGCAGCACGTTGGGCAGGGCTGCCCCGGCGCTCTCCAGTTCCGCTAGTAAACGACTTTGGACTTCTAGTTTAAATAAATGCACTCACTTCGAAGCCGCCTCTATCCCCACCTTCCTGTGGTCGAGTTTCCTCTGCAGCCTGTCTCGAGGCTGGGTCTGATAGCACGATGGATAGGGCTGCCCCAGTACTCTCCAGATCTGCTGGTAAAGGACGCTGGGCTTCAAGTTTAAATGAATGCACTCACTTCAAAGCCGCCTCTATCTCCGCCTTCCTATGGTCGAGTTTCCTCTGCAGGTTGTCGTACTGCCTGACCACGGCAGACAGCTTGCTCTGTATGTCCTGCCTGGAGGCGGGGTCTGACAGCACGGTGGATAGGGCTGCCCCGGCGCTCTCCAGGTCTGCTAGCAATGGACGCTGGCCTTCGAGCTGACGCTCTAGGTTCTGTGAACAAAACGTAAATCAAGCCTGATTTAGTGACTGACATATTTATTGATGCCTGACTTTGTGACTAACTTATTAATTGATGACTGACTTTATAATTGATGGCCGACTTTGTGACTGACTGGTTAATTGATGATTGACTTTGTGACCGACTTATTAATTGATGAATATGACTTTAAAATCGAGAACCGACTGGTTGATATATACCTGACTTTGTGACTGATTGGTTGATATATGTCTGACTTTGTGACTGACTGGTTGATATAATGCCTGACTTTGTGACTGACTGGTTGATATATGCCTGATTTTGTGACTGCCTGGTTGATATATACCTGACTTTGTGACTGACTGGTTGATATATGCCTGAATTTGTGACTAACTGGTTGATATTTGCCTGAATTTGTGACTGAATTATTAATTGATGACTTTGTGATTCATTGGTTGACTTTGTGACTTATTTACAATTGATTTTTGACTTCAACTGTTGTAACTAACATGGTTGAAATCTTATGTCATTCATATCTCACCTAGACACTGATGGACCAAACAGACGTTCAATAGCCAAGCTATTATGGACCTTATTACATTGTATTAAGGTTGAAATCTCACTTCGATCTTTCTCAGCTGGTCTTCAGGCTCGTTCTCCATGGCCACTTCATCCAGCTTGTCGCTGATGGTCTGCAGCGCGTCCCTGAGGCGAGAGAGGCCGGCGTCGAATTCGCGTGACGTATCGGCCGCGGCGCCTAGACTGTCGGCGCGCTGTTCTAATCTGTATGTGAAGGGGGTAAGGTTTAGTTTTGAATGTAGTTAGAGAAGTCTCCTAAGCCAATATTTTATTAGAAAAGAACAAGAGGTGACGTCATCGTCATTCGATGACGGAATCAGTGCTATATAAAAGCCTCTTTTCTCCCAATTTTAGACTAAAATTACATTTATCCTATGTCCCACTTTTAATTTGCATTTATTTCTTTCCTAATATAATGACGTAATGACTTTTGAAATGACTTATGGATCCAAACATAGTGCCACATATGCTGTTGTAAAGATAAGATAAGATAAGATATTTATTTGTCAAAAATATGATTACATAAAAGTTGGTAATATTTAAAAAGTCCAGCATATTTTGCTCGATATTTACATCAGCATACAAAAAATAATTTGAATTTACTTACATTTATTGTGCTAGGTCATTTATTTATCGTAATTTAATGTCAAAATAACAAAACATGAAGAAAAACAACTAATAATAGAACAACACAAACAAAACATAATATCAAACTAAACAGACTATTTTAACGTCAAAAGCAGTAGTGTGTCAGCATTAATGGGTTTTAGATGTGTATGGTGGATAGGCACTGTAGCTAGTGGAATTACTGAGCATGTCTCGAGGTAGGCGCTATAGCACTTTTGCACGGGCCTATGGGAATCAAAGCTCTGTGTATCACTGTTATGGGTATGACCAGGCACGATCTCTTACCATCAAGAGAGCGTCTAGCATTTCTGGTTATTAGTTTTCCAAAAATAAAAAAAAAATATTCACTCACTTGCTGAGCAGGTCGTTCCACCGCTCCGCGAGGTCAGTCACCTTCTGCTTCAGTTTGGCGGCGTCTGGCGACTTTGCGTCCAGTCTGTCCAGCACTGCATTGCCGACCTCCTCCAGATGGACTAGCTGAGGCTGTTGGCTTCGGAACTCCTCGCGGAGTACTTGCACCTATAAAATTACAAGTCTCATTCAGAATTTGGCATTTGAAGAATTTGTCGTTGTTCGACTACTCGACGGTAGATGGCGTGATTATTCAAACTGCCTCATATTATCCGAAATTATCGATCTTTGCAATCATATAAAGATTCAATAAAGTTGAATTCAATCATTACTAAATCTAAAAATTAGTAAAGTTTTAAAATAAGTCTACTTAAAAAAACTGAAAAAATTGTATTTTTGTCTAGTTGATGAATAATTTACACTGGAACTGTGCTAGGATAAGTTAATTGAAATAAATAACTTATGAAATTGAAAAATTGCAATCATTCAAATATTTTTCTTATGTCAATGTCAGCGCCTACAGCGCCACCTGACGGAGCGAGCGAATCTAATACCTCCGTATTAGATTCGCTCTCTTCTCTATTATCAAAATAAAAGGGCAGTAAAAGGCGCTTTTACTGCTACAGATCTATATTATTCCCAACTTTAGTCTTTTTCAGAATGTGGCATTTACCAAAGTGGCATTCAACAATTAAGGCAAATAAAGCGTCACAGTTTTTACTAGCAGTTGTTAGCGACTTCGTCCGCGTGGTAATAAAATAACCTCAACCAGCTAGTTGACTATATTTTTATCGAATTGCAGACAATTCGGTTCAGTAATTTTGTCGTGATTGATCAACAAATGACATCATAAACTTTCGCCTTTGTAACAGACGAGCTGTTGAGACCGTTTGTGGACAACACCTACCTTAATATTTTATACCTATCACCCTCCATAGTTGGAGAATTTTGCAAATATACAATTTATACAATACCAGTCATATTTATTGTGTTTATATGTATATAGGTATATATATGTATTAGTATAATATTTAGATATTAGAATGTAAATATAATATGTATTAATATTGTGTTATATTCTGTATGATTTTAGTTAGTTCAAATGTTATTTATTATTATTTTTTATCTATAATATCTTTTTGGTACACCCTTTATCCACTGTAATTTAAATATTTTTTTCTGTTAACAATATGTCTTATCTGGTTGTCTGGAAGAGATTGCTATCTAGCAATAAGACCGCCCTTGTAATTTTAGTTTGTTTTTCTTGTTTTTATTTATTTTAAGGTGATACAATAAAGCATATTCTATTCTATTCTAAAAAGTGGCATCAGTTCTTTTTAGGTCTTAATCTATGTGTATTAAAATGTTTCAATCGGTTAAGTAGTTTCAGCTGTGTCTCATACCTGTTGCACTTGAGTCTGCACCATCCTGGAGTCTGTGGAGATGGGTCCGAGCGCCGCCATCATGCGCTCCTTAGCGCCCAGCCATTGGGACAGGTTCGTGTGTGTGTCATGGAAGTCTTTCATCTCTTCCATTAGACGGATCCTATTGAATAAACACGGAATATTAATACGCTAAGTCAGAAAAGTGTACTTGGAAATTTTGGATTACAAGATATGCAGTCACCGTGAAAATTTCACAAGGCAAGACTAGCCGATAGTCGATAGCTCCTGTCAATGAGTCGATAGCCCCTGTCATTGAGTCGATAGTCCCTGTCAATGAGTCAATAGCCCCTGTCAATGAGTCGATTACCCCTGTCAATGAGTCGATAACTCCTGCCAATGAGTCAATATCCCCTGTCAATGAGTCAAAAGCCCCTGTCAATGAGTCGATTACCCCTGTCAATGAGTCGATAACTCCTGCCAATGAGTCAATATCCCCTGTCAATGAGTCAATAGTCACTGTTAATAAGTCGATGGCCCCTGACAATGAGTCAATAGCCCCTGTCAAAGAGTCATGAAACCGATATATTGACTCACTTGTCCTTGAAAGCGTCGTGCAGTGCCTTCCACCTCGCGGCGACTTCCTCCATCTCATCATGGAGTCGGTCAGCCCCGATGACGCTTTGCTTGCGTTTCAATAGTTCGCGGACCTGAGTAAAAAACAAGGTAATTTTAATTTTATTTTAATAATATTATAGTGCTTAGATTACTAATATTACAGCCCACTGCATTAGCCACAGAGTTATAAAAAAAATTACATAAACCACTAGACGATCGAAAGGCTATATTTATGTAAGTGAGCAGCTTATAGCCTTAATCGTAATGATGTTAGGCACTGTAGCTTGTGAAATAGGCTTTTAGCGATAAGGCTGCCCATTATAGCCTCTATTCTTTTTGGTTATTTATTTATTTATAAGCTTAATTTTATGTTGTATGTTTCTTCGGGGTGTACAATAAAGTGTTACTATCTATCTATCTACTTGACTCGTATCAAATTGGCGCTATGAATATATTCATCAATTTTAGATATTAGATAGAAGAAGTGGAAGATGGCTACATATTTTCAACTAAAAATTGTTTTATTATTTTAAACTCTGACAAGTCTGATAATTTTGGATAAGTCTGTTAATTTTGGACAAGTCTGATAATTTTGGACAAGTCTGATGATTTTAAACAAATCGGTTAAATTTGGACAAGGCTGATAGTTTTGGACAAATCTGATAATTTTGGACAAGGTTGATAATTTTGGACAAGGCTGATAATTTTGGACAAATCTAATAATTTTGGAAAAATCTGATAATTTTGGACAAGTCTGATAATTTTGGACAAGTCTGATCATTTTGGACAAGTTTGATAATGCTGGCCTTACCTGAGTCTTGGTGGAGTCGAGGATGCTCTGCTTCTCGTACATCTCTTCAAGCACGGCGCGCGCCTGTTTGATTGTCTTATCGGCTTCCTCCTTAGTAGGTACAGACTCCTTGGGCAGTTGTCTCTGGATCTGTTGATCGATACACATCTTAATATCATTGTAATAACATTTACTAGACATAGTTTGCGCCTCGAAAGAAAAGACGGCTTTGCTGAACTCTGTTTTAGTTTTTCGTGTATATTTCTTGTCGTTTTTTCAAAAATCACAACTCAATGACTGTAATGGTCGTCCTTGCGGTCATCTAGTATTCACTAGAATACATACATGCAATAGATACTAATCTATTGCATGCTTTTAGGTACCTATGTAATAAGAAAAACCTCGGTCTGCCTCCTACGATATTGTAAAGCCCCAAACGGGTCCACAATGTTCTTGAAATATTATTGTTACAATCTTTACATACCATCTGATGACAATAAATGTATATATATTGGTACATCTAGGTGGTAACGCAGAACTACGTGCTACTTCAATTTGCTACATAGTTCAATTACGCGCCACGTGAGCTGTTTTAACGCGAGATAGGCAGGTGCCATTTTCATGTATGGATCAGTCTCTCTGTTGTGTATATATTGGTACTCTGTGGTGTTGGGTATAGTTCTTTTGTTCTCCTGTGAAGAAGAGTCCAACTGAAGCTAGCCTTAATCGTCTAGCTAACGCAAGAGAGTCATATTTTGGAGGCTAATTAGAGTTGGGACTAGCTTACTCGCGAAAGATTGATCTGTCGCTTCGATTGATAATTATTTCACTTTTGAGCCTTTCGCAGATCGTCAACCCACCTGGCCGGTTATTAAAAATTTGCGGTGTATATTTATTTATTTTATATTTACCTTGTCCAGGAAGGTGTTGAGAGCCCGTAGACTGTCAAGATGGCGCCGCACTTCCTCCCTGACGGCGTCCAGCTCGGCCTGACGGTCAGACAACTTGGCGCCGATCAGGCTGTACCGGTTGTTGACGTCTGACAACTGCTGCTGCACCGGAGACAGCTCTGCGGGAATAACGATTACAATATTACCCTCTTCTGATAAAAAAAAACAACAAAAGCCGCGTTGGCCGAGTGGTAAGTGCCTCGACTTTCGATTCGAAGGTCGTAAGTTCGAACCCTGTCGTACTGTATTGGCTTTTTCTGTTCAAAAACAGGTCAGGAAACCGGCATGTCATAGAACCTAATAAGTTCGAAAAAATGGTGTCAGGTGCACGAAAGGAGCCTCTTCGAGGCGCACTTAAAATCTTTTCACCACACTGGTTCCACGCTTCAATCTACCCTTATCTAGCCCCAAACTAAGCAAGCTTGTATTATGGGAACCAGATAACTGATATAATACTTATATAAATTGTTTTTTGTAAATACATTGAATACATAGTAAACACCCAGACTCAGGACAAACACCAATGTTCATAACCCAAATGTTAGTCTTGAAGCGGGAATCGATTCCGCTACACCGGCGTGGCAGTCGAACACACTTGCCACTCAACCATCCGTGTCGTCAATCAATAAACAGACAAATGACATTTCTAGACAAACAAGCCCGAACAAGCCAGAAATCACTTCTTCTCAGATGACATACCTTCGAGATGGAACCCGTCCTGGCTGGAGCGGCGCGATGAGAAACCGCTGGAGGTGGAGTGCGTGGATCCGGGGCTGACCAGTCCGTGCCCCTTGGGGGACGGGGAGCGCCCGTCCAGGGTACGACCTGAAATATTGATACTTTTCAAACAACTTCAAAAAATAGGAGGTTCTCATTTCGGTTTTTTTTTCAGGTTTGTTACCTCACAACTTTATCTATAAACTTTGAAAGGATATATCCTTGCTATTTATATTATTTTCATGCGTATATATAGGTACGCATGTAAATTGGTTCAGTGCTTTGGTTTTGAAATAAAAAAAAAGGAAAAAAAAGACGTCATCCAAGTAACGGAATTGCGTATTTTGCTTCCCTGTGACTATTCAGTGATATTTACGGTCACTAAAACAGTCCGATTAAAGTCGATAGTAGTACGTTTTTATAAAAACGTGATTTGTTCGTTCCTCTTTGCAATCACGAAAGAAATCAGACATTAAATCTGCGACATTATATCAGTTATATTGGAGTAGACTCAAAAGTATAATACTTTTTTATTCAACAATGGACGAGCAATTCAATTTTTTTACTTACTAAAAAGTTATTCGTACTACCATTACTGATTACTCCAATTTACAACAAAAAAGGCAATAATATGCATAATATTTTTTATTGACAGGCAGCTGAAAATTTTCAGTCCTATATTTCGCATCCATTTTGATTGGATACTGTCTATCTTGGTGTTCTATAGGAACACCGTAATTAATTTATGATAGGTAGGCACTCACTAGGCGTTTGCCTCTTGGTAGGGCTGTAGAGCTGTCGTTTCCTGTGCGGGCTGTCGGCGCGATCGCCTCGCGTCAGGGCATCGTAAATCGCCCCGGCTTCGTTCAGCTGAAATATCGTGTTATTTTACAAAAACTGGAATTCAACGTATAGACGGGACTCGGAATCTAAAAATACCATAAATCTTATACACAGGGTGTGGCGTAATGAGTGGATAATCCTTCAGGTCCTGAAGTCCCCCTTCAGGACTGATCAGAAAATTAAAATATGTACCCAGTAAAAATCCCACGGATTTCGAGTCAAAGTTCAAGTTTTAGAAACTTCCATTTTTTACCTTTGTCCATTGTTTTTGCTGCCAAGATTACAAATCTAAGAGTTATATTATTATTATTTTCTACAGCATTCCTGGATAATTGTGCTATCGAATGGTATTTGTAGTTATGTGCCACAGGTACGTTTTTTTTTGGTACAGCATTATTTAGCAAAGAAAATTTGTTTTTCTATTTTTTTTCCAAAAGTTTGATCTCCTCTAGTGTAAATTAAAAGGCATACAGGGATATTTCGAGTTAGCATTATACCCTGTATGTTTAGATATTTACCTTCTCAATAGTGATTCCAAAGTCTCTGTACTCCTTGGCCAGCGGTCGCAATTCTTCGTGTTGTTGCTTGATCACGTCCAGATCGACGGCGACGGGCTGCAGACGGTTCACGCGGCTCTCCATAGATTGGAGCCAGTCCAACACCTACACAAACATCAATCAATCAATCAATCATCAATATTTATAAAAGGCTTAGTCCTTAGTGACAGACAGCCTGCAGGCTTAAGTGTTAATTTTAACTTTTAATTTTAAATTTTGTCCGAAACATTTTGTATGGAAATTTGCCTTGAGGATTCCCCTTAAGGCCAATCGTGAAAACCGAATTCCATACAAAATGATTCGGACAAATACTCAAAAAGTACGCCGTATTATAGTAATTTCTTCACACTATTCGTTTCATCCATGTTTTTTGATTTCGTGAACAAAAAAGGTTTCATACTTTAATTTAGATTTTATACGTGTTTTTAAGTTAGCAGGGTTAATTTTAAAACACGTATAAATGGAATTCGGATTTGAGGATTCCCCTTAAGGTTATAAATATTTAGTATTCTTACATGCAGTCAACTAGCAGATTGTAAAAAAGCCGATGACACGGGGCGAGTGTACAAGCTACAAGCAAACTCGCTGGCTTGCTGCTTGTAAACTAGCCCTGTGTTATCGACGCATAAGACAATTTTTACACTCAAGAAAATGTTTACATTGAAATTTGACAGGTGACAGATGAAACAAAATATGTAAAGCGACGGCCATTTTACTACTTACGTAAGGTAAGTTTGGGGAAAAGGACTGACTTATGCCTACTTGCACCAAACTGTCAAAAGTCCCTAAACAATTACTGTATTCGCTTGGTAGTTCTTAACAGTCCAGATTCTGACCGTTAAGATCTGATAAGCGAGTAAAGTAATTGCTTAGGAACTTTGAAAGTTTGGTGCAAGTCGACATTAGAATACGGGTGTAATGCCTGCTTGCACCAAACGGTCAAAGTTCCTAAACAATTACTTTACTCGTTCTGACCCTATATTTTTATTAAAAGCAAGCCACGATATTAGGTAATTTGTTCTGAATATGTGATTTATTTTTATACTTGTTATGAAATAAATTGATTATGAATTATACCTGTATCTTCAGGGTCTCGTACTGGCTGAGCTGGTCGGCCCTCTGGCGGGACAGTTTCTGTTTCTCCTCCAGGGATGTGTTGAAGTCGCGCCAGTTGTTCTCCAGAGCCTAAACCACAGCACATTTAGTATCTAAACTACACAGCGATGGCTCAAACTCAGTGTATATATCATTCACGAAACGACAAATTGCTTTTCGAAAAGTCACTTGTGGAATTGTCTCTTTTTCAAAACTTTACTTGGGAAATCATCTCTTTCTTAAAACAATGCTTGTGAAATCATCTCTACCTCAAAATTTTGCTACGATATCATCTCTTTAAATTCATAACTTCGCTTGGAAAATAATATATTTCTTTAAACTTCACTGCGAAATCATCTCATTCTGAAAACGTCGCTTACACGCGTCTCTTTCTCCAAATAGCTGAATGAACTACACATAGTTTATTTGAGGTGATAAGGTCTTACCTTCATCTTGTCCCTTACAACGTGAGTATCGGTGACATCTTTCTTAGCGATCAGTAGTTTGCCATTCTTGAGACATTCTTCAAGAAGCGGCATTTGTTTGTCTCTGCAAAGATTTCTTCAATTTACTACATGTTTAGCAAAGAACAAGAGTTGTTTAGTCATAGGTGCATTTTGACAACAATGACATATGGTGCCGAGACATGGAAGCTCACTAAGGAAACTGTGCACCTTGTAAGAGTTGCACAACGGGCCATGGAGCGAGCCATGCTCGGCATCAAACTTCAAGACCGAGTCCGTAATACGGAGATCAGACGTAGGACGAAAGTTTATGACGTCGGTAGCCGAGTTGCGGACATGGAGTTGGGCAGGACACCTGGCTAGACGCGGTGATGGCCGGTGGAGTAAGGCTCTGACCGAATGGTGGCCAAGAATAGGAAAGAGAAACCCGGGTCGGCCAACAGCCCGGTGGGTCGACGACGTCGCAAGGGTCGCGGGGACTACATGGATCAGAGATGCACAAGATCGTGGAGGCTGGTTAAAGCGAAAGGAGGCCTATACCCAGCAATGGGTCCTACCTGGCTGATGATGATGATGAGGTGCATTTTGGGATAAGATTAACTGTATTCAGCTTATTAGATGTCAATAATATATTAAAATTTAATGAGTTTTAAAATACTAACATTGATTAAGGCGTAGGACAAAAAAAAAACTACAACATTATGTACCAACTAACTTCTAAAATACGCACAAAAGTTTGCACTTTGGTATTCGGCTTATTAGATATCAATAATCCAAGTAATTTACAGAAAAAATAATAATTATAAAATTTAATGAATTTTAAGATTATTAGCATTAGCATTGATTTATTGATGTATTACAAAAAAAAAAACAAACAAGAAGCTACAACATTACGTACCAACTTCTAAAATAAGTACAAAAGATTACATTTTAGTATGTACGAACTTGTATCAAAAGTTTGAACACAAAAAAAATACAATTACATACAAGCTTAAGGTACAATTTTGTACATACCTGCAATTAGTTAACACTTCGGTATGTACGAACTTATATCAAAAGTTTGATCTTAAAATAATTGTACCATATCATACTAGCTTGTACAATTGCGTACAATCTTGTACTATTATGTACAAACCTGTAATGAGTGTTCCAACTTGTATCAAATACTTGAACAAAAAAAAATACCGTTGCATACAAGCTTGTACTATTGGGTACAAACCTGTACTAAAATGTACAAACCTGTAATGTTGTAAATCAGACAGGCGAGTGCTCAATTCATCGGCGGACACTCTCTGCAGATCGCGGCCATCAGCCTGCTCCACCAACTGAGCATGCGCTGCGTCCAATTGAGCTGCCTGCGACGTGAATTGAGTCAGCTCTATCGACACTTCGTCGAGGAATTGGCCGCGTTTCACGGACCGTTCTAGCAGTTTCTCGTATCTGTGAAGAAAATAAATGGTCAGTTCTATCAGTATTTGTTGGCGGTAACCCACGTTTATGTGAGTTATATTTAAAGATTGAAATGTTCTATTTTTAATTGAAGAAATGACGAGCCGAGAAGAGAGACGCTTTTTTATGCTAGAAAATCACGCCTGCCCATACCAGAATAGGACGTTGAATTACATAAGTCGTTGAAACAATACTAATAATAAATCTAAGCTCATAGTCTAATTGAAAATAGTGCGATATATGTACATATAATTGAATTTATAAGCTCATACTACGATGTACGCACACATCTGGATTATTGTGTACAAAACTGTATCGCTATGTACAAGTCTGTACTATCATGTTCATGTCCGTACTATAATATACAAGTCTGTACTATCATGTACACGTCTGTACTTCTAGGTCCAACCATAGATTAATAACGGCGTTCCTATAGAACACCAAGATGGACAGTATCAAGCCAAAATGGATGCAGAATACGAGACAGAAAATTTTCAGACACCCTGTCAATAAAAATTAAATATCTCTAATTTCAAATAATGTTTGTTAATTTTTACGATATAGTTTTATTGACAATGAAAATTAACCTAGTAGTTCTAACATATAATAGTTATCTAGCACTGTTACTTCTCTTTTTCTAAAATTAGCATCGGACCAAAATGTACTAGAATTTAGCCAATGTGGCTCCCTTTTCTTGGTCGCATTTTCAATGTACTACAGTGTGATTCTATACTGTCAAACATACTTAGAGTAGATATCCTCAGCTCTCTGCTCCAGCTTCTTCGCGATCCGTGCGTTGGAGGGTGTGAGCGCGGCGTCTCGTGCAGATGACAGCAGCTTGGCGAGTGTGGGTCGGCGGGACTCCAACTCGCCCTGCTGAAGACGGTGCGAGCGCACTTGCTCGTCTAAACGCTCGCGGATTAGGGACGCTGGCTTGCTTTGGTTCCTGGGAAATAAAACACAAGTTTTTAAATACCAAAAAAACTTAAATGGGCAATGCATGAGGGGTACTACGTTGTATCTGTGCAGTCAGAATTTTTGGTTACTACAAAATGATACTGACATAGATAGTTTGTCGGTTAAGTTTCAAGTATAATCAATGCTATTAGAGGGTACATTTTTGCCTTTCATTCGGTACCTTTCTTACGAAATGAAATGTCTGAACACAAGTTCTGAATGAATACATTAATGATCCGTTTATCATTGATCGGTCATCGGCTCAGAGATCCTCTCTGTATTGCCTTCTAGCATTTTTGAGCATTTAGTTAACTAATATAATGGAATGTGCAATTTCTTGGCCAAACATTGGCCGAAACACACACACACTTTGATATTGAGATATATATCAGTGAACATCAACGCTTTGACTTTGTGGGAAGCGTGGTAAGGGTCGAAGTACCTCTTCACCCTGGCTTCAACTTCGGGAGCTACTACTCTCGAGCAAAGAACTTGTATACTATGTATCTAGAATGCCGACTCACACGAAAACTGCGAGCCGAAAGAGCTAGAACCAGTAAGGAGTGTGTCTCGTTCTGTAGGGCGACCATAATTTTTGAACTTTGAATATTTCATTGAGACATAAACAAGCAACCAAGGGAAAATTCAATCTGCTCAATAAGCTATCAATGTTATATACATACGTTACTTTGCATTATTGTTTTAAAATTATATTATACATAGGTGCATTAAAATATCAACAAAAAAGAGGGCAGTGCGCCGCATTCTAGTGAGGTATATCTGATTCAATGGTTTTAATACTGTTTCTTTCGAACAGTAATTATTTTTCTCGGCAGTTAGGTACCTAACCTACATGACAGCGACTGTACTGAATAACATTTAGAGCAAATCGTCTAATTTCGAAAATTGTCCCACTTATTTCAAAAATTATGGCCATGTTAATTTTAATTGTATGCTGGCAACTGTGTGAACGAGACACACTCCTTAACGAGGGGGTCTCTATCAAGCATTAAAATCCTTATATTTAGATTTAATTAGAAAAGAACTTTATTTCCAAGTCATAAGGTTCAGAATTCTTAATCCTTAAATAAAACAAAATGGCGTGTTAGCTCTCTAGATACATAGTATAAAAGCTCTTTGCTCTCGAGTCTCTGGGCTCATATTGACAAATTAATAGTTAAATGACATTGATAGCTACATGACATTGACAGTTACTCACTTGCTGGCCGCGTCGGCTTGCGCCAGCCACAGCGCCTGCGCCTCGGCCGCGTCCTGCAGCCCCTGGCACTGCAGCAGTGCCGCCTCGAGCTCCCCACACTTGGCCCCCACGGCCTCGCTGAGGTCCCGGTAGCCACTCGTCAGCTCTATGACTGGGACCTCGAGGTGACGGATTTCGGAGGGCGTGAGGTGGCCTTCGAGGGATTTGACTAGTTGATCGCAGGCCTGGAAAAAGTTATCGGTTAGAGCTTTCTGTAACAGTCACCTGGCTACTGGGTCCGTGAAATTAAATTAAATTAAATATAGTTTATTTGCTAGAACATATGATTGTACAAAAAGGCGATAGAGCTACAAGAGCACTAAATGCTGGCAGAAATGGGATGAACAAAGTCAAAGATCGCCTTCAGATCAGCGGAACCAGTCGAGTTCGTAACGACTTAACCAGTAGTACTTACATCCTTCGCGTTGTCGACGAGTCGTCCCTGCGCTAGGATCTCGTTGTGCAGAGACTTGGCCTTGGAGAGCTGCGCTTCCACCGCGCGCGGCTCGCCACCTACTGGCTCGGACAGCACCGAGCGGACTTGAGGCTCGATCTGGAAGATAACTCACATTAAACACGCTGGAAATACAGAATAAGATAGATAATTCTTTATTGCACACCACAAAACAAGTAAATAAACAGGAACACAAACAATATAAAAAAAAGTGAAGCACAATGGGCGGTCTAATCGCTAAAAGCAATCTCTTCCAGACAACCTTTGGATGGATCTGGAAATGAGAGGAATAGATAATGACGGTGGCGCGTTTAAATAAGTTATATACATAAACCTACATAAATACTTATATAAATAAATACTATATGTAGAAGAAAAAAAAAAGATATTATTTATAATATCATACTATACTATACCTACATATAAATAAATGAATAGGAGACATCAACTTCTTGGTAGTGAAAGATAATGAGTGTGCAACATTTTTTTGAAAGTGGCGAGCGACTTAGCACTTCTGATATCTAATGGGAGATCATTCCAAAGTGAAATAGCTTGTACAGTGAGGGATTTGCGATAGAATAAAGATGAGTAGTCAGGAATTTTGAGAAGTAATTTATTAGAGGGGCGCAGAGAACGAGAAGTTGAGAGGTGGATATATTCAAAACGCTCCTTGAGATAAGAAGGGCTGGACGGAAAGATTAATAAGCTTAATAACAAAGTGAAAAATCGATGGCAAAGCCGCATCGCGTCCGCGTGTTAGATTATTGCCCATTCGCTCTCCTAGCTAGAGTAGGCTTGAGTTTCGTAAGTGAGGCCTGCATGAGGCGTCGCTTACAGATTTTGTATGAAAATGTTTTGCCTACGCCCGTGCCTTCGCTATACGTACCTTCTGTATAATTCAGCTCTTATTATGCTATAGGTTTTGGTAATTTACCAAAGGTGATGATTTGTATTGTATTATTATTTATTTATTAAATTAAAACGGATTATCCAATTACATTGATTTAAAAATTGTTTACATCATAGTTTGGTCAAAATAGTATCAATAATCATAGTAGAGTCAAATAAGTCAAACAATAAGTAAAAAATTATGACGTCATTATTGGCCTTCAGGCTATCATATAGCGATTTGTGCTCTAGTGGTTGGGTCTATTCGTCTAGTATTATGAGTCCAGGACCTGGGTGACGTCATTGCAGCCTGGTCATTAAATTCGACGGTTTTAGAATCTCACTTCTTTACACTAATAAAGAAAGCTAGAGATGTTCGCATAGAAGTAAAAACTTTTCTATTGCATACTCACATCCTTCATCCACTTCCTGGCCCTGTCCAGCGCGTCATTATAGGTCCTGGTGACGTCATTGGCAGCCCGCAATCGGTCCTGCAGACGCTGTGCGCGCGCGCAGAGGTCTGCGTGACGGCGCCGAGCGGCCGCCGCCTCCCCGCGCACCGCCCCCTCCGCGGGGAGCACGTGCGACAGGCGGGAGGGGAGGGAGGTGCGGTACTCGTTCAGGATTGTTAGGAACTCCTGAAAATATACATCAGTCTGTAAAACCGCTTTTGGAAACAAAACGGGTTCGGAAAATAAGTTGGATTTTGATTCGTCTGGAACTCTTGGACAAATTAGTTAGAGGGACCGCATATACATATAAATTGGTTCAACCGTTGCTAAGCTATATTAAATACACAATAATAAATATTTTTCCGTGTTAAAAATTGTACGATTACTAATGGGTTTGATACTGCGTCTTGGCTGTGATAAACCAGCTACACAAATATTTTCAGAATTACTCGTCTCTCGTCGACTGCAGTCGAAACAGAGCATAGCTTTTCAACACCCTTTGTATCAAACACATAACTTACAAACTTCTTAACATCTCCACTCTCATTATCAATATATATAAAAGGCTTAGTCCTGACTGACTGACTAACTGATAGACAACGCCCAGACCAAACCGCTGGATGGAGAGACAGTCGAAATTTGGCAGATATGTTCGCCAAAAAGTGTAGGCGCATACTAAGGAAGGCATTTAGTTCATTCGCAACGAATACAAAGTTGCGGGCGTTTCAGCTAGTTAACAATAAACTCTACATCTAACAAAATACGGTTCAATTTACCTTGCTCTCATCGACGAACTTCTGCGCGGACATGGTGATGAACCTCAGGTCGGCTTGGTGGGCGATGACGTCACTCACGAACTCCCTCACATCCTCGCTCTGTCCCGGGAGGTTGTTCAGCTTGGAGAGGGCCGCCTCCTTCTCTTCCAGAGTGCGGTAGGCACCTTCCATCCAAGAGTTGAAGGTGTTCAGCTCATTTCTAAATGGAACACTTGGATCAATTAAAAAAGAAGAAAAAAAATTTTTTTTTTACAACATTAAATTTTTGACTACAACCAAAAACGTGCCACTAGTACCACTAGTTATACTAGTAGGACGATTTTGGCTGTACCCAAAAATTTGGTCATGCCACTTAGTTGTCTTTTAGACATAGGACGATAGAATTGTACCTACATTGTAATTTTTATTTCCTATGCTAAGATCAGTGTTTTTAAAGTTTTTATGTAAATTAATTTAAAAAAGAAAGTTAAAGCTTTTAAAGGCAATCCCAATTATTCCCTACCTAACCTAATAGACCCTGACTTGATTATAATGACGATAATGCATAGTTCTGGTAACTCACGTGAACTTGCCGAGCTCGTCTCTGGCCGCGGCGAGTCGTCGCAGCATCTTGTCGGTCTTCTCAGTGCACTTGTCGCAGCGCGTCTTCAGTTGACGCACGCCACGTTCTAAGGCTGCCACCTGAAATATTTTATCATGTCGTTAGATTCAAAGCTAGAGAAATATATCCAGAGTTCTTAAGGGGAATCCTCACATCCGAATTCCATACAAAATGTTTCGGACAAATACTCAAAGAGTACGCCGTATTATAGTGATTTCTTAACTACTTTAACCTTAAAAAAAAAATAGCCTTAAATACTCACTAGGTGGCATATGTCACCTAGTGAGTATTTAAGGCTATACTACAGTATAGCACTGAACACAATGGGTTAGATATATATGTCACAGTCAAAACTCATTGCCGGTCAAAACCAATATTGACCGCTAAACTGATGAACTATCGGTTAAAACTCATAAAATGTAATGGGTTCAAACATAAATGCATATTTTTTTATTATAAGTGCGCCTACACGCGAGCGAAGCAAGCGTGCACAGCCTAATGACAGAACATCATCTAGGGCTAATAAGAGTTAGGTGACGGTAGGTTATTAGGTTTTATCTTTTTTTGCGCCTACACGCGAGCGAAGCGAGCGTGCACAGCCTAATGACAGAAAACCATCTAGGGCTGATAAGAGTTAAGTTACAGTAGGTTATTAGGTTTTTTTTGCGCCTACACGCGAGCGAAGCGAGCTTGCACAGCTTAATGTCCGAAAGTTATCAAAGGCAATAAAGTAGTATTAATGTTAAAAATACTAACCCGTTATATTTTATGAGTTTTAACCGATCATTCATCAGTCAAAATCAATATTGACTAAGGACGTTGGTCAAAACCAATATTGACTGGAAAAACCAGTCAAAATCGATATTGACCAAGGCCCTTTAGTCAATATCGATATTGACTGCTTTTAGCGGTCAATATTGGTTTTGACCGGCAATGAGTTTTGACTGTATTATATTCCTTATTCCATTCAAGAAATACAAACTAAAATGACAAGGGCGGTCTTATTGCTAGATAGCAACCTCTTCCAGATAAGATATAATATTAAGAGATAAAGCAGTTAGATTACAGTGGTTAAAGAGTGTACCGAAAAGCATGAGAATATAAAAATTTTACATCTGAACTAACCTATAATAATTGCACGATTTAATAATTTTAAAATAATTTAATAAAGTACACGAAACGATCCTCTTCGAGGCGCGCTTGAAATCCTTTCACCACACTGGTTTGAAAGAACTAGTGATACGATTGTATGAACCTATAATTATACAGAATATTACATATTTTTAATTCATATTACAAGGGTTAGTCCCATTGATTTGAAATCAGTAGAGGTATATTTATAGAGGTATATATATATATAGTGAGGTAGAGGATTTCGAAACTTTGAGGTAGCTAAATCAGCCGTTTTCTCGTGGTCCTACTATTTTGTCCTACTATTAGGACCACGAGGGGGACATATTTCTGTTCGTCCTACTATGAACGTCGTTTTCCAAACTGTTTATGTCATGATGACTAATATATTTGACTAATATTTGACGACTCCGTGGCTTAGTTGGTAGTGAAACTGCCTACGAAGCTTGGTGTTCCGGGTTCGATCCCCGGCCGGGGCAAATATTTGTGACGAACACAAATGTTTGTTCTCGGGTCTTGGATGTTGTGATGTGTTGTATGTGTCCATGCCACCTGCGACACAGGGAATCCTAGTGCAGGGGTATGAGTGTGTGAATGTTTATGTTTATGTTTTATATCAAGTGAAACAGGTGGCGCCACCTGTCCAATGATTTGAGTCGGGGAACAATGGAAGCAGGTGGCTTTTTCGTGTATGTTCATTCACGAGTTTAATTACACGGTTCATTGAATGAAAACATAACAAACTCTTGTCTTCTCTGTGATGGATACGATACGATAACGTCAACGCAAAGTTCATGCTTGAGCTTGGGTGCTTTACCTATCCCAATACTGAAAACTAATGTATGAATGTGCGTAAAGCAATCACGACAAAGTGCCGAACCCGTTTGGTTATAAAAGATATGACATCGTATATTTGTAATAACCGTAAAAAATCTGTTTTTTTTTTATGTTTTATCCAAATCAGTTCAGTAGTTTAGTATTTAAGGGGAATCCTCAAATCCGAATTCCATACAAAATGTTTCGGACAAATACTTAAAAAGTACGCCGTATTATAGTAATTTCTTCACACTATTCATTTCGTCCATGTGTTTTGATTTCGTCAATATAAAAAATGAAAGGTTTCATACTTTAATTTAGATTTTATACATGTTTTAAAATTAACCCTACTAACTTAAAAACACGTATAAAATCGAAATTAAAGTATGAAACCTTTCACTTTTTTTGTTGACGAAATCAATAAACATGGACGAAACGAATAGTGTGAAGAAATTACTATAATACGGCGTAGTTTTTGAGTATTTGTCCGAAACATTTTGTATGGAATTCGGATTTGAGGATTAGCCTTAAATCATAATAACTGAAAAAAAAAAATATTGAAGTAAAAAAAAAATTGCGTATTTTGTTTCCCGTGACTTTTCGGTGGTGTTTACGGTCACTAGAACAGTCACATTGAATTTGGTTGTAGTATGTGTTTAAAAAACCTTGATTATTTCAATTTAACGTTAACAGATACGTACGAACAATAAGAGGTGACCTTTGATTTTGACACCAAAGGTAAAGCCACTGGCAGCTGCTAGATTCATCTAGACCAGGGGTTCCCAAACTAATTTGTCTACTGCCCACTTTGAGAATAAATTATTTTTAGCGCCCCCATATTGTCACCTACTTAAAAACCACTTTAATTAAATTAATCAATTGTTATTATATAGATATATGAAGAACGCGGAGAGAAATATCGAACCGAGTTTGAGCAATCTCTTAACTAATATTAGTTGATGTTCACAAGTTGTAGTTGAGAGTCGAGAGCTCATGCAGTCGGTGTCTAAAAGGCCTCCTAGCTTAATGAAATTACAAATGACCCCCCAAGCCTCTACACAACGCCCCCATTTTTTTCTGGGTGTCTTGCCGCCCCCCTTGAGGCCTGCAGCGCCCACAAGAGGGCGTTATGGCCCATTTTGGGAAAGGCTGAATCTAGAAGTTGGAAGAAGTTACCTCATGAGGCGCCAGCACATCTCCTCCAGACACGAGTAGTTGCTTGGCCTGGTCTGCGCACGCCGACACCTGGCGCTGGTGACTGTCCAGATCATCCTTAATTAACTGCAAACGAACAATGATACCATTATATATCTTAGTCCTGACTGACTGACAGGCAGAGACAGTCTTCAGGCTGTCAGTGAACGTAGTGACTAAATATCTATGTTCGTTAAAATGTACAACGGCCAACGTATCTTGGCGAGTCTTGACATAGGCTATGCGAACTTTAGCGCATTTACACACGTATTACATTGTTTTATATGTATAATATATCAACGCGGGCGAAAGCGCGGGCTTATGCTAGTTGGTTTATACAAAAGAAATTGGCATCAACAGATTTCTATTGCGTGTTTGTTGATGTTCAGATTCGCCAAGATATGTCGGCCGTATTGTAGACGCGTACAAGAAAGGAATTTTGTTTTGCAAAGCAAAAAATTGCTAGTTTACCAATAGTTTACTATAAAAAATACATGACCTAAAATAAACGATTTTTTCGACAATTGTTAATCGATTGTGATCGTTGCGAAAGACATTCTAGCCCAGCTTGGTAAAATCGTGAAAAATCGAAAAACGACTTTTTAGTAGGTAGGCACTTTTATGATTGGTAAACACGCATTTATAAATCGAGGGTTGATTCATATGATGCGTGTCAATTCTCAGTAAGATTTTTAACTCTCATTTTACGAGTAGAGGAACGTTCACAAAATCGATCTGACTATTCAGAAACAGAGTCACTTTGATTCTAATAAAGAGTCAAAGATGGTACCTGTAGTTTTGTGAGGAGGAAAAGAGTTTCTGGAGCAGTAGAGAAGGTTTATATATGCGAGCCTGTTATCAGCTTGGTGGTAAATGTAGGGATTATATTCACTTTGCTTGGTGGTTCGAACGAGAAGGGAGGGCTCCCAGTGTCGCCGTCAGATGGCGCTATAGCTGTCTGAATTTGACATAAGTAAATAACTGACTTAAAAATATTATAAATTTTCACAGTTTCCGGTGATGAGAGACAGTTCGGCTACTCGACGCTAGATGGCGTGAGTAGTCGAACAAATACCTCTTATTCTTATTTCGATATGGGAGCAGCAGTCTGCACATTTTACTGTCTCGGCCGAGTACTCAGTACGTGTGATCTAGGCATAAGGGTGCGCTTCCAATGACTCGGGGCTGGGCGGGGTTGAGAGGAGCGGACCGAGAATTGGCCAATCACAGTGTTCGAAGTAGAGATTTACAATCAGCCCAGCTCCGCGTCAGAGGAATCGCACCCTTACTCTGCCCCAGCCATCTTAACTCCTTAAGGTAACAGAGCCTTACCTTCAAGATATTAATCTGGTTCCTTAGCTCGTCCAGGTCTTCTTTGACGGCCTCTTGGTTCGCGAGTCGCTCTTCCACCACGGCGATCCATTCCAGCAGTTTGCTCAAAGTCTCGTCACATATCCTGTACTTTTCCTCTACTGCTTGCTACATTGAAAAGATACAAGTTAGAATCGTTCTTACCAGAATGAATGGGTAGTAAACGTCACCCATGCTATCTACAACTGACCAATTCTACCCATTCACTTATTCACATACTACGAATTTTACGAGTTATAACTATCTACAAGTGCAGTCAGTCTGCAACAGACGACTTTATTTTCATGTTCATAAAGTGCTAATTGAAGTAACGGATGCATGACTGTACATTCGCGTATACACACGACGAACTAGACGTCAGACATTAACCAATTTCAACTTTAATACGTTGAGCTAAAGTTGAAAATGATATTGACATGTGAGACGAAGATACAGTAACCACATGCAATAGTTAAGGTATCAGACCTGGAAAAGAAGCACAGAATAAAGACACTACGCAAACAGAAAGCAAAGACCATCCGACGGAGAGAGGTGACACCGAAGGCAACTTACAGCATGGATATGATCACAACAAAACCCATGTTGAGTAACACACAAAACATACATCTAACATGCAAGAAGCGAAACATGCAAGCATGAACAAACATCAATAAATTGACATCTGATAATGGTTTTAAATCCTTAAAATAGTTTGAGTTAATTGTTAAGTATTAAAGTTAAAAGTATACCTCCAATAGATATCTGAAAAAGTATCGTTGAAAAGTAAGAGATTAAACGTGATAACTTGTACACTTAGACAGAATCACGAATGTACATAACAAATAATGAGACATCAATTCATCAACTCTCAATGACAGAGCTTAGACATTCGGTGATGAACTAAAGTCTCGAATTGATTTAAAATAAGATATTAATGAAGAGATAATACCTTTTGTGTTTGTGTTTGACGATAATGTTTTACCATTTGATGATATTGTGAATGTTTGTATCGCGTGTCTCGCCAGAATCACAATAGCATAGTCGATCATGCATCCGAATGTGAGCACGGGGTCCAAGGAATGAGTATATCGGATCTAACGAATTTAAAATCGTTCTTGATCGAGCCAGTAGTCATAGAACACTGGTTTTTAATGAGGAAGCAAACACTAAAGCTACTAAGGCCGATGACGTCGCATCAACCGCACTTGTAACTTAGCGCAAAGTGATTATGATAGGTTAGATATTGGGCGGGACGGTGATGATTCTTTGTATCGTCGTTAATATGATCCCTCACAGGCAAGCATTCACGATTTAGCTCAAAAGGGTTCTTTAGCATCGCAGGCAACGGCTGTAAATAAAAAACAACATACATCGGGCCTTAGTACAATGAGTATAAGCACGCTTTTCAATTGACAGTTTTCCAGTAATATGTGTGGAAAACTGATAATTGTTTCAGAGCGCGTTACCTTATTTTAAGCATCTAGTGGAAACATCACAAGAGGCAATAAAAATCTACTGTATATCCAACTTTGTCTACGTAATCTTTGATCTAATTAAGTGAAAACTATTTAGAGTGTCACTCAAAAACTTTTACTTTGTGAGTATGAACATGTGCTTTAACTACAATGTAATATTCTTAATCATAAATGACTTAAATTCTATATTTCTGATACATGATGATTGATGTGCCACAAATTGTGACTGCCCCCAATAAATCACAACCCAGTCGACACTCAAAATTCAGGTGTGTCGTGACATGCTAATGTTTTAAGCCAAACGCTCAGAAAGACCTTCTAAGAATGGAAACAGGAAACGTAAAGCAACACCTTTGCTTGATAGAAGCACAACATATAAAGCGTAAACAAATTCAGACTTACCCTTGTTTCTGCTGGCAGTAAGTATCCCTTCTTTAGAGCTTTGACCAAATCAAGTTTAATGCCTTTCTTTGGATTAATGACGAGCTTGCCTTCAACGGGATCGACCAGTTTCTGCTCCATCGCTTGCACCAATGGCCATATTTTTCCTGTCTCTGGTTCTTTGACGACAGTACTTGATGCGTCCACAATGCCTTGTTTGATCGCTTCATCAAGATTCAATCTCTTTCGATCGATGACGCTTGTTGTTATGAAAGGATCATTTAATGCTCCGGTAGTTGGGTTATAGATTCCGAAATTCAATGTTTCGATTAAGCTGAAGCTCTTTTTGGGTGTCATGAGTAAACCACTTTCGATGGCAGCGGTTAAAGTGTTCAGCTTGGACGTTTCTGTGTCCAAGATGTTTCCTTTCTCAGCGTCCATAAGGCCTTTACGGAACGCTTCGGGGAGTTTGACCAACCTCTTCTTGAGATTATCTTTTACGAGCGCAGTGTCTGAATCTATGTAGCCGAAAATGGCTGCGTCTTTAATGGTCAGCACTTCGCTGGATAGAGGATCAGTGAAACGAGCGGTAGCCAAGTTCAGTTGCCCGTTTTCCACGGCTTGCTCAAACGTTAGAGGTTCGCGGACGTACACAATCAAACCGTTTTCAAAGACAAAGCAACGCGTTTTGGATCTATTCTGTGTGTCGAATGAACCTTTAGCGTTTTTATCGATAATACCCTCTACTATACCTAATTTCAATGGAATGTATTTATTCTTATGAGGGTCTTTAATAACTGCCGATTCGGGATCGATGAATTCGTACTTAATCGCTTCATCCAACGTAAATTCCCTAAGCACAGGTTCTTTAGATGCACTGGATTCTGGGACGTATCGTTTGGTTATGGTTTGAGACGTGATTGGCTGAATTACTGTTACAAGAAGGCCTTTGTCGAAAGCAATATCTAAGCTGTAGGTTTTTTTCGCTTTAGTGTCGAGCACTCTACCCTTTGTGACGTCGACGTCACCTTGTTGAATAGCCAAAAGGAGGGGCTTGAATTTGTTTGTTACGTTGTCTTTTACAACTGTGAGGTCAGGGTTCAAAAGATTGGTTTCAATTGCTTTGTTTATATCAACAAATTCATTTGTACTAGGATCTACGATTTTACCGTTGTCCGCCCTAAAGAGACCGTTCCTTATAATTTCTTCGAGACTCAAATTTTTCTTTGTTGTTACAATGAGACCGCGATGTTTAGCATCGTAAAGGTTAATTTGGTTTCCGTTAGGCAGAATGTAAACATTGTTATCGCCATCAATCACACCGGTTTCGATAGCTTCCTGTAATTTGATATATTTACTCGAGGGAATGTGTTTGACCAGGGATGTTTCCGGGTTAATAAACTCTTCTACAATAGCGGTTTTCAGTGAGATTTTCCTTTCGGTAACTGGATGAATGAACACGAGTTCTATGATGTTATACATATTCATAGCTAATGTTTCGTATAGAGTGAATCCTGCACTTTCAATATCTACAATCAAACCTAAACTCATGGCCTCAGACAGAGAAATGAGCACATCCGAACCCGGTTCATGGAACTTGCCGCTTCTCCTATCGATAATTTCACTGCGGCAGCAATCAGCCAACGACAAAGGCTTTTCAGATTTTTTATCGAAATAGCAAAGGTATTTGGGACTTATTATGGACCGCCTGATTGCCTCGTGCAAGGTTATCTTGCGGTTGGTGGCTGGGTCAATTATTTTGCCAGTACTGTCCTCGTAAAGACCTTGGTGTAACGCTCGCTGAAGACTGATTGGGGCCTTGCTATCTACAAGTAGTCCTATCTCGAAAGCTTTACGTAAAGTGATCTCTTCGTTATCACTGTTAATATTTCTGATTTTGCTAGTTTGGTCATCAATGACACCGGTCTCTACCGATTCTGGTAGTGTGATCTTATCCCACTTTCCAAACCTATTGTCTCGCACGTGCACCGAATGTGGGTCAACTAAGTTCATTTTAATAGCTTCTGCTAGAGTATATTTCTTGCCGCTTTGGGGATCCATGAAAAGTCCAGTGACCTCGTTGTAAACACCTTTTTCTAATGCCTCCATAAGAGACAGAGGTTTGCGAACTTCGACCAAAATACCTCTTTCGAATGCTTCGCGGAAATCAATTTTTTCGGGACCTAGAACTATGGTTCCGGTTCTACCATCTACAATGCCTTTATCTACTGCGAATTCAAATGGAATAACTTTACCTGCTACGTGTACCAAAGTCGACTGAGGGTCGATCATACGTTTCTTTATAGCCCTGTCTGTCTGTATTTTTTCTTTGCTCTGAGGATGTGAGAATTTGCCTGTTTTCGGATCATAAAAGCCTTTGAAGACTGCCTCTGGGAGACTGAGTTTTCGCTTAGCGGGAACAATAAGACCACGTTCGGACGCATCTGTGAGCGAAATTTTGTCACCGTGAATAGGGTCTCTAACTTTCCCTTCTTTAGAATCAATAATACCAACTTTGATGGCATCTGCTAAGGAGATTATTTCTCCAGTAACTGAGTTTCTGACGGTCAATGCTTTGGGATTGATGTTACCAATTTTAATAGCGTCTTCTAGAGTCATTGTTACATCATTGATGGTAAGGAGACCTGTTTCTGGGTCATAGAAGCCTTGGACAAGACCTTCTTGCAACGTCCATGGTTTTTTATCACTTAGCAAATATCCCTTATCACTAGCATCTTTGAGATTAATTGGAGGTGACGTGAGAATGCCTTTTTCTAAATCTATAAGACCCGATTTGACCGCCTTATCGAATGATACGACTGCTTCCGATTTATCATCCTTGATCTTGACATCACTTGGATCGACCAGGTCTTTGATAGCTTCTTTGAGTGTTATTAGATCACCAGTCTTCGGGTTCAATACTTTGCCTGTCTCAGGGGAGTAATAGCCTAACTCAATGACATCAAATAGTGAGAAAGTGACGGCTTTAGTCGCAATAAGACCCTTCTTTAATGCATCATCTAACGGAATGTCTTTACCAGTCTTTTTGTCTTTAATTTTAGCAGTTTCAGGATTAATCAATTTTGTATCAAAAGCTTCTAATAACGGAACGAATTTATTCGAAGCCGTGTCTTTGATTTCCGAAATGGTTGGGTGAACAATATTACGATCAACGGCATCGGAGACGCTGATCAGTTGGTCAGTTACTTTGTCCTTAATTTTTCCGCTTTTAGGTTCATAGAGTTCTTTAATAATTACTGCTTCTATTGAAATTGGCCTACGAATAACAGTAATAATTCCACGTTGGATGGCTACAGATATTTCAATAGTCTCTCTAGTTTCCACAATTGTAATGACGCCTTCGTAAATTTCTATAATTCCGCGGTCGATAGCGTCTGATAAAGAAATAACTGCGTCTGAATGCGGTACTTTGATTAGCAAAGTTTCTTGGTCAATGAGCCCTTTTTCAACAGCTTCGCCTATTGGGACTAGCGCGCCTGTATTTACGTCTTTAATTTCGCCAGTCAAAGGGTTGTATAAACCTTGTTCGAGAGCTGATTCGATAGTCACCTGTTCTGGTATAGATACATCCTCTGGCTTCTCTACGATCCAACCTAGCTGTATGCATTCTAGGAATGGAACACGTTTCCCTGTTTTAGGGTGGACCATGTGCCCGGTGGTCTTGTCAATAATAGGTATTGCGATGGCTTCGTCAAACGTTATGTAATTGTCAGATTTCGAAGTCAAGTCTTTTACTAAAATAGATTCGGGATCAAAGATTTGAAGACCGTATACGAGTTCTTCGAAAGAAATCTTTACACCAGTTTCAGGGTTCAAGAATACTTGTTTTTCGATATCGTAGACGCCCATTTCAGATAGCTCTTCTGGTGTGAGCCTGTGCGAAATAGCCACGAAGTACGCTGGTTTAGTTTCCCTAACGACGACACAGTTCTTAGAAATGACGTCTACTGGGGTGAACCTACTGATTTGTTCTTGCTCCAGCGAGTCTTGGACTGTAAGTGGGGATTCAACACCGTTGACTATGATCCTACATACTTTTGGTTCAATTTTGCCTTGTGCGATCGCGTCTATCAATGGAATGTTTTCGAATAGTGGTTTGATCAGTTCAGATTTTTCTTTTGTAACGTTTTGTTCAGTGATTTCATCAATTACTCTTAAAGGCTGTCTCTCAGCGTCAATGAGCATGGCAGACACAGTCTTACCATCATGTACCACAGTCTTAGTGATAGTTGGTATTTCCATGGTTTTCTTTTCAACTGGTGAGGTAGCAGAAACCACCGGCGGGTACTCAGTTGTTTCAGAAGTAGAAGTGACTAGAAGCTCACCAGGCAGCGTTGTTTTGGAAGTAGATGTAATAACTACTTCACCGGTTCGAGTTGTTTCCGTCGTGGTATAAAGAATTTCACCTGAACTGGTTTCGGAAACAATAGTGCGACGGATTTTATCCGGGCTACTTGTTTCGGAAGTTGAAGTAACAATAACTTCACCAGGACGAGTCGTCTCAGTGGTAGAAGTAATTATGACTTCATCTGGACGCGTTTTTTTTGTAGTGGAAGTATGACTAGTTACATTTTCTTCGGCAACACCTTCCAAAGTTTGCACTTGGATAGCTTCTAATTTTTTATAAATTTCAGGATTGACTATGCCTTTTTCACGCGCTTGATCAAGTGGGACTTTCTCACCCGTCTTAGGATCAACGACCACGGCTTTCTTAACAACATCTATCACCTTGGCTGCAGCCAAAATAGGAGCTCCTACAACAGCAAGAGCTCCAAGTTTAGCTGCATCTACCAGGCTCATCTTTTTACCAGATGGGTCTTTAATTTCTCCAGTTTTCTGGTTTACAACGCCCTTATTGATAGCTTCTTTCAACGTTATGTCTTTACCAGTCTTGGGATCCTTGACTATGATGCTATCTGATGGTACCACACCTTCCTTTACGGAGTCCCAAAGATTGTCAGATACTCCTGTTGTTGCAGATATAACAACTGATGTGTTCGGGTCGTAAATTACACCAGGAGCTACTTCAACTGGTTTGGTAGAGTCTATTTTTCCTATTTTACTGGTTTCAGCTGTTATCTTGGTTTCATTGACCTTTTCTTTTTGAAGTACCGGCTCTGTTGGTGACTTTGCTTTAGGCAGACGGATATCGTCAACTGGTTTGGTAGAGTCTACTTTCCCCTTTTTATTAGTTTCAGCTGTAATCTTGGTTTCAATGACTTTTTCTTTTTTAAGTACCGGCTCTGTTGGTGACTTTTCTTTAGAAAGACAGGTGTCTTCAATAGGTTTGGTAGAGTCTATTTTTCCCATTTTACTGGTTTCAGCTGTTATCTTGGTTTCAATGACCTTTTCTTTCTTAAGTACCGGCTTTGTTGGTGACTTTTCTTTAGGCAGATGGATTTCTTCGACATCTTCATGTGTTTTGGGTTTATCAACTTCGTCATCGTCTGGAGATTCAACTCGATATTCTTCAATAGTTTCAGAGGTATGAGGACCAGATGTTATTTTCTCTGTCACCACTTGATAAGATGAGGATTCGTTTTGTGAAATTTCAACTGTAGTAACTTTAGAAGATGTAGTTGTTATAACTGTACTGCTATGTTCAGTCATGCTGTACTCGGTGCTAGGTTCCGATTGAGAGACAATAGTCTTTACTATGGTTTTCACTTCTTCGCCATCCGGAGTAGTCTTTCTATACTCTTGTATAACTGGAGAACCCTCAACTTGGTGTTCGACTACTGGTCCTGGCTTGGCTTTTGGCTTAGATGTTTTTTCGTCCGATGGCAGTGGATCTGATTGGTTCAGAATATTTGATTTAGGACTTTCTTTCTTGGTAGTTTGACCACTTAAGGTCTGTTCTTTTTCAGAGCTTGGTTGTTTCGTAACCGATTGTTGTTGAGACTGACCTACAGTAACGTGCGATTGTGAATCTGATAAGATCGTGTCATACTCTACTGTTTTCGATGTAGTTGTTTTTATTACGGTCAATATCTCTTCTCCCTCTGGAGTTATCTGTCGATATTCTTCGATAACAGGTTTCTTTTCAACCACCTTTTCAACGATATTATACTGTTCCGATGTTGGTTTTGACTTAACCTTTTCTGACTGCTGTAGACTCGGTGTATGTTTACTTGGCGTACTTGCTTCCGCTAATTGACTGTCTTTGATTGTTGGACAATCTTTCGGTTCTAGAGGTAATTGTTTGTCACTGACTGTTTGCTTACCAGGCGTTATAATCTCTATTGTTTGTTTAGTTTCTTGTGTAATCTTTGTAATAGGCTTATCTTGGGATGGCCTGGAACGATCAATGACTTCATTTACCATAGTTCCATCCACAGGTAATCGGTTAAGAGATTCGACTTCACGTTCTTTCTTAGACTGTGAGATTTTGCCAGTCACTACCTTTGCTCCCTGCACGACTGCCATACCAGCCAATACCGGTGCAGCCACTAAAGCAATCAACCCCATTTTTGCAGCATTTTTAATATCTACAGACTTTCCAGTCTTTGGTTCTTTAAGTTTGCCCGTCTTCTTATCAATCAAGCCAGTATTTAGTGCTTCTCTGAGAGTCACTGGTTTACCTGCCGCTACGTTATAAATAACCGAATCAGGGTTAATTATTTTCTTTTCAAGGGCTTCTTTGAAAGTCAATTTCTTATTAGGAGATTTAGGATCTCTAAACTTCTGAGTTTTTTCATCAAACAAAAGCTCAAATGCTTCATTTAGATCCAACATGTTAGGTTCTTTCTTTGCTGGAGACGCTGCTTTGGTGGATTCAGTAGGCACTTCAGTATTTAGTACACCAGAACTAACAGCTTCAGATATAGAGAGGATTTCTCCGGTTTTAGGATGCGTGAATACGCCCGTCTCTATATTAATGTATCCAAGGTTGAAAGCTTCCTCGAAATTGAAGTTTGTGTCGTTGGTCAAAAACTCTTCTTTGCTGGTTTGTTCATCCCTGACTATTCCCTTCGCTCGTGCTTCTTCTATCGAAATAATTTCTCCTGTCGTTGTGTTTTTCACTTCAGTAGCACTAACGAGTACATAATCAGCCAACAGTTCGATCATTTTTGTAGTGATCGTGTGTTGTGACGAAAATGTCTCAGTGATAGTCGTTACCACACCACTAGCTTGCATGTCAGCAGCTACAGGTTTAACAGCCAACAAGCCTTGTTCTAATGCTTGATCTATAGGAATCACTTCCTTTGTATTGGGATCAGTGTATGTTGCATGTTTAAGATTGACTATGCCCTTATCTAGAGCATCTTCTAGAGACACTGTTTCTTCAGTCTGAGGGTAAGGAATAGCCATAATCAAATCTTTTTCAATGGCTTCACTAACAGATATAATTTCACCTGTAAGCGGGTGCTTGATTTCTCCTGTGTGAGGGTTTATGAGATTCTTTTTTATAGCTACGTTGAGTGTCATTGCTGCCGGTGGCATGTCCTCAACTGGCTTTCTTTGTTCCGTAACAGGGAACACATTTGCGTTTACAGCTGAAATGAGGTTCAGAGGACCATCACTAGATTTTACAATGTTCTTTTCATTGTCAATAATGTCCTTTTCAATAGCCTCGGCAAGGGTTATTTTTATACCAGGTGCGATAGTAATGCAAGACAATGGATCAACAATATCGCAAATGATAGCTTCTCGCAATGACAAAAGGTTACCAGTCTCAGGATGAATTATTTTTCCTGTGGCAGGGTCTAGTAAGCCTTGTTCCAAAACTTCAGAGATAGACAGGCTTCTTGCCAGAGGAATCAATACTTCATCCTGGCCTTCGCCATCTAAGATACCTCTTTTCAATGCTTCTTTTATGGTTATAACATCACCATGTACGGGATCAACGATTCTTCCAGTGTTTTCGTCTACAATTCCTAACTCGATGGCTTTATCAAGTGTGATTGGAGCTCCATTTTTATCCCTGTATGTTTTGACAACTTCTAATATTTTGGCTGTTTCTTTGTCGATTAGTCCTTTCTCTACAGCTTCGAGGGGGGTGACAACTCGTTTTCTCAATTTTTGTAAAACAATTGGTTTAGTTTCCATGACTTGGGTATCAGGTGTGCTTTCCCGGGCAATATTTATTTTATACTTCGGCTTTCCCGGTGAAGTCGTTTTAACAAGTTGCACCACATCAGAAGAAGCTTTTTGGCTAGGAGATTTTTGGGGTGTAACTTCAATAACTTTCCTGTTGTCAGCAGATAAACTGTTTTGTATCGACTCAACGGTTATAAATCCTTCTGAAACAGCAGCACCAACTGATATAGGCTTAGTCGTTCCCTGAGATATGGTAACGGTACTTGTGCCAGGCTTTGTAATAGCAGGCAATGGTTCTAATGTCTTTGCTTCTTTGTAAGTTTTGTACGTGTTAGAATCAATCAAACCCCTCTTGAATGCCTCATCGACAGTTATTTGTTTACCTGTTTTAGGGTCTACGATCATAGTTATCATAGTTTCCGGAGACGTTTTGCTAGTTTGCGTGAATGTTACAGTACTTGTACCTGGTGAAGTAATGTCGTACGAAGACACTCTTTCAGGTGTATTTTCTCTTATCGACACTTCGTATTTTTTGAAAGACACAGGGTCAATAAGGCCTTTTTCGTAAGCTACTTCGATAGGAAGTTTTTCACCAGTATTGGGATCAACTACAACAGTGACTTTGGATACTGTCACTGACCCTTGCCTTTCTGGAGACTCTTTGTATTGCTTGAAAGTTGTAGGGTCTAACAAACCCTTTTTGTAAGCTACTTCTATAGGCATTTCTTCGCCCGTTTTGGGATCTGTCACATAAGTAACAGTCGTCGTACTTGTCGGTGATGATGTTGTGATAACTTGAGAAAATGTGACTGTATCACTGGATATTTGGCTCTCTCTATAAATATCACTTTCCGGGGTTCTATCTCTAATTGAATCCTCATACTTTTTGTACGTAGCTACATCTACTAGACCTCTTTCATATGCTACTTCCATCGGCAATTTCTCTCCGGTTTGCGGGTCTAATACCATCGTGCTCTTGACCAATTGAATAACTTTGGATGCTGCAACTAACGGTGCTCCTACAACAGCAACCAAACCTATTTTAGCTGCATCTACTAAGTTAACCTTATTTCCAGATTTGTCTTTGTATTCTCCTGTACGTTTGTCTACTATTCCTCTGTCTAAAGCCTGCTTTAACGTGATAGGTTTTCCTGTTTTGGGATCGATAACCGAGACTGAACTAGATGGAACTACACCACGGTCAACAGCCTCCAATATGTTTTCTGATACCCCGGTGGTGGTAGAAATCACCAAAGCCGTTGATGGGTCAAAGATTATACCTTGTGAAACTTGAACTGGTTCTAAGGCCGATTGGTCTTCAGCTGTGGATTCGAATGGAGAATCGAACACCTCGGATACTTCCATCTTATCCGGCATGCCAGCTACAGAAGTGATAGTTATGACTCTCTGAGATGACGTGGTTGAAGTCATATGTATCAAAATAATGTATTTGCGTTCGATAGCTTCAACCATTGTGAGTAACGCAGTTTTGAGCTTATAACGGCCCTTATTATCGATCACGCGTGATTCTAAAGCCTTGCCTAACGGAAGTTCTATCTTTGTTTTAGGGTCGATAACTTTAGCTGAATCGGGGTTTATGATGTGAAGTTTTACTGCTTCATATAGATCCATTACCCTATCAGTGCCGGGGATAGTGAACTCGCCAGTCCGAGGATCGAGCAGATTCTGTTGGATGGCATCCCTAAGGGTCCAGCCACCGCGTGGTAGTTCAATAGTATTTTTCTTGATAGTTAGTGATGTTACAGACGGTTCTGTCACTACAGATTGTGTGGTCACCGTCCTGATCTCTTGGACGGAGCCCTCACGGGATGGGATTGTCTCGCGAATGGTATAATCAGGACTCTTTAAAGTTTCTGGCCGATTATCGCGTTGAACCTTACTCTCGGGACTCGGCGGCAAGTCTTTGAAGAACGATTTCTTAGTTATTTTGAGCTCTACGACTTGACCGGGCACCAAATCTTTCTTGGTTACACGGTCAGATATATGAACAACACGAGGTTCATTTTGTTCAACCCCTAGCATGCCTTGATCTAAAGCCTGTTGAATGGGCATTATCGTGCCTGTGGATGGATCCATGAAGGTTTGTTTGTTCTCGTCGATTAGACCTCGTTTGATGGCTTCAGCAAACGTTATGATAGTCTCAGATCTTTGTTGTTGACTAGTGTTAGTCACGGTGACGTAACGTTTCACAGTCTTCGTCACAGTTTGTAGAGTCAGAGTTATATTCAAAAGCGAATTCAGTAAAGCTGCGCCTTCAGGTGTAATCATATTTATTTCTACAGCTTTATTGAACGGAATAGGCTTTTTCGTTGTCGCGTCTAGTAAATGACCCGTTTTAGGGTCAAGTATATTTTTAAATACTACATCGAGAACAGAAAGTTCTTTGCCGTTTTCGTAAATACCTATCTTACGATTGAACATTTCTAAAACTTCAGGCCTAATAATTGACACTTTGGTGCAGTCTTCTAAGAACACAAAGTCTCCACTTTCTGATTGCAGGAAGGTTTCTCCGTTAGCGTATTTTAAGTATCCCTTACTGAGTGCGACATTGAACGAAACGAATTCTCCTGTTTTGGGATCTCTAAAACCGTCAATATCGAAAATGGATCTTTGAGACACGGAAGTGATTAAACCTCTATCTACGGCTTCGGGGATGGAACAGATCTCACCTGTCAAGTTATCACGGAATTTGCTATCATGGAGAATTATTTTAGCACCTAACGCTTCCGACAATGTTAAAAGTTGCCCTGTCGTTGTGTCCGTTATGCATTTTACATTATCACTATCAATAACTCCAGCTGAAATTGATTCTAAGATGTTCAAAGGAGTTTTGTTAGCAGGAGACAATATTTTACTGTCATTCGTCATTAAATTACTATCGCAAACATCTTTAAGGGTCATCGGTTTGCAAATGTATCGTTTTATTGCTGCGTCTTTGAAAGACAGTTTTTCTTTAGTCATATTGTGGACGTATTTTGAATGTTTAGTATTTATTATGTTCTTTTCTATCGCTTCAGCAAGCGTGACTTTTGTATCGTTTTTGTGATCAACGATTTCGCGGACATTAGGATTGATTAATTCGTTGTTGATGGCTACATCTAATTGGAATCTATCACCCGAATTCCTGTCCAGAATCCAACCGCTGTTATCGACTAATTCTTGACTAATCGCGTCGGATAGAGACAGAGCACTCGATTTTATTTTGATTATCTCTTTGTATATGAGGTAGCCCCGTTCGTAAGCTTCTGCGATAGTGATGTAGCTTCCGTTGGGTAGTCTATAGAGACCTTTCTGCAGGTCGACTTGACCGCGAGTTAGTGCGTCCGTAATACTCATTCCTTGGCTCGGTCTTTCGCCTTCTACTGATACCTTAATTCTCTTTTCCGCTGGGTCTGATACTCCTTGTTCCGCGTCGTACAGCTCGCTCTGAATAGCTTCTAGTAACGTGACTTCGTTTCCATCTTCCGTCGTTCCGCACGGTCCTATCAATCTCGCAGCTAGTTTTGGATCTATGAGACCTTCTTTCGCTGCTTGTTCTATCGTCATAGTTTGTCTTGTGTCCGGGGATGAAAGTAACCTTCCCGTTCGAACGTCCAGTATCCTCATACTGATTGCTTGACCTACCGTCAGTATTTCCTTCGTTTCGGGGTGAACTATTCCTCTGGATTCTATAATGTTAGGTCCTTCGTACATTCTGTGGACTCGCTTAAGTTTTCTTACGTCGGGTCTGTCGTCATCAGAGATCGTCATCCTTGTTGTGTAGTTTGGCGAACTGAGTTTGCCATTGGCCATTGATTTGACTGGTGCGCCGTCATGTTCAGTTGACTGTAACGATCTGACGTATCTGTTATGATGGAAATAACGAAACAATTTAATTTGATACATCAATTTATATAAAAGGCTCAGTCCTAACTGACTGACAGACAGACAACGCACAGGCCAAACCACTGAACGTAGAAACTTGAAATTTGAAGGGAATAGCGTCAAGTAGTGGCACGTACCTACTAAAGAAAGGAATTTTGTCCTTCACAACACAAACGAAGTTGCGAGCGATCAAACGAAGTAAGATATAAACACACTCAAAACAATTAGTAAAGCGTCGCTGACACAGGGCTAGTTTACAAACTACAAGCCAGCGAGTTCGCTTGCAGCTTGTAAACTCACCCCGTGTCAATTACTTTTTTTACAGGCTGCTAGTTGACAATCCTTTCCGAAACTTAGCTTTCGGGAGCTCTCACACTCGCTAGCTTTTAAACTCGCCGGCTAGTAGCTTGTAAACTAACCCTGTGTCATCGAGGCTTTTCAAAGTACTCACTTCTCAGAGGTATAGTGTGTTGTGTAGGTCGTCTCCGTGGTCAGATCTTGCATGTTGAACTCTTGGCGGAACGACCGCGCCGACCGAGGTGCCATTGCCTCCACGAGACGCTAAAACACAATATGAGAAATCAGAATGAGGTCTTTGTAAAAGAAAGGAACATAATGTAGGTATAACTCGGTCGAATAAACATGACACCTGGCTCGAATGACGTTTGTGCAAAGTACAGCGTGGAATTGGATAACCTTGATAGAGAAGAGGTCCTGTAATACTTGGTAATGATAAGTAATGTAATAAATAAAGTTATGATAAGGCTTCGCAATTAGAGGTAGAAGAAACACGGAGGGCGCCGCGCAGGGCAGCAGGGAACGCATCAAGTTCCGAGCCACGTGTCAGCCAGGTGGCATGTTAATTCGCCCGAGTAGTACGTGGCTTTTGGGCAAATAACAAGTTACTAGGTCATCATCATTACCCGCAGCCTAACTTGACCCACTGCTGAATATAGGCCTCTTTCTGCTCTAGCCATTTTGCCCCGTACTGTGCTAAGCGGGTCCATATTCGGCCCTAGGCATACGATAATACGATACCTAGGTTTTTTATTATTCTGCTCAAAATTATGTACCTAATCAAAAAAATTAAGTATTCTATCAGATAACTGGTTCCCATAGTACAAGCTCTGCTTAGTTTGGGGCTAGATGGCGTTGTGTGAAATATCCAAAATATTGATTTATTTATTTACCTAACCATCTTTTGAATGATAAAAAAATCGTTCATATATTTTAATTTTGTAATGGTTCCGTCCGAATTTAATAGTTTTCTTCTTCTTCGTGTCACTAGTTCTTTCGAACCAGAGAGACTCTATTTAAGAGTTATTCTTGTAGAGAGTTTTAGTTTCTCCTCAGTTCACTGAGTTTTAGCTAGATATGTTAAAAACTTTACGTAAGTAGAGTGAGTAGAGTTACTTGTTCCACATATTTTGCCTCATGGGGCGACTACAATCATAACTATCGATTATGACTGAAATATATTTTAATTTATACAATTTTGTCGATGGGGATCAGAGACTTTACGTTTCTCCCCTACAATTTATAGTAAGAAAATCGAATTCACCAGTACCCTTAGTACGAGTTTGATAGTTTCCAAAACTCAATAGTTTTGGTGAGCTCGCTCAAACGAATAGTTTACGTTGTAATCGGCAGTACGGGCTAAATTTTTCGTATAAAGTTTACACGATATCAACCATCGACTAGCTCGATTGAACTAACTTCATGGTATATACTTCTAACTCTTTTACACGTCGGCAAAAGAAAGAGACGAACATATCCTTTACGTTTGGCGTTTTGTACCACGTTTTGTTTTTTTTTTAATTTGCGCATAGTGTTGAGTAAAGTCATATGACCATACTGCCTTGTCATACGTTTATTATTATTTTTTATGGAGGCATCGTTTTTTTAAAGGAAAAATGAGTCCATCACAATTTAAAATTATGGATAGATTTCATAGAGTGGTAATTATTTCTCTCTCTGGAATAAAATCTACAAAATGTGTCTCGAAATTTGTATAATAACCCTACCCATATCCATAATTTTAGAAATGGTGACTTAAATAAACCGGCCGAAGGCCCTCATGTCAGGCTGAGAGCAATAAAATGTGGCAGGATTTACAAATATTTACAAATACTAGCTTGTTCGCATAGCTCTCACCGAATTTTATCTAGTGAGTGCGAATACTACAAAAGTTTTCGTAAACGTCATAGTTTACTACCGCTGACTTGTCAAAGTTAGAACTCGTACTGCCAAAGTGCTATAACCAGCTCGAAAACTTTTTTGGTATTCGAATACTATGTTTCGATCAAACTCATACTGCCGATTTTAGTTCATGAAAGTTTTCGCTAGGGGCGCTGTAAGCAAATGTATGGAAGGAAACGAAACTACATAAAGTTTTCGAAAACTATCAAAACTCGTACTAAGGGTACAGGCAACCAGGCGTATTCCAACATGAACTATAGGATTTTGTAATTTCACGTAGGGACTCTTTGAATTCTCTATTTTGTAGAAGCTCGGAAGTGAACTGAGTATTTCCAATTAATTTGTTTGTCTAATTTGAGCGAGAATACTTTAGGTACTAACTTATATATATATAAAAATAAATAGTGAAATACTGGTAATCCAATTTTAATAATTTTTTTTAGATTTGTAGTATTCGTCACTCACATACGTCAAATTGTTAAAATATTTGTGAGGCAAGAACAAAATAAGTAAATATTACTGGCTAGCACAAAATTAAAATTTTGTATTTAATCAGACTAATTTGGTTCTGCAGATATTTTTTTGGGATTTCTAGAATAAATCACATACGCCAAATTATAGACATTGCATTCGTTTGAAATATTAGATAGGCAAGAACACGTAAATAGGTACATAATTTTTTTTGTATAAAATTATACACATGTGTTTTATTCAACGTAGATAAAAAAAAATACCAACCCGGCACTCGTACGCGAAGTCATATTCATACTCCTCCATATTACGCACTTCTTTTTAACACATTCACAAAAAATGTTTGTATTCACACCCACTTAACACTAACATGGTTCACACAATGTCCACTCTCTGCTAGAAAAATTTAAAGAAAATGTTAAAATTATCTACATAAAATGAAACAAACTAAAAACACTGGCAATGATTTCAAAATTTCATAAAAAGAACACAGCTAGCCGCAGGCCGGGCTGGCTGAAAACTGAATGAACGCCAAAACGCCGTAAACCGAAAAAAAATATTCAATTCTATTTTTAAAACCTTTCATAATGTCGTATCCGATTTACTATCGTCCAGACACCGGTGAATTACGCAAGATATTACAAATTTAATACGTAGTAACAGCTGTTGTTTGAGGTTAGGAAAGCTGACTGGCGTATTCGATACTGCGAGGAGAATGACAATGCGGATGCGCGCGCATCTAGCGGAGCGTTGGCCGATTAATCTTGACACTACGACACCGCTACAATACTTTGGGCTATGTAATTTATAGAATGGGTAAGACTGCTGCATCATGGCTCTGTGGGTTTCAAAGGGTGGTTTAGGAGGGTCAAGTTCTCTAAAGTTGTTATATAACTCTCTCTTATTTATTTGCTCGTCATCGCTTTTATACTATTAAATGGAAATGGAATATTTTGCCTTTTTCTATGTGTGTATTGTATACTTCGAGTAACACCCTTAGGCGTTGTCCTAACGCGATCACGCGATTCGTCGCGCGAGCAAGCGATGCGACCATCGCGCGAATCCGCGATCAAACGTACTAACGTCAAATAGGCGTCCCGATTGGAATTCGCGCGATCGCGCGACGCGACGCGATGCCAATTGGGACGCCTTTTTGACGTTAGTACGTTTGATCGCGTGATCGGGCGATCGACGTTCGCGCGAACTTGCGATGGTCGCGTCATCGCGTTCTATTAGGACACTGCCTAACTCCAGTGTTACTCGATGGGAAAAACAATCCTAACGAGTAACTACACCTAAACGAGTAACAGTGTTACCGTTTACACTGGTACTCGTTTAAATATCGATGGGAACCCATCCGAAATTCATACCTTAAGTATTTAAAAAAAATAGTTTTGAAGCCGTAGTAATAATAATGATCTAAATTAAATCATGTGGCTAACAGATGTGGGATATGAGTTTCCGATTTTTAAAAAATAATTATAATGTTCTTAAATGTATTACTTAGTTAAGATCGCAGACGTTTCCTATTCAAACATTTTCTTTGAAAATTAAATCCGTGTTCTACTTAACTAATTGATTTGCATCTCGTTAATAAGGTGTCTTGTTTGATGAAACGTAACGATTGATCGCAGGTTTCTAAACTAATTATCTTAGCACAACATCTAGTAATCTGTTTCTAAGCAATCAGTGCGTTGAGAAAGAAAAGCGTGAAATTGGATTCCTGCACGATATCAATAAAAATACAAGATAACTAGACATTATAAAAAGACAAGATAAATAGACATTTAATTTAAGAGTTGTACAAAACAGGACCTAGAGTAGATCCTTGTGTAACTCCAACAACAAATGTTGCGTGAGGACTAGTTTACTATTTGTATGTTCCAAAATTTATGCGTTTATAGAAAACCAGTTTAAATGAAGTAATAAAATTCACACAAGATGTCCAAAAATGTGATTTGCCTTGTACAAAGATCAGCCACAGAGTCCAACGCCGGAGCGTGGTCAATATAAACTCTACGGCTTTAAAAATATGGTCGACGTAATTGAGTGTTCTAGAAACGTACTTGTGTTACTCATATAGTTAGTTACATCATGCCGAATTTTACTTCATTCATCATTTTCAAGGTTCGCACGAAATGTCAAATGTTTCAGGTTCGTTGTCATTTGTTATGGTTTCTTTAGGATTATAAATGGATGTAAGGTGGATTTTTTTAGTCCCTAACAGAGCTGGATTTTTTTTGCTGAAGAATACCAAAACTATACCTATTTACTATCTAGGCGGAAATCGAGTTAATCGAACAGAAAAATGCTTTTCAAATAAATTGGCCCAGCGTTTGTCACAATCATAGGCCTATCAGAATTATTACTTATTAAAAAAGTAACTAGTGAAGCTTGATTTGATGTTTTAGATAATTTAATTATATAAATAACAAGTATTACAAAACTGTTCTCAAAAATAATCAATGTTTGACTTAAATTTTACTAAATTAAGTACACTGCCTACCTTTTAATTTTATATTGCAGACTATAAACGTTATGAATCAGCTCAAAAATACTCTTCAACAAAGTGCACATATCGCCAATGTGAATATTGACAGTAATTTATAAGTCCGTTGACCTGAATCTTACAATCGTATAATCGGCACTATAAATACGTTTTTTCAGCGATCACTATAAATCACTGTTTACGCAACGACTCCGGCCAAACTCGTTGGAAATAAGAGTTGAATTATAGCAACAATAATGGGGATAAATAATAAAACAAATGATAAAATATAATAAGAATTCAGACCGCAACCAATTTTGACAATGGAAATTCGACCTCGGAGCAGTGCTAGGAAAACATTTGAGATCTGCATTAGGTCATAAAAATAGCTTAAGACCTTGCATTCTAAAACGCTTAAAAGATTTCAATTAAGACCTAATAGTTATTTCACTCTTAAAATAAATAATATTGAAGGACCAAAATGAAGTCATTGCACTTACAGCTGTCACAAAATGATTACGCGATTTTATTATTTAGATAACGATAAAGTTTTACGATGAAAAAGATACACGAATCATTAAAAAAACTAGAAGGTTCTTTGATTAAAAATATGTCAATATAAACCCAAACAAATAAATAAAGAACTTACGTAAAAGAAGCAAAAATAATCCATAATGCACGGTGATAACAACGAAAGTCAAGAAAACACTGGCGAAATTTCAGCTATATTGCGTGCGACATAAGTGAAGCTATCATTTGATTGCAACTGAGCGAAGTTCATGTATCGATTTATAGAGTTGTCATACTGATCCCAATGAAACTCTTAATCCTAATATTAATGTAGGTGAAGAGTACATACAAAGAGATATATGTAATTATAATGTAGGTCATGGAAGGGCAAAACTAATTAGTGTCTGAATCATTTCACAAATGGCTTGGTCGGCGACCAAACATCGTGTTGAAGTTTTTGGACAATGGTATTTTCTAGACTAACGATGAGAGATCATTACCTCATAGACAATGAGGCAATACCACAAAAACAGAAATCCAGCAAAAATATCGATGACTACTCACTACGTAGACAAATATTTGAGATCAAAATATGAATAATAAAACTAACTTGGCTATCTGCTCTGTATTTTCATAACAGGTAAAAATACCTGTGAAAAACATTTTAATTAGGTAGCAGAAATAAGTATATTTAATTATTTTTTGTAAATTTTCCTTAATAATGGCGCGTTGCGAGCGAAGCTGATGACAATAGCTAGTAAATTACAAAAATAGGCAATCTCATACGACCTGGCAACACGTGGCGATCCATTCTGTCGGCTGCCAAATAGTTTTAAATGATGCAGTTCAATGAGTACGTTTTTATATCGCTTGAAAGATTTACACACATAAATTATTCTCATGTGTAGTCTTTTTATTACAGCATAAGCTAACTACTACAATCTATATATAGGTATATTACAAAATTTACAAAAGGTAACAATTGGGCCACCCATAGACCGTTGCAAACGATCTATAGGTAGCTCAACTGCTCCAACTCGATACCCGATGGCAGCGTGCCGAGGATACTGGCTGCATTGCCTCTTTGTATAGCAAGGCTTATTCTTTGGCCCAGATAGCTGCCAGCCCTCTGATCACGCGTCGCTTCGACCAGACGCTCTGACAAAATTTTAAAAACGCGGAAGGCTCCCATTCCCCATGGACCTAGGGTCTCGTAGAGTAAAATAAAGTTTTTAAATACCTATAGGTAATTTTTGATGTATCTAATCTACAAGCGAGCTTATACATTGATGATTTGCAAGCGAAAATGGTTATTAATGATAAAAATATTGAAAATACAGTCCACCTAAACTTGGAAGGGTTCACTGAACTATGACGTCATTTTTTGATCTAGTTTGCCTATAATCTAAGGACCACAGTGTCCCCGCCAATAGAAGCCAAATAAGGCGGAAACTAAATACTTTCTGTACCTAACTTTTATAAACATTCACACACTCACACCCCTGCACTAGGATTCCATGTGTCGCAGGTGGTATGGACACATACAACACATCACAACATCCAAGACCCGAGAACAAACATTTGTGTTCGTCACACAAATATTTGCCCCGGCCGGGGATCGCACCCGGAACCCCAAGCTTCGTAGGCAGGGTACCAACTAAGCCACGGCGTCTCGACGTAATCGCAAGTTTCGTTTTATTGCAAGAAGTATGTATAATTTGCGGATTCTATACGATAAACAGATAAATCCGAGCGGAGTTGATAATAAATTCCTTGATGTAAACGTTTAAGGTGTGCAACTGTGCAATATCCTCGTACCAAGGCTCATTGAATTAATAAAGGTGACACCACAGACAGAAGCAAGTACCTACCTAAATACTTCGATAATGCTAATAGAATGAATCTCAATAGGTCTGGCGAAATTATGTAGGTAATGTTTGGGATAGTCAATGCCGTACCACAAAAGGATAAAATCGATGTTCTGTAGCCCCAATGTAGTAGCACCGTGTACTAAGATAAACACAAGTAGTAGGTAGGTGTATTGAGAAACTTTTGGTAAATAGTTTTTCCTACTTTACTTTCTTTGGTGTTTTTCATAACCTTTGCATATCTACTCTAATTTATAATACGATGACAGAGTTTTGGCGGGAACGTGAAAAATGGCACATTGGCGGCATTAAATTAATTAACAAAACTTGTATAACTTTGAGTGTTTATGTGTAAAAATGGTGGTATTTTATCCATTAAGTGCTCGTGAACGTGTATGAGTGTTGGTGAATAGTGTAATGCTGTAAAACGTGACTTTTTGTGTTGCCTCCAAAACTCCATAGAAGCCTCTAGTAAAGTCGCAACCACCACTACTTTACAGGGGCATGACTTGACTTATCGACTCTGACTTATGACAAAATAATCTCTCCAATTACTTGACACTGGCTATATACCTTTGATGTGAAGCCAAAACTAAAGAACTTAGGTTCTTTGAAAAAAAAATAAAAAAATACGATGACACACGGCTTTTTTTACACGCTACAGGCCAGGGTTTACGCTTGTAGCGTGTAAAGCCGCCCAGGTTGACAATCCTTCCCAAAAGCTAACACGTTCACACTCTAGCTTTTAAAAACGCCAACAATCAGCGTGAAAAAAACCCTGTGTCATCGACGCTTAACAGATGATTTATCTGCACTTTGTCCTTAAAACAAATTGGCAAAAATATTTTCATTTTAATATTTTGTCTAGGTTAGGCATCTACGTAAATATTTCTGTTTTATTTTTTTTTGTTTCAATGAAATATATTACTAAGTATTTTTTTTCAAAGTTTTCAAAGCAAGTTTTAGCGTTTATTTGACTTCAGTTTGAGGAAAACTTGCATCGGTTACAATCATCAACAATGTCAGACGTTTTCCGCGACGCCATTTTTACTCTGTGTTCGTGTTGCAAAACGAAATGATGTCATGCCACGCCAAGGTGATAATATTTTCAGCCAATATTGGATATGTAAGCTACCTGCTTTATCATTTGCCCTGGCACTGACGACACGGATGGTCGATTGGCAAGTATATTGGACTGCCACGCCCGGTGTCGCGGGTTAGATTCCCGCTTCAGGACAAACATTTGTGTGATAAACATCTATGTTTGTCCTGAATCTGGGTAGTTTCTATGTATTCTATGTATTTACAAAAGAAAGTATGTAAGTATTCTATCAGTCATCTGGTTTCCATAGTACAAGTTCTTAGTTTGGGGCTAGATGGCGTTGTGAGAAATGTAAGATATTTATTTTATATTTATTTATTAATTAAGTTTAAATTCAGTTTTAGAAATTAAGCTATAAAATCAAGTCTCTACCAATTTATTTTTATTATATTCAATAGGTACCTACCGGTTTAAGGCCTTTTAATTTTTTCGTAACCTGTTTATCAACATCAATTTTACAACTTACCTACTATTTTAAGTCAGTATACCTATTAATAATTTACGTATTCGATAATGATAAATTTATCTGATAAGTATTAAGACTGGACTAATCTCCTGTTTAATGCAATAATGTAAACATTCATCAGGAGTGCATTATCGATTATTTTATCTTAATTATAAATAGTACGATAAAAAGTTTTTCAACAATGGATACACGAACAGATATACGAAAACGTCCTTGAGATAAGTTGATATAAACAAAAATAATAAAAAGATCACTTATTATTATCGCACGAGAACAACGTATTCAAATACAGGTCGCTCAACGAAAGCTGGCGCTGTCAAAGTACTCAAACTACTGCAATTTCACTACACTTTAACAAATATAGGATGATAATTATGACAGGTCACAATAGGGACACGCCGCGGTCTTATTCACAGACACTACACAAGCGCACGTGTGAATGTGTTGCTCATGCCAGCTTTTGTTAATATACCTACTAGGGCCTCCAGTACCGGTTCCTTTTTCCAGTACCGGGATTTCGGTACCGGCACACGGCCGGAACCGGGAGTACCGGGATTTTCGGTATTCCCGAAAATAATTAGTAGCCTATTATTAAGTCAAACAGAAAACTCGTCAGAAAACGATAAAATAAAGAAAAGTCGAGCGAAATATAACGAAAAGTTATAAGTTATATTTATATAATTTACTGCAAGCATGATTTGTAAGAGAGAAAATTCGCGTAACTAATTGAATATTGCATTAACAATACAGTCCCAATTTTTAAGTTATATATCAAGTATAAATGGCTTATAACGATATTTCTTTATTTGCAGGATTGTATAGGATTACAGTTCAAAAGTTAGTACGTCACATGCGTAACAACACTTCTAAACGAAGATTCGATTTGATTTCTATTAAAATAATAGTTTTTAATCGTACTTTATTTGTTATTTGTTATTAATCTTCACAAATCAATGCTCAATGATCATGTCAATGTCAATGATCGGCCTCATAAGTATGTTAAAATAAGAAAGTGCCAATTTTATTAATTTCCTTTGTGATAAACCATCGATAAGTATATGTGCCAGTTTCAAATTTTTGTCAAAGACGTAACATAAAGAAGTATCCACTTATAATTTACGGTTGTATCTTCGACACAACCCGTTGCTTTTTAACCAGTGCGTCCTACCCATAATGAAATACTCAACCAAGGCGTGAAAACTCACTGTTCTGCTAGATATCTATTTAGATAAACGACGCAATAATACACTATGAAACGAGCTACGCTTGGAGTTTGAGATACTTGAAGGGAACTAATGTCATTAACAAAGATTATAAACCCGTATATCCATAGTCAGCTGATTTTAATAAACATAAAGCACAGTCGCATTGCAGAAAACGGAATCATTATTCATTATTACTTATTAATAGTAGGCTAATAAACTGTTGATGACAACATCGGAGAGCTAGACTCCTACTTGGAAGACTGGAAGACAGTTGCCCTTGACAGAAAAGAGTGGAAAGAAGGAAGGGAGGCCTTTGCTTTGCAGTGGGATGATTCAGGCTCATAATAAAATAATAATAAGAAATAAAAATATTACGTTCAGTGGCTTAGGTTGTGGAAAGACCGTCACGTCAGTATGTCATTCTTTAAATAAATGCATTGAGACGACGATACCAACAATAAGCTGATATTGCAACATTTCCTAAGTTCTGAACATCAACAGCACCTTTGAAAGGGGGTGGGTAGAGGAGTTACTGCCTTTCCTTCTTTGTACTAACAGAATGCACTATTTAGCTATGGTTTTAAAGATTAAAACCCTAAAAAAGCTCTTATACACTAAATTTTAAGTAATCCCGAAAGTACCGAAAATCCCGGTTCTGGATTTTTCTAGTACCGGTGCTGGAGACAGCCGAGAATCCCGGGATTTCCCGGGATTTTCGGTTCCGGGATTTCCCGGTACTATGCCCTAATACCTACCTATACTTGAGTCAAGACAGGTACCACTTTATAGCAAAATGTTTGGATGATTAGATCTTATGCCCTGAGTAAAAAATACCCAAATTATATTCTGGAATGTACTATAAGGGTTAGACTACTTATGCGTGCCCAGCTCTACCAAAATCAAAATTAAAAAAAAATTGGTTGTCTCTAAAGTTGATTTACGGACGATAGTTTAACGTGAATACCAGCGTAACGGGACAATTAGCGTTACCGGACAATGACGTCAACGTTTTCGTGCATGCAGCCGGGCGCGGCGGCGTTCATCGATTTATTAGAAGTACCTAGTCACGTCAAAAATAATAATTAGGTAACTGTTATTCTGTTTAATGAAAAATAAAAGTCGGTATACCTAACGGTTTTACATAAAAAGTTCACAAACAAAACAATTAACGCGTGTCGTCAGAAAGTCACAAAAGGCCAGAAAATAAAATACACCTACTCGAAATATGTATATAATTAAGAACTTATTTTCTCGCTAACTATTTCTGTTAAGGCCAATCAAACCAACGGATAATTAACTCATTAAAGTTGAAATATGTATGTATGTGTAAATCGAAAAGTGCTTTAAAAACGCCGACAAGTATTTGGATATATTTCGCTTTTCAACAGACTTCAAAAAGGAAAAAGGTTAGCAATTCGGTCGCAATTTTTTTCTTTAATGTTTGTAACCTCTAACTTTGTTGTTTATAAACCGATTCAATAATGGTCCCATAGAAATTTTATGAAAATCCAACCAACTTTGGTTTTGAAACCAAAATAACTTAAAAAAATAAGTCATCCAAGTAAAATTGCGTATTTTGCTTCCCTATGACTATTCGGTGGTGTTTACGGTCACTAGAACAGTCCCGGTGAAGTCAGTTGTACTATGTTGTTGTAAAAACTTGTTAACTAACTGTAAACACAGATTAGATTAACTTTGTAAATAAAGAGATAAGCCAAAGATACAATATTGTAAAGACGAATAAATACACTAAAAACTTTTTGCATAATCTACACAACCTTCTTTTCACAGAAAATTATAAAAAACAAACACTGGCACTCAACACGATTCGATATTCGAATTTATCGTTCGTTCGGTAGCGCGGCATGCGTCGACCGCACGAGGGAGTACGCGAGCAACTGAAAACGGACGTATTTCGTCATTGAACCAAATTGTGATACCTACATTTGATGCAGTAGATTTCAGTTCAGAGCGGAACTCGGTAAAGTCATTTTGATCATACTATTTTCCACTAAGCATTTTATAACTACTGATTTTCCGAAAGCATTGATGATATATTTTTAAGACTTTCTACTTCTTTATACAGGGTGTCCCTAAATTCAACGATTCTGGTATTTTAAGGGTTGTGCTGAATAACAGTACTATTTAGGTTGCCGATGCAAAAAAACAATTCAGAATATAATAGGTATTTGAAGAAATGGGGTCATGGTAGTTAAAAGTATCATAAGGGGTGTCAATTTTCGAAAGATTTCATAAATTGTCTGTAATAAAAAAAAAAAATTCTCCGCTATCAGCTTATCGTTGAATTTAGGGACACGATGTATATTTTTTTACTAGGTACATTACAAAATGTTATTGCGTCTCTTGCGCCGATTTATGGATTATTTATTCAAATTTTAAATGGTAAGGTGAATCAAGTGCTTCGTTACTTATCTTGGCGGTTTTTCAAGGGCGCTAACATAATTTTAGCATGGCTTCATACCATAAACAACACTGTTTTTTTTATTATGGCTACTTTTAACACGGTTTTTTTTAAACTTATGGCTACGTTTATGTTCTAACATAGGGTCCGCGTGGTGAGTTAAGACATATTCGCTCTCCTAATTGAGCTAAGAACTAAAACTAATGCCGTCTTGCACTAAACTTTCAAAGTTCCTAAGCAATTACTTTACTCGCTTGTCAGTTCTTAACGGTCAGAATCTAGACTGTTAAGAACTACCAAGAGAATAAAGTAATTGCTTAGGGAATTTCACAGTTTGATGCAAGTAGGCATAAGAGCGCTAAGAACATTACAAGCTGATTATGTTATGTTATATATACTCCTTGTTTTATATTACGGAATATCGAGAAACTATACCGTTTCATAATTGCTACGGCTTCATCCGATTAGTTACAAGACTCTTATCGCTTCCAGCTTATCGCTTGGTTTTGCAATTCATAACAACATTTTTGGTTATAGACCCGACCTTGACCCATGACCTCGATTAGGCCTAGCCCTATTTAGAACCTTGCGTGAACTAAAAGGCTTAATAATTTACAGTCCACTTGACAACGCCCAAATGAGTTCTACTTACAACTGGTTTTTTTATGTTACCCGTTATTATTGATGTGTAACATGTTTTCTTTCGCTTTCTGTCAATTTGTGGTAGTGATTTCGTGAAATGCAACGGAAGTGTGTAACAGGAGGTTAGCCGTCAGATGGTACCAACCTCGGGAAATTAAACTCAATAGAGTCCTTCCAAAAAATGAGATGTCAGATATTACACATCATAGGCGATTGCTGTATGGCGTGAGGAAGCACCACAGTGGCGCCTCTAATTTGAAGGGGCGCTAAGGCTCGTTTTTTGTTTTGAACCATCCGCCCGCATTAAGGCAATCATACGATCGATTTTGAATAAACCTACTTGGATTTATGTATGTACGAGTATTTAACAGGGTTGTAATCTACAGAAGGAAACGTATAAAGCTAAACAAAATAATTAAAATTTTCAAAAGACACATAAATTTAACGAGGCGAAACATGAGTCGAATTCATATTTGTTTTTTTTTATTTCAGCTCTTCTGAGTCTAACTCGTATAAATAACTTAAAAATTATATGATACATGAATTTAATTGCTAGCTTTGTATAGAATGCAAGCGTAAGTATTTAATAAGTTACTAAATAAATATTACTATTATTTATATAATTTAATATGCATGTTATAAATGTAAGTAAGTAGTTTAGTTTTAGTTTATCTCTTTGTATCACTTTGATAATAAATTTATTTCTTCTTCTTCTACTACCTAAATATATTTTTATAATTCTTAATATTTAAGTATTTACAAGTAGGGAACAAAATAGTAATAAGCAGCCGTTACAATATTATACTATGTGTTTGTAACTAGTTATGTAATCGGTTATCTATTTATTTCCGTTGTAATCTTGACACTGTGAGACTGACCATGACTTTATTATGCTTGACGCAGGTGACGTCACCATTAATAGCTCATTTGTAATTCTCACACGAAACCGATGCGGGTGATACGAATTTCAAATAGAATGTACCTAACGTATATTTCGTGATAGTCAATAATTTGAACTTAAAAAAAAAACATTTTTTTACGTGACTACGTCTAATAAATCGATGAACGCCGGCTGCATACACGAAAACGTTAACGTCATTGTCCGGTAACGCTAATTGTCCCGTTACGCTGGTAGTCACGTTAAACTATCGTCCGTAAATCAACTTTACAGACAACCAATTTTTTTTATTTGCGTGTAGGTTTTGATACCTCTTGAAGCGCAATTTTAATAAAAGCGATGACTGATGTGATGAGAGATAACTAGTTTAACAATCGCTGGGTATTTGCCGATTCATTTCCATAAGAATGGTCTGAAGTCCTTACTACATAAAACGTTTTGTATTCAAAATCCTTGAGAGCAGATAGATCAAATATTATGTACCTAAGTGTAAATGTCGTACAACGATGACGCAATGTAATAAGATAATTTTCTGATATTTTGGTTTAGGCCCTTTTGGTTGAACGAGTGCGATATTTTTTTGCGTATAAGTGATAATTGCGTACCTTTTCCGGTTGAAGCTGGCCATAAAAGTAGCTAAGTACCTACTTGAGTTTGTTTTGATGAAGTCTTCAATAAAATCTTAGCTCATAAAAGATGTTTTTCTACATATTCCCCAAAGTTTAGGTGGTGATGTAATCGCGATGAGCAATTACCATCAAGATAACTATTTGAAGTAAGAAGATTAGTATGTAGGTAGGTACTTAGATTTTAGATGTTTATTTTGGTTGAAGGATTTACGTCCAAATGTGCAAATCTCAAGGCAGTTGTCAAGTTGATGGATGGATTTAAAGATGTGGTCACGTTTTTTTATGATTGAATCTAATTTTATGTAGGAGTTGTTGACCTCTACATAAAACAATAAACAATCTAGGAAGTGGTGATATTTTGAAACAAATTCTCAAACTCTTTGCTTTCCTAGCTGCTTTACGCTGCGCCCGTGGTTTCGGGGTAAAAAGTGACTATGTGTTTTGTCAGCTTATAAACTATCTTTATACCAAATTTCAGCTCAATGAGTTTAGTAGTTTTTTTTATTATATAATAATAGTCAAGCGTTTGACCACCACCTCACCTGATGGAAAGTGACGGTGTGGTCGAGGATGGAGCACGCTTGGCTAAAAGAAACTGATTCACTCTAGACCTGAAGACACTAAGATTGTAGCAGTTTGGAAAAACAGACGCCGGTAAGGAATTCCATTATTTACTCGTACTTATAATAAAGGTCGATCCAAAACGTTTTGTTCGAGTCGGTGGAATGTTGACTAGGTACGGGTGGTATGTTCCTGTACGCCTGTTTGTCCTATGGTAAAAGGGGGAGGAAGGGATCAGGTCGTTTTAGTGATAGTTTTAGCGTGATTGAGAATCAAACATCTATCCATCCATCCATACTCACAAACTTTCGCATTTATAATATTAGTAGGATAAATACAGTATAGATAACTATCATATTCGACGAGTGGAGAAGAATAGTATGTATGTAACGTATACGTCTCTAATGCTAAGCATTTTGGACGCCACCTGTCAATGTCAAAATGTAACAACCTGTCAACGGTTAGAAAAGTTTTTATATTCGCATATTCCTAATAGGTTGATTAAGTAAGTTCTCATCATCTCAAGCGTTGCCTCACTTATGATTAGCTCACTCGACTGATTCTTAGAATATTTTTGCGGCTTCTCGTCAGTGAGTGACGTCATTGACTAGTTCCTTCTACGCGTCTTGAATCATTGTGACGGTAAAAGGCGCAAAAAGTTCAATAGGTTTTTGTGCAACACCGCATTTCCTCTGTGCGATACCTAATGTGATTGTGTCTAGACAGTTCTTTACTTTAAAACGTATATTGTAACATTTAAAGAATCTTTTTTGTGATAAATAACGAAATATTTCCTGAAATTCGAAAGTTACTGAACTAATCGAGCTGAAACTTGGTATCTTTAAGCTGGAAAAGCATATAAGCTACTTTTTATGCTGGTACCACGCGAGAAGAATCGCAGGGAGTAGCCAGCAATAGCTAATTTCACACACAGCTTTCGAACGAACGCTGTCATTAGATTTGAGACAGAACCAGTTAAATTTTAACGTTAGTTAGATTTCACCTACCATAAAACGTTATGTCGAGTTAAGCGCTTTATGCTTACCTTGACATCATAGGATAGCATAATCTTCATGAATCATGCATGAATGGGAACAATCACGTACAATGCTAACCTTAATCTAGCATTGCGTAGTTTGTTCGCCCACAGATTATCAAAATAGGTATCTATAGTAAGATAGCAATTTTTTTTTATTGGGTGGCCTATTCTCATCATTGCTCTCTGGGACTGGAACTCTCTAGGCTAGGCTTATCGCGAATCTATACGCATTATTGACATATTAATAATGCGTATGTATTCGCGATACGCCTTTTTATTGTATAATTTGTATGAAATTTGAATAGAGCATCCCATATACTCTATTGGTTTCGTGACCCGAAAGATACGTTAAGAAAGCCTGATTGTTTCGGGATATACGGCCCAATGGTCTTTAAGTTTTAGAAACGATAAATTAAATTAAACCAAAATATAAAACTAAGGTCAACAGCTTTAAAAGTCGTGGTAAAAGACATAAAGTGAAGAATGGACGACTAGCCAAGCATTACGGTGTTTTTGCGAGCCCCTAAGTATAAGTAACCGAATCTCGGGTGTCAATGACTGATCGCAGTGGGTTTTTTGTACATGTTTTGATTCTTTGATGCAAAAATTCACTAGAAATATCAGAATGTCAGTGACAAAAATATTTATAAAATTTAAAAAGTAAAGTTAAGGGTAAGATTGTATTTGCGGTCAGCAAAAGCACTCAATACTTTGTTAGTTAGATGTTGAATTTTTATATAATGTTATATTTATTTATTTTATTACGAAGCAAATGATTATGTTCGCTACAAATAAAAACAGCTTTGCTCTTGTAGGTACTTCACAATCAAATATTAGTCAAATTTAAATAATAAATATATGAATAAATCGATAAGTTTTACAATCTGCTGCAGCTTTTTTAAATTCTAGAACTGGCAATACCACAATGTCAAAAACCGTATAAATACTTTTCTCAAATACACGAATATTGTGTTACTAAATTAGTAAAGATGAGACGTGATAATAGCCGTATTTTCTCATCGGGCAGGATTGTTGCCTATTTGCCTAAGCTATAAAACAAATGTTGCCCAAATAAAGGCAATCCACTGCCTACGCGGTTCCTTACCCGACTTCGGCCGCGTGGGAGGGTAATGTTTGCTGTAACAATATAATTCGCTTGCGATTTGGATTTATTCGTAGAGAATAATTATTAGTGTGGGTGTTTACTGTTAACTACTAACTAATCAAAAAAACCATCAGCCACTTTTAAAGTTATTTTTAAGAAACAAGATAAATATGTTGCCAACATCGAAAAATACCTTCGTAAAACGTAATTTTAGCAATATTAGTGTCTCAAATTAATATTATTTATTGAACAATGTACTTAAGCCTGTTATGTTATGTGTCTGCGAGACTGTACCTTTAAATTACTTCTATAGTTTAATCGTAAATATACTTATTAATACTTGAAATCCTTGAAATTACTAGTGACACGATTAGAAGAAGTTTCTACGTCGGTAATAAATATGTAAAGCTTATTTATTTCCCCATTGATTTCAAATCGATTTGATCGAAACAACATATTTAACAAGAAAAACCTAATATTCATTATTTTTTTTCCGAGAACTTTAATTAAATAATTCTAAGAACTTCAAAGGATACCTACCATTTTTATGACATTCGATATATCAGTAAGGATATTAACTCTATTCTATATTTAGGGTAAAGCCATCAGCTATGGACCGGACGGCCTCCAACGAGCTCTGACATAACAATGACATCACTTGTGGTCGACACACGCGTTCATTACAACGACATCAATTATGTATAAATGTATATAAAAGGCTTAATCCTAACTGACTGACTGAACGCACTGGCAAAACTACTGCTTGTTATGTTTCTGTTATCTTTTCTCAAACATGCATGGATATGCGAACCTTATTTTGACAACCTTCTTCAAGTTAAATCGATTTTGCCGGCCTAGGCCAAATAAATTACTAGGAAATTTCATAGCTTTAGCGGACATATTTAAAAAGGGAACGCACTTTCTATTCTAAGAATAGCTAGTAACTAAGGAGGTACGTATCATAAGTTTTAAATTTCGAACTTGATTTTTAAAGAGGACTGTTTAGAAAATTTAAAAGCAATTTTATAAAGGATGCATGAAGAGGCTTGAAATTTGGAGGGTATTATCGTCGAGATGTTGTGAGTTGTGAGCGCATACTAAGAAAGATGTTTTGTTAATTCACACGCAACGCAAGCGTAGGTTTAGGTGTCAGCTACATATTTTAAGTACATTATGGAAAATTTTGCACTCATACATTATAATAGTGACCTTAATGCATCTGTCATTTGTTTATTTTTAGTGCATAAGTCATATTATGTCATATAGGTAATTATTACTTCATGTGGCGCAATGCGCTGACACGAAATTAGTAGATACCGTTATCAGTTCTGAAGTAGGGATGGCGACTAGGGCCTCCAGTACCGGTTCCTTTTTCCAGTACCGGGATTTCGGTACCGGCACCCGACCGGAACCGGGAGTACCGGGATTTTCGGTACTCTCGAAAATAATTAGTAGCCTATTACTAAGTCAAAAAGAAAACGTCAGAAAACGATAAAATAAAGAAAAATCGAGCGAAAAATAACGAAAAGTTTAAATTATATTTTTAAATTTATGTAATTTACTGCAAGCATGATTTGTAAGAGAGAAAATTCGCGTAATTAATTGATTATTGCATTAACAATACAGTCCCAATTTTTAAGTTATATTTTAAGTATAAATGGCTTATAACGAAAGTTTTGAAGTGGATATTTCTTTGTTTGCAGAATTATATAAGATAACAGTTCAAAAGTTAGTACGTCACATCCGTAACCACACTTTTAAACGAAGGTTGATTTGATTTCTGATATAAAAATAGTTTTCAATCGTACTTTATTTGTTATTTGTTATTAATCTTCACAAGTCAAAGCTCAATGATCATGTCAATGTCAATGATCGGCCTCATAAGAATGTTAAAATGAGAAAGTGCCGATTTTGTTAATTTCCTCTGTAGTTTATCACACTCATAGTCATATCCACTCATCGATATGTATATGTATATGTAAGTGTCAGTTTCTATATTTTGTCAAAAACGTAACGTATAGCAGTATCTACTTATACTTTGTTTTTAACCAGTGCGTCCTACCTATAATGAAATACTCAGCCGAAGCGTGAACACTCACTGTTCTGCTAGATATGCAGATAAAAGATGCAAAAATACACTATGAAACGAGCTACGCCCGGAGTTTGAGATAATAGGGCACTATTGTCATTAAAAAAGCTTATAAATCCATTTATCCATAGTCAGCTGGTTTTAATCAACATAAAGCATAGTCGCATTGCGGAAAACGGAATCATTATTCATTATTTTTTATGAATAGTAGGCTATTAGACTGTTGATGACAATATCGGAGAAGATGGAGAGACGAGCTAGACTCTTACTTGGAAGACTGGAAGACAGTTGCCCTTGACAGAAAATAGTGGAAAGAAGAAAGGGAGGGCCTTTGCCCTACAGTGGGATGATTCAGGCTCATAATAAACTAATAATAAGAAATAAAAATAATTCATTCAGTGGCTTAGGTTGTGGAGACCGTCACGTCTCAGTACAAACAACCCCAAAGCCCATTTCATTCTTTAAATAACATTGCATTGCAAAGCATTGGGACGACGATACCAACTATAAGTTGATATTGCAACATTTCCTATGTTTGAACATCAACTCAACAGCACCTTCGAAAGTTAGTAAGATGGGCGGGTAGGATCCAGCAGGTAGAGGAGTTACTGTCCTTTCTTCTTTGTACTAACAGAATGCACTATTTAGCTATGTTTTTAAAGATTAAAACCCTAAAAAAGCTCTTATACACTTAATTTTTGGTAATCCCGAAAGTACCGAAAATCCCGGTTCTGGATTTTTCTAGTCCCGGTGCTGGACACAGACCAAAATCCCGGGATTTCCCGGGATTTTCGGTTCCGGGATTTCCCGGTACTATGCCCTAATGGCGACCTAGCCAGTGGTTAACTTTGACATAAGTATCTTTACTTAAGCACTGTATTATTTTCTGTCTTAAAGCATGTCATCAAAAGTATCGCTCTTTTAATGTACCTACCTTTTAATTTTGTAAGTGTGCAATTTAGAGTCGCGTGATTTTTTATTTTCTCGTTGTATTTTTTAATTGTCAGAGTTATCCATAGAGATTACATTAATCTGTAAATTTTCAAGGATAAATCATTGCCAGAATCGAATTATTTTTAAAGTGGACATTATGCGTACCTAAATTTTATGCTGAAATTCTATTAAACTAAATTGACTTATATACACTAAACCAGGCATAATATCGGTTGCTTATTGCCACAATACAAACTTTAGTTAAACCTGGACATCATCGCGTCATAATGTCAGTTATGACCTCTACTTGGCCAAATACTTCGCCACACATATTTAAATCATAGACACGAAGAAGAAAACAATGACAGTAAGCAACTGATATAAACCTTAAAATAAAATAAAATCACTTACCAACGTCACAATATCCCCGGGATTAGCAGCAGCAATCCTTCTCAGTCTCTCATACAACAAGTCCATGAGTCTCTGATACTTCGCGTTCAGTTCATCCAGTTCCCGGGCCACAGCCTCACTGCCGACCGGAACCCTCTCCGGGTCGACTGGTTTGTTCTGTTTCCGCATCCATTCCGCCATTTCCACCTCAGCCTGCCGCTTCAGCTGGCGCATATCCAGCGATGGATGCACCTCCTCGCAAAGCCACTCAGCGTAGCGTTGGCTTCTCGACGAGTGGATCTATTAGGTTAGGGTCGAAGCGAGTTATTGTAGGTTAGTTTTTGGCAGAATGTTTATGTTTTCACTTGTCATTTATATAAAAAAAAAATATCTGGTAACATGTTGAAGTAAGATTGAAAAACATTCTGCCAATAATGTAAAGCTATCATTAGGAATTATATTTATTAAAAACTCCTTTCAAAATCTCTCATTTTTTTTTTCATTTTACACTAATCAGTCAAGTCAGTCTCTGAGCTTTCTCTCATCGATTTAAGAAACAAAATTTTAGTTTATAATTCAAACGTTCATACGATCTATCTTTCATTTTCTCACATAGCAACTCTTTCCAGTCCAGCTTTCAAGGTATCCCTGATAGAATCATGCTGGTAAAAGCCTGTACATGAAACAGATTTCTAAGCGTGCAACACCATTTACATTGTGCTATTTTGACACCCATAATATTCTGAACAACTTTCGATAAAAAACACCCAAAAACTATTTTTAAATACTTGCATTGACATATTTATTTACTGCTTATTTCTTTATTAACTTATGTGACCAAAATTTGATGCTTCGTGCATTATGACATGGAACAGAAAAAATATTTTCGGTGAACCGTTTTGAACACCGATATTTAGCGGAATTTTGAAAAACTACAGGCAACATTGAAACACCACAAATGCATGCAAAGTTATTTAAAAAACGAAACTAACTTATCCTTAATTTTTCTTTGCTTGTAAAAACGATTAGGTACTTAGTCACAGTGCAAGAAAACCGAGCAGTAATACATTGCCGTTTTCAAATTCACATACAAACTTCACTCATTCACGTATTAGTATTAGTATTGCCAACTAAATACAATTAAACGTTATTCTGAAGCTAGCATTAGGTTATCGAGCGTCAAAGATTAGCCAAGCGTTATCCGTGGGCAGAAGCGTCACTCCATGCATGATAGATCATAAGACAAGACAACACAGTTGAGCCAAGAATCCTCCGCTATAAAAGAGATCTCAGCAAACCCAAAAACGACAAGAAGCACAAATAAGACGGGACGAAACGCTGGACTCTCATAACCTTTCAAAACTTTGAACAAAATTTATTCGAACAGAAGTATAAAATTACAACTTAAATTAATATTAGATCAAAATGCATCGTTAGAAAAGGATGCAAAGTTAAAACAGATCTGGAACTTTGAGAAGCACTCTTTGGCAACACCAAACTACGCAACGATCGGCTTTTACATTCAACCCGTAATTAATACTTTTTTGTTTCAAAATAAAATCATTACATTCAGCCAGAGCGAGTCTCAAAATGCCACAGCAGAATACTGGCAACTCTGAATTTAGTTGAATTAGCTTCAGGGTTGCCATAATTCATCATGAAAAGTGTTAGTTTAGTCCATACCTTCGCCTCTCGTATGAATCTTCCACCGTCTACGTTAACCTTCTCAATCTTGGGCGTTCTCTCCACCACACTCGTCAGTAGTACCTGCGAAGAACCGCGATACACCCCGTATTAAATACATGGTTTTATTAAGTGACTTTTTCTGTATTTTTATGTGTTTGCAATAAATTGTGCAAGTGATTAAACTATAGAAAAAAACGAGCAAGTCGAGTATTCGCATGTTATGTGTAACATCTGACATCTCATTTAAATTTGGAAGAGTTCTATTTTATTACTAAATTTTTCGAAAGTTAGTAGATACCATCTGACGGCTAACTTCCTGTTAGACACTTCCGTTGCATTTCACAACAGAAAGCGAGAGGAAAGATGTTACACATCAAACATATTGAATTTTTATATGGAGTGGTCTGTGACTTTAATACAGATTTTATTTATTGTTTATTGTGTCATTATATGGTAAAAGTGCAAGCAGGTACTATCTCAATTTCATGCATATTTGACAATGTTATGAAAAGACTATTTAATAATATGTATTTATGAAATGTATCATTTTAGGGTCAACAAGTACATCGTACACCATCAAATGTTAATTATTTATTAACATGCTTCAGTTTCATGCTACATATATTATAGTAGTTAGATCCCTATGAAAAATTCAAAGACAAACGAAACAGAAATTCGCTGGAAAACGAAGAATCGGCACTGTAAAAATACGACCACAATCTTAATGGAAGTTATTGATACTTTCCAAACGAGAACACAATTAACGGGCGATAGAAAAACCGTAAACTTGTAAATTGTGCATGATCCTTCTAAGACATCACGACAAACAGTCCTTTGCATGCTGATTGTGTATTGATTGGTCCAATAATAACATATTTTCGTCGTGTTCTTCAGAAAGTTTACAACCTGCGGATTACTTAGTAAAGTAATAAACCTGCGACTTCTAGGTGATATGTAAACTCACTTACGACTGCAGTGACTTCTACGTGATACTAAACTCACAACTTGCGACTGTTGCGACTTCTAGGTGATATGTAAACTCACAACTTGCGACTGTTGCGACTTCTAGGTGATATGTAAACTCACTTACGAATGCTGTGACTTCTAGGTGATATGTAAACTCACTTACGACTGCAGTGACTTCTACGTGATACTAAACTCACAACTTGCGACTGTTGCGACTTCTAGGTGATATGTAAACTCACTTACGACTGCTGTGACTTCTAGGTGATATGTAAACTCACTTACGACTGCTGTGACTTCTAGGTGACATATAAACTCACAACTTACGAATGCTGTGAGTTGTAAGTGATATGTAAACTCACCCTGGTGGGCTCGAACTGTTCCTTGGGCCGCACTTCGACGGGCGGCTGCGCCTGCAGCTTATTGTACGCGTCATCGATCCACTCCGCTTCTTTCTCGAGCCCCGCGTTGTAGTTGCGGAGGAGTTGGTACGCCGCTTCGCAGCTGCGCAGTCTGGGGAAAAAAACATTTAATTAACAACTACTGTAAGTTAACATAAATTTATTTATTTATGTTAACTTACAGTAGTTGTTTATACATTGTGAATACTAAAAACCTTTATAACTATTGTAGGTTTCATCAGTTGAACGTGGGCGGCATGCAACATTTCGCACAGATTTAATTGTAAGATATATGAGAATACTAGCTGGTGCCCGCGACTTCGTCTGCGCAGGTATCTTTATAAATTGTAGCCTATGTGTTATTCTGATATATATGCTATATTATTGTTAAGTTTCATTAAAATCCATTCAGTAGTTTTTACGTAAATGAGTAACAAACATCCATCCATCCATACTTACAAACTTTCGCGTTTATAATATTATAGTAGGAGGATAGGATAGGATAGGATTTATTGTATTTATTTCTCCTCGTGCAAAGCCCCCTTATTTATTATATATATATATATGTTACATTAGATTATATATTCCAGCTGAAGAATTTGAACACTAAACACAAGACATTCAACTTTCAGACAAATGTATGCCACCGGCTGAAGAAAAATTTTCATCTCCAAGCACTAGAATAGAAAATAAAGCTCACCTTTCATAACGCTGGAAGTGTATACTTAAAACATCTAGGTCTGCAATATTCTTCAGCTGTACAATTGTACATACCATTTTGAACTTTGAAAACAAGGCAATAAAGCTCACCTTTCATTCAGCTGAATGCACACACCCATCACTCTTCAGCTGTGCACATATTATAAACCCTAAGTATTAGACAATAAGGCAAACCTTTCAGACCGTGTTTGCAGACACTGTTCCACCTATTGTTCAGTTCACCTTAGGTTTAACTAACTTATTTTAGACTTTAATGCTTTAACTATAAAGCGCACTTTTCAGAAAACTGGAAGTATATAATACCTTCCAAGTCTGTATTCTCCAGCTATACATATAATTTACAACTCTAAATATAAGAAATTAAGGCTCACCTTTCAGATAGCTGTGTGCAGACACTGTTCCATCTACTATTCAGCTGCGAGACTTCCTTATCCAGGCGTTCCAGGTCAATATGCTTCCCGGATCTCGGCAGTGAGGAGTGCGGCAAGGCGGATCTTGAAGACTCCACCAGGCGGCGGCAGTTCTCAGCATCATCGTTCATCTGGTCTACTTGGATCTGCTGCTTGCTGACGGCCACTTGCATTCTTAATAGGTCTTCGTGCATCTAGAAGAGGAAGTATTAGGTCAAGAAAGTGACTCATTATTTTACGTTTTCTGTAACACTTAGATCACACTTACTGAGTACTTGGCCGAGATAAAATGTTACTCGGCCGAAACAGTGCAAGGTTACATCACTCGCTCAGCCGAGCACTCGGCGCTATGTTTATAAATACTCAGTACGTGTGATCTAGGCACAAGATAGAGAAATTAAATGAGTAGCAATATTTATGATGGTTTTAGTTCCGCAACTCGTCCATAGATGGCGTTGGTCAACTTATTCATAATATTTATAGCAACAATGGACATAAATGTTTATAAGTCTTAACTATGAGATCACAAAGTGTTTATGTCAACACAAAATAGTAAAAATCGGATAATTTACTGGCAGAGTCGCAAGCAGACTGCAACGCCAGTGTCGCGGGTTCGATTACTGCCTCAGGACAAACATTTGTGTAACATCGGAGTTTGCCCTTCACAAAAAAAAAGTATTTAAGTATTCTACCAGTTATATGGTTCCCATAGTACAAGCTCTGCCTAATAGTAGTTAATGTTCGGGCGAACTACTAGTTAAAATACTTACTCGGTAATATACGTGAGGTACTTACATCCTTGAGTAGTTCAACGTCGTTGGGCAGGTCGTTGAACTGCGCCAGTTTGATCTCGAACTCGGAGATGGTCTGGTGATTCTCCTCCATGCTGTTCACCACTATCTCCACGAACTTCAGCCTGCAAGGAAAAACCTCATTAGTATCATATTTATTAAACAAAATTTTACAACATACTACAACTGTCTTCAATTGGACTGTTCTAGTGACCGTAAACACCACTGAATACGCAATTTAGTTTTCTTTGATGACACATTTTTTTTCAACTATGTACGTTATACGCTAAATTTTAACGGGGTCAATCTTAAAGTATTTTTATTCAAACAAAAAAGAATTTTACACATCGGTTGATAAATGACAAAGTTATGAGGTAAAAAACATTAAATAAAATCAACTGAATTGAAACCCTCCTTTTTTGTAGTATGTTGATAAAATGAATTAAAACGTCCGCCATCTTATTATTAAACCAACTAGTAGCAGTACACTGCTAGATGTGGCTCTCACCCTTTATATCGTCCACGATGAGAAATTCAGTTTTAAGTTTTAAGTTTTATTTCATTAACTTTAATGCCCTTTGAATCGTCGTTTCAAATCTTACCTTTCAACAAACAGTTGACTCTTTGAGTTCATGTCGTTCCACTTGCCCGTCACTTTGTCGAGGCTCTTCTTCATCGCTGGAGTCTTGAGCGCAATGCCTGAAGTATAAAAATAGATTAAATATAATAACCTAGTTCCTATTTCATAGACTCTTATCTTTACATTTTTTCTTCGTTGTCAAGCCTAGATCACACGTACCGAGTACTGGGTACATATGGACATAGCGCCGAGTGCTCGGTTGAGCAAGTGACGTAAGCTTTCACTGTCTCGGCCGAGTAACATTTTACTGTCTCGGCCGAGTACTCGGTACGTGTGATCTAGGCATCAGTTTAGAATTTGACATTATTACTTTCCATCAACTTTACTGCATGCAGCTCGATTTGACGTAACTCTGTGTATTTACACTATGTTTAAATACTAACACCTAGTTCAAAGATTAGATAGTAAGTAGGTATTACTAACACTTGTGGACCTTGGCTGTCTGAATAAATAAATTTTATTATTGTTATTATTTCCTGTTTATACTTATTACGAATGACGAAGAAAATTATCTCTTTTTTTATACATTGGCAAAGCTTTGCTATCCTCATTTTACCCGTCAAATTATTAGGGCTCGCTTGGCTCGCTACACTAATCTCTGCACCTCCTCTCAGATAATGTACGGGCACTGTTTTCCCAATCTTTTATACATCAGGTTTTCCAACAAGTACAGGTGTAAGCCGGGGCTCGCTTAGCTCGCTACTCACCTCTGAACGTGTTCTGCATCTCCTCTAGATGCGGATGATGCGCGTGGAGACTGCTTTCCCAGTCCTTGTGCTGTAACACCAGGTGTTCCAGCGAGTCCAGGTCCCTGGGTATTGGAGCCGCGATTCTCTCATGCAGCTGTCTCTCCAGGATTTCCAGACGTTCCAGCAGTTGGGAAGACTGCTCCGTGAAGATGCGAGCGGCATTCTTGGACTCCTCTGTGAAATGTGAATAGTTATTTATCATCTCATGGATCATCCGCTTTTTCTACTCGAATTGTAATTTGCAATTGCACGAAAGGAGCCTCTTTGAGTAATCATGAAAACAAAACAAAATCAAAACACAAAACCACCTGAAGATACATAAAAAATCTTCTCTACAGTCCGTTCTTTGTAAACCAAAATAATGCACTTCAAAAACATTTAAAATTTAAACATTTGAGTAAAATATCTGGTTCTACAATCACTGTTTTCGAGATACTGGAAATGGAGGCAGATTTCTTTTAGAGACAATTACGACGTAGTATGATAAAGATCAGTAAGATAACTACCAACTTTTTGAGGCAGATTTATCTTCTTAGTAGGTAAAATAGCTACATTGGATCTTTGAACTCGCATGGTGAGTGACTAAATTCGAGATAGATTTCATTTATTTACAAATGACCAAATCGCGTGTCATCATGACAAACCCGAGGTCAGTTTCAATTGTTATGGTTGGTTATCTAGTCATTGAACTTGTTTGTATAATAACTGTACTATGTCGCTTTACACTCGAGGACCGTTTGAAATTTATAAGAATACTTGCTGACCCGCGTGCGACTTCTTATTACGGGCAATGTTACCAATTTTTTCAAAAAATATTAAAGTTTTTTTTTATTGTTAAATTGGTCCAGCCGTTCTCGAGTTTTGAGCTTAGCAACACGTTTAGCGATTTATTTTTATTTATATGCATAGAATAGAAGCTGTTGATTTTGCTGTCTTATACATAGTTGCACCACAATTGTTTTTCAATTCAAAGTTGTCCAAATATTGTCGAACCAAGTAAAATCTTTACTTTACTTTACAGACCTGTCAGATATAAAACTACGCATCATTCATACCAAGTTGACTTACTGACCCCTAAACTGTGGCACAACCCACTCTCGTTTGATAGAGAATTGCAATAACTATCGCGTTGCCTGCCCCAGCCAAGGTCAGGCAAATCTAGCCAAAAGTTATGACATCAACCAAGTGAATTTAATTGAATGATACAGGGGCGAGTTCAATTGATTGATTTATGAGAACTTGAAAAACCATAACATTAATAAATGTGTGTAACGATATACCTACTTTTAGAGTGGTCCCATAGAAATTTCAACAAAATCGCTTCAGTAGTTTAGTTATTTATATCTAAATACCTAACTGAAAATAATATGTCGTCGAAGGAAACAAAATTGCGTATTTTGACTTTTCAGTGGTCACTATAGCAGTCCAATGAGGGCTTTTCAATAGAAAAACAATGACGCTTTTTATTTTGGTCCCTACATGGCACAAAAGTCAATTGTCAATGTCAAGTGTCATAATAAACAACGAAATTTTCTGCGTTTTTTTTGTTAGATTTTTGACACTTGCGTTTCATACAGCGCCATCTATTTGAGTTTAATAAAACCACTTTTTTTTATGTATCATTGAAAAGCCCTCATGGAAGTCGGTTGTCTATGTTTTTGTAAAACCTTGTTTGAAGTCGGTTGAAAAGTATTCTATCAGTTATCTGATTCCCATTCCCATCGTAAAATACACAACTTTCAAATGGCTAACAACTGTCATAATCACATTATCATAGCTCCAACAAGATCATCAATTTGAAACCGCTCATCTCATAGACCCTTGAATTGTCATGTTTACAATGTAGTCAAATGACTGATGCAGCGTGATGTCACCTATTAGGCCGCCGTTAACCTTGGACACCTACGGATGGATGTCAGATCCAATTTATCCATAATTTATGAGGTAATGTGTTTTCGGGAGACGACCGCTAAATTACTGGGGCGTGCTTGAGTTATGATATTTCCGTATTAGCAGAGAAAGACAATGTCTTATGTAGTACACTCCATATAGATACTTCTAAAATATGTAGCATGTTCTGGCTGAAAAACTGATTGACCTATACACCACAAGTTTTTAATTACCAAAAAAAAAATTGCATAATCTAATAATCTAATTTTGTATTTTTTCGATTTTGTCTTTTAAGATTAATGTTATAAAGTGTTGTTGTACATATATAGGTATACTTTTTGTTTGTTAAAACAACATTGCACGCCCGAGACGGCAGAATATATTGATACCAATGTAAATATTTAAGATCTGTAAAAACATATATTTCATGCAATAAATTAACTTTGAACTTTGAACTCAGTGGCTATGGCAGTTACTGAACACAGATAAGGCAGAAAAAAAAAATTTGTTTTATTCATCGTTTGGCAAACTCGGATATCTAGCTCGAGGCAGCTCGCTGCAGCTTGGCTCAGGCGCCGCACTCGCCCCGCTTTCACTTTGTTATATTATAGTATGCAAAAATTCTGACTGCAATACAATTACAAGGCTGAAGAGGTGTTCTTCTAACCCTTCTGCATTACCACCTTTTTTTCTCAAGTAATTAAAAACTATATGGTGTATTGTGTGTATGTGGTTAATTATCGCCGAGCCAAAAGAGCTGAACGTAGAAACTTGGAACTTAGAAAGATGTGTTCTTTACAAACATCCATCCATCTTCTTTCTCATTTATCATATTTTTGCGTAATGGTCTGAGAACAAAAATATGTTAAAATAACAGAGCAAAAAAATATATATACTTTTGATTTGGTAGATTCACCCTAGACGTTCTGTGCATAATTTTTTTATTTCAATTTTATACTCAAAGGTTTTTACCTCCTTCAGCTTTCCCTTTAGAAAACCACCGTTTTATTTTCTTCATTTTGCCTTTCGAATTTAAACTTTATTTACACTAAATAGAGTACACTTTTGTCCAACACTTCACTTCAAAGTATTAAGAGAGTGAACTAGATCTAATATTTTCTTTGGAACATCCAATATTTTCGGGTTTCGTTTGAGCTAAATATAAATTAATCAAATATTGATTTTGAATTAAAGATGGTCCATCAAATTTTAGTAATTTATAATTACTGAACTATTCATTGTGAAATGGCTATTATCAATAGATTTGGAAAATGATACGTAATATAATAATGTGACATATAGAACCCTGTTTAATAAAGTTTTACTTACAAGGGTTTAGATGACAAGACTGATTAATGCAGATTTTTTTTAATTATGCATGTTTTGATCAAAGATTTGACATAATAATGTACTAGATATTAGGAGACCAAGTCTTCCCATCACCAGAAAAGTAGCAGATCAAATCAAAACAAGGCAATTTAACAAATTATACATGATGGACATCGCATCTTTTAAGCAAACTAAGAGCTATAATTTAATAATTTGAGTTATATTTTTTTATCAAGGTCGAAATAAAATTTAATCATTTGAGTTAGATTTTTGAATCTACGTTAAAAAACATTAATTTTCACTGTTTACCGTTACTCGTATCGTATTCGTAGCCACTTTACGTTATCGTACGCACGCGCACTAATTGCGACTGTCCCGACACCCGTAGGACTCTGTCCTTTGTCACCAAGACGCAGGAATGTCGGATTATGTGGTTTTGATACTTGATACCTTTTTTCGGTTTCGAGTTAAGGAATTAATAGTGACGCCATGTTTATCTGTCAGGCTGTCTGTGTGTAATAAATAAATAACAGGCTATCGAGACTATTATTTTCGTAGCTGACATGGGCACACGTTAATTAATTTGTTATAATAAAAATAAATATTTTAAAGATTTTAGAAAAATATAGAGCAAATAATCCAGCCTCAACTTTTGAATTTGGTATACATTTGTTAATGCAAAAACAAAACCATTTTTTTATTAAAAAGTTTAATTTAATAGAAAATTAAAATCAATGAATTGAGCATCTTAAATCATTTCCAGAATAAGCTGTTTTTGAAAAAAAAAACTACAGTAGTTTTTTTTTAACCTTAAACCACGTTACCACCTTGACTGATCTTATTCCACCAAATCATATTCTTATGAACTCACGTATAAAAAAGACACAATCTCACTACAGCCAGATAGCCCTTTACAACAAAGCTTCATAACCATTCATCAGCTTATCGCTCCTGTCAGTCACAAGTATCAAAACTCTAAGTCTGACTATACGAAGGTACACGTATGGCCGTTATCTAAAACGTCTCATTAAATATGATTGTTGGTGACTGTACTCGTTTCTATTTTCCCATTAGACAGTTATGTGATGAGTAACTAGAATTCTTATGGACTACAATAATAGAAGTCTAGGGCTTTAACAATTGGTAGTTTATAACATTAGTTTGAAATTAAAAAGGGGTATCAAAAAGCAGGTAAGTACTTCTTTTATAAAAGCCTATTTAAGGGCCCGGGAGTTTCCTCTAGCCAACACCTTTAAATCTATATTCAATGTTCAGGGTCTAATTACTATATTAGTACTCTGTGGTCTAATATAGTAGTTGAAGTAAGATGACAACGCCATTTTAATAGCTTAAATACATTCATATTCAGAGTTAAGGGACTAAAGCTGAAGTGGCAGTGGGCTGGCCATATTTGGCCGAAGAAGCGATAACCGCTGTGGTAAACGAGTTTTTGAGTGGAGACCGCGAATCGGCAAACGTAGTGTAGGACGCCCTCCGGACAGGCGGAGTAACGATCTGCGGAAGGTTGCAGGTAGAAGATGGGTGCGGCAAGTCGAAGACAGGGCGCGATGGCGCTCATTGGGAGAGGCCTATGTCCAGCAGTGGACTGCGATAGGCTGATGATGATGATGATGTTAAGGGACAAATGTAAGCTTCACTTTGAAGTAAGATGGCAACGCCACATGCTAACGTACCTTCAGCCCTGGCTCGTCGTTCAAACTCGTCGAACAGCCTGTTGACGTCATCGATCTCCCTCCTCAGCCTCCTCAGCTGAGGATCGGCTGGATCTCCTTCAGCAAGCAGCTTCTCAGCGTCTTCATTCAGCGCCCTTCTGATGGCTTGACGTTGCTCTGCGCCCATTGCGACGAACTAAGAAAAACATATTTTTTTTTTTGAGTCAATTTGAATTATTTTGGTCCTAAACTGCCTCATAAGTACCCGATGGAGAAGGCGGTAAGCCAGGAGTAAGAAAAAAAATTGTTAGGCATATCCTTAATGGCCTGAAAACTTATATAATATTCGTATATAAGAGAGAGATGGAACTTCAATTTGTAAAAAAAAAGAAAATCCATAATTTCCTTGCGTTCCTTGGTAGAGTAAAGACCCCATTATTCTGTTTATGCTCAAAGCGCCATCTAGTTAGCGAATTGAGAAACTATCAATAACTTTGTTTTAGCACAGAGTACTTAGATGGTTTTAGTGATTGGTTGATACTCACTTGAGGGAAGTCCCATCCTTTCACCACCTTGATGGTGGCGAAGATCATGTTCTGTCTCATCCTCAGCTGTTTCCTCTGCCATAGTTGGATCACCTACCACAAACAAGATACAAGTAAGCACACTTCTAGGGAAAAGCCATATAAAACCAATCATAAAATTAACTAATGAACTATATTTTATTTATTTTCACAATAATTTACTGCTTTTGTTTACATTCAAGGTTATCCTGTAATTAAAGAAAACTAAAGTAGAACCAGAACATAGATGGCGCTGTTACAAATTTTACTTGCCAAACTAATGTGGCTTTTGAGATTTATAGCAACATTCAATTTGTAAGATAATTTTGTTACGTTACTCAAATATTGAATTTTGCCGGTTGGTTTTTAACCAAGTTCATTTACAGACACAAATCACTTGATAATAAAATCACTTTTTCTTCCAAAATCTACTTTATTTAGAAAAAGGGTTTATCACCTTTGACATAAAATAACATATCAACAAGAGCACAAATATAACCACAACCAAAAACACGTCTATCAATTTCATAGTAAAACAACAAAGTCAGAAGAAATATGCACTTTACACTGAATGAATGTGTCACGTATTAATGAGGATATAGGTCATGTTTATTTGAATAAGTAAGTAGGTATTTGAATACGCTATCGGTCGGTTAGGTCATTTGTTTACCTACAGATAATGTTGTAATTGTGTATACTACCTACTTAGTTTATACTTATAAGTATCAGAGAAAAATAAATAACTCTTATTTATTTTAGTTATACAAATCCCACCAAAACAATAAATTGTGAAGGGAAACTTGACAAGTTTAATGATATTGTACAATGTGTTCATCATTACAATACGCAATGAAGCGCTTTTGAACTTGCATGTAGGTCTTCATTTCCATTCTTTATTTTCTACTAGGTCCTACTAGGTTAGGTACATCGTTGCTTAAGAACTTGCCAGCTGACTGTACATAGATAAAAATAAAGTTGTGTGCTTAAGACCACACGATAAAAGTGAAAACTTCTTCAAAGACGAGGTTATTAATACGAAATTCAACTATTTGTCACAGTTTGACACTGAGTACATTGACACGATAGTAGAAAGGATGCTAATTCAAAAATACATTTTCGAAAAAAATACAATTTAAAACTGTATCGCTTCCACAAAGGTGCATTTAAAACACGTGCTTAACGGTGAAGGAAAACATCGGCATGTCATAGAACCTAAAACAGTTCGAAAACATGTGTCAAGTGCACGAAAGGAGCCTTCGAGGCGCACTTGAAATCCTTTCACCACACTTGTTCGAAAGAACTAGTGACACGATCAGAAGACATGTGTATAACAAGGCACTCACTCTATCATAGGACTTCCTCAAGGCGTCAGCGGCGTCGATGGCCTCCTGGCATGGCGGTGGCAAGGCCAGCACTGCACCCGGTAGTTGCGCTTCTGTTCCCGCGCCACCGAGCCGCACTCGCCAGCGAGAGCGACCCGAGTTATCCAGCACTGTGACAGCTGAACCCTTCTCTATCGCCACCTGGGGACATGGAAATTGCTATAACCAATAAAACACCATAATTTCAGTAACTAGATATTCAGTATACACCACCAATTTTTGATTGACAAAAAAAAAATGGGAAATGCAGAAATAGTACTAAGTTTTATCTGTGTGTGCAGCAAGAATTTTGGATTTCAGAGAGCAGACAGCAGAGCGAGTGCCGCGCCCGAGCCGAGCTTTTACGAGCTGGTTCGAGCTAGGTACCCGGGTTTGCCAAACGATGAATAAAACTTAAATTATTATCAATAAAGAGTACTGCCTGACGCAAATCCATAGGACGACTAACGGCAACAGTTATCTAATTTTAATCAAATTTATTTTGGTAAAAATTCGACTTGATTTTTTTCAAGTTTTTTGCCATATCTGTGTTTTATATATGCGTATTTTTTTAAATTTACGCTGTATAGATACCAATCCAATCTTACAGGCTGAGATACACCTAGCAGTCGTTGCAGTTTTGGATTTTTTTCAACACCACTACGCCACGAGTGTCCTACATTTACATCTATAGTTACTCACATTAGCATGCTTATACGCGCACACAGTCTCAGCGCGTATCGGCCTTGTAATAGGCGCTCGGCGTTGCTTCACAGGCCTCACGTTCCTGGACTCCTCGACCAGCCGGGACACCACTACGCCGTGGGAGTTCAACTCCTCGCGTAGATCCTGCATGCCTTTGAGAAGACGCTCGCCCTGGTCGAGGGTGAATTCGGATTGGGAGAATGAGGTGTTTAGGGCTTCTTCGCGTCTGGAAAAGAAAATATGGGTAAGAAATGGGACAGGTAAGTTAGTAATTAGTCTTTTTGGAGATTGCTAATTGTGAAGTATCTAACTGCACAATCAGGCGCTGTGTGAAATAACCAATGACCATACATAACTATAATTTTATTTAAAAAAAAACACCAGTACTATAGTACAATATAGTACTATATTGTTAGTATTGTAGTATGCATTTATTGCATTAATCAAAACAAGTGTTTTCTAATTTCATGAAGATTTTTATATTTTTAGGTTATTTAAGGTCGTAGCACACATATTGACTCGGAAAGGGATCGTCACCGTATCACCTTTCGCCTCGCCGTCAACCTAACGTAAGCACGTTATAACGGGAGTCGACTCGGTTACGGGTAGGCGATGCCGCGCTTACGGCTCGCCGACCGCTGGTTGACGGCTATGCGACACCAGTTCCATCAGTTTGAATCCAAACGTGAAGCGTAGGGAAAATAACGTAAGCGCGGGGACGATGAGCCGTAAGCGCGGGGACGTCGAGCAGCCGTAAGCGAGGGAACTGCAGGTCGACGACGGACCGCACCGGAGCTTGTTCCGAGGCGAGGCGATTACGTTACGTTTCCGATAAGTGTGCGTTGCAGAAGGGAGATTCATACTGAACGACGCGAGTTGATACGGTGATGATCCCTTTCCGAGTCGATATGTGTGCTACCTTTTACGGTGTTCTCTTTTTAAAAATTGCCAAATCTCAAGTTCCAAGTAACTTAGATAGAAAAATTGTCTGTTTATGACTTCTCAACATGATAGATAAACACTACAACTTACTTCTGTATCCACTTCTCTGCCTCCTTGACCTCGTCGAAGAAGTGGTGGTACTGCGTGGTGTGCTTCAGATGAGTCTCCAGGCACAGTGTGAGCTGGAGCACCCACGCCCATTGAGACTGCATCACCTATTACGAAATACCATTTGGATTTGAACGAAATTGAAAACTCTAGAGCAGGGTTCATCAACTAGTTTCGCTCGGGGTCCGCTTTAAGAAATGAAATGACCATTGCGGTCCTCAAAACATTTTATAGAAAAAAAAATATTTATTAAACAAATGTAATTACGGAAATACCAAAGGTATTTTTTTACATATCAATGAGAAAAATGTAATGTTTTTGTTGCGGACTATATAATAAATTACGTTTAACGAAATTGGGAGTAAAGACAAGTTGTTGTGTTCTCGCGGTCCGCACAAGTTGGGTCGGCGGTCCGGATGCGGACCACGGTCCGCCATTTGGCGACCCCTGCTCTAGAGTATAGACGACACAGATGGTCGAATGGCAAGTGTATTGGACTGCCACATCGGTTTCACGGGTTCGATTTGCGCTTCAGGTCAAACATTTGTGTGACGAACATCGGTGTTTGTTCTGAGTCTGGGTATTTTCTATGTTTTAAAAAAAGCATTTTAAATGGCGTTGTGTAATGTGTAATGACGAAAATATAAAAAAAAAACTATTAGTTCTTCGATAAATAGGCAACATTAGAAAATAATCAATTTATTGGTTTAAGTCTTACAAATATAGACACGTACAACACATTTTTTTTTCTATATTAGGCTTATTGTGACATCAATCAATCCGCATTGTGTTCGCGTGGTGTATTAGACAGTAGAGAGTAGGCCTGAGTCCCAGCAGTGGGAAAAATATAGTCTGATTGACTATTACAGGATATAAGCTTTGATAGCTTTCAAGGCAGGATGTTGCAGTACGAAAATCAGCCTTAATGACTCCTTAATAATAAAGTTCAATTTTACCTGTAGATGAGCTTCAATCGTCTTCAGTGCGGGATGATGCTGAGCGATCAGCGCTTCCCCTCGATCGATCACATTGCTGAACTGAAGCTCGCGTTTCTCCAATGAAGACATCAGTTGCTGTTGGAAAATGGATCTTATTAAAAGGGTATTATGGTTGAATATAAAAAGGGGAATAGTTATTGGAGCTCTTAATATATTAAACTTTACTTTGAATTGCATAAGGTTGAAAATAATCTAAAGATAAATTAATAATAAGAAAATAAGAAAAATAAATAAGATTCCATAGAACAATGAACAGTAGTCTTTGAACATTGCTACTGATTGGCTAAACACAATATTGATCAACCAATCAAGGGAGAGCTATTTATAGATAAAACAGAGACAAAATATTTAAGACGTAAAATTTTGAAAGTTGGTGATTGGTTAAGTCCAATATTGATAAACCAATCAAATCTTAGCTAGACTATTAGTACAGCTAAAAAAAAGCACATCTAAAATGAACAGGCAAATGTAAAAGAATAAAAAAAACGTAGAAACGAACCTCGCTGTCGTCTCCAAAGGAATGCTTGCAAAGATAAACCAATATACACATGACAGAAAACATTTTCAATTTAATGATTTATATATATGACGAATTTTCCATTCCTTTGTAGTCATTTTGAATTTTGTATGCATAAAAGTGAAACAATACACTTAGTGAGCATAATGTGACATTTAAACTTGTTTCAATGACATGAGTGAATGATGAATTAATATTTGGTCATGTTACCATCGATTTTGCATCTGGTTCGAAATACAAAGTTAAGTATTCATTGCTATGATACACAAAAGCTAATTTTCAACCAACACCAGAGAAAGAAAGAGGATCTCAATTAGGTTTATTTGGCATTCCTTTTGAAATAGCCATAGCCATAGCCCGGACGATCGTAAAACCGGACCAAAGAAAGAAAGGCATACATGTTGTGATTTTTATCAAAATCAACTGGTTCGATTCCTGGCTACAGTAATTGATTTTAATAAAATCTGAGTATGCAATTTTAGTTTTTATCGATATCAATTCCGAGGGTTCTATGAGCGTGTTTTGATATTTCCCGTACTTTAGGATTTGGCTATTCAAGCCCAATTAGAAAATTCACACTAAATACTCCGCAGTAGGTGATTCCAGGCTAGGAAAATGATGATGATTATAATAATGATGATGGTGATGATGTTGTATATGATGTTGATGGTGATGATGAAGATGATAATGATGCTAGTGTTAAATGAATAGTTTAAAATGATTCTTACCTCATAATAATGTTGCACAGCCGGTAGGTTGATGTGAGGGTCTGCCCAATCTCTGCCGAGCTCGACCTGCTCTTTCTCGTTGAGCCAATTGAGTTCAGCCGTCGCTGACTGGAGGAAGTCTTGCAAAGCGTCTAGGTCAGACATTCTGTTGACGAAATCAAATGTTACTTGAGGTTTTACTAGCTTAAAACCAAGGCTTTGCTCGTGATTTCAATTCGTTTGTTGTTAATTCGTTACCCTCGAATAGGGTAACGAATGGGTCTCAATCCACCACGCGGACCCAATGCGGATTGGTGGATGTCACGTGCCATAGAACATTTATTTTCTCTGTTCTACAATAGGCCAGATTTCTCACGATGGGCGATTTTTTCCCTCAACGTTGTTTGCACACTAGATTATTCGATTGAAAAGACTCATATACCAGCGTGATTCAAACCCGCGACCATCAAATCGCAAGGTAAACAACCTATGTACGTACTCAAAGTATTCGATTGTTCATTATTTTTCATCATTATTTTAGAGCTATATAATAACTGTCTAGGCTTAAGTACATTGTGCAATAAATGATTTGAATTTGAATTAAAAAAAAAACTCGCTTTTTAGATTATCTTACTGCACCCGCAAACGAGTTGCCAACTACAGCTACCGGTGGCCGGCATCAGTTCTCATACATTTTGTAGCTGTCGCGCGCTACTAATAAAATGTATAAAAACTGACGGACGCCAGCCACCGGTACCTGTTAGTCGGCGACCCGTTTGCGGATATACTTGTACTTACTACTTATACATAGACATCGTTGTAATAAATACAAATAGTTTGGAAGATGTTACCGTTTAGTGCTAGTGGACAGTAGGTCGGCGTACAGCTTCTGCAGCTGGCTCAAGTGTTGGTTGTACAGCGTCAGTTCCTCGCCCGTGAAGTTTGATCTGTTGTGCACGCATTGTTCCACCTACAACACACAATAAAAGTCATAATAGTTATTTGTTCACCAAGGGCCTGAAGCAAGACATTTTATGCGAGAATTTTATCAGCCCGAGCTGAAGGCGAGGGCGGATATTCAAGTCGATTATCAGTATGCTATATTCAGTATTTTTGATACCTATAATTTGAAGTAATATTCGCTCTTTTAAATAGTAGGTATTTTATGCAGACATGTTTCCTATTCAAATAAACATTAAAAATCTTTATACATTTCGGAAAAGGATGTTGGTTTTAACAACTTATTTGCTAAGATTTTCAAGCTATTGATCCACAAGGTCATTACTAATATCTTATTGTTTCCTGTGCATTTATGGTATGAAGAATTTTAGGCGCCATTGGTGCAGACCCATAGTGCGGTTCAGATTAGCGGATTCGCCGCTCGTGTTTCGTTCTGGAGAGATCCGTCGATTGGGACCGCGGTCCCGATCCGAGTGGTCCCAATCGACGTAAGCTACTGATTACCTTGACTCCTTTTAAAGCTGTAAGTACAGATTTATGAAAAAAATAATGGAAGGAACTCAATACCAAGACACAAGTTGTTCTCAGATTAGTTTGGTAGAGAGAGCTATGTTTTTGAGTGTACTTTACTTGAATACCTTAATTGAAATAAATAAATTTTAATTTACCTTAGAATGGAACTGATCGATCTGTTTGTGTTCACGTCCGTGCTTGTCCAGTTCATGTTGTACCGTTTGTAGGTCGGACCCGTACTCTGATTCGTGTAGTTTTTTCTGTGGACAAAATTCATCAGCTTATTGAAAACCTTTGATATTGCTTGAAGCGTGCGTTTGTGGCGCTGTAGTGCGATTTGATAGCTATGTCTTTGAATTATCAACCAAATTCAAGGAGATTTTATTATTCTCTCGCTCAGAATTTTGTTGTATAAAAACCGATTTAAAAAATCTTTTTTCTTTGGGATAATATTTCCAAATTGGTCCAATAGAAATTTCATCATAATCGGTAGTTTCATTTTTAAAGTCATGGAAGTAAACTAAATAGTGCATTTGCTTCCCTATGACTTTTCAGTGGTATTTACGGTCGCTAAAAAGTCCAATTGAAGTCATTTTAACACAGAGTAATAAGATACCACGTACAAGTTTTAGTACGTTGTCTAAAACCCTGATTATTTAGTATCAACATGCCACCGCGCGTTTATTACGCGATTAAAAGTGTTGATGAATAGATGGATGTTTGCTCCTCAATAACGCTAAAACTACTGAACCGATTTGACTGAAATTCAGTATGGTTATAGTTTATAAGTAGGAAGAGGATATGGGCTACTTTTTATCTAAATACCCCACGGTCGAAGTGGGCAGCATAACTTTATTTAAAATACTTGGTCCTGACTGACAACGTAGAGCCCAAACCACTGGCTTGAAACTTGGAGGATGTATTCGTCTAGAGCTGTAGTGAATAGGTATTAAGAAAGGAATGAAAATTCATTCATTCAGCGTCAGCTAGTCTCTATAATATTAGTGGAGTGGAATGGGAGATATGTTCTCACCAGTCGCTCCTTGCACCACTTGGTGGCTTCAGCCAGCTGTTGGAACTTTGGGTCTGTGTCGTGCACCCGTGTCTCGAGGACGGTGCGGGTCTCGCGGCGCACGGTGGTCTGCTGGACCGGCATGCGCACAGAAGACAGCCTTGGGAGAAGGCGTCCGGTGAAGGATTGACGCGCGTTCAACCAACGGTCGTGGATCTGTTGGACGCTGTAAGAAAAGAAGAATTGATAGCACAGAGACAGAAAATAATCAGGTAGGTTGATCTGTTAGTGTATTGTGTTACTTTATATAGGTAGGTATTTCGCTAGATTTTGCTGGATTTACTTGGCGCAAGATCGGAAAGAGTGGAGAGCTATAGAGAAGAGTATACTCAAAAGTGGGTCGATGTGGGCTAATGTGATGAAGTAGGTCTCGATAAATTTTAATTAATAAATAAAATAAAATAAATAAAATAAAATTGTTTATTGGTTTCTCAAATATGGATCGGGTACATTGTAATGGATATCACGGCCGACTTATCTTAAATTTTAGATTTACCTACTGGAGCTCTGTACCCTACACTAGGTCTCCTCAAGAGCCTGTATTGTAGGGTATAATATGTATAATAAACTTGACATTTCAGTATCATCTATTTCTATTATATTAATTCATTTGTAAAATTCGCACATTATAAATGGTGGAATATAAGACACAAATTACTATATAACAACATACCATCGCAACCATGTTCTTGCGAATAAATATCTTGGATCTAGAATTAAAGTATCATCGTTGTCAGCGAAGGCCCTATTCAGGATTGTACTCAACGTTTTGAAAATGTTGTCAGAGCGTCTGATCGAAGCGACGCTGGATCAAAGGGCTAGCAGCTCAGCTATCTCGCCCAAAGAATAAGCCTTGCTATATCTCCTTCTACTTTGTTTACTTACCGTCTTAGCAACTCAGCAGCTTGAGGATACCTCCCCTCCCTCAGCGCATGAGCATCCTGGAACATCTCCTGGATGGTGTGTTCCATGCTCCTCAGTTCCTGTTCGATTTGTTCAGCCGCCATCTTGGCTTCGGCGGGGTGCACGCCGCGCTCCACGCGACGAATCTCGCTCTCGATGTGTCGCTCTACGTTGTCGAGACCACTCTCCGTTTGTTTTATATCCCTGGAAATATTTAGGGGAATTATAGTAATGAAAGCTCGTAGTATCAACTATAGTTATAATGAGTTCTAAAAATCTCTTCTGATAGTTGTGCACACACAACAATCAATTTAACTGCACAACTTTTTCTCAGCATCTTAGTGTCTTAAGATGACGTTAGCCCAAAGACTGTTGAGTATTTTGAATACTCGTAAAATCAACTTTAGTTATAATAATTTCTAGAAGTCTTCTGATAGCTGTGCAATTTAACTGCACAACTTTTTCTTAGTGTCTTAAGATGATGTTAGCTCAGAGACTGTTGAGGTAATTCGAATACTCGTAAAACCAACTATAGTTAGTTATAATGATTCCGAGAGAAGTCTTGTGATAGCTATGCAATTTAACTGCACAACTTTTTCTTAGTATACTAGTGTTTTAAGATGACGTTAGCCCAGAGCCTGTTGATTTAATTCGAATATCAACTATAATTATTATAATTCCTTGTCTTCTGATAAATATAACTGCACAACTTTTTCTTAGATAGAAACTAAGATTTCTTACTATGACGTTAGCCCAGAGCCTTTTAAGGTATTTCGAGTGCTCATAGTTTCAATTACAACTTTAATAATACATTGAAAAGCCTTTTGTCAACTGTGCAATTTAACTGCACAACTTTTTTTGTAACATCTCTTTCTAACCTGTGCAGTTTCTCCGCCAGTCGTTGCAGCCGCTCCAGCCGTCGGATTTCATCATTCAGGTCTCGCTCCCGCTCCTGCTGTGCCATCATCAGACGCGCCCACGCCTGTTCCAACGCGTCAGGCCTGAGCGTCGGCTCGATGTCGCATTCCCCTACCGTCTCGAAGTATTTCTGGATGAGAGTACTTAGGGTAAGAAATTGTGTTAATAATTCAATAGGCTACGCCAGGAGTAGGTTAACGCAGTCATTTCAGCTTCTGGACGTCCACTATTGGACATAGGCCTCCCCCATAAATAGCCACGACGAAAAGTCTCGAGCCTTCTCCATCCATTGACTTCCCACGACCGCTTATGAACTATACCTCTTCTAGTTATCTGCACTATGGAATAGAATGCCTCTTTTTCCCTCTACTAGTGTACTAGTGTAGGGTTACCTCTAGTTCCCTGTACTAGTGTACTAGTGTAAGGTTACCTCTAGTTCCCTGTACTAGTGTACTAGTGTAAGGTTACCTCTAGTTCCCTGTATTGGTGGAACAGCTTTTGTTTCTCTCTCTGGCGCGCCGGCACCTCCTCTGCACGGAAGCGCGTGCTTTCACTTAGCAGCTTCTTCATCTCGATCAAAGTTGACGGGAAAGCACGGTCCTGGAACAATGTGGTTTTGTCAACATGAGGTCATTAAATATTAATGAAAGCCTCTGTTCTGAATGATAAACCAAATGTACAGGCTATTGTAAACAGCGAACTGTCTCTGGCGTTCTGAGAAAGTATTTTTTAATTTCAACGCAAACAAAGTTTTAGTATGACACCTAGTCTATGCCTTGTCTGGTTGTATGAAAGAGATTTCTATCTAGCAATAAGACCGCCCTTGTAATTTTAGTTTGTATTTCTTGTATTTATTTATTTTAAGGTGATACATTAAAGCATATTCTATTCTATTCTAGTCGCACAAAATTATCCTCAAGAAAGACACACCAAAAGATAAAAAAAATATATCTAGTAAAGGGGAACTCGGCGACTCTGTTCGAAACGGCGTTGCGATTCGGCGTCAAACAGTGGGTGCACTGCCGACGGCTGTTAGTACCTTGCAGCCAGGGCCGTGTGTTCGGTGTAGAAAAAAGGCAGCTCGGCGTCGAACAGCGGTTGCACTGCTGGCGGCTGTAAGGGTCTCACCTGCATGAGTGCGCAGTTCTCGTGCAGCCAGGCGCGGTGTTGCGCCGCGTGCTCGGTGTAGGAGGCGGCTCGGCGTTGCGACTCGGCATCGAACAGCGGGTGCACTGCTGGCCGCTGTAAGGGTCTCACCTGCATGAGTGCGTAGTTCTCGTGCAGCCAGCCGCGGTGTTGCGCCGCGTGCTCGGTGTAAGAGGCGGCTCGGCGTTGCGACTCGGCATCGAACAGCGGGTGCACTGCTGGCCGCTGTAAGGGTCTCACCTGCATGAGTGCGCAGTTCTCGTGCAGCCAGGCGCGGTGTTGCGCCGCGTGCTCGGTGTAGGAGGCGGCTCGGCGTTGCGACTCGGCGTCAAACAGCGGGTGCACTGCCGGCGGCTCCGGGAACGTCTCGTATAGAGACGAAATGTACGTAATGAGGGACTTCTCATCAGGCTCGTGGGTGTCCACATCTGAAATTCAAATGACACTCTGAACTGAAATATTTCTGGACATTTTGACAGCCTTTAACGGGCAGTATCGACCACCCACACCTTTGGCTAGGTCTGATAAAAGTTTCTTATAAAATGGCTTGCTTCAGGCCCTTGGTGTATAAACGACTATTCTTAAACCCACGTTCTTATTTGTTTACGCACTAGGTGGCGCTTAAAGTTTCATAATCTTTCTATAGTACAGAAAGCGTCAAATATAGCCCTTCTATATTCTATATAGAAATATTTAAATATTTTGCTCAGTGCGCGCGCCTAAAGAAGTTATCGCTTCCATCGTGTGGTCTTAAAGGCACAACTTTTTTTGTCAAGGGTAGACCCTTTAAGGGCCGCCTACGTCACACCCACAGGAACTCGGCGCCCTAAGGTCACATTTAAGTTCACAAACGACTGTAATCATTCGCAATCTTGTTTGTAATCGCGACGATGTAATCACGAGGCTGCAGCTATTAGTCACGCCAAATTAAATGCATTATGTATGAAGGATACCTACGGAGGGATGAATGCCATGTCACTAGAAGAATGTAAAATATGAAAGAAGGGCTACATAACATTTGGACAACGTTTCATTAAAGTCATTAAAAACATTTAAGTCTGTACTAGTTAAATAATAATATAGTTGGAAGGCATAATTACCATAGAACACGATTTTAAAATTTTCTTTGGTGACTAGGGCCTACTAAGATGTAAGTACTTGAGAATAATAAATAATTTTATTTTATTTATTTTTTTATGTTACCTCCGAATTTTGTTGTTTATAAACCGATTTGAAAAATATTTTTTTTTGTTTGAGAGGATATACTTTCAGATTGGTCCCATAGAAATTTCATTAAAATCGGTTCAGTAGTTTATTTTGTAATCAAAATAACTCAAAAAAGTCGTATTTTGTTGTGTGCCTACGGTCACTAGAACATTCAAATTGAATTCGGTTATTGTATGTTTCTGTAAAACCTTGATATCTTTCTTTCTTTCGTCTGATGGTGTTAACTCACCCTCGGGATCCAGAAGTCGAGTAACGCCATACTCCTTCTCGACCACGTGGAATGCGGTCTCCAAACGTTCACGGACGTGTCTTGACCTGGAGAACAGAGAAGTAAACATTACAGCTGAGAAAATAACTAAGGTCAATAGGGTAATGCGTCAATAGGATAATTAAAAGTCACCTCTAGCGTAGGCCTCCCCCATTTCTTTCCATACTTTTCTGTCTCTGGCCTGTCTCATGCAATGTGGACCACTACTATTTGATAGAATATATCCTCCCACCGCTTCTTAGGACGTCCTGACGTTTCGTGTGTTACTACGTGGTACCCATTCTATTAATCTTTTTGTCCATCGTGAGTTTTCCATTCTACAAATATGTCCAGCCCAATTCCACTTCTGTGTTCTTATTTTGTTTTTGTCAACAAGAAAAAAAATTATATCAGGGCTTTTATTAAGACTTTTTAATATTACTAACAAACCTCAAAACGGTGAGGGTAACTAGCAAACCATTAACTGATGATTCACATTCCGTCGCACCATGAGGACCTGAGTTCCGCCCTCACACCAGGATACCAGCTAGACTTACTTACGATAGAAAAGAGGAGAGAACAGTTACCTGATGTTTCGCCAGTCGATCAGGTCAGGACGGTTCCTGTGGATAAGCGCATTGAACGCAAGTCCGAAGCGCCATGAGGACGTGGAGTCTGCGACCCTCACACCAGGGTACCAGCAAGATTATAACTTACGATAGGAAAGAGGAGATAACAGTTACCTGATGTTACGCCACCGCTAGTCGATCACATTAGGAAGGTTGCTGTGGATAAGCGCATTGAACGCGAGTCCGTCGCGCCATGAGGACGTAAAGTCTGTCACGCTAGGGTACCACCTAGACTTAATTACGATAGGGAAAAGGAGAGATAAGTTACCTGATATTACGCCAGTCGATCAGGTCAGGACGGTTCCTGTGGATGAGTGCGTTGAACGCGAGTCCGTCACGCCATGAGGACGTGAAGTCCGCGACCCTCACGCCAGGGTACTTGGCTGTGGAATGCCGCGCCCAGCGAAGGAGCGCTTCTCGAGCTGTCACGTTGGGCTCCTGGCCGACCACGATGTCGGATATCTGGGGAAGAAAGTAGGGATTAGACTTCAAAGCCGTAGCTAAAATTATTTGATACTAGCTGGTGCCCGCGACTTCTGCGCAGGTATCTTTATAAATTGTGGCCTGTGTGTTATTCTGATGTATAAGCTATGTTGTTGTAAAGTTTCATTATAATCCATTATATTTCATTACATACATCCAAAAACTACTTTTACGTGAAAGAGGAACAAACATCCATCCAGCCATCTATCCATCCAAACTTATCATCATCCTTACAAACTTTCGCGTTTATAACATTAGTAGGATTGATAATGATTCATATTATAACATAAAAAAAACAACAATGAATAACACGAAACTTGCGAAATAAATGACTTAAGAATTTGTGAATTTATGGAAACAAAACAACAATGAATAACACAAAACTTGCGAAATAAATGACTTAATAATTTAGGACTGCAACTCGTTTTTCCTTTGAAGTATCGAATTAATAATTGTTCGAAAGAAATCCAAGATATTTGAAAGTCTGGACCATCAAAAAAACACTTTCCATTCATATCAAGCTCTACCTTCAACTCTTCAACTCTCTACATTTTGACAGACATGGGAAAAAAATTAATAAAACCCACTAACGACAATATCGTACTATACATCACGGAATGATAACATCTTACCGAGAAACGTATGAGCACGTATGAGAGACACCATTATTTAGACTTAAATTAGTCACACCTAATTATCTAGCTATCTGTGCGCATTCATTTAGTGATTTATATTATGGTATGTTGAGGCTACTTGACGAGACGATATAGAAGCTGTAGGTGGGAAACACTGGACAAGGACAGCAATGGATAGGGGCGCTTGGAAGGAGTTGGGGGAGGCCTATGCCAAGGGGCACACAGACAAACCATACCGGTGTATAGATAAGGATAGGGATTAGTAAGGTAATATTAATAATAATAATGAAATCTTATCTATCAATAATTACAAATTGTTAAAAAATGTCTGAATAAAAGGCTTATTTATTTTATTATTATTTATTATTTATGTTGAGGCTTCGTCAAAATCGGTTCAGTAGTTTAGTTTTTAAGTGAAAATAACTGAAAGAAATGTCGTTGATTTACAAATAATGCGTATTTTGCTTCCCTGTGACCTAGTGATGGGTGCCTACGGTCACTAGAACAGTCTGATTGAAGTCGGTTCTTGTATCTTTTTGTAAAACCTTGATTATAAATCAAAATAATTGAAAAAATATGTCGTTGAAGTAAAATAAATTGCGTATTTTACTTCCCTATGACTTTTCAGTGGTGTTTAAGGTCACGAGAACAGTCCAATTCAAGTAGGTTATAGTATGTTTGTTAGAGGACGTGGTGGCTGTGTGGATGAGGCCCTTGCCTTGCGATTTGATGGTCACGGGTTCAAATCCCAGTGGCAGTCATGCGTAAATGGGTTTTTTCGGGAGAAAAAATCTATGTATGCATTCTCGCAAAGGTGAAGGAAAACATCGTGAGGAAACCGGCATGTCAAAAGCCAGAAAAAAATATTCTATGGCATGTGACATCCACCAATCCGCATTGGGTCCGCGTGGTGGATTACCATTCGCTCTCCTGCCAAGAGTAAACCTGAGTCCCAGCATTGGGAACATTATAGGTTGATGATGCTTGTTATATGTTTATGTAAATCCTTCATTATTAAGATTACACGTAATTGTAATGAGAAATCAGTGACCCATTTGAAAGCATATAAATTGTAGACGAGCTATTCTGGAGAAAGTGCTGGCTGGTGTCCAGATACGATAATAGCTAATGCTATGAGGAAGTGGACAGAATCCTGGTATTGCACATAACAGCATAGGTGGCATATTGGATTTGATATGACATATGGATGGATATGACCCTTGCTACCTGATGGTCCGGGTTCGCATCCCGGTGGCAGTCATACGCATACCACGTTCTCACAAGGGTGAAGGAAACCGACGTCGTGAGGAAACCGACATGGAAAGAAAAACAGAATGTTCTTTGTCATGTCAACCCCCCATTGGCCCCACGTGGCAATCATTCTCCACATTAAAAGTTTATGAAAACCTGACTGCGAAAACATCGCGGAATTCGGTTTTTGACAATTTATTTTTGTCGCTAAGCATACTAGGTACATGTGTATCACTACACATAATAAGTTTCCTAAAGATACAAGGCAGGGAATCTATTTAAAAAAAAAATAAGATCTTATTGTAAACAAATATAATGTTCTAGCAAAAAAACAATATTTTATTCAATTTGTTCTCTAATACTCCCATGATCAAAACTAAAATCCTTCAAGTAGGTAGTCATGTTTTTTTTGTATTTTTTTCAAAATTTTGGTGCCTTACAGTCGCCATATTGGATTTTTTGACATTACGGGTAGTCTATAGCACTCGCGTGACCTAGACGAATCCAACTACACCTTATTTACCTAAAACCGCTCAGGCGTTTAGCCTGCAAGGCGAGCATAGAGTCAGACAAACATACTCGAAAAACATAACCCTTCTTCGCAGTCGGGTAATAAAATAGTCACGTTAACAATTTAGGCGTTCTCGGACCATCAATAGGAGCGCCATACCGTCTAATCACTTTTTACTTTTTTTTTTAACCTATAAAATAGACTCACGCTAACAATTTGGGCACTGAATCTAGCTATAAAGTAAACAGTTAAACCGTTATATGTTAACATTATTGGCTAGTTCGTTGAACCCTTGCCGTTGTAATCGATTCGCAACAGGCGTTAGAGGCATGGAAACTGTTAACTGACTGTTCATAGAGACAGAACATGAAGGTTACCAACTTGGAATTGTTGTGTGAGTATCTGTGATTTAACTATCGAAGGGCAAATATAACAAACTTAAGGTTTAAAAATCTGAAAACCTGACTGCGAAATCATTAAACATTGATTGCCAATTCATAATTCCAAATTAAATTTAAACATATGACTTATACATATTTTTGTAATCTCCTTTTAATTTCCTTTATTTTGATACCCTAATCGATAGGTTTGGTTAACATAAATTTATAAACGACCCGTGTATTTTTTAAAAACATAGTCAAAATGGCTAATTTTGGTGCTAAATAGAAAGTCGTTAATAGATTTTTGTTTACCAAACCTATCGAGTAAGGTTTCAAAATGGTGGAAATTAAAAGTAGATTACAAAAATATATATTGTCATAAGACTGAAATAGAACGAAAATAAAGTGTAGAAATCCAATATGGCGATAATATTTTGGCAGTTGGGTTTTCAGTTTTTAAAAACTTTAAGCTTGTTGGTTTTGTCTCTACATATGCGCTTAAAAAGTCTAGCCCTACAGATAGACGGGTGCAATGGCTGGCTCTACCTTACTGTTTACATGGCTCTTAAGCAAATTGGCTTTACTTAGCTTTGCATAGAACACAGAGTAAATAAACAGAAGTGCTATGTTTGTGTTGCAACAAGGTACCAGTTGCCCAAGAATGTTCATTCATAAAATACGTCCGTTGTTAAATAATTCCGCAGTAGAAAAGCTTAGGATGGGTGACCGCAGATAGCTTTTGAAATTGTTATGATTACTCTGAATAATTTAATCCATAGATCCTTGAACAATAGTAAAACCTTTACACTAATAATTTAAGTTTCATTCCTCGTTTGACGAACCCGGATACTTAGCTCGAGCAAGCTCGCAAAAGCTCGGCTCGGGCACCGCATTCGCCCCTCATTATCTCATTTTGTAGTAACCCAAAATTCTGACTGCACAGATACAACGTACCACTTCTGCATTGTCCATTTAGGTTTTTTTGGTAATAAAAATGTATAATTGAATATCAGCAAAGAGGATATCATTTGTCACCATTGCTTACATAATTAATTAACCATTCATTCAAAGTGTAGTCACGATAACGGTGCGTATAAGGACATTTAGCTTGTTGAGATTCAGTGCCTTCTGCCTGCAAGGCTGAAAGGTTACATAATAATGTGCGCGCGCGCAGTTTTTCATTGCGAAATTTCTAAGCATTTTCGATTATTTCTAACTAGCTTACACCCACAACTTTTTGTTTGCGTTACGAATTAACGACTTCGATTCTCGACGAACACACTCTAGAAATTTCATATCCCTCTACGTTATGTGGTGCCTATGCATTGTCAGTCAGTTCGAACAAAGCTTTAAAATTGATGTTTGAGTTATCTTACAATTGTTTTCTACATGGTCTGTTTAACATCATAAAGTAAGGTTAATTCTGGCGCACAGTCACAGACTGAAGTTAACTTTATCTAGACAAGAAGTTAATCTGTCTCTCATTTACTGTCTAGATATATTTAGACACACAATCAAATAATGCGCCAACGTATTAAAGGGTTTTTAGTAGAAGTAAACAAAACTCAAACAACAATACACGTATAGGACTTTTTAAAGCATAAACAACTTGTTTGTCCTTGACGATGATTGTACGCCATCGGAATGTGGATCTCCAAGTACTTACTTACTGCAAAAATTTTACTTATTTTAAGAAAGGCGTAGTTAATCTAGGTAAAGGAATACATAGATAGATAGAAAGAAAATTATTTATTGCACTAAGCAAGATATTTTGAGATATTCGTGATCAGTCGTAAAAGCCCAGTAATTTTTTAGCAGTAACCTTAGCACATTGACGCTTGCAATACTGCTCAGCGGCAGAAGGGTAGGTACCATGTGCTGGTATCTAGGTGGCATCCTGCAGGGTACGACTCTCAACACCATGTAGAATTTCATATATGTATATTATTATGTTAGTTATTGAAATCGTGTACAAATTTCATATGAAAGTATATCATTAGCTCAGTCAATGACGCGCTGGACGGAATCAGTCCATGACTTTATGATACAATCAAGTTTCTACATTCAAAAGCAAATTATCGTCCTTACCTACATATACAGAAAGTTCAAAACAATTATGTGTGAATTTTCGTAGTGCACTGTACAACTGGGTAGTTCAAAAACAATATAGAGCATAAGTCGTCAAGTTCCTTTTAAAATGGCAAGGCCTGTTTAGAATCACTTTCGCTGCTGCATATATGATGTATGAAGTTAAGATGTTATACATAAGTATCTTATACATATATGAAAGGGATTACCTACGCACGAATAAGATGTCGTGTGAGATTAAAAGCGTTAATTAGTACCTAGTTTGGAAATCTAAACATTGAGGTTCTGCCACACAGTATTCATAAAAAATAAAAAAATCTTAGTGAAATTAGCTTTCATGAGAGAAAAATAATTAAGTTGATAGAATCATGGAAAAGGAAAAAATTATGAACAATAATTGATAGAAAAATGCAAATTTAACGAAAATAAAAAATAATTTATGATAGATATTCTGCAGAAGATATATTTAGACCAACCTAAAGAATATGAACATAAGAAAAAAACATGTAACATTAGCACTGTTCTGATCATAGTAAGGCGTGATCTCTTACTATCAAGAGATATTTCTCTATCGAATAGAAAATTATTTATTGCACTGAGAAAAAGCGAGTACACAGACAAACTTAAAGCTTATTAACATTATCTTCCAGCTAACCTCTGGATATTGCAAAAAAGTACTTGTCAACATAAAAAAGTACCTACTTACATAACAAAAGCTACAAGTTTCGAAGGGAAAATGGTTCTCGTAAATGCGTAGGCGCATACGGTGATGTCACCCTAGAGTTCTGTGTCAGGGTCTACACTATAGCCTTTTATAGTGGACATTAATCCAAGACTGCATAACACTATAAATTATTTGAATAAGGTTATAAAATACAATAACAATAATTATAATTCTAAATAAATCAATAAAATAACTAAAGTGAGAGAAAACACAATAAAGATAAAGATGAAGAAGATGAAGCAAATCAAATTCTTTTAAAAATTAGTGGTAGCTAATAACAAACATTGAGAATTGAGAAGCTTATTAGGAATCCGACTAATTTACAGAATCACTAAGGAAGACATACAACGAAAAACGAAAACAAGAGATATTGCTAAAATACCTAAAAATGGAATTGGGCGGGCCATATATCAAGAAAAAAAGAAGATAGATGGAGCATCATCCAGTTCCTATACTTACACATAACACTTATAAATCTAACTTGGGGCATTTTTCTCTTATGCCACGTATATGTAGACTGCTTACATATTTTATAAGCAGGGATGGGACTATAGATATATTTCACGATAAGCCAAATGTGTTCAGAACTAAAATTTTCAGGGTCTTAGACCCATCTTACTGTATTAAATAGATTGTATTATTTTGTTTATATTTCCTTTCTTTTTTATAGGTAGGTAGGTATTTTCATTTTAATTTTGTGTGATGTATTTTATATTTTAATAACATATTTTATGTGCATGATAAATTTAAGATTAGTTTTTTTTTTAAAGTAAAGTTTTTAAATTATTAGGTCCTACTGTTTTGACTAGGTATAGTTTGTGTACTATAAGTTTTATGCACGATGTGGTCATTTATAATTGAAATTGCATGCAACTTAGTTACTATAGAGTTAAATAAGAAATGCACGACACCATGTAAATTTTGTTAATGACCCAAATAAATGAATTGAATTGAATCATAACCACAACCTGGTGTCCAAGAGAAGCTTTAAGAAGAGGAAGACCTACTAGATGGAGTGATAAACTAATAGATTATGAAGGAACGTTATGGCCCCGCTCAACACAAAATAAAACAATGTGGAAAAAGAAGGGAAGAGAGGGTGCCTTTGGGATGAACTATAAAAAAAATTACACCTACTGAATAACTATTGTAACAGGCTTAAATAAATAAATAACAAACATTGTAATCTAGTAACACAAGAAGAAATAAAATTATTCATAAGAGGAAATAGTTAATATCTGTTTAACATTTTAAGAGTGATATTCGCCGTAACGGAACATCAAATAGTCTTTAAAGAAAATAAAAATATTTATTGATATATCTATTGTTAGAGGTTCCATTCAAAATAACGGTAGGTATTTTGAAACAGTTTAAAGGAGAAGTTATAAATTTTGATATTATGATCAACGGTACATTGTAGATTGCCTAGAAAAGGAAGTCGAACTTGTTATTTGACAATCTACATTTAGATAAGCCTGATTTATTGGACATGCTTAATATTATAAGTATAGGTAGGTAAGAATAGTACCTACATTTACTCAAAGAATTAAAAAAAGGAACGATCCTTACAGTAGTCACATATGGTGTGTAACATCTGACATTAACATTTAAAGGAAGGATTCTATTTAGGTACTTCATTTTTATGAGGTTGGTACCATCTGATAGCTAACTTCCTGTTACACACTTTCATTGCAATGCATTGCGAATTCACTGCCACAAATTGACAGCAAGCGAGAAGTAAGGTGATACACATCAATAAGAAGAAATACGGTAAACTGACAAGTCAAAGAGAATAGTAGATTATGCACTAAGGGGATAAAGCAGTGTCTTATGTCGCGGGTGGCATATTGAACCCTGAGCTAACGAGGTACTCAGTTAACTCCTGAGCGAAGCGAGGGAGTTATGTAGAGTCCTGAGTGACGCGAGGGGTTCACGCTGTCCAAGACGAAGACAGGCTTTATCCCAGAGGAGCATACTCTTCTTTTCACACCTTCTGCGAGGCAATAAAAATCCAGGGCTCCGAAATAAGCAGCCAACACCGTCTTTTGTTTTACAATCTTTGAAGTCGCGCCATTTTTCTTTTTTTATGAGTGGCCAGTACGATTTTAGAACAAACCTTTTTACTATGCCATATAGGCGTTCTTTTACTTAGTTTCCCACGAGTTTCCACACGAATTTGACGTTCCAAATTCAAATTACATTACAACCCTTGGGAGTTTCATACAACATTACCTCCCTTGGTAGGTAATGCTTTGCTTTACCTGGATGATAGCATGATATGTAATTGGATATTCGAGCAGGTGGTGTGAAAATAAATATAGAAATTCACGTAATCTTACCTCCTTTCAGTGCAAACTAAAACATGTCCAAAAATGTGTCTTTGTTTTCTTTCTTTGTTAAATTCTTTACATTTTAATCAAATGGAATGACTAAAGACCAAACATTTCAATTAAAATTATGTCAATTTAAAACGTAATATGCTATCTAAAACAATATCTCCTGTCGGAAACATCATTCCAATAACAGTCATCAGATCTAATGAAAAGGTGTAGTCATGCTCCGATGAATACCAAATCATCATGATCTTTCAAACCTACAATATGAGCTTTAACGTCTTTCACATAAAGTTTAAGATCTAAAAGCTCAGCTGCAGTTTTAACTTTGCCGTCGAGGTTTGCGGTTTCGACAAAGTAGTTACATTAAGAAGTTCATCAGAATTTCATTATCAACTCTATTACTTTGTAATAGGAAGTATAGGAGGTGCATTGCTAGCTGCAAATATACGGCCTGTGAAATATGGACCTTTTGAATAGTTTTTCGAAACAGACAAAACATGATTGTTATGCTTTTTTGCAGAGATTTCTTTGAGGTGAAGACGAACATTATTTTTAAACGGCATCACTTAGTCAGACATAATGGTGGTGATTAATTTAAAAGAAAAAAAACGAACTGAATTGCTTCTGAAATAAACCAGGACGAATCATTTTCAGCTTTATTTAGAAACGAGTTTTTACGCTGACCAGGATTTTTCATTGTAAATAGCAGTTTTTTTCCGTAAGTCATACGAATATATGATGATGTTTTTTGTTTAGTCTTCCTTTCGAAGTTTCTTAATTATTGTAGGAGGAACACCAGTCGAGTTTAGTTCTCGTTTCATAATAATTGTGATGTTTTTATGTTCAAGGTACAAAATACGAGTATATCAAAGAGACAAGGCATGGATTAACATTCACTTACAATTAGTAAATAATCCAAGACAAGAAGGTTTATCGAAAAAAGGAAACGTAGACCAGACAACATACACACTAACTTCAGAAGTTGGAAAGGACCAAATCAAGTCAAACATTTGAGCGAAATATCTAACGCAACATCTTCCTTCCTAAATAAGATTAACGCATCTTGCAACACTCTATCAACTATTTTTTAACGGAAACCTAACAGGACCTTAATTAGATAGCTGGTTATTTATAACTAGTTTCTGTATAAGGTATGGAGCTGGACCACAAACAGCTATGGCGTTGAAGGTATTACTAAAGTATGTGTGGTATCCGAGTGATTAGCGTTTTGCAATATAGGAGATGGCATAATTTTCATTCAACCAAACGGTGGAAAACGAGGTCGGAGAGCGTCAAAAGTTTAGTTATTTGTTTCCGTCCTTATCCTACCTTATATTATACCTAAAAGCCGAAAGTTTTTATGGGGGAAAGATAAAATGTGTGATAATGATGTGGGTTCCTTAAAACACGCCAGAACTAATAAACATATAGGACTTAAGGTTAATCCTCAAATCCGAATTCCATACAAAATGTTTCGGACAAATACTCAAAAAGTACGCCGTATTATAGTAATTTCTTCACACTATTCGTTTCGTCCATGTCTTTTGAATTCGTCAACAAAAAAAAATGAAAGGTTTTATACTTTAATTTAGATTTTATACGTGTGTTTAAGTTAGTAGGGTTAATTTTAAAACACGTATAAAATCTAAATTAATGTATGAAACCTTTCACTTTTTTTGTTGACGAAATCAAAAAACATGGACGAAACGAATAGTGTGAAGAAATTACTATAATACGGCGTACTTTTTGAGTATTTGTCCGAAATATTTTGTATGGAATTCAGATTTGAGGATTTCCCTTAAGTTCATTTAAGGTTTAATTCTCTCTTTAATCTTTAATGCCGATAACGAAAGCTAGCTAGTTGCTCACAATGTTTTATTCTTGATTTAAGTCACGTTCATATTGCTCATCAATATATTATAAAAGGCTTGGTCCTGACTGACTGACAGACAACGAACGTACAGACCAAACCAATGAACATAATATGTAGAGACTGTTATTTGGAGGATATTTTTGTCAAGAAGTGCGCAATAAGAAATTAAGTTAATTTGCAACGCAAACGAAGTAGCGGATCAGATACTTATAGTTACCTTAGCGCTTTAAGTTGAGACTGCTCTACTTCATCCGACAAAGTATCGTTGCATCAGAGCTAGAACATCAAAATCGTGGGCAGCGCTCGTGACCACCTGATAACCGTCGACCACGACCCAGTGGCGACTGCACACCCCTAACGGTTAATGCACTAGTTTATGATACAAAGTACGTATACAAAGTAGCCAGGTATGGAAGCATCTTACGAGCCAAGAGATGAGAGGCGTCGTGAAGAGGCGTGGCACAGACATAGATGAAGAAGGCGTGGATTGGAAAGAAACTGAAGACGACTGTAATATGGCAGATATAGTGTCTGAGATATCGGAGGAATAAGGACGAAGCCAAAAATTTTCGAAAAAGTAATAATGATGTATGTGGTGATTTTATTCCCGTCTATGCTTTTGTAAAACTTCTTTTTTCGAATTTAGTTTAAAATACTTCGGGTCCACAAAATTATTTGTCGCCAATTCTAAATTAAATATACTTTGCTAGGCAAAAAAACTCTAAGGGCGCCTTCAAATTAGAGGCGCAAGGAAGCGCCACTGTGGAACTTCTACTAGTTTTCATAAAATATTTAGACGCGCAGTTGTAGCGCCACTATCGTGACCACAGGCCTAAATCTAGAATTCTAAAGAAATCTTAAATTTATATCTGTGATCGTGACATAGTGGCGCGTCTGGATATTGTATGAAAACTACTAGAAGCGCCACAGTGGCGCTTCCTCACGCCTCTAATTTGAAGGCACCCTTACACCATGAAAATGATAGCAAGCGCTTTTGTACCAATAAAATAGCCTATCATTTTATTTCCGAAGTTCATCAACCATGGGAAATATGGGAATGCTCTTCTCAATCCTGCAGATACTTTCAGATACACTTGATACAAGTTAAGTGCCCTTCAAACGAACGCTTCATACTTCGGTATCTTTAAAACATAATTGGATCGATCTAATTCGGTTCAGCATTGAACTTGAGAATTGAGGTTGTTGAACCACAAATATCTTCCATTGCATTGAGATTTGTCTCGATAGGCCGATTTCATTTTGATGAACAATAATAAAACGAATCGAACCATTAAAATATACACAGTTTCAAGAATAGTACGGACTGTATCATAATAAAAACAGCGCGTAGAAGTACCTATACTTTCCGGCACAATTTTAAAACAATTTGTGATATAAACGAAATGAAAGCATGTTAGGAATTCAATATATATAAAAGGCTTGAACTTGACAGAATGACAGATAACGTACAGGCCAAACCACTGAACGTAGAGACTTGAAACTTTGAGGCCATGCTCGTTAAGAGCTGAAAATAAGTAGGTACCACGGAATTTATAAAATTTGGAACACAAACGAAGTTGCGGGCGCCAGCTAGTCAATTATACATGTATGTGGAGTGTATCCTTACTCCTTCCCACTTAGCAGTTTAGTGTCTCATATCCTGGCTTCTTATACCATCTCGAAAGTTATAATCGGCCTAAAAACCCGACACCATAGTCGACCACCGCAAAATACACGCATGCGGAGTGTACAAGTGCTTATGTCTGTTCTATCTCGCCTTGTGAAAACCAGTGGCTAGGGTTTTAAAGTTTCACGCAGCTATTTGCGCTTCGACTGTTAAACATCATCGGGTTAGATATCAGATAGCAATTTATTTCAACTATTTATAGAAAACTTAGAGGCATGTTAATGGCAAACAATTGGACAATTAACCACTAGCTCGTCTGCTGATCGTCTGGTAGATCTGACAACCTGGGAAGGTTCAGCTATTGTGCCAGCAGTCGGACGATTGTTCGCTTATCATGTCGCGTCGTTCAAGCATAATTGGTTATAGTTTCGAGCTGGTGTGATAAGAGTAACGATTCTCACGAGTAGTTTGAATAGTTTTAGGTAGGGTTTGCAATTCGGATATTCGAATATTCATTTTATCCGAATATCCGGTCCATTTTCAAATTCGAATAATTAATTTAAATTATCCGAATATTCGAATAGTTTATAAAGTAATAGAAGTACTTATCTTGGCACTAAAATCCAAGTAGAGATGGTTCTCTTTGACAGCGGTGGACAACCTGGTACACATTTAACCTGAGCATATAATTAACTGCTCTCTATCTCATCCTCCAGTGTCGAAGAAGGTGATTTTCTTCGACAAATTACTTGTGTCACCGCTTAAGAACTAAGATGTTTGGCCGCTCTAAGTTTTATACGTTCATATTATCAAAGTTTAAAACAGAGAGTTGATTATAAATTAGTAATTGTAATGTTAATGTTTATGTATGAAGCTATAATAAAGACTGAATGAATGTTATGTTATGTAGGTAAAATGTAACCAATGTTCGAATCTAGATTATCAAGCTCGAGAGAAACCGTCTGATGAAGTCCACGCTCCGACCTAATCCACTCCAAATCATGGCGGGCTTCCAGAAGCTCTAGAAGCTTCTCGAGGAAAGATTCGTTGTATTGGTGTACTGAAGATGTTGACGAGGCCCTACATACTGTGGTTGAAAGTCTTAGGAATGAGGGCGTCAAGTTCTGCTAAATGTGGCGTACAGGCAGGAAGTCTAAACTCTCGGATGAAACTCTTCGGCTGATGACTATAAGGCGAGAAACCACCCAGGCCACCTCGTCAGAGGTCAGACCTGAACAAACAGATTGCGAAGATTATACGGCAAAACCTTCAATACCCGCTAAATTGAGGAAGCAATAGAGCGAAACTGAGGGTCCAAAGTTTTGATTTTGCAGCAGCTTGGAAGGAGCCACCTGACGAAGTTGACAACTCATGAGGGCACGACCACTTTCTCAAAGCTGGAGATTTTCGAGTACGCCGCAAATGCTCCTCTCCCGAACATAACGACCACGACTTCAGAGCCACCCTGACACTCCACTATACCGACGAACTGCCTGACATCAGCCTAGACTAGATCGTGTTGACTCTGAGATAGCTAAAAATTTAAAGGCCCTCGGTGAAGAAGACTTAGTTACTCCAGAACTTCTGAAGGCAGAAGGACCTCCTGTTGTACAAGATCTGCAAAGCCTCTTTAATTTTGACATTCACTGTGGGAGAACTCCAAAGGCGTGGAAAAGGAGTATGGTTAGTAGTATCTTTTTAAAAAAGGCATACAAAAATTTATAAAGCACTCCTGAGCGATGTCTATAAGCTGTTCTTAATGAGGTATATTATAGGGAAGTCCGAAGAGTATAATTGGCCCCTGTGGCTAGCTATTGTGAAATAATGAGAAGGCATTCGACTCTCTTGAAACCTGGAAGGATGTTCTGGAATCCTTACAGCGATGCCAAGTAGGCTATCGTTATATCGAAGTGCTGAGATGCGTTTATGACGCTGCCACCATTAGTGTCAGAGTACAAGACCAGCAATCTAAGCCCATCCAATTGCGCGAGGTGTGAGACAGGGGGGATTTCATATCCCCAAAATTGTTCACAAGCGCATTGGAGGACGTGTTTAAGACGATGGACTGGAAAGGACATTAACATAAACGGCGAGATGACATAGTCTTGATGGCGGAGTCGCTGGAGAAGCTGCAACCGATGCTGGAGGGCCTAGCAGCAGCCTCGCGACGGATCGGTCTCGGCATGAATTTGGATAAAACCAAAGTCATGATCATTGACCATCCGAGACCCGTCGTTGTCAAAGGCCACCTTCTTGAAATTGTTCCAGAGTACACCTGTAGTACCACAGGCAGATTTTGTGGATAGGTAGAAACAATTTTGAGAAAGAGGCAAAGAGAAGGGCAGAGGGGCAGCATTTGAAAACTACGTCAGTGTCGGTAATAATTAAAATATTTGATTATATTTTAATAGAGCTATGTTGAAATCAAACTAAAGCCCAGTCTTGCTGTTCTTGTGTGTGTTTAATTAATATTGTATTATTTTCAATAAATGTTATGTAAATATTCGAATATCCGAATATTCGAATAATTGGCTCTACAATTATTCATTTTATTCGAATAGTAAAATTTAACGAATATTGCAAACCCTAGTTTTAGGATAATCTAAGCCATGAGCTGAACATTTCTGATGCCTAATGACGATAATTGTAGAAATGAAAAAATCTAAGAAGCCTACATTAAAAAAAATACTTCAGTACCTGTGGCACAATCACATTTAGGCTATGAAGTTCCCAACGCTGGGACTCGAGCTTCCTTTAGAGTAGGAGAGCGAAAGGGTCTGATATACCACGCGTGGATTGCTATTGCTATTACATCTCATAGAACGGTTTAGTAGTTAATTTTGCCTTACTCTTAAACGAATTTTCCTTGACAAATACATTACATGCATAAACATAATCAACCTAAATTAAAATCAATACACAGATATTTGCCGATGAGATCACGAACCGTTGACATAAGTACTTAAATGGTCATGAATGACGTCACACAATAATATATCGAACAAAAACAACGGAAATTGATAAGTTAGAACAGTCGTGGGAAGATAATATCGATATACATATCTTGAACTAATGATTATGATAGTTATAATTATAACAACAATCATAAAATAGGCGTACCATTTTGTAATATAAATCAGATATTAAGTTTTTTATTTATGGCGTTAAATAACTACCTGTAATATATGTTACCAATAAGATGACGTGAGACAAAGAAATCACTATTTTCAACAATAGCTGAGGAAGTCATAAAAACGATTCTAGAATCAAAGATTAAGAAAGAATAGCGGTAATATAATAATGTCGCAAAATTCATGAGATTCCCACTCATATACAGTTACTAGATGATGTCATTTGCAAATCTTTGCACATATTCGCAATGCACAAATAAATTTCTCTATATGGCGGTTAACGGAACGTAGAGCTTCGTGGGAGTTATATTCTGTTGTCCTGGCAACACTTGCGTTTAATGCGGGAACGGGTATTTCCATTAGCATACATTACTATTTTACAACTATTTTCTACGTTATATTGGTTCACCCTTTCACTCTGATATTGTTGGATGGTGTGAGAACAATAAAGCTTGAACTTTGTAGAGGGGCGGACTAAAATGATGAAGAAAGCCTCTTGTAGTTCACATAGGGCGAAGATAATGGACACATTGCTCATAAACTCGACACAGACCTTGCATTGGCACTCGAGTTCACTATTAGTGAAGTTAATGTTGGAAGGGTAACAATTATAGGTAGTAAATAAATAATATGAATGTTTGGTCCATTAATGTTGTACGCGAATATTATATTCCACATAATTCTGTATATTCCAATAAAATATAAACCAAAATTGACAAAAGCCATTTCCAACGGTCTGGTTAATAAAACGGATATAAAAGTTGTAAAATTCGCATAAAATGACAATATATGAACAACTTTAAATTAAGATATAACAGTAAAGATAAAAGTTATACGAATCTCATAATTTGGCGACAAGTTGTGGAATGTTGATACCGAAATCATTAATGAACGCTTTTAATATCTTTATCTTAGTTCATAAAAGAACTTTCAATGTTTTCGATGTCGATATCTTTAAAAGGTTGACGATATTTTCTGTATCGATAACTTCGTTGAAAGTGATCTTGTATGATATCGCCACTTTCTCGGTAGCCCTTTCTATAACCGGTGGCGCCTGCGCAGGTTATTAGCGCGTAACTGACACTTTCGATGCTTTGTCTTAGGGCGGGTGCGTTGCGTACTTACATAGTTTGGTGGATAATTTATTGTTTTACTTTCGCTTGACGTGTGTAGGCTTGTGTTCAAAAAATAGCTGGGAACATTCATAGGTTGTTAGTTTGAATTGAAAGAGTCCAGAATCAAAATCATCAACGTAGAATTGCGTTGTTCCTGGTTGAACATTAGATAAACATAATATGAAAATTAATGATCAGTCGAGAAGACTATATTATAATCACACGAAAAATCATCATCTCACTTTAGTCTACAGCTAGATAGACATTAGGCCTCTGCAATTACGCGCCACTGAGCATAAGAAAAATTCAGTTCCTTTCATATGAATTAAAGTATAGGTCTAGTATAGTATCTTCATTAATTTATCTCAACTTGCCAAAAAATCTCGCTTAGATCTGACAGAGGTATACATACCTACGCAAACAAGGTATTCTACTGTAGGCAATGATACAGTATACAATTTACTATTTAAGTTATACTACCTACGCAAACAAGGTATTCTACTGTAGGCAATGATACAGTATACAATTTACTATTTAAGTTATACATATCATAAACACGTATATGTACTGTAGGTAGGGTAGGGTAATATAAAGCTTTAGTTAATGTCATTTCTAACTATCTTGACACCATTGAACCCATTAGTGAGCATGACCTCTACGATTGCCCCTAACTCTCCGCAGACTTGAGCGTCACTGAACCATATTGCACCGGCAGGTTCAGTTAACGCGCGGCTGAGCATGCGCGTAATGTCATGTGCGGGCGCACCTGCCGTCTTCCTGTCCGCCATCTTGGATCGTGTACTAAGTCTGAGGAGACAATTTTGATGAGATGGGGTGCTGTTAGTAGAAATATTACGAACAAAGACAATTCCAGCATCAAATTTTCAATTCCAACTTCTAGATTTTTTTTTTAGTTTTTACCTGACTGCCAAGGAACTAAGTTTAGGCGCGTATCTTGTATGTATGTATGTTTGTATGTAAACTTTGTCACCTTGTATCTGTATCCAAACGGCTGGATGGATTTTGACAGTTAAGATGTCGTTAGATTTGACTCAATAACCCGAGTGTTCTTAATTGGTATTTATAAAAATAATTAAAAATGAAGGAAATTACTTAAAAGGAGATTACAAAAATAAACATGAGTCATATGTTTAGAAATTTGGAATAATGAATTGGCAATCAATGTAAGTATAATATTCGCAGTCGGGTTTTCAGTTTTTATAAATTTTAAGCTTGTTAGGAGCTTAATGCTCAAGAAATATAAAAAACTCGTTGTTCTTCCTAGTCGAGAATTCAATGATAGCAATGTTTCTCTCTAATCGACACATTCCCAAAATTGTACTCTAAAACCAATCAAGTCAACCAAATACGTAATAATTATAGTTAGTATAGCAATGATTGAACTCATTAACACCCTAGAACCTCAATACATAGAAACTATTCGATTTTAGCCGCTACTAATATCCTCATTTAGACCTGAAATGCCGTAGAAATAATGTGAAATAAAGAAATCAGCAAACAATTCCTTAGATTGTGATTTGGACATGCGCAGCGAGCCGAATCTCCGACAGTGATTTACGTTTTACTAGGAACTACTTGTTCCTTTGTCTAGTGAGAAATTACTAGAAGTATTTACTTGATATTTCATGAGACTAAGAATTCAGATGAAACAGATAGTATTACAAGACATGCAATATGGAAGAACTATAAACAGAAAATATGAATAAAAAGAAGAACTAATAATTTTCCCTATCAAGAAGAAAACTAAAAAAGACCTTTAGGAACCCATCAGTTTGGCAGTTTGGGTTTGACAGTGGCCTGAAAAAGATGATAAAGATATGACAAAAAATGAAAGAACGTTGTCTTTGATGGTATATAAAAGGGTATTTGATATGTGTTTCCATCGTCAAAAAAAATAATATCTGGCTGGATATCTCTGACAAAATCTTAAGCCTAAAATGTCCACCTGCCTATGTCCGCCTGCCTATGGCCTTATCTTCAATCTGCTAAGTTCTGCCAACGTATGTCTACGCTACAGTATAAATTATGTTTACGAGCGATATGACTAATTCCGCAGATACGCGTTCCGGTTCTGTAACTTGGATTCCAACTGTACTTAGGTACATACTCACTTCAATCTCGCGACTACTTGTTACACTTTGCCAGATTTGAAATCACACGAAAATTACATCAGCATCGCACGCACTGTATAAAGTCTACGTATTGGAGCCTTTTAAAATTGGTGCTTACTTATTAAATAGGAGAATCAAAGAGGACAATGATTTCAATAAAGCAAGTGTAAGATCTAGGATGATGGCTGATAGAGGCTAATAGATGCGTGTTGTATTGAACCCACAAAAAGAAGCCGTGTGGGCGAGTAGAAGGTACCTCGACTTTCGATCCAAAGGTCGTGAGTTCGGTACCCGGTCGTACACCGATGGATATTTCTATTCATAAAGATCTATGTGTGCATTTGAAATACGTGCGTAATGATGAAGGAAAACATCTTGAGGAAGCCGGCATGAAATGTCTAACCTAAAGTTCGAAAACATGTGTCAAGTGCACGAAAGAGGCCTCTTCGAGGCGCACTTGAAATCATTTCAGCACTTTGGTTAGAAAGAACTGAAGTGACACGATGAGAAGAAGAAGAAGTGGTATAAGGGTGAGACGACGATGACTTAGAGAAAATCAAAACTAACTCAAGACTATAGATGAGGTCAAAGTAATAATGTAAAGACTGAATTCAGGATAACAACTAAAACACAATGGGAGTCGGTACAGCGTTCTCCCAAGGCTTGCAAATCTTGCAATTATCGCAAACAACGATGCATGTGATGAGTGTGGGGAATGTGCAATGCAACGCAATTTGCATGAGAAACAACTGGAGCCCGGAAAATTGAACATAAAAAATCGAAACAATCCTCCAAGTGATCTTAACATAGTGATAGAATAAAAGTTTTCAGAAATATAGCAGTCCTGGTATTAAACTTTATTAAAATATACCCGCTCAGCCTTGAATAATGCCATTAATTTTGATTTTAAAAAAAGATGGTTGTCTGTAAAGTTGATTTACGGACGATAGTTTAAAGTCTAGCAGCGTTACCGGACAATGACAGCGTTACCAATGACGTCAACGTTTTCGTGCATGCAGCCGGCGTTCATCGATTTAATAGACATATACATGTCAAAAAAAGTGCTATTAAAATCAAAACTAAAGCAATGTATGCAAGTAACTTGTTCACGTGCATTTTTACCATAATCAATAATTTTATACACAACTGCAAATAGTACAAAAACTCGCATGATTGGATGATCATAGAGCATATCACGGTCAATTAGCCACATATGCAACACCGCCTTCCTTGCATTGATTGGAGAAAATACGCCATTATCTAACTCAAAGATTGTATGGAATTAGTGTGAACAAGGTGTTGCTTTGCTTTAGTGGGTAATCGGTAAGCAAGCTAACTTTTTGTAAGCATTTTCTTTTCTTTTTGTTAAATGGCGTGTAATATTGATTTGCAAATCGCATGTTACCGTGAAGTCAATATAGGATTATATTAATAGATTAGTTTTTATTCGAAAATGTCGAAGGTTGATGATCTTACTTCCAAAATAAATACCTAACCACGATACCTATTTTGTGACGTGACGTTTGAAAAGTTCCTAAACAATAACTTTACTCGCTTGCCAGTTCTTAACGGTCGGAATCTGGACTGTTAAGCTAAGGATGTTAAGTTAAGGACTACCAAGCGAATAATGTAATTGCTTAGGGATTTTGACAGTTTGGTGCAAGTAAGCATACGTCTAATAAATCGATGAACACCGCCGCGCCGACTGCATGCACGGAAACGTTGACGTCATTGTCCGGTAACGCTCATTGTACCGTTACGCTGGCTGGAAGTCACGTGAAACTATCGTCCGTAACAAACTTTACAGACAACCATTTTTTTAGCCATACAATAAATTAATCAATTAAATTGAAACAAAAACCGCTTTACAGTCCATGGGAAAATGCAAGCAGGTGGTGCAATCATAAAGAGGAATGTCTGGTAACGGCTGTTACTTGTAAATTAAATAGCTTGGCTCAGGATGTCGTGAATAGAGGGTCATCTGTGAAATCGTGTACGACCTGACATTTCAAAACACAATGAGGCATAAACCAATATTGAAATTGCCAGTGAAGAAATTAATGTAAAACCTGAGGCTCAGACGCCACGGGAAACTTGAAATGGGTCTTATCACTTTGAAAACAAAGGCTGGAGAATGAAAGAATGATAACAATTTCCTCAAAATTTTATCATCAATTGATAAAGCTTGGACATTACTTTTGGATCTGCATTCTCTACTGAATGATGGCGGCGAAAAAAATAGCTCTTGTTGCCTGATACTCGTAGTTTTAAATAATTAACACAAAAGTTCTTGTATTGTCAGAGAGAGAGAGAGAGAGAGAAACTTATTTCTAACTGACTGACTGACAGACAACGTACAGGCCAAACCGCTGAACGTAAAGACTTGAAATTTGGAGGGTGTGTTTGTCAAGAAGTGCAGGCGCGTAGTAAGAATGAAATTTTATTACAATGGCCTTCCAACCGAAACACAGTAAAGCATAAAACACATTACTGCTTTAATTTTTTAAAGATGTTCTGACATTTAATGAATAGGCAAGAGCAAGTATAAATCTTATTACTGTGTTATGGCAGATGCTAAATATATCGCAGACGAAATGAACTGACATTATTGAAGTTATTTCAAGAGCTGAACTTTAGAACGCCTATTGTTATACTATCGGATACTTTCGATCTATTCAATTATAGTATGGATTCGAGTTGATTGTTTCGTCCAAATAGACTACGAAATAAAATTAAATGTTTTATGGTCACAAAAATAATGCATCAAGAACATACATACAAGTTTGACAAAGTCAAAATCTTAAGTAAAGATCGAACGACACTGTGTACTATATTTCATACACTAGGTCTAAAAACCCTGTATGAATGAATGAATGAATGAAAACTCTTTATTGTACCAGGAAACTTAAAGATAAATATACATATTATTAATGAGCATGTACAATGGGCGACCTTATCGCTAAGTAGCGATCTCTTCCAGAAAACCTTATAATATAACCTTATGTATAGCGGGGTTACAAGGACTCGCCTAGTAACCCCGCTATACATAAATATGAACAAAGTAGTAAGAAAGACTACTATCTAATCCGTCGAGTGGTCAGTTTTAGCATGAACGAAGTGTTCCTTGCGGAGGACAGAGATCCCAATAAAGAGTTACTACAGTCAAAACTACTTTTGAGGCCCTATTAACTCTCTATTATGCTCAGGAAAGATTAAGAAAGGAGACTAACAAAAGAAGGAGACATAAGAAAATAAATACTAGCACGTATAGGGCATAAATGAGGATTTCAACGCAAGGAACGGTGAACCCTGATTAAAACTTTAACCTTTCCATTAAAAAGACATCAGAAATCTGCTAGCAATTTATGATTGTTGTTTATAAATACTAGCAAACAGATTAGCCTTGGGCCACGGAATCAAAATGTTAGCTCAATAAATGGGTTTTAAAATGCTAATTTACAATCAAGGCATGAAACTTATCAATCAAATTTAAAGTACAGGGTCAGGGCAATTATATTTGACATTTGATCTGAATGAGTTTTGGACGTAGTATGCGTTTTGAGTAAACTATTTTTAGAATATACGGAAATAGTTTATTATGTTATGCTGGCAATTAATAAATCTGAACGATTTATCCTTGTAGTTAAGATACTGGTAGGACTATTTTTAAAATTCTAGCTACGGACAGAGCTGACGTACGGTAGAGCCGTATTCTTCAATGCGCCTGTATGTATATTCAAGTGAGTAAACATATATACAACATTTTTTTAATCAAAAACAAATTATTTAATAAAACAAGTTTTGCATTTAAAACTAAAGAACAACAACAATCAAAGATAAATTGATCGATTTAGGCGTTCCTTTGCGGAAATCCATAAATATTACTTGATTACTTGAGTTCTGACTTGGGTTTTCTGTTTTCGGCGCTTTGGTTTAGATACTAATATTCTAGCCCTTTTTCTTGAAATTAAGCGCATTTATTTAATTATTAACAACAATTAAAATTTTGTCAGAGCGTCTGGTCGAAGCGACGTGTGATCAGAGGGCTGGCAGCTATCTGGGCCAAAGAATAAGCCTTGCTATACAAAGAGGCAATGCAGCCAGTATCCTCGGCACGATGCCATCGTGTATCGAGTTGGAGCAGTTGAGCAACCAATAGATCGTTTGCAATGGTCTATGGGTGGCCCAATTGTTTCCTTTTGTAAATTTTGTAATATAGATTGTAGTGGTTAGCTTATGCTATAATAAAATTTAAAAAGAACAACCACCATTTTAACATGTACAGTTGTGCTAGCTTTATCAGATATCGATGACGTTATCAAAGGTACGCAGGTTATACACTCGTGCGCAATTTGTAAGGTAATATTTGCATAGACATATGGAAGAGAATACGGATTGTAGCTGTCCTGTTTTGGTATAGGGGTAAACGCTTTGTAATCAGCCATTGTTCAAGTTTCTGACGGCAGGATTTATTTGAATTAGCATAAGACTAATGATACTAAAAAAATCTATCCTTTTTTGTCTTAAAATATATTTCTTAACATCCGGTTTTGTATTATTTTCACTGGATTTTAATGGCATAATCGAACTATGAGTCATTCGATTGCATTTGTCGAAGAGTTTGGATTGTCTATTCAACCAGCGAGTAGCGATACAGAAATTCCTACATGGCTATTTTGTGTAAATTAAAGAGTCAGTGTTATTTATTCATTTTTATAAAATATAACAAGGCCGTCTTCATTAAAACTTCGTCAAAAAGTATTTTTAAAATTATAATAATATTAATCAGGTCGAAATACGAGAATTTTAACTTTACCACAACTTTACTCAGGATGGCGTCAACGAAGAACGAACGTCTACCTCTAGTACCAGAATTAAATAATAAAAAAAAACAATGCCAAAATACTAGCTAACTCTACCAGGGTTTAAATCTCCATTACAAGCAGGGAGATTAATGTCGTCCACATCGAGGTCAAGCGAGCCAGGCGAGTCATGCGACAGTGGACAATGCCATACGTTACTGAGATCACGATCTCTTTCACTTGAAGATGAATCGCTTGAACTGATCACCTTAATAGGATGCATTCGGTTTGTAGAGGTTTTGTCATGACATCAAGAAAGTGTTTAGAAAGGTATTGTATGGTTGTCAGAAATCGCTAGTTGCTTTTGTTTTGTCAATTGTTTTTGTATGAAATAAGTTGTAATCCATATATTTTTGATGTATAACATCTTTCCTCTAGCTTTCCTGTAATCGTGGGAGTGATTGCGTGAAAAGGGACGGAAGTGTGTAGCAGGAAGCGGGGGACGCGGGATATGATTTGACAAATGAGCGTTGGCCAAATTTTAAACATTCGCTTTTCTATTTGTTGCTTATTACCAAGGTGAGATAAAAGATGTTACACATCTTATGCGAATACTATAAGGCTCGCTTGTTTTTTTACGTCAAGTCTCTAAAAAGGGGTACAGCACAGAACACTATAAATGAATGTCTAAATATGTGGTCTGTTTGAACAACTCTGAAGAATTTAATAAACGTCGATTTGACAAGGCGCCAATATGCAATAATATGGCCCTACTCTTGAGAACAAGCTACATCTTAAAGCATGTAAAAGGTACTCAGAGATAATTTCGTTTCAATACTACCACTTGCCGTTCCCAGAACAGAAAACAAACAGCTAATTTTCACAAGAGTGTAGCTAAATTTTACTGTTTCGTTCGGTCACGAAAGTTCGACGCATGATCTTAGTTTCTCACAATGACCCAAAAGTCTAAACTACAGCCATGATATCATTGCAATTATTCAAGCGACCACCATAATTGACCAGACCGGTCCGATACGGTGCTTCTACGTTCGTACAACATTAATCTGACAAGATGATTACTCTCTTTCATGCTGTATCACGCTCTTGTAGTTAATTTAGACTAATTTGCTAAAAATAACATTTATTTCTAAAAGAGATTTACGTTTCTCAATTCATCTTTTGACCTTTTTTTCCTGATCAATTTCAGCACCTTGAAAATCCTCTGTGGACTACGAATAACGTCACAATCGTAAGTATTTTTTATCTAACAATAAGTTACCTTGACCCTTCTGGGTAGCGAAGAGGATTCCATCTCAACATGTCTGTAGTGCTCCGATCTATGCATCTCCCTCCCTCGTACATCTTCAGCCGAAGCTTTCTCCTCTCCACGTGTCAACGTGGTCACTTTCCTCACAATCCTGGTGGTAATCCTCCTCTGACCCTGTTCGTCTTTCTTCGAGATCTTCGTCGACTCTAGCGAAGAGCCGAGGACCTCGGTCGACAGCCGTTTGTTCGTATGAATCGCCTGCAACTCTGATACTCCTTGTCCACCGGCTGATAGGGGTACAGCCAGGGCGCTTTCTCCATCGTATTCGAAGTGGGTCTGGTGTCCATCGTGCACTACTCTTCCGTTGTATTCCTCGCGGTACGAGCCAGAGCGAGACCGATAGCTCGAAGTCCGCTCCACCCCAGGGTAATTCCCGTCATAGACCGTCTCATGCCTCGTCAGTCCGTCTCGTAAACTCCTTGGGACGGAAGCGAGGTTCAAACTCGTCGTGATAGGAGACCCCACAGATGACGGAGTGGACTTTTTCAAGGAGGATTTCAGCGGCTTCGCGTCGTCTTCTTCCAACTTTCCCTGGACGAAGAGGCGCTTACTGCCTCCCTCTTTGACAAATCTGTACATCGACATGGCCGAGCCTTATAGGCTAGTGCATGCTCGATTGCTGCAACGATTAGGTTTATTATGGATTCGATGCGCGGACCTGATAATGCACGCACAGGTGACAACGTTCGTTTCCGTGAAGAAGCTAGGAATACGCAGATAGATACAGACAAATGCTAGTAAAGTTCCGGATATCATGAACTAGGTTTTAGGACGATTGAACACTTAACTTAATCCCGAATTAGATGTTATTCCAAGTAGAGGTCACTAATAAACACTACACCTTCAATATTGGAGACGATTGGATCCAAACGATTGGCTACATCCAAAGATGAATATTATAAAATTTATTTTTTATTTTTATTTATTAGCGAAAATAAAGACCGAAATAATGATAATGCTGATGATGATGATGATAAGAAGTTAGGTAGGCAATTCTTAACATTGCATTACGCAACTATCTCTTGTCCACTGCCAAAATTTTTTAGATATTCGTAATAAATATCTTAAAAATTATATGGTCTTAAATCGATTTAATGATTTTCAATAGAACTCATTAAGTACAGACATCTGTTTATCTACGCTTCATTAAATACTTTCTCTAACGAAATGCTGGAACTTTTTGTCGAAACTAAAAGTTGTGTGTTGGTAACCATAGACTCCATATTTGGGCGCCATCAGCGTATAAGGACAAGTCTTCCGGCGGACGCGAGTTGTCTATTGCCTCACTGGTTATGGGCAGACGGTTATAATACGGAGGTATTTTCTATGACAACCACGAATACATCGACCAGAGACTGAACTTGAAGGAAGGACCTACTTACATAGTATTTTATTAGTCTATTGGACCTACTGGGAGATGACAGTATAATAAAACTTAAGAAATTGACATACATACGTATGTATTACAAGATACGCGCGAAAAACATAACCCTTCGTTGGCAATCGGATGTAAACTCTTTGCAGCGCGGTAAATTTTTTCGATTTTGGAATGTCAGCTGCGTCTATGATTTTTAGTGATGGGATCAAGGACCTTCGTTTCGGCAAAGTAATCGTGAAATCAAATACACTATTTCAGTTATTTTTAAACGTGCATATTTTAAAGACAGTTGATTTTCAATAAGAAATGATATAATATTAAAAACGGTAATATATCAAGAAAACAAAGGGACGTCATGCTTATACAATGCATTACCGAAACAAAATTGTGGTTAAACTTGACCCGAATGCTGAGTAAATATAAATTACATAACAACGTCAACTCGTTCATAACGCACTTGAATTTATATTCAATGAAACTCTGTCATTGGCCCATTGCTTTAAAAAATCGCCGCTATTAGGTACTGATTGAACTGGCTGGATTTGACATTCATTCAAAAATCTAATAATAAAGTAAGATAAACAAAAAACAGATTACAAAAGACTTCGATTCAAACATTGTAACCTTACCTACAAAGGTCTACTTATTTCGCTATATGATACGTATACCTAATGTAATCCTTGTTTTACATGGATGCCTGCTAATACAGTTCTTATGAACCAGAGGGATTTGATACGATTCTGGTTTTTTTTCCAATATTTTTTTGTGCCAATAAAATGAATATTTTGAGTAACGGATGCAGATTAATAGCCATATTTAGAGCTAAATTACAAATCAATTTTAAACCGGACTTCGCAAAAACATATTTAATAGCTATATTTTTACATGTTCTGATTTTAATTTGAACATCGATCATCTGTGGGCGCATAGATAAAATATGGCGCACAAACTCGATGACATAACTTTGAAAAAACGTGTACTTTTTATTTGTTTTAATCCATACATCATTTTAATGGTAATCAATTGTACAACCCGCGTGGGTAGGATATAACTTAATGTATTTTTTGCGGGGGTTGTGTGGAATTCAATGGTGACGCCTACAATATCGGACCTTGTGGCTCCTTTTATGGGGATGACATTTAGAATGTAATTGTCGCTATGATTTTAATAGCCGTTTGATATTCACAGTGCATGTCGGGAAGTCAATTATAAAGTACCTTCGACTTGACTGATATGGAAGGCTAGTGGAACAAGACAACTATGTATCATCCAAAATAATTACAGATTTTGAAGCAAGTTAAATAGCATTTTTGTCAAATACTTATTCTTTAAAAAAATATAAAAACAAACATTGTTTGATAGAATGATTTTAATGTTACATCTTGCTTTCGAATAATTTAAAAAAATCTATAAGTAATGTAGAGTTATCCCACTGATAATTTTAAATTAATAACCTAAAAGAAATAAGTTATTGATTTGATGAGATAATGCAAGTCGATAATGACATCAATAGTTCAATATTGCGCAATGTTTATAGGCAAAGCTGTTGACATAACAAGTTTTTGATATTAACATCTTTCCTCTCGCTTACGGTCAATTTGTGGGAGTAATTTCGTGAAAATGGGACGGAAGTGTGTAACAGGAAGTTGGCCGTCAGATAGTACCAACCTCAGAAAATGAAAGAAATACAATCATCCCAAAAGTTTAATGTTGCCTATTACCAAGGTGAGATGTCAGATGTTACACATCGTATACGATTATTGTAAGGCTCGCTCGTTTTTTTTTTAAACTCGTTGTCCCTGACTGACCCTTCGTTCAATCAGCTGGAAAAAGGGGAAATCACGTGAAGCCAAATGGATATCCGTTGGTTTTTCTATCCCGTAAAGTAGTTACACTTTAACTTTTAAAAAGTTGATTTTGATGTAAAACATACGATTATTATCCTAAATCTAACAAGAGAAAGAAAGAAGCATATAACTTCGTCATAAAAAGTGAAAATGTCATGTGAACGCAAATTTTAGCATACGTATTCATATAAAATAGAGTTGCCTAGTTCTATTGTTTACAAACAATTTGAGCCGCTATTGCATTGTGATAAAAATGCCGGTTTTATCCACATTATTAACTTTGTGCTTTAGGAATATTTTTTAGATTTAACATTCGAGATCGATCATCAATCGATAGATGACATCACGCGGTTGTGATTGTATCATTCAAGTACTGATCATAATTTAACAGATGAAGCAAATTTTTGCAAACAATGCTTGCTTGTTACATGTTGGGAAGTAAAGTTAGCTTTAATTAGCACGGGTTTCAGCTAATGATTTCGTTGCTTCGCACATTTTCATTGAGCAATTAGGTTGCTAGTGGCTACCGGACTTGAGCTACGGTATTTCTAAAAAAAACCTTATTGTCTGTATTGTTCAAAATTCCAAGCCGAAACGTTGTCACCGGTATTATCGGTATCCGAAATTTGCGTACCGAATCCTTGCACAACACTATTTCTTGATTCCAAAATTCAAACACACACACTTCGTATTTCGAACACAGTTTAGTTTGTTAGTAGTTTTATTTTTTATAGGTAGTTCGTTTTCGTTCGAAATTTGAAAAACGCGACGCGAGCGCTATGCTTGGCAGATTGCAGGTGACTGGCGCGCAAAGTTATACAGCGTGTTGCTGTAGTTAGTAGCCGTGACGGTAAAAAAGTGAGTTATTTTGTACGTGGGACAAATTTTTGCTGTATAAGTGTACGAGGGTACATACAGTAGTGAAGTACTAATTGTTTTATCTGCAAAATACTTGGTCTAACGGTTGTCAGGAATTTTGAGGTTGAGAAAAGTTTGCTCTACTTATTCGTGAATTTGAGAGAGAAGCGGTTATTTTCCTTCAACTTGCAGAAAATTTGTTGCTATTATTTAGATTGACATAGACAAACATTGATTGACTTGAAATCCTTTCACCACACTGGGTCGAAAGAACCAGTTACACGATAAGAAGAAGAAGAGGACTCTAGGTACACAGAACTCTACCAAAATTGTAATTCGTCGTTGTCGTGTAGAGCACGGAATATTTTAATAAATATAAGAACAAATCAATATTACCCAGAAATACAATCTAGGAGGAGCAATAAATAATATTTTTGAACAGTTCACAAAACGCCATCTAGCCCCAAACCACCCCAAACTAAGCAGAGCTTGTACTATGGGAACCAGATAACTGACAGAATACTAATATACTTTTTTTAATACATAGAAAACACCCAGATTAAACACCAATACCTATTCATCACAGAAATGTTTGCCCTGAAGCAGGAATCGAACTCGCGACACCCGCGTGGTAGTCCAACACACCACTCGACCATCCGTGTCAGCAATCAAGGAAATAAATCATGATTTTCTCTTCAAAACCTAGTTAACTTGATTGGCTCGATTTAAAACAATTTTCAAAACCGACTTAAAAAATTGAGGAAGTTCTCAATTCGGTTGATTTTTTACCTCAGAACTTTGTTGTTTATTAACATATATATATATATTTGATTTTTTTTTTTTTGTTTGAGAGGTTGTATTTTCAATCAAAATCAGTTCAGAAAACAAAATAACTGAAAAAAAGTCGTTGAAGTGAACAAAATTGCGTATTTTGCTTCCCTATGACTTTTCAGTGGTGCCTACGGTCACTAGAACAGTCCGATTGAAGTCGGTTGCTTTATGTTTTTGTAAAACCTTGATTATATGACAATATTTCCATAACTTTGCTGGAAAAAAATTACCTTGAACTTAACTGTGTACCATCGCACATAACAATAATGAAATAACAAATGAGTATCGACATAATGAACGGAACCTGTCTTTAGTGCGCACGTGAGCGGAATGTGTGATGGCGCACGTCAACCCGTTTATGCTCCTTTTGTATGAAATTTAAACAGTTTATTTTATTTCTTGAATGAGCAAAATAGAGTAGGTTAAAAGAATACATTACAATATTTTTATATTCCTTTTACTTTATTTCTTATTCCGTTTATAAAACAATTGCATACCCTGTTGGATCCTCCTTGGATCCATATTAGTCTTATTTTAATGTAGGAATGTTAACTATTGATATAAATATATATTAATAAACAACTTTGGTAGGTACATTATATAGCATTTTAGTCCAACTTTAACATACCTTGTAGGTACCACGTACAGTCAGCTGCACCAACATGTATGAATACACTCCCAAACATTCACATGTATATTACTCTTAGTTTTGCAAAGACAAGTGCACGCAAGTATTTTCAAATTAATGTAGTGCTCTTAACTTGTCAGAATTATTTTCAGAAGAAGAATGTCTTTGCAAAATTAAGAGTGTACCTAATAAAAATGCAAAAGATTGAGAGTGTATACATGTTGGTGTAGCTGACTGTACCTAACCTACCTACTACCTTCCTAAAAGGTATAAATTTACTTATGTCAGTAGACACTTGTTTGTCTTGTCATTCATAAAATATCTCAATGTTAAATGGCCAAGTCCGTGTGGGTGATGTTTCACACCTGTGTGTTTTGTCCTTTGAGCCAATTGACTTGCTAATCACCTTTGATAACCTATGCAAAAATTATAGAGTCGCATTTGCCTTAAGTTATTGCAAATTTACTTACTATTAAAATTATTCTTATTGAATATTGACTAGTTGCTTTGTTTTAATTTATCAAGTACATAAAAGCCATTCATAAATATGTTATTTCATCGAAACTACTAGTAACGCCATCTATGAAATGCGCTCGTAAAGCTGTTTACTAAGCGCGACTATTACAAAATACGAACCTCTGCCGTTTAGTACAGGTAGCGCCATCTTTCGTCGAGTAGTGGAAGCATAACATAAGCCTGCCCTTACGATTTTTTTATTTGCGATAAATACTTTTTTTTCAATTTTTTTTTGGTCTCTGACAACTTACCATTATAGTCTGCCAGAGGTTCGCATGTACAGATAAAACACATGAGATATTTATTTATAAACAGTATTTTAGTGCCATCGCAAAACCATTTCACCTTTCTTCTTTTTTATCAGGAAAATAATGGAAATCCAGCCGTGGGATGAATCCGACAAACTTTAACTTTGGTTTTAAAAATGAGACCTTGCCAAGTTTTCAAGAATTTAATCCAAATAAGACACTCTATGAGAGTGCGATAATACAGAATATGATTTTTTCCAATGATGAGAAGCAATTCTTTTCTTAATACAACTTGGAGAAAAGGATTTTTTTTAAAAAAGGTTGTGGCCACACAACAGAAATGAAAACTTCTTCAAAGTCGAGGTTAATAATACGAAATATAACTATTTTTTGACAGTGAGTACATCGACACGACAGTAGAAAGGAAGCTAATTAAAAAATATATTTTGTTCACGGTTCTAGCATCAACAATACAGGCACTTTTAAAGGCACTTATTTTGTAGTATTTTGCTCAGCTAGCCTAAAAATTTTTCAGTTCAAAAAATAGATTTCTTAGTAGGAATGTTTAAGTATCATGATATTGAATGTCGAAACCAGGACCTCGAAGGTAGAAAGCGAAGGTAGGCAATCGTAGGCGGCGCCATCTGGCGGGCAACCTTGCGCCCACGCATGGGTCAGCTCTGTGACGTTATTGTACCTACATTAATATTTAAAGAGGTATTTAGTATTTAGTATTTATTAATATCTCTAATCGATCGTGATATATGTAATGTTTAATATGATTTTGCAAGATATACCTATAATTAATGAGTTAATTTAAATCTATTTTTTCTTGTGATGTTAGAGAGTATGGGTACTATGGGTGTGTTTGTATGTTTAAAAAAAACATGAACTAAAATAATATAGCAAGTTTTGCTTAGTTAGGGGCTAGATGGTGCTGTGCGAAATGCAGTTACTTTTTATTCATATTGCATAATAGTGATGAAGAAATAAATTTTTGCACGCCTTAAACTATAGGTAGAACATAGGACTCCAATGTATTTAAGACTATTATATTATACTTGTGTTTCGGCAAATAAATTATCTTTATTTTCACCATTTATCATATTCACATTCTTTCATATTTTTATTCGCTTTCTATCCAAAGGTTGAATGAATGAAATCGCTTATCGCTTTTTAGCGATCAGAGCGCACATTGAACTAGTTATATTCTATACAAGTTTTTATTCTTATGTTCTGGTGTATAATTAAAAAAAAATCTATGTATAATGTTAGAGTAAGTACCTACACTGTTTTCTGGCACAACATAATGACTAAACAAGGATACAGGGATGCTGCGAATCCTCTGAATCACAGTGACGTCATCGATTAGCCAGATTGAAAAGCCGTTGATTCACTCTAATATGACCAATTGCACTGACCATCTGTGGGTGAGGTAATAATCAAAACGAGAAGAGAAGAAATAAATCCAATGAATTTTGAGCTGAACAAGTAGTTTTTTTACGTAGATATGTATATAGGCTACGTGAAAAAAATAAATATGGCCTGAGATATTTAGTTATTTAATTATATTTTTAAACCATAATTAAAAGCAAGAAATATTTTTTTATTAACGCTAATCAAATTTTTTTTTTTTTTGATGAACAACCAATCTTCTTTATATGATGTAGTTCCACTACTCATCCATAGATGGCGCTACCCATGGAATCATTTGACCATTGATTTTAATATTGCAACAGATAAATTAAAAACTACGCACCTATAAAATCAATGCATAATTGTAATGAAATGTTATAAATGTTTGACATTTATAACATTTCATTACAATTATTCATTGAAAATTATCCATTGGCAATTAAAATTTATCTAGTGAAATACCAATAAGTACCTGTTTTTTAGAGATTGGTTCAAAATTTACTAACGCTACGTACCCAGACCTACTTGTAACTTTAAAAAAGGTTTTCATTTAACACCCTGATCTATTGCCTACAAGTTGGGGTCGTTGACCTCTGACACAGCCTCTGCCGTAGCAAATAACCTACGCATTTAGTTCCGGGTTTTTAACTCTAACTGTGAACTAAGACGGTTCAGGAATGGCGCTCTACATTGTAAATTTATTCCTTCCTGAAATACAGGAATAACACAAGAATGGGAGAGTGAAATAAGGATGCATTACAACAATAATGTTTTTTAAGAATTCACTAGACGAGCTAGTTACTCTCCTGATGGTAAGCGATCTCGCCCATGACCAGAACAGTGCTACACGGGACCACTTTTGACGATCTTTCTCGAAAACCCAGTAATTTCATAATTTCAGCGCCCTTTAAACAGTTACACAGTAATGCTTACATTTCTGCTGGGCGGCGAAACAACAAGCACTGTGTCGGTATCCGTCTAACCGGAAACCTGCAGGGGAAGCCTCCTCTATGGTCCTAGCCAGTTTAATTATTGAAGACACTCATTGTTGACATCCTATATGTAACCTACATACCTACCTACGCTTACGTAAGTATGTATTCAATATGTAAGTATTACATAGGTATAGGTATATACATATGTAAGCAAATAAAGGTATAAAGACGTGTAAACAAAATACATATATCGGATATTTTATGACATGACATCACTATAAAATAAGGCAAGTAACATAATACAGGATGGTCAAATATTTATAAAGTAGTAGTCGACACCTGCAACTGCATTAAAGTTGCGAATAAAAAAAAAATCCCTTCTCAGTATGCGCTTGCGCTTCTTGACTATCATATCGAAATTTCAAGTCTCTACGTCCAGTAGTTTGGTCTGTGCGATGTCTGTCAGTCATACTAAGCCTTTTATATATTGATGATTCTTTTCGAAGAAATAGTCGTGAATGTCCAATCTATATTTTAATTATATGGAGCAATCATTATATTATTCGCATATTTTAACTTGATTACAAATTCATAAATTCCTCTAATTAACTCTTAATTAATATGAACTTTATCAAGGAAAGGCCATTTTTTTTTATTTGTAGTATGGAAAAACAATTTTTCAACTGAGTAAGATAAGCTAACATCAACGGAAGATGGCATCGTAAAACAGGACGAATAACTATCAGACATTTAAGACACCGTTGTCAGTAAAAATAAAATCCGCAGACAATTTTTTCCTTTCCTTTACGAAAGAGTGTCATAAAAACCCGAGTCAAGTGTGAAACTTAATTCCCATTGAGTAACAGCGTTTCTATTATTTTATTTCCATCGAGTAACAGTGTTTCTATTATTTTATTTCCATCGAGTAACAGTGTTATTCGTTAGGAAAAAATATTCCCAAAGAGTAACGCCCTGACTTGGGGTGTTACTCGATGGGAAAAAAAACCCATCGAGTAACACTGTTACACTCTGTGTTTTAAAAATTTTGCATCGGATCAAAATATACAAAAAAACTTGGCTAAATTGAACAACATACATAAATACCGTCTAAAAACATAACCCTTCTTCGCAGTCGGGTAAATATGTTAAGTATGAGTAATAACAAGGAGGATGTTTTGAAAACTTAAGTGTTCTTCAAATCTAAACAGGCTTTAAGAATGTCATGTCGTGTTGTAACAAAGGTTACATCAAAGCTGTATGAATGTCGCTCGCTTTCGCCTCTTGCATTTTGCAATGAGAATAATTCTCACAGACAATAATTCAAAACCTAAGTCGAAATTGCAATTCAATTCAATTCATTTATTTGGGACATAAAAAAAAATTACGTGGTGTCTTGCATTTCTTATCTACTACTCGGGCGAATGAACATGACACCTGGCTCGAATGACGTTTGTGCAAAGTACAGCGTGGAATTGGATACTCTTGATGGAGAAGAGGTCCTGTTATACTTGGTAATGATAAGTAATGCTTCGCAATTAGAGGAAGAAGAAACACGGAGGGCGCCGCGCGGGGCAGCGGGGGAAGCATCAAGTTCCGAGCCACGTGTTAGCCAGGTGTCATGTTCATTCGCCCGAGTAGTACATTGTGTTCCTCTCTAGATGAAACTTGAGATTTTCGAGGTCCTGAAGACTTTTCATTCTAACTTTATGGTTACAGGTAATTGTCGTGCCAGAAACAGACACCAAAAAAGTATCAGACGCCTTACGCAACTAATAGCCCAAATACTTCAGTCGATAAACTAAATTGGATTACTACGAAAACGGTCAAGGACGAGTCTGTCATTATTAGTTGGATATTTAGCAGACGACGGCGACGTTGTAGTTTTTTGCCAGAAATTGTAGAATCAGGTTTTTGCTTGTCTGTGATTGATAAGTGACAGTTGAAATTGATACTTAGGTTAGGTTTAGGCTATGTTCTTGGACAACAATTGAGAATTATATGACTGCTATCAAAAGTAGGCATTTTTTGACCTTGGACCTCTGGCTTTGGAAAGAAAACATCTTATTAAGTAATTTCATAGTTTGCTAATAAACGTTTCGGTGAGCAAATAAAACCATAAAGTTAATTGAAAAAATGAACAAAATCCAATTTAGAATTGAGATGAACATTGTTTACGATGGCAGATGTACCTAACTTAGATCGAAATCTAGAAAATAGATTCGTTTTGCACGAATGATACAAATGTTAGAGGTCACTCACGTATATAATTGGATTTTATTTATAGATCACTTACTATATGTTGTTTTTTTTTTATTAATAACCTAAAAGTTATGTTTTTTATGGCTTTTTGGATAATAAAATAAGCTAATTCGGATATTATTATGTTGGTTGAATTTGATAGATTGTAATGTCACAATACTTCTTGCATTTATGAACGTGATTAGCTATATAACCCACTGAACGAGGTTATTAATCAAATAACCTCGTTCAGTAGGTAATGAGAAAAATATACTAGTATAGTATATTTTTTTAAGAAAAAATTGACCTGTTTGCAAATAGAGTTAGAAAATAAAGAGTATTTTTGTTAGCAAACTTTGTTTTCACTACCCTATACTTTTTAAACCTCATTTAACCTTATTTAAATGAAACCTTATTTCCTAGCCTATGGCGGTTTATCAACTGCATAATTATTAAATTATACAGGCTAGAAATAGCGTGAAAATTGTCGTAATACCGGTCCGGTGGTCAATAAGTTTATATGTATAGAAATATATCAATCAATGCTGATAGTATTGTTTTTTAAAAGAGTTTGTTCAACCCCTAAGGGTTGGATAAATGCACTCTTGGTAGAAAATCACCGAAAGAGACGCGGCTAAATCCAATTGGAACACCCTTCTATCTGACGACGAGAGACGCAGACGCACATTACCACCAGATTGAAAGAGAGTCAATGGGTTCTACTGGCAACTTGGTCGTGAGCCTAACATATTCTTGGCACGGTCTTCCTCGACTCGAAGACCGAAGATTCTGAACTAAAGGAACGTAAACCATTTGCAACGGGCCCATTGGCCTTATAAAAAAAACTTCACGGTTCGTTATGATTGCTGAACAAGCGTCACTAACCTGGAAGTGCAGAATGATGGTCCAGATGAGGCCAAGGGTGAGCTTCGGGTTGCCGTCGACGATGTCCTCGGCCCGGATGTTGACAAGCTTGATCTTCTTGTAGCGGAGGAAGTCGAGTGCCATTTGGACGTTCTGCAGCATGTGGAAGCGCATACGGCCTCTTTCGCGCGGCTGGAAGGGCAGAAACAAAAGGTTAGAATTATTTTAAAACCGCATCAGGACAATTGTATATGATGAACATAGGTGTTTGTCTTGTGTCTAGGATAAGCCAACGTGTCCTATTTTAATCTCACTCTCCATCCCAAGGTTGCCTGGAAGATATCGCTGCTTAGCGATATCATTAATAATCTGTATAATTATCTTTAAGTTTCTTGGTACAATAAAGAGTTTTCATTCATTCATTCTTTTCATTTACTAGGTGTTTTGCAGTAAAGTTGTAAAGGAGCCTCTTCGAGGCGCACTTGAAATCCTTTCTTCACACTGGTTCGAAGGAACTAGTGACACGATTAGAAGAAGTCTAGTTGTTGAAGCCAAAATGGCTTAGTGTGATCATCAGAATCATTATTATTATTGTATTACTTTTAAATAATCACTAATTTGAATCATTTCAGTACCAGAACATAATGCTTGCAAAATATGTTATGTTTTAATAAAAAAATATCATTGTATGATGTATAAAAGAACCTCTCTATCTCAAGAATCGAGCGAGTATGTCAACCACACTAAATAAGGCTTTACTTCTAGTTAAGGGGAATCCTCAAGGCAAATTTCCATACAAAATGTTTCAGACAAATACTCAAAAAGTACGCCGTATTATAGTAATTTCTTCACACTATTCGTTACGTCCATGTTTTTTGATTTCGTCAACAAAAAAAGTGAAAGGTTTCATATTTTAATTTAGATTTTATACGTGTTTTAAGTTAGTGGGGTTAATTTTAAAACACGTATAAAATCTAAATTAAAGTATGACCTTTCAGTTTTTTTGTTGATGAATTCAAAAAACATGGACGAAACGAATAGCTTGAAAAAATTACTATAATACGGCGTACTTTTTGAGTATTTGTCCGAAACATTTTGTATGGAATTCGGATTTGAGGATTAGCCTTAATACTAACGAAATATGGTGTCATAGAACCGAAATAAACAATTTTGATTTGATTTGAATACATAAGTGGGTTAAATAGAGTACGATCAGAAAAAGTTATATCATCCCCATTCATGATCTTCGGCTCTTCACATCCTTTCCATGACCTCAAGTTAAATAGGTAGCAAGGTGCGGTGATGGGTTTCCGCACCCCTTTAGATCGAAGTCCCGATATCAAAGTTTTGATAGATTAGAGGAAACTATCGACCTAATTGATAGGGTGGATGCTAATCTGGGGTAATAGTATCATGGTGTGAATGAAGAGTCAGAACTCTGTAGTTAAACGCACGCCATTATAACCTTCTCAGCAAAGCGATGTTTGTATGGATGGCTAGTGTCTTCCAGGAGGGTTATTCGTCATTTCCTGGCGAACTACGTATTCAGTATGTTTATTGCAGTCAATAAGTCATTGTTTTAATTGTTTACAAAGTTAACACAGAACATACTCATAGAACATATTGAACCCTAAAATAGGGCATGGCAACATTAGAGCAGGAGCGGACCGAATCATAAATCAATTTTACATACCTAATTATATCATTTTTCAAGTATTAAATCTCAAATTTGTCGATAAAAAATTCTTGTATACTGTAATAACTTTTTTTAAAAAGAATGCCGTTCACTTATTCCGTGACTTTTGATGCATCAAAGCAAATAACGTGTAACCTACTTAATAGGTAGTATGTACAAGTTCTTTCCATCAAAGTTTGTCATAGATTTATAGGAGAGTGCAATAAATACCCGTTACAATTTAATAACTATCAAAGATTATCATTCATGATATACGAAATATCCACGTATTTAAAAAATACTCCATGATTTTAATACGTTTACATATTTACTTGGACATACCAATCTATATTTTTTTTATTTTACTAGTCTATTGCTAGAAAAGGTTTCCATCCTTCCATTTGTCAGTCGTTAGCGACATTAATAAATTATCTTATTCTAACACTTTTTATGTAAGTTTATAATAAAATAAATTTAAGTCCCAGAATGACATTATCAATACCATTGCTAATTGATCTCCGATATAAAACCACTATTCAAAATTATAATTAATCTAGCATATAAAGGACTGTTGAGGCTAATTAACATTTGTTTACTTCCAACGTGTTAATGGCAGAACTTGTTTTACTTTATGTTCTTAATAATTAAAACCGGGACCACGCTAGAACACTATAAAAGTAAAGTAAATTATATTTATAAAGAGCTATAAAGTCACGTGTAAATAAGCCACACCTAACATGCAAACTTATCGTAAAAACACGCACGCACGCACAATATGGTTCATTTCTGTCAATGAAAATTAATCAATTATGAATAATAAATATAATCTCTAAATAAATTTTTCTCTATATTAATAATAATGCACTTCGAAAAATAAAATTTGTAAATTCGAGGTCAAGTGTTTGTATTTTTTTAAAGAAACTAAAATGTGAATAAAAATTATGTCTCAGTTTATTATTATCACAATATTCGGCTCAAAGCAAGGTAGTCTAATCTTGTTTAAGACTAATTTTGGCTCAACTGGTGGTATATTTTTGTATTCTGTGTTTTTCATATCAGAATACAAAATATTATAGGATATTAGTTGGTGCCCGGTTCTCTATCTATCTATTTTTGGGCCGAATATAATATAGTGATATATAAGACAAAAATTAGTCATAATCCTTTTTCAGCTTATAAATTATAATCATACTGAATTTCAGCCTCACCAGTTCAGTAGTTCCAGCGTGATTGGACAACAAAGATCTATGTTTACACTCATCCGAAGTCTATGAATACTCTGTGCAGGATTATTTCAAAGTTAATTTAAAAGCACTTAAAACTTGTCTATGTTATTAAAAGCCTGTCTAACATTAATAACTAGAATATACTAGCGGTGAAATTTTATTATACCATCAGGCTTTTCTAATCTGACCTAATAAGTTGTGCTTTGACCAAATGCGTTTTCATCAGGAGATCTTTGAATTGACTGACTTCTGGCCTCTTTAGAACGAATGATCACAATTTCTCTCATAATACCCTGGGTATTATGAATGATGAAATTAAAATGCATATTATTTCCATAACCTTTCTCTAACCTCATAGGTTCGCTGAAAGAAAACTCTTATTAGGGTTAAGCTCGTCTTTGTACATGTATTTTCTTTTATGATTTATATTTTAACGTGTTTGTGTGTACAATAAAGAATTACAAGAAAGTGCAGTATTACTCCCCCTGTACCTAGCCTAGCATAAAATTGAACTTTACGAGCACGAGAAGTGAAAAGAGGATAAATTTTTCAGGCCGATTCCGATCATGGCAAATATTTATGTGTTATAGAAAAGATACATATCTAAAGACTTTATTTTGTGTAAAAATTATACGAGACGAACTAAGCGCACTCCTTATGGTTATTGATCACGCCTGTTCATGACCAGAGCAGTGTAACACAGGACTTTGATTCACAAAGGCAGTAACACTGCTAAAGCGCTCGTTCGCATTAAAACATGTTGATGGTCAGCCTCGAATACCCAGTAATTTAACTAGCTACAGTGCCCTTCAAACCGGAACACAGTAATGCTAACACATAACTGCTTTGCCGCAAAATATCTGACACTGTGTTGGTACCCATCTAGACGGCATCTTGCAGGTGTCGCCTCTCAACGGTAAGAGATAAGATAAGGTAGGTACTCACGAGGTGTTCGCCAGATAGCACCTCCAGCAGCGAGATGAGGTTGAGTCCATCGCGCAGGTCCTCGAAGAGATCATTCACGTGCCTGTTCACCTACAACAAAACACACATCAGTTTGTGGACCAAATATCTCTTAATGATACTGGACCTAGGTGGTAAGATAATAACTTATGGAACAGACATCTGTAGAATATTGACCCTACAGCCAGGTGGGTCTGAGAGAGCGCTGGAAAGAAGAGAATGTTAATGGTACCTTAAGAATGAACATGATAGTGTAACTAGAGGAAGGTTTATCAGACATCTATAGATAGTTAGATACTGACCAGCATCAGTATCAGCTTGGATCTGATAGAAGCTGCTGGCTAAAAGTATTCTATACGATAAGGACAAGTAGGTTATGATTAAGGTAAGGGATTACAAAGGTCTGTACTGACGTCCCCGCTAAGGAGTATTTTGTGCATTGATCATTGACGAAGCTGACGATTAAGGAGGTTAAGGCCCGATAATGATAAAATAAGTATAGGTAAGGATGCCTTTGTCCCACAGGAGGGAGGTACGTAAGTAGGTGAAGGCTGTAGATATTGTAGAAATTAAAATGAATAGGGCAATAATCGTAAAGAGGCCTCCACGTAGTTCGGTCGGTAAAACCTGATTAGACAAATAGATAAGATAATATATAACATTCTACTCTTTGCCTTTATGATAGGAAACTGCTTTTTTGCTATTATTAAAAATAGAACATAGACAATGAACAATATCAATGACCTACTAATCCTTTTGCTTAGGTCAGACATAATTAATAATACGATTCTGCTGCACTATTCACTATTTATAAATTACAAATTATTACTATAAGCTGATTGGAAAGCAACTATTTAGTAAACAAGCATTACCAGGGTAAATAAATGCCAAAATATATAAAATAAATCATCACTAAGCAGATTTCAATCGACAACAAAAGGAGTTTTACTGAAAATCATTAAATGATATGAAGATAAGCAATATCTACAAAACAAATTAACATGACATGCAAAACTTCTGTCAAACATCAACAACTACAATTCAAAAACTGAAATAAAACAACATAACTATAGTACAATAACAACTAATACCAATAACATCTACAACAAAGCTTTAAATAACTATAATGCAACAACAACTTAAACTCCAACAACTAACGACATAACTTACTTGCTGAGGGGGACAACACGGCTGATTGTTGATGACTTCGCACACGTGAAGTCGGGTGTAGGTCTGTCCGAGCCGCGTAGGGTAAAAACACAATTATTATCACGATATTATAGGTAGGACACAGACTGATTATCTACAACACCTAGATACTTGATAAACGCAGTCAAAATAAGAGGAGGGCTTTACTGTTAAATCCGATGATGTTAAGATGCTAGACGTTAGTGTTAATATCAAGTACAAACCAAACAACTACAGGGATAAAGAGTATTAAATTGAAAATACTAAAAACTATGAAAACAACACAGCTTTTTGATTTGATTTAACAATGAAATAACATATTCAAATGTAAGTGAAATAGATACAGCTTTCGATATCATTGATACTTAAAAAAGCCGAAAGCATTTTTTGTGAAAGCATCTAAATAAAATGATAATATGCCAATGGCAGTAAATTTAATAAAATCAAAACATGCAAAGAATAATCATGTAAAAAAATTACAAAAAGGATGATTGATGATCAAACGCTAAGTAATAACATAGACGCGGAAATTGAAGGCATACAATTACGCAATTTAGTTGAACAGTTCAATGATACGGATAATTTGATGATTCATAAAGAAGTAAAAGTTATAATTGAAGCTTTGGAAATAACATCATTGCGCGATGATTCTGATTCAAAACTGTACGTACGATACGAGTGAAATATACATAAAAACCTATTACATTCGATCTGTACGAGTATATCCCAGGTTTTGAGAAATAATATCCCCTAAAAACGATGTAGTAAACTATAACCTCAACAAACGTGCATTTTATGTGACAATTTAAATTCCATAAACCCACAATTTTTAATTACCAAAAAAATTAAAAGGATACTACGTTATCTGTGCAGTCAGTATTTTTGGTTACTTCATAATGACAGAGTAAAAGCGGGGCGAGTACGGCGCCCAAGCCGAGCTTTTGCGAGCTGGCTCGAACTAGGGACTAAAGTTTGCCAAACGATAAATGAAACTTTAATAATTAATTATTCAATGATGCACAAGGCCATAGAAAAACGACTAATGGTTACAGTATGTCCAATTGTTACCCTTATTTTGAAAAACAATCGACCTAATTTTTTTAGAGATTTTTGCGATATGTTTAGTAACGGCAAATGATTGTGCATATTTTATCTAACACTTATCTTAAAAACTTGATGTATAGCAAAAGACTTTCATTTTCAATGACCAATGTTGAAAGTAAGAACTTAAAATGCTAATGACACTGTTAAGGTTTTGAATGAAACAACTGAGAATGATGACATAGATAACGAAGCAAATACAAAACAAACTTAAACCAAACCAGCTGTGTATACTACAGACCTTGAGGTACTTCCAGTGCTGCTCCGTCCGATGACAAGCGATGGGAAACAAACATATTGAAATTACCTTCCGAATTGTGAAAGTGTGAAATTATAACCGGGTTTGCTCTAGGGTGCACTGCTGGGCCTGTTTCTAATAGATATTCTCAAATGATATTATTGATGATGTCTAAATTTTTCAGAAGTGTAAATATCTGTTCTTTAACTAATTGTACCTACAGAACTGCTAGAGCAAAAGTGGTTAAAATTTCATTATATAAGACAAAATACTCAGAAGTGTTTTAAAAAATAAATATTGCACTAAATATTGTTAAAGTAAGCTGTCACAAGTTGCTTCTTCCCAATTGGGTATTGTAATAACTTAAATACCTGTTTCTTTAATTAATTTGTTAGCCAAATCAATACAAGTTTTTAACTGGAGAGACAGAGTCTTCGAAAAACCCAAGGCACTTACGAACCCGTTTTATTTTTAACTAACTTCAATCAAACTCTGACAAATTGATCCTATTTCCTTTACTATATTTCACTCTAGATCATCATCATCAGCTTTCTCTATCGGCTATATTAAGAGCACAAGACCAGCCTTTGACTGATTGATCATGAGTCATTACTCTACTAAGGGCATTTCTGTTCATTATGAGTCATTTGAATGATAAATGTTGCTATTAGGATGTTAACCGCTCGTTCTGTCTGTTTATTGTACGTCTTCAATAAGCTTTGGCTATCTGTACATTGAATTTGATTATGATGGTTCTCTGTTTCAGATAGGTATCTTTCTGAGCTATATATTTTAAAATGAGTTCAGTTGAAGAGTTATGCAAACTTTGTATCACAATATCAGTATTGTCGGTGAGAAATTACCATTTGATTTGGTAATGAGAATCTGATGTCTGCTGCTTCGCTCGCGTAGTATGTCATTTTCAATTATACCCGTGCCGAATTTTAGCTTATTTGGTTCAATAGTTTCGGCATGATTGAACGACAGAAACTCTGAATTAATCCGTCCTTACAAACGTTCGCATGTTTGATATAAGATGGCATTATTTAATAAATCACATTTGACTAAATTTCATTACGGATCTCGCCATAAAAATTACGAGCCTCTTCCGAAAGTGCCAGGCAAAGAAGAATCACATGTACTATATACAGTATACTAAATATTTTGCAAACCTACTGTTCCTTACTTTCCCTTTTACCAGATGTGCGCAATAACAAATATTGCGTCGGTATCAAAAAGTTGAATAACGACGCAATAAAAATGCATTTGTCATATTACAACTGCACCTATAACAACATTTACGAAATCATCTTACTCACCAACCACCTTATTAGGCAGGGCGTTTCAAAATTTCATATAATTTTTACTTATTTGCTTATTCTTCGTACAATCGTGGGCACTGTGGGCTGTGGGTGTCAGCAAGAATCCAAGTCTATCCTAATTTGGTTAATGGACTGGTTCATTCGAAGTGTTTTTTGACACCCACTTTGGATTCCATCGATTATGTCATTCTTACTATTATAATAATTATTGACATAGCCAGCGAATGAATGTGTAACAAGATGCGTAAATTCACTAAGTATACGCAACTCCTGCACAGAAATTCTGACATTTCGCAAAAAAAAAATAGCCTATCGTATTTGCGCTTTTGGACAGAAAGCTTCCATCGAATCCAAGAATTTCATAACTACTACAATGAAAATGTTCAATTTTCATACTCGTAGTAGAAGGAAAAACTAGCAAAGCAAAAGGATTTGTAAATATGGTTGCAAAGGTGATATAGAGTACGTTAGTTGGATCTTTGGCAATCAATACACGATTCAAGAACTTGTATTAATAAAATTGATTAGCTTCTGTTCAAAGCTATTGAAATGTCGACGCCATTGTGACCACGTTGTGGTTACGTATTTTACCACAAACGAATTACAAATGTTCATCCAATTGATTCTCTGAATCGAATATACCTTTGTGATGACGATATGGACGTGAATTATTGTAACCTTCTTACCATGAGACAAAAATAAAATAATCCAGTATTGATGTAGGATAAAATATATATAGTAGCAGTTTATTGTACACCCCGAAGAAAAATACATTATAAAAGGAAGCTTAAAACTAAAATAACCACAAATAATAGAGGTTATAATGGGCGGCCTTAATACGAGTAAGAGGAGTTTTCCACTATTCAGGATAAGAAACAGGAAATCTGTAGATCAAAGTAAATTGAAAATGGGAATATACGAATAAGGGAAAAAAGGACAGATAAATAACAGTGACGAAAAATATTTAAGGCTAATCCTCAAATCCGAATTTCATACAAAATGTTTCGGACAAATACTCAAAAAGCACGCCGTATTATAGTTATTTCTTCACACTATTCGTTTCGTCCATGTTTTTTGATTTCGTCAACAAAAAAAGTGAAAGGTTTCATACTTTAATTTAGATTTTATACGTGTTTTTAAGTTAGTAGGGTTAATTTTAAAACACGTATAAAATCTAAATTAAAGTATGAAACCGTTCACTTTTTTTGTTGCCATTGAAACGAATAGTGTGAAGAAATTACTATAATACGGCGTGCTTTTTGAGTATTTGTCCGAAACATTTTGTATGCAAATTTGCCTTGAGGATTCCCCTTAAGTACATATGTAAAAAAAATCGTTCTAAGAAACGACCGGAAACTAAGGCTACAGCACGATAACACATCATAGGTATTAACTACTCTAATTTCGGTTATTATTATTTTCCAAGCCCATTTTTTACAGGCGGACAAATCGTTGTGTAACTACAATGAAATCTGTTTTTTTTATCATCAGTGACTCAAAACTAGACCTTAAATCTTAAAAACCGTGGCTAAAATGATCTCACAAGACCGCATATGACGAGAAGACAAACCACAAAATGCTTAGCAAAATAATGACAACACGTGTTGTGGTATATACAGGTATGTGATGACGTAATATAAGGTATGGAGAGAAGGCGCTAAATGATGACGTCATTAATGCTAAAATATACGATAAACATAGATGAACAACAGTACATGAAGAATCAATGTCAATCATCGCAGAAAATAATAAAATCGTATAGACAAAAAAAAAATACTGGAGGTCAGTTTAAAAAGCCGTGTTGGCCGAGTGGGAGTCGCCTCGACTTTCGACCCGAAGGTCATGGGTTCGAACCCGGTCGTACACCAATGGATTTTTCTGTTCAAAAAACTTATGTGTGCATTAAAACACGTGCTTAGCGGTGAACGAAAACATCGTAAGGAAGCCGGCATGTCATAGAACCATAGTTCGAAAACATGTGTCAAGTGCACGAAAGGAGCCTCTTCGAGGCGCACTTGAAATCCTTTCACCACACTGGTTCGAAAGAACTAGTGACACGATAAGAAAAAGAAGTTTAGAACATGATAGGAAGAAGAATCTTTAGCTATCTCTCACTGCTAATGTAGAGCATAGAAATTAATTATAATATATGAGTTCCCATATTACTAGTAAAAACCTAGAGCCATTTTGATGCATTTGACAAAAAAAAAGAACTGGAGGTCAGTTTAGAACACGATAGAAAAAAACATTTTTAGCTATCTCTCACTGCTGCTATAGAGCAAAGAAATATATATAATATGTGAGTTCCCATAATACTAGTCAAAATCTACAATAAAATCTAGAGCCATTTCGATGCATATAAACATATACTGTTAGACATATAAATTCAACAGAAGTACCAACGCGAAACGGAAATGAGTCGAATAATGACATAGGAATAGGGAATTTCTAAACCACACAGGCATAACTTAGCTATTATGACTCAAGACTGGGTCAACTGAATGTCTAGAACATGCGTCACAAGTTCACAACAATCCTATGATAACATCCTTTGTTGTAACCCGATATATCACGCGTGCATATTTTAATAACAATTCGTTATACCCTAGCGTTCCTAGAACAATGCCCTTATCCTTTAAGGACTGAAATGTAGAAGGAAATGACAACGCTACCTATAAAGTTTCAGCGGTAGAACATGAAAAAGGCGCTTTGTTGAAAAACATTTATTTTTTTATCTAAGCACGTCTAATAATTAAATAATTTGGGCCGAAACTGAATGTATTCGATGTTGAGTCCAGGTTTACTCTCAGCATAGCCCTAGTAAAACATAACATATGTCAATCTGACAGAAAGAAGACAACTACAGATCGAATAAGACCTAACATAGCATCTATTGATCCTAGAATATAATATATTCTAGTTAACCTGTTTACTAATATTAGTTTGTATCATATTATGCAAACTAATATTAGTATACAGGTTAACTCAATGGCGAAACCCAATTTCAACAATCTTCTTATCGTGTCACTAGTTCCTTCGAACCAGTGTGGTGAAAGGATTTCAAGTGCGCCTCGAAGAGGCTCCTTTCGTGCACTCGACACATGTTTTCGAACTTTTTAGGTTCTACGACGTGCCGGTTTTCTCACGATGTTTTCCTTCACCGTTGCGAGAACGTGGGATGCATACATAGATTTTTTCGACCGAAAAAACCCATTTACGCATGACTGCCACCGGGATTCGAACCTGCGACCATCAGATCGAATAGCAAGGGCCTCATCCACTTGGCCACCACGTCCACGATTGAACAATAAAAGTTAATGAAACCAAAAAGAAATAAGAAGAAAAAGATCTCAACTTCCCACCATTAATATAACCCCAATAAAAATCAGAGAAACCGTTGCCAACATTCCAAAAATAAAGATGCACAAAAAAATGAACAGCCTCTCATCAATCACTCTTATTATCATCGGGTGCTTTTGAACCTCATATACTTAAAATACTTTATGAACAGACTTTATCCTTTTTGCACATGTGTGTAACACTTTCTTCATAAAACAAGTCTTGATAAATAAAGAGTGACTGACTCAGTCTGTTCTTTAAGGCACTGTTTATTGTAATTGGCTTCCATTTTGGGTTGATTCGATAAGATGTCTTGTATTGGTGACGCCAGCTATTTCAATGAGATACTCATTTCAATAAATTTTCTCATCAATTTATTATACCTAGTTGTGGATGGTAAATTAAAAATATAACATGTATGTATAATATTATTGAAAAATATTATGGTCAACAAATTATATAAATATATTTAGTAATAAATCCGCTTAATTTCTAAAAAAAGGTTTTAATTAACTTAACTTTAGTTCTACTAAACCAAAGAGTCAAAGAACAGAAAACCAAAGTTTAAAGATACGTGAGTACGTAAGAAACACGTGTTTCGCCTCTACACGAGGCATCATCAGGAGGTGTGGACTCGCCGAAGTTTGAAACGAGAGTTTGAGAGAGTTTGTTTCTCGTTTCATTTTTGTTGATATTTATGGATTTCCGCAAAGTAACGCCTGAATCAATCAATTATCTTAAATATTATGGTACCTTCGTTGAAGTTATATCAAATATTCATCATCAATGGGAATGATTTGAGAATTAAGAACACGTGTATTGTAAGTTATATCCTAGCAAAAGGTTCCATACCAATACAAAAAGAATATTATTTAACGTTTAGAGTCCTCCAAATAATTATTAATTTTGCACCAAATGAAGAGAAAGATATAAAAAATATAAAACAATAGAAGGGCAGACCGTCGAATTTTTACTGAACAAAATGCATTCAAGCCCAAAATATACAAATGTGGTTCAATTCAAAGAAACTACAAAGGAAGTTCATCCTTTGCTTATTTACAAACGAGCCAGACAAAGGAATGCATTACTGCAATTTGTTTTGAGTTTCACATGGTCGGTTATGTCCATCTTCATTCATCGATGAGAATGATTCAAGCTGACGGCACCGTGGCTTAGTTGGTAGTGACCCTGCCTACGAAGCTTGGTGTTCCGGGTTCGATTCCCGGCCGGGGCGAATATTTGTGTGACGAACACAAATGTTTGTTCTCGGGTCTTGGATGTTGTGATGTCTTGTATGTGTCCATGCCACCTGCGACACAGGGAATCCTAGTGCAGGGATGTGAGTGTGTGAATGTTTATGTTTATGTTTATGTTATGTTTTATATTGTTAAGGAAACCGTACCTAACAATATATTTTTTTTAATTTTTGCAGCTGTAAAAAGTTCAAAATCGGCGTCTTTATTGCCGAAGAAAATAACTCTAACTTTCATAGGGTTCTCAACAATCTCTCTTTTATTTTTGTTTTTATGGAGAAATATACAAGGGGTATCGACATCCAAGGAAAACGCCTTAACAACTTGCGTTTTGCGGATGACATTGTCCTTTTTGCCCCAACTGCCCAAGACCTACAAGAAATGCTCCAAGATCTGAGCACGGCGTGTCTTGAGGTTGGACTTCAAATGAACCGGTCAAAGACACAACTCATGTCTAATAGTACGAAACGAAGGGTCGCGGTAGATGGGCAAGATATACAATATGTCGATGAGTACCTCTACTTGGGCCAGCTAGTGAGCTTCGAAAACAGGCAAGATCGGGAAATCGAACGCCGCATCTTAAACGCCTGGAAGAGCTACTGGTCCATGAAAGAGCATATGAAGGGCGAACTACCACTGACACTGAAGCGCCAACTCGTCGACACGTGTATCTTGCCTGTCCTAACCTACGGTGCACAGACATGGTCATTAACCGAGTTTCAGAAGTCCAAACTCAAGATCTGCCAAAGGGCAATGGAACGCAGTATACATCAAGAGGACCGATCGAGTCAGAAACACCATACTGCGTTCCGACGTAGGCCAGAAAACAACGAGGCTTAAATGAGATTGGGCGGGCCACGTTAGCCGCATGTATCCGGAGAGGTGGGCAACACTAGCCACTCTCTGGATACCTGAAGACGGACGGCGGCGTCGTAGGGGTCGGCCGAGAAAGCGTTGGCGGGACGATCTGGACAGATTCGAGAGGAAATGGTGGGAGGCCGCAAAAGACCGCGACAAGTGGAAGGATTTGGGGGAGACCTTTGCCCAGCAGTGGGACACCATAGATTAACAAAAAAAAATGGAGAAATATGTCATAATTGTACTTGCCAGGAAAAATGTAGCGGATAGCTATAGCTATGCTAAAGTTCTGTAACTTCCGTAATCTTAAAAAAATATACGTTTAAACACTACAAACTTAGGTTAATCGAAAAAAAGGGAGATTAATTACCTAGGATTTTTCTTGGAAGTAGTAATTACACAGCTTGAGTAAATAGGAAACTTTAATTACAAACTAGAGGAGGAAGCGAAGACAGACATCCAAAGAGCTTGACCTCAAACGATCCTTTAAAAGTGACAGCTTCTAAGAACGGAACTTAGCTGCAACCTGCAGGATGTAAGCCTTGCACAGCTTGCATTTCAGCAAAACAACACTAATCAAACTCTATATCCCAGTAATAAGGTATATATTATCTTGAATACTTTGAAAATTTCCATAACACATCTATTAAATTCCGAACTCTATTACCTCTGTAATAAGGCGTTATAATTTAGCGTATACCACGTGCATATTAAAATAAACAGTGCAACAATAAACTCTACAGTTTTGAGAATAAAGGTCATGGTTTGACAGGTGACACGTGCCATTATTACTATTCATTGCATCGCCTTTAAAGCCCACGACTTTTGACGTGTGCTGTCAAACATTAACGCACGACGCGACTAAGTTATAAAGTGACCTAGTGTAAAAGAACCCTATAAACATATCTTGGTTATGTTATCATCTGCCTCTTGAATAGCACCGCCTATTTCCTCGAGATCAGTTTGTTTTAAAACACGAAAGATCTCTATTAGGCTCTGGGCTTTCTATTTCTAAATCAAATTACAGTTTTATTTGATTTATTTTTTCTTGTGACATCCGTGATCAAAATTTTTACCCAAATACATATTAAGTAATTTAATATAAAAGGCTTTTGTTGTAAAAATAATTAGTAAGTTTATAAAAAGGATCATTCAAAGATTCAAAGATTCAAAGATTTATTGACAATAGACTATAACATTACAGTATCTATTGCACCAAATTGTGTTGTATATTTACGTTGTGTTTCTAGTTATTTAAGTTCAGTGAGACAAACGAATAAAGATCATTTTCTTTTTAAGTAGCCTTATTTTTGGTGTGTAAAATTAAGATTTTATTTAAGAAGCTTACTAATCAGATAAATTAAATTACAACTTTCCGTTTTCCGTTTAAGGATTTCCGTTCATCTATAGCCAATAATGAAATCCTCACAGATGTAATTATTTCCAACGATTGTATAACAGCATTCAATGACAAGGTCGATTTTCACGGCTGACCTAGACCAGCCAAGGCTGCCAAAAAAAATGTCAGTATACACATTTTTTTTGGCATTCTGGTATTTTTAGGGTTATGGTGAATAACAGTACTATTTAGGTTACCGATACAAAAAACAATTCAGTATTATTTGAAGAAATGCGGTCATGGTAGTTAAAAGTATCATAAGGGTTGTCAATTTTTAATTTAAAAAAAATAACTGATAAAAAATGTCAGAGGTACCTAAGCTAAATTGCATATTATGCTTTCCTTGAAGACTTTTTTTTTTGGTATTTAATGTTACTTGTGTTTTAGAATTTAATTTTCCTGATTTTGTTATTGGGTTATTTATGTTTTTTTCCAACTGAACCCTGAATTTATGAATCTATGGTACAAATTGTGACAGCATGATATTTTAAAATAAATTTATCATCTATTTACCTTTTTTAGGTGTTTGTTGACCCATTTTGTGAACGTCTTCTTCTGGATGGCGTCCCGTTCATCTGAAAAAGATTTAAATAAACATTTTACTACACATAGTATTTTGAAAAGTTTTTCATTCGCGAAACCCCGAAATACTTATTTCTCTTAATTTAACTACAGAGTTCTATGAACAATTTTCAACCATTAATAAATAAACTTTGAATAATAGGCCTCCAAGAAAAAAATGGGAATTTAACTGAAGAACTATGAGCTTTAATTTAACCACAGAATTCTAAGAACAATTTTCAACCATTAATAAAAAAATAACTTCAAATAGGCCTCCAAAAAAAAATGGGATTTTAACTGAAGAACCATGAACCGTTAGAAGCATCTGTTGAGGTTGAACGAACTTGATCGATTATAATTGTAACGATCTATTTATGATCGACTATTTTGGACGCAAGTCGTTGCCAAAATATTTGCGTGTCGGAAGTACGCAGTACTTACAATCGACATTTTGTAGATAGACTTAGACTTGACTAGACTTAATAAAATTCCTTGTACGGAATTTAATTTAAATTTTAGAAAAATCTTTTAGATACTTAATAATGTTGATTTATTGTTATCTTAAAAAAGGAGTACCCTAAAGTGGGTACCCTACTAATCTTAGATTATAGATTGATAGTGTAGTGTTTGCAATAAATAGCAAACAAACCTATGCTTAGGTACTATGTGGTGGTTTGATATATTCTGTGGTATCTGATGATGAATCGGCATGCGTCCACCATGCGTTATTTTTAATTATTAAATATCATTATTACTCGTACATATCAATTTATGTGTTTTATTGGTATTAATCGAATTCGAGTTACTAATGATAGTTTCAACAAAAGACAAATTTAGTAAAGTAGAACACTTGTGTAGGCACTCACAAGCCATCAAATTGTATGCTACATATATTAATACAATATTTTTAAGCTTGTTTATGGTACAAATAAATTTATCTTTATCTTTAAAGTAGTTTTATGGTAGAACTTGAATCTTTAAATTATCCAAACGTTTATTATCATTCACAAAAAACCGTTCATTCATTCACCATCACTGCAACTATTAAGCTTTCATACACACATTTCACCCTATTCTCATCCCGGATGCAAACTCCATACTGAACTGCAATAATTCTGTCTACATTTCTCAAGTCACATTAGCATACACATACAGCAACACATCAATTAGTTGTAGACTTAAAATCAAGGCTAGACTCTCATTTATCTACATACCACATTAGAGGAAGACAGGATATAGATAATATTGTAGCTAAAGTAGGACGGAATAGAATATTTCTTCATTTAGACTTGCTGGGTTTAATTGAAATATGTTAAGTGTCGTTCGTTATAATTATCCTTATGCATCTAGGCAAGCGTAGTATAGGACGAACTCTGGTTATATGAACCGATGATCTACGCGCTATAGCCGGCAGACAGTGTATAAGAAGATCTGAAGATAGTGCTCAGTAATGCGCTTCAGGAGAGACCTTCTTCCAGCAGTAGACTGCTATAAGTTGATAATGATGATTGTCGTAAATTGTAAGATAGTAAAGCCATCATCGAAAATGTAAGTAAAACATGATGTTCTTGTCGGTAAAAACAAGAAAACGTAAAAAGTTGGTTTTAATGTTTACGGAAGAGCCAATTTTGCACACGTACTTTCTTTATAACTTAACCAAAAAGAAAGACTTCTTCTAATACTGCATTAAGCTTCAGCAGTCCGAGAACTATACAAGTGTAGCACTATGCTATTCAAAGTCTTGTGTAGCACCGTTCTGGTGCGTCGACGCGATCTTATCGTTTGCAAAAGCGCCTTGTTTATTTTGTTAGTTATCTACATAATAAAATATGTCGATTTTTCATAGAAGATAAAGATAACCGCCATAAAGGCTTATACTTAAGTACCTAAGAGCTTATACCGGGTGGTCCTCACCTATGCAAAACAGTACGAAGTGTTTACATCCCGTTATCTCAAACCGCAGCTGCGTCTGATGCACCGCATGCGCAAATAACAGACAGAGAGAAAACTTCAGACTGTAAAGTGTCGATGACACATAAGCTTTTTTACACGCTAATTGTTGGAATTTTTAAAAGCTAGCGTCTGAGCGTGTTAGCTTTTGGCAAGGAGTGTCAACAAGCAGATTGTAAAAACGCCGATGACACTGGGCGACTTTACACGCTAAAGCGTAAACGCTGGCTTGTAGCGTGTAAAAAAACCGTGTGTCATCATACTATTACCCGTACAGAGCTTTTGGTCGCAATAGCATGTACTTTGTTCTACTTCGGCACTGGACTAGCTGTACCTATTTAATAAGGTTTGGTTCATATTCCTGGGCTCAAACTTCTCAACATCAAACTGAGAGCTTTCGGTCACAGTAGTATGGTCCTAAATTATAGTTCCCAGATCGACATTGGAATTTCTTCTTTTTAATCAAGTCTCTTGTGGTACATTTTTCTTGGCTTAAGGTTTTAAAAGTTCTTTACACAGGCATTATTAACAACCTTTCAAAAATCGTGACCCTACCAACAGAAAGGTGCCCTACACTAAGCTTGATGTGACATGGTATTTTATGGCTAAGACTGATATTATAAGCATGTATAAAGTTTTCTTTCTGTTATTATCTTTTTACATGCGCATCGCACCTCGTGTTTCCATAAACGTCGAGTGCCCAGAGCCATTGCTAATAGGCTCTTGACTCTGTTTATGGGGTTTTATTGATAAGCCATCAAATGCAGCAACACATGCGCGTTATAATTTTGCATCTTTGCTAATAACGACACTAACGGCGGCGGCCCTTTTTCAAAACCTTCACTTTTTATTTGAATTACGAAAATAACGGTATCCACAAATGTCGTGACGCGGACGTGACGTCAGAGAGCTACGAACTTTTCCTTCAAACTAATTGTATTCTGCACCATACCATTACGTTTGTAGGACTTGGCAAACGTGAATTTAACTGCTTTAGTAAAAGTACATCAGGGTTCCAGATTCCAGACCTCTTAGAAATACGAAATCAAAAAAGCATTTATAAATACTTTTAAAAACATAACTACAATACAGACACTTATTTATAATAATCTTACGCTACCATTGTTTGATGTCGTTGTGGTAAAAGAAAAGGCAATATAGATGCATTACCATCTTCAGTTCGTAATATCATACCAGCCGACTTTAACCGAAGTAGTGTTACATCCGAGCGTTGGGAGCCAAGTCTGTGGAGTCAATTCACTTCCCACGAATACAATACATATTTTGCTCAGTGCGCCTAAAGAAGTTTTCACTTCAAAAATTGCAAAGTTGTATTGCCTTTAATCCTAAGGATCTCTTTACTTTCTGTGCTATAACCAAATGGCTCATGTAAACGAGGGTTCCAACAAGTAATTGGTAATAGAAGCATTGTATGGGAACTAAGGACTCGGGACGCATCTTGAAGGAACAAAGACTAGGCACAGAGTACTAACATATGTTATACGAAGAAGATTTCTCTCTGCAAGCCTTGGAGAGCATCGTCCCCGATAATACGGTGTTGATTGAATTTAACGCGTTCACGCTGCATAGCAATGACTTTGCAAGGGCCATGCTAGATTGTACAATTTATAAACGAGCCAACGTATCTGCGCAGTTAGATCGAAATGTGAATCAAATTGTGGTATTTATGCACTGGGAAATACTGAACGAAGTATGTTGCATTTACGGAGATCAGAATTTAAATTTTAGAGAATTTCATATATTTTTAAGCATAAAGTGTTCTTTATTATATGTCTTTAAAACCTAGGATTTATTTGGATACAGAACCTTAAAATGGTCAAAGAAATCAGAAAATTGTGAAGTGATTGATATCTTAAGGAGGTTCTTCACTACATTCTTGATAACAACCTGAACGATGTCTACTCGCTCTCCACTCAATAGACCAGATTAAAATAGATACTTAATTGGGCGCCAGTTAAGCTTTACAAAATACTAGCCTTTTTCGCGAATTCGCCAGTGTGACGTGTGTATTCCTGAATTTTTGATTTTTCCTGCCCTTCAAATAAAAAAATGGAAATCCTTAAACACGTGTTTTGACGTGACTACGTCTAATAAATCGATCAACGCCTGCTGCATACACGAAAACGTTGACGTCATTGTCCGGTAACGCTCATTGTCCCGTTACGCGGATAGTCCCGTTAAACTAACGTCCGTAAACCAACTTTACAGACAAGACAACTATTTTTTTTTTCTTACCTGAAGATTCTACCAATTTTCGAGTTTTCGAAGTTTTCACGTTGAGCGCGTTTATACCTCAAGGACACAATTTCTTGTTTCAAAGTCTCTGCCTTAATTCGCTGCGATGTTCAATCTGGCATTCTGTCAGTCAGACAGGAAATGTTGTTTTATAGATAGGAAGAGAGAGGGTTGAGAATTCAAGCTAGTTCCAGCTTATCCACTGCAAATCTAGCATTGGAAGATAAAGCTATTAACTGGGTCAATGCAGTAACATTTGCATTGCTCAAGGCGGTTGATAAGTTTGCTATGTATCATTGTACGCCTACTACTGAATGCTGGTTTTACTGTTTTGTTGCAAAGGTGAGCCAGATACTGTCGATTTACATATGTAAGTAGGTATTAGGTAATATACACTACCTAATTTTAATTACCAGAAAACAGCATAATTAGTTACCGTTACTAACACAGATATGGCAAAAAAACTTAAAAATTAATGTCGTTTTTTTTTCAAAATTAATATGATTGTTTCCGTTAGTCGTTTTCCTTTGGCCTTGCGTCACTTGGTACCCATCATTGATAAATAATTTAAGATTCACTCATCATTTGGCAAACTCGGGCACTTAGCTCGATCCAGCTCGCAAAAGCTCACCCTGGGCGCCGCACTCGCTCCGCTGTTACTCTGTCATTTTGTAGTAAGTAACCCTAATTCTGACTGCACAGATACCACGTAGTACCCCTTTTGCATTGCCCATTTAAGTTTTTTTGGTAATTAAAATTTGGTAGTGTATTGATCTAAGCCATGTCGAGAAAGCCAAACGAATAAGCAAATTAAACTGGATTAAATAAAATTTGATAAAACTTTGAGTTGAATGTAACACCAGGGTTTTCACACCACTCAAACAGAACATAATAATCAAGGCTTTACAAAAACATACAACAACCGACTTCAATCGGACTGTTCTAGTGATCGTAGGCACCACTGAGAAGTCACAGGGAAGTCACACGAAATTTATACGCAATTTTGTTCACTTCAACTACTTTTTTTTTCAGTTAAGTATTTTGATTTAATAACTAAACTACTGAACCGATTTTGATAAAATATCTATGAGACCAATCTAAAGTAGGTCTTCTAACCTTAGCCGTCAAACAAAAAAATATTTTTTCAAATCGGTTTATTTACAACAAAGTTCTAAGGTAACAAACATTTTAAAAAAATTCAACCTAATAGTAGAAACAGTTCAACTCGTTAGATGCATCAATTGCTTTATCTGATAAGTGTCGATAACGTTGATGTTACTGATGCAAGGAGAAACAAAAACTTTTGTTTTGTACTGAAAAGGCTGATATTTGGAAATTGAATGGCAAAATTTAAATAACTTTTTGTTTTCTAGACCGCTACGCTTTCAGTTTTTTTGAAACTTTTTTTTAGTCTGTCTCAGTTTTATTCTTGACCATCAGATGCTTACTTTACCTATGGAATAACATTAAATAATAAAATATAATTTCATAAACTAAAAGCACCGAAAAATCACGTTCATCAATTCTTGATTCTTCGTTTAAGGGGGAATTCTTAAGGCAAATTTTCATACAAAATGTTTCGGACAATTACTCAAAAAGTACGCCCGCCCTATTATAGTAATTTCTTCACACTATTCGTTTCGTCCATGTTTTTTGATTTCGTGAACAAAAAAAAAAGTGAAAGGTTTCATACTTTAATTTAGATTTTATACGTGTTTTAAAATTAACCCTACTAACTTAAAAACACGTATAAAATCTAAATTAAAGTATGAAACCTTACTAATTTTATGTTGACACAATCGGAAAACATAGACGAAACGAATAGTGTGAAGAAATTACTATACCTAATACGGAGTACTTTTTGAGTATTTGTCCGAAACATTTTGTATGGAATTGGGTTTGAGGATTAGCCTCAACTAGAAAATTTTCTAGTTTCTTACTTTTTAGAGTGTGATTTTTAGTTTTGGAACTTAAATTTTTATTATGATTAATTATTTTAATATTATACCGCGATTCAAGGAAAATCTATGTATAGGACAATATATTGAAATGATAATTCTCTTTATACATATTGTTTGTCAAGGTATTGTGTCATCCAACATCCATTGTGAAATCCAAAACAATGATCCTATCTTATCTTATCTTGTGACGTCATGTATGCTTTAGGTATTGATGGAAACGTAATAACAGTGGAGATAATAAAATCAATGAAAATTTTAATGTCGATTATTAAAATACGAATATAAACAAGTGACGAAACGAGCTAGGCGCTCTTCTGATGGTAAGAGATCACGCATAACCATAACAGTGCTACACAGGACTTTGATTCCCATAGTCAAGTGCAATACTGCTACAGTGCTCAAGCTCATAAACATTTTGATGGTCAGTCTCGAAAGAAAAAAAAAATGAATTGAAATTTCACTAGCTACAGTGACCTTTCCAACTTCCAACTGGAACACAGTAGGTAATCTTCTTCTTATCGTGTCACTAGTTCCTTCGAACAAGTGTGGTGAAAGGATTTCAAGTGCGCCTCGAAGAGGCTCCTTTCGTGCACTTGAGACATGTTTTCGAACTTTTTAGGTTCTATGACATGCCGGTTTCCTCACTATGTTTTCTTTCACCGATAAGCAAGTGTTTAAATTCACACATAGATTTGATGAAAAGAAAAATCCATTGGTATTACGACCAGGTTCGAACCCATGACCTTCGGATCGAAAGTCCAAACACCTCCCACTCGGCCAACACGGCCTAAATAATAATAAACTAATATTATAATAAATATAAACATATTTTTGATGAGAGTCAACCACGTTGGTGGTAATAAGCCTCTTTTCCAGGAAACCACCATGCATGACTAGACTATGCAGTATTTATCATAAGCATATTCATGGCTGCTGTCTCCGTATGTTTATCGGATTCTCTGTATCTTGGTTTCCGTAAATGGCGTGCGGACTGCTGAACCATCTACCTAAGTTGCTATCTAGCATCTCTCTTATAACTGTCAAGTTCCTCAACAGCCTGATAAGACCAAGGTGAGGAGTATTCCACATAGTTATGTTCATGTACTTATACTTGGTGATAGATTTGACGTGTCATGCAACCCTACATAACTCGTAAGCCTATGTGTCAACGTAAAATTGTAAAAACAGATAATTTACAATTTAACGGGTTGAAAATCAAAAAATTGTTTTTTTTTTAAATAGTGAACGTTAGTACCATGCTCTTTAAAACAGACCAGTCATGTTGCATCGTACACCAATGGATTTTTCTGATTAAATAACTATTTGTACATTAAAATGGTGAAGGATACCGGCATGTCATACAACCTAAAAAGATCGAAAAACATGTGTCAAGTGCACGAAAGGAGCCTCTTCGAGGCGCACTTGAAAACCTTTCACCACACTGGCTCAAAAGAACTAGTTACACGATAAGAAGAAGAAGATGGAGCAGTCGCCCTCTGATTGGTAAATGAGGTTTTTTTTTAAGCTTACTATTACGCTTTAAAATCGTAATTTGGTGAATGGTCCTTTATTGATTTATTTCATAGCAGACTTTCGTAGTGTTTACAATTTGTAATCTAACGTGTTTGCAAACCGTTAAATTGTAAATTTGCGGTTCTTACAAATAACGAGACAGACAATAATCGAGTTGGAGCAGTTGAGCTACCTATAGATCGTTTGCAACGGTCTATAGGTGGCCCATTAGTTACGTTTTGTTTTTGTTATATAGATTGTAGTAGTTAGCTTGCGCTGTAATAAATCCGTGACAGATATCAGGAATATAAATATATTCCGATTTTATTTTCTACTTGATAACTATACCTGACTATACCTTGTAACATTGACTATACCTTGTAACATGCACCACATTCGTGGCAGTCACAATTTGAGTTGATTGCACTTATTACCCGATTTGTAACGATGGTCAAGAGGGTCATTAAAATCGGTGGGCTTCTAACGAGTAACACTATTACTTGTTGGAAAGGAAATATTAGTAAAGTGTTACTCGATGGGAATAACGTATCTATCTATCTATATATTCAGCCGATAACACCAACTGCTGGGTAAAGGCCTCTTCGCTATTACGCCATTCTTGCCGATCTTGTGCATGGCGGATCCACTGTGCTCCTAAGAATGCCCTAATAATAAATAATAAATAACACTTGAATATTTCAAGTTGGTTCCTAAACAGTTTGTAGGTATCTCCAAATTTATATTCCGTCTTAACGAAATTTACACAATATTTACTTATTGCAATAAACGTTTCATTTCTCGAAATTTTTGTTCCGTAACTCACTTCAAAAATTATATTCGAAGTCCCAACCGTCGCGGTTATGCTCGCTGCACGCTTTAAAAACTACTGCTAAGAATATGTATCTTAATGGCGAGGTGTAAAATAATAACGAAATTAAGCGATTTACATTAAACCATTTCATTGTAATGAGCTTCATATAAAAAATATGTAGCATTTAGTTTAGTAGTGTAGGTAGGTATTTTTTTATGTAAGTATGTAGTAGGTACGCTTAAAGCTGCTGACAAACAAAGAATCGATGCTTTTGAAATGTGGTGCTGGCGTCGCCTACTGAGAATCCCTTGGACCGCACACCGAACAAACGCATCCGTACTAGAGGAACTAAAATTGGAAAAACACAACGTTTGTCGTCGGTCTGTTTGCGCCGTATACTCCAATACTTCGGCCACATAGCACGCAGAAATGCCGATAACATTGAAAGACTTATAGTTACGGGCAAAATCGAGGGCAAGCGACCAAGAGGACGAAGTCCAAAGCGTTGGTCAGACCAGGTGACAGAATATCTCGAAATGCCAGTGAATGTCGCACTCCACAAAGCTGAAGATAGAGGAAAGTGGAGGAAATAAATTGAAGGTGTCCTTGCAAAACGTCACGATCCTCAGCAGTGAGGGACCGATCGAGGAGGAGGTAGTAGGTACATATTATTTAAACTAACGTCCGTTTTCCCTATAACATCACGAACATTCTGAATTAATTAATAACCTTTGAATGTAGGATAATAAATAAAATAAACACATGATTAAAATGTAAAATAATTATTAGTAATGTTAAAAAAATCGAATAAATGAGTCCAACACATCACGCAAAAACACCACGCAAAATTGGTTAATAAGAATCACACAAAACTAGTTTTTTTCTAATTTATTTTCAAGCAGCACGTTATCACTGAGATCGGAATCAAAATAATTTTAATAAATCGTTAAAGAAACGATTGATATATCATCAAAATATGTACAGGCAAAAAATTCTTTAAACTAAGCAAACAGTGGTATCCGAAACCGATAACAAGAATACGATGTTCATAAAAATGTTTATTTTCATTCATGAACATTTTACACCTCATTCAACCCAAGTTGAGGTAGTATTGTGTTGTGTACTTATATATTACGTATTACTCTGTGGTATTACTAAGCATTATACTATGATTGTGCCAAGTTTATACTATGTGCCAAGCTTCAACTTTGCCAGCGTTTAGCCTGGCTGGATAATATGGCTGACTTTAGTGCTGCTAACTTAAAATTTTCCCCACGCAACCATTATGTTGCCAACTCCAAATTTCCCCACACATTAACCCTGACCGCTGTTATAGGGTTTGTTGAATAGAATACTGATTTTTAACCAATGAAGTTTTTTTCCCCTAAAAGAAAATGCTCCACAAACATGACAAATTGTCAGTTAAATAATCAAGGTTTTACAAAAACATAGACAACCGACTTCAATTGGACTGTTTTAGTGACCGTAAACACCACTGAAAAGCCACAGGAAGCAAATACGTAATTTTGTTTACTTCGACGACATATTTTTTCAGTTATTTGGGTATAAAAAATAAACTATCGATTTTAATGAGTATGTGACCAATTTGGAAGTATATCCTCTCAAACAAATTTTCAAATCGGTCTATAAACAACAAAGTTCTAAGGTAACATACATAAAAAAAAAAAACATTCAAACGAATTGATAACCTCCTCCGTTTTGCAGTCGGTTGATAAAACTATACCACACGCAATACTGAGTCAATCAGAAGTTAGTAAATACCAGTCAATGTTAACACGACACTCATCCAAACAAACCGACACACGCATTCTTATATCCATCGCCACGAACCTGACTGCTGTATAAAGAACCCCCAACATGTTGTACCTTTGAATTTCGTTAGATTTTCCTCGTAAACCTGATCGTGGGTGTCCGAAAGTTCCCCACGATGCCGCTTCGGCTGGTGAGGACCCTCGTAGTATGTGTTTCCGTTGACACCCTCCGCCTCTTGGGGGTCAAACCCAAGTCGCTCCTTGTAATACGATTGCGTCGACATTTTAAACACTTTTCATCACAACACTGCACGATTATGAAAAGGATCCGCCAAAATCCTTCCACAATAAGCCCGTGTACGGCGACGAAGGTTGTATTTAAACGATTCACCACAACTTTGCCGCGATCGATGTCATCAAGTCCACTGTTCTACAAAAGGAAAGTTGAAAACCCCCTTGACACACACTTATTGATCTTGACACAATTTTTTTAATTCTTATTTATCGGTTACTTATAAAAAAAAGTTGTTAATATGGCAACATTAAGCGTTAGTTTGAAAATGGAATGTTTTAGTTTTGAGAGTCGTTTCGTTTCACTTCACTCGGTCGTCTTTGGGTTTTCACTGTTTCGTTGACATTTGTGTAAATAAACGTTGGAAACACTGCCTGTGGAACAAAGGAACGATTTACATTTTGTTTGGAAACGGATCGCCTTACTAATAATGACTCATTTTTATAAATTACTACACGAAATACGAAAAATGCGAGACTAGAGGTAAAACACTTTTCTTGTTGATTTTAGATACTATTTGAAAATATTGATCAAAAAAACTAATAAGAAATAAGTTTGGATAAATTAGCGATACATTTCTTGGATTCGCTGCCGGCGTCTGTTTTTCCGACACACTATAATATCGGAGTCTTCAAATTAAGAGTGAATAAGTTCTTACTAGGCAAGCGTGCTACATCTTCGACCACACCGTCACTTACCATCAGGTGAGGTTGTGGTCAAAGGATTGCCTATTTCAAATAAAAAAAAAAAACAAAAAAATCGTCATTTCATCCCGGATGAAATTAAGTAGGCGACATGGCGAAAGACTCGAAATATCCGAAATAACTTCATTCTGTTAGCTTCGTTTGAAACTAGTGAACTAAAGACTTTTTTCGTATTTCATCAGTAGTTATGGGAACTAGCATAGAGAAAGGCTATTGTTTAGCGGAGGACTTTGGTAACGACCTTGTTCTATAAGATAAATCGTTTTGTCTATGCCACGCAACGCAATGCCGGTCAAATGATTCACAAATTTCAAAATGTTGTCTAGACGAATGTTTCTTTATTTCCGTTTGAATAATATTTGAAGTTGGTCAAATAAAACATTTTATCAGCAAATAGGTACCTACATTATTAATGACTGTAAACCTGTTTTAGTTTTTAGAATCTTACATGGAAATATTAACAAAACTTGTATTTTATGAGATGTCATAAAAACACCAGCGACATCGAAACTCACCAAAACGGTCATAAAACTTAAAATATTTAAGGCCCAGAATTCCGCGCGCCGCTATCTCACTCGCACATTTGGACATTTTCGAATATATAAATTGACCCTACTCAGGTTTCAATTTCAAAAAAGTAAAGCGGTGAATTCGTTACTACAACTTCACGAAATTTTTAAGTATGTTTTATGTTTTGATATGTTTAAGACAAGCAAAGGAAATTGTCAAACAGTTTTTCACAATTTGCTTCGCTTACTCGTATTTAAACATTTCAAAACAAATCGCGCGGGATTCTGGGCCTTAACAGGATTGACGTCAAATCTTTATTGATTAATTACTACCAAACCAACGTTAATAATACCTAAAGAGGACTTCACATAAGCCGATAAATTAAATTGACCTTGACTACTCTTGCTGGCATCGATGGTCGAAAAATAATTGCAAATTGTCATTTATCTGGCCTCAAAATATTACCGGCTTTCCTTGAGTCCATTCATGATAACTTGAACTTAATCATTCGTATTTTTATTTGTATTGTGTTGTGTATTTAACTTACACGAAGCCAAGTAGCTAGTAATTGTGGTATAACACCTAGAGTTTTCTACTCAATAAATTATTCTTGTGTGAATGTAAGTAGATTTTTTTTTTCACACACTCACCCCTGCACTAGGATTCCCTGTGTCGCAGGTGGCATGGCCACACAAGACATCACAACATCCAAGACCCGAGAACAAACAGAGTTAAACAAGCTTGTCGTGGATAAAGCTGTCTATGTCCCGTTCTGTCTAAATTACTTTATGCCCTAGGACCTAGGGGATAAAGCAATGTTATAGACCCTATAAGATTGTATTAAACCTATATAGGGTGTCTTGTCTTATGTCATGGGGTGTATTATTTAATGGGCGCTACATTGGATTCCGAGCGCAACAATGGATTCGGAGCGCAACAAATGGATTCCAAAGTTAAGACTATAAACAAATGCAGCGAGGGAATCAAGCTAGAACGAGATATACTCTTGTTTCAGATTTTGGAGAGACAACATGTCCTGAGGATACCTCGTGTAGAGGCGAAACACGTGTCGAGATATAGACAGCTTTATCCACGAGAAGCATATCTATCTACTCTACATTCACACATATAAGAATAATTTAATTAATAGAAAGCTATAAGAATAATTTTGTTTTTTTATTTTTATCAGAATTAGTTGAAAGATATGGTCGGTCGGTCGCAATCACATAAAACATTTTCTCTTGAGCGCAGAGTTTTGCTAGTTCGCGAGGTCAACGACCGCTGGTAAATTGACCTTGTCATCAATTTCTAAGAAATTCTTCTAACGCGTGTTCAGTCGGAGTTCAAAGATAGAAGGCAATTCAAAAAGAAATACGTTATATTTAAATTACTTGTACATTAAAATCTTTATGCATGTATGGAAATAGAAATAATATACATATAAAAATAATCTGTCGAAATATTTCAATTAAAAATTAACATGATATGAAAAAATGTGTACAACTAAGATCTACACTAATCAAAATAAATCATCAAGTAGACAGCCAGATAATTATATAATATAATGATCAATCGTTTTTTAACAATTTTTTACACTGAAAGCCAATATCAATAGCAACACAAAACAAAAGAGACCGCTCCAATTACAAACATGATTTACTTTTTTTTTATTACTAAAACTTGGATGAATAAAAAACGCGCACTTGCCAAACAGGTTAAACTACAATACGGGTGCTCCTCAAATTCACGACACCCCAGACAAAACTCCAAGGTCTTGCGACCTTCGTGGATGCTGTTCTACCGTGGGAAATGGAGACAATAGAGGATTTGGAGTTTGAATGTTAGCCATCAGTGGGCAGCTGATGTTGTGCTATTTATAATCTACTGCACATAAAAGTTTTGAAGTGTAAAACGAAACTTCAGAGTACATAAAGAATGCGCCAAATAAAGTTAGTCAATTTAGTAAATTCAGCTTTCTTGTATAATTTTGCTCCAATGCATAATTTAGAAAAAGTGAGAAGTACGCATTTTCATTGTTCATAAAACTCTATCGTGAAAAGTAACTAAAAATCTTAAATAATGGTGACATTTCATTTTTATTGACGGAGCCTGAATATTTATGTCCTGTTTTCCGACTCCGAAAAACGGCTTCGAAGCTAGGTATAATATCATTGTGTTCTATAAGAACACCGCATTAATCTATGCTAGAGAAAAATTCGGATATTACTTTATCACCCATTTCAATCATTCTCTATTATAAAAACTTCGCGATTTGTAAAATATTCATTCCTTACATTACAGCTCGCTCACACAAAGCCCCTACCTCTGTCCAAAGTCACAGACAATCCGGATAGCATTGTTTGTTTTCAATGTTACAATTCAGTGTGAAGAATTTCAACATAAATGGACAAATAGAAAAATATCATAATTTGAAATAGATTATGAATTTTGACATGTTTGTTGCCGTCGTGACATGACATACAAAAAGTACTCATACGCTTGATTTCAACACAGTGTTGTAAGTAGGCTTGGTTTTTTAAGATAAGACTAGTCTAGAGCCGTGTTTAGAATCTGTTTTAGCTGGAAAAAGGTTTTATTACAGTACCGTTCGACAGTTTAGGAAAGGTAAACTACTTTTGATTTTTGTCTTGGTACTACCGCACTTCGAAATGTAGCATTCAATTTTATTTCTTGAGCTTTAACAGGAACTCACAAAATTCAATTATTTTAACAAATTTGGTATGATTCTGCTGGCTTTATCGAAAAGGAACTTATTAGATACATACATAAACTATTCTTTATTGCATCAAAAACAAAAAGAAAAAACTAAATACAAAGGGTGTTTTATTGCTAGACTAGAATCTATGTATGCATCCCACGTTCTCGCAACGGTGAAGGAAAACATCGTGAGGAAACCGGCATGTCGTAGAACCTAAAGTTCGAAAACATGTGTCGAGTGCACGAAAGGAGCCTCTTCGAGGCGCACTTGAAATCCTTTCACCACACTGGTTCGAAGGAACTAGTGACACGATAAGAAGAGGGTTGCTAGACAGCAACCACTTCCCGACAACCGTAGACGCCATACTATTGAGAAATAAAAAATGTTTGGTGTATATTAAAGATTCGTCTTATCTCTTAGTATTCCTACGACACATAATAAAGTTGAGTGTGTCGGCTACTTCTTTAGAGGTGAAAAGGGGCATATAATTCAAAAGCGAATTGAATTCGCATTGCATGATATCATTACCATTTGTTTCAATAAAGCAGAACACTCAATTGAGTTCAGCGCAGACGGTAAATTACGATTCGCATTTAATTTGACATTGCTGCGAAAAGAGGTGCAAAACAGAGTCGAGGTGAATAAAAAAAAATAGTTGTCTGTAAAGTTGGTTTACGGACGATAGTTCAACGTGACTACGGGACAATGAGCGTTACCGGACAATTACAACGTTACCGGACAATGAAGTCAACGTTTTCGTGCATGCAGCAGGCGTTCATCTATATAATGAAACGAAGTCACGTCAAAAATGTAGATCTAACAAGGCATAATAGAGGTCCGTAACAAATGTAACAATACATGTTTACAATGTTGTTTTTTTAGAACTGTTTTAAATACAACGGTTTAGACTGACAACAAAAAAATCCAAAAACTTTCAATATTTTTTCTTGATTTTCACAACCATTTTATTTACGATTTTGTGAGTAAAAAGCTAAAAGTAACACCTACTTAACTACAACCATTTACAAATTACTTTGAGGTTACTTAACGAAACCTTTCACTTTTTTTGTTCACGAAATCAAAAAACATAGAGGAAACGAATAGTGTGTTAGAAATTACTATAATACGGCGTACTTTTTGAGTATTTGTCCGAAACACTTTTGTATGGAACTCGGATTTGAGGATTACCCTTAAATACTTACTTGTATTTGCGTAATAGTTACCTAATTTAACAGTTAATCAATCAACGGTTACGTTACAAAAGTAACAAAGTCGAGACTGCAGGCGGCGAAACTAATTGAAAAATTGTGTTCAATTTAGTAAAAAAACAAAACAAATAGATTAAAAATCTAAAAACACGGTTTTATGCTTTTGCTCTATCTCGCTTCGTTCACGAGATACAGTGTAGAGTACGTTTTTAGAATACATTTTCATCAAGTGTGAGCTACACTGAAAGATTCAGCCGGATAGCTAATCGGGAAGTGCTCGAAATTCGAGTTGCAAGATTGCACCCTGAACGACTTTAGTTTAGTGCACGAAAGGAGCCTCTTCGAGGCGCACTTGAAATCCTTTCACCACACTGGTTCGAAAGAATTAGTGACACGATAAGAAGACCCGGAACGACAGACACAGAAAAACAAGAAAGTCACTTAATAAAATAACAACTTGAGACCTCACCTGCCTACATCTAAGACACATGTCTTTTTGTGATGTATAATAGTTAACGTTTTTACACATATGTAAGTAAGTATGTATTTTATGCCATGAATGAAAAAAATCCACACACACTATATATATATCTTTATCCTTTCAAATCGGGTTTTAAAATAAATCGTTAAACTGCAATTATACAGACATAAAAATAAAATGGTGTCAATAAGTGGATAAACATAATAAAAGTCAGTGCCGAGAAGTTAATTACATAACCATTACCCTTTTACCCAATCTGCTAAAAATATCACGCGACCTTTATTATAAATTGTTTTCTTACTAGATAGTCGCTCGTATTCACCTAGATTTGGAGTCAAATATACATATTTGATAATTTTGTTTAAATAATTTGATTTGATACATATTTGACCAGAATGCCGGCTTATACTTTGCATAATCATTGCCATTCAACGTGGCAATGCCGCCAGCGTTCTGGGCACGTTGCCTTCTGGTGGTGACAACGACCGACTAGGTTATTTTTTTTATTTTTTATATTTAGTGTAATATAATCTCGTAATAATATTTAACATAGGACCTTTCTATTTAATTTGAAGTTTCTTACAATAGGAACATTATGTTTGTACTTACCATTATTTTTGAAGAAATCAAATTGGACATTTCACATAAGGCTTTGTTTTGACTGACTGACAGACAACGCACAGGCTAAACCATGAAGCAGACTTGAAAGGACGTTATCCGTCAGTCAATTTATATATTCAAAAATTTACAAATGGGCGAGCGAGATAGATGCGCGCGAGATTCTGGGCCTTAAACGCGTATTAAAAAATTGGTTGTCTGTTAAGTTGGTTGACAGACGATAGTTTAACGTACCACTTGTTGTTTGACCAGCGTGACGGGACAATGAGTGTTACCGGACAATGACGCCAACGTTTTCCTGAATGCAGCCGGCGGGCGCGGGCGTTCATCGATTTTTATTAGACGTAGTCTCGTGAAAATGGAATTTTGTTAACGAAGTTGTGAGTGTCAGCTAGTTAATAATATACATATAAACTAGGTACATTAATTTAAAATAATAAAAGGAAGCGAACTTATTCACTTGTCTTGCAACAGAAAAATAAATTCAGTAGGTCGACTACTAGAAGTGTTTGTTTTACGTAAATTTTAATGGATGTTTTGTGCAAATATTAACTAAGGTACGGTTTTCGAGCGAGTCGTAGGTATATAATATTTATACAATTTTGAACTTATAGGTTCTTAACATAAGGTTCATAGCGGAATGTTCATATTTATGGTTTCATTATGTGTGTATGTAAATAATATCGATAGCTTACTGTGAATGGATTACGAAATTGCCCAAATTAGACTGCTTATACTTTTCACGTTTTACCTACAAAGGGGCGAATCTGTATCAGGACGAAAATCACATTATAAATGACCAGAACACATAACTTATATTGTCTTGCAAATAATATTCAGATACTATTATTATGGTCTGTTTCTGTGACGTGTAAAAATATATTATTGATAATTAATTATTATTAACAATCTGTGGTTTAATCAGACTTATACCAAAATAAGCAATATTAAGAAAATGGCGAGTAAGAAATGTTGACTTAAAAATTAACCCTAAAACAACGTGGCCGTGGCTAATAAAAAAACTGATCATAGGATATCTGGTCAAAAATGGCCACTTTTTGACATAACATCTCATGCCAGTGGCCTATAACATACAAGAGCAAGATCAATAACCCAAGAGATCCGATTACCCAAAGCGATACCGACTGAAAATATTAACGAACTCTGATAAAAAGAGTTATTAAACGACAAGTGCGCGTTTACGAAATCACGCCAAGTTCCGTATGATTTTAGAATTAATGCTATCAATTATGAAATTGGAATGTAGGAGATACAAGCCAAGTGATAAGATAAGAGTTTGAAACCATAAAACAAAAAAGATAATCTGCATTATTTTATCTCTATGCTTTGAACTAGAACTAAGCCAATGCAATTAGTTTGACAGATATTATGCAATAAATGCGAGCCAAGTTGACAGGGTAGATGCAACAAGTAGTAATTCCATTAGTTTCAACCTTGAAGAGACCTAGGTTAAAGCGCTGAGGCAAAATAGAGGACGGCAGTGCATTCCTTTACTTAGCTGTGCACATTAGCACTATATGTAGTTAGTTAGGTACAGAGAGAATGCCTCTGGCGTAATAGGTGGCTCGCGACAATTTGAATAAGAGAGTTATAGTAAAAGCTAAAATGCGGTCGACAAAGAGCAGAGTATTAATTGCAGAATTTACAGATGAAAACTAATATATACATTATCTCTGATTAAACTCAGTGATATTCCATTAGAATTGGTATTAGAAGAAGCATTTTTTTACTATGTAAGTTAAATTGAATGTCAAATGCGTAGAAGTAACATATAAAAATAATTAATATGTCAGCGGCGATTTTTACATGTGACACAAAAAATTGAAAACAGACTAGACACATTAAGCAATTTCTTATCCACTCAGTATTTATTTTAATTTGAACGTATTACATAATGTAGTTTCTAATAGTAGGCATAGATAACATAAGTTTTTTTATTATTGTATGGGTTGAATGTAGGAGATTCAGTCCAAACCGAGTCACTGTAACCCTACAATACAGGCTCTTGAGGATACAGAGCTTTCAGTAGGTACATCTACAATCTAAGATAAAACTGCCATGGTATAAATATCTATTACAATGTCCCCGATTCAAATTTTATAAAACCAATTAAATTATATATTATTATTATTATTTTACAACGGATCCCTAAAATGATCTCACAATCTCGTGCGAACCAAATTTTAATACCCCAACGAATTTTCATTGTGCATGATACAGCCACATTCATGTATACCGTGGTGTTCCATGACCAATGGCCGCGGACCGTTAGGTGACAAGCCGTGAAATGTCCAATGAATGAAGGGCCCTTGGAGTAAGTTGCTGTAGGGATTCTGACAGGTCAAGAATGTCACATTCTTGGAGATGGATGGTATTGTGAGTTAGTTAGTGCTAGTGATTTGGAGGACGTGGTGGCCGAGTGATGAGGCCCTTGCCTTGCGATCTGATGGTCGCGGGTTCGAAGCCCGCGGGCAGTCATGCGTAAATGGGTTTTTTTCGGTCAAAAAATCTATGTATGCATCCCACGTTCTCGCAACAGTGAAGGAAAACATCGTGAGGAAACCGACATTAATGTCGTAGAACCTAAAAGTTCGAAAACATGTGTCGAGTGCACGAAAGGAGCCTCTTCGAGGCGCACTTGAAATCCTTTCACCACACTGGTTCGAAGGAACTAGTGACACGAAAAGAAAAGTGATTTGATATTCATTAAGGGGCTCCTATCGCATTCGCTAATCGCTACATTGTAATCTGTGACGGTAGGCAAAATGCTCCAGGTTTAAAAACCGACAGGAGTCATGGGAGGTTAATCATATATATTTGGTTTTTTATCTTGTAAAATGTATAGAAATATTTATGTTATTCGCTTAAAAAAAAACCAAAACAAAGCTGTTTCTGAATGTTTTTTTTATCTTCTCCTAAATGGTATTATTTATATTATTTATTTTAATACCATTAGCTAGGAAAAAAATATCTCAAAATAAGCGTAAGCTTTTTATGATACGCTAATTTTTCTTGCAAAAATTATTTCTCATTTAATAAATTGTCAATGCAAAATGTCAATTTGTCCGCAAATCAAAAAGATACGGGTCAAATTCTTCTGTCTAGGTTTCTAGGTGGCAAACTGGAAAACCACACATCATTATAGTAGGTAAGTACTATGGATAACCACAAGCTGAACAAAACAAGCTGTCTTAATGCCTAGTTAACATTGTATAGTATTGCTGGCGGAGCAGTGTAAGTAAACAGCAACATGCCAAGACTGGCCGGCGCTTGAGGCATCCACCGGTTAACGGGACCCAGCCAAGATGGCAGAGTAAGAGAAATACTCATTGGATATGGTATAAATAGAAATAACTATCAGAATGAGGAAGATAAAGGCTTCACCTTACTGAACGCGTACTTACGCCGCGTCAGGCGCTAAGTTAACGCCGCGCTATAACGCTGTATTGTGTTGTACAGATATATTGAGAGCAAACAGTCCTGACGCCGCGACAGAACGTTGCGTACTGCTGGCGCCGGCGCTCGGTGTGACAGTATAATACCGTTAGTTACAACACAGTTTGGCGCTATAGCGCGGCGTCAACTTAGCGACCTGACGCGGCGTAAGTACGCGTTCTGTTTGGCGAAGCCTTAACAAAATGTGTAAAGATGTCCTATTTTATTTATTTATTATTTATTTATTAAATTAAAACGGTTAAACCAATTACATTAATTTAAAATTAGAATTAGATTAGAATAAAATTTGCATTAGATTAGAATATAAGTAATAAATTATTAACAGAACAATTAAACAAATTAAATGAAAGAGAAATAATAATGAGAATTACATAATTTTAGATAACTAAATCATAAGTCACACAAAAATTAATTTAATTCTACACTTCACAGAACCTGAGGCACTCTGACATAATATACTTCCATTCATCTGCAAATATATCACAGTCAGGATTATTGCGCAATAGTTGGTTGAGCGCTGAGAGGGTGCGAGGGAGCGGAGACTTAGCACGAGCCACGGTGCGACTCCGGGGTACCGAGAAAAGTTCCAAAATACCCAGTCTATTGTGTTATCAACTGTTCTTTTTGACAGAGTAACTAGTGATTGTAGAAATATCACATTACAAGTACGAGTTTTGATACTAATGCCTTGATCACACACAAGTACCGAGCAAACGGCCGAGACAGTGCTCTCGGGTACGTATAAAAATAGCGCCGAGTGACTGTCTCGGCCGAGAAACATTTTACTGTCACGCTCGTTTGCTCCGTACGTGTGATGTAGGCATTAGTTATAATACGGTTTCAGATTAGCGGATAACAGATTCACCGCTCGTGTTTAATTTTTTGCAGCGGAACGAGAGACGCCTCATGCTACTGACACGCGCTAGAAAAAAACCGACCGTAAATGTCGGTATATGCGCGCTCGGCTTTTGAAGTTTCGCGCGTACCAATCTGCCCGTATATGCGCGACAAAAATACGCTAGTCTGAAACCGTGCATAAGGTAGCTGGAACAAAGTTTTATACCTAGTAGACGGGGTATGAACGCATAGACCGTTCAAGATATGCGGCAAAGTTACTTTCAAAATGAAGGATTAGACGGCGATGAGGTCTCAAACAAGATGAAGAAGAAATGAGGAATACGGCGGTGACTGAATTTGAACCTATTAGATGTCTGAATGAATCATTATTTAAAAAGTAAATATGTATTAGAGAGGAATTCGATCTGGGCGAAGCCGAATGCGTGAAGATGAATGATTGATGAGGATTAGTCACTTTTGAGCAGTGTAACTGACGCTGTCAATGATAAAAAAAAAATCAGGGTTCGAAAATATCCGATATATATCAAAAATATCCGATATTTTGATATTTATAATAAATATCGGATATATATATAGTTTGATAAATATCAATTTTGTATGAAAGCCATACTATTACTTAAGTGTATTATTAATGAATACTATTTGCATATGTGTTACAAAAACATACTAAAATTATAAACAATATTTAAGTTTTTAGATCAGGCAAAAACATAAAATCTTTTATATCAAAAAATCAACTAAAAAATATAAAACCTTTTTCTATTGATTCTTAGCAGTCAAAAGTATTTTTACAAGTCACAAATAATCGTCCTAGATTATCAGACTCTCATTAAATTCATAGTTTTCAACAACTTATCACACACCCAACTTTATGTGCAACCTCATTTTTTCTTCATTCCCGGTAGATCACAAGACACCTTTCACCTCTTCGATCACCACCGTTGGCTCAACAGCCTCAGGCTATGAAAGTTCTACAACAAAGCCAGCGATAGTTACCTTGTTTATAGATATTATCGCGTGCTCTAGAATATTTAAGTCTACATCGTTATCTGTGCTGACTTTGCTGGTATTCGAACCATTTGGTTCTAAAATACACCGTTTAGTTTAACTATGTTCATTCAATTTGAGTCAATTGTTTGTTTTTCCATGATTGGTCCTCATTGATTATTTTATTCAATCATTTGCAGTAATCGATCAATTAGGAACCACTTCAACTTTGCGATCAATTAGTGCGGTCAAATAAATTGGTACAGCTCAAGCCGTTTTATTGATTCGTCATATTTTAACTGTATTATTTTGACTGTCGTTTGACAGTTAAATTCAACGGACTCTACTGTATCCATAGATAACCTAGGATTTATTTTTGTTTCAATCGATGAATCATCATCATCATCATCAACCTATAGCAGTCCACTGCTGGACGTAGGTCTCTCCTAAGGCGCGCCACTGAGCCCGATCTTCGGCTCTTCTCATCCACTTTCTGCCAGCTATAGCGCGCAGATCATCGCTCCATCTGGCCAAAGGTCGTCCTACACTGCGTTTGCCTAGACGTGGTCTCCACTCAAGAACACGTTTACCCCAACGGTTGTCGATCAATCGATGAATAGGACATCTTAAATGCAATATTTTAACATTTTATTTGGATAACAAAGATGCAAACAACAAATACAAAGATGTATATCAATAGTAGATTATGCACTAAGGGTATAAAGCAGTGTCTTATGTCGCGGGTGGCATATTGAACTCTGAGCTAACGAGGGACTCAGTTAACTCCTGAGCGAAGCGAGGGAGTTATGTAGAGTCCTGAGTGACGCGAAGCGAGGGAGTTATGTAGAGTCCTGAGTGACGCGAGGGGTTCAAGCTACCCAAGACGAAGACAGGCTTTATCCCAGAGGAGCATACTCTACTTTTCACACCTACTGCGAGACAATAAAAAGCCAGGGCTCCAGCAGCGAACATGCACCGTCTTTTGTTTCACAATCTTTGAAGTCGCGCCCCTTTTCTTTTTTTTATGAGTGGCCAGTTCGATTTTAGAATAAACCTTTTTACAATGCCATATGGGCGTTCTTTTACTTAGAGTTTTCCACGAGTTTCCACACGAATTTGACGTTCCAAATTCAAATCACATTACTACCCTTGGGAGTTTCATACAACATTACCTCCCATGGTAAGTAATGCTTTGCTTTACCTTGATGATAGCATGATATGTAATTGGATATTGTCGATTGTTTGTATATCATTAGGTGTATATGTGTTCTATTGTGTCTTGCATCATGTATTCTCTAGCCATTTTCATTTTGAGTTTAATTTTTCGCCCTTCCATAGCTTCTCCTTAGGCCTGAATTATACAAAAGCTACGTAAGGCGCAGACAAAACTTTTTTCAATCGACTTAAAAAAAGGAGCAGTTGATCAATTCGGTTAATTTTTTTTAATGTTTGTTACCTATGATTTTCGTTGTTTATCAACCGATTTGAAAAATATCTTTTTTGTTTGAGAGGATATATTTTCAGATTGGTCCCATACAAATTCCATAAAAATCGGTTCAGTAGTTCAGTGTTTATATCAAAATAACTGAAAAAAAAGTCGTTGAAGTGAACGAAATTGGTATTTTGCTTCCCTGTGACTTTTCATTGGTGCCTACGATCACTAGAACAGTCCGATTTAAGTCGGTTGTTGTATGTTTTTGTAAAAGCTTGATTATTACAAAATCTATATCGATGCATCATGCAATTATGTATATCTTTGTACCGCGTGCGCCGTGCCTTGCCTTACGCCGTTCCTGTATAATTCAGGCCCTATATTTCCTAAAACTTAGATACTGCCTAAATCGAATTTTTACTAGGACATTGAGAGCGAATTCTTGAAAAGCCACACTATTACCGGCAACTCGTTTTGAGTGATCAAACGTTTGCTTAGAAGCGCACAGGAATTGTCTCATTAGTGAAGCGTTGACAACGAACTCAATTTCTTTGAATCTTAGTGCAACCGTAAACAGGTCGCCGACTACAGCGTCCGTCAGTTTTCAGAAGAAAAACAGAAACTGTCAATATTCGATTTGTCAGTTAATTTGAATAAGGGCCTGCGCACATATGGCGGAGTGCAGCGCAGAGCATTTATCATTGTCAAACTATTATCGACATTGTGCTCATTGAAATAATATCAAATAATACAACAATTAATTTTTTGCGTCGATGCTCAACGCAACGTTCTACGTTTGAATACGACTTGCGTGTTAAATATATAGTACCTAAATAGAAATATAATGATACAAGCTAGAAAATTATTTATTTTTATTACTAGAAATAAGTGTATAAATAAAATAAGTAACTTATCTCATTATCATGGTGATACAACATCAAATCTGTCCGCCTAATCTAATTTTATCACGCGTTCGCGGCATCAAAACATTGTGATATTTATGTTGAAATTTTCATCGACGTCTTTGAATAATTCCCGAAATGCGAAAATCCGATATAAATTTAGTCGTTAGAATAAAGATTTTCGTTCTTGTCATCACATCACATCACACATAAAAATATGAAACATTAATATGTGATGGACGGATATGATCACTCCAATGGTATAGAAAATACAGAAAAATTACAATAAATGAAGCTCTCTGAATGTTTCTTGTAGAAATAAATTATATTTATGTGAATGAATATAAATAACCTATTGTATTATTACACAAAAATGTAGTACTACCGCTTTTAAATAATTTTCGTATAAATTAATGATCACAACACAAGGTCACCGAATTGAAAATTGTTTAAAAAAACACATTTTTAAAGAGCGCTGAGCAATGTCACAGGTATGACGTTATCAGTGAGTCAGGTTTGTAAAAAACCGATAATCAGTCAAAAAGGAAGTAGCACCCATGTATTCTGTAACGTCTTGTATGTATTGTAGAATGTATGTAGGCAATTTGTTTTTTAATGTTAAATTAACAGGATAATGAAAAAAAATTAGGTTATTTATTCACAAAGTTTGAATAGTAGGTATTTTTAACGCTCATAATTATTATTATTACAATGATAGTCATAATTATGATTAAAATATATATTATTGTTATTAACAGGATGGTAATAAAATATTGGACTGAATCAATTGGTTACCGTACCTACAAGGACGCCTTCAAAATCGAATATTTTATTGATGTACTTTTCTTCTGTACGTTAGAAAACAGTACAAATAATAAACATAAGTTTACATCAGAACGCAACCTAATTCCGGATAGGACGTTAACCGTAACCTACTTTGTCGTATTTAAAAAAAAGTTCGTGGCATAGACAAAACACCTGACCGGCCTCGCTTTGAAGACATTAGCACGATCAATGCGAGTATCCGATAATTATTTTGCAATTTACATCACCGGCAAAGATTACGTCGACAATAAAAACTAACTCGATCCGTTCGACATAACCTCTGTTACCAAAATCCTCAGCGTTCCATTGAATAATCAGCGAAATAACGTTAAAAACACACACATACACTTGAAAAGTTGACACGTATTTATTTATGCCCGGTGAATTTCGTAAAATTCAAGATGGCGGCGGAGAGTACCGCGACGCCGAGTATCGGTCGGCCAACTGAAGCTCACGCGGCGAACTGTCAAACTGGCTTAGCTTATCTGTGTGCGGATTTGCACCTGTGTGCTGTACGTGTGTGTCGGTGAACGGAGGCTCGAAATGAATGGATAAAGCCTCGCTAAGGCAATGGTGGCCGATCCATGCATACCTTGTAGGTACTGTGAGTGACTGTGACTCAGAACACGTAGGATGGTAAAAAATATGTAATTATTGCTATTTGTAACGTGGTTATAATTTTGGCGGTTGCAACTGTCAAATGTCAAGGTTGACCTGACAGCTCTTTCATCGTAGACGGTTTAACCCGAATCTTGGGATTACGGTCCAGCGGTTGCGACATTCTCTCGCTTTCCCGTTGACTAATCGCAGCGGGAATTTGAGTGGCTTATTCATCACATTCTTTGAAGATATTTAACGAATTGATAAACAAAACTGTCATTTTTTTTTACATTTCTTACAATTAGGTATGTCGATTTATAACTCACCATAAGCAGATATGCGTAAGGGCTATAAGACTTATAAAAAAGTATATAAAAACTTTAAAAAAATTATGTTTAGTTAGTTACACGTTAGCGCTCGATATAAATCAAGAATTAGAAATCCATTGTTATGTGATTATATTATTTTCTTTCATCAATCACACACCTAGCACTACCATATCTCCATGATACGCAGAGGTTAGCTGTTAGAGAATGGTAACTAGCATTAAGTTCGCCTATGAACTTGTTTTTTACTTTGTGCAATAAAGCATTGTCTATCTATCTATCTATTAAAAGCGTTGTCTAAAATAAAACAGAGCATATAAATTAAAAACAATAAATTGTTTTGCAAAGGTAGCAAGGTCGACTCTCTAATCTCACAAACACACATCGAAAGATTTTGACATTAAAAGATTCTGACATTGAAAAACCTTGTCTTGACCTTGCCAAAATTACCTGTACCCTGCAGGTAAAGTTGGGGAACGAGGTTTGCTAATTTAAAACCCAAAAAGAGAAACACAAACAGTAGTGTCTAATCTGATACTTTTTCTTAACACATCTAAATTGTGGTTTTACACCACTTTTTTGACTGTCAAAGAATTGTCATTTCGACAGTTTTTCTTGGGAAATGCGGTTTCAAAACCGCAAAGTGTGGGAGGGCCTTAATTTTGGTACTAATCAATAAATTCAATAAACCATTTCGTAAAAAAAACATTCTCACCTTTTTATTAAAATTATCAATACTATAATGAACATACTCGTTGAAACCTAAAATAATTAATTAGATAGATAGTAACACTTTATTGTACACCCCGAGGGAACATACATTAGATAAATACCAACCCAACCATACATGCTTTTTTTTATTTAACCTATGTCTATTGTCCCATTGTTGGGCAAAGGTCTCCCCCAAATCCTTCCACTTGTCGCGATCTTTTGCGGCTTCCCACCATTTCCTCTCGAATCTGTCCAGATCGTCCCGTCATAGTCCACTTAACTTCGAAGCACTGACAGGTTTAAAGGTTTAAACAGGTGACTCCACATTCAACTGACTGCCATTGTTTTTTAGTTCATGACCAATGTTTCTTCTCAGATACATATTCGGTCGAATTAACATGACACCTAGCTCGAATGATGTTTGTGCAAAGTACAGCGTGGAATTGGATAATCTTGATAGAGAAGAGGTTCTGTAATACTTAGTAATGATAAGGCTTCGCAATTAGAGGAAGAAGAAACACGGAGGGCGCCGCGCGGGGAGGCGGGGGAAGCATCAAGTTCCGAGAAGTTCCGAACCAGTTGTCATGTTAATTCGCCCGAGAAGTAGTTCGTATTGGTATATTTTTTTCTTAAGATTATAAAGATAAATAAGTTATAGTATTTATAAATTTATAAACAAACAATGAATCTGACATGCTTTGTTGTCCGTTAAGTGATTTGAAAACCCAAATGCAAAGCTGGTTATTACCACTCTCATATCAAAACATCAAAGTGCCTTTCATAAAAGCATTTCACATTGACGTATCACACATTTTGCTCATTTACCACATCATACCAAACTGTTTATGACCGACCATTCAGCTTCAAGTCCATAAAGTCCGATGGTTTTTACCTGAAACAAATAAATAGCCATTTAGTTGGGGTCACAAAAAGTAATTTGCAGTGGTCACTGGTAATCAAGAGACAGGTTAAGTTAACCCCATCTTAGAAGAGCTTTAAAGTACAGTAAAAATGTTTATTTGATCTCTGTTCCCCGCACTAGGACTATAAGCCTGTATAGCGAGGTCACACTAACTATCTGTCACTCTATAATGTAATGTATCTTTCAATCTGTTTCCATACATACATACAGATCGCTCAACGAAAGCTGGCTCTGTCAAAGCACTCACACTAATGCAATTTCACTACACTTTGTAAAATTTAGGATGATAGCATAGAGTACTAAGTTTTGACAGGTCACAATAGGGACACGTCGCATTCTTATTCACTACACAAGCGCACGTATTAGTGTGTTGTTCATGCCAGCTTTTGTTAATACACCTGTACATAAATTCAAAAGATGTCCATAAAATTTTTGACATGTAACGTTTTTGCAATCACTAGTTTAATCGAACATTTTGATTTTTGATTCTAAGTTATATACAAAGACCCTAAAAAATTCGAAAACTTGTGTCAGTTTCACCAAAGGAGCCTCTTCGAAGCGCACTTGAAATCCTTTCACCACCCTGGTTCGAAAGAACTAGTGACACGATAAGAAGAAGAAAACGTAGAGAGGGGTATTCGTCAAGCGAATAAGGTAAGCGAAACGCCCGCTGCATCAGACCAAGGTCACAAAAACACAGACAGAGGCAAGCGAGGTAATACATTCGTGATAACATTTCGCGTAATATAGTCATTGCAATAAATTTTTCCTTATACGCGTATAACTGCTCTTGATTCTTGAATAAATTTCACAGAACTTTATTGACCTGTTTAAATCTAGAACAAATGGGTATCAGCCCACCAAAATTGTAGGTTAAAACTAAGTATATTTATGAACTGTATTAATCATATTCAAGCAATAATCTATATATATATAAATTGTAAGTTAAAACTATACAGGGTGGTTTTTTGAGAAGGGCACTGATGGCCAAGTCCAAAACCACGAGAGTAAGAGAAAATCGTGAAAGGAGTCATGCCCTCGATTTATAAAAAAACAATAAGTGCTTTTTTTATTCTTTTACTTTTGACGAAAATCGACCGGAATTAGTTTTAAAAAAAAAACCTTTTGTATTATTGTATTGATCCATTGGATTCCGTTGCTGATGAGCAACGGAATCCAAGGATGAATGAGAGATCAATCAGCAACGTAAAAACGTAATAAATAAGTACTAAGCTTTGGTGCAAGTAGAAAAGATTCAAGATTTTTTTTTTTTAAAATAGTATTAGTGCCTTATGTTCTACCATTTATGGTGTGCGAGATACAGTGAATGAACATAATACTATTAAATGGTATTTAAATGTCAATAAAACACAAATAAACTGATACCCTCTAAAATTGTAGGTTAAAACTATATTTATGAACAGTACTGTTCATATCAAGCAATAATTTCAAGGTATATAATCAACAACCATTCTAACACCCTCTAAAGACCTCTCTTAGTAACGCAACGACATCATGAGGCAAGTTTCACTAACACCCTTAGTAAAGTACCGAGAACTATGTATTTTTAGAGCAGTTTGTGAGCTGTCAGATGATGTCACAAATTATACGGAACACCAGATGTCAATAATTGAGCCTAATGAGTCAGAATCGACATATAAGTCTAAAGTGTTCTTTAAGCTACCAATAGAAGGTGACACCCACGATAGCTACTAACAAGTAGGAGGATTGGATACAATCTATCGAATTCCAGCGTTGACAGGTCAGAAAGAAGATGTAGGAACCATAAAAGAAGAAAAATAATTTAAAAAAACGAAAAAGCAGCATATAGTATATATGATGTCGACATCTGAAATTTCATTTAAATTTGGAAAGATACTATTTACTTCATTTCTGACGTCTAATTTCCTGTTACGTTTCACGAAATCACTGCCACAAATTGACAGAAAGCGAGAGGAAAGATGTTACACATCAATAACAATTGTTTAATAAGTAACCCTATATCTATATGATTTTGACTGATGAATTAATATATAAATAAATAAATTTATTAATTTTATTCTCTTCAAACATATTACATAATGTTTTTAGGGGCTTTTATACAAGAGTGTAGACGACGAAAAAAGCAAGCGAAGGATGGAATCTTGCTCTATTTCGCTTGCTTTTTCCGTATCATTACATTTTTAATTCAAACCCTATTAATTATTAGCATGTATTTAGGCATCCTGTAGCAATTTAAGGGCATAATGACATGTCCTACACAGACTAATAGTGATTAATTCCATTAGCAAAGGCGTTTGTTGCACATAAAATTAAACAATAACATAGACAATCGCTATATCTCCATATAAACTTATAGATATTTCCATATATTGTACAGGGTTTTTCTTGGGTCGCATAACTTACATTATATCTCCATATTCGTCAAGGAAATGTTAGATTCATAATCACTTCATCAAACTCCTTTTAAGTATCAAAAGCAGGAAAATTAATAACGAGAATTGAAGTCATGTTCATGGTTTCTTTAACACAATAAAACATTGCATGTCATTTAATATACTATGATAATAATAATAATATATGGACATTCCACACAACGCCATCTAGCGCTAAACTAAGTAAGCTTGTATTATGGGAACAAGATAACTGATATAATACGTGTATACTTTTTTTTTTAAATACATACATAGATAACACTCAAACTCAGGACAAACACTGATGTTCATCACACAGATATTTGCTCTGAGCGGGAATCGAACCCGCAACACCGGCGTGGCAATCCAACACACTCGCTATTCGACCAATCTATATTATAAAATTTACAAAAGGAAACAATTGTGCCACCTATAGACCGTAGCAAACGATCTATACAGCTCAACTGCTGCAACTCAATACCCGATTGCAGCGTGCTGAGCTGCCTTGCCTTTTTGTATTGCAAGGTTTATTCTTCGGCCGAGATAGCTGCTAGCCCTCTGATCACGAGTCGCTTCGACACAGATCTCGGATACTTTCGGATTCTAAAAAATTTGAAAACGCGGAAGGCGCTATTCCCCATGGACCTAAGGTCTCGACCCCTAAGGGCTCAAACATATACGACCTATCAATACCTACATATTGTAATTGTTAATTGATCCTTAAGTAATTAGCAGGCTTACTAAGCATTCGAATCAATGATGACGAATACAAGCCATAACAGAGAGCACAGTGAGCAATGCTATTTGCTTACAAAACACCTGACCTAACCATGGCGCACGTAGGAGTCACTTAGTCAGCAGGAAACCAGGTACCTGGTTGAGGTAGATCTTTCTCTTAAGTTTGGCAACAGATTTAAGGGCTAGCACGAAATGTAGCTTCTCAATTTATCTACAAAGAGCATTTGATTGATTTCTGATATTCCTTTCTTATTCTTTCTCTACTGTTTAAAGTCATGATCTAAACATAAACATAATATACTTGCTTGTCTATATATAAAAGATCTATTCATTGCATTTTTAGGTTTAATTTAACGTTTAGTCTTATATATTATGTTTTTTTTTTTTCTTAGCTTGTCTTAGCTATGTTTGTTCTTTAACGCAGAACGTAAATGTGTCCGGGAGGAGGGCGTTGAGACTGCTACACAGTTTTATAACTTTTGTAGTTTCACCGTTCCTACTGTAACATAGTTCCTTTGTGTAATTGTTCTGAATAAATATTTTGATTTGATTTTTTTTATTGCAACTTTAACCTGATCTATCCTTGTTTATAACAACAAATACATGACACTTTTTATCCGCCTGTGTGGATGCTTCCTAAAACATAACCCTGGCAATACTAACTAGTAACTCCAGAAAAAAAAAACTTTTTTTTTCTATCCTTTGACATGCCAGTTTTCTCACTTCTGTGACTATCGGTAATTATGATTTGAATTTTATTCAAGTTTTCTGTGAACCCTACCAGGGATAGAGCTGATAAAATTGTCACAACGCCGCGTAGGCGCTATCCGAGGAGAACTGGTGCATATCTAGTGGTTACTCTATCAACTGACAGTTCGGAAATATAGGAAGTACCAGGCAAGTACCAGGCGAATTTCAGGTTACTAATTAGCCTCAGCTCCTACAGTTGTTTCGCAACCGATTTTTCTTAGAAGTAATAATTATACATCAAGGTTTTACAAAAACATACTATAAGCAACTTCAATTGAATTGTTTGTAGCAAAATACGCAATTTAGTTTACTTGGATGAAAATAGTATTCATGAAATTTCTATGGGATTACTCTAGAACACGTAAATAAAAATAATTTTGGTAAATCACTTTATAAACAACAAAGTTCTGAGGTAATAAACATTTAAAAAAAACAACAGAACTGAAACCCTCCTCTTTTATTTTTTATTTTGAAGTCTGTTGAAAAGGAATACAAATGGTAGTACATTGAGATGACAAATGGTTTAAAACAATCGTGATTTACCTCGTCTACCAGTTTTACAGCTAGTAGACAGACTGCCTAATAAACTGTCTCATAACTTTTAACTTGGAATTTGTATTTGTATTTATTTATTTAAAAAGATAGAAGCTAACGTTCTTAACCAAAACACTTACTACCTTAAAATTTTAAAAAACTAATAAATCCTGGATAATTAATAATAACTAATTTTATCATTAAATAAATCGACATGCTGGTGCTCGTGGACAAATTCATTAATGGAATTGAAAATCGAAAACGTTTCTTCAATCTATAGTACCAGAAATATAAAATAAATATAAAATACCTAGTGTTAATTTATGTTGTCCAAAAGTGAGACACTATAAAGGCAGCATATCAATATTAAAATGTAGAAAGTAGGTAGGTAGATATAAATAACAAGCTATTGTGTTTTGCGAGTTCGAACAGCATCACTTCGAAAAATAATTTTAATAAGGTCTCCTATCATCAGCTAAATTTAGGATTTCTGCAAGGAATACATCAAATTGTGTATTCGACTTCATGATTATATTCTAGTAGTTAATCTTGAAGCTGTGCTATTACCATTAAAATAGGCAGATAAATCTAGGGCTGGAAGCTGTACTACAAATCATACCAGTCTATAAATCTGTACATTTGCATTCCGGTACTTGATGGTAAACGGTGTACTTTCACAAAGATATTTTGCAATAATAATAACCTACTTAGACTTTTTTTACATTTAAAATTATTCTTAATGTTGTTAAGGCTATTTTTTTTATTTTACTGGATTACAATTGGCAGGAAGCAATACGTTAATACAATTTATACAATAATGTCGTGTTAGTTGAAATAAGTTGCTAACATTTTAGTAACTTTTCAAGCAGCATTGAGATACTTCATTTGCAACTATAAAATAAATAGTTTGGCATTAGAATTTAGATCAGGAAAGTATAAAAGTGACGGTCACATTAAGCCCCGGTCACACAATGCGGTTTAGTATCATAATTTAAAAATTTTCATTGACAAAGTGATTTTATTATTTGACATTCATTCATGAAGTGGGCCTTAAATCTCATTCAAGGGGTTATTTAAAGAATATGTAATATGATGACTATAAATTAATAAAATACTGTAATTATTACACATTGGTTTTCCAAGTAAGAGGAACGTGCGAGAGATTTTCCATAAACAAGGACAAAGTCAGTTAAATAGGTGATAAATTGACCTACATTATAATGTTATTCATGACCTAGCATAAGTACCTTAGAGCTAAAGTTGAGGTTATTAGTAGTACCTCACTTACATAATTAAAATCTTAATGATTTTTTGTTGTAAGCACAAGCAGTAAAACAGCAGTAAGGAAATTTAATAAAACTTTGATTTTATGTGTTTTTTTATAATATACCTAATGCCCGCAAATTCGTTCGCACTGTGATTGAATAAAATCCCTTTCATAATACGCGCCTGCACTCTCCAAGTTTCAAGTCTCTACGTTCAGCGGTTTGGCTAGTACGTTGTCTGTCAGTCAGTCAGTTAGGTCCAAGCCTTTTATACATATTGATTCACGATAGTAATTTTCTGTTTTAGCCGATTTCAACTTTCATGACATATCTTTTTGTTTTGCTAATGAGCTGAATATTACCTATCTACAATTGCACGGTTTTAACAACGGGGCCCTTCATGGAAAAAGCTACCGTTTTGTAAGTCCAAATTTCTAAGGCACGAAATTATATTTCCGACCCTTATCGTCTACCGCGAAAATACAATAATTTAAAATTATCTTTCTACTCTACATCAAACAGGAAAGGTTCGTTCACACGAGGTTTCTATTTGCGAAAACCATGAACTTACCTCGTTTTATGAGTTTCGTCAACGGGATCTTAGCTTACAACCAATGTCTAAAATGCAATGCGAATATAGAACTTATACCCTTGTAATAAGAGTGGTGCATATCGTAGGTTTGCTAAGCAATTTCAATTTTATGAGCTAGGAAGCTTGGCCGTTCACGGAGAATTGCATTGTGGAAGCAGAGAACTATTGTCGGAAGTGTATTTTCGATATTGCTGTTTTAGGTTGAATGTAATCTTGTCCCGGGAATTCTGATACCAAATTCATTAGGTGTAATCGTGTCCCACATTCCAAGCATTAGTAAACGGTCACAAATCACAAATTAACTACTAGTCTAGAAGGAATTTAGTGATAACGATAGAAAGAGTATGATTTATCAATTTTAATATACATGACTGTCTGACAGATAACCCACAGGCCAAACCACTAAACAAAGTAGACACTTGAAATTTGGAGAAAAAGAAAGAAGAAAAGAAGTAATGGCCTTTTAGATTTTGATAAAATAGTATCAATGGGACGGCATCAAGGCGCCCTAATATATGCAGTTTCTTTAAGGCATTAGCCTCAAATCCAATTCCATACAAAATGTTTCGGACAAATACTCAAAAAGTACGCCGTATTATAGTAATTTCTTCACACTATTCGTTTCGTCTATGTTTTCCGATTGTGTCAACATAAAATTAGTAAGGTTTCATACTTTAATTTAGATTTTATACATGTTTTTAAGTTAGGGTTTAGGGTTAATTTTAAAACACGTTTAAAATTTTACCCTTGAGGATTCCCCTAAATTAAAACTGTGTTGTTTTACAAAATACACGAACTTGACATCGACAAAACTTAATATGCGAGTTCACTCATCCCAAGCCAAAAAACGTGAAATAAAAGTCAAAAACATCTTATAAATCAATAGAATAGTCACCAATATTGGCTTAGAAAAACTATAGTCGATTTTAAATGACTATTGAGGAAAACCTATCCTTAATTGGGTTACCATTAGATCACTGCGCCCACGGCTGGGCCCACGCGATAAGTATCATTTTATAATCTGTGGCAGCACTATACTGGTCCTGTTGACAATGTTTCTGATAGAATTTGTTATAATTTAGGTATTAACGCCTTCGCTGATAATTTATTCAAACCATTAACAATCGAAATTTAATTTTAAATTTTTAATCATCTATACATACATGGAACAGTTAAAACACATGGTAAAGTCAAAACTCATAGCCGGTCAAAACCAATATTGACCGCGAAAATGAGTCTAAACTAGTTTTGACTAACGGCGTCGGTCAATACAAGTTTTGACTGACTAACTATAGGTTAAAACTCATAAAACGCTAACCAGGGTCACTAAAATTATAACTAGAAATATTTAGTTAATTAAATTACATAATATTCCTGGTAAATTTTGTATTTTTATATAACTAGTAACCAATTTCTTTTGCCTTAGATAATTTTCTGTCATTAATTAGGCTGTGCACGCTCGCTTCGCTTGCGTGTCGACGAAACCGGTTATAAGTTTTGACTGTAACATACATATGTATAAAACGCTCAACCCTAACTGATTGACTGACAGACATCCTATAGGCAAAACTAGTGGACTTAAAGACTTTAAAATGGGACAAATTCGTCAAAAGCTGAAAGTGCGGATAAGAAACTAGAAAATAAGTTCAGAAATGCTTAAACTAGAAGTTTCTAATGAAATTTGTGAGAATGGATGGTCTTAGTGCGGTTTCACACTAGCGTATTTTCTGTCGCGCGTATACGGGCGTTTTAGCACCTACTCGCCTAATGCTTATTCCTTATTTTAATTATAATACATACAAACCTGTATCACTCCTCCGTATGATTATATCGAGCATTGCAAAACCTTTTGTCTCATTCAGGTCAGACCAGGCTCTAACTAGGTGAGACTGAGTGGGATGCCATTTGTCATCAACTGATTTACTGATCCTTCATCCACTCAAATATTCAGATTGTGAGGCTGTTGGGTAACTTCGGAACATAGAAATATTAATGCATGATTTAATAATGCATGGTTCGAGAGCGGTCGGAGTGGGGGCTATGGCTGCATTATACTCGAACCCGGGACGGCTGCAGTGCACGGGGAGGCATGCACTGCAAGCGGAGCTCGGGGTTGGCACAAGCCTTCCCTGGGATGGGCCTCACAGCAACGTGCGTGAGGGACACCGGTACGTGTTCTGAGGATGTCCCTGGGTCCCTCTAATGCGCAGAGGTCGGCCACCATGGGGTTTTAGTTGGTATGAGTCCGACATACCCCTCCGCCCACCCCCAAGGGCGGTGGGCATCCATTAGGATTTCCTCATGTAAAAAACAAAAAAAAAGGGTTTAACTAGATGAGACTGAGTGGGAAGCCATTGTTCATCAGCTGATTTACTGATCCTTCATCCACTCATATATTCAGTTTGTGAGGCTGTTGGGTAACTTCGGAACATAGAAATATTCATGCATGAAAACGAATCTCATGGAATTTAAAGAAAAAAAAAGTTGTGTGTGGCACAGAATCAAGCGCGTCGCATTTTTAAAATATAAATTAAAAAGTGTATGCAGTCATTTTGATCTTTATTTATTAATTTTACACAAACAGTAACTTACAGACTAGTCCAAGGCGTTAAGTTACAGAGTTACTACAACCTGTAACTTAACCTGTGTAATATGTTATAGTATATTTTTTGTTTTTATATATATATATATGTTTAACCTAGGGCTTAGGCCTATGCGAAGGAAATAGGGAAAATCAGTTTGCCCTATACCACTTTCATCCAATTACCATGGGGAATGTAAACTTCGGTTAGTCAAAATAAACCACGAAGAAAAGGACTCAAAATATAAACAAGGAATTAAGAGCGATCTTGATTTTTTTTTTAATTATTATTATCAAGCCGTATTTGCCCGTTATTTTTCTTTAATTTATTTCTGATTATTTTCTTTGGGGCAATCATTTTTGGATAAAGGCCTCCTCCAACCCTTGCCATTTCTCCTATCTCAATAAAAATGTATATGTAAAGTATGGTATAGTTAATAGTTTAATATATTATGTTCATTTATTTGTTTTCCGATGCCTGGTAGTTTCATAGTAACACCGTTATTAATCGAGTAGAAACTTACTAATACCTTAATTTAGGTCCAATGGACATAGTTATAATTAATGTATATAGTATAATAGGTACAATACAACTAACTACTAGTTACTAGTCCTAATCTAATATACTGAGTCGCTGACGATTCGGACACAAAATATTCGGACACTGTGACCGAATTGACACTTTTTAAAATCAATATTTTTTCCACTGACGTTTCGGACACCAACAATAAAAGCTGTTTTGTACAGTCAGATAAAAAACTTCTAATTGTAGAAATCCGTCCTACGTATTTAGTGGGATCAAATTAGTTTTTAACCAGATTTTAACGAAAGTAGCTGTTATTAGCATCCACAATAAATACATACATGCCTTGGTAGTCGGCTAATAAGGATTATTAGGCAATAAAAAACTCATTGGATTAAGAATTTTATAAGATGATAGATGTTATTTAGTGACTGTTAATAAAAAAATTGTGATAAGAATTTCGTAGGTTTTGTGTCCGAATCGTCAGCGACTCAAATATTGATTTTAAAGTGTCAATTCGGACACAGTGTGCGAATATTTTGTGTCCGAATCGTCAGCGACACAATATACTAGTAACTAGTATATTATATGAGGATTAAGGCTCATTCATTAATCAACTCGCTACGTGTTCATTACAAATGATCAATTGTTTCATATGTAGGTACTTATGTATGAAATGAATGATTCAATATGACGTGGGTTAAAAACCACCTTTGAATTGAAACTACTGCTATTACAATTACTATTCTACTATTGAATTGGAAAGTAATAAAAAAGCGAACCTGGCTTGCTCACGTGGAGTAGATTTGATAGGATGAGTAAGTGAGTAAGATAAATAAAGTAAGTGAATCGATAAAGTAATACCCAGTGGTAGAAGTGAGCTGGCAACACCATTTTTAGTAATGAGATGAGAAAAAAGCCGTGTTGGCCAGTGGGTGGTGCCTCTACTTTCGATCCGAAGGTCGTGAGTTCGAACTCTGTGGTACACCAATGGATTCGAAAAATCTATGTGTGCATTAAAACACTTGCTTAACGGTGAAGGAAAACATCGTGAGGAAAACGGCATGTCATAGAACCTAAAGTTCGAAAAACATGTGTCAAGTGCACTAAAGGAGCCTCTTCGCACTTGAAATCCTTTCACCACACTGGCCCGAGAGAACAAGTGACACGATAAGAAAAAGAAGAAGAAGTAATCAGACCCTTATTTGACGCAAATGAAGATTGATTGGTTGATTGGTTGATTGATACACCAGAGTTTTATTCCACTTATTTTCGTGATTGTCTCTAGTAGTAATAATCGATAAAAAAATCCCAATTGTTCCTACTAGAAATACTGGGAGTAGGAGCAATCGGGAATATTACAAATACAAAATATACAAATTTTTGATTTCAAAAAAGGAATAAGTAGGCGTATTTGCCCAATAAAATCTTATTCAACCTATAAAATGCTGATCTGTTTATAGTATCAAATCACTTTTAAGACCCGTTATCATAAATAGTAGGTACCGTTAGTTACAATTCATGACCGATTGGTACATATTTTTTTCATCAAAATCTGTCGCGCCATTTAAGGTATGCGCCTTGAAAGAAATATGAATAAACGCCGTCATATTTGTTTTTATCAAGTGACCTACCTACTGGCTACTGTAACTGTACTTGACAGCTCGAAATACTAGTTTTTGTTAGTACTGTACAATTCACCTATGTGCCGTAGGTGTTGTACTCGCTTGGATTAGATTTATACCAATAAAACACATAAATTGATATTCAACAATCCATCCACCATGCCGCACAATGTGCAATATGACCATAGAATCGGACATTCTGAGTGAAGCTCAGTATTTGATGCGTCTTATTATTATATAAGCTAGAGTAGAACTCCCAAAAGCCAATTCTGTATAGTTATTGAGGAATATTTACCCGACTGCGAAGAGAGATGATAATGTTGTCGTTTGTTTTTTGACATTTTCATTTTAATAGGCATTATATTATTTGTATCACATTACATAACAGCCGCGCAACATTGCGGTGAATTTGAAGGCGCCCTAAGAGCCATACAACACTTGAAAAACATTATCATCTCTCTTCGCAGTCTGGTAAATAATAGCGATATGATTATTTTGCTTCTTTGAAACTTTTCAATGGTGCCTAGCCTACGGTCACTAGAATAGTCTCATTGAAGGCGGTTGTTGTATGTTTTTGTAAAACCTTGATCATTGTAAGATAAGATAAGATTATTTATTTATTTCCTTGTAAATACAACCACTTTTTATGGACTTATATACTATGATAGAAAATACAGTAAGGTAGTAGTAGTAAGTAAGTAGGTATACAAGAAGGTAACTATCGTCAGACTCGCTGCGAGTTTTTAGCGAAACATTAATAAATATGTTTCGAAGGTTCAAGTCTACAACTAGAATTACAATAGTGTACCTAAAAATAATATACATAGGTTAAATATTTTGCTGTAACATAATAAGTATTGCTAGAGAAGAAAGAATAGAAGAAAAAGTTATAAAATGGACAAATACTATAACGGAATGGTATCCTAGAGATAAAAAGAGGAAAAGAGGAAGGCAGATAAAAAGGTGGGAAGATGACATCAAACAAGTAGCAAGTGCCTCGTGGAGGAGAGTCGCCGCAGACAGGACAATATGGAACAGGCCTATGTCGCAAGACAAACTGCAACATAAACTTAAGTTAAGTACAAACCTAGCATAGAAGAAATATGTAACCCAATCCAGAATAAAGGCTCTTTTATCTTTATCTTTAATAAGTATTGCTTGGGTAACTGTCGCTACAAATTATAAGTAGGTTTTCCAGAAATCAGGAGGTTGGATATATCTCATATAGAAGGCTTGTTTCAGTCACTTGTTTACACATAGATGGAATCAAAAAAGCCAGGATCTGTCAACAGATACCTACTTACTCTAATGTTACAAACTGGAGGTAAGCTAACTTACTTCGAGATTTCGCACAGATGTAAAAACATCATGCAAATTCTAATCACGTACAGTTTCGACACCATCGTACGTGGATGAGCCTAATCTTTAAATCTAGTGTTTTAAATGTGAATAAACATGTGTTTTTATACCAACATTTTATTCAAAGGGTATGTCTTCATCAGAGAGGCCTTTGCCCTGCAGTGGGATAAAAATGAAGGTAATTTATAATTATATTTTTTCACTTCTTATGCTTGTAAATTTCAATTTTAATTAACTAGACAGAGGGAGTAAAATTGCATTTTAGGCCCAAGGCCAAAAACGTTATTGGTTCCATGCCGGAAGCTGAGAACTTTTTTTTTAAATAACGAACTATGGCCCTTCATAATACTTCTAGATCAGGGTATTATAAGGAACCTATACATAATAGTTTTATAATTTTGAATATCATGGTAACCATTGGGTGGCTGTCTTTATTTTTGAATTACGAAATGGGCGCTCATTTCAGTTTGAATTTGTTTGATTCCCTCGCAAAACCTTGTGTATATACCAATCTTGTTCTGAAACCCATTTTATACGAGACTTTTATCATCCCAAGCTGAAGGCGAGGGCGGAAATTCAAGTCGAGTTAAACCTTGCTTCAGACCCTTGGTGTACTAAATAACTCTATTTTTAAATTGACGTTTTTTATTTGTTTAAGAGCGAGGGTGGTTTCATCACATCACCTTGACTTCCTCGGTTCCACCGCGCCGTAGGAGTCGCGGAGGCGCGTCCATATACGGAAGCTGACATCACCACACCAGAATGACATTATCGATTTTACGAGATCTTGCCAGTTCCGTGTGTAGAGAGATAAGAAACTTAGGATTAATAGAGCATAGGTTAAAAACGGTGTTCCTATAGAACACCAAAATTAACAGTATAAAAAAAAAAACTATTTCGGCCATTTCACACAACGCCATCTAGCCCCAAACTAAGCAGAACTTGTACTATGGGAACCAAATGACTGATAGAATACTTAAATACTTTTTTGTTAAATACATACATGAAATACATAGAAAACTCCCAGAGTCAGGACAAACACCGATGTTTATCACACAAAGGTTTCTCCTGAAGCGGGAATCGAACTCGCGACACCGGCATGGCCAATACACTTGCCACTTGACCATCCGTGTCATCAAATCAAAGCAAAATAAACATCCTACAATAATAGAACAGCTTTTTTTATCAGTTAGTAACCAGATATCCGAATAATAGGATTTACTACTGTCAGATTTATCCGGATACAAAACTCAACGGATTTTTTTTTTAGATATCGTAAACCTTAACAATAAATTAATAATGAAATAAGCCTCCTCGAAAAGTCGCCACCCACAATGACAATATGATCAAAAAATCAATATCAAAGGCATCAGGCTCTCTCAGCATCAAAAATACTTCAAAACCTAGACTTTTACATTTCTAGATAGGCATTTAATGTATTTGTCTTAATACAGACCAATCTTAAGGGTAAAAACGAGTACAGACAAAATCCAGAAGTCCTAATTAGCTAGATGGTTTAAAAATTCATATGAAAAGAATTTGGCCCTTTCAGCATCAATAATGTGCTTCAGAACCTAGACTTTTACATTTCTAGATAAATCTTGAATGTATCTATCTAGATAAAATTATATCTCAAGAGTACAACGGGAACAAACAAAATCCAGGTGGTCAAAGTAGGTATATGATCAAAAAATGAATATCAAAGGCATCAGGCTCTTTCAGAATCAAAAATGTACTTCAGAACCTAGACTTTTAGGTCTAGGTCTTGAATGTATCTGTCTATTATTTGTGTATTTTTTTAATTTTACGCTAGAGCATTTTAAAATCTCTGAAGTGCTTTTGTCGCCTTTTGCTTCAACGCAGGCCAACATCATCATCAACATCTTTAAGCTATTCTAGAATCAATTTTCTTTAAATGTCATCCTATTTATCAGTGTTGTGTGAAACATTAAGGTAGCTCTAGAATAATTATAGTCGCATTATTGACATATTTAGCTATTAAATCAAAGATTTAAATCATAATGAGGGTAAAGTTTTTAAAAACTGAAAACCTGACTGCCAAAATAATATTGCTTTACTGGATTTTGACACCCTATTTTTTATCTATGAGATTCCCATGACCAAAATTAATGTAAAGATACCTATTTAATCCATCCATCAAATATAAATGTTTTTCGGTCAGATTGTTCGGCTAACAGTTGTTATATTGGTTTTTGGACATTGTGGGTGTAGGCAGCTATGGTCTCTTTTAGGATCTAGACGAATTCAATAACACCATCATTTTTCAATATCCGTTCAGCCGTTTAGCTCACAAAATGCCACAAAGAATCAGATAAACGTCAGATATACATACATACATACATACACTCGAAAATCATAACCATTCTCCTTTGCAATCAAGTTAAAAAAACCTTGATATTATCATGATCAGAGTTTCCTGAAAGTATGGTTTTGTATACTAAAGTTCCGGTAACGACTGCTGTTTGCCTCCGTTTCCACATTTCGGACGATAAGAGTCATTTTTGTTCGTAACCAAATACGATATGTGCAAAAATTTTTTGACGACACATAGCTGATTTGTCAGGAGCACAAATTTGAAACTAGGTGTACATATCGACTTTTGCAAATCCTGTTCCAGAAGGAATTTTCAGGTTTTTGTTTTTTCAGTCGATGCGGGATTTTTTTCTGATTCCAAATATCCAAAAAAAAATTTTTCGAAAATCTGCACATAACGAGTTTGGCAAGCGCAGCGACGGTGTTTTAAAATAAACCCAACTAACTTAAAAACACGTATAAAATCTAAATTAAAGTATGAAACCTTACTAATTGTATGTTGACACACCCGGAAAACATACACGAAACGAATAGTGTGAAGAAATTACTTATAATACGGCGTACTTTTTGAATATTTGTCCGAAAAATTTTGTATGGAATTGGATTTGAGGAATAGCCTTAACTTAGTCAGAACAAAGAGCCCTAAGTTCCCTTTAATATGTTTTCGAGACCTACATCATTTTTGAGGACAAGCAAGCCCTAATCTTAAAACAACCTGTACATTCAAGCTTGTTATCAAATCTTAATCTTTAACAGGCTGTATCAATTCTGAAATATGTTTGCGATAAATATATCCTCAAACTGTTGGTACCAAACTATTTTTTGTAGTTCCACAGACGAATTAGGCGAACATAAAATCCATGAAGATCCAAATCGGCACGGAATCGTTCTAAATTCTCTGAATTAACATTTTCAAAACAAGTTTAGTTTTATGGTTTATTCGCTAAGACTTTAGGCGCCTATTTTAGCTTAGCAACAGCAACTTAAATGACGAGCACTTTGGTAGGGCTAGGAACCTACTTAACCTACATTTACTCTGGTAAGTACACGAGTTATTGTCAATTCAGACCCCTTTTTGTGCTCCATTTTATTTCCATGTTTATGATTTAATTTCGTCATTTATTGCGATTTTTTTTATGCATACCTAAATATCTTTACCTAGAATTTAGCCCCACGTCTAGATAACAGATCAAACTCGGCCATCGACCCTTGAATAAAGGCGAAACAGAATGATTTATCTTGAAATTTATGCGAAATTCGATTTTTTAGAGCAAATCGCGCCATCTAGCGGGGAGTAGCTGTACTAATATTATTTAACTCGACATCATTACTGTTACCTTATTATACGTATTTAATACCTAGGACATTAGAGTTTATTTAGAATTCAATCAAATGTAGAAAAATAATACAATATTATTATTTTTTTGCCTACGTGACCTGCATGGTGAAAGCAATGTTGGTTTTAAAATTGAGCTCTTATCTAGATAGTATCTATCTTGCATTGGATAGATAAAATAATGCTATAAATTGCATGTTTACAGACACTAATGCGATTTATAATCACTAACTCTGTGATAGTCAATTAAGTCAGTAATAGTTAAAGTAATTAATCTTGCAAACAGAGATTGTACCTATTATTCATTAAATTATCCAAACAAGCAGATAAAAATATTTTGACATTTCATTTCATTTTCATTTATTCACAACCAATTTTTCATTGTGTCGGAATTTCTAAATCTAAGCGCATTTTGACATAAAATCTTGGTAAATCTACGTTGGTTACCTTATGGTTGGTTATCTTGAAGCAAGTCCCGCAGCATATTACTTGATAATTTATTACCTGAAACAATAACAAATTACATTGTTAGAATTATAAAAATCAATTAATTTTAGACAGCATACTCGAATAATATGAAATATGAATGCAACGCCATCTTCCTATAACACCTTGAACTAAGTAGCAAGGTGGCTACAGTTCAATGTTAATCTTAAAGCTTCGGAAAATGGACAATAGAGGACGATACTTGTATTTTCATCGATCTACAATATTTTCAATAGTGTACAACTCTACTAAGCAATAATCAAAATACTGAAAAAGTGTTTTTAGTGGTTTCGAGTGATCGAGACACTCACATTCAAATATTCTCATGCGAAAGTTTGTAAACTTTGTCTATTGTTTATTACTAAGTTTGTAATAATTTTTTGACTGAATGGCAAATAACGAATAGGCTAAACCACAGAATGTGGACTTATAACTTGGAGGATGTGTTCGTCAAATGCTGAAAGTGAGTAAGTACTAAGAAAGGAATTTTGAAAATACACAACTAAAATTACATATATAATTACAAAATACAAATACAGGGCGCGCAAAATAATACCCTCAATTTTCACAGTCTGGTAAATAAAACTGAAAAGTAAATCATGGAAAACTACTAAAGAAACAAGAAATTTTTTTTTGTTTACGGCAAAATAATTGCTAAGAAAACGCCCGATTTGCATGTTACAGCTATTTATGGTAAACATACTCAAGACCCTGACCTACATACAAACCACCTCAATTTGAATTCAGAACGCATACTCCACCGTGTGAAATGCATTTTACAAAAATATTTGGCGGGAATTTGAGAAGCGAAGCACGTTTGGTGTGGCCACGAAATAATCGAAAAAAAATATAGTGCGAAAATATATTAATATTTTATTGAAACAAAGGTAAGTTTTCAACGAGTACCTCCTAAACGAGTAACACTGTTAGTCGTTGGGAATTTACTCAAACCAGTACCTAAATACCATGACATTGGGCTCATTGGGATTTTTTTTGAAGAGACTACGTCTAATAAATCGATGAACGCCGGCTGCATGCACTAAAACGTTGACGTCATTGTCCGGTAACGCTGTAATTGTCCGGTAACGCTGTAATTGTCCGGTAACGCTCATTGTCCCGTTACGCTGGTAGTCACGTTAAACTATCGTCCGTAAAAAAACTTTACAGACAACCAATTTTTTTATAATAAAGTAATACTATGGTACATAATATTACTTATTCTTTGGGAATACCCAGTGTCATGGTGTTCTTTCGTTCACCAACGGAATCACCTACTACCGTAGAGAGTTGAGACTTCAACTAATATATATGAAAAAAATTACTTGTACAGTATGTCAACACGCTTTGTTTACGAATGCGCAACTCTTTAAATTAATAGTGATTGTTTTTAGTAAAAGTGAATTTTTATTCTCTAATATATTATTTTTAGAGTGTAGTTCAGCTGCAGAATTACAAACTCTTTTAAATACGTAGGTATTTAAATTAAGCAGTATTTATGTTGGTTGTAAATAACTATCATGATTAGGAAACAGCCATTCTCTCATTACCATTCGTAATAAAAACTCAATTACTTCAAGTAGGCGAAGACTATTAAATTGAAGAGCACTCGTAATAGTATAGAACTTCTAACTTATCTAATAATGTTACAACTTTTACTGGCTAAATCTTTAAATCTACTTGATAAACAAACAAACACTACTTTTTCATGGATTTCTCCTATACCGCATTGATTGATTGATTAAACAATGATTAAACACTTGTTATAGCTATTCAAAAACATTTTCTACGCTTGAAATTGTCAGCATTTAGCGAAGGCATCTATCGATTGGATTGGCACAATATTGTAGCATTTGCTAAGCTCTATAAGAAAGCTACATTAATCAGGAGAATAAAGATGGTGCATGCTAACCTTAACTTACAACCTTACCACAGCAAACGCTGTGTTCAACAACAAAAAAAAACATTTTTTTTCTGAAGCATTCGTATTTTCAACGCACTTCAAAAAAGGAAGTTATCAGTTTTTTTTTTTGTTTATTACCTCAAAACTTTGTTGTTTAATGGTTGTTTATAAACTTTTTTTTTGATTTGAAAATTTTTTTTTGTTTGAGAGGATATACTGCCAGGTTGGGCCCATAGAATTTCATGAAAATCGGTTCAGTACTTTGGTTTTGAAATCAAAACAACTGAAAAAATTACGTCAGTTAAGTAAACGATATTGCGTATTTTGCTTCTCTGTGACTATTCAGTGGTGTTAACAGTCCAATTGAAGTCGGTTGTAGTATATTTTTGTAAAACTTGATTATTTGATTTTCCCGTCATTTGTATGGCCCCAAGTAATGATACAAATACTTTGCTCCGTCCTAACTCATACAACATGAAAACGAGTTTTTTTTTCTGTGTTTTTGCTTATGCTCCAAAACCATTCATTTGTTTGTATAACCATTAAGAATTTATTTTATTGTAAGTAATTACTTTTCCGGTTCTTTGATGAATCAGCGTTTCCAAATACACCGTGCTATTTTATGATTGGGTGTAATAAAACGATAAACCTATACGATATAAGTTCGATAACAATCATTAACTATTCGATAAGGTTTATCGATGTCTATTTGCCTATTCTGTGATAAAAATATCGAAACAGTTACGCCTAGTTTTTTTTTAACTGTCCTATGATTGTGGATATTATATACATATATATATATATATATATATATATATATTATACATATTGTGGATAGATACTTTGTGTAACATCGAACGGAAATCCAATTAGACAGTTTTTTTTGACAATTTCTTCACATAAATTAAATAAATTCAAATAATTTATTTTAGATAACTAGGTCGTTATATTGAAATAAAAACGTATGCTAAACAACGTTATAAATCAACATAGGTGCGTAAAAAATACACGGGTCGAATTGAGAACCTCCCTCCATTTTTCGGTGTAGATCGCTTCTTGCGTTAACCTTTTGATTACACGTTACCATCACTTAGAGCAAGCCAGACCGTGCTCCGTTGCCTTGCGTTGCGTCGCAGTTTTCTACTGGCATTAGGTCTGGCGTCTGGCACTGCGACGCAACGCAACGCAACGGAGCAGTGTGGCTTCGCCCTTAGTCTAATTAACAACTGAGCAGGAAATTATTAAAGCAATGAAAGAATAGTTCGCAGTTTCGCACTCATGTTATAACTACACATTACAATGCTAATACTCCCATAACAGAGAAGAACATAGACCAAAGGCTAAACCTAACATTTTATCTTCGTATAAAAATATGATATCCACCGATCTGCAGGGTATTTCCCGAGTACCCCGTTCCCCGAGGCCCCGTCCCGGAGGACACCATTATTTTTTTTTATAAACTGAATAAATAATACTGTTCTAGTGACCGTTAGTACCACTGAATAGTCATAGAGGAGGACAAAATACGCAAATTCCTTTACTTGAATGAAGTCATTTTTTAAGTTAATTTGATTTGATTGCAACTGAAAACCAGCGCTGGATAGATGGGGAATAGTCTATCCAGCATAACGCTGAGTTGAGTCCATTTATTGCTAGAAACTCTGCGACATAAATATACTAGGTATCATAATTATGTAGGTTAGGTACTTTGTTAAATTTCTATTCTTTTTGTGCAATGTTTGTTTTATTTAGCTTCTATATTTTCAAAATACCTAACTTCTAATTGTCTTTCTAGCAATTAAAAACAATTTTCTTTCTTTTCTTTCTTTCTTTCATTGCATAACCAAATCACTCAACCGATTTTCATGAAATTTACATGGGGCCAATCTGAAAGTATAACCTCTCGAACAAAAAAGATTTTTCAAATCGGTTTAAAAACAACAAAACTCTGAGGTAACAAATACAAATTTCAACCGACCTTTTTTGAAGTCGGTTCAAAAACTCCGACAACGACAAGAGGATGAAGACTATTTCAAAGCAGGTGGAGGCACCGTTACATTACAATGGTAGGTGGTGACAGCACGGATGCAGGACATTACCATCACTTATACTTACCGGTGGTTGCCTAACTGGCGATGGTAAGTGCAGTTAGCCCTACCACTCAACTTTTTGACAAGCGTATTCGTACTACTCAGGCGAATCAACATGACACCTGGCTGACACGTGGCTCGGAACTGGATGCGTCCCCCGCTGCCCCGCGCGGCGCCCTCCGTGTTTCTTATTCCTCTTATTGCGAAGCGTTATCATTAATTATCATTACCAAGTATAACAGAACCTCTTCTCTATCAAGATTACCTAATTCCACGCTGTACTTTGCACAAACGTCATTCGAGCCAGGTGGCATGTTGATTCGCCCGTAATAGTAACAAATCTGGCCCAGAGAAGTCAACGTTTTGAAAAATCTGATCTTCTTATCGTGTCACTAGTTCTTTCGAACCAGAGTGGTGAAAATGTATCAAGTGCGCATCGAAGAGGCTCCTTTCGTGAAAATTTGATACAAACTTCTCTGTGCGTATCGGCTTCGGCTTCGGCTTCGGTACGAATAGGCTTGTCAAAGATTTTGGTGATAGTTGCTAGGTCATTGTGATGGATGACCTATTAGTTTTTGACCTGTATTGTGGCATTAATCAAACATGATTTTTTGGGGTTGCCAGTTTATTAAGGGTTAAGAGTTACATTTATAAAACTTACGGTTCGACCAAATTTCGGTTTTTTACCCGATAACAAAAATATGTTGTAGCCAAGTAAAAAAAAATAGGTCAGCAGTACCTAGGCACTTATTATTATAATTTCTGACCTTGTCTAAATCGTTTGAGTTGCTGACGATTCGGACACAAAATATTCGGACACTGTGTCCTGCAGCAACATTATAGCTATTAAACTTCCTATGACTGTTTCGGACAAGTTTGGATTGATAGGTACTTATATTATGTATAGCAATTTTTTGTTAGTAAAACAATACATTTATTTCGAGTAACAATAGACTCATAACAGATGGCAGCATTAAACTTAAAAACGAATGGCGATCTGGTGAGTATTGCCAGCTAGCATTTTTTTAAACTAACCCTTTTCAATTCATTAATTTCATATGGGTAGAGAACGAAAATAATCCTATTAGTTAACTACAATAACTTATATCTAACAACATAAGTGAAAGTGTTGATAGAACATTTGAAAGTGAGGAGTCGTAAACAAGACGAGTCGCGACCAAAATAGACGCTTCCCGGTTTGATGAACTTGACAACCTTGCTTGACGCATTATTTTCCGGTGGTGGAATACATGAGGTGACATTTGCCACTACAATAAATAAGAGAAATAAAATGATATGGTTTATGAGGCATAATAAATAAGCATAATCAGCCTATAATGTTCCCACTGCTGGGACTCAGGCCTACTCTCGGCAGGAGAGTGAATGGGTCTTAGTCCACTACGCGGACCCAATGCGGATTGGTGGATGTCACATGCCATAGAATATTTTTTTTTATTCTGTCCTTAGACATGCCGGTTTCCTCACGATGTTTTCCTTCACCGTTGCGAGAACGTGGGATGCATACAAAGATTTTTTCGACCGAAAAAACCCATTTACGCCCATGACTGCCACTGGGATTCGTACCCGCGACCATCAGATCGCAATGCAAGGGTCTTATCCACTCGGCCACCACGTCCTCATGGTTTATGAGGGCCATAGACAAAAAAACAATTTGCAAATACTTTACTACTTTTAATACTTTTTGTTTTACTTGGTCACTTGCTTTTCTTGGAAACTAATACTTAATAGGGACAAAGCTGTTTGAAAAATAGTAGGTAGAGTAGGTAGGTAGAGGTAGTAGGTATGTTAGTACTTTAATTTATTTCGAATACCTAAACTTAAGGAGTACCTACCTAATAGTTTAAGTTAAAATAATTTAAGTACTTATTAAATTCAAATAATGTGTTTTGATATTGATTATTAAATTGAATTGAGGGTTATCAAACAACATACAACGTTTTTGTTATCAATCAATTAGATTTTTCATAAATAAAGTAGGTGAACTTATTTAATTTTTAGGTATATTTGTGTTACTGTCATGCTGTTAACTTAACAAGATCAATTAGACATTTCGAAAGTTACCGAATTCATTGTTGCGTTTGTTCCTTCATGGCAAACCGACGACACATCTTACATGGTGTAAACATATATCTATGTCAAATATCAAATTATAAATAATAAATAAATAAGCCTTTTATTTTCCCAGAGAAACTTAAGTAACATTTTGTTCACTAGTTAACTTAACTTAATTAAAGATAAATTGGTAGAGCTATTATTAATCTATCATGCAGTGTATATTATTTTAGTACAAGTATCTATGCTTAATACAATATTTTATATTGTATTTTGTTTTTGTTTCTTTGTTTTATATAATGATGATTTATTTATTTACTATTATTTTGGGATGTCCATTTTTGGACGAAGGCCTCCTCCATCAGATATCAAATTATACATACATTTAATAGAAGTTACACACATTTCTTTAATATTTAATCTAGCCTGTAAATAACATTGAAGTTGATATTATTCACTTAGTTGCAAAACCATTGCGGCATTTAACTTATCACAGCATCCAACAATTAAACAGTAACCGCTTTGGCTGATTAAATTTCAATCAGGACAGGACGAATGACATCATTCAGATTTATTTGCACCGAGGTCAGTGAGAATAATCTACGGACAAGGGTCAATTTGATGGCTGAATTCTTAAGGCCCAGAATCCCGCGCGCCGCTATTTCGCTCGCACATTTGTATATTTTATCTGTTTTTCCCAATTTATTTCGCTTATGTTAAACATAATTATCAAAACAAAATGTATACCAAAACATGTCGTTAGGTTGTAGCACAGTTGTAGTAATATTTACCGCTTTACTTTTTTAAAATGAATACCTACTCAGGCGTTGTCCTAATAGAACGCGATCACGCGATCGTCGCGCGAGCAAGCGCTGCGACCGTCGCGCGAATCCACGATCAAACGTACTAACGTCAAATAGGCGTCCCGATTGATAATCGCGCGATCGCGCGACGCAACGCGATGCCTATTTGACGTTAGTACGTTTGATCGCGTGATCGCGCGATCGACGTTCGCGCGAACTTGCGATGGTCGCGTCATCGCGTTCTGTTAGGACACTGCCTCAGTCTAAGTTATCAGTATTACAAAGTTATAAATATTGTTATTCATTCAACGATTATTAATTATTTATAGACGAGCACCATTCGCTGTTATGTCATTCAGCGTATCATTAACGATGGGATGGGATTAATTAAAATTGTTTGAACACGATGCAAATTAGGGTTGCTTGATCAGAAACTTTAGTTTTATATTTGATGCTTTGCCCTTTGGCCAACAATAAACACTACAGCACTATTATTTATAGTAAAACTGTTTTATTAATGTATTATACCATACCAACTTTCTTTAAATTGCTTACATATTTCCATTTTTCACAAATTATTTTAATTGCTTGAAAACTCCAATTTAATTTATAATTTAAATAAATTAAAACATGTAACAATTTCGAGGCCCTTTTACAATGTTTGATTGAACTCGTGCAAGATAACCACAGAATTTACTACACAGATGATTAGATATCAAAATGCGTCACGTCCAAGGTACAGACAGGTATAAAAAATACTTTGGTACAATAATCAGAATTTCTCGGAATTATATAATTCACTTCACGTCAATCACAGAGTTAGCTGGATCTTATCTAGTTTAAGCTACGTACGTATACGAGGATATTTTTTCTTTTTTAGCCTGACATCCAAAAAACACAACTTTTCCGAGTAATCGGGTAAAAATTGCTGACACAGATATAAATAATGATTACTTTCATTAGAACCTGAAAAATATAAATTTACTGAGTAATCGGGTAGAAATAGCTGACACGGAAATGAAGAATGATTACCTTGATTAGGTTAGTTCTTAGAATCAGCTGTTATTTATTACTTCATCATTTTGTAATCTAAATGACAGAATGTGAGGGTCACTGATGATGTCATTTAAAATCATTGCATTACGTGGAAACATAATCTGGTACACATAACAAAGCGATCACACGGAATCAGTTGGACGCTATACGATTGAGCAGTTGGGTACGTTGGTTTGAGGTATGAGCAGAGCGAATGAAAATTTGAATAATTATGTAGGTAATCAATCAATCATCGATATTTATAAAAGGATAAGTCCAGACTGACTGGCAGACAACGCACAGGCAAAGAAGACATTAAATTTTGAGGAAATGTTTGTCTAAAAGCGTAAGCACGTACTTAGAAAGAAACTTTGTTTTAGTAACGTTCAAAACAAAAACATATTATATTTCACAATCATCTCGTCTTATTTTCTATTTGTAAACTATCAATATAATTTTTCCATCCAAAATTTAGAATCATTGAACTGTTTTTCTATAGAGCAAGCTTATTTGCAATAAAAATGTCGTTTTTATATCTCTCACTTTAAATTCCTATATCTTGAGCCACACAACACCAGCATTTAAGATAAAACGTGTGTGGGGCGTTCAGTTGTTGTCAAAAGTTACGATATTTTCATTGTTATTACTCAAATTTGCATGGATACCTAAGCTAAATGTTAAATCGAACTGAATAGATATTTAAAATGAGAAATAGATTAATCTTTACATTTTTATTATGGTTGATTGATTGTCTTTTCTCAAATTTATTTTTGTCGAACCTAGCTTTTTTCATAAAAAAATTATGAGACTTTTTTTACATAAGAACTTAACTTACCTAACTTATGTTACCATTCATGACACACACAAAAACTGTTTAAATCTTATAGGCAGATAGTTTTTAGTATAAAAAAGATACTGCGCAGTTTACACAAGGCCTAAATCAAAACCTTGGTCTAAGTACCAGCTATTTTGGGCCAACTGATAATCATCATAATAGGACATTTTGATACCAAATGACATCACCTGTTTATACAGGTGCCCTTAGATTTGGTACAAGGCCTTATCAATTAGGACGAAACTTGTTATTCTAAGGTTATATCATCATGGCATGGTGGTCTTACCGAGTGACATGCGTCTGAGAAAATGATGGAATCATTTTGCAAGATATTAATACCGACTGACACTGTACAAGCTGTGACAGTTCTTAAGCAATTACTTTACTCGCTAGAAGTATATTAACGAAGATTTCAATAAATACTAAAATACTTACGGTACAGATTTAGACGTTTAAGATTTTCCTAGCGAGTAAAGTACTTGCTTAGGTTTGGTGCAAATGGGCATAAGTGTTATCGAAGTTAAATCAAGTGGTTGAATATCAGTATTTGCAAGGATATCCTCACTCTCATCATATTCTCTCAGATAAGAAGTAAAGCTTTCAAAGATCACCTGTCTAATATTACTTAACTTACTAAGGTTGCCTGGAATAATTAGCTTTTAGCGATCCTTTATTATTTCAATGTGTACCTATGTTTTTCCGGGGTGCAATAAAAATAAAGAGTTATCTATTACTCCTTGATTTAAATCGTTTCATTTTTAGTTCAAGTTTTATGTAAGTAGATACTTTTTATTGCACGATGGGTTTATCTCTAAAATTACATGTAACTTTATAATAACTAGATCACGCACGACATCATGTATTTATTAATGATCCAAATAAAAGAAATGAAAGATGGAATCTATGAATGATCACGTTCATAGCAATACTCACTGTGTTGAAAAACGAGCTAAGTTTGCATACGGTCTCGTGCGAGTGAGCGGCTGAGAAAGTGGTTGTTGCGGTACGATGGATATGGTTTTTTATGCAATACAGCAAGATAAAAACTTGAATGACAGCGAAATAATTTGTTTATCTATGAAAATAAACATGTTTGAATAACTTTAATTACTGTTGCATTAACGAGAAATTCTCGTAGATATTGCAAATCATCACAATATCTGTTTTAAAATTATCGTAACATAAATTTGTGTTTACCTAGTTAATTTGCAAATTGACCGCTTTTTCTTACTAGCAGTAACATAATAATAAGATAGATAGATAGTAACTTTTTATTGTACACCCCGAGGAAATATACATTATAAAAGGAAGCTTCAAAATAAAAAACCAAAAATAATGATGCCTTATCGCTACAAGCGCTTTCTTCCAGGCAACTTTTTGAGTGACAGAGAAGTCACATTAAAGCCATCATACGTACGAGTGTTATTTGGTAAATCAGTGGTATATTTTTATTTCTACCGCACAGTTTGAACCCTATCTGTTAATTTAAAAATAAACTTATTTCTTCTATATTTTATTTTTTTATTTTCTACCTAATTTTTTTTTTGTCTTAAATTCAACTGTTCAATCTACAGCAGTATTGCTGCAATCTAACTCTTTAATTTAATGAAAAGTCTAAGTAAGGTTTAATTACAGCTTTTTTTTTTAATTCCGTGTTGCTAATGTCTTATCCCACACTCTTTATGTTATGAGAAACTGTACAGATCAATCTCACTGCTGAATTATATTCGATGCTATTTTTTCATCATTGTATATTTCGACTAATTAAACTGTTTAGTTTTTGCTGATGTAAACGAACCGCAATGTTTTAATTTTTTTATTCGTTAATCCGTCTTGGTATTTGGCTCTAGTAATGATCATGTTGAAATTACTTTTACTTTTGAAGTGTTTAGTAATATTTAGTGTAAGTAGGTATAGATGCTAACAATAGTAAAAGTACGGATTTGACTTCGCAAGTCCATGCGATGGCCAAAGGACCCGTGTCCATGCCATGACATTTATAAAGCATTCCATTGTACCTCTGGTTTGTCGTAGGTCAGTGACACACATAGAACGTGCATGTGGGCGAGTGAATGCTTTTTGCTCGCGTTAATCGTTTGATTTATGCTCAACTGCTCGTTTGACCGATAACTGAACAGGTTATTATAGTTTAGAGGTCGACGGCCTATTGACGTCTGATAACGCTCATTGAGAAATGGCGGGCTTTACACGTATCGGAAACGTTTATTGTCTACGCATGTGTATGTAGATAGATAGATAATTCTTTATTGCACACCACAAAACAAGAAAATAAACAGGAACACAAACAATATAAAAAAGTGAAGCACAATGGGCGGTCTTATCGCTAAAAGCAATCTCTTCCAGACAACCTTTGGATGGATCTGGAAATGATGGGAATAGATAATGACGGTGGCGCGTTTAAATAAGTTGTATACATAAACCTACATAAACATAAATACTTATATAAATAAATACTTTATGTAAAAAAAAAGATAATTATTTTATAATATCATACTATACTATACCTACATATAAATAAATGAATAGAAATGAAATGTATTGTTTGATCTAAATCTCAGATGACACGACTGAATTGAACAATATCAATATTTTTTTTCGACGACAGCACAAAATACCTACTAATCGTAGAAATAGTTAAATGAAAAGTAATATAAAAATCGCGGATCATTAGACAAAAGCAGCGAAGGCAAAATTGTAGATATGAAAACCCCTTTTTTTAAGTCAGTTCAAGATTCTCAGGGCATTCTCAAGCAGGCAATTCAAGATGATATAAAATCTTATTTACGGCCACCGCTGGCTGTATGTCAAACCGGATTGATGCCATACCTGCAAATAAGAAAAAAAAAGTAAAAACTAGTCTAGTCTATGGTATGCCGTGCACGTGCGCGAGTCGCTAACTGCTTACTTCTAGCTGAAGTTGTGTCCAGAATACTGAGTTATTAAATCTCATGAACAGTGTGTGTGCTTTAACTGCTATACTGGGCTATTCAACAAAATCGTAGAAAACTAGAATCCTATTTTTTCAGAACTATGATAATACGACTCACTGAAAATAACTAGGAAATCTGAGGTTTGATGGCCATTTACCTAACTAAAAAGCTACAGCTGATTCCGTAAATAATTTTTAAGACTAAAATTTACTAGAGGAGCAATGCTCCCTTGATAGTAAAGAGACACGAACAAAGCGTTGCTAGGCATGACTTTGGATCAATAAGGTTGTAAATAAAAGGACAGACGGTTACATAGCAGGTAGCTATTCTAGAAAAGCCAAATATCAGAGGTTTGATGGCCGTATATTTGACTAACTACTGTTATTTTTACACGACAAAAAGGTACTTTACTAAGAGGTGATCTTGAGGTACACATACTCATAGTAATTCTATAATCTTATTGTATACAAATACGTTGTATAAAAAAATAAAATGAAATAAAAGTCGTGTACAAAGGCGAACGAACCCTAACAAGAGTTTCCTTCCAGCAAATCTTTGATACTAGAGAGAGGCTATGATAAAGTACCAGATAGATGCTAATAGTAAGTAGGTAGTAGGTATTCTAGAAGAGCCAAGAATGGCATACTATCTGCATTATGCAGTCTGTGACAACAAAAGCCACTACAGTCGTGACGATGTGACCGCTTATTAACTTTCGGATCGGTGACACTAGAAAACAACATTAGACATGCATGACTGGAGAACACAGGTGGAGCTGACGGCTGAAGTTTGTTCTTTTAATGTATGCATTTGTAACAGTTCAGAAGGATATAATATGCATTTTCTTTCAGGGAAAGTAACTTGTAAGCCTACTCGTAGTTACTTTTAGGTTTGTTCGTTCTCTCTCACTCAATATAGCGGTAATAAAATAATCATACAAGATTAAATGTTTTTTTCAGTCAATGGGGGATTTAATTCCGAGTCGAACTTTTGAAAAAAAATTCGAACGTAACGTTTTTGGTAAGCGCAACGACGATATACATATAGATTAAAAATCTAAAAACCATGTTTATGATTTTGCTCTATCTCGCTTCCTTTAAGAGGTATAGCGGTTTAATGAATTTTTAGAATACATTGCCTGTCAAGTTATGAGCTACCCTGAAAGTTTTAGCCGGATAGTTAATCAGGAAGTGCGAATTTCGCTTTGAGATATTCCACCCGGAATGATAGATGAACAGATAACTGGCTTAAAATCTTTCTTTTAAATACCTGTTTGCATTTAAACAGGCATTTAAAAGAAACCAATGAGCGATCTGTAGGTAACGTGTTACATTACCTACAGATCGCTCATTTGTGATCACACCTTTTAATTTCTAAATTTACAGTTATCTTGAAGTCCAGCTGATGTCCATTTTTGGTTTATTACAACCATAGATTACAAACACACAGCAGTAGACAATGATTTCAAAGAATTGCGGCCCAAGCACGCATATATAGCGTTCTGAACCGGTTTCCATCCATTTCCAAGTAACTAGGAGACCATCAACGTTGCAAGAGTTATTATAAACTGTCGTAATGTTCGCTGTTTGCAACCAAGTTCAAAATAATCAAGGTTTTACAAAAACTTACAACAACCGACTTCAATTGGACCGTTCCAGTGACCGTAGGCACCATTGAAAAGTCACAGGGAAGAAAATACGCAATTTCGTTTACTTTGATTGACGACAAATTCTTCAGTTATTTCGATTTAAAAAAAAAATTAACCGAATTGATAACCTTCTCCTTTTTTTAAGTCTGTTGAAAAAAAGGATTTTCTCAATTCGGTTGATTTATTTTTTTACTTCTTGTTACCTCTGAACTTTGTCGTTTATGAGCCGATTTGAAAAAATATATTTTTGCTTGAGAGGATATACTTTCTGATGGGTCTCATAGATATTTAATCAAAATCGGTTTAGAAGTTTGTCTATAAATCAAAATACTTAACTGAAAAAAATATGTCGTCGAAGTAAACGAAATTGCATATTTTGCTACTCTGTGACTATTCAGTGGTGTTCACGGTCTCTAAAACAGTCCAATTGAAGACTGTTGTAGTATGCTTTTGTAAAACCATGATTATTATCCTACATAAATACTGTTTGGTCTTAGTTCTTAGTCATTACCGCTACTGACTGTTAGACAAAAATAGGTATCTCAATAAACGCGTCCGTTATTCAGCTGATCATTTTACTTTACTTAGTGTATTTCAATCTTTAGATAAATAAAAATAAATTAGCTCTTACAAAACAAATTAAGTTTAAACGCACCCTAATAACGTGTTTTAAAGACTTTTGTATTAATAAAAATAAGCCTACTTTTGCGACTAACATGCGAGATGGACCATGTTGATGGGGCTTGGATCTTTGTAGAAAAATAAAAATACCACGAGCCCACGAGTATTGTAATTAAAGCCAAAGACGGTGGTCAGGTCAATTTATTGGCTGATCATCTCAACTAGAACAAATACGGTGCTTCTAATTGCCGTAGCTATCGCCTATCGAGATATTCATCTTACGGCATTAGCGGTAATATACATGGCACCAGATATATAACAAGGCGCCATCCAGTTTGAATTTTCCAATCTGAGAATTTGTAAAACATTTTTGTACGCAATACGCATATTTTTTTCAATTTTGGCAACACTGAGACGTTGTTGGATGAATAAATAATGTATGTTTTGCCACACGCATGTTAATTCATTGGTTTTTTTTTACGTGACGTCTAATAATTGGATAACGCCACCGCGCCGGCACGAAAACGTTGACGTCATTGTCCGGTAACGCTCATTGTCCCGTTACGCTGGTAGTCACGTTAAAATATCGTCCGTAAACCAACTTTACCTACAGACAACCAATTTTTTATCTCATATTTTGGTAAGAAACTGCTAGTAAAAAATATTGAACCTTAATAATTTGACGTAAGTACAACTCGAAATTACTATAGTGATTAGAGTGATATCCCATCATTAACGATAATAAAATCGGAATTAACTTACTTATTATACCTTTAATTTTGTTTGATTCTTTGCAATCATTGTATCATGGACTCATTTGTACTCAAACATTTTATTTTAACCAAATTAGGAGCGAATAAATATTTTGAAATTCAGTGATTCCCTCATTCGTGCGAATAAACTTCGTGGGAAACGCAGAACCAGTCGAATAAATGTCTATTTGGGAATATTAGACGAAAATAGTTTATTTTTCCGGTATTACAGACTTGCGACTTTGATGTTACGCCTTTAACGAGAATGAAAGGTCAAAATACTTTAATAGCTTAGCAGTTATTCGTGACTTACTAAAATAAATAGAAGCACGTCGCATTGAGTAGGCCCTAGTACCGTAGGTATGCTGATTTATTCATGTAAAAACTGTTGGTTGAACCAATAAATAAATAAAAACATACTACGATTATTCTATGATAATATTGTAATCAAATCATATCCCACTTAGTTATTGGCTACATCCTATTTGGAGAACGTTTCATTTCGTAACCTTTGTTGAATACCTATCCAAAAGTGGCATTTCGCAAACTTTTAATTTTTATATTTTTTTTTAATATTTACAAATTTCTAAAACCAGGTAAGTAGAGACAGCGTCAGAGATAAGTATCCCCCTTGTACAAGACACCCATCTATAAATCCTTTCAAAAAATCGTAATACTTAAAATTATTTTTAGGCTTACATACGGTTATACAAATATAATCTATTTTTAAAGGCAAAACTTCTCCATTCACCGTGACGGTGATTTAAAGGGATTTGAAGCTGGGTATTATAATGCTAGGGGGATACTTATCTATGACGCTGTCTGTACCTACCTATAAAAAGAAAAAATATTTCGCTAAAAATGTGTTTTTGGCCCATCGTTTAAAAAGGCTAGAAGAATATTTAGAAGCATTAATAATGTATTCAAACAAGTTACAAATAAAAATATACTTAAGCAATTAATTTCGCGCCAATCAATGTGTTCAATTATTACAGTTTTGTTCCGGACGCGTCACGCAGACTGCTGGAAAATTTATCTAATATCGTAAGAATTTACAATGGATTAGTAAATCCAACGTTTTGTTATCGAATATAATCAGAATAATACCGATAACAAGGCCTTATTTATTTTGCAAACAAAATTAATTATGGCGGATCTTGCTAAGTGTACGTTCAATGTTACTACGAATAATTTGAAAATAGATTTAATTTAACGAAATATTCCTTAGAAGCCTTCTTTATTACCTACATATAGGTAGGTCCTTATATCGTGAATCGTTGATAGTCTTATAAAACATTTTTGATGTGACTACGTCTAGTAAATCGATGAACGCACCGCGGCGCGGCGGCGTGTATGCACGAAAACGTTGACGTCATTGTCCGGTAACGCTCATCCGTCACGCTGTAAATTTTTTGTTATGACGTTGTCACGTTAAACTGTCTTCCGTAAACCAACTTTACAGACAACCGAAATTTTTTTTTTGGTGTTTGTATTGACGATTGCAGTCTTACTACTCGGGCGAATGAACATGAGACTTGGCTCGAATGACGTTTGTGCAAAGTACAGCGTGGAATTGGATAGAGAAGAGGTCCTGTAATACTTGGTGATGATAAGTATGATAAGGTTTCGCAATTAGAGGAAGAAGAAACAAAGAGGGCGCCGCGCGGGGCAGCGGGGGAAGCATCAAGTTCCGAGCGAGAGTGTCAGCCAGGTGTCATGTTCATTCGCCCAAATAGTAGGTACGTATTGCGAAAACTTATTTCATGCAAACCTAACCTCACCGGACTGAAACATCCGTTAAGAAAAGCATACAAAATTGCAAACAAGTTAGTACAGCTTCAAACTGGCGGATATTAAACGATTTTTGGGTAGAAATTAAAAATAATTTAATATTCGTTGGTAAAACTTATCGGTAGGATCAGTCGCCATAAATTCAGAGTACATTCTTCCTTTGCCGGCTGGCTTCGGCAAAAAAGTCGCTCGTTTGCATTGCAACGTTCATCACCTCATCTCACCTTCCGCTAATAAACTATGACAGGTCGACAAGTGGCCGCGCCTTCTGACATCACTAGTGCTGTGTAACACTAGCGTGATAAGAACAGCTCTATTGAGCACGCCAGTGAAGTGGAACGAAGAATGGGACAGGTTGGTAACCCCAATTTATTAGTTAGCGAATTGGAAAGGAACGAAGGGTTGGTTTGTTGGCTTATTTCCAGGAGGTCCACGACACCATTGTTTAAAAAAAAATTAGGCTCATACTTTAATTCCCAACGGGTCCACGACATTTCAAAATAATTTACATTTCATTTCCCAACGGGTCCATGTAATTGTTTGGTAAAGTTATCAATAAAGGCACAACTGCTGACGTGATCTTTTCCTTGCAGAAATTGACCTTGTCGCCAGATTTTGTCCCTTTAAACAACCGAAAACGCTATCATCAGTTCATCAGCAGACGCGTCGCCAATTACAGCGAATGGTAGCCAGCGTCAGTCAATTTTCATACATTTTGTTGCTGTAGCGCTGTGACATCTTATTATTTTTAGTGAGATGAATTATTGATGGCACAAAGTTTTTGATGCTCGCTTACCTTGACCACGGCAGTTAGCAAATTAACACAAATCTTACAAGTGACTTTTGTATCTTTATTTAAATAATAAATGACATAATCAATCTCATGGCGTATTTCCAACGTATTTCGTATTCAAAAGGTAATTTAAATGAGTTTAATCTAAGTTTTATTACTAAAACGTGGTCCAGCTTTTACGATTATGTTAATGTTAAGGTCAGGCGTGATTGGCTAACTTTTAATGTTAATAAGAATGATTTAATAATAATATAATGAATAATAATAATGTTTGGACATTCCACACAACGCCATCTATCCGCAAACTAAGTAAGCCTGTATTATGGGAACCAGATAACTGATAGAATACTTATATTGGTACTTTTTTTTTTAAATACATAGGTACAGTACATAGAATCCATAGCAAACACCCGGACTCAGGACAAACACCGATGTTCATCAGACAAATGTTTGTCCTGACGCGGGGATCGAACCCGCGACACCGGGCATGGCAGTTTAACACACTTGCCACTCCGTGTCGTCAATTTATTTATCTAGTGCCTAGGTAAAAAGAAAAGAAGGTTAAGCCTAGGTAAGTGTCCTTCCTTTCTCGCGTTAGCCAGTGGCCTGGTATCTAAATTTATAAGTCACCCATAAATACTATTTTCTTACTACTTAGTTTTCCCGAGAGTGTTGGCGACGCGATAGCCTAATATAAATTAAAAAAGTAAAAAAAAATGCTTGTCTATAAAGTTGGTTTACGGACGATAGTTTAACGTTACATCGTCATAACCAGCGTAACGGGACTCTGAGCGTTACCAGACGTTCGTTCGACGAGCGTTCGTCAATTTATTAGACGTAGTCACGTCAATAAATAAAATAAAAATACGATATTAGTATGCTATTAGTCTACGTTTTGGTTCTGTCTGTCCGCGAATAGAGCCCAATTGTAGGTGAAGTTTGTTTTCCATAAATCTGCTATAGAATGAGTTTTAATAAGCGTGCAAAAAAGTAAAGAGGTTGGATTGAGTACCTTTCTTACCTAGGTTGTTTAGCACTGAAGTTGTTAAGTGCTAATTAAATAATAAAAAATTGATTGATACATAATACATATAAATTAACGATGAACATAAATTAGGCTGGTTCCGTTGTATATGTAACTACCGAGACATTCAATTTTAATTACCGTCTGATTTGTATTAGAATATGGCGCCAACATAAGTAGTTCCGTCGCAGAAATGTCACGAACGATTTTGAAATTCGAACCATGGCTGTCTGAATCACAAGGATTATAACGTAATCCACCAATCGAAATCGTAACCACGGGTTATTGACCCTTGCATTTGACCAATGGTCAGGGCCCGGTCGTGACATTACTTAATGACTACACGCGTTCTTTTTGTATTTAACACAAATTATTTTTACGAAAAAATATGTTTTAACCCTTTCCATTTTTAAACGTCTGTTTTATTGTCTTGGATTAGGTACTTAACCCAATTTAACGACAACCGTTGAGATAAACGTGTTTTTGAGTGTAGATCGCGTCTAGGCAAGCGTAGAGTAGGACATTTAGACAGAGTAGGACGAGTGCAGTGTAGACGGAGCGATAATTAGCGCGCTATAGCTGGTAGAAAGTGGACGAGAAGAGCCGAAGATTGGGCTCAGTGGCGCGCCTTGGCCTACGTCCAGCAGTGGACTGCTTATAGATTGATGATGAACATGAACGCGACGCAACCACCTTTATTCTGCAAATCAATTCATTCAATGTAGGGAAAAAGGTCCGCGTGATTGTGCATTGAAGTAAATGTAACGATGGTAATTTATTATCGCCCGTAGAAAGTCCTTGATCAGATACCATCAACTGAAATTTATGATGTGCAAGCCTAGGCAGCGTGCTAAGCGTAGGCGAGGAACCTGTTATAAAACTAGTGTTGGTAGGTCTAGAACTAACTGCACCTGCAAACGAGTGGCCGACTACAGCTACCGGTGGCCGGCGTCCGACCGTCGTTCATACATTTTGTGAAAATGTATGAAAACTGACGGACGCCAGCCACCGGTCATCTGTAGTCGGCGACCCGTTTACCGGCGCACTTAGCACTTCTATTCAAATCATTTTGTCAAACATTCTACACGAGCAGCCTGTGGTACACATATACTCAAAAATCTGTCAATGCTCTTCGCGTCCAATACAACAATGCATTCAGGATGTTGTTGGGACTGCCGCGGTTCTGCAGCGCGTCCGGCATGTTCGCCGAGGCGCGCACAGACGGGTTCGCCGCCTGCATGAGGAAAAAGGCAGCCTCACTGCTGACCAGAGCCGAGTCCGCGGGAGCACCAACAACATCCTGCGCATGATAGCGGACAAGTTTGATGGTCCGCTATACAGACAGTGTATTTCTGTACTAATAAGTAATAAGTAACTCCACCATATATAATGATGTAATTAACTAACATAGATTTAAGATTTAATTATAAGGCGATTAACCCAATTATTGATCTGTACTGTACCTACATTACTGTGTTATCTGAAAAATATAATTGAATTGAATTGAAGTAGCTAAAATTAGAACTCTGGAACCTGAATCAAATATCTTTGAGAATCTAGACAAACTCCTTGGATTGGATCACACCTCATTCCTTGAATCGTATATAAACTTATTCGAAATTTAAATTCAACAGTTTGATTTTAGAATTCAACAATGTAGAGTGGCCTGAATTTCAGGCCCTGAAACGTTTACTTTTCGCATAATATTATTAAAATTACCTATTCTTTGCTTTTAGTTGAGGTAGAGTAATTTTAAAACCTATGAACTGTTGTTTCTTAAACAGTGGAATACATCTGGGCCATTGCACGGACCAGAATGCTGGCTGCGAAGGCTGAATCGCTAATTACACAAACACAACACGAACTCTGCACGGAGGTTTTCATACGGTACCTCGAATCTCAACTACCATACCATCACATTGTTGTCGTCTCGAGACAGTTGAAAGCAAGGATTAGGACTACGTGTGCATCTGAACTGAGGGCCCAAATTTTAAATTTCCGAGAAACGCTTTAAGATTTACAGGGCAATTAGTTAAAATAGTAAAAACTTATAGCAATCAGCCATAAATTTCTTAAACTTGAATTAAAGCTGTTATGATGATATTACTTGGGCCCTCAATCCAGACGCTTGCGTAAATAGGCATATCCTGAATCTCAGAAAGTACTATCGCTAGGCTTATCATTTTTATTTCAGAATTTAGTTAAGAATTTCTTATACCTACTTATCGATATCGAAACCTACAAATAGTGAAGACGCTGATTAGTGGAGATTTTTTTTTTTTACCTCTCTCTTTACTCTCTCTTTTTCTAACTCTTCGCGATTTTTACTGGCTGAACTTCTTCTGATCATGTCACTAGTTCTTTCGAACCAGAGTGGTGAAAGGATTTCAAGTGCGCCTCGAAGAGGCTACTTTCGTGCACTTGGCACATGTTTTTCGAACCTTTTTAGGTTCTATGACATGCCACGTTTCCTCACGATGTTTTACCACACATAGATTTTTTGAACAGAAAATCCATTGGCGATTGATTTTTGAACCGACTTGGCGCCAACAGTTTTGACTTCCGGTTGCCTTCGGTGAGTAGTTAGTTATAAAGTGGAAATGCGCCATTTTAACCTGATTGCGAAGAAATAGGTAATGTTTTTAGACAGTTTTATTCCTCAATTTCACTGACCCTGATAAAAATGGACCAACAGGGTAAGTGGAGTATTTTTTTGACGTTAAAAAAAAAATCGTGTTACTTGTTCCTTCGAACCAGTGTGGTGAAAGGATTTCGAGTGCGCCTCGGAGTGGCTCCTTTCGTGCACTCGACACATGTTTTCGAACTTTAGGTTCTACGACATGCTGGTTTCCTCACGATGTTTTCCTTCACCGTTGAGAGAACGTGGGATGCATACATAGATTTTTTCGACCGAATAAACCCATTTACGCATGACTGCCACCGGGTTTCGAACCCGCGACCATCAGATCGCAAGGCAAGGGCCTCATCCACTCGGGCACCACGTCCTCAAACTTTTTTGAGGTGACTACGTCTAATAAATCGATGAACGCCGCCGGCTGCATGCACAAAAACGTTGACGTCATTGGTAACGCTGTCATTGTCCGGTAACGCTCATTGTCCAGTAACGCTGCCATTGTCCGATAACGCTCATCATCCAGTAACGCTGTCATTGCCTGGTAAAACTGATAGTCACGTTAAACTATCGTCCGTAAAACAACTTTACAGACAACCGATTTTTTAGCAACGTCAACTGAATTTATCGGCGCGAAACGGTCTGTAATCTATCTGTAATTATTTGTACTAGAAAGTGATACATTTATGATGAACGATTTGCGTGTATGATGTCTCAATTCGAATCGACAGGGTCCATAAACTGTAATTAATTTACGATTTGTTTTTGTATGGTTGAAATAGAAAAGAAAGCGTGCTTGTCACGGTAGAGTGCACAACGGCTACAGTTGCATCATTTTACACAATTTTAGATTGTTAAAGAATCATGAACGAATTTGTTTATAGAAAGAACACGTAATCGAATTTTACAATGAAGATCATTTGCGACAAAATATTGTTTACATTAATTTCATTGATATGGAAACGTGGTTATTATTAGTAACTTTCTTGTTTGACTGTCTGTCTGTTTGTCTGCCTGTCGTTTCGAGTGGAATCTTGAAACAGAAGTTATTATCAGGTGAGGTGGTGGTCAAACGCTTGACTATTATGTAATTATAAAAAAAAAGTGGTTCTTATATTTTAATTCCAGTTATTGTTACTAAGTAACACATAGTGTCTGGTCATGTTAATAGGACAGCACAGCACAGTCACACAAATCAAACACAAAACGCCACAATCCTTCCAACTTGAATGTCCACTGTTCTGAGAATTTGAGCATACCATGACATAGCTAGCACGCTCCATGTTTCTTATACCTAGAAAAAAGTTCTGCTAAAGATGTTTCTTTGAATAAACCAAGTATAGGTAGTGCCCGAGATACACGAGGCTAGTTTTTCAAGCCAGGGTAGCAAGATAGTGATAGTAAGCTAGCAGTTCTAGCTTCGTGTCAACAGAACTACCGCACGTTTTCACTAGCTTACTAGCCTATAAAGTAAGCTAGTTCCATTTACACAAAGCTAGGAGCTGCTAGCTTACTATCACTAACTTGCTATCCTGGCTATAAGAGAGAGAGTTTAATAGGTGAAAGGTTGATGTAGAAAGATAAAGAAAAGAGGTCCTAAAAGATATCGTAGATAGTCAATCAATCAAGATCAGTCAGTATCATACTTTATTTATGTTTGATATTATCTTTATGCTAAGTTTCTAAAGGACATTCGATACGCATGCTCTAGCAATTTGAAAGGCGGTCAGTAATATTACATTAGAACGTAATGCACTGCAATGCTTCGCTTATTATTAGGTAATAATCTAGCAAATAAAACTGAGCATTTAAAGACAGTCGTCAAACTTACGAGAATATACGAGAACTATTTTTTTTTTACCTTTCACTCAACGCTATCCAGCCCCAAACTAAGCAGAGCTTGTACTATGGGGAGGCTTCCGTCGATTGGGACCACTAGGTTTTGGACCGCGGTCCCAAACGACGGAACGATTAAATTTAATTATTTTTCTTCCGGCGATTGGGACCACTCTCGAAAACAATGAAAAAATCTATTGTTCAAGACAAATACAGTACAGTCAAAGGTAAAAGTATTAAGAACAAAAACTTTGATTGAAAAAATATTTATTTTTAAAAAATAAAAAAAAATCTAATTATAAACTAGTATTATCTAATTAATTCTAAAGTCTAATTATAATCTAGTGTGCACACCTTTTTGTATAAAAAATGATTATGAATTTTATATTACAAAAAAATTGTTATATAATATTTTTAGAATATGAATAAAACTATAAAAATAATATGGGTATTCTAACAAAAAGAAACACTAAAGTTGATACTAAGTTAAAAAACATATTGACTCAATTAAGTCTATAAATAAGTCAAAAAGTGTAAAACATACCTGATGATTTAATATTTGAACCAAGTTACACTGCACTAATTGTATTCTCACATTTCAAACAAACATTCAGAACTGTGTCTCATAACCATCTAATAACAAACTGTTCAATGCAAATATTTCACCTTTTTAAACTGATAAGCTTCTTATCAGTGATTGGTCGAACGAGCCACCAAAATTCCCGTTTGGAACAAAAGGGCTGCATAACCTTGAGATCGACAGGCTAAATGGGCTGGGGTTAGAGAGGGATAGCATTTAATTTTGTTACAAACTAACCTGCGCGGCTAAACTTAGTGAACGGGCTGGTTTAAACTGTTAGCGCATGGAATAAATCCACGTCTAGGATATGAATAAATTTATAGGATGCACTTTTATTTCGGATCAGTATCTGACGACGACTGTACAATATACGTCACGTGGTTAGTGGTCCCAATCGACGGATTCAAAAATGTATTCCGGTGATTAGGACCGCGGTCCAAAACCTAGTGGTCCCAATCGACGGAAGCCTCCACTCGGAACCAGATAACTGATTGATACAATACTTATATACTTTTTTTGTAAATACTTCATACAATTCGAATGCATTTGGGGATTTTTTTTGCAGCGGATGAGAAGGTCCCCATAAAATACATAGAAAAAATACAGACTTGTCCTGAAGCGGGAATCAAACTCGCGACACTGGCGTGGCATGCCAACACTCTTGCCACTTGACCGATCGAGTCTTTGTTTATCAAGAAAGACTGAATTAATCATAAAACGTAATCTGTACTGAATACTAACCCTTAGGAAATTATATTTCCTACTCTTCCACCCTCGTGAACCTAAAGGGTAAATGACGTAAGTGGTAAAAACCCACATATCTACCCCATATAATAACTCTCTGACGTCACAGGTCCGGCGCCAGTCTGCCAGTGTTCCAATTCAAGTCTGGTTTATCTAGACTAGAGTTATTGGCATCCGACCAAAGGCATGCAGTGCTTGCAAAGCCTGCAATTGAATTTCGAACAGTAGTTGGATTTTTCCGGTTTACAGACGAAGTTGGATGTCCCGGAAGATAAATTGCATCTTTGCTAATAAATCGCTTATAACTTTTGTAAGCCGCTGTTGTTATGGCGCCCGCTATTATTGCATCTTTCTGAGAATCGGGAATAGAACTTTATTCAAAACATAAAAAATCTTCCTTTGTTTTGTTTTTCAAATACGCTATTCAGAACCTACTACAAATACCTCTGCAGTTCTAAAGCTATTTTAAACTCTTTACTCGGTTTTGTTTTCGGCCAGTGCCATCCATCGCCAGAGTAATACCTTCCTCTTCGCACTTTTCCGTCTGTACTCGTAAAAAAACTTATTCTTGCAGTTCTAATGTTCTATTTGCAACTTTCCTTCGCAACAAATCCGCTCCAATTTATTTACCAACAAAACACTATTCTACATTTCCATGCATCGCTGCCATTTGCCACCATTACAACGATACAATGGTTTATCAGAGTCATTCATGGAGAAAGTGCATCATCTCAAAGAGGCCAATAAACCTCATGGAAAGTAAGAAAATGATGGAAGTAATCCGCTGGGCGGAATAGCCTTGAATTTATGAATAATTGCTACTTTAATGGCGCTGCTGGTAATGGTAACAAGAACTTATAACAGTGTTATTGCCTGCGTTGGTTTTATGCTTCCTGGAGGCCTACAATATAATGTACCTAGAAACATAGAAGTATTAATGTATAAAAATCACACACTAAATCACGCGCCAATAACTTCAAGAACATATTGGTCTGATGCTAAATTTTGGAGCAGAGAAGTATTTACCAGTACAGGCTTTTTCATTTTTAATAAAACTCAATAGTAAGAAGTTACAAAAAATGGATACCTACCTACTGATTTATTTAATTTTGTGTGTTTTTTTATGCCAACAAACATAATATCTCTTATTTATAATACCTAGTATTTTTGTCATATAATCCTAGGTATTTAAGGTTGGCCGTGACAGAGGTCCTTGTTTTTGAATTATTTATTGTGAATCGACTGTAAGACACACTAAAAACAAAAAGATAAGAAGGTAGGATACACAGAAGACGATTCATGATAAAATTTGACTTCATAATAGCCGTGACCTTCACATTTTCACTCGAAATGAACAATGGTCTGTGTTTTACGTCACCGTGTAGTCGTATCACATATCCAAAGTATACCAACTGTTATGTTACAAAGACTTTTCATACTATTTTAATAAAAGCGATATAAGAACCTTTACATTCCAAGTCAGCATACATTACTAAAAGGCGGAAAATTCACGTGACGTGTTGTCGATCAATTGTTCAACTGGTTTGGAATCAAAATCGGTAGGTATTCTTTACATCGTCCGCTTTAAATATCTTCAAGTTTTCATCACCATCATCTCAGCCAGATTCACTGGAGGAGGATCCACTGTTGGGTATAGGTATAGGCTTCCTTTCGCTTTAGCCAGCCTTCACGATTTTGTGCATCTCTGATCCACGTCGTCCCCGCGACCCTTGCAAAAGACCATAAAGAGTTTCATGTTGAACTCTATCGGACTACATCATCAGATCCTGGAACTTTGTATCGTAAAAGTTTAGTTTTACTTCAATTATTTAACCATGGATTCTTCAGTTTTTTTTTTACCTACAAACTTTGAAGCCTGCAATAATGAAAAGGTTTTTCAAAAAATAAGTATAACGGCGTAATCAAATCAAAATATTTATTTCGGACAACTTTAAATGTAGATCCATATAAAAACATTAATTAATTACTTAAAATCATTATTAAAAATCATTATTAAAAAATCATTATTAAAACATTACAAAAATAAATTTAAACCTATCATCATGAGCACCTCCAATCGAGCCTTAATCCAATAGTGGAGCAGCCTATAGGATCAAAACTCGATTGAAATTAAAATTTCCGCTTCAATATTTCAGTTACATCGCGTGTTGGTTGCTCGGTAAAATTAGGCAAATAGCCTATTTTCCCGCCAACTAGGCAAGGTTTAGCAGCAAAACCAACTTGACATGAATGGTGGTGAATGACAGCGTATTTATTTCTATAGCATTCTGCCGCATGGTGCGCAGTGCAGAAGAAAGTAAAATATAAGTCGTTCTGGTAACATGTAACCACAGTGATTTATCATGACTTATTTTGTGTTACACTGTGGTTTTCGTGACAAGTTTCTTTTTAGTTTAGTGGCGCAAATCGCCTCCCCCAAAGACATTAGCAACAAATGATATGTCTCATGTAAGAGAGATTAGATGCGAATTTTGCACCTCGGCTTTTAGTTGGTTTAAAAACAGTCTAGGACTAGAAACTTAATAACAAATTAGAACCATATCGCAAAAACTAAAAACATGATGAGAGGTTCGATCACAAACTTTCGCGTTAACATTATCGTAGCGTATCCGTCACCGAGAAATCAACAGTTTGCATGATTATTTTTCAAAAAGTCATACAAACTGTCGACATCTCGGTGAGATACGCTACGATAACGTTAACGCGAACGTTTGTGATCGGGCCTCTGCTTATAATTTCAAGTTTTCATACCAATCACAAAAACATATTCTTGCGTATCCAGTTTCAAATTATAACAGCACCTTCAATAACTTGTGATGGGAATATGATACGTTTCTAAAGAGATTATTTACGCTCGACCGCGCCTATGAAAATAATACACGGAACCGGCCTTGAACCTGCGACCTCTCGATTGTTTACCTCTGAGTCAGGCGCTAACGAGTCTCCCACTCATGAAAGAATCTGAAGATTCATCATCAACATAAAGAATAGGCTTTATCCCGACTTATTGACTGACAGGCAACAGGCAAAACCGCTGGACGTAGGGATATGAAATTCTGTGGATATCATTCAGCTAGTAAAAACTGAAGATCTAAGTCAACCAGAGAAAACACCTAGACTCAGAACAAACACCAATTATTATTTTTATTTCCAAACACCAATGTTCATGACACAAATGTTTGTCGAAGCGGGAATCGAACCTGCGACACCGGCGATGTGGCATTCAAACACAATTCACATTATTATTTTTACTAAAGCGATTATGATCATGTTTTTATCATTCGTAAAAAAATCCATGTATATTTCATACCCATCTTATATCGATAATCCTACTTCCTACTATCCTATCCTACTAATATTATAAACGCGAAAGTTTGTAAGGATGGATGGATGGATGGATGGATGGATGGATGTTTGTTCCTCTTTCACGTAAAAACTACTGAATGTATTTTAATGAAACTTTACAATAATATAGCTTATACATCAGAATAACACATAGACTACAATTTATAAAGATACCTGCGCAGACGAAGTCGCGGGCACCAGCTAGTAAATAATATAAATATTGATAACTAGCTGGTGCCCGCGACTTCGTCTGCGCAGGTATCTTTATAAATTGTAGCCTATGTGTTATTCTGATGTATACGCTATATTGTTGTAAAGTTTCATTAAAATCCATTCAGTAGTTTTTACGTGAAAGAGTAACAAACATCCATCCATCCATACTTACAAAGTAGGATAATGTAGAATAACGTTTTCTCACATATTTAATCTATGATAGTCACGTTAACATAACAATAAATCATAAACTTACCCCGGAAATAGGCCCGACGCTCCATTCCACAAAGGAAAGTTAGCTTCACAATTCCGGTCACAAGTCGGCGAAGCCTTATTGTATACATGACTCAGACCCGTGACCTTAGCTCCATTATTGATTAGAACCGCCTAAAGACTGGCTTATTCTGCTATTCTAGTCTAGCCCACATCTAGATGCCGTAGTTTAATATGCAGTGACTGTGTCCGTACCATACCTAGACGGTATTGATTTCTTCTGAAAATATATTCACATCCCACGTATTCTCTGGACTTTTGGAAGAGTCTATGAACTCGTTCTAGAGCGTTTAAATCTGGTTGGGGCAGATAGACAGCAAACAGAGGGTTAACAAATTATATAAATATATTTAGTAATAAATCCGCTTAATTTCTAAACAAAGGTTTTAATTAACTTAACTTCAGTTCAACTAAACCAAAGAGTCAACGAACAGAAAACCAAAGTTTAAAGATACGACACGTGTTTCGCCTCTACACGAGGCATCATCAGGAGGTTCAAAAAAAAACAGAGGGTTCTTGATGTGGTTTCAATTGGATCATTTCACTGGATAATTTGAGCCGGCCGATCTATCGCAGCACTGGAATCTAACTAACATGTTATGTATGATGTTAAGTCTGTGAGGGAAAGATAAATCTGTTTCAACGCCAAAACTACTGAACTGAATTTTGAAATTTGAATTTTGTAATGAATATATACATTACTTTTTATTCTGGTACCATGCGGCTGCCTAGTTGTTACATAGACGTCATGGTGACTATGAATAACCAAGTCTTAGCCTCAATAACCTCTAGACTCCATTTCCGAATTCCAACCATGAAACAACGAAGGAATCAAAAGTTTTGCAAATGTTTGGTAAAATCATTTTCAAAAATGTATCTATATAACAAGTGACTGTCAGGCCAATCTTCCACGCAAAAACTCTAGGACGTAAATACGTTAAATAATCTTATAAAGATCCTTTGTAAAAACTATTTGTGTTTGCCAACAACCTGTCAGACCTCTCAAAATCACACACACGATTCCAAGAAACAAGCAAAGTGTACAGAACAAACATTTAAAACAATGGTAGCAGTGCTTGCGTATTTATTTAACAAAAGGCCTCTTGCTGGTGATTAATTTGGTAAATATGCAGAGGGCGAGGTGAAAGAAAGACGGTACTGTAGGATAGTTTATTTCTTCAGGATTCAAGAGTTCAGGAAGGGATCGACTGTATTTTTTCAAGGTTAGGAGGAAGATTCCTTCAGGATTCAGAAGCGGGTGAGAACCTGGAACATCAAGGATTGAGGTATGAGAATAGTTAATTATTGTCATTTTAGAACAATTGTGCTTGATAGAATTTCTACGAAGAGAAAGGTGTAAGTGCGGTTTCAGACTAGCGTATTTTTGTCGCGCGTTTACGGGCGGATTGGTACTCGCGACACTTCAAAAGCCGAACGCGCGTACACCGACCCCGTGCCAGTAGCATGAGGCATTGTCCTAATAGAACGCGATCACGCGATCAAACATACTAACGTCAAATAGGCGTCCCGATTGGCATTCGCGCGATGCGCTCGCGCGTTCTATTAGGACAACGCCTGAGGCGTCTCTCGCTCGAGGCTTGTAACGCTTGCACTTGCTGAAAAAACAAAACACGAGCGGCGAATCCGCTCCGTTAATCCGCTAATCAGAAACCGTACTAACGGTGTTAGCTTTGGGTGTTAGATTATGCATCGCGAAGTACTACTCGTGGGAAAGGGAATGATAAAACAGTGTAAACGCGCTATGAAACTTTGTGTCTGGTCTGACTGAAGTTATTTAAGTAAGGACAGACAATATGATTATATTGTAAGGGATCTTTCAGTTTTAAAAATGCATGACTCTCCACTAGCGCGATCAGTCAAAGTAATGTGGAAGTGTATTTTTAGACTGAAATACTATTACTCTAGATAGGAAACGTCACAGGGACGCTTACGGTCGCCGCAAACGAACCACCGACCACACCTCACCCCTCTGTAGTCGGCGAGTTCGGCGATCATCAGTTTACTACTAGTATGTATTGTAACTGATGGTCGCCGGCCACCGGTCGCTATGGTCGATGGCTCGTTTGCGGCTGGCCTTACGGTGGTCAAATCTTACCAATCAGGGCACTACGCCCACGTATTTTTTAAGTACAGTCAAGTCAGTCAATTTATTTTCAGTAATAAATAAATTTGTGTTCACGAATATTTTTGATTCAATCGGTTTAGATTAGAAGTTAACTAAAGGCTAATCTTCATTATATTTATATTACGTTTTGAAATATAACGGCTGAATATATCAGGAAGTCGAAGATTTTATCGACAGTTGATATATTCGATTAGATTTCTTAATCAAATCTAATACTCATGATTTAATCAACTATCTATTTACCACTGCGGCAGGGTCAAATCTTACCCTAAAACCAAGATAATATCAATACGCGTCGATTATTTCTATGAGATAATTAAAGCGACATTTTAAATCCTGCTTGAGTTATCCAAGTCTTAAAATAAATCTGCTAATTAAATTAAGCATAAGCGAATGGTAAGAAACTTGATACTGGTGATGTATTCAACGCACATAGGGCTTAGGTGAATGAACTCCGAAATTAGAAGCATCCTCCATTTGGACAGTAAAGCTGGGAGGAATTGACTTGTCACCTTTTGTTTTACGATGATTGGTACCAACTGTTATGTAAGTGGCTAGGCGAGTGATAAAGTTAAACGTACTGGCAACGATGTCTGTAAGTATATAGATAGATAGAAAATGATAATTGATTGATTCAGGCGTTACTTTGCGGAAATCCATAAATATCAACAAATTATATAAATATATTTAGTAATAAATCCGCTTGATTTCTAAACAAAGGTTTTAATTAACTTAACTTTAGTACATATTACTATATTATAAACCAAAGAGTCAACGAACATGTTTTATTGCACAAAGTAAAAAACAAGTACATAGGCGAACTTAATGCTAGTTAGCATTCTCTTCCAACTAACTCTGCGTATTATGGAGATGTGGTAATGCTAGATGTGTGATTGAAGAAAGAAAATAATACATGCTTATTTTTTAGTAACATAATACTTATGATATTGTACAAAATACACTAATAGATCATAAAAAGCTCAAGTATTCTGGAGTGCCAAGTAGTGACCGGATAGTTTGGTTATGAAGACTCCGATGGAGGTGGAATTGCGGATAGCTACAGGAGGAGAGTTCCGCAGTCGGATCGCGCTGGACTGTAAATGAGTTGGTATTAAAATGAGTTTTATGGTGTGGAACCATAAAAAGGAGATGTTGAGAACTACGCGAAGTATATGCGATGGGGTTTGCAATTCAATCTCTTCTATTCAAAATGATAATGTGAAGTAAGTACAGTAGTTAGTAGTTACCTACTGTAATGTTATTATAGCTTATGACTGAAAATGCAGTTATGTAAGAACTATTAGGTTAGTGTAGTGCTATTTTTAAGTGTAAGTTTGAAATTCTGACGAATCTGTATCCAGACAAACCTTTAAAGGTTTTTAGGCTGCATAAATATAATTAAATACACTGTATGCTTTAATAATAAATAAATTTAAAAAAACAAAGGATTTTACGTAGACGTACTTTAATGTTGATTAATAAAAACTTGCTACAACCGACTTCAATGTGGGACTGTTCTAGTGACTGTAACCACCACTGAAAAGTCAGGACAGCGGTTTATAAACAACAATGTTTTAAGGTAACAAACATTAAGAGAACCGAATCCTTATTAAAAAAAAACGCGAGAGAATAGAAAAGACCTTTTGAATTTGAAACAGGATGTTCTTGTACTTACTTAAAATTTAATGTCATTCAAAATCTCAATACACAAACGAGTTTTATATGAATGAACTGTAACTAGGTATCGCGGAAAGATGTTTATGAATTCGTATTATCAAAACTGGTTCATTTTAATGATATTATTTTTTTTCCCACGTATCATTTCGACAGGATAGTGGGAATTGTGATAATTAAATTGACTTCTGCGTAATGTTGCTAAAAACCTGATACAATGATTTATTAGCCTATAATAAAATTGATTAATTTTCAAGACCAAATAATTGATTATTTTACCTTTACATAATGAAATGACTTAACGAAATGAAGTTAACTGAGAGTCTCTAGAGTTTCTTTTTTCAACCGACTTCAAAAAAGAGGAGGTTTTAAATTCGGTTGAATGTTTTTATTTTTTAATGTTACATCAGAACTTTGTTGATTTGCACAGATTTGAAAAAAAAAATTGTTTGGGTTAATATACTTTCAGATTCGTCCCATAGAAATTTTATCAAAATCGGTACAGTAGTTCAGATTTAAATCAAAATAACTGAAAAAAAAAATCGTTGATGTGAAGATATGATATTTGTATTTATTTATTAAATTAAAACGGAATGTGAACAAAATTGCATACATATTTTGCTTCCCTGTGACTTGACAGTGGTGCCTACGGTCACTAGAACAGTCCGATTGAAGTCGGTTGTTCTATGTTTTAGTCAGACCTTGATTTTTACTTTTATTAGATATTAGACGAGATTTTTTAGATATTAGACGATTCGGCGTTTGTGTGCATAGTACACTTATCTGACGATATCTGTCGAATCGATTCTCCAATCCTCATTTAATTAGGCAGGTAGCAAAATAAGTTCAATTAAATTTATGATTTCGTAACATTGATGAATAACGATGTTCCTATAGAACAAGATGGACAGTATCAAACCAAAAGGGAATCGTAAGACAGGACCAAAAAATTTCAGACATCTTGTCAATAAAGATATAATATCTCCATTTTCAAATAATGCTTGTTACTTTTTACGATGTAGTTTTATTAAAATGAAAAAGCCTAGTAGTTTTAACATATAATATTTATGTAGCCCTGTTACTTCTCTTTTTCGAAAATTTGCATCGGACCAAAATGTACTAGAAGTTAGCCAAAGTGGCTCCCTTTTGCTGGGCATATTGTCAATGTACTACATTGTGTTTCTATACTTTAATACTTCATGTGTTTCGTAAGTAGATGAGCCAAATCGGTTCAGGTATGGTACATAATATTACTTATTCTTTGCTTCCAAGCTACCAAACCTCTCGGAGTTTTGGCGGGAACATGAAAAATGGCGCATTGGCGGCATTAAATTAATTGACAAAACCTGTATATCTTTGAGTGTTTAAGTGTAAAAACGGTGGTTTTTTATCCATTAAGTGCTCGTGAACGTGAACTCATACATGAGTGTTGGTGAATGGTGTAATGCTGTAAAACGTGACTTTTCGTGTTGCCTCCAAAACTCCATAGAAGCCTCTAGTAAAGTCGCAACCACCACTACTTTACAGGGGCATGACTTGACTTATCGACTCTGACTTATGACAAAATAATCTCTCCAATTACTTGACACTGGCTATATACTTTTGATGTGAAGCCAAAACCGAAGAACTTCGGTTCTTCGAAAGGAAAAAAAAAAACAAACCTCTCGAGCACAGTAATAAAATTAAAGTTCCAAGTTTGAACGACAACAGAGGTTTGGCTTTGTTTTTAAATCTTCTTATTCCAATTGGCCAGGAGCAGAAAGGAATGAAATACATCGTCATAAAATGTCAGGCAGGAATTCCAAATTTAAAATTAGAACAAAGGGTGGTATTATGCATGAAGGCCAGTACCTATTGTTTTTGTGCGAAAGGGACGGGTGAAGTAACGACGCGTAGGGTACAAAGGATAGAGAGAGGAAATAGTTAAGTTAGGTTAATCAATTTTCTTCAGATGGGATAATAAACGTCCGCCTTCCACAGCGAAAGGGTAAAATGAGTGATGGCTCGCTTAACTCTGAGACAACTTCAGAAACACATTTATAAATTGCGAAGCAGGCTTGGTAAGTTTATAAGGTCCGCTTCGCTCACTCTTTTATAATGGAAATCATCAAAAAATCTATGTGTGCATTATAAACACGTTTGCTTAACGGTGAAGGAAAACGTTGTCGTGAGGAAACCGGCATGTCATAGAACCTAAAATATTCCTAAACCTTTGACTTGACACATTGTGTCAAGTGCACGAAAGAAGCCTCTTAAGGGCGCACTGAAATCCTTTCACTCCACTGGTTCGAAAGAACATGATAAGAAGAAGAAGAATGGTGCATTTCTATGCATCGATACGATTGACATCAACCGCCTCTATGCAATTTCCGAAGGAAATCTACGCATTTATATGTCTTGTTCGCAACAAGACTATGATAAGAGTCAAATAAATGAATCTTGAATCCGTACGGTGCCCGCTACCCTAAGGGTGCATTTACATTGACGTGGCAGCTCTGCGTGGAGAGGAGCGCACTGTGAATTGACCAATAATAGTGCTCGAAGTAGAGATTTCACGCATACTAAGGGCGCATTATTGGCAGTGCACGAAATCCCACTTCAACTTCACTTCAAATACTGTCATTGGCCAGTATACGGTTCGCTCCTCTCCACTCTTCAGCTCCGCGTCAGTGGAAACGCACCCTGACGGTTAAAGACAGGCATAGTAGGCATTAATACTCGAATGAACATGACACCTGGCTGACTAAGGCTTTCATCCCGGGAGTCTCGGTCTCGAAAATCCCGAGAGTCTCGACGATTTTTTGTTATTTTCGAGACTCGAGACTGATGGTTTCGGTACCGGGAATAACGAGACTTTCGATACTTAGAAAAATGTTAACAATATTCAGTGTAGAGTAGCCCTAAGTATAATCTAAAACAAGGATAAGAAATGGAATGAAATGAAATGTACTTTTATTCACATTAAATAGAGTTTACAGTAAGATGTCAGGATTTACGTAGTACGTCTATTTAACCATCAGATTATGAAGTATGTGAATACATAATTTATAGTCTTAAAAGTTTAATAAGCACAACCAAAACATGCAAAACCTAAATATATGCATACAAAAATACTTAATATTTTTTACAAACCCATCCTAAGACAAAGTGGTATAGTCTTATGACTTTAGCCTCCTAAAAAGGGCAAATAAATGTGGAATGTGGAACGATTTAATTCTAAATTAAAAATTAAAATATTTCGAAGAAAAACGCGGATTTTGATAAATCTGGAACATCGAACATCATTAAATACTAGATCGAAAAGTTAAACTGTGATGTGTTAGCTAAAAGGTTCGCTGAAAGGTATCTATCTAATTCACGCTAGAGTTATAAGATGTTTTCAAATAAGTAATAAAACATCTGATTGATTTCTGGATTTTACGTGAATTTCATGTTGTACCTACTTGTGTTTTTTGTTGCAACATTATGACACGAAATGACAGCGTAGAGTACCTATGCACTATTTAATAATTAAATTATTGTACTCTAACATGCTTTTTGACGCAATATTGATGCTCAAAGTGATTTTTTTTTAATAAAAGTAACAGATGTTAACATTTGAGTTGTTTATTAAAGTACTAGATTAAAATATCTTGTTTTGACTGTCTAGTTGCCGATCCTAGTGTACTTATAAGTACTATTGAAATAGTCTCGAAAGTCTCGTTTTTCCCGGGAATTTCGAGACCGCATCGAGTCTCGATTTTTTTTTCCCGGGACTCAGAAAGTCATCGAGACTGAAAGCCCTATGGCTGACACGTGGCTCGGAATTTGATGCTGCCCCCGCTGCCTCGCGCGGCGCCCTCCGTGTTTCTTCTTCCTCTAATTGCAAAGCCTTATCATAACTTACCATTATCAAGTATTACAGGACCTCTTCTCTATCAATATTACAATTCTACACTGTACTTTGCACAAACATTCGGGCCAGGTGTCATGTTCATTCGCCCGAGTGGTAGAGGTACGTGTCATGTAGTCCTTTCTTTCATAAAGGTTCTAATCTTGTCTATATATCTATAGTTTGTGGCCTGTTTGAATTGTTAATTTTATCAGAGTTGTAATAAATTATATCTACCCATTGTTTTCGCCACGAACTGTATTCTTATTATTTTAATATGATAAAATATTGATTATTAGGAAATGTTCCTCATCGTTTTATTATCTCGTAACGGTCATTGATTCATGTAATAGATAGGTATGCACTTACTTAGATTACCTTTTAGTATTCTCGGAGTCTCGGAGTGTAGTGCCTACTTGCACCAAACTGTCAACGTCCCTAAGCAATTACTTTACTCGCTTGGCAGTTCTTAACGGTCAGAATCTGGACTGTTAAGAAAGGTGTTAGGAACTTCGAAAGTTTGGTGCCAGTCGGCATAGATGTTTCGTTTGATTTCGTTTCAGGTTGTTTTATTTCCCGTAGGTTTATTTATATACCTAACCAGGTTATTGCAGATGTACAAATATAAATTTCACGTCTTCACGTGTTTATGTTGTATTTTTCTAACCTACCTAGTTCCAAAAATAGGCAAATAAAACTTTTTGCGCGCTTCTTCTTATCGTGTCTCCAGTTCTTTCGAACCAGTGCAGTGTGGTGAAAGGATTCAAGTGCCCCTCAAGAGGCTCACTTTTTGCGATTAAACTTACTTACCTCACCCACATACTTTTAAATTTTTAATGAGTTACGTAGGTAGGTACTTCACTATAAGTTAGATAAGTAGTCTGTTTGCAATGGCACGGATAAGAAAGCGTTAATAAATGCTTTATATTCGCATTTATTTGTATGAAAGAATGAATAGGTAAAAGTAGGTATTATTATATTATTACCAACAAACAATAACAGTTTCATTGTTTAGGCAATTTCCTTTCGACTTTCGCGGTCACGACGCTAACGTAAAACCATAACTCAGCTAGTCTATGCCGTGTCATGGGAAAGTCACACGGTAGATATAGGTAGGTTTATGTACTCTCTACATACATGAATTTACATAAACATAACCTCTACTTGAAGTTATTATAGACTATGCAGGTGGCGGACGACCGGGGGTTATGGTAAAAATGCCATGCGGTAAAATTGACATGGCAAAAAATACGGTAATAATGACGTCTACGCTCTCTACCCTCAATTATTTTTTTTTACATACCTACATACTTTCTTTACTATGTAGGTGGGTGGGTGGGTTAATAACAGTAATATGTAGGCGGGTATGGGTAGGTATTTTACCTATACAAAGAGAGGTAAATTGGTGTAGTCGCTGTTCGTGCGTCGACATTTTGGGTAAACAACGAGTTTGGTTGCGGTTCGTGCGTTTTTCAAACAGTGAAAAAAATACCTTCGCAGTTGGTGGCGTTTCGTACGTTCTTTAAAATTTCATTGTTTTTAATAGAAGGACGACAGTTACGCATTTTTATCACTAGGTATCTGCCTTGTGCACACAATCTCGGAGGCGTCATTACACGATAACGCGACCTGATTTCAACAAAAAAACAACCTTTCAGTAAATTACCTGTGTAATAGGTCTTCCGAACTAGGCTCATGGTAATTTCAGTCAATTTGTAGGTTGTTTGTACGGTTTTGTCTACAACTACTATGAAAATCTTCAGTAGACTACATATATAGACATACTGTAGGGAGGTTTGTATGAACTAAGAATCTATAACGCACTGCCATTGCGCTGTGTATTGTTTCAATGTACCATTAAAGTTCACTTGTTTTTATTAATTTTTATTCTTCTGTGTTGGAACCTCCGGCCGGATAACTCGGAAAAGGACGGAGTAGGTAAGGTGCTAGTACAGGTAATGGCCAATGGCCCTCGACTCACTATTGAAAGAAGCTTTCGTCAAAAGAAAATAACTGTAAGTACCTGCAATCCTCAATACGGCACGGTCCGCCGGATCCAGCTGAAGAATGGACAAAGGCTTGTCCTTCGCCCATTCTTTCAAGCTAAAGTCGTTTTCGAATTCCATCTTTTTGTCATCCAAAACACGAAGTTTTACGCGAACTCTCGCACATAGCTGAATCGATCACAACACAACACTATCCGCAAAAACTGCACAACACGAACATTTTAATCAAAATATTACACGATATTGTAAAGTAAACAAAACTTAACGTTCATCGTAGAATTAATCGATAACGCTCACGAAGGACGGCGATGCGTATTCAGTGTCAGGCACACAAAGTTAGTTTACTGTTGTTACAATAAAACAATAATAACTAAACTCTTGCTGAAACTAATACGAGGAAACGTTAGGAACTCCGAATCGCGAGAGGACGGTGTGATAACAAACTGTTTTGTAGGTTATCAATGCGCAATCGTCATACACCGAGCCGGCGGGCAGACATGACGCGACTGAATAGTTCGAATATATACCACAAGACGACGCTGTAATCGCTCAGCTGTTTTCGCGCATGAGCATCTTTCGGCTAGTCAATAAATACAAATGTCTGACAGATACTTCAACATGTACCAACCTACTATACTTTTAATTTAGTCGTATTATACATGAGTTTGTGCTAAGAGCTGCCATCTAGTTGATCAATTACTAACTATAAGTTCATTTTTTAGTCTCTAGATGTCAGAGGTGTCCTTAGAAAAAAATGTTTCCATCGTAAAAAAAAAAAATCTTCTAAATAAGGATACCTTTGTACATGCGGCTTAAAGGATATTACATCTTTCTACCAAACAAATATTTTTCTTTTATTATCGCGACCGTTTTCGAAGACTTAATTCGCATTGAGTTAAGTAGAGTGAATAAGGAAGTTTCCTATTTTTCATTTTTATTTTTTTTATATCACTAAAGCTGCAATGAATCCTAGTTTTTTTTTTCAATTATCTTTCTTAATGACGTTCCCGTCCGACGTCACGCGTCCGGCGCCGGGCAACGCGCTGTGACGTCACAAGTCTCGCTCAGCTCTGGACTAGGCGACTGTTTGCCGCAGTCCGCAGTTCGCACTTGTTCGCTCGACACGACAGCAAGCTTACAATTATGGAAACTAAAACTAAAATATATTATAAATACTGCATCGTGCTTATATGTACAAACACAACTGTAACTACCCCCGATAAACATTTTTTTACGGTGCCAAAGCAGGAAAATATTAGAGCTAAGTGGTACCGTAGCTTCCTCGAGCAGATCTGCAAATAGTTTTATTAACTTTATTAGTCGATTAGTAAATACTATTTTATCTATATCTAGTGTACCTAAAAAAATATTTCACTATAAATATCGATATCGATTTTATTGTTTATTCAATCTAGGTACCTACCTAAGCATTGCTGGATGACACTATGCTGAGACCGGACCTATTGGTCTCCATGATAATAATAAAGTAGTTTTGTAAGTACCTACTTATTAAGGCATACCTACTTAACGTTATAATGTGTACCTTTCTTTCAATCTCTACGATGGGTCACAGAGTTGCCGCATATCAACAGTACATGCAAAGGTTGTCTGGAACAGATCGCTCTTTAGCGATAAGACCGCCCATTTTCCACTGTGATAGGTATACCTAGCTTTATTTTTCCATTATAATGTATTAGTACTAAGATGGTGAGTAATAATGTACTATATTCCATCTATCTATCAACAGTCTGGCGAGTTCGACTCATTTAATACTAAGTAGGTACCTAACTTACCGAAATACAGATAATATGATAAATATAAATACAAATGATAATCAATGAAATGTATTGTATATTGCAGACGAAATATAAAGTAGTCCGCGCACAAATTCATCCTCCATCTTCAAAAGTTCATGTCAATAGCTTATAATTACTTTATATTTCGTGTGGGTGATATTAAAAAAATCATAGCTTCGTAATTTTTTAAGATATTCAAGTTTTTTTTTTAATATTATTAATGTAATTTAATTATCTTTAAATTGATATATTTTATTTTTGTTTTTATTTGATTGGAAACTTCCTTATTGTGAGGTGTTTGACACGTAATTTAATTCTACCAAATTAGAAACTATTTTATTTTGCAGAAACCCTAGCTCTAGTTGCCATGGTAACACAACTGTCAAACAAAAACAGGTGCTTTGGCCATGTCATTTTTGTTTGTTTACGTTTTCTAAAATCCATAGAAAAACCCGAGCTAGTGCGTATATATTTCGCTAAATTGTACTTTAAGGTCAATCTACATTATCAAGTATCGTAAGGTTTTATTGTTGGACCTTATTCAATAAGATAGCACGAAGTTTGGTATTTAGAAGTTTTATCAATAACATCCTGAATGTTATAAAGTATCGTGCGAAACAGTTATTAACCTGTACCAGTGACCTACTTCAGCAATATCCTTTGTTTTGTGACCCAATTATTCAACATTTCGTCATTCGTGGTCTGAAATCACGGAATCCGAGCGAAGGAGTTGCAAAAGCAAAGAGGTATTTTTGTAAAAAGTTTGTGTGGGAATAGGTAAAATGAACGTAAAGAAAGGCTGTAAGGGTAGCTGATGATGGAGAAGGATTTACCCAAGGTAAGACAGCTAAATACATCAGATTTAAAAAAAAAGCAGGCCCTAAACACTTACAAAATTTGTGACATAAGCCTTTCTCTATAAGCCTGATGGAAGGATTTTCCTGGAAATTCCAGGTTAACTCCAGAATTTCGAAAACTTTGACTCCGGCAAAGCGCAGTCTATCAGCTAACTTCACACCACAGGTCAAGTTGTTTGACATCACTCTGCCGTTGCGGAGAGTGATGAAACAGAACATTCTTGAAGAAGTGATGAAGAAGACTATGATGGAACGGGAACACCCCCTGTATGAAGATCCTAAGGATGTTGTGGGTAAGTTATGTTATTTTCATATCCAAATTAAGTAATCTATCTAATTATTTACATGCCACATAAGGGCAAAGACCAGTACGGAGTGGAACCCACCAAACAATGGTGATGAAAGTAGGACAAAAAAGGAGATGGAGGGCTGAGTTGGATGCATACCTGCCATCATGGACCTAGGTCCTAGGTAACATTAAGGACAACATGATTAAAACAAAACAATATAAATTACAATTTATTTTATAGAAAACCACTTTAGTTTCACCTACTTAGTGTAAAGTTGTGGCTTATCACGTCAATCCTACTGAACTAATTCAGCTGAAATTATATGCGCATTGTTTGTTAAAATTTTACATTCTTGGTTTATAATAAACATTAAGTATACCTCTGTCGAATTAATATGACACCTGGCTCGAATGACGTTTGTGCAAAGTACAGCTTGATAGAGAAGAGGTCCTTTAATACTTGGTAATGATAAGGCTTCGCAATTAGAGGAAGAAGAAACGCGGAGGGCGCCGCGCGGGGGGCGGGGGACGCATCAAGTTGCGAGCCACGTGTCAGCCAGGTGTCATCTTAATTCGCCTGAGTAGTACATACTTACTTAAATTTGATAAATAGTATATACATTTTATATATTGCTTTAGCAGAGAAACCACAGAAGCCTCCTCGCAAGCGCACCATCCAAGCAGTAGCGATCTCCTCTCCTCGACCAAGCAAGGAGCACCGATCCCTCCTTAGAGACCAGAGGAGGAAGCTCACAAAAAAATACGAGAGTCTTATTAACACCCTTATGGAGAGATGTGAAGAAAACATTGTGACGGTAAATATAGTTACTACATATATACACTATATAATATATACGTGGTTACACTATATTTTAATCTAGTACAAAAGTCTCCTCGCAAATGCACGATCCAAGTGGTGGCGATCTCCTCACCTCGTCCTAGCAAGAAGCTCAGATCCCCCCTCTGGGATCAGAGGAGGAAGTTCACAAAGAATTACGAGAGTCTCAACACCCTCATGGAGAGATGCAATGAAAATATAATTGCTTTGTTTAATTAGGGTTGTTCCCATTGCATCCAAGGAACGTTTTGAAAAAAGAAAAAAAATATATATTGATGTACAAAAACATTACGGTATTAAAAATAATGATATTATAATATTTTCATATCCATTTGCATTCGGAGGTTTCTAGTAGGTAATATAAAAATATACATATACAATTTCAAAGAAGTTTTGGATAACTTACATTGTAAGTTGTTAAATGCATTTTATAGTTGTCAAAATCATGGGTTCTTTAATTTATGCAATATTCAAAATTGAAACAAATCCAATAATTAATTATTTTCCATCTATTTATCATAGTTCCTATATTATAGTATGTATTTTCCATCTTCCAGCTATCAGAAAAAGACTCCACCATATCAAAATTAAAAGAAAAACTGCGTACAGTTCTCGAATACAACCGTCTATTCGCTGAGGAGAATGATGCCATACGAACACAACACGACACGTTGGTCAAATACGTAGAGGAGTGTAAGACGGCCCTTAGGGAGGAGAGGGAGAGGGGCAGGGAGTTGGAGGGGAGAAGGAGGGAGTTGGAGGAGAGGGTGAATAAGTTTGAAGTACCTGATCGAGGTAAACATAAGAATTAGTAAGAGGTTGAGCGCTATTAGCAGTGTTGATCTGGCCTATATATGTGTTATATCTTACCGTCCCAGTGAGAATTGAGCCTTAAGCGTAGATGACATGGGGCTAGTTTACAAGCTGCTAGTCGGCGAGCTTAAAAGCTAGCGAGTGAGCGAGTTAGCGGTCTGGAAGGATAGTCAACAAGCAGATTGTAAAAAAGCCGATGGCATGGGGCGCCTTTACAAGCTAATAGCGAACTCGCTGGCTCTCAAATTCGCTTGTCAACAAGCCCTGTGTCATCGAGGCTTTAGAAAAGAGGGTGAATAAGTTCGAAGTGCCTGATCGAGGTAAATATGGGATTTAGTAGGTCAGAAAGTGGATGAGCGCTACACGAAGTCTCGTCGAAACATAGTCATGTTAGTCCTGTGTAGCACTATTTTGGTCATAGTCAGTTGTTATACCTTACCATCGCTGCCGCCATGGAGCGGGTGAATAAGTTTGAAATGCTTGATCGTGGTAAGTGACAGTGTAAACAAGTGACGAGGCGAGCAAGGCGCTCTCCTGATTGTAAGTGATTACACCTGCCCATGACCAAACAGTGCCACACAGTCTTTGATTTTCAAAGGTTCCGTGCAACACTTTTATAACGCTGGTCCACTTTTTGAAACATTTTGATGATCAGTCTCGAAAGTCCAGTAATTTCAGCTACAGTTCCCTTCGATCGGAACACAGTAATGCTTACACATTACGGCAGAATATCTGGCACTGTATTGGTACCCTTCTAGAGGGCATCCTGCAAGAGATGCCTCCGAACAGTAAATATATATATTGTAAATATTACATACAAAGAATACATAGAAAATACCCAGACTCAGGACAAACACCGATGTTCATCACAGTATGTTTATCCTGAAGCGGGAATCGAATCCGCGACACCGTGCGTGGCAGTCCAATAAACTTGCCGTTAGACCATCCATGTCGTCAAGTCAATATCTGTCAAATTTTAGATTATTCAGCGACCCAGGCCATACCTCTGGTGGAGGTGTGCATGAGCTGTTCCAGTCGACAGATCATACTCAGCCAGGCCAGAGAACACAATACTAGACTGCAGAAGGATATGCAAGCGATGAAAGACGTATTATACAGGTAACTAGCTTGAAAACGTAAAATGTTAAACGCAAAAACGTAAAATGTTAAACGCAAAAATGTAAAATGTAAAATGTATAACGCAAATACGTAAAATGCAATACGTAAACGCTAAAATGTAAAAAGGAAAATCGTTAAATGTAAAACGTAAACTCGCTTACATTGCCTATTTGTACCTACATTTTTTTTTCCACGTTCGTAACATAAGAAAAAGGTGGAATCTACTGTATTTGACTTGACAATAGATTTTTCTATTTATTTAAGGGTGGTCCCAAGCGCCGGAAGAAAATTTTTATTTTTTATTATCATGAGCCCTCGCTGTCCCACTGCTGGGCCTCCCCCTTTATTACAATTTCCCTTCGTCAACGGAAGAAAAAAAAATTTTTAAAAAAATGATCCGTCGATTGGGCCCACGGTCCCAAACCTAGTGGTCCCAATACAGAAGCCTCGTCGTTTGATGCCTTAACTTCCAAACTTTTCACCTCGTTTATCACAGGTTCGATTTCCTTCAAGCATTATAACCATTTATTTCAGATTGAACGTCCAATTGTCTCGATACCAAGAAAAACTCCGCTCGAACATACAACACATAGCGGAGGGAAAGCCGGATGCGTACAAACCGGGGGACGGGTTCGATTCTCTGATCAACGCTAGTTTGGGGGTGAAAGGTACAAATTATTTAATCAATCAATATTATATTTATGTATATGTGGTGGTAGGTGCTTTTTTGAGAAGGGCGGTGATGGCCAAGTCCGAAACCTCGAGATTTAGAGAAAGTTCGTGAAAGGAGTGTTCGGTGTAAACCGAACACGTAAGCGTTTTCGCATTCTTGCACTACATTGCAATTGTCGCGGTGTCGTTTCGCCCAATTTTTACCAGTTACGCGTACACCAGCCACCAGGCGACTCGCGTGCTCATTTTACCATTTTACCATAACCATTTATCTTGTGTGTCTTTTTACCAATATAGTGAATAAGTGAACTCTTAAGCTCCGTACTCACATACGGTTTTACTCGATAGTTTTACTCCAAAACGAGTAAATATTAACGTGTGGACCGCAAAACTCACAGCTCGGAGGTTCGCATCGAGCCGGCTCGATGGAATTAAGGCTCGAACGGTTCGGTGAATACTGAACAGTGCGCGTGACTCGATAGATAATGCCAATGCGTGGACGAAAGTTCATGCCATGGTTTTTACTCGATATGATAGCTCGATCGAGCAAAAGAGTACGGAGCTTTAGACGTTTTAATCTACCAAACCAACCATTAGAATTAAGTCGCTAAAGAGCTAGTGCTAAACACAAGTACTAGCAACAAATTATATAAATATATTTAGTAATAAATCCGCTTGATTTCTACACAAAGGTTTTAATTAACTTAACTTTAGTTTAAAACTTTAGTACATATTACTATATTATAAACCAAAGAGTCAACGAACAGAAAACCAAAGTTTAAAGATACGACACGTGTTTCGCCTCTACACGAGGCATCATCAGGAGGTGTGGACTCGCCGAAGTTCGAAACGAGAGAAACTAAAGTTAAGTTAATTAAAACCTTTGTTTAGAAATCAAGCGGATTTATTAATAAATATATTTATATAATTTGTTGATATTTATGGATTTCCGCAAAGTAACGCCTGAATCAATCAATTACAAGTACTAGCTTTTTACTAGGAGTCTCTCGATTTATAGGAAACAATAATTTAAGATCTTAATGAACACAGTTTTACACAATAAATGTTTTTTTATTTCTTATTAAGTAACTGCATATGTTTTTTATATTTTACTTTTGACGGAAATCGACCCTAGCGGACACAAGAAGAACCAGATTTTCAATTCAGTTTTTTTTTTACTAAACATTAGTAAGATGACTGGAATATTTTGTTTTTCTTCCAGAAACCGCGTCCACAGTTGGAAACACCAACAAAAATGGGGATGGCCCATCTACAGGTAGATTAGTGGATATGTCGGGATTGCTCAGTGCGCAAGCATTAGGTTTGTATATTTTTAACCGACTGCGCAGTTATGAAAGAATGAAGAATTAATTCAAATTCAAAATTCAAAATATTTTATTTTCAGAATCTTAGTCCATAAAAGTAGGTATAAAATTCATTTTAAGAAGGACAAAATAAAATAAAATTAAATTAAAACATAAAATTAAAACTCACACGCAACAAATTAAAATAATACAATAAATACAGAAGTCTAAAATATTAAAAGTGATAAAGAAAAAATAAAATAAAATCAAACAATTTTACACCTGTCCTAACATGCAGCTGTATAAGACGCCACAGAATTGGGCTATCTACCCTATCGGCAACAACGCAAATTAATGAAAATGCTTTATTGTATGGTCAGCTCTGTCATGATCTTTACACCCAGCTTACGCCGTTGCTCTCCTGTGATTAAACCACTGGTGGTTTATATTCTGGGTATATCGTAAGTGGTTTATTCACATCAGTAGTTTACTCACACTCACACATGATATGTTTGTGTGAGTGGTTTAATCATAGGAGCACACCGGCGTAAGCTGGGTGTAAAGATAGGGAAGGAATCATTACAAATTATAGTACAATGGGCGGTCTTATCGCTATATTAAGTGAAGAAGTGTAATGTGTTTCATGTACATTATGATGTATGTATGTTCCCTTGGAGGTATCCCCTGCAAGATGCCGTCTAGATTAGCCACTACCAAAACAGTGTCAGATATTCTGCTGCAAAGCAGTAATGTGTAAGCATTACTGGGTTCCGGTGGCGGCAGTAAACGGCTTTCTCATATTTTCAAGGCTGCAAAAATGCTCATAATATGATAAGTTCTGATATTTCTTTCTGGATAGATTCATAGGAGAAAAATAACTGTCAGAAATGCCATATGGTGGTAGTTTTTCTACAGGCGGGGTTTCTGATTTTATATACCTACTTTAAGCTTATTTGTATATGTAAATAAATATACAAAAAAAAATTGTATTTGTATAACTTTATTTATTTAATATCCTTGTGTTTCAGCACCTCTATTTGACGCTTATCAAGATAATCTTCAAGAGAAAGATTCATTGATATCAGACTATGAAAAGCAATTTGAAATTATCAACAAAAAATCAAAACTAATAGTGACAGAGAATAAAACATTGAGCGAAAGAGTCAGCGCTTTGGAGGAAGAATTGAGTAAGTAATTAACTGATATATATTATTAGGAAATACCAGAAATGGATTAAAAGACGATTTACAAACACAAATAGCTCATAATCTTCCAAAGCAATAAAATCAAGAACAGGAAAATATGCATCCACGACGTGAATGTCAATCTCCTTCCCTTCTTTTATTTCAAATGTCTGAACCCGCGTCAGTCCACTCCAATCGAAGAGGTTGATTGTCTTCTGAGGAGTCTGCCAACAATATTATAATAAAACTATGGTATACAGGGTGTTTTTTTTAGAAAAGTTGTGAAAGGAGTCATGCCCTCGATATATAAAAAAACAATAAGGTACTGCATATTTAGTTTTTTTAAATCTTTTTTTTGACGACAATCGACTTGAATGATTTCTCAAAGAAAAATACACCCTGTATTATTGAACTTATAGATTCCGTTGCTGATAAAACGCAATCTTTACAAAGAAATGTCTTACTAAAAATTAAAGAAAGTAGCAAAACAGTATGATGACTTTCTATCAGCTTCGATTCAGACCTCATTTTCAACAATCCCTGTGCACGAAAGGAGCCTCTTCGAGGCGCATTTGAAATCCCTTCACCGCTCTGGTTCGAAAGAACTAGTGATACGATAAGAAGAAGAACAATCCCTGGACTGATCTCGCTCTTATACAATTTTTTTTCTTTAACTTACCTATTGATTTATCTGAAATTTGGTTTATGAGCTGGAAAAGAACATCTACTTATTATTCCAATACAACGCGAGCGAGTAGTAACATAACGTCTAATTCAAGGTGTGTCTTGTAGATAGGGTGAGACAGAGCTATAAAAAGTCAATGGTTGAGAAAGAGACGTGTGATATGGAGAAAGCCACTTTGGTGGAGCGAGCAGAGCGAGCCGAATCCAAGTTGAAGGAAGTTTATGAACTTTACGAAGATAAAAGTAAGTGGTTTTAGGTGTGACCTGAGAAAGAGGGTATAAATGTTTTTTGAATGTACAGTTGACTCTGTAATGATCTTTACATCCAGCTTACGCCGGTGTTCTCCTGTGATTAAACCACTCACACAAATACATCATGTCTTTGTGTTATTTACCGTTTGAACTATCCATCTTTAATTTATTTACCCTTTGAACTATCCTTCTTAAATTTATTTCCCTATGAACTATCATTCTTTAATTTATTTATCTTTTGAACTATTCTTCTTAAATTTATTTACCTTTTGAACTATCCTTCTTTTATTTATTTACCCTTTGAACTATCCTTCTTTAATTTATTTACCCTTTACACTATCATTATTTAATGAATGAATGATTTATTTTCAGAATCTTAATGTACATTTACTTATACCTATATTTACTTATATCGTACCTACTAATTTGTTTCTTTTTGTGCTATTTATAGGCTTGCGTTTCACCACCATCTCACCTTTTTACCCTTTTTTTGGTTTACCCTTTGTACTATCCTTCTTTAATTTATTTACCATTTGAACTATCCTTCAGTGGCAGCAATGATGCGGGACTATGAAACTGTCCACCGCGAGTACTTCTCAGTGAAGAGCGCACTAGAAGCCTCGGTGGGGAAGGTAGCTCAATTGGACCTGCTCAGAGGGAGGACCGTGCCCGCTGACTTGCACGAGAGGAGACTGGACCATTGTAAACGGTATTTAAATCAAAATAATTATACTCACTAGTCTTCTTCTTATCGTGTCATTAGTTCCTTCCAACCAGTGTGGTGAAAGGATTCAAGTGCGCTTCGAAGAGGCTCATTTCTTGACTCGACACATGTTTTCAAACTTTAGGTTGTCCGCCGCAACATGCCGGTTTCCTCACGATGTTTTCCTTCACCGTTGCGAGAACGTGGGATGCATACATAGATTTTTTCGACCGAATAAACCTATTTACGCATGACTGCCACCGGGATTCGAACCCGCGACCATCAGATCGCAAGGTAAGGGCCTCATCCACTCGGCCGCCACGTCCTCAAAGTGATATACTCACTAGTGATATAGATAATTAATATTTTCATCTAAAAAGTAAATATTGTTTACCACGTCTTTGATAAGTCACTTTCTTGTTTGTCGGTCTGTCTATCTGAGGTTTCGGGTGGAATCTAAAACGCGCTAGCTCACGAATTATATTCATACCGAATTTCGGCCTAATCGTTTGGTACCTCTATATATATATATATATATAGATATATATATATATAACCATATATATAATTATATATATATATATATAACCTAGTTGTGTGTTATTTTTTTCCTGACTTTTTAAATTTATTATTGTTACCTATATTATTTTATTTTTCCAATATTGTTAAAATATTGATAAAATTTATATTTTTCAAATTGACTTGTATTTTTTTGAATTATCAATAAAGAATTGTTTGTATTGTACATTGTTTTCAAATAAAATCAAATCAAGATTGTTTATTTCGGTTCATTCAATGACACCATATTTATTACATAAAGCTTATCCTTGGGTTAGTTAGTAACATATAAAATAATTACACAACCAGTCATAAAGATTAAATTATATAAATTGAAATTAAATTGTAATTGGCATCAGAAAAGTAATAAATTGTAAATAAAATATTAATTAACAAATAGATAAAATTAAATTAAAGTTTTGCTCACGGGCAACTCATTATTCAATTTTTATTTTCATTATTACTGTTCTAAAATATGCACCAATAATACCTTTTCTTTTTTCTTTTTAAACATATATAAAAACATAATTAACCTACAGATTATTAGAAGAACTTAAACATCAATACGGTATGGAAGCCGAACGCAAGACAGAACAGTTGAGCAAACTGCAGGAACACACCAAGATCATTGAAGAAAAGTGTAACAAGGTGTCTAAAGAACTGGAAGAGACCAAGGTAGAATTGGAGAAGGCTTTGAAGAATGTCAGGTGAGTTCATTAACCTTTTTAACCGACTTCAAAAAAGGAGGTTATTCTTATTATCGTGTCACTTGTTCCTTCGAACCAGTGTGGTGAAAGGATTTCAAGTGCGCCTCGAAGAGGCTCCTTTTGTGCACTCGACACATGTTTTCGAACTTTAGGTTCTACGACATGCCGGTTTCCTCACGATGTTTTCCTTCACCGTTGCGAGAACGTGGGATGCATACATAGATTTTTTCGAGGAGGTTATTAATTCGTTTGATTTTTTTTAATGTTTGTTAAGCGTCAATGACACGGCTAGTTTACAAGCTAGCTATAGGCTTTTTTACAGTCTGCTAGTTGACAATCCTTCCCGAAAGCTAACTCGCTCACTCGCTAGCTTTTAAACTCGCCGGCTTGTAGCTTGTACACTAGCCCTGTGAGGGGACCTCAGAACTTTGTTGTTTAGAATTTGAAAAATGCATTTTTTTGAGTGGTTATACCTACTTTCAATACTTTGGTTTTTAAATCAAAAAAACTTTTTACTTAAAATAAAAGTATTTGAAGTGAACCCAATTGCGTATTTTGCTTCCCTGTGACATTTCAGTGGTGCCTACGGTCATTAGAACAGTCAAATTTAAGTCGTTTGTTGTATTATTTTGTAAAACTTTGATTATATAACCTGTTATTTTGTTTGATGCAGATTATATCGCAAAGCGGCCGTGATATTCCGCTCCCGCCTCAAAGCGGCCACGGCACGCGCGAACCGCGTCCGCTCCAGCATCAAACGCGCCCGGAACGAGCCGCTGCGACACGCGCTACAGGCGTTGGACAAGATCAAGAACGAAATCAAGGTACTGACTAGATATACACTTAGGTACTTCTGTATCTATAGATTAAATTGCAAAGCGGCTGGTATTTTTCGTTTTCGCCTGTGATATTCCGCTCTCGCCTCAAAGCGGCCACGGCGTGCGCGAGAAGCGTCCGCTCCAGCATCAAACGCGCCAGAAACGAGCCGCTGCGACACGCGGGTACTGAAATGAAATGAAATTAATTGAAATGAGATTTATTTGCCTAAAGTAGGTATAGTCATTACAAAATCTTATATTAATATAGTATCACATACTTCGTCGGTAGTCGACATGCAAATACAAATAGATACAAACTTACTTCTGTATCTATAGAGTACATCGCAAAGCAGTCGGTTTATTTCGTTTTCACCTCAAAGTGGCTGTGATATTCCGCTCTCGCCTCAAAGTGGCTACGATATTCCGCTCTCACCTCCAAAGTAGCTGTGATATTCCGCTCTCGTATCAAAGTGGTGGCTGTGATATTCCGCTCTCGTATCAAAGTGGTGGCTGTGATATTCCGCTCTCGTATCAAAGTGGTGGCTGTGATATTCCGCTCTCGTATCAAAGTGGTGGCTGTGATATTCCGCTCTCGTATCAAAGTGGTGGCTGTGATATTCCGCTCTCGTATCAAAGTGGTGGCTGTGATATTCCGCTCTCGTATCAAAGTGGTGGCTGTGATATTCCGCTCTCGTATCAAAGTGGTGGCTGTGATATTCCGCTCTCGTATCAAAGTGGTGGCTGTGATATTCCGCTCTCGCCGTTAAGTGGTTGTGATGTTCTGCTTTCGCCGTAAAGCAACCGTCATATTCCGTTCTTGCCTCAAAGTGGCTGTGATAAAGAGATAGAGTCCCTTACTCAATAACTATTTAATGTAACGTTAATCATAAATAAAATATTAATTAATACAAGGTTATTCTTGCAGGTGGTAAAATCTCGCGCCTACAGTTCCCTAGAAGAACTCGAGAGCCGCATACTGGAGCAGGAGAGACGTGCGACGCAGGCGCAGGTAAATTTGAGTAATTTAACTCAATAATATAATAACACGATAGACAGTATCAAAGCAAAATGGATGCGGAATACAGGACAGAAATAATTCAGACACTCTGTGAATAAAAATGAAATATCTCTGTTTTCAAATAATGTTTTCACTTTTCATGCTCGTAAAGTTCAAATACCCATAGATATGGTTATTATAGGGGACCTAAATATTACATTATTTCAAATTTCGAACATCTTTGTTACGTTAGATGGCTGTCTCTGTTTTTGAATTATCTACAAAAGGGCGCTAATTTCAGTTCAAGTTTATTTATTTTCCTCTCAATTGATGTGAAAAATCTTGTTATAACTCGGTCCTGAAGCCCATTTTATACTCGACTTGAATATTCGCGAAAAGTATCGTATAAAATGTCTTGCTTCAGGCCCTTGATGAACAAATAACTATTGTTAATACTCAATACTTAATTTTTTATTCGCACGAATATGGGTTATACATTAAAAAAATACAGTTGTTCGTATTATAGGATAGTACCATCCATATTCTGCTTTGTCAGCATACGAATAAATATATATATATGTAGGTACAAACAGTGAAAATAATTATAAACAATCTAAACGATACAAGCAATACCAACCAACCTAATCTAAATATCAACAAATTATATAAATATATTTAGTAATAAATCCGCTTAATTACTAAACAAAGGTTTTAATTAACTTAACTTTAGTTCAACTAAACCAAAGAGTCAAAGAACAGAAAACCAAAGTTTAAAGACACGACACGTGTTTCGCCTCTACACGAGGCATCATCAGGAGGTGTGGACTCGCCGAATTTGAAACGAGAGTATTTATGGATTTCCGCAAAGTAACGCCTGAATCAATCAATTATCTAATCTTAAATACTTATCTTAATAATAACTTGTCATAATTATAGGTACTAAAGTGTCTAAAGTTCATTATCCATTAGTGAGTTACCTTAGTTAGTTTCGTAGCTAAGTAATTTTATCATATAATATTATCTATAATATTATGTAGCCCTGTTACTTCTCTTTATCGAAAATAAGCATCGGACCAAAATGTACTAGAAGTTAGCCCTTTTTATTGGCGCATTTTCAATGTAGATAGATAGATAGATAATTCTTTATTGTACACATGGAAAATAACAAATACAAGACTTAAAACTAATGAGTGGTACAATTGGCGGCCTTATCGCTGAGAGCGATTTCTTCCAGGCAACCAACAGGCATTGGAGATGATTTAAATATAAGTAGCGGGGCAGGGCGTACAACTGTTTCCAAATTATTAAAGAATACTATGTTTTATAAAATCCTAATACGTAAATAACCTATAATAAACTAATACATATTAAATATAAATATATGTACGTATAGATAATGCTTGATGAATGTGAGAAGTATAAGACCTAAAATATTACTTACTAGTCGATGATGTTTGTCTTAGATAGAACTCTTTGACTTTAGCATTAAAGGTATGAGGTATGTATAATGTACATACTACAATGTGATTCTATACTTCAATATTTCTGTTTTTAGCCCATCCGACATATATTTGTCTTTTTTGGATATATTATTTTATTTCCTTTTGGTTTGCGCAGAACGAGCATCGCCGTGAGATGGAGCGGGCTCGACTCGCTCTGGAACACAAGGAGAGCATCATACGCAGCCTCATCGACAAGGTGGCAGATGTGGAGGAAGTCAGGTGAGACCATTATATGTTTGTAACTAGGTGTTTTCTAGGTATCGGACTATGTATGTATTTACAAAAAAAGTATTTATGTATTGTATCAGTTATATTACGGTTTAAGATTTTTATTTCGCAAATGAATTACAAAATTCGCTTATGCTGGGTTAGTTTTTGTTTATGCGAAAGCCGAGACCCGTTTATTTTTAATATTTTTTCTCGTAACGAATTTTTTTTTTTAATTCACCAAGATAATCTATCTTTTTCATGGAGAACCTACTCCTGCGCTAAATTACTCAATTAAAACTAACCGTATGTATTTATATATACGGTTAGTTTTTGTTTATGAAAATCTGAGCCCCGTTTATTTTCTTTTCTTTTCAAGTCACGAAAAAAAAAAATTTTTTATTTGGTATTAATATTTTCCAAAATTTTACAGGGGTTAATTTTTTTTTTTGAACTTGGTTATCGATTCTGAGCAAACTAATTTCAGGTTTCGCATAAACAAAAACTAACCCAGTAGAGATACTACCTATTTGGTAGGTATCATAAATCTATAAAAGTATGCTATAAGTTGTACATTTATACATGGTTATAATATTAAACAATTCAACAGTAAGTGGTAAAAAAAAAAAGAATCTTGCCAAAGGAGATGTTAATGCAAGGCCTACCCCTCTATTGGCCATATAACCTTCTTGGCCATTCATAAAACTATACGCTAAAAAGAAAAATATTTATTTGGTAGCAAAATGTACAAAATATCCTTTATGCCGCATGTCTTCGAGAATTTAGCCAAAGGAGATGTTATTGCAAGGCCTACCCCTCTATTGGCCATATAACCTTCTTGGCCATTCATAGAACTATACGCTAAAAAGAAAAATATTTATTTGGTAGCAAGATGTACAAAATATCCTTTATGCCGCATGTCTTCGAGAATTTAGCCAAAGGAGATGTTATTGCAAGGCGCACGCACCCCTCTGCTTGCCATATACCCTTCTTGGCCATTCACGTTAAATAGTACTATAAATAAAATAAAATAAAAATAAAAATATTTTATTTCGGACTACAAGATCCATATAAAGTTTCATATGACATATTATATTACAATAAATTATTAAATTACAAACATTAAAATAAAAATAAATCAATTTAATTAAAATAAATTAAATTGAATTGAATAAAAATTAAATTAAATCGATTAAAAATAAAATAAAATTGAATTAAATGGAATGAAATTGAATTAAATGTATTGACTAAATTGAGGATTATAATTGAATTTATTTTAATTAAAATAAAATTAAACAAGGAAGTGCATTGTGCCGAGGATTATCAACAAGGGAAATAGTTTCCCCCGTTTATAATCCTCTGCGATATAATATTGTTTTGCGCATGATGGCATGAAAACCATCAGTGTGGTGCTGCGCAAACATCCCCGACGCACTGCAGAATCGGGGCAGTCGCAACATCATCCTGAAGATATTATTATACTGGACACGTAGGGCGTCCATCGATCTTTTGGTATACCTGAGCCACAAGCTTCCCGTGTAAAAACTCTGACAATAGGCTTTAAAGAGCGTGACCTTAACTTGGTCAGTACAACGGGAAAACCTGCGAGCCAGCATATTACCTCGGACCGATAGAGCCCTACGCTCCCTCTCAATATCTTTAGGACTTCAACCGGTAGACCCCTGTCTCTCAACTTGCTCCAGAGCACATCATATGAAACTAGGTCAAAGGCTTTGGAGAGGTCAAGGAAACAGGCGTATACCGGCGTCCTGCGGTCTGTATAATACTGGACGGTGTGCTTGAGACTTATTATTGCGCTTTCTGTAGACAGTCCTGGTCGAAACCCGAACTGAGCTATACCTACTACCATACCTACGCCGTATTTGATAACTTTGTGCGTATTTTAAGATGGTGTGCGAGTTTATTATAGTGTCCGTTTACATGAATTTGATTTTATTGTGCAATGCGTGTTTACCTCGTCCCCGTAAAAAATGGCAGAATATGTTTGCAGATTCTGACGTATGACGTCACTTACACTTCAATTGGACTGTTTTACTGAGCGTAAATACCACTGAATAGTCACAGTGAAGCATATATTTTTTCAGTTATTTTGATTTAAAAACTAAACTACTGAATCGATTTTGATACAATTTCTATGGGACCAATCGGAAAGTAATCCTATCAAACAAAAAATGTTTTTTTTAAATATGTTCAATTGAAAATATGTTGTCAACAGATTAAGTCAAACCAACACCCACCGTCTTCAAGGCATCCTTGACACTTCGCCGGAAGCGTCGCCTTCGGAACCGGAAATCAAGACCGGCAGACCGGAAGCACACGAGAGAACCGGCAAACCGGAAAGGACTTATGATTGGACTGCCAAACCGGAAAGGAGTTATGATAGGTCTTGCAAACCGGATGGGAGTAATGATAGGTCTACCAAACCGGAAGTGACAAATGCGAAACCGGAAGGAAGTGGTGAAAGAAATGTAAAATTGGTGCCGGGAGATGGAGGGTACTTTCAAGACAGAGAGGGAAAAAGAAAAGGAAAGTGTTAGAATGAGATAGTGATATTTATTGTGTAGCACTTTTCTGGTCATGGGCAAGCGTGATCTCTTACCATCAGGAGAGCGCTTAGATCGTCTCATCACTTTTTACATAAAAAATAAAAATGGATTGCAATTAATATTATTTACATATTTATGAGAAGTAATTTATTACAGCATAAGCTAACTACTACAATCTATATTACAAACTTACAAAAGGAAACAATTGGGAAAGAATACATATTAAGGGGAATCCTCAAATCCGAATTCCATACAAAATGTTTCGGACAAATACTCACAAAGTACGCCGTATTACAGTAATTTCTTCACACTATTCGTTTTGTCCATGTTTTTTGATTTCGTCAACAAAAAAAGTGAAAGGTTTCATACTCTAATTTAGATTTTATACGTGTTTTAAAATTAACCCTACTAACTTAAAAACACGTATAAAATCTAAATTAAAGTATGAAACCTTTCACTTTGTTTGTTGACGAAATAAAAAAACATGGACGAAACAAATAGTGTGAAGATATTACTATAATACGGCGTACTTTGTGAGTATTTGTCCGAAACATTTTGTATGGAATTCGGATTTGAAGATTCCCCTTAAATTATGATAAGTAATTTATTACAGCATAAGCTAACTACTACAATCTATATTACAAAACTTACAAAAGGGAATAATTGGGAAAGAATACATATTACATTAAATAGGGTTTAAATTAACTATTAGAAGTAAATAGTTTAGTTATAAATTATTATCTAGTCACTAATGCCCACTTGCACCAAACTGACTGAATTCTTAAGCAATAACTTTACTCGGTTGACAGATCCTAACGGTCTGAATATGGACCGTTAAGAACTGTCAAGCGAGTAAAGTAATTCCTTAGGGGTTTTGACATTTTGGTGCAAGCAGGGATAAGTCAGGCAATAAAATGTTTAGGTAGTCAAAATGTACAAAAAATATGCTTCGTATACTTTTTCATTTGTTCTGTCATCACTATACTATAATTTTTTGCCATACAAAAAACAACGGAATCTCATGAAATTACTTAAGTAACATAGGATATACAGGGTGTGTCGTAATGAGTGGAAAATCCTTCAGGGGCAGGTGGGGGACTTCAGGACTGATCAGAAAATGAAATTATGTACCCAGTAAAAATCCCACGGATTTCGAGTTACTGGATGTTTTCGAAACTTTTTTTTTTACCTTTGTCCATTGTTTTTGCTACTCTTTTTACACACCCTGTATACATATAATAAAGCAGTAGACCCCAAATTACTGTACATAATGTTTTTTTTTTTAGGGAAACGTATTCAGACGATTTTGAAATAGCAACAGGAGTATAATAGTTATTTGATTATAAGGGGTATTTATCGCGCTCACCTCGTATGTTTTTGTGTCCCGACGTTTCGACTGTATTGCAACAGCCGTGGTCACGGGTTGACTCTATATATAAAAGTCAACCCGTGACCATGCGAGGTGAGCGCGATAAATACCCCTTATAATCAAATAACTATGTGTGATAATCGCGAAAGTCTACGCAAAACTATAACAGGAGTATAAGTATATTATTGATTGACTTGCTTAGTACTGACACTTTGCTATTCTGACGACACGGATGGTCGATGGGCAAGTGTGTCGGACTGCCACAACGTTGTTGCGGGTTCGATTCCCGCTTCAGGACGAACATTGGTGTGATGAACATCGGTGTTTGTCCTGAGTCTGGGTGTTTTCTATGTATGTTTTCGGTATTCCCGAAAATAATTAGAAGCCTATTATTAAGTCAAATAGAAAACAAAAAAATCCCGGCATTTCCCGGGATTTCCCGGTACTATGCCCTAGTTGCTTAGTTTGGGGCTAGATGAAACTGCGTGTAAAATGTCCAAACTATTTATTTATTTAAATTTTATTTATTCTGTGACATGTCTTCCGCGGGTGGAACAAACGACATCGACAATAAACAATTCTTCCACGGGTGACGAAGTCGCACGCGGGTACAACTAGTTTACTTCAAAAACTTACGTGATTAACATCAACTATTGTTAAATTATCTGAAACACGTCTAACCATTCATTCGAAAACACAGTACGTGATGTTTAATAAATTAGGTAAACGATATTAAGATTAACATAGGAGTAGATACGAACTAGTGTTTTAAAATATACAGATTTTATAATATTTAATCCTGAATATAATAAATACGTACTTATGTAGATATGTTGCAGCCATCTAGCTTAATTAGCCGTTCAATTAACAGCCTAGCCTTTTAAAGCGAGCGTGCACAACATAGTCATAAAATCATTTAAGGCAGATATAAGATGATTGACACCGTAGATTATGGACTATGGTAACTTATTACTTATTTTGCTCCCACACGCGAGCAAAACGAGCGTGTACAGCCTAATGATAATGACAGAATCATCAAAGGCTGATGGGTGACGGCAGATTATAGTAACTTATTATTTTTTTCGCCCACTCGTGAGCGAAACGTACAGACAGCGTCATAGATAATTATCACCGTTGCGCGAGACACCCACCTTTCAATCTCTTTAAAAAATAGTAAAAAAATATGATTAGGCTTATGGTTATAAATATATGTATGTTATATATTTTTGAAGGCAAAACTTCTTCGTAGGTACGCCGCAGCGGTGGCGTTTTGAAGACATTTGAAGCTGGGCGTCTTGTGCAAGGGGGATACTTATCCATGACGCCGTCTGTACGTGCACGCACAGCCTAATGGCAGAAAATCATTTAGATAAAATCATTAAGATAACATAACTAAATGATTTTCTGAGAGCCTTAAAGGCAGGTATAAACTAGGCCGTTTAGTAAAAACGCTAGGCTATTTATTGAACGGCTAATTAAACTAATTGGCTGCGACAGATAATTATGATGTTCTTGGTATTGTATTACAAGATATATAGTAAAAGTGCAACGTAGAGACGTCTTAATAAAACTATCATGAGAATTATGGTGCTGTTTCATTATCGATAAGTAAATCAGTTTTACAAAAACATACTTCTACTTAGTATGCTATCGATGCTAATTAGGTACAACTGACTTCAATTGGACGTTTTAGTGACCGTTAACACCATTGAAAAATCACAGTAAAACACACAAAAATACAAGTTTTCTTTTCATCGGTTTCGTTTCGTTTTCGTTGGTTGAAAAATATTACGGCCTTGCATGTAGTTTTGCAGTAACATTACAATATCTATTTTTTTTATAGTATGTACTTAGGTACCTATCCGGAAGTGAAAATGTGTGTTTTTTAACCGGAAGGAAGATCACAAGGTTAATGTCGTTAAAAATTATTCTCGCCCCTATGCTAATATTAGTTTATATTTGTTTAAGTATTTATTAAGGGCTTCTTCGAGACGCACTTGAAATCCTTTCACCACACTGGTTCGAAAGAACTAGCTGTCACGATATGAAAGAGAGGATCTTTTTTTAATTGTTTGTGGTTACATTTTGGTAACCTACATCCGTATTTTAAAGGAAGGTCTTCCAAGGCGCGCCACTGAGCCTGATCTTCGGCTCTTCTCATCCACCATCTGCCGGCTATAGCGAATACTCAGATCAGTCAGATAATTAAAGAAAAATTCCTAAATTCCCTATGCCAGATATTTTGCCGCAAAGGACTAATGTGTAAGTATTACTGTGTTCCGGTTTGAAGGGCACTGTAGCTAGTGAAGTTACTGGGCTTTCGAGACTGACCATCAAAAAGTCTCAATGTGGTCGAGCGCTTTAGCAGTGCTGCACCGGCCTTAGTGAATCAAAGTCCTGTGTAGCACTGTTCTGGGCATGAGTCGGCGTGATCTCTAATCATCAGGAGAGCGCTTTATTTTTCGCGTTCCATTTTTACATAACATTTTGAACGCTGGTTCAATATTTTGTTCGTATTCGAAACGTGCGTTGGTAAGAACAATCACGATTTAGATATATTCCCGTTTGTAGGCATTTCAGGACGACAATATGCTGAGACCGGACCTATTGGTCTCCATGACTTAAGGCATACCTAGTTATTTATGTAATAATGTTTTATGTACCTGCTTACATGTGTAGCTATACCTTTTTAGAGGAGCCAATAAACAAATTTCTTTTTTTCTTTTCTTTGTAGGTATCTAGTCAAAGCTGGAGGTAGGAGCAATCGGGAATACTTTTTCCTATTTGTCTCTCCACGCAAGCTCCAATATTTTGGTCACATCATGCGTAATGACAAATACGAACTCCTTCAGCTCATCATACAGGGTAAAATCCAAGGCAAAAGAAGGCCCCGCAGACGCCGAATGTCTTGGCTCAAAATCTTACGACAGTGGTATATCAAGAGTACTCGCTCTCTATTCCGCGCTGCAGTGTCCAAGGTGCAAATAGCCCTATTGATTGCCAACCTCCGATAGGAGACGGCACCGAAAGATGAAGAAGATTTGTCCCTAGTAGTAACAATATAAAATGCCACCAGAAACGGCCACTGGCCACAAGAATGAAGGTTTATAAGATGGGTTTCTCTTGAAACAATAGATCAAAAGGACAACGCCTGCCTTTATCTACAAAACCTTGTTGTTATCTATCCATGTGCAAATACCTGCACGACCCGTATTTCATATAAATAACCTCAGTTCTAAACGTGTACATATTTTAACAACATTTTAGTGCCATTTTTAAATATATTATCACCTATATTATTAACTATTTCACTGTGGGATTGACAAACGTCCTAAAAATCACACGAAAATCAACTAAAATATAAAAATTGTGCTCGATATTATTTGGAAATGTTGAGTGAATAAAATTAAATGGAATAATACAGTGATTCATTGAATGTATAAATATAGTAGATAGCTAAATCATCATAATATACCTACTAAAAATTATTTAGGTTTAAGTTTTAACTAAATAACTGATCAAAAAGTAAAAAATATAGATTACCTACCTAAACTCTGAGAGCTGGGAAATTTAAATGAGGATTTGTTTAGTGTTGTGGAAATTCCTATTATACCTTTTTACCTACTATGGTTATCTACATTGATTAGATATCATTCAAATTTTCTACTGCAGTGATACAGAAAGAGGTAAGTAGTTTTGATATCAAACTGTATTTTAATTAATATCTATCAATTATTTTCATATTAAATAAGATTCAACGGCAAAAACTGGTTATGCCTAGTTAGATTCACATCCATCCATCCTAAATTGTATTTATTTTGTGACAGGTAGACATTTTGTATCTGTAGAAATTTTACTTAGGTATTATTCAGTTATTTTAAGTAGGTACTTGTTATGGGTTTTGTTGTTCAAAAGTTTATACAAGTGGATTTTAAAATCAACATGTTTCTCATTAGCTATGGTTACGAATATTGAATAGTTTATAATATTGAACAGTAAATGTTTCAATATCTTGCTCATATTTTATTATTACTACAAATAGTTAGGCACGAGCTGCTAAAATCATCATTAAGTGCAACTAAGTGCAAAATGTCTGGTAAGTTAGTAATAATAATTGTTCCAACGATAAGTACTATATTTATTTTGTTTGTGGTTCTAGTGAAATGTACCTAGTGCTATAAAAATGGGCTTATAGGTAACTATTATACCAAATGAACTGTTTTTCTTTTCAGAAATGTTTTCCACAGTCGTGGTTTCTCTCCTCATTTTCTGGCATGCGTTTGCGCAGGATGAAAACTGCGATTTTAGACAAAATGTAAGTAAAGTACCTATCTATCTATGAAAGCAGAACCCCGTTTGCACTTTTTATGTACGGAACCCTGAAATTCGATAATTGATGTGTAATATCTTTTTTATAAATTTGGGAGTCATTTCGTGAAAATGGAACTGAAGTGTGTAACAGGTTTGCCTTCAGATGATACTAACCTCAGAATATTGAAGCAAATAGAATCATTCCAAATGTAAATTTTGCTTATTACCTAGGTCAGAAGTCAGAGGCTTATTGCCGAAATCGAGACTATTTTCCCGGAAATTCCCACTAACCATATTATCTCCACTAGTGGGGATTTCTGAAAAAAAATCTTGTTATCCTCACACTGACATATTCCTGACATATTTTGTGTCCGAAACGTCACCAACTCACCAACAGCATGACTGTGGTGATTTTGGGAACATTTTGATGTTACACACACATCATAGATAAATTGATTGATTCGGCGTTACTTTGCGGAAACCCATAAATATTAACAAATACTTAGTATAAATAGGCTAATCCTCAAATCCGAATTCCATACAAAATGTTTCGGACAAATACTCAAAAAGTACGCCATTTTTATACGTGTTTTTAAGTTACTAGGGTTAATTTCAAAACACTTATAAAATCTAAATTAAAGTATTAAACCTTACACTTTTTTTGTTGACGAAATAGAAAAACATGAACGAAACGAATAGTGTGAAGAAATTACTATAATACGGCGTACTTTTTGAGTATTTGTCCGAAACATTTTGTATGGAATTCGGATTTGAGGATTAGCCTTAAGCGGATTTATTACTAAATATATTTATACTATTTGTTAATTACACATCACATTATGCGACTACTGTTAGGCTCGATCGTTTTTTCTTAACTCCCCAGGTGGAACCAGGAGAAAGATATGTGATCCGCAGTCAGAACTACCCCGGGAGCTACACACCCGGCAGCGTCTGTCGGTGGATCGGGGACTGTCCCCAGGGGTACAACTGTAGGGTAGACTGTCGCCTGGAAATGCCTGGTGTAAGGCATAGTTTATACAATCAGAAAGCTGAAATGGCGAAGGGCTACTATATCAGGGATGGCGAACCTTTTTGTACCAACGTGCCATTTTTTCTAAATAAATGTTTAATAGGTCATAGACGTGCTGAGAAATAATTTTGACTTCGTGAACTTAAATCGCTACATTTCAATAAAAATCATGTTTACGAAAACATTTTCGAGCTGCTGAAGACTTTTTTCTTTAGGCCAATCCTCAAATCCGAATTCCATACATAATGATTTGGACAAATACTCAAAAAGTACGCCGTATTATAGTCATTTCTTCACACTAATCGTTTCATCCATGTTTTTGATTTCGTCAACAAAAAAAGTGAAAGGTTTCATACCTTAATTTAGATTTTATACGTGTTTTTAAGTTAGTAGGGTTAATTTTAATATGCGGCGTACTTTTTGAGTATTTGTCCGAAACATTTTGTATGGTTTCGGATTTGAGGATTCCCCTACCTACTTGACTTTTTTTTCTTAGTATTAGCAGGTATAGGTAGGTAATCTACATTTCATCTCTTAGTGAACTTTGTGATCAGCGGGATGCCGAAAATTTTGTTGCGCGTGCACGCGTGCTATTGGTTCACAATCTCTGTACTATATTAAACACTACCAGTTTTTAATTACCAAAAAAACTTAAATGAGCAATGCAGGAGGGGTACTACGTTGTATCTGTGCATTCAGAATTTTGGGATGATTCTACTACTTTGGGTTACTTACTACATAATCAAGGTTTTACAAAAACATAGACAACCGACTTCAATTGAACTGTTTTAGTGACCGTACAGACACCACTGAAAAGTCAGAGAAAAGCAAAATACGCAATTTCGTTTACTTCGACGACATTCTCTTTTTCAGTTATTGTGACGCCCGAGCCGAGCTGCAGCGAGCTGCAGCTCTGCAGTGAGCTCGAACACATGCGAATAAAAATTGTTATAGGAATAATGGTGTTATTGAAGCTACATTTTATATTTTTTCTACAGACTTCCTGTTCAGACGCAAACGACCGTCTCTTAGTCTCCAAGAGTGGCGACCCTCAGCTGGTAGCCGCTCAGAAGTATTGCGGATACCGCACCCTCTCTGTGATCTCCACTAACGAGAGCATCAGCCTAGGTGGGTCTCTACTTTCAGAAGGGGTTAGCAGGAAAGATCCAATTGACCCCTTCTGTTCCCGCTTGTTGAGTGTTGAGCCCGAAAAATTTCGGGTGTTCTAGTGGCTGAACATTTTATATGAACTCCATAACCAACCACTATCACTAGAACCAGCCACTGACGCCAGAACCATCCACTGACGCTAGAACCAGCCACCGATACCAGAACCAGCTACTGACGCCAGAACTATCTACGAACGCCAAATCAGCCCCTGACGCCAAATGCCAGAACCACTCACTGACGCCAGGCTGGACTCTAAGGCGATGGAGGCCTCTTTAAAACTACCATATACCATAGGTTCTTAACATAATCAGCCTTTGATGTTCAATGCTGGGACTCTAGCCTACTCTCAGCTTGAACTGAACAGCAAATGGAACTTAATCCACCCGCGGACCCAAAGCGGATTGGTGGATGTCACATACAGACTAACACTTCGAATGTTGTTCTCAGGTCATTTCATTTCAATGTTTTTTTCAGCTCTGATCGTATCTAAGAGCACTAGAGGAGGCCGCTTCGCCTGCAACCTCACAGCGCAAATAGCTCCTAAACCACCTCCCAACTCCTGCGTATGTGGGGTCAAGAAGCAGGCAAGTACAACTACTACAGTCACTTGTTCTATCGAACCAGTGTGGTGAAAGGATTTCAAGTGCACCTTTAAGAGGCTCCTTTCGTGCACTGATACTAAAATTAAGTGTAATAGTAATTTGTACACGAAAGGATCCTCTTCGAGGCGCACTTGAAATCTTTTCGTTACACTGGCTCTTTAAGAACTATCTTAAGCGTCGATGACACACGGGTAGTTTACACGGTACAAGCCGGCGAGTTTAAAAGCTAAGAATGAGCGAGTTAGCTTTCGGGAAGGATTATCCATCCACAAGCAGATTGTAAATAACCCGATGACGCAGGGCGAGTTTACAAGCTGTGTCATCGACGCTTTAGGTCTTTTAACTTCGTTCATCTCTCTTCTCTTCCAGAACCGTATCGTAGGCGGTACCACCGCAGGCTCCAACGAATTCCCCATGATGGCTGGACTCTACAACGCGAACACAGAACAGATCCACTGCGGAGCCGTCATCATATCCAATAAATATGTGCTGACAGCGGCGCATTGCGTCAGCGGGGAGAGTCCTTCAGACTATGTCATCACACTGGGAGACACCAACGTCGATAGAGGTCAGTCAAAATCATAGGTATTCATTCTGTCTTGTGATAGAGAGGTAAATATACTACTCGGGCGAATGAACATGCCACCTGGCTGACACTCTCGCTCGCAACTTGCTGCGTCCCCCGCCCCCCGCGCGGCGCCCTTCGTGTTTCTTCTTCCTCTGATTGCGAAGCCTTATCATTACTTATCATTACCAAGTATTGCAGGACCTCTTCTCTATCAAGATTATCCAATTCCACGCTGTGCTTTGCACAAACGTCATTCGAGCCAGGTGTCATGTTCATTCGCCCGAGTAGTGCCTATTGTACACCGCGATTTTTTTGTCACCAGAAAAAAATACGCATAATCAGTTGTCGTTACTGAACACAGATATGGCAAAAATACTTAAAAAAATTAAGTCGTTTTTTTTTTCAAAATCAATTATGATAACAATTGCAAAACTGTTACCGATAGTCGTTTTCCTACCAATAATTGATAATAATTTAAGTTTAAATTTAAGTTTCATTCATCGTTTGGCAAACCCGGGTACCTAGCTCAAGCTAGTTCGCTGCAGCTCGGCTCGGGCGCCGCACTCGCGCCGCTGTCACTCTGTCATTTTGTAGAAATCCAAAATTCTGACTGCTAAGATACTTACAACCATAAAGTTAGAAGATAAAATTTACAAACAATAACTGACGGGTTCTCCTGTGCTTCAAAAGGTTTTGAGTGACGTGACTTAGTTCTATACTGCTCTTAATCATAAAAAGCTATACTTGCATCTCTTTCATTAACCGATCTTTTGGGGGCGACAGCCGAAAGTATCCGAGATCTGTGCTTACAACGTAGTAACGCTGCTGCATTGCCTATATTTTGTGGTGTTTATCAAAGGTCGAATAACTTTGATATCTAAGACTTTAGTTAGAAAATTATCATTGTGATATCAATGCAGCAATTCACATTTGATAATGTGCTCTAAGCTAGCAGTATTTGCATCTTCTGTAGCGTTTAGATAATCACGGTCACTTGTTGTCAAAACCAAGCCAAGTATTTTTTTCCTATTAGTTATGTAACGGGTATTTATTGCGCTCACCTCATCTATTTAAGTCCCGACGTTTCGACTGTATTACAATTATGTAAAGCAATAAAAATAGATGAGGTGAGCGCGATAAATACCCGTTACAATCTAATAATTGTGTGATAATCGCAAAAGTCTACGAAAAACTATTCTTTTCAGGTCAAAAATTCGCCATCGCATCATTTACTCCACATCCTCAATATGATGAGTAAGCAAACTTGTACAAATAATAATCAAGGTTTTACAAAAACACACTACAACCGACTGTAAACACCACTGAATTGTCACAGGGAAGTTACTTGGATGAAGTATATTTTGTGGTTATTTAGATTTTAAAAACAAAATACTGAACCGATTTTCATGAAATCTTTGGGATCTATATCATTTCGGCGGTTGAGGGTTTTTGATGCTTAATGGATTTTGACAAATGTAATCATTGGATTTCTGTAGGTTACAGTCCATTATGGAAAAATGCAAGCGTTATTTTTCTATACCTAATTCGAATGCTACAAAAAAGATCACAGCTTGTTCGATTTTGTTAGTATACCTATATAAATTGAAAGTGCCAAAAACCCAAAGAACATTTCTGCAGGGTTTTTTTGGGTTTTCTGTACTTATCACTGAAATTTTACAATACGAATGGTGTTATTACAGATGAATAACGGTGTTCCTATAGAACACCAAGATGGACAGTAGGAATATAATAAGTATAAATAATTAAGCAAAATGGATGCGGTGTACTCATATAGGACAGAAATTGCTAAGACACCCTGTCAATGAAAATAAAATATTTCTATTTTCAAATAATGTTTGTTACTTTTTCGATGGAATTTTACCTACTAACAATGAAAAAGCCTAGTAGTTTACACATATACTCGTAATATTCATCCTGTTACTTCTCTTTTTCGATATTTAGCCTCGGACCAAAACGTACTAGAAGTTAGCCAATGCGGCTCCCATTTTTTGGCGCATTTTCAGAGTAGGTACACATTGGGCGTTTTGAAACGCGCGCTTTGTTAACGCGCGTTTTGTGAACCCCGCTTGTCGAATCATGGGCTCCCCCATGATTCGCCACGACAGAGCGGTCTCGAGCCTTCTCCATCCACCGACTTCCAACGACCGCAACTATGTCATCAGTCCATCGCGTGGGGGGCCGTCCTACACTGCGTCGTCCATTCGAGAACCTTTATTCCCCAAATGAAGTGAACACATGCCGCTTGAAATAAATAAAAATGAAAAGAAAAAGCTGCGCTTGCATGGGTACACTTCAATAAAATTCGGGGTACTGAAAACGCGCGTTAACAAAGCGCGCCTTTCAAAACGCCCAATGTGTACCCACTCTGAAAATGCGCCAAAAAATTGGAGCCGCATTAGCTAACTTCTAGTACGTTTTGGTCCGAGGCTAAATATCGAAAAAGAAAGCCTATGTCCAGCAGTGAACGTCCAAGGGCTGATATGATGATGATAATGACACTTCAATAGAATTCGGGGTTCTCAAAACGCGCGTTATTTGCTAAAGCGCGTTTTGTGACGCAAGCGTATCAAAACGAAATGTGTACCCGCTCTCCTCAATGTACTACATTGTGATACTTCTGTCGGTGTGATTATTTCAGAGACACCTACAACAATGATATAGCTGTGGTAAAAGTCCGGGGCACCATTCCATTTAACGACAACGTGACTCCTGTCTGTCTGCCCTTCAAGTACCAGAACACCAACATTACTGGAGTAGTCGTCACGTTACTGGGTCAGTAGTCTCCAAGTGGACGAGCGCTATTGAAAGAAAGAAAGAAAGAAAATAATTTATTTGTGATACCAGTACACTGCACACAGGGCAAATATACCTAAGAACATGTATGCAAACAAAAAGAAAGTACTTATATTATAAATTATAAAAAAATATAGAAGGACTTACCTACATACTAATCAATAGAAGAAGCACAACTACCGTAAAGCAACGCTACAGCAGTTATGCCTACTTTAACCAAAATGTCAAAGCTCCTAAGCAATAACTTTTCTTGCTTGCCAGTTCTTAACAGTCCAAATTCAGACCGTTAAGAACTGTCAAGCGAGTTAAGTAATTGCCTAGGACCTTTGATAGTTTGGTGCAAGTCGGCTGTGTCCCAATGAGCAGTGTCAGTGCCACCAAGAGGCTCCTGCTCAGCATTTGCTGGACCACTGACGCAGCCCAGCGCTGGTCTTCCGCACGCAAACTTTTCTCGATAGATTTATTTTTTGAAATAGGATCTCTTAAAATCTGATTTACATCCATCCTCCGAATTTAGAGAATATTTACGGTTTATTTTTATACTATCGAGTGAGTAATCACAGAACTTAGATATATGTATGTAAAAGGATTTTTTTATAAATTCAATACTTTTCAAGCAATACGATGTTTTATCGTTTGTCGCTTACGTCCGTTACTTCTGAGTGACAAAAATCTATATCTAACCTCTTCCCTCGGGGTAAGGTGTCTAATTGCTCTATCTCTGTCTTACAATTCGGCAGCTGTCATTTCTGACAGTTTCACATATCCTCTTAATAACATTAAAAAAAATTGAGCATGGTGCCAAATGAAGGTCCAATTGAAGTCGGTTGTTGTATGTATTTGTAAAACCTTGATTATTCTAGGATGGGGTACTCTAGAGCCCGGCGGGAAGCTCTCCAAAGATCTCCAGCAAGTGAACGTGAAGGCGATCAGCAATGAACAGTGCCAGAGAACCGAAAACTTCATAGACTCCAGGAAACTCTGCACTTACACCGCTAGGAAGGACTCTTGCCAGGTAGGACTCTTGCTAGGTAGGACTTAGGACCCTTGCCAGGTAGGACTCTTGCCAGATAGGACTTTTGGCAGGTGGGACTTTTGTAAGGAAGGATTCTTGTCGGGTAGGACTCTTGCCAGGTAGTACTGGCTGTTGCCCGCGGCTCAGAATGAGGCAATCTGGTAACCTCTAAAGAACCTCTAGCAATTAAACGTAAAGGTGATCAGCAATGAGCAGAGCCAGCGAACCGAGGCCTTCATAGACTCCAGGAAACTCTGCACTTACACCGCTATGAAGGACTCTTGTCAGGTAGGTCTCTTGCCAGGTGGGACTTTTGCCAGGTAGGACTCTTGGCAAGTTAGAATTTTGCCAGGTAGGAATTTTGAGATGTAGGACTCTTGCCAGGTAAAACTTTTGTAAGGTAGGACTCTTGCCAGGTAGTGCTTTGTCAGGTAATACTCTTGCCAGGTAGGACTTATGCCAGGTAGGACTCTTAGCTGCCAGTAGTACATTTTTCATTACATATTTATATATCACTCTTATCAAAATCTTTATAGCCGCTTATTTTATCATACATACATATCTACATACATACACGCAAAAAACAAACCTCTAGTCAAACAGTCCTTCTGTGCAGTCACGTAATAAAAACAAACAATGCTGAAGTATCCAGGTCATGGTTATTTCCGTTAGTCAGCACTGACCTCGATTCATTTAGCTGGAATTTGCAAATAGTGCATTTTAATTATATGCATAGCATACCTAACTAATTAAATATTTACAATTAATTCTTAGATGAGATGACCAGTTTTATGTCAATTTTATGTTTTTGGTATATTTTCAGTCCAATGTCAAAATGGTCGAGCCCCAATTCATGTTAATAAAATTATTACTACGATTATAAATCAAAATAAGATTTGATTTAAAGGGTAAAATTGAATACCTTGTATTTTTTTATTTGGGATTTGCTATCGACAATGCAACCTTAACTCGATTTATACTTTCCATTTTTTATTGCCATTTATTATTTTAATGATAACAATAATTAATTTATTATTTTTACATCAAACAGGATCAAATAACCCATTAGGTATTAATAGAAATTTAGATAAAATTCCATTTCATCCATTTTTTACATTTAAGGATTTAATTGGATTTATCACAATAATATTTTTTTTAATTATATTAACTTTGATTAATCCTTATTTATTAACTTGTTTATGTATAAATATTTCTAACATAGCTCTATGCGGAATTCCATTTTTATCTGGATTTTATTCTAAGGATTTAGTTTTAGAGATAATAAGATTTAGATTTTTTTTTTTTTTTTTTTATATTATGTCTCTCCTCTTAATAAAGTTATAAGTAAATGTCCCGCAATTATATTAGCTGTTAATCGTACTGCTAAAGTTCCTGGGCGAATAATATTACTAATAGTTTCAATTAAAACTATAAAAGGTATTAAAATGGTAGGAATTAATAATTTAAATTTATTTATTTATTAAATAATAAATTATCTCAGTATTTTCCAATTAAAGGATTTAGGATAAAGTACGAAAAATAAAGGACTGTTAATAACTAACCTGTTAAAATATAAGGATTTTCTACTAGGCTCTAGGCTCTAGGCTCTTCCAGGGTGTGCCTTTAGCCCGATCTACGGTTCTTGTCATCCAATTTGTATGAAATAATAACTTTACTCCCATCGCTACATGTAGCTAAAATACTTTGAGATGAACGCAACTTATATTTCCGTCACTCAATAACAGCTGAGACCATGTTTTAATAATTTTTATTTTCATAATTGCCAATAAACTACTAAATACTCTGTAATAATCTTAACACCCAGCTTACGCCGGTGTTCTCCTGTGATTAACTTTGATGAACTTTGTTGTTTATTAACCAATTTTAAAAATCTTAGTTGTTTGAGAGGATATGCTTTCAGCTTGGTCCCATAGAAATTTTATCAAGTGAAATCAAATCGACAAATCGGTTCAGCAGTTTACTTTTTAAATCAAAATAACTGAAAAACGATGGCGTCGAAGCAAAAAAAATGCATATTTTGCTTCCCTGTGACTATTAAGTGGTGTTAACGGTCACTAAAACACTCCAATTGAAGTCGGTTGTACAGTCGGCTCTGTAATTGTCTTAACACCCAGCTTACGCCGGTTTTCTCCTGTGATTAAACCACACACACAAACACATCATGTTTGTGTGAGAGTAAACTACTAATGTCATGAAACCACTTACGATATAGATAGATAGATAATTCTTTATTGTACACATGGAAAATAACAAATACAAGACTTAAAACTATTAATTGGTACAATTGGCGGCCTTATCGCTGAGAGCGATTTCTTCCAGATATACCCATAATATAAACCACAAGTGGTTTAATCACAAGAAAAATCCGGGCGTAAGCTGGGTGTAAAGACAATTATAGAGCCGACTATATTTTTGTAAAACCTTGATTATTATTATTATTTTCCTACAGAACGACTCCGGGGGACCAGGCCTGATAACTGACTCCAGCACCGGTCGACTCATGGTCGTGGGTACGATCTCGAACGGGTACGCTTGTGCCTCGGAGCGCCCCGGGATCAACACACGCACCACCGCCTTCCTATCCTGGATAGTTGAGAACGCACCAGCTGAATACTGCATCATCAGATAAAATTAAGCTCTGAATACGTCGACTTGGCAATAAATAATTCGACTTGATACTAAATACTTTGACTTGACACTAAACATTTTGACTTGACACTAAATAATTTGGCTTATTTTGACATCTAACTGATCACATTCATTTGACACTAAATACATCGACTTGACACTACTAAGGTCATGATTGTGACAAAAAGATGTTTAAATTCAACCTGTATAAAGTAATGAAGAGCTAAACACTAACTTGAGTAGGTGCTTATGATTCCAACTATATTATAATATACCCAATAAAAGTTGTTTTAATTTAATATTTATCAAGCTATATATACATAGGCAAAATCGTCTTATGGTCGTGGGTACGATTTCGAACGGGTACGCTTATGCCTCGGAGCGCCCCGGGATCAACACACGCACAACTGCCTTCCTATCTTGGATAGTGGAGAACGCACCAGCTGAATACTGCATCATCAGATAAAATTAGGCCCTAAATACTTGACACTAAATAATTTGACTTGACACTAAATAGTTTGACTTGACACTAAAACTGATCACATTGTTTTGACACTAAATACATCGACTTGACTCTAACGCCATCATAATGAACAAAATATGTTTAAATTCAACCTGTTTAAAGTAATGAAGAGCTAAACACTTGTACTTGTAGGTGCTTACTTATACCATTCCGAATAAATTACAGTTTATGAACAAAACTTGTTTTAAGCTAGCTATGTTTTTAAGCTACATAGAAAAAATTGCCTCATATCGTGTTTAGGTTAGGTAGGATCGGATCAAACGGGTAGGCAAGCGCTTTTCCACTATGAGCCAGATTTAAAGCTTCAAGGAGAGATGGCGTCAAAAAACACGACCATAAACCCCCCTATAAAATGAAAAATATTAAAATTATTTTTTCGTTACTTTTAATGATATTATCAATTAAAAAACCTAGTCATTTTGAACCATAACTTACGAGCGAAGCCGATACTTCCCTTCTTAATGTATAGAACTAAAATGTACTAAAATTTGGTTAATTATCCAACTTTATTTGGCTCGTTTTCTTCGAACTGAGGTAGGTATGACTCTGAATCCCCCTTACTGGTCCTATATGATTAGGAAGGTAGAGTTTTACGCATGCGCCTTGCCTCCGGCGTCAGTGGCCCATTCACCCCCATCGATCTGCGCATCTCTCAATACAAAACCTGGTCTTGTTTCTTTTCATCCCACAACTTCCACAATTTCAGTTCTTCAAATCCAAAAAACAATTTTGATGTGAGTTTAAGTTGTAACGTTATGAAAAACATGAAGAATTCGGTCGTTTTTGTGAAGTTTTATGATTTTCCGTGATCATGGAAGAGTTGGAGAGTTCTGAGCTGGTGGAGAGGTGAGCAATGCCTCGAAGAATCCCGTTCCATGTGGTGTATGCTACCAGTAAGTATCTTTTTGATTTTAACTAGTAGTTTGCCCCAAACTTTGACTTCACGCCCCTAAACTCTAAACTATTCTACGAACATCAATAACTCAAATTGTTTTGAATTGCTTTCATGACGATTAGAGATGAGGTTTGACGGTTATCATCGTACAAACATACATGCATACATATCTACTTAAGTACATATATACTTACTTTGACAGATTAGACTCCGATTCATCCTAGTAACTATATCTAGATTCTAGACTATGAGATTTCTAATTCGTTCGGTCAAAATTACTACCGACGACGACATTGTTGCGAATGCTGAAATTCGGTGGATGGAGGCGGCTTGAGACTAGGGAAGGCTTATTTTCAGCAGTAGACGTCAAGAGGCTGAAACGATGAATTTAATAAAAATGAAATAATTACTTGATAGAGCCAGAGAGTAGTGAAAAATTAAATTTTTCGGTTCAATGTATATTATTTGACACAGTACATAAAATCCTTCCAACTTAATTCTATGTTTGCTCCACAATCACGGATGAACTACTGAACTGATTTGAGCTGAAATTCGGTATGGGTATAGATAAAGAGCTGAATTTTAAGATAGGCTGCGTTTTATCCAGACAGAAGCTAGTACAAATATATTCTAGTAGGTACTTGGTAGGGTGGTAGAGCAGCAAAATGAAAATTTGAGGCCTCAACCTTCAGTTTGATGTTTCTTAAAAACTACTCACAATTAAAAACATTGTGACAAATGAATCAGTTATTGCCGTGACTTTTACCGTACCTTTTTTATAAATAGCAGTTATTAAAAACCTAAAAAAATTTTGCACTGACCATCATTCTAAAATGACCAACGTTTGCACATAAACATAGGTAGGTACAGACAGCGTGAGAGATAAGTATCCCCCTTGCACAAGACACTCAACTATAAATCCTATCAAAAAATTGTAATACTTAAAATTATATTTAGGCTTACATACGGTTATTCAAATATAATCTACTTTTTAAAGGCAAAACTTCTCCATTCGCCGTGACGGTGATTTTAAAAGGATTTGAAGCTGGGTATTATAATCCATGGGGGATACTTATCTATGACGCTGTCTGTACCTAAAATATATTTTTATTAATATTTTATTTTATCAAAGCAAGCCGACGTGCGGCGATGCCTGGAAAATGCACTGTTCAAATTAAATGTTAAATGTTTGTAGGTATCTATAATATAAGGTGGAATAATATTTATAGGGATTATTATCTTGAGTTTTAAGAAACATTATACTGTATGTACTGTGTGAAATTTTAAAAAGGGTTTCTTAAAACGGGTAAAACACTCTTCGAACTGCGACTTCCTTTCCTACTTAGGTACATAGTTGATTTCAATAAAATTATAAAAAGGTTTATTCTAACACACAAATTGCTTGATGGCATGTTATATGAGTAATGTGGATAATTCCATCAAATTAAAATGCCATTCATCATGGCGGGTCGCGTTTTCAATAGCTACCGATGCCAGTACCGATTAAATATTTAAAGTCCGCTGTATTTAATTGAGTGAAATCGATTGTGAATTTGTGAGGCTAGCGAGTACCATTAGGATGCTATTTGATGATTTTATAAAGATATCGAGAAGGTTGAAATACCACAGAGATCATGAGAAGTTCTAATAGGATTTGTTGTCGCTCCAATAAAAAAAAAGAGCATCGCGTAAAATTCAGGTGTTCCCGTACCTAAAACGTAATGTACCTAATAGTAAAAAAAAATGCAACGTACACGGAGAAAAACAACTCGTTATAGGTACTTAGTTACTAAAATTCTAGTTTATTTGTGACAGCGAGAATAATTTAGTAACGATTACAATAATAATTCCTGCTAACGAAATTTTGTAACGATTACAATATAGTCCTAGCTAACAAAAGTTATTAAAGGGTAGGTACAAGAAAAAAAATTATAGGTTACTATTTTGTCTCCCTACCCCATTTTTTTCTCCGTGTAGCAGAAGTCAGATATATTCTCTAATTTGACCGAGACCTCACAATGGTCTTCCAGGCGAGGACAGCAGCTACCCAGCATGCGAGCTGAACGCGCAAGGTCCTGCAGCACGCGGGTGGCGCAGCAACGGCACCGCGCCTCACGAGCTACTGCTACGGCTGCAGTGCGTCACCAGCGTGCATAAGCTGCAGCTGTTGGCTCACCACCAGCTCATCCGTGAGTAGCCGAGCTAGTCTCATATCCCTAAAGCCAGTATCATCCTGTAGCGTGGTGGAAGTGCAGCGAAGGCACCGCGCCTCACAAGTTACTGCTTCGGCTGCAGTGCGTCACCAGCGTGCACAAGCTGCAGCTGCTAGCTCACCACCAGCTCATCCGTGAGTAGCCGAGCTGGTCTCGTGTGAGCCAGTATCATCCTGCAGCGTGAGGGAAGCGAAGCGCCTCACGAGCTGCTCCTGCGGCTGCAGTGCGTCACCAGCGTGCACAAGTTGCAGCTGTTGGCTCACCACCAGCTCATCCGTAAGTAGCCGAGCTGGTCTAATATCCTTTGAGCCAGTATCATCCTGCAGCGTGGAGATGGCGCAGCAACGGCACCGCGCCTCACGAGCTGCTATTGCGGGTACATTGTGACACCCGCATGCACAAGCTGCAGCTGCTAGCTCACCACCAGCTCATCCGTGAGTAGCCGAGCTAGTCTCGTCTTGTGTAAGCCAGTATCACGCCTCATGAGCTGCTACTGCTGCTGCAGTGCGTCACCAGCGTGCATTAGCTGCAGCTGTTGGCTCACCACCAGCTCATCTATGAGTAGCCGAGCTGATATCCTTTGAACCAGTATCATCCTGTAGCGCGAGGGAAGCGAAGCGCCTCACGAGCTGCTACTGCGGCTGCAGTGCATCACCAGCATGAACAAGCTGCAGAGGACTCGTATCCTTGAAGCCAGTATGGAGCCTGCAGCGTGGGGGAAGCACAGCGACGGCACATACCACACGAACTGCTACTGCGGCTTCATGGATAATTCCCACCTGTCACCCTGCTCTGTCCACGTATGGTGACAGAAGTTCTATCTGTCCCCCTGTTGTTAAAAGGGGAACAGATGGTACTTTTATTAAATGTAAAAATTTGACAGAGAGATTTGTCCCTTGTTACCAACAGGGTGACAGATATAAATATTTATTCCTGTCTGTCCTCCAATTAAAAATATAAAATGCTTCTTGTTATGGTGGAAACCTTAGCAGGGAGCAGTGAAACAGCACCAAAATCAAGAAGATTTCAGCAGTTTTTGAAAAGATGAAGAACCGAAGATTGAAGCTCATGATGGAAGGAACACATTGAACTATGACAAGGCCTAGGAAGACGAAGATTACGTAGAATAAGTTGTACCCTTCGTCTTCTTAGGCGTCGTCAAAGTTTACGGCGACACCATCACCAAGAATAAGAACATTTAAAAATATACCATGCCACTATCTAAGGGAATGTTCACGAAAAACTATGAAGGGAAATATTAATGGGTACCTTTACAACTGCTGCTGTAATAACTGCAATAAAGTTTTATTTTATATTTTCATCATTTCACACAACGCTATCTAGCCTCAAACTAAACAGAGCTTGTAGATAACTGATATAATACTAACAATACTTTAAAAAGTTTTTTTTGTGTATACATACATAGAATACATAAAAACACCCAGATTTAGGACAAACACCGGTGTTTATTACACAAATGTTTGTCACGAAGCGGGAATCGAACCTGCGACACTGGCGTGGCAGTCCAATAGACTTGCCATTCGACCATCCGTGTCGTCAAAATAAGTACATATAGTATAATAAATAATGACGAAGCGAGCCTCTTCGAGACGCACTTGAAATCCTTTCACTACACTGGTTCGAAAGAACTAGTGACACGATAAGAAAAAGTAAGAGTTATAATCAGAGCAAGGCAATAAAGTATGCGAGGCAGAATATAAACTAACTTGTTTAGACTAAGAGCGAAACTATATTTTTTGGTCGTATTTAGGTTTACTTTTCTTTAGGTTTGAGTAAATATGCATGGCTTGCAATATGCGAAAATACTATAACTTGTTGTTGTACAATGCAGAAAAATCGGGGTTTCACAAAAACATGCTACAACCGTGACCGTAAACACCACTGAAAAGTCACGGAAGCAAAATCAGTTATTTTGATTTCTAACCAAATTAGAGATCCATTTTTATGAAATTTCTATGTGACCAATCTGGAATTAAATCTTTTCAATTTTTTTTTCAAATTGGTTATAAACTACAAGAGGTAACAAATATAAAAAAAAACCGAATTGAGAACCTCCGCCTTTTTTGAAGTCGATTGAAAACTCAACCAATGCTTCCTACTTTCCAGCGGCATCGGTGGAAGTTCTGGTTTCCGGCGGGCTGTTGTCTGAAGGGGCTGCGACACCATGCGGAGCCACCTACACCAGCGTTGGGAAGGTCACCCTGGCACGACCAGCGCCGCAAGCCAGAACAAGGGAACTCAGGTAACTTATCCTTACTTTCTTAATCTGCATCCTTACCACGTGGGTTCGAACCATGAAGCATGGGCTTCAAGTCCATTGGTTACGTTGGATTGGTTGGTACGTACCACCAGAAACTCCAGAAAGCGAATCATCAAAAGCCGTGTTGGCCGAGTGGGAGGTGCCTCGACTTTCGATTCGAAGGTCGTGGATTCACTTCAAACCAATAGATTTTCCTGTTAGGAAAATATCGTGAGAAAACCGGCATGTCATAGAACCTTAAAAAAATCGAAAAAACATATGTCAAGTGCATGAAAGGAGCCTCTTCGAGGCGCACTTGAAATCCTTTCACCATCCTGGTTCCAAAAAACTAGTGACTCGATAAGAAGAAGACCACCAGAAAAGTTCGATCAATGAACAAAATGTACGTGATAGATTTATCACGTATCTGAGGAACAACATGTATCTCAGACACGTAATGGATCTTGACTCTCATTGGTTGATTTTCCCGGTGGTAGTTCAAGTCACAAAATACCACCTCCGATCCCAAAAGTTATGCTAGAAATTGATGATAATCTTCATCTTAGCGGTGGATGGTTCCAAAGCTGCGTCGCTTCCATGGTATCGGGATAAAATATACCCTTCGTCCTTATGTCAGCTGGATTGTTTCAGTGGTTTTAACGTGATTGATTTGATTTGATTGTATCAAACATCCATTTATCTACCAACTACCCTCACAAATTAGTGTATTTCTTCTTTAGAAGAATATATTGACTTAGCTAAACGACTGTTAATAGATAGACAAGAACAAGAACAAAGTTGAGCTCTAAGATGTTATTGATTTCGAGGTTCCAAGTAGCTGTCATTATTCCAGGTCCGCAGCACTTCCAGAACCAACTATCGCCCGCTTCGTAAAGCTCAAGCTATCAGCTCCTCATCCACCCGCACAAGACACCGATCAGGTAAGTTAGCATAAAGCATATTATACTTATATAAGCATAAAGACGACGCAGTGTGGGACGGCCCCCTACGCGATGGAGTGACGATATACTGCGGTCGTTGGAGGTCGCTGAATGGAGAAGGTTCGAGACCGTTCATATTGGTGTCTTATGGATGAGGCTTATATCCAGCAGTGGACGTTCGAGACTCACATAATTATGATAAAGAATAAACTAACTTCACTATATTTTAAGGGAAAGAAAGGTAGTTCAGCAGTAGCCGATAGCCGATGCTTAACGCGAAATTCGAGTCTGATTTGGAGCAACAGCTAAACTTCTTTCGTCCCTCTTTATCAAACTAAGGTAGGTATTTCCATTTGTGAAAAGGGATACCAATTTCATACTGGAAAAAAGTCCCACAGGAACAATTGGAATGGAATTGTAATTGTCCTTTTATTGTAGAATCGATCACTTTCTGTTGTTTTCATTTTATAGTAATACCTATTTGGTCATCAAGTGTCGTCATCCACCTACGTGCTTATGTGCAATTTAACTAAACATATCTAAAACAAATGATTCAAAACAGTTATTTTATTCATTTACTTTGACATCGGGGATATAGCTCAGTGGTAGAGCAATCGACTGCAGATCGATAGGCCCCCGGTTCAAATCCGGGTGTCCCCTAAGTTAAATTTTATATTTTCTAATTATTTTTAGATATCTTACTGTATTTATAACTTGCGTTATTTATTTTAAAACGTCCATACATCGGGGATATAGCTCAGTGGTAGAGCAATCGACTGCAGATCGATAGGCCCCCGGTTCAAATCCGGGTGTCCCCTAAATTACATTTTATATTATCTAATTATTTTTAGATATCTTACTGTATTTATAACTTGCGTTATTTATTTTAAAACATCCATTCATTGGGGATATAGCTCAGTGGTAGAGCAATCGACTGCAGATCGATAGGCCCCCGGTTCAAATCCGGGTGTCCCCTAAGTTACATTTTATATTATCTAATTATTTTTAGATATCTTACTGTATTTATAACTTGCGTTATTTATTTTAAAACATCCATACATCGGGGATATAGCTCAGTGGTAGAGCAATCGACTGCAGATCGATAGGCCCCCGGTTCAAATCCGGGTGTCCCCTAAGTTACATTTTATATTATCTAATTATTTTTAGATATCTTACTGTATTTATACCTTGCGTTATTTATTTTAAAACATCCATACATCGGGGATATAGCTCAGTGGTAGAGCAATCGACTGCAGATCGATAGGCCCCCGGTTCAAATCCGGGTGTCCCCTAAGTTACATTTTATATTATCTAATTATTTTCAGATATCTTACTGTATTTATAACTTGCGTTATTTATTTTAAAACATCCATACATTGGGGATATAGCTCAGTGGTAGAGCAATCGACTGCAGATCGATAGGCCCCCGGTTCAAATCCGGGTGTCCCCTAAGTTACATTTTATATTATCTAATTATTTTTAGAAATCTTACTGTATTTATAACTTGCGTTATTTATTTTAAAACATCCATACATCGGGGATATAGCTCAGTGGTAGAGCAATCGACTGCAGATCGATAGGCCCCCGGTTCAAATCCGGGTGTCCCCTAAGTTACATTTTATATTATCTAATTATTTTTAGATATCTTACTGTATTTATAACTTGCGTTATTTATTTTAAAACATCCATACATTGGGGATATAGCTCAGTGGTAGAGCAATCGACTGCAGATCGATAGGCCCCCGGTTCAAATCCGGGTGTCCCCTAAGTTACATTTTATATTTTCTAATTATTTTTAGATATCTTACTGTATTTATAACTTGCGTTATTTTTTTAAAACATCCATACATCGGGGATATAGCTCAGTGGTAGAGCAATCGACTGCAGATCGATAGGTCCCCGGTACAAATCCGGGTGTCCCCTAAGAATAATTGTATATTTTTAAATAATTTAAGATATCATACCCAAAATGTGACTTGATTTAATTATTGACATTTACTGTGATATGATGAGAGATCGATGGATGATCTCCACAAATAAAAATGCCTCTTCAAAATGTATACTTACATTAAAAAATGCAAAAACCTAGTCAGCTTATTATTTTTTAAGTACTAATAAAACTTTTTTTTTATTTCTTTCATTTTCATCTGGTTCCAGGTGGCTCTGATGGCAGTGAACGTGCTCGGCGAGGAGGTGGAGGAGTCAGAACAGTCTCCCGTGTCTGCCAAGAGCGAGCCCCTGTACTCTCCTTACGACGACCTAGCCTTCGTTATGTATGTGGACACAGACATCGCTGACCTGGTCCGAAGCTTAGATGAGAAGAAGAAAGCTGCTGTCACAGGTATACTTGAAACAATACATAAAAAATGTGGTACACGTCTTTTTTCGACAGTGGTTGGCAACTTGTATGAGGCAGCGAGCCACTGTTTTCTCCCTACGACGATTGACCGGTCGCGTCGTCACAATTCCACATAGGTAGATGACAATGTACATGGAATTTTGGACAATGACATGGTCCGGAGTTGGATGAGAAGAAAAAGCTGCTCTTACAGGTGTGCTGGACGTGAAGAAATACATTGAAACTTTGGAGTACACATTTTTTAGTCTAAAAATACACGCCCCTCCACTATACAGACAGCGCGAGTCTAGGAGCATGCATTCATAGATTGAAGTTGTGTTTATTTTGTTACTTATGAGATTAACCTCCAGTTAGGTGTCTTCCAGCTAGGGTTGCCATCCGTCCGGGTTTCCTCGGATTTGTCCTAGTTTAGAGGGCGTCCGGGGAGCGTCCGGGCCGGATTTCATTTGCAGTCCGGGTTTAAAAAAGTCGTGTGCATCTGAACTGAGGGCCCAAATTTTAAATTAAAGGGAAATTAGTTAAAAATAGTAAAAACTTATAGGATTCAGCCATAAATTTCTTAAACTTGAATTAAAGCTGTTATGATGATATTACTTGGGCCCTCAATCCAGACGCTTGCGTAAATAGGCATATCCTGAATCTCAGAAAGTACTATCGCTAGGCTTATCATTTTTATTTCAGAATTTCTTAAAAGTTTTAAGAAAATTACAAATTTGTAGAATAAGGCATTAAAGATTTATAGCGTTTTTGCTTGGTCCCTCAGTTCAAACATGTTTGGACTGAAATTTCATCATAACAGCTTTATTTCAAGTTTAAGAAATTTATGGCTGATTGCTATAAGTTTTTACTATTTTTAACTAATTTCCCTGTAAACCTTATATCGTTTTCGAAAATTTAAAATTTGGGCCCTCAGTTCAGATGCACACAAAAAAGTCTTGGGCCGCCCGCGACACACGCACGATCCACAGACCGTTTATTTAAAAACTAAAATACTGAACCGATTTTTATGAAATTTCTATGGAACTAAAATAAATGTAGGTAAGTAATATCCTCTCAAATAAAAAAAAAACCAAATCTTTGATCTATAACGAAGTTCTGAGATAACAAACATTAAAAAAACATGAAACCGAATTGAGAACCTCTTCCTTTTTGAAGTAGGTTGAAAACCTGTTGACATGTCCGAGTTCTGGGCTCTAAAATCCGGGGTTTTCTGTCTTGTCCTGGTTTCCAAATTTTAGAGATGGCAACCCTACTTCCAGCAATGTATTGCTACAGGCTGACGATGATAATATATGGTTCCAGAGGAACGCTTCGAATACGCCCGTCGCCTAAAATCAGCTGGTGCAGCCCTAGCAGCGGCGGGGATCCGCATCGGGCGCTGGCGACTCCGGAAACGCACTGCAGCAGCTAGGGATGACTTCGAGCTGGCGAGGCGGATGAGGGACAGGATCGCTGATGCACTCTGTGGGGTCAAGGAAGACCCGCAGCTTTGCAGGCTGTTTGAAGCAGAGGGGGTAAGTAGAACTGACAAGTAATTTGTTGTTACTTTTTCTGATGAAGGTTACTGTAGGTACAAGTTCAGATCCTCAACTTTGCATGTTGCTTGAGAGAGAAGGGTTAAGAAAAGCCATTACATGTATTTTTCAATGCTTAGAGACGATAGACCAGCAATCAGTCGATGCAATGTTGATTTGATAACAAACCTAAAAGATTGAGGGGTACAGTACAGATGCAATTATAAACTTCCAGAAAAAATAATCTACAACTACTCAAAACTCACATTCTCACTCACACAAACTCACATTTTATGTCAAAAAGTTAATAAAATGTAGGTATTGTGATTTTTGGTCATCCACAACCTAACAGCTTACCTGACCTTATTTGCCCTAAAATTTTGCGACAAAGACTACTATATATACTCGTCGCAATCAAGAGGTTTTCCCAAACTTATCTGCCTCATTCCCTATTACAGCCTGACCGTCGCAACGACTCTTCGATGCCAGCAGAGTACGATTTCTCCCACCACCTCTCCCCCTCCGTGGCTGCCGGCTCCCTCAGCCTGGACATAGCCTCCCCCGTGCCGCCCATCGACCCTGGCGAGGAGTACGTGAATGGAGCTGATGAAGAAGTCAATGACAATAATGATCCTGAGGTAAGACAAATCTTCAATATCACCAGAAAAAAAACGCATAATCAGTTGCCGTTACACACAACACAGATATGGCAAATAAACTTAAAAAAATCAAGTCCAATTTTTGTCAAAATAAATTTGATAAAAATTGGATAAATGTAATCGTTAGTCGTTTTCCTATGGATTTACGTCAGGCGGTACCCATCATTGATAATAATTTAAGTTTTATCCATCGTTTGGCAAACCCGGGTACCTAGCTCGAGCCAGCTCGCAAAGCTCGGCTCGGGCGCCGAACTTGCGCCGCTGTCACTCTGTCATTTTGTAAAAATCCAAAATTCTGACTGCACAGATACAACGTAGTACCCCGTCTGCATTGCCCATTTAATTTTTATTGGTAATTAAACATTGGTGGTGTAGATATTGAATGTTCGTTGAAAAGTATCATGAAAGGAACTTTGTTAATAATTCGGCTACACGATTGGTTGAATGGGAAGTGTGTTGGACTGCCACGCTGTGTCGCGGGTTCGATTCCCGCTTGAGGAGAAAAAAATTGTGTGATGAACATCTGTGTTTTTTTCCTGAGTCTGGGTTTTATTCTATGTATTTATTTACAAAAAAAGTATTTAAAAACTTAAATAATTGTTTTTGAGAATATACACTCTCAGTCATCTGGTTCTCATAGTACAAGCTCTGCTTAGCTAGATGGCGTAGTGTGAAATGTCCAAAATATTTATTTATTTATATTTATTATAAATGAAGTTGTGTGTTGTGTCTGCTTGTAAATTATGTTAGCTCTATTAAAGCGGTTTTCTAGGATCAATATATTATTATTACCTAAGTACTCGGATTTTCATAAGAACTGGGAGCAAGTAAAAAACATGTTTTCAGTCACCAATCCACACGAGAACCCATCAAGTACTTCAAGAAGAACCAGAAGAATCCTATCATTCACTTCAACCAGAGCCACAATCCTTACCTTTCCAACCACAAGTCCATCCACAATCTCTGACTTTCCAACCACCGACTCAACCACAATCACTATCATTTCAACCACAACCACAGCAATCATACGCGCAGTTATCATTACAACCATACCAGCATCAACCTTCCCAACCACAGTCACTGTCACTCCAACCACAAGTGCAAGAGGAGAAGTTAAAAGAAGAAGTGCAGAGGAAGATGGAAGAAGAAGAGTTGAGGAAAGAGACTGACAGCCCCCGTAGGAGTATCACGCCAAATGCTGCCAATGGTAAGGGTTCATCCTATCCTTTCCTTAGTATGAATTATATTAGTGCCTACCTATTTTTCCATGACGATACGATTGGTCGAGATGCAAAGTTGCAAGTGTGTTGGAATGCCACGCCGGTGTCGCGGGTTCGATTCCCGCTTCAGGATGTGTGATGAACATCGGTGGTGGTCCTAAGGGCTCTTTCAATTTAGACGTTTAGACGTCGTTCAATCGGTCGTACTGACGCCGCACGGTTACCGCACCGTGCGCTTTGTATGATAATAAATGACCGTCCGTGCGCCGCACGACAAACACACCGTTTCGGCACTGCAGCGGTCCGACACGAAACGTCTAAATTGAAAGAGCCCTAAGTCTAGATGACGTGTTTTCTATGCATACTGTGGGTATTTAAAAAAAATATCTAAGATGAAATATTGATTTATTAAAAAAAAGGGCCTTAACTTAGACATTTTATGAAGGAGTGGGAGTGGTCTCTATTTTTTTTTTTTACTTTGCAGGTACATTAGTTAGAAGAAGGAATAAAAGTGCTGGCCCTAGATCTACTTTTGAAGCTTACGAGGAACGACTTCTACCGGCTCTTAGGCAGTAAGTGGCCTTTTTTAGATCTTCATAAAATCCTTCTTCATCATCAGTTGATCAGCCTGAAGCCATTAACTGCTGGATGCCGCCACTGCATCGCTGAGTTCATGCCTTCACATGACGGAATACTACCCTTGTTAGCGACGCAGAACTTTAACTCGCATAGACTAATATATGGTGGACTGGTATACCTACAGTCGTCCATTTTGAGAGATTTTATTGGTCAATTTAAAAATTCCAGCTACTTCTCTTGCTGCAGTGCCATTCAAACTACTTGGTGGCAGAATTTCTGATGCAGTTGGCCTACCCTGTTAAGATATCGATGGAATCTTGTTTCAGCCGCCTTCTAAACTTCCAAATAGCTATTTCAGACCTTCATTCCACTGACACAAACTCTTATAATTTCCGGTGATTCTCCAGCTCTCACACCAACGAGTATCTTCGAGAAGCGCGTGAAGAGGAAGCCAGTGGTGGTAGTGCCACTTCCCACCCCCGCACCACTCACCACAAGCTGAACGAACGGGAACGGAAGCAGGCTGCTCTGCCCATACTCATCTTTGGATACCCTCTGGTAAGATACCTAAGATAAGAACATATATTTAAATTTCTCTTCATTGCCTGTTGGTTTCCTAGAAGATATCTCTTTTAGCGATACGGCTGACAAGTTTACCATGCATTCTACAAAAAAAAAATACAAAATCGTTTATTTACCAAAATAAAAATTACATTATCACACTTGTGGTCCCCGCACGAGGACAAAGCCTGTATCGCGGGCGACCGGTTTCCCATTTTGATATACAGTACTGGGGCGAACATAGGACAAGACCAACTAACATATCAAAAACTAGACGGCAAATCATTACACAAAAATATAAGTATGTTAAATAAGTATGAACTAATTTAGATTTCATTTCTATTTGTTATTTTCCATGTTCACAATAAATAATTACCTATCTATAGCGGTGTTGATAGGAGCCTCTTTGAGGCGCACTTGAAATCCTTTCACCACACTGTGCACTGGTTTGAAAGAACTAGTGCCACGATAAGAAGAATAATCTAACTACATATCTTCTTAACGAAATCATTCGCCGGGCTTTTACCACCGCCAATGTGCCAGCCGTTCTCGAGCCGAACGGTCTAAGTCGTGACGATGGTAAGCGGCCTGACGGTATGACGCTTATCCCATGGAGAATGGGCAGGCCCTTGGTGTGGGACGCTACATGCGTAGACACTTTGGCACCTTCTCATTTGCCAGGGACGCAAGTTAGGGCTGGTGCGGCGGCAAACTCTGCTGAAGATCTCAAGCGGCGTAAATATGTAGGTCTTGATAGGTCGTACATGTTTGAGCCCTTTGGGGTCGAGACCCTAGGTCCATGGGGAATGGGAGCCTTCCGCGTTTTTAAAATTTTGTCAGAGCGTCTGGTCGAAGCGACGCGTGATCAGAGGCAGCTATCTGGGCCAAAGAATAAGCCTTGCTATACAAAGAGGCAATGCAGCCAGTATCCTCGGCACGCTGCCATCGGGTATCGAGTTAGAGCAGTTGAGCTACCTATAGATCGTTTGCAACGGTCTATGGGTGGCCCAATTGTTTCCTTTTGTAAATTTTGTAATATACCTATGTATAGATTGTAGTAGTTAGCTTATGCTGTAATAAAAATACTACGTATCTATCTAAAATAAGCTATAGTGCCATTTAAACTGTAACACAGTGATGCTTACACATTACTGTTTTGCAGTAGAATATCTTGTCGGTTAATCATTTTCAAAATCAGTCTACCGATAGGGTAAGTAGGTGCCTTACTTATTACTCCTTCAGGCACCTCTATTATTTCAATCTCTCTATTTGCCAACACTTGCTTCTAACCTTGTTCTTCTTTGTAAAAACTGAAGATCTCTTCCAGGTGGAAAAGTTCTACTCCAAGAACTACCTTGATAAAGAAGAAGGGCTGGCCCGTCTCCGCTCCGAACTAACCTGTCCTTCAAACGGTAGCAGCAAGACTTCCCCGAATAAGACAGCCAGAGCAGCTGCGTTATTGCTGCAAAGAGCATTGCGAGACAAAGTGTTCTCTGTGTACAGCCAGGCTAATGAGGTTCTGAAGACGCTGTTCCAGGAATTTGTACCCGACAGGTAACATTAAGCTAGATAGACATCGTAATAGTAAGACCTCATTGGATAAGGCAGCCAGAGCAGCTGTAATTCTGCTGCAATTAGGGTTGCGGGACAAAGTTTTCTCTGTGTACAGCCAGGCCAATGAGGTTTTGAAGACGCTGTTCCAGGAATTTGTACCCGACAGGTAACATCAAGCTAGATAGACGACGTAGTAGTAAGACCTCATTGAATAAGGCAGCCAGAGCAGCTGTAATACTGCTGCAACGAGCATCGCGGGATAAAGTGTTCTCTGTATGCAGCCAGGCCAATGAGGTTTTGAAGACGCTGTTCCAGGAGTTTGTACCCGACAGGTAACATCAAGCTAGATAGACGACGTAGTAGTAAGACCTCATTGAATAAGGCAGCCGGAGCAGCTGTAATACTGCTGCAACGAGCATCGCGGGACAAAGTGTTCTCTGTATGCAGCCAGGCCAATGAGGTTTTGAAGACGCTGTTCCAGGAGTTTGTACCCGACAGGTAACATTAAGCTAGATAGACATCGTAAAATAGTAAGACCTCATTGAATAAGGCAGCCAGAGCAGCTGTTATACTGCTGCAATTAGGGTTGCGGGACAAAGTGTTCTCTGTCACAGCCAATCTGATGAGGTTCTGAAGACGCTGTTCCAGGAGTTTGTACCCGACAGGTAACATCAAGCTAGATAGACGACGTAGTAGTAACATCTCAGTGAATAAGACGGTCTGATTAGCTGTATTAAGTACAGCTACAGCGAGGGTTGCTGGAAAAAGTGTTCTCTGTGTACAGTCAAGCCAATGAGGTCCTGAAGACGCTGTTCCAGGAATTTGTACCCGACAGGTAACATCAAGCTAGATAGACGACGTAGTAGTAAGACCTCATTGAATAAGGCAGCCAGAGCAGCTGTAATACTGCTGCAACGAGCATCGCGGGATAAAGTGTTCTCTGTATGCAGCCAGGCCAATGAGGTTTTGAAGACGCTGTTCCAGGAGTTTGTACCCGACAGGTAACATTAAGCTAGATAGACATCGTAAAATAGTAAGACCTCATTGAATAAGGCAGCCAGAGCAGCTGTTATACTGCTGCAATTAGGGTTGCGGGACAAAGTGTTCTCTGTCACAGCCAGTCTGATGAGGTCCTGAAGACGCTGTTCCAGGAGTTCGTACCCGACAGGTAACATTAAGCTAGATAGACGACGTAGTAGTAACATCTTAGTGAATAAGACGGTCTGAGCAGCTGTAGGTAAGTATTGCAGCTACAACGAGGGTTGCGGGAAAAAGTTTTCTCTGTGCACAGTCAGGCCAATGAGGTAATAAAGACGCTGTTCCTTGAGTATGTACCTGATGTAAATGTACCTGCAATTGGACTCGTCAGTCGTCCCTTTTTGCGTGCTGTCCAGAAGTGCAAAAGATTCTTGAGCTCTTCACAGGCTTCTAAACCTGTTTGCATCTGAAAGGTAACTTCAAGCTAAATAGACGAAGTGTTTTTTCTGCAAAATATTTTATTACCCCTCAAAATATGCGATTCTGCAAGAGACGTCTTCTGTTAATTAACTGCTAGGGGTGTCGGTATTGAATTTCTCTACTTTCAACGCAGGGTATGCGCGGCAGAAGTGGGGCGATGCCTCGAGAAGCTGTTGCCAGAGCTGCTTCGAGCCTGTGGGGACCCCGCGCCTAGGGTGCACTCCACTGCGCAGCACACAGTGCTCACTGTGGCCGACTGTCCTCATGTCAGGTGAGAGACAACTACAATATTAACAAGTAGAGTGAGAGACGAATATAATATTTACTATTAGAGTGAGATACAACTACAAAAATCTCCACTTAGCAATACAGGTTAACTTATACAGGACCTATATTAATTAGTCGAGCAGTGACTATCCCATTTGTAAGACCCTTTCAACCTATTGTTTTAAATAATATCGAGGACAACTACAATATTTACTAGAAAAATGGAAAACAAATAAAATATTTACTTATCATAATGATATATTTACAAGTAGAGTGGTAGACAACTACAATATTTACAATTAGAGTGAGGAAATCTACAATAATTACAAGTAGAGTGAGACACCACTACAATATTTATAAGTACAGTGAGAGATTAATATAATATATTAACAAGTAGAGACAACTACAACATTTACAAGTTGAGTGAGATACAACTACAATATTTGCAAGTAGAGTGAGAGACAACTTCAAAAATCTCCACTTAGCAATACAGGTTAACTTATACAGGACCTATATTAATTAGTCGAGCAGTGACTATCCCATTTGTAAGACCCTTTCAACTTATTGTTTTAAATAATATCGCTATAGAGATTTTATGAAGACAGTCTTGTACCTACTCGTATCTGTTTTGAAAGTTATGAAATACACAAAACCCAAACACAAGTCTGTTGGTTATTAACCTTCATGGTTTTGTCCGTCATCCTCATCAAATTGTTGTTTGTAGGAGTGTGCACATGATCCCGCAGCAGCTGGTCCGTCCTGTGGCCGCGTCCATGCACCCGCGGCTGGCTCTGTCGCGGCTGCAGATGCTGGAGCAGCTGATACTGAGCCACGGCATCTCTACTGACAAGAACAGGTACATACTTACCTGGATGAATGTAGGAGCATGGAACTATAGGTACAGGTTGTTATGAGATTGCTCCCGAAAACATAAGGTCCGGGTAAAGTACTCCATAATACAAATACTTAGATAAAATAATATTCAATTCAATTCAATTCAATTCAATTTATTTATTAAACAAAACATTTCACTTAGGTCAGTAATCGGTGACCCCACACTAGGCTCTTGGCCTGTATCGTGGGAACCAAAAAGATACACAGAAGAATTATCAGAAAGGACCGGCGTATTGTTACATAAATTAGAGAAATACAATATCATAATGGTGAAACAAGTTGACAAAGATTAATTTTAATTGTAAATGGATAATGCCTACCAAATTAATATCTTGTTAATTAATATATAACGGGTGAAAAACGCGTACCTATGTTATGTTATGTGTTATGTGTGGTGACTCCGTTTTCCGCAATTGGACTCGTTAGGCGGTCCTTTTTGCGTGAGAATGTTACCTGCTGGCTACGGACGTAGCCAGCCTAACTCCGTCCAGAAGCGCAGAATATTCCTGGGCTCTTCACAGGCTTCGCGGTTCGCCGAGGGTTTCGTGTCGTTGTGCTGAAGAAACGCGTACCTATCTATACATATAAATATATAAATAATACGCGGCGGTGTGGTGGCGCGGCCGTTTTATTTGGCGGAGCGAAAGTAAGCAAGAACATTTTCAGCCGACTCCAAAAAAGGAGTAGGTTATCAATTCAGTTGAATGTTTTATTTTATTGTTTGTTACCTCAGAAATTTAGTATTTATAAACCGATTTGAAAAAATATTTTTCATTGTAACGATATAGGTACCTAATTAAGTACTTTCAGATTGGTCGCATAGACATTTCATGAAAATCGGTTCACTACTTTGGTTTTGAAATCAAAATTACTGCAAAAAAAGGCGTTGAAGTGGAAAAAATTCCGTATTTAGCATCTTTGTTACTTCAGTGATGCCTATGGTCACTAGAACAGTCAGATTGAAGTCGGTTGTTGTATGATTTGTAAAACCTTGATTATTCCACGAAACGAATGAGCCCTCTACGGTTCGGGTCATCGACCGCCACGCTAAAAGTTCATCATTATTTTTACTTACGCGCAGTCAAAGTTGCTGACTTGTTTTGTTTATTTTTTATTTATAAAAATAATCTACTAATATTTCATGTAATATGACGTTGTAGTGTTTTTAAATCATGGTCTCAATGTGTGGTTTTCGTTTTCAGGGAGTAGACTTATAACACCCGGTATACTTTAACTACAAAATAGTACTCACACCGTAAATGTTTAGTCAACAGAAACAAAAAACGCATAATCAGTTGCTGTTACTGAATACAGGTATGGCAAAAAAACTTAAATTAAGTCTAATTTTTATCCAAATAAATTTGATAAAAATTCGATAACTGTTACCGTTAATCGTTTTTCTATGACTTTGTCAGGCGGTCGGTACCCATTACTCCATCTCGTATTAATTTTCGGATGGACGTTTAATGCAGTCAGCCGCAGATGGCTGTTTCTGCGTCACCGGACTCTACTGCGTCACCTGACTCTCCATCTCGTTTGAATCAGTGACTGGTTTTGCCTTCAAAGTTTAATAGGCCTCGGCTAATATGACTACAACTATATTGTTATAGCCGGGACTGACAATTAAACATAATAGAACAATACAATAGAACCTTTTGTAGAAAATTGTTCCCCAGTTCTCGTGAAAAAATCAATTAATATTAAAAGGTGTATTTTTTTACAAAGTGCAATTTAACTCTACTTCCTCTTCATGCTTTAACATTATACAAAATGATAATGTATCTAAGTGTACCTGATGTTGTTTTAACAATAAAAATGTCTTAAATTATTTTTAATAACACGGTAAAAGTACCTACAAAATAATAACGACTTAATTAAATTTTAATTTGTATAATAAAATGTGTAAAATTATATGTATATCCTACTCATATTTTAAAAGCAAAACTTTGTAAGAATTTATTGCTAGAGAGATAAAAGACCGCTAGGTGCCGCCTGCGACTTCACTCGCTAGGTATCGGAATAAAAAAAAAGCATTAAGTACCTACTCTTCCAGCTCATAAACTATTCCTATACCAATTTCAGCTCAATCGGTTTAGTTGTATCGGCGGGATTGAGTACAAAACAAAAAATATATATTTATATACAATTATTTTTCATTGTTAGTAAAATTAATTAACCAAAATAAAAATCAAGGTAATTATTAAAAAAACATGGTAATTCTCAAAAAGAGATATTCTCAGGGGACACCCGGGTTTGAACCGGGGACCTATCGATCTGCAGTCGATTGCTCTACCACTGAGCTATATCCCCGCTGGTAGAGTGTTCGAAAAAGGCAAACCTTCTCTGTGTATAGAGTCATTTGCATAAAGAAAAGCACGTAGGATGACGTAGTTGGATTATTGCCTTAACGTATTTTATATTGCGTGATATTTTGCTTAGTTTTAGAAATAAGCAAAGGTTCAAAGACAAGTAAACTTTGAATCTTTATATTACTAGGTTTACTTAATTCGTTTATTAGGTACCTATGATGACACACGGCTTTTTTGCTAGCTGATTGTTGGCGTTTTTAAAAGCTAGCGTGTGAGCGAGTAAGTGAGTAGCTTTCGGGAAGGATTGTCAACAAGCAGATTGTAAAAACGCCAATGACACTGGGCGACTTTAGGTACACTCTACAAGCGTAAACGCTGGCGTGTAGCGTGTAAAAAAGTATGTGTGTCATCGACGCTTTTGTGTTGCGAAAATTATTTACATAATAACTACCTACGCCCTTTTATTTCTTGGCGAACAGTCAAGTTACATCTTTTTTTCGTAAACAAGTTATGAGACGATCTAAGCGCTCTTCTGATGTTAAGAGATTACGCCTGCCCATGACAGTGTTACACAGGACTTGCATAGGCCTGTGTAGCTGCTATATAACGCTCGTCTACTTAGATACAAATTTGTTTAATATGTGTAACTTTTGATTAGTCTTTAAAATACCATTGTTTATGTTATATATAAGTTAGCACGCCAACATTTTTCAATACCTATAAGGTTGGCCGGTAGAAAATGCTTTAGCATTAAGCCCACCTTTTGTACATCTTATCTTGTATTTTGTGCAATAAAGAATATAAAAATAATAATATTTTGATGGCCAGTCTCGTAAACGCAGTAATACTTATAAGTAGGTAGGTATGTATTATGTATGTAGGTGATAAGTAACAAAACAAGAGTAGGTAGATACTTTTTTGTTATTGATTAGTAGGTAGGTTAAGTAGGTAGGTATATAAGTATGTAGTTTTATAATAAGGTAGTTAGGCTGTATAAACGTATGACAAAAACCTACATACTTTTAATTTATGTTTAAGCGGAATTTCTTATCAGCAAAAAATATTTCATCATCATTTAATTTTATACCTACTTACCTAAAACTACATATTATTATCATGAAAAGGTCAAGGGCTATAAGAGCATGCTTTCTACCTATTCAAAATGCTAGAAAGGCACGATCTATAACACATTGCAGATTATTCTCTCTTCCTATGTAATCAGCCCTAGTGCGGGGTCCATTGGTTAAAACTCTTCCTATGTAACCTGTTTTTGAAATAAATATTTTGTATTTTGTATTTGTATTATAGTATTGTTATTTTGATAGTCTCTTTTGTGGGGGATTCAAGATTTTTATTCGCCAGAACATAGTATACATAGTATGTTGTTAAAGAATATTATTAGTGCCTTAAGTTCTACCATTTATGGTGTGCGAGTTACAGTGAATGAATATAATACTATTAAATGGTATTTAAATATCAAAGTGAATTTAAATTTTAACTATACCTACTATTTAACTATAACAATATTAAACAGCACAATACACTAGCACATAAATCTGCCTACTTTTTTGCTAACCTTTGTATATAGTATATTTTATTTTTCAGATCAAGAATGAATCATAATTCATAAATTCCTTTAAGTTGTAGAAACAGTTTCATATCATAATCGAAGCGATTTATCATCGCTGATATAACAAAAAAAAATGTAGGCTACAATAGTAGGTGGCGGCCTTGTTAGAGACTGTTTTGCGCGCACAAAGTATAGTTGGTGTACAAACGCCGAGCAGGCCCCGTAGGCTCTGCGTGACGTCTGTGAAAATACCCTATGCTGTGACCCTAGTGAGTGGTGTGTGCCTATTGTGTGCCCTGGCCTAACCATAAGTGTGTGAATAGATAAATATATAGATAGGTGCGGGAAGCCTGTTGCCAGAGACCTAAGACAACAGGCGGAGAGTTGGGAGGAAAGTGGGATGAGTACGGCGTGCAATGTACACAGGAGTGGGGGTTTTCTCACTGTCCAACCTACAGACTCATAGGCTTTGGAGAGACGCATAGAAGCGCTTACTACAAGTCGGTCAACGATAGCTGGCGCTGTCAAAGTACTCGCACTATGCAATTTCATTATAGGTACAGTCAGCTGCACTATCAATATTTGAACTCATTAACTTTTAATGACTTTTAACCGATAGTTCATCAGTCAAAATCGATATTGACTAAGGACGATGGTCAAAACCAATATTGACCGGAAAAACCAGTCACAATCAATACTGACCAAGGCCCTTAGTCAATATCGATTTTGACTGCTTTACGCGGTCAATATTGGTTTTGACCGGCAATGAGTTTTGACTATGACGTATACACTCGCAAGCTTTTACATTTTTATACGTTATATAATAAGATAATCGCTTTTTTGTCTATAATTAACTCTTAAAAATTTTGCAGACATTCGTTTTTCTGACTAGTAAGATGACTATATTGTGAATGTCTTGTATATTGTAGGTACCTACCTACACTCAACGGCTTTAATAACTCATCCTTCCCTACCCAGTGGTTTGACCGTCCGCCGACTTGCGGAGTGCGGCGCGGCTGGCGCCCAGCATGCCGCGGGTTCGGTGCGCGCCGCTGCAGAACGCATACTCCTGGCTGCGTACGCCAGATCCCCAAGAGTAGTGCGGGCACAGCTGCCTCCAGACGACGCGGTGACGAGACGGAACCTGATCTACAGACATCTGTTCCAGCAGTTCGATAGGATTGACATGCAGGTGATAGGAATACATTGTGCACTTTCTGCTATAGCTTAGGACGCATAATCCTGGATGCGTACCCCACACAGCACACAGCTACCTCCAGACTACGCGGTCACGACACGGAACCTGATCTACGACACCTGTTCCAGCAGTTCGATAGAATTTACATGCAGGTGAGAAGAATGTAGTGTACACTCAAGCTCTCCTATAGCTTAAACTCCTGGCTGCATACGTCAGATCCCAAAAGGGGTGCGGACCAAGCTGTTTTCAGACGGGACGGTGACGAGACGGAACCTGATCTATAGACACCTGTTCCAGCAGTTCGATAGGATCGATATACCTACAGGTGTGAGAAATACATTGTGCACTCTCTGCTATAGCTTAGGACGCTTACCTACTCCTGGCTGCATACATCAGATCCCAAAGAGTGCTGTAGACCCAGCTGTCTCCAGACTTTACCTTAGTACGTATACTCCTGGCTGCATACGCCAGATCCCCAAGAGTAGTGCGGGCACAGATGCCTCCAGACGACGCGGTGACGAGACGGAACCTGATCTATAGACACCTGTTCCAGCAGTTCGATAGGATCGATATACCTACAGGTGTGAGAAATACATTGTGCACTCTCTGCTATAGCTTAGGTCGCTTACCTACTCCTGGCTGCATACATCAGATCCCAAAGAGTGCTGTAGACCCAGAGAGAGAGAGAGAGAGAGACCAAGAGTAGTGTGGGCACAGCTGCCTCCAGACGACGCGGTGAGGAGAGATGAGAGGTGCAGGTGAGAAATATACTTATAGTGTGCACTCAATCTCGCTACGCTATAGCTTCGAAGTTCGAATACACACTCATGCGTGTAAACACCAGATCTTAAATAGTAGTGGTATCTGATCTACAGACCTGTTCCAGCAGTTCGATAGGATTGATATGCAGGTAACAAAGAGAGAACGATATTTATACCTACCTGACTCCATAACCGCTTGTTAAGTAAGAAAGAGAGGAAAGAGCTGCACTGTTTTGGCTTTAAACTAAAGCCTAAGTCTTAATTCTTTCTAACAGAAAATGTTGAACCAAGCGCCATCCGAAGAACAACTGAACGACCAATCAGCAGCAGACACCTTGGAGACCGCCAGCGTCAGCCAATCAACGCGCAGCACGGTCAGCGGGATGACGTCATCGCTGGGCATGACGTCATCCATCGGGGCTACTTCCTCATACAGTCTCAAGTCTATGACTTCGAGCGCAAGGTAAGACAAATAGAAATATAAAGAGATATTAATTTAAAATCGATGTCATGGGTACAAAAGATTATTATCAAGATCAAATGATAAATAAACTATAATTTTGATAAGAAATAGGTTTAGTAAATGGGTTGCAGAGAATCGCATTTTTTGTCTATGATGGATTGTTCCCAATTGATCTGAGGTTATTGTTCTCGAAAAAAAAAAATTATACATTGATTCTCATCGCCTGCAAAATTTTAAGTAGGTATTTAATAAATAAATATAATTTTTATTCCCAATTATAGTAAGCAACAAATGATTCGCAATCAATGAGCTGATATTTTTGATTTTATTTTTATTTATTCAAACGACCAACTGCAGCAATTTACATAAAAACAGGCTGCCAATTATATTTTAGTTTAGGTACTCATATCTTTTCGAAAACTACTGCAGCTACAGCTGTAATCAATAATATCCCAGAGTACCAAGATATACACAACTAATCATCATCATCGGTTCCTCCACAGTCCGGTTTTTGACTGACAGCAGGTAACGGCCTCAAGTGTTAACCCTTCGCCCTGACTTCAACTCTCGGGGACAACAATCCTCGGGTCATTGGGCTTAGTCCTTCGTGCCATCTTGGCTTCGTTGGACATTTCGTCGGCCAGTCTGCGGTTTTGCCGCTTGTGGCTTGACGGTGGTTTCTCCGTCACTGTCCTTCTTCAACCTCTCCAGTCGGTGAGGTTGCAGGGTCCAGACGTTCCCGGGGTAGTGGCCTCCACGGTCCTTGGTGGTCAGGCGGTCTCGTGTGCAGTGGGGCTATTCCGCGAAGAACACAACTAATATGAAAATTATCCCACTTTTGATGGATCAAAAGAACGAATTTATGACAGCAAAAGAGTTTGAAAATGACAAGAATTCCAATATGGGCACTGCAAGCCACAATTTTATAAATAAAAAACCCAACATTGCGCCAGTATACTGCAGTCAGGTTTATTTTAAGCTTCTCTTTTCAGTGGCGCAACCCTAGCTCCGAGCCTAAGTGGCAGCTTCACCTCAAACAGAACTAAAAGCAGTATGAAGAAGTCTCCAACCAAGAAGTACGCTCCGGCTCGAACTGCCAAGGACTTCTCCAACTACCACATAGGATACAACAAGCTGAGGCTCGACAGCGCCACCAGCCCCAAGCACTCGGCCAGAACATCCGCTGGCGTTGAGAAGGTATGAACCATATTTTATTGACTTATTAGAGCGAGGTATCGGAGTCTAAGATACTGAGAAAATTGCCGTTTGTTTAAGGAATTTGGGAAAAAAATTCATTTTTTTCCCAAATATAGGGTAATCGCTACATTGTAATCACGTAACGGTAGGTTTAAAACCGATAGGCGTTCAGGGGGGTTAATAATTTGAAAAAAAATATTACTTATTTGGTTTTTTTGTATTGAAAGTGTAGCAAAACATTAATTTTATTCACTTATTTGATATGATTAAAAAATCCCAAAACAAAGCTGTTTCTGAATGATTTATCGGTAGATTTCAAAGCAGCGAGAACGGCCTCAAACATATTATTAAATCAAAAAAAATTGTAAATTAAAAATCCACCGCTCCACTTTTTTTTAAATTTATATCTTCTCAGTCGATTTTTTTTAATAATGTACAAGCTCGCGGGATTCTGGGCAAAATGTCTGTGGCACGATCACGAAAAAATATGACAATCGAGTTCATCACAAGAATGTTTATCAGATCGTATGATTTATTTCAAAAGAAGAGAACAAGAACAAGACAAACTGTTGACTTCTCTGTGACGGTTATTATACGAACTCAATTGTCAGATTTATTCGTGATCGGGCCACAGAAGACGACTCTGTAGGCAGCAGCTTTAAAAACAGCTCAATTTGACACACAGGTTCATTTCCAAGAAAGCCAACCAACCCAGACCGAAGTGGTATACCGTCGGACCAACCGAAATGCAGAGAACCGACACTCGATGATCCATTACGACCACGAACCTTCCAAACCTCAGCTGAAGGAACGACCCATAACCGTATACGAACCACTCCACATAGACTATAGGGACTCACCAAGCCTCGGCTCTCCGAAGACAAAAAACGATCGCAGCATGGACTCTTTACCCACAGACTCTCCTCAAATGTCCAGAAGTGACCTAAGATGTGACTCTGATAGCAGGAGTTTGGACTCTCCGAAGATAAAAGCGGATTATTTTAGGGACAATGCATTGGAGTCTCCAAAGTTGGTGGCTGGGTTGAGGAATTTACACTTGGATGATCACAGCCAGATGGATGAGAGCGGGTATTACAGTCCGGGTAAGTTTAAGTCTTTAGAAAAGTCGAAGTTGAGAAACAAACTTATATCCTCTTTTTTACCCATCTTCACGATCCAGTGGAATAATAAATGGGTAGATAGATAGTTAGATAACTGTTCATTGCACACACACCACAAAACAAGAAAAATAAACAGTTACACAACAAAGAATATAAAAAGTGACGCAATTCCAGTCTTATCGATAAGACTGGAACAGTTCTAAGTAAGTACTAAGAACTGGAAGACAAAGTCTGAAATTTCTCATGATATGTCCAATATGATTCCCATTCTTAAGGGGAATCCTCAAGGCAAATTTCCATACAAAATGTTTAAATTTGTCCGAAACATTTTGTATGGAATTGGATTTGAGGATTAGCCTTAATACCTACCTACACTCCATATTTTAATTCAATTCTCTACATTGAGTGCTTTGGCCTTGTGTTACAGTCAGTCAGAACGGATTCTTTAATAAGTTTAGTATACCTAATACCTACTTATACCTATTGATGTTATTTTATTTTTAGGGCGGAGGAACCAGGTGTCCTCCAGTGAACCACAGTACGACGCTTACGAATGCGGAGGCGATGTCTGTGGGGATGTTGCGGAGTCGGGGAGCTTGCAGTGAGTTCCTGTCCTAGCTTGTAGTACCTATGAACCAGCTTACACACCTATGGCTACATAGGGGACAAACTTGGGTAGGTAGGTACTGGGTAGGTATGTCTAGCAGTGGACGACCAGAGGCTGAAATAATTATAATGAAGGGTATGATTGTGAACGCCTCATCAAGCTATGGCTTTATGAAGGTATCTCCGGATCCAGTCATCTCCGGAGGTTGAAATTTATATATGTTAGGTGCAAATTCATTTTAAATCGATCTATGTAAAAATTTAAGCTGTTCAATTATGTCCAATCTATGCTCAAAACACGCCTAATTTGACTGCAATTTTTCTGGGTTTTAATTAACTAGGGAAAATTGGTTTATCAGGGCTCAAAACACCGAGGTCCCTGCAAGAGCGAGGCCCCGGGCGATTGCCCTGTTTGCCACCCCCTAAGGCCTCCTCTGTTGTGGAGCCAATGGTTACCTTCTAATTCTAATTCTAATTTGGGGGGTTGAAGGGGTTGCAAATGGTCTGCACTGACGTCTCGCTATGGGGTGTATTGCGCATTGACCCCTTTTTACAACTTTACCCCAGCCAGCCCAGCTCCCCAAAAATAGCGGAGCAGGACCCTGGGTTGATGGATGGTGTGTTCCAGTTTCCTGGTAGGGTCATCTCGACTCGTATCCAGGATTTTCCTCAGCTCAGTTTTCGTTCTGGTTTCTTCTGTTGCTGTGCAGTGCACAACCACGTGTTCCATGCTTTTTTTTTCCGAAGAACCTAAGTCCTTCGATTTTGGCTTCACATCAAAGGTATATAGCCAGTGTCAAGTAATTGGAGAGATTATTTTGTAATAAGTCAGAGTCGATAAGTCAAGTGATGCCCCTGTAAAGTAGTGGTGGTTGCGACTTTACTAGAGGCTTCTATGGAGTTTTGGAGGCAACACGAAAAGTCATTTTTTACAGCATTACACTATTCACTAACACTCATACACGTTCACGAGCACTTAATGGATAAAAAACCACCGTTTTTACACTTAAACACTCAAACTTATACAAGTTTTGTCAATTAATTTAATGCTGCCAATGCGTCATTTTTCACGTTCTCGCCAAAACTCCTGTTCCATGGTTTACTCCTATAAGAGGATCCCAACATTTACATACATTTCTTCTTTCTAAATTCAGCACAACGTGCACGTGGTGCGGTCGTAGAGTGCGCGCGGAGGCGCTGGAAGCCCACTACTGGAGGCGCTGCGTGATGCTGGCGCGATGTCCGCACTGCCGCGTCGCGTTGGAAGCCAGGATGCTGCACGCTCATTTACTGGGTAAGTGGATCGTCGACTTATTATCTTGATAAATCAGTCCAGTGGTACACATACCTACGATTCTTCTAATGGAGGCTGGATCAAGCTGAAGGGTATGAGGGAGGATATTTTTAGTAAACTGATAACGCTCGCGTTGGCAGCGTTATCAGTTCAGTTTAGGGCTCTCAGACAGATATACATAGAGCGAAAATAATAAAGTTCCTATCGTACCTAATCACTGAAGCGCCCCGCGGCGTTATATGACACTAAGCTTGGCGTACTTTTGATGGTAATAGATCGCGCCTGCTCATGACTAGAACCACAGACATAGATAGGTATCTAGGACTAGAACCAACGCTACATGCTACACATTTCACATAGGCCGGTTCTTCTTCTTCTTATCGTGCCACTAGTTCCTTCGAACCAGTGTGGTGAAAGCATTTCAAGTGCGCCTCGAAGAGGCTCCTTACGTGCACTCGACACATGTTTTCAAACTTTAGGTTCTACGACATGCCGGTTTCCTCACGATGTTTTCCTTCACTGTTGCGAGAACGTGGGATGCATACATAGATTTTTTCGACCGAAAAAACCCATTTACGCATGACTGCTATCGGGATTCGAACCCGCGACCCATCAGATCGCAAGGTAAGGGCCTTATCCACTCGGCCACCACGCCCTCAGGAGACATAGGCCGGTGCGACACTGCTTCAGCACTCGTCCACTTTGAGATAGATATTTTGATATTCAGTCTCGGAAGCCCAGTAGGCAGCGTCAGAGATAAGTATCCCCCAGCTATAAATCCTATTAAAAAATTGTAATACTTAAACTTATTTTTAGGCTTACATACGGTTATACAAATATAATCTATTTTTTAAAGGCAAAACTTCTCCATTTGCCGCGACTGTGATTTAAAGGGATTTGAAGCTGGGTATTATAATGCAAGGGAGATACTTATCTATGACGCTGTCTGTACCTATACGTTCACTAGCTACAGTGCCGTTCAAACCGGAACACAGTATAAATGCTTATCCATTGCTACTTTGCGACAGAATATCTAGCACTGTGTTGGTACCCATCTAGAAGGATTGTTTTGACCAATAATGAGCTAAGGCTTTTTTTTTCTACAAAAAGGGCTTTGTAGCTAAGGCTTTGTAACGTGTAATTTCTGCAGAGGAATGCACGATGAGCGAAGGTTGCTGGAAGATGTGTCAGAAATGCGGCGTGGCGTTGAGGGTGGACGAGAGCGATTACCACGTCAACTGCATTCGTAAGTACCCAGTTCATTTGTTACCTTTTGCACAAGCAATGGTTAATAATCAAGGTTTTACAAAAACATAGACAACAGACTTCAATTGGCGGTTTTAGTGAACGTAAACACCACTGAAAAGTCACAGGGAAGCAAAATACGCAATTTCGTTTACTCGACGACATATTTTTTTCAGTTATTTGGATATAAAAACTAAACTACTGAATCGATTTTGATGAAATTTGTATGGGACGAATCTGAAAGTATATTATCTCAAACAAAAAGATTTTTTCAAATCGGTCTAAACTTCAACAACAAATTTCTAGGATAGCAAACATAAAAAAAAAATCAACCGAATTGATAACCTCATTTTTGAAGTCGGTTGAAAATGGAATTTACGTGATCTTTTCTGCAGCTCTTGGCTTGGAGGAGTGGAAATGCCCCTACTGCTTCAAGAATGTGCTGGCGCGCGACCTTCCCTGGCAGAGACATCTCATGCAGTGTCCGCGAAACCCCAGAATTAGTCAGGCGTCCTAGTCGTTGAGTTTCTGATTTTATTGAGAACTTTTTATTTTATACCTACATAATATACACCGCAAATTTTTGATCACCAGAAAAAAAATCGCATAATCAATTGCCGTTACTGAAGACACGCAAAAAAACTTGAAAAAAATTAGTTGATTTTTTTACGGAATCAATTCGATAAAAAATGTATAACTGTTACCGTTAGTCGTTTTTCTTTGGCTTTGCGTCAGTCGGTAGGACCCATCTATGATATAATAATGTTTCATTCATCGTTTGGCAAACCCGGGCACCTAGCTCGAGCCAGCTCGCTGCAGCTCGGCTCAGGCGCCGCACTCGCGCCGCTGTCACTCGTCCATTTTATAGAAATCCAAAATTCTGACTGCACAGATACAACGTAGTACACCTTCTGCAATGCCCTTTGAAGTTTATATGGTAACTAAAAAATTGTGGTGTAGTTATCTATATGTTCTGTGAGTCAAAACCTCTGTTCTTGGATTTTGTATTTTCTTTGGCATGCGCAATCTTTACGTCTCAATCTTTAGAATAGTGTGTATTAGATAAGCAGTAACAGGTTTCTGAATTCATACTCAAGTTCCTGCTTTACTAAATAACCTAGAGTTACAAAGTAGGTACTATCAAAATCTTTCTCAACATTATTACCATTACCATTTTTGACTCTGTTCATATATTTATTTCTCTCTGTTCATTCCTTTACAGCTACGTCCAGAATAAAACGTAATTTTACAATATAAGTATTAGGTAATATAACAACATTTTCCAGCCAATTTGTCAGTAATTTAAATCTAATGTCACTTTCGAAGCTAAGTAAAATTAAATTGGTTGAAGCGATTGAAAGATGAGAATTAAAAAAAATAACGCTCCTTTAAGCACAGCTTTATGTCCATTATTACCGTCCAAATTATGAAAAACGTTTTTTTGTTCTTTTAATTTAGTTTTGTGTATACGTTTAAAATATCAGATTTGTTGAACATTCATTACTTAATCGAATTTTGCAATAGGTATTAATTCTAGTGATTTTGTTAGATATTATTTTTTTTGTAATTTATTTAAAGTTGACACATTAATTAATTTGATCATAAGTTGTAGCTATTAGTCAAATGGATGGTTCAAACTTAGTTTTTTCCTAACTAGATTGTTTGCCTAAGTAGGTTCTTATTATCTTTTTTTGGTAGTAATAATTTAGATGGTAGGAGAGATTTAATTTTAAGAACGTAGTTTTAAGATAATTAGTGAAATAAATCCATGGATTGAATATCAACCATTTTGCATTTAGGTTTCAAACATAGGTCACTTAAAAATCACTACAAGAACGCTGGACAGACAAGAATAAAATTCCTTATCCCGAACGCGTAAAATTCTTATTCATCTCAGTATTTCCATTATAGAATAACTAGTTATAATATTAGTTATAATCTAGTTACAGCTTTTTAGCACCACATCACCCACTGTGATATTGGTTCGAGGTATTATTGAAATGGTATAAAGCAAAGGATCTTCAGTTGATGGTATAGGTGTAATGTAATTTAAGTCTATTCCTGTCTGCACGTTCGTTCCTATTGCATTTTCCTAAGCACGTTTTGTTATTTTAGTGGTAACATATTTGATTGTGTAGAACTTGCAACTTCAAAATCTTAATTTCAACAAAAAAATAATCGTGAAGCTGGTAATGAAATCGTCAATGTAAATTCGATTATCGAATACCGACGCCATCTTAATATAACCCTCCTCATCCTTAATTCCTTTAATTAGCTGATATTGTAGGTAGATATACCTCACGAATAATAAGCAAGAAAATGAAATACAGATACTTTACATATAACTAATGTTAAGGTGACTTGAAATATTAGGATATTTAAAATTAGGTTTTTAGTGTTTTAAAGTTTTTTCTAGGCGATCTGAATTTCTATGAGGGTAAATAAAACAATATACCTTATTAAAATTTACAGGGATTTTAAATATAAAGATTTGCATTAAATATTACACATCGGGCCTTTAATGAAAGACTACTGGATAATTATCAACTCATTTCCGGATTTGTAGAACATCATCTGTACTACAGATTCTGTAGTCATCTAAGTTGCACACTAAACTTCCGCAACTCGTTAGAAAGAGGTGAGTGATTTATAGAGACAAAAGCTCTACAAATCGAAAGTTTTTTTAAAGGTCCAATGTGTAAAACTTCTGCTCACAACTGTACCTAAATTATGTTGTTCCTAAGCTATTCCTAACTCATCCATTTGACTAATGACTGGTGCCTTAATCGTGTATGAGTTTTAGCCATGTTAAAAAAACTTGCACAGTTTACACGATGTTACTTTTTCAGGTTTACAATAACTAAGAATTTAGTATATCTTGCTTAAAACTTAAAGGTTAAATAAGAGCACAATTTAAAATTAATTAAGTCAGACCATTGTATTTTCACCGTCAATTTCATTAATAAAGATTAAATAAAAAAAGTATGCCAATTAGAAAATGTATTGAGAATACAAGTATTAATGAAACATATTGGACTGAATGTATGAATAGCTTGCTATTTTGGTATACTTAATAAACGCTTTTTACTTTAAAGTTAACTTGCGTATCCAATTTATTACAGGTATCCTCACGGTTTAATAGCACTGATCTTGAAAGCGCAGAAGCCGATTTCTTTATGTGTTTGGCGGGAGGGGTGCGACGCGACAGGAAAGGTGACCGGCGCCGGCGTCTATTGGTCACTTAGCTACCTTCCCGCCGCGGCGGAACCAATAGGCGCCGTCTCGCGTAACCTCACTTGCGCAGAGCTCCCTTCCAATTTCGCCGAGCGCTATTAAACCGTGAAGACGCCTAGGTACTGTTGATAATGCGCTCATAAATATTTGAAGAAATAAAACGAATTTTTGTCATAAATTGACATACATTATACCTTGTTAGAGTTAGATGTAGAAGAAGAAAAAACCTTTTTAGATAATAGACTAAGTGCGGTTTCAGACTAGCGTATTTTTGTCGCGTGTATACGGGTAGATTCGTACTCGCGAAACTTTGAGACGAGTACGCGCGTATATCGGCGTTTACGCTCAGTTTTTTCTAGCGAGCGTCAGTAGCATGCGGCGTTTCTCACCGCAACTAGCGAACACGCTTATCTAAAACCGCACTGATACCCGATTTTCACGTGTTCAAGTTAAAATATCAGTGACGTTTTCTACTTACCTACCACTTGACAGTCCTATCACATTGTACTTAACACTGTCACTAATGCCTAGATCACACGTACCGAGTACTCGGCCGAGAGCACTGTCTCGGCCGTTTGCTCGGTACATGTTATCAAGGCATTACTGCGATAACTTGCTCACGTGTAAACTATGTTGAATGTTTTGAGTTAGACTTAATTTTTTACAGTTTATTTCTATAACTAGGCTGTTTTATAGTTTAAGTAGTATTTTGTTGATTTTGGACTGTATTGTAAGGCGAAAGAGTTTGTTATCGCAAATGCGAATGGTTTCTGATGATGGAATTAAAGGGTTTTTTGAGCATTTTTGGTTTTAATTGTTTTTTCTAATACATATACCTACCATATTTTTGGTATGGAATAAAACACAATATTCAAAATATTAACTGATATAATATAATCAATTTTTTATACAAAATTGTTACTTAGAATATCAAATTATCAACTACCCGCAGTAGAGATCGCGTCATCTTTACTTTCGATTTTATCCGCCTCCGTCATTTCCGCGTCGCCATTTTTAGATGTTTCTGTTTCCGGTTTGTCAATAATTCCGTCTACGACTTCCGCAACTGATGAAGCTTCAGCTTCCTCTGCTCTTTTGTTGAACTTGTTTACATCTAGAAAATAAAGAGAAGTATTTCTTAAAAATGTCTACACTTTTGCAATTTAAACGAACACTCCTGCCTACTAAAGTAAGTAACTCTAAGATCTACGTCACGCTGAATGAGACCTTATTTCACAGTAGATAAGTACCATATTTGCTGCAATCGGCCCCAAACAGAATAGAAGATACGTAAGTCTAAGTCTACACGCTCAATGAGACTTTATTAGATAGTGTATCAGTACCATATTTGCTACAAACGGGCCAAATTCAGACCGTTAAAAACTGTCAAGCGAGTAAAGTAATTGCTTAGGAGCTTTGACAGTTTGGTGCAAGTCGGCATAAATCTACTGCTAAATGAGACCTTATTTGATCAGAGTTATTGAAGCCATGAGCTGCAAATAATACGCTACTACTGGTTATTTGCTCTAGGATCTATGTCTAGTGTCTAGTGAGCGAGTTGGTCTAAGATCTACGCGCTAAATAAGACCGTATTTCACAGTATATAAGAACCATATTTGAAGTATTCGGGCCCGAACAGGTGCAGATAATGAAATACTACTAGAGTGAGTTGGTGATAGTTCTATGCCCACGCTAAATGAGACCTTATTCAATAGAGATAAGTACCATATTGGCTGTAATCAGCAGCCAAGAGCCGCAAATAATACGAGAGTGAGTTGGTCTAAGATCAACCAACACGCTAAATGAGACCTTATTTCATACTACATAAGTATAATATTTGCTGCAATCGGCCCCCAACAGCCGCAGATAATCCACTTCTACTAGAATGAATTGGTCTAGGACTTACACTCTAATGCCTATATCACACGTACCGAGTACTCGGCCGAGGCAGTAAAATGTTACTCGGCCGAGACAGTGAAAGCTTAAGTCACTAGTCAGCCGAGCACTCGACGCTATGTTTATACGTACCGAGACAGTGCTCTCGGCCGAGTACTCGGTACGTGTGATCTAGGCATAAATGAGACCTTATTCCACAGTATATAAGTACCATATTTGCTGTAATCGGCCCCCAACAGCCGCAGGTAGTGCACGGTGTCTGACGTAGCGGTGTAAGCCCGCAGCGAGTGGACGCCTCTCCAGCCTACTAGAGTGAGTTCCAAGTTCGATTCCGGGTCTTTGTATTCTAGGACGCAGCTGCCGGTTGCTGTAAGTGAAAAAATATATATTTTAGATGATTTATTTTTTCCACTTATTTCTGCGCATCCTCAGAAAATCTTCTTACACGAAGGTGATGAGAAGAGTAGAATATCGGCTTCAATGGCGCACTTAGAGAGACCTACTACTCGGGCGAATCAACATGACACCTGGCTGACACTCTCGCTCGCAACTTGCTGCGTCCCCCGCCCCCCGCGCGGCCCCCTCCGTGTTTCTTCTTCCTCTAATTGCGAAGCCTTATCATTACTTATCATTACCAAGTATTACAGGAACTCTTCTCTATCAATATTATCCAATTCCACGCTGTGCTTTGCACAAACGTCATTCGAGCAAGGTGTCATGTTTATTCGCCCGAGTAGTAAACGTGTTCTTGAGAGTGGAGACCACGTCTAAGCAAGCGTAGTGTAGGACGACCTTTGGCCAGATGGAGCGATGATCTGCGCGCTATAGCTGACAGAAGGTGGATGCGGAGAGCCGAAGGTCGGGCTCAGTGGCGCACCTTGGGAGAGACCTACGTCCAGCAGTGGATTACTATATCTATATGTTCTATATGTAATATGTTCATTGACGTTTTTTTGTTTGAGTTGAATTGACGACACCGTGGCTTAGTTGGTTGTGACCCTGCCTACGAAGCTTGGTGTTCCGGGTTCGATCCCCGGCCGGGGCAAATATTTGTGTGACGAACTCAAATGTTTGTTCTCGGGTCTTGGATGTTGTGATGTGTTGTATGTGTCCATGCCACCTGCGACACAGGGCATCCTAGTGCAGGGGTGTGAGTGTGTGAATGTTTATTCAATGTATAAATGTTATAATGTATTACAATATAAGTTAACAAAAAAAAGTATTTAACCTATTGCATAATCAGCCTATAATGTTCCCACTGCTGGGACTCAGACCTACTCTCGGCAGGAGAGCGAATGGGTCTTAATCCACTACGCGGACCCAATGCGGATTGGTGGATGTCGCATGCCATAGAACATTTTTTTTCCTGTCCTCTGACATGCCGGTTTCCTCACGATGTTTTCCTTCACCGTTGCGAGAACGTGAGATGCATACATAGATTTTTTCAACCGAAAAAACCCATTTACGCATGATTGCCACCGGGATTCGAACCCGCGACCATCAGATCGCAAGGCAAGGGCCTCATCCACTCGGCCACCACGTCCTCCTATTTAACCTATTGAAATTATTTTTTGTTATTTGAAATTTCCATTTGACATTGACATTTTTATATTGTTGTAACTTTGGTTGTAACTTTCTGTGCAATTGATTTGTAGTTCTGTGGTTAGGCTCATCGAATTGTTTCGTTATTTTAGTTATTTTATATTCAAATACATAGTTACATAGCTTTCACCAAGCTGTAGGTATCATCGCATTATGTATTTTTGACTTGCCTTGTATAACGGTCTTTGTTATATTGGTCAAATAAATGAAATATAAAATAAATAAAAAAGAAATATTTAATTCGCCCGAGTATTAAGAGTATTCTTACCGAATCCGTCCACTTGTTTTTGCGTGTGTTCGCTGAACAGTTTGACGTCGGGCGGGTCGCTAGGGTTGTCGCACTGCAGCACCAACACCAGGTCCGGCTTGAGGATGCGCAGTCTGCGTTTGGGGCCTATGAATTGGGACACGCTGGGCAGGCCTTCTTGGGACAACCTAACGAAACGAAATATATCTATAACAGGGTGTTTTTTTGAGAAGGGCACTGATGGCCAAGTCCGAAACCACGACAGTTAGAGAAAAGTCGTGAAAGGAGTCATGCCCTCGATTCATAACAAAACAATAACTGCATATTTTTTTTTTATCTTTTACTTTTGACAATAATCGACACGAATGATTTTTCAAAAAAAAAAAAAAAAAGACACCCTGTATTATTGAACCAATGGATTTTGTTGCTGATAAGAATCATTCTTTGCAAAAAAATGTATTACTAAAATATATAAGGATGAAGCAACAACAGATTTCAATCGGACACACTTCTGGCCTGTCGGCATCAACAATGAAAAAATTCTAACCATGTTGTATTGTATTGTGTGTATGTTGCTTTTCTATAATATAAAGTTGCCTAAAATTAATCTTTATTATTATTGATATATTATATATATATATATATATATATATATTATTAGGAAATACCAGAAATGGATTAAAAGACGATTTACAAACACAAATAGCTTATAATCTTCCAAAGCAATAAAATCAAGAACAGGAAAATATGCATGCGAACACGACGTCAATGTCATCAATGTCAGTCTCCTTTTCCTTCTTTTATTTGAAACGTCTGAGCCCGCGTCAATCCACTCCAATTGAAGAGGTTGCTGGTCTTCTCAAGGAGTCTGCCAACAATATGATATTACAGATTGGTGGCCTCAAGGAATCAAACGCCCTCGTGGCAGACCAAAGCGCAAGTGGAAAGATGAGTTAGATATTTATAAAAGGGACTGGTCCACAAACGCACTTGACAGAGAGGACTGGAGAAAAGGGGGGGGAGGCCTTTGCCCAGCAGTGGGACATGGCAGGCCAATAATAATAATTATTATTATTATTAAAACCTCACCTAAAAGCACAAGTCATATTCTTATTATCACATCTGACAAAGGTCTTCACTCCAGTGTTGATGATCTTCAAGCAGCCTTCATTCTTCTGCACCAAGTCCTTCACTACAGGTGAGACGAGGTAAATGTTCTTCTTCTTGCCGATGTGGCAGCGCGTGAGGAGGCAAGACGAGTCAAAACCTCGGAGGTCGTAGAACTCCTTTATTGATGGGTATACGTCTTCTTCATCTCCTAGAAATGAGTAAAATGAATATTCATAAATAATAATTATATTTTTTTTCTTTTTCCTTTGCCCATTGGTTTGACATTTCCATAGATCGAGAATAAAAATTAATACACATATATTAAATATTTCGGAGTAAATAAAATTAAAACAGATTAAATTGAAACACATTAATAAACAAAAAAAATTGATATTAAAACAAATTAAATTAAAGAAAATTATAGCTGTCGACGGGTCTTTCAGGAGTGACTCTTACCTTTGTAGAACACAAACGGATCTTTTAGAAGTGACTCTTACCTTTGTAGAACACAAACGGGTCTTTTAGAAGTGACTCTTACCTTTGTAGAACACAAACGAGTCTTTTAGAAGTGACTCTTACCTTTGTAGAACACAAACGAGTCTTAGAAGTGACTTTTACCTTTGTAGAACACAAACGGGTCTTTTAGAAGTCTCTTACCTTTGTAGACCACAAACGGGTCTTTTAGAACTTACTCTTACCTTTGTAGAACACAAACTGGTTTTTAGGAAAATAATCTTACCTTTAAAGAACACAAAAGGGTCTTCCCTATAGCCGCCCATGCGGCGTCTCTTCTTAGGCGGCTCGGGTTTCCTCTCCTCTTTCTCTTGTTCCTCTCCCGTCGTCTCTCCTCTCGTCTCTTTGCCATTCTTCTCCCAGGCGAGAGGACCTGTCTTCTCGAATACTGCCACGAAGAAACCACCCGTGTCTTGATGATGGGGAAGGATTCTGATGCTGGAATTAAGGGAATTTTGAATATTTTTAACTGAACTGCCATTTCTCTGGCACATCCCGAATTTGTGGTACAAAACATATACATTACTCTCCTTTAGTTTGGAAATAAAGAGGTGTATTCTTGCCATTTGTCCAAGTTATATTTGTGCAAGTGCCATTTCTCTGGCACATCCACAAATTTGTCGTGCAAAATTATGTCATATACTTAAATACCCTATCTTACCCCTATCCTCCTTAAGTCAATAATAAGCCGTGTTGGCCGAGTGGGAAGTGCCTCGACTTTCGATCCAAAGGTCATGGGTTCGAACCCGGTTGTACACCAATGGATTTTTCTGTTCTATAAACCTATGATTGCATTAAAACACGTACTTAACGGTTAAGAAAACATCGTGAGGAAACCGGCGTGTCATAGAGTCTAAAAAACATGTATCTTCACACATGTTTTTGCACGAAACGAGCCTCTTCGAGGCGCACTTGAAATCCTTTCACCACACTGGCTCAAAAGAACTAGTAACACGATAAGAAGAAGTCAATAATGAGGTGTAATCTTACCATCTGTCCAAGTTATATTTGTGCAACTGGTCGGACGCCGGCGCGAACATCTGTGGCCGTACCACCGTCTGCCATTTCTCTGGCACATCTTCGAATTTGTCGTAGAAAACCATGTCTTTGGACGCGGGACGCCAGTATGTCATTCCTGCAGATAACAAGCTCGAAATTCATAATAAAGTTTTTACAAAAACTTACAACAATAGACTTCAATTGGACTATTCTAGTGACTGCAAACACCACTGAAACGTCATAGGCATGCAAAATACGCAAAATTTAGCATATTTCGATGACATATTTTTTTTTCAGTTTAGGATATGGGAGGCGCCGTTCTAAATGACTACTAGGGTCGTGCAAGGTCTTCATTCGGAAAAGCTATGTATTTTATGTTCATTTAAATTATGCTTGCTTTTTTTGCAAAGTTAAGGGTCATATACACCGTAAATTATAAATCACCAGAATAAAAAATACGCATAATCAGTTGCTGTTACTGAATACAGATAAGGGAAAAAAAATCAAGTCGATTTCTTTTTCAAAATAAATATGATTAAATTTGGAAAACTGTAACCGTTGATCGTTTTCCTATGGCCTTGCGTCAATCGGTACGTTATTTTACGGTTACGTTTATTTGGTAATTTGTGGTGTTTATGTGAAAGCTTAGGAATGTATATACATGTCTGTGCAGCTGACTGTACCTTGGTGGTGCTTGAGTCCGGGCAACATGTCGCTAGCTTCGACCAGCGTCATGCCTCCGCCCTCCTCAGTAAACACTCTTGTGTACCACCGCCTCATTCTCGATAAAGTTGAACGAACATGTCTATTGTCTACACTAAACATACCTTTGGGAAAATGGAAAAGCCTCCAGTGAAGACGGAGTTACTTCAGAACTTCTGAAGGCAGGAGGAGCTCTTGTTGTATAAGAGCTGCAGAGCCTCTTTAACTTGTCATTCACTGTAGGAGAACTCCAAAGGCGTGGAACAGGAGTATAGTAGTTCTCTTTTTCAAAAAGGGAGACATGACCCTACGTAAAAACTACAGGCCCCTCTCACTCCTGAGCCACGTCTATAATAATAATAATAAAAAATCTTTATTGTAAAAACACATGTAACATAGTACAATTATTGTTTTACAAAAGGCGGTCTTATCGTTTAATACGATCTCTTACAGACTACCTACCTAAAACTAAAACTAACCTAACCTAATACTAAATGTAACGACTTTGCCGTTGGCCCCAGCGCAGTGATTAGTATGTCAGTTGGACATCTCCCTCCGAACTAGTCGGAGACTGTATCTCAGAGGCCGATGTCCACCTTCAACACTTGCACGGCTGTATACCATCGGCAAAGTCATTATGTTGTTGATTCGGCTATAATACAGAGTATTAAGAGCAAAAACCCTATAAGCTGTTCTCGAGAGTCATAACGAATCGTCTCGCTAGAAGACTCGACGACAGCCCACAACAGGCCGGGTTTCGCAGACGATTTAGCACCATAGACTACATCCACACAATGAGGCAGATTATACAGAAGTCTGAAGAGTATAATCGGCCATGCCCTCGGCAAGTGATGATGATGATGAAATGTACCTTTGTGGTGCTTGAGTCCAGGCAACATGTTGCTAGCCTCGACCAGCGTCATGCCTCCGCCCCCCTCGGCCAGCACTCTGTGAACCACCGCCTCATTCTCGATAGGGTTGAACGAACATGTCGAGTACACTAAACGACCGCCGATTTCGAGCAATTCGCAGCCTCGTTTGAGGATTCTGTACTGGATTCTGTGGGTATAAGCATAACAATTGTTTTTATATTTAGTTAATAGATTATAACAGGCCTGTGTTGCGATATTTTAAAACATAATTCATGTTTTCGTACTAGCTCATGCTCGTGTTATCAGGATAACAAGAAGGATATCCTTTTCAGCTCAAATCATGATCAAAGTTCACATAGCATTTCGTGAACTTTGACCAAATTCTGTAAAGTTTTAAACCTTCAGTGTATCTAAGATTGGTCGGCCATTGATCTAGACTAGATGTTAGGGTTCTTGCTAAGCGTGGCATATTAAAGGCACGTCGCACAGAATGCGGTCAAACTTCACAGGATGCGGTCAAGCTTCTTAGGATGCGGTCATACTTCACTCACAGTATGCGGTCAAACTTTACAGGGTGCGGTCAAACTTCACGAAATGCGGTCAAACTTAAACGTCAGTGTCTTCGTCTGTGATTGATCAGAAAGTAACGTGATAAGACTTACCCGTGTAAGTTATTTCCATTGCCAGTGGACCATTTGACCCAGATGTCGGGATTTTTGCGCAGCGTGGCGTCCCCGGAACAAGGCACGTCACACAGAATGCGGTCAAACTTCAGTTGTTTAGTCTGTGTTCGATCCTGAAATTATGGTCGTAAAATGAGTTGTGTGACTCCTGTGTGATTGTAGTTGTTGTTGTGTGATGATTGTGTCAAGTTAATTAATTCTAGAAATAAAATAGTAATGTGATTTTTTTTTATGCCAAATAAACACTTTTCTTTCTTCCTTTATAATGGCTCAGGTATGTGCTTTAAAAAAGTTTTTGGAGATTAGATGTTTAAAGTGGTTATGCACTGTTTTAGTAATGGGCAAGCATGATTTTTTTTTATTAAAGCCCTAGGCTCTTAGTCTTTCACTTGAGAACTTCTAGGCTTTTTCATTGTTAATAAAACTACATCGTAAAATGTAACAAACATTTTTTGAAAATGGAGATATTTCATATTTATTGACAAGGTGTCTGAAATTTTTTGGTCCTGTCTTACGACTGTATTTTGGTTTGATACTGTCCATCTTGGTGTTCTATAGGAACACCGTTATTCGTATATTCTAAATAGTAATTATATACTTCTTTTTGGGATAACTGAAAACTTTTATAAAAATGTCATAAAATTGACGTACCTTTTCGTCAGGTATGACAAGGTTAGGCATGGTGGCAGAATCATGGTTACAAATCAGAATGCAGGGGGAATTCAGCCGTTTAGCTTGATGCACCAACATGTAGCAACGGCTGTTGTCCACGTCATTCGCCATTACGAAACCTGGAATTAGTAAGTTCGAATCACGGTTTGTGTTTAACTTCACAGACATTTTTATAATCAAAATCTTCTTGCAAAAGCACCAGAGAAGTAGGCTTTTGAAAGTTTTTTAATAATTTCAAAAAGTCGCAATACCCAAAATCATTGACGTTTTTAACTTAGTTAACTATACATTAATTATCATATTACCAGTTGGCATTTTGTCTTCTTCAGCGTGCAGAAACTCAATCAGTTGTGCTGTTTTGGACCCGGGAGCCGCACACATGTCAAGCACCTAGAACAAAATGATGAAATGAGCATGCAAAACTATATCCATTATTTTGGTCCAGCCGAAGAATTCGTTCTTTCTATCAATTCGGAAAGCCTAATAATTGCTATTTAGCATTTGAGTTCATTAGTAAACTCAACTCTAGATCTAGGTTTCGCCTAACTTGAAAGATCAAAAAATACTGACCCTTCCTAGCTTGTATATCTTAGTGGTTCTCATGGATATTGTGCGGCATCCACTTAAGTATGAAACATTAGAGAATAGGGCAAAGAGGCTTAATACTAGAAGAAAAGACCTTGAGCTTCCAATGCATATGAGGTTAAATGTGTCAAAGCATTGCTGTCGTTATCAAGCGGTTCTTCTCTATAATGCTCTACCTAATGAGATGAAAACAATTAACAGTCCAAACGTGTTTAAAAATAAACTGAGAAACCTTTTGTTGGAGGGGTGCTTCTATACAATTGACGAGTTTATGACAAGATAGGTTTAGTGACATAGGATAGTATGTAGTTAGTAGGTTTGCTGCTGTTAGGTAGTAGTTTAGGTAGTAATTTTGAAATTGTATTTTTTTTTTTTTCTGTATTTTTATTAATTTTTATTTTTGCTTTGTGTGTACTATAGAGACATTCATATACGATTGTGAAATTGTGATTGAATAAATAAATGAAATGATCACTTTCAAAATCATTATAGAAAGGCAAAAATAGTTTTATTAATAGAATACTTACTTTTTAGGCTTTTCTTATGAATTAATCTCCTGAGAACGAACCTTTTTAAGCTACCTGAAGATCTCTAACAAGGCTAAATGACCCCCAATTGCTTTAAAGTTTTTGCCGCGATAGGCCGCTGGCCGCTGTCTCTGTTACCAGGAAGTTGTGGAGATGGTACAGCGGCTCACTGCATCTAATGTATGTGATATACGTAGCTAGACTAGACAGCATGCCAAAGACGATAGTCACTTGAGAACAAGTTACCCCCCTTGCTTGCCTCGCTTGAAAGATCAGCTTCAAAATCACTATAGGAAGGCAAAAATATTTTTATCAATAGAATGCTTACCTTTTTTGCTTTTCTTATGAATGTATCTCCTGGGAATGAAGCTTTTTAAGCTACTTGAAGATTTCAAACAGAGCTAATAACTCCAAATAGCTGCCTTTTTATAGCAGACTAGCTAGAAAGTTACCTTGTGATGGGGTTTGACGTCTAAAACGACGGGCGGTATCATAGACACGGTCTCTTGCCGCGACACGCCTCCGGCCGCTGTCTCTGCTACTAGGAAGTTGTGGAGACGGTACAGCGGCTCACTGCGTCTGATGTCTGTGCGAGATAGTCGTAGCTGCCATGCCAGACCACCTGGGTACCTGCAGTTTAGATATTCTAAGTTCTTTATACTTATTATGAACTAGTTGACATCCACAATTTTGTTTGCATTGCGAAATAACAAAATTTATTTCTTATTAAATTATTTTCTTGATAAGGGGGTATATATTGCGTGAGGTGATTTTGACGATTTATTGAATTGGTAGGTGAGCCAAATCAGTTCAGGGGTTGATTAGTGTAAGTATATCAACAGGGTTATTACCAGGGTAGGCTGAAAGGTTTAATCTCCTCTTCCTCCTCAGTCTCCTCAGACTTGAGCTTCACATTGAGGATCTCAGAGAAATACTGGCTCTTCACAATCCTCATCAGTTCATCTGCTTCACACTTTGAACCCGTTATACGGAATGCAGTGGGAAGGTTTTGTTTGACAGCCGCCATAAAGGTCGGCCATTCTTCTTCAGGGCAGACTTTTTGTGTCTGCAGATCATAAACATAAAAAATACTTTATTGTCACTAAACATACAATCGCAAATAACTTGGCGGGTTGTGCCGCCGGGCCAGTGGCTTTAGTGGGTAGGGACCTTAACAGACCACATTTCTCCATGATTAAAATGAGATAATGGCTTTTTTTTTACCAGGAATTCTGTGGTTTTTTTTTTTTAAATACTTGATCTATTTCCTGAAAGTTATGTTTTTTAAACCATGAATACAAACAGAACATCAAAGATAAAGAAAGGTCAGTGTCGCAAAATGGACACTAAGGAAAATAGGATTTAAGGGTAATCCTCAAATCCGAACTCCATACAAAATGTTTCGGACAAATACTCAAAAAGTACGCCATATTATAGTAATTTCTACACACTATTCATTTTTATACATTTTCATACATTAATTTAGATTTTATACGTGTTTTTAAAATAACGTAATAAATCTAAATTAAAGTATGAAACCTTTCACTTTTTTTGTTGACGAAATCAAAAAACATGGACGAAACGAATAGTGCGAAGAAATTACTATAATACGGCATACTTTTTGAGTATTTGTCCGAAACATTTTGTATGGAGTTCGGATTTGAGGATTCCCTTTAATAATGTTTTATTGTCACAATCAAAAGGCTGTACAACAAGCGGTCGTTGACCTCAGAGGTCAACGCTCTGAACTAAAGTTTTCCTTACCTCACCCCCTCTGACGGTACCATAAAAAAAAATGTTATTAGGGCAGCAAAAGTATTTTTGCTTCAGTGCCTCGTTTGCAACACCCTAGCCTGTAGGTTATAAACAAAATCATCAGATTTTCACCTTATAATACTCTTCAAACGTAGCATTCTCTCTTACTATATCTTCATAGTGCCTTCTTTGGTCTCCCTCAGGCTTGGGCTGAGGGTTTTTCTCCTGGAATCATCACAAATATTTTGTAAACACATGTTCCGGTACGTAAGCAAAACATGCTCAGAAATTGTGTTTTAACCTGTTCCTTGCGATCCCGCTTTCGTTGGGCGAACTTATTGACGTTGCGATTCTTTCGCCCCATTTTCCTCAGATATTCACCAAGTGTAACAGTTCTAATTTGGATAAATTTCGCAAAATACAGCATTCACTGAATTTCCAAAATGAAAACACACCACACGCAGTGCAGCTAGTACCCACTTCCGAAAAAGTACGAAATACTGCCACAATGGTACAAAATTATACATCAAATCAATCATTAAATGATTTCTACATTGACATGTTATGGACACCTATAATATCTTGAAATGATCAAGTTCGCTTGGACTTCGAAAGCATAGATGAGATGGACTCTAAAATTAATCTTAGTAAATGAGGTAAGGTACGGTATGGATGTGTGGCCAAAATCACGTAAATCAGAGCTTTTAGAATCTGCGCACTGGCAATGCTATAAAAATATGACATTTGTTGTTTGACATGACATGACAGCAGTTGACAATAACGGTTTGAGGATTTCCGGAGTGTTCATTTTCTTCAAAAATTTTTATTACTCGAAAACTATCTCTATCCCTACTAAAATTAGGTTCAAAATTGATAACGGCTAATCAATCAGCTGATTTAATGCTGCGTTCGTTTAATTTTGTTCTATCCTCGAATTTACCAAGAGCAAGGGTCTTTCCAGGTTATTTTGTTTTTGTGTTGTAAATAAACAGAAAAGAAAACACTTTCTTGAAGCTGCATCTCATTTTTCTAACGCTTTCTTACCGCCTCTCGACCTGTGGTAGAGTAAAAATGTAAGTACAACACAGTACACTCATTACTTTCCTGCTTTTCCTCATTATAAGGTGTTTAATTATTTCTAATGTTTCTAATATTTCAATTACCAAATACTGGTAGATTAGATACATAGCTTAGTTACAATTTTACGTAAGTATCTATTTACTGTAAGAATCTACTGTAATTATCACCACGCTAGCGCTTAGAATAAATAAGTCAATCAACTTCTTCAATAGAGTTAAATATTTACTACAAACAAATATCGACTTTATTCCCTTTTGTTAAGACCTACTGCACCTGCTACTGTAAATGTATAACTCATATCAGCCAAACAAATAATGAATTCATCTGTTATCTTGTGAGAATAATGATTACAGAAACCAATTATAGTCAGTTACATTACATACCTTTACAAGTACATACTTACAATGATTATTCGTTTTTTAAAGTACTTCAATTGTTTAAATTAAGCTGTACTAAGTGCTTGGCATTCTATTTAAAAAAAAAAAAACTTCCATTGAATTTGAAATAGACTAAAGAGTTCCTACAATCAGCCCTAAGAGTTTTAAATTAACTTCAACCGACTAGTGTTTTCTTCAGAATATTCTTTCTTCTAATACAAGGTACCTACCTACCTTCTTACATACCTACAGATTTACATTAATCACCGTTTACGGTTACCCTTAAGGCCAATCCTCAAATCCGAATTCCATACAAAATGATTAGGACAAATACTGAAAACTACGCCGTATTATAGTAATTTCTTCACACTATTAGTTTCGTCCATGTTTTTTGATTTCGTTAACAAAAAAAGTGAAAGGTTTCATACTTTAATTTAGATTTTATACATGTTTTTAAGTTAGTAGGGTTAATCCCCTTAACAGTTATTTCTGCTAGGACTCTCCATATTTTTAATGAAAATGTTTTTGAGCCTAATCATGCTGCAACCAGCACTCTGGTAACGCTGGTCATCTTATGTATTCTCCATTTTGATTCAAATTTAAATAAAAAAAAAAATAGTATTGTTACAGATGTTGATCTGAAATAAATATGATTTAGGTATTTATTAAATAAGTTTTTTCAGATCCCAATGTCCCGCAAAGGTTTTCAGTTTGCGATAGACCGAGGAGGCACCTTCACTGATGTCTATGCTCGGTGCCCCAACGGTAAGGTGAGGGTTATGAAGCTGTTGTCGGTGGACCCTCAGAACTATGGTGATGCTCCCAGAGAAGCTATAAAGAGGATATTACAGGAGGTAAAGTAATAATCAAGGTTTTACAAAAACATACAATAACCAACTTCAATGGGACTATTCTAGTGACTGTAGGCACCACTGAAAAGTCACAGGGAGGCAAAATACACAATTTTGTACACTTCAACAACTTTTTTTTTCGGTTATTTTGATTTAAAATCTAAACTACTGAACCAATTTTGATAAAAATGTTCTATGGGACCAACCTGAAAGTAATACTTCTCAAACAAAAAAAAATATTTTAAATTGGTTTATAAAAAAAATAAAATAAAGAACTAATGTTTTTTTGAGAATAAATAGTCTAAAATGGTCTTTTTTTTAATAACAAATGGTAGGTACATCAAATTGGATTTCTTGATATTTTATTTCCTGGATCCTACCAGCTAAATCAAATGACACTAAATTTGTCAAAATTCACTATGCAACATAAAGTTAGAATGTAAAGAGGGGTAATGACATTTCAATTGCGATACAAGAAATGATAATAAGCATGTGCGAGTGATTGTCTATGTGTTGCTCAAAAATAGTGATGGACATTCAATAAGATGTTTTATCGACATCGATAACTGTGGTACCTACCCATTTTGCGTCACAAGTCTTAATAGAGAAAAAAATAGTGCCTACTACACAATCATGTTGTTAATAGAGGGTTAATGAGTGGATAATCCTTCAGCTGCGTGTGGGGGTCATCAGAAAATGAAAATATGTACCCAGTAGAAATCCCACGGACTTAGAATTTTTACTGGGTACATATTTTCATTTTCTGATTAGACCTGAAGTCCCCCACCCGCAGCTGAAGATTATTCACTGATTACGTCACCACCTGTACATATGAAGATTTTAACCAAAGGATGAAGGAGATGGGTTTGGTTATTATTTATTAGATACTAAAGACTAAATAGCCAAGTTTTGGCGTTATTCAGGAACAAAAACTTATCCATCCTCACAAACTTAAATTCATAATACATAGTAGCAGGACTTACCAATATTTACCTACAACTTACTCATCAATCCAAATAGGCGGTAGTCTTCGAAATAAGATTGTAATAGCTAGAAAGTCGATTGTGTTTATACACATATATATATATCTGTTCTTTTTTTAAAGTTGGTTGATTATAATAAACAATAATGAAGCCCATGCAAATGTTTTATTCAATGACTGAAAAATACTTTATTTAAGAATATTAATTCTGAGTTTTGTCATTATATGTAGGCATGATACGTAGGTATATCTGTCTGTCATAATATATGTAGCCTATTAGTTTCAGGTAGGTAAGGTAGGTACTATAAAATAGGGATCAAATTGCAATATGAAGTTGGATCTAGCTTTTTCTTGAGTTGAATCTGTAAAAGAGGTTGATTTATGATTTATGTCCCTATCTAATAATTACTTGACTAATGCCTACTTGCACCAAACTTCCAAAGTTCTAAACAATTACTTCACTCGCTTGACAGATCTTGATCGGTCTGAATCTGAACCGTTAAAAACTGCCAAGCGAGATTGCTTAAGAGCTTTGACAACTTTGTACAAGTCGGCATAAGGTCACAAAATACATTCTTTACGCCTGAATTGAAACATTGTTCAACATGGTACTTACTAGAACATGTAACGTAGGCAGCGAACCTTTCTTCAAAACACGTTAATGTATTCTGAATAAAAAACAATCGTTTTTAAAATGATTGCTGCAAACTTTTATATTGTTTTGATCATCGCTCTGTTTCTGAAGAATTTGTAACCATTTTTTTCTGTTTTGCGGATCCTTTGGTAAGCTGAAATTAAATAAGTAAAAACGATTAGTTATAATAATACTCGTATTTGAAGACACAAAATAAAAATGACACAAGTGGTAAATTTATTTTAACTAGGTAAAAATACCCTAACGATAGAAAAGAAAAGAGTTTTGTACCACTTTGCATAACTACCTACTCATTAGGTACTATCGATATTTCATGACGTCATCATTTTATCAAGCCCTAGCGTAACGAAGCAATATTTGTTTTTACGTGAAAAATCTATTATTTCTCCATATATGTAAGAACCATTTGTACACACGGCAAGAGCAATCAAAACTCCACAAGGCACAACGATTTTATAAATAATTGTAGAAGAAAATTGTCCATAAATTTTTCTACGAAAATAAACCAAATATTTTCTTTACTCACCTGTGAAATGAATGATTATCTGAGTTATTTCTATGCGTTGTGCCACACGTGTTGATTGAGCAAGTAACCATGCTCTTTAAAATTAATAATATGGTTTCATTTTGTAGATTATTGTAAAAAGATAAAATAATTTACAAACAATAACTGACGGGGTCTCAGGTGCTTCAAAATGTTTTGAGTGACGTGACTTTGTTCTATACTGCTCTTAATCATAAAAAGCTATACTTGCATCTCTTTCATTAACCGATCTTTTGGGGGCGACAGCCGAAAGTATCCGAGATCTGTGCTATGCAATTAAGCTTACTTACCATCAAAACTTATTCATCAAACAACACATAAATCCATTTCAGGAAACCAGTAATGCCATAAACGAAGATGGAAAAGTGAACTCTTCACTCATAGAATCCATTCGCATGGGCACGACCGTTGCCACCAATGCGTTACTGGAAAGGAAAGGTGCTAAAATGGCGCTCGTCATTAATAAAGGATTTAAAGATCTACTGCTGATCGGAAACCAGGCTAGACCAAATATATTTCAACTGGTGAGATGTCTTAATTAGTAATTAAGTGTTATGTAGATGTATTTAATTATATGTTGTTATATTTAATTTTATGTTAATGTATTTAATTTTATGTTGAAGTATTTAGTTATATAGATTGTAGTAGTTTAGTTAGCTTATGTCATAATAAAGGTATTAAAATTTTAATGAATATTGTAAGGAAAACTGTTTGAAAATCATGATTCTGTCAAGTGCACGAAAGGAGCCGTTTCGAGGCGCACTTGAAATCCTTTCACCACACTGGTTTGAAAGAACTAGTGACACGATAAGAAGATGAAGCAAAATAATGCATAATTATGTATTAAATTGTATGTTCCTGAATGTATTTTATAGTTATGTAGATGTATTTAATTGTAGGATATAAAACGTCCAGGTGTGCTGTACACAGAAGTGGTGGAGGTAGATTGTAGAGTCATACCAGCGTTGCCGGAGCGATGCCAAATGGGAGACTTGACCAAAAACTACACACAAGTAACAGGTACCTATAAATTTGTGTATTACTAGCTTTTGTACACAGCTTCGCTTCACTTTTCATATTCTTCAATTTCCTGTGTTTTTCCTGTTTCATAGTGTGCAAAAAGTGTTAAGACATTTCACACAACCAGATAGAATACTTTAAGAAATACTTTTATTTTTCTAAATTCATACATATAGGTATTACATAGAAAACACCCACACTCAGGACAAACACCGATGTTCATCACACAAACGTTTGTCCTGAAGCGAGAATTGAACCCGCGACACCGGCGAGGCAGTCATACACACTTGCCACTCGACCATCCAATCTTTATATAGCATCCTTGCTAGCATTAAGAAACACCTTTCGGTGCAGGCAAAATAGTCCCCTTATTCTCTATGCAGTCTATGCACTGTCACATAAAGAAACAGGTTGACAGGTACCGAGTTTCAACCTGTGTCTTTGAGCACCTGAAGATAGATATATTTTCACACCTCGGCTTGTGACTTATAAACAAACATCCATCTAGAATGTTGAGTACTGTTACCTGCATAGTGATGTTTTGTTTCAGGGTCTACTGGTGAAAAGATGTTAATAATGAAGGATTTGGACGAAAGAGCAGTAAAGCAAGATCTCCAAGCTTTGAGAGAGAAAGGGATAGATAGCATTGCTGTAGTGCTGGCTCATAGCTACACCTACCATGAACATGAGGTTAGGATTGGGAAGATTGCTGACAGCTTAGGTAAGAAAAACCACTTCATAAGGATAATAGGTGAGTATCTTATCTATAAAAAAGAGAAAGAGATAAAATAAAAATAAATAAACATTCACACACTCACACCCCTGCACTAGGATGCCCTGTGTCGCAGGTGGCATGGACACATACAACACATCACAACATCCAAGACCCGAGAACAAACATTTGTGTTCGTCACAAATATTTGCCCCGGCTTTGGATCGAACCCTGAACACCAAGCTTCGTAGGCAGGGTCACTACCAACTAAGCCACGGTGTCGTCTTAGATAGCGTTACCGTAGTGCTGGCTAAACAGTCAGAGTTGAGAAGATTGCTGACGGCCTAGGTACCTATGAGATAAAACATAAGAGTTTTTATAATGTAAGAGAAAGAAAGAGAGAAAGGCTGTCCCACTGCTGAGCAAAGGCCTCCCCCATTTCTTCTATTCTTCCCTATCCTGTGTCAAACTGAAAAATATACAAAATAATTAAGGAGCATGTATAATGGGCGGCCTTATACCTAAGCAGCGATCTCTTCAAGGCAACCTTGGGATTGAAACTATATCTCAATTTGTGACCTCCATGCATCAAAGGTTAATGCCCACTTGCACCAAACTTTCAAAGTTCCTAAGCGATTACTTTACTCGCTTGACAGTTCTTAACGGTCAGAATCTGGTTTGTTAAGAACTAACAAGCGAGTAAAGTAATTGCTTAGGGACTTTGACAGTTTGGTGCAAGTAGGCATTCTCAGCTGGCGCGTTCCTTTTTCCTAATATAAAAAAGAATGCGTTACTATATTCTAGGGAGCTTTCAGTAAGCAATCCGTCTCTTTCCTTCCAGGTTTCAGCCAGGTATCGCTGTCCCACTCTGTGACCTCCATGGTCCGAATGGTGCCTCGAGGGTTCACGGCCTCAGCTGACGCATACCTAACTCCTCATATCAAGGAGTATGTGAGGAGTTTCTCTGCAGGATTCTCGGACTCTTTGAAGAATACTAATGTATTGTTTATGCAGTCTGATGGTGGACTTACTCCAATGGATCTGTGAGTAATTTTTAATGTTTTTCTTTATTTATTTAGGAAAATATCTACAGTACACAGTACACACTCATAGTTCACAAACATAAAGAGCACTCATATAACTCTAAAATGTAGACCAGTTAGCGCCTTCAAATTAAAAGCGTGAGGAAGCGCCACTGTGGCGCGCTGGCCGCGCTTCTATAACTCAGGCGAATGAACTTGACACCTGGCTCGAATGACGTTTGTACAAAGTACAGCGTGGAATTGTATAATCTTGATAGAGAAGAGGTCCTGTAATACTTGGTAATGATACGGCTTTGCGATTAGAGGAAGAAGAAACACGGAGGGCGCCGTGCGGGGCAGCGGGGGACGCATCAAGTTGCGAGCGAGAGTGTCTGCCAGGTGTCATGTTCATTCGCCCGAGTAGTATTAGTTTTCATACAATATCTAGACGCGCAGGTGCAGTGCCACTATCGTGACATAGCGTCACAGTGGCGCTTCATCACGCCTCTAATTAGAATTTTGAAAAGACTGTTTAAGAAATGAAAAAAATATTTTTAAGAACATCGGTGTTTGTCCTGAGTCTGGGTGTTTTCTATATAGTGTTAGCTTATAAATATTATATTGATTTATTGATGGATATAACTGCCTAATTTTGAAGTAAGAGCCTAATTATAAAATACAAATGTGAAACGATCCAATTCGGCTGGCTGTCATCTGCTTGAGCTGCCATTTTGGCGGCCATCTTGTTTTTGACAATTCTAAGGAATCTTATACGAGCAACCTGTGGGTCAACTATACCAAAAAATCGCTTAGCGTTCTACGTGTTCAATACAATAATGGCTTTAGGATGCTGATGGGGCTGCCTCGCTTCTGCAGTGCATCTACCATGTTTGCAGAGGCGCGGGTCGACGGCTTTCATGCCATCATACGCAAAAAAACCGCCTCACTGCTCTGCAGAACGTGGAACAGTACCAACAGCATCCTACAAGTCATTGGGCGCCGATATGACTCGCCCATCATGCAGACTTTCAATCGAGTTTTGATCCAATAGGCTGCTCCACTATTGGATTAAAGCTCGATTGGAGGTGCTGATGATGATAGGTTTAAATTTATTTTTGTAATGTTTTAAAAATGTTTTCAAGTAATTAATTAATGTTTTTATTTTTATATGGATCTACATTTAAAGTTGTCCGAAATAAATATTTTGATTTGATTTGATTTGATTATAAAAAGCGATGGTGGCAGCCCGCCGACTCATATTGGTCAAGTGGTTATATTCTCTTTGATATTGGTTTTGACTTTCAAGAGAGCCAGTCGCAAAGTGTTAAATGTAACGAGTAGAAAATGTCTATAAAAGTAATGTGTTGAAAATAAAGAGATTAACGAAGAAGTTCTGCTGTTTTGATTCAACGCAGCTTACAATAGTTTATGCATGCAATTATAAAAAAAAAAATATCTGATTCCCATATTACAAATTCGGTATGTAATAATATTACTTATTCTTTGGTTCGGTCTAGATGTAGTTATGTTAAATGTCCAAAATATTAATATTAATAAAAAAAAGCCTATAAAATCTATTTCCAAAAAAACAGACATTCAATCTAAGTATATTTTTGCCAAATTGATGGCACTATTTAACTTTTTTTTATCTTTATCTTATATTTACAGGTTTAACGGTTCCCGGGCTATTCTCTCCGGGCCGGCAGGTGGCGTGGTTGGCTATGCTATGACGTCATACGAAAAAGAAACCGGTCTACCGGTCATAGGTAACGAAATAACATTGTAAACTATTTATTTTTTATTGATTAAGTTTAAAATTAAGGAATGACGAATGGTCAAGTGGCAAGTATGTTGGACTGCCAGTCCAGTGTCGCGGGTTCGATTCCCGTTTTGGGACAAACATTTGTGTGGTGAACCTCGGTGTTTTTCCTGTACTTTCTTTGTATTCTATGTACAGTCGGCTCTGTAATTGTCATTACGCCCAGCTTACGCCAGTGTTCTCCTGTGATTAAACCACTCGCACAAACACATAATGTGTGAGCGTGAGTAAACTACTGATGTGATTAAACCATTTAAGATATACCTATAAACTAAACTACAAGTGGTTTAATCACAGGCGAACACTGGCGTAAGGTTAAAGTTAAGGTGTAAAGACCATTACAGAGCCGACTGAACGTATGTATTTGAAAAAAAAAAAGTTTTCTAACAGTCATCTGGTTCCCATTAGGGCCTCCAGTACCGGTTCCTTTTTCCAGTACCGGGATTTCGGTACCGGCACCCGACCGGAACCGGGAGTACCGGGATTTTCGGTACTCCCGAAAATAATTAGTAGCCTATTACTAAGTCAAAAAGAAAACGTCAGAAAACGATAAAATAAAGAAAAATCGAGCGAAAAATAACGAAAAGTTTAAAATTATATTTTTAAATTTATGTAATTTACTGCAAGCATGATTTGTAAGAGAGAAAATTCGCGTAATTAATTGATTATTGCATTAACAATACAGTCCCAATTTTTAAGTTATATTTTAAGTATAAATGGCTTATAACGAAAGTTTTGAAGTGGATATTTCTTTGTTTGCAGAATTATATAAGATAACAGTTCAAAAGTTAGTACGTCACATGCGTAACCACACTTTTAAACGAAGGTTGATTTGATTTCTGATATAAAAATAGTTTTCAATCGTACTTTATTTGTTATTTGGTATTATTTATTATATATTATTTGGTATTATCTTCACTAGTCAAAGCTCAATGATCATGTCAATGTCAATGATCGGCCTCATAAGAATGTTAAAATGAGAAAGTGCCGATTTTGTTAATTTCCTCTGTAGTTTATCACACTCATAGTCATATCCACTCATCGATATGTATATGTATATGTAAACGTCAGTTTCTATATTTTGTCAAAGACGTAACGTATAGCAGTATCTACTTATACTTTGTTTTTAACCAGTGCGTCCTACCTATAATGAAATACTCAGCCGAAGCGTGAACACTCACTGTTCTGCTAGATATGCAGATAAAAGATGCAAAAATACACTATGAAACGAGCTACGCCCGGAGTTTGAGATAATAGGGTACTATTGTCATTAACAAAGCTTATAAATCCATTTATCCATAGTCAGCTGGTTTTAATCAACATAAAGCATAGTCGCATTGCGGAAAACGGAATCATTATTCGTTATTTTTTATGAATAGTAGGCTATTAGACTGTTGATGACAATATCGGAGAAGATGGAGAGACGAGCTAGACTCCTACTTGGAAGACTGGAAGACAGTTGCCCTTGACAGAAAATAGTGGAAAAAAGAATGGGAGGGCTTTTGCCCTACAGTGGGATGATTCAGGCTCATAATAAGCTAATAATAAGAAATAAAAATAATTCATTCAGTGGCTTAGGTTGTGGAGACCGTCACGTCTCAGTACAAACAACCCCAAAGCCCATTTCATTCTTTAAATAACATTGCATTGCATAGCATTGGGACGACGATACCAACTATAAGTTGATATTGCAACATTTCCTATGTTTGAACATCAACTCAACAGCACCTTCGAAAGTTAGTAAGATGGGCGGGTAGGATCCAGCAGGTAGAGGAGTTACTGTCCTTTCTTCTTTGTACTAACAGAATGCACTATTTAGCTATGTTTTTAAAGATTAAAACCCTAAAAAAGCTCTTATACACTTAATTTTAGGTAATCCCGAAAGTACCGAAAATCCCGGTTCTGGATTTTTCTAGTCCCGGTGCTGGACACAGACCAAAATCCCGGGATTTCCCGGGATTTTCGGTTCCGGGATTTCCCGGTACTATGCCCTAGTTCCCATAGTAAAAGCTCTGCTTAATTTGGGGCTAGATGGCGCTTTGTGAAAGGTCCAAAATATATGTATAACAAACGTCAATGTTTCGGGGGTAATTTCGCCTGAAGCCTTATCACTAAACTTTCTGACAAGCGTTTTCGTATCGAACAAACGCAACCATGACTGACTGCTCCAGCAATGAATCTAATGCCTAAATCACACGTACCGAGTACAAATAGCGGCACGTAACTTTAGCGCTGACCGTTAATGCGCAGAAGTAAAAAGTAAGGTACCTGAGGGGGATTACTCATACAATTAACATGCGCAGTAACACCTCCCGCGTACCGTTCAGCGCTAGACGTACGTGCCGCTACTATAATATCTAATGAAAATAGAAGATAAAGTTTCTTATAATTTCTGTGAGCCGATCCCGGCGGCACTGCAATGCCGGGCCGACCCGTGACGGGAGTGGGGCGAGCCCCGAACATCCCGTCGCTTTACAAAAATCAGTTTAATATACTGGTCCCTCAGTGAGGGAACTTTCAGATATTAAGCTGAAAAGAACAGATACTACACTTTGATCTTAGCCAAAAGGCCGAGAAGCGATACCGTTGGAAGGAAAACTGGGGCGAGCCAATGTGAGCCGTGCGTTTTCGTCAGCGCGATGTAGGTTTGTTTTAGTTTGGCAGCGCCATCTAGTTTACAAATGAAAAGTCTTGGTATACATAACTAATGCCTAGATCACACGTTCCGAACAAACGAGCGAGACAGTAAAATGTTACTCGGCCGAGACAGTGAAAGCTTAGATCACTCGCTCAGCCGAGTACTTGGCGTTATGTTTATACGTACCGAGTAGTCGGTGTGTGCGATCTAGGCATAACAGAGCCAGGTGGAGGCGTATACCTGGAGCTGCCATTCATCAGAATAGTGCCCGACTAAGAAGAAGTTAGTTTCAAATCTTTATCTCTATCGACGACGAAATCGTTTCCAGGTTTCGACATGGGTGGGACCTCCACAGACGTGTCAAGATATGCTGGTTCCTTGGAGCACGTGCACGAAGCCACCACGGCGGGGGTCACCATACAGGCGCCTCAGTTAGGTACATCTGCAAATAACAATATTAATTGTCGAAAGTAAACTTAGGTGGTTGACAAAGCTCACAGAATCATCAAGCTGAAGTGGTAGTGGGCTGGCCATATCTGCCGAAGAACTGACAAAGTAGGTACTACTCGGGCGAGTCAAACTTGATGCTTTCCTCGCTGCCCCGCGCGGCGCCCTCCGCGTTTCTTCTCCCTCTTATTGCGAAGCCTTATCATTACTTATCATTACCAAGTATTACAGGAACTCTTCTCTATCAATATTATCCAATTCCACGCTGTGCTTTGCACAAACGTCATTCGAGCAAGGTGTCATGTTTATTCGCCCGAGTAGTAAACGTGTTCTTGAGAGTGGAGACCACGTCTAAGCAAGCGTAGTGTAGGACGACCTTTGGCCAGATGGAGCGATGATCTGCGCGCTATAGCTGACAGAAGGTGGATGCGGAGAGCCGAAGGTCGGGCTCAGTGGCGCACCTTGGGAGAGACCTACGTCCAGCAGTGGATTACTATATCTATATGTTCTATATGTAATATGTTCATTGACGTTTTTTTGTTTGAGTTGAATTGACGACACCGTGGCTTAGTTGGTTGTGACCCTGCCTACGAAGCTTGGTGTTCCGGGTTCGATCCCCGGCCGGGGCAAATATTTGTGTGACGAACTCAAATGTTTGTTCTCGGGTCTTGGATGTTGTGATGTGTTGTATGTGTCCATGCCACCTGCGACACAGGGCATCCTAGTGCAGGGGTGTGAGTGTGTGAATGTTTATTCAATGTATAAATGTTATAATGTATTACAATATAAGTTAACAAAAAAAAGTATTTAACCTATTGCATAATCAGCCTATAATGTTCCCACTGCTGGGACTCAGACCTACTCTCGGCAGGAGAGCGAATGGGTCTTAATCCACTACGCGGACCCAATGCGGATTGGTGGATGTCGCATGCCATAGAACATTTTTTTTCCTGTCCTCTGACATGCCGGTTTCCTCACGATGTTTTCCTTCACCGTTGCGAGAACGTGAGATGCATACATAGATTTTTTCAACCGAAAAAACCCATTTACGCATGATTGCCACCGGGATTCGAACCCGCGACCATCAGATCGCAAGGCAAGGGCCTCATCCACTCGGCCACCACGTCCTCCTATTTAACCTATTGAAATTATTTTTTGTTATTTGAAATTTCCATTTGACATTGACATTTTTATATTGTTGTAACTTTGGTTGTAACTTTCTGTGCAATTGATTTGTAGTTCTGTGGTTAGGCTCATCGAATTGTTTCGTTATTTTAGTTATTTTATATTCAAATACATAGTTACATAGCTTTCACCAAGCTGTAGGTATCATCGCATTATGTATTTTTGACTTGCCTTGTATAACGGTCTTTGTTATATTGGTCAAATAAATGAAATATAAAATAAATAAAAAAGAAATATTTAATTCGCCCGAGTATTAAGAGTATTCTTACCGAATCCGTCCACTTGTTTTTGCGTGTGTTCGCTGAACAGTTTGACGTCGGGCGGGTCGCTAGGGTTGTCGCACTGCAGCACCAACACCAGGTCCGGCTTGAGGATGCGCAGTCTGCGTTTGGGGCCTATGAATTGGGACACGCTGGGCAGGCCTTCTTGGGACAACCTAACGAAACGAAATATATCTATAACAGGGTGTTTTTTTGAGAAGGGCACTGATGGCCAAGTCCGAAACCACGACAGTTAGAGAAAAGTCGTGAAAGGAGTCATGCCCTCGATTCATAACAAAACAATAACTGCATATTTTTTTTTTATCTTTTACTTTTGACAATAATCGACACGAATGATTTTTCAAAAAAAAAAAAAAAAAGACACCCTGTATTATTGAACCAATGGATTTTGTTGCTGATAAGAATCATTCTTTGCAAAAAAATGTATTACTAAAATATATAAGGATGAAGCAACAACAGATTTCAATCGGACACACTTCTGGCCTGTCGGCATCAACAATGAAAAAATTCTAACCATGTTGTATTGTATTGTGTGTATGTTGCTTTTCTATAATATAAAGTTGCCTAAAATTAATCTTTATTATTATTGATATATTATATATATATATATATATATATATATTATTAGGAAATACCAGAAATGGATTAAAAGACGATTTACAAACACAAATAGCTTATAATCTTCCAAAGCAATAAAATCAAGAACAGGAAAATATGCATGCGAACACGACGTCAATGTCATCAATGTCAGTCTCCTTTTCCTTCTTTTATTTGAAACGTCTGAGCCCGCGTCAATCCACTCCAATTGAAGAGGTTGCTGGTCTTCTCAAGGAGTCTGCCAACAATATGATATTACAGATTGGTGGCCTCAAGGAATCAAACGCCCTCGTGGCAGACCAAAGCGCAAGTGGAAAGATGAGTTAGATATTTATAAAAGGGACTGGTCCACAAACGCACTTGACAGAGAGGACTGGAGAAAAGGGGGGGGAGGCCTTTGCCCAGCAGTGGGACATGGCAGGCCAATAATAATAATTATTATTATTATTAAAACCTCACCTAAAAGCACAAGTCATATTCTTATTATCACATCTGACAAAGGTCTTCACTCCAGTGTTGATGATCTTCAAGCAGCCTTCATTCTTCTGCACCAAGTCCTTCACTACAGGTGAGACGAGGTAAATGTTCTTCTTCTTGCCGATGTGGCAGCGCGTGAGGAGGCAAGACGAGTCAAAACCTCGGAGGTCGTAGAACTCCTTTATTGATGGGTATACGTCTTCTTCATCTCCTAGAAATGAGTAAAATGAATATTCATAAATAATAATTATATTTTTTTTCTTTTTCCTTTGCCCATTGGTTTGACATTTCCATAGATCGAGAATAAAAATTAATACACATATATTAAATATTTCGGAGTAAATAAAATTAAAACAGATTAAATTGAAACACATTAATAAACAAAAAAAATTGATATTAAAACAAATTAAATTAAAGAAAATTATAGCTGTCGACGGGTCTTTCAGGAGTGACTCTTACCTTTGTAGAACACAAACGGATCTTTTAGAAGTGACTCTTACCTTTGTAGAACACAAACGGGTCTTTTAGAAGTGACTCTTACCTTTGTAGAACACAAACGAGTCTTTTAGAAGTGACTCTTACCTTTGTAGAACACAAACGAGTCTTAGAAGTGACTTTTACCTTTGTAGAACACAAACGGGTCTTTTAGAAGTCTCTTACCTTTGTAGACCACAAACGGGTCTTTTAGAACTTACTCTTACCTTTGTAGAACACAAACTGGTTTTTAGGAAAATAATCTTACCTTTAAAGAACACAAAAGGGTCTTCCCTATAGCCGCCCATGCGGCGTCTCTTCTTAGGCGGCTCGGGTTTCCTCTCCTCTTTCTCTTGTTCCTCTCCCGTCGTCTCTCCTCTCGTCTCTTTGCCATTCTTCTCCCAGGCGAGAGGACCTGTCTTCTCGAATACTGCCACGAAGAAACCACCCGTGTCTTGATGATGGGGAAGGATTCTGATGCTGGAATTAAGGGAATTTTGAATATTTTTAACTGAACTGCCATTTCTCTGGCACATCCCGAATTTGTGGTACAAAACATATACATTACTCTCCTTTAGTTTGGAAATAAAGAGGTGTATTCTTGCCATTTGTCCAAGTTATATTTGTGCAAGTGCCATTTCTCTGGCACATCCACAAATTTGTCGTGCAAAATTATGTCATATACTTAAATACCCTATCTTACCCCTATCCTCCTTAAGTCAATAATAAGCCGTGTTGGCCGAGTGGGAAGTGCCTCGACTTTCGATCCAAAGGTCATGGGTTCGAACCCGGTTGTACACCAATGGATTTTTCTGTTCTATAAACCTATGATTGCATTAAAACACGTACTTAACGGTTAAGAAAACATCGTGAGGAAACCGGCGTGTCATAGAGTCTAAAAAACATGTATCTTCACACATGTTTTTGCACGAAACGAGCCTCTTCGAGGCGCACTTGAAATCCTTTCACCACACTGGCTCAAAAGAACTAGTAACACGATAAGAAGAAGTCAATAATGAGGTGTAATCTTACCATCTGTCCAAGTTATATTTGTGCAACTGGTCGGACGCCGGCGCGAACATCTGTGGCCGTACCACCGTCTGCCATTTCTCTGGCACATCTTCGAATTTGTCGTAGAAAACCATGTCTTTGGACGCGGGACGCCAGTATGTCATTCCTGCAGATAACAAGCTCGAAATTCATAATAAAGTTTTTACAAAAACTTACAACAATAGACTTCAATTGGACTATTCTAGTGACTGCAAACACCACTGAAACGTCATAGGCATGCAAAATACGCAAAATTTAGCATATTTCGATGACATATTTTTTTTTCAGTTTAGGATATGGGAGGCGCCGTTCTAAATGACTACTAGGGTCGTGCAAGGTCTTCATTCGGAAAAGCTATGTATTTTATGTTCATTTAAATTATGCTTGCTTTTTTTGCAAAGTTAAGGGTCATATACACCGTAAATTATAAATCACCAGAATAAAAAATACGCATAATCAGTTGCTGTTACTGAATACAGATAAGGGAAAAAAAATCAAGTCGATTTCTTTTTCAAAATAAATATGATTAAATTTGGAAAACTGTAACCGTTGATCGTTTTCCTATGGCCTTGCGTCAATCGGTACGTTATTTTACGGTTACGTTTATTTGGTAATTTGTGGTGTTTATGTGAAAGCTTAGGAATGTATATACATGTCTGTGCAGCTGACTGTACCTTGGTGGTGCTTGAGTCCGGGCAACATGTCGCTAGCTTCGACCAGCGTCATGCCTCCGCCCTCCTCAGTAAACACTCTTGTGTACCACCGCCTCATTCTCGATAAAGTTGAACGAACATGTCTATTGTCTACACTAAACATACCTTTGGGAAAATGGAAAAGCCTCCAGTGAAGACGGAGTTACTTCAGAACTTCTGAAGGCAGGAGGAGCTCTTGTTGTATAAGAGCTGCAGAGCCTCTTTAACTTGTCATTCACTGTAGGAGAACTCCAAAGGCGTGGAACAGGAGTATAGTAGTTCTCTTTTTCAAAAAGGGAGACATGACCCTACGTAAAAACTACAGGCCCCTCTCACTCCTGAGCCACGTCTATAATAATAATAATAAAAAATCTTTATTGTAAAAACACATGTAACATAGTACAATTATTGTTTTACAAAAGGCGGTCTTATCGTTTAATACGATCTCTTACAGACTACCTACCTAAAACTAAAACTAACCTAACCTAATACTAAATGTAACGACTTTGCCGTTGGCCCCAGCGCAGTGATTAGTATGTCAGTTGGACATCTCCCTCCGAACTAGTCGGAGACTGTATCTCAGAGGCCGATGTCCACCTTCAACACTTGCACGGCTGTATACCATCGGCAAAGTCATTATGTTGTTGATTCGGCTATAATACAGAGTATTAAGAGCAAAAACCCTATAAGCTGTTCTCGAGAGTCATAACGAATCGTCTCGCTAGAAGACTCGACGACAGCCCACAACAGGCCGGGTTTCGCAGACGATTTAGCACCATAGACTACATCCACACAATGAGGCAGATTATACAGAAGTCTGAAGAGTATAATCGGCCATGCCCTCGGCAAGTGATGATGATGATGAAATGTACCTTTGTGGTGCTTGAGTCCAGGCAACATGTTGCTAGCCTCGACCAGCGTCATGCCTCCGCCCCCCTCGGCCAGCACTCTGTGAACCACCGCCTCATTCTCGATAGGGTTGAACGAACATGTCGAGTACACTAAACGACCGCCGATTTCGAGCAATTCGCAGCCTCGTTTGAGGATTCTGTACTGGATTCTGTGGGTATAAGCATAACAATTGTTTTTATATTTAGTTAATAGATTATAACAGGCCTGTGTTGCGATATTTTAAAACATAATTCATGTTTTCGTACTAGCTCATGCTCGTGTTATCAGGATAACAAGAAGGATATCCTTTTCAGCTCAAATCATGATCAAAGTTCACATAGCATTTCGTGAACTTTGACCAAATTCTGTAAAGTTTTAAACCTTCAGTGTATCTAAGATTGGTCGGCCATTGATCTAGACTAGATGTTAGGGTTCTTGCTAAGCGTGGCATATTAAAGGCACGTCGCACAGAATGCGGTCAAACTTCACAGGATGCGGTCAAGCTTCTTAGGATGCGGTCATACTTCACTCACAGTATGCGGTCAAACTTTACAGGGTGCGGTCAAACTTCACGAAATGCGGTCAAACTTAAACGTCAGTGTCTTCGTCTGTGATTGATCAGAAAGTAACGTGATAAGACTTACCCGTGTAAGTTATTTCCATTGCCAGTGGACCATTTGACCCAGATGTCGGGATTTTTGCGCAGCGTGGCGTCCCCGGAACAAGGCACGTCACACAGAATGCGGTCAAACTTCAGTTGTTTAGTCTGTGTTCGATCCTGAAATTATGGTCGTAAAATGAGTTGTGTGACTCCTGTGTGATTGTAGTTGTTGTTGTGTGATGATTGTGTCAAGTTAATTAATTCTAGAAATAAAATAGTAATGTGATTTTTTTTTATGCCAAATAAACACTTTTCTTTCTTCCTTTATAATGGCTCAGGTATGTGCTTTAAAAAAGTTTTTGGAGATTAGATGTTTAAAGTGGTTATGCACTGTTTTAGTAATGGGCAAGCATGATTTTTTTTTATTAAAGCCCTAGGCTCTTAGTCTTTCACTTGAGAACTTCTAGGCTTTTTCATTGTTAATAAAACTACATCGTAAAATGTAACAAACATTTTTTGAAAATGGAGATATTTCATATTTATTGACAAGGTGTCTGAAATTTTTTGGTCCTGTCTTACGACTGTATTTTGGTTTGATACTGTCCATCTTGGTGTTCTATAGGAACACCGTTATTCGTATATTCTAAATAGTAATTATATACTTCTTTTTGGGATAACTGAAAACTTTTATAAAAATGTCATAAAATTGACGTACCTTTTCGTCAGGTATGACAAGGTTAGGCATGGTGGCAGAATCATGGTTACAAATCAGAATGCAGGGGGAATTCAGCCGTTTAGCTTGATGCACCAACATGTAGCAACGGCTGTTGTCCACGTCATTCGCCATTACGAAACCTGGAATTAGTAAGTTCGAATCACGGTTTGTGTTTAACTTCACAGACATTTTTATAATCAAAATCTTCTTGCAAAAGCACCAGAGAAGTAGGCTTTTGAAAGTTTTTTAATAATTTCAAAAAGTCGCAATACCCAAAATCATTGACGTTTTTAACTTAGTTAACTATACATTAATTATCATATTACCAGTTGGCATTTTGTCTTCTTCAGCGTGCAGAAACTCAATCAGTTGTGCTGTTTTGGACCCGGGAGCCGCACACATGTCAAGCACCTAGAACAAAATGATGAAATGAGCATGCAAAACTATATCCATTATTTTGGTCCAGCCGAAGAATTCGTTCTTTCTATCAATTCGGAAAGCCTAATAATTGCTATTTAGCATTTGAGTTCATTAGTAAACTCAACTCTAGATCTAGGTTTCGCCTAACTTGAAAGATCAAAAAATACTGACCCTTCCTAGCTTGTATATCTTAGTGGTTCTCATGGATATTGTGCGGCATCCACTTAAGTATGAAACATTAGAGAATAGGGCAAAGAGGCTTAATACTAGAAGAAAAGACCTTGAGCTTCCAATGCATATGAGGTTAAATGTGTCAAAGCATTGCTGTCGTTATCAAGCGGTTCTTCTCTATAATGCTCTACCTAATGAGATGAAAACAATTAACAGTCCAAACGTGTTTAAAAATAAACTGAGAAACCTTTTGTTGGAGGGGTGCTTCTATACAATTGACGAGTTTATGACAAGATAGGTTTAGTGACATAGGATAGTATGTAGTTAGTAGGTTTGCTGCTGTTAGGTAGTAGTTTAGGTAGTAATTTTGAAATTGTATTTTTTTTTTTTTCTGTATTTTTATTAATTTTTATTTTTGCTTTGTGTGTACTATAGAGACATTCATATACGATTGTGAAATTGTGATTGAATAAATAAATGAAATGATCACTTTCAAAATCATTATAGAAAGGCAAAAATAGTTTTATTAATAGAATACTTACTTTTTAGGCTTTTCTTATGAATTAATCTCCTGAGAACGAACCTTTTTAAGCTACCTGAAGATCTCTAACAAGGCTAAATGACCCCCAATTGCTTTAAAGTTTTTGCCGCGATAGGCCGCTGGCCGCTGTCTCTGTTACCAGGAAGTTGTGGAGATGGTACAGCGGCTCACTGCATCTAATGTATGTGATATACGTAGCTAGACTAGACAGCATGCCAAAGACGATAGTCACTTGAGAACAAGTTACCCCCCTTGCTTGCCTCGCTTGAAAGATCAGCTTCAAAATCACTATAGGAAGGCAAAAATATTTTTATCAATAGAATGCTTACCTTTTTTGCTTTTCTTATGAATGTATCTCCTGGGAATGAAGCTTTTTAAGCTACTTGAAGATTTCAAACAGAGCTAATAACTCCAAATAGCTGCCTTTTTATAGCAGACTAGCTAGAAAGTTACCTTGTGATGGGGTTTGACGTCTAAAACGACGGGCGGTATCATAGACACGGTCTCTTGCCGCGACACGCCTCCGGCCGCTGTCTCTGCTACTAGGAAGTTGTGGAGACGGTACAGCGGCTCACTGCGTCTGATGTCTGTGCGAGATAGTCGTAGCTGCCATGCCAGACCACCTGGGTACCTGCAGTTTAGATATTCTAAGTTCTTTATACTTATTATGAACTAGTTGACATCCACAATTTTGTTTGCATTGCGAAATAACAAAATTTATTTCTTATTAAATTATTTTCTTGATAAGGGGGTATATATTGCGTGAGGTGATTTTGACGATTTATTGAATTGGTAGGTGAGCCAAATCAGTTCAGGGGTTGATTAGTGTAAGTATATCAACAGGGTTATTACCAGGGTAGGCTGAAAGGTTTAATCTCCTCTTCCTCCTCAGTCTCCTCAGACTTGAGCTTCACATTGAGGATCTCAGAGAAATACTGGCTCTTCACAATCCTCATCAGTTCATCTGCTTCACACTTTGAACCCGTTATACGGAATGCAGTGGGAAGGTTTTGTTTGACAGCCGCCATAAAGGTCGGCCATTCTTCTTCAGGGCAGACTTTTTGTGTCTGCAGATCATAAACATAAAAAATACTTTATTGTCACTAAACATACAATCGCAAATAACTTGGCGGGTTGTGCCGCCGGGCCAGTGGCTTTAGTGGGTAGGGACCTTAACAGACCACATTTCTCCATGATTAAAATGAGATAATGGCTTTTTTTTTACCAGGAATTCTGTGGTTTTTTTTTTTTAAATACTTGATCTATTTCCTGAAAGTTATGTTTTTTAAACCATGAATACAAACAGAACATCAAAGATAAAGAAAGGTCAGTGTCGCAAAATGGACACTAAGGAAAATAGGATTTAAGGGTAATCCTCAAATCCGAACTCCATACAAAATGTTTCGGACAAATACTCAAAAAGTACGCCATATTATAGTAATTTCTACACACTATTCATTTTTATACATTTTCATACATTAATTTAGATTTTATACGTGTTTTTAAAATAACGTAATAAATCTAAATTAAAGTATGAAACCTTTCACTTTTTTTGTTGACGAAATCAAAAAACATGGACGAAACGAATAGTGCGAAGAAATTACTATAATACGGCATACTTTTTGAGTATTTGTCCGAAACATTTTGTATGGAGTTCGGATTTGAGGATTCCCTTTAATAATGTTTTATTGTCACAATCAAAAGGCTGTACAACAAGCGGTCGTTGACCTCAGAGGTCAACGCTCTGAACTAAAGTTTTCCTTACCTCACCCCCTCTGACGGTACCATAAAAAAAAATGTTATTAGGGCAGCAAAAGTATTTTTGCTTCAGTGCCTCGTTTGCAACACCCTAGCCTGTAGGTTATAAACAAAATCATCAGATTTTCACCTTATAATACTCTTCAAACGTAGCATTCTCTCTTACTATATCTTCATAGTGCCTTCTTTGGTCTCCCTCAGGCTTGGGCTGAGGGTTTTTCTCCTGGAATCATCACAAATATTTTGTAAACACATGTTCCGGTACGTAAGCAAAACATGCTCAGAAATTGTGTTTTAACCTGTTCCTTGCGATCCCGCTTTCGTTGGGCGAACTTATTGACGTTGCGATTCTTTCGCCCCATTTTCCTCAGATATTCACCAAGTGTAACAGTTCTAATTTGGATAAATTTCGCAAAATACAGCATTCACTGAATTTCCAAAATGAAAACACACCACACGCAGTGCAGCTAGTACCCACTTCCGAAAAAGTACGAAATACTGCCACAATGGTACAAAATTATACATCAAATCAATCATTAAATGATTTCTACATTGACATGTTATGGACACCTATAATATCTTGAAATGATCAAGTTCGCTTGGACTTCGAAAGCATAGATGAGATGGACTCTAAAATTAATCTTAGTAAATGAGGTAAGGTACGGTATGGATGTGTGGCCAAAATCACGTAAATCAGAGCTTTTAGAATCTGCGCACTGGCAATGCTATAAAAATATGACATTTGTTGTTTGACATGACATGACAGCAGTTGACAATAACGGTTTGAGGATTTCCGGAGTGTTCATTTTCTTCAAAAATTTTTATTACTCGAAAACTATCTCTATCCCTACTAAAATTAGGTTCAAAATTGATAACGGCTAATCAATCAGCTGATTTAATGCTGCGTTCGTTTAATTTTGTTCTATCCTCGAATTTACCAAGAGCAAGGGTCTTTCCAGGTTATTTTGTTTTTGTGTTGTAAATAAACAGAAAAGAAAACACTTTCTTGAAGCTGCATCTCATTTTTCTAACGCTTTCTTACCGCCTCTCGACCTGTGGTAGAGTAAAAATGTAAGTACAACACAGTACACTCATTACTTTCCTGCTTTTCCTCATTATAAGGTGTTTAATTATTTCTAATGTTTCTAATATTTCAATTACCAAATACTGGTAGATTAGATACATAGCTTAGTTACAATTTTACGTAAGTATCTATTTACTGTAAGAATCTACTGTAATTATCACCACGCTAGCGCTTAGAATAAATAAGTCAATCAACTTCTTCAATAGAGTTAAATATTTACTACAAACAAATATCGACTTTATTCCCTTTTGTTAAGACCTACTGCACCTGCTACTGTAAATGTATAACTCATATCAGCCAAACAAATAATGAATTCATCTGTTATCTTGTGAGAATAATGATTACAGAAACCAATTATAGTCAGTTACATTACATACCTTTACAAGTACATACTTACAATGATTATTCGTTTTTTAAAGTACTTCAATTGTTTAAATTAAGCTGTACTAAGTGCTTGGCATTCTATTTAAAAAAAAAAAAACTTCCATTGAATTTGAAATAGACTAAAGAGTTCCTACAATCAGCCCTAAGAGTTTTAAATTAACTTCAACCGACTAGTGTTTTCTTCAGAATATTCTTTCTTCTAATACAAGGTACCTACCTACCTTCTTACATACCTACAGATTTACATTAATCACCGTTTACGGTTACCCTTAAGGCCAATCCTCAAATCCGAATTCCATACAAAATGATTAGGACAAATACTGAAAACTACGCCGTATTATAGTAATTTCTTCACACTATTAGTTTCGTCCATGTTTTTTGATTTCGTTAACAAAAAAAGTGAAAGGTTTCATACTTTAATTTAGATTTTATACATGTTTTTAAGTTAGTAGGGTTAATCCCCTTAACAGTTATTTCTGCTAGGACTCTCCATATTTTTAATGAAAATGTTTTTGAGCCTAATCATGCTGCAACCAGCACTCTGGTAACGCTGGTCATCTTATGTATTCTCCATTTTGATTCAAATTTAAATAAAAAAAAAAATAGTATTGTTACAGATGTTGATCTGAAATAAATATGATTTAGGTATTTATTAAATAAGTTTTTTCAGATCCCAATGTCCCGCAAAGGTTTTCAGTTTGCGATAGACCGAGGAGGCACCTTCACTGATGTCTATGCTCGGTGCCCCAACGGTAAGGTGAGGGTTATGAAGCTGTTGTCGGTGGACCCTCAGAACTATGGTGATGCTCCCAGAGAAGCTATAAAGAGGATATTACAGGAGGTAAAGTAATAATCAAGGTTTTACAAAAACATACAATAACCAACTTCAATGGGACTATTCTAGTGACTGTAGGCACCACTGAAAAGTCACAGGGAGGCAAAATACACAATTTTGTACACTTCAACAACTTTTTTTTTCGGTTATTTTGATTTAAAATCTAAACTACTGAACCAATTTTGATAAAAATGTTCTATGGGACCAACCTGAAAGTAATACTTCTCAAACAAAAAAAAATATTTTAAATTGGTTTATAAAAAAAATAAAATAAAGAACTAATGTTTTTTTGAGAATAAATAGTCTAAAATGGTCTTTTTTTTAATAACAAATGGTAGGTACATCAAATTGGATTTCTTGATATTTTATTTCCTGGATCCTACCAGCTAAATCAAATGACACTAAATTTGTCAAAATTCACTATGCAACATAAAGTTAGAATGTAAAGAGGGGTAATGACATTTCAATTGCGATACAAGAAATGATAATAAGCATGTGCGAGTGATTGTCTATGTGTTGCTCAAAAATAGTGATGGACATTCAATAAGATGTTTTATCGACATCGATAACTGTGGTACCTACCCATTTTGCGTCACAAGTCTTAATAGAGAAAAAAATAGTGCCTACTACACAATCATGTTGTTAATAGAGGGTTAATGAGTGGATAATCCTTCAGCTGCGTGTGGGGGTCATCAGAAAATGAAAATATGTACCCAGTAGAAATCCCACGGACTTAGAATTTTTACTGGGTACATATTTTCATTTTCTGATTAGACCTGAAGTCCCCCACCCGCAGCTGAAGATTATTCACTGATTACGTCACCACCTGTACATATGAAGATTTTAACCAAAGGATGAAGGAGATGGGTTTGGTTATTATTTATTAGATACTAAAGACTAAATAGCCAAGTTTTGGCGTTATTCAGGAACAAAAACTTATCCATCCTCACAAACTTAAATTCATAATACATAGTAGCAGGACTTACCAATATTTACCTACAACTTACTCATCAATCCAAATAGGCGGTAGTCTTCGAAATAAGATTGTAATAGCTAGAAAGTCGATTGTGTTTATACACATATATATATATCTGTTCTTTTTTTAAAGTTGGTTGATTATAATAAACAATAATGAAGCCCATGCAAATGTTTTATTCAATGACTGAAAAATACTTTATTTAAGAATATTAATTCTGAGTTTTGTCATTATATGTAGGCATGATACGTAGGTATATCTGTCTGTCATAATATATGTAGCCTATTAGTTTCAGGTAGGTAAGGTAGGTACTATAAAATAGGGATCAAATTGCAATATGAAGTTGGATCTAGCTTTTTCTTGAGTTGAATCTGTAAAAGAGGTTGATTTATGATTTATGTCCCTATCTAATAATTACTTGACTAATGCCTACTTGCACCAAACTTCCAAAGTTCTAAACAATTACTTCACTCGCTTGACAGATCTTGATCGGTCTGAATCTGAACCGTTAAAAACTGCCAAGCGAGATTGCTTAAGAGCTTTGACAACTTTGTACAAGTCGGCATAAGGTCACAAAATACATTCTTTACGCCTGAATTGAAACATTGTTCAACATGGTACTTACTAGAACATGTAACGTAGGCAGCGAACCTTTCTTCAAAACACGTTAATGTATTCTGAATAAAAAACAATCGTTTTTAAAATGATTGCTGCAAACTTTTATATTGTTTTGATCATCGCTCTGTTTCTGAAGAATTTGTAACCATTTTTTTCTGTTTTGCGGATCCTTTGGTAAGCTGAAATTAAATAAGTAAAAACGATTAGTTATAATAATACTCGTATTTGAAGACACAAAATAAAAATGACACAAGTGGTAAATTTATTTTAACTAGGTAAAAATACCCTAACGATAGAAAAGAAAAGAGTTTTGTACCACTTTGCATAACTACCTACTCATTAGGTACTATCGATATTTCATGACGTCATCATTTTATCAAGCCCTAGCGTAACGAAGCAATATTTGTTTTTACGTGAAAAATCTATTATTTCTCCATATATGTAAGAACCATTTGTACACACGGCAAGAGCAATCAAAACTCCACAAGGCACAACGATTTTATAAATAATTGTAGAAGAAAATTGTCCATAAATTTTTCTACGAAAATAAACCAAATATTTTCTTTACTCACCTGTGAAATGAATGATTATCTGAGTTATTTCTATGCGTTGTGCCACACGTGTTGATTGAGCAAGTAACCATGCTCTTTAAAATTAATAATATGGTTTCATTTTGTAGATTATTGTAAAAAGATAAAATAATTTACAAACAATAACTGACGGGGTCTCAGGTGCTTCAAAATGTTTTGAGTGACGTGACTTTGTTCTATACTGCTCTTAATCATAAAAAGCTATACTTGCATCTCTTTCATTAACCGATCTTTTGGGGGCGACAGCCGAAAGTATCCGAGATCTGTGCTATGCAATTAAGCTTACTTACCATCAAAACTTATTCATCAAACAACACATAAATCCATTTCAGGAAACCAGTAATGCCATAAACGAAGATGGAAAAGTGAACTCTTCACTCATAGAATCCATTCGCATGGGCACGACCGTTGCCACCAATGCGTTACTGGAAAGGAAAGGTGCTAAAATGGCGCTCGTCATTAATAAAGGATTTAAAGATCTACTGCTGATCGGAAACCAGGCTAGACCAAATATATTTCAACTGGTGAGATGTCTTAATTAGTAATTAAGTGTTATGTAGATGTATTTAATTATATGTTGTTATATTTAATTTTATGTTAATGTATTTAATTTTATGTTGAAGTATTTAGTTATATAGATTGTAGTAGTTTAGTTAGCTTATGTCATAATAAAGGTATTAAAATTTTAATGAATATTGTAAGGAAAACTGTTTGAAAATCATGATTCTGTCAAGTGCACGAAAGGAGCCGTTTCGAGGCGCACTTGAAATCCTTTCACCACACTGGTTTGAAAGAACTAGTGACACGATAAGAAGATGAAGCAAAATAATGCATAATTATGTATTAAATTGTATGTTCCTGAATGTATTTTATAGTTATGTAGATGTATTTAATTGTAGGATATAAAACGTCCAGGTGTGCTGTACACAGAAGTGGTGGAGGTAGATTGTAGAGTCATACCAGCGTTGCCGGAGCGATGCCAAATGGGAGACTTGACCAAAAACTACACACAAGTAACAGGTACCTATAAATTTGTGTATTACTAGCTTTTGTACACAGCTTCGCTTCACTTTTCATATTCTTCAATTTCCTGTGTTTTTCCTGTTTCATAGTGTGCAAAAAGTGTTAAGACATTTCACACAACCAGATAGAATACTTTAAGAAATACTTTTATTTTTCTAAATTCATACATATAGGTATTACATAGAAAACACCCACACTCAGGACAAACACCGATGTTCATCACACAAACGTTTGTCCTGAAGCGAGAATTGAACCCGCGACACCGGCGAGGCAGTCATACACACTTGCCACTCGACCATCCAATCTTTATATAGCATCCTTGCTAGCATTAAGAAACACCTTTCGGTGCAGGCAAAATAGTCCCCTTATTCTCTATGCAGTCTATGCACTGTCACATAAAGAAACAGGTTGACAGGTACCGAGTTTCAACCTGTGTCTTTGAGCACCTGAAGATAGATATATTTTCACACCTCGGCTTGTGACTTATAAACAAACATCCATCTAGAATGTTGAGTACTGTTACCTGCATAGTGATGTTTTGTTTCAGGGTCTACTGGTGAAAAGATGTTAATAATGAAGGATTTGGACGAAAGAGCAGTAAAGCAAGATCTCCAAGCTTTGAGAGAGAAAGGGATAGATAGCATTGCTGTAGTGCTGGCTCATAGCTACACCTACCATGAACATGAGGTTAGGATTGGGAAGATTGCTGACAGCTTAGGTAAGAAAAACCACTTCATAAGGATAATAGGTGAGTATCTTATCTATAAAAAAGAGAAAGAGATAAAATAAAAATAAATAAACATTCACACACTCACACCCCTGCACTAGGATGCCCTGTGTCGCAGGTGGCATGGACACATACAACACATCACAACATCCAAGACCCGAGAACAAACATTTGTGTTCGTCACAAATATTTGCCCCGGCTTTGGATCGAACCCTGAACACCAAGCTTCGTAGGCAGGGTCACTACCAACTAAGCCACGGTGTCGTCTTAGATAGCGTTACCGTAGTGCTGGCTAAACAGTCAGAGTTGAGAAGATTGCTGACGGCCTAGGTACCTATGAGATAAAACATAAGAGTTTTTATAATGTAAGAGAAAGAAAGAGAGAAAGGCTGTCCCACTGCTGAGCAAAGGCCTCCCCCATTTCTTCTATTCTTCCCTATCCTGTGTCAAACTGAAAAATATACAAAATAATTAAGGAGCATGTATAATGGGCGGCCTTATACCTAAGCAGCGATCTCTTCAAGGCAACCTTGGGATTGAAACTATATCTCAATTTGTGACCTCCATGCATCAAAGGTTAATGCCCACTTGCACCAAACTTTCAAAGTTCCTAAGCGATTACTTTACTCGCTTGACAGTTCTTAACGGTCAGAATCTGGTTTGTTAAGAACTAACAAGCGAGTAAAGTAATTGCTTAGGGACTTTGACAGTTTGGTGCAAGTAGGCATTCTCAGCTGGCGCGTTCCTTTTTCCTAATATAAAAAAGAATGCGTTACTATATTCTAGGGAGCTTTCAGTAAGCAATCCGTCTCTTTCCTTCCAGGTTTCAGCCAGGTATCGCTGTCCCACTCTGTGACCTCCATGGTCCGAATGGTGCCTCGAGGGTTCACGGCCTCAGCTGACGCATACCTAACTCCTCATATCAAGGAGTATGTGAGGAGTTTCTCTGCAGGATTCTCGGACTCTTTGAAGAATACTAATGTATTGTTTATGCAGTCTGATGGTGGACTTACTCCAATGGATCTGTGAGTAATTTTTAATGTTTTTCTTTATTTATTTAGGAAAATATCTACAGTACACAGTACACACTCATAGTTCACAAACATAAAGAGCACTCATATAACTCTAAAATGTAGACCAGTTAGCGCCTTCAAATTAAAAGCGTGAGGAAGCGCCACTGTGGCGCGCTGGCCGCGCTTCTATAACTCAGGCGAATGAACTTGACACCTGGCTCGAATGACGTTTGTACAAAGTACAGCGTGGAATTGTATAATCTTGATAGAGAAGAGGTCCTGTAATACTTGGTAATGATACGGCTTTGCGATTAGAGGAAGAAGAAACACGGAGGGCGCCGTGCGGGGCAGCGGGGGACGCATCAAGTTGCGAGCGAGAGTGTCTGCCAGGTGTCATGTTCATTCGCCCGAGTAGTATTAGTTTTCATACAATATCTAGACGCGCAGGTGCAGTGCCACTATCGTGACATAGCGTCACAGTGGCGCTTCATCACGCCTCTAATTAGAATTTTGAAAAGACTGTTTAAGAAATGAAAAAAATATTTTTAAGAACATCGGTGTTTGTCCTGAGTCTGGGTGTTTTCTATATAGTGTTAGCTTATAAATATTATATTGATTTATTGATGGATATAACTGCCTAATTTTGAAGTAAGAGCCTAATTATAAAATACAAATGTGAAACGATCCAATTCGGCTGGCTGTCATCTGCTTGAGCTGCCATTTTGGCGGCCATCTTGTTTTTGACAATTCTAAGGAATCTTATACGAGCAACCTGTGGGTCAACTATACCAAAAAATCGCTTAGCGTTCTACGTGTTCAATACAATAATGGCTTTAGGATGCTGATGGGGCTGCCTCGCTTCTGCAGTGCATCTACCATGTTTGCAGAGGCGCGGGTCGACGGCTTTCATGCCATCATACGCAAAAAAACCGCCTCACTGCTCTGCAGAACGTGGAACAGTACCAACAGCATCCTACAAGTCATTGGGCGCCGATATGACTCGCCCATCATGCAGACTTTCAATCGAGTTTTGATCCAATAGGCTGCTCCACTATTGGATTAAAGCTCGATTGGAGGTGCTGATGATGATAGGTTTAAATTTATTTTTGTAATGTTTTAAAAATGTTTTCAAGTAATTAATTAATGTTTTTATTTTTATATGGATCTACATTTAAAGTTGTCCGAAATAAATATTTTGATTTGATTTGATTTGATTATAAAAAGCGATGGTGGCAGCCCGCCGACTCATATTGGTCAAGTGGTTATATTCTCTTTGATATTGGTTTTGACTTTCAAGAGAGCCAGTCGCAAAGTGTTAAATGTAACGAGTAGAAAATGTCTATAAAAGTAATGTGTTGAAAATAAAGAGATTAACGAAGAAGTTCTGCTGTTTTGATTCAACGCAGCTTACAATAGTTTATGCATGCAATTATAAAAAAAAAAATATCTGATTCCCATATTACAAATTCGGTATGTAATAATATTACTTATTCTTTGGTTCGGTCTAGATGTAGTTATGTTAAATGTCCAAAATATTAATATTAATAAAAAAAAGCCTATAAAATCTATTTCCAAAAAAACAGACATTCAATCTAAGTATATTTTTGCCAAATTGATGGCACTATTTAACTTTTTTTTATCTTTATCTTATATTTACAGGTTTAACGGTTCCCGGGCTATTCTCTCCGGGCCGGCAGGTGGCGTGGTTGGCTATGCTATGACGTCATACGAAAAAGAAACCGGTCTACCGGTCATAGGTAACGAAATAACATTGTAAACTATTTATTTTTTATTGATTAAGTTTAAAATTAAGGAATGACGAATGGTCAAGTGGCAAGTATGTTGGACTGCCAGTCCAGTGTCGCGGGTTCGATTCCCGTTTTGGGACAAACATTTGTGTGGTGAACCTCGGTGTTTTTCCTGTACTTTCTTTGTATTCTATGTACAGTCGGCTCTGTAATTGTCATTACGCCCAGCTTACGCCAGTGTTCTCCTGTGATTAAACCACTCGCACAAACACATAATGTGTGAGCGTGAGTAAACTACTGATGTGATTAAACCATTTAAGATATACCTATAAACTAAACTACAAGTGGTTTAATCACAGGCGAACACTGGCGTAAGGTTAAAGTTAAGGTGTAAAGACCATTACAGAGCCGACTGAACGTATGTATTTGAAAAAAAAAAAGTTTTCTAACAGTCATCTGGTTCCCATTAGGGCCTCCAGTACCGGTTCCTTTTTCCAGTACCGGGATTTCGGTACCGGCACCCGACCGGAACCGGGAGTACCGGGATTTTCGGTACTCCCGAAAATAATTAGTAGCCTATTACTAAGTCAAAAAGAAAACGTCAGAAAACGATAAAATAAAGAAAAATCGAGCGAAAAATAACGAAAAGTTTAAAATTATATTTTTAAATTTATGTAATTTACTGCAAGCATGATTTGTAAGAGAGAAAATTCGCGTAATTAATTGATTATTGCATTAACAATACAGTCCCAATTTTTAAGTTATATTTTAAGTATAAATGGCTTATAACGAAAGTTTTGAAGTGGATATTTCTTTGTTTGCAGAATTATATAAGATAACAGTTCAAAAGTTAGTACGTCACATGCGTAACCACACTTTTAAACGAAGGTTGATTTGATTTCTGATATAAAAATAGTTTTCAATCGTACTTTATTTGTTATTTGGTATTATTTATTATATATTATTTGGTATTATCTTCACTAGTCAAAGCTCAATGATCATGTCAATGTCAATGATCGGCCTCATAAGAATGTTAAAATGAGAAAGTGCCGATTTTGTTAATTTCCTCTGTAGTTTATCACACTCATAGTCATATCCACTCATCGATATGTATATGTATATGTAAACGTCAGTTTCTATATTTTGTCAAAGACGTAACGTATAGCAGTATCTACTTATACTTTGTTTTTAACCAGTGCGTCCTACCTATAATGAAATACTCAGCCGAAGCGTGAACACTCACTGTTCTGCTAGATATGCAGATAAAAGATGCAAAAATACACTATGAAACGAGCTACGCCCGGAGTTTGAGATAATAGGGTACTATTGTCATTAACAAAGCTTATAAATCCATTTATCCATAGTCAGCTGGTTTTAATCAACATAAAGCATAGTCGCATTGCGGAAAACGGAATCATTATTCGTTATTTTTTATGAATAGTAGGCTATTAGACTGTTGATGACAATATCGGAGAAGATGGAGAGACGAGCTAGACTCCTACTTGGAAGACTGGAAGACAGTTGCCCTTGACAGAAAATAGTGGAAAAAAGAATGGGAGGGCTTTTGCCCTACAGTGGGATGATTCAGGCTCATAATAAGCTAATAATAAGAAATAAAAATAATTCATTCAGTGGCTTAGGTTGTGGAGACCGTCACGTCTCAGTACAAACAACCCCAAAGCCCATTTCATTCTTTAAATAACATTGCATTGCATAGCATTGGGACGACGATACCAACTATAAGTTGATATTGCAACATTTCCTATGTTTGAACATCAACTCAACAGCACCTTCGAAAGTTAGTAAGATGGGCGGGTAGGATCCAGCAGGTAGAGGAGTTACTGTCCTTTCTTCTTTGTACTAACAGAATGCACTATTTAGCTATGTTTTTAAAGATTAAAACCCTAAAAAAGCTCTTATACACTTAATTTTAGGTAATCCCGAAAGTACCGAAAATCCCGGTTCTGGATTTTTCTAGTCCCGGTGCTGGACACAGACCAAAATCCCGGGATTTCCCGGGATTTTCGGTTCCGGGATTTCCCGGTACTATGCCCTAGTTCCCATAGTAAAAGCTCTGCTTAATTTGGGGCTAGATGGCGCTTTGTGAAAGGTCCAAAATATATGTATAACAAACGTCAATGTTTCGGGGGTAATTTCGCCTGAAGCCTTATCACTAAACTTTCTGACAAGCGTTTTCGTATCGAACAAACGCAACCATGACTGACTGCTCCAGCAATGAATCTAATGCCTAAATCACACGTACCGAGTACAAATAGCGGCACGTAACTTTAGCGCTGACCGTTAATGCGCAGAAGTAAAAAGTAAGGTACCTGAGGGGGATTACTCATACAATTAACATGCGCAGTAACACCTCCCGCGTACCGTTCAGCGCTAGACGTACGTGCCGCTACTATAATATCTAATGAAAATAGAAGATAAAGTTTCTTATAATTTCTGTGAGCCGATCCCGGCGGCACTGCAATGCCGGGCCGACCCGTGACGGGAGTGGGGCGAGCCCCGAACATCCCGTCGCTTTACAAAAATCAGTTTAATATACTGGTCCCTCAGTGAGGGAACTTTCAGATATTAAGCTGAAAAGAACAGATACTACACTTTGATCTTAGCCAAAAGGCCGAGAAGCGATACCGTTGGAAGGAAAACTGGGGCGAGCCAATGTGAGCCGTGCGTTTTCGTCAGCGCGATGTAGGTTTGTTTTAGTTTGGCAGCGCCATCTAGTTTACAAATGAAAAGTCTTGGTATACATAACTAATGCCTAGATCACACGTTCCGAACAAACGAGCGAGACAGTAAAATGTTACTCGGCCGAGACAGTGAAAGCTTAGATCACTCGCTCAGCCGAGTACTTGGCGTTATGTTTATACGTACCGAGTAGTCGGTGTGTGCGATCTAGGCATAACAGAGCCAGGTGGAGGCGTATACCTGGAGCTGCCATTCATCAGAATAGTGCCCGACTAAGAAGAAGTTAGTTTCAAATCTTTATCTCTATCGACGACGAAATCGTTTCCAGGTTTCGACATGGGTGGGACCTCCACAGACGTGTCAAGATATGCTGGTTCCTTGGAGCACGTGCACGAAGCCACCACGGCGGGGGTCACCATACAGGCGCCTCAGTTAGGTACATCTGCAAATAACAATATTAATTGTCGAAAGTAAACTTAGGTGGTTGACAAAGCTCACAGAATCATCAAGCTGAAGTGGTAGTGGGCTGGCCATATCTGCCGAAGAACTGACAAAGTAGGTACTACTCGGGCGAGTCAAACTTGATGCTTTCCTCGCTGCCCCGCGCGGCGCCCTCCGCGTTTCTTCTCCCTCTTATTGCGAAGCCTTATCATTACTTATCATTACCAAGTATTACAGGAACTCTTCTCTATCAATATTATCCAATTCCACGCTGTGCTTTGCACAAACGTCATTCGAGCAAGGTGTCATGTTTATTCGCCCGAGTAGTAAACGTGTTCTTGAGAGTGGAGACCACGTCTAAGCAAGCGTAGTGTAGGACGACCTTTGGCCAGATGGAGCGATGATCTGCGCGCTTTAGCTGACAGAAGGTGGATGCGGAGAGCCGAAGGTCGGGCTCAGTGGCGCACCTTGGGAGAGACCTACGTCCAGCAGTGGATTACTATAGGTTGATGATAATTGACGAAAACTATGAAATACTCGTTTACTCGAACTACATTTTTTTTTTATCAATAAATCGTGTTAAAAACTAAACTACATACTGAACTGATTTAAATGGAATTTCTATAGGACCAGTATTACCTTTAATAATTTTAAATTAGTTAAAATAGATAAACAAGGTCTAATCTTGTAGTCTGTTAAAAATGCACCATACAAATGCCCTTACTTTGACTGAGCGCGCAAGTAGAGGGGCGTGCATTTTTAAACTAAAAGATCTTTACCCCATTAATTTCCGTCTAGCTAGAACGGAACCTTGCTGGGTACGGCTTGTAACACTAATTGGTTCAATTTTGTTTGAGGAACAAAACACTATTTGGTTCAATTTTGTTCTAGATATAAACAACACATTTTTTTCTAGATATAAACAACACAATTTGGTTCAATTTTGTTCTAGATATAAACAAAACACAATTTGGTTCAATTTTGTTCTAAATATAAACTAAACACTATGTTCAATTTTGTTCTAGATAAAAACAAAACACTACTAATTTGGTTCAATTTCGTTCTAGATATAAACTAAACACTATTAGGTCCAATTTTATTCTACATATATGCAAAACACAATTTGGTTCAATTTTGTTCTAGATATAAACAAAACACTATTTGGTTCAATTTTATTCTATATATATGCAAAACACTATTTGGTTCAATTTTATTCTATATATATGCAAAACACTATTTGGTTCAATTTTATTATAGAAATATATGCAAAACACTATTTAGTTCAATTTTATTCTATATATATGTAAAACACTATTCATTGGTTCAATCTTGTTCTAGTTATAAACAAAACACTATTTGGTTCAATTTTGTTCTAGATATAAACACAGTGGCGGCTGGCGGCGGGTCTATTCTCTCATTCCGTGCGGGCCTCCTGGCGGCAGGCCCGGAGTCGTGCGGGGCCCACCCCGGGCCCGCCTGCTACCGGAAAGGGGGCCGACTCGCCGTCACTGACGCAAATCTACTGCTAGGTGAGCTAATACATTCCTATTTTCTATACCCACATACATATACATATACTTCTAAGAAAATGATCTTAAATGATTTGCACATAAATTTATTTCTGGATAAACCTATAGTTCCATGCTACATATATACATACGTACCGTAGATTATTTGTAATCAAAATCCTTAATAGACTACGTGAATTTCCCGTATGAATCATGTGGGTTTTAATGATTTGTCCAATAGAAATAATAATAAGGGAAAGAGTAAATAAAAAGAGGTGGGAGAAAAAAAATACAAAGCTTGCAAGTTTACAACTAGATGGCGCTGCGAAATTTAACCGAGTTCTGCATCGCGCTGATGAAAACGCTCGCTGTCGTATGGCTTCGGCTGGTCTACTCATAGATCGTCACTCTGGTTTCCCTTCAACACGTACAAATCTTTCGCCTTTTACTAAAGATTTCCGTGGAGGGGAACACTCAAATGAGTCTAACAGAAGTTTTTGAATGCCCTTGCTTCGGTGGGGGTATAAATGAAAATAATTAAGTAAAAATTATTGCTTATGAAAGCTTAGAAAGAAAAAACTTGATGACGTTGATTTTCTTAAAATGCTTTCCACCATTAGTTTACCATTTAAAATTAATTCCAAGAATTTGGTCCAAATAAGCGACAAACGCAATGATAGAGCAATATTAAAGGTGTTTTTTTTTTCTATATCAACTTATAAGATTACCGGCTAGAGTAATTGGCCTGAAGGTCCTTATAGCGTATCAATATTCACCATACTTTAGGATTTAGCCATCCAAACTCAGTTGAAATATAGAATATTAGTGCACGAAAGGAGCCTCTTCGAGGCGCACTTGAAATCCTTTCACCACACTGGTTCAAAGAACTAGCTAGTGACACGATAAGAAGAAGTTGAAATATTCATTCTCTAACTAAATCAACACGTCAGCACCATAATTTGTACTTTATTCCTCGGAGCAAAAAAAATCGTATCAATTTTTTTCTATGAACAAGGCATTTGTGTTCCTTTTGCAAAAAAAATCTTTCTTCTTAAAAAAAATAAGAGGAATGGGCAGGCTCATAACATTCATCAGATACTTACAAAGGCTTTGTTCCCTAACTTTTTTTTTCGGATGGAATTTTAATGCTCTTAGCCGCAGATGGCTGTTACTGCGTCACCGGAGTTTAGTATGCCAAGAGTTTATTTCATAACTTCTCATTCGTAAACTAGATGGCGCTGTCAAACTGATATAAACCTACATCGCGCTGACGAAAACGCACGGCTCACATTGACTCGCCCCAGTTTTCCTTCCTACGGTATCGCTTCTCGGCCTTTTGGCTAAGATCAAAGTGTAGTATCTGTTCTTTTCAGCTTAATATCTGAAAGTTCCCTCACTGAGGGACCAGTATATTAAACTGATTTTTGTAAAGCGACGGGATGTTCGGGGCTCGCCCCACTCCCGTCACGGGTCGGCCCGGCATTGCAGTGCCGCCGGGATCGGCCCACAGAAATTATAAGAAACTTTATTAATTGAAGGTGGGAAGCATAGCACAGTTTAGCTGAAATTCCTACATTATTCCGCGCTGGGCATGGGAAGTAGTGGTTATATTCTCTTTGATGGGAAGTATACCGAATAACATGTTATTTATCATGGTATGTTTCCATGACTTCTTTTTATAATGGGTTCTGTTGCTTGCTGTCACATCTTCTATCCTTCGAAGTCCCATTCCTATCCCGTGTGTAAAAGCTCAAACTTCAACACTGGCAATACTCACTAGTAACGCCATTTAAACAATATATCACTTTACTTAAAAGAGTAAAAACTAGGAAGAATGAATATATCAAAGAAAGTTTCTTTACTCAATCCCGGCAAAGCTACTGAACCGGTGTCTGAAAAATTTTAGGTATTGTATTGTATCTTCTTTTTATCGTGTCACTAATTCTTTCGAACCAGGGTGGTGAAAGGATTTCAAGTGCGCCTCGAAGTGGCTCCTTTCGTGCACTATTTCATTTCGATAACGCATGTACAATATCGCTGGCGGCAGATCTAATAAGTGTTATTTTTTATTTTGGCAGGTCGCTTACTACCCGAATATTTTCCGAAAATCTTTGGGCCCAATGAGAATGAGCCCTTGGACAAAGATGCGACCTCAATCGCATTTAGAAAGATGACCGATGAGATTAACCACTTCTTGAAGCAAGATGGAGGAAATGAGGTACGAGTAATTGCAGTAGCCAGCCATATTGTGGAGATTATTGATTATATACGCATTCGTTTTACCGCGACACCGTGGCTTAGTTGGTAGTGACCCTGCCTACGAAGCTTGGTGTTCCGGGTTCGATCCCCGGCCGGGGCAAATATTTGTGACGAACACAAATGTTTCTTCTCGGGTCTTGGATGTTGTGATGTGTTGTATGTGTCCATGCCACCTGCGACACAGGGCATCCTAGTGCAGGGGTGTGAGTGTGTGAATGTTTATTTATTTTGTTTGTTGTTTTGAAAAAAATCATACAAACATACTGATAAATCCTATGATATCTTCGATACGAATTTGAATTCACGTATAACGGGACGTCATGGAATCACTCCCGCTCACAATCACCATACTACTGACTGTCTGTTATTGTTATTTACGATACGAATAAAATTGTGAATGGTGACATCATACATGAATAACGGTGTTCTATAGATGGACAGTATCAAACCAAAATGGAGTCGTAAAACAGGACCAAAAAATTTCAAACGCCTTGTTAATAAATATGAAAAATCTCCATTTTCAAATAATGTTTGTTACTTTTTACGATGTAGTTTTATTAACAATGAAAAAGTTTAGTAGTTTTAACATATAAAAAAAGATAGAAAAATAAAAGAAATAATTTTATTGTCATGGAAAAAAAAATGAATAAAAAAGGTTGAATTACAGTAAAAAAGAGTCCTCCACACAATGAGGGCCTAGCTCAGCTTTAATACTGCAGCGTACTGGCAGCACGCTGCAGCGCTGGTGTTCTGCTAGTATATATAATATAATATAATATAATATAATATAATATAATATATAATAAGCTAGTATATAGTATATAATATATTTCGAGCCCTGTTACTTCTCTTTTTCAAAAATAAGCAACGTACCAAAATGTACTAGAAGTTAGCCAATTTGGCTTCTTTTATTGGTCGCATTTTCAATGATTAATAGAATGATAAAATATACTTTAATACTTCTGTGGGTGACAAGTACATCACAGCGTAGAAAATCGCTTGCTGGGGCGCGCCGGCCGGGCGGATATTACCGGTGATTTTGTAACAGACTTGTTAACAAAAGTAACAAGTGTTATGTGTGATTAGTTTTATACCATGATAAATAACATGTTACGCGGTTTACTCTCCATGCATATATTTATGTAACAAAGGACTACTTGTTTTACAGATGACAATGGAGGAAGTCGCAATGGGGTACATCAACGTTGCCAATGAAGCGATGTGCCGCCCCATCAGGTATTCGCTACATTATGTACAGTCGGCTCTATAATTGTCTTTACACCCAGCTTACGCCGGTTTTCTCCTGTGATGAAACCACTCACACAAACACATCATGTTTGTGTGTGTGAGTGGTTTCATCACAGGAGAAAACTCACACACACACAACACATCATGTTTGTGTGTGAATAAACTACTGATGTGAATAAACCACTTAAGATATAACCCTAACATATACCACAAGTAGTTTAATCACAAAAGAACATCGGAGTAAGCTGGGTGTAAAGACAATTATAGAGCCGACTGTACATATGTTTCAAAACCGACTTAAAAAAAAAAGAAGGTTACAAATTACTTTTTTTTTTAAATGTTTAATATCTTAGTCTTTGTTTTTTTTTTTATTACAGCATAAGCTAACTACTACAATCTATATATAGGTATATTACAAAATTTACAAAAGGAAACAATTGGGCCACCCATAGACCGTTGCAAACGATCTATAGGTAGCTCAACTGCTCCAACTCGATACCCGATGGCAGCGTGCCGAGGATACTGGCTGCATTGCCTCTTTGTATAGCAAGGCTTATTCTTTGGCCTAGATAGCTGCCAGCCCTCTGATCTTTGTTGTTTAAAAACGGATTTAAAAATAGGTTCTGTTAACGTTATAGGTGCTGTCACATAAATCATAATATCACATCTTATATCCAGAACGACTTTAGAAAACCTCGAATAGGCTCCTTTCGTGCACTTGACACATGTTCATGACATGCCGGTTTCCACACAATGTTTTCCTTCACCGTTAAGCACGTGTTTTAATGCAAACAGAATTTGACCCCAAAAACCCATTGGTGTACGACCGGGTTCGAACCCGAACGAAGGTCGTTCGTTTCGAAAGTCGAGGCACCTCCCACTCGGCCAACACGGTTTTTTTGCCAATCTTATAATAATTATAGTGATGATGATGATGTTTTATGTGTTCCTTTATTCTAGAGCATTGACCACGGCGCGTGGACACGACGCCGCGCAGCACGCGCTGGCATGTTTCGGCGGCGCGGGCGGACAGCACGCCTGCAGCGTGGCGCGCCAGCTAGGGATAGCCACCGTGCTCATACACAAATACGCAGGTACCCGGCTCGTAGACCTCGGCAAGTGGAACACGGCAAGTGGACCACAGCAACTAGATCCTAGCAAGTGGACCACGGCAAATGGACCACGGCAAGTGGACCCTGGCAAGTGGTACACGTCAACTAGACCACGGCGCGTGGACCACGGTGTGTCCAAATGACACTGCGCAGCACGCGCTGGCATGCTTTTCGACACTGGAACCTAGTATTTTCTTTGCGTCTCTACTTTACCGTTGCACAGCGTTCCCTGTAGAATTCTGTGTACCTACCTATTAATTAGTCCAGCAGTCTGTTCAACCTCGTACGAACTACTTAGTTCGTCTATAAAATCATAGATGGCTGTCTCACCAATACTTTTCGCAAGACGAAACCAAATCATAGATGGCGCTTTTACCAATTTTCTCGTTTCTCCAGGTAGGTATTCTATCAGCGTACGGCATTACCTTGGCTCACATAGTACATAACTTATCTTATAGATGGCGCTCTTCCTAATTATTGTTCCAATGTAAAATAGCTTTTTTCTTTCATTTTTCCAGGTATTCTATCAGCGTACGGCATTACCTTGGCTCACATAGTACATAACTTATCTAATAGATGGCGCTCTTCCTAATTATTTTCTCAATGTAAAATAGCTTTTCTCATTTCTCCAGGTATTCTATCAGCGTACGGCATGGCATTAGCTCACATAGTACAAGAGGCGCAATCCGCTTGTGCATGGGTGTACAATAAAGAACACTACGACCAGATTGATGCGCAATTGGACGTGTTGTCTGCTGTTTGTAGAGACAAGTTAAGGGCCCAGGTAAAATAGCCTTTATTTCCCATTATTACCCCCAAACTCTTCCAGGTATTTCTGTCCTTAGGGTCCGGGTAAATGTACTTAAAGCTTCTTAAATTTGGATGTTTGAATGATTTTTTTACAGAATAAGGTTTGTTAGGATGAACCAATTGCTTGATTTAATAATTATATCAATATTTAAAGACTTTAACAGATATAGACCACTACTGCAAAACTAGTCCTGTGTCCACACAAACCTAGAGATTTTAGGATGCAAAAAATGCAAGTTACTCCTGTAAACATAAGAAATAACACGTTACATATAAACACGAATATCTACATGTTAAATGGGTGAATCGCTTATAAAAACAAAGTTAAGGAAAGCGAAATTTATCAGTCTCTGATTATAATTTCTGTGACGTACGAAGGGACGTACAGACCAACACAATAGTTTCATAAAAAGAAAAATGCCAAAAATGGCTATTTTTTTTATTTTGTTATATTTATTGGAGAACCAACAGCTTTATACTTCTAAGTATACAGCATTATAGTAAATCTATTGAACTGTGAGTTAAAGTCAATCAAAAGTCTCAATATTTCATTCGAGTAACTGTTACTCGCCATACGCTCCATTAGGTGCAATTCAGAAACAGTGCTCTATTAGGCACAACTTCATTAAAAACATAAGTACTGATAATTACAGCAATTTTCTGTGAACCGGATGGTACCAGTAAGGGTTTTATGTAAACAAAAACTTTTCTTTTATATTATTTTTTATTTAATTTCGAGTTTATTGCAGGGTATTCCAGATTCCCAGATCCAAACAGAGCCATACCTCCACCTGCGCTACGCCGGCACCGACTGCGCCCTCATGGTGTCTCCCACTCCTGGCGACTCGGCCACCGCTTGCAGACACGGCGACTTCTACTCTGCCTTTGTCAATAGGTAACCACTGACCACTGACCATCTACTACTCGGGCGAATGAACATGGCACCTGGCTGACACTCTCGCTCGGCACTTGATACTTCCCCCGCTGCCCCGCGCGGCGCCCTCCGTGTTTCTTCTTCCTCTAATTGCGAAGCCTTATCATTACCAAGTATTACAGGACCTCTTCTCTATCAAGAGTATCCAATGCCACGCTGTACTTTGCACAAACGTCATTCGAGCCAGGTGTCAAGTTCATTCGCCCGAGTAGTATAGGTATCTTCACGGTTAAACAGTGCTCGGCGAAAGTGGAGGGGAGCTCTGCGCAAGTGTGGTGAGGCGAGACGGCGCCTATTGGTTCCGCCGCGGCGGGAAGGTGGCTAAGCGACCAATAGACGCCGGCGCCGGGCGCCTTCCCCGTCGCGTCGCACCCCTCCCGCCAAACACATCTTAAAATCGACTTCCGCGCATTCAAGGTGAACGCTATTAAACCGTGAGGATACCTGTACCTAGCAGGCTGTATAGTCCTACTTAGCAGGCTGTATAGTCCTACTTAGCAGGCTGTATAGTCGTACTTAGCAGGCTGTATAGTCCTACTTAGCAGGCTGTATAGTCCTACTTAGCAGGATGTATAGTCGTACTTAGCAGGCTGTATAGTCCTACTTAGCAGGCTGTATAGTCCTACTTAGCAGGCTGTATAGTCCTACTTAGCAGGCTGTATAGTCGTACTTAGCAGGCTGTATAGTCCTACTTAGCAGGCTGTATAGTCCTACTTAGCAGGCTGTATAGTCCTACTTAGCAGGCTGTATAGTCCTACTTAGCAGGCTGTATAGTCCTACTTAGCAGGCTGTATAGTCCTACTTAGCAGGCTGTATAGTCCTACTTAGCAGGCTGTATAGTCCTACTTAGCAGGCTGTATAGTCGTACTTAGCAGGCTGTATAGTCGTACTTAGCAGGCTGTATAGTCCTACTTAGCAGGCTGTATAGTCCTACTTAGCAGGCTGTATAGTCCTACTTAGCAGGCTGTATAGTCCTACTTAGCAGGCTGTATAGTCCTACTTAGCAGGCTGTATAGTCGTACTTAGCAGGCTGTATAGTCCTACTTAGCAGGCTGTATAGTCGTACTTAGCAGGCTGTATAGTCGTACTTAGCAGGCTGTATAGTCCTACTTAGCAGGCTGTATAGTTCTACTTAGCAGGCTGTATAGTCCTACTTAGCAGGCTGTATAGTTCTACTTAGCAGGCTGTATAGTCCTACTTAGCAGGCTGTATAGTCCTACTTAGCAGGCTGTATAGTCGTACTTAGCAGGCTGTATAGTCCTACTTAGCAGGCTGTATAGTCGTACTTAGCAGGCTGTATAGTCCTACTTAGCAGGCTGTATAGTCCTACTTAGCAGGCTGTATAGTCCTACTTAGCAGGCTGTATAGTCCTACTTAGCAGGCTGTATAGTCCTACTTAGCAGGCTGTATAGTCGTACTTAGCAGGCTGTATAGTCCTACTTAGCAGGCTGTATAGTCGTACTTAGCAGGCTGTATAGTCGTACTTAGCAGGCTGTATAGTCCTACTTAGCAGGCTGTATAGTCCTACTTAGCAGGCTGTATAGTCCTACTTAGCAGGCTGTATAGTCCTACTTAGCAGGCTGTATAGTCCTACTTAGCAGGCTGTATAGTCCTACTTAGCAGGCTGTATAGTCCTACTTAGCAGGCTGTATAGTCGTACTTAGCAGGCTGTATAGTCCTACTTAGCAGGCTGTATAGTCCTACTTAGCAGGCTGTATAGTCCTACTTAGCAGGCTGTATAGTCCTACTTAGCAGGCTGTATAGTCCTACTTAGCAGGCTGTATAGTCCTACTTAGCAGGCTGTATAGTCGTACTTAGCAGGCTGTATAGTCCTACTTAGCAGGCTGTATAGTCGTACTTAGCAGGCTGTATAGTCGTACTTAGCAGGCTGTATAGTCCTACTTAGCAGGCTGTATAGTTCTACTTAGCAGGCTGTATAGTCCTACTTAGCAGGCTGTATAGTTCTACTTAGCAGGCTGTATAGTCCTACTTAGCAGGCTGTATAGTCCTACTTAGCAGGCTGTATAGTCGTACTTAGCAGGCTGTATAGTCCTACTTAGCAGGCTGTATAGTCGTACTTAGCAGGCTGTATAGTCCTACTTAGCAGGCTGTATAGTCCTACTTAGCAGGCTGTATAGTCCTACTTAGCAGGCTGTATAGTCCTACTTAGCAGGCTGTATAGTCCTACTTAGCAGGCTGTATAGTCCTACTTAGCAGGCTGTATAGTCGTACTTAGCAGGCTGTATAGTCGTACTTAGCAGGCTGTATAGTCGTACTTAGCAGGCTGTATAGTCCTACTTAGCAGGCTGTATAGTCCTACTTTGCAGGCTGTATAGTCCTACTTAGCAGGCTGTATAGTCCTACTTAGCAGGCTGTATAGTCCTACTTAGCAGGCTACATAGTCCTACTTAGCAGGCTGTATAGTCCTACCTAGCAGGCTGTATAGTCCTGCCTTGCAGGCTGTATAGTCCTACTTAGCAGGCTGTATAGTCCTACCTAGCAGGCTGTATAGTCCTACCTAGCAGGCTGTATAGTCCTACTTAGCAGGCTGTATAGTCGCACTCAGCAGGCTGTATAGTCCTACTTAGCAGGCTGTATAGTCCTACTTAGCAGGCTACATAGTCCTACTTAGCAGGCTGTATAGTCCTACTTAGCAGGCTGTATAGTCCTACTTAGCAGGCTGTATAGTCCTACTTAGCAGGCTACATAGTCCTACCTAGCAGGCTGTATAGTCCTACTTAGCAGGCTGTATAGTCGCACTTAGCAGGCTGTATAGTCCTACTTAGCAGGCTGTATAGTCGTACTTAGCAGGCTGTATAGTCCTACTTAGCAGGCTGTATAGTCCTACTTAGCAGGCTGTATAGTCGTACTTAGCAGGCTGTATAGTCCTACTTAGCAGGCTGTATAGTCGTACTTAGCAGGCTGTATAGTCGCACTTAGCAGGCTGTATAGTCCTACTTAGCAGGCTGTATAGTCGTACTTAGCAGGCTGTATAGTCCTACTTAGCAGGCTGTATAGTCCTACTTAGCAGGCTGTATAGTCGTACTTAGCAGGCTGTATAGTCCTACTTAGCAGGCTGTATAGTCCTAGAGTAGTGCTAGATCCAAACAGAGCCATACCTCCACCTGCGCTACGCCGGCACCGACTGCGCCCTCATGGTGTCTCCCACTCCTGGCCACTCGGCCACCGCTTGCAGACACGGCGACTTCTACTCTGCCTTGTCTATAGGTATTAGGTAACCACTGACCGCTGACCATCTATCAGCCTTTATTTATCCTGATGGTAGGACATGACCAGAACAGTGCTACACAGGACTTTGATTTACATGTCATTTACATTTAGGCCTGTGTAAAATGAATTAAAAATAAAATGAAATAAAATACATATATGTCGAGTACCTAACATAATATAATTGATTGATTCAGGCATTTATATATTTATATAATTTGTTGATACCTAACATAAGTTACTTATAATGGCAGAAAAGCCTGTAATACTCCTATAGATGTCGTTTACTTTGAGAAATTTTCATGGTCAGTCTCGAAAACCTAGTAATTTGATTATCGACTGTGCTTCTCAAACCGGAACACATTAATGCCTACACGTTACTGCTTCCTACAGAATATCTGGCACTGTGTTGGTACCCATCTAAACGAAAACCTTCCAACGATAAAATCCGATCCTTATGTTATTTTGAGTCTTATGTCCACAGGTATAAGAGCGAGTTTGGCTTCACTCTGAGCGATCGTGACGTTATAGTGGATGACGTACGCGTGAGAGGCGTGGGCTTGAGCAACGTGCCTGAAGAAGTGGCGCCATCTAGCGGGAGGGGGGTACAACCTACCGCTGAGAAGGTACAATACGGCCGACGTATCTTGGCGAGTCTGGACATAGGCTATGCGAACTTTAGCGCATTTACACACGTATTACATTGTTTTATATAATATATATCAACGCGGGCGAAAGCGCGGGCTTATAAAGTAAAGTAAGGTAAAGTAAAGTAAAGTATTTATTTATTGCGTGAAATACATGTACATGAGGATGAAAAAAATTTATAGAGATTCAATGTATTCTACCATCGCGGGCATGCAATATTTGATTTACATCATAAACACGTCTTATAGTAATACCTACATGAAACAAAATAGTAATAAAAATAATCGTCCATGAAAGTTAACATAGCAAGTAGGTACATATAAAATAATAAACAAGAGCAAAAAAAAAAAGAAAACATAAAAAAGATTAAAGTGTCATGTATAATTAATTACTAAGTTAATTGTTTGTCGTTCATAAATTCCTGTAAGGCGTAATAACATTTACTGCTCAACATTGTCTTCAGCTTTCTCTCGAACATTGAACAAGGCAGCTCTCTCAATGTCTGTGGCAACTTATTGTAGACCGATGGTGCTGTGCAGAATATGCTTTTGTGCATTAATGTAGTTTTAGATGCTTGAGTGACCACTTTATGTTTGTCACGTCTACTGCGGACAACTACGTCAGAAAGTTGACGAAACGATTCGGGATTGTTTTTTACAAATATAGCTATTTCGAAGATGTACAGTGAGGGAATCGTCAAGATGTTGGTTTGCATGAGTCTGTTATTTTAAGGTTAAACATTGCCTTTATACACCTTTTTTGGTATTCAAATATTTTAATGACATCCGTTGAATTGCCCCAGAATAGTATGCTATACCTAATAATAGAGGCAATAAATCCGTGGTAAGCGGTCAATAGGGTTTCTATATTTACGACTGGGTTGATTTTATATAGAACATTATGTTAGTTGGTTTATAAAAAAGAAATTGGCATCACCAGTTTTCTATTGCGTGTTTTCATGCGCTAAAGTTCGCATAGCCTATGTTCAGACTCAACCGATTTTTAAAATTATTTTTTTGTTTGAGAGGATATACTTTCCGATTTGCCCTATACAAATTTCATCAAAATAGATTTTTATATCCAAATTACTGAAAAAATATGTCGTCGCTGTAAATGAAATTGCGTATTTTGCTTCCCTGTGACTTTTAAGTGGTGTTTATGGTCACTAAAACAGTCCAATTGAAGACTGATGTCTATGTTTTTGTAAAACCTTGATTATTTATATTCAACTTCCTTTCATTGTACCTTAAAAAATCATATATTCGAATCTTATTAATAAGTACCTTTTTATGTTTTTAGACAACCAAAGTGTACTTTGAGGGTGGTTACCAAGACACATCCATCTATCTACTGGAGAAACTTCATCCGGATAAAATTATCTCCGGACCAGCCATCATTATGGACAACTTATCCACCATACTAGTTGAACCTGGTAAGTATACTAGTTTTCCCTGAACTTTGACCCTTTTACCTATTTGTCTTATCTACGAACTCAGTAAGTCAGGACTAATGCCGACTTGCACCAAACTTTCAAAGTTCCTAAACAATTACTTTACTCGCTTGGCAGTTCTTAACGGTCAGAATGTGGACTGTTAAGAACTACCAATAGAGTAAAGTAATTGCTTTGGAACTTTGACAGTTTGGTGCAAGTAGGCATACGTCTTTTATATCAATATACACCGCAAATGTTTAATCACCAGAAAACAAATACACATAATCAGTTGCCGTCACTGAACACCGATATGTCAAAAACTTGAAAAATTTAGGTCGAATATTTGTCAATATAAATTTGATTAAAATTGGATAACTGTTACCGTTAGTCGTTTTCCTATGGATTTGCGTCAGGCGGTACCTTTTATTGATAATAGTTTAAGTTTTATTCATCGTTTGGCAAACCCAGGTACCCAGCTCGAGCCAGCTCGCTGCAGCTCGGTTCGGGCGCCGCTGACACTCTGTCAGTTTTTAGAAATCCAAAATCTGACTGCACAGATACAACGTACTCTTTCTGCATTGCCCATTTAATTTTTTAGGTAATTAAAAAATTGTGCTGTATATAAAAAGAGTCGAGTGACAACTTACAACATTTTAAAAATAGGTTAAAGACATATGTAATTCAAAAAGCGTATTCTATTTGTGACTACTTAAATGATAAAAATGCTAATTAGTAATTTTAACATAATAAATGCATACAAATTGATTTGCACGTCACCTATAGGCTAAATATGGAGACACTTTCATTGTTATTCCGATTATCCGATATGTCCGAATTACCCATGTTTTGCAAATAAAGATATTGATTGATTGATTGATTGATTGTATGTTGGAGTGCCACGCCAGTGTCTCGGGTTCGATTCTCTCTACAAGACAAACATTTGTGTGATAAACATTAGTGATTGTCCTGAGTCCCAGACTCAATTATTTAAAACAAAGTATAAGTAAATACCTTATGAATTTCCCTTTAATAATATGTAAAAAAATAATAATAATGGATTAGATTTTTGTTATAAAGTCTTTATTTATATTCTATCTACAGATTGTCGCGCAGAAATAACAAAATTCGGTGACATTCGCATCACGATCGGATCCGGTCGGCCCAAGGTGGTCACCACCGCTCTGGACTCCATTCAACTGAGCATCTTCGGACACAGATTCATGAGTATCGCCGAGCAGATGGGCAGGTAACCATATACACGGTCAAATTTTAATCAGATTAAAAAAAAAATACGCATAGTCAGTTGCCGTTACTGAACACATATACGGAAAAAAAATATTGAAAAAAGTACGTCGAATATTTGTAATTTTTTTTTTTATTAAAAATGGATAACTGTTACCGTTAGCCGTATTCCTTTGGATTTGTATCAGGCGGTATCCTTTATTGATAATAATTTAAGTTTTATTCATCGTTTGGCAAACCCGGGCACCTAGCTCGAGCCAGCTCGCAATACCTCGGCTCGGGCGCCGCACTCGCTCCGCTGTCACTGTCATTTTGTAGAAATTCAATTGTAATTAAAAAATGGTGGTGTATAGATCGTCAACGTAATTAGCTTTTTAAATTATCGCCCATTTCGTATTTAACTAATTTTTTAGAAACATACAACAGCCTACTTCAATCGGACTGTCCTAGTAACCGTAGGCACCACTGAAAAGTGTCACTGGTTTGAAAGAACTGTATATAAGAAGAAGACTGAAAAGTCACAGGGGAGCAAAATACGCAATTTTGTTCATTGATTTTTTCCTGCACTTATTTTGATTTAAAACAAAAATACTGAACCAATTTTCATGAAATTTCTATGGAACCTATCTACTAAGAGTATATCCTCTTCAAACAAAAAAAAATTCGAATCGGCTTATAAACAAAAAAAATCTGAGGCAGCGCGTGTACGCGCCACTACGCTAGTTGTCCCCCGTATACGCGCCACTACGCTAGTTGTCCCCCGTATACGCGCCACTACGCTAGTTGTCCCCCGTATACGCGCCACTACGCTAGTTGTCCCCCGTATACGCGCCACTACGCTAGTTGTCCCCCGTATACGCGCCACTACGCTAGTTGTCCCCCGTATACGCGCCACTACGCTAGTTGTCCCCCGTATACGCGCCACTACGCTAGTTGTCCCCCGTATACGCGCCACTACGCTAGTTGTCCCCCGTATACGCGCCACTACGCTAGTTGTTGCCCGTATACACACAACTACGCTTGTTGTCCCCCGTATACACACAACTACGCTTGTTGTCCCCCGTATACACACAACTACGCTTGTTGTCGCCCGTATACACGTGACAATCCGCGAGATACTCCTCATGTAACACTCTCTAGAAAAACTGCCCGTAAACGCCGGTATATGCGCGTATACGTGCAACACAAAGCGTATACGTTTTTACAGTTTCGCGAGTACCAATCCGTCCGTATACGCGCGACAAAAATACTGAGTCTGAAACAGCACTAAACTCCAGTCGCGCGTCTACGTTCTTCTTCTTCGTGTCACTAGTTCTTTCGAACCAGTGTGGTGAAAGGATTTCAAGTGCGCCTCGAAGAGGCTCCTTGCGTGCACTCGACACATGTTTTCGAACTTTTAAGTTCTACGACATGCCGGTTTCCTCACGATGTTTTCCTTCACCGTTGCGAGAACGTGGGATGCATACATAGATTTTTTGACCGAAAAAACCCATTTACGCATGACTGCCATCGGGATTCGAACCCGCGACCATCATATCGCAAGGAAAGGGCCTCATCCACTCGGCCACCACGTCCTCGTTCTACGTTGACAAACGTACACACACTTTTTCAGGGTGTTACAAAGGACATCGATATCAGTGAACATAAAGGAGCGTTTAGACTTCTCGTGCGCGCTGTTCGGCCCCGACGGTGGACTGGTGTCCAACGCACCACACATACCAGTACATCTGGGGGCCATGCAGGAAACCGTGCAGTACCAGGTGACACTACATTTTTTTTTAATTATTTTAAGAAATATTTGGGTCCTTATATTTGGGTAGACTAGACAGCCAGCATCAAAAGTCGATGACCACATTCAGATTTTCAAATCGGTCTACACCATTTATTATGCCTAAATCGCTCAACATGACAAGCTCCAGTATTGAATGTTTATCATGAATGTTCAAAATTTACGGTATACCACATTGTTAAAAATCAAATATGGTGTCAAGCGATTTTGAAAATCTGAATATGGTCATCGACTTTTAAATGCTGACTGTAGCTTTGAAATAAATGAAATTCATTTATTTAAATCAAATAGATTTATAATTACAACTTTATGATTGAAATCTTTATGGTTTATTATTAATTTGCTACAAAAAATATATTCTCCGGTTTTGCGGGTTTGATTTCCGCTCCGGACAAATATTTGTGTGATGAACATCGGTTTGTGAGTCTCAGACCAGACAAACACCGATGTTTTCTATGTATATATTTACAAAAAAAAAGTATGTAAGTATTCTATCAGTTACCTGGTTCCCATAATACAAGCTTACTTAATTTGAGGCTAGATGGCGTTGTGTGGAATGTCCAATTATTATTTATTACTCAGGCTACAAATTGTATTTTCCACAGATGAAAGTTCGCGGCGACTGTATCAAAGAAGGTGACGTGTTGCTGGCGAACCATCCTAAAGCTGGCGGCTCGCATCTGCCGGATCTGACTGTTATCACCCCGGTGTTTCACAAGTAAGTCCAACATTACGCCTCATCCTCCCGTTTTTTTTTAAATTTTATACGTAAAAATATTGTAAATTGGACTTTAAAAAAAACACATATTTACACGCGAACGGCCTCAGGGTCTAGCTAGATACACTATACTCTTATAAGATTCCTTTCTAGGTTCTGGTCAGCTAAATACGCTTAGTGACTGCTCCGTTTTGTTATTCTCGGTTCACCTTTAGAGTTCTGGTGAGAAGGGTCCCTGACTTACGCCTCTTTCACCGACTTCAAAAAATGATGAGGTTCTTAATCGTTTTTTTATCAAAACTTTGTCATTTATTAACTGATTTAGAAAATCCTTTCTTTTAGAGATATACTTTCAGATTTGTCCCATAGAAATTTCATTAAAATCAGTTCCGAAGTTTAGTTTTGAAATATAAAAATAAATACTGTGTCAAAGTAACTCTAACACGAAAATGCGTATTTTGATTTCCCGTGACTTTTTAGGGTGTCTACGGTCACTAAAATTCTAAAGCTCCGTACTCACATACGGTTTTGCTCGATCGAGCTATCATGTCGAGTTAAAACCATGGCATGAACTTTCGTCCACACATTCAGCATTATCTATCGAGTCACGCGCACTGTACAGTATTCACCGAACCGTTCGAGCCTTAATTCCATCGAGTCGGCTCAATGCGAGCCTTCGAGCTTTAAGTTTTGCGGTCCACATGTTAATATTTACTCGTTTTGGAGTAAAACTATCGAGTAATACCGAATGTGAGTACGGAGCATAAGAATGAGGTCGTTTGTATTATTTTTATCAAAAAACTCTTGTATAATTATTAATATATGTAATATATGTTGTGTCTTTTTAATGTTTAATGTTTTTTATTTTTGTATGGATCTAGTTGTCCGAAAAAAATATTTTTTATTTATTTATTAATTGAGAAGGCCTCATAATCAATTCGATTCCAGGTCTGACCCGAAGCCAATATTCTTCGTGGCGTCTCGAGGCCACCACGCGGACATCGGCGGCCTCACGCCGGGCTCCATGCCGCCGCACTCCACCAGCCTGGCTCAGGAGGGGGCCGCTTTCAAATCCATGCTGTTGGTCGATGGGGGGAAGTTCAATGAAGAGTTACTCACTGAGGGTAGGTATTGATTTTGTCGAATTACATATTTGTTTTTGGTTTTGGCTCCACACGAAGGAAAACATCGCGAGGAAACTGGTATGTCGTAGAACCTAAAGTTCGAAAACATGTGTAGAGTGCACGAAAAGAGCCTCTTCGAGGCGCACTTTAAATCCTTTCACCACACTGGTTCGAAAGAACTAGTGACACGATAAGAAGAAGATAGTGTATTCAGCCAGGGGCAAGTAATTTTATATTGACAAGAAATTTATTCGCAGTCGTGGTCAAGTTCATTAATGCCTCCATACGTAAAGTGGTGGAGACTTTTTACTAGAGGCTTCTAGGGAGTTTTCTTTAAGGGGGAGGTTCAATGAAGAGTTACTCACTGAGAGTATGTATTGTTTTTTTTTTCGAATTAAATATTTATGATTTTCGGTTTTGGCTCCACACATAGTGTATTAAGCCAGAGGCAAGTAATTCCATATTGATAAGGAATTTATTCGCAGTCGTGTTCAATTTTATTCATGCCTTCGTAAAGCGGTAGAGACTTTACTAGAGGCTTCTAAGGAGTTTTCTTTAAGGGGGAGGTTCAATAAAGAGTTACTGGGAGTAGGTATTTTGTCGATGGGATGAGGTTCAATGAAGAGTTCATATTTCATATATATTTTATTGCGCAAACATAATATATTAGCTAGGTACCACAAGACCCACCAAGAGGGCGCTTTTATAAACAGATTTTAATTTTTGATGAAAAATAATAGCGGCGTTTTCCCTGAAAGAAAACGCATATTAAATACTTACCTTAATATTAAGCTTTTTGCTTATAGAGAGCAGCATTTGATTTTCCGTTCGAGTTAGTCAAGTGCTGATAGTCCATTTCCACCGTAAGTGGCGCCACCTAGCGGCTTTGTGTGGTATTTTTATGTCTACCGATAATGGCCGCTCAATTACTTCTCATTGGCTTTTTATTACGTATTTTCACCAGGCAGAAATCAAACTAAAGCTTAATATTAAGGTAAGTATTTAATATGCGTTTTCTTTCAGGGAAAACGCCGCTATTAAATACTGTACCGTTAATATTAAGCTTTTTGCTTATAGAGATTCTGTTTGCTATCGCCTGGTGACGCCACTTGCAACGTGAAATTTCAGGTTCTTATACGCCAATGTGATGATTTATTGTAAGTTCCTGATAAAACATAAGTTATTATCATTTTTCAATATGAACCTGTAATAAAGTATATGAATTATGATATTTTGTTTGTTTTAATAACAATCATTGTATTTGCTACGTTAAACATAACTCGCAACTTACTGTCTTATGTAATAAGTATAGGATATAGGATATTTAAATACTGATTATGACAGACCTTCAGCGAGGTCAAACAATATTTCAGAAACCACTGTCGGAGGTTGGTTACTCTCATAACACATTTTCAGGGTTACTGCGTTCACAGCTTCGATATAATTATCATTCGGTATACTTGCTACACAGCCATGTGTGCCTAATCAGTTTTGTTCGATACCTTCGAAATATAAGTGAACATTATTATTTACAAATGTATTGTAGTATTTACTAGCATAATACTTCATACTAATTTAATTAAACTGTATTTAAAATACAAATACTTTGTTTCGAATCGAATGAGAGTGATTAAGTTATTATGTTAAATCAATTTTATATATTTTCTCAAAAAAAAAGTTTAAAAACAATTTCACATTGCCTTCCTCTCTATATTTTTTTTATGTGGTTATAATAAACTAGAGGGAAAATAATAAAAATAATCAATGTAATATAATATAATGTTATAGTTTATTAAAATTATTAGCGTGATGATAATTGGGTGTGTCAACACTATCCAATTATTCGTAATTCCAGTTAGGTAGTTTAATATTATTTAGAGACACTTCTATTATGCTTCCAATGCAGTGATTTTGATCACTGTATCAAGTTAAGTAGATACAATAACATTAATTACTAGACAATTACCGAATCACCTAGTTTAGGTAGCTATTTGGCAAATTAAATGTTAGTGATTCTAAACGAACCTCTTCGAGACGCACATGAAATCCTTTTACCACACTGGTTCGAAAGAACTGGTGACACGATAAGAAATTATTATATTGCAATAGTCAACAATAACAACAAGCGTTAAGGAAAATAGGATAGAATTGTAGATATAGAATTGTAAGTATTGATTCATGTCAGTTATGCCAAATGACAATTTTTCATTGATGTATACCTTTAACATCAGTTTATTATCCTACTGCGTTTACTCATAAAACTAAGAGTAACGTTAAAAGTTATCATTATGGGAAGGATTCCAGAATCGAGAAATCATGTGAGCTGACAAGTCAGCGTCCCGTCATATCGTTATAATGAATGAGAGCCATTCTTGTTTGCAAATGTTCGCTAGATGATATTAGGATATTATGTCATTTCAGTTGTTTTGTTGTTGTTCATTATAACCATAACATTTTATTTTTCATGAACAAAGTTTAATCAATTAAAGATCGAACGTAGTCGGTATGCAATCGCTTGCGAAGTTCGTTTGATAGCTAACGAATATAATATACAATAAAACTTTGGAATACAGCATTGGTCAACAGCCTGAGTGAGTGACAGGCATGTATGATAATTATATAAAATGCATGAACATACTTAAAGTGATAAGATATTGGGCAATAAGATATTGGGCAATAAGATATTGGGCAATCAGTATGTTGGGTTAAGTGATTTGATCTTGCCTATTAAGCAACTCAATAAAGACATGAAAAATTAAGTACCTGCCTAGGTGCAGTCGTTGCCATTCGAAATATTTGATATTTAGGTACTATAAATATAGTTCACTTTAAATACATAATATAGTATATTCCATATACCTACTAACTAGGTATAGGTATAGCAACTGTTTAAATAAACTAGTACTAGTTAAAGGCAATAATATGTTCATGTACAGAAAATTCTTATCATTCGAGCCAGATAAGTGTCTGCTTAGACTAATGCGACCATGTTAATTTAAAACTTTTATAATAAGCTCAAACACTATTTAGTTCATTTGTAACTAAGGTTTGACGTACATTTATATTGTAAGTCTGAAGCCTTTGGGAGGCTTATTTAGAACTCTTGACAACAGAGCCAAACACTCAATTAGGAGAAAACGATTGTAGTTTACAGGCATGCTATTTTGTATCATGCTCTAGTCAGTGTTCATTGTTGAACAGGGTTAATTGATACGGTACCTACTTCCGTAGTTTACGTACCTATATTACGATTAAGAAGATACACAGGCATCTAGTGCATTTATGTTAATTTGGAGGCGACAGCTTAGATCTCATAAAGTACCTAATGACAATATTCGGAAATAATATTTTTGATAAGAGTGATATCGATAAGTAAGTAGGGTACTTACTTGCTTGTTTTTTTTTTTTTTTTTTTGAAACGTTTAATATTACGATACTTTACTAAAATACAAGGTTCGAGCCAATAATGGCTAAGCAAGGGGCAAGACGAGCACTTGTTGTCATTTAAATAAACAATTTTATTAAAAATACCATGAGGGTATCTGATAAAAACATTACGTAAGTAGTTCATTTCTCGAAAGAGAGTTGAAAAAATATCTCACAATTTCTAGCCTAAGTTAAGATGAATTTATAGTATGCTGTAAACTATTTTATAATTATAAATTATTGATATTTTTATCCTAAACAAGGACTTTCCTTCATTACGTGCTATCGAGCACACAAAGTTCCATTATTTTGGTGCTCTTACCATGAGTTGAGTCACCCATAAGTTTAGTAAAAAGAGTGTACGAACTGGGAAGTAGCCAATACAACAGTCTTGCGTAACTTCTTTGGGAATCTAGTGATTCACTGGTAATGTTTTGCCGCTTCAATGCGTACCTACGCTACTATTAACATTCCCTGGTAAACCTGGTTATACAAGCATTACAGAACCTAAAATTAAGTTGTTTGCAAATCGTTGATACCTTGCAGTGAGCAGGTATCCAATAGTTCTATTGTGCCTATTTGAGTCTGGTTTATGAAAGCAGTACGGGCTCGACATCAATATTTAAGATGGAGCAACCGTTTTAAAACTGCTGATGTCTTGTCGTAGACAGAAACATCTATAGATTTCAATGTAGGTACTGGAACTATGTCCTTAAAAGCTAAACTTTTATACTTAGATCTGTTTGCAGCTTAAGGTTTGCCAAAAACAAATGCATCCGGTTAGACTATACAGTAATGTAGGTAGTGGAACACTACAAGGTAAAATATTATAAAAGTCTTGTCATTAAATCAATACTTGCTCCTCACCCTCGAGATGGGAGCTCCAATCTGTCGGCAGACAATCTGTCGACAGATTGTTAATGCCTTGCCGTCAGCAGAGACATCATAAACACTTGACTCGTTGTAGGTACTTACTTTAATAGTGTACGAAAGAAAATAAACACTATCTACACCCCGGAGGTTAGTTTTAATCTGTTCGCAGATTGTTTATGCCTTGCGTGAGCAGAGACATCATAAAAACTTGAATCAAAGTCGGTACTTTAATAATGCACGAAAGAAAAATAAATACTTTAAATACTTATATACACCCCCCGGACGTTAGCTTTAACCTGTTGGCAGATTAATGATGCCTTGCGTGAGCAGAGACATAAGATTAATTTCCATGTACAGTAAATTAAAGCAGTTTAACATCTCTCAAATTTTGTAATTACTCAAAGTTCCCGAAATTGAAATCCGCGGAGAATTCATAATATATATGTTTTTTTAAAATTATACATGTCTTGCTTCAGACACAGTACATCTTTTGTAAAACCATAGGTTACCCTAATGTTAAGCTTTTATTGTTACTATTACACCACCACAACCTAGAAAATTACTGCGTATTCAAATCAAAATTACTGTTCTAAGGAGGTGTGACTCTAAATTATTTGTGTGAGGGCTTGCTTGGTGGTAGAAATGATTTCTACAACAAATCCGAATAATTTTGCAACATTATTTAATTTCAATAAAAATCGGGTAGGTAGTCGAAAAACAATTAAATTAGGTATTATTATTGCTCAAATCTTACGGGTTTTCTGAAGAAAACCTATTTCTCTTGAATAGGTATGATACCTACTCCCACAACGTAAGGTGCATGTACTTATACGTATTTTTCCCCTTTTTGTTTGCTAGACAATGCCACCTGGAGTGGTCTAAATGAGAATTGTGTAGGAATATTTACATACTAACCAAAAAACATCTAAACGATTGAACCTACATTAGAACTAGTCATCGGATCTTTTGGAACAGACGGTTCCTATGTCAATGGCTTTTCGACAAAAAACTTCGTAGAACAGTTAAGTACTCAAGTTCATACTATCATTAAAACGTTCGTAACGTTGTTTAATATGAAAGTTTATTTCTTTAGTAATAGCACCAGTCGTGGACTTGCGTACTAGGAAAATAAACGTTGAACCACTGACCCGAAAAGACTATTAGAATCACTTCAACAAAATTTAAAAAAGTTTGCGTAGCTCACCGATTTTCATGAATATAGTGCACTCACGCGCAGGATCCTGCTCGGATAGTTCGACGAGCTGCCGTTTATAGGGCTGCATGACCTGCAGCTTGAGCTTGATAGCTATATAGGTAGCTTGTAGCGCAAATTCACGCTATCTAGATCAATAAATTTAAATTTAAACACTTTTTCTTATGTAACTGGGGAATCTCATCAAGTGTTTCTGCTACACAAACCTGGGCGGATGGACAATATCTTTATCTTTATTTTGTATACACATACATGTTATACCGAACGGAATAAACCGTTAAATAATTCAATTTAATAAAGCCATATCGGCTACATTAAGAAAAGAGGGTACTTACATTTTCCCCTTTTGCACTTTTTAAACACTTTATTTCTTTTTCGAATGATAGTTTCGAATTCGATATTGAAAACTTATAATAAGTATGGAACAGTCCTAGGTAGGAGCTGTTCGGACGTGTTAACTCGGCGGAATACAAAACGCCAATGAGAAGTAATTGAGCGGCCATTATCGGTAGACATAAAAATACCACACAAAGCCGCTAGGTGGCGCCACTTACGGTGGAAATGGACTATCAGCACTTGACTAACTCGAACGGAAAATCAAATGCTGCTCTCTATAAGCAAAAAGCTTAATATTAACGGTACAGTATTTAATGGCAATTTAGAATACATATCATAGTCACAAGAGATATTATAAAAATAATGATATATGAGCATTAGTTATGTAATTTATATTATTGAGCAATGAGTTACCCCCATCGACAAAATACTTACCGTATTTTTTCAATGGGGGGAAGTTCAATGAAGAGTTACTCACTGAGGGTAGATATTTCGATGGAGGGTTGAAAGTCCAGTAATTTAATTAGCTTCTGGCTCTGAAAACGGAACACAGTAATGATGAACATCTTTATTATTTGTTTCAGAGCTGATGAAGCCAGGAAATGTCCCAGGATGTTCTGGCACAAGAAACCTGGCTGACAACTTATCGGATTTGAAGGCACAAGTTGCAGCCAACCAAAGGGTAAAACCGTAGCCTAATAAAATACCATTTTTTTATGTTTTTTGCCACAGAAATTTCTCATAGATCAACCGATATGGAAAGTTATAGTTGATATACTTTCAATAATCATGGTTTTGCAAAAACTACAACAACCGACACCACTGAAAAGTCACAGTAAAACGTAATTTTGTTTACTTCAACTCCTTTTTTTTAAGTAAAAAAAAAGTCTAACTATTAAACTATTTTTTTAAGATATTTTGATTTAAAAACAAGTATTTTAAATATGACTGAATTTGCGCATTTGGTTTTACTGTGATTTTTCATAGTTGTGTTTACGGTTACTAAAACAGTCAAATTGAAGTCGGATTATCATTATTTTCTACTTTGGTGTGTAATATAACGAATAATCTATAGGTGTATTATTTCCAGCCCTACACTTACCTATATTCAAAATCGATGCATTTTTTTATTTAATTTAATCTTTAGGGTATACAACTAGTGGGCGAGCTGATAGAACAGTACGGATTGGAAGTGGTGCAAGCATATATGGGTCACATTCAGAAGAACGCAGAGTTGGCAGTCAGAGATATGCTCAAGGTAAGAACGACACAAAAAATACTTGTTTATATGAATCGCTATAACTTAGATTATCGCTATTTGTATTTATTTATTAACTTCAGTTAAAACGGATAAACCAATTATATTTATTTAAGAATTATACTAATATATTGAAAGGAGAGAGAAGATAAATGTTTTAAATTTAATTTAAAATAATGAATTGGCAATCATTGTTTGTAAGTATAATATTTTCGCAGTAGGGTTTTTAAAAACTTTAAGCTTGTTTAATCTACGTTTGCTTGTTTGTTATTTACAGGAAATAGCCAACAAAACATTCCTATCTACCGGTTCAACAGTGCTCAAAGCTGTAGAGTACATGGACAATGGCACTCCAATAGCACTTACTGTCACACTGGATAAACAGCTCGGCACTGCGCACTGCGACTTCACGTGAGTATAGAACTTTCAGTAACGTTCCCACTACTGGGACTGTGGGAATAGATTAGTGGTTCATAGGTGCTCAAAGTGTGGAGATGGACAAGGGCACTCCAATAGCACTCACCGTCACTCTAGGCAAACAGCTCAGCACTGCGAAGTGCGACTTCACGTGAGTATAGCACTTTCAGTAACGATCCCACAGCTGGGACTCTGGGAATAGATTAGTGGTTCATAGGTGCTCAAAGTGTGGAGATGGACAAGGGCACTCCAATAGCACTCACCGTCACTCTAGGCAAACAGCTCAGCACTGCGAAGTGCGACTTCACGTGAGTATAGCACTTTCAGTAACGATCCCACAGCTGGGACTCTGGGAATAGATTAGTGGTTCATAGGTGCTCAAAGTGTGGAGATGGACAAGGGCACTCCAATAGCACTCACCGTCACTCTAGGCAAACAGCTCAGCACTGCGAACTGCGACTTCACGTGAGTATAGCACTTTCAGTAACGATCCCACAGCTGGGACTCTGGGAATAGATTAGTGGTTCATAGGTGCTCAAAGTGTGGAGATGGACAAGGGCACTCCAATAGCACTCACCGTCACTCTAGGCAAACAGCTCAGCACTGCGAACTGCGACTTCACGTGAGTATAGCACATTCAGTAACGTTCCCACTACTGGGACTCTGGGAATAGATTAGTGGTTCATAGGTGCTCAAAGTGTGGAGATGAACAAGGGCACTCCAACAGCACTCACCGTCACTCTAGGCAAACAGCTCAGCACTGCGAACTGCGCCTTTACGTGAGTATAGCACGTTCAGTAACGATTACACTACTGGGACTCTGGGAATAGACAAGTAATAATAATTATCAACAGAATTAAAAAAACGGAGGAAATTATCAATTCGGTTGAATGTTTTTTTTTAATGTTTGTTACTTCAGTACATATATAAACCTTTTTGAAAAATTGTGTGTTTAGATAAAGATAAAGATAAATAGTATTTTAGATCTAGAGATAGTTAAATAATATATATAATTTATTTTCTTAAGTAGGTAGGTAGGTAGTGTTTGTGTGAGAGGGTATACTTTTAGATTGATCTCATAGACATTTCATTAAGTTTTTAAATCAAAATAACAGTTCGATTGAAGTCGGTTGTTGTATGTTTTTGTAAAACCTTGATTATGTTTAGGCATTTTACACAGCGCCATCTAGCCCCAAACTAAGCTAGCTATGGGAACCAGATAACTGATGGAATACTTATATACTTTTTTTTGTAAATACATACATAGACGACTCAGGACAAACACCGATGTTCATCATACAAGTGCTTGTCCTGAAGCGGGAATCGAACCCGTGACACCGGCGTGGTAGTCCAACACACTTGCCAGCTTGCCACTTGACAAATCGTGTCGTCATATGTGTTATTTTTTTATAAACTTGTTTTCAATTTCAGGGGTACAGGCGTAGAAGTGTGGGGTAATCTGAACGCTCCACGAGCTATCGCACTTTCTGCATTGATCTACTGCTTACGGTGCATGGTGGGACACGACGTGCCTTTGAACCAGGTTAGTGAGTCTTTCATAGGTAAATAAGTGACGTGACGAAATAGGCACTTGTGATAGATAGTGGGACACGACGTGCCTTTGAACCAGGTTAGTGAGTCTTTCATAGGTAAATAAGTGACGTGACGAGATAGGCACTTGTGATAGATAGTGGGACACGACGTGCCTTTGAACCAGGTTAGTGAGTCTTTCATAGGTAAATAAGTGACGTGACGAGATAGGCACTTGTGATAGATAGTGGGACACGACGTGCCTTTGAACCAGGTTAGTGAGTCTTTCATAGGTAAATAAGTGACGTGACGAGATAGGCACTTGTGATAGATAGTGGGACACGACGTGCCTTTGAACCAGGTTAGTGAGTCTTTCATAGGTAAATAAGTGACGTGACGAGATAGGCACTTGTGATAGATAGTGGGACACGACGTGCCTTTGAACCAGGTTAGTGAGTCTTTCATAGGTAAATAAGTGACGTGACGAGATAGGCACTTGTGATAGATAGTGGGACACGACGTGCCTTTGAACCAGGTTAGTGAGTCTTTCATAGGTAAATAAGTGACGTGACGAGATAGGCACTTGTGATAGATAGTGGGACACGACGTGCCTTTGAACCAGGTTAGTGAGTCTTTCATAGGTAAATAAGTGACGTGACGAGATAGGCACTTGTGATAGATAGTGGGACACGACATGCCTTTGAACCAGGTTAGTGAGTCTTTCATAGGTAAATAAGTGACGTGACGAGATAGGCACTTGTGATAGATAGTGGGACACGACGTGCCTTTGAACCAGGTTAGTGAGTCTTTCATAGGTAAATAAGTGACGTGACGAGATAGGCACTTGTGATAGATAGTGGGACACGACGTGCCTTTGAACCAGGTTAGTGAGTCTTTCATAGGTAAATAAGTGACTTGACGAGATAGGCACTTGTGATAGATAGTGGGACACGACGTGCCTTTGAACCAGGTTAGTGAGTCTTTCATAGGTAAATAAGTGACGTGACGAGATAGGCACTTGTGATAGATAGTGGGACACGACGTGCCTTTGAACCAGGTTAGTGAGTCTTTCATAGGTAAATAAGTGACGTGACGAGATAGGCACTTGTGATAGATAGTGGGACACGACGTGCCTTTGAACCAGGTTAGTGAGTCTTTCATAGGTAAATAAGTGACGTGACGAGATAGGCACTTGTGATAGATAGTGGGACACGACGTGCCTTTGAACCAGGTTAGTGAGTCTTTCATAGGTAAATAAGTGACGTGACGAGATAGGCACTTGTGATAGATAGTGGGACACGACGTGCCTTTGAACCAGGTTAGTGAGTCTTTCATAGGTAAATAAGTGACGTGACGAGATAGGCACTTGTGATAGATAGTGGGACACGACGTGCCTTTGAACCAGGTTAGTGAGTCTTTCATAGGTAAATAAGTGACGTGACGAGATAGGCACTTGTGATAGATAGTGGGACACGACGTGCCTTTGAACCAGGTTAGTGAGTCTTTCATAGGTAAATAAGTGACGTGACGAGATAGGCAATTGTGACAGATAGTGGGACACGACGTGCCTTTGAACCAGGTTAGTGAGTCTTTCATAGGTAAATAAGTGACGTGACGAGATAGGCAATTGTGACAGATAGTGGGACACGACGTGCCTTTGAACCAGGTTAGTGAGTCTTTCATAGGTAAATAAGTGACGTGACGAAATAGGCACTTGTGATAGATAGTGGGACACGACGTGCCTTTGAACCAGGTTAGTGAGTCTTTCATAGGTGAATAAGTGACGTGACGAGATAGGCACTTGTGATAGATAGTGGGACACGACGTGCCTTTGAACCAGGTTAGTGAGTCTTTCATAGGTGAATAAGTGACGTGACGAGATAGGCACTTGTGATAGATAGTGGGACACGACGTGCCTTTGAACCAGGTTAGTGAGTCTTTCATAGGTAAATAAGTGACGTGACGAGATAGGCACTTGTGATAGATAGTGGGACACGACGTGCCTTTGAACCAGGTTAGTGAGTCTTTCATAGGTAAATAAGTGACGTGACGAGATAGGCACTTGTGATAGATAGTGGGACACGACGTGCCTTTGAACCAGGTTAGTGAGTCTTTCATAGGTAAATAAGTGACGTGACGAGATAGGCACTTGTGATAGATAGTGGGACACGACGTGCCTTTGAACCAGGTTAGTGAGTCTTTCATAGGTAAATAAGTGACGTGACGAGATAGGCACTTGTGATAGATAGTGGGACACGACGTGCCTTTGAACCAGGTTAGTGAGTCTTTCATAGGTAAATAAGTGACGTGACGAGATAGGCACTTGTGATAGATAGTGGGACACGACGTGCCTTTGAACCAGGTTAGTGAGTCTTTCATAGGTAAATAAGTGACGTGACGAGATAGGCACTTGTGATAGATAGTGGGACACGACGTGCCTTTGAACCAGGTTAGTGAGTCTTTCATAGGTAAATAAGTGACGTGACGAGATAGGCACTTGTGATAGATAGTGGGACACGACATGCCTTTGAACCAGGTTAGTGAGTCTTTCATAGGTAAATAAGTGACGTGACGAGATAGGCACTTGTGATAGATAGTGGGACACGACGTGCCTTTGAACCAGGTTAGTGAGTCTTTCATAGGTAAATAAGTGACGTGACGAGATAGGCACTTGTGATAGATAGTGGGACACGACGTGCCTTTGAACCAGGTTAGTGAGTCTTTCATAGGTAAATAAGTGACTTGACGAGATAGGCACTTGTGATAGATAGTGGGACACGACGTGCCTTTGAACCAGGTTAGTGAGTCTTTCATAGGTAAATAAGTGACGTGACGAGATAGGCACTTGTGATAGATAGTGGGACACGACGTGCCTTTGAACCAGGTTAGTGAGTCTTTCATAGGTAAATAAGTGACGTGACGAGATAGGCACTTGTGATAGATAGTGGGACACGACGTGCCTTTGAACCAGGTTAGTGAGTCTTTCATAGGTAAATAAGTGACGTGACGAGATAGGCACTTGTGATAGATAGTGGGACACGACGTGCCTTTGAACCAGGTTAGTGAGTCTTTCATAGGTAAATAAGTGACGTGACGAGATAGGCACTTGTGATAGATAGTGGGACACGACGTGCCTTTGAACCAGGTTAGTGAGTCTTTCATAGGTAAATAAGTGACGTGACGAGATAGGCACTTGTGATAGATAGTGGGACACGACGTGCCTTTGAACCAGGTTAGTGAGTCTTTCATAGGTAAATAAGTGACGTGACGAGATAGGCACTTGTGATAGATAGTGGGACACGACGTGCCTTTGAACCAGGTTAGTGAGTCTTTCATAGGTAAATAAGTGACGTGACGAGATAGGCACTTGTGATAGATAGTGGGACACGACATGCCTTTGAACCAGGTTAGTGAGTCTTTCATAGGTAAATAAGTGACGTGACGAGATAGGCACTTGTGATAGATAGTGGGACACGACGTGCCTTTGAACCAGGTTAGTGAGTCTTTCATAGGTAAATAAGTGACGTGACGAGATAGGCACTTGTGATAGATAGTGGGACACGACGTGCCTTTGAACCAGGTTAGTGAGTCTTTCATAGGTAAATAAGTGACTTGACGAGATAGGCACTTGTGATAGATAGTGGGACACGACGTGCCTTTGAACCAGGTTAGTGAGTCTTTCATAGGTAAATAAGTGACGTGACGAGATAGGCACTTGTGATAGATAGTGGGACACGACGTGCCTTTGAACCAGGTTAGTGAGTCTTTCATAGGTAAATAAGTGACGTGACGAGATAGGCACTTGTGATAGATAGTGGGACACGACGTGCCTTTGAACCAGGTTAGTGAGTCTTTCATAGGTAAATAAGTGACGTGACGAGATAGGCACTTGTGATAGATAGTGGGACACGACGTGCCTTTGAACCAGGTTAGTGAGTCTTTCATAGGTAAATAAGTGACGTGACGAGATAGGCACTTGTGATAGATAGTGGGACACGACGTGCCTTTGAACCAGGTTAGTGAGTCTTTCATAGGTAAATAAGTGACGTGACGAGATAGGCACTTGTGATAGATAGTGGGACACGACGTGCCTTTGAACCAGGTTAGTGAGTCTTTCATAGGTAAATAAGTGACGTGACGAGATAGGCACTTGTGATAGATAGTGGGACACGACGTGCCTTTGAACCAGGTTAGTGAGTCTTTCATAGGTAAATAAGTGACGTGACGAGATAGGCAATTGTGACAGATAGTGGGACACGACGTGCCTTTGAACCAGGTTAGTGAGTCTTTCATAGGTAAATAAGTGACGTGACGAGATAGGCAATTGTGACAGATAGTGGGACACGACGTGCCTTTGAACCAGGTTAGTGAGTCTTTCATAGGTAAATAAGTGACGTGACGAAATAGGCACTTGTGATAGATAGTGGGACACGACGTGCCTTTGAACCAGGTTAGTGAGTCTTTCATAGGTGAATAAGTGACGTGACGAGATAGGCACTTGTGATAGATAGTGGGACACGACGTGCCTTTGAACCAGGTTAGTGAGTCTTTCATAGGTGAATAAGTGACGTGACGAGATAGGCACTTGTGATAGATAGTGGGACACGACGTGCCTTTGAACCAGGTTAGTGAGTCTTTCATAGGTAAATAAGTGACGTGACGAGATAGGCACTTGTGATAGATAGTGGGACACGACGTGCCTTTGAACCAGGTTAGTGAGTCTTTCATAGGTAAATAAGTGACGTGACGAGATAGGCACTTGTGATAGATAGTGGGACACGACGTGCCTTTGAACCAGGTTAGTGAGTCTTTCATAGGTAAATAAGTGACGTGACGAGATAGGCACTTGTGATAGATAGTGGGACACGACGTGCCTTTGAACCAGGTTAGTGAGTCTTTCATAGGTAAATAAGTGACGTGACGAGATAGGCACTTGTGATAGATAGTGGGACACGACGTGCCTTTGAACCAGGTTAGTGAGTCTTTCATAGGTAAATAAGTGACGTGACGAGATAGGCACTTGTGATAGATAGTGGGACACGACATGCCTTTGAACCAGGTTAGTGAGTCTTTCATAGGTAAATAAGTGACGTGACGAGATAGGCACTTGTGATAGATAGTGGGACACGACGTGCCTTTGAACCAGGTTAGTGAGTCTTTCATAGGTAAATAAGTGACGTGACGAGATAGGCACTTGTGATAGATAGTGGGACACGACGTGCCTTTGAACCAGGTTAGTGAGTCTTTCATAGGTAAATAAGTGACGTGACGAGATAGGCACTTGTGATAGATAGTGGGACACGACGTGCCTTTGAACCAGGTTAGTGAGTCTTTCATAGGTAAATAAGTGACGTGACGAGATAGGCACTTGTGATAGATAGTGGGACACGACGTGCCTTTGAACCAGGTTAGTGAGTCTTTCATAGGTAAATAAGTGACGTGACGAGATAGGCACTTGTGATAGATAGTGGGACACGACGTGCCTTTGAACCAGGTTAGTGAGTCTTTCATAGGTAAATAAGTGACGTGACGAGATAGGCACTTGTGATAGATAGTGGGACACGACATGCCTTTGAACCAGGTAAGAGCTAACTTACCTTGACCTTGGACCTTTGAACTTGAAAGGCTACTTCCATATTTAATACTTAAGGGACGTGAAGAGCAAGGCACTCTTCTGATAGCATATCATTATTATTTATTTAATTCATCAATACGATCACCAATCACTCACGCTTATTCATACATAGGATTTTGAATCACAAAATCTAAAACTAGGAGAGAAATAACATCAACTTGTATTTGTTCTAGGGTTGTTTGACACCAGTATCAGTAAATATACCAGTGGGTTCGATCCTGGACCCGTCTGAGGGCGCTGCGGTGGTGGGCGGCAACGTGCTCACTTCGCAGCGGATCGTAGATGTGGTGTTGAAGGCATTCCAGGTAACTATGGTCACTCCAGGTAACTATTGTCAGTCCAGGTAACTATGGTCAGTCCAGTTAACTATGGTCAATTCCAGGTAACGATGGCTACTCTATCCAGATGATAACGGACTATTTCTAGGTTACTGTGGGTAGTTATTTCTGAACACTCTTTCCAATAAATTATAAAGCTTTCTACAACTCCAGTAGAAACCATGAGTCGGCAAGCATAGTGTAAGTTGTTCCAGTGTTGTATGACTCTAGTGGCAGTAATTATACCAGGGGGTTTGGACCCGTAACAATAGTCAGTCCAGGTAACTATCGAGACTCTTTCCAGGTAACTATGATCACTTAAGTTATCTGCAGACACTCCAAGTAACCATAGAAATATTCCAAAAGTAACTGCGGTCATTTTTCAGGTAACTGGTAGTACGGACACTTACTAACTACAGATACTTACTCAGGTAGTTATGACCACTTCCTTAAGGCCACGAATTTAAAAGTAAGGTCCCTCTTCGTATGTAACTAACTACAACCTCTTTTACAGGTAATTACAGTCACTTTTTTTTTAAATCGTTTTTTTTTCCAGGTATGTGCGGCTTCTCAAGGTTGCATGAACAACTTGACGCTGGGTGAAGAAGACTGGGGCTATTATGAAACTGTAGCGGGCGGCAGCGGAGCTGTAAGTTCACATTTGACATCATTTTCAGTTACTGTCCTTATATTTTTAAAGTGTGACGTGTGACGACACATATGGTCGAGTGGCAAGTGCATTGCTAGGCCGAGTGTCGCGGGTTCGATTTCCGCTTCAGGACCAACATTTGTGTGATAAACATCGGTGTTTGTCCTGAGTTTGGGTGTTTTCTATGTATGTATTTACAAAAAAATAAGTATCTACGTATTCTATCAGTTATCTGGTTCCCATAATACAAGCTTGCTTAGTTTGGGGCTAAATGGCGTTGAGTAAAATATCGAAACATTAAAAGAAAAAAAAAAAGTAAAAAATCTTTTATTTGTGACAACTGTTATACAAAATTTACTATGCTACTTATATGTATATAGGTATAATACCATGCTAATCTTCAAACTAACTTAATTACCTACATAACTTAAGTTGACACAAAATGGCGTCCAACTCAGCATTTGCTGGGAAGCATGGCTTATTATTAGTATTTATTGATTAATCGACATGAAGGTCTCAAAGAAGGACTGTTGAAGAACAAACGCCGATGTTCATCACACAAATACTTGTCCTGAGCGGGAATCGAACCCACGATACCGGTCCTGGCAGTCTAAGACCATCCGCGTAGTCAATCTTATCTTTATTTTATCGTTATCTTAACTCTCAGGGTCCAGGCTGGGTGGGGTCCGGCGGCATCCACACCCACATGACGAATACGCGCATCACGGATGTGGAGATCGTCGAGAGGAGATACCCCATGTTGGTCACCAAGTTCTCACTACGGCCCGAGTCGGGGGGGAAAGGTAAGTTTACTCACTGTACGTTTCCGGTCAAACTATAGGTGATGGTGATGTTAATGACAAAGATATTCTTACCTCGGAAGCGATATAACTGTTATGTATACGGCCTATAATTGATGAATGAACTATTTTTTTATTTAGATCAACTTTTTAAGTAGGTACTTTATATTTATTTATTTATATATATATATACATATAGTAATTTATATATATTTATGTATGTTACATAATTTATAATATTTGTGTAGGATAATAATCATTCCTTAATGAAATCTGTTCTTCGTGCACTACCCACGCAACTGTCCACAATACACAAAAGTTTAGCTGGAAGATAATGCTACATAGCATTAAGTTCGCCTTTGTACTATTTGCTAAGTGCAATAAAGTATTTTCTATCTATCTATCTATAATTGCCCCACCGGCGCGTTACAACGGTTCCGGTCAAGCTAGGGAAGATGATGATGATGTCAATGGTAGAGACGTGCATACCTCGAGTGCGGTATAGCGGTTCCGGTCAAACAAATTTTATTAAATTAAAGCGGTTAAACCAATTACATTAATTTAAAATTAGAATTAGATTAGAATAAAATTTCTTTTTTTGTGATTTTTGAATTTTTGTGATGATGATGTTAATGGCAGAGAGAGACGCGCATACCTCGGGCGCGGTATAACAGTTCCGGTAAAACTAGGGAAAATGATGATGATGTCATTGGCAGAGACGCGCATACCTCAAGCGCAGTATAACAGTTTCGGTCAAACTATGAAAGGTGATGATGTTAATGACAGAAAAGAACTTACGACGGGCGCGGTATAACAGTTCCGGTCAAATAATAGAAGGTGGTGATGATGTAAATGATAGACACGCACATACCTCGGGCACAGTAAAACGGTACTGGTCAAACTACGGAAGGTAATGACGATGTTAATAACAGGGACGCACATTCCTTAGGCGCGGTATAACGGATCCGGTCAAAATGTATATTTTGTATTTTTACCAGTTATGATGTATGTTTGTTTGTCTGTAGGTCGCTGGCGCGGCGGAGACGGCGTAGTGAGGGAGTTAGTGTTCCGTCGCACTGTACAGTTATCTGTGCTTACTGAACGCCGCGCATTCCAACCTTATGGCATGAATGGTACGTAATATTTTGTTTTGAGATTTGTGACATTCATACTACTCGGGCGAATGAACGAACATGCCACCTGACTGCGACTCCTCTGCGTTCGCAACTTGCTGCGTCCCCCGCTGCCCTCCTGTGTCTTCTTCCTCTAATTGCGAAGCCTTATTATTACCAAGTATTACAGGACCTCTTCTCTATCAAGATTATCCAATTCCACGCTGTGCTTTGCACAAACGTCATTCAAGCCAGGTGTCATGTTAATTCGACCGAGTAGTACATAACAAACGCTTCGTCTAGCTAGCTAGAATGTACACTCTGAAATCTTCACTTCAATGGTAAATTTATTTATAGGTGGTGAGCCAGGCGAAAGAGGTCTTAACTTACTACAAAGAGTGGACGGTAGGAGGATCAACTTGGGAGGAAAGGCGTCCATCGAAGCGTATCCGGGGGTAAGTTAATTATAGTATATCAGGAGTCTGGCAGAGAGACTTATACATGCGACAACTTATAGACGTTGGGTGTGTATTGCCACCTAACTTTTAGATACTTCTAGACTGGTACTTTGTTTTGTACTTTATTTGTACCTAGGTACTTAGTTTTTAGTTTAATTTAATGTTAATCTTTATCTCATTTTTATGCTATGGATCATGTGTCTGCAATAAAGATATATTATTATTATTATAATTAATTAATAATTGTATTAGTAGATCTTTCAGAAGGCACGCCGCGCTCCACTATCGCTCTTGTTCACCTGCACTTGTAAAATATTTGGGTCTAAATTTGCGAAAACTTGTGCAGATTCAGATGTAACATTGATACATCCAAATCTACACACGGTTACGCAAATATAATATTATTTTTATTTTTAACTTTATATTGCGACATGCATTTTTAGACTGCAAGATCCATTTTTTTTTTTTGAAAAATTATTCGGTTTTATAAATCGAGGGCATGACTCCTTTCATGACTTTTCTCTATCTCTCGTGGTTTCGGACTTGGCCATCAGGACCCTTCTCAAAAAACCACCCTGTATATTTCTATGGGCCTATTGCTTTTTGTAATATTAAGCGTAAAAGAAATCTTAATTATAATTTTTATATCTATAAAAATGAAAAAAAAAATGTTTATTTTTTCAGGATAAATACATAATGAACTCGCCCAGCGGTGGCGGCTACGGGCCGCCTGATGGCATTCCTACGGACATACAGACAGACACGCCGCGCTTCGTGGAGCGAGGCAGCGTTTATGAGTATAGAAGTGCGCAGGAGTCGGTGTGATTTACTAAGATTTTACCCGACTTCGCAAACGGAGAGTAATGAGTTTCAGGTGTATGTATTCTGTACTTCAGGCAAATGGATGAACTAAATGGCTAAATGGATCTTGAATAATGGAGGTATCAATAAAACCAGAAAGCAAAGTTTTCTGATCAGTGTTTATGGTTCATTAAAAATAAGTACAATTTTACCCATGAAGCATAAGTACCACAACTTTTTACCCTAGAAAAGTTCAATAAATTCTTATACTAACTTTTATATTTTAAAATAAAATATTATATTTTATAGGTATATAAGTGAAGTGATATACATTCGTGCATAATTATTTTATTGAATTGTTAAGTTTTATACAATGTATGTATGTAATGTATGTATTGGAATATTATATACAATGTTTATTATTGATTATTGCCTCTTTTTATTATCAACTGCATCCGAATTTGTAGGATCAGAGGATAATTTATTAAATACTGTCTTTTTCGTCCAATTTTATACGAAATATGTATCTGTTTTTACACAATTCTCTTTGGAAACTTGTTCTCATAACACTGCCAGCGCTTTCTACGCTAGAGCAGAGGCGAACAGTAATATTCCACCCACTTTTTTCATACGTGGGGGCAAATGTCTTAAGGTATTACTAGTAATACTAGCTACCCAACTACTCTCAAAATTTTAGGGTCAGACGGTATTTCATAAACAATGATGTGTTCGTTCAATTTTATTCGAATTCACTATGTTTTTACACAATTATTTTTGGAAATTTGTCCTTATAACACTTCCAGCCCTTTCTATGCTAGCGCGGTGGTAAACTAATATTCCACACACATTTCCCATACGTGGGGGCAAAAGCCTTAAGCTATTTCCAGTATTACCAACTGCCCTCAAAATTGTTGGGTCAGATGGAAATTTGCGAATTTTTTTTTTACGTAATCTTCACACTTTTCTTGGGAAACTTGTCCTCGAAACCGTGTGCCCGTGACCAGAACAAATCAGTATGAAATAACATGGTAACACCTAGTGCGGTAGTAAACGGAAATATTCCACTCATATTTTTCATATTTGGGACCAAAAGTCTTAAGCTATTGTCAGTATTACCAATTGCCCTCAAAATTGTTGGGTCAGACGATTTTTTTTTACTTTTTTCCCATTTCTATACCACTTTTCTTTGGAAACTTGTCCTCCAAACACTTCCAGCCGCTAGGGCTGTCCGCGGGTCAGGCGTGGTCGGCGGCGGCCGCCAGCGCCTCCCTATTCTCGTACGCCCAGAAGCCGTGCAACTCTAGTAGTATGGACACGGCCGTGTGCCCATGACCAGAACGGATGAGGTCCTGCAGCGTGATCTTGGTGGGGTCCAGTGGTCGAATCATGTCGAATATTTCGTCTTTCACGTCGTCAAAGTTGACTGGATCCGCCCCGTGGGCTATCATTTGATCTTGTATAGCCTGTGGGTGATAAAAGTTGTTGACTTATATCTGACTATTGCATACCCTGCCCCACCCCTTAGTGAGATGTCGTGAGTATGTCTTTAAATTTTGCCCTCTTCCCCACCCCTAATCACAAGTGAAATGTGTGTAGTGAGATTTTGCCCTCTTCCCCACCCCTAATCACAAGTGAAATGTGTGTAGTGAGATTTTGCCCTCTTCCCCACCCCTAATCACAAGTGAAATGTGTGTAGTGAGATTTTGCCCTCTTCCCCACCCCTAATCACAAGTGAAATGTGTGTAGTGAGATTTTGCCCTCTTCCCCACCCCTAATCACAAGTGAGATGTGTGTAGTGAGATTTTGCCCTCTTCCCCACCCCTAATCACAAGTGAGATGTGTGTAGTGAGATTTTGCCCTCTTCCCCACCCCTAATCACAAGTGAGATGTGTGTAGTGAGATTTTGCCCTCTTCCCCACCCCTAATCACAACTGAGATGCACACATCTCACTTGTGATTAGGTATTTGTTAATCACAAATGAGTTGTATCAAAATGAGTATTTTTAAAATTAAAAAGTTAATCTAGGCTGTGATTATATAGCGTTAACTTTATATTTATAATCAAAATATTATCAGGTAGGTATAATTATATGATTTAGCCATATTTAATTGGAAAACAATCTACAAAAATATGGCTAAATTATAATAATTTAAGTTTTATTCATTGCTTGGCAAAATATGGTACCCAGCTCGAGCCAGCTCGCTGCAGCTCGGCTCGGGCGCCGCACTCGCGCCGCTGTCACTCCGTCATTTTGTAGTAACCAAACATTCTGACTGCACAGATACAACGTAGTACCCCTGTTGCATTGCCCATTTAAGTATTTTTGGTAATTAAAATGTGTGGTGTATAAAAATAGTAATATATTAAAACTTAAAATTTGTATACATATTTGTATTGCAGCAGTTCAAATACAAATATATTTATTGTGAAACACAGGTAATGGGATGGTAACATGGTTATTTGTTGAGCTCTATGTTTTACCTTATTGGCGGACAATATTTTGGTCACCTAATTCTAAAACTTCCCTACACAATCATGCATAACAATAATATCATAACCTAGCCTCACTCCAGTTTATCATCAAAATATCCATCGATTGAAAAGTATGCTTTTTCAACAAGAAGACTAAATATATTAGACTAAAAATGAATCTATTAGACTAGACTAAAAATAGAGTTATTATAGTACCTTGAAAAAGTAGTTGAGGGTGAAAGCGTCGAGGAACCCTCTGCTGTTGATGTCGAGCACTCGGAACAGGTATGCTAGGGCCGCGGGTTGCTTGCGGTTCTCCAATGCTAGCACGAGGTCGAGGTACGTCTTGTAGTCCATTTCTCCGTCGTAAGTGAGACATTGTTGGAATACTCTTTGGAGGAAGGCTCGAGTCAGTGTTCCTGAACCATAGCTGTAATAATAAAAAATATACACCGTAAATTTTTAATCACCAGATAAAAAAATACGCATAATCAGTTGCCGTTACTAAACAAAAAAAATAAGTCGATTTTTGTCAAAATATATTTGAAAAAAATTGACAACTGTTAGTCGTTTAACTATGGATTTGCGTCAGGCGGTACCCTTTTTTGATAATAATTTAAGTTTTATTCATCGTTTGGCAAACCCGGGTACCTAGCTCGAGCCAGCTCGCAAAAGCTCGGCTCGGGCGCCGCACTCGTGCTGTTGTCACACTGTCATTTTGTAGATATAGTTTTTTGGGTAATTAAAAATTGTGTGTATTCTATGAATTCCGGATTGCCTGGAAGAGATTGCTCACAACGATAAGGACGCCCATTACCTACCAACAATAAAGTGTACAATAAAGTGTTCATCTATCTATCTGTCTATCAATGTATAGGTACATATATTTAGAAAAAAAAAAAGTATAAAAGTATTAATTAAAGTATTATGTTCAGTTTGGGGCTAGATGGCGTTGTGTGAAATGTTCAAACATTATTTATATAAAAAGTTTCTCGAATGGCGACCACGAAAATACTACTCACCCGGCTAGTTCGTTGATGCTGAGCATGCCGTTGTGGTCCTTGTCCAGGTTGAGGTACTGGCCGTACACGCGCAGTGCGGAGGCGGCGCTGAACCAGTTCTGCTCTTGGAGCTCCATAGGTAAGTCTTCCTCACGCAACTGAAACATAACAATTAAGTATCAAAACTTTAATTCAAGATTACAACAAAATGCGAAACATAATCTATCTCGTGCTCACCTCAAGCAGATCATCCAGGAAAGAGCAGGACAGAACATCTCGTATCCTCACCCGACCCACTCTCAGTGGATCTAGGAAGAATAGGAATTTCCTGGCGGCCGTGCAAACGTAGAACGAGCTGAACGACGAGTCCAGCCCGTCTAGGGCCGCTAGCGACGGGACCAGCTCGGCTATGTAGCTCTCCAGGTCCTGAGGGAAAAGGGACTTTATTCCTTGAGGGATAGAGTTCAAATTACCTATGTAGCTCTCCAGGTCCTGAGGGAAATTGAGCTTTATTTTGTGAGGGATAGAATTCAAATTTAATGATTCGGGAAGAATAAGAACTTCCTAGCAGCTGTGCACACGTAGAACGAGCTGAACGACAAGTCCAGCTCGTCTAGAGCCGCTAGCGACGGGACCAGCTCGGCTATGTAGCTCTCCAGGTCCTGAGGGAAAAGGGACTTTATTCCTTGAGGGATAGAGTTCAAATTACCTATGTAGCTCTCCTGGTCCTGAGGGAAATTGAGCTTTATTTTGTGAGGGATAGAATTCAAATTTAATGATTCGGGAAGAATAAGAACTTCCTAGCAGCTGTGCACACGTAGAACGAGCTGAACGACAAGTCCAGCTCGTCTAGAGCCGCTAGCGACGGGACCAGCTCGGCTATGTAGCTCTCCAGGTCCTGAGGGAAATGGGCTTTATTCTATGTGGGATAGAGTTCAAATTACATGGATCTTAGAATAATTGGAACTTCCTAGCTGCTGTGTGTGTATATGTAGAACAAGCTTAATGAGGAGCCTGTCTAGAGCTGCTAGCGACGGGACGAGCTCAGTATTTATCTCTCCAAGTCTTGAGGGAAATTGAGCTTTATTTTGCAAGAGACAAAGTTCAAATAACAACATTCTAGTTAACTGAACAGAAACATTTACAGCCTGCTATCCAGCTTCCAGGTCTTGTGGAAAAGAGCTGTATTTTTAAAAACATAAGGTTTGAAATTGATTTAAGTTGATTTCCGGGCTTTGAGAAACCGCGTGGCATTTGGTAGATATGTAATGCAGTTCAAAAACTCAGCTCAGATCTTAATTTCGAGTAGAATACTTATGATTGAAAATACTTACATGTTCGGTGAGGTAGCCCTGGCCGGTGACGTCATACAGCGAGAGGCCTATCCTCGTCTGCTGCAGCCAGACGCGCCTCATCACGTAGTTGAACAGCGACACGGCGCGCACCCTGCCTATGCCGCCTTCCGCCGCTTGCAGGCGGCCGAATACTTCAGCTGTGAAGTATGGCCTGTAGGTATACAATTAGGAGAGATGGTGATCAAAAGCAAGCCTATAATTAGTAAAAAAAAATATAGTGTGTGATAATGTATAAAAAGTTTATTTAATCTGTGTAGATTAGTGATTAGGTTAGGCGCCTTGGAGTTCTCTGTAAGTCAATCCAGAGTTTTTGAAATAAATAGGTATAAGGTAGATAGCTTGCAACTTGCTCATAAGAGAATGATCTAAATATTTTCTGAGCCACAAAAATCATCTAACATTATAAAACACAATAGATAATTAAATTGAGTATTAAAATTATATTTGTGTTAAAAGATTTCAACCACAAGTGGATCCAATTATTATACGCTTAACAATTGATATATAAATACATATGTTATAATTGAAAAGTGTATGAAAAATTCTAACAAAAATGGTTATTTTGTAACCATAAAACATCAAAACAGAAGAATTGAAGCAACAATTTCTGTAGACAAATAATTCTAATTCTAATTTGGGTGAGGGGTTGTAAATTGTGGCCTGCACTCAGGTCCCGTTATGGGGTGTATTGTGCATTGACCCCTTGTTACAATAACTTTACCCCAACCAGCCCTGTAGACTAGTTTCTACCTTTAGTGTCAGGTAAATATGTCAGTTGATTAACCTGTACTTAATCCCAGCTTCATCCCTAATCTTCTTGAACTGAAAGTAATCAATGGTGAGCTCATCATTATTAGCCGTTGTAAAGCTTCCGTTACTCTTCTCCAGCAAACTCCACAGATGCTTCAATTCAGCATTATCCAAAAGTTCTTTACTCTTCTTCTGTAAGAATTGGGCTCGGGTCTCTTCCCGTAGCTTTTGAGCTAAGACCTCATCAGGGCGAGGAAGTTTGAAGTAAAACTTGGGTATTTCTATGTAGGATTCTGAGTTGGAATCGAGTCGGGGTTTGTATATTTGTTTGAAGGTGTCAGCTTCTATTTTTTCACTTTCTTCTTTTGTTATTGATGTGCCAGTTTCTGTAAGAACAGTATATTGCTAAAGCTGGAATGATGGACTGTGTTTTACTCAATTATACCAAGACTAGTGTATTATGGATAGGATAGGACTAATAATCAGCATATAGTTTAGGACTAGCAAAAGGATACTTCAGAACTTTTGTATACTTAAGATATACTCATTTTTAGCATTTAATTTTCTTAAAATGTTCAAAAAAAAATATACATTTTAAGCTCCTGATTACCTGTTTTGCGTATCTGTAAGCAATTGGTAACAAAACATGGCACTATGTGGTCTCCAAAAATGTTAACTGTATTTTTTTTAATAAAGACAGTATTGAGATTACATATGGTTGGTCAGTTTTAGGAGAGACTTACAACTGTGGTTGCAAATAACGTCGTCATCATCAGCCCGGTGTCATCCACTGCTGAATCTAGCCTCCCTAGGGAGGCCCAAGACTGGGAGGGGTGGTACAAAGGGAAATCCCTTTGTGCCACCTCTCCCGGTCATGGGCGCCTCTCGTCCAGGTGTTTCCTACTGCTTTTGCGATAATATCAACTCAACTCGCTTTCAGATGACCCGGACTTCGCGAATAACGTCTTACCATCTAATTTCTTGATGTATTTTCGAAGTCTGTTTTTCAGGTCATTGTTCAGTTTGATGGTTTTGTTGTCTAGTGGTGGTTTGGAATTGATTGTTTTGTTATTCACAGCATCGGTATTTGTATCTTGTTTCACTTGTTCAGACATTATAACATCTGTTTGTGCGAATTTCTAGGAGAAAATTCAATGAAACGTGAATTAGAAACGCGAACGCGATAAATGTTTTTGTTTTGTTGTCATGGCGACGCTGTCACTCCATTTGACATTGACAATTATATTTAAAACCGGTTCATTCTACGTTAACTGCCAAAAGCCACTCATTAATTACTAAAGGTAATCTAATCTAAATTAAACGTGATAATCAAGCTATACCATGCTTGAAATGTCTTTGCTGGCAACTACAAATAAAAATTGCAATGATTTAATCAAAAAATCTTTTTTGGGAAGGTTTAAGTGTTTGATATCTACAAGACATATTTTTAAAAATGATCATTTTGCGTGTATTGTAACGTAAATTAGTTTAGAACATCTATTCAACAATAGATGGCAGTCATTAGTTCATCTACTTGTCGCTAGATGACACTTGTATACATTTTCTTTGCTCTACTTAGGCAGAGCGCGTTGAAGTCTTTTTTGAGAAAAAATAATACATAGGCCTATATATATTTTGAAACACACATTTTGGTCTTTCTTTTAGTTATATTCATTGCAAATTCATTGATAACGAGCAGATAACCACAGTTAGCATGAGAAAATTTTCTTTCTATTAATCTCTAAAACTTTCAATATCATTTCATATTATTATCACATTGCATCGGGAAAGAATCGTGTTAGAAAATTGAAAGTTTTTGAGGCCCGCCACAAAGATAAAACCTAACATTTCATGGAAATAGAAAAAATATTGGAAACTTAGAAATTATTAATTTCATTTTCTATTATTTTACACTAGGTTTACCTTCTGCACAACTGCATAGGTATTAGGAAAGTTAAGGTTTGTTTGTTTACACGTAGTCAAGTGGGCAGGTTCGTGGTAGTTAATGAATAGAAATGAAATAGCAACTGACCTATCCTGTGTGCCCACTTTACTAGATATATAAAAAGCCTCTTGTAGGTATAGAAAAAACATAGGGTCACCGAGGTAAATGCGTCATTATAGGTATATTACGAGTTTTTGATATTTATTAGGTACTAAAAAACTATCAAAAGTACAGGAATGTCTGCCATCATAATCCCATCCAAAACAGATTGATGCAAGTATTGCTGGGTAGTATAATATTGAATAAATTATATAATTAATTAAATTAATATTTTTAAATTCATTTTTTATTTATATTAGAAAAAAAAAGTGAAAGGTTTCATACTTTAATTTAGATTTAACATTCATTCACACACACACTCACACCCCTGCACTAGGATTCCCTGTGTCGCAGGTGGCATGGACACATACAAGACATCACAACATCCAAGACCCGAGAACAAACATCAACAAATTATATATACGAGAGTCTCGTTTTAAACTTCGGCGAGTCCACACCTCCTGATGATGCCTCGTGTAGAGGCGAAACACGTGTCGTATCTTTAAACTTTGGTTTTCTGTTCCTTGACTCTTTGGTTTAGTTGAACTTAAGTTAAGTTAATTAAAACCTTTGTTTAGAAATTAAGCGGATTTATTACTAAATATATTTATATAATTTGTTGATATTTATGGATTTTCGCAAAGTAACGCCGGAATCAATCAATTACCGAGAACAAACATTTGTGTTCGTCACAAATATTTGCCCCGGCCGGGGATCGAACCCGGAACACCAAGCTTCGTAGGCAGGGTCACTACCAACTAAGACACGTTTCTCGACGATTTTATACGTGTTTTTAAGTTAGTAGGGTTAATTTTACGGCGTACTTTTTGAGTATTTGTCCGAAACATTTTGTATGGAATTCGAATTTGAGGATTAGCCTTAATAATAATCTGTTTATTTTCTCAAAATTTACAGCACCCTGGATCTTTCATAGTATTTTAGTAATATCAAAAAGTCGCAATATTGATGCACTTAGTTGACTATACATGATTTAATCCGTGGAAAATTCTAGCAGCCTAATAAATTATCATTTTAATTTTCGCGTTATAAAACTGGTTACGCTAGTGTTACAGAGTTTTATGTAATTATTTGCATCGCTTTAAATAATGATGCGTTACATGGATGTTACAGAAAGTCTACCAACCATGACTAACTTCTTATGAAGAAATTATCAAGAAATTTTCAAGTAAATTCCCTATTTTAATACTATATTTAACTAAGTTGGGTTAGTTATAAATGCAATGTAGCCAGTATCCTTGGCACGTTGCTATCGGGTATCGAGTTGGAGCAGTTGAGCTACCTATATATCGTTTGCAACGGTCTATGGGTGGCCCAATTGTTTCCTTTTGTAATTTTTGTAATATAGATTGTATTAGTTAGCTTATGCTGTAATAAATATGTTAGTAGAATAGCAATTTAACTACATAAATAAACCTATTTACAATAAAAAAAAGTCTTTAACCCTTCACGAGTCTTGAAGGGTAAGACAAGAGGGAATGTGCTAAAGGGCTATGAGTTTCAATTACACTATGACAGGCTCGTTAGACATCGCTTGCAGACAAACGAACAGACAGACAGACTATGCAACTCGTGAGAAATTGAATAATTATGATTTAAGTATATGCATGAGAATATTACTTAAAAATGCAGCATAAATTATTTATAATATAACATTGTGACCAAATTTTTTTCGGGAAACGATACATTTTTTATGAAGCTATTAAGGGCAAATGTAACAAATGGTTTTGATACGTTTACCTAATTTATTTTCGGTTGTTAATTTTTTTATTACTTAATTAAATTAATGTTTGTAGTTCACTTTGGCATAGGATAAAATGACTGAAAAAACCTTAAGAATTTGAAGCTAGAAACAAAAATAAACTAGATTATGAAAATACACCACTATCAATAATCTTGGTCTTCGGGTCTATCAGTCCAAGTCCCAATCTGTAGGACGCTTCAAACCGGACCATCCGTTGGGTGCGCGGGCGCAGGCAGACCAACCTAGCGACTTCTAAACCAAACGCCTCAGTAATGCGAGCTCACTCAAGGGGTACAGACGTCATCGCTACGTCCTCCTAACCGTGTCAAAAATAAATCGCCGTACGTCCGGAAACAGTGTATAAATTGTGCCTGACAGTTTTGGCGTGTTATAACAAAAGTTTGATATATTAGTGCTCAGAATTTATGGAGGATAAATTGGAAACAACTCAGTAAAGGTGAGGCAGCGCAGCTGAATTGAGAAGGGCACTAGTTTGTACGTAGTTTCAACTTCTTGGTTGATATCGTTGGGGTTAGGACAGCTTTTGCAAGGCGGATCGCATTCTGTACCACTTGAACGATTTGTCAACAATTATTATTGTGAAATTTAATTTAAATTTTCCTATTGAATAGTTTTGTAATAGTATTAATTTATAAATCAATCTCACTGGCCTTGCGGTACTCGCGGCCCATGTTGTTAAACTTATAGTTGAGAAAATGTGAATGTCGAATTGTTAAGTTGTAAGTAGGTACGTAGAGTGGATACTTGTCTATTTAACTGCAAGACAGCTCCACGATATCAGGTTTTGTAACAATGCCTCTTAGCTTTTTTGCTCAAATGGCCCATAGGCATGCATCTACTTAAGGGTTAAACTTGAATTGATTGTGTCATAGCGTCAATCATACGATAATCCACAGAAGTATTAAAGTATAGAAACACAATGTAGTACATTGAAAATGCGACCACAAAAGGGAGCCACTTTGGCTACTCTCTAGTACATTTTGGTTATGCTAATTTTCGAAAAAGAGAAGTAACAGGGCTAGATATATATTACTTATATGTTAAAACAACTAGGCTTTTTCATTGGTAATAAAACTACATCGTAAAAAGTAACAAACATTATTTGAAAATTGAGATATTTCATATTTATTGACAAAGTGTCTGAAATTTTTTGGTCCTGTCTTACTTGGTTTGATACTGTCCATCTTGTTCTATAGGAACATCGTTATTCATCTATGTCATAATCTCTTCAAAATTGTATCTCCAGTTACCCGTTATGCGGATCAAAGAGATGCAAGATTTGAGAGTTCTCCGAAAAAAATGACAAGTTGTCAACGAACTTGTATTCACACCAGTTTCGACATGAGCTTGTGAAGTGAGGAATTTTATACACTATACCAGTTTTTAATTACCAGAAAAAAAGCTTAGTCAGTTACTGAACACAGAGGGAAAAAAAACTTTAAAATATTAAGGGGAATCCTCAAATCCGAATTCCATACAAAATGTTTCGGACAAATACTCAAAAAGTACGCCGTATTATAGTAATTTCTTCGCACTATTCGTTTCATCCATGTTTTTTTTTTAATTCCGGTAACAAAAAATGTGAAAGGTTTCATACTTTAATTTAGATTTTATACGTGTTTTAAAATTAACCCTACTCACTTAAAAACACGTATAAAATCTAAATTAAAAAAAAAAAACCTTTCACTTTTTTTGTTAACGAAATCAAAAAACATGGACCAAACGAATAGAATAAATTACTATAATACGGCGTACTTTTTGAGTAGTTGTCCGAAACATTTTGTATGGAATTCGGATTTGAGGATTGGCCTTAAGTCGAATTATTTTCAAAATAATTATGATGAAAATTAGACATACTGTTATCATTAGTCATTTTTGTATGGCCTTGCGTCAATTGGTACGCATAATTGATAATATAAGTTTTATTCATCGTTTGGCAAACCCGGGTACCTAGTTCGAGCTAGCTCGCCGCAGCTCTGCTCGGGCGCCGCACTCGCCCCGCTATTACTCTGTCATTTTGTAGTAACCAAAAATTCTGACTGCACAGATACAACGTAGTACCCTTGCTGCATTGCACATTTAATTTTGATGGTATTTAAAAAAATATGTATGTATTTCTCGCACTCACCTCATCTATTTTTGTCCCGACGTTTCTTTTTATTTTTTTGACGTTTTTTTTTATGTGTGATAATCGCGAAAGTCTACGAAAATCTAAAGGTATGTATTTCATGTAGATATATGTAATTGCAGACTAAATGTCAGTGCTGGGTTCTGTAACAACTACCTCGGCTAGGCACCTGGGTTCATTATTATAGCATTCTCAAAGGTTACAATTACCATGCGTGTTATCTAACATTTAGCTCTCACATTGTAATAGGTATAATGCTTATAAGTAGCGGCACATAAGTCTAGCGCTGAACGATACGCGGGGGGTGTTACTGCGCATGTTTATTGTATTGTATGTGTAGTCTGGAATGGTATCTATAAATCACTTTGGTGATGATGTTGTGGTTTTGTGGTCCTAAAAACCAAAAATCCATTGTGGCTGTAAATTTGGAACACATATACAATATGTTTCAAAACAACCTAATGAATAAATATTTATTTAATTATTTTGATGTTTCATAAAAACAATGTTTCAGCGAAGTTTCACAAAAACCAGGCTAGACAATTCAAAATAATTCTAGATCAAGCGAGGATGATAAATTAATTATAGGCATGAAATAATTTCTAAGACTTTATTCGTGGTATTCGTGGGTTTCTTAGAATCTCGCGTGAAATCCACTATGCAGACAATTATCTTTGTCCTTCAACCATATGCTAGGATTTTAAGAATATTAATGCATAACTTGATAGAAATGTCTACTAGGTAACTAATGCCGACTTGCACCAAACTTTTAAAGTTCCTAAGCAATTACTTTACTCGCTTGACAGTTCTCAACGGTCAGAATCTGGACTGTTAGGAAGTACCAGTAGTAGTAGACATAAGACTATTGATCTAAGTTACTACTAATTACTACGTAAATTACGTAGTTTATTACAAGGCCCAGAATTGGAAAGGAGAGTGGAAAAAACAGTTTCACCCTATATCCGAATATGTGAATATATTGATTTGCTGCCCATAAATATTAAGAATAAATTAATTTATATATATATTTTTTATTTTGACTTTTGATTTGGCAAGCATTTGACCACAACCTCACCTGATGGTAAGTGACGGTGTCAAGATCAAGATGGAACATCACTTTAAACTTACCATTTCTATTTCTAACTAATGATGACCTTACCCCAAACACTAGAGGTCAATCTGTCCAACAAAATTTATACAAATTGCGCGCAAAAAACGCGCTATTTTAACTCGCAAAAAATAAATAAATTATATCACATCTTTTCTTTACTCTAATAAAGCTTTAAGCTTTACCATAGATTACTAATGATGACCTTACACCAAACACTAGAGGTCAATCTGTCCAACAAAATTTATACAAATTGCGCGCAAAAAACGCGCTATTATAACTCGCAAAAAAAAAAAAAATTATATCACATCTTTTATTTACTCTAATAAAGCTTTAAGCTTTACCATAGATTAAATAACAATAGCAGGTGGTAGCAGGCTCATCCGTTACGATCACAGAATAACCAATAATTACCAGAACACAACCTTCAAATTTACTACCTACAACCGAAAAAGGATAACCGAAGTCACAATCCGAAAAACCGGTTTTATAAAAGGGACAACTCGAGTCACTTTCATCAAGTCGATTAAACCACTGACCCGATTTACATGTAAATTGCCCGACTGTGCTGTTTAAAGAGGAGTTATGTTACTTTGCTCAATAAATCATTTAATTTCATTTATTTTGGTTTGAAAGAGTTTGAGCTGTATGATTATAACATTAACACCTAACATACTTATCAGCCTGTAATGTTCCCACTTCTAGATCTATGTCTGTGTTCCCACTGCTAGGAAGGACACAGGAATATTCTAAGAATTTAAGAAATTATTCTCTAAGTATGTAAATAATAAATATAATAAATAAATATTTTGGTTGGTCATTTCACACAACGCCATCTAGCTCCAAACTAAGCAGAGCTATTACTATGGGAACCAGATGGCTGATAGAATACTTAAATATTTTTTTTTGTAAATAACATACATTGGGTATACCCACTGGGTGTACCCAGACTCAGGACAAACACGATGTTCATCACACAAATGTTTGTCTGACTGACTGACTGATAGACAACGTACAAGCCAAACCAATGGACGTAGGGACTTGAAATTTTGAGGGTGAAGGTGGGGTCTTCTTCTGTAGTCGGTACTTCATTACTGAAGATCGTGATCACCCATTTTGTAAGCGCGGACGGCCTGTTTCCAGCGGTTCCGGTCTTTGGCTGCCTGCACCATATTGTAGAATGACGCATTATCTTTAACCTGGTCAGACCATCTGATCGGGGATCTGCCACGTGATGTTTTCCCCTCTACTTGTCCGACGATGACCAGTTTTTCCAGGTTATCGGCGCCTCGTCTCGCGACGTGGCCGAAGTACGTTAGAATTCGGCGGTGGCAAATCGTAGAGAGACGACCACATTATTTTAAGTTGCTTGGGGATTGACACGTTTCTGCGCTTCGCCGTCCACGTCATTTAGAGCATTCGCCTCCAGAACCACATCTCGAAAGCGTCAATCCTCTTTCTCTCTCTCGCTACGATGGTCCAAGTCTCCCGTGAGGGTGAGATGAATGACTTGAAATTTCGAGGGTGTTTGTCAAGAAATGTAGGCGCGTATTAAGAAAGAAACTGTGTTATTTCGCAACGCAAACAAAGCGGGTAGTAAATATGAATGCAGGCTAACAGGTTTTTGAATTACTTATTACTGATTTAGCCCAAAAACCTACTGTATGAAGTAACATAACGCCGCGGATGCGATTGCAGCCTTCCTGTAAGTGGCCAATAGTAGAATTATGATAATTCTCGACCTCAGCCACATCCGAAATATCTAGGCCACAGGAATTAGAAATTATCTACGTGAATGTTTATCATTCAGTTAACTTCCTTTGTATCTTTTCGGCGGTTGGTTTTGCTTCATGCTCATTAAGAACAATGCCATGGTCTAGCCCTTGGAGAAATATAGGTACCTAGTTTAACCTAGTGTTCATTTTTATGTAAAAAAACTACTAGAGGCACGTGATACACTCTAATCGCCGGTTCACGATTATTCAGTAAGCCATCCAGTCCAGCGCAGCGGTCGAATCCAGCACTGGAATGCCACTGGAACACAGAAGTATTAAAGTATGGAATCACAATGTAGTACATTGAAAATGCGACCAAGAAAAATAAGCAGTATAAGGCAGAAATGTAAGCCACTTTGGCTAACTTCTAGTAAATTTTGGTCCGATGCTATACAGGGCTAAATAACTATTATATGTTAAAACTACCAGGCTTTTTCATTTTTAATAAAACTACATCGTAAAAAGTAACAAACATTATTTGAAATTAGAGATAATTAATTTTTATTGACAGGGTGTCTGAAAATGTTCTGTCTTAAATACCGCATCCACTTTGGTTTGATACTGTCTATCTTGGTGTTCTGTAGGAATACCGTTATTAATCTATGCACTGGAATAATTTGAACCAGCACTAAAATGCACTGGAATGGAAAGAGCAAATTCTAATCCAGTGGATTCCTGTGCTGGTTCAAGTTATTCCAGTGACATTCCAGCGCTGGATTTGACGACTGAACCCCTGGACTTATTTATTAAATAAGTAAAACATAGTTCAGGGGAATCCTCAAGGCAAATTTCCATACAAAATGTTTCGGACAAATTCTCAAAATGTACGCCGTATTATAGTAATTTCTTCACACTATTAGTTTCGTCTATGTTTTCCGATTGTGTCAACATAAAATTAGATAGGTTTCGTACTTTAATTTTGATTTTATACGTGTTTTTGAGTTAGAATGGTTAATTTTAAAACACGTATAAAATCTTCACCCTTTTTGTTCACGAAATCAAAAAAACATGGACGAAACGAATAGTGTGAAGAAATTACTATAATACGGCGTACTTTTTGAGTATTTGTCCGAAAAAAAATTGTATGGAATTCAGATTTGTATCTTAATATCTTAATATCTTGTAAGTCAATTCCTGTTGTGCCCCAGTCCTACGAGACGAGATCTCCGTAAATCAGGATGAATCTAATGACACCAAAACAACGAGCTATTTACAACCCATACCTAAATTTTTACTACATAAATGACATAATAGATATAAAAATCTAAAGAGATTCTGTTCTGTCTCCAAGTTCAGCAACCTCGTGTCGAACCGGATTTTTATTGACAATAAAAGAATGCAACGTTTTGAATAGCTTTATTTTCTCGCACAAACTTGTGATGTTAAATTTTACGCGTTTAATTTTGTAGACAAAACTACCCCAGGAGGGGCTTTAGGGGAGATTGGGAAAAACAGTTTTGCCCAATCTTCTTCGCTATGTATGTATGTACAGTCAGCTGCACAGACATGACTCCCAAACTTTAAAATTTTTAATACTGCAAGCATAAGTGCACGCAAGTATTTTCAAATCATGTAGTCTACTTGTTAGAAGAAGAATGTATTTACAAAATTAAGAGTATAATATAAATGTAGAAGCTTGGAAATGTATTTAAACTTGTAACGTGACTACCAGTGTAACGGGACAATGAGCGTTACCGGACAATGACAGCGTTACCGGACAATGACGTCAACGTTTTCGTGCAAGCAGCTGGCGTTCATCGATTGACGTAGTCACGTCAAAAAATTACAAAAGTCATAGTAGCTTTTTTGTAGCTTCTTCATTTGACCTAAAAGACCAAGTAGATATTTCCCTTTATTCGACCCCAAATTTTATTTTCATTTCTTATGTAGATTCGATTGTCAGCCTCTTTTGAATTTCAAATGATCCCTCTTTGATAAAGATCTCAACAACCCATCTTTTAAATCTAATCCCTATTTTCTGTATCTACCTAGTTATATCATAATTTATTCAGAACACGGCCCTGGGTACACAGGCAAAGATTATACGCCTTTTAATAAAAAGACTATAACGTTTAGTGTATATGCAAATAAGGCTTTTTTCATTCGATGCTACACGGGCTCGATTGAACTCGTTCGATAGTGATTACTAGTGGTCATCGAAACTCGCTTTTATAGTCGACTGCGACTCGATAATTAACTAGGTATTTGTTAAACATTTTTTTTATAAATAATGGATTTTGTTTATAAAAAAAAATAGCTAACACCCACAACTTTGTTTGCGTTGCTAATTAAAAAAAATCCTTAGTACTTCTTGACAAACATTCCCCCTAGAAATTTTGAATATCACGTTCAATGGTTTTGACTGTGCGTTGTTTGTCATTCATTCAGTCAGTCAGGCCTTTTATAACATTGATTGATCATACACTGGGAGTATGGGGTAAGTTTGACTATTTATAGGGCAAATACAGCTAGGTTTTTAAAGTTTTGTTTTCAAAATCGTCATACTATTATTAGCATTCTTCTGGTTTTCCTCAGCAGGCAGGAGAGCTGATATACAAAAGAATCTAAAAAAACAATACTATTGAAAAGCAGTGCAACTAAGAAATACGTCTCATAACCCTTTTGTAATATGATAGTATTCAAATTCGAGGTAATTTTACCTATAAATTTATTTATACTTTTATTAGCAAGGAAGAAAAATGCTATAACTTTATAGTAAATCATCATAAGCTATAATTTAACAACCAATCCATGGAATTGTGGATATATTTATATTTTACAAAAGAGAAACCTTATTAACTGTTTATTTATTAAGGAAATAAAATATTTATCTTAATTTTTTTCTGTTCTCAGGTAAATAAGAGGATAGACCGATGACATTAATGATCGCAACGACACGAAGAATCAAAGGTCTGAGTTCGCAAAGGTTGGAAACGGGTAATAAAATGAAATGAAATGGAATTTAATCACATTAAATAGAGTTAACAATACGATGTCAGGCAAAATATTATATTAACATAGATCATTAATTACTCATATACACACACACACACACACACACACACCCCTACCCTCACCTCACCTACACAGACACACCCCACACTCACACATAAACTTGTTCTTCATTCTTTACGCGTACCCACTCATACTCACAATATAGTATTTTGTTATTTTTAGACACATAGGTACTATTTACTAATATTAAGTTTTAAATTGTTAAAATTTATTTACCTCAGCGATATATTTTAAAAAACCTTATTTAAAAAGTAAGAATCTGTTACTGGCAATAGGATAAGTTTAAATAAGTATACATACATATGGAGTGCTATTTATTTATCATAGAATCAATTCTATGATAAATAAATAAATAAAAAAAATATATTCGTATTCCGTCTATTTTACCATCAGATGATGTGGTATGTGAAAACATAATTATTTGTACTCTTAAAAGCTTATTGGGAAGTAGGCATGGAAATAATTGCTACTATTTCATTGTCACATGGTGATATGATTTCGATTTGTGAAATCATACTTGTCACCATTCACAAATTCATTCGTATCGTAAATATCAATAACAGACAGTCAGAAGTGTGCTGACTGTGACTGGGCGTTCCCAGTGGGATACTAGTGGGCAGGCCTTACTAGGCCACTGATGAAAAATCACCGGTGTACACCGTAATGTCCCGTAATGTCACATTTTATTAAATAATTCACGCATGACGCGACGTTACGGAATCACCGGTAAATCACCGGTTTGTAACAGACTTGGTCTCAAAATGTAACAAGTATTATATGCGATCAGTTTTATACCATGATAAATAACATGATACTCGGTATACTTTCCATGCCTAGTTTCTATGAAAAAATAAAGAAATTGAATTGAACGTGAACACACTTGGCTACTTTGAAGATCTCAAGGAAGCCAGTTTTCATTAACTCCTGACTTCCTCAGAGTTCGTTAGTATAGACGGTTATTAATGATTGGTTCTGCCGTTGTGCCGGCTACCTTGACCGTTCAGGTCAGTATTGGCTCTGTGGTATGGGTAAGTTAATTGTAAAGAATTTGATCATCAATAAAAGTTGTTTCTTATCAGTATTTCGTAATTCTACATTCAGGTTTGAGGCCATTAAAAATCTATTTCGGGAAATACAAAGGCCTCGAGAACCAAGTTGCAGGTATAATAATAAGACATAACATGTAAGTATATTTAATTTAAAAAAAAAACGATTTCCATTAAAAGTAAAAGATTTAAAAAAAAAATGCAGTTACCTACATATTTGTTTTCTTATAAATCGAGGTCATGACTCCTTTCACGACTTTTTTCAAACTCGCGTGGTTTCAGACATGTATATAATTAATTATATACATGTGATTATAATATCTAGGTTTTTTTTTAGAAAGGTGTACTCTCGAATGTATACATTAATTACTGTCTGTATACACTATACATACGGTAAACAAGCTTCTGCTGGAGATATTTCATATCACTCTCTCAGCTTGTTAGAGACAGAATTTTGTAATTTCAGAGAATTCACCATGAGCTTTATAATTGCCCCAATTAATTTCTATTTGTCAGAACATTTTTACGCAATTAAATTGCGTGTTCTACACCATAACAACTAAACCATAACATAATAATGTGTCGAGTCATTCAATTTATCTACACGGATGACCATGGGTACAAAAAAGGTACGCAATCATGAGCGTAGGTATCTGTCTACCCGAGCTTATTATCATAAACACAGAATCCATCTCCATTCTGATCAGTTCTGATATTGCGTATCGCCACAGATTATATAACTACATCGCGGAAAAGGTTTGTTAACGCAGTAGGGAAAGTAGCGACCGTAGAGAAGAGATTAAAAAAGATCCTATAAAGAAAAATAAAGACCTAGGTAAGACCTTAAAACTTCAGTGAGTAGTATGGGTTGAGGTAAATTCGTCATTGGACCATTTTTTATACAAATTTTTAGTTCAAAGGTAGTTGAAATCGTTGAGCTCTGGTAAAAAAAAATATTTTTTTAAAGATGTTACTTAGAAATTACATCATAACGGAATAAGAGCTCTCCCAACATTAAAATGATTAATTTTAAACAAGTGATATTTTTTCCCCTTAAGATGTTAATTTTGTTTTATAGTACGGTTTCAGATTAGCGTAATAAAACATAAGAGGCGAATCCGGTCGGTTTAATACACTCGGTAGTCCGAAACCGCTCTCAGAAAAAAAAAACTGGTACATTCTACACCGCAAATTTTTAATAACCAGAAAAACAAAAATACGCATAGTCAGTTGCCGTTACAGAACACAGTTAAGGAAAAATCTAAAAAAAAATAAGTAAAAATTGGATAACTGTTCCCGTAAGTCATTTTCCACTGGCGTTTGCGTCAGGCGGTATCTATCATTGATAATAATTTAAGTTTTATTCATCGTTTGGTAAACCCGAGCCCGAGCCGAGCTGCAGCGAGTTGGCTCGAGCTAGGTACCCGCTAGCTCGAGCCAACTCGCTGCAGCTCGGCTCGGGCGCCGCACGCGCGCCGCTGTCACTCTGTAATTTTGTAGAAATCCAAAATTTGACGGCACAGATACAGCGTCATTTCTATTTTTATTTTTGATTTATAATTGAAAGTGATATCACACTCTCAGTTTCTTTACTGAACATGTACTAATTCTGGGAAATACCGGCCGGCGGGGACGCGCAAAACAATGAGTTATCTGTTTAGCGTAGAGCAAAAAGAGGTGAAATGACGCGCATAATAGGATACCATACCACTAGGGATGAGGTAATGTAATGAGAGAGCTAGCACAAATGAAAAGAGGCTTTTTATTATGAGTCCGTAATTATGATGATGATGATGAAAAAGCCAAGACAGAAATTCTTAAAAATAAAATAATTGCGTGTTTTATGGCATGTCTCAAGACATTGGACATTTTTCTCATTGAGTACAAAATGGCGGATTACACTGTTTTTAATACTTGAGGTAATTCAGACAGTTTCCTCGGCAAGCTGTCATCGGGTATCGAGTTGGAGCAGTTGAGCTACCCATAGATCGTTTGCTAATAATAGTTGGCCCAATTGTTTCCATTTGCAAAAAAAAAATCAGACTTTTTTGAATTGACGGGATGTCAATAAAAATTAAAATCTAATAATTTATATATATAATTTTGTAACGTTTTACGTTGGAGTTTAATTAACAATAAAAAAAGATTTCTCTTAAGTCTTATTATTTTTTTTTCGAAATTTTGCCTGGCCCAAATGTACTAGAAGTTAGTTAAATTAGCTAACCTTTTTTTGGCGCGTTTTCAATATACTATGGTATGATTCTATACTATAGTACTTCTATGCAGTTTCCATACCCATACCTAATACAAGCTCTACTTAGTTTGAGATAGCACCAAACTTAGATTGTATTAGGTAGGTACCTATTGTTTATTTCATTTGTAGGTGTAGGTAATGTAGGTATAACTATCAAAACCACAAACTTCAATACTTCAAGCAATTATCTATTGAATGCGTTGGGTCTTTTGATTAAGTCGTAGTCAGTAATTCTTGTTTTTATCGTCACATTTTTAAACACAACAGTTTTAGAGACTGATTAGGTAAAGTTAATAAGACCCCGGTTTAACTCTTCCTTATACCAAAGACAGAGATCATTAGGATACCCCAACTCTGTATGGTGTCTCCATTGAATGGGGAAGTAAGGGTTTGCATATTAGGTACAATAGCATCGTTTAAGGCATCGCATCGTTCTGATAAAATCAAAATCGAGTAATTAAAATGTTTTAGAGTGCAGTTAAAACATCGAGTAAACTAGGCTGAAGCCTGCAACTTAGTTGTGAGGTTTTTTTCTTTATTTTTCTTAGTAGGTACGCACTTCCGATTCTTGGCCAACTTATCCTCCAAGTTTCAAGTCTCAACGTCTCCAGGGTATTTAGCCTGTAGGCTGTCTGTCAGTTTGTCAGGCAGGCCTCATCATCATTTCCTGGTCCTTTTCCCACTTACGTGGTGTTGGCACAATGTCTAATTCTTCCATTCGTCTCTATCAGCCGTCATCTCTGTACTTACACCTGTTTTATTCATATCATCTTTCACCCAGTCCATCCATCTTTTCTTTGGCCTTCCTCTACTCTTATATCCATGCACATCCATATTCAGCACTCTTCTAGTCACATGCATTCTTCCCTTCGCATCACGTGTCTATACCAAGTATATTCAGTATAGTATAGTCAGGCAGGACTACGCCTTTTATTTATATTATATTGATTGATATTAGGTTTCTTGTAGATACCACAAAAAACACATCGAAGAAAATTCAGACACCCTATCATTTAATTTCAAATGTTCACAAATACCAAAGACTATTTAATATTTTCTACTACTTCCATTACATATGTAGTAGGTATTTTATAATCACAAGTGTTGTTATTTCCCTATTCCCAAAATTTTACATCAGACCGAAATATACTTCAAGTCGACTAAAGTAGGCAAATAATTTTGACGTATTTTCCATACTAGCAAGGTATTCTTCTATATTTCAATGCTTCGATGAATCATACGTCAATAAAATAGTATTTTTATGCTTGTCTTGCATCTATGCCAATTTCTCATGGCAATTAGTTTTAACATCGACTCGACTATTAACACGTTAGCTGCGGCACCAATTTTTGCATACTTTCCGTTCCTGCGGCACGAGGTATAATCGGCCCGTACCGTGACCAGACGTTAGGGCGACACGCGGTCTATTAGACCCCACCTCCTTTTACAGACTAAAATCCATTTTCTGGCGCGAAATCAAAGATAAATGAGAATTTTGGTCCTTATTGATATAGACAGTGAATTGATGAACCCTAATCCACCGTCGCCCCGGGATCTGATGGCTAATTTAGGAATTATTAGCAAAACAAAATATGGGATCTTATACACCTCGTAACGCACTGAAATAGGGCAAATTTTCGCTGCGATTAGTGATGGGAAAAATAATATCGACGTTTTTAAACTGTCTTAACTACGCAACGACTTGACCGATTTTGATCAATTATATCTCATTAGATCGTTTTAAGGGCAAAACCCGGCAAAACAACACAAAGCTATCAAAGGATACATTTTTTTTTAAATAATCTAAATTGTGCTTGAAGGCGCCATAAAGAAAAAAAAACCGGCCAAGTGCGAGTCGGACTCGCGCACGAAGCGTTCCATTCTATACGATTAAGAGGCACCTATTACAGACTTATTATTGGAAAATAATGGATTACGGTTTATGCATAAGGTTTATCTTTCTATTTGTATATGAAAATCTTAATGCGGTTCACAGAATAGAAAAAAAAAGGCAACCAGAAGTAGAAAAGAAACTGTCCTATTTATTCTGCCTCGGGCTTTAAAAATACAATTATTAGAACTTGAATTAACATTAAAAAATCAGTATCAATATACTTTTTTTATAAAAATCTCAATATATATGTTGTACTTATTTATGAGTGTTTTTCATTGAAACAGGGTAGACAATAAGATTTTTTGCACTGAGTGCACTGAGTCAAAATCTTTTTGGATTTTTTATCAGCTTCACGAGATGGTAAAAATGTGCGTAGTTTTTGGTAACAACCAACACATCTTCTCCTTTTTTCACCCTTTTCGAGGCAATGGCGTGCGCTTTCAGGTGCTGAAAAATAACAAAAATGTAAAGATAACGTAATAAAACTGACATTGTTACTTAGGTTAGATCGTAGATGAGAATAACAATGATAATGTAGGTATAACTGCATCAAATGAATGTGTTTGTTTTATACTTAAAATGTTGAAAGAGTAGGTAGGTAAGGTAGCTTAAATTCAGAATAATTAAAAGGAAACTATAATAAATAACTTAATAATGACCAAATGTCAAGCTTAGTTTATGAAAGCTTCAACACGTTGACTGTCAAGAAATATATCTAAGCATTACATTACCTGGGGTCTCATCGATTTCCTTTTTTATTAAAGATTCTATAAGTTTCTCCACAAAGAGTCTTTTTGGTAACTTTTTTCCATCAGTTTGGATTGAATTAAACACAATCCAGGCATTAATTAGCGCCGTACCAAATATTAGCTCCATTACAACTTTTCTCCACCATTTGATTCCTCTCTTCAAAGTTGTATAATAAGAAGACATCTGGTCAGAAAAATCAATGCCTTTTTTTGTTTTATTGTACAGCAAAACACATCCCGGTTTTTTTATGCATTCGTCGGTTCCTCTCTTCTTTTTTCCAGTATCTATCAGGTTGTCATCGCGAAGTCTTAGTAATAGAGGGTCCTGTTTTTATCCTTTCGATAAGGAACCCTAAAAATCTTTAATATTTATATAACTACTTTCAAAACCGAGACAAAGAACTACTGAAATATTAATTATATTACTTACCTGTTTTGTCAACGGCTGCTTTGCGTTTCTTGTGGAGTTTTTCACTACCTACAAAAATATCAATTAAGTGTTAAGTCCTAATAATAATAACATTATTATCACGATATAGAATAATAGGTAATTATAGATATGTTGCAAAGTATTAGGTACGTCAATAATCGTTATTACCAATAATATCTTTAGGTATAATATACTTAAGTAATAATATATTACACTTACTTTAGGTACATAGCTACCAAGATAAGAAAAAACTAGGTACTTACTGAAGATTTTTTCATTAAAAACTTACCTGTTTTGGCTCTGTTTCTGGGTTTTTTAAAATTAACTTCTTCCGACATCGTTTAGACATGTTCGGCGCTGTAAAAGGACGTGCTCTCCAATCGACGTGATGCACAACACTGGTCGCGGGAAGCTCGCGTTGAGTGCGGTACGAGGTCAGGGGGGATATGGGACGTTTTAGCCTCGTTCCGCACTGCATTAAAATTATATTAATTCAGTGCGGCACGAGGCCTAAGACATCCGGTACCAAGGTAGGTACACCACCGAGTCCGGAACCATTAGTGATCTCAAATATATATTTATCTCTTTCCTACACTGGACCAAACCAAAGCTATGCCATTCGCACGACAGAGAAATTCACTTTTTTGCTTGCCGCACCACAGGGAAGTTGCATCAGGGGTGATTTAGGCCTCGCTTCGCACTTAACGTGTTAATGTTGGTCAGTCGTTGCAAAAGGATTACATAATTTAATCCTTTTTAAAGTTGAATTTATAACTGGGTGAGCTATTTATGAATAAGTTTTGCCTTGGTTTGGGTTGAATAGTGCTATACCTATTAGCTATTGAGTTGAGTTCCTGGGTTTAGCGAGGTAGCACTTGAATTTATGCATTGCTTATTAATTTGATTAAATGCGGTCAGGTTAATTTAACAGTAGGGAGTAAAATTAATTATTTTTAAACAGAAAAATGTAATTATATGTAATGTAATATATAGTGTAAATAAAATTTTATATGTTTTTGTCTGTGATAGGTATAGAATTTTGCATGCACCTGTTAGTTGTTGTTAGTTACCTAGTTTTAAGAACAACATTGTAACACTTGTTTCTGCAAATAAATTAATTGGAAATTAAATTATAATGGCCAATAAATGATAATTTAAGAATTTTTAATTTTCTATTGAAGCTCAAGTGGTAGTGCGAGATGAAACTGGGATAAAACCACGTTTTTACATACTACGTGATTTAAACTTTATTAATAGGAAAGTGCATAAAACTTTGTAAAACATAAATCATTATTTTAATTTTAAGAAAATCCATGCACATTATTTAGCATTACTCTCGTTTAGCCTTGTACAGTCGGGTAAAGTTATGGCGAGTTTTTCAATTAAACTTTCATAAAATGCGAGTGAGCTCTAATTGAAAACATTACTCTCAAATTAAAGAAAATGGCGGCCATAAATATAAAACACTTTTGCTGTAACTTGAGTATGTATTAAAAGTACCTACCTACTCGTTAATTTTTTTATGTTTCCTCTCAGTACATTTTTATGTAAGAGTACTTACATTAGGTATAGTTACCCGACTGCAAAGAAGTTTATTTTTGAACATAACTTAACGTTAACATTTTAAGTGAACGCTTTTGTTTTTCATAATTTTATATATTGTTTTTTATGTACAAGTGTGTAGATGAGCTAGGTGCTCCCCTGATAGTAAGAGATCACGTCTGCCCATGACATAAACAGTGCTACACAAGACTGATTTACATAGGTCAGTGCAACACTACTATATCGCTCGTCCACTTTGAGACATTTTGATGGTCAGTCTCGAATGCCCAGTAATTTTACTAGCTACAGTGCCCTTCAAACCGGAACACAGTAATACTAACACATTACTGTTATGCGGCAGAACATCTGGCGCTGTGGTACCCATTAGACAACATCCTGCAAGGAATGCATCCTAAAGCGTCGATGATACATGGCTTTTTTACACGCTACAAGCCAGCGAGTTCGCTTGTAGCTTGTAAAATCGCCCTGTGTCATCGGCTTTTTTACAATCCTTCCCGATAGCTAACTCGCTCACACGTTAGCTTTTAAACTCGCCATTAAGCAGTATGTAAAAAATCCATGTGTCATCGACGCTTAACGGTGTAATTTGACAAAAGAGTCTTTAATCCTAAGTGAGTTTTTGACACTTTTGAAGTATGGCAAATACCAATCCACCCATATATGCGCGACAAAAATACGCTAATGTGAAACCGCACTTAAGATTTATTATATCCTATCCCATCCCTATTGATCGCAGTCCCGCAGTGCAGCTTGCGTTGAGGAATGTCGCACCGCCCTAGGCCGTACTTACCGCCTTTTGTTTTTCATTGTACAAAAATTGTACAATGGATAATTTTCAGTAACTATTTTATTAAATTTCGTAAAAACTATCACAACAAATTATAAAAATCGTAAAAACTAGGTACTACTAATAACTACTTACTAAAAACTTCCATGCTAAAACTTAAATATTTAATTAACTTATATTTATAACAGAGATTAATAATAAATAACACGGAAAAAAAAAAAAAAAAACTAAATAACCTAGTCGGTCGTTGTCACCACCAGACGGCAACGTGCCCAGAACGCTGGCGGCATTGCCACGTTGAATGGCAATGCTTATACGCTGTGCAAAGTAGAAACCAGCATTCTGGTCACGTGTAGATTTAATTAATTAAAATGTTGCTATTGCAAATATAGCAATAACTTATGAACTACATGATTCGTAAGGTTCAATATACACGAGCTTCAAAACCGATCAATCCTATGTCTAGTTTCTAAAAATTCTTTCTATAAATTGTGTAATTCAAACATATAATGAACAATCAGATTTAAACCTAACCAATTAAGGTTTAACAAAATAAACAATGGATTAAGAGTTACTTAAAACTTGCGATGTTGCGTGTAGAACACGCTATTACAATAAGATGAGCTCACCGCAGATTAGAACAATAGTTACTATGAAAATTCTTAGTATTAGTCATAGGAAAAAAACACAAGGTATGATCCCGGGAAATCCGGATGTTACGTCACGGAATGAGCTGCCATATTGCATCTATCGCTCGCTGTAAAATGATAGTTTTTTTATAACATACGTTGATTTTGGCTCGTTTAGGAAACGAAAAGCAATTTAAGTTTTTATTTTTATATGTTTGTTTACCAGTTTTAATTTATTTAGTTATGCTATCGGTCTACAGTTGGCCTTACTGTATTATTTTGTGGAAATGGTAGAAACGCAAATACAAATTATTTATTTATAACAAAAGTTATCAATATGTAGAGTTATTCTGTGGTCCCGGTTTACCAATTATATTAGATTAAAATAATCATTATTTAGTATTTGTTATTTTAGTACATAGTTACCTTTATAATATTATGTACTAGTTAGCGCGAGTGTCAAACGTCGCGAATTTCAATAATTGCCTCCACTTCTTAACGATCATACCCTCGAAATTTCACATTTCTACGTTTAATAGGTTGCCTTTAGCCTGAACGTTGTTTGTCAATCAATCAGTAAGATAGGACCAAGCCTTTTAATACATTGATGATATTCTAAGAGTTACTCAAAGCTACTCTATTACTACTTACTCCTATGTGCTAATAATATAAACCTTAATTTTTGAGCTTTTAGCAATAACGTTGTACAAAAGAGCGAATTGTTACTGATGCTCTCCGCAGTAGCATACCTTGTGTTTTTTCACCATGGTGGTATTAGACTGGTCTAGATTCTATCTGACTGAGCATGTTGGTCCAGACAACTTAATTAAAGAAGTGCTTAAGATTTTGAATAGATTTTATATATATAGAAAGTTAGAAATTGTGGTTTGCTGGACATCAGAATATGGGTGTTAGAATAGGTGTTTTTGAAGTGAAAAATTTAGGCGCAATGACCAAAATATTTCGTGGGGAGTGAATTGGACTAGGCTACTGGGCTGCCAACGCTCGGATGTAAGACTATTTCGGGTAGAGTCGGCTGATTTATCTAAAGAAGAACTCAAAATAGTACAAATGAAATATTAAATAGATAAGTTAAATAAAGACGAAAAATAATATAAAAGTATTTATCTAACTTAATATAATTACACTACATTAAACAGTTAACCTTTTATATTTCACTGGGGTTAATCAAATCAAATCAAAAATCTTGATATCAGTATATTCAAATGAAGCCATATTTTGTAAGTACAGGGCTTATACTAAAGTTAGTAACATAAAATTGAAATTATAATTAAAATAAAAAATAGTATAATATTGTTTTTTTATTGTAACTTGTTTTATAGTATTGTATTATAAATATATTATTGTATAGTTCTATATTATTTCAGGTTTTGTCAGGGTCGCTTAAAAAACCCCTCAAAAAATTCTAAAATTCTTCAGCTTCCTATTCGCATTGTTATATTGACATTGTTAGCTTTTTGAGTAAAAGTAAGGGGAAGCTTAAGCTACTACTTTACTTACTAATGTATATTACATACGTTCATTAAGGCAGTGCCCGTGAGTGAGCGCACTTTCTCCGATTATCCAATGTAGACCGTCCTAGGTGACATAATGGGTAAATACTTTTGTGAGTTATGCTTTTCAATTTAGGTGTAAGTAAGTAATGTTATTAGCGTGACTTGTGACGTAACTGTGAGGTACTTTGTCGTCAGGTTAAGGACCAAATTGAGTTTTGAAGTGGATTATATTTTTTTGCAAAATGTAGGTTTATGGGTACAAAATGTAGTATGTCACATCCGGACAAACTATTTAGACTAATGCAAAGAATAAGTAATATTATTACATTACTAAGGCTAATTTGATTTCTGATATATATTATTTTTAATCGTACTTTATTTGTTATTAGTTATTAATCATTATAAGTTAATGCTAATATGTTGGCTTAATGTTAAAATGACAAAGCGCCGCCATTTTTAATTTGGAGTGTAGAGTGCAATACTTATAAGAAGTATTGACTAAAATTTACGGTTGTATCTCCGACACAACCTTCCTTCTGTCTTCCCGGACAACTACGATCTTGGTCTTTTCAAGGAGCGAGTAAATAGGTGTCTTCTAGACCTTTGAGATTCATCGTCGGCCACATCATTTAACATCAGGTGAGATTGTGGTCAATCGAAGGTCTATCTCCAATAAAAAAAACCCCTCGCTTTGCTTTTTTATCCAACTTTTATCGTAAAATATAAATCCTATAAACCCAATAACCCCATGTAAGTGGAAAATGATGATGATGAGTGTAGCAATTAAATGTCTGCCACTTTCATTTTTCGTTCAGATCAGATCGTGTTATCTCGCTAATGCACGGGATACACGAGAATAGTTTTTCAGGATATATATAAGATAATCCTTGCAAGCTCTAGCTTTGTGTAAACAGAACTAGCTTGATTTATAGGCTAGTACTCGTCAGCTGGTAAAAAGTAAGCTAGCTGCTGCTAGCTTGCAAGCTTACTAATACTATCTTGCTATCCTGGCTTGAAAAACTACCCTCGTGTATCTCGGATATAAGTCCGGTTTCAGACTAGCATATTACCCGAGCGGATTCGCGGTCGTATTTTTTTTAGCAGAGCGTTACAGCTCGTTTTACGAGCGTTGTCACGTTTACGCGCACAAGCGCCCGCTTCCCTATGAAAACTGAGCTCGCTACCAAAAACTGAGTGTAAATACCGGTGTAAAAGCGGTTTCAGATTAGCGTATTAAACCAAACGAATTCGCCGCTTGTGTTTTGTTTTTGCAGCGCGTTCGTATGCACTTATGCGAACGTGTACGGCCTTATACCGACATTTACGCTTGGTTTTTTTTGTAGGGAGTGTCATAGTAAAGCGGGCATTCAGCCGCGTAAGCACGATAACGTTCGTACGCGCGTACACGCGTCGCAAAGAAAGAAAGAAGCAAAACACGATAGGTGAATCCAGTCACTAAAACGCTTGTTTGAAACTGCGCTAAGAGCTCATTCGTACGAGAGATTTTTAACGCGTGTTTGAAATCCGTTCAAACAGAAATAATGCATTTTCAAGTAGGTACCTAGCTGTTCGCACGTCAGCGCATTTAAAACGCGCAAAATGCATTGGTTCTATTTGGAAAGATTTTTACCGCGCGATAAAAATCGTTAAAAGTCTCTCGTGCGAATGAGCTCTAAGCCCGAATACAGGCGCGCTGCAAAAAACACGAACGGCAAATCCACTTGGTTTAATACGCTAGTTTGAATCCGAATTTCGATCTAAAGATAAATAATTGTAGGCTCCTGTACTTACGTGATGCATTTTTAATGATCCATCGAGATATAAATGTCCTTTTTAGTCCTTTTTGAAAAAATCTCACAGCAGAATTCGAGTAAGTACAGCGTTAAATTAAAAAGACAGAAAAAAATCGAATTCTGATTATTTCTTTATTTGTGAATCACAATTGCTGGAATGAGATTCTCCCTACCATGAAATAAAAAAATTATGTCAACTGTGTAAACTTGTTTTTAGATATTTCAATTCATTTCGAACTTACAAGACGAAGGAAAGGCTTATTTGAAGAAATAATACTTAACATTTTTAAATTGAAATAATAATTATTACACTTATACTTTTAATACAGGGCCAATTTTATTTTTATTTGACACTGCTTCGTCTGCTATATCAATATACAGGGTGTTTTTTTTAAATAAACTGCTTTTTCAAGGTATCGAAACACTTATAGGTACATTGTTTAATTTAGTAAAAAAAAGGCTTAATGAATAAATACTTATTTTAAATTCAACTGACTTCAAAAAAATGAGGTTCTCTTTTTTTTTTTATTTCATGTTTTATATTTTCAGATTGGTCCCATAGAAGTTTCAAAATTGATCCCGTAGTTTCAATCAAAGTAAACGAAATTACGTATTTTCTTCGTAACTTTTTAGTGGCTTCTTCGCTTCCCTGTAACTTTTCAGTTCGATCACTAGAATAGTCCGATTGAATTCGGTTGTAGTATGTTTATGTTAAACTTAATTTTATTTATTTATATTATATTGTCGACGAGTATCTCTACTTGGGCCAGTTAGCATCCTTCGAAAACAGGCAGGACAAAGAGGTCGACCGGAGGGTCGATCACGCCTGGAAGAGCTACTGGTCCATGAAGGAGCACATGAAAGGCGACCTTTCATTGACACTTAAGCGCCAACTTGTCGATATGTGCATCCTGCCCGTCTTAACCTATGGTGCTCAGACCTGGTCGTTGACTGAGGCACAGAAATCCAAGCTCAATATTTGTCAGAGGGCGATGGAACGCAGTATTCTCGGCTTCAAACGTATAGACCGAGTTCGAAACACCATGCTGCGTTCCATGACAGGTATTGCGGACGTGGGCAACAAAACGGCCAGGCTCAAGTGAAACTGGGACGGCCACGTCAGCCGTATGCACCCCGAGAAGTGGGCTAACATCACCACGCCATGGGTGCCTCAGGACGGAAAGCGACGTCGAGGTCGGCCGCGAAAACGTTGGCGAGACGATCTCGACTCCTTTCAGGGAGACTGGTGGGCAATGGCCAGGGACCGAAAGACGTGGAGTGAGTTGGGGGAGACCTTTGCCCAGCAGTGGGACGAGATAGGTTAAATAAAAAATATATATATATATTATTGTGTAGCTAATACGGATCCAAATATTCACCCTGTATACCATGCCATACATTTTTCGTGCTATGCCCGGTTCTAGGTAATAAGGCTATACTTATTTTTAGCCGTCTCTGATGCCGCTTGTAGCATAAAATAAGTTATGTATAATAAGTGACATTTACCTACACTGAAGATAAAATTATAGAGTAACTTAAGACTAATCTATTTATAACCTCTTTTTTATTAAGCTCAAGTTATACTCAAAATGACTCCTTTTAAGAGTGAATTAATTTATAGATAAACTGTGTTGGTTAAATATCTAGTTAAAAAAACGGTTATATTTAACGATTGTATGTGAAAATTTTGAGTCGCTGCGTTACATTCTTACTCAGTAACGTTACAGGTTACAATGTTGATGTTAATACAGTGTTTACTTGAGGATATAATCTAAATAAATGTAAGACAGAAACACGATTGGTGAAACTTTTCTCGATAGATTTATTTTTGAAATCGGATCTCTTAGAATCTGTTTTACATCCATCCTCAGAATTTAGAGAATATTTACGGTTAATTTTCGTTGTTTATTATGACACTTGACATTGACAATTAACTTCATGCAGCGCCATCTAGTGACCAAAATAAAAAGCGTGATTGTTTTTTTTATTGAAAAGCTCTCATTGCGCTATCACTGTTTTGCAATTCGGCCGCTATAATTTCTGACATTTTCACATATCCTCTTAACAGTTATTTTGTTTTATTACTTGGACCAGCCCGTACCGTTGAGGTCGCCGTACGGCCTTCTCGAATGTGAGAAAACGTAAAATAATATTGCTCTTTATGTTTTTGACAGCTACTTCCTTTAATGTTTATTAGTACCTGAGTTATGGGTCCTTGTGCCTTTGTTTCAAACGGTGTAATTAAACAATTTATTCAAATAAAGTAGGAAATTACCTATTCTAAAAAAGTAACTTTTATTTAAGTTTTTTTTTATATAACATTTTAGTGCTTTCCTGATGGTAAGAGATCACGCCTGCTCATGACCAGAACACTGCTACACAGGATTTTGATTCACATAAGCCGATGCAACACTGCTAAAACGCTCGTCCACAACGAAACATTTTGATGGTCAGTCTCGAAAGTCCAGTAATTTTACTAGTAAAATTGTTTCTGTGTGTCTGCAGTATTTTTATAGTTCATAGTTATTTATTGGCAACAAGAGTTACATGGCAAATTGTATAATATATAATATTATAATTGAACTAATTACTTATTTGATACATTAATTATAATAATTGTAAAATTGTATTAACGTACCTAAAACATTATTTAATAAATTCATTTAGGTACATCATATAATTAGTGGGCGATTAGCCACTTTTTAAGTTTCAGTTTGAATTGTTTCATAGAACTCGCATCTACGATAATATTAGGGAGACGGTTATATACCTACAGTTGGCCTTACATATGCGTGGCGTATAATACAGTATTATTGTTACTTTTTAACTTTTATGTAAGCAAAATTTTTGAAACTAAGTAGGTAGGTAATTAAGAATAGTGGACTAACGCCACGTGCTATTTACAAAACACATCTGTCATAGAAATAGGTTTGGCAAAAAGAACCGTTTTAACTTGGAACACAAAGTTCTAGCAGCTGTTCCTATATTTCAATCCGAAAAAAAACTGTAACACTTTTAAATAAGTTTCATTATCAAAAATGCAGATGCCATTGCAATATCGGAAATTGCAGCTGCCCCTGTTCAAAGGAATCGAACCTCATTAACCTTGAAAGAGGTTACTTATATTTTTTTATCGCGGTATTGGATGAATAAATAGTATTGTGTGTGCTCTATGATCTATAGCGTGACTATGACATCTGCTGACCCTTTGACGTTTACACAGATGTTTCTTTTTTTATTTACAAATGTGGCACGCGCACGTGGCATTATTCTACCAGGTGTGTTAGACGAACTGTAACAAAATGATAACGAATCGGATATATCTGAAGTCATTGTTGTGTTTAAAAGCATTGTCTTATACTATTTCTACGATGACTTTATTTTTTATTAGTTCTAGTTATACGTAGTGATTTATTTCAAGTATTGAGCCATAGAAAAGACTTCAACGCGCTGTGTGCGTTACCCTTTAGCTTTTCGGATTTCGGATGAATAAAAAATAAGTCACTTACGATAACCTAATTTTATACATTTCATTTATTAAGACTTAATAAAATAACTGAAGTATCAACAATGTTGTATCTAGGTACCTAATTTGATTGATTTATACTTAAATGTAGAGTGGTTTTAAATGCTTTTTTTTGTACATATTTTAATAATGATATTATTCATCATCTACTAATATATCTTGTGTTCAGCTGCGGGCTTTAGCTAGTGGTGTATAAAAAACCTTATGCCGTGTATCTTAGATATGACTATACCATACCTTTACTATACTATACCACTTATACCATATCATTTCATATGAATCCAGTTTAATGCTAAGCTAGAGTGTAAAACTTCTACTTAATTGCAGAATTCGCACACAGCACTTGCCTACTGCCTATTTTACCATCTTTAAAAAGAAGCCCCAGTAAAGTATCAAGTTACTGATCAAATCAAAAACGGATTTCATGTAAAAACTAGAGATAAACAAAGAAATAAAATAACCAATCAGCTACGTTTGAACTGCGCGTGCGTGCAAGTCGGTAATTTGATGTCTAAATCAATTCCATCAGGGTTCCGTTGGAAAACTATAAAGAGGAAACCGTTTGTGTTTAATTGATACCGCCCTCTGCCTGGAGGCAGACTGCCGAGATAAAATAATTGCACCAAGCTCTATAACTCACGACACGGATAGTCGAATGGTATGTGTGTTTGACTGCCATGCCGGTGTCGCGGGTTCGATTCCCGCTTCAGGGCAAACATTTTTATGATGAAAAACGGTGTTTGTCTGTGTGTTTTCTATGTATTCTGTGAATGTATTTACATAAAATGTATATAAGTATTGTATCAGTTATCTGGTTACCATAGTACAACAGACGACGTACAGGCCCAATCAATCAACGTAGAGACTTGAAATTTGTAGGTTTTGTTCTAAATGTGTAAGCGCGTACTAAGTAAAGAATTTTGATGATTCACAACGCAAATGTAGTTGTGGGTGATATAAAAAGCTTGCATCGGCTATGAAAAAATCACACAATAAAATATTATTCAGAACCCATAAATATCGAATCAGACTCACGCCTCGTATGTTTGGGTCACGCTCCATTAATCCAAATCGAATAATACTTCAGATGCAAGAGATTCGGCCTTGGCCATTATTCGCTAGTGTTTGCAAACGAAATGGATATTTTTACATCACAGATAGGAATGTAGAAGTTTGCGTTGACTACCTAAGATAGACTTTTCAGGCACCTAAACTACTCACCCAGTTTGGTGTTGAAAAAGCCTATTATTTTTGTATTTTATTTATTTATTTTAACTAGAACGGCTTACGCCAATTATACTAACTAAAGATAGTTAACATTTGTCACCTATATATCTAAAAAAAAACATTTCAGGAAATAAATGCAGAAAGGCGTCTGTGACTGAGTTCTGCTAAGGGTTTTATAAAAAGAATGTTCATAGTTAAGCTGATGTGGGCCTGAGTATTACGCAAATAAAATCCAAACAATGGATTTGACCGTAAATCCTACACCTGCGTAAAGAACAACGAACCGGAACCCTTTCCTAACTGTGTCAAAGTCAGAAAAACGGTATTCAGAGATTACACGATTTCAATGGTCAAGTGTCAAATCAATTGGGTTTTTTGTGAATGGCAATCTATGAAAGAGCCATCGTGTCGTCACGTACGTAAATGGCCGGAGCTATTTAAAGTGCCAAGTCAATTTGAACAGAAAATTAGACTTTACTTCCCTTGAAATAAAAACCACAAAAAATGCAAACGCACGATTTTACTGTACAAAATTACTTGCAATGTTATTAAAAATGATTTAGGCTTTATCTCGTTGGTTTACGGCTTCAATTTCAGCGGCAGTTTTCGTTTAGTGAGTTCATTGAACTGAACGCTAAGTAAATAAATAGATGCAGTGAAAAAAGGTAGCACCTTATTATTGCGGTACTTGATAGCTTGATACCCTTCGGGTGATACGCAGTCGAGTAAAAAAAATTGCGTACTAAGATGGTACTGCTACAAATTAACAATATATTTAAAGAGCTTGGATCTGACTGACTGACAGACCACGTAGAGATCGAACCACTGAACTTAGAGACTTGAAACTTGGAAAGTGCAGGCGCGTACTGCTAGAAAAAGGATTTTATTAATTTACAATGCAAACGAGTCTAGTTTAGAAATATAATAAGAATGTTCTAATATACTTACCTAAGTATTTATTTTATTATTACTACATTGTGTCATTAATTTAAAATACTTAGTGTATCTTTATTCTTGGTTTAAAAATTTAAAGAAGTTATGTTATTTTTCATGTTAGATTTGTTGTAATCAGGCAACTTGGGGCGATGTCATTAGTTACAGTGTTTATGATACTCTCGTAAAGAAGTAAGGGTAAGTATTTGAGAAAAAAAATATTTTTTATCTTTTGGTAACCGAACCCTAAAAATAAAGACACTTCGAAATTCAAACTGGTCATTATAAACGAATGTTGTCATAACTAATTTTAAATTGCGAAGGCATTTTTTATCAAAACGAACTTTTTCGTAGCATTTAATTTAATTTTAAATTCCGAACACATTGCGGTCGCACTACAAATAGACAAGTCAATTTTGTTTCACTTACGGTACCTACATTAGTTTTGAAGAATCACTGGCATTACTGTTATGTGTGGTTTGTTCGACAAAGTATCTTTACTCGAGCGTGAAGTGTCAAAATGTGGATAACTGTTTTATTATGTGACTTTACATTATTTTGAGAATCTTCGCGGAATAAATTAAAGAGACAGATTTAGTTATTGTTAATTTTTATTGATACTAACTTATTAAAATTTGCGCCTAATTGCCTATATTTTCAAACCAACTTCAAAAGGACGGGACGAGGACGAGGATTTTTTATATTTGTTACCTCATAACTTTTTTGTTTAAGAACCGTTTTGAAAAATCGTGTTTTTGTTTCGTAGGATATACTCAGATTAGTCTCATATAAATTTTATGCAATAAACGATTTTATTCATTCATCAAAATCGGTAATGCGTGTTTTGCTTCCCTGTGACTTTTAAGTGGTGTTTACGGTTACTAAAACAGTCCAATTGAGCATTTAGTCGGTTGTAGTATTTTTTGTAAAATTTTTACTAACTTGGGACATTATCTTCGAATTTGTCAAACATTGTCTACCTATTTTTAACACCCTTCTGAGAAAATAAGGATTTTTTTTTATAGTTAACACATTGAAGCATTCATTTTTTTATCTTGTCTTATCTTTATCTTTAATTTGAATTTAATTCCAAAGAGTTAAATCATCATCATCATCAGCCTATCGCAGTCCACTGCTGGACATAGGCCTCTCCCAATGAGCGCCATCGCGCCCTGTCTTCGGCTTGCCGCATCCATTTTCTGCCTGCAACCTTCCGCAGATCGTCACCCCACCTGGCCGGAGGGCGTCCTACACTACGTTTGCCGATTCGCGGTCTCCACTCAAGAACTCGTTTACCCCAGCGGTTATCGGTTCTTCGGCAGATATGACCAGCCCACTGCCACTTCAGCTTGCTAATTCTCTGAGCTATGTCGGTAACCTTGGTCCTCTGTCGGATAACCTCATTACGGATCATATCCTTCAGAGAGACGCCGAGCATAGCCCGTTCCATAGCTCGCTGAGCGACTTTAAACTGGTGGACTAGCCGTACCGTGAGTGTGAGTGTGTGTGTGAGTGTTGTAAGAGTTAAATAGCTGATTAAAAAAGTAGTCCTCAACTAAATTTTTTACCTAATTATATTTTACTTTAAGATGATCTAAGATATTTCACACTGGCTGCATAAATTAGTTTTCTTAAAATAACAAAATGGAGTCATTTTCAACTTTGTTGCTTAAAATTTATAAATTAGCATATTTGAATGAACGCGGTCGAGGTTATTCCACGGGCGGGTCTAAAATATCGCCCACGAGTGAACGTCACTAAAAGGTACAAGGAATTTGGGCAGAGTTTGCCAATCTGGGAGATATGAGCTTTTGAAAAAGAGCTGAGTAAAGCATCGATGACATAATTATTGCTAGTATACACGCTATAAGCTGGCGAGTTTAAGCGCTAGCGTGTGAGCGAGTTAGCTTTCGGGAAGGATTGACGACCCTGGGCTAGTTTACAAGCTACAAGTGAACTCGCTGGCTTGTAGCGTGTAAAAAAGCTGTATGTCATCGACGCTTAACTTGCTGACTCAGTGCGGTTTTAGACTAGCGTATTTTTGTCCACGTATACGGGCGGATACCGGCGGCGTCTCGGTTTGAAACAGTGTAATGTATTATGTATCATTCGTTCGAGCGAATGGTTCTTTACACCATTCGCAGCGAGCATATTTTGTTCATTAGGTACCCAATTCTTACACGTGTTGTGTATCAACACTCACCTAAAAATCTAAATTCCTAACATTAAAAACTTCATAAAAAGAACCCTTTTGCGGTGCACTGTCTATTATATATGCATTAAATATCCTGTTGATATTATGTATTTCTAATGGCATCTCTCTTGTCTCAAAACACAAAAGTTTGAGAAGCACTTCTAGAGGATAAAACCCTAAACTCAGTATTCAAGTGAAGAGGGACATAAAAGTTATTTTTACGCCGATTACGAAATTATTAAGAGTTGCAGTAAACTTGAATAAAATACTGCGAGTCGCTGAATACTTGTACTGACGTGGGTTCGAGCCGAAAGTATAGGTACATTTATATTTTACTCCTAATTTTGCAAAGATTTTTATGACAAGTAACATGACTGTATTAATTTGAAAATGCTTGGGTGCACTTTTCTTTGCAAAATAATGAGTATTATAAATATGAAAGCTTGGGGGTGAATAGGTAGGTAGGTACCAAAAAAATAAATGGACAATGCAGACGGGGTACTACGTTGGACTGGTTCTGCGTTTCCCGCGAAGTTTATTCGCACGAATGGGGGAATCACTGAATTTCAAAATAAATATTATTTCCTTTCAGTGATTCCCCCGAACCGAGTTACTTAGGCTGTTTTGCTTTTAATTTATGTTTTTGTACAGTCAGAGCCAAAAGAGGTCCTCTTGATGCTGGATAAACATTATAAATAAAATACTACTGAACTCAAAATCATTTATAAAAGACATAATTAGGTATGTACTTATTATTAAAATTAACTTAATTTCAAACCTTTGTCTTATTTTATTTTATTTTATTTATTGATCACCAACACAGTATACACTAATACATTTTTTTGGTTACATGATACATAGCTCAGGCCAAGTGCCACTGCAATTATAGGTGAAGACGACTTCTTCACCTTTTTTTCTTACTTAACTTGTATTTAAGGTAGGTTACCTACAGTAGCTCTTAAATATAATAGTATTATAAAACTGTCTACTTATTGGTGCGTTGTATCTGTGCAGGCAGAATTTTGTTTATCTACAAAATGACAGTGACACTGGAGCGAGTGCGGCGCCCGAGCTGAGCTTTTGCGAGATGGCTCGATCTAGGAGAATGAAACTTAATTGGAAAACGACTAACGGTAACAGTTATCCAATTTTAATCAAATTTATTTTGACAAATATTGACTTAATTTTTTCAAGTTTTTTTGCCATATCTGTGTTCAGTAACGGCAAGTGACTAAGCGTATTTTTTATTCTCATGATTAATAATTTTTTGCCATATCTGTGTTCAGTAACAGCTATGCGTATTTTTTTCTAGTGATTACAAATTTACGGTGTAAGTATATCCTCTTTTTTTTGAAGTCGGTTGAAAAATACAATAATGCACAGAGATATAAACCATGTAGGATTACATAAAAATAATCGCAGTTTTCTACATAACTTTCTTAGTAAGTAGTTCATAATTCTTTTGTGCTCAGTAATTCTATGACAATAGGTTACTACGTGTCCTACTGGGTTATGCAATCGCGTGGTAACTGTGACATCTTGCATCCCTTTCAACAATGCATAGTTATGTCTTGCGTCTCGCTCTAAGATATTGTTTAATGTAGGACAGTGGGTAATGATTTAATGAAGCTATTTGGTTAATAGGCTTGCAAAGCTACGATAAGACATTGATTTTTGATGATTTCTTAAGAAAATAATATCATAAGAAATAACGCAGATAAGGCCAGTAATAATAATAATGTTTGGCCATTTCACACAACGCCATCTAGCCCCAAACTAAGCAAGCTTGTACTATGGAAAGTGGGAACCAGGTAACTGATAAAATATAAAGGTAGAAATGTTTTATTTCAAAAAAGGTCTTACAATAAGGAACATAGCATAGTAACTAAGAAATAAAAAAAAAAATACCTACTTACAATAAAACAAAAAATATATTACCTATAGGAAAACAATTTAAAAAAAGAGGAGTTTTTGTAAAAACATAATATAATACATATAGAAAACACCCAGAATGAATGAATGAATGAATGAATCTTTATTTGCGTAATACAGGTACATTGTGGTCTTACTTTAAATTAGAATCACTGCATCAACTTTTGTCGTGCAAATACTTAAAATTAGTGCTAAATAATTGTTAATAATCAGGACTAACACTGATATTCATCGCACAAATGTTTGTCCTAAAGCGGGAATCGAACCCGCGACACCGGCGTAGCAGTCCAACACACTTGCCCCTCGTACATACATCCGTGTCGTCAATTTCATAGACAATAATACTCTATGACCCATAGAAGAATAACGGTGTTCCTATAGAACACCAAGATAGACAGCATCAAACCAAAATGGAGTCGTAAGATAGGTCCAAACAATTTCAGACACCTTGTCAATAAAAATGAAATATCTCCATTTTAAAATAAATGGTTGTTACTTTTTACGATGCAGTTTTATAACTATAAAAAAGCCTAGTAGTTTAACATATAATACATATTCATCTAGCCCTGTTACTCCTCTTTTTCGAAAATTAGCATCGGAACAAATAAAGTAGCCAATGTTAGGCAATGTGGATTCTTTTTTTTGTAGCATTTTATCCTACATTGTGATTCTATACTTTAATACTTCTGTGCTATGACCCTATGTATGAAAATAAGCAGCTTCTTGCATTACACGTTGCTAGTGTGGGAAACATTATTAAAAATTCTTAACAAATAAGAATAAGTACATATCAAAAACCCACATAACAATCTGATGATGTTAATGACAAAACTCTATAATGGCCATTTCATTAACTCATTGTTTGCATTATGTGAAATGTGTTGAGCTTGCTAATGAGACCGAAAGTGTCTATGATATTTCGTCAGGCGTTTTCGACATCATGGCATTTCAGAATTTTAGGAGAATTTATGACATAAGTCTCCTTATTGCTAAAGCTAAGTATATGTATAATAGGACATAGCAACACTCATAATGCCCGGGATACACTAGGCTAACTCGTTTATCAAGCCAGGATTGTTAGTAATAGTAAGCTAGCAAGCTAACAGCTCTGGCTTTATGTAAACAGAACTAGCTTATTTCCTAGGCATTCCTAGCAGCTAAGCGTTAGTAAGCAGCTGCTAGCTTGCTTACTAACGATTACTATCTTGTTATCTTGGTTTAAAACTGGCCTCGTGTATCTCGAGCACTAGAGATGATTGCTAGAGCCAAGGATATAACAGAGCATGACATCACACAGCTATATACATAAGCTTGAATTTCTCTTGTAGTGTGAAAAATTTGAATACATTATCATGAAAAAGTAAAAACAAAGAAACGAAAAGGAAAAAAACGTGAGCGTCTAAGTGCAGTTTCAGATTAGCGGATTTACCGAGCGGATTTGCCGCTCGTGTTCTTTTTTGCAGCGCGTATACGCGCGACTACACTCGTTACCGGTACCTACTCGGTAACGGCGTTTACGCTTGGTTTTTCTAGCGAGTGTCAATAGCTCACTCACGTATAGGCGCGACAACTAGCGCTATCGCGCGTATACAATAATCGAGCATAAGCATATAGCATAATCAGCCTATAATGTTCTCACTGCTGGGACTCAGGCCTACTCTCGGCAGGAGAGTGAATGAGTCAATCCACCACGCGGACCCAATGCGCATTGGTGGATGTCATATGCCATAAAACATTTATTTTTTTCTATCCTTTGTCATGCCGGTTTCCTCACGATGAAACAAGGAAAACTCCTTCACCGTTGCGAGAACGTGGGATTATATACATTTAAAAAAAACAGAATTAAGAATTTCCTCTTTTTTTGAAGTCGGTTGAAAAACAAAAGACGAGCGGCGAATCCCATCGGTTAACCCGCTAATCTAAAACCGCATTATTGGTTTGCTATTGGTTTGTGTATGTCTACGGGTGATCTTTTTGTCTGTTTCAAAAACCGTGTTTACAGATTCCCAAGCTCTACATTTCAATAGATGATTGTCTATGCTTCAAGCTATCTGATCAGGAAGTACTAGAAAATTATACAGCTCGATATTGCAACAACGATGAGCAAACAATAATCAACTTTCGTTCTCATCCGATCAAATATGATAGAAAAACCCTAAAATTAGGTTACGTCTAGTTCCAAACAAAGAACGTGGGATCTAGCATGCGGAATAGATAAACGCCATCTATGGGGTCGTCGCGTAATACTGACGTAATGGTTGCGTTCCATATTCGAATTAGGCTCTCAATTTTTCTTGACATGGCAAAGGCCAGTGTTATGCGAGAGAACTTTTTTGTGTTGGTTGCCAGTTGTAATCTATATTCGATTTTCAAATTCAGGTTTTTTGCTTTTTTATTGTAGACTACCAGTGAGGTTTTGTTTGGGTCTGTTTCTTTTCGGCCATTCCTCATTAAAAAGGATAATGGGTGTGTTTTTGTTTTTTTTGGGGTTGCCATTTCATATACTCAAAACATCCTAGATCCGTAATGTCTAGATCACACGTACCGAGCAAACGGGCGGGCTAGTAAAATATTTCTCGGACAGTGATGTAAGCACGTAGTTTAATGGAGGACGTGGTGGCCGAGTGGATGAGACCCTTACCTTGCGATCTGATCTGATGGCTGCGGGTTCGAATCCCGGTGGCAGGGTACTTTCGGTCGAAAAAATCTATGTACGCATCCCACGTTCTCGCAACGGTGAAGGAAAACATCTTAAGGAAACCGGCATGTCGTAGAACCAAAAGTTCGAAAACATGTGTCGAGTGCATGAAAGGAGCCTCTTCGAGGCGCACTTGAAATCCTTTCACCACACTGGTTCGAAGGAACTAGTGACACGATAACGGTGACGGTGGGCTTTTGGAGTTCCGCAAGTACAAATCCGGCCGTATACGCGCGAAAATACGCTAGTCTGAACCCGCACTAATCAGAGCTAATAAAAAAAAACCATTCATAATGAACAGTGTCAAATAACTAGGTTGCAAACGATTGTCTCACCTCTGAACTTGATATCTGGCACGCATTGCATCAATGAAAGTGCATCGTAGTCTTAAACATGTATGACGCAAGTGAATGTCATTCAATATGATAACAATATTTTTTATCTGCATCAGTTTTTATGGAAACATTTTATAAGAGCGGTTGCTTCAGTTCAATTATGACCTACATTTTTGGGCTTATCCCCGATATCCCCACTTGCCATCCCCACTAGTGGAGATTTTGGAAAAATGTTTCTAAATCCCCACTAACACCAAACACCAACCGCAGTGGGGAACGCGTACTAGTGATACGGTAAGAAGACTACAAATGAAGCATATCATTTATCAGCCAATCATATTTCGAAGCCACAATGTGCCTATTTGAATGGCATTTCCTCATTGGTGCAGCCATCCATCTAAAATCTAAAGACAGATAATTTATAATCAGTCCGCAACGAAGAAGCGATGTAACTGAGATATACAAAATAGTGGTGCTGAATTTAATCTTAAAATAGCAGTAGATATTTATAGAATCATAATGTAAAATATTGAAAACGCACCAAAAATGTAAGCTAATTTCAGACAAATTCTAATTCATTTTGGTTTGAGGCTAATATTACTAGGTTTTTTCAGTGAATAATAAAAGTCCATCACAAAAGTATCATACGTTTAGTGTTATGCTACGCCAGTAGACACATTACCATCTTCATTTAGTCTTCTTCTTATCGTGTCACTAGTTCCTTCAAACCAGTGTGGTGAAAGGATTTTAAGTGCGCCTCAAAGAGGCTCCTTTCGTGCACTCGACACATGTTTTCGAACTTTTGGTTCTACGACATGCCGGTTTCCTCACGATGTTTTCCTTCACCGTTGCGAGAACGTGGGATACATACATAGATTTTTCCGACCGAAAAAACCCATTAACGTATGACTGCCACCGGGATTCGAACCCGCAACCATCAGATTGCAAGGTAAGGGCCTCATCCACTCGGCCACCACGTCCTCTTCATTTAGTAAACTTCATTTAGTATACTAACCCACTTTACTCGAAGTTTTACATCCGAGCTTTAAGAGCCCAGTAGCCCAGTCCAATTCACTCCCCATGAAATATTATGCTCAGTGAACCTACAAAAGTTTTCACTTCAAAAAACACCTAATTCCTCTCATAAATTTTTAGCTAGATCATTGTTTTCACTCGCACCTTATAGTAAACCTGTTAAGTATATTATTACGCACGCGCCAGAGCCACGATCCGACCCGCGCTGATAAAGCAACACGTCGAGATTAATGCAAAGATAACACATACCTCTCATGATCTCGGTTGTGTAAGCGGCCGAGAAGCTAGTCAGCGGCCGAGGGGCTCAATAATGCTTGGAAAGAGTATTCATAATAATATTAATGTTTTAGAAATTTTGCGAAGCGCCATCTAGCACTACCCATTGTTTTATGGGTAAATGATACCACTAACGTTAATCATACAAATGTTTGTCCTAAAGCGGGAGTTGAATACGCGACACCCTGGTGTGCCTGATCAACACACTTGCTACCTATATTGCGGTTATATATATTATATTGCGGTTTCGGATTTAGCTGACACTTGGTGGAAACGTGGAGCATGGTGTCGTACAAAATATATCACACTGCACCAACTGTATACAAACGCCTCATCAAGCTATGGCCTTATGAAGGTATCTCCGGATCCAGCCACTCCGGAGGTTGAAATTTATATATGGTAGGGGCAAATTCAGTTGAAATTGATCTATATAAAAATTAAAGCTTTAAACAAATTTGTTCAATTATGTCCAATATTTGCTCAAAACACGCCTAATTTGACTGAACTACTACTTAACCGATCCGTTAAGTCAAAAGAATTTTGCGTTTTGCAAATTTACGATTCTGGGTCACTTTTGCAAGTCGTAATAAAAGAGCTACTAATAAAAGTACTGTAGCAGTGCGTAGCGAGCCGCAATACTTTTCAGGCGTATACTTGCTTACAAAAATATAATTTTATAGCGAAAGTGAGGTACCAACCAACTGTGTAAAACAAACAATCGGCTATGAATCAGTTAACGTAGCGAGCAAAGCGAGCCGCAATTTTCTATACAAAATATAGGGAATAATACAATCAAATAAAATTATATCATAACATTTTTCTTTTCGTCAATTCTTAAGTATTTTAGATTTACTTGTTTAATTACTAGTGACGAATTTGAAATCGTAAAATAATAAAGCAATAAATTTTGCTAAATTTAGTCACTTTTAATAATAAAAAATCTATAGGCGATTCTTGTTTGAAAACTCATTAAATTTATAATATAACTAATAAAATAAAAAATCTATTAAAATTGCGCGGGTAATTAGATTTCACACCAATCAATCACTATTGATTTATTGACGAATAATATCAATGTCATTACTTATTATTCTGACGATGTTTGATAAGTACTTATATTGGTTAAGGCCAAGAATCGCGCTCGCACATTGGTTCATTTTTTAAGATATAAATTGCCTATGTATAAAATTTATTAATAAAGCGAATAAGCGAAAAATTCCTTCCCATAAGTTAAACATATCTTAATAAACCACATACACAGCTATGGTCGTTCGAAGCGACGCGTGATCAGAGGGCTGGCAGCTATCTGGGCCAAAGAATAAGCCTTGCTATACAAAGAGGCAATGCAGCCAGTATCCTCGACACGCTGCCATCGGGTATTGAGTTGGAGCAGTTGAGCTACCTATATATAGATCGTTTGCAACGGCCTATGGGCCAATTGTTTCCTTTTGTAAATTTTGTATTATTGATTGCCGTAGTTCGCTTATGCTGCAATACATTTTATTTTAAAATGTATAGTTAAAAAAAATAAACAAAAAAAATTTAAAGAGATTGAAGTAACAAAATCACCGCTTTACTTTTTTGAAATGTACTCGTATACTCAGTCAATATAATCTTCAAAAATGAATAAATGTGCCAGCAAAATAGCGGCGCGTGGTGATTTTGAGTATCGTTTGCGAAAATGAAATTCGAAGAAATTTCCCATCTACAAGATGTATTTTGTTCAAATGACTATTCATTTAACTTAACCCTAGTTTAGAATTTTAGTATCTAAACCAAAGCGCCGAAAACAGAAAACCCGAGTCAGAACGCGACACGTGTTTCGCCTCTACACGAGGCATCCTCAGGCGATGTTGACTCGCCGAAATCTGAGATGAACTTTGTTTAGAAATTAAGCGGATTTATTTTATTACTAAATATATTTAGACTATTAATTTTCTTTCAAATATGCATTACTTGTGGAAGAATAACTATTTAATAACCATAAACAATCTTCTTTAATAGGTAATTATGAAGTCAGCCTTAGGTACGCTTTTGTAAACATAAAAATTTAACCATCTAAACCCCGAGTTTCCTACTTCACAATTGGAAACAATAAACAATTACCACTAGTATTTCCCACACGTAACTCGAATAATTGTATGAAAATCCTTGGTTTTTGCTTATAACTATTGATACCAATCTAAAGGTTGTGTGGTTCTTGCGTTAAAATAGGCTTCTATTGTTTGTCAACTACGTTTTTAGTGTTAACTCCCATGGGCCGTAATGACCCGAGGGTCCTTTAGTGGTTTTATAACGATTTGCAGGGTTAAGATTGTACACACAACAACGCATTGTAGTTTTAAAATTTAAAATAACTCGAACGCAATGACTACAAATTTCCCGACAGTTGGGGAATATTCACCGAATCAGCAACCCTTATCTATACCTAATCGTACAGTCAACATTCAAATTAAAAAAAAAAAATGGTAATTTTTCACCTGTCGTTTTCTGCCGATCACAATAAAAAACAAAGCAAACGTTTTCCTTAAAAAGTGTAACAGAAAAGTTTTGTTACCAATATTTATTAAAAAAAGAGTATAAATATATTAAGTAATAAATCCGCTTAACTTCCAAACAAAGTTCTTAATTAACTTAACTCTAGTTTAGAATTTCAGTATATAAACCAAAGCGCCGAAAACAGAACTCAACACGTGTTTCGCCTCTACACGAGGCATCCTCAGGAGATGTTGACTCGCCGAAGTCTGAAACGAGAGTGTCAATCAATCAATCAATTATATTTCAATTGTTTATATTATTTTCAATTATTGATACATACCTACTATTTTGACCAAACTATAATGTAAGTTAGTTTAGTCACGATTGCCTGGAATAAATCGCTGTGTAGCCTTAAGGTCGCCTATTGTACTTGCTCAAAACTTTTGTAATGTCTTTAGTAAAATAAATAATTCTAATTAATTCAAGTCTTCAAGTAACGTTTCTTCCTAACGGCTCTAAGTAGCCAGATGACACAATAAATCCTTGAACAGATAGAGACGACTGTGTCCGCTATTAAACTCCCCCACAGCTAGATTTATTCTCCTACTTTGCATCTTTGTTACTTCCGACATGCCCTTACAAACTCAAGTGGGGCAATGACAGAACTACATTCATAGCATATTCAACGTTGAGGACAAATATTATTAGCTTGGTTTACAAGGAAGATATAGACACAAAGAAATAGGCGGAGAAAACACAGTTATTCCTGTTGTCCCTCACTTATTTGCTACAGTAGTGGTCAAAAATTCAAGGTGCAAAAATGTGATTAAGGAAATAGATTTGTGCTGATTTATAACAGCTTTGTCATTAAGATATAAAAAATCTCGTATCATCAATATACACAAGTTTCAATAAAAAAAATACTTACGCATAATTAGCTGCCGTTACTGAACATAGAAATGGCAAAAAAACCTCAAATGATTTTTAAAAATAAATTTGATAAAAATTGAACTTACTGTTAACGTTAGTCCTTTTTCTATGGCCTTGCGTCAATCGGTTCGCATCATTGATAATAATAACTATAATATAAGTTTCATTCATCATTTGGAAACTCGTGTACCCACCTAGATCGAGCCAGCTCGCTGCAGCTCTGCTCAGGCGCCGCACTCGCCCCGCTGTCACTCTGTCGTTTTGTATAAATCCAAAATTCTGACTGCACAGATACAACGTTGTACTCCTTCTGCAATGCCCATTAAATTTTTTGGTAATGAAAAACTTGTGGTGTATAAATTTGGGTAACTACTCGTACAAATGGCAATTACAACAATACACACTTATTCTTATTCTTATTCTGAGTAGAGGGGGTACAGCGGTCTGCACTGGCGTCCCGTTGAAGAGTGCATTGTGCATTGCCCCCCGAAAAATGTATTAACCCTGTCCCAGCCATCCGAGCTCCTTGAAGTAACGGAGCAGGATGCTGGTTGTTGACCGCACCGTTCCAATAAAGTGCTGGCCGACACATTTGGTGGAGAGGAGTCTAGCAGCCTACGTAAGCCTGTCTTAACCCTACTCTCCTCGGTAGCCTGACAGTGGATGATCACATGCTCCACGGTCTCTTGATTTTGTAAGCAGCCTCTACAGATGTCGATGTCTGTAGCTCCTGTCTTAACTAGATGGTGGTTGAGATCACAGTGACCTGTGATGACTCCCACCATCAAACGAAGGTCTTCGCGTTTTAGTTTTAGTAATTTATTTGTTAGATTTTTGTCTGATTGAGGAAACATTAGTTTTGTATGTGCACAGTCAGTGCCGCGCTCCCATAACTTTTGGTGTTCTTTTTCCGCATGTGATTTAAATCTACTCCTAATTTCAGCAGTCGGCGGATTTGAGAGACCTGCGTTCTCAAGCACAGATTTTAGACAGGTTTTTGATGTTTTTCATCTTTTCTCTCGCTTTCTGTCATATTGTGGTAGTGATTTCGTGAAATGCAACGCAAGTGTGAAACAAGATATAGCCGTCAGATTATTGATACCAACCTCAGAAAAATTGAGTAAATAGAAAAGAGATGTATGTACATTTGCGACTAATGTAAGTAAGGCTTATTTAAAAAATACATTTTTATATTCCTAAACCCTATTCGATAAAACAAAATTGAAGTTTTTATTTTATCGTAAATGCTCAATTTCAGACACGCATTCAATAACCCTACATTGATTTCTAACAATAGATTTTTTCCAAAGAATCTAGAACTAGTGTTCAACATACGACATAAAAACTTATCATAAAAAAACCTATCTGTATGATTCATACAATGTTTTTGTATGTGACATTGAAAAGCATATTTTTTGTTCTCATGAAGATCAAGTTTTTATCTAAGTATGTGCTTATCGTTACGCGTGATCTCATTAAGTACATACATACTTGAAATGAAAAAATGAAAAAAACATTTATTGCAGCAAAACACAATTACATCTATATCTAATACACGACTAAATGTAGTTATAAACTAAGTCTGAGTTTAACTTAACTTAATATGTATTATCTGAACAATACACATAAGAAAGAATAAATAATGTATTGCTGATGGATAAAATGCTATCAAAAACGTTTGACAAATTTACTTTGGTATGTCTCGGAGCGACTAAACTATGTGGGTATTAATATAAATGCTTAGAAACATTGCATAAACTCGTTACCTTTTTCTGCTTTCCGTCAAACTTTTATGATTATAAATCGTTTATATTCGAAATTAGCAACAAAACTTGAGTTTACTCTTATTCTTATCGCGTTACTATTTCTTTCGAACCAATGCACAGTGTGGTGAAATGATTTCAAGTGCTCCTCGAAGAGGCTCCTTACGTGCGCTATTATTATGATACTACTTAATGACTGCAATATAAAAATACTATGATTGAAAAATTTTAAGCGGAAAGACCGCCTAGTAAATTCGTACTTATGTAATTTCTTACTTATCGTATATGAACCGGATTAATGCAATTCAGAAGCTAATAATGGTATGATGATAATATTTAACGATTTCCTCCACCAGACGGATGCGGCCCGTTATAAAGTACTGTGAATTAGATTATTGCGGGATTTATAGAAAATTATAAGTTTTATTACGTAATCAGGTGTTTGGAGCTTCTATTCGCAGTTTTATCAATAGTAAAAATACACAACAATAAAATACACCACAAATATTATTAAACTTATTTACTAAAAAAAAAATTGGTTGCCTGTAAAGTTGGTTTACGGGCGCTAGTTTAACATGACAACCGGCGCAACGGGACAATGAGCGTTACCGGACAAATACAGCGTTACCGGACAGTGAATGTTACCGAACAATGAGAGTGTTACCAATGATGTCAACGTTTTCGATTTATTAGACATAGTCACGTCAAAATACGCGTTATACACAGATATTATCGAGAAACTTTCATGCAAAAGATATCAACGCGCTACTTTTACACGGTATTTTAGATAAATAAACATTAACTCTCGTTTCTGAGCTTTGAATCATTAGATGTAATGCTGATGACTTATTTAATTAGCAAGTCATTAATAAGTCTAAAATAATCATTACATAATAAAATCTTAAGACTTCCAAACTAAGCTCTACATGGAAATTATTGAATGAATTGATCTTGTTGTGTATAAATGTTAGATAATCCTCTAAGAATCATTGGGTTTATCTGATTGCGATTTAATTACATTTGAGCTATACAAAAACACCCAGAATCGATGAGTACATTAGGTACAGTCAGCCTGAGAAGTGAATTAAGGTTTTAGTAAATCAGATATATTTCTTTTTACATATCCCGTCGTTAAGGTTGTGATAAATTGCACAATATTAAAAAAAAAAGTATGAAGAAATATATTTTAAACAGCTAATTTAAACAGAAAATATAAATTTTTCAAAAATACGTTGGAAATCGCAAAAGATTTGAATAAAAAATCATTATAAAATCAACCTGAAAGTATATCCTTTCAAACAAAAAAAATCAATATCGGTTGATAAATGACAATGTTCTGGTTCCGCAGTATTAAACATTAAAAAAAACATATAATCTTTATTTTTGCGTTATTATTCATTAAATTGTTAAATTCAACAATTTATCTTATTTTACGAGAACTTGAATACATTTGAAGTGTAGAACAAGGTTTTATTTTCATGATGAATTCTTAGTAAATACATTAACTTTGACGCTGACTGTATTCAAGCTACATCGAACATAGGTCATCGATAAAAAATAGGGAAAATAGAGCAATGAGTAAAAACTTGTACCCAACAAATTTAAATACACACTCGCGATAACTGATTTAAATTCTAGTCAAGTAGCTTTACGGTTCATTTCGCATTAAATTCTATTTTGACAGGTGTAAGCATAATTTGTTGAACCTGTTAGATTTTAAAACAATATTCAACGAAATTTGAACCTTAAATCTTATAATTTGAAAGTCTATTTTGATTGTAACTTTAAGTTTTTAAACTATTAGTGAATTTCAATCTTATATAATTGTAATACAGTAGGATTTGGCGTGATTAGCAGGCGTGATCGAAATGTGATTAGTGAGGCCATCGACTTTATAGTTTTTTGGTAGAGTAGGTGCAGTATTTTGTCACGTGTTCGTATTACGTGTAAAAACTAGAGATTATGTAGAGAAAAACTGTTTTTTTTTATCCCGACAAAGACCTTAATAATGATCATTCTAGACTTAATGCATATTTTATTGAAGACAGATCAAGTTCAAATTAAAAAAAATGGTTGTCTGTAAAGTTGGTTTACGGACGATAGTTTAACGTGACTACCAGCGTAACGGGACAATGAGCGTTACCGGACAATGACGTCAACGTTTTCGTGCATGCAGCCGACGTTCATCGATTTATTAGACGTAGTCACGTCAAAAACATTGATCCTTCGTTGCAATTTTTTCAAATTATTATTTGAAAGAACATTATGAACTTTAATATTACCTTCTTTATATATTCTGTGCATCCCCGACCATTTTGTACTTTCGTAACCGTCTTCATACTGGTTTTCTGGAAGAGATCGCTTAATAGCGATAAGATTGCCCATTGTACAAAATTTTTGTAATGTTTCCTCTATGTTATTGTTTTTTGTCTTATGGTATATGATAAAGCATTTTCATACATTCATTCATTCATTCATTAAATAACAGGACAGATATGAGTTTTTAAAGTATTTTATTCATTTACTTTTTGACATTGGTGTAGTAAAACTTAACTTCAAAACCTAGTATATCTAGTCAATTCAATTTCAAGAATTCTTTATTTCGTAACTTATTCTAGCATAGTTCCAGTGTACGTATATTGCTAAAAACTAGACAAACATATATATTTTTTAAGTACAGATGACTTATTTAAAAACTTATAAAAAAATAAACATTTACTTAGTCACAGATTAGATAAATAATTAGTGTCTCTTAGAAAACGAACAATATAATTTAATAATTACGTAGGCTTTTATATAAGCACTACATTTAGTAACATTACATCCAGTGCTAGGGATAATAATATATCTAGTGTCAACAAATTCATTCAATTCAACATCATCAGGAGGTGTGGACTCGCCGAAGTTCGAAACGAGAGAACTTCGGCGAGTCCACACCTCCTGATGATGCCTCGTGTAGAGGCGGAGCACGTGTCGTATCTTTGAACTTTGGTTTTCTGTTCGTTGACTCTTTGGTTTAGTTGAACTAAAGTTAAGTTAATTAAAACCTTTGTTTGGAAATCAAGCGGATTTATTACTAAATATATTTATATAATTTGTTGATATTTATGGATTTCCGCAAAGTAACGCCTGAATCAATCAATTATATATCTAGTGCTAGAAGTCCTAAAGCCTAAGTTCTTGACAAACGAGGTAGATGATAAATTGAATGTTACCGTTTAGGAACAGGATTGATCATGATTGATGCGAACGCGAAGATAGGTATAGAAAGGAATAAACATTAGTCTGTACAGAATTGGAAGAATATGTTTCTACGTAGCGATTTGTTATGTAGTTAGAAAAAGCTGGAAGAGCATATGTGTTGACATTCTTGTATCTCATAAACTTATGACGCAGACTAAAGACTCGTGCTTAGCTTCACCAATTAATTCTAGTAATATTTACTACTAAATATTCTTTTCAACGATAGAATACCACCGTAATCAACAGTAAGTTCAAAATCTCCACTTCGAACACTTCTTCTCAATCTCATCGTGTCACTAGTTCTTTCAAACCAGTGTGGTGAAAGGATTTCAAGTGCGCTTCGAAGAGGCTCCTTTCGTCTACTTTCGAACATTGTGATTGGCCTATTCACGGTCCGCTCCTCTCCACGTCGTCTTTCTCCGCGTCAGTTGAAACCCATTCATAGTATCTAGGAGACAATATTACACCAGCAGTGCACATTGCACGAAAGGAGCCTCTTTGAGGCGCACTTAAAATCCTTTAAAACCACACTGGTTCGAGAGAACTAGTGACACAATAAGAAGAAGAAGCAGTGCACAAAGTTCTAGATCGTCAGAACCTTTGTCAGCAGTACCTACAAAGTCTAAATAGAATCTTCTTTTGTTCCAGGTGGCGAAATCATCATCAATGACCTGACACGATGTTCCGTACGGCGTCAGTCGAGGGCTCGGGGCCAAGGACGCCACCAGCCTACGCCCCTCACCCCCCCTACGTACCCCCCAGATTCTTTCCCCCTCGCATACGACCGCCACCCCCTCAATACTGCTTCGACGCCGCTCGTTTCGCTTGCGATGCCTCCAAACCACGCTACCTGGACGTCGAAAGAGAGAGGCTAGTTACCAGATGGCTAGCGGAAGCCAACGAAGCATTAGTCAGAAGGGATAGACCTCCACGGTATAAACCTAGAAGCAGCGAAAGAAGGCCGGAATTCGGACGGCAAAATGAATGGTCCGACAATTTCCACCTTGGAAGACGGAACGGTTCTGTAGAGCCGGAAGACGATAGTGAAGTGATGACATTGAAAGAGTTTGTGGATAAGTTCTCTCTCCCTCGCGTGGTGACGTTAGAGGGAGAGGAAAGACCGGTGTTGTTGTGGAGAGTGTTGGAGGCGCATAGAAGAGTGGAGGCTGTGCCGCTCTCGAAGAAGGGGAAGGCTGGAAAGCCGTTGCACATACCTGACTCCTATGATGGTGAGTGATATATTTAATATTTCTGCTGTCCTAGTACTGTCAATCTGATGAGAGAGAAAAGAGAAGCTATTTAGCAGTAAGCAATCTTTCTATACATGAAATCATCTCTTAGTAGCTTCTGATAGCCTAGTATTTTGAGTTCGAAGATAGTTTTCTTTTTTCTGTTATTATTAAATAATAATATGTCCTAAAAACTTTTACAACTAGATCTTTTAAATCGTTATGATAGGATGATAGGATTTTTGATTTTACGCGCATTTTGCACTCTGACAAGTTATATAACAATCCGGAGAGGGCCTAACAAGCCTTGTCTCTAGCGAGCCTTAATGTACTCGCATATAGGAATTTGGAAGGAATCTATTTGCTTAATTTTTCTGTGGTTGGTACCATCTGACGTCTAACTTCCTGTTACAAACTTCAGTTAAATTTCACGAAATCACTACCACAACTTCATAAAAAGCTAGAGGACAGATGTTTCACATCAAAAATAGGACACTTGCAGAAAATCGTTCACAATAAACACACAATTTGAATTCCACCTTGAGCTTGATCCATTGAATCAGAGGAAGTCCCCGCAATGGACACTTATGCGAACAATGGATAATCAACGACAAACCGAATCACTAGTGACTTAGTCGCTTTAATGGAAGGTCAGTACAGTCAATGACATTAGTGCTTGATCAGAGTGATTAGTTTCGGGAGGTTATATCATGTTTAAAAAAACGTTTCTGGCCTAAAAAACTTTGCATTAATTATGTTATGTATAAAAATGGATCGAATTGATTACCTCCTATTTTAGTAAGCTAACAAAACTAGCTTAGCAATTTTTTTGTTGGTATCAACAAATTATATAAATATATTTAGTAATAAATCCGCTTGATTTCTAAACAAAGGTTTTAATTAACTTAACTTTAGTTTAGAACTTTAGTACATATTACTATATTATAAACCAAAGAGTCAACGAACAGAAAACCAAAGTTTAAAGATACGACACGTGTTTCGCCTCTACACGAGGCATCATCAGGAAGGTGTGGACTCGCCGAAGTTCGAAACGAGAGTTCGCGTAATTCGCGTAATCGTACGTAAATCGTGTATTTAGTAATAAAGCGGATTTATTACTAAATATATTTATATAATTTGTTGATATTTATGGATTTCCGCAAAGTAACGCCTGAATCAATCAATTTTTTGTTGGTTACAGTTCTGTATTTTTATATTTTCTATTTGTAAAGTTTTAAGGTAAGACTACCTACCTATACTAGGAATCAAAAAAAAATTGTCCTGTAAAGTTTTCTTTCTTAAGGCCCAGAATCTCACGCCCCGTTATTTTGCTCGCACGTACTCAGTATAAATTTCAAAAAAGTGTAGCGTAAATTTTACTACAACCTCACACTCCACTTTTTTGATATTTGTATTAGTTAATTTATATTTTCAAAAATGTATATTTAGCGAGCGAGATAGCGTCGCGTCGCGCGGGATTCCGGGAGCTTTATAAAAAAAATTACAGGACTAAAGTTTTTTTTACATCTGTCTAATACCATCCGAATATAGGCAATGTTTTTGTGAACGGTACTCTGAGGTAATTCGCGTCGCCTTCTTGGGAGGCTAAGGTCGAGCCCTATACGGGACCCGGTAATGGGACGTTGCACCCGCGGCTCAGCCACTTTACATACGGAACCCTAATAAAAGACAGTCCTATTACTGAATGCCTTTCGACTGCTTCATAGCTGGAGGTCCGGGCCATAGATTTATAACGGTGTTCATATTAGAATACCAAGATTGACAGTAGCAAAGCAAAATTAAGGCAAAAAAAGTACAAACTAATTTTAGTTAATACAAATGAAATATCTTCTATTTCATAATTTTTGTTACTTTTTACGATGGAGATTAAGAACAATGAAAAAGTCTAGTAAGTTTTAACCTTTAATAATTCACTAGCCTTTTCTTCTTCTCTTTTTCGATATTTAGCATCGGATCATAATGTACGTAGAGAGTGTATGTATATAGAGTTTTTTGTACGTTTTCAATGTACTTTTTTTTTTTATATGGAATAGGCAAGCATTTGACCACACCCTCACCTGATGGTAAGTGACGGTGTGGTCGAGGATGAAGCACGCTTGCCTAGTAAGAACTTATTCACTCTTGATTTGAAGACTCCAAGATTATATTGTGTCGGAAAAACAGACGCCGGCAGCGAGTTCCACTCCCTGCTGGTGCGCACCATAAATGTGGATGCGAACCGCTTGGTTCGAGTTCGTGGGATGTCTACGAGATAGGGGTGGTACCCCCCCCGTACGCCTGCTAGTACGGTGGTAAAAGGGAGATGGCGGGATTATACTACGGTATGATTAAGATTATATTCTATACTATAATACTTATATGAGCCGAGCATATTTATTTGTAGCTACATCCCGTAGTTTCGCCCTGTAGGTTATAGTTTTTTAGCATTAGTTACATCCCATTTACGCAACGTTTTAAGCAACTATATTAGGTTAGAATTAGCGTTTTTTCCTTTCTATTTTAAAAACGCTTGGTATTTCTAACTAAAGCATAAATTAAATACTTTGTACCGTCAGAAAAAACACCAATTACATACTTGTTGGCCACCCATCGTTCAATTAATAAAAGTTCTGAAAGGAGGAAATATAGAACTTTGTTGGCCCTACTGTCCCCCTAGGGTGACAGAGCAGGGTGACAGATGGGAATAATTCCTAATTATGACCTCTTTGAAAGTTGCTTGTTAGTTTAACGACAAGGTAAACTATGCAAAGATCGTGTATGTTTAGAAGTTATGTCTGTATGTTAAGGGCCAATCTCCCGCTAAGGCCTTGGGCCACGCGTGGGCGACTCGGCCCATTAGTGGGCCTAATATGGCCATCCCACACAAGGTTAAGGCCTCTGTTTAAATTAACTACATATGTTTTAATGAGTGTTTTTAATGTTAGAGTATTGTTTGATACTTCAATGCGTATAGCCTTTGTGCTTACTGTATTCTGTGTTCACGTTTGAAGGGCACTGTAGTAATTTTTAGCTAATGAGATTGTTTGGCTTAAAATGCTTATTAATTGAAACAGGACATAAATATAGAAAAATTTACCATCCTGTATCCGAGAACGGTCCCAATCGCCGGAAGAAAAATAATGATATATAATCTATTCGTCTATTGGGACCACTAGGATTGGGACCGCTGTCCCAATCAACGGATAGATTCCATAGGTATCATTATTCATCAGGACAAACACTTGTGTGATGAAAATCTGTGTTTGACCTGAGTCTGGGTATTTTCTATGTATCCTATTTATGTATTTACAAAAAAGTATTTAAGTATTGTATCAGTTATCTGGTTCCCATAGTACAAGATCTGCTTAGTTTGGGGCTAGATGGCGCTGTGTGAAATATCCAAAATATTTATTATATTATTATTAATTATTAATACATAATTATAACGACTTGACATTAATATAAAAAAAATGAAAGGCATAAATGGTCAATATGCGGATTATTACCCCCACCAAAAAATAACGGCTATCACAACACAACCGATAGAAAACCGCAAGTAGTTTAGATAAAAATCTAAATTATGGGGCATAAGTAAATAATACAGTCTGAAACCGAAGATTCTCTGGGAACTGAACCTGCGACCTGGCCCATTGCTGACCGTTAGGCACATCGTACTATCCTCAGGTAAAGAAGGCTTCCTTTTATTTCTGACACTATGTTATTTAGCAAAAATAATCAATATGATGAAGCCTTCCTATCGGTATGATAAAGCTACTGGATGATTATTTTTCTTGTGTAACGGGTTCGATTTCCGGTTCAACAATGTAATTATTTAAATATATATGAAAGCAATTTAAATTGTTTTTTATATTCAAATAATGTCTTCTTTCAGTATAATGTTCCATCTACAATATTCAAGGTACTTTCCCTCCATGTGGCATAGCCGTGTGACGCCCTGTATCGGTGAAACTGTAGAAGGATGAAAGTGAAGAACCATATAAGGTGCATTGGGGTAAGATCGGATGAGGGATAAGACCGGATAAATCAAATAACCGACGAATGTAGCGACTTTTAAAAGTGCCCAGCCCATTAGTCGCAGTGACTTTGGGACACCGAGACGTGTTTTATATTATTACATTACAATTATCTTCGAACAATAATATCTAAGCTTTTGCTTGGAAAAGTCCGGGTATTTTTAGAATCTTGTCCGATATTTATTTCAAAATCCGGTGTTTTCCTTAATTTTTAAAAAAACCGTCGTATTTAAGAAACATCAAAATTTTCATGTAAAGCGTCATTATTTTATTCATACTCTATGCAATTTGATCGCTTACTTTTGTTAGAATTTATGTTTTGTCAGTTAGTTTATAAACAAACATATTGAAACATAAACAATTTTAGCGTGATTCCAAAGAGCACTGAAAATTTGATTTCATGCGCTTAGATAGAGACGAAATCGGTAATTTTTTCTAGCTTTTGATTTAACGTAGCTTAAAAAACTTCACGTCAAAGAGCAATCAAATTTTAATTTCATGCGCTTAGATAGAGACGAAATCACACAATTTTTTCTAGCTTATGATATAACGTAGCCTAAAATCTTCACGTCTGTTTTACAGTTGGTTCGGTGTAAATGATTCATCAAAACAAATGAAGCCGCAAGGAATGCTTACCATGCGTAGTAGTCGATGTTTGGAATCAATTGTTTGCGAAACGCGATTTGCATGTTAATGATGTTTACTATAAAGTTATTGGCGATTGATCATTAGTCCATTGTTTTATTACAAATCTGGGTTGGGATGTATCAAACAGGGCACTGAAGCAAAAATATGTACAGACAGCGTCAGAGATAAGTATCCCCCTTGCACAAGACACCCAGCTATAAATCCTTTCGAAAATTGTAATTTTTAAAATTATTTTTAGGCTTACATACGGTTATTCAAACATAATCTATTTTTTAAAGGTAAAATTTCTCCATTCGCCGCGACGGTGATTTTAAAAGGATTTGAAGCTGGGTATTATAATGCAAGGGGGATACTTATCTATGACGCTGTCTGTACATTAAAAAAAATGAATTTTGTTTTGCCTATTGATACTTACTTTTTATGGTACCTACACTACCTACCACTAGAGAGGGGGTGGCTTAAGGAGAAAATTTTAGGTCATTGACCTCTAAGGTCAACGACCGCCTATCTAAAGGTCAAAATCTACCAGATAAAAGCTGGGTGACAGCCTTATAAGTATGACACAAAAAAAAACTTATTTTGCCTTAGTGCCCCATTTGCGAGACACTGACCTGAATCTGTTATTTTCCTAGCCTTGTTTCAAATTTGGAAGGGGTAAAGGGGAATTTTAGAAGGGGTAAAAAGGAATATTAGAAGAGGATTTGTAAATTAGGCCTTACAAGTCAAAAAGGTTATATTTTTTTAAATGGTACCAAGTGGAGAGACTAGCTAAGCGCTGTCCTGATGGTAATCACACCTGCCCATAACCATAACAGTACCTATAGACATTTTAATTAAATTTGTAGTAATAGCAAAGAATAAATAATATTATGGTAATAGTTCTATTTTTTATTTAATTTATTATTTTACGGTCATTACACCACTCAACAGATCACTGTCCAACCAACTTCAGAATCCATACCAACTCCTACTGCTCCTTATTCCCATGAGCATAGGGATCAAAATCCTTAGAAAACTACAACCAGCTCATATGCCAAGGAAGTTCCCCAGCTCGTTGTACTCTTTGCTCTTTGAAATAGAGTTCAAATTGCATCAATCCGGTGGTGACGTGACCACAAGCTCCACGGATATTTTCCAGGTGTACCTACAGAATTTTATGTAAAGAGGAATAGGGTTTAAAATGCAATGACCTGGATGCAGCATTTTAACGGCCAGGTATAAAAACCTTCAAAGATATTTGACAAGAATACAGACTTCTATATTCATAGAAATAGAGTTCAAAATGCAATGTCGTGGCGGATAGTAAAGGCGTCGATACACGTGCTTCAGATTGCCCGATTGTACCCGGGAATGCCTTTGTCCAGACGAGAGGGAATGGCCGGCGAGTGATATGCGCATAACCATAGATTAAGTTGTTACTAAAGAACACCAAGATAAATAGCTTCGAAGCAAATGGCTTATAAAAGAAAAAAAAACAGATACTCCATCAAGAAAATGGAAATAATTTTAGGTATCAAGTCCATTTTTGAAAAAAATACTGTTTCTATTTTGTTGGAAAAGCGAGGTTAATTGGCACCAAAATAAATTCGAGACACGTTTTCGACGGGGCATGTTCTTTTGGGCAGGACTACTCATCCCTTTTTACGATGTAGTTTATTAACAACGAAAAACCATAGTAATTTTAAACTATAAATATCACTAGCACTGTTGTTCTCCGTTTTGCATTTAGTATCGGACCGAAAAATACTAGAAGTTGGCTAAATTGCCCAACTTTACTGGCGCGTTTTTAATGTACTAAGGTATGATTCTATAATTTTATACTTCTATGCGTTTAACATGATTCTCACGTCCACAGAGGACGTTGTTAATGAGAAGTGATCGCCGAGGTGCTGATTGTAGCTTTGGTGTCGACCGTTCTGGGAATTGGGGAATACCCGCACGTATTTATGGTTTGGGGTAAAAGTTTGTGCCAACTTTGTCAACGGGGTACGTACGGGGTAGTATAGCAACAATGTATATAATGAACCTCTTTATTTTTTTACTCTTTATGTTGTGCTAATCACGAAAGTAAATAAGGAATGGTACTTTTTATAATAATAATACATATTTTTTTGATTGTTAGGCTACAATCAACATGCTACAATAATATAATATCGGTTCTCAGAGAGAGATGATTGGTTATTTTCGGAATAACACTTTAACTCTTACATATTATGTAAGGGAGTAAAAATATTATTTATTTTTTAAAACTAAAAATTTAGCAATCGATGAGAAACAATGTATGGAATATTTTTTTTAGAGAACAATGGATCAGATGCAGCTGAGATCGACCCGAAATAAAATCTCGTCATACTCATTAAAAAGCTAAAAACCAAGTTTTTATGCTTTTGCTCTATCTCGCTTATTTTACGAGAAATAGCGTAATAGCGTTTTTATGGCGCTATTACGCCTATTAATAGCGTTTAGAATGTATTGTCATCGAGTTGTGAGCTATCCTGAAAGTTTCAGTGGGATAGCTAATCGGGAAGTGCTCCAAATTCAAGTTGCAAGATTTCACCCCGAACGACAGAAATGGGTCCTTCTCATCCGCTGCAAATAAGTTACACAATTGCATTCGAATCTAATTTAAATAAATTTGCATAAATTATAAAAACAATTTTTATTCCCAACCGCTGCAGTAAGTTAGTGCAAAGTACAGTCAACAACGGAACGGCAACAACATCAAAATGTAAGAGCGAGTAGAGTGACGTCACTCGTGTTCATAACTAAAAGTGCAACATGCACTTATTTTATTCCATTATTATCATTTTCCTGGTAACATTAGTTTTTTATGTAAAATCTGTAATATTTGGAATCATCAATTTATATAGGTATAAATGACTTCGTCTTGAGTGACTGACAGACAACGCAAAAATCTTACCAGTGGACGTATATAGAGCTTGGTAAAGTCTTGAAATTTCGAAGGTACGCTAGTGTACTAAGAAAGGAATTTTGCTTGTATTGTGAGAGTGATGAGTATATTTATTATTGATTACTACAATTATAATGGTTAAAGTAAGGACCCAGTAGTTAAACAAAATCGTATTGAAAACTTTCCTTGCTAACTGTACTAGAACTCTTCGGATGCAATTTGGGAATAAAAATATTATTTATTTTTTAGTACTAAAAATTTTGCAGCCGATGAGAATCAATGTGTGAATTATTTTTTTTCGAGAACAATGGAACAGATGCCACTGAGAATAACCCACAGAAATACAGGCAAACAAGAAATAAAACGTGTTAAAATAAAATATATGACATCCGTCAAAAGCTTGCCATAATTTATTACCTCGTTCTAACGCTTTATTTTCCAGCAAAAATGAAACAAAACCTATTTTAACTACGGAATGAATTTACTAATTTTATGAGTCAGAGTTTTATGAGCTCGTCTAGCTCATGTGAGCTGGGCTAGCTCATAAAAATCCATGAAGATAGATAAAGCCTGAAACACTATTTTTAGATTTTCTATAATGCGTAAGGACAGTAAAAAAATTATTTATTTTTCAACACAATATTAAAAATCCGAAAATTTGTGAGGATAATATTATACCTAGATGTGAATTAAAAAGAGAAAAAAACACGGTAACTAAGGACACTCTTTGTTTTCGTATTCTGTATACATAATATGTATTTCGAATTCCGGGAATTTCCGTGGGAAGTTGATAAGAATTTTGAGTACCTATGTAGGAACGAATTAATAAAATTATTTGCTGTAAAACCTAACGCACTTAATTTTGTCGTTGGTAGAAATAAAATATGTGTAAAAATTAAAAATAATTGGTAGCTATAAGAAGCCCTTAAGGTACAAACTAAACCATAAGGGCAAAAGAGGTTACCTAAATACCGATCTTTGAACAAAACAAAACACTCCAACAAAAATATGTGTTTATATCTAAAACGATCTTAAACCGAGAGAGAAGTGGTAAATTACAAAATGCCTTCAGTAGAAAAACAAAGAAGATGCCCTGCCCGTAATAGCCCGGTAGATGGCGGTATTCACAGTTACCTTAATGGTGACGTAAGTACCGCGTAATGGGCATAATACCTCACGCCGCGGTATTCAATATAGCATGTTTGCGCAGAACCTATTACTGCCCGGGGAGTTTGGAAATTGCAAAAATAGGAAGGTTATGGTAAAATATTCGCGCCCATTTCCATTTTGACGATCTTCTGTTTGTGCCATAAAGCGTCGATGACACAGGGCTAGTTTATTGGCGAGTTTAAAAGCTAGCGAGTGAGCGAGTTAGCTTTAACTAGCTGATTGTAAAAAAAGCCGATGATACGGGGCGAATTTACAAGCTACAAGTGAACTCGCTGGTTTGTTCCTTGTAAACTAGCTCTGTGTTATCGACGCTTTAGTGACATTTTTTTTTTAAAGATAAGGTTTGCACAAAATTGTTTTTTTTTAATATTAAAATGATTTATTAAAATTAATATTAGAATTGGTTTATAAGTATTGTGTGTTAAATTAGAGAACTAATTATACTATTAATCTGTGGGTTTAGTTAGTATAAGGTGCGTAAGATACGCTTTTGAAAAATACTAAATTAATAGGTATACTTAATAAAAAAAAAATTGGGTTTGCCCCGGTATAACTATGCCTCGAATTCAATTTATTTTGGTGTAAGTACCTATATGAGACCCAATATAATATACCTTAATTTTTGCCTTAATTCATTACCTACAAACAAATCAAGCCTTAGTTTAGAAAATTAATATTACCAAGGTTATAAATTTAAGCTACTTGTCCCAATTTATCCACTTATGTAAAAGACGCAAAACATAAAGGTACATAAAGTTCACAATCCATTGTTCACCTGGTGTCGTAAGCAACATGTCCCATACCCATTGTGTAGGTGTCGCAACCACATAATTAAGTTTGGTCTATGGTCCGGCATCTTGTGGTGTTGTTGATGGTATTATCTATGGTATAATGTGACCAGCATCCGTGGTGGGAGGAGATGACATGTAAACTCCTTAGAAAAAAGTAAAAGTACTATGTAGGTACATAATATGTTATTCCCCTGCGGTATAAATTAAAAAAAAATATTATATAGATAGATATTAAAAATGTATTAAAGTAACGTAGTAGGCATTGAAAACGCAAAGAAAAAGATGGATTCATTTTTTTTACGTTTTTTACCTTACCACTATATTTTATAAACCGATTTTTTTTTATTCAAAAGAATATAGGTATATTCAGAGTCCCAAAGACATTTTAACAAAATCGGTTCAGTAGTTTTGTTTAATTAAAATTGGCTAAATCAAAATAACTGGAAAATATTTCACCCAAGTAGATTGTAATAGTATTAGAGTACATTAAAAAGTAATTAATGTGCACTGAACAAAAAAAAAAAAACACCCAAGTACTTGAACAAAATTGCGTATTTTTATTTCCTGTGACTTTTCAGTGTTTACGGTCACTAGAACTGTCCTGTCCTTATGGTTTTGTAAAAAACTTTGATTATTCGAATTTTTGCTGAACCTACTAATAAATGATTAATCAAGACCACTTGGTTTGATAGTCATTGAAGCTTCAATAAGTTAATTAGATAACATCGACGAGTGAAATCGTACCTTGAGGCCGTCATGGGCTCTTGATTCTGCTAATGATGATGTTTAACAAGAGAAGGGCACAACAACCTTTTGTTCACCACTAAATTACTTGTCAAACATAGTCAAATGTAAATTAAATAAATGAATCAAAAAATCGTTAAATAGGTAACATAATAAATATATTATTGTCACAAAAATGATACATCAAGTACATACACATAAAAACAAACTTTTTTTTATTACAGCATAAGCTAACTACTACAATCTATATATAGGTATATTACAAAATTTACAAAAGGAAACAATTGGGCCACCCATAGACCGTTGCAAACGATCTATAGGTAGCTCAACTACTCCAACTCGATACCCGATGGCAGCGTGCCGAGGATACTGGCTGCATTGCCTCTTTGTATAGCAAGGCTTATTCTTTGGCCCAGATAGCTGCCAGCCCTCTGATCACGCGTCGCTTCGACCAGACGCTCTGACAAAATTTTAAAAACGCGGAAGGCTCCCATTCCCCATGGACCTAGGGTCTCGACCCCAAAGGGCTCAAACATGTACGACCTATCAAGACCTACATATTTACGCCGCATAAAAACATAGATAACGGTGTTCCTATAGAACACCAAGATGGACAGTACCAAATCAAATGGATGCGGAATATAGGACCGAAAATTTTCAAACACCAATAAAAATGAAATATCTCTATTTTGAAATAATGTTTGTTACTTTTTACGATGTAGTTTTATTGTCAATGAAAAAACCTAGTAGTTTTAACATATAATAGTTATCTAGCCCTGTTACTTCTCTTTTTCGAAAATTGGCATCGGATCAAAATGTACTAGATGTTAGCCAAGGTGGTTCCCTTTTCTTGGTTGCATTTTCAACGTAAGTACTACATTGTGATTCTAAACTTGGTACAAAGTGTTGTAAGATAAAATTATCTCGATCATTTCCCATTTCTTCACTTAATTTTCTCCAGAACTTGTCTTAAAGATCAATAAACCTACATATAAAAGGCTCGGTTCTGACTGACTGACTGACTGACTGACATACAATGCACTGGCTAAACCACTGAACGTACAGACTTGAAACTTGAAGGATGTGTTCGTCAAGAGCTGAAAGATGAGAAATTGTAACGGGTATTTATCGCTCACCTCATATTTTTTTTGTGTCCGTGACCACAGCCACAATTGACAACAGCTGTTGCAATACAGTCGAAACTTCGGGACACAAAAACAAATATATGAGGTAGGCGCGATATATAACCATTACAATCTAATAACTATAGATACAACAGGGACGCAAGTTAGGGCTGGTGCGGCGGCAAACTCTGCTGAAGATCTCAAGTGGCGTAAATATGTAGGTCTTGATAGGTCGTACATGTTTGAGCCCTTTGGGGTCGAGACCCTAGGTCCATGGGGAATGGGAGCCTTCCGCGTTTTTAAAATTTTGTCAGAGCTTCTGGTCGAAGCGACGCGTGATCAGAGGGCTGGCAGCTATCTGGGCCAAAGAATAAGCCTTGCTATACAAAGAAGCAATGCAGCCAGTATCCTCGGCACGCTGCCATCGGGTATCGAGTTGGAGCAGTTGAGCTACCTATAGATCGTTTGCAACGGTCTATGGGTGGCCCAATTGTTTCCTTTTGTAAATTTTGTAATATACCTTTATATAGATAACTATAAGAAAGGAGTTTTGAAAATACGCAACGCAAACGAAGTTACGGGCGTCAGCTAGTCTTGAATAAATAGCTGACGAATACTTTAAAAAGTACTGAAAAGAAATGCAGTATTATTTTCAAAAATCCATATCCACCAGACCATATAGAAGATAGAACAAGTGCACGCATATAAAACACTTTCCATTTCGCACGCGTCCAACCGAAGCCAGCACATTGTTATATTGTCGTAATATAGCTTCCTCCATGTTTTTTTTACTCGTATGTATATGTTGTTCCTATGTTAACGTATTTTTCCCATTAAACTTTTAAAATATTTTTTTTGTCTATATTATTAGATGCCCAAGATTATGATGATCAAGGTTTTACAAAACATATAACACCCGACTTAAATCGGACTGTTCCAGTGACCGTACGCACCACTGAATAATCACAGGGAAGCCTCAAATCCGAATTCCATACAAAAATGTTTCGGACAAATACTCAAAAAGTACGCCGTATTATAGTAATTTCTACACACTATTCGTTTTTTGATTTTGTGAACCAAAAAAAGGGAAAGGTTTCATACTTTAATTTCGATTTTATACGTGTTTTAAAATTTACCCTACTAACTTAAAAACACGTATAAAATCTAAATTGAAGTATGAAACCTTTCACTTTTTTTGTTAACGAAATCAAAAAACATGGACCAAAAGAATAGTGTGAAGAAATTAATATAATACGGCGTACATTTTAAGTATTTGTCCGAATCATTTTGTATGGAATTCGGATTTGAGGATTGGCCTTAAGTTCACTTCAACTACCTTTTTTTCAGCTGTTATGATTTAAAAACTAAACTATAAACTGATTTGGATAAAAATTATGGGACCAAACTGAAAGTAGGTACTATATTACTTTTGAAGTAAATTATATACGAGAAAAAAATATTATAACGAATAGTATCTTTACATAATAACACCATAGCCGATGGTCTCTATATGCACTCATCTCTTTATGTAAAATTGCCATCGGGTAAAATTGTCATCATAAAAAATTGGGTAACTTTGTCATTGCTGAATTTGAAGCTCAACTCACTAGGAAAGCCCAGTTTGGTGCACCGTTATGCTCTCTACTACTCCGGAAGTCAGCACATGGATGCGGCATATTAATTATGCAGGTGCTGGTAACGAAACTGGGTCGTAAAGACCTTGATATTCGTGTTTTCTAAACTTACGATACAGTGTTTTGTCGTGACTGAGCTAATAAATCGATGAACGCCGGCTGCATGCACGAAAACGTTGACGTCATTGTCCGGTAACGCTCATTGTCCTGTCCTGTCCTGTTACGCTGGTAGTCACGTTAAACTATCGTTCGTAAACCAACTTTGCAGACATTCAATTTTTATTTTGCCGAACACATATAAGGCAAAAAAATTGATAAAATTAAGTCAAATTTTTGTCTAAAAATTTGATAACTATTACCGTTAGTCGTTTTCCTATGAATTTGCAGCAGGCGGTACTCATCATTGATAATAATTTAAGTTTTATTCATCGTTTGGCACACCCAGGTACCTAGTTCGAGCCAGCTCGCAAAAGCTCAGCTCGGGCGCCGCACTCACGCCACTGCCACTGTGTCGTTTTATAGAAATCCAAAATTCTGACTGCACACGACGTACTGCCTACCCCGTTTGCATTGCCCATTTTATTTTTTTGGTAATTAAAATTTGGTAGTGTACAGGATCTCTGCATCTAGCACTTGGCAGTGATACTGACATAAATGCCGTGCCTATTAACCATGTCACCACACTGTACATAGTAAAAATAGTTCTTTACAGTTTTCCTCTTAAATCCAGTAAAGAGGTAATATTTGAAAGAAAAAATCTTTGTTCTATGGTTTATTGACACCTCAAAATTAACAAAATATGATTACATATTCAATATTATTTATGTGAAATTCATTATTTACAAAGAAACAAACAGAATTTAAATGAAATGTATAAGCTAACATTTCAAGGTAAGAGGAATATGGTTTTTAAAAATAAAAAGTAGCGTAATGTCATTTTTCACCACTAAAGTTCAGTAGTTTCGGTGTGGAACGAAATAAACTTTGTTATATTTATTGTCATCTTTTAATAATAATTATATTTTCTACTTATATTCCATAGCTTTATTATTTCCTATGATAATAACTTTCAATAAACCAGATGATACAATACCTTTTTTTCTTTAGGTAAGTAAGTTGATACTTACAGCTGTTTCGGAAATTAGCAGTCAAGTAGGTAAGCCGTAAAATCCTTCTGATTATGATTTATGCATAACCCCAATACTCACTCAGCAGATCTCCTATCCATAATGCGTAGTTCCATAAAGTGTAAGATGGTAATTTTGGTGCTGGGTTCCGTATAATTTTTAAGGTGAGTAATCGAGTGTCATCGAGCCCAATGCCAATGTTGTTTCTTATAGTGTTGCAAATACATGTTTGCATATAAAACTATAGGTCTAAATTATCACTGTCAGTTTATAAAAAAAAAAATAGAGCACCTAAAAAATCCTAAAATACACTAATTCTGTTTTTGTTTACATGATAGTTATTTTTTAAGGATGGATTAAGCTTTTGAGTAGATAAATGTATGAAATATATAGATAGTCCAATATAACTTATAATAATTGTGAATATAACTATCCAATTGAGATATTTATTAGCATTAACCATATATCAGAAACAGTTACTCCCAGCTTTTAACGTTTATCATAGACCGTCGGTATTTATGAGGGTTTAAATAACGACCCTAAATAACCCTAAAACGATTTACACGATTGAGAAATCAGGAAATTGTAGGTTCAAGCAGTTGAGTTTACGCGTTTACATCAATTTAATCAGGTTTTTGGTTTTTAAGGTCATGAAGCATCAGCAGATACATCTAGAAAACCTAGAAGGTTTTAAGAATAACCAGAAAAGAACGTATTTACCAACATACTGTAAGATACTAAAGAAATGGCTCATTTATTAAAGCGAACCTTTAAAGTTGAAGCGATCACAAAAAAACGGAGTTAAAAATCACAAAATTCTCAATCTAGATTTAAGTAATTTTTTTATTTAAAGTTCCATTATTGTTCCTACAAAGTACATAATAAAGCACTTAGAACATTTTTTACGAGTTTTCCGAGTAGACTTTAAGCACTGTAATAAACTTACGAACTTATACAATTAAGGAGATTAATTTTCCACCGTACAAACTTATAGATTTTGACGTAACTACGTCTAATAAATCGATGAACGCCGGCTGCACGCACGAAAACGTTGACGTCATTGTCTGATAATTCTGTCATTGTCCGGTAACGCTCATTGTCCCGTTACGCTTGGTAGTCACGTTAAACTATCGTCCGTAAACCAACTTTACAGACAACCAATTTTTTTCACGAGTTGCTCGAGATTTTAGCCTCTCAAGTAATAAAGGTCTTATTTATAAAGTGATTAATCTTAACTTTGGCTGATTGATTAGTCATCGCAAACTTGACGCCGCTACCTGACACCACACACGCCCTTGTGACGGCAAAGTCGCTGGAAACAGAGCGCGACCGTCACGGTTGTGACGTCACAACGACTTTTCGAAAATAGTCGTTGAGATACTTTCTTCGTTTGCTTTCATAGAAAGTAGGTATTAGATGAAACTGAGAGTTTTTTTTTTTTTTACAAATATTGAATGAAGAAGTAATTAATGATTTAAATGCAAAAAAAATATATTATTTATAAGAACGAAATAATATTTAAAAAGGTAGAATTTAACGTACGAAAGTGATATTTTTTCAGATTATGATAATTTTCGGCGTTGAATTATGGAACAATCTTTTGAATCGGATACAAAATAAACAAAAATAACTTTGCTATCTGTACATAATGATTATTATGATTACATGATGATTTTGTATAACGAATACATATAGTTCAAAGAATAAAGTTGTGTACTCGTTTTTCCAGAACATGACATTAGCATATACTTTCTTATATTTTTCTTTTGATTTCGCTGGAAGCAGGTTTTCCATCGCTAATTTAGCTTCCGAACTTAATTCTGGTGGAGTGCAGTCATCCATGTCCATTTAATTTTCACTTTCAGATACATCGGAACTTTACTTTTTTTTTTTTTAACTTTTAGAATATTTCTTCAAGATTGCCCTAAAGCCTAAAAATTTACTTCTTTATCTTGTAATAATGAAGTTATTTTTGATTATTTACTCTAATGAAAGGAAGGGAATTAAAATATATGTAACGGTAAGCATAATTATTTAAAAATCAACTAGGTAAGTATTATCTTATCCAAATCTATCTTATCTTAACCATAATAGTTTCATCTTCAATTCTAAAATCTAATCATTATGTACTTACAAGAGTAGGAAACAGAAAACCGCAATGACGCTGCCCGGGCGTCGAACCCGCATCTCCATCAGATAACGACAATAATTGAATCTGTACACGGAGATTTGGTCGAGGAATAAGTTTTACTGGAAGCGACAAAATTGCACTTGGATGAACTATTCGTCTACGTTTCTAATATTTAAAAAAGAGTCTTAAATCTAAACTTTTTAAACTAAATTATTATTAACAAAAGGAGCATGAAGAAATAAAAAAAACAATGAACAGTTATGTGGAGGCATACTTAACTTACCAAAAAAAGCTTACTCAGTTGAAAAAAATAACTTCTTCGGTAATTTGGATCTGATTTTTCATTAAAAAATTAGTTGTCTGTAAAGTCGGTTTATGGACGATAGTTTAACGTGACTACCAGTGTAACGAGACAATGAGCGTTACCGGATAATGACAGCGTAACGGGACAATGAGAGTTACCGGACAATAAAGTCAACGTTTTCGTGCATGCAGCCGGCGGTTTACTAGACGTAGTCACGTCAAAATAAAATAAGTCATAATTATTATTAAGGTAGCGTGCAGTTTGGTACACCAAACACCCTGTATCTAATATAAAAAAATAAAAAAAAGCATGAAAAATAGATTTTTTTTAGATCTTTGATGATGGTATTTATGACTGATCACATTCGCATAACATAATGAAATGATATGTATTCAGTCACACGTGGTTTTCTGAATACGTTTACCTTGCGGTTTGGATTATTCAATACTGTGGAATGCATACAGACTTACCTAGAATATTGATAGCCTATTGCACATACAAGATACAAGGTGTATGTATAAGGAAGGAAATAACAAATAACTACACAGTTGACCAATATGGTAATAAAGGTATGCAATAAATGGCAAAAAAATGAAAAAAAATATTTATTAATTTAACAAAAAACACAAAGCATTAATATAATCCTTATTATGCTAAATTTAGTTATGCTACCCAAGCTAAGTTAAATAAAGCTAAGTGTATTTAAAAATTATCAGTGCATTTTGTAGAGAGATTCAAACATTATAATAAATACGTAAATAATACGCACAGTAATGAGTCCTGTGTGTATATTTTTGGGCCCAAAAAGTTAGGCTCATGGTCGGAAAACAAAAATTAGAAAGGTATACTGTTTATAGTTACAGTTATGAATAACAATCTCAATAATTAAACAGCAGAACAAAGATACACTTTGAAAGCTAATACACTTAGATTAAATTATCTGTTTTTCTTTAATCAAAATATCCTAATCAAATATTAATTTCAAAGTTTCAAAGTACATTCATCAATCAGATTCATTAAATGGTAAGCGTCGATGATAAGCCAGCGAGTTTGCTTGTAGCTTGTAAACTAGCTCCGTGTTATCAGCTTTTTTTACAATCTGCTTATTGACAATCCTTCCCAAAAGCTAACTCGCTCACTCGCTAGCTTTTAAACTCGCCGGCTTGTAGCTTGTAAACTAGCCCTGTTTTACCAACGCTGAAGTCACTTACATGCTACAATACTCTTCATTCCGGAACACAGTAGGTAAGGAACTTTATATTCCTTTGCAGAAGATCTAGCACTAAAAAGCCGTGTTGGCCGAGTGGGAGGTACCTCGACTTTCGATCCGAAAGTCGTAGGTTCGAACCCGGTGGTCGTTCACCAATGGATTTTTGTATTAAAAAAAATGTGTGCATTAAAACACATGCTTAACGGTGAAGGAAACCATCGTGACGGAAGCGGCATGTCATAAAACCTAAAAAGTTCGAAAACATGCGTCAGTCAAGTGCACGAAAGGAGCATCTTCGAAGCGCACTTGAAATACTTTACCACACTGGTTCGAAAGAACTACATGATAAGATGAAGAAGCACTAAAATGTGATAAAATTTCAAGCCACTTCTAGTACCTTTATCTCTATAGTGACCATCTGTGAAACAAGCAACTGAAGCAAGATGCCTGGCAGACGGATCATAGAAATGCATTGTCTTACCAATGTCGCAATACTTTGGATAACGGTATTTATTATATGTGTAATAAACTGGGTAACTATGTACCTACTTTGCTACAATACAAGTATTTTTTTTTAAAACATTAAGATAGTCTTCCTTCTTGCTGTAGCTGTGACAAACCAAGCAAGCAATGACAAAGTTACCCAATTTTTTCGCAGTCATTTTTACCCTGACGTACGGTATTCGTGATGGATGACTGATCGATGACACTTAAAGGTCATAAAAATAAATCTGTGTAATAAAGTAGGCAGACACCTATTTAGCTACACTACAGGTTATTTTTTTTAAGACAATTAGATAGTCATCCTACGTCCTGTTTGCTGTAGCTGTAAAAAACCAAGCAATGACAAAGTTACCCAAATTTTATTGCAAAGACATTTTTACCGTGACGTACGGTATCCGTGATGTGATGACTGATGGATGACACTTAAGGGTAATCCTCAAAAAAACATGGACAAAACGAATAGTGTGAAGAAATTACTATAATACGGCGTATTTTTTGAGTATTTGTCCGAAACATTTTGTATGGAATTCGGATTTGAGGATTCCCCTTAAATGTCATAAAAACTATAAGGCGGCCCTGCAGGACACATGACATTAATTCTGCTACCAAGTGTGTGTAAACATTACAATGTTCCGATTGAAAAGACACTCAACATAGCTAGTAAAATTAGGTTCTTAAAACGAGACTCGAGACTGTCTGTAATCTGTAATAGGCAAAAAAGTAGGTGTCTTTAAACCGTGATTCGTTAGATCGTAGGCAAAGCAAATGAAAATTCTGGATTTAATCTAACACGCAGATAGTAATAAAATTGTAACGGAAATATCAAGTCATTCGCACGTTATTCGACCACTGTGCCAGTAGTGTCGTCCACTTTGCAGAGTGCGTGTGAAATTGAGACACATAATGTGACAGCTCCTCAAATGAGACCACGTGCCTATCTAGCCAATTGGTGAACTAGCTCATGTCTTACTGCCTCATCATTGGCACGTGCGGAATATAACTATGTATTTATTTACCTACACGTAAAGAATTGAAGACGATAAATGAAGCCTACAGCAACGCCTACGAATCTTTTACCAGATTCTTGAAATTGGAAGAACTTTTTCGCAATTTTGACAGAAATAGGAAGGGAAACTTTAGGCTTTAATTTTTATAAAAAGAACATATTGTTTTTTATAGGTAATTTTAAAGGATTTTTAGTATACTGGCCCGTACCAAATGAAGATTTCCGAGTCTGAGAACTAGACAAATTGGCGTTTGAATTTTATAATTAGAATTTATTTACTTTGCAATCATGTACATTTGAAAAAGGTCTTATCTAGAGTCATATAGTTTGAATGTATGTATGATAAAATTTGCCAGGTTCAATTGAATTTTTGAGTTTGTAGACAAGTCAAATTTGTTCAATAGAAAACAGGAGGCTTGGGGTGAACTTCTAGTTACGTTGTAAATTGTAAAGGAGTTTTGGGATCGTCCAAAGAGTTATGAATATCATGAAAGATGGTAGGTACCTATAACTCCTTTTCATAGGATAATGTGAGTGTGAACATCATAGAAAGTGCATGCAAGTACCAGGAAAGCATAACATAATAGGAGTCGCACGTTGATTAGTAATTGTGCTATCTCAGTTCCCTGTAGAAAACACGGATGTGCTTATCTCTTTGTTTTCACTTTGCACTTAGCACTTTCGTAATCGGAGCAATGCCACAGATAAACAAAATAGTAACCTACTTACTAAGCTGTGACTTTACGCAGGTTTGACTTACGCAAGTTACTAATAGATAAGCTAAAATACATTTAAAAAAAATAATATCATTAGGTATTACGTAATAACTGAAAAAAAAAAAAATGTCGCATATGATGTGTAACATCTGACATCTCATTCAAAGGAAGGATTCTATTTACTTACCTACTTGATTTTTCTGAGGTTCGTATTATCTGTCAACCGACTTCCTGTTACACACTTCCGTCCTATTTCTACGAAATTACTCCGACATTAAGCGAGAAGAAAGATGTGTTGTCTGTAAAGTTGGTTTACGGACGATAGTTTAACGTGACTACCAGCGTAACGGGACAATGAGCGTTACCAGACAATGAGCGCTACCGGACAATGACGTCAACGTTTTCGTGCATGCAGCCGGTGCGGTGGCGTTCATCGATTTATTAGACTTAGTCACGTCAAAAGTTGTACTGTTACAAAGGTGAACGTTTGTTTCAATCAAGTCGTTGATACTGCAAAACTGACGGGGTTAAGATTATGTACAGCCTATGGAATAGTCTATAGGCATTATGGGCATAGTAAATGAGCTAGAAAAGGGCATAAGCCACCTAAGCGAGCTAAACTACTAGCTTCAACTAGCTTATCATATAACACTTGATCGAAATTCAACTTGATCGATGGGACGAGAGTGCAGGTATTAGGTAATGTGCTACTTGTGTCGATGATGGATTGATCTTTCATAACTAGCCGTTTAATTAGTCTCAATTAAAATCCATTTATTGGTATCGCCATTGCGAAAGTATTGAGCTTAATTTATTAGGTACTTGTAAGTTACGTTATTTGAACCACACCATTGTAAAGAAATAAACTTACGAGTTATAATAACGTTTTTGATGTATACCTAACATCTTTCGTCTCGCTTTCTGTCAATTTGTGGCAGTGATTTCGTGAAATGCAACGGAAGTTTGTAACAGGAATAAATTGAATCCTACCTTTAAATGATATTACACATCATAATGTTTTTTGGGATATGATAGAAATAGGTACTAATTATGAACCGTCTCATACTTACTTTCTGAATAATATATGCGACGATTCTGAGGCAACTGAGTATAAATTAACATATACGACTCATCACTAAATAAAGCACAACTTTTTTTTAAATGAAAAAAGTGACGAGTAGGCCTTCTCCTGATGGCAAGAGATCACCGTATCACAGACCTTTCCATAACCAAAACAGTGCTACACAAGATTTTGATTCACATGGTCCAGTGCAACACTGCTATAGCTAATGTAAATGTATATTTAGGTATAGCTAATAGTCTACTATAGACTATACCGACTATTTAGATTGTACAGACAGCGTCATAGATAAGTATCTTCCTTGCATTATAATACCCAGCTTCAAATCCCTTTAAATCACCGTCGCGGCGAATGTAGAAGTTTTGCCTTTAAAAAAATAGATTATATTTGTTTAACCGTATGTCAGCCTAAAATTAATTTTAAGTATTAAATTTTTTTTAAAGGATTTATAGCTGGGTGTCATGTGCAAGGGGGATACTTATCTCTGACGCTGTCTGTACATAGTGGTACAGTTATTCTGTTACTTTAACAAATATTGTAACAGTGAAAGGCTGCACGCGGTTCAAGGCAGATAAGTCAAGTTTATCCGGCGGTTATGTGGAGCTAACGGCATTCCCGGTGTACGGTTTGGACAAGACTGGCTAGTTTTAAAAATGGCTACTTTTCAATGTGGCAAAATTGGCTACTTTTTATTTTGCTACATTAAGCGTAATACCATCTTACTAATGGGTGGATTTATGGATTTTTGTTTCTCAATGACGTCAAATAAAAATAATAATAAATAATATTCATTATTGTAAAAACATGTTACAATGTACAGTTTATAGGGGGGGTATAGGGTTTTTACAAAAGGTGGTCTTATCCTCAATTAAGATCTCTTCCAGACATCCTATGTACCCAGACAAACTAACTACACTAAGGAACGGAACTAAGGGACCCAAAAGGGTCAAAACTACTGAACGGATTTGGTTAAATTTTGTATGATTATACAAGTTTTATCTCTCTTACAATCGTCGTACAGAAGTCTGTTGGCTCAATTTAATAGATTTAAAATATTATAATACCTTAAATAATATTCCTACCTTATTTTACTTTCCTACCAATTTCGGGGTAAATAAGTTGGCAACACTGCCCACTGAATCAAGACAGTCTAATTTGTGAGCTACCCTTTTGTGAGTTTACTTTGAATTGAAATTCGAACAATATTTCTCATAACTCCTATCCTAGACTGGACAGGGCAGGAAGACAGTAGCCTGCTGAGAAATGGGGTCGTGGATTTGATTTCCGGATTTGTACTCTGTGCATTGTGATGGAAATTGGATGGAAATATTCCAACTAAGGCTTGGATGCATTGAGTTTAGAATGATGAATACGGCAGAATGGGCAATTAAGAGTTACCTACAAAAAAAATATGTTATAAAAAATATAAACATGAAGGGTTTTTTTTTTCTTTCGAAGAACCTAAGTTCTTCGGTTATGGCTTCACATTAAAGGTATATAGCCAGTGTCAAGTAATTGGAGAGATTATTTTATCATAAGTCAGAGTCGATAAGTCAAGTCATGCCCCTCTGTAAAGTAGTGGTGGTTGCGACTTTACTAGAGGCTTCTATGGAGTTTTGGAGGCAACATGAAAAGTCACGTTTTACAGCATTACACTATTCACCAACACTCATACACGTTCACGAGCACATAATGGATAAAATACCACCGTTTTTACACTTATACACTCAAAGTTATACAAGTTTTGTCAATTAATATAATGCCGCCAATGCGCCATTTTTCATGTTCCCGCCAAAACTCAACATGATGGTTGTGTAGGGTCGGCTCTGTAATTGTCTTTACACCAAGCTTACGCCAGTATTTTTCTGTAATTAAACCACTTGTAGTTTATATTATTGGTACATACCTTAATGCCTTCTTGCACCAAACCATCGAAGTCCCTAAGCAATTACTTTACTCGCTTGGTAGTTCTTAACAGTCCAGATTCTGGCCGTTAAGAACTGCCAAGCGAGTAAAGTAATTGCAAGTAGGCATTAGTGGTTTAATCACATCAGTAGTTTACTCACGCAAACACATTATGTGTTTGTGTGTGAGTGGTTTAATCACAGGAGAACACCGGCGTAAGCTGGGTGTAAAGACCATTACAGAGCCCACTGTACATGGGCTTAAAGATGGATTTTTGCTCCTCGATCAAGCCCGAGCTGTAATACGGTAAAGATATAGTTTATGAGTTAAAAAAGGGAATATGTCCTTTTTGTCTCGATACTAGCGAAGCCGCGGGCATCACCTAGTACTAAGCTTTTTCTTTGACGCTTAAATCGCTCAAAATAAGCACAAACGCTTTCAACCACACGCCACTCATGTTGTCCTGGTAGCAGCTACAAGTGGTTCAGGTTTCCGCGTCATCCGATACACGCAGTCTAATTGCTAAACGGTGTAGTTTCTGTGTGTTATGAGTGCCTGGTACTTTGGTGTTTGTCCTCATTTTAAAACCTAGATTTTTTTAACTTTTTCAGTGAGAGCGTGTCCATAACGCGTCCTCACTCACTAAACGCATATGTATGACAAAGTTACCCTAAACATATTAAAATAACTTGAGCTATGACAGAGTTACCCTGATTTGTATGACAGACATGGATTATACCTGATGACAATTTTATCTCACCCCGTCTTACACTGTACTTCAGTACGCTGAGCTAAACGCATATTATGTAGGACAAAGTTACCCTGAGAATATTACAATCAAAGTTTTACAAAAATTACAACAACCGACTTCAATTGGATGTTCTAATGACTGTAAAAAGTCACAGGGAAGCAAAATACGCAATTTCGTTTACTTTTGACGTTTGGCGACATATTTTTTCAGTTATTTTGATATGAAAACTAAACTATTGAACCGATTTTGATGAAATTTGTATCGGACCAATCTGAAACTACCTATATCCTTTCAAATTCTTGAAATCGGATCTTATACAACAAAGTACTGTAACAAATAACTCCTCTTACTCTCTCGAGAGTGAACTCTCGTTTCGAACTTCGGCGGGTCCACACCTCCTGATGATGCCTCGTGTAGAGGCGAAACACGTGTCGTATCTTTGAACTTTGGTTTTCTGTTCGTTGACTCTTTGGTTTATGATATAGTAATATGTACTAAAGTTCTAAACTAAAGTTAAGTTAATTAAAACCTTTGTTTAGAAATCAAGCGGATTTATTACTAAATATATTTATATAATTTGTTGATATTTATGGATTTCCGCAAAGTAACGCCTGAATCAATCAATTATCCTCTTAACTTAACTAATAACTTATTATTATATATAAACTATATATTATTAACTTCTTCTTATTAAGTAATTTCTTCACACTATTCGTTTCGTCCATGTTTTTTGATTTCGTCAACAAAAAAACATACTTTAATTTAGATTTTATATGTGTTTTAAATTTAACCCTACTAACTTAAAAACACGTATAAAATCTAAATTAAATTTGTTGACGAAATCAAAAAACATGGACGTAACGAATAGTGTGAAGAAATTTCTATAATACGGCGTACTTTTTGAGTATTTGTCCGAAACATTTTGTATGGAATTCGGATTTGAGGATTCCCCTTAAAGGCGATTCATCCTACTAATATTATAAACGCGAAAGTTTGTAAGGATGGATGGATGGATGGATGTTTGTTATGTTGTGATGAACTCCTCTTACTCTCTCGAGAGTGAACTCTCGTTTCGAACTTCGGCGGGTCCACACCTCCTGATGATGCCTCGTGTAGAGGCGAAACACGTGTCGTATCTTTGAACTTTGGTTTTCTGTTCGTTGACTCTTTGGTTTATGATATAGTAATATGTACTAAAGTTCTAAACAATAAAAATAGGTTGTCTTTCACGTAAAAACTACTGAATGGATTTTAATGAAACTTTACAATAGTATAGCTTATACATCAGATTTACACATAGACTACAATTTATAAAGATAACGCAGACGAAGTCGCGGGCACCAGCTAGTTTAAAGTATAAAGTTAGTGTGTGTAATTAATGATTGATTATGTATTTATAGGTGTAATTGCCTGTAGGATTTTTTTTTTTGGTAAAGTTTATGTTCTACTCCAAACCTTCGAATTTCTCATTATTTGTTTATTCCTTACCAATCTCCCATAACTGTCCCCTAGTATCTTGCGACCACGATCTAGATTGCGAAATGGTGCATCTTGACCCGTTGGCACTGGATCCTGTCCCATCCGCGTTACATCACGACATTGGCACATTTGGCCCACGCCCACGCCCACGATGATTGCCACTATTGTTTAACTGATTATCGGTAATAGTTATTTATTGTTTTACTGTTTATCGGTAATAGTAATTTATTGACTGTTTGTATCGTGGTACATAATTATCGATTAGTAACTGGTATTATAAAAAATAAATATATAGGACATATCACACAACGCCATCTAGCCCCAAACTAAGCAAACCTGAAATTAGTTTGCTCAGAATCGATAACTAAGTTAAAAAAAAATTAACCCTTGTTAAATTTTGGAAAATATCTCCAAAAACATTTTTTTTTTGAGACTAGAAAAGAATATAAAATATATGGGTCTCAGCTTTTCATAAACAAAAACTAACCATAGACATACGGTTACTTTTAGTTGAGTAATTTAGCGCAGGAGTAGGTTCTCCATGAAAAAGGTAGGACAACAAAGCAACACAATTATAGATTATCTCGGTGAGTTTTAGAAAAAAAAAATTTCGTGCTTAGAAAAAAAAACAGGCCTCGGTTTTCGCATAAACAAAAACTAACCCAGTATACTTACTTTCTTTTTTAAATAGAAATACAGCCAGATTCAGGAAAACACCAATGTTCGTGTCAAGGAAACGTGTCCCGTTGCAAACGTGTCCCGAATTTTATTTAATTGATGTCGAGATGCCCCTCTTCATAGGTATGACCTTTAAATTTCAACAAAATTATCGTATTAGTTACCATAAATTAAAGTTTTGACAAAGTGCCGCATCATTCGTCAATCGGCCATAATATTGCATATCGCGCTTGCGTGACAAATCGCGCTGATGCCGGCGCGTGCGGTTTGCGCAACGCATTGTGCGCAATATGTTATTGTATGAATTAGATGGTTCGGTAAATTGTAAACTAGTAGCCTTTGGTTTCATCATTATCTTGGTTATATTATTGGTATAACTATAAAAAAAATAACATTTTACAATTCCAATTTCAATTCATTTATTTGCAGAAACAAGTGTTACAATGTTGTTCTAAAATCTACTAAAATAGTATCAACTTATTTCAACTAACGGGAGCATGCAAAATTCTATACATAACAAAGAAAAAACATATAAAATTAAATTCAAACTATATACAATTACATTTTTCGGTTTAAACATAATTAAAGGGGAATCCTCAAATCTGAATTCCATACAATTTTTTTTCTAGCTTACTAGCAGAAGAAGTTAGAATTGGCTAACTACTCTAGTAAAGTTTGGTCCAATGCTAATATTGGAAAAAGAGAAGTAACAGGGCTAAATCAATATTAAAATCAAATTTAAAATTACTAGGCTTTTTGATAATAAAACTACATCGTAAAAAGTAACAAACATTATGTGAAAATGGAGATATATCATTTTTATTGACAAGGTGTCTGACATTTTTCGGTCCTGTCTTAAGACTCCATTTTGGTTTGATACTGTCTATCTTGGTGTTCTATAGGAACACCGTTATTCATCTATGGTCATAGTATTGTTAGATGGTTTGGTAAATTTTAAACTAGTAGCCTTCGGTTTCATCAGTATCCTATTTATACAGGGTGATTTTTAGAACTGCCGTGGATGGTCAAATCCAAAAGATAAGTAGTAAATATTCTCACCATTGGGAGATATCCCTGTAGGATGCTGTCTAGATGGATACCAACACAGTGCCAGATATTCTTAGATATTCTTCGGCAGTAATGTGTAAGCATTACTGTGTTCCTGTTCGAAGGGCACTGTGATTACTGAGCTTTCGAGACTGACTAAACAAATATTGGACGAAACAATATTTCCAAAAACTATTGCTCAAAAATATGGTTATTTGAATTTACCAAAAATTGCGTAGGCTTTGAGTACCTTGTAATAAAATGCAATATTGTTCATAACAAGTAAAATATTCTGTGTTATTTGTTTTACAAACAGACGGACACACCCATCGCGTGGGCTGAAATGAACCATTTGTGTTACAGCTACTGTGTTACATAACTGTTACTTAGTAAGTTTACTTGTTACTTCATAATTATCATAATAATGTTAAAATAAATTTGTTTATTGACATAACTACAATCCAATCTAAATAATGAAAATTAATATTTAAATAAACACCTAACTAAAATTCAAAATTACATCAATTCGTATAAAAGGCTTGGCTTGACTGACTGACAAACAACGTTCAAGCCAAACCACTGAACGTAGAGACTTGAAACTTGGAATTTTTTCATCAAGAGCTGAAAGTGAGTACAAAAAAATTGGTTATCTGAAAATTGGTTTACGGACGATAGTTTAACGTGACAACGTCATAACAAAACTTTGACAGCGTTACGGATGAGCGTTACCGGACAATGATGTAAATTTTTTCGTGCATGCAGCCGGCGTTGATTGATTTATTAGACGTAGTCACGTCAAAAAAGGAATTTTGAAAATGTGCAACGCAAACTACGACACAATTTTACTATTTAGATAAGCATTTTACCTTTAAATGTAGCTACTCGTACTTATTATTTTGAAATAAGACATTCTAAATCTTTATCTACGTAGGCAAATAGTAGGTGAAGTCAGAATTTTTATGATCTAGTTTCATTTAAATATGCTGAGCTGAGTTATTATTCTTGTCACAAAATAGAGAGTACAACTGAAACGAGAGATATTTTCGGAATGGTTTTTTAAAGTTAGGTATGTGTCATGCATGGTGGCTCGAACGAGTTATAATACACCGTGGCTTAGTTGGTAGTGACCCTGTCTACGAAGCTTGGTGTTCAGGGTTCGATCCCCAGCCGGGGCAAATATTTGTGACGAACACAAATGTTTGTTCTCGGGTCTTGGGTGTTGTATGTGTCCATGCCACCTGCGACATAGGGAGTCCTAGGGTGTGAGTGTGTGAATGTTTTATAATAAAAAAATATTCTAGTCTCAATTCTACAGTTGCTAAAGCACACGATAACTATAATAAAATGTAAAGATACCTTCATATTGAGGCTAATCCTCAAATCCGAATTTCATACAAAATGTTTCGGACAAATACTCAAAAAGTACGCCGTATTATATATAGTATAGTATTTAGTATAGTAGTAAATACTTTAATTTAGATTTTATACGTGTTTTAAAATAAACCCTACTAACTTAAAACACGTATAAAATCTGAATTAAAATATGAAACCTTTCACTTTTTTTGGTTGACGAAATCGAAAAACATGGACAAAACGAATAGTGTGAAGAAATTACTATAATACGGCGTACTTTTTGAGTATTTGTCCGAAACATTTTGTATGGAATTCGGATTTGAGGATTCCCCTTAATAAATAAAATTATGAATCACAAAATCATATTTATAAATTTGGATTTTTAAAGTATTCGTATATATATGTATACTAGCTGGTGCCCGCGACTTCGTCTGCGCAGGTAACTCTATAAATTGTAGCCTATGTGTTATTCTGATGTATAAGCTATATTATTGTAAAGTTTCATTAAAATACATTCAGTAGTTTTTACGTGAAAGAGGAACAAACATCCATCCATCCATCCATTCATCCATCCATCCTTACAAACTTTCGCGTTTATAATATTAGTAGGATATTTGTACCTATCAACAAATTATATAAATATATTTAGTAATAAATCCGCTTGATTTCTAAACAAAGGTTTTAATTAACTTAACTTTAATTTAGAACTTTAGTACATATTACTATATTATAAACCAAAGAGTCAACGAACAGAAAACCAAAGTTTAAAGATACGACACGTGTTTCGCCTCTACACGAGGCATCATCAGGAGGTGTGGACTCGCCGAAGTTCGAAACGAGAGTTTATTATACCTACTATAACATCTAGCGCTGTCCAGTTCGAATTTGCATCGGACTAGAAGTTAGCTAAATTAATCTGCTTTTCCGGCTCGTTTCCACGGTAGGTACTAAAGTATGATTACACTACTATGGCTAGAATATAGGTTCTTAGGTAAACTTAGGTTCTAAACTAGAGATTGTCTTTCCAGTTAGTTAACCTTTGAATATGCACACGTTACGAAAAAGGCAGCGCGCTATCGCTGAAGCCCAGATATTAAGTGCCACTGCGCATAACCAACATCTTTGGACTAATGACAGAGGTGCTCAAACTTTGACCTCTGCACCATTTGACCTTGTAACTAAATAAAATATTAATATATTTTAGTAATAAAATGACAAATTTGTTATTATAAAATTAATAATCAAAATGTACCAACTTAGAGTTATCTCTGTAACTTAAACAAAAATAATGATTTACAAGAAACAACAAATTTTGTCATTCTAGAAATCAATATTTCAAAAGCGATCAGTTTGTTTTACAAAGCGTTAAAAAAACATTTTTTTATTCATCACGTTAAAATCAATTCAGCAGCGCTTAAATTATTGCGTAAAAACTTTCTTCATAAAAAAAATATATTAAAGTACTTAGTTTCATTCACATAAAAATATATATAGTACGAAATTCTAATGTCAAAAGAGTGAAAAATCATTCACGAGAAGTTCTACCACAAAATTTACTGAGAAAATCAGAAGAAAATTGCGGAAAGCAATAAAATATCACCTGTCGGAAATCGAATCTACGACACCTCATTTTCAAACAGCTACTACAAATCGGACCAATGCTCCAAAACCATAAACATCTCTCAAAGTCAAGTTAACTTTGAGAACCACTGTACCTAGAGAATAATGTGCGCGAATAGACTGTCCTTTACAAACTATTATCAACCTTATTATCAACCTAATAAGGCTCTAAATAGACAGCGACAAGTCCGATTTTAGAGAAAAATGTCATCATATCATTGTCAGCCGTATTAGAAGTGAATAGGGGTCTAAATCGGGTGGGCTAGATCTAGTTTTAGAGAAAGCCTGATGTACTGTTCTGAAGCATTGATAAGTGAGGTTCCTGGATGCAAATTATTATCAACATTTTGACCTGGCTCGGTGGGCGTTGTCGGTCCTAGGGTTGACACTTTGTGACTTTTCTGATTACAAGTTGCATCAATTAATATTTAAGGCACAGAATCCCGCTTGCTACTATCTCGCTCGCGCATTTGATAATTTCTGATGATATTAATTGACTGACTAATAGTTTGCTCTATTTTCTTCGCTTATGATGAACATATTAAAACAAAAATTAACTAAAATATATATATATAGTGAGGTTGTAATAACAAAACGACCGATCTACTTTTTTTTAATTTTTTTTAAACGATGTTTTGGGTGTCGTTGTAATACCAAGTATAAAAATTTCAAAAATAACGTTGCTTGGTTGTAAATGAAAATAAAATAAAATTGTGATTATAAGAAAGTTGTTGAAAGTTGAATTGCCTAAATATATTTAAAATCTGCATTTTTGCATACCTTTAGTTACATATGTATTTAAAATCCTCCAAAAAAAAATGTACATTTTCTCAACAAAATGATGAATTTATAAAAATATTGTGAAAAAACAAGGACTTTGATGATGATAGGTCAGCAATTCAAAATCACACATAGTTGGAGCAATACTCATTAACAAAGGTTAGGTATTTTCGAAATCTGATGATCTTTAATATTTTTGATAAAAATTACGTTATTTAAAAAAAAATCCTTAGTTCCTACTCATTTTTTTTGCTATGGAGAGACGTTTACTACTGGCTAGTTACGAGACCAAATTTTTCCGGCTCAATTTTCTCCATCCTCCGACTTTTTTCGCCAACCCTAGTCGGTTGTATAATCCTTATTTATAGCGCCATATTTGTGCTTTTGTGCTGCAATTTCGTATTGTTAAGTGGAAAAAGTTTTCCGGCTTCATTTTCTCCATCCTCCGACTTTTTTCGCCAACCCTAGTCGGTTGTATAATCCTTATTTATAGCGCCATATTTGTGCTTTTGTGCTGCAATTTCGTATTGTTATGAGGTGAGCTTATCGGGTCGGGTATGCACTATCTTGAGATGTGACCACGTCTGTGGCTCTCTTTGTTGCATTATGTCTTTGCAGGTTCATAATAATATGCATTTATTATACAAAGTACAGTCGGCTCTGAAATTGTCTTTACACTCAGCTTACGCCGATGTTCTTTTGTGATTTAACTACTTGTATTTTACATTAGGGGTTTATCTTAAGTCGTTTAATCACATCAGTAGTTTTCTCACTCACAAACATGATGTGTTTGTGTGAGTGGTTTCATCACATGAGAAAACCGAGCGTAAGCTGGGTGTAAAGACAATTACAGAGTCGAGTGTACATACATTACGTAAATAAATTAGATGAATGTAATCGTGCCCCGATGCATATATTTTTGTAAACGTGCCCCAATTTTTATAAACATATTTAGTTTGGTGTGAATGTGTCCGGTTTTATATGACCTTCAAAGTCGAAATTGCATGGGTGATCGAGTGTAAAACTAAACAAAAAAAGAAATAAGTAATTTATGGATTTTTTATCATTGCAAAATGTATTGTGCGATTTTTATTTTATCATTCTAGAAAAAAAACATCACAGCTAAGTATTCTAGTTAGTTAAAACAATATGCCAAAGAGCACTCGTATCGACACAGCTATATTTTCATTTCTAGGTCAAAATAAACGTGACTTTAGTTTTCAACATAACTTACCAAAAGCAATGTACTTCACATTGCTTTTGGGCATGGTTCTATTCTATGTATCTAAGCTTCATATTTTTTTATATTATGTGTTAGCATTACCCAGTTCTGGTTTGAAGAACACTGTTGCTAATTACTGGGCTAACGAGACTGACTACCAAAATGACGCAAAGTAGATAAACCCAATGCTGCCTGATTGTTGCCAAAATCAAGCTCTGTTTCTCTGTTTTGGCTGGCGTTATCGTCTACGCCAGGTCATAGGAGGTCATAGATCATTTAATTTTTAAATTGCTTATAAAGAATTAGTACCTATGGTCATTTTGCCGGATTAAGAAATAGAGCAAAAGTTCACAGAAGTGACAACGTAGTAATGTAGCAGCATTTCGATCGTGAAAAACCGGAGTTTCATGATCGAAATGCTGCGACATTAACAAAATGCGCAATGACGTAACGTTTATTTTTATGTGAATGAAATTATGCTAATCATAGATTGTCACCTCAATTTCTGATGTAATTCCGAGGCATCTGCCGTTGAAATCAATATTTATGAGAAGATCAGTTTTCGTCATGATTTTCGCCGGATGACAATGACCTCTGAATTATACAACTTTTATGAGTCAATAAACTTTTGTAATCGACTCGTCTTGTCTTTTGTCATGTTAAAATTAACTAACTAATAAGAGGGTTTACTTGTAAAGTGTGTTACAAGTAAACCCCCTTATTTTTTATTACCCGACTGCCAAGAAAAGGTTATGTTTTTCGCGCGTATCTTGTATGTATGTAAATTTATTTGCTTCCTCGTACCTTCCAAACGGCTGGATGGATTTTAACAGGTTTCGTTTCATTCGTCTCAATAACCCGAGAGTTCTTAGATTTTTTTTTGTACTTTGTGGTGTCAATAAATCCATTGTCTTTATTTCTTCTTCTTCCTATCTAACTCTAAGCTTTTTTTTACAACTAACTAGGTACCTGCTAATAGCTAAAATAAGAATAAAACTAATATTACCAAATTAACAATATAATACAAATAAGCTTTCTAAAATGATAAATAACAAGTCAATTTTTACATGGTTTTTTTAATGTAGGTACTTTCGTTTTTGGGTTTTTAGTTAAAAACGCTAGTAAAAAATAATCATCGGAAGTGCATCGAATAGCGGTCAATGTCAACAGTTCGGGCAATGTCAACAAAACCCGGTTTTATCAACAAAGTCCGGTTTTATCAACAGAATCTCAAGTGCTAACTGCGCTAACTGTGAGAAATTTACACTGTGTCAATACTCTGTCGTATGTTGCCCAATCGATGTTTGGTTTGGTATTTTGGTTTTTTTAATGGTGCGACATAGATGATAAAAAAAAGCAGATTTTAGTTATTGTATGCCAAAAACTTTTCTGGATGCAGACTTAAGTTTACCAAACTTTAACCCCTCTGAAGCGAAAAGTGGGTATTTGGTGTTTAAAACTTTTGTCTATCTTTTAGGGTGTATATGTATAAGTACTTAAAGGTACCCTTGGTTCGCCGCCATTTCCGTACCGAATTTTTTTAATGTATTTGTGCCCCACATTCGATTAGAGCCTTAATCGCAAAGTGGGGTCTTTTAGTTTCTTTATATTGAAACTCAAAAACTAAAAAAAAATGATTATAGCATTTATCGCAAAGTTTTTAAGTAAAAAAAAAATAGGGCTATCGTGTCGCCAGATCGCTTCATTTTGATAAGGTCGACGAAAGCGGGTCACTGACCGCGCCACCCGGACGCATTGTGCTGAGGTGGCATGTTGCATTCTAATGTTTACCTAATTATGGACTTTGGTGTTTGATTATTAATTCTCTCACTCGAATTATAGCAAAAATTTTCATTTCTCTCAGATATTTCATTCTCAGACATTTCCAAACCTTTTTTGTATGAAATATGTCTTCACGATACGTTAGAAATACGAATAGGTACCTATAATGTTTGAATCTCTCTACAAAATGCACTGGTAATTGTAAATACGCTTAGCTTTATTACACTTAGCTTGGGTAGCTTAGCTAAACTTGGCTTGAGTTAAGCATGTAAGAATTATGATAATAATTTGTGTTTTTTGTTTGTTAATAAATATTTTTTTTTCATAAAATTATTCAATATTTGACTGGAATTTTTTTTAATTAAAATGGCGGATTTTCGCAGCTAAATAGTAAGTCGTTAATATTTTTTTTGTTGACCGAACCTATCGAATAGGGTATCAAAATGAAGGTGTTTTAAAGGAGATATATAATAATGAATTGACAATGAATGTATAATTATTTCGCAATCAGATTATCAGGTTTTAAAACTTTAAGCTTGTTTAAACAAAGTCTTGTTGGTTCGTAACCAAATTTAGTACGCTATTTTATTATAAAATTTATCTTCGCCTCTCGAACGAACCATAATGTCGATACACTGAAACATTTCATAGTTTAATTTTACAGCAATACCGTTGGGATAATGAAGCCATCATAAATTTGCAATATAAGCACGTATTAAAACGAAATTTGTCAATTATTAGTTGATCCTAGTTGCTTCGCCTACGTGGTATTCAACTAAGTTAAGTAGAAATACTCTACTTTTATAGAACAACATGCTTATTATTTTAAATTATGATTAAACATAACAACAGACTAATTAATAATCATAAATAGTAGAGAATCACAGAAGTATTAAAGCGTAGAATCACTCGATAGAATCAAAGAAGCCAAATTGGCTAACTTCTAGTAAAGAAAAGAAAAGAAAAGAAATAATTTTATTGATGAAAACCACATGAAACATAAATTAACAAAAAAAAAAAAGGTCAGAGTAACAGAGTCCTCCATCAATGGGGGCCTAGCTCAGCTTTCATGCTGCAGCGTACTGGCAGCACGCTGCAGCGCTGGTGTTCTGTAGTACATTTTGGCCCGATACTAATTTTCGAAAAAGAGAAGTTACAGGGCTCGATATATATTATAATATTATGTTAAAACTACTAGGCTGTTTCATTGTTAATGAAACTACCTACATCGTAAAAAGTAACAAACATTATTTGAAAATGGAGATATATCTATTGACAAGGTGTCTGAAATTTTTTGATCCTGTCTGACGACTCCATTTTGGTTTGATACTGTGTAATGTGTATCTTGGTGTTCTATAGGAACACGGTTATGCATCTATGGAGAGAATATATTTTTCGTGGGAACTTTTCGACACCCTGTATATTCTATCATGGTAATACAATTAACATTTGTGTATTTCATCACAAATGATATACAGTCTGTGAAACTCCTCCCAACGATTAAGCACTTAAAATCACCACAGATATGTAATAAAGATCACACAATCTAATCACGTCTAAATAAATAATTTCCAAGTGCGAGTATTATATACTAGAAAAGGGTTTCGGTTACACACTTCATTGTAGAGATCAGTCTAATAAATGCACATCCTCCACTCGCTTGATCAGTCTAAGAAAAGGCATTTTTATGACGATAGTGTGGAGACTCCTCCTTGCGTCGATGCGTTCGCCCGACTTTAGTACGTTTGATCGCGGATTCGCGCGACCGACGTTCGCGCTAACTTGCGATGGTCGCGTGATTGCGTTCTATTAGGACAACGCCTAAAGGTCATGACCCTCAGGAGATCGCGTGATCGCGTTCTATTGGGACAATGCCTAACAAAATACTTTTTTGTGTGGATGATGTGTGTCCATCGGGATCTGTCTTCTGCAGAGCGGATGGCCAACACAAAAATGGTCAACAAATCAATTTACCAAATATGGGCTGGACAAATCATTCAAATTTATATGAAATTTAATTTTACATGTCAAGTAATTTTTTCTCACTCTCTATTTTTCTTCCTTTTCGAGTTTTCAGATGATAGAGACAGACTGAAATAAAATAATCAAATATACTCAGACACGGAACCCTAAAATAAACACAAATAACGTTAAATCGTTGCCAAACAGATCATAACTGGTTATTAATGATCATTTATCGTTGACGGGTTTTTTCGCGTGATGTAACTAGAACACTGTGGCAACGTATTGTCTCGGCTTGTGCGGATTATGTGCAAAATGACAGGTAGAATACATAAATCGATTCGTGATGATGAGTATTTTTACCCGACTGCGAGAAAAAGGTTAGATAGATATAGTTAATAACACTTTATTGTACACGCCAAAGAAACATACATTATAAAAGTAAGCTTAAAATAAATTAAACAAAAATAATAGGGGCTACAATGGGCAGCCTTATCGCTAAAAGCGCTTTCTTCCAGGCAACCTTTGGATGGAGAGGAGTGATTGTAGTTGTATAAGATTCTAAAACATAACCCTCCTTCTCGAGAAAATTTTTAGGCACTTTTTTGTCACTCTCTCTCTCTCTCTCTCTCTCTCTCTCTCTCTCTCTCTCTTTGGATTCCGTTTTGCTTTGATACTGTCAATCTTGGTGTTTTATAGGAACACCGTTTTTAATCTATGTGAAAAATTATTTCTAAACAATTTTTCTCAGCTATTTAATATGTAGGCAGCAAATTTTAATTGAGAAGGAACATAGCAAGTAATTATTATAATGATTTATCACATTAAAATGGCCTGTTCTAGTACGAGTATTAGTTTGTGCGCCTAGGAGAATGGGGGGCCTTGTTCTAATAATACTTAAATTAGGTTTTCTATTTGAAACAAGTAATTATATCAGTTCCTTAGAAAAATGTTTTTAACCCCGAGTCCAGGCGTGAGGTCGTGAAAACCAAGATAGAACTAAAACTAGAAATAGAACTAGAGCTAGAACTAAATCTAGAACTAGAACTGGAACTAAAGTTTAAACCTAGATCTAGAACTAGGACCAGAGCTAGGGCTAGAACTAGAACTAGGACTGGCTCTATTCTAGCTAACTATATAAACTGGAAGGAATTTAAATTACAGAAAAATGGGACGCATCTACACCAGTACAAATTAAATTTTACAAATCAACCCGTTCATCGGGCCAAGATTATACTCACAATATCTAATGTTTATTTATTGATATTTATATTCATTAAGAGTTATTTTACCCAATCGATACACCGAGAAAAATATGAAGACATACGAGGGTAAAATTAACCTTTGGTAGGTAATGACAGCCATTGAAGGACATCACAAAATGTCAAGAAGTAAAACATCCTGTTCTTTCGTAAAAATAGCACCTTGAAAAGCCTCTCTGTGTCGTTATTTCTTTTTTTAATAACTGTTGAAGTGATGGAATACTTAGTAATATCAATTCAACGGAGAAAAATATAAAATGATAAATTGAGGTATACTTAAACGAAACTGTTAAAGCCACTGCATAGAAAAAAAAAATGGTTGTCTGTAAAGTTGGTTTACGGACGATAGTTTAACGTGACAACGTCATCAGCGTAACGGGACAATGACGTCAACGTTTTCGTGTATGCAGCCGGCGTTCATCGATTTATTAGACGTAGTCACGTCAAAAAAGCGATTCTCTTCAAGATCCACAGATATAATCTATCACATATTTAGGGTTAAATCGGACTTCCGTTATGTGTTGTATAGGACAATCTCTACTTATCCACAAAAAAACTACTTCATCAAATCATTTTAATTATCTATAAAATAGAGTAAATTATCATTTATAAGTCTCTCAAAACATCGTTTTTTATCTGTCCACAAAATTGTCTCTTTCTATTCGTTTCTTAAGATATCTTTTTCTATCAAGTTATCTCAATCTCTCAGGCTATCTTCTTCTATTTAAGTATCTCCTGTTATACTTTCAAGTTATCTCCTACTATAAATCTTTCAAGTTATGACCTATCAGTCTCCCTAGTTATCATCTACCAGTCTCTTAAGTTTTCTCCTATCAATGTCTAAAGTTATCTTCTTTAACTCTCTCAAGTCATCTCCTTTAAATCTCTCAAGTTATGTCATATCAGTCTCACAAGTTACCTCCTACCAGCCTCTCAAGTTATCTCCAATCTATGTCTCAAGTTATTTCCTATCAGTCTCTCAAGTTATCTCCTACCAGTCTCTAAAGTTATCTCCTATCAATGTCTCAAGTTATCTCCTTTAATGGCTACTTGCACCAACCTTAAAAAATCCTAAGCAATGATTTTACTCGCTAGGGAGATCTTTACGATCCAAATTCATTGCACCAACTATAAGTATTCATCTAACGCCTAAAGAATTCCTTAACTTTGGGAGCCCGTTGCTCGACCTCATAGCACTTAGAAATTCCCTACCCCAATGAGCCGTCATGTCATTTCTGTCAGAATACATATACCTCTTTCACTCTTATTGAGCATACCTACTATATCAGTACTAAACCAGCAATGCCAGTACGTACTAAAAAGTTATATTTACGTACCTTTTAACTCCTATTATAATTAAATTATTTATCTTTCAGTCAAATAACGTACCTTTTAGAGCAGTTTTTTGTAGGTACATTTTAAGCTCTCATACTGGCAGCACTGTATCTACTTACCTACCTATATAAAATTAAAATACGATTATCTAGAATTCCTAGATGATCTAGCTAGACAACGACGGACCCCAACTCTTCACATACCTATAATATAGCCCTTCATATTAACCGTATAAAACACATTGATAAGCCAAAAATATATAATTTTATAAACAAACACCGGTTACGTATAGTCATTACAAAACCGCTAGAATTAAGATCCTGGCATTATATTCTTCACAGCTTTTTGGTTCTTGAATCTTCAAACGTTTTTTACACAATATTCTTGCGTTTTCTTGTTGTAGGAACTCATTATAATTTATTTTCTTCCGAGAAATTCGCCGACCGTTTTACGTCGATTCGGTCTCACCGTCTCGTTTCCCAAAATATCTGAGCCCTTTTTGTATGATTGTTTGACTGCTTGTCTTAGTTTATAATCGAGAAATACATTTAACATCGCTAAACACACAAATCCCGGAAAATATCATAAAATTATTTTTTGCTATCCAGTTTTGTTTACTTTTATTGTGACCAAGTTATGTCAAGTATTCAAAAAACCATAGACAAGACTACATAAAATTCGTTCTTTCATTCACCTATTTAAAAATCAACAGACTTGGGAGTTACATAGCGTGTTCTGTTTGGTGCAATGAAAATTGATCTGAGTAAAGTTTTAGGCAGTACTTATATTAAAAAATTCCTATCAAAGTATTCGATTTTTCGACTTTGGTGCAAGTGGCAATAAAAGTCTCTCAAGTTATATCCTAACAGTCTCCCAAGTTATCACCTTCTACCAGTCTCTCAAGCTACCTCCCATTAGTGTCTCAACTTACCTTCTTATCTCCAGGTTGGTTCTCAGCGTGTGGTTGTCGCGGAGGGGCGCTGGCGTCGGCTCGGGGCTCCATCGCAGCGCTACTGCGAGCGCGGGCCTTCGCTCTCGTGTCGCCGAGAGCCATCTCCGCGTATCGGGCCAGGCCTACTTCCGGTGAGTACTTCCTTGTTGTATAAGCCTGTAGCTGGCCGGGGCATATGTCCAGCAGTAAGTAAAGTGGACGGACGAGGACGTGGTGGCCGAGTGGATGTCCCTTGCCTTGCGATCTGATGGTCGCGGGTTCGAATCCCGGTGGCAGCCATGCGTAAATAGGTTTTTTCTGTCGAACAAATCTATGTACGCATCCCACGTTCTCGCAACGGTGAAGGAAAACATCGTGAAGAAACCGGCATGTCGTAGAACCAAGAGTTCGAAAACATGTATCGAGTGCACGAAAGGAGCCTCTTCGAGGCGCACTTGAAATCCTTTCACCATACTGGTTCGAAGGAACTAGTGACACGATAAGAAGAAGTAAAGTAAAGTTTATGTAAACTATCATTTATTTGTGACAACTAGATAAGTAAGTAACTAACAGTTTTATGCACTATGTTATATAATAATTTATATACTTTATTTACACAACTAATTACTAAGTTAATGCTAAAACACAATAAAACTAAAATTACTTAAATAATTATAAAAATATAATATATAATAATATATTATACTTATCTTAAAACTAAATACATTTTTTTGCAAAAAATACAAAACATGTATTTAATTGACTTAACACTTATGCCGACTTGCACCAAACTATCAAAGTTCCTAAGCAGTTACTTTACTTGTCAGTTCTAAACGGTCGGAATCCAGACTGTTAAGAAGTGCCAAGTGAGTAAAGCAATTATGCTTAGGAAATTTGACAAAAATAACTTAAGTACGGATTCTACTACTATATGTATAAAATTCATTCCTAACTATAAATTAGCTTTTTAAATTGCTGATAAAATAAAACTTTATAAATTGCTTTTGTGAGTGAAAACCTAAATCAAAACAAATCGTTTCTACAACATTATGCAATAGAATATGGCATAAATCTAGCAAAATGTAATGTTGCTGTTCTCGTAAAAGGATCGGCTCGTCTTCATCCTGCAGGGCGGGGCTAAAGTGCGAGCGATTTCTTCAACTGTTTAGCGTTTGAGTTTTTTTTTGGTTTCGTGGCTAAAATAATAAGATAATTACCTGAAATTTTGGTTTAAAAAAAAAACAAAATATGTAGGTTATATACATACCTACATATAATATGTATCTAATACATAATTTGCATACCATGTTCTTACTATAGTTCTAATATTAGAAATTGATAATAATATGTGGTTTATAAAAAAAATAATCAGAAAGCAAAACTAGTTTAATATTAAAAAAATAACAAGCCAGCTTTACCTACTTTTTTATATGTACCTAGAGGTAAATATAGCCGGTTCGTTAATTTGTAATCTCATTATTTACAAAATATCCAACAACAGTGTCTCATTTGTGTGTAACTCCTTGGTAACCCACCATTTTCATCCGCAGTAATTATTTAATCTTTATAAATAATAAAATATAACATAGCCTTTTATTTCCACATCTTACTTAAATATATTTTATATTTATGTTAGTAATTTACTTAAACTAGTTGTTAGTTGGTTATAATAAAATTATCACATATTATTTATTGTATATTCAGAGAGCGGTCGGGTGGGGGCGCAGTACGAGCGGGCAGCGGCGCGGCCCGGGACCCCGCTGCGGCTGGCGGGCGTATTCGCAGACGGCAGCAAGGCGAAGGCGCCCAAATACGCTCAGCTCGTGGACCCACAGGGAAACGTAAGTTTACTTTTTTTAATTAAGGTAATACTAGCTGACCCGCGCGCTATTTCGTTCACCCCTCTAGATATTTTTTTTTCTTCCCCTTAGCTTTTAAAAATTTTAGGGCGCCTTCAAATTGGAGGCGTGAAGAAGTGCCACAGTGGCGCTTCTAGTAGTTTTCATACAATATCTAGCTGCACCTGCACGTCTGGATATTGTATGAAAACAATATACAATAACAATAGCCGTTATTGAGTTATAAATGGTGTTACTTACCTGACTATTGGATTATAAATTAATATTTATTACGAACATGTTGACACCTGCAACTTCGTTTGCGTAGCGAAATAACATTTCTTTCTTAGTACGCGCTAACATTTTTTGATGCATTTATCTTCGAAATTTCATTTTAGCGTTGTCAGTCAGTAGGTCAGGACTAAGCCTATATACATTGTTTTTTTATATACATTGTTTTATATATATTGATTTTTCTAGTAGATACTTGGCCAATCGACGTTTGTATATTGTGTTTATATGTATACTTTTCCGACAACAACTCTTGAACCGCTTATCCGATTTTCATGAAATTATGCAAACCATTTTTGTATACGTATGTGATCCTAACTAGCATTTTCAGTGCTTACAACCCAAGTATCATACCTAATGTAATGAAGGCACTGCAAACCAAAAATATACATCACAAGCCATCGAATTGTATTTTACTTAGATTACCATAATGTTTTTAAGCTTGTTTTTGGTATAAATAAAGTTATCTTATCTTAGCTTATTACTTTAGGAGTTTAGGAGGTAGGATGCGCTTGATGTAATGATTTTAGCAAACAACAAGTCACTTGTACCACACAACATAATTGTTGTCTAAATAAGTATCTAGGCTGTAAACTGGTACTTTATGGCCAGTCTAATATCGATTAATCAAGTCCGTTATGTGGAAATAGGAATAAAAAAATGCAGATACTAATGAAACTCATTCGTTCTGAGTTAGGGCTAAGCAGTTAATTTTATCGGTTAGATTTATTTTGTTGTAAATCTAGGAATTTTATTGTAAATGTGGATTAGTACAGCGACTGCAGGGTAAAAAAAAAGCTCTGTTTTTTTATTCGTTTTTGAAACTGTTTTAAAATTAATTGGTTTCGTGCTAGATAAGTTGAGCTATCTATAGGTTTTATAGCTCAAATAAGTACGCCAAATAATTCACTTGCCTACACAAAGGTCCATCCGATAAATGCAGTTAAATTATAAATTATAAGAGCAAAATTTTAATTCAATTTTATACCTAGTTTGAAAAAATACATTTGCAATTGAAAATGGGTAATTATTTAACTGTGACTTGACTTAAAAAAATTGCAGGCCATAAAAATATTTTCACCTTTATTTACTACAATTAAAATTCAAAATCATTGGAACATAAAAAGGGGGCATCCATTAATTACGTGAGGTAAGTTTGGCGATTTTTCGACCCCTCCTCTCCCCTTTGTGAGATTTCGTGAGATTTTATTCGACCCCCTCCCCCTACGCCCTTAATCTCACGTGAGATTTTTCGTCGTACTTATTATAGTGGAGAATCATTTTTTAATGAATTTCACCCAGATTTCTCACAGCATTACACATTTTCCTGCGGAAAAAAATTACGTAAGATTAGCCGAGACCACCCCTCCCCCCACGTGAGATTGGGTGAGGTTTAACTCGACCCCCTCACCCCCTTAAAAGCCTCACGTAATTAATGGATGCCCCCAAAGGGTTAGGTAGGATACATAACAAAAATGGTAGCGCTGACCACGCAAAAGCAAAAATATAAAATAAAACAATGCATTAATTTTATTAATTGAGGTGCATCGCAATAATCTGGAAAGATTTGATGTACTTTTATGTACAAAAAATATCATAGATAAAATAAAATCAAGCGTGGCCTTCTAAACAGACGATGCAGTAAAAAGCCTTATTTAAAACCACGAACGACTAGAATTCTGTTTACTGTGACAAAGGCCCTTTCTATACCTTGCTTTTTATTACTCTCTGGCTTACACTCGAAGGAACATTATATTCTTTGTCCATTTTTGCTCGACAAACCATAGTAACACGTAGGATCCACAGATCTGACAAATTTCACATCTCTCGCCATTCAAAACTAACCCTTATTCCATTGATTTAAAGCTTAATTTGCCTAGTTATTTCCCGTAAGGCTTTATTCTCTCAAAATTAAATGTAAAGAAAACCTAAAGGTACTGGTAATAAGGTTGAAATTTGTTTGTGAAAGTTTATGCAACGTCAGGGCAGTGTCCTCTATGAACCGAGTTACTAGGATCAAAATAGGGTTGTCACGACTTCGAAATATTTCGCTTTTTATTACTCTTTTCCTGGAGAAATTATATTGTTTGAGGTTTTCGAACAGCGCTACTTTGTTATTTATGACAGTGTTAGGTATTTTGCGAAATAGTATATTGAATTTATAAGTATTTTCTAATGTATGTGAGTATTTGCCGGTGAAGAGGGATGAGTATAATCTTGTCTCGAGAAACGTGTGTCTTTGTAAACATGCCCCAAAAGAGGACTTAAATGTTAAGATATTCCATCCTTTTAAATTATTTTCCTAAAATACTCGATAGTATTTTTAATTCTGAGTATGATCTTGTCCCGAGAAACGTGTTTTTGTAAACATACCCCAAATTAGAACTTCTGTTTAAAGTTAATCAATTTTCCTAAAATACTCATTAGTGTTTTTATTTCTGAGATAAAAATTAACTTAAAACTTACGTATTTCACACTTAAGTTTGTATTTAGGCTTGCCTTACAAGTATTATATTAAATATTGATTTCAGTGACACCCCTAATTGTCTTAAAATTAATAGAGTATGTTATTGTTTTTGGTTTCATAATTTTATAATTATTTTATAATTACCCTTATGGGTTGCATCGTAAGGTCAGACGAAAGATAATAACTTAGCCAGGACCTAAGTTTTTTTTTTAAGTTTATATCCTTTTAGTTTATAAGCTGGTAAGCGTTTTATAGATATTTTTCAACCGACTTCAAAAAAAAGAAGGTTCTCGATTCAATTGTGTTTTTTTTTCAATATTTGTTACATTAGAACTTCGTCATTTATAAACCGATTAAAAAAAAATATACAATCTGTTGACTTTTCTGCGACGAATTCGATACAATAGCGATTGTCAGAAATTTTCGTAAAATTTTCGCCTTAAAATAAATTGAAATCCAACCAAAATAGTGGTTTAATTTTATTGCTAGGAAATCGAGTCTGTCGCAGGTTCGATTCCCAGATTTACCAGCCACCTGCACAATAAAATAGTCATAAAACCATCTTACTAAAGAACTAGGTACTTAGTGATTATTACCACGCAAAGCACATCGGTGATTTTACGACGGAAACTTTAATATTCACGCTTTGTAGGCGATGAAAAGCTACTTCCGGTAAGTGTGGGAAACTGTCAAATGTCGTTATGTGACAATGACAGTATCAATTACCTGAAGAGGGAGAAAGCTGATAAAATATTTAATGAACATAAAATTATCCGTTGTTCGCTATGTTGTGACCGCAATTCATTTATTTGGGTCATTACTTTTTTTTTAATTATTGAATTTATAACAAATTTATTTTGACAAAAATCGGCTTTATTTTTTTAAGTTTTATTGCCATATGTTTTATAGGCAACTGATTATAAGCCTTTTTTTGGTGATAAAGATTGCGGTTTATTTCTTATCTAAGTACCTACCTAGTTTTTAACATTACCTATAAAATAAGTATAGTCTGATTTTTTTTATATTATTTATTTATGTGAGTGTAATCTTGCCTCGAAGAACGCGTCACTTAGTGAACGTGTGAACGTGTTTTGACGATACGGATGATCGAGTGGCAAAGTGTGTTAGACTGCCACGCCCCGGTGTCGTGGGCTCGATTCCCACTTCAGGACAAACGTTTGTGTGATGAACATAGGTGTTTGTCCGGAGTCTGGATGTGTTCTGGTTCCCACAGTACAAGTTCTGCTTAGTTTGTGGCTAGATAGCGCTGTGTGAAATGTCCAAAATATTTATTTATTTTGTATTATTTGTTGCCTTGACTAAACCAGACTAAACTAGAAAGTAATAGGCTATGGTTTATTCCGTATTTCGATCCCAAGGGCGCCCATACATTTTGCATGCTAATCGGTCGTGGGCGACATAATGTTAGGTTTGGTTCCTTGTAAATGCATGACTTATTATTATTAATGCTTGTTTCACGCAGTTGAATGTAATAAATGATTTGTTTGTTGTGATTTTAACACACATACTAGATCAATGAACATCAATGTATGATTTTTTTTCGATAACATCCTGATGTTATTGAGAACAAGCCAGTCAGTTATCAAATCGTAAAAACTGACCATATTTTCATACATACGTATGAGTCTGTTACTTTGGCATGCCCTTTGGCTTTCTACAACATCATATCATATCTTAATTTTTAGGATTCGATAACTTGTCCTCAAAATAACAACACACCAAGCATATCGTGATTGTGAAAACCATCAAATAACTTTCATTTTTATTTCAGAAAATCCAATACCTATTTTTTTGCCATAAATCTGCGTTTTTATATTTTCCATACGACCCAAAGTTATTTTTTAAATCAGTTTTTGGTCTCTCCTGAAAACTTGCTCGAATTCACATAACGCTTTTGGCAAGCGCAGCGACGATGTATTACAATCATCTTTATCCTGACTGACAGAAAACGCACAAGCTAAACCACTAAACACAGGGACTTGAAATATCAAGGGTATATTCGTCAAGTAGTGGAAGCTCGTAATACATACCTACTACTAAGAAAGGATTTTTGTTGTTAATTCGCAAGTCGTAACACAAACGAAGTTGTGGGCTGTGGGTGTAAGAGCGAAGCTACACTGCTCCGTTGCGTTACATTACGTTGCGTTGCGTTGCGTTATGTCGTAGCGCTATATTTGGACGTATTCAGTGCTTAATGCCAGTATTAAACTGCGACGCAACGCAACGCAACGGAGCAGAGTGGCTTATTTGTAAATAGTACCTACAACAATAGATAGAGTACCTACTTAAGAAAAATTTACGCAAAATCTTCTTTATCACTGCTTGTTTCAACAAGTAAAAGAATTTAATAAATGCTTTCACAAAAATGTAGAGTCACTCTTAAAATAATCACATGCAACAAAATACCAGGGCTATCAAATAACTATAAGTCATCACATACCCACTTTATAGTAAGTCAGTTCTCACCTGTCGACGCACCTGAAAACTCTGTGTTTGAATATGAGATGTAACTCTGGGGAGTACAATTTATAATTCAGTATCATTTCTCAGTATGTATGCTTGTTATTCCGTTGCGATTCCATACGTTCCTATATGGTCACGATTCGATTACTATTGTCTTGTTGAGTGGCATAGTTGGGTCATTCATATTCCACGTACATCATTGACCTTACAAAGTTATCTATAGTACCCATTTTAATAATATACTATTCAATTTTAAACCTTATATCACCAATCTTAAAGTTCATGTATTTATTCTGGAAGCTGTATTTAGGTTGGCGATCTTGACTGACTGCAATTTTGAACTTGTCCCAGGGGATTTTGCACTCAATTACCAAGGGGATAAAGATGAGGTTAGGTTTCTTCATTGTCCGAGCTGGACCTTCGGTCAACTTTGAACCGGATAAGGAATGCAAACGTAGGGCCGCTTGACACCCGTTATTATTTTGCTAGCTATATTTGATTTTATACTATGTACATTTTCGTCTTTATATCGATTGGATAGAGTTCAAATCGAGAATGACTCTGTATGGATTTTTATGTCATGCTTTTCAATTTTATGCATTGAACTTTAGCTACAAGTAGATGGCCGAATTTTGATCACGATTAAAAACCGTGATCGACCAAAAAAGGTTTATTTTTATATATTTGCGTAAAAGAGGTCCGCCTTAAAATGTCTTTGTCAATGTCAGAAATAAACATTTGGTTGTGCATTTCAACTGAAAATTTGATAAGACTAACAATTTTTACTGAATCAAAAGCAAATGAACGTGACTCCCATACAATTTACTCCATACAACTGGCTAAAAGAAGCAGCAATTTTTAACAAAAATGAAGAAAACATACCACCGGACTGGATAGAAGAAAATGCAGATTTGATTGTCCTCCTATTCTCAGCAAAAGGGGTAGACAGAGATGGAATTATACAAAAATTTTACGAAGTATACGAAAATGTAAAGTATATAAACCTTCCCGTGGAAGTAATCAATGTCCCTTTAGATGAGAGCGAAGAAGACGCAAAAGCTTCGTATGAAGAACAAGCGAATTGGTTCACTCTTAAGTTTGATGATCTCCTGGTACCGACTCTCAAGTTCATGTACGGAATAACTTGTATCCCTAACATTTATGTTCTAAAAACTGATTGTTCAGTCGCCTCCAACCAAGGGATTTTAGACCTTCAAACTTACGGCAGAAATGCTGTAATCTCTTGGCTTTCGACGTCCGCATCGACGAAAAATCATAGGAAAATGAGCAAAGATGCTGAAATGTATGGAAAAGAATGGAAGTTTCTGAGTATGGGTGCGAACGCGAATAAGCGCGTGTTTCAGAGGAAGTTTGAAGGGCCTGAAGAGACTGCTTGATAATTATGACAGCCTATACCTATGTACTTATCTTCTTCTTTTATTTTATTTATTTAAAACTTCCTTAAGCGTCGATGACACACGGCTTTTTTACAAGCTGATTGCTGGCGAGCTAGCGTGTGAGCGAGTAAGCTTTCGGGAAGGATTGTCAACACGCAGATTGTAAAAAAGCCAATGACACTGGGCGAGTTCACACGCCACAAGCAAAGTCGCTGGCTTGTAGCGTGCAGAAAAGCCGTTTTTCATCGACGCTTTACAAAATATCGATATTAGGTAACTACCTTAAAATAGGTAGAGTTTAGTTAATGGCCTCAATAAAGATTCTACTTGTACAAACATTGTTCTTCTTACGTATCCGTGACTCTATGACTCTGCCTTTAATCGTATAAGTACTTCCACGAAGTAAAATAGGTTTAAGAATAATAGATAAAAAAATATATTTATTTGTATGAATATGATATACCTACTTATAAAAAAAAAGTTGTTAAAAATGTATATAAATAAATATTTTGGACATTTCACACAACGCCATCTAGTTCCAAACTACTCAGAGCTTGTACTATGCGGGAACTAGATAACTGGTACAATACTTGAATCTTTTTTTTTTGTAAATACATAGAATACATAAAAAACACCCAGACTCAGGACAAACACCGGCGTTTATTACACAAACGTTTGTCCTGAAGCGGGAATCGAACCCGCGACACCGTCGTGGCAGTCCAACACACTTGCCATTCGACCGTCCGTGTCGTCGTAAATAATGAGATTTCTTCATATTCTGTCAGTTTAAATCGACACACTAAAATAATGGCTCTGAGATTTGATTCTGTGTTGCCACTACCAATCTAGAGTTGTTCTATATTAAACACTATAATTAATATAAGTAGGTAGGTAGTTACTTCGTTAACACAAACTTGGGTAACAAAGCTAAGAAGTGGGAAGTCTTGTTTTCGTGTCATAATAAATTAATCGCCTACCAACAGAAATGTTAAATCACCCGAACTTGTTTCGCTAAACATTGAATTAATTAAGATTCAAGATTGATTCAAAACCAATAAATTACGAACAAATTGACAGATTCAAACTACAATGTCAAAACTTTTTGACAAAGATAATCTTGACAGCAAAATGCGCGGCAAACTCCATTTGCATAATCGATAACTTTTTTACACCGCGCGAGGCAACGCCCGCGCTTCATGCGGGTCCTATGAAGTAACAAACCTGTATTTAAATCTAGATAGGCAAAAAAATTGCACCATTGTAAAGCTTGGACTCTTGGAAGTCTAGCTTTTTTTTACCAGAACCTGTTTTTAGATCTGCAGGTGGTTCTCAGGCTGCTGATGGATTCCCAGTTAAAAAGCTCAGCCCTGTGGTATTTTTAATTTAAATAAAATACAAAGGCTAGATGTTTTTTACACATTTTTCATTTAGCAACATTGAACACTAAGCATTACAGTTACAAGGCTTATAAAGCTTCAACTTAAGCCTTGCACATAAGTAGTTTATAGAATTGTTACTCACAGTATATATAAATTTTAAAGAACAGTTTTTATCGTTTACTAACAGCTGCAAAAATGTAAAAGTCAACATTGTAGAGTCTACCTACACGCCTCTACAATATCATCTCCAATCTACATTAAAATAAAACTAGTGGCGTCATCTATCGTCAAGTAGCAGTACTATCTAAAAAACGTAAATGAGTTGCCAAGCGATATTCGATAAAGGGCAACTGAGCTTACTTTGAAAACACTAGTTGAGTGTTTTTTGCTAAATATTTATTTTTATAGGTTATTCCCATCGTTTAACAGTGTTAGGAAAATAAATTCCTAACGAGTAACTGACTCGGGGTGTTACTTGATGGCAAAAAATCCCAACGAGTAGCATTGTTACTCGATGGGAAAAAATCCCAATGAGTAACACTGTTACTCGACGGAACCCACCATTTTTATTATCAGCTAGTACCTCCATAGGTAGGTACTGTGTAATGTTTAGGGGGCTACCGAACGTCGCCTATCGAGACGTGTCTGGGCATAAACCCGGAGATTGAAATGCAACGCATCGTGAGGTTGCATCACTTAGCCGGACAATTACATACGGTCTTAGTTAAAAAATTACTTGCGTGGGTATAACAGAGTTTTGTGGAGTTCATTACAACCTACAAAGCCTTAACCAAAAACATCATAGCACTTTTGTAAGCGACTGTTGTGCGGCTTCAGACAAGCGTATTTTATAATAATTTAGTAATAATAACGTATATAATATACCTACATGTATATTATTTATCATACATAATAATACAGGTGTGTCGTAATGAGTGGATAATCCTTCAGGTGCGGGTGGGGAACTTCAGGACTGATCAGAAAATGAAATTATGTACCCAGTAAAAATCGGATTTGAAGTCGAAGTCCCCCACCCGCACCTGAAGGATTATCCACTCATTACGACACACCCTGTACCTATATATGTAGGTATCTGTGTAAATATTTGTATATATCATCCATATTTTTATTACGACTCACCCGTCGAGATGCCAACTATTATCACTCCTTACCATCCAAAGAAATCGCTTTTACAAACTGCCATAGGTTTCTCCGAAGGCGCGCCACTGATCCCAATCCTCGGCTCTTCTCATCCAACGTCTGCCAGCTATAGATCATCGCTCCACCTAGCCAAAAGTTATCCACATACTGTTGTGATTGTTTATAAATATCTAATTATAACGCAATGGATATCCTGTAATACAAATACTTATGTGTATTTACCAAAATCAACATGTTTATTTACAGAACCAAGTTACTGGTGGCCCCCGCACTAGGTAATGTTAGGTTTATACAAACAAAGAATTGAATTGAATTGAATCCAACACTACGATTGTCTAGACGCAGTCTTTACTCAAAATCACGTATACCCCAACGGTTGTCAGTTCACCTTTTTATCATCCTATTCTGATTCACTTTTCAGGAGCTGTTCGTCCCCATCAACACGAAGGGAGAACACTACGAAGTGTGCCCCGACGAGCTGTCCCCAGCAGAGTGGGACAGCACCGAGCCCACCGGCGCCCCGCCCACTGACGCGGCCTCCCGCGCCCACCGCCTGCCCCACCTGCTTAGCCTGTGGAGACTGCCCACCAAAGTGCGCCTACTAGCCGGCACTGTGCCTATTGAGATGGCGCATGATGTTGGAGGTAAGGACTTCTTACTTTTAATGTTCACCAATGTTATGACAAGCTAGATGGATAACATCATCATTCTATCGCTGTCCTCTGCTGCTAGACGTAGGCCTATTTATGTACAGACAACGTCATAGATAAGTATCCCCCTTGCACAAGACACCCAGTTTCAAATCCCTTCAATACGCCGCCGCGTAGGAATAATTTCTTGAAGGGATTTAAGGATAGATGTCTTGTGCAAGGGGGATACTTATCTATGTCGCTGTCTGTACCTACGCCATTTACAGTAGGTGGGTAGGTACAAATTTGCAGTACCTACAATGATGAATGTGACCTAAAGGTAGGTAGGTAGGTACTGCAGAATTTCATAGATCGTCAGACCGGAAAGTATAACTTAATTGACAGACCTCGATAATTATTATGAGGTTTCTTGCGATATGAATATCGGTCACCTCTAGAGACATCACGGAACCCGTCATACAGTTAAGACCCTACGATCCATCTAACCTATTGCTGCATAATGGAAGAATAAAGCTAATCTCTTTTCTATTTCCAGATGACCTCCTGCTCCGAGCAGCTGTAACGGAGCCTGTTCTGGTGATGTGCTCGCTGCCCGAGTACGGATCCATGCCGTCCAGTCCCAGCAAGCAAGTGGACCCTCGCTACCACGCCAAGGAAGCTCTGCAACTCCTCCCCCTTAACGGCACCATCAGAGTTCGGCGCACACAGCTCGGCTTCGAGAACGAGAAGCGAATGTTCCTCTCCGTAAGACTCCAGAAAGCTCTAACCTTCTGTCAACTCAACGTTGACAACTGGATCAGGCAGATCTCCTACGCCAACCCCACAGGAAAAACAAAAGAAGAACTCAAAGATGACCACGAACCAGTCAAGTTCGAGAAAGAACGCAAATTTACTATTCAAGGCCTTAAGATTGACACTTCGAGACTTTTCGGCAAAAGCGAGAAGGTTTTGAAAGATATTCCCGATGAGACGGAAGGCTCTATCATATTTTTAAGCAAAAACGAACTCGAGCACATGAATTACGATGTGTACAGTGACGATGAAGGCAAAGATGACAAGAGCGAAGATAAAATTGACCAGGAGCAGTTCTCTAGCGACAAAATGCAAGTTTTTAGAGAAGATCCCAATCAAAAGAAACATAAATGGTTTAAGAATTTCAAACTAATGAAGAGTACTGAAAAATTAGATGATAAACTTTCTGCTATTGAAAACAGTGATGGGTTACGAAACGTGAAAGACCCATTCGATCCATTAGGTGAAAAGCATAGTTCTATTGAACGTTACCAAGACATGGCCAAGCTGATTGAAGACAAGTTTGGGGCATCGAGGAAAAACGATGGCACAGCCGAGAAAAGCCATTCCTACAAGAGTCTCACGACATCTTCATCAGACATGGGCACAAGCCAATGCAGTTCCAGTCATAAGAAACCAGTGCTGACGAAATCAGTGTCAGTCCAGACAGGAATGCCTGACAACTCAGACGACAGTGGAATCAACATGAAACATGGTAGAAAGAACCTTAGCGTAGACCAAATCAACTATTGTGGATCTATGGAGAGTGATACAAGTTCTGGCAGAAAACTGAAATCTCTAGACGAAAATATGCTGAAGAAATCTGCGGCTTCCAAGTCATCCTCGCACCTCGAAAGGCGACAGAGGATACAGCCTGATCTCATCCCAGAAAAAGCTATGGTCAAGTCAGAGTCGTACAACCAGATACAGAGCTGCGAAGAAATCAACATGTTTGGAGTCGGATCTTTGTACAACGATAACGATTTTGAAATAAACTACAAGCAACATTCATTTATAACCGAAAAGCTATGCTCCGAATTCCACGTCAAGACAAAACGAGTTCTCAGTAAATCTACATCTAACTTGCTACACCCGAAGAAGGTACCTGAAAAGACAGAAGCAGAAGGGAGCAACAGTCACAGTATGCCAACCAAGACCGAGAGAACAGCCGAAACTGACAAATTGGTGAATTTCAGAAAGAAGATCGACAAGCCTAGAGCTCCAACGCCCAAATCTGAGATAGAAGATGAACTCACGCCCTTAGATATTTCAGAAGAAGAGCCTCAATTCAAAGTCCGAAGGTCTATTTCTTCTATACAGAAAAGAAAGCTACCTGTCATCGAGGATTTACCTTACGGACAAGTGGCAGACGCCGTAGCCTTAGAGGAGGAAATAGTCGAATCAGATAACAATTCTGATAACATCTACGCAGAAATTTGCCCACCGAACGGCAATAAAACAGACGAAGAATACGACAATAACATAGACGTGATAGCGAATGACCCTGTGATTTGTAACGTTAAGAAAGAAGTGATAATAAGAAACGACGAAAGAGCCAGACAGATGATCGAGAACCAGGAGAATCCATTCAGACATATTGAGGTTGTAGTTATTGAAAAGACGACAGATTTTGATTTAGACAACTCCAGTGTCGCATCCAGTGAAGACGAAGAGATAGTATGTAAGAATGACGTCACAGTGTCCGTTGACTCTTGGGACACAGACCAAAAGATCCACGCTATACGATTAGAAATAACTAGCAATATGGACGACTATCCGGTTGAAAACGAAAGTCAAGAAAAGCAGGATGTTAGTATAAGTAAAGATAACCTAAGTTTTAGTAATAGCATCCATTTAAATGGTACATACCCCAACGAGGCCATTTACGATACATTAAAGTAGTTTTAAATTGATAAACTTATCTTTGCGCTTGATAATGAAATGGATCAAAAGAATCAGATTTTTTTTTCATTTACTGTACCTATGCTCTCTTTTTCTCATATGCGCAAAGATATTTCTGTAGGTACGGTCAGCATCAAAAGTCAATGACCACATTCAGATTTTCATAATCGCTTTACACCATTTGTTATGCCGACTTCTGATACTGACTGTACAGTAGGTGAATCGAAACTTTGTCACTTAAATGTTATCTGAATTAGCAGAAGCGCTTTTTGATACAGATTTGCTTCTTTGCACTATTGCTAACTTCAGAATCACAAAGTTTCGGTCTGGAATATCATACCTCTCAAATGGAATTTGGTGTCATATTTTTTATACCAGTAAAATATCGCCCACAGATTCTGTTTGGATTTAGGTTTAAAGAAGCTGGTCTTCTTAATTTCGCTTCTGTAGTTACTTAGTTATCTAGGTATACACCTACCTAATTTTCACCCCAACAAACTAGCAATAGAATTATGATTTCTTGTCAAAACTTACAGACTATACAGGGTTAGTAAGTACACAATAATTCATCACAGTTGCACTAAAAAGTCAAGTCACTAGGAATTCAAAATCAATGGGATAAAAGTGATACTTTAACTAACTTTGTCATAAAGTAATTGATTATGCCCTGTACTAAGTAGGCATAGTAAGTAAGGCACCTACAATTTTCATTTTCTACCTTAAGATTTTAAATAGTACCTACCTATGAAAGTGTTTAGCTAACTTGTAATTGGTGCTATTCAAGGTGCTCACAATTAATATTAACTTCGTACCTACAATCAACTGCAAAAGTAACATAGAAAATCGGAGCCATGCACTTCTGCAATTGACTGTACTAATTTTAAGGATTACATATCACATGACATTAATGTAAATGATTGTACCATATAGATTAATTTGTGAATAAAACGAATTCGAATTAAGTCTGATGCTCTCGAAACTGTAAAATTAACTTTAAAATAAACACGGATTTACTGAAAAAAAAAACATTTTTTTCTTTTTCGACAATCTTCAAAATCTATCCAGCAGTTTAGAAGATACGAGGTAACAAAGAAATTTACATACATACATACATACAAGATACGAGCGAAAAACATAACCCTTCCTTGGCAGTCGGGTAAAAACAACAAATATAGGTATATTGACAAATATACTGTATTTATTAATCAAATAAATTATATTTAAAATTAAAAATAGTACCGACAAACAATTTAATTACAGCGACGCCAAAATAATCATTAATAATAAAATTGAACTAAAAACCAAAACTTTGGCCAACAAAGTATTTGTGCGTCATACATAAGGTACTACAAATTGGTCTTAAAGGAATGAATTTCAAACAGCATGTAGATTAGAAATGCTGCTTTTTAAATATACTTTATATTTATACAAGAATAAGTTTTCTTTTTATGAGATTATAAAACCTGCGCTTAAAATTATGATGATGTTATTATACAAAGGTTACATTACGCAGAATGGCATGACATTACGAAGTTTTAAAATAGGAATGTCTTACAAATCAAAACTTTAACATCTTCGACGTAAAGTCTAAATTCGAGACAATCTGATTTTGGACTTGTGGTATGAAATAATGAAAGTTTCACAAAATAGCAACCATATTTTGTCTATTGAAAACCAACAGATTTTCATTCATGTATCAATCCAAAAGGTAGAATCCGAATGGTATACCCAGTTTATCTTACAAACCAGTTGATTTTACATGCTCAGTTAGTTTTACATACCCAGTGAGTTTTACATACCCGGTGGGTTTTACATACCCAGTGAGTTTTTCATACCCAGCGAGTTTTTCATACCCAGTGAGTTTTTCTTACCCAGCGAGTTTTTCATACCCAGTGAGTTTTTCATACCCAGTTGTCTTTCCATACCCAGTGGGTTTTTCACTCAATTTTATAATGAAATAAACCTATTTAAACTTAAAGACCGAAACCACAAGTCGATTGCACTGTAAAAAAAAATCAGTCAGTATCTAGGCGAGTCGGATAGATTGTATGATCTGGAACACAGCAGAGCCACAGACTACGAATATGAAGAGAGCTATGAGCCATGGAGCGACGGGGTATTGGTCTTCCTTTTCCTGTAAAAAGAAAATGTGTGGGTAAGAGCGAGATAGTAGATTTTTCCGTATAGGGGGGATACACAATGCACCCTTCAACGGGAAGCCAATGGAGACCGCTATAAGCACAGAAGTATTAAAGTATAGAAACACAATGTAGTACATTGAAAATATGCCCAGTAAAAGGGCTAACTTCTAGTACATTTTGGTCCGATGCTAATTTTCGAAAAAGTGAAGTAACAGGGCTAGATAAATATTATTAATTTAAAACTAGTAAGTTTTTTCATTGTTAATAAAACTACATCGTAAAAAGTAACAAACATTATTTGAAAATAGAGATATTTCATTTTTATTGACAAGGTGTCTGAAATGTTTTGGTCCTGTCTTACGATTCCCTTTTGGTTTGATACCGTCCATCTTGTTCTATAGGAACATCGTTATACATCTATGGCTGTAAGTAGGTCTTTTTTTAAATTAGTATTTTTCGAAAAATTAATGAAAATTTTGCTTATCTTTACGACACAATGGTCGAGTGGCAAGTGTGTTGGATTACCACGCTGGTGTCGCTGGTTTGATTACCGCTTCAGGACAAGCATTTGACTGATAAACATCGGTGTTTTCTATGTTTGAATTTTAAAAAAATAGGTATTTAAGTGTTCATCTCATAGTACAAGCTCTGCTTAGTTTGGGGCTAGATCGCGTTGGTAAAAAGTCTGAAATATTTATTATTTACTAGCTGGTGCCCGCGACTTCGTCTGCGCAGGTATCTTTATAAATTGTAGCCTATGTGTTATTCTGATGTATAAGCTATATTATTGTAAAGTTTCATTAAAATCCATTCAGTAGTTTTTACGTAAAAGAGTAACATCCATCCATCCATACTTACAAACTTTCGCGTTTATAATATTAGTAGGATTTATCTTGAATTTGTTATTGTTTTGTAAGTATTTTGCTAGTCATCAGTTAAAAATGTTAGTCGCAATAATAAATGTTGATATTATTACTTCCTTATCATTAATTTCACGCCAAAACAACGATAAACTGCATGCCATGGCATAAATACGTAAAATACCTTGACTACATTGCAAATGACGTAAATGAAAATAAACTTAAGACTGATTAGTGATTACAGATAACTAAATGGCTAGGTTAAGGTTAAACTTAATTGAGTGAATGGTTAAAAGGCAATGTAGCTGTTAATATTACTGGGCTTTCATGACTGACAACCATAATGTTGAGGACGTGGTGGCTGAGTGGATGAGGCCCTTGCCTTGCGATCCGATGGTCGCGGGTTCGAATCCCGGTGGCAGTCATGCGTAAATGGGTTTATTCGGTCGAAAAAATCTATGTATGCATCCCACGTTCTCACAGCGGTGAAGGAAAAAATGTTCTATGGCATGTGACCACCAACCAAGAAGTGTGGTCTCCATCCAAGAATGTATTTACTCTATCAGTTTTCAATTATACCCCTTATTTGTGGTTTGTCTCACGTCTTTGCCTGCTTAGTAAAAGGATTTATATCCTACAACAAGTAAAAATAAACAAGTACTTACTTTAGTGGTTTTTGGCACGTTTCCTCGCTGTGTGATGTTTTTGCTGGCGATCTCGTTGGCGATACGCATCCTCTGCTTTGGTGCCATTTTGATTTATAAGTATATTTGTCCTGGAAACAGATACAAAATATTGAATTTCATGTTTCAAAACTGAAAATTGGGTTAGTAGAATAGAAAGTAAAAGGGATAAACTTAACTTTCACATTAAAAAATACTTTGGTGCATTTAAAGTTATCTGCCCCATTTCATTTGGTAAAACTATTGAGAACTACTTGCAGACGATGGCATTTAGCAGCAAAGTGTTATATAAAGAAGAAAGAAATAAGATACTGTACAATTCACCTATGTGCCGTAGGTGTTGTACTCGCTTGGATTAGATTTATACCAATAAAACACATAAATTGATATTCAACAATCCATCCAGCATGCGCGTGTCCCCAGAGTCTGGTCACTACAGATTATATCATCTCCATAGAGTACATAAGCATGGAGGATGCATACTGTATTTATTGTAAACACTACAGATACCTTCTTCGATTAATCAATAGCCTAATATAAGGCTTAGTCAAAAATTATTATTATATTCGCGTATTAGAAAGGAATTTCATTTAATAACTGAAGTTGCCTGTCTCATCTAGTGTACTTTGGAGGTGTCATATACAAAACAGAGCAGTTAATTAGGTAAATCATTATAAAATCACATTTTAATGAGCGTAAAGCGTATCTAGCACTTTAATGTGATAACGTGGTAGGTACCTACCTAAATCTTTGAATTGATAATGCCTTTAGATAAATATATTCTGGCTTAGCCAATTATATATTCATCGAAGGCCAAATATTTTTGGATATTACCGATTTCTCTACATATTACCTGCGCAGTAAGTTCTTAAAACTCGTAAAACAAGGTAATTTCGATGAAAACAATAAGAGTTAGTTGACACAGATGGTGGAAAAATACACACTAAAAAATACACAATTTTACACATTTAACGATACTTGTGAGGATGTTTAATAACTAAAATCAATGAGGAGGAACCTGTTTTAACGTTTTAATGGAAATTTCACAGTAAATTGAGCGAAAACACTGATAAAAAGATGAAATTAGAAAGTGTTATGAATGGAACACAATACAGCGTGAACAACGTCGCACTTTGTGTTTCATACGTGATTTATGAACTAAAACCAATTGTACACATAAATACGAATTATTTGATAGAAAATAGCTTGTACTCACTGGTAAATTCTAAAATTAAAGGCTGAGAAAGCCGAACGCACAGGTTTGCTTGACACGTATCTAAAAAGTGAAATTGACAGAAATGTCAAACGCGTCACTATGAAATCGCTTTGAGCATGCGCGGAGGACACGCGTCAACACTCTATATTTTTGTTGCCAGACTTAATAAATACAAAGGGCAATAATTACTGTGCAGTAAATAATGGTACGGTAGCGGGCAAGCATTGGATGATCCTCGCACAACATCGTGACAAGTTGGCGTGAGAAAGAGGAGGCTTATAACCAGCAGTTGGGTACGGACGGATATGATGGTTAATTTCTGTCACTGCCATCTACCGGTGAGTGGCAACTCGAAACCATAGTATTAAAATATGTTACTAGATGGCGCTGCAGCAGTTAAAAAAAATCCGCTAGAGGACGCAAATTCTAATATAATACAGTCGCTAGATGGCGTGACTAAATAAAGTTAGTCCCAAAAATAGATACTAGATGACGCTTGCGTATCCTATATAATGTAGAGTTTTGGTAGAGTATCTTGTTAGGAAGCTGTGAATAATAAAAGACCATGGAAATAGACATTTACATTATTAATTTGTCAGAATATCATATTTTAAAAATACATTAATAAAAACGCATATTTGTATGGGCCATAGAAGTCTATCATTTTTACTAGTCTCTTGTACCTAACCTAGCCTAACCTACTATAAAGTTACCATTATCACAGAGAGAACTCTGTGATCTTAGAAAAGATATACACAAATATGGCTTACTTTCCTCGCCACCATCTCATTGATTAACAAGGCTCTGTTATTTCTTATAAACCGGAATTTAGTAATACTTACAACACACTACTACTTTGCGGTGGAATAACTGACGTAACTATAACAGCCTATCTAATTTATCCTACAGGGACGGGACGAATAACATGTACCTATTAAGTACTTAACTTTTTAAAATTATGTACATCCATAGTGTCTTAAATCTTGTTAGATTACCGATTATCTTATAAGTGTTTAAGGCCCAGATACCCACGCGCCGCTATCTTGCTCGCACATTGTACTTTTTTGAAGGCTTAAATTGACAGAGTATATTTTTTTTAAAAGTGGAGCGCTGTATTTGTTTTCATTACGTGTAACTTATGCGAAGGAGATTGAACAAAACTCCTTCGCTTATGTTAAACAGTTTCGCAGTCAATTTATGTTTTCAAAAATATTATAATTAGTACAAATGTACCTACACGGAGAAAAATTTGTGACAGCGAGAATAATTTAGTAACGATTACAATAATAATAATTCCTGCTAACAAAATTTAGTAACGATTACAATTTGTATTTATTTATTTTACTTTAACTGGAATGGCTTACACCAATTATACTAATTAAAGATACATTTGTCAAAAGATAAGGTACATGTTTAACACATAAATAAGTCATCTCATCCAATAAATATTAAAAAATTAAAATAATAAATTGAATTAAAAATTAGTTTAAATTAGTTATTAAAGTTTCTACGTCCTCGCAGAACTGTAGACACATAAATAAAATCTTCTTCCATCCATCCGCAAACAGATCACAGTCCGGGTTGATCGCCAGGAGGGCGTTGAGAGCAGCAAGGGTGCGGGGCAGGGGCGAGGGCACAGCGAACAACCTATGTTTCCTGAACCGGCGATAGTTGTCAGGAGTTAAGAATTGTGCCAGCTCGTTATGTAGATCAGGAGCGTCGATCAAACAGCGAAAAATTTTACAAACTGTGACGAACTGATCATTAGCTCTTCTGGTTTCTAAGGAATTAAAGTTGAGGCAACCTTGCAAGAATTTAGTCGGGTACATATATGGGTAATAGTCAAAGTTGTGCTTGTAGAGGTACAGACAGCATCATAGATAAGTATCCCTCTTGCATTATAATACCCAGCTTCAAATGCCTTCAAATCATCGCCCCGTGGCGTATGTAGAAGTATTGCCTTTAAAAAATAGATTATATTTGTATAAACGTATGTAAGCCTAAAATAATTTCAAGTATGACAATTAATTAAAGGATTTATAGCTGGGTGTCATGTGCAAGGGAGATACTTATCTCTGACGCTGTCTGTACCTAAGGAAAGCTTTTTGACAATATAATAGTTGTAGCTAACGAAAGTTATTTAATGATAATGACACAAGAAAATATCGTTTACTATTTTGTCTTGCTATCCCTATTTTTCTCCTTGTACGAGCGAGATAACGGCGGCGAGTGGGATTCTTGGCCTTAAATCTTGTAACGAGATTCATATTATGTAAGTATTTCTTAAAATAATCAGATATATTAAGATTTGTGATACAATGCAGTCCATGTGAGTATAAAAGTAATTCTACAAAGTTACTCCGTAGCTACGTACATAAAATTCATATTAAAATTATGGTCGTCCATTAATTCTTTTGAACAATAAACGTTCATTCAAAAAGCAATCCATCTTCCACCCCACGAATGAAAGAGACGACAGGACATACAGCCTTCGAGAGATAAAGGATGGCAGGACATCAATAAACGACCAATCAGAGGCCTCCAATATCCTTGAAGGGTGATATTTGAGATGTGATTGGTCGGAAGAGATAACGCCTGGAACGCCCAGAGTGAAATTCATTTCGATTATGAAATTGGAAGGAGATGGTCCTTTATTGTAGAGATAGGTTTATACAGTTCGCTAATTTATAAAATTGTTATTTTTACTTTTGAAAGTATAGATCCTTTTTTATGTAAACAAGTGACGAGACGAGCTAAGCGCTCTCCTGGTGGTAAGAGATCCCGCCTGCCCATGACCAGAACAGTGCTTTGATTCTCTTAGGCAGACTTGTAGGTACATGCGTACCTACTAAGGCATAGTCCCGGGAAATCCCGGAACCCAAAATCCCGGTACTCCCAGTTCCAGTCGGCTGCCAGTACCGAAATCCCAGTGCTGGAAAAAAGAACCGGTTCTGAAAGCCTTAGTACCTACTCATACATAAGTACTTTATTATAAACCTACAGATAAATATTAATGGATGCTAGAAAAATGCTAAAATATAGGAGGTAATTTGTGATTGGTTAATTCTTTTTATCCGACTACTGCGAAGCAAAAAGGAGGGTTATGAATTTGACCAGTATAAATATGTATGTATGTGGGTATCTATTTATGTTTATCTGATCATATCTTCCAAACTACTTATTATTATTTGACAAATATATCGTAATATCGGTACACACCCTTTGCAAACGTGTCCCAAATTGTATTTATTTTGGTGTCGATGTGCCCCGCTTTGTCCTTCAAATAATCTGATGACGGAGTTTTCAAACTGCGCCCGATATATCAAATTAACCAACTTCAATCGGACTGTTCTAGTGACCGTAGGCACCACTGAAAAGTCACAGGGAAGCAAAATAGTAGCAATTTCGTTTACTTTGACGATTTTTGTTTTTTTTTTGTTATTTGATTTAAAATCTAAAGTACTAAAACGTTTTGATGAAATATCTATGGGACGAAACTGAAGTCTGAAAGTATTTTCTTTCAAACAATAATTATTTTCCAAATCTGTTGGTATATAAAACCTACCTATGAAGAAGTTCTGAGGTTACAAACATCGAAAAAAAAAGCAACCGAATTGAGAACCTTTTCTTTTTTTAAGTCGGTTGAAAAACATGTGTTACAAGTCACTACATTTGTGGTAAACTGACCATTATTTGGCCAGACAACGTTTTCGCTGTTATCTTAGGATCTCCAAAATACATATTTGCAGAAGTTGGCGCCTGCGAATCACGTCAAATATGGCGTTGTTGGCCGTAAAAACCACTGAATTGTCACAGGGAAGCTAAATACGCTATTACGTTTACTTTAACGACATATTTTTTCAATTATTTTGATTGAACAACTAACGTACAGAACAGATTTTGATGAAATTTCTATGGGACCAATCATAAAGTACATCCTCTCAAACGTTGACGTTATTTTCCGGTAACGCTCATTTCCCGTTACACTGATAGTCACGTTAAACTATCGTCCGTAAACCAACCATACAGACAACCACTTTAACTTTTTTGTACCTATAGATACACAAAAAAGTTAAGTGGTAACAAAAATAAAATAAAAAAATCATTGAAACCTCCTCCTTTTAAAAAAAAATGGTTGTCTGTATATTTGGTTTACGGACGATAGTTTAACGTGACGACTAGCGTAACGAGAAATGAGCGTTACCGGACAATGAGCCTTACCGGACAATAACGTCAACGTTTTCGTGCATGCAGCCGTCGCGGTGGCGTTCATCGATTTATTAGACACTAGCTGGTGCCCGCGACTTCGCCTGCGCAGGTATCTCTATAAATTGTAGCCTATGTGTTATTCTAATGTATAAGCTATATTATTGTAAAGTTTCATTAAAATCCATTCAGTAGTTTTTACGTGAAAGAGGAACAAACATCCATCCATCCATCCATCCATCCATCCTTACAAACTTTCGCGTTTATAATATTAGTAGGATAGTAACGTCAAAAATGGCGATAGATTAAGAATGGAAGTAGTGATTGGGGAAAATCCTTTTTTCAGCTCACAAACTATAGGTTCCATAACCTATACCTACCAAATTTCAACCAAATGGGTCATCCATACGAAGGCTTAATATGTTATAAATTTGAGTTTCCTTAGCCTAGACGTGGGCTCCACTAAATAACACGTTTGGTCCAATGTCGGTGTTTCTGCAGATATTGTCGTTCCACTGCATCAAATCAGATACGATAGAAATAAGATAATATCCCTAAGATAAGATCCAGATAGAGATAAGATAAAATCCTATTATTTCGCTCCCGAATCGAGCTCAGGCGAAAATTGTCCCTTTGTTACAACAAACATTGTCACAGTACCCTTTCTTAGTTAGTTCAATACAAGGATTAATTCTACTGGTGATCCTATAGAACACATAGATAAACAGCTTCTATGAAAGATGACGTCGAGAAACAAGACCGTAAACACTACTGAATAGTCACAAGGAACTAGGATTACGTATTTTTTTTTGTTATTTTGATTTCAAAACTATAGTACTTAACCGATCTTCATGAAATTTATATGGGACCAATCTGGAAGTACCTATATCCATTCGAATAAAAAAAGAATTATTTAAATCGGTTTACCAAAAATTTAAAACAATTAACTAAATTGATAACCGACTCTGTTTTTGAAGTCGGTTGCAAAATTTCAGACAACCCCGTCAATAAAAATCTATATTGCCAATAGGTTTATTTATATTTAACGATAGAGTTCTAATAACTTCGAATATAAATAAACATGTAGTTAATTCATATTCTAACGAATATCTCAAAATAATTGTTTCAATATACAATTTCGAAATCAAATGACTAAGTACCCTACTAAAAGATGGCACAATTTTCTAGTAATATTAATTTTTGTACACCTTGAAATGTACACGCATTTCTTCAGTTTAAACAGTTCTCAGACTAAAAATCTTAGAAAAAAAATAATCGAAAGAGTGGGCTTGCAGATTATCCCAAACTATTCTCAAAATAATAGCTGTAAGTACGTCTACTTTCCGCAAACTGAGCATTGTATGCGAATCGACAGGTCTAAGATAAATATTGATAATTTTTGGAGCCATGGCGCCAACCGCAATGCATTTTTTTTAACAAAAAAATTGCAGAAAATTTGTTTACAGAGAAATTAGACTTTTGGCTTTTTTATTGTTATTATAAATTATATGTAAAAAGTAGTTAAGTAAATATTGTTACTTTTTACGATGTAGGTTTATTAACAATGAACAAGCCTAGTAGTTTTGAATTATATTATATCAAGCCCTGTTACTTCTCTTTTTCAAAAATTAGCATCGGACCAATATGTACTAGAATTTAGCCAAAATGTGGCTCCCTTTTTTTGACGCATTTGAAATGTACTACATTGTGATTCTTTACTTTAATAATTCTGTGCCTACTACCATCCTATAAAAAACTATTTTGAAAAGGAAATAGGGATTGATTTGACCTTTTAGATGTATAATATCTTTCCTCTTGCTTTCCAATTTGTGGCAGTGATTTCGTGAAATAAAACGGAAGTGTGAAACAGGAAGTTATCAAGTTAGCCATCAGATGGCCAACCTCAGGAAAAATAAGAGTAAATAGAATTTAGATGAAATATTATATTTTAAACATCATTATGCAACTACTGTAAGGCTCGCTTGTTTTTTCAACGCCATCTTTATTTCAAGTAGGTTTATAGGGTTTCTCTATTTGTTAAGATAACTTATATCTATTAGTATTGGTACAGGGCCTCAAAGATCAATCTTTAAGTCCAGGGCACGCCAAAAAACAAATATATTTATTTATAACTATTTATTTATTTATTTGTAATTAACACTTTAACACTTACATAAGTGAGGGAGGACTTAATGCTATAATAGAATTTTCTGCCAGTCAACCCGGGCGTGCAAAAAATATGGTGTGGCGTGTCATTTAATACATTACAAAAACAAAGAGTGAAAAAGTAATCAAAGTGGTAACTTATTAATGTAAAAAAGTGAAGGTTCGGTATAACTATAGGTAAGTAAAGTACTTAATACTATAAATTATAAATAATAAAATATATAAGTACCTAGTATAATATATAAATAATAGAATATATAAATGGTAGGTATATAAGTAGTAATATACTTATAATATAATTATTGTCTTGAATAACAAGAAGAAAATCAGGAAATAACAAATATGAGAGATACAACAGTATTCATGATTCAAGATAAACTTTAAGGAAGTGTTCTCATTATTCATATACATATTCATACATTAAAGATAAAAGATAAAGATATTTCATTAATTCAAAACACATTACCCTGCTCCTTTATAGTCGGGTAAATTAATAACCTTTTGCAGCTGCATTAATCGCCATCAAAAATCCACCCGCAACTTTTCACATCACTAGCTCCCCATAAAATTGGATTTTGGTTCATATTTGGTATCTATATGTGTGGTCGCTGGTGTTGCCAGCTCCTTGCATTACGTCAAACTCGTCAGAAGACTGATGAGGTGAAATGCAGCGGCCTTATACGATTAACAATAAAAAAAAAGTTGAGAATGGCGCGATTTTTTGGAGCGCTGTTTTTGAAATGTATTTTTTTACTTACGAGATTAACTATTGAGAAAAATTTAATGTTATGTCAAGGTTTTACGAAAACATAGATATCTGACTTCAATTTGACTGTTTTAGTGCCACTGAAAAGTCACAGGGAAGCAATTTCGTTTACTTCGACATTTTTTTTTTACAGTTATTTTGTTTAAAAGAAATAAACTGCTTAATCGGTTTTGATGAAGTTTATATGCTAAGAGGTAAGAAACATTGTTACCTCAGAACTTTGTTGTTTATAAACTGATTTGAAAATGTTTTTTTTAGAGAGGATACCTATACCACAGACATAGATCTGGATATACTTTCAAGATTTGTCCAAGTTTCAAGTCTCTACGTTCAGTGGTTTAGCCCGTGCGATGTCTGTCAGTCAATCAGACAATCAGGACTAAGATATATACATATAAAAATAATTGAAAAATAAAATAACATATAAATATTTTATTTCAGACTACTATGATCCATATTTAACATAAACATTATTAAAATTCAATAAAGCGACTAGTAATAATAAATTACAATTACAATTACATTACGAGTATAATAATATTGATGTAGGAAGTATATTCCGCAGTTTCGAAATAACTTTAACAAGCGAAATCCTGTCGAACTGCAGTTAAAATTATCTAAACTAGGAGTTATCCGTAACTTGATATATCACTACTGTCTGTAGTCCTACTAACTGTTGGTTATTCCATGGCCGTCGCTATACAAACTACTTGATATTCTGCGCATATGCTATAGTAACTGTTAGATATTCTTTGGCTTTAGTTAAGCAAACTATTTGATATTCTGTGGTTTGCCCTTTTAACTGTTAGATATTCTATAGCTTCGGTGGTTGGTACAAACTATTGGGTATTCTGTGGATATGGTATGGTATGGTAGTAACTGTTGTGTATTCTATAGTGGGTTTGGGGTGTAGTGACTGTGGGGTATTCTGTGGCCCCCTGAGACTGAAAACGTATGCTAGCTCGATACTAGGAAGAGATTCTACAAGATGTGTGCAAGATGAATAAAATGTACTAGTCTATTAAATTTTATTCTAATGAGCTCTATCGTAATGTACTTTTATTTTTACTTTCCTAAGTATTATTTTATTGATAAATTCAGGAGCCGATGGTAAATCATTAATTTCTTTAAAACTTAATCCATTATTTAATTTTGTTATCAACATTAATATTTATACACTTTAAGGAACAGCTATACCATCATTAGCATTATTATATTATTGTGTGAAAAAATAATAGAGGTGGCGATTTGGAAATTACACAATTATTATCTTATTTATTCAATTTAAATCTCATACAATATAATTCTAAGTAAAACAAAAAAGAATTATTCCTAACTTATTTTCACCAGGAAAGTCATATTGTACGCAATTTTTTACTGCGACCACCACCATTTTTATTTGAAACTAATTCTAATTTGAAAAGACTTTACTGCCTCCCTGTTACATAAACCAGTCCCACAAGGTGCAGACGAGCCCGTACAATCACTTACGCAATTGTTTAAACAATGCCCATCATAAAATATCATGTTTCAACAAAATGAGCATCCACATCCATCCATTGTGCATAGGGGAGGTTGAGGGGCAATTTTGACTGAATACATATACATTCAATAATGGCTATTGAAGCTTGGTGATGTTGTTTTCAACCGACTTCAAAAAGGAGGAAGTTATCAATTCGGTTAAATGTTTTTGTTTGCTGATTTTTTTTAATGTTTGTTACCTCAGAACTATGTTGTTTATGAACTGATTTTCAAAATTATTTTTTTGTTTAAGAGGATATACTTTAAGATTGGTCCCATACAAATTTCATCAAAATCGATTCAGTAGTTTAGTTTTTATATCCAAATAACTAAAAAAGAGAATGTCGTCGAAGTAAACGAAATTGCGTATTTTGCTTCCCTGCGACTTTTCAGTGGTGTTTACGATCACTAAAACAGTCCAATTGAAGTCGGTTGTCTATGTTTTTGTAAAACCTTGATAAACTTATCTTTTTGAATTATCCACCTACTAGCTTGTGACCGCGGCTTCGTCCGTTAGAGATTTGATTTTTGATATGTAACATCTTTCCTCTCGCTTTCTTTCAATTTGTGGCAGTGATTTCGTGAAATGCAACGGAAGTGTGTTACAGGAAGTTTGCTATAAGATAGTACGAAACTTAGAAATTGAAACAAATAGTTTTTTTTCCAAATTTAAATGAGATGTCAGATGTTACACATTATATGCGACTACTGTAACAGCGAGCCTTACAGTAGTAGCGTTTATTTTTGTACCAGGATTTTTTTGTGTAAGAAAGTAAAATACCATTATTTTACAATGAATTATATATTTTCATCACACTTCACACAAGTACTTGGGTATTATAAATTCTAGAATTTGTGATTGAAAATGGGATGGATTTTTTATACTCATTCACGCTAAAGCTACTGAACTGATTTCTAAAAGCATAATCAGCTTATTATGAGGTTTGAAATTAAATAAAAAAAGTAAATAAGTACCTACTGTACACATAATTGATTGATTCAGGCGTTACTTTGCGGAAATCCATAAATATCAACAAATTATATAAATATATTTAGTAATAAATCCGCTTGATTTCTAAACAAAGGTTTTAATTAACTTAACTTTAGTTTAGAACTTTAGTACATATTATTATATTATAAACCAAAGAGTCAACGAACAGAAAACCAAAGTTTAAAGATACGACACGTGTTTCAAAAGTGTTTTCACGTGTGAAAAAAGTAAATAAGTGTACCTACTGTACACATTTTTTTCACAGAAAATGCAAAAAATTGGAATGCAAGCTCTACCCAGTAAAAGCCATAAGTACTTTTTAAAAGTCATGGTGAAAGAGTGGTGGTAAGTAAAAGTACCTAATATAAAAAAATAAGTAAAGTAAGTACATAAACTATTAAAAAATTGGAACTCTGACGTTTTTTTTTAAATAAGTAGAGCTCTACCAAAGAAACACCAGAGATACAAAAAATTGTCCAGACAAACGCAAAGTGACGCAAGTTTTGGCGCCAACAACAATAGGTCGGCCATTTCATGCATTCTTGAATTTTTAAAATGGCGGACCCCAATTACCGAATTTAGGCTTTTTCTATGAAGTCGAGTGTCCTATTGTAGGGATTACACTTTCACAAAATACTTTGGATTTTATGCCCCATTTGACTTGGATTTTACTTTCGAATGTCCTATCGGGTATCATTTAAATACCTTTAAGTAGGTTCTTACTTAGTTGAATTGTCATTGTATTATTTCTTTTCATTTTGGATTCAAGTTGATAAGAATCACAAAATTCGCGTGAGCGAATGGACATTGGTCTTTGTAGACACTCTGCAATTTTTTTTAAACTAAAAACTTTTGTAAGAAACTTTTTGAAACCCCATAAAATACTCTGCCTACACGCTTACATATTTAAAATCATGGAAGTAAGAATTTAAACGTAAGAACAGTATGAAAAATCAGTGTCTACAACACAAGTATTCTAATATACTTACTGTAGGCAAAAATTGAAATTGAAATAAAAAAAATAATTAAAAAATGCTTAAAAATATTTGGTTTGGACACTTTAACCAACTTTTAGTACTTTGCTACTTTTAGGTACGATACAAAACAATATTTTAGTCCCGAGCAAAATTAGAAAAAGTTAGGTAACAGTGCTAGTGAGTTATATATTTAAATGTCGGCGCTTTTACTGGTTTTTAAACTATTGGGAAAAGTAGCAAATAATGTAAAAAAAAATCAGCAGGTAGGTATTGCAAAAAAAAATGTAATCTACCCTTATTTATCAGTTTGTTTACAAACTTGACTTCCACATTTCTGCGGCTTCCCAACCCTTACCAGGGGTGGAAACTTATCGACGAAAAAGAAAAAAAAAACAAGAGAAATTTAAACCGCTACAGAAACCTTTTAAGAAGCCCCTCCCCCTGAAAATAAAAAGCTTAAAAGTTTTTATAAAAAAAAAGGCAATGTTTTTGTTGTCAAGTCGGAAATGGGAAATGAAAATCCATCTTAAAAAACTACGTGACAGATTGAACGCATATAAATAGATTATTATTGCATTACATTTTTGGCGCATTTCAATGTACTACATTGTGATTCTATAGGTACTTCAATACTTCTATACGTGAAAGGATTTCAAGTGCGCCTCAAAGATGCTCCTTTAGTGCACTACTTTCTAGGTGATTGTGAACAATCCTGAGACAGAGCACGGTTCACTACCAGCGAATGGAGTTGTGTGAGCTCAAACAGTTTTGGGTGCAGCAAACAAACGTAGCAAACATACTCTTCGGAACAATATTGGGACTGGGGTGGTAAAATGCTGCTTGTTTGAGCTCTACCCAATAAAATCGATAAGTACTTACCTCTTACTACTTGATTTAGTAAAGGTAATTATAAGGTAAAAGTAAGAATAAATATGTAATAGTACATTATAACAAATTTGCTCGTAAAGGGTCTATTATTGCACCAATTTCAAAATCGTATTGTATCTCATCACGCACTAGTGCGGTAATGTAATGGAAAACGCACGAGTGCGGTAATGTTATTAAAAAAGGAAGGTTTATCTATGTTCTCCGTTTAAAACGAACGATACTTTTTATAAATCTTAGCAAAGAGTTTTTATGTCAGAAAAGTGGTCAACATTTTATGAATAAAATTAACTTTGGGAGATAAAATATAATAAATAAACATTTAATTCTTTAATTTAATAAATATTGACCATAAATTACAACCCTTTAAATGTAACAAAACACAAAAATATTAATTTACTTTATTAGTAATACTGGCTGTTTTTGAGCCTTTGCCTGTGCTTTGCCTAAAAAAAAGCGCTGATGCGCGCGCTTCGCTAATTTGAGAACATGTAAAAATTATTCCGCGCACTGTTTTTTTCGCTATATTGTTTTTATTTGACAATGTCGTCAAGTAATGATAAATTTACTTATTTATTTCCTCGCAAATGTGTTATAAAACGTCGTATGACATACGTGCGCTTAGAGCTTAAGATACATTATCAAAGCGCACGTATGTCATACATTTTTCAAAACAGAGATGATTAAACATTGGGACCTAGGTCGAAGTAAAAATGCTGTACTTCAAGATATTTTGAAACAAAAATGTGTATTTAAACCAACTAGATTTTTTTTTCAAGTTTTCTCAAAATATACTTATCTGATAGACATCGTGATTTGACTGAGAAAAAAAATGTGTGTGCATAATAGAAGTGAAAACTTATTCAAGGCAACTCGAGCCGACTTTACCCGAAGTGCGTTACATAGCCGAGCGTGACGGCTCAGTCTCATTCAATACCCACAAAATAAAGTTCAAGCACGCCTAAAAAAGTTTTCTCTTAAAAAAAAATAAAAAAAAAAACGCTGCTACATTTTAGACAAACAAAACTGGTAAAAGCTACACTCATCATCAGACGGGGCAAAGTCGATCGTCATAATATTGACCGAGTCGGGACTCGAACCCGCGACCGCAAACATACAGGCAAACAGATTAACGCATAGAACAATGGGCGGCACAAACATAAAGAGAAAGTATAAAAAACATTGTGGGAGCCAAACAAAAAAAAATTGGGAATCATTGTTTTTACCAAAAAAAAAAATAAGTGCATACTTTGGTAATAAGATTTTTTTGACGTGACTACGTCTAATAAATCGATGAACGCCGGCTGCATGCACGAAAACGTTGACGTCATTGTCCGGTAACGCTCATTGTCCCGTTGCGTTGGTAGTCACGTTAAACTATCGTTCGTAAACCAACTTTACAGGCAACCAATTTTTTACGGTAAATCCAGAAGAAAACACTTTACAGTTACAAGACATCAACCTTATCATTTGCCTATAAATTACTCTATTTAAGTCATCAAATTGGTCAATATGTCGTGATTTATAAGCGCATTTTTAGGAAAAAATGTATGTATGTATGTATAGGATATACATAACCATATATGCCTAGATAGCCGATTTTTATATTGGTAACCAAAATCAGTTACTAAAATAAGTCGTGTTGGCCGAGTGGGAGTTGCCGAGACTTTTCCGAAGGTCGTGGGTTCGGATCCGGTCGTACACCAATGGATTTTTCTGTGCAAAAAATCTATGTGTACATTATAACATGTGCTTAACGGTGAAGGAAAACATCGTGAGTAAACCTAAAAAAGTTCGAAAAACATGTGTCAAGTGCACGAAAGGAGCCTCTTCGAGGCGCACTTGAAATCCTTTCACAACACTGGTTCGAAGGAACTAGTGACACGATAAGAAGAAGCCTATTAATAAAAAATCCAAAAAGCGTTACCATCCTTCTTCGCAGTCGGGTAAAGGTAATCTCACACAACACCATCTAGCCCCAATCTACCCATTAACAAAAAAAAATACATTACATTGATATTACCCAGACCCAAAATCATCACACAAATGATTTTCGATTGTCGTAAAGCGGGTAATGAACCAACTATACTGGCGTGGCAGTCCTGCACACTTCCCACTCCGCAGGGGCGTACTTCTGCAGAAATAAAAACATCTTATTAAAAATAAAAACTAGAAGCTACTCTGCTGTACTCAGGGACGTATAGGTAAGGTTTTTAAGCAAGTACTTAAGGGGAATCCTCAAATCCGAATTCCATACAAAATGTTTCGGACAAATACTCAAAAAGCACGCCGTATTATAGTAATTTCTACTTACTTTCGATTCGTTTCGTCCATGTTTTTTGATTTCGTCAACAAAAAAAGTGAAAGGTTTCATACTTTAATTTAGATTTTATACGTGTTTTAAAATTAACCATACTAACTTAAAAACACGTTAAAAATCTATATTAAAGTATGAAACCTTTCACTTCTTTTGTTGACGAAATCTAAAAAAATGGACGAAACGAATAGTGTGAATAAATTACTATAATACGGCGTACTTTTTGAGTATTTGTCCGAAACATTTTGTATGGAATTCGGATTTGAGGATTCCCCTTAATGCTTATTTTACCATTCTAGAACCTCTTTTCAGGTTAAACCACTTTTTATTTAAAAAAATAAGGAACTGGCTCTTTCTGGGAGCATATTTAAGCTCAAATATTTAGCAATACATCGGGTAATTGGCAATGTTTACACATACAAAAATACTACCGAGAAACCGGGTATTTGTACAGAAGTCGGTAAACTCATTAGGGCAATGAAAAAAGTCATTTATTATATTAATGTTACATTAAATTATTAATTAATTTGTGCTTAAAATTAACCACTCCAATAAAATATTACATGACTTTGTGAAAACAATGAGTTTGAGATGAAATACGTAAAAAGTGGTCCTTCTAATACTCAAGGTTTTACAAAAACATACAACAGCCTACTTCAATCGGACTGTTCTAGTGACCGTAGGCACCACTGAAGAGTCACAGGGAAGCAAAATACGCAATTTCGTTTACTTCGGCGACATATTTTTTTCAGTTACTTGGATATAAAAACTAATCTACTGAATCGATTTTTAATGAAATTTGTATGGAACCAATCTGAAAGTACACCTCTAGGATTTTATAAAATCGGTTCATAAACAACAAAGTTCTGAGGTACCCAACATAAAAAAAAAAAACATTCAACCGAAATAAACACCTCCTTTTTGAAGTTGGTTGAAAAATAATATTCAATACTCCTGCATAGTCTAATTAATTAATCTATACCATACTAATCCTAATTTTACCATTAATTTTTAGCTTACCCCATAATTGGACTAGTCACGTGCCTTCTTTGTTCCTAAGCAATGGTTTTTAGACCACAGCCTATTCAATTTTCAACCTTGATAGGTACAAAATAAGGTTGTTAATTTTTTATCGTAAAATTAGTTTGACAGTTGACGTCAAGTAGCGCTCGCAAAGTTTTGAGAATACCTGTCAAAGTTTTAATGACGTCACATTATACCTCTTTAGAGTAGAGTGTTGTGGATTTAAAAGAAATTGTAGAGTTGTGTAGAGTTCTCACCAACGGCAAAAAATGCGGAGGTACTCACGGTTTTATTCCTAGTAATCATAGATAAAACTTTTCACAGCTACATTAGAAGAAGTTTTTAAAACATTGTCACAAAGCTGGGCTTCAAAGGGGATAGTCCTAGGTGAGCGGCGGTTAACAAACCTCCGCTTTGCCGACGATATCGTACTGTTTTCCTCTTCAGCCGAAGAACTAGGCTGCATGCTTAATGACTTGAACCAGCCCAGCCTCGAGCTTGGACTTGCGATGAATATGGCGAAGACCAAGCTGATGACCAACAGCACCCAGACCAAGCTATACGTCCAAGGAGTTGAGATTGCATATGTCCATGAGTATGTGTATCTCGGCCAAATAGTCTCTTTCCAGGCACGACAAGATAAAGAAGTTACCCGTCGCACAGAAAACGCCTGGAAGAGCTATTGGTCGATGAAACATCTTATGAAGGGCGATCTTCCACTCTGCCTCAAACGCAGGCTCATGGACATGTGCATTCTCCCCACACTCACATATGGTGCACAGACTTGGTCTTTGACAGTTCAGCAAAAGTCTAGGCTCGAGGTGTGTTAGCGGACCATGGAGCGTAGCATATTAGGTGTTCGACTCACCGACCGAATCAGAAACTCGGTGCTACGCTCACGAACTAAGGTTCAAGATGTTACCCAGAAATCAGCCCAGCTCAAGTGGGATTGGGCCGGCCACGTCTGCCGCATGCCTGACGATCTTTGGGCCAAAGCTGCCAATGATTGGATCCCTCCCAACGCTAGAAGGCGGCGCGGCAGCCCGCGGCGAAGATGGCGCGATGAGCTAGATAAATACCAACCTGACTGGCCCACTGCAGCACTGGACAGAAAATTGTGGAAGAAAGGTAGGGAGGCCTTTGCCCTGCAGTGGGACAGTACAGGCTAGTAATAATAATAATAAATCATAGATGAGTAACGGTGTTCCTATAGAACACCAAAATATACAGTGTCAGACCAAGATGGATGCGGAATACAGGACAGAAAACAAGATACAGGACAGAAAATGTTCAGACACCCTGTCAATAAACAGGAAATATCTCTATTTTCAAATAATGTTCGTTACTTATCACGATATGTAGTTTATTTAACTATGAAAAATTATTTGATAATGGAGATATTTCATTTTTATTGACGTGGTGTCTGAAAATTTCCTGGTTGTTTGATGTCACCGTTATTAATCTATGCTCCTGATTTATTCAATAAAAATAAAACAATAGATTGAAATCCGTACATAATATATTTATCTCCTAGCCAGATTCTATTCTTTTCTAGGATGTACAGGATGCTGCGTCCGTTGACAATGCGACCCGTGAACCCTGTCAGTGGTGTCGGGTTCCGTGCCGTGCCGTGACAGCGTGACCGCACCGCTACGTTCCGCCAGCTCGCTGGCCGATCACTGAATGAACATACCTCCTTTTCAATTTTACAAGAGAAAAAAAAGAAATTTACAATAAAATTTAAAAATCACGTTTTCATGTTTTTACTCTATTTTGCTTCTTTTACAAGATAAACGGTTTTTATGTATTTTTGAGGTTATGGTTATTATAATAAACATTATATTATTTATTATTTTATGGATTACAAATGAGTTGTCGTCGAGTTGCGAGCTAAAAAAAATTCAGTTGGATATCTAATTGGGAAGTGCTCAAAATTTGAGTTGCAAGATTCCACCCGAAACGATAGAAAAATAATATAAAAATGCGGTAATAAAATTGCATTGCAGTGTAGTTTCTGGTTGACAGGCGTAATTTCTTGGCATCTTACTCCCGTCACTTATTTACCTTTATAAAAAAAAATGTGTTTTGGCAAGCTAATAATGTATTTACAAAATAAATACATGGTAATAATATCCTTTATGCAGTTAGCTTTGCGGTTTTCCGGAGGAGTCACTTGTGGTTGCTTTGCCCTGACTGCACTGTAACTGCAAGATTTTATAGTAAATAGTAACTAGTCTTGTATTCGTTTATATTATAATATAAAATAACGAATTTTTTGATATATTTTAAAACGTATCTATTATGAGACTTACTTTCCCAAGAACTACTAAAAGGCTTAGATATCGGAATCTCTTTTTATCTGTCTCCCACCCAATGTATAAACTTGGGGCTAGATGGCGTTAAGTGAAATGACCAAAATTGTATTAAAAAAAAATTGTTTGTCTGTAAAGTTGGTTTACGGACGATAGTTTAACGTGACAACGTCATAACAAAACATTCTACCGTAACGGGACAATGAGCGTTACCGGACAATGACGTCAACGTTTTCGTGCATGCAGCCGGCGTTCATCGATTTATTAGACGTAGTCATGTCAAAAAATCTTACATTTCCTCTCACTCGAGATTTCGTCAGGCTGCCGTCAAAACACCATTATCGTAGGTATAACACTAATGCGCGGCGCGTGTCCCGTAATTATTTGCCACTGACGGCCGCGCCATCTCGCGGCACGCGCCGTCATGCGATTACAGGGATCTTAATTTGGCATCCCCCTGTTTATCGTAATAGGTGCAATTATGCTAGGGCATTGTAAAGGTGAAATTATGGCATGAAACAAACAACGTAGATTTAATCTAAAAACCAAGTTTTTTATGGTTTTGCTCTATCTCGCTTCCTTTACGAGATATAAAAGTTTTTATGGTATTCGAAAGCATTGTTATCGAATTGTTGGATAGCGAATCGGAAAATTCTCGAAATGTGAGTTGCAAGCTTCCACCTGGAACGACAGAATACTAACTTACTTGGCACTTGCTGTATCAATTAAGTGAGTAATTTGTTTTTTTTTTTATTTAATGTTTAATTCATTATTTTATCATTATAAGTATATTTAGTTATTGTTAGTGTAGTAAGTAACTTGTCAGTCAAAGCTTGCTCTATTTTTAACTTTTAAGTATTATTTTCTAGCAAATTCCTCAATGGCTCATCCTCCTAATTATCGTAAGCGCATACATCAATATATTAGGGCTCTGAATGTTCACGCATATCTAATATTAGTACACAGTTACATACCTAATCGGTCTTAGAGTACCTAGTGGTTTAAAAGAAATAAATAGTTTAATTAATTGTTTTATTTAATGCGAGATATTATTGATTGAATGGAATTGATTTGAATTGAATTTAAAATAAATTTAAGAAGAATTGTAATTAAGTAATGATTTTAAGGGTATTATACTAAATAGTTATAAATATAAATAAGTAGTTTAATTAATTGATTTATTTTAGCAAGATATTATTGATTGAATTGAATTGTGAATCGATTTGAACTGAAATTAAAATTAATTATTGAAGAATAGTAATTAAGTACTGTTTCTTAAGATAATATACTAAATACTTCTAGATGTACTTAGGAGCACTGTCAAGAATTAAATCGTCATTGATTTGTAATGTATAACATCATATTTATAAAAAAAATGTCCGGTCGTTTTTGTAACACGCCTATTGCTGGTAATCGCACGACACAGGCCTAGAGCCTAGTGTGTGGCCATAGTTATATAGACCTTTGTATTAATGTATTAAATAAATAAATGAAATGAAATGAAATAAAAACATTTTCTATCTTGCTTTCTTTCTTTCGTATTCTTACAGACACAAGAAAATGACATAATAAAAACATGGTAAAATACTTAGCACAAATTTTTAAAACTAATTTCAGCATTTAGAATTTTTTTAAACCTCTTCTGATGTTAAAACAAAAACATTACATATTCGCATCTAAATCCACCCACAGTGTTACCAGCTCCTAAAATACCCAAAATAAATCTGTACCAACCCCTCCCATTAGCATTCACCCCCGCTGTTGCCCGTCCCCCGAAGTGGCAGACGGGAGTGGTGGGCAAACAAGACAGGCGCCAACGAGACGGGCGGCACACCTGCCACATGAAGTACTAAACGGAACACGTGATTTTTTTTTAAAATTCTATTGGATAAATTAAACAAAGAACTTGTATACTATGTATCTAGAATGCAGACTCACACGAAAACCGCGAGCCGAAAAAGCTAGAACTAGAAAGGAGTGTGTCTCGTTCTGTAGGGCGACCATAATTTTTGAACTTTGAATATTTAATTGAGACATAAACAAGCAACCAAGGGAAAATTCAATCTGCTCAATTAGATAGCAATTTTATATACAATTCTCTCTTCACTCTTTAAAATTAAAACAGTCACAGACTACTACTCGGGCGAATGAACATGACACCTGGCTCGAATGACGTTTGTGCGAAGTACAGCGTGGAATTGGATAATCTTGATAGAGAAGAGGTCCTGTAATACTTGGTAATGATAAGTAATGATAAGGCTTCGCAATTAGAGGAAGAAGAAACACGGAGGGCGCCGCGCGGGGCAGCGTGGGACTCATCAAGTTCCGAGCTACGTGTCAGTCAGGTGTCATGTTGATTCGCCTGAGTAGTACTTATACCATCCTAGACTAATTAAAATTATATAAAAAATTGTAGAACACATAGTTGATTGTAGTCACAAAGGAAAACATTTTTAAGATAATCAGAAAATATCTCCTTCTTCTTATTGTGTCACTAGTTCTTTCGAACTAGAGTGGTGAAAGGATTTCAAGTGCGTCTCGAGGAGGCTCCTTTCGTGCAATTGATACATGTTTTGAGAACTTCGTAGGTTCTATGACATGCCGGTTTCCTCACGATGTTGTCCTTCACCGTTAAGCTCGTGTTTTTAGCACACATGGATTTATTGAACAGAAAAATCCATTGGTGTTCGACCAGAAAATATGAAATGAATAGTTAAAATAAAATTAATATTAATAATTATAAAATTATTTAGAGAAAAATTTATTAAAAAAAAATTCTACTTATAAAAAATATTTTACTACGCCATGGATTTTTTTTGGTTTTATTTAAGTACCTACTTATTTTTTGTACTTTGGTTTATGAACTGTGACGTAATTAAAAAAAATCAACAAAATTATAAAAGTAACCCTTTGGCACACATGAGAAAGAAATCGTGTGACCTTTGACCTAACTTCTACCCATAAATCATGTGAGAATGTTTTCTTTGTTGATTTTTGCGGTTAATTTTAAGTCTTAAAATTTGAAGAAATACACAAAATATTTTTAAAAATTGATTGATAAATCAAATGAGTAATTGGGTTTTTTGTATTTTTATTTGATTAGCAATAGGTAGGTTTACGTCATAAGCTGACTATGACGTAAACCTACCTATTGCTAGTAACTTAGACATAGAATAATTGTACCATAAAAAAATAAAATTCTATTACGTACATCATAATTAAAAGAAGTATGAAAATACTCTGTGTAACGAAAATTGTTCGGAAATAAAATCCAAATCAACTAAGTTTCTTTCGCTTTCCGCTTCTTTGCAATCTGTTGCTGAAATAATACTATAAGGACACCATGTATAGTGACACAGATTAGACTACGGTTATTATAGCAGGAGCTGTTAGAGTTAATGCAGGAATGTGTACACAGCCGAGCGCAAACAGACGGCAAATGACCTCAGGGAAGATGCAGCTGTCTTTGGACTTCGTAAATGCGTTAGATAGATTTGCAAAGCTCCTTTTTCTTTTTGGACATAGAGAAAACTATTTATTTATTTCACAAGTAATTTGATAATAATACCTATTCTAAATAATTTTCCTAGTTGATTTTTTTACCACAGTTTATACAGTAAAGCTTATTGTAGTAAGTACTTATAAAACACTTTTGAGATATTAAGATCGACCTTTGACTTTGACCCAAGAGTCACATATAATACAATAGGACAAATTACTCGGCATTCTTATCGATTGTTCATTTATAAAATGAAGGGTGACCTTTCATCTCTAGTTAGCGAAAATAAACTTCACTTTACTTTAGTTTGCCATTTTTTTTACAGTCAAAGTAAAGTCCTTGATTTTATAAAGATTATGATATTATTATTATGGTGACCTTTCACATCGCGGCAATAATATGACAATAGAATATTTTCACCCAAAAAGGGTTAAACCGCAAAAAAAGTCTTACAAAAAGTTTTTATAAAATCATAAGTCGTGTATTTTTTATGGACTTCTCTTTTTTAGTAAATCTTGACTTTCTATGAATGAGTATACATTTCATAGATTATAGAAAATCAGTGATATTCGTGAGAGCGGGCGCGCGCGGTGTACCGCAACGATAGATGTGTACAAATCATATAGTTTTATGTTAGGCGTTAGCGGTTGGTTGCCCTCTTGCGGTTGTTGACAATCCTCTATTTTACTAAGAAAATATTATCTAGAGCGTGACAATTGATAAGCGAAACGAAACGTCAAAATTGACATCATATGACATTTCATTGCGTTTTTTTTTTAAGATGTTACACACTAAAGTAAAATGTTCCTAATAATGTCATTCGAGATGTTTGTATTTATAGTGTCCAAATATAGAGACTACTTGTAGAGTATTATAAAGTATTAAACAACTTAAAAATTTAATGACATTTAGTTACAACGAGATTTCAACACATCCTCAATTCTTTTAAAATCAAACTGACAGACGGACGACAGCAAAACATGCATACAATTAGAAAAATCTCTACAAAATCCCGGTACATTACGGTCGGCCGTACCAGGAGCACATAAAAAAGCGGGATGTCTAGTTGACGTTTGATTGACATCTCACTCGCCTCGCGGCCGCCATGTTTATCTCATTGCCAACCACCAAAATGCACTTTCCAATATCAAATTACCTTTACGACTTTATTCGAATAGTTTAAGTTCTAAATTTGAATGAATTTGAATAATGGAAAGGAAAAAAGAAGTATGTTTTCGTTTACTAATGTAATGAATGACTAACAAGACAGAACTAAACTAAATAGTGGCTAGAAATGGCCCAGCTGTGTCCGGTGACTGATTGCTTTAGTTTTAATTCTAAATGGGTACTAATTGAAAACGTCTACGGGCGTGAAGATGTCATTTTATATTAAACTTGTAGCATCCTGTGGCATTTAAAAAAGAGCAAATAATGCAACGACTCTACCTACCTCTTATTATAAATGGGAGGAATGTAGCAAAACTTGTTCGAATGTCGAAAGAAAATTATAAGTATTTGAGTTAAATAAATTATTTTCAATATCTCAGTAAGGTCTTTTTTATATTTGGTATAAATATATTTTTTTATTGACAAATTCTGTAATTTATTTATTGAAAAAGTCAAAGGTCAAAGTTGACAATTGAAAAAATAGCGCCAATTATAAAATTCCCAAGGGGTCATCGGTAAAAGGGTTAACAAATAGCAAATCGAACATTTCTGAAAAAAATAGGTAACAAAAGCTGACCCTTTCTACGATTATGTCCATATTTCAAGGTAATAAAAAAATAAATAAAAAAGTTTTTAACAAAAGAGTTTTTGTTCGCAACGTAACTCAAAACCGCACGGAGCGGTTTGTAAGAAAAATAATTATTTTTTACAATATTCCCTAATTTCGTGCAAAAATATCGAGTTTCCTCGGTTGTTCGGTTTTCGGTCGCTGCTCCATTTTGTACATGTGCTCCTGATAAGGGTTTACTGTTTTTCAAAATAATAAGGAAGTGTCAATCAGAGTTAGCTTCCACATTTTAGTGGTTTTGATTCTATACATGCCCGAGATACAAGAGGCGAGTTTTTCGAGCTAAGATAGCAAGATAGTGCTAGTCTCAGAAGTATTCTTCTTCTTCTTATCGTGTCACTAGTTCTTTCAAACCAGTGTGGTGAAAGGATTTCAAGTGCGCCTCGAAGTGGCTCCCTTCGTGCACTTCGAAAGTGTTAAAGTATAGAAACACAATATAGTACCTACATTGAAAATGCGGCCAATAAAAGAAGCCACATTGGCTAACTTCTAGTACATTTTGGTCCGATGCAAATTTTCTAAAAAGGGAAGTTACAGGTACATAAATACATAAATATTATATGTTAAAAATACTTGGCTCTTTCATTGTTAATAAAACTACATCGTTAAAAGTAACAAACATTATTTGAAAAAAGAGATATTTCATTTTTATTGACAAGGTGTCTGAAATTTTTTGGTCCTATCTTACGACTCCATTTTGGTTTGATACTGTCTATGGTACTAGTAAGCTAGCAAACTAACAGCAAATAGTACTAGCTTCATTTCCCACTAGCTTACTAGCTTAGAAATGCAGCTTAGTTCTGTTTACACGAAGCCAGAGCTGCTAGCTTGTTACCTTACTATGACTGTCTTGCTATCCTGGCTTGAAAAACTAGCCTCGAGTATCTTGGGCATGACGAAGACTCTAGAAAAATCTAGAAATTGTAATCGGCTTTTTAAAATAAGAATTCTAAATCTTCCTTTTAAAATTAATTCAACAAACTTCGTGAAAACGCTGGCTGAAAAAAGTTCCATTCATAAACGTCAATTTAAAAACTTAAAAGTCGCGTTCTAATTTTAAACTCTCATTAGAGTTCCAAATTCAGATGTATCCTTGCGCTCGAGCAATTTGGACGTAACGACATCGGTGTCGAATTGCAAAATATTTATGTGTCAAGGGTTTAAGCTTAGGACAAAATTGTTTCTATTTTGACTATGGATTTAATGTGACATTGAATAACAAGCATTATTAATTTAATGATGTGTTTTAGGAATTTACTATTAGGTATATCAAAATTGCATTTTTTTTATACACCACCAAGTTTTAATTACCAAAAAAAATGAAATGGGCATAACACTATCTGCCGAGACACAGTGTTCAACTAGTTCGGCGGGTAGGGTACACCTTATTGTTAGACCACCGCACCGCACTGTTGTTATCAAGTCCGTATTCACAAGTTTAAATATTTATCAGCCTACCTACTTTTAATATTAAGCGACAGTTACCCAAGCAATATTTATTATGTTACAGCAAATTATTTAACCTATGTACCTATATTATTATTAGGTACACCATTGTAATTCTAGTTGAAGACTTGAATCTTCTACACATATTGATTAATGTTTCGCTAAAAACTCGCAGCGAGTCTGACGCTAGTTACCTTCTTGTATACCTACTTACTTACTACTACTATCTTACTGTATTTTCTGTCATAGTATATAAGTGTTACTCCATAAGAAGTGGTTGTAATTACGAGGAAATAAATAAATTATCTTATAAAATTATCTTATCTTATCTTATTGCAGACGGGGTAATACGTTGCATCTGTGCAGTTAGAATTTTGGATGTCTACAAAATGACAGAGTGACAGCGGAGCGAGTGTGGCGCCCGAGCCGAGCTTTGCGAGCTGGGTACCTGGGTTTGCCAAACGATGAATAAAAATTAAATTATTATCAATAAAAGATACCGCCTGACGCAAATCCATTGGAAAACGACTAACGGTAACAGTTATCCAATTTTAATCAAATTTATTTTGTCAAAAATTCGACCTAATTTTTTCATATTTTTTTGCCGTATCTGTATTCAGTAACGGCAACTGACTATGCGTATTTTTTTTTCTGGTGATTAAAAATTGACCGTGTATACCTATTAATATATGTTTATGTAACTAACACCAGAATTCTAAGTATTGCTCAAACTCAAACTTATTACTAACTTCAATTTATTTATAACAATCTATATATAGGTATATTACAAAATTTACAAAAGGAAACAATTGGGCCACCCATAGACCGTTGCAAACGATCTATAGGTAGCTCAACTGCTCCAACTCGATACCCGATGGCAGCGTGCCGAGGATACTGGCTGCATTGCCTCTTTGTATAGCAAGGCTTATTCTTTGGCCCAGATAGCTGCCAGCCCTCTGATCACGCGTCGCTTCGACCAGACGCTCTGACAAAATTTTAAAAACGCGGAAGGCTCCCATTCCCCATGGACCTAGGGTCTCGACCCCAAAGGGCTCAAACATGTACGACCTATCAAGACCTACATATTTACGCCGCTTGAGATCTTCAGCAGAGTTTGCCGCCGCACCAGCTCTAACTTGCGTCCCTTTCAAATGAGAAGGTGCCAAAGTGTCTACGCATGTAGCGTCCTAAATGTAGCGTCATGTAACTTATTACTTAAGTAAAATAACAGCCGCTACTTTACTAAAGGTTCGGCTGTCACCTGTCAAATTTCAAATGTAAGTATTTCCTTGAGTGAAAAAATCGTCTTAGAATACGGGTGTAAGAGAGCCAGGCTCCTGATCCAACTAAAGAAATTTTGATCGCCAATCTCATAAGCCCAGTAATTTCACTAGCTACAGTACCCTTCCAACCGGAACACAGTAATGCTAGCTCATTACTTTTCCACAGAATAATTGGCACCACTGTGTCTGATATTCTAGTAGTTCTATGTAAATCAAGTTAATTATTTCGTTTATATTATGTCAATCGACGACGCGAATAGTCGAATGGCAAGTGTATTGGACTGCCACGCCCGGTATCGCGGGTTCGATTCCCGCTTCAGGACAAACATTTGTGTGATGAACATCGATGTTTTTTATGTATTCCATGTATGTATTTACAAAAAAAAGTATTTACGTATTCTATCAATCATCTGGTTCCCATAGTACAAGCTCCGCTTAGTTAGTGGCTAATTAAATAAAATGAAATGAAATGAAATGATATTTATTTGCCTGAAGTATGGTCATTACAAGGTCTCACATACTTTGTCGGTAGTCGACATGCAAATTTTTACTTAAAATAATTTTCTAATAATGATGCTAGATGGCGTTGTGTGAAATGTGCAATATAATTATTTATTATTCATTTATTTAATTACGGATAATCGTCAATAATTGTACTTACAGTTTATTTATTCGATTATCTTTGATCGTTGTTATCCGATTATCACAAAAGGCACAAATCACAAAGATGAAAGAACTACGCTTCATTGGTTCTTCACTACCAAAACAATGGAGGATCACACACGCTACAAAAAGGACAAAAAACCTCCTCTGACGTTTCTACATTGGAATAAAAAAGAAAAATTAAAAAGGAAAGCGCGCCGCCATACTGTCTGCTATCCGGTTTCCGTATTAGGTTACCGTTCGGGTAAATGGTGAAAAAATGTATTGTTTATTGGTAAGTTATGGTTCATTTTCATGGATGGACTATGTTAAGAGCACAGAAGATAGAAACCACGAATCGCTTTTTTGTCTATGGTTAAGCGTCGATCGATGACACACGGCTTTTTTACACGCTATACAAGCCAGCGAGTTCGCTTGTAGCTTGTAAAGTCGCGATAAGTTGTAAAATGTGAGTGAGTTAGCTTTCGGGAAGCATTGTCAACAAGCAGATTGTAAAAAAGCCGATCACTAGTTCTTTCGAAAAGGTGTGGTGAAAGGATTTCAAGTGCACCTCAATGAGGCTCCTTTCGTGCACTTGACACAGGTTTTCGAACAATGGTTTTATGATATGCCGGTTTCTACACGATGTTTTTGGACAACAACCGACTTCAATCGGACTGTTCTAGTGACCGTAGGCACCACTGAAAAGTCACAGGGAAACGGGGAATCGAACCCGGTGAATTGAGTTCGGTATAAAAACACCCTTTATTATTGCGCCGTCTCATTGTGTTGATCATAGGATCATACCTACTCTGGAAAGTAATGTAATAACGGCAAATGGTAAACTTGAGGAATTCTAGTGACGACACGGATGGTCGAATGGCAAGTGTGTTAAACTGCCACGACCGGTGTCGCGGGTTCGATTCCCGCTCAGAACAAATATTTGTGTGATGAACATCGGTGTTTGTCCTGAGTCTGGGTGTTTTCTATGTATGTATTTACAAAAAAAAAAGTATATAAGTATTCTATCAGTTATCTGGTTCCCATAATACAAGCTTTCTTAGTTTGGGGCTAAATGGCGATGTGTGGAATGTCCAAAAACATAATTATTATTAATTTTTAAGAAAGTCAAACTCGTATTAAATATTACTATAAGATCTTAAATAATAACTAGAAAAATACATACATAACGTACTACAATTTTTGTCAGAACCATAAGTTCGTGTCGCGACGCGTGATCAGAGGGCTGGCAGCTATCTGGGCCAAAGAATAAGCCTTGCTATACAAAGAGGCAATGCAGCCAGTATCCTCGGCACGCTGCCATCGGGTATCGAGTTGGAGCAGTTGAGCTACCTATAGATCGTTTGCAACGGTCTATGGGTGGCCCAATTGTTTCCTTTTGTAAATTTTGTAATATAGATTTTAGTAGTTAGCTTATGCTGTAATAAAAATTATACGTACTAAATAATTAACAACTAATATTAAAAACGTATATGAATATCTTACCGACATACATACTTCTACCTACTCTACTGAACTAGAAATCCGACACCTGTAGTAATTTCATAGAAATCGCGAAGTACCTAACAAAAGTTTTCTTTAAAGAAGCCGTCATTTTGCAATCTTTATTTACATGTTATTTGTAAAACCGTAGCCTTGACAGTGGAATGATGATGCAATGAACAAAGAGTTTGAGGACAGAAGAGACAAATTCTCAAAAATATTTTTTCAACAAAAAAATTTTTTTGTGAAAAATAAATACGCTGCCGAATTTATTGTTTAGAAAGAAACAAATTGACATCCGATTGAGAACTACGTCTCTCACCAGATATGTTCCACTGAACCCAGTCTTCCACTATCCTCAGCCACGTTCGTCCGCTGCTGTTTGTGTAGTCTTCGTTTTAGTCGTGGAGAGACACCTAACCTAGCTTTGTCTTACAAATAGAAGAAACATTTTTACAAGAAACATTAGAATGTCTCAAAATGGACGAGCACCTTAGCAATGTTGCACCTACCTACGTTTTATGGGATTCAAGGTTCTATGTGTAAGCACTACTATTTTTACTATTTTGGAACATATTCACGACGGTAAAGGAAAAAAAACCCAAGAAACCGAAATGTCAGACACTTTCACCCGAGTCGAGAGTAGGCCTGAGTCTCAGTCTCAGCTGTGAAAACAGTATAGGCTGATTATGCTATTCATTATCGCATTAAAGGTTGCCTGAAAGAAACTGTTTTGAACAATAAAGACGCCCATGTGTATAGGCTTTGTTTTATTTTGTATATGTTTCCTTGGGTACAAAAAGGTGTTATAATCTAAGCGCTTTCGCATCTGTACACCTAACTAGTCGTTGGTATAAAAGTGCAAGTTTGTCGATTCAGCAGAATTGCGCTACCGTGGGAAGCCGCGGGTTATCAGTTAGGTTATAAACGTGTCCTAAATATGAATTATAATAAATACAAACTACATACATATCTTATGGCCGTTGTTTTATCCATAAAATATCAGGATGACGATAAATATTATTTTTGGGTATTAATGGAACAATTTAATATTATTTTTGGGTATAAATGGAACAAATATTGTGCTTTTAATAAACAGTCAATCGCTTGTTTTTTATCGTTGTAAATTCAATTAATTTTACTTATTTTTTTCTCTAAAATTGTCTTGTTATACAAAATTAGGCATTTTTACGTAATATACAGGTCCGACAAGTGAAATTAGGCTCTTTAATAAAAACAAATAATGGTCAACACCGGAAACATCCAAAACCTATCTGTAACCCTTTAGGTAACCGCAAGGGTCCAGGGAAGCCGACCACATCCCGCCGTCGTAAGATCTCCCGACGCGCCACTGAGCCCGCTCTACGATCGTTGCTAACGCGCTGTGACGTTGATGCCTGCTTCCATAGATTAAAGACTATGGATCTATGGTATCATCTATCAAGGAAAGTGTTTAGTAACCTAAAGCGTCGATGGCACAGGGCTTTTTTACAAGATGCTTGTCGGCGAGTTTAAAAGCTAGCGTGTGAGCGTGTTAGGTTTTGGGAAGGATTGTCAACATGATGCTGATTGTAAAAAAGCCGATGACACTGGGCAAGTTTACACTTTTTGCTTTACTTTTACCATCGCTAATAAAATGCTTGTTTTTGCGATTGAAATAATTTGAACTTTGCTGCTGAGATGATGAACACATCATACAAAATTATAACATTATTTTATTAGAAGAAAAACATTTAGACGTTACATCTTGACGTCGACGGGATGACTCTAAGGTGGTAAATTTATTCTCTAGGAAGTCCATAAAATCTTGAAGCACCGGTAGCTCCCGCGAATTCTTCTAATATTCTAATGTGCTCGGCAAAGGCACTATCTAGCTTTTGAGACATTATATACACCCCACAGGGTCCCACGGCTTAGTATCGATACAGAGGTTCTTAATTCCGTGGAGACTCCCTAATGTGTAAAAAAGCCGTGTGCCGAGGCTGTATTGTATGGATAACAACTAAGTATATAGATACTTTGATTTTTGATTCTGTTTTTTCAGTTATAAACAATTTTTTTATAACTGAACAATAAACATAAACAATGTTTTTTTGTCTGGAATAGACAAAACTGTTGAACACTTAATTACATAAATACTGAAATTGTTAAGATCTATTTTGTGTAAGTTTTCAACGATTTATGTTATTCTATTCTATTCGATTCTATAAGATTCAAGCCGATCTGATTCAATTCACCTCCATTCCATTCCATTCCGATCCATACCATTCCATACCATACCATACCATACCATACCATACCACACCATTCCATTACATTACATTCCATTCCTGCGTAGCATTATTATGATCATGTTTAGGCGAGATCTCTAAAATCTAAAGTATTCCGAAGCAGTGTTTTGGTCATAGGCAGGCAAGATTAGTCTTGCCTGCCTATGACCAAAACACTGCTTCGGAAAAGCGTTAGCGCTTTGATCGTCTCGTCACTTGTTTACATAAAAGTCCCTCCAATTTGTCAGTATTTCCAACTTTATCCGCGTGTAACCACACACCGCGCGATAACAGTATAAGTTATATCGCTTTATATCGCTTATCGCGACACGATCGGCGATGTAGGTGGCGCCTGTGTCCTGACAATTTCAAATGAGGAAGGGATTGCAAGACAGGTTAGTGTAAACTGACCCCGAAGAACTGGCACCGTTGGAGATGTATTTATTAAGACTCTTGCCAGCTTCAAAGGTTTACGGTTTGCTAGAAGAAAGTCCTTAAGGGGAATCCTCAAATCCAAATTCCATACAAAATGTTTCGGACAAATACTCAAAAAGTTTTGTCCATGTTTTTTGATTTCGTCAACAAAAAAAGTGAAAGGTACTTCAATTTAGATTTTATACGTATTTTAAGATTAATCCTACTAACTTAAAAAGATTTTGTATGGAAATTTGCCTTGAGGATTCCCATTAATAGGGCTTTCTTCTCTGTTTTTCTAGGACTTAACCTACAAGATGTACCTATTAGGAGGTTAATGCTTTCAAAATTATCACAACTAAATAATAATAAGTTGGCATAACTAGGTTAATTGGCTCTGACATTTTGGCATGGGTGATCTATGTAAACCTTTCCCAATCACTTGTACCGAAAAAGTTCAAGTGCGATAACCTGATATCGAGGTCTTTTGTTTTTCGGTTTTGTGGGAATCCAATTAAGGAAATTCGTTTTGGGATTTAGGTTTATTGGGAACTAGCCATCCATCCATCTATAAAGCTCCTTTGCATTAAAAAAGTTTGAAGTGTAAATTTTTCTCAACTCAGTAGACTTCTTTCTCAGACCTCAGAACCCATTCTCATTTGAAATGGTGGACGTTTTATGTGGGGAATGTTTCGAAGAACTGCTTAGGAATTTTATGTATTTTTTCAGTTTGACACGGCTCTAGCATGGTATATGAAGAAAGCTCTATGTTATTGCATTATGGTACTAACTCTAGTCGACATTTTTGATTTTTGTTGTTATTGTATGTTTTATGAAATCAAATAGCCGAGTGGTAGGTGCCTCGACTTTCGATCCGAAGGTCGTGAGTTCGAACCCGGTCGTACACCAATGGATTTTTCTGTTCAGTTCAGTGTTCAACAGTGAAGGAAAACATCGTGAGGAAACCGGCATGTCATAGAACCATATTAAAAATATTGTGTCAAGTGCACGAAAGGAGCCTCTTCGAGGCGCACTTGAAATCCTTTCACCACACTGGTTCGAAAGAACTAGTGACACGATAAGAAAAAGATCAAACAAACACAGTTAATAGCTAGTCTGAAACCGCACTTATGCCTAGATCACACGTACCGAGTACTCGGCCGAGACAGTAAAATGTTACTAGGCCGAGACAGTGAAAGCTTACGTCACTCGCTCAGCCGAGCACTCGGCGCTATGTTTATACGTACCGAGTTCTCGGCCGAGTACTCGGTACGTGTGATCTAGGAATTAGAGGGCGTAAATTTAAAACATGGTATGTGTCATTTTTCATGTCTTATCAAATCATTAGCAATGTGACACTTTATGATGTGATTATGTCATCACTAAGTGACGTCAAACTGCACATGGCCACACATTATGATAAAAATTATAATCAAGGTTTTAGAGTTTTGGCGAGAACGTGAAAATGGCACATTGGCGGCATTAAATTAATTGACAAAACTTGTATAACTTTTAGTGTTTAAGTGTAAAAACGGTGGTATTTTATCCATTAAGTGCTCGTGAACGTGTATGAGTGTTGGTGAATAGTGTAATGCTGTAAAACGTGACTTTTCGTGTTGCCTCCAAAACTCCATAGAAGCCTCTTGTAAAGTCGCAACCATCGCTACTTTACAGAGGGGCATGACTTGACTTATCGACTCTGACTTAAATGACTAAATAATCTCTCCAATTACTTGACACTGGCTATATACCTTTGATGTGAAGCCAAAACTAAAGAACTTAGGTTCTTTGAAAAAAAATAAAAAAATAAAGGTTTTACATAATATACTACAACCGACTTCAATTAGACTGTTCTAGTGACCGTAAACACCACTGAAAAATCACAGGGAAGCAAAATACGCAATTTCGTCTTCTTGGCTGACGTGATTTTTCAGTTTTTTTGATTTCACAACCAAAGTACTGAACCGATTTTCATTAAATTTTAATGGGGACCAACCTGAAAGTATATTCTCTCAAACAAAAAAATAGATTTTCAAATCGGTTTATAAACAACAAAGTTCTGAGCTAACAAACCTTTAAAAAAACATTCAACCGAATTGATAACTTCCTTCTTCGGTTGAAAAATACTGGGTTAAGAATTTTTGTAAGCTAGCCCGTAATTTTTTTTTGAGAATTTGGGGTCTATCGTGTATTTCGAAAATATGATTCGAAATAATCATATTCTTTATAATTATATCAAATCATTATAAAAATATTAGTAGGTAGTAGGTACTGCTGCTTGCGACTACGCCAAATGTTAATCCAGCTCAAAAATTAAACAATTACAGTAGTTTTAGCGTGATGAAGCAACAAATATCCACCCATCCTTACAAACTTTCAACATTATAATCATTATTATTCATAACAACCACAATAAAATCCAATCCACACCATTAGCCAATTAGGGGCACTCCACACTTCGTTATCTGACGGTGACTGTCGCCCCTGCATCTGACACGCTATTACAAGCTTACATCGCGTTATGGGTTCTTATTACTCTTGTTATAAATAAAAATATACTAGGAGATAAGGGTTAATACGATTGTTTTCTTTATATAGGGTACCTATTAAATTTAACGGTTAAATTTAATTCGTTTTTATTTAAATATTATATGAAGACTTGTGATATAGTATCATATAATATGTACGTACATGTCACTACTACAAGGCCAAACCTTATTCGTGAAATGGAATATCTTGTACCTACTATGATTAATTTTTCGAGAACAATATTAGGATTAGATGCAAATGAGAACAACCCGCACGGTATATGTGGTTCAAAATCATGTGTAGAACTTTTATAGATGAATTTGATAACCTTTCTGTGATGGCTTCGATACGATTATGCTTGTTACAAAATTTTGTGATAGAGCTGATGATTTGATTTGTCCTCTTGAGGTTTGTTGCTGAAGTCATTGGGTGTAATGATCTCAACGCTTCACGAGTCACCCCCGAGAATTCCACCCTTTGGGAGGAATCGTATGACGGGGTGAAATAATGGTTCGTGATTGGATTGTTATGAAATTTGTCACTTTATTGTTTTTTTATCTATGATTGGTTGAGTTGTGTGTTAGACTGTCACGCCCGGCGTCGCGGGTTCGATTCTCGCATCAGACAAATATTTCTTGTATATTTTTTTGTCGTGAGTCTAGAGGATTTCTATGTACATAATTAGAATGCCGTATAAAACGCTCAGACTAAAAACATCCAGATTAAAAATTTAAAGAAAGAAATTATGTAAGTATTCTAGAATATTACTATATTTTATTATTTAGTCACTACAATTTTATTATTTCATGACCAAAATAAATTCGATAAAACATTCATCGCAATCATTGCAAAAATCTGTTAAAGCCGCTTAGCCTTAGCGTTGCATACACTCAAAAACATTACACTCCTTTTTTGCAGTCGGGAAATAGGTACAAAAACAAAACGCGTTACCATGATTTTTTATTTATTTGACTAATATTTATAAATAAAATGTGCATCCAACTTAACAAACCACGACTAGATGAAATTAAAAATAATTGCGAATTATAATGACCCTCCCTTAGGGCTATCGAGGGGGTGAAAACTAGGGGTGAATGGGGCGTCAAGGGGGTTGTTCAATTAGACCGAAACGATCTGCTTCTGAGTAAATTTAATTTAACAAGTTAGGGGGTGAAATAGGTATTTGAAGGGATGTTACAGTACGGTGGTAATGAAGTGAGGCGAAAAGTGTCATTTAGATCGACCTTTGATGTGAAGGTGGACATTTTTGAAGTGGATACTTCTTTGCCTCAGTGCTGTCATCGCAACGTCCTTCATCATCGATATAATAAATGAGCTTTTTAACCGACTTCAAAAGGAGACGGTTTTCAATTCGGTAGAATTTATTTTAGGGTTTTTTTATGTTTGTTACCTCAGAACATTGTGGTTTAAAAACCGATTTAAAAAAAAATCATTTGAGATGATATTACTTTTAGATTGGTCCCCATAGAAATTTTATCCAAATCGATTTAGTAGTTTAGTTTTTAAATCAAAATAACTGAAAAAAAATTCGTTGAAGTGAACAAAATTGCGTATGTTGCTTCCCTTGACTTTTCAGTGGTGTTTACGGTCACTAAAACAGTCCAATTGAAGTCGGTTGTACTATGTAATATTCTAAAAGAAATGCTGTTAAAAAAAAAGCTGCAAGATTTTTTAAATCACGTAACAATATAAGTAGTTAAAAATATCGGCCCGTCTCTATCAGTTGCAACACCCTAATGAGTAATATTGTGTAGCTGTACTTATAATTATTTGACTTAAAAAGACTTGAAATGTAACCTACCCAATATTTGCAATAAATACTGAATACTGAATGTTTTTGTAAACCTTGATTATTAACCGTAGGAACAGATTGCACAAAGTTATATAAAAAGTATTTATTGTTATAGTAAAAAACTATTTTACACAATAACAAGATATTTGTTTGACGATGTTTTTTTCATAAACATTTTAGTAAAAAAAACTTAGCTAATTTATATCCTAGCCTAGAATAAATACCTAATAGATATTATGCCTAGCCTAGAATAGTTTTTGCAACTTCTCCGAATAACACGATTCGAAATCTAAATACAAATGTCATGTCCATTCCAAATGACAGCTGTCAAAGCGATGTCATGGCGACGCAAGATGGCGTCCAGTTACCGTCGATCTCACGTGCAGAACCGTGAACGTTGCAAAATAACTAGAAACAAATAAATGAAATGTTTCCGATTGCTGAAATAGCTAAGAGGATGTGTCATGGTAATATGGCGCATGACTCGTTATGCATGACACAGGGCTAGTTTACAAGCTGCAAGTCAGCGAGTTTAAAGCTAGCGAGTTAGCGGTCCGGAAGCATTTTCAACTAGTAGATTGTAAAAAACACGGGGCGAGTTTACAAGCTACTAGCGAACTCGTGGGCTTGTAGCTTGTAAACTAGCACTGTGTCATCGACGCTTTAGACACTTAAATAAAATTAACACTTCTTTTAATATTTTGTGGGTAGATATTGAATGAAAATAATGCCCGAGATACACGAGACTAGTTTTCCAAGCCAGGATAGCAAGATAGTCATAGCATGTACCTATCTACGTGGTAACAGAACAAGCTTCATTTCTAGGCTAGTAATATGTTAAAAACTTTAGCTATTATTATTTACTTCCATTTAATTTTAATTTTATTTTAACTATGTTGTTAATGTATTTTCATTGTATGTATATAGAAATATAGTCTGTAAGGTATATATACCTTATTATATGGGCCTATTGCTTTTCTGTGACCGAGAGACCGAGCACTGCTATAGCGATTTACAGAACTTGATTTTAGACACTGCAAGTGGCTGCAAACGATGCAATTACCATGTCAACAGTTCGAAATTGAAGCAGTTAGGATAATGGGAAGAAGGAATGAGATAATAAGGCCTATAGTAGTTACCTTGACGACAATGGAAGGAAAATTGAAATAATGAAGAAAAGTAAATCCTTAGAAAACACATCAATTTATATAAAAGAAGATTTCCCTCAAAAAGTATTACAAAAACGAAAAGAATTACAAGAAGAACTTAAACAACAAAAAGATTTAGGTAACATAGTTGCACTCCGATATGACAAAATTGTTACCTTAGAGCCAAACGGGAAAAAAACAAGACTAGACTTGAATGATGATGCTAAGCGAACAAATAAAAGATTGTTATCGGAGTCCCCAGAAGTCACAATAGAAAGAAAGGCGAAAATTTAAAACAAGTCCCTAAGAAAAACAAGATATCAAACAATATCAATTCCTATTTACTCCAAACTAAAGACAATCGAGTTCCATCCAATAAGAATCAAGATAACAATCTAGAGGATCTCAAATCAAAAACTCACCAGAAAAATGAACCAAAAAACATTGGACATGGTGTCACTGGAAACAATTACAAAAACAACCCTCCTCCACCTCCTCCAATCTGCGGGTGATCTTGCGTATGTAGGTAATGTTGCCAGTAAAACAAAACTTGTACAGTATAATTAAGTCTCTTAAAAAAATGTTTTTTGTCTTATTTTAGTAGTTTTTTATTTTTTCTTAGTATTAGTTTTTTGGATAGATTTAAATAATAAATAATAAATAAATCAAATTTTATTTCAGATTGAGATCCATAAAATACAATACAATTAAATTAAAATTAAAATGTCACACAGAAAATTAACACAAACAATTTAAATGAAAACAAAGAATACCTCATGACAAAAAGAAAGAAAACAAAAACCAAAAACAACACATTTTACACTCTAGGCATTTAGTATGTGGTACACCTTAGGTATGTGGGCAACTTTATTCAATTATAATTTCTATTGAAAATCTATTTATTTATTGTGTTACCAGTTTATTAATAGGTTTAATAATCGCCATCCAGTGCCTCATGATGGCAGACTGTAAGTTGGTGGCAACATCCTTCAGAAGGCAGGATTTAAACGTTCCGTGTCGTCGCCACTGGGGTCTAGGGTCTAGCTGAACACCAGCGCTGCAGCGTGCTGCCAGTACGCTGCAGCATTAAAGCTGAGCTAGGCCCTCATTGTGTGGAGGACTCTTTTTTACTGTAATTCAACCTTTTTTGTTAATTTTTTTCCATGACATTAAAATTATTTCTTTTCTTTTGTTTTCTTTCTTTTCAATCCGGCCGGTCACCGTGGAGGTCACCGTGGAGGAAAAGACCAAAACCCCTTAGATCGGATCGAACTACAAAATAAACAGCTGCTATGGTGAAAGGTGAAAGATACTTTAACAAAGAATATAATATACATATTGTATACCTACCTATACTAGAGTACCTACGTAAAATGGTCTATGGAAGGCCTCTGCCGTGTAGGCAATTACTACGTCACTACTATGGAGTAGTACCTAGAGTACCTACTCGTCCCTACCAACCTATTTATAATACAAAAACAAGAAAGAAAACAGAAATACACAAAGAGATAGGAATAAATATATAGGTACAATCCAAAGTGCAAAATACGCATAAACGTGTTAAATTATAAATAAATCCAAAGTAAATCTAGTAGTAGTAAAAAAAAAAGTAGATGAAAGATAAAGAAAATCTGAAACAAGGAAAGACAACAAACTCAATTTACGAAAAACAAAATACATACATTAAAAAGTTCAAGAAGTTATACTTACAAATACCTTTTACTTTAAATTAAACTAAAAAAATGTTTATAAACTAGATGCTAAGTAGTAGAAATAAAGGCTTTTTTTAAATTTTTTATTTTTATTAATGCGTTTCTGTAATAGGTATTAAGTTACATTAAATAAATCGTTATTAATATTATTATTAAAAGTTAGGTTCTTTTGGGGCATCTAACCCTGTTTTATCCTAGAATTAGTTCCTAATTAACACATGGCGTAAAAAATAAAAAAAATAACTATTGTTTGAAAACACTTGCATTCAGACGCCGATAATAACTGTACCTAGAAGCACAGAGGGACAAAAGCAACGCAAGCCCTGATTGTTGATTTAACTTGCAATTGATCAACATTGTTTACAGGGTTGTCACGTATTATATCGACTCTACAATTTACAAAAACTCTCTCAAACCAGGTATAGCATACCTCGTGGTAAAGAAATTATGGTAAAATATTTGTTATATTATTAAGGAAAGATAAATAAATGATGTTTATTGTTGGTCACTTCAGCCAACTTTTATTTAGCGTGACATCTAATCATCAGGAGAGAGCCATTTGCTCTCTTGCAAGGCTTTAGTTATTTTGATTTAAAAACTGAACTACTGAACAGATTTTGATGAAATGTCCTATGGATCCACCCTGAAAATACTCTTACAAAAAAAAATAATTTTAACCGGTTTTTAGACAACAAAATTCGAGATGACCTTTTCAACCGACTTAGAAAAGGAGAAGGTTATTTTAAGGACGATTTTAAGTATAAAATGAACAGAACAGGTCACTAGAACAGTCCGTAGACTTTCGCGATTATCACACATAGTTATTTGATATAACGGGTATTTATCGCGCTCACCTCGTATGTTTTTGTGTCCCGACGTTTCGACTGTATTACAACAGCCGTGGTCACGGGTTGACTGGCGTATTGGAGCTACGTCGGGACACAAAAACATACAAGGTGAGTGCGATAAGTACCCGTTGTAATAAAATAACTATATAAAACAGTCCGATTGAAGTCGGTTTTTGTTTGTTTTTGTAAAACCTTTGAATATTTGTAAAGTCCATTGAAAATACACTTTACAATATACACTATATATTATGCAGATCTAAGAATTCGTTTTCTTTATGTGTGATGCTCAGCACACCCCTGACACACGCTTGTTATGAGTTAGACCGAGTTATTTAGACTCGCCTTAATTAGACACAATATTTTGAGATTGCTTTGTTTGAAATGTTGTTAATTCAATTAACTAGGAAAATGTAGAGTTCCTTGTAATTAAATCCTTTTTTGAGACGTCCCCCCGCCTCCCAATATAATAAATTATTAAGTTTAAACATTTAGTATTTGCACGAAAAAAAGATGGTGATGCTAATTTTGGTAAAGACCACAATGAATTACCATAGGATAAGGTGGATTTGACGAAGTATTTAGTGCGCTTTCGGATTCTACGCTCGTATTTTGTTATTTGCAGCGCGTGTAAGCCGCAAGAGACGTCTCATATACCTAATGCCCGTCACACACGTAGCTATAATATATATTTTCACACCACCTGCTCGACAATATCCAATTACGTATCATGCTATCATCAAGGTAAAGCAAATCATTACCTACCAAGGGAGGTAATGTTGTATGAAACTCCCAAGGGTAGTAATGTGATTTGAATTTGGAACGTCAAATTCGTGTGGAAAATCGTGGAAACTCTAAGTAAAAGAACGCCCATATATGGCATGTAAAAAGGTTTGTTCTAAAATCGAACTAGCCACTCATAAAAAAAAGAACCAGCTTGAACCCCTCGCGTCACTCAGGACTCTACATTACTCCCTCGCTTCGCTCAGGAGTTAACTGAGTCCCTCGTTAGCTCAGGGTTCAATATGCCACCCGCGACATAAGACACTGCTTTATCCCCTTAGTGCATAATCTACTATTCTATGTCTTGAATATTTGAAATTTTGTATAGAAAATATATCGTAATATGCCTTGCTATAATCATATTAATATATATTATAGCTACGTGTATGACGGGCTTTACTGACACTCGCTAGAATAAACCGAGCGTAAACGCTGGTATACGCGCGTTTGGTTTCTTAAAATTTCGCAAGTACCAATCAGCCCGTATATGCGTGACAAAAATACGCTAGTCTGAAACCGCCCGAAGTGGTATTTGAAGGAGTACATAAAAACATATGGAGGAGGCCTGTGTCCAGCAGTGGAGGTCCAGAGGCTGACATGATGATAATGATCCATCTTCATTCTAAATGCCCATTAATTCTTCTCCCACACGATTGTACGTACTTATTGATAGTGGAGCATTCGCGCCAGCAATTGAATGACATCATGACTACAAGTGCAATTAATATCGTTGCAGCCAGTATGCAACTAATTGGGTAAAAAATATATATGCGCTGCGTAGTGTACCTAATTATTTCCGTACTATTTATGTCCGTGACTTCGCCCGTGTAGTATCAAAATAAGGCATTAGAAGAATTTGTATTTTTGCGATTATGTGGCATTTCGCGACTAAACGCCGGCGCACATACGGTGGAGCGCAGCGCAGATAATTTATTAATGTTAAACTATTATCGACATTGTTCTCATTGGAATAATATCCAATATCAAATGACTGATTTTTTTGTATTATTTGACGAACAAATGAATGACTGTGGAAAATGCTCTGCGCTGCGCTCTGCCGTATATGTGTGCTGGCTCTGTAAGGCTTAGTAGCCTATGGCAAGTCGAATTTTATAGTAATCGGTTCTGTAGTTTTATTGTGTTTGAGGGATCAAATCGATTCAACCTGATTCATCAGCTTACTCATCTAGCTGCGGAAGTCATCAAGGCAGCAGATGGTTATGATCTACATCTACCAGGAGTGCAGACGTCGAGGAAGCGTCAACAGAACTTCAGTCAGCCATTGTAATAAAAAATGGTCAACAGCCATCCATTGTAATATTTTTTTATGTGATCCTGTAGGAATCGAACCCACCTGACTCATAGTTATACTCACCTAGCTGCGGACGTCATCAAGGTAGTAGACGGCTGTGATGAACATGTACCAGGAGAGCAGACGTTAAAGAAGCGGTAATAAGACCAGCTATCTATTGTACAAAGAATGGTTTTTTAGTGATTCTGCGGGAATCGAACCCGCCTGACTCATCCCCTTACTCACCTAGCTGCGGAAGTCATCAAGACAGTAGACAGTTGTGATCTACATCTACCAGGAGTGCAGACGTCGAGGAAGCGTCAATAGGTGTGAGACTGCGGCCATCCGGCTCGCTCGCTAATGCTATATGCATGGCGCAAGGCAAGAGAGACTTGAGGTGCAGAAAGCCGGTAAATTTCAGCATAACGACGTACTGAATAACTATTTTAGCATAAGCGGGATCCATGAAGATTCAATTTGTAAAAAAATGGTACTTCAGCTACCACCCAAACGCTTAAGTTTGTGAATCGAAAGATTTTGATACATGTTAACAAGTGGTGAGACTATAGGCTCTCTCCTGATTGTAAGGATCACACCTGCCCATTTGTATTTGTATTTATTTATTTAAAAATATAGAAGCTTACAGTTCTTAACCAAAACACTTAACATAACCATAACCATAGTGCTACACAAGACATTGATTCTCATAGGCCCTGCAACACTGCTAAAGCGCTCGTCCATCTTGAGACATTAGTGCACGAAATAGTGCACGAAAGGAGTCTCTTCGAGGCATACTTTAAATCCTTTCACCATACTGGTTCGAAAGAAATAGTGACACGAAGAAGAAGACCTTGAGACATTTTGATGTTGGATGCTTTCCCCTTAATCATGCCGATACTATTATTTTTTTGGCAAAATTCGTTATTCCCGCTATCTCCCAAGACTTGAGCCACCCATACTCGCCAAATTAGTCCGCTGATGAGCGGACTAGACGGCGCACAGACGGTCACGCGCCATGCAAATGAAAACGGCCTCTCGGGTAATTCTCTAATGTACGTAGTTTACTCAATTTAGAACATTTGTCTAGTCTAGTGCATATGCGCCATGCGTTGCGTGGCGATTTTGGGAACTAATATTTTAAGTTTAAAAATCAGTAAAAGCTGCAGTATCTATGTTTCATCCATAGTATTCCTTTCAATAAAAACGACCCATAGGCAAAGTACTAATACCTGCTACAGTACACACACTGAAGTGCACAAATCTGTAAAAACAGCACACCTTGCGAGGCGGCTAGTTATACGCTCCGAGATACAGTTGTCCAAACTAGTTCGGAGTGTTTATCAAAACCGACCCCGCTGGGTTATATAATATACAGATATCAGCTACCAAAATTGTAAAAAATTTTAGACCTAAGATGTGTGTCTATTGAAATAAATATATTTTGATTTGATTTGGTTGACAAGTTAATCACCTAGATGGTGTATATAGTTCTCAACCAACGTCTGAGCTCGAGCTAATCCTGCTTATCATAGAATCTAAGAATAATCGTACCTCTATCATAATTTGTAGTGTAAGTTAGTGTAGGACCTTAGTTATTGAATAAATAATTAAAATAAAAAAAAAAAAAATTGACCCATGGCTGGGACTTGGACAAGGCTCTGGAGAGCGAATGGGTATTCAATTCACTATAGGTACAATATGGATTTGTGGATGTCTCAAGCATAGAACCGTGGCTCGCACCAACTCTCCACTGCCTCGCACCCTTACTGCTCTTAGCAAGGTTTTGGCGAAAAATCCTGATTTGGATGTATTTGCGGATGAATGGAAGAAGCTGATGATAGAGTGCCTGGTGTTTTGTGAGAGTGATGAATGAAAATAATAATGAATTATATTATTGACATGTGATACCTATATTATATTATATAACTAGTACTGTATATTTTTTATGTGTGATATTAACAATTAATTAGTGTAAGTGGTTTGTGACCGTTCTGATTAAAATAAATAAATACAAATGTTTTTTTTTCTATTACAAGCGGGTTTCTTCTCGCATAGAACTTTCTTAATGCCCGAATATATAAAAATAATTAATCTGGTGGACGAGCTCTACATGTTTACAGTATCTACATACATAGGAACTACGTAACTTTACAACGGTTTATTGAGAAAAGCACTGATGGAAACCACGAGAATTAGAGAAAAGTCGTGAAAGGAGTCATGCACTCGATTTATAATAAATAAAAAAGACAATAACTGCATATTTAGTTTTTCGCCCGGAATAGTTTTCAAAAAAAAAACGCCCTGTGTTTGAACGAATGGATTCTGTTGCTGATAAAGATGTATTACTAAAATTAAAGGAAATAGCAAATTTTCACTTTTTTATAAAAAAAAATCTCGGATCTCCCATCAGTGCCCTTCTCAAAAACCCACCTTTTATACCTTTTACACTATTTTGGTGATCTGCTTACATAACTATAACAGTGCTACATAAAAAAACAGGCAATATTGTAAAGTCCATTATATTTTAATCTGTATGTAAGAGCCTACTAATTTTATATTTCATCCAAGGCAAGCGTTATACCAACCGAGCAATACAAACATTCTAAAACCAAAAGCGGCCGTTAATTATACCAAAAATACGGATCCAAAATTACCGGTAATTCCCGGCAGATCGGAGTTCGAATTTCAAATTACGCACCGTGTCGGGTGGCGCTGGGCGTTGCTTAGCAACCACAGGTGTCTATCGATCACGTCTCTGAACACTGTTGCTAGAGATGAGATAGTAATGTAAATATGCCCCTAATTTATAGACACTTTGTAAATATGCCCCAAATTGTATTTATTTTGTAAAACAAATAAATTAATAAAAAAAACATGTAGACATGAGGGTGGGTGAGTGTAACCTGTTTCCGAGGAACGTGTACCTTTGTAAATGTGTCCCAAATTTAAAATTGTATTTTTTTTTTGTTTTACAATAAAAAAAAGTTACTAATGTTCTGTTAGTTTTCCAGAATAATTCGTTTATATTATACGTATATAAGAGTTTTTTTTATTGTCAAATACCTTTCTGCGGCGATAGCACAAATTAATTTATGATGAACCTGCGATGTTTCCACCCACAGCCGACATTCCACCACTACGCAGCATGTCCTACAATGAAAACTTTATGATATTTCACACCATCCAATTAACTTCGTTTGTTTTATGGTCGTTTATCATCGGGGCAGGATTGGATTAATTTAGCTAATTAATGCAAGGTTCATTCTCGCAATGCAGAACACATTCTGTACCTATTCATTTTCAAAATTGTGAAGAAAAAACAACAAAATATAAAAACATATTAATATTTTTTTATATATTTTTTTTAAACAAATTAATAGAATAAGTAAATAAGAAAACATGAGGGTGGGTAAGTGTTACCTGTTTCCGAGGAACGTGTCCCTTTGTAATTGTGTCCCAAATTTAAAAATTATATTAATATTTTTTTATATTTTTTTGGAAAACTTACAGCTAGTTGTAAACATATGTAGATGAATTACCGTGTTCCTATAGAACAACAAGATGGACAGTAGGGAGACCTAGGAGAGTTGTGACAGAGGTGAGTTGTGACAAGGACGATTTCTCCCAACCTATTATAGGTAGCAAGCTGGCAACACCACATGCAAGACGCTTTCAATACGCGCTACTCGACTCAGTACATGCCGGCGACACACGAGGCGCTGTTGCGTAAATACGACGGTTGTGTACAAAAAAATGCGAAAAGTAAGTTTTTCTTCCAAATTTTATTTGAATTTATTTCATTTCTTATTATATGTGCATTGCTTTCTTATTTTTTCTTAAGTTGTATGGTTATTTAACTCTCAAAATGTTGCAATAATCTTTTAAGTGCGCATCGTGTTTAGAAAATATGATTTATTATTCAGATCAAGTCGTCATTTGAAACACCTAGGCGAGTTGTGACAGCCTGTCACAACTCTCCTATATTACTCCATTTTAACTTTTGCTACTTCCTTAATGTTTTTTATTAATTTTAGATGTTTGTTTATGTCTTAGTAGGTAAGTACATAATGTATATAATGGCATACTGTATGCTGAATGACTCTTTTTTGTTTCAGAATGCCTAATAACTATACACTAGAGACTGATAGAGGAACCGCTAGTGTCGAAATCTACGACATGGTTTTTGAAGAAGTTAATTCAAGAGGTAAAAGTTCAAGAGATGCTGCGGCCTCTTACAATGAAAACTACATGTCTTTATCAATATATATTAAGAAGAAAGAGGCTTTTCAAGCAAACCTAGAAGGCGAAACTCCATCAATGGGTTATAGGTACTACTCCGACTATTTTTATAAAAGAGGAAGAGAATTTATCAAACGACTATATGCTTATATGTGGTGCAGCATCTAATTATGGGCTGACAATTAAAAAGCTAGAGTCATTACATATAAGTTAGCCAATAAATTTAATTAAAAAGTTCCAGTCATGAGACAAAAATGAAAAAGCAGGAGAATTATTATGAGAATGTTATTATATTTATTTTGTTGATACTTAAGCATCAAAAAAAGGTACTTTTTCCTAAAAAAAACATGTTTGATTTATAAATTTAAGTGTAATGATATTTTTTATACCTAATATAATGCTATCACAACTTACCTCGGTACCTGTCACAGCTTACCTCGGTAGTAGGAGAGTTGTGACAGAGGGAGTGGTTTTTAATTTTGTCGATTTTCTCAGAAACCATAATACTTAAATTAGTTTTGGTGATTGTTTTGAAAACAGAATGAATGCCGCTAAATTAATTACATGGCTCCATAACCGTGGAATGTTTCTTGAGCGAAATATGGCCCCTAAAGTAAAAATTGTCACAACCCTCCTAGGTCTCCCCTACCTAACCAAAATGGATGCGGTTTGTAGGTCAGGAAACTTTCAGACACCCTGGCAATAAAAATAAAATATCTCTATTTTAAAATAACGTTTTTTACTTTTAACGATGGAGCTTCATTAACAATGAAAAAGCCTAGTAGTTTTTCACATATAATATGTATCTAGCCCTGTTACTTCTCTTTTTCGAAATTCAGCCTCAGACCAAAATGCGCACGCAACGCATTTTCAATGTACTACATTGTGTTTCTATACTTTGATACTTCTGTGGTTACAGAAGAATAATTTCTTTACCTAATTAAATAAAAAATAATTTAATAATAATATTTTAATATTTAATATTTTTTTTACCTATTGAACATAATAAAAAATTAGAGCCAATTAATAGTTTCCACTTATTACCCTTGGAATTTTAGAGGTTGGGCATGTGCGTTGTCTGCCTGTTAGTCAGTCAAACAGTTAGTCAATCAGTCAGTTAGTCAGTCAGTGAAACTAAGGCTTATTTGATTTTTGATAATACATTTAATTTTGGTAAGGTTTTTTTTTTTTTTTTTACTAAATATAGGCTTGCGTTTGACCACCATCTCACCTGATGGTAAGTGACGATGTGGTCGACGATGTAGCACGCTTACCTAGAATAATCCTATTCACTCTTGCCTTGAAGACACCCAAATTATAGTGATCGGGAAACACTGACGCCGGCAGAGCATTCCATTCCTTGGCGGTTCGCATAATGAAAGTGGAAGCAAAGCGCTTTGTGCGAATACATGGTATGTCCACTATATAGGGATGGCGCAATCCCGAGCGTCTGGTCGTCCGATGGTGGAACGGTGATGGCGGAACTAAGTCATGTAGTTCCAGCGCACACTCTCCAAAATGCAATCTATAGAACACCGACAGGCAGGCGACTTTACGACGGTGTTCTAGACTCTGGAGCTTCGTCATAGGTCATAGGTTTTTTATTCGTACTTTATTAATGAATAAATTTCCTCTGTACTGCGATGTGTCAGGGTTAATATTTTATCAAAGCAGCAACTAAGAAGTATACACTTATAATTTAAGGTTGTACCTCCGACATAATCTGTTGCTCTTTTAAATGTTTTGACGAAGTCAAAGTTTATTTCCGAATTACATAATCCTTGATTTTAAATGAGCTTGGTTATAATTTGCACGGAAGCTATTTTTAATTCTTGCGTGGCAACATAAGACTTTAGCATTCTACCAAAACAGGTTTTAGGTTTTTTATTACAACTTACTTGCTTCTGCAACCGGCTTCGCTCACGAGGTATTCTGATAAACTATGGTCTATATCCTTTTCCCACAGAAGTATTAAAGTATAGAAACACAATGTAGTACATTGAAAATGCGTTGCGTGCGCATTTTGGTCTGAGGCTGAATTTCGAAAAAGAGAAGTAACAGGGCTAGATACATATTATTTCAATGTACTACACATTGAAAATATGCCCAGTAAAAGGGAGCCACTTTGGCTGACTTCTAGTACATTTTGGTCCGATGCAAATTTTCGAAAAAGATAAGTAGTAGGGCTAGGTAAATATTATATGTTAAAACTACTAGGCTTTTTTCATTGTTAATAAAACTACATTGTAAAAAGTAAGAAACAATTTTTTGAAAATTGAGATATTTCATTTTTATTGAAAGGTGTCTGGAATTTTTTGGTCCTGTCTTACGATACCCTTTTGGTTTGATAATTTCCATCTTGTTCTATAGGAACATCGTTACGCATCTATGCCTTTTCCAAATTAAACCTTATTTCAGCTAAATCAGTTTGCTAGTTTTGGAGTGATTTAGGAACAGAATATCAAGGAATAAATAACATCGAAGGCATTTATTAAGTGAAAAATTGTGCTCTGATGGTAAAGGATTACGTCTACCCACCACCAGAACAGTGCTACTAAGTTTGTTTAACGTGTTTACGTCTAATAAATCGATGAACGCCCACTGCATGCACGAAAACGTTGACGTCATTGTCCGGTAACGCTCATTGTCCTGTTACGCTTTTTATGAATTTGTCACGTTAAACTATCGTCCATAAACCAACTTTACAGACAACCAATTTTTTTTTTAATTTTTAAATTTAAAATTAAAAAACAAGCTTATCATAAATAAAACATTTATATAAATCTTAATTAAATGCATTACCTATTTGTACTACTCGGGCGAATAAACACGACACCTGTCTCGAATGACGTTTGTGCAAAGTACAGCGTGGAATTGGATAATCTTGATAGAGAAGAGGTCCTGTAATACTTGGTAATGATAAGTAATGATAAGGCTTTGCAATTAGAGGAAGAAGAAATACGGAGGGCGCCGCGCGGGGGGCGGGGGACGCAGCAAGTTGCGAGCGAGAATGTCAGGCAGGTGTCATGTTGATTCGCCCGAGTAGTATATTAACTCGATGGTTAGTACTTATACTAATTTGCAAATAATAACAATAATATATATACCTACTTAAGAGAAATAAAAATAAAAATATCCATCTATGCAACCAAACTCACAAACCTTCGAATTTATATTATAAGTAGGTAGAATTTTTATACTCTGTCTCATATCTTTGTACTAAATATTATAGACAAGTTATCAGTACTGTGTCTTATCTTGTTGTGAATGCACGTGTTATCAATGAAATTATTTATCGTGCACACAACATGTTGTAACTGCATTTGGAATAGTCATTTTAACTTTGGATTAACTTAGGTTTAGGTGAGTTTTAGTTGTATAAAACCGGTTTTTTTTTCAATGACGCCTACTTTGAATGTTTAAATAGTGGTGACTCATAAGAATATTGTATTTTTTTTAAGTAAACAAGTGACGTGACGTCCTATTCAGGTGAGTATTCTCGTCATTTTATGAACCCAAACAGTGTTATAATTTAATTACAATGTACAGTGCAATGAATGAATTAATGAATTCTTCTTCTTATCGTGGCACTAGTCCCTTCGAACCAGTGTGGTGAAAGGATTTCAAGTGCGCCTCGAAGAGGCTCCTTTCGTGCACTCGACACATGTTTTCGAACTTTAGGTTCTACGACATGCCGGTTTCCTCACGATGTTTTCCTTTATCGATGCATACATAGATTTTTGTCGACCGAAAAATCCCATTTACGCATGACTGCCACCGGGATTCGAACCCGCGACCATCAGATCGTAAGGTAAGGGCCTCATCCACTCGGCCACCACGCCTTCAATGAATGAATGAATAATTTATTTGTCTCAAGTATGGTAAGTTTATGCAGCATTGCTAATGGTGCTCGTCCATTTGAAACATTCTGATGATCTCGAAATTATTGTAATTTAAATTGCTTAATTTTCGATTTCAACGAAACACAGTAATGCTTACGCAATTTCAACTTCTTTTGAGCCCATCATAACAAGACACCCGCAATTTCGTTTGCGTTGCGAATTAACAAAAATACATTTCATGAAAATTTCAAGTCTTTAGGTCTAGTGGGTTAGCCTGTACGTTGTCTGTCAAACACTCAGTCAGTAAGGAGGCTAAGGCTTAATGATATTGATGTTTGATTGATTATAAAAACAAGTTTTTTGACGTGTCTAAGTCTAATAATTCGATGAACGCCGGCTGCGTGCACGAAAACATTGACGTCATTGGTAACGCTGTCATTGTCCGGTAACGCTCATTGTCCGGTAACGCTGGTTGTCACGTTAAACTATTGTCCGTAAACCAACTTTACAGACAACCAATTTTTTTTTATTACAGGGCAAAATGTTCGACTACAAATACTTATCTCAGAAACATCTAAAAGGGCTCAGCAAATATAAGGTGAGTTTACGACCGGATAAATAGGTCAAGTGTAATCTTGTCCCGAAGAACGTGTCCCTTTATACACGTGTCCCATTTTTTATAATTTTTTTTATTTAATATGGGATGAGATGACCTAAGCGCTCTCCTGATGGTAAGAGATTACGCCAGCTCATGACCAGAACAGTGCTGCACAGGACTTTGATTCACAAAGGCCGGTGCAACACTGCTAAAGCGCATTGAGACATTTTGATGGTTAGTCTCGAAAGCCTAGTAATTTCACTCGCTACAGCCCTTCAAACCGGAACACAGTTATGCTTACACATTACTGCATTGCGGCTCAAATATGAATATGTAAATCAGGGTTCGAGGATATATATCAAGATAAATATCCGATATATATCCAACTAAAATATCCGATATATATATATTTTTTTTTAAATAAAATATTGCAATACTAAAATGGTTTATAAAATTCATATTATTAAGTAATTTTAAGCATTTGTTACTGTATTTCTACTTCCCAAATGTAGATGGCGTGGAAGTACAGTTAAAACATACTCTAACCGTTGAAGCGCTTTTAAATAAAAAAAACGACTATTGACTGATAAGAGTTATAAAAAAAAGGTTTTATATTTTTGAGTTGATTTTTTGATGTAAGTAAAATATTTTATGTTTTTTCATTGATTTTGCCTGATCTAAAAGATAATTTTGTATTTTGGTTTAATTTGTCTGATTTTAAGTACCTAAATATATAAAACATTAAAATCATTTTATATTTTATAATTTTCGTATGTTTTTGTAACATATGCAAATAGTATTCATAAATAATACAATAAAGAAATAGTATGGCTTTCATACAAAATTGATATATATCAAACTTGATATATATCCGATATATATCATAAATATCCGATATTTTGATATTTATAATAAATATCGGATATTTTCGAACCCTGATGTAAATGTATCCCGTTTCAATAATAAATAAATAAATATTTTGGACATTTCACACAACGCCATCTAGCCCCAAACTAAGCAGAGCTTGTACTATGGGAAACAGATGGCTGATAGAATACTTAAAACATTTTTTTTTTGTAAATATATACATAGAATACTTATAAAATACCAGACTCAGGACAAACACTGATGTTCATCACACAAATATTTGTCCTGAAGCGGGATTCGAACCTGCGACACCGGGCGTGGCAATAGTGTAAGATAGATAATTAATTAAATTCTGTATTTTTTTTTCTTTCAGTACAGTGCCATAGACACCAGCCCTCTTAGTAACTATGTAATGCACCCAACTTGGAATACCTTAGTCAAAGTAAGTGAAATATTAATTTTTAAATTTAAATTATTCATAGGAATAAAAAAAACTTTCAATTAAAAACTTTTTATTGTAAAAAAACATGTATGTACATTTTCTGAAATATTACAATTAAATGAAAAACACGTTAATAAAAAGCAATTAAAATTTACACAGACAAATCGTTTTAGACGAATTGACGTAATACTTGTAAAAAGCTAGTACTTGTGTTTAGAGTGCTAAAGAGTCTAAAGAGCTTAGCGACTTAATTCTAATGGGTGGTTTGGTAGATTAAACGTCTAAGAGTTCACTTATTCACTCTATTGGTAAAAGACACACTAGATAAATGGTTATGGTAAAATGGTAAAATGAGCACGCGAGTCGCCTGGTGGCTGGTGTACGCGTAACTGGTAAAAATTGGGCGAAACGACACCGCGACAATTGCAATGTAGTGCAAGAACGCGAAAACGCTTACGTGTTCGGTTTAATCCGAACACTACTTAAAAAAAGTTGTGTGCACATGAGAGAAGTGAAAACTTTTTGAAAAGCGAGGTCAACAATACAAAATACAACTATTTTTTCACAGTTTGACAGATAGAAAGGATGCTTATTCAAAAATGGTTCATTTGTTTCACGGTCATAGCATCAACAATACAGGCATTTTATTTTGTAGCATTATAATGTTACGCTACCATTATTTGATGTTGTTAAGCTTTAAGACAAGACAGTAGACACATTACCATCTTCACTTAGTTATATTATACCAGCCGACTTTACCCGAAGTAGTGTTACATGCGAGCTTTGGAAGCCCAGTAGCCCAGTCCAATTCACTCCCCACGAAATATTTTGCTCCGTCCGCCTTCTTCTTCTTATCGTGTCACTAGTTCTTTCGAACCAGTGTGGTGAAAGGATTTCAAGTGCGCCTCGAAAAGGCTTCTTTCGTGCACTAAAGAAATTATCACTTAAAATCTGAAAAAAACAATTTCTTCCAGTTAATACCAAAATGCATAGCGCCGAACCTGATAACTTTCGCTGGCTTCCTCTGCATGGCGGCGGTGGTGGCGCTTATGTTCTGGTACGACTACGGGTTCGATGCCGTCCATTCGCGCGGCATTCCAGGCTGGGTGTTCACGCTGAGCGGCTGGCTTGTCTTCGCTGCTTATAACTTGGGTAAATTTATAATTTATATATTTTTTTGAGAAATGAAAGAGTCGTTCAGTGGCTCCCACGTAGTCCTTTTTTACAACTGGGGCAATCACTAAATCATGTTCAGCCAACCCACAGGTATTTTAATCATTACCTACTATTCTTTTTCCCACTTGCATCAAACTGTCGAAGTTAATATCAGAATTTTTCCGCGTAGCGTTTGACCTGGACGAATTTTCAAAAATGTCAAAAATTACCGAACTGTATCATAGCAATCTGTCTGGTTTTTGTAGTTAGATGATAGCTGTAAGATACCGAAAACATGTTTTTAGAAGTCAGTAGTGTAGCACAAATTTGGAATCACTAACAAAAAAAAATCATAGCAATACTTCTGAATTTTTTTTACGAGTTGGGCTATTCGATGCGAAAAAAATATTGATGGTGATGATGACGATCTTCATTGTAGATGGCATCGACGGCAAGCAAGCTCGTCGACTCGGCGTGTCAGGTCCGCTTGGAGAGCTGTTCGACCACGGACTGGACTCCTACATCGTGTTCCTCATACCCTTCTCTATCATATCCATCTTTGGACGAGATGAGGAATATTCGCTTTCTTGTTTTAGGTCAGTCCTATCACCATTTTTTTTAAATTAAAAAGTTATTAAGGCGCACTGAGCAAAATATTTCGTGGGGAGTGAATTGAACTGGGCCCTTTTTTTTTTTTTTTTCGGATGGACGTTTAATGCAGATAGCCGCAGATGGCTGTTACTGCGTCACCGGACTCTTGAACTGGGCCCGGGGAGTGAATTAGCCATTTATCTCTGACGATTCCAAAAAAATCCACCAGAGACAGCACCAGTGGGTGTATTATTATACATAAGGACGTATTGAAGGTGCTATTAGACTAAAAGTGAAATGCACCTGTCTGCTGAAATTAAGACAAGATCTCAATTAAAATCACATTTTGACAATCTACGAAAAAAGCACTACCATGTTCTTAAGTTTTCTTATAAATTCAATGTTTAAACGGGTAAAAGGAGGTATTGAAATGTACGTTTAACGTCACTGTGAATAGGGAAATCAAAAATGATGTACCCCCACTGTTGCTGCCTCTGGTGGATCTTTTTGGAAACCAGAAAAATGGCTAATTCATCTCAGCGTTTTAGCATAGCATGGATTGATCTCTATAGAATATATTACACTTCCACAGTACCTAAGCATAGAGGATACGTTCGCTATATAGGTATTTATTGCAAACACTTACATATTTTACATTAAAATCTTGTTTCTTACTTCATTGGTTCTATCCATGCTTACCCCAAGGTTCCTTTATAGAGGTTTCCTCATCGTGGTGAGTGTGGTCCTGAACTTCTACATCAGCCACTTTGAGAAGTACAATACTGGAGCTTTGTATCTTCCGTGGGGATATGACGTCAGCATGTGGGTAAGACTTTTTAACTTACTTTACTATAGTTCTTACTATAGTTTTTTTTACAACGTTTTTTATAGCACTTATTGGATGGAATCTTGCAACTCTTTGGAGCACTTCCTGATTATTACGACTGAAACTTTCAGGGTAGCTTACTACTCGATGACAATGCGTTCTAACACCCGCTATATCTCGTAAAGGAAGCGAGATAGAGCAAAAGTATAAACGTGGTATTTAGATTTTTATGTACATTATTACTTCTAACAACTGTATTTTATTATATTATTAAATAATAACACACTCTTTTGACGGATGAAAGTAATTATGTTACAGTTTTTCAATCAATTTGTCATTTTGTGAATTGTCTAAATTTAAATATTTTCTGGTACAACACGTAATGTTCCATTTACATCAGCCACCTTAGTAATCAGAATTTTATGTTATTATCTATTTTAAATAAAAGGTTTCGTCGTGACTGACTGACAGACAACGCATATGCCAAACCGCTGAACAAAGAGATTTGAAATTTCGAGAATATGTTTGTCACGAAGTGTAAGCTAAGATTTTTTTCTTTAACGCAAACGAAGTTGTCAGCTAGTAAAATATACTTTGATATTATATTTTTGTGTTCAAACATCTATATTATATAATTTTCAGGTATCTTCCGCCCTTTTTCTCATAGCCGGATACTATGGCCCGTCGGTATACAGAACCTACATGTTTTTCGGGCTTACATTCACAAGGATGTTCGAAATAATAGCGCATGCAGTGGGGTTACTAACCACAGCCCCCGTTGTATTTTACAATATATATTTGTAAGTTTTTTTCTTCACTTCCGGTTGAGTGGGCGGGATTTTAAGCAGGTGTGTCTGTCAGCCTGTTATTTCGAATATGGGCTGTGCTTTTGATCGTGCAAATTTTGATTATTATCTTTGCATTGTGTTTAAGTTGATTCATTCCGAATAGGCAATTTAATTTAGTGCTGCAGATGGATTCTCTATTATCCGATTATATAAAATATTAAAAAAACTAATGTGGTTGAACAAATAATTTTGAAAATTATTTTCGACCACAGTAGTATTAGAACCTGCAACCCTTAAGCTGGCTAATTTTAAATATCATTATAATTATCCCGTAAGTAGCGTGCTATACCGCTTATAAATACAAGTCAAAGCAATCTTTATCTTAGATTTAATGAGGATTTATTCACCTACACTTTGCCACCTTAACCATAACCTAAATTGTAGGTCATATAAGAACAGAACAGGCCAGATGCTCTCCTTCTTCGAAGCTACCCGGCCCCTGGTTTCTATCACCGCCACCACTGGCACCATCATCTACTGGGCGGTTCACTCCAAGAATGACATCATCGAATACGATCCTCGAGCCTTCATCTTCTTGTATGGGACCTTGTTCAGTAATATTGCTGTAAGTGTTAACAATTTTGGAATTTCTTAACTTTATCATTTTATTTTTATCAAGGCAAAAAGTACGCAATATTTTGTATTATAAACTATTTATATTTCGTGCACTTATTTCCTAATAGAGAGATGTTAAATTTATATTTTGTGCACTGATTTTGATATAGATATAGATTTGATAGACTTCTATTTCAAAGCCAAGTTTTACTTTGAAATATGCTTATGGCCCGTCGCTGTTAAAATGCTAACCCGGAGTTAGTATTCAGAGTGAAAAACGTTTTTGAGTCTTTGAAATAGACCTCTTCAGATTTTGCCAAATAATTCTGTGCTTGCAAGTTCTCCGTCATTCTTTGGGCAGGCTGTTTTTCCATCTTATCGATTGTTTTCCTCTGCTACGTCTTCTGATTCTCGGACTCCAGACTGTGTTAACAAAACAGCTACAAGCTATACCTATACAAGCTTCTAGCCAAGAAGAAGCTAGACTAAACAATGTGACATCAACATAAATAAAATTTAACACGTTTGCAAAAGAACAAGTTCCTCGGTTCAAGATTATTCTCAACCTTATTCGTCTTTTAGAGTCGTCTCATCATAGCTGAGATGACGCATCAGCGCTGCGAGCTCGTCTGTTGGACCTTCTGGCCACTCCTGATCGGAGTCGCCACCTCCATCTGCGTACCCTCAGTGGAAGTGCCTGTGATGTACACTCTGTCGGTCACAGCACTACTAGCTCACTTGCACTATGGAATCTGTGTGGTAAACTATAATAATTATTTATTAGTTGCATTTTTCAGCTTCAATAACGTATTATTGGCATAAGTTATAAAATACTAAAGTTTAATTCAATTTGATTTGGCTTTGGCGTGATTTAGTAATTTAGTAAATTTTGATCATCAAACATTTGCCTTTATTAAGTCAAAATATCGGATGTTAGACTTTAGACGAACAAATACCTCCGAAACACATTGTTTATCTAAAGTATATCTACATATGTTTGAAACTAAAATGAAATTTAAGACCTCTATGTCCAACGTATAATACAAATAAACCATTGACTATTACTAAAAAGAAAGCAGGTAAGCTCTCATTTTTTAATCTGAAACCTAAAGCAAAAAGTTGAAGTCATAACTTTTTCAGTAGGCACTTTAATAAAAAAATATTTAATTTAACAAAACACAAATAGCTTATTTAAAATATTACAAAGAATATATAATCCAATTTATTAAATAAGCTATAAAAACATGAGAACAAGAGGCTTTCACCGTAAATTGTCTCCCTAGAGAACTAATATATAAAAAACAAGTGATAAATTGAAATACACAAACTGAAGATGATGTCCAAAATATTAATAAAGTGAACATTTTATAGCACACCAAAAATGAAATTTGATCACGTACAAGCGTGAAGAAAATATTTTAACGGCTCTATAATTTTGGGAGATACGTGATCTTGTGCTATAACTTGTGGAATGTACTATGGTTTCTACTACGAGGGTAAAATTACTAACGTAACGTTTTTTTTTTCTTTTTTCAGGTGCGACAAATCTGCGGTCATCTGAAAATAAGTTGTTTTACAGTGCCTAAAGACAAAAGAAAATAGTGTTTTCGAATTTACAAACAAATGGATTTTGAGAAGATTATTAATATAGAAGATTATTAAGCAAACATATTTTTATTAAATGTTTACCGTAAGACAATTTTTTTTTATGCAATTAACAGATTTTATATAAATAAAATCCTTATAACAACCTGCCTCCAGTCCATCCCGATACAAGAGCAGTACCAGGTACAGAGCAAAATATGACACCACGACACAATCTAATTCACAAAATAATACGTAATATAACACCGAATAGTGCAAAAAAGAGCAATCCGACATCGCAATGCGAAAAGCTGTGAAGCCTTATCCACAGGAGTGAGGGAGATAAGCATAGCGGTCTGGTCGGTCACACAGCTCCGTCTTTAAATTATACGTTCTCATAGCCTTGCGGGCGACTGGGCGTTTGTAGTAATGTCTGAACGCTAGTTACGGGCTGCCGCATTTTTAGTTCTATCGCTGTACAGTTGGGAACAAAATACATTGTTGCTTTTGTGACTTGTGTCGTTTTATTGTCGTGGCGAAATATAGTAATGGGGGGTGCACGACATGGATACCGAAGTCAGGGTTTAGAATTTCAGTACAGCTTCGGATGGCTGCGAGGCGCTTTGTTAGTTCTCTAATTGTTTACCGTACCGATTTTTTTTTAATTTCCTCCGCGCCTATTAAAACGACATACGAAAATTTGAACCGGATTTTGAGTAACTTGATTCGCAGTTTGAAAGAAGCGACTCTCAAATTACAACATACAAGTGGATTTGTGGACTTTTAAAAGTATTATTGTGTTTCAAAAAGTGAGTGTTGCAAATTTATAATAATAAGTGTAAATTTAGAAGAGATTTTTATTTTTAAATAGGTAAGTGTTTAAAGAATGGATTAACCGGTGGTGTGGCAAAATTGGCATGACTTAACGCATGAACTTGATGATTTTAAAGAAAAATGATAGTTATTTTGTCAAAATTACAAATATGAGGATAGAAAAGGTAATATTTTATTTCTTTTTATTAGTAAAAATAGGTAGGTATTTACAAAATCGTCCACGGTATGTGTTATTAAAAAAAAATAAGTTTTTGTTATAAAAAAGCTTACCGGTATATTTGACAGCTTTTACATTAAAAATAGGTAGGTAGGTAGGTATAGTAGCGAAATATGGTGGCTAGTTATTTAATGCACGCGATTATAGTTTTATTTCATCATCTACATAAATAATTAAACAAAAACTTAATTTAATTAAAATAATGGGACTTCCCCGAATAAAAAAAAACAGAAACAAATGCAAACTGCTTTAAAAATATTATCTATAGTGTCACTTCAAAGAAGAATACACGATTTATAAGGACTTTCTCAGCAGATAATCAAATTATCATCATACAAAATTTGAGGTTTAAGTTCATTAATTTATTATCACAAAGTCATCATTTTGCGTAAAGTTTACTCGTTCCGTCCTTGTATCGTTGTTTATAAATTAAAACCCACCCTACGCATTCTTATTTAGAAGTGAGTGATCGTTGATTATGTTTAATTAATTCAGGACTGATAATCCTGAATTAATTAGGAACACACAAACAAACTAATTTTAAAAGGAAAAAAAAAAGAAATAATACAAATTGGTGACAACGATGATCGTCATTGCTTTCTTATGACCCCACATTAACAAGTAAACAAGTTTCCAAATGTCCGCGCGACTGTACCGAAATTAGGGCCAGAGATTTTGAAAAGATAAGATGAGCATAAAATTGTACTCTTTTTATTTTGCTTAGTAAGTGAGTTAGTTCTTAACCTTGGGTTCATAATTTTAAATTAACTACTGAAAAAAATCTGAGTACTAAAGGTAATTATTAGTGGATGTCCAATCCAATTGAGATTTTCGCAATATTAAGCTATTTTTCACGTATTAATAGGACAAAAGAACTAGTCGAGTGTTTTGCCAGAAGTTTTTATCAGAACTAACATACTGAGACTTAATTTTTAACCTACAATTTTACAAAAATCATATACCTAATAATAGGTTCAAAATTATTCACCAAATGCCACAAAAATTGTCAAAAAATGCGCTGAGTTACCGACGGAATGAAAAACTAGTTTTACATTTTATGGCTCACGGTTGAAAAATAAAATAAGTCTATATCCACTGACTCCTAATTGTACATAGATTCTTTAGTTATGGTATGTTTTTGTAAGTTTTATTTTAGGTAAGGTTACAGGACATAGACCTCCTCCAGATTGTGCCAGATGATTCGGTCCATTAGTTCTGCGCTATCCTTTGGTCAGATCATCTTTCCATCATATAAGAATAACGGTGTTCCTATGAAACACGAAGATAGACAGTATCAGAACAAGATGGAGTCATAAGACAGGAACAAAAAAAATTCAGACTCCTTGTCAATAAAAATGAATAATCTCCATTTTCAATAATTTTTGTTACTTTTTACGTAGGAATTTTATTTTAACTATAATATTATACAAGCTCTGTTTCTAAAATTAGCATCAGACCAATATGTAGATAGGTATCTTTTAGAAGTTAGACAATTTAGCTCCCATTTTTCTGGGGCATTTTCAATGTACAATATTGTGATTACTTCCACTAATCTTTTGGGCTGCCTCCCTCTACCATTATTTTGCTAAAACTTATCATTATTGAAATTATTATGTGCGATACCAATTTTTAACGATCCACCGCTAAAATACTAAATGTCACTGTCATAAAAATGTAGTAACGCGTAATGTTTATCAAATACGGCTATATTTTGGAAAGCAATTGTCGTAAGAAGTTAACACTAATGAATTTACCTTCTATAAACACTGATTTAAACATTCCATACTTTTATAAACTCCTTCAATATTTTTGATGTGTAACATCTTTCCTCTTGCTTTTTGTCAATTTGTGACATTTCTCGAAATGCAACTGAAGTGTGTAACAGGAAGTAAGCCATCAGATGGTACTAAGTACCAACCTCAGAAAAATGAAACAAATAGAATCCTTCCAGATTTAAATGAGATAATCACATGTTACACGCCATAGGCGACAACTGTAAGGTTCGCTCGTTTTTTTTATCGTAATAATAGGTACCTGTCACCGTAAAATTGTAAAAACCGTAAGTGTTAAATTTTACAATTATGTAAATACGGTAAACTAACAGTCATGGATAATGCTTTATATACATAATTACCATTTTTTTGGGCAAAGTAACGTATAATATCACTAATAGCGTTAGGTATTTCTGAAAGATTTGTGTAACAAATATCTAATAAAAAACATTCATATAAATTAACACTCATTGCCTTTTTGAATTCGACAGATGGGAATAATTCCTAAAAACCATTTTTTGATTATTAAAAAAACAAGAAGTACCTATAAAAATCACTAAATTGTCAAAAAAACACAGTTATCAAAATCACTGAAATGTCAAATGTGGCCTTATAAAATATGACTGCTAATAATCGTCCCATTAACCCAGCTGTGACATCTGCCATACACATAAAACTAATTATTCCGTCTGTCTGTACAAAGGTAATTAATCAAAATATCCGTAAATCAACCGACGGACGTCAACAGCCGTATCATGAAAATTTTTGACAAGCGTATACGTATCGAATCCGTCTCAGAAGGGTTATCAGATTGTATTTTTTTTCAAAATTCATATAATCTGTTAACTTATTTATAACGAACTCGGTACGAATACGCTTGTCGAAAAGTTTTATGATAGGATTACAGGAAGTGAGTAATAATGCGCTGTCATCGTTTGATTGTTCTATCATTCTGAATTAAAGTTTATTGGGTAAAGACGGGTTGCGTCATTAGTGTTGCAAAGGTTGCCTGGAAGTGATTGCTTTTGTTACATTGTTACGGTTCCCATATTTTAATTTTTTGTTATAAGTAACTCTTATAATTATTGTTCAAATGACATTTTGACAGATAATCGCATAAATTAACAAATAAATAAATATTTAAAAACTTCATTTAATTTAACAACAAAATCGCTTGAGTAATACCTTACGTTTTATTGTTATTTTACGGTATGTCTAAATTAACACTCTAACCGCAACATACTTTATTAACATACTTTATACTTTTATCATAACTTAATGTTTTTGAAGTTGGTATCCATCTGTCGGCTAACTTCATGTTACACACTGGCGCTGCATTTCACGAAATCACTAGCAAAAATTGTCAAAACTGCAAAATCTGCAAATCCCCTAAAACCAGCCGCCTCCATAGTAAAAAGTTTGAAAGAAAAAGTAAATTTTAAAAAGTAAAACAAAGGCCTAAGTTATTGCCAAGTGATGCGTTCAGGGTTCCAGTGTGCTAAGCAGTAAGGTTCCGCGAACCAAGACCACGGGCTATCCAGGGTAGAGCAGTTTAGCGGAGCCACGTCGGGAGTACTTAGTGCAGTGGGCCGTGAGGGGCGAATAGGGATGGGGTCAGTATCGATAACCAGCTTACGTATATATCGATAATTTTTTATCAATATCATTACTTAGTAGTTAGTTTTTTAAATAAAAATTATAAGTATTCCCATAGAAATTAAATGAATGGCATCATTATTATGAATCGTTAACAATTAGTTTTAATATTAATTATATGCAAGATCAAAATTTTGATGCAGTGATTCTAATTTAAAGTAATTCTAATTTAACATGTGGTATGAAAACTTTATCTGCATAATATGCAGAGAAAGTTTTCATTCATTCATTAATTTATCTTCCACAAGGGAGGCCTAAGTCCACAGCTCCCTATATAATATAGGCCTCCCTGATAAGAGGCCACGACGAGTGGTCTCGAGCCTTTTCTATCTACCATCTTTTCACGACTGCAATGATAGATTTTATGGATAAGTGATTAACCTTTTCGCTTTTTAGGCAATCACAAGATAGCATTTATTGGCAAGTTTATGGTTGGCTGATACCTAATTGCTCTTCACATAATAGACAACTGAACAAAAATATACGCACGATGTGAGTTTTTGAGCTGAAAATAGCCGTTGATTCGCACATGTAAATAGCTCATTGAGGCATTATAAATTTAAGCTACTGAGGCTTTATTTTAATGCGATTGACAAATTACAATATACATAGAACCACCGTTCAAAATCTTGATCTTTTATCTTGAGTGATAAAGAAATAAAAGTTTTATGGCAACCAAATTAAGAATTTAAAAAATCAGGTTTACGTTTACAGGAAAAACTAGTAAAAATCTAATTTTAAACGAGCATCATAAACATCAATTTTAAAGTTACAGTAGGTTGTATTAAAATTAGATTTATAGTATTGCTAGCCCAAATAAATTTTAATATGAAAACTATTTTAATTCTAGACAGGTTAATTATATTTTCCCTGAAGCATTAATCATAATCTAAATATGACAGATTAAAAGTTAATAGTATTATGACTTTACAATCTTGAAATATATTTTTCAGCATCCTTTTATATTAAGATAATTTGTAAATGTCATCGTTGTCGTAAAAAAAGTTGTAATATTATGGTTTTGATATTCACACTATAAAATGTTTATTTTTCCGGAAACCATTTTGTGACAGTAGGAAAATTTTATTTTTCACCTCTATTTTCGACGTTACAGTAAAATAAACTTTGAAATTGTTATTTTACGGTATCAAAAACAAAAGCAGTTAAAAGAAAAAGTTAAGTCTCAAAATTATTAAAAAAATATAATTAGGGATCATTAATTTTTAAAGATAAAGATAAAGATTTTGATTTTACACGAAACACGGTAGGTTAGATGGTAGGAAACAGAGTATGTACATACATGTCTCACCAAGAACTGGCATACAAAAATTCGCGTACAAACGCAAAACAAAATTACAATTTGAGAATCAGATAACATGTTTTAACGGATTTATTCAGTCGAGAAGTATATTTCACAAAAAAATTAACTGACACATCGATAACTAAATCCCAAACCCTATCGATACATCGATATTTCGTCCCATCACTGACCAGCTCGTGCCTGTAAAAAGAGGACGCAACGCAGCACACTTCATTAATAAAAGGTTAAATAATGCTAAGGATTTTCGCATCTCGGTGTAAGGTTACAACTTCGTAGTAGTCCATCTGAGGACGCAAGTGACAATAAGAATATGACAGTATCGCCAGGTGGCTCTTGAAATCTATCCAAGCCAAGCCAGTGTCTTGTAGCGATAATCATTATTAAAAATTATAAAAAAGTCTTCGGCTCTATTGACCATCAATATGTTTATTTGTTGCGGAAGAACATATTACTGCTCTTCGGTTTTGGCTCCACACGTAGTGTATATATTTAGCCACTGTCAAGTAATTCCATAATTGACAAGGAATTCATTCGCAGTCATGGTCAAGTTTCTTCATGCCTCCGTAGAGTGGTGGAGAATTGACTAGAGGTTTCTATCTATGGAGTATTCGAGGCAACACGAAAAGTCACGTTTCACAGCATTAAACTATTCACAATCACACATACAAATTCATGAGCACTTAAAGGGCAAAACGAAACTACCATTTTTACACTATAATACTCAAAATAATACTTTGGAAAAATAATACAATGTCACGATATGAGCTTTTCACTTTCCCACCAAAATCAAAAAGGGCCATGAATTTCTCTATATATCAGTGGACTGCCATAGGTCGATGATGATGATGATACGCAATAGGTTTTTTCAGAGAGAAGTTTCCATATCGCCCTTGAACATTATTGGGTTTTATGATCAGGGGAGTATCCACCTTTTATAGTTTTGCAATTCGACCTCTTTGTTCGAAAAGTACTGGCAGTACAGTTAACTCTTCACCCTGACTTCAACTTTGGAGGCCTGAATTCAGGAATGTCTGAATGCCATGAATGTAGTCTGGCTTGTATTCGAAATATGGCCTACGAAGGAGCCAAATTTTAACATGAAGATTTGTAAGCCCGAAAAGGTCGCTGGCTTACTAATAGTTCAATGACATCTTCATGAATCATACAGTAATTTGAGGTCTAACCCATTTTTGGAAGATTGCTAATGAATCGAATAACAGCCTATATTATCATACATACATTAAGCCACACAAGTATTAAAGTATAGAATCACAATTTAGTTTAAGGTATTTTAAAAGGACAAGACCTAAAACTATAGCATAGGTACAATTGGCGGACTTATCTTTAGCAGCAATTTCTCACAGGCATATACACTACACCAAGGGAAGCGAACCTTTTTGTACCAAAACATGCGAGCCGCAATTTTGTTTTCATGCTCCTTTAGTTCAGTAAAATTCATGTTTACTAAAAAAATTATATCTCTCTGGATTTAAGATTTTCGGGCTACTGGAGATTTTTTTCTGAGTAATTTACTTTTTTTTATTAATACCTACTTTTTTCTAAGCAAAAAGTCAGTCTCAGTCTCGAAAGCCCAGTAATTTATTTAGCTGCAGTGTCCTTCAAACCGAAACACAATAATGCTTACACATACTACTTTACGGCAGAAAATTTGGCACTGTGTTGGTACCCATCTAGAAGACATCCTGCAAGAGACGCCTCCCAGAGTAGTAAAATTCTTAAAAGAGTAGAACTTAGTTTTTCATAGACTTTCGCGATTATCAATTTATCACACAGTTATTAGATTGTGACGGGTATTTATCGCGCTCACCTTGTCTATTTTTGTCCCGACATTTGGACTGTACTGCAACAGCCGTATTTTTTTTCTCAAAGTAATCAGTAAATTTCATTGCCTTTATCAATGTGTAACCACACTTACGAGCCGTTAGAATTATATCAGTGAGCGCCCGTCTTGCTAAAGTCAAAAATATGTTTTTAAAAGCACAACACCCTCTTTGTGCCCAGTGAGTCGACCATTCTTCCAAGAATTATTTCGAAGACAGAAAGGGACAGATATATAAAATTAAAAGGGTTGGAGAGGGAGGGCAGATGGATTTTTTTTTCTTATAATCTGTGGCCACATGTGATTGTTCTCGGACCTTTGGTCAATGTTGTTTTTTGGTTTCGTTTAATTAATATGTTGCTAGGTTATTTGTTTAAGAAACTTGTGTTAAGCTACTTGGTATCGAGACGAATTGGAAACTTTTTTTTTTTTTGTTTAGTGCACATTAATTACTTTTTAATGTAACTCTAATACTATTACAATCTAGCCAAAGTAGGCTAATGAGTAATTAAACTCTAACTTAGTTTTATAAATACAGATATCAAGAAAGTGTCCAATAGCACATTTCTTACAGTCTCTAATTAAGGGGAAGACACGTCGTTAATGTGTTCTTTATAAGTAGCACTGTCACTACACTACACTATTTATTAAATATAGTATCTACACTGCACTACACTAACTCGAAAGGTTTCGTTCTTTTAAGTCTTATAAATCTTTGTGTCAGAATTGGCAAACTGACACAAAGATTTATTTACCGACTTCAAAAAAGGAGCAGGTTATCAATTCGGTTGTTTTCAACCGACTTCAAAAAGGAGGAGGTTATCAATTAGGTTGAATGTTTTTTTTTGTTATTTTTTTTTTATGTTTGTTACCTCAGAACTTTGTTGTTTATGAACCGATCTCAAAAATTTTTTTTTTTTTTTTTTGAGAGGATATACTTTCAGATTGGTCCCATAGAAATTTCATGAAAATCGGTTCTGTACTTTGGTTTTGAAATCAAAATAACGGAAAAAAAGTCGTTGAAGTGAACAAAATTACGTATTTTGCTTCCCTGTGACTTGTCAGTGGTGCTTACGGTCACTAGAACAGTCCGATTGAAGTCGGTTGTTCTATGTTTTTGTAAAACCTTGATTATTTTTAGAATGCATATCTAAAAAACTTTATCGAACCGGTACATACATATTTTTAATGAATTCATAACTAGTAGGTAACTAATGTAATTAGTATTCTTTATATATGCTACGAACACAGAAAAATAAAAACCAGTCAAAAATGGTTAATTTGGCTTTTAGTAGACACATTCGGTCCGATCGAATGCAAAATTTTGTAACAAGTAACAAGAAAGAAAGCGTTTTTATCTTATTTTAGTCTAAACTTACTAGGCCATAGACAAAATAAGAAATATATATATAAACCGCATCGTAAAAAATTAAGAAATATCTTTAAAATATAAATATTTTATTTGATTATCGGGATATCTATAATTTATGGGTTTTTTTGACACTAAAGGTAGTATCAAAAACACCTATAAAATATAGATATCTCTGAAGCTTAGTACCTATAACTAATTGCATTATTAGAAAGTTGACAAAATATTTTTACTCAAAAAAATACCACCATCATGTTTTATTAAAAAAGGGTATTTTCGCCTAAATTCTCCAACACTATTCTAGTACTTACTTGACTCTACATAACACTCATTTATTAAGTTTTCACTCTAAATGTTTACCAAAATCAAGCGACTTTACTTATAAATGAAATGTTTGTTTAAAAACTCACTTGGCGTTAGTTAAACAAACAACTTTATTTGAAAAGTAAACATTTACGGCTTTTTATGCTACGACTTTACGTCTCTGGTACACATCAAATAATAAGAAAGAGGAAGTAACTAGCAACTCGTATATACCTAATTTAAGGGGCATCCTCTAATCTGAATTCCATACAATTTTTTTCGAACAAATACTCAAAAAGTACGCCGTATTATAGTAATTTCTTCACACTATTCGTTTCGTCCATGTTTTTTGATTTCGTGAACAAAAAAAGTGAAAGGTTTCATACTTTAATTTAGATTTTATACGTGTTTTAAAATTAACCCTACTAACTTAACTTGTTCACGGAATCAAAAAACATGGACAAAACGAATAGTGTGAAGAAATTACTATAATACGGCGTACTTTTTGAGTATTTGTCCGAAACATTTTGTATGGAATTCGGATTTGAGGATTACCCTTAAGAATATTATTGTAAGCTGACTGTATCTAACTAAAATCATGTCCAAATGCAACTTGAAATGAAAATGAATTGCCAGGTATTTAACAAGGGTTACGAAATGAAACGTAGTTGTCCAAATGGGATGTAGCCATAAGTTTATAGGGACCATATTGTCAATTTCTTTGGACACTTACATTATTTGCAAAGCGGACTAAATTGAGCGTCTAGCTAGTGATTCAGTATACTTACCCAATTTTATTATGTTAATATTTATTAATAACTATTTAAATTTCAACTCAATTGGTAATATTTGTATACCTGATTGAGTATATCCATCTATAGATGCATTAGGTACATATAACAGATACTTACTAGAGTTGTTTTATGTCAACAAGAAAGTGACGAGACGATTTAGGCATTTTCTTGATAGCCCATGACCGGAACGTATGTGTAGGTTACACAGGTTTTTTTTTACATTTGAGAAAGACAATCAGTCTCAATTCATTCGCTCGATACAGCGTCCTTCAAAACAGAACTCAGTAATGCTTATACTATTTCTTAGCGGCAAAATATCTAACATGATGTTGGTCTATCAATCAACCATCTAAGTGGAATCCTGCAGGGGACAGAAAGATGTGTCCCCTGCATGATTCTTTACTTATCTGCTCATATCTTGTAATCTCTTACACACATTAAAAGATTAGCTCTATAAATAGTGTAAGTATAAGATATAAATAAGTACCTAGTAAGAGATAATCTACAATGTATGTGTTCCATACAAAATCGTACAGATAAAGGTAATCCCAATCGAATAGCTACAAATATTCTAAGGTAATCCGTGTTCATACAAACTCATACAAAAACTATGAATATATATGTAACGATAACTAGGCTCGGTGAAGGGCTCGGGTTCTTATCTGACGAGACATCTCTTGTACGGTTATGGGTGCCTGGTACTTTGTATGAATTTATAATTTTGTGTACGTTTTGTTTGTAAGTAAAGTCTGAATTATTTGTGAAACAGTTTTTTCAAAATCGATTTTTCCTTTTTGGTTATTAAAACTGGTCTACTGATAAAACGTCCGACTAAAGTACTGGCTAGTAATGTAGGGTAAAACCGGGTAAGTTGCCCCAGAAGGATATGTGCTCCTTTTCCAAACCTTACTTTCGAAAATCAAATAAAAGAAAGAATAGGTTTTCTTTTTTAATTTTTTGCATAATATTTTATGCTACTATTACAAAAATAAGGTTTTAGGAAAAAGTCCACCATTAAATTGATTTTAGACGTGACATCGACGAACGCCGCCGCCGCGCCGGCTGCATGCACGAAAATGTTGACGTCATTGTCCAGTAACGCTCATTGTCCCGTGACGCTGATAGTCACGTTAAACTATAGTCCGTAAACCAATTTCACAGAAACAGTGTTTTTTATAGCAACACAGTTACTGATTCCCTGTTACCTACCTACCTGCCATGTTTACACTGCAAATGCAAACTGATGACATCATCATGGCGACCACCAGGAGAGCATAGCATAGGCGTCTGATACGGTAATGTAAACATGGCCGCCTGGTATTTTTGATATGTTGATAAAACTTAATGCAACTGTGAAATATGATGTTGTTGTTACACTAGGTATACATTGTACAGTTCATCAATCAGTATTATAATATAAAATATACAACACCGCTAATTTTAAATACCAAAAAAAATGAGCAACGCAGACGGGGTAATACGTTGCATCTGTGCAGTCAGAATTTTGGATGTCTACAAAATGACAGAGTGACAGTGGCGTGAGTGCGGCGCCCGAGCCGACCTTTTGCGAGCTGGCTCGAGCTAGGTACCCGGGTTTGCCAAACGATGAATAAAGCCACCTGACGCAAATCTATAGGAAGACGACTAACGGTAATAGTTATCCAATTTTTATCAAATTTATTTTGATATAAAATCGACTTATTTTTTTTGAAGTTTTTTTGCCAGCTATGTGTTCAGTAACGGCAACTGAATACTGATAATGCGTATTTTTTTTCTGGTGATAAACGATTTGCGGTGTATAAGGCTTAGTCCTACCTGACTACATACAGGCTAAAACCTCTGAGAGGCTTCCGTAGAGGCTTGAAATTTGGAGGTTACGTTCGTTAAGAAGTGTATCTTCTGACTTTTCAGTGGCGATTACAGTCCAGTTTAATTCGGCTGTGGTAAGTTTTTGTAAAAATTTAATTATACGTACTTAGGTAGATATTTTTATACACGCAAGCAAACCCGCAGACAACATCATTAAGTAGGTATTACAAGTAGGTTTTTATGACAATCAAACATCTAGTCACAAACTATCGCCATCGATTTTCGTTGAGGTTTCGTGTTACGACTCGGGTGGCGCACTAAACAATCCAAGTTGGCGCCATCGGCCAACCTTTGACAAATACTGCGAAGGTTGGCAGATTATTGTTTATAGCTAGCTCTCCAATTTATGGTTCCTTGATACCTACAGGAGTGAATTATTCACGTTTTAGTTACGTTTGAAGTTCTATGTGCACCGCTAAAGATGATAAATTGATGTGGATCATATTATTTTCATGCTTATTTCTAAGCAGTACCAAAGACATTTTTACTAATCCTAATAGTACGATGACACACGGCTTTTTTACACGCTACACGCCTGCAACTTCGTTTGTAGCGTGTAAAGTCGCTCAGTGTCATCGGCGTTTTTACAATCAGCTTGTTGACAATCCTTCCCAAAAGCTAACACGCTCACACGCTAGCGTTTAAAAACGCCAAAATTGAGCTTGTAAAAAAAAAAAAGCTTGTGTATCATCGATGCTTTAGACATGACATTCAATTCGACTCAGTCAGCTTTCAAATTAAATCTTCTAATTTGAAAGCTGACTGATCGTTAAAAGGAGTACCTACATTTTGTAGCCATTATGATTTTTTTATAATACGAATGTTAAAACTTTCCATTACACTAACAATAACAATAAAATGTCTCTACATTACCCCCTAATTATTACCTCCGATGTTATCTCGATATGAATTGAACACGGAAATAAAAGGACTTCAATTGACTAGAAAAGAACAACCCTCAATTTGAATTAGATAAACTGTAATTTATTTGAATCGTACGGCATTAAAATTAGGGCGAATAACTGAAGCTCCTGGCAAAACACTTTTTGAATTTGGAAGGCAGAAGGCATAAAGCATGCCTGAATTTGCTAGATAATGCTGTAATTTGAAACCTATGACATTGAAATAGAAGCGAATATCGAAGCTTTTAGTGGAACATTGTTTAAATTTGGAAGGAAGGGGGCGTGCCGAAGGGAAGGCGGGGCGAGTGAGAGATAGGATGAGTCTGTCACGCTTCAACAGCGTTCGATTTTTGGTAGATTTACGCCAATTTATACTTGCCTGGTAGGTTCATAAATTAGCGCAGCATTTTTATTATATTAATTTTATAAGATCAGCAATATTAATAAATATAATGTTATCTGATCCATAAAAAAGCCTATTAGTAGATAATCAGGTATAATTTACTTATTAGGACTATGATAATACATAGATGACCTACATACACACTAAAAACTAAATTAACATTTTAAAATAACTTATTTACTGGAAGTGCTTAATTACGACACGGATGGTCGAATGGCAAGTGTATTGGATTGTCACGCCCGGTGTCACGGGTTTGATTCCCGCTTCAGGACAAACATTTGTGTGTTGAACAACGATTTTTGTCCTAAGTCTGGGTGTTTTCTATGTATGCTATGTATGTATTTACAAAAAGAAAGTATTAAAATAAGGTTTCTATCAGCCATCTAGTTCCCATAGTACCTACAAGCTCTGCTTAGTTTGGGGCTATTAGATGGCGCTCTGTGAAATGTCCAAAATTTATAACAAAAAGAAAACTAGGCATTTTTCGTCCCTAATATAATTTGATGATTAATAATAGGTACCTACTTATTACACTCAATTTAATCCATCAGCAACTTTGACTCGAAGTCATAACACCTTTTTAGTGACTAACTAATTGACCTTGGTAATCTGACACTACCCCACAGACTACAAATCTAACGTATCGTTCATTCATTCTATTTGAATGGAAGAATACCACAGATGTTTAGATAGAATAGAATCCGGTTTTTTGGCCTATCATTAGTCAGGTAACTGTCTTTGGAAATGAAATTAATAATTTTCATAAGAACTTGTTATTTTCTCTAAAAATATTAATAACGACATTTGTAAATTAATATTGCTATTCTTTTTCTTATCGTATCAATTCTTCTCTTCTCTCTTATAGTTCTTTCGTACCAGTTTGGTGAAAAGATTTTAGTCAGTCACAGTTGTTTTTTGTTCCGAATAAATAATTTCTTTAGTTTAAATGTAATTTTGCACGCCTCGAATGGAGGCAGAATGTATAGGACCGCTTGACATGTAACAACCTATTATGTACCTATATTCTAGCAAATAAATGATTATCTTATCTTATCTTATCTTATAAATAAAATAAAAAGAATGTAGAACCTACGCAGTTTAAGCCTTGCGCTCTCGTAAACGTATAAAATTGTAGACAGACAGGGAGTTGACTTCAAAACGAATACACTTTTTAATATATCTAACAATATTTTTATCTATGCCAAGTTGATTCTGCTGAAATAATAAAAAAAAATAACCCTAGAGTCCGAAAACAGGTCAAATTTTTAACATCAATGCATCAAAAAAGCAATTGTGCCTTCTGTTTTCAATTCATGAATGCTCCTTCAGTCACCCTTTTACTGGGCGTTATGAGTAAACTCATAAGATGAAAATAAAAAAAACACCTTTCATAATTATTACAGGATTTGAATCCACTTTTTTTTTCCATGTCAATCTTCTCAGTCCGTCCTCTCGCTTGCGTTGTTTTATGGGTTACATATTAGTAGATAGATACAAAATTAAATAATGTAAGAAAAAATTGTAAGTATTACAAATTAATCCTATTTTAATAATCAGTAATTACACAAGCACGGCTTTAAATCAAAAGGCCGTAATCACCATTTTATTCATGTGAATAGTGCGTAGGTAGTCTAAAAATATTGATGTGACATAAGTGCGAATCGATATTAATTGAATCTATTAGTTTATGCCTAATACCTCGATACTCAGTATTCTCCGTATCCGAATTGACCGGTTTAGCGACTTGAACGTCGTCATAAGAAATTATTCCGGTATTATACGTTTATTTAAATGAATTGAAAAATGCGCTTCTTATTAATTTAAACTTTTGATGGGCACAATTTTGTTAAGTTTCGTGTGATTTTATAAAGTTTCTATTTGACAAGCTGATTTTATTTTGAAACTACCTAACACCCACGCTTCGATTGCGTTGCAATTTGACAAAATTCCTTTCTTGTTACGCGCTCACACTTCTTTACAAACATACCCTCGATAATTCAAGTTTTTGGCGTTGTCCTAATAGAACGCGATCATTCGCGCGATCGCGCGGCGCGACGCGATGCCAATTGGGACGCCTATTTGACGTTAGTGCGTTTGATCGCGGATTTACGCGACCGACGTTCGCGCGAACTTGCGATGGTCGCGTGATCGCGTTCTATTAGGACAACGCCTTTAAGTTCAGTGGTTAGCCTGTAGGTTGTCAGACTAAGGCTTTTATTTTCTACTGAAAAACTTTTAGTAAGGTAATTTTTTTTAATAGGTATGTTTTGCTTTTAATAAATGCAAATTCAAAAACACATGTTTCATTTTAATTATAATATTAACTCTTTAAGAACGAGCCTGATAAAATGATTCAAGTTTTTTGTTTCTTTTTAGAATTCTTATTGGATTCAAAAACTACAACCGTTAAATATTCAATCCGATTACAAATCGATTCTAATCTCGCTAAATCGTACGAAGCGAGCCTCCATTCCGATGTGGCCGTACAAGCAATTGATTTTAATTCGATCGTAAAGATTCTGAAATAATCGATACAACTGGGACGCAGTGACGTCTACTGTCGCCCGTTTGGTTGTTACGGCATTATGCGTGTTAGGCGTAATTTGGATTATTTTATGATCGTAAAGTTGGCAAAAATGCGGTGCGATGTTTTGACTGTCGATCGATTTTGAGACAGTGCGAAATTTAACATCGACAAAACGATTAGGAAGAGCTATTCAAGATTTAAATTTTATTATGATTTTATAACTTACTCAAAACAACAAAAAAACCTATCATTTACACCATATTTTGTTAGTAAGGCTTATGTTTACGTATTTTTCTTATTTCATATTATTGAGTATTTGTGTATCATTGCTAGCAAGTAAATATAACTCGTACCTTGGACAAGTCAACATTAAAGTGTATATTAAAATAATCATTACCAATTATAGAATATCATAATATCTAATAAAAATCTTTAGGCTTGAAGAAACAAATATTTATAAAAATATTCAAATATAAACCTTCACACTTTCTCATTATGTTTCAAATAGGCTTGAAACGGGTAAAAAAAACGTATTAGTAAGTTAGTTCTAAAATTGACTTTCAATCGTTTGTAATAAGGTTGTATTTAGATTGACACATCTGTTAAAGTAGAGTTTGGCTCCCCGTGGAGAAGGCATAAAGGGCAAAAGGCCATATTTTATTCGACTAAGTAATAAACTGCTAAAACAAACACAAGAAATATAACGTTTTATTGGACCCCGTCAGATATTAAATAATAGTTAGTTTTAAACTTCTGTGGAGACTTCTGTTTAGAATCGATTTATAAATACTATTGTTATGTTTTAAAGATTATCAGACACGCACGATATTGATATAAAGATATGAAAAAAAAAATTTAGATCGCTAAATTCTGCTGCGTAAAACTATCCTAGTTATGGGTGAACACTGAACAGACAAACAATTTAAATTCTAAATCTTTTTTCAGGGCAAATTATTTTTGGATTCATAAATAAATATATTACAAATAACTTTTCAATGATTTAAGAAAACTTTAGGATCATCTATGACTGTAACATTCTATGGCAATGTCAATTAAATATTTGAAATAGACTAAACGCCTACACCACAGTGAGTAGAGCTATTCAAACCAGATAAAATACCTCAAATCAAAACTAACAGCATCTAATTCAAATTTTTATATTCATGAGAAACCTCAAAAATCACTATAAACATTATTTTTAATTACCACGGCCACCGACGCGGCTGTATCACGCTGGGCCAGCGACGCTACTGTTCAACCCCCCGCTATTTTGAAACAAACAATATTTTATTTTCAATTTTTCACATACGACCTTTTTAGTGTAAGGCGTCAACTTTTTTTTTCAATTATTTCACTTTTGACCTTTTTAAATTTGAGGCGTAAACTTTTTTATTTAATTTTACATACGACCTTTTTAGTGCAGCTTTTTTCGATGTGTGGACTGCATGGAACGGAACGTCCTTATCGGGCGTTCGTAATTTGAATCTGTGGTTATTGAAGCGGACATTTTTGGCTTCTTGTAAACAAAAAAGGTAGAGTACTTTGTAATATACCTACCTACTGATTAGTATTCTTAAATATTACGAATTTCAATACATCACATAAAGTTCATATAAAAGACATATTAAATTAGAGATTTTTTTTTTTTTGTCGAAATGCAATGAAAAACTTTGCAATGTTTCCTGCATTGCATCAGAAAAACACGTAGGTTATGGCTAAGGTCGTTTCGTCACATGTTTACATTAAAAAAGTCTTGTGTAGCACTTTTTTCATTCAGACATTGAACGGCCATTTGTGGCTTTCTTATTTGCAGGAGAGTACCTTATTTCGTCGCAATTCAAACTTTAGTTCACTCACTTTTCAACAATAGATTACCACCACACTAACCCAATAATCTCTATCAATTAATCTAAAATCTTCGATACCACACAGACCCAGAAGCCACAAATTAATAAGCGGGTACTTACAAAAAAGGTTCGTTCACAATTATGTCAAACTCAATTTGACAACTTGATGAACACGTTTTTCGTTCGACATTTGAATTTGACGGACCTATGTGGGTGGTCTGGGACGTGCGTGATTTTTTTTCTTTTGTTTTTATTTTTTTTTCGCTGCTGTAGAGCGATGACTAACAACCTTTCAATAACTAGCCGCCGACGATGCGTGATAATCGGATTTGACGAGTTTTTAGCAAAAAAAAATAATTAGGATGGATAGAAAACCATACTGTTTTCCTTAATTTATTAGTTCACATCAAGATATACTTACCTAAATAAGTTTTAGGATAATCGTTTTAAAGAAAATCTTTAAACATAAGCAAAAATGTTATCATTCCTACTGTTATGTATTTGCTTAGAGGTTGTATAGGGGTTTTTGATTTTTATATTGTAGGTATTTGCAAAAGTTACATGTTTCCATTTGGCTGAGAGTTGAAATTGGAAGAGACACAGATAAAATACACTTTTGACGTTTCGTTGACAGTTCTAATATTATAAATATTGAACACCTACCTATGCTAGATTTCGGTAAGTGTAATTTGGCACCGCGAACTCAGATACCAAACTTAGTAAAACGGGACCCACAGCCACGTTATGATTTTTATAAATTTTGAACATGTTCATAGAACCCTATAAAAAAATAAAAAATAGTTCACTTCCATATAATAAATAAAAATAACTTAGTAAAACATTAACATAACACACACAAAATTTATCTAAGTACCCAGAATTTAGTCTACTTAATATAATTATACTAGTTTTAACTTTACAATTTTTTTTCTGCATATAGGTAATCTACAACAATGGATTGTGGAAAAACAACTAAAAGACTTTTATCATACAACTCAGACTCAGTGTGCTCAAAAACAAAACGATAGCGCAAACAATGTCAGTTCAAAAACTGTTTCCCGCTCAAAAAACTGTCAAAGTGACATTGACGTGTGGTGGTGAATGTTTCGTTCGGAAATAGGATGGTGACTCTGATGCCGTGTAGCTACCTCGGAGGTGGCGCCTCCCCGCGGTGCAACCTGGATCATGAACCAAAGGTCAGAAAACTGTAAAACCAGTAGTATTCCTTGTTATAAAACCTCAATCATACGATTTGGTACCCAAGCTCTGGCAACATTCAAGAATAATGCCAACATTGTAAAAAATTGTTCTGAATTTGAATCCAAACGTTTGATTGAGGTGTAGTGCAGATACAGATAGCACACATTCACATAATATTGATTGAAATATAGCCAGTTCTAAATTCGTTGTAATGAAACCGCAATCCTACGATTCGATGTCAACTGAGAACTGCCAACATTCATGGAATCATAGAGTTCTGAATTTGAATCTTGACGTTCGATTGAGGAACAGATAACGCACCATAGAGATAGATCCTTGCACAGCACTCAGTAATTTTTTGATAGACTAGAATTAGAGCATTATTTGCACCTGCTTTGCACGTTAATTTATTCGCACTAAGCTTCTACTGCATGTAAAATCGAGCTATTTGTTGTGACAGCTTCAGAAAGTTTTTTTTAATAGAATTAACTAAAGATCACTAGAGAGATTGAGATGATAGACCACCTCGGTCAGAAAGTGGCAATTAGAGTGCAATCGTACTCAGATTGTAGAATCGGCTAAAATAGTAATTAATTTTGACAAGTCCGGTTACACTGGAGTTGATTCAAGTCTCTCTAATGACAAGAAACAACAGCATTACTAGGTATACAGTAAATTAAAAGGCTAAATTTTGTTTTAAAATCCTAGTAGAGGAATAGAATAGAATGCAAACGCAATTTATTGACCCTGCCGCCTTATTTTTCGTAATATTGCAGTTAAAATTGGTTGAATGTTTTACCCATTCGTTGCCAAATTCTGAGAGTTTTTTCCAGTCCCGGCAGAATGCAAACGCAATTAATTGACTCTGTTGCCTTATTAATTATTTATTATTCGTAATATTCCCTTTCGAAATATAACAGTTCATTGGTTGAATGTGTTGTACATTCGTTGCCAAAATTCTGTGAGTGTTTTGACAGTCCGGCCGAATACAATGCAATTAATTGACAATGTAGCCTTATTATTCGTAATATTGCCTTTTGAAATATTGCAGCGATCATTGGTTGAATGCTTTGTACATTCGTTGACAAAACTGAGAGATTTTGATAGTCCGGCAGAATGCAAACGCAAATTATTTAACCCTTGATACATTGGTTAAATGTGTTGTACATTAGTTGCTAAAACTCTGAGTGTTTTTTGATAGTCCGGTAGAATGCAAACCCAATTATTTGACGTATAATACTTATTGCGTTTTGAAATATTGCAGCGATCATTGGTTGAATGTTTTGTACAATCGTTGCCAAAACTCTGATAGATTTTGACAGTCCGGCAGAATGTAAACGCATATTATTTTACCCTTGATAATGCGCTTTGAAATATTGCAGTTCAATGGTTGAATGTTTTGTACGAATTCTGTGAGTTTTTTGACAGTCCGGCAGAATGCAAACGCAATTAATTGACCGTGGCCAAATTTTATTGTTCTTAAGGTGGCTGCACTGTTTTGTTTATGTTTGCTTCAAGCAAGGCGTCAGTTCTCATGTTACCCATTCATACGTTAATGTTTAGGGGCCCATTAAAAAGTCGTAATGCCGTGTTGTGTCGGTTACCTACGGGACAGTGCGTCGTTAGCCACTTGATACCAGGCTATCATAACTCGGTGTTGGTTTACGTTGATAAATTAATTTTGGAATGTAGGATGGGTGTGAACAATGCCTAATTACTTGATAAGCGGTCGTCTTTGGGGGTGAATGGCTTTGAGGTTCTGCAATGTTCTTCACTTGCTGCTGCCCGCGGCTTTGCCTGCGTAGTATTTAGTTAAACAGTAACGTATGTAACTACTTATAAAAATCTTAAACTACATCTATATACTAAATTTAAGCTCAATTGGTCCAGTGGTTTTGGCGTAATTTGGCCTCAAACTATAGAGTTTAAGAGACTGCTAGACTTTTGCCCACTTGCACCAAACTGTCAATGTTCCTAAGCAATTACTTTACTCGCTTGTAAGATCTTAACGGTCTAGACTCGAACCGTTAGGCTCTTCCTAGCGAGTAAAGTAATTGCTTAGGAACATTGGCAGTTTGGTAAAAGTGAGCAACACTCTAGCAGTCTCTTTAACTCGATAGTTTGATGAGATTACTTTACTCGCTTGTAAGATCTTAACGGTCCAGATTCAGACCGTTAGGCTCCTTCTTAGCGAGTAAAGTAATCGCTTAGGATCATTGACAGTTTGGTGTTAGTAGGCATGGGTCTTTCAAAACAGGTAAAGGCTGGTCTTTTGTTCTTCCTTATTTCTAAAAGCTGCAGTACAGTAGTCACTTCATTCACTTAAAAACTTTTCAAAAATTTTAAAAATCTTAATTTACCAAAACAAACATTTCTCCAATCACCCACTTCTCGCATAAATACCTCACTCCGGGAATGCAAAGAAACTAAAAAACACCGAAAACATAAAACCACCCAGAGATAACACCAATAAAAACTAAAAAAAAAAAAAAATTACCCGGGTTGATAGCTCTACACGATTTATCCTGCGAGATCTCTTGATACAAGATTGTAAGAAATTCTCACTGACCATTGTCGTACTTTGTTCACGAATCGGTGACAAATTGGTGCTTAAAATATTTTAAAAGTTACATTAAGATTTTGTATTGTATTTTGTATTTAAGATACAAAACGTAAACGTATTTTATGAAACAGATTTTAATATAGGACTATTAAGGTGAAACGTAATGTAACATATTTTTTATTTGTCTATATGTACAAGGTGAAATTTTGAACTGGGCGCAGATAGCCAAAAAATGCTTATTCAGATGCGATTTAAGAAAAAATTCCTAGCCGGAAGTCGAAACAATTCGTTTGAAAAAAAAAGCATATCCTATTTTGCTATTTTTTGGTGTCGTTTTGATGAGTTATGAGAAACAAATATGGAATATAATGAAAAGTTATGTTCAAAAGCAAAAATTAATTAACTAAATTAAATGTAAAATCTCATATATTAATCTAATAAAAAAAACATCAATATAATATAAAAGTTTTAGTCCTGACTGGCTGAATTTATTTAAAAGGTAACGCCAACTGCATACAATACATAGTTTTACATTCTTATAAAATCATACAAAATCAAGTTCTAAAACGCAAACCTATTACAGGCTTGCACAACATTGACAGTAAAAAATTAATGACTGGAAAACAACGTACAGGCTGAACCACTGGACGTAAAATTGAAATTCAGAAGGTATGTTTGTCAAGAAGTGTGGGCGCGTAGGTACTAAGAGAGGAATTTCGTTAATTCGCAACGCAAGTGAAGTTGCGGAAATTAATTTGATAAATAGCGCAGTTGAAATTAGTTATTCTTATTGAAAATTAAAAAAAAACGATTCAATGTCAGTCATAAATTAATATTTAAAAGCTTAATCAAAACTAAAATTCGGCGCATTTCTATTATTTTAAGGGCTATAAAACTGTCAGTGACAGAATTACAACTATCATTCACAAAAAAAATATTGTTCTCATGATAAACGCACTTGACATACATTCTGGGGTTTTTTTTAAATCCATGCATTTGCATATACATACATAAAAATAAAATAAAATGATCGAATTCTTCATATAAAAGACATCAACGCGCTTATTTTTTTTCATAATCAACAATGACATTATTTTTTTTTAACCGAGTAAATAAACGAAAGGATGTTCTCAGTTGGTCCTGCAAAATATTTCGTGGGGAGTGAATTGGACTGGGCTACTTAGGTCCCAACGCTCGGAACACTACTTCGGGTAAAGTCGGCTGGTATAATATTACTAAGTGAAGATGGTAATGTGTCTACCGTCTTGTCTTAAAGCTTAACAACATCAAATAATGGTAGCGTAACATTATAATGCTACATAATAAAATGCCTGTATTGTTGATGCTATGACCGTGAACAAAATGTATTTGTGAATTAGCATCCTTTCTTCTGTCGTGTCAATGTACTCGCTGTCAAACTGAGAAAACGAGTAGTATTTCGTATTATTATTCTCGCCTTGGAAGAAGTTTTCAATTCTGTCATGAGTTCTTAATTTTTATTCTTATTATTTTTATTTATGATCTTCTAATTTTCGTTTTTAATTTGTGTATGTAGGTACCTATATTTAATTACGATTGTGCCAACAAAATAAAATTAATTAATGACACCAGCCAAACCCTTTTGTTTAAACGTCAGAAGCGTTACAAATTAGGGGCGTTCGAAACTCAAAAAACAAAAAAGTTTTGTTCCGAATTCGAACGAATAAAAAATTATTGGGACATTGAATAAATCACTTTTAAAATTGACACTTCACGCGATGATTCAAAAATGTTAAAATTAATATCACACCAATATCTTGGGATCAACATGGCTCCGATAAATCCGAAGGTTTTATTTACGAAGTTTTGTTTAATCTGTGGCTGAACCCTTGATATAGGGTTGCCATGATAATGTAAGAGCACAGTTTTTACCCGGCTTTTTAAGTCTGATCGGTTCTCATGATACGTTACGATATAATTTTATTGATGTGTAGATAACATCTTTCCTCTCGCTTTCTGTAAATTTGTGGTAGTGGTGGTGGAGTAATTTCGTGAAAATGGGACGAAAATGTGTAAAATGAAGTTGGCCGTCGGATGTTACTAACTGTAAATATAATCATTCAAAATTTAAATGTTGCTTATTAACAAGCTGAGATGTGAGTTGTTACACATCATATACGACTACAATAAGGCTCGCTCGTTTTTTGAACTATTATTCTGAAGTACATTCTAAAACAAATAGTTTAACAATTAAAAAAATATATGAAATTGACAAAAAGGTAGTCTTAAAAAAAACACTCATCCTTATGTTTGCTTAAGTAAAGATTCATCAGTTATAAATATAATCATACACTTATATCTCTTCTTTTTATATCTATTTGTTTAATATGAAAAACCGGATAGGAAATAAAAAAGACGGACTTCAGACAAAAATCCGACTCTACCGAGAGACGGGCTGGAGACGGGGACTGGCCATAAATAAAATGCGAGATAAAACAATAAACGAATTACGTTTAAATAAAGAAGCGTTTTGTTCGATGCTTGTTTAGATTACAGGGTGTTGTAAATTAAACGATTAACGGGGATTAACTTTATTATACCTATGTCTTGTTGTCTGTAAGTATGTAAAGTATCTACCTATATATTTATTTCTTAAGAATAAATAATATATCAGCATTGTATACTTTTCTTTTTAGATTTTGCTTCAGCTAAAAATCCCTAAACCAAGCTAATGAAACCTTAACATTTCTCGATATTCAAACAATGTAAAAAAAACTTTAATAGTACTTAGTTTCTAAATATTTCAGATTTTACATAATGTACATATATAAAATATTTATTTCGAAAACAGGTTACATACATAAAGTATAGTATGTAAAAAAATACAATATAAAATAGTACCAAAAAGCATCTCTTTTGAAACAGTAAGTAGTAGTAGTAAGTAAGTATACTCAATAGTAGTGGAGCACTACAAACCTCATTTTTAAAGAAATACACTTTTCAATACCAAAAATGGTATTGAAACACCCTGCATAAGTATAGAGTACCAGGCGCGTTGTCGCCGGTAAAACGTATAAATTAGACGCACGCTATCTGTAGATCGGCCTCACACCTCGAGTGGAATGCGAGACCTCCTCGCCCCGTCTGTTTTCCTGGTACTCTGGGGAGTAATTATGGGACATTGCTGCTGCCCGCGGCTTAGCTCGTGGTATTAGGATAAAAAAAAATAGCTATGTGTTTTTCCAGATCATAAACTATACCCATACTAAATTTCAGCTCAATTGGTGTAGTCGTTTCGGTGTAATTGAGGAACATCCATCCATCCATCTATCCTTTCAAATGTTCGCTTTTATAATATTAGTGGGATTTTAGTATACACTATACATACCTACTACTAATTGTTGTATGGACGTACACGTCTATATCACAATAATAATAAAAACTCTAAATTAATACCTAAGGCCTAATTCACCATATTTTAGGCATTATGTCCTTCCTTCCCTTTCATGTATGCCAGTGGCTCTGGTAACAGTGTTTGGTTTGATACGTTACGCAAATAATAAAAAAAAATGAAAATTCCTATGCCTACTTGCACCAAACTGTCAAAATCCCTAAGCAATTACTTTACTCGCTTGCATATTCTTAACAGTCCAGATTCTGACCGTTAAAAACTGCCAAACGAGTAAAGTAATTTCTTAGGGACTTTGACAGTTTGGTGCAAGTAGGCACTAATGTTTCAGAGGTAGGCATATCAGGAATACCATTACAGGGGTAAAATAATAACTTGCGTAATCATTATAAATTCCATTAAAACTGTAAGTAAGTGGGTAGAGTAGAGAAACGTAACAAACTTAACGCACATAAATTACTTTCGCTTCAACAAAACTCCAGGAATTCATCTTACGAAATAAACATTAATTTAATAAGTATTTTAAATACCGGAAAACGAGTTGACATTTACCATAAGTTTTTAAAATTAATTAGAAACTCAGAAATTAAACATTAATTATTGAGTAGGTACCTATGAATGTTTAGATATAAATGGGTAAGTAAGCTACATTATTTATAGATTATTTAGATAAGTAAGCTCAACTAGTCCAGCTAGCCCATTTATTCGCTTATTCTTTGGAGCAACATAAAAAAATAAAAAAATATAGAAGGCTGAAAGGATTTGTTATTTTTTTTCTAAGAACTTTATGTTCTTTAGTTCTGTCTCCACATCATAGGTATATAATAGCCAGTGTCAAGTAATTGGTGCGATTTTGTTTATTTTTGTCATCAGTCAGAGTCGTTAAGTCAAGTCATGCCCCTGTAGAGTAGTGGTGGTTGCGACTTTACTAGAGGCTTCTATGGAGTTTTGGAGGCAACACGAAAAGTCACGTTTTACAGCATTACACTATTCACCAACACTCATACACGTTCACAAGCACTTAATGGATATATAACCACCGTTTTTACACTTAAAAACTCAAAGTAACGCAATTTTTAGATAAATAATCAGCATGGGAATATGTAGGGTTTGTGGATATATTATATTCAATGATTTGCACAGTTTCCTTCCAGAATTACTTAAAACTCCAGGGTTAACAACTAATTAATACCAAATTACATAAGAGTCACATTCCAACGCATACGTAACAGTAATACAGAGATTTCTGATAAGAACCGAAATATAAATAATAAAAGAACCAAAATCAGATAAACCGTAACGACATTAATAAAGTTCTGATTTATATACACAGGGGGCGCCAGCGCGTCTCCATGATTTAGGAAGAAGATTTGGAAACAGCTATCTCAGATTTTGAACTTTATTCCTTATATTTAAGGTTGATTATAAAGGCTAATTTAGAAGCTGATTTGGTGTCTGCCATCTCAGATATTGAACTTTAATCGTTTGAGATAAGGTTCATTTTAAAGGCTATCTTACATGTCACTCGTTTTTATAACGCCTGTCAAGAGTTGAAAAGGCAAAGGCGTGTATGGGACATTCTTCCATTATTTTTAAGGTTTGATGATAGATCGATGAAAATTACTATTTTGGTTATGGGTAGAGTAGTACTTGTAGTTCTGTTGCCGTACCTTCAAAGCTTGCCTAATTTAGAGCACATTTTCTATTGTAGAGCATGCAATGCACAAATGGCTCACAGTAGCAAATCCATCAGGTAATTTAATAGAAAGATCTTTTGATTATTTTGTAGCTTCTTCTTATCGTGTCACTAGTTCCTTCAAACCAGTGTGGTGAAAGGATATTTATAGGATATATATTTTGTAGCTGAGAGGATAAAAAATAATTAAGTAAGTGTAGGTAGAGCTAAAGAGTCTAGTTCTACCTATACTTCATACCATTTTACCTGTCTCGTTACCACTTGTCGGGTGTTAAGACAAGGATTCGTATAAAACGGAGCACCCGACATTTTGGTAACAGTAGTTATTTTCACCAAATTAATCCAAAATTATCTTGTTACAGACGAAAAAGCCTAGAACGGACGCAGGCACCGATGTTTCGGACCGGTAAGTCTATTATAATTAATATTAATGTCTCATAATCAAAAAATATTTACTTATTTGCATTACGATTCATAATTAATTGAGATGACATCATGGATGAGACGTTAGGTACTTGTCTAGAGCCGCAATGTCTACACAAAAATTGGTTGTCTGTATGGTTGGTTTACGGACGATAGTTTAACGTGACTATTAGCGTATCGGAACAATGAGCGTTACCGGACAATGACAGCGTAACTGGACAATGACGTCAACGTTTTCGTGCATGCAGCCGGCGTTCATCGATTTATTAGACGTAGTCACATCAAAATAAACTTTGTACAATTGAGGCACAGAATCCGGCGAGCCGCTATCTTGCTTGCACATTTGACTATTTTTGAAGATATAAATTGACTGAGTAATAAATTTTAAAAAAAGTATATTGGTTATTTTGTTACGATAACCTCACGAAATGTTTTATTATATTTTTTGTATTGATATGTTGTATAATATCATAAGCATAGGAAATTGGGCAAAACTGTTTTTCCTTATGTGCACGTACACGGTGCTTGGTGGTTTTTGGATTTAATTCTTGCGTTAATTTAGGTCTAAAACAAAGTTCATTTATTTAAAAATGTTTACAAATCGAAGTTTACGCAAAAAGTTGAAAATATGCAAATAAAATAAAATAATGTCGCACCGGAGCCCCTAATTAACCCAAACAGCGTAGAACGAAACGTGTTGGAATATCGATCATTCATTTGTATTTGAAGCATTCGCTATTTAGTTATATGGAATCTACAAAATCTGTAGTGCAGTTATTTTCCGAAACTGTTTCACACTTAATTTACTAACAAAAATATTAATAGTTATTTACGAATAATAATAACATAATGAAATGCAACAGGAAATCGTTAAAACTTTATGAAATGGTTGATATTTTGATTTTTAAAGTATCCATATTTAACTGTCATTGCATCTTCATCTATTTTATTCAAATAAATCAACATATTTATACGTAAAAATATTTTAAGCTGCATTTGAAATTTTCTTAACACATTTTTTCACATTCTGCCTAACATTTGCAAAAAAAATGTTCTCGTAATCGTCGACAAAACCCATTGTAATCTGGGCCAGTCCACAGAATACAGTGTACTATTTAGTATGTGGTTGTCCCTTTGATAGAAGCGCGATAATTGAAGCTACCAGGGGCGTGGTATTCTGACATGCGAAGACGTAATATGAATGCTGGATCCTTCTGAATGAGATTATTGCAGGAACTAAGATATTATGATTCTGTAGGCTCTATCTTCAGGGTGTGTATGACGGAGGGAGAGAGTATGATTTTGTAAAACCTTGATTATTCTTTTTGATTTAAGCATTTATTATTGTTGGAACCTTAGTATTGTTTGTATAAAGTATTGTTTGTCCTAATGAAGGTGCTGACTGCTGCCACATAGTTTTCAACCGACTTTAAAAAACGAGAAGGTTCTCAATTCAGTAGATTTTTTTTTTAAATTGCGTATTGTGCTTCCGTGGTTCTTACAGTCTTACTAGAACTAGAACTTACAGTCTTACTTACTAGAACAGTCCGATTGAGATCGATTGTTGTATATTTTTGTAAAACTTTGATTTATTGTTGATATGTAACAATTTTCCTCTCGCTTTCTATAAATTAGTGGCAGTGATTTCGTGAAATGCAACGGATGTGTATAAAATGGTATCAAATGGTACCTACCTCGGAAAAATGAAGTAACTAAAATCCTATTTTTTTTATTGTAATCCACCTTATAATCTATCTCTACCGCTCTACAAAATGTACTCTTCAATGTGAACGAGATACATAGAATCCCAAAAATGTTCCATTTTATCCAAGTGTCAAAATACGGCTATTATAAGTAGCTCTTTTCACGGCAATTGTGTTCCGACAATGCGGGGATTATGGGCCCTTCAGGACCAGGCCCTTGAGTCCTTTGATAGGGCCCTTATTGTACTGCAGTTTATTATGTGGAAATGTACAAGAGCGAAAGTGTGTTGACTTGATTTAAATGTAGATTAGATACTTGGAAATCTTGGAATATTGCAAAGAGGTCTACATAAATCGCTATCGTTTTTTGTTTTGCAAATATTCAGTTACTTTTTTTTGACGTGACTACGTCTAATAAATCGATGAACGCAGGTCGCTGGCTGCATGCACGAAAACGTGGACGTCATTGTCCGGTAACGCTAATTGTCCCGTTACGCTAGTTATGAAGTTGTCACGTTTAACTATCGTCCGTAAACAGTACAACTTTACAGACAACCACTTTTTTTTTTTAATTTTCAAGTAGGTAGGTATTTTTTTGTTAGCTAGTAATTTTATGATTTATTTAATCTTCCTTTCTGTATATGAGTTTTATAAATATTGGTATTTGCGTAAAAAAAGTATTTATGTTGACAAAAACTACGCAACTTGCAACATTTTCAAATACCGAACAACCCAAAAACCAATGAATGATCGCTTTTCGAGCCACGCACCGTTCTAAGCAGGGTTAATTAGTAGTTAGCACATCATTCTTTTTTCAAATCATTTTCTATTTTCGAATGTTTTGAGTGATATAAATCATTTTTTTGACGCAATTCCGTTCCGTTATTTGAGTGTTTTGGACGCGATTCCGTTTCGTTACACGCTACGGTTTTTTAAGATTTGACAGGCCGGATTCTGGGTGTCGAATGGCGCGGTTATGAGTCTTGCTGTTTTTTGTTATATCCTGTTGATAATAAGTCTAGTAAATACTCATACTAATATTATTATCATACTAATCAGGTGAGATGGTGGTCAAACGCAAGCCTATATTTAGTAAAAAAAAAAAAAAAAAATACAAGAAGTAATTTGAAAGTGACCTGTTAAAGGATAGATTCAATTATTTATTTTCCAAAATGTTTTTGGAAACCTTCCATGCACGCTCTTATTTTTTTTTTCATTGGGCTACGATGTCCTAACTGCTCGGTAAAGACCTATCCAAATCTTCCGATCTACATATTTTATTTCTTTCATTGCTTGCAATTGTTACAAAGCAATAAAACAAAATCTAATAATATAATTTGTTATTTACGAAATGCATTTTAAATGTTAACTTCTTTGTAATTGAATAATAAATAAGGTAAATCTGTTGTTAACTTTTACAAAGGTGGGTCTTTACCCACCTTTAAGCAACAAAGAAATTGTCCTCTGGCAAACCACGTGACACAGATGCGCAGCACCAATTTGACCTAAGAATCTAGTTCTGCGCATCATTGTCACGTGGTTCGCCAGAGGACAACTTGTTTGTCTCTTACTATACTGACCGCTGTGTAATATATCATTTGCAACAACATATTTCGGTCAGTAGGTACCCATTAAGGATCCGCTAATCAGCTGTCTAATTCATAAAATCTAGCTAATAACCCTTCATCAATCGGTAGTTTTAAAAAAAAATTGGTAATGTCATACACAAACCCAAATTAATGAAGCGGCCCGCCCAATTGCACACGTGTGGGCCAAATGAATGCGAATGGACTGAGGGTTTTGGGTTCCGTATATTTACAAAAGAGAAAACGGTGCAGTTTTATTTAAGTAGCTACCAAAAATCATGGATGTATGTATATTTGAATGATTTATGAAACATAGATTTATTAATAATTAAAACTTATTGTAGAGCAAGCTCTGTTACTCTACAATAAGTTTCAATTATATGGAAACGATTAATACATCAATTTAGAACAAAAAACTATAATTTAAAAAATGCGGTTCAACTTGTCAAAAGTTAATTTCAAACAATTTGAAGAATTATATTTATTCACCTAATGCGCCACATTGGCAAAAGATGAATTTAAAATAAAGTGTGTAAACTAGATCTATGCTGAATGGTTACAACAAACAACATTTTTAAGTTATCATCTCATAGCCAACTAAACAATAGTTTAGTTTTTAAATCAAACTAAAAAAAAAACGTACATATGTCATCGAGTAAACGAAATTGTGTATTTTGCTTCCCTGTCCCTATTAACCCGCCACTTGTGACGTGAATCTGGCTTACACCTTTGGTGACCCCGGTGCCACGCACCGGGTTTTTCAACCTAAGATTTTCCTATTATGCAATACTCCATTTTACTTTTACTTGATTAAATATTAAAAAGATATGTTTTTTTAACAATAATACAAAGATTTTACATAAATCACATCTTATTTATTACTCTGTACACGTATTTACTGAGAACACTATAAATCACCGAGTTTTTTCTAACTTTAAAATATCAAAACTAGTAAAAAAACATATATTTTTCAGCTAATTCAGCCTTTTTCAGTCATATAACAATAGGAACTATAAAAAAACAAATAAAAAAGATTATCCTTCTAACGAAAAAAACAAAAAAAATACTCTTCCAAAATTACTCTTCTTCAAGGGCCAAGCGGCTAGTACATGTTGGCACTACATGCTCAAAACATATATATTTATGTTTGTGATAACGGTTTTTTTGTGAAACATCCTCATCAGATACCAATATCGATAAAATTATGGAAAAAGGTTACCTACTGCTCACAAATTAATAATGATCATAATAATCATACATGCTATCGAAATAAAACAAAAAATAAACACATAGGTTTATCAAAAAGTGAAAATTGAAGTAATAAACTATGACTATTTGACTTACGTAGTTTGTGACCCCGATCTCACGGACCGGGTTGGCTCAAAAACTCCTAGATGTGCGCCAGCGTCGCCAACGCGGGATGGACCATCGGCAAGGGACCCGTAATTAGGAAAATACACGAAATCTCAACTCAATACAATAACGGGAAAAAAAGTTATTCGGCTTTTTCGTCTCACCCGGTCTCACAGACATGTGCGTCACAAATGGCGGGTTAAGTGGTGTTTACGGTCAAATAAACAGTCCAATTGAAGTCGGTTGTAGTTTTTTTAAAACCCTGATTATTAAACCTAATAAATTTTGTATGGAACCCAATGTGTTACAATGAACAAGCAGCCTTTCTCAAGAGCGGCACACTCCGTCATTGTGCTCTGGCCCAAGGGCATAAGAACTTATTGTTTTCAATTCGCTTGGAATTATTATTTATTTGCCTGCGAGCTGCGCAGGAGTGGTTTTTGAGTGACGCGTGCACAGCGCTTGCATTCAAATCACAAGTTGCACAAGCTTTTTCATTCATAAATAAAGTTAGTTTTGACTTTAGCTTAATCATTGCATAACTTTTTGATATAAGAATGCACTATTATTTCGGATCTGTATCTGACGACGACTGTACAATATACGTCACGTGTTCTGTGGTCCCAATCGACGGATTCAAAAATGCTAACCGGCGATTCGGACCGTGGTCCCAATCGACGAAAGCCTCTTAATTTCATTGATTTTGTAAAAAAAATAGGCATAATATTAAATAAATCCTAATTTTTTTATAAGATCAATGCAATTAATATCAAATTGTTACTTATGTAAGTAATTCATGATTTTTTAAGCTATTAGACAAAACCAACTTGATATCATTATAGTATCTTACATACATACATACATAAGTACCTACTACTATAGTACTTATTAATTGGAAATTCATTTATGTTGCTATAGGTACAATATTTTTTATATGAAACAGTTTTTTCTTTGTCTGAGGAAAAAATTATGTTGTGTGGAAAAATTATTCAAATATTTTTTTCAATTTCTCTATGGTAATACTTTTTGAAAAAATACCAATAGAAAGTGGTATAATAACTACATACTCCACAAAGCAATGTCCGGAGAAACATTCCAAAGTATGTGTCGATTCTAACAAAAACAATTTGCCGCGAACATAAAGCTAATAATGACAGACGCCATATGGAATGTCACATATCGAAAACTATTAAACTTTTGAAGTCTTTGTTCACTTTTTATTACGACTACTGACTTAAAAAAGGCGCCGAAACATTAAAAAAAGCTTTCAATTAAATAGTGACAATGCTGCCAACATTAAAAGTTTAAAAGGAGCTCGTTTGATATCCGATAGCGTTGTTGAACGAAAGTGGCGGCAAAAAGCAAAGTGACACTTGAAAAAGGCGCGAACGAATATAAACACGGGTCGTTTGGGGAGACAAAGGCAGCCTTGTACTTCCGGTAAGCAAGGAGTTTGATTGATTTATTATCAAAATAATAAGTATCTATGACCTACTAGCTGACGCCCGCAATTTCATTAATTGCATTGTCAATCAGCATTTATTACTTAGTACCTACGCGCCTACTCTCTACTTGACGAACAACCCTCCAAAACCCTCGTCAGGATCGAGCCTTTTATAATATAGATTTCTTTTCCAAAAAATCTAAATTAGTGTACTATGTGATTAAGCAGTGATAAACAACACTATTTTCTTTACTTTTATTAAGTCCTAGGTTATTTTTGATTGGGAACCATAGATGAATAACGGGTGTTCCTATAGAACACCAAGTTAGACAGTATAAAAAAAATAGATGCGGAATACAGTACAAAAATAAAATCAGACACCCTGTCAATAAAAATTAAATATCTCTATTTTCAAATAATGTTTGTTACTTTTTACGATGTAGTTTAATTATTGACAATCAAAAACCCCGTAGTTTTAAAATAAAATATTTATCTAGCCCTGTTACTTCTCTTTTTCGAAAATTTGCATCGGACCAAAATGCTTAAGAAGTTAGCCAATGTGGTTCCCATTTTTCAGTCACATTTTCAATGTACTACATTGTGATTCTATTCTATTCTATACTTCTTTGTTGGATAGTATTCATATCCAAATCACGGTTGTCTTATCAAGAAATCTTAAAGTGAGTTCTAAATTCAGAATCTTAAATTCCGAACAGAACTGGTATAAATGCGACCCCCCGCTGCTGCCAACCCATTAAAAGAGTTTAAATAATTATGTTGGCACTAAGCACGCGGGAAACGTCATCAACGCGATATAGTCAAATGAATTTTACAAAACTATAAATTACACATATTATTATTTCTACGCCATAATTGGAACGAAAAGTGTGTCTACCAGTCTGTTTATTTAATATTAAATAAAATAATTATTCGTCAATTACAAATTCTCGATATACTTCATTCATTTTTTAATTTTTATATTAGCAGATTTTTTCTGAACACGAAAAAATATTTATTACAGCTTAAGCTAACTACTACAATCTATATTACAAAATTTACAAAAAGAAACAATTGGGCCACACATAGACCGTTGCAAACGATCTATAAGTAGCTCTCTTTATAGGTAGGTAAACATGAAAATAGTTTATTAAATCTGTAATAATAATCATAATCAATATACCTGTAATAGTTATCTAGCACATTTTTATCCGATGCTAATTTTCGAAAAAGAGAAGTAACAGGGCTAGATTATATAAATATTATATATTAAAACTACTAGGATTATTCATTGTTAATAAAAATGCATCGTATAAATTAACAAACATTATTTGAAAATATTGTTTGGTACTGTCTATCTTGGTGTTCTATAGAAACACCGTTATTCATCTATGACTACATATCAATAAATACTTGATTTATAATGTTAGACACAGTGGGGACAATTTTATTTAATTATTTAAATTTATTTAATCCATAATCTATCTCTTGTTTTAATGCAAATTAACATGTAGCTATTAAACACATGTTAGCTCAAAACGTTGTCATATTTTAAAATTTGCATAACCTCCAAAAATATTGAGTTAAATACGATATTTTTATGAATATTTATTGGAAAATCTATTAATGACTGGGTGCGGTGCATGTAACACGTTATTTCATGTTTTTTTCTGATTTATTATTATCATTTTATTCATAATTGTGTGCCATAAAGAATACTTACTTTATTTATTTAAATAGCTAACTGCTGACAGTTCTAAGAAAAACCGCTTTATGTTTTGACGTTTGTCGACTCGTTTTACCATAGTTGTGTAATTGTGCTTATTTTTCTACTTGTTCAAGAAGTAGCAGAAATAAAGCGAGTTCTGTTTACACGAAGCCAGAGCAACTAGCTTGGTAGCTTACTATCACTATCTTGCTATCTTGGCTTGAAAAACTAGTCTCGTATATCTCAGGCATAAATACTTAAAAAAAAAATTTTCACCTAATTCCATCTTTCCCCAAACTAAGCAAAGCTAATAAAAACCTATGGAAACCAGATAACTGATAGAATACCTACTTATATACCTTTTTTTTGTAAATACATACATAGAATACATATAAAACACAGGCCAAACACCGACGTTCATCACACAAATGTTTGTCCTGAAGCGGGAATCGAAACCGCGACACCGACGTGGCAGTCCAACACACTTACCACTCAACCATCCGTGTAATCTAAAAAATTCTACGCCCCAATCCAAGATAACAAATTGATACTGACGTATACTGGCAGATAACGATGTCTGGCATTTGACACACTGATTTGATAATCATGCCAATATAAATTATTACAAACATTGAGGTTTTTATTTGAAAAACATGCTCGTAATTGGTGCAATCTGGAACGTTTTGTATGACTGCTCTGTATTATGTCTAATTAATTGATATAATTATTAACACAGTCAATTGGTTTTGATGTTAATTATTTAACGGTAAAACTAAAAGCTCATATAAACAAGTGACATTAACGCGTCTAGCGGCCTTCGAGAATCTAGCTAAAGGAGACGTCAAATGTCAGAATCTGCAAATATACAATTCTGCCATTTTTTACGGGGGACGAGATAAACACGCAATGCACACGCGCCTAATAAAATCGGGGTACGCCTTGCATTAACATCTACTTTGGCTAGATTCTCGAAGCTAGCGGCGGTCTTTGAAGCTCTTTGAAAAATTGGTCGAGCTAATAATATTATTAAAAAAAATCCTTTGCAGCTTTATGACTAACGGAGTTTCGAGACACCCTCATCTGCCATCTACATGTAGGCCGCTATATTAGAACAATAGGCAACAATTTGACTATTCATTGTTTACGTCAATTCCACAAGATACGTTACTAGTCTAATACCTAGACATTAACGAACGTACGATTTGTTAGATTTAAGAATTGGATGTTAGACATTTTGCCTACAAACATTTACCGCCACATAAGGCTATTGCAGTCCATTGCAGGACATAAACCACACATGTGCTACACGCCCTGTCTTTAACTAGCCTACAACCTCAACCTTTCTTTCCAGATTATCAAGCGAAGTCAACCCCAGTCCTTGCGAGTCGGAGTCCACATCAAACTCGCCGCCCTCCCTTCTCCAGGATGCCTCCCTCCCCGCCCTGCTAGTCTCCGGAGCCTCCACCATCTTCCAAACGACTGCAACCAGCTGTCTGACAGCTGACAGCCGGCTGGCAGTTGACAGCTTGCTGCCAGCGGAGGTGGAGAGCTGCGCGCTGTCGAGCGGATGTCAGAGTCTGCCGCTGTCGTCAGGATTGTGCGCCACATCCGGAGCCTGGTTGATGAATGAGGATAGCACGGGTAGGTCTCGAAATCTGCCTTAGGTTTTGTGTATAGAAGAAGGATTAGGCATTTTTTGCATATTACGTTATATTTTTTTTATAAAAGCTACCATAATATCAATAAAATTCCGATCTCTCTGATCTATTCGAAAAACCCAGATTTTGACTCTTACTCGCCAAATTCGCGCGACTAAATAGATAGATAATAACTTTATTGTTTACCTTTATTGGAAATAATGTAATAATTAAAAATAAGGCGTATGAAAAGTAGTAGAAACGCTTCTACAAATTTTCAAACACTGTGGCGCCACAGTGGTGCTTCCTCACGCCTCTTGAAGGCACCCTTAGAAAATAACTATAAACGTCATGATCAATAAGACAATAAGTACAGGGTGGGCCATGAATTAGTTAACATTTAAATCTTATTTCCTGCGCAAATCCGAGCGGCGCGGCGCGGGGTGCTTGGAGAGGTCAAACAGCTAACTCCTTTCAGGGAAATTTAGTGGCAATAGATCGGGACACTGGGTCGCAAGGTGACTTTTGTGTAAAAAAAAAATTAGTTCGCTCACTTTTTGATACATTTGTTTCGCTCGGGATTGCGTCAAAACGTTCTCTTCACTCTGAGAAGTCCGTGGATCGCTGATTTGCTACAAATTTAATGTCACTACCGTCTCTTCGAAATTCTTCACCCATTTATTTCTACATAAGGACTCGGGCAATGATTTAAATGTTAAATTGAACTCAATACAAAACAAATGTATCAAAAAAGTGAGCGAACTAAATTTTTTTTACGCGATTTCGCCTTGAGACCCAGTGGCCCGATCTATAGCCACTAAATTTCCCTGAAACGAGTTAGCTGTTTGACCTCTCCAAGCACCCCGCACCACTCGGATTTGCGCAGGAAATAAGATTTAAATGTTAACTAATTCATGACTATGACTGTATTACCTGCACTGCACGGGGCATCTTCGAAAACGTTCATAGAAAATGTTTTATTGTCTGTATTGTACAATCTGCAAAGAAGTTATAAAATTTAAGCATTGTAAAGTTACCATCAGGTGAGATGGTGGTCAAACGTAAGCCAAATATAAATAGTATAAAAAAAAGAGGAAGCCCTAAAAAATGCGTTTTTCCAGGTGGTGGAGTGAAGAGTGAGGTTCGCAGCCCGGGGCTGTGCGACGCCGACGTGGCGCTGTACGGAGACACGCTGCCCTACGACCAGACTGCGCTGCCCTACCAGTATTACAACAGGTATCTAGACATTTCAGCAGATCCTAGGCAGATGCGTCTAGCCCATGTAGCGCCCATGTGCAATCATTGTCCTAGTGCGCCCTCTAGTAGCGCGCTGTCAAAATGGAATACATTGTGCCCTTTTGGTAGTAAGTAAATTGTAGCTTTTGGTCCAGGGAGGGGAGGAGCAAATAAGATTATTTCTGACTTTAGTAAAGTAAGTTTTGTGATCAAAAGAACATGAAAATCACTGTTTTTCTACAATCAGGACAGGTATCTGGCTGGGCAACGTGAACATGCAATAGATAGAGTATATATTTGATCGTGGTGAGCAAAACGAATCCCCAATTTAGTATGGATTTAGTTTAGTTAAAAAAATTACATAATCCGTATCCACAGAACAGCCAACCGGACATTATATGATTCACATTTTTTGCTGTTTTTTTTTTTCATTTTCCTTATTTAAGTTCTGAAAATATGTAATGGAGTCATTTTTTTGTGGGTCTTTGAATGTGCCGCGTCCGGCGGGCGCGCGAGGCGAGTGGCGCTCGGCGCCCCCTAGGACCGTGCGCCCGTGTGCAACGCGCACCCTGCTTACTAAATGCTAAAACATAGATAGTAATACAAAATTACTTAACTAGCTATAAAAATAAAGATTCATCCTAGTATCTAAAATTATAAATAATACACAGAATTCAAGTCACTTTCCACTGACAAAGTACCCAAAAGGCTGGAGACGTTACCTCGTTGAATAGCGATGCTAATTCTTTGACCGAGGTAATTAACAAGCTTATAACTATGTTGTTTACTTACTACCAAAAGCAAAACCTTATCTCAATGTAAGAAAAACATTGTTATCGACAAATCAACAGATTAATAATAAACGTAGGATGTTTTCATGACCAAATAAGCCTAAATACGGCTTGTAGGTAGGGTAAGACAAGTAGGTAGGTAGGTAGTCGGTCAGTGCCCTGCCCTGTCATTTGGAAGCCTCAGGAATCTAAGTCCTGGTTTTAACGCCTCGCTTGAAGCATTATGTAATTACTAATTAGTGTCTCAGAGACCGTTATTTTATTGCCTGAAAATTAATATTGAATGTAAAAATTGCTAATTTTAAGGCGTCCCCTACACCTACATTGCAAAATATATTTATTGTACAATAATAAATGTAAGAAAACGGTTTCTACTGTATTGATGATTTTATTAATTTTAAATTTTGACCTGCTGCATACTATTTATTGTGACTTTTATTAACCCCCTAACTCTGATAAGATTTGCTTCATGGATTGACTCTTATAGGCACCTCTACTAGACGGATACTGAACTCAAGCATTGATATTCTAATTTAAACACTATGTAGTTAGTTATCTAGTAATTTAGTTATCGGTAGCAGCTTGCTCATTGTAGTTAGTTAATTTAGACCTAGTACTAAGTACTTAAAACATTTGCACGGCCGAAAGGTCGAATATAGTGATTCAAAGTTATACAACCAACATATGTAGACACCTATATTCATGCAAATAAATGTATCATTCATTCATTCATTCAAGAAAGAAAGATTAGAGACAATATAATATATTTATTAATAATATTGCACAATTCGTCATATTGCGCAATATATTGATCGTCTAGGAGATGCCTAACGGTTGTTTTAGCTTTCAAAAAAATAGAATTGTGTAAGAATAAGATGGAAAAAAATACCGAACTTGACAAAAAACTTATGCATTTTTAATGTGTGCTACGGTTTTTGAAGGTAATTTCGGTAGATCTTACGTTCTTTCTTAAATTTTCTCATTATTTTAAACCATAGGTTCATAAATTATGTACCTACCTATTTAGATACATTAACATTTTTATTTATTTGAAATAAAATTAATTTTTTGTATTGTTTATGATACCCATTAACCCAAAGATACTTAACAGACGCACAGTTCGATTCATTAGTAAATCTAGTATGAATCGTATTAGTGGTGAATAAGGTGTGTTTTGCCGCAGCATGCAGCAATACGGTAGCGGCGGCGCGGCCTCGTCCTACGTCGGCTCTACTCTCTACAACCAGCCCTACGCCGCGTATCCGCCTGCACATAACACCAATAATAGGTAATTTTTAAACTTATACTGCTTAGTTTTCTTTTCAATCGACTTCAAAAAAGTAGGAGGTTCTCAATTCGGTTGTTTTTTTTTATGTTTGTTACCTCAGAACTTTGTTGTTTATATTCCGAATTGAAAAATTAATTTATACGTACAGTTAATACTTCAAGAGTCATCCATCCATCACTAATATCTGGCTATCCGATCCGAATGACAGATACCTAGTAGATACTATCCTAAATAGATGTTGGTCTTTCAATCACGCCAAAACTACTGAACTTATTTGGCCGAAATTCTCATGGTTTAGCTAAAATATTATAATTTAATAATAGAGCGTAATTTTAATCTTATTTTATCTTTTAATATTTTTTCTTAGGTCGTCGTGCAAAGCAACGCCAACCTATCTCAGTGCGTACGGGGTCAGTGGGGTAGGCAGTGTACCGGGTACCGGGTTCGGTTCCCAGCCGTCACCGTACGCCTATTCATCCTACAATGGCGGGTTGGCGCAAAGTTTTCCTGCCACACAACAGGTAAAGTACCTGTAATTTAATTTACTGTAAATTTTTTATGACTACCAAATTTTTATTCTTGACTCTACTTTTGTGCTGTGGCGTCATCTTACGACAAGTAGTGATACTTTTAAACCGTGCGTTGTCATCATACTGCCATCTTGTGGCGAGTAGTGTAACTTTTTGACCACGTTTGAATTAAGCGCAATAGAAAAAGCATTATCTTTTTAATAGATGGCGTTAGTTGTAAAGTTTTTTATTATATTATAAATAAATTCAATCTTGTTTTTTGAAATTCTTGAATATCGCAGATAAATAGAGGTATGTTTTACACAGGATTACAGCAGCTACGCAGCAGGTTACGACCACAATGTGGCACAATACAGCGGATATTACGCTGCTCCTAGTTATTCCCCCTACGTCAGCTCCCCTAGCAGCAGCGGAAGTGCTGGTCACACCTCCTACCACCTCGGGGGAGGATTATCAGGTAAATAAAAAATATTCAAACATTTTAGAAAAATAATACAAGCAAGGTGAAATGCATTGATCTTGCACTTTACCCTTCTATGAAAATAAAAAACAAAAACGTAACGTCATAATTTGTTCCAAAGAAAGTACTGATATTAAGCGACAAAGTTGATTTGTCTTTTTCTGGCAGTAAGATTTAATATCACCTCACTCACTTACATGCAGTAATAATGTTTCAGAAATGGAACAAACCCTCAAAACAAACTAAAATGATTGAATTTTTAATATTTTCTCATTTGATTTGTTTTTTTAAAAACCCTCCAATTATTTATTTATTTAAATCATTCATTTGTTAGTAAAAACATTAAACATTCCGTCTATGCTTTAAAAATGAATAAGGAAAATATTCCATCCAAACGAAGAAGGATCGAAGAATCCGATTCAGATTCTCAAGTTACCAGCCAAAACGATGATTCTGATTGCTGGCCTGATTCCGACAACGATAATGGTGCGTTTTATATTCAAGAAACGCCCGAAAATTGCCCAGAAAATCCTCAGAAAGGCTCAGAAAATAAACTTATTTGTATGATATCTACAGTGAAAGTTATTCCAATCACACAATATTCTAGTTTTACTTGTTTTCCGTAGAATCTCCATCATCAATGCTGCCTTCGTTGAATGATACAAGTCCACTATCACCTATCAAAGCGGAAATACATCCAGCGAGTCGAAGATGTAGAGAAAATTCAGGGTAAGCACTTAGTAAAGCCTTCCGTTGCCTACTTTTCCTGATTACTATAAATTAGATATCATATAGGTGAGAGTGAATACTACTACATCATCTTTGACCACATCACGAAATGACAACAAGGATGGTAGAGTAGCGAGTGCATTGAACTCGCAATTTTGATTCGCGCTTTAAGGCTGATTTACAATTCGATAAGTACAGTAGCGAGTTAACTTACGGTCTACTACTAACTATGGTCAAGTAAGTTCTTATCATCGTTTGGCCAGGGATTTGCCACTTTACTGCTTAGCTGTCTGATTGCTAAACTTGCTACTGTACTTATGGAAGTGTGAATCAACCTTTAGGACCGCAAAAAGGACCGATTAACGAGTCCAATTGCGGAAAACGGAGTCAAAACAACAACAACAACCTTTAGGACAAAGCTTTGACTTCTCAAGCGGAAGTAGCGAGTAGATGTAAATGACATATCAATCAATGATAAAATTAAAAAAAAAAAAGTAAGGCTGCCTCTTTGCTAGATACTCTAGACTAGACAGTAACCTCATTCAGACATTTATTTAGTAGAACTACTGGTAGTTAAATTAAAAATGAGTGGTTTTTGATCATTCACAGTGAAAGCACAGCAAGTAGATCTCGAGGCCGCGGGAAACGGAACACCTCCTCGTCTCCTGCTCAACATGTTCCTGAGCCAGCCACCGACCGAGTGTTTATATGGGACCTCGATGAAACTATCATCATATTTCACTCGTTACTCACCGGGACATATGCCACTAAGTACAGTAAGGTAAGATAAAGTACAGGAAAATTCTCACATTCTAAGTACTGAGTATTGTAATGTTATTATTATAATATGTATGTTTAATAAATATGAGTATGTATTTTTTGTAGTTATTTAAGTATTTATACATATTATTATTATTATTAAAATTCTTTATTGCACAAAATTAAAAAATTACATTGCACAATGGGCGGGCTTAATGCCTTAGGCATTCTCTACCAGCCAACCCTTGTATGGTGGTACAGTATGGTTAGCGTGCTAATATAGATAATATTTAGAAATAAAATTAGGAAAATAAAATATATATACCCTACAAATATATATTATACTATACCTATACATATATACATATAAGTGTCACCTATTAATAAATTCATACAGGATACCTATTGATAAAGGATGTTAAGGAAACGCTGGCGAGTGAGTTTTTTGAATTTTTCCTTGGAGTCCGCCTTACGAATGTCTATCGGAAGTTTATTCCAGAGTCGGACATATGCATGGAAGAATAACGGTGTTCCTATAGAAAACCAAGATGGACAGTATCAAACCAAAATAGAAGCTCAATACAGGACAGAAAACTTTTAGACTCCCTCTCAATAAAAATGAAATATCTCTATTTTCGGCTCGGTTACTTTTCCTTTTCGAAAATTAGCCTCAGACAAAAATGTACTAGAAGTTAGCCAATGTGGCTCCCATTTTTCGGGCGCACTTTCAATGTACTACATTGTGTAATAGACGACACCGTAGCTTAGTTGGTAGTGACCCTGCCTACGAAGCTTGGTGTTCAGGGTTCGATTCCCAGCCGGGGCAAATATTTGTGACGAACACAAATGTTTGTTCTCGGGTCTTGGATGTTGTGATGTGTTGTATGTGTCCATGCCACCTGCGACACAGGGCATCCTAGTGCAGGGGTGTGAGTGTGTGAATGTTTGTTTGTTTGTTTTGTTTGTTTGTGTTTCTATACTTTAATACTTCTGTGAAGAATAGCTTCTCAGTTTTAAAAGAGTGTTTGGTCACTGAACTTAAAAGACAGTAAGAATTGACGACACCGTGGCTTAGTTGGTAGTGACCCTGCCTACGAAGCTTGATGTTCCAGGTTCGATCCCCGGCCGGGGCAAATATTTGTGACGAACACAAATGTTTGTTTTCGGGTCTTGGATGTTGTGATGTGTTGTATGTGTCCATGCCACCTGCGACACAGGGCATCCTAGTGCAGGGGTGTGAGTGTGTGAATGTTTATGTTTATGTTTATGTTTAATCCTAACAAATGCCTTCTTTTTATTTTCAGGATACGCAACAAATAGTGCAATTGGGATTTAGAATGGAGGAGATGATATTCAGTCTGGCCGACACGCATTTCTTCTTTAATGATGTTGAAGTGAGTATGACCGACATATTACAAACAAAACATAGAAATAAACTAAAGCGTCGATGATACAGGGCTAGTTTACAACCTACAAGCCGGCGAGTTTAAAAGCTAGCAAGTGAGCAAGTTAGCTAGCTTTCGGGAAGGATTTGCAACAAGCAGATTGTAAAAAAGCCCATGACACAAGGTGACTTTACAAGCTACAAGCACACTACCAGCTTGTAAACTAGCCCTATGTCATCGATGCTTTAGATTCAAGATTTTTATTCACAAGAACATAGTTTACATAAAATGTTGTTAAAAATAGGATTTGTGTTATGTTCTACCATTTATGGTGTGCGAATTTTACAAATGAATGAAATGAATATATAGATTATAACTGTTCTTCTTATCTATGACCTCATCTAACATCTAAGATAAGTCAAAGAGTGAGAACTGCCATGAAATATAAATCCATAATATTTTATACCAATTTTATTCATTTACATTAACTTAAAAACTAACAAAACAACAATTACCTCAGGATTGTGACCAAGAGCACATAGACGCGGTCGCAGCGGACGACAACGGACAGGACCTGTCCGCTTACAACTTCACAGCGGACGGCTTCCATCCGGGGGCGGCGCCCAACGCGGGGCTGTGCGCGCCCGGGGTGCGGGGGGGCGTGGACTGGATGCGGAAACTAGCCTTCCGATACAGGAAGATCAAGGACACGTACAACAATTATAGGAACAGGTGAGGCCACCCACAATATACAGGACCGGGGTAGTAACAACCCACAATGTACAGTACCGGGCTAGTAACAACCCACAATGTACAGTACCGGGCTAGTAACAACCCACAATGTACAGTACCGGGCTAGTTACAACCCACAATGTACAGTATCGGGCTAGTAACAACCCACAATGTATAGTACCGGGCTAGTAATAACCCACAATGTACTGGACCGGGCTAGTAACAGGCGGGTCCACCCGGGGTGGCGCCCAACACGGGGCTGTGCACGCCCGGGGTGCGGGGAGGCGTGGACTGGATGCGCAAGCTGGCCTTCCGATACAGGAAGATCAAGGACACGTACAGGTGAAACTACACACAATGTACTGGACCGGGCTAGTAACAACCCACAATGTACTGGACCGGGCTAGTAACAACCCACAATGTACAGGACCGGGCTAGTAACAACCCACAATGTACTGGACCGGGCTAGTAACAACCCACAATGTACAGGACCGGGCTAGTAACAACCCACAATGTACAGTACTTTGCATCATAAACTAAGTTCCTATATTTTTCTTCAGTGTGGGTGGTTTGCTCGGACCAGCCAAGCGGGAACTGTGGCTACAACTACGGGCAGAGTTGGAACAGGCAACAGATAACTGGCTGACTCTGGCTTGCAAGTGTCTCAATATGATCAACTCCAGGTAAATATTGTGTGAAACCAATAATAATAAATAAGACTTTGTACACCAAACCAAAGAATAGAATAGAAGCAGAACTCTCTCGAGCAAAGTATGATATTTTGAATTCAATTGTTATGTTACTAAAGTTTTTTTTTTTTTTTTCAAAGAATCTAAGTTCTTTAGTTTTGGCTTCACATCAAAGGTATATAGCCAGTGTCAAGTAATTGGAGAGATTATTTTGTCATAAGTCAGAGTCGATAAGTCATGTCATGCCCCTGTAAAGTAGTGGTGGTTGCGACTGTACTAGAGGCTTCTATGGAGTTTTGGAGGCAACACGAAAAGTCACGTTTTACAGCATTACACCACTCACCAACACTCATACACGTTCACGAGCACTTAATGGATAAAAAACCACCGTTTTTACACTCAAACACTCATAGTTATACAAGTTTTGTCAATTAATTTAATGCCGCCAATGCGCCATTTTTCATGTTCCCGCCAAAACTCCTTACTAAAGTTCATATTGTTTTACTCGCGTGGGTTCTATTGTCAAAAATGTCACTTTAACTTCAAGTGTAGAGCAATAAGGTTGTGCGTACTTGTTACGTTGAAAGAGGCGGGTACATTAACCTTACAAATAGATGAAAGACTATAGAAGTTGTTGTTTTATAAAAAAGCGACTCTGGTATAAACACCTTAAAGTTCAATTTAGATCGCTCACCATATACGCGCCTAAACTTTATATTTACCCGGGAGTAAGCGTTCTTGCAAAAATTTAATTGTGTTTTAAAATTAACCCTACTAACTTAAAACCACGTATAAAATCTAAATTAAAGTATGAAACCTTTCACTTTTTTTGTTCACGAAATCAAAAAACTTAGAGGAAACGAATAGTGTGTAGAAATTACTATAATACGGCGTACTTTTTGAGTATTTATCCGAAACATTTTTGTATGGAATTCGGATTTGAGGATGCCCCTTAAATGCTTAATCTACTTACCTAATAACTTACTAAAATACATCGATGAACCTACGTCGATGTAAAAATAATAAGTTGCAAAAGAATGTTTTAGACCAGTTAGGTAAATTACAATAATTATTATTTCAAAAAAATAATGACCTTACATTTTTGCAAGAACGCTTACTCCCGGGTAAATATAAAGTTTAGGCGCGTATATGGTGAGCGATCTAAATTGAACTTTGTCATTCAAAAGCCTTTTGTAATTTAAAGTGTTATAGTATTGTTACGAAATATCTTAAATACTTATGTATTTGTTCCAGGGAGAACTGTGTCAATGTGTTGGTGACGACGACCCAGCTGGTGCCCGCGCTGGCCAAAGTGCTGCTGTTCGGGCTGGGAGGGGTGTTCCCCATCGAGAACATATACTCTGCCACTAAAACAGGTAAAATTACATTGTTGGCACTTGTTATAAATGAAATAGTAGATTATGCACTAAGGGGATAACGCAGTGTCTTATGACGCGGGTGGCATATTGAACCCTGAGCTAACGAGGGACTCAGTTAACTCCTGAGTGACGCGAGGGGTTCAAGCTACCCAAGACGAAGACAGGCTTTATCCCAGAGGAGCATACTCTACTTTTCACACCTTCTGCGAGGCAATAAAAGCCAGGGCTCCAGCAGCGAACATGTACCCTCTTTTGTTTCACAATCTTTGAAGTCGCGCCTTTTTTCTTTTTTTTATGAGTGGTCAGTTCGATTTTGGAACAAACCTTTTTACAATGCCATATGGGCGTTCTTTTACTTAGAGTTTTCTACGAGTTTCCACACGAATTTGACGTTCCAAATTCAAATCACATTACTACCCTTGGGAGTTTCATACAACATTACCTCCTAGGTAAGTAATGCTTTGCTTTACCTTGATGATAGCACGATATGTAATTGGATATTGTCGAGCAGGTGGTGTGAAAAATACCTTTTTCACATCATCTCTTACTAGCTGGTGCCCGCGACTTCGTCTGCGCAGGTATCTTTATAAATTGTAGCCATTGTGTTATTCTGATGTATAAGCTATATTATTGTAAAGTTTCATTAAAATCCATTCAGTAGTTTTTACGTGAAAGAGGAACAAACATCCATCCATCCATCCTTACAAACTTTCGCGTTTATAATATTAGTAGGATTAGTTAATAGTACTACTCGGGCGATTGAACATGACACCTGCCTGACACTCTCGCTCGGCACTTGCTGCTGCCCCGCGCGGCGCCCTCCGTGTTTCTTCTTCCTCTAATTGCGAAGCCTTAACATTACTTATCATTACCAAGTATTGCAGGACCTCTTCTCTATCAAGATTATCCAATTCCACGCTGTACTTTGCACAAACGCCATTCAAGCCAGGTGTCATGTTCATTCGCCCGAGTTGTAGGTAAATAGCAAATAGGGTTGTCTCAATCTATGACCAAATTAATGTTACTTATTGAATGAATATTCCGAATACGTTGTATTCAACTTTTGCATACGTGATAGTATTCACACTGTTGGTCTGTATTCGCCCCCTCGGGACTTAAAGGGACATTACACGTTTTATACAGGGTGGAAAAAATCCCATTGTTTTTTTACTCCACCCTGTATAATTGGATGCGCTCGCTTTGATCGCGTTAAATCGAAAAAAAATATAAAGAAATAGATAGGTTATACCAATAAAGAGTGAACGTGCCTTGATTGGAGCTAATAACCTTACGGATTTATTTACGAATTTATTTATAAGCTTTCGCTAATATGTATAAGTCACACAGTATTGGATTTTTTAATAGTTTTGTGTCACTTTTTTAACATAAATCTTGTTAGTTCGTAACCAAGTATCAAGTTTGTAAGAGCGAAGAGAACAAGTTATAAAATTACAGTTCGTATAATGACACTTATAGCCGATTATCTAAAAATATTCATGTATTTTTTTACTCCCCCAGGCAAAGAAACCTGCTTCGAGAAGATAAAACAGCGATTCGGCGAACGATGCACCTACGTGGTCATAGGAGACGGTCAAGATGAAGAGGCGGCCGCGAAAGCCAAGAACTACCCCTTTTGGAGAGTGTCCAGCCATTCTGATATAGCGGCACTGTACAATGCACTGGACATGGGATTTTTATGATCAAACTTACGAAATTTGGTATATTCATGCTAGTATATTAATAGTATGGAATATTCATGCTAGTATATTAATAGTCTGGTATATTCATGCTAGTATATCAATAGGGGACGCTCAAGGCGGCGGCTAAAGCCTAGTTCCCTTACTGGAGAGTGTCCAGCCATTTCATGCTAGTATATTGTCTAGTATTTTTGTGCTAGTATGTTTATAGTCTGGTATATTCATGCTAGTATATTAATTGTCTGGTATATTCATGCTAGTATATGAATAGTCTTGTATATTCATGCTAGTTTATTAATAGTCTGGTATATTCATGCTAGTTTATTAATTGTCTAGTATATTCATGCTAGTTTATTAATTGTCTAGTATATTCATTACTACCTTTCTGACAAGTGTCCAGCCATTTGGACACAACAGTCCTTTACGTACAATCCACTGAAAATAATAGGCTCCATATTCAGCCTACCCTAGTATACGAACTTGAGTATTCTTATACATGCTAGTATATTAAACAATAAACTCTAGAATATTTTTTCACTTTAGTATATTTTACTCTGGTAAATAGTGGTACAGTGGTCGAAAATATTCAGTGTTTATTTTTAATTTGTCCATTAAAATCATACAAAAAGTATATTTATGTCCGATTTTTAGAGTAATGAGTTCCATCAAGTACATTTTAGTTAATAAAAAGCGTAAACTCTATTCCTAATAATACAATTGTCATTCAACAGTAGATTTCTAAACTTTTCTAATGATTTTTTTAAAGATTTTTATCTATGACTGCGACAGTTATGAAAAAAACTGAAATTACTGTTGAATATGCATAGATTATTATAAAAAAGGGTTATTATTTAGTTTGTAAAGCTCAAAGTTAGCTCAAAAACGAACGAATCTTTTGTACATATTTATAGTAGAGAAATATCTAATAAGTCCATTCCTATATAATTTTTATATATCTATACATGTACAGTTTATTATTTAATATCTTAGGAGAATATAATAGTGTAAGGCTTAGAACACACTGAATGCTGAAACATATTTGTACTATATAACCAAAATCTTTTTAGAATAATTTTATTTGCATGCTGTGTAAATGTGCAAAATTTTTGCCATATAAAATACATACATGTATTATAGAATAGTAGTGTCTGGCATTTTCAGTAAGGTCAACTGAGGTAAATACGTCAATTAATAAATCAATAAATATTGCTATTTTTTTGATATGCTAAAAAACTGTCAAGAGTACAGCAAAAACTGCCATCTGGTGCTGTAAGTTTTAGAGAAAAAAACACCACTAGATGGCTGACTATGGTGTATTTTGATAGTGTTTTATTAATATTAAAAAGTCTCAAAATTGATGAATACCTAGTACCTCAGTTGGCTATACAGGGTGGTTTTTTGAGACGGGCACTGATGGCCAAGTCCGAAACCACGAGAGTTAGAGAAAATCGGAGGAATCATGCCCTCGATTTATAAGAAAATTGTTTTCTGCATATTTAGTTTTTTTTACTTACTTTTGAAGGAAATCGACCTAAATGATTTTCCAAAAGAAAAAAAACACCCTGTTATATTGAACCAATGGATTCTGTTGCTAATGAAGATCAATCTTTGGCAGTGCCCTTCTCAAAAATCCACCCTGTATATCTGTGAGCCTATTTCTATAACTTTTTTCTGGCAGAGCATTTTTTATATTGTTTATGGAACTGCACAACTAATTTTCTATTTTAATTTACCTAAAAGACTCAAAAACATGTTTTTGCGTCAACAACTTTACAGTATGCACGAAGCTTTATTTTCTTAATTAAAACAATGTGATGTTCGATACATAATGAACATTAGAAACATAAATATAAAGACTATTATTTTATGAAAACTAGCAATATTATGAAAATTAATATTAGAAAAAAAAAATGTAAATATAAAAACTACGATGGATTGAATCAGCACTAACTATATGTAGTTAGCAGATTTATTCGAGTTGTAAATAAAAAATATATACTTTGAAGATTTATTTCTATTGTTTTATTAAAAATCCAAGTACTTACTCATAATTTTGTATTTTTGACGTGACTACATTTAATAAATCTATGAACGCTGGCTGCATGCACGAAAACGTTAACGTCATTGTCCGGTAACGCTGTCATTGTCCGGTAACGCTCATTGTCCCGTTACACTGGTAGTCGTTACGTTAAACTATCGTCCGTAAACTACCATTTTTTTATGTGACCTTTTTTATGAATATTGTTGCAAAATAGTGTTACCTATTTGTATAAAATAAATAAAACCTTTTTTTACCGTAACATACAAGGAGACCTTGTTCAAAATAATAATTGATCGGTTGCCTAGCAACGAATGATGCGTAAACATTCACATTGTCAAATTGCTAGGAAAATTAAACAACGTGTTGAAAATAAATAGGTAAAGAATTAACTGAGTTAAAATGAAAGTGGTGGACACAATACTGTTTGATATATCCAAAAATGAGTTGTTCAAAATCAATGAAAACTTCAAAATGATGCACAGGAAACTGAAATCCACTTGGAAAGTTATGATGTGAGTACCTACTTATATACCTACCTTAGATTTTATTTACTGTCTAGATAGAACGGTTTTGCAGCCTTGTTTGTGTGCGTCTAACGCACACAAGTTTGTTGCGCACGTTGTCTTACACTCACGTCATGTCATTACTAATTGTCTATGTATGCGTGCGCAAAGTTACCATGTAATGACATATTTCGCAACTTTTTGGGAAATATGGACTTGATAGTTTTGAGTTAGAAAACGAACGTCGCAAACAAAGAACATATTAATAAAAATGTTTTATTTTTGTTTTGCACCATCTAGCTAAATAGGTCGTTTCTTTGTTAAAGGTAATCAATAAAAATACTTTGGCTACCTGGATCAGAGATGCAGAAGATCGTGGAGGCTGGCTAAATCGAAAGGAGGCCTATATCTAGCAGTGGGTCCTAACCTTGCTGAGATGATGATAATGATTATTCAATATAGGTAATGTAAAATTGTATGCTTATGCATACAATTTGCATGCTTATGCATACAATTTTACCAAACAATACACACATACAATGTTTTTGAATACCAAAAACAAAAATCGAAAAATTTAGTATATGTTTTCAGGATTGCGATCCTCTTGATCGATTTGTCATGAATAAGTTTACCCCTTTAGGAAACCCGTAAAACGTGTTATTTTTGCTCTATCTCGCTTCCTTTACGAGATATAGCGGTTTTTATGTTTTTTTGTGGTTAGGTTGACATTGCATGGTAATAAATAGATTTAAGATGCAGTGTCATTAAGTTGTGAGCTGTGGTATCAAAAACAAAAAACTAAATTTTAGGTTGGTTTCAGGTTTGTGAACCCTTCGATCGATTTGTCATGAATAAGTGGATCCCTTTAGGAAACCCGTAAAACGTGTTATTTTTGCTCTATCTCGCTTCCTTTACGAGATATAGCAGTTTTTATGTTTTTTTGTGGTTAGGTTGACATTGCATGGTAATAAATAGATTTAAGATGCAGTGTCATTAAGTTGTGAGCTGTGGTAGCAAAAACAAAAAACTAAATTTTAGGTTGTTTTCAGGTTTGTGAACCCTTCGATCGATTTGTCATGAATAAGTGTGAGAGAGACGTTTATTTCACCACGTTTTTATTAAGTCGTCCTTCCGGGTTGAATGAATGAATGAATGAATGCATCTTTATTTGCGTAATACAGGTACATTATCATTGAATCTTGCAACACAACTTCAGGGTAGCTCACAAATTAATAACACTGCATTCTAAATTTATTTATTACCATGCAATGCCAACCTAACCTCGAAAACCATAAAAACCGCTATATCTCGTAAAGGAAGCGAGATAGAGCAAAAATAACACGTTTTACGGGTTTCCTAAAGGGGTAAACTTATTCATGACAAATCGATCAAGAGGATCGTAATCCTAAAAACATATCCTAAATTTATCGATTTTTGTTTTTGGTTTTCAAAAATCTTCGTAAAACGTTGATTCGTTGCTAGGACTGACAGATAGACAGATAGAGATCCCAAAAAGTTGCGAAATATGTCATTAGATGGTAACATATTTATCTGCAATAATATACTGAATTACCTACTTTGCGCACGCATACATAGGCAATTAGTAATGACATGACGTGAGTGTAAGACAACGTAAGAAACAAACTTGTGTGCGTTAGACACGACAAGGCTGCAGAACCTGGCCTATAGTATTGGCGAGATAGTAGGACGTCACTCTATATAAAAGGCACCTACCTACTTAGTTTAAGCAGGGTTTAGACGAAGCCAGCGGTGGCTGCCAGTCTCACTGCCAGCGCTGACTTGTTATTGGCCTCGTATAAACAGTTTTACAAGACAAGCCAGCGCTGGCAGACAGCACTGGCGGGAATAGAGCGCCGGCCTATTTTTTAAGCTAGTGACCTCCGCCCGCAACCCCCGCGCCAGCGTGAGGACGCGTGTAGACACATCGTGCCAGTCGCTGGCGCTTATTCATAGGTTGTTGACGCGTTTTATTTTTGTAAGTTTTCCGCGATCGCAAGAAAATTGAATGAGGGCGAAACATTAAAAATTGTTCAACTTTAAGCTCCAGTTACGGATTTATCACCTAGCAAACATTTGTGTGATGAACATCATTGTTTCTCCTGGCTTCGTCTAAACCCTGCTTTACTTACATTATGGTCTTCATACTACCTATGAAGGGTCTGTTTTGGTGTGCATCTTATAATATTCTTCTCCTTATCGTGACACTAGTAATTTCAAACCAGTGTGGTGTAAGGATTTCAAGTGCGCCTCCAAGAGGCTCCTTTCGTGCACTAGACACATGTTTTCGAACTTTTAAGTTCTACGACATGCCGGTTTCCTCACGCTGTTTTCCTTCACCGTTGCGAGAATGTGGGATACATACATAGATTTTTTCGACCGAAAAAAACCGCATGACTGCCACAGGGATTCGAACCCGCGATCATCAGATTGCAAGGCAAGGGCCTCATCCACTCAGCCACCACCACTTCCTCGTCCTTATTTTATTACTTCGAAAGTATCCGAGATCTGTGGTTTACTTACATACGGTCTATGTTTTGGTGTGGATCTATTAATGGCTTCCTAATAAGTAGGTAGATATTTATTTTTTACTATTGGCACCCCCTGGATACCGCCTTGGGCGCCTTGTCTATAGGTACATAATAGTCTGACCAAGATAGATCAGTTATTCTGCCTCAAAGCAGTAATGTGTAAGCATTACTGTGTTGCGGTTTAACCGTAGCCAGTAAATTTCCGGGCTTTCGAGACTGACCATCAAAATACCTTAAAGTGGACGAGCGCTATAACAGGGTTTCACCAGCCAGGGGAAAGTCAGCAATACACTACAAATTTTCAAAAAGTACCAGGCTTTCAGAAACCGCGAGGAGCTATCTCCAAACATCCTACAGGACGTCAAAGTGCTCGTGGTACCGGGCCCTCAGAACGTGTTCACAGATGACGAGCTTTCGTGTTTGAAGAGTATGGTGGAGCGAGGAGATTCGGTGATGGTGATGATGACGGACGGAGGGGAGGAGCGAATGAACACCAATATTAACTTCTTTTTGGAGGAGTATGGGATTGTTGTCAATAATGGTGAGAAAAACAGTAAAGAAGACGGATATTATAAGAACGAGAAAAAGATACGAATAATTAGGTGCTCTCTTAAAGGTAGAGATCACGGCTTTCTATGACCAGGACAGTGCTTCACAGGACTCGATTCAAGTTGGCCAGTACAACACTGCTATGGCTTCTGCTTCTTGGATTTGGAGGAGGATTTGCAGACATGACGTGTGCGTCATGTCTGCAAATCCTCTGCCAGTTTGGTATACCATTTCTCTTCAGTCTGAAAAATCGGTTGCCTTGACCCTGCAGTTTCGCTGAGAGTTCGTTACGGTGTCAAAAATCTGACTTGATATTTTTCACTATAGATCTGATCCAGTACTAGATAGGTACTTACTTATTTATTATTAGGTATCTACCTACTATTAGATAGAAAGTTAATTTTACATGAAAATTACTATTTATATTAAACCTAAATATAAATACTCATACATACCTAGATTACCTAGTCCTAATTAGGTATCTTACATCTTAAAATTTTGAATGCATAGTTACTTATTCAATAACTGCCACGAATACCTACCACCTACTTGTAAAGCACTCAGAAGCCCAAGAAGCTAGTTTGGGCCTCACCGCCACCTACGAGTAGGTACTTACTGTAAATGGTATATCCTACACGTGTACAACCAATATCGCTAAATGTACTATTACATAGTGTAATTATTTGTATTACCTAATCATTTGATAAATTAATTGATTTGTGTTTTTGCGTATCTTATTTCTCTGCGTGGTGTGTAGATTGCGTGGTGCGCGCGAAGTACCACAGATTCTACCACCCAAAGGAGTGTCATATCTCCAACGGCGTCCTGAACCGCGGTCTCACCAAACACCTGATGAAGATGCCCAACTATATCAGCGAATCTGATGACTATCTGTAAGTCTATTTAGTTTCATGCAAGTAAGTCTATTTAGTTTTATGTAAGTCTAATAATTTTATGTAAATCTATTTTAATTATGTTTTGATTCAAGAATTAGTCAAGAGAAGCTGCGCAGTGGTCATGAGGGCAAGTTAGGTACCTACTGAATTTTTCAATGATTTTTGATGATGTCATAAAAAACTATGAAATAATCAAAAATTGCTCAACAACTCTCAAAATTGTGATAATATCCTATTGAGAAGGAATTGGTCCTTGTGATGTACCCTAAATTTATCGGTATCCTAAATAATTATTTCAACAGACTTCAAAAAATAGGTGTAGGAGTTCAGACTTTGTTTTATAAATCAAAATCTGTTCAGTGTTTTAGTTTTTAAATTAACATTTAACTGAAAATACGTAATAGTCGTAAAAGTACCTAAACGAAATTGCGTAAGTATTTTGCTTTTCCGTGACTTTTCAGTAGTGGTTACGGTCACCAAAACAGTCCAATTGAAATCGACTATAGATGTTTTTGTATAAGTACTTTTTACTATAAGTAGATGGCCGAATAGATTGACGAAGTCTATCCTAAACAATGATACTTGTAGAGAAGAGCCAGCGACGCCCAACTTCGTGTACCCCTACGGCGCGACCCTGACGGTCAAGAAGCCAGCCGCTGCCGTTCTGTCGAGTAGTGACGTCTGCTACCCTGTGAAGCGACCAGTTGCTGCCTTGTACACTTCGGAAAGAAGCGGTGGTAAGCTACACCAATATACACAACAACGACAATTTATTAATTAAGTTCCAGAAAAAAAAAACGCACACCTAATCAGTTGCTAACTGGAACACAACTGATGCAAAAAAAAACAGGGGCATCCTCAAATCCGAATTCCATACAAAATGATTCGGACAAAATACTCAAAAAGTACGCCGTATTATAGTTTATTATATTTTCACACTATTCGTTTCGTCCGTGTTTTTTGATTTCTTCAACAAAAAAAGTTAAAGGTTTCATACTTTAATTTAGATTTTATACGTGTTTTAAAATTAACCCTACTAACTTAAAAACACGTATAAAATCTAAATTAAAGTATGAATCTTTTCACTTTTTTTGTTGACGAAATTAAAAAACATGGTCAAAACTAATAGTGTGAAGAAATTACTATAATACGGCGTACTTTTTGAGTATTTGTCCGAATCATTTTGTATGGAATTCGGATTTGAGGATTGGCCTTACTTAACTTGATTTTCTTTTCATTCATCGTTCGGCAAACTCGGATACCAAGCTCGAGCCAGCTTGCAAAAGCGACTCGTTCTGCGTCTCCCACGAAGTTCTTTTTATCGTGTCACTAGTTCGTTCGAACCAGTGTGGTGAAAGAATTTCAATGCGCCTCGAAGAGGCTCCTTTCGTGCACGAATGGGGGAGAGTCACTGAATTTCAAAATAAATAATATTTCCGATCAGTGATTCCCCCGAATCGAGTTACTAAGGCTGTTTTGCTTTTAATTTATGTTTTTGTACAGTCATAGCCAAAAGGGGTCCTCTTAATGCTGGGTAACAATTATTATAAGACTTACTGTTTAATTGTTTAATATTAAAACCATGTATAAATGTACGACCTAAAATCTTGATATCACTATTACTAATAGGTTATAATAATTATAGCATACTTTTATAGATTTATGATACCTACCTAACGTCTTACGCCGCTATAAGGCACATAATCATAATACCTACCAAATAGTTTCTCTATAAGCGAATTTTGTAATTCTTTTGAGAAATAAAAATCTAAAACCGTATAGAGACTATGAACTCTTGGCTCGGCTCGGGCGCCGCACTCGCGCCGCTAACACTCTGTCATTATGTAGAAATATCAACAAATTATATAAATATATTTAGTAATAAATCCGCTTGATTTCTAAACAAAGGTTTTAATTAACTTAACTTTAGTTTAGAACTTTAGTACATATTACTATATTATAAACCAAAGAGTCAACGAACAGAAAACCAAAGTTCAAAGATACGACACGTGTTTCGCCTCTACACGAGGCATCATCAGGAGGTGTGGACTCGCCGAAGTTACTTCGGCGTACCTTTGTTTAGAAATCAAGCGGATTTATTACTAAATATATTTATATAATTTGTTGATATTTATGGATTTCCGCAAAGTAACGCCTGAATCAATCAATTATTTTGTAGAAACCCAAAATTCAGACTGCACAGATACAGCGTAGTACCCTTTCTGACAATACCATGGCTTAAAAAGTTGTGATGTACCTATTTTAACTGTTTTTTTTTCAATGATATCCATGTGGTCCAGGGAAGCTGTTCGTGATAGGCTCTGGCCACTTCTTCGCGGACCAGTACCTCGAGAGCGAGTGCAATGACCTAATTCGAGAGGTGGTGTTCAACTACCTCGGCGGGGTCGTTGACCTGCACCTCAACCCTGTCGACATCGAGGATCCTGATGTAAGGATCTACCTTCTACAAGGGGATTTAAGGGTTAACTCTGTGGGTGTGAAGCGGGGCCCGTACAGCCAATACGCAGGTTCAATAATAAACAGTGCAATGGTCTTAAAAAAGAAACTTTTTTCTCGGATTCTCTCCAAACAAGCTTTACTGTCCTCTAACTGACCCAGTACTTAATAGTTACACATTATTGCTTGGCGGTAGAATAGTAACTAGTAGGTATATTGCAAGATTCTGAGCGAAAACCTGCAAGGCACGCTTTTGAGGGTTAACGGTTTGTGGAGTGATACTGTTAATTTTATGTGGTAGAAGACGAATGGTGATTCCCACGGGGATGGTAGAGCACTTTCATTGTCAAACAATTGTAAACATTATCTATATACTTATAAGGCCAGTATTGCAGGGCCGCTGACAGGCCAGACGAGGCCATAAGCGGCCTGTCAGCAGCCCTTCAATACTGGTCTTAATAAGGTCGATAATGTTTAAAATTCTTTGACACTGCCGACCGCTGCCATCCCAATGGGAATTGAGCCCCATAGTGGCGCTCCCTTACACCTCTAATTTAAAGGCGCCCTTACTCTTTGATATTAATGATATATCTTCTTCAGTTACACTGATTTTGTATGTTCTCCAGGTGAATGAATACAGGACCCTGGGCGACACACTTTGGCTGAGCACGCTCCCGCTCCCGCAGCCGGCCACGGCGCCCCCGCCGCGCCTGGCGCCGCTACACCCTCACGCACTCTTCACCTGGCGCCTGTTCTCACTGAACCTCGCTCACTGTACGTATCATCTACTACTCGGGCGAATGAACATGACACCTGGCTCGAATGACGTTGGTGCAAAGTACAGCGTGGAATTGTTTAATCTTCATAGAGCTTGGTAATGATAAGTAATGATAAGGCTTCGCAATTAGAGGAAGAAGACACACGGAGGGCGCCGCGCGGGGCAACGGGGGACGCAGCAAGTTGCGAGCGAGAGTGGCAGCCAGGTGTCATGTTCAGGTCTCACGCACTCTTTATCTAGCGCCTGTTCTCATTGAACCTCGCTGTGTGCATTATAATTTAGAATAGAATAGAATAGAATAGAAAACATATTTATTTTGAGTTACCTTAACACTACACATTGACAATTAAACAAAACTTAAAATTAACAGGTATCTCTAAAATTGGACGCCACTCAGCATGTGCTGCAGCATCATGTGCTGCAGCGCTGGTTTTCTGTGGCACCATAGTGTGCGTGGACATCAACTAAAGCGAAACGCTTGATAGATACAATATACTCCTAGCTACAAAGTGTACAAAATTATAATAAAAGTAAGTGATTGCAAAAATTAACACAACATTTTACCGACAAAATAAGCTTAGATATATCAAAAAAATAAAAATTATAAAACTTAGAATATATTATGTAATAATAATAGGTATGTAATAATGATATGTATAAGTAAAATAAACAAATTTTATATTAAGCCAAGAAAGACTATTTAGCCAGAGATTTTTGTTCATCTAACAAGTATTTTTTTAGCGATTTTTTAAAAGAGCTAACAGTTAAAAAATTTTTGACCGGTGGTGGCAGGTTGTTCCAGCATTTCGTGGCAGCATATCGAAAGCTACCACGAAATGCAGTCGTTCTATGGCTTGGACATATTAATAACGAGGCAATCCGCATATTACGATCTGAGAAATGAAGTTTTTCGTATAGATACGATGGCTGTTGTTTATTTATAACACCAAAGAGGAGGGTTGCGAAGTGAAGTGATCGACGAGACGACATATTTAATAAGTCATGTTTATTTATATAAGGTGATATGTGATGACGTCGAGGTATAGGAAAGCAGTATCTAACGCAGGCATTTTGTATACGCTGGATTAATTTACTAAGTCGCTTGTTCTTTATTATTTTTTTCTAATTTATACAGCAATATGTAACTAGTATCTACAGGGGTGATGAATGATCTAACTAATAAAGAAATATAAAAAACGGTTTTTTATATTTCTATGCCTACTCGCATGCTTTTTAATATTTAGTTCCGCACATTAAAGGACCCTTAAGTCTTAAAAAAGCGGGAGCAGGCAAAACTTTTTCATACAAAATTTATAAACGACGCGTCATACAATTTATTTTTGTATCGTCTGCGCCGTGCCTCGCCTTACTCCGCTTCTGTATAATTCAGGCCTTACGTGTCACTGTCTGTCTCTCTGACCTTTCAAGGGCTCTATTATCTGTCTCTCTGAACCTATAAAACACTCTACTGTAAGTCGTTTCAACGTCTCTTCACCCTCTAAAAGTATTTTAAATACTTTAGAGGACTCTACCTATTGTTTGTCTTAACTTTAAAGGACTACTGTATGGGTATATCTCTACGACAGAACTTTACCGTCTGTTCAACCTCATATATGTACTATCGGTCTGTCCGACCTTCAAAAGACTTACAACGTTCTGATTTGTATCGCTGTAAATTTCCTGTAATATACTGTCTGTTTTTCCAACCTTCAAAGTACCTTTGAGTTTTCGGGAAAGCTTAAAAGATAAAGTAGGTACTGTTTCCAGTGCCAGAGGTGCTGGGTCTGTTCGGAGCGTTGGGAGTCAAGCATGAGCCTCTTCGACTGATAGCGCCGCAGTTCGAAACACCCTTCCCTCCTCTACAACTTGCCGTGAGTATTTAAATACTGATTAGTTACATCCCACTTACTAAACCAATCCTAGTCTTAAAAGCCTTGTTGAAATGCAAAATAATCTTATAGCATAAATAGAATAAAAATCTTGAATCTTGAATCTAGTTAATATTGTACCTACTACCAGCGGAGGAGACTAGCCACCCACGACATGGTGAATCCTACTGTGGGGGCTAGTGTGATTATAAATAAAAGTACTTTAAGTAAACAAACAAGTCCCATAGTTCTAACAAAAAACAAGATAAAATATGTGTGATAATCGCGAAAGTCTACGAAAAACTATAAGATAAAATAGCTATAAATAATAATAATTATGTTTTATACTTTGTTGGTGGTTGGTACCTACCTATACTCTAACCCATAACTCTAATACCTCTCTGTACTCTAGCAGGTAGGTTAGTATATATTATAATATAAGTAAATGTACCTAGATTATGATTCTGAAAATAAAGTATTCATTAATTCACTGAATAATGAAGACGATGGTGATTATAATGATGTCGATGATAATGATAATGGGCATAGTGATAATGATTTTATTGAAATTGGTTATCGTCAAGGTATTTCCACCAACATTTCGAGAGCCGCCGCCGCCTCCGTTGGAACTGTTCGACTTGGATGAGGCGTTCAGCTCGGAGCGGTCACAGCTCGCCCGGCTCACCAACAAATGCCTCCAGCCGAATAACTCTAGGATGGGACAAGGTAAGTTTAGGAGCGTGATGTATAGGTGTCTTCACGGTTTAATAGCGCTCGGCGAAAGTGGAGGGGAGCTCTGCGCAAGTGGGGTGAGGCGAAACGGTGCCTATTGGTTCCGCCGCGGCGGGAAGGTGGCTAAGCGACCAATAGACGCCGGCGCCGGGCACCTTCCCCGTCGCGTCGCACCCCTCCCGCCAAACACATCCAAAAATCTAATTCTGCGCATTCAAGGTCAGCGTTATTAAACCGTGAGGATACCTGTAAGAGGGGAAAACACTTTTTGATTTTTTTATATACCTACATATATTTCGGGCATTTCACACAACACCATCTAGCCCCAAACTAAACAGAGCTTGTAGGTACTATGGGAACCAGATAACAGATAGAATACTTAAAAACTTTTGTTTGCAAATACATACAGAGAATACATTGAAAACACCCAGACTCAGGACTAACACCGATGTTCATCACACAAGTGCTTGTCCTGAAGCGGGAATCGAACCCACGACACCGGCATGGCAGTTCAACACACTTGCCATTCGACCAATCATGTCATGAATTTGTACTTTAACCCTACACAACTAGACCAAACATTTTATTTCCAGGAGACAGCCGCCATTTGGAAAGCGAGTTGGAATACTACATTCGCGAGTGTGGCCGCGTGGTGCGCTTGTCTAAAGCCCTACCTCCAGAAGAAGGCACCTCTGGGAAGATCATCCTGCACCAGCTGGCGTTGCAGTTGGCTACATTCAAGAAAATCGCGCCTAGAGACTGATAGAATTCCTAAGATGTTATGGGCGCCTGGTAGATTGGTTTAGTCTACCGTAAGGGCACTGCTTCCGGAAGAAAGTTGGCTGCCTTCAAGAAAATCGCGCCTAAAGACTCATAGAACTCCTAGGATGTTATGGGCGCCTGGTAGATTGGTTAAGTCTATCATTACTGCTTGCCAAGAAAACACATCAGGGAAGATAATACTGCACCAGCTGGCATTTCAGTTGGCTGCCTTCAAGAAAATCGCGCCTAAAGACTCATAGAACTCCTAGGATGTTATGGGCGCCTGGTAGATTGGTTAAGTCTATCATTACTGCCTCCCGAAGAAAGCACATCCAGGAAGATCATACGGCACCAGCTGGCGTTGCAGTTGGCTACATTCAAGAAAATCGCGCCTAGAGACTGATAGAACTCCTAAGATGTTATGGGCGCCTGGTCAATTGGTTTCGTTTGCCGTTAGAGCGCTGCTTCCGGAAGAAAGTTGACTGACTGCCTTCAAGAAAACCGCGCTTAGAGACTGATAAAACTCCTAGGATGTTATGGGCGCCTGGTAGATTGCTTTGGTTTGCCGTTAGGGCGCTGCCTTCTGAAGAAAAGCACATCTGGGAAGATCATAATGCACCAGCTGGCATTGCAGTTGGCTACCTTCAAGAAAATCGCACCTAGAGACTGATAGAACTCCTAGGATGTTATGGACGCCTGGTAGATTGGTTCATTCTACCGTTAAGGCACTGCTTCCTGAAGAAAGCACATCTGGGAAGATCATATTGCACAACTGTCATTGCAGTTGGCTGCATTCAAGTAAATCGCGCCTAGAGACTGATATAACTCCTAGAATGTTATGGGCGCCTGGTAGATTAGTTTGATCTGCCGTTAGGCCGCTGCCTTCCTAAAAAAACATATCTGGGAAAATCATAATGCACCTGCTGGCGTTGCAGTTGGCTACCTTCAAGAAAATCGCTCTAAGAGACGGATAGAACTCCAAGGATTTTATGGGCGCCTGGTAGATTGGTTTCCGGTCAAGCTATCATCGTCAGTAAATATGATGTTTTATAGGTGTACATGTAGAGTGACTAAGAATTGAATAAAGTTTACAATAAGTACATAAGTCGTTTTTTTCTTTTTAAATTGAAACGTTTTAAAAGAATAAATAGAAATGTAGAGATCCTTTAGTCTAAGAAAACACGACCCTCCCTCTTCGCTGCCATACAATTTTCCTGATTTAGACTAATAGCGCGAGCAAAGGAAATTATGTGTAGCTTAAAAATCATATTATTTATTCAGTATTGAAAAAAAGGGAAATATCCGCCGTTTTCTCGTGGTCCTACTAGTAGGACCACGTCGATAAAGTGGTCAAAAGTTTTTATTATAACGAAAAACATGTGCTTAGATGTTGATGTAATAAAATACCAATCACAATTTCAATGCTGTTGCAAAACTTATCGCGTCTAATCGAACCATGAAAAACTCAATAAAAATACTATAAAAAATCAATTTACACTGCAAAAAGTTAGTCATGAAACCACTGTTTTTCATATTCCTTATTTCTGCAAGTTATGCTCTTACCTTTAATATCGACGGCGAAGAGAAAAAAATCGTGGTCAAAACCTATCCCAAGAAAGTGAAGGCTGGACTCTACCAAATACACAACGCTGGTGAATATGTCAAGAAAACAAAAACTACTACGAAACGGAACAAGGACACAACCTACACAGTGTTTCCTTACATTCATAATGAGAAGTTGAACATACCCGACAGTCCATACTTTCCCCTTGAAAAAGAGCCCGCCCAGAAACGAGTAAAAAAAGTATTATCAGATTTAGATTGGCACGTGAGAAGAAAAAGATCGGTCGTTAAGAATGAAAACGAAAATAACTTAACTCGGCGGGTAGGCAATCAGGTTCACATAGTCCCTCCAAGAACTACTTTGAAAGCAGCTAAGAAAGTTCAAGTGGAGGAACCTAAAGATGGCAAAAGAGCAATGGTGAAGGAGAAAAGCCGAAGGTTAAGAAAGCAGAAAAAGAAGAAAAGCGGAAAACGATCGAAGCTTCCGCATTTCAGAAAGGGACGGAACGGAACGAAAGTAAAGAAGAACAGTAACCTCAAATACACGCCAAAAAGAAGAAAGAGGATGCATAGAGATCATCCAGATAAGAAAGCTTCGAAGGATCGTCGAGCACTGAGGCCTAAACGAGGCAAAAAGCAAGCTGACAAGCTGTTGCAAAGTCGACGAGACTTCATGAATGAAACTAATCCCAAAAAAGGTAGGTAAATAGGGTATGATTTGAGATTTCAATAAATGATAAATTACATGATTTGATTTATTTATCCTTTACCAATCTAGGAAACGTAATATACGTGACCAATGTCCAATAAATAAGAGATAGAAATGACATTTTAAGCCGAATGGTAGGTACAATCTACTAAGATAAACGGAAATAAATTCTAACACATTGCCGATTGTATCTAATAATACAGAAAGTCCAGTTGAAAATAACTATGGTATTCTTAAAAATCTTAACAATTATAGAGAACAGAATAAAGATGATCTTGAAAAATCCATTAAAAATTGCAATAACCCTGACATTACAGATGCCAGAAGACTGATAGCAGCAAGAGACGCGATGATAGAGATGTACCCTTATGTAGTCTCGATACAGAAGGACAAGCAGCACTGGTGCGCTGGCGCACTGCTCAACCCGAGACTGGTCATCACCACTGCAAACTGTCTTTGGAAGTAAGGTCTTTGTATCACATATTTCATCTGGGAAATCGCCAGGGGACTTAGGGGAAGCCTAAACAAACTCAGCAGTTGAATATACAGGTTAAAAATGTCATGAAAATTGGAATAGCATTCGGTAGTTATCTTTGGACATACATACCATACATATTAACATTCATACATACAAACGCCGTTTCGTCTAAGTAGCTTTTATACGCTATACTTAGACCTTGACACTTTTTTGACTTGACTACGTCTAATAAATCGATGAACGCCGGCTGCATCCATGAAAACGTTCACGTCATCGTGATAGTTTCGTTTCAGGGCAGATCGCATAAGCCGTATGAAGGTCCGCGCCGGTTCCCGTCACACGGACCGCGGAGGCCAGGTCGCGAACATCCAGGAAGTGAGGAAGCACCCTGGCTGGAAGATACGGAAGAGCCCTGACAATGACGTCGCGCTTCTCCTGTTGGATAGGAACCTCAAGTATTACACTTTGTTTCTCATTATCATACGGCTGTTAAGGCGCAAGTTTTTGAAGATAGATAGAAACCTAGATGGATGCTTGTTGCTCAACCACAAAACTCATCTTATTATCATCTTCCTGCCTCCTACACTTAAGTGGGGTCGGCACATCGTGTATTCTTCTTCCATTCTTCTCTATGACACCCGTCATCTCTGTACTAACACCCGTTTTATTCATATCATCTTTCACACAGTCCATCCATCTTTTCTTTGGCCTTCCTCTACTCATACACCCATCCACTTTCATATTTAACACTCGTCTAGTTACCTACTTAGCATTCATCCCTCCGCATCTCAAGCCCACGAAAATAACTATTGATTTGAAATTCGTTTTATGTTATGAGCTTTTAAAAGCTCATGGCTAGTAAACATGGTTACGCATAGGTGGATGCTTCTTGCTTAATCACGCCAAAATTACTGATCCAAAGAAGCTTGAGCGTATAGTTTAAGAGCTAGAAAAGTCAGCCTAGGTTTTTTGTTTCGGTCTAGAATGATGATTGATGATACTAATATTTTCTAATGATATTTTTGTTCGCAGGTTTTCTGATTCAGTCCACGCCGTGGACCTGCCGAATCGTGTAATGATGCCGGCGTTCGAAGACGCTTGGATCACCAGCTGGGGATCTGAGAGAGTAAGTCAATTCTAAAAGTTATCTCAATTTTTTTGATCTGTGGAAGAACGGATGAGGATGTTTGCTTTGTGATTTTCGTGGGTTTGAATTCCGGTGGCGGTCTTGAATAAGTGGGTTTTTTTCAATCTCGAAACCAATGTGTGCCACGTTCTAATAATGGTGAAATGAAACATCGTGAGGATAAAGGCATTTTATGGAACAGAAAATATCTATGGAACGTGACTTCCACCGATTGACCTAGCGGCAATATGGTGGCAGTATTCTCACTTTCGTACCCGTGTATAATAAGCGCAGAACGCAATTCTTAGGTCCATAATCTGCGCATCTTTGTCACGTGGTTCGCCAGAGGACAACTTGTTTAACGCTTAGTATACTCTTACTTCCTATTTACGGAGTATCTTGTGTATTAGTACCATGGATGGTCTCGACTCCACACTCCGTAACAGACACTCAATCATTGTATTGACAATTTCAGAGGGATGGGGTATACGACCCTGATGAAAATAGTCTCCAAGTGTACCACGCTCGCGTGCTTGAACGCCCGAAGTGTAACAACGTGACGCAGCGGTTCGGGGTCAGCGTCTCTGAGAACTTCATCTGTCTGGCGCAGACCGGTAGACGGGCTCCTTGTACGGTGAGACTGGCTGTTGGATTCCGTCTAGTTATGTTCCAACGACAACTCACTCCAAATGTAGTGATGGACTACGTTAAATGAAACAATTTGACGTAGCGGTTCGGAGTTAGCGTCAACATTTTAAAAATCCATCTAGTTTTAATCTTCACAATATAGGTGTCGTGTCCGTATCGTAGAATTGGCCACTTCATGATATGGCTGGCTATTTCTTAAAATGATTAGTTAAAATTGGTCATATCGTTTGAACGTCAACGTTTGATGATATGGCCATCCACGTTTGGCCTTTTTGTCGTCATTTTAAATTTCTTGATAGTTTTGTTACTATATTTTTGCCCTTTTAAATTTTTGAAAATCTTTTGTATAATTATAGAGGGACACCGGAGCACCGGCGGTGAGCGACGGCGTGCTGTGGGGACTTGCATCTTGGGGCATACGGAAACTGTACGTTCATTAAATATATACATTTTAATTATTATTAAAACTAGACCTAATCTCATGCGCCTCCTGTCTACCAACTTGATTGATCAACGAACACACTATAACAAAAACCAGATTAGCGGATCACAAACATCATAACCCAAAAAAGTATCTTCTAAATCTTGCCCGCATCAAACGAATCTCTTATTTTGATCACTGATTCGTAATAAAATGGTATCATTATCGTTGGAAAGGGTAACAACTATGTATAAACGTAACAAGATCGAAGCTTAGGTATATAAGCAAAAAAACACACAGCTACCTACTTACGATAGAAGATTTTAAAATTTTGTAACCATTTGTCAATATCCATAAAGTTTTGATAGTTTTGTTAACATTCACACTATACAAGAAAACATGTCATTGAGGCAAATCCGTGCGAGCTAATCATCGCTATACATTATAAACAAATAAAAATCTCTAATTCCAGATGTGGCACCGAGCGATTCCCTGCGATGTTCTCATACATGGGTGCGCAGGAAAACCTGGACTTTATCATCAACGCGACTCACTACCTGATGGCCGACGAAAGGTTCTACCCTTTCCCCGACCGAGTGATCAACGGGCTCGTCCGGACCTCTCCATCCACCTTAACACAGTCTCCTTACTAGTTTTCAATAAATAGCATTAATCAGCCTATAATGTTACCACAGCTGGAACTAAGTCTTGCTCTTGACTAATAGAACGTTTATCTATGATTATTAAAACGGTTGTTTCTTGAAAAAGGGGTACATCCCATTTGGACAATGTTTCATTTCGTTTTATACCTACGCAATAGTTGGTATATTTAAGCAACAAAAATGGTGCCAGTAGCTTGCCTTGCGTGACCCCCTTATAAATAACTTAGCTACACATTGTAACTTACAAAACGATCGGTTAAACTATGGTTGCAGTTAGGCTTTAAGGTTTTAATGACTTGGGGTAGGGCATAGACAACTTTTTAATCACGACTACGCATGCGTGCGTAAATATTGATTAAAGTTAATAAATAAATATAGTAACACAGCTGGACTCGGGCTGGTTGTAGACTAGAAGCTATATAGACAAAACATTTCTAGTGTTTTATCTATACTTATTAAATCAGTTGTTTGTTTCATGAAAATGGTCCGTATATTTAAGCAACAAAAGCGGCCCCAGTAGTGAGCCTTAAGAGACTCCCAGTAAAATTTTAGGGTCATGAGTACTTACTTACCATGCGGGTTACCAACGATCACAGGACACTGCCTTCTGAACAAACATCTTTACAACACTAGGAACACTGACAGCCCACTTTGCAGAGGCTGCTTACCAGAAGAAGAATCAGCTGCCCACGTAGTCCTGGAATGCGTGGGAGTAACAGCACAACGACACGAAACCCTCGGGCAACCGGGGTCGCTCCGTGAAGCCTGTAAAGAGCCCAGGAATCTTCTGCGCTTCTGGACGGAGTTAGGCTGGCTACATCCGTAGCCAGCAGGTAACATGCTCACGCAAAAAGGACCGCCTAACGAGTCCAATTGCGGAAAACGGAGTCACCACACATTACACATTACATTACCATGCCGGTTTTATAAAGATAAAATAAAACAAAATTGTAGTATATGAGCATATTTAATATTTTCTTTTCAAAATTGTAAAACTCACATTTTGAAATTGCAAAAATTATAACTAAATTCTCATATCGTTAATAGTAACAATCGCCATTTTGTATTTTTTTGTAATCCTCTCAAACTAATAATAATAATTGTAAACCATTTATACATCTCTAATAATAATATATTTTAATGTCTAACAAATTCATTTTCTCAACGTTTTTACCACCATTTCGTTTTATCTCTATCCCAACATTAACTTTCATTCCTAATCAACTTTTTTAAAATCTAAACATACTTTTTACATATCCATATACAATGACTACATCTGTTCTTTTACGCACCTGTTAATTTTAAATTTAGAAAAATATTGGAATGACTTTGTAGAACGAAAAAATAACTTATAACTACCCACAAATCAATATAAACTAAAAATAATGCAGCAATTCCACGTTCGCGTACACAATTCAATTGAGTAAATCAATTCGATTCTTTGGCAATTTTAGTTAAGATTTAAATTCAAAAGTGAATTTACAATTTATTATTGAACTGGCATGAAAGCTTTTATCCTATTGAGAAAACTGGCTATGTTGAAAATCTATTATTCTAGTATGTGAACTCCAAATTTTTACCACAATGAATAAGTATTGTTTTGTGAAAATATATGATTGGCTTAGCTGTTTCTTTAGCACAATAGACCGAAAACGATCGCAAAACAGCGAAGTCGCAAATCGACAATGAAAAAAAAATAGTTAGATATTGATAAGTTTTTTAAATAATGATTGGCTTACTCATAGTGTTAAAAATTGGAGAAAATTGAGTGGCAACATAAATAAGCTTGTATTTATTGTATTAAGTAATTATTATTCTATCTTATGTGTAACCCTTATCGAAAAAGAAAATGAATTGACTAAAACTGGCCAAAACAAAACACGTAACAAGTAGATTTGGTTGGTATACTCAAATATTACATAACAACAAAATTTAGGCCCAAAATTTCGAAAGCAGTTTCTCATTTTGTACACAGTAAGCAAATTCTTAGATTAAACCTACCTATACTTTGCCGTAAATCTATGGTAACAAATAGATATTACAGTTTAAATTTTAATGAGCAAAGCGATAAGTATAATTAAAATTAATAGTTAACTTAAAATAAATCTTACCAAAGAGGTTAGTTTGGATGGAGCCGATCATATAAATGCTAATAAAACGGATAAATAGAAATATATTACTCGAACTGCTAGAGCATAAACAGAAAAACAACAAAATAAATTCGTGCTTCTTACTTCTAGAATGCCACTTTACTTATATTATAACTCCTATAAAGAACATTTAAGTGAAAATTATAACTAAAATTAAGTAGAATTCTGCTGCCTTTATTTTAAGCTTTTCGATGAAAATTTATAATTACTAAATCTATAAATTGTCGCACCTGGCAAGCTTTTAAACCTAACTCTATAAACTCCCTGATTTTTTTCTCTTACACCTATACACAAAAATAATTTTGTACTCTTTCAACGAGTTTCAAATGGCAACACGTAATTTTTATAATATAAAATTATGGCAGCTTTGTACGATCGCCCAACTCTAGTTAGTTGGGTCTGAGTCTACTCAGATCCGTGTATTTGAGAGATTTAAGATCAGTTTAACTTTGACAAAGACAACTATTTTTTAACTTGTAGCTTTAAACTGTAAATAATCATCTTTGACAAAATCAACCAGTCGTATTCGAATTTATTGATTTCTCAATCTTATCTCTACCTATAACAATAGGCTGGACATTTATAAAGTTTTTATTATTGTTAAAACCACGCATAAAGTTTGTGAAATTCAACAGTGATTTAAAATTCAGATATATTCAGAAGAAAATGAAAACTTACATCTTGTGAGAGAATAATCAGATGGTTTGTGGCTATGAAGGAGACAAGCAAAGTGATCTATTGTATAATTATTGTACATGTAATATTGTAATGAATCAAAACTGTAACACTAGTGGCTATTGTGTGAATATTTAAACTACTATTATTAAAGACAAAAACGTTATTATTAAAAACAATTATCAAATCGATGTTGCTAAATTGGCATACTCTCAGTCATGAATTTGGATTTTTTTCAAATCATACAACACCGTATTAATTTACAGTTTTTTTTCTATTATTTATTAATTTTCGGTATACTTTTTAATACCGATTCGATGAATTGACATCAAATTCCAATTCCAGATCTGTGCGCCTATGATCATATCATCAACATACAAACACGTCATGCCTAAAAACTGAGAAATCCTTCTAATCTTGTTCAAAACTCCTTCAAATTTAATTGAAAGTTATTGAATCATACCGTTTGGATGTTGATTTCGCTGAAAAACTATGTCTGTACTTCAAAAGTAGCCCAAATTCCCACCAAACAGCTTCAATCGGGTGTCTGTCGGTACATTACGGCTGGTTCATAAGCAGAGTCTCAAGTTCATCCGCCGAGCGGAGTAAGAATGCAGCGGACTCACGGTAGCCGGTGATGAGCTGCCTTACCGCGCCGACTTCTGCTCCAGACAGCTTGTGGGAGAGCAGCTGAGGCTTGGATTGAGTGGACGAAGTGGCAGCAGCGAGAGATGTAGCGACTGGTGTTGTGTGGATCGGGTTCGGCGTTGTCGTGCTCTTGAGAGATAGATCTGTTGGCGCTGGAAAATAAATAGAGCCAGTTAGTAAAAAATTCTATCGAAAGATCTAAATTCGTTGCTTAATCACACAATAACTAAACGATCACCTATGTATCGTCTAGTTCATTCTTATAACACTTACTTCAACTCTATTGATATAACAATAGCACGTCCAAGTACTTTTAAAAATAAGGTTCTTGAGAATTTAGCTTAACTCTGATGTAATTTAGTATCGTATTACCTACATCGAAACTATGTACTTACACATAAAAATATTTCATAGTAATCTGTGGTAAACGATGTTGGTTTCACAATTATTAATCTAGGATACTTAATATTAATTATTATTAACATAAACTTAAGTCTTTATTGTGTAACTGTTTGTTTACCCAAAAAAATAAAAAAAATATTTAACTGATTGAGCTCAAAGTGAGTATTTTTTATGTAAACATGGGACGAGGCGAGCTAAGCGCTCTCCAGATGGTAAGAGATCATGCCTGCTCATGACCAGAACAGTGCTACACAGGAATTTGATTTAAATAGGCCGGTGCAACAATGCTAAAGTGCTCATCCACATTAAGACATTTTGGTCAAACTCGAAAGCCCAGCAATTTCACTAGCTACAGTGCCCTTCAAACCGGAACGCAGCTATGCTTACACATTGCTGCTTTGCGGCAGAATATCTGACACCTTGCAGGGGACGCCTCCTAAGGGGGAAAGGTATGTTTATTATAAATTTAGGACATAGAAAAGGTTAGTAGCTACTTTTTACTTCGTTCTTTTGCGGGCAGGAGGTTAGTTAAATATACTATAAGTTTTTGGTTATTTACCAAACTCACCCGACAGGCTGGTGGGGAAAGTGTGCGTGTGCGCAGCCATGGCGGACAGCAGCGCGCTCTGATAAGCAGCCATTGCTGCGTTTACTCCTATAGGACAATAACACATTATAGTTTTATTATGTAAAAAAGTGACGAGACGAGCTAGGAGCGCTTTTCCGATGGAGGATAGACAGGAATCAATAGTTCTTTTACCAATGGGGGGACAGATGGAACTTTAAAATTAATTAATAAACGTTCACACACTCACACCCCTGCACTAGGATGCCCTGTGTTGCAGGTGGCATGGACACATACAACACATCACAACATCCAAGACCCGAGAACAAACATTTGTGTTCGTCACAAATATTTGCCCCAAATAATTGTATATTATTTTGTATTAATATTTTAAATATTAATATTCCATCAGTCCGCCTTCTAGCAACAGGGGGACAGGTATAACTTTTTTGTCCCATCTGTCCCCCTAGGGTGTAGTAATTCAACAGGCATGCCCATAACTAAAAATAATGTGACACAGGAATTCAAATTACAAAGCTTGTGTTTGTTTATTAATATGAAGTTTAGACAGTATAGGTAAAAATTACGAAAATTTAACTAGCCAGTTAAATTAAAAAAAAGTAGCAGTTTAATTAAAAATCAATTAAAAACTTATTGGACCAATTAGGTTTTTTAATTACCTGTTGGTGGCAGAGATGTCAGTGTCGAGAGCAGAGCACTGCTGCTAGATAAAGCTGCCTGGTTAGTGTTGGAGCTGAAAGAGAAAACATATTTATAACATTTTTGCATCATCCAAAACAATACAAATAGTTAATTAATATGCTGATGTTCTCCTCACTAACTTTCGCACTTAAAATATTAGTGTAATTGCTGATACTTGACTTACCTCTGCCTGCCGAAAGTCTGCGGAGTACCGAATGTGTTCGGGAACGAAGGCCGGAACAGCGGCGCCGGCGATGATGCCGGGCTGGAAATAAGATAGACCAAAATACATATTTGACATGTCTTACCTGGCAGTCTTCCTACCAGCACTGCCGTTTGCGTTATTAATCTTCAGAGAATTGTGATTTAATTCATTATCTGTGACCCTTCTCAAACCTTTCTTTTTTTATTTTTACTTTCCTCTACTACACTTTTTAAATTGATCCTCAAAACAGCAATGTCTTACCTAGCAGTTTTGCTACCGATATCTATTCTCTGAAGTTCGATAACGCTAACCTGGCGATATTGAATTCATAAGCTATAGGTAGGTATAGGTACCTACTATTTTGTTTTGTTGTGGTCCTTTTTTTTTTTTTAACTGGATCATCAAAACAGCAATGTCTTACCTAGCAGACTAGCAGTTTTACTACCAGTCCAGTGCTATCGCTAGCGTTATCGATCTTCAGAGTATTGTTATTGAATTCCTCTTCATCATCAACCTATAGGAGACTAGCCCGATTTTCGGCTCTTCTTATAATGAATGGATCACCGACGGAAAAATATTTGTGTGATGAACATCGGTGTTTGTCTTGAGTCTGGGTGTTTTCTTTATATTCCATGTATGTTTCTACAAAAAAATATAGTACCTACCAACCAACAAAAGGTTGTCTGGAAGAAATCGCTACCTAGCGATAAGACCGCCCATTGAACTTTTTATTTTTATGTTAAGATTTAATCATAAGTTCTAGTGTACATCTATCTATCTATCTACCTATATAAGTATTCTATCAGTTATCTGGTTCCCATAACACAAGCCTGCTTAGTTTGGGACTAATGGCTTCATGTGTAATGTCCAAACATTAAAAAAAAATCTTACCTAGCTGTCTTGCTGCCAGCACTGCCGTTAGCGTTATCAATCTTCAGCGTATTGTTGTTGAGAGAACCCTCGACCGGGCTGGAGGCGGGACGAGCGTCGACCTTGCTGTGGCCGGCGGTGGTCGTGGTTACTGTGGACGGGCTGCTGATGCCGCTGTACATGCTGAGGAATGATGAGGCCACCGCTGATGTTGAGGTGGTGTCGATCGCCTGGAGCAATGGAGACGGCGTTGTGACTATTGATAACACAATATTTTTGTGGAGTTTTTCGTTCATCATCGCTGAACACAAGTTTTGAATTATCAAAAAAATATGCATAGTCGGTTGCCATTACTGAATATGGCAAGAAAAAAAATCATATCGATTTTTTTCAAAATAGATATGTTAAAAATTGGACATAATGTCACCATTACTTGTCGGCGTCAATCTCAATTCTCAATTGAGAATTTTTGGTTTTGCCAAACGATGAATGTATACCTAACTTAAATAAATATTTAAGTTATATTCATCATTTGGCAAACTCGGTTACCTAGCTCGAGCCAGCTCGCAAAAGCTCGGCTCGGGCGCCGCACTCGCGCCGCTGTCACTCTGTTATTATGTAGTTACCAACAATTCTGACTGCACAGATACAACGTAGTACCCTTCTGCATTGCCCATTTAAGTTTTTTTTGTAATTAAAAACATGTAAATATCACGGACAAACAAATGGTCAAGTCAATCTTTCAATAGGTGGGTATTCTCTGACTTCTGAGCTTAGAAAAGATGAAGATGAGCGAGTAAAGCAGGAAATAAAACGCCTGAAGTTGACACGTAAATATGTAACCGCAGTAACATAAGAAGATAAGTAGGTAATTCCTAATATAATAATCAAGGTTTTCAAAAACGCAACAACCGACTTCAATTTAGACTGTTTAAGTGATCACAACACCACTGAAAAGTGACAGGGAAGTAAAAAACGCAATTTCGTTTTCTTAGCTAACGTATATTTTCAGTTAATTTAATTTCAAAACCAGAGTACTGGACCGATTTTCATGAAACTATGGGACTAATCTGGAAGTATATCCTCTCAAACAAAAAACAATAAAGTTCTGAGGTAACATTAAAAAAAATCAACCTAATTGACAATCTCCTCCTTCGTCGGCTGAAATGTAATTCAGAGGGTGTAGTCGCTGTTCGTGCGTCGACATTTTAAGTAAACAACGAATTTGGTTGCGTTTCGTGCGTTTTTCAAAACAGTGAAAAAAATACCTTCCTAGATGGAGGCGATCTTCTTAGGTTTTATGTCCTCCTGGTACCTTGGACAGAAGCACAGAAATAGTGTCATAGTAAAATAAAAAATAAATAAATAAAAAGGCATTTATTCACTTATACTTGCTAACCTAGTACAAAAATGTTTTAAAGCTAGGTTGCGATATTCTGAAAAGGTCGAGGACTCAGCCACGCTGTTTTTCAGCCTCGCCTGTAACTAACCTACAAGTCGGGTTCTCGGAAATGGTCAGCCTCCGTCTGCACGGCCTGACCGTTTTAGAGAACCACCCCCCGCGTATATTATAACTAAAGTTAACAAAATTTATTCTATCCTATTCTATATATAAGAGAGCCACATTGGCTAACTTCTAGTACATTGCAGTCCGATGCCATGATGCAGTTTTCAAAAATAAAAGTTACAGAGCTAGATAAATAATATATAATAGGTATGTTCACACAAGGGTAGACCTTTTTCATTGTTAATAAAACTACTTGCTTTTTGATTAAACTAAAAAAATATCTATATATAGTATTTTTACCTTCTTAAGAATTTCACCCATGATGAGTTGAGCTCTTCAAAATATATAGTATATTATTTTATATTGATATAAATACATGTCAGCAACAAATTTTCGTAGGTATATGACATTACTCGTAATGTTCAAAAGATCACGAATCGCTACCTACTGGGAAGGTATTTTTTTGACTGTTTTGAAGAACGCACGAAACGCAACGAAATTCGTTGTTTACCTAAAATGTCGACGCACGAACAGCGACTACACCATTCAGAGTCGGACTCACCATAGGAGTAGGCACGGTCGGCATCGGCTGGCTTACCGGGTCGAGTCCAAGACGCATCCGCTTCGCATTAAGACTCTCGTTCTCGCATGCTTGAGCTAGGATGTGCTCCGCTTGGACAGAGGTTAAGTGCGCAGGCGTCGGTCTTACCTGCAAAGGGAAAATGTAGCTCAGCAGAGAAATAATGCAGGCGCGTTCTGCGGGAGGCAAGAAATGCAGGACTGCATCGCATTTCTTCAGAGTGCTAAGACTACGAGCATGCTACAGGGAACTTTATGGATCTAGATGATTATACGTTTTTTGACGATACACGCTTATAAAACATGGTTCATCTAAGAGATATATTTTTGTGTATATTTTTTTATATTTGTTAGTTACTTCTTTGTTTTTGCTTAGTTTTAAGTTTTATCCCTTGAACCTATTTAGTAGGTTTTGCCCATGGTTTTGCTTTTATTTCTCAACCAATATTTTTTTTATTTTTCTATAATTTTTTTTTTTACTTTTTATAATACCTATTAATATAGTAGATACATTTAACCTTCTGTTTTTTGCTTAATTTTTTTTTTAGTCAATAACTCTAAAATAATTCTAATTGAAATTACATACCCCTAACATACCAGTGGGCTAACCATCAAAATAACCAGTAATTTTTCCAGTGTGTTGCTGCGTGACACTTATACCTACATCAGCCACCGGCCACTAACTATGAAAAGTAAAGAATTCTACAAGAACGTCAAAGAAGCACACATAAACGTCAAAGAAGTAAACATAAACGTCAAAGAAGTAAACATAAACGTTAAAGAGGTAAACATAAACGTCAAAGAAGTACACATAAACGTCAAAGAAGTAGCAACAATCGTCATAGACCGATCAGACCCTCACCGCGCTATCCCACGCACTGGCTGCTCCGTTCCCACTGCTGGGCTCGCCGCGGACCTTCTTGTTCCGTCTGCAGCTCTTCAGATAAGTGCGTATGCGCTTTCGGGCGCGTTCGGCAAACTCCGGGAATTGTCGAGTGCACGAATCGATGATGGCCTGGATCTTCTCCTTCGGCTGTTTGGAGATCGGCACTATTCGGTCGAGGTTCTCGTCCACGAAGAGGCGGACAAACATCTGGTAAAAAAAATATTTTCACACGACCTGCTCGATAATTTCTAATTACATATCACGCAATCTCAATGAAACTCCCAAGGGAGTAAAGTGATTTGAATTTAGAACGTCAAATTCGTATTTGAGTTAGAAACTCGTGGAAAACACTAAGTAAAAGAATGCCAATATGGCATTCGAATGGTTTGTTCGAAAATTAAACTGACCACCATGAGCAGAACTCGATAAAAAAAAAGAAAAAAGGCGCGATTTCAATGATTGTGAAACAAAAGACGGTGTTTGCTGCTAGAACCCAGGAAGGTTAAGTAAGTATGCCCCTCTGGGATAAAGCCCGTCTTCGTCTTGGCCAGCTTGAACGTTTCACTCAGGAGTCCTGAGTCAGGACTCTACATAATCCCTCGTTAGCTCAGGGTTCAATATGCCGCCCGCGACATTAGACACTGCTTTATCCCCTTGGTGCATAATCTACTATTGTTTAACTAGCGACGAGACGGTCTCCACGCTCTTGGTATAGCAATGATCACGCCTGGCGGCCTGTCTATGACAGACATAAAACAGTGTATGCGGAACTGCTTAGCCGTTCGTTCACTATCTATCACTATCCTGCATTTCTGACGACACGGACACACGGATGATGGTCTAATGGCAAGTGCATTGGATTGCCATGCCCGGTGTCGCGGGTTCGATTCTCGCTTCTTTTCTTTGCTTGCATGCAAGGTCAATGAAGATCGCACTCTTGCACTATTTATAATACGATGGCACACGGCTTATTTACACGCTAACGCCAGCGACTTCGCTTGTAGCGTGTAAAGTCGCCCAGTGTCATCGGCGTTTTACAATCTGCTTGTTGACAATCCTTCCTAAAAGCTAACACGCTCACACGCTAGCTTTAAAAAAAACACCCACAACCAGCGTGTAAAAAAACCCCTGTGTCATCGACGCTTTAGTCTTGTATTCATTTTGGTCTATCTGTATTATTAATTGTATTCATTTTCTTGATTCTATCTTGATTCATGATCTTATCTTGACTCACGTTAAACGCCTTCAGCCTCTCCGGATCATGATGCTGTGGATCCACGCGATCGTCACTGTCGTCATCAGACGCTCCGCCATCATCGTCATCCTTCGTCCGATCTGACGATGACGTCTCGTCGTGCGTAGATGGTTCCGCTAGTGGCGTAGCTGAACCCACGTGGATTGGACTCTGAGAATTATCGGAGTATTGAAAGGTTATTAATTTTGTCAGGATATTGAAAAATCAACTCAGTTTTGGTGATTGAGACAGTCATGAATATTATAACCGAAAAAAAAACGATGTACCTACAACGCACTCATGTCGATGAAGAAAAACATCGTGTCACAGAATTCTGTAATTATTTATTGTACAAATAAACACGTTAAAGTATAATACATCAAAGAAAAGACATGTATAAAGGCGAGCTTAACCCTAATAGAAGTTTTCTTCACCTAATCAATGGTGTGAGACATCTTCTAGGCAGACACAAATATTCAGTAAGCTTCAACATTTTTAAAAATGTGTAGTTAGGTACTTAAAAATGTTGTATGTGTGAAATAGACATAACTGTTAAACCTTACTCAATTGTTAAGATCTATTTTGATACAGTTTTCGACAATAAAAATTATTATATTCTATTCTATCATATTTTGAAACGCTGAAACTTAAAACTCTCTTCACTATTTAACAAGTTTACAGTCATTGCTTTAGGTGGATCCCTGCCGAGGCCTAGCACGCTTTGGTAAGAGGCCTACAAGCTGAACAATCATAAGCAGATCATAAGAGATAGAGTTAAATAATATGAAACGCTGCACAACCTTAAAACTCACCGAGTGGCCAGTGGCCATGGGTGTGGGCGCTTTAGGTGGCTTGCTGCCGAGGCCTAGCGCGCTGTGGTAAGAGGCCCACAAATCCGCCATGCTGTCGCCCCCGGATTCGGTTATGTCGCCGTTGCGGCCTGGAATAACGTAATTTAGGAATAACTACACAAAATATAATTGACGACACGGATATCGAGTGGCAAGTACGTTGGACTGCTACGCCGAGTGTCGCAGGTTCGATTCCCGCTCAGGGAACATTTGTGTGACGAACAACGATGTTTATCTGAGTCTGGGTGTTTTCTATTTATTGTACAAATATATGTATTTGCAAAAAAAAGTATTTAAGTATTCTTTCCGTTATCTGGTTTCCATAATACAAGCTCTGCTTAGTTTGGGGCTAGATGGCGTTGTGTGTAATGTCCAAAAATATTTATTTTAATTAGTCTTCTGGCTGAATGGTAATGGGTTAAGGTTAAGCCCGAGTTGGTAGGGAAACCGATTTTCTGTTATGACGTATGAACCTAACGTATTTTCTTAATTTTCATACATATTTTCATGGATGTCGCGGGTTTATTGGCGTTCTCGCGAGTTCAATCGTTGCTTGTCTTGAGACTAGGTATTTTCTATGTATTCTTTGTATGTATTTACAAAGAGAAAGGTAGGTATATGAGTATTCTCAGTTATTTAGTTCCCATAGTACAAGCTCTGCTTAGTTGTGGGGTATGTTTGTGAAATTCCGTTGTGTGAAATGTCTAAGATGTTTATTTACGTTACTTATTTCAGTCAGATTTCAAGTTCAAGTTCTTTTATTCAAACGATCAGTTACAAGTAAGAATGTAACTAGATCATATACAATTTTATCGACGTATAAAAAACAAAAATTGTTACAACGTTAAAAAATAAATAGCTATACAATTAAAATTAATTATTCATCAAATGAAATAAAGATATCATAATCAACAAAATTTTTTAGAAAGAATATTTTTTTAGAAGAATCGTTCTTTCGAACCAGTAGTGTGGTGAAAATATTTCAAGTTCGCCTCGAAGAGGCACCTTTCGTGCACTGACTTTATCAATATACTCGTAAACCAAACACCTTTCTCAATATGTATCTAGAGATATTTTACTATCACATGGTCCTTATAATAAAAAAAATAAAAATATTTTATTTCGGACTACAAGATCCATATAAAGTTTCACATGACATATTACAATAAATTATTAAATTACAAACAATAAAATAAAAATAAAACAAATTTAATTAAAATAAATTAAATTGTAAAAAAATTAAATTAAATTGATTAAAAATAAAATTAAATTGAATTAAATGGAATGAAATTGAATTAAATGTATTGACTAAATTGAGGATTTTAATTGAATTTATTTTAATTAATTAATAATATACAACTGTGGACTAAGTAATTCAGCTTCATAGTCTTAGACAGTCTGTATTAGTGAAACTTTGAGGCCCGAACCATTCTATCGCAGATTTTCTCTACTAGTAATAATTTCTTACTAAACTTTAATGATTTTGTATTGTTTATAGCCTCAAGCAGCACTAAATCAATATTTTTATTAGTAGAGTACCACATGGTGCGATAGTTATACGGGCATACCTATTTTGTTATAAGCGGGCCGGTTTTCTCACGGATCTATTTAGTAAGTGTTTTAGTAACTTAGATTTCGGAATAAATATTTTCGATTCGACATTTCATACTACAATGCCATGACGATTTATATTTTTTAAATACACCACTAGTTTTAATAACCAAAAACACTTAAATGGGCAATGCAGAGGGTATCGTTGTATCTGTGCATTCAGAATTTTGGGTTACTACAAAATGACAGAGTGACAGAGGTTTGTCGTAATTTTTATGCTCTACATTTTTTTTATAGATGACAACATCATTGAGGCTATAGGAACCACCACTAGAATACTAGATAGAAAAGCACATAATGAACCTAGAAAGGTAATTCAGTACTTTGAGGATCGATAGCGAAAAGACTCGGAATAGGTAATCCATATGCCCCGGGCTGCAATTTACCCATTTCGTATGCGCTGAAGAGGCACGCCTAATTAGATAACAGCTTAGTACGACACGATAAAATATTACCTTAGTTTCTTGATATTTTTGAAGGTACTTTAGGTATTTAGTGGAGAAAAAATAATTATACCGAATAATTGATTGATTCAGGCGTTACTTTGCGGAAATCCATAAATATCACTCATAATTGACTCGCCGAAGTTTGAAACGAGAGTTTGTACTCTCGTTTCAAACTTCGGCGAGTCCACACCTCCTGATGATGCCTCGTGTAGAGGCGAAACACGTGTCGTATCTTTAAACTTTGGTTTTCTGTTCTTTGACTCTTTGGTTTAGTTGAACTAAAGTTAAGTTAATTAAAACCTTTGTTTAGAAATTAAGCGGATTTATTACTAAATATATTTATATAATTTGTTGATAATTATACCGAATGTAAGAGGTGCATACATACATCTGTCAACGTAAAATTATAATAATCAAGGTTTTACAAATACATACAACAACCATTTGTACCTCAATGACAACAACTGACTTCAATTGGACTGTTCTAGTGACCGTAAACACCACTGAAAAGTCACAATAAAATATTTTTTTCAAATCGGTTTATAGACAACGAAGTTTTGAGGGATAAAAAAAAAACAAAATTCGTATTTGGTCTCCTTGTGACTTTTCAGTGGTGCCTACGGTCACTAGAACAGTCCGATTGAAGTCGGTTGTTGTAAGTTTTTGTAAAACCTTGATTATTGACCTCAATTTTTATTAATTAGCATCGTTAAATCGCTCTTCTACTTGCGACTCGTGAGTTGGCACGATTAAAAGTCGTCCCGCAAAAACATGGGTACTAAATAACACTAGGTACCCATATTAAAAACTACTTTTTCACTTCTCATGCTCGTAAAGTTCAACTTTAGGCTAGGTACAGGGGGAGTAAAACTGCATTTAGGCCCTAGGGCAAAAAAGTAATTGCTTATAGAATCTGATTAGAGGTTCAGCTTGTAATAGGTTTCATGCCGGAAGTTGTGAACTTTTTTCAAATTTTGAAGTTCGGTCCCTAAAAATACACATAGATCAGGATATTATAAGGGATCAAAACATAACTTTTTTGGAATTTTGAATATCATGGTAACATTGGAAGGATCTGTTTTTGAATAACTTAAATAGGCGCTCATTTCAGTTAAAATGTTTAATTTCCTCACATCTCGTTCCTGAAGCCCACTTTATACAAGCCTTTTATCAGCCCGAGCCAAAGGCGAAGGCGGATATTTAAGTCGAATTTGTACACATAGGTCTTGCTTCAGGCCCTTGGTGTACCAATACCTATTAATGGTAAACTCACCGCGACTGACCATCTGCTATAAAAAGTCCCCCGATGCGATCATTAAACCTGCTACCCACCAGCAACCACCATTCGAGCCATCCAAATAGTTTATTACGCCACTTGCATAATCCTCGTCTTGGCCACGGCTATTTTTACGCGAAGCCATATTGAGAGAGCCTTGCAAGGGACGGCTGGTGTATTCAGGATGGGGGTAGATTAAAACTGATAGGGTTATAAGACTATTTTTAGAAAATCGTATTAATCCATGTTTCAAGTTTAAAAAAGTTGCAGAGAACGTTGAAGCTAATGATAGAACTCCTTATAGATAACAACTTATAATAACAACTCCTTAGGTTCCTTAGGTTCACTCTAAGGATGAAATAAAAAAAATAAAAACCCTAGATACAAATATAAATAACATTGAAAATCTTTCAAAGGCTGGGATTTTTTATATAAAATATACATAGTTAAGAACCACATTGATGAAATCAGTAAAAATGCATATAAAGTGAGTGTTTATAAATAAATATTTGGGTATACCATACCGTGTTTTACAAACATAAAACATACCCCTATTTTTGCATTGGGACAAACTGATTATTAGTTTATCAGAGGCATTATAACAATATGTTTAATAAATTAGCCCCTCCAAAATTAAAAACTTCATAACCCCCGCGGCCCCGGCCTGAATACGTCAAAGTCCGTGCAAGGCATCTCAAATTATTTATAAAGGGGGCCTGTCGAGGGGCCTGTACCGTTGACATTTAGAGGCATGCACCTTGCCCACCCTCATTAATTTTTACCTCGTCTAACTAACTGCGCATACGAAATGGATAAATTGCTGCCCTGAGGTGTAACGACCTGTTTTTCTGCGATACGTACCTGTTTATAGATACGTACATATCAAATTGAAAACTCCTAGTCAAACCACCAATAAATAGTGTGAGTTTTTTTTAGTTTTTCCTCTAAATAAGGTACCGTGTACTTAGGTCCAGTCAAAGAATATTTTCTTTATCTACCTACTTTTCTGACTCTTGATAATGATCTCGCATAATATGAGCGCCTAACCTAACAGATATAAAAAAGCAACTGTTTTTTTTACCAAACAAAAAAAAGGCACAAAGGCAATGCACACAAACAAAACAACTAAGTACTTACTTTTTGGATAAGTACTTACTTCGCTTAATTAACTAAAAATTTACTTTTTACTAAGCGAGATTTTTTTTTCAAATAAAATAAAAACAACTTGAAAATTTACACGTATTATAAAGTAGTGTTAAGTATTCACGAAAAATCGTAAAACAATATCTTGGAAAAATTTCGATTATAAAAAAAATTACCTTGTTGGTTCTGGTAATTCCACGCTAGCAACATCATTTTCAATCTCTCCGCGTCTTTGTAGCCATTACCTGCACCAGATCACATGAGCCAATCACAATCAAGAATTTAGAAAATATTAAACAAAGAACACAAATAGCCAATCGGGTGGGTGTTTTATGTGTTTTTGTCATAAAACTCCGTGATATTGATTTGATGCAAGTGACTTGTTTTTTTTAAATGGTTTACTTACTGCTGTAGTTGTCATCATCTGTCATGTCCGACGGCTCAGGGGTTAAATTATCCTGGAACAAAAACAATGTTTTTACGCTCTGTTTACACCAAATACTAACTTTTGGAAAAGTTTATTGGTACGCACTTTAATATTTTGTAAGTAAATATTTTATTTTGTGTATGTAGGTGTAATGTTAGTTTTTTTTAGGTTGCAATATGTAGCTATGTGTGTGCTAGTGTATAGCTATTTAAACTTAATAAACCATATGTTGGTATGAAAGAAATTACCTGATGATAAATATTTATGTATCTAAGCAGGTAGGTACCTAACATACCTGCTCAGATACATAGGTAGATGTATATAAGCTATATTAAAAATATATTAATGCCTACTTGCGCCAAACTATCAAAGTCCCTAAGCAATTGGTAGTTCTTAACAGTACAGTTTCTGACCTTTAAGAACAGTCAAACGAGTTGTTGTTGCTTAGGAACTTTGACAGTTTGGTGCAAGTAGCTAAACCTTCAGTATTTTTAATTACATTAATATAATTCTAAATTAATTATAAATCTGATTAATAAAGGATTACGGTTACCAGGGTATCATAACCAATGAGGGGTAAATAATTAACAAATTAGCGAAATGGTCGCGCCCGGACGGGTCCATTTCAAGCACTATACATAATATTACTATAGCCATAGGTGCTACACCATTGTGTCTACCTATAAATAGCCAGTACCAGTGCCCTATACAGGGTGTTCGGTATTTGGTGTGGTGAAATCGGGAGCCATTTTACGAAATGGCTCCCGATTTACTTTCGTCGTCGATTTTCTAAGACCTAAATTTTGATCCGCTTTGCTAAATAATTTCCTAGGAATTGAGCCATGAGTCATGAAAGTATTATTTAAGAATATGTATACTTAATACTTCGGTGCATCGGTTAACCGATGCACTCACTCATGCTCTAAAATTGAAATGGAAATGGGCTGGTCACATATCCCGATATAGTGACAACAGGTGGACACTTCTGACCACCACTTGGAGAGGACCAGCAGGAAGGCGGAAGGTGGGAAGACCAATTAGAAGGTGGGCTGATGACATAACACAAGTAGCAGGCAAAACTTGGACATCACTCAACCGGGAAGAATGGAAGAAGCTGGAGGAGGCCTTCACCCGAAGAGGGATCCACGTCCTAAACAAAGACACTAACCAACTAACAACTAGCTTAAGTAACAACTAACACCAACTTACTAACATTAATGTAAAATAACCAATTAGGATGTCGGAAATAAAGGCTATTTTATTTTATACTTAATACTTACTATAAATAAATCCGCGTAATAACTGCGTAATTTTTTTTATTTCGATAAGAGAATTTATATTATAATCATAGAATATCACGATATAAATTGCTTATTTTTGTCTATAAATCAAATATTTTTAGACTTGTTATATTTACATATGAAGAATCTTTCGTAAATTTAAAAAAAGGTCGATGTTGCAATGTCTCATCTGTGACAGTATAAAAAACCCAAACAGAACTGTTTTTTTCCTCATTTAGATGTTTGTCCTCATGAGGAAATCAAACCAAGCCCGCAACGACGTGGCATCACACTTACCACTCGACCACCTGTGCCATCAAAAAATTGCAAAGGTGATTTTGGCCACGCAGTTTCTACCACCCTATATGCATTTAGGCACATTGCACCATACCTATAAGGCGTGAGTCCCCCCCCTGCAAGACGTATGGGTAGATCCCCCCCTCACCCCACCCTCTTAGGATGTAATACGACAAGGGTTTACAATTGATGCTTATCTCATCAGCATATAACTATGCAGTACGTCTGATTACTCGTAAAGATGTAATTATGGGATGGGACCTTATTTGTTGGCTCCTTTTTACCCGACTGCTTAGGAAGGGTTATGTTTTTCACGCGTATCTTGTATGTATGTATGCATGTAAATTTCTTTGTTATTCGTATCTTCCAAACGGCTGGATGGATTTCGTCAATTAAGGTATCGTTAGATTAGTCTCAATAACCCGAGTGTTTTTAGTAAGTTTTTTAAAAATATTATCAAAATGGCGGATTTTTGGCGCTAAATAGCAGGTCGTTGAAATTATTTTGTTTACCAAAACTATCGAGTAGGGTATCAAAATGAAGGAAATTAAAAGGAGATTACAAAATTCAAATTCATTGTTTTAATTTAATTTGGAATAATTAATTTGAAATCACTGTAAGTACATATAATATTTTTGCAATCGGGTTTTCTGTTTTTATAAACTTTATGCCTGTTTAGGCTAGGCGTTACCGTTAGGAGGCGTTATAAATATATTTATTTTAATATACATTTTAAATTCAATATATTTTTTTTAAATTTTAATGTTAACTTCAATTTTATTTTAAATTTTAATTTCAATTTATGTTGTTAGGTACTAACTAACTTTAGAATGAGCCTAATGTACTAACAAAATATGATATCATTTAAATACTGAAATAAACAATTTTGATTTGATTGATTGATTGATAAAGGCTTTATATTGAACCGAAGAATTGTCTAAAGCAAAATAACATTAAAATTGACTCTCAATCCAGGTACTATGGCGGAATTATACAAAAACCCACATAAACTCACAATCCTATCAGATTGAGCAAAATTATTGTAAACAAAGTGCGGCTAGTAATGGCGAATTCATTCAAATTTTGGAATTCAAATATAGAATGCGGATGGAACGTTCCAATGACGCGCCATTCATAGACAAATCGGCAAATAGGGCGATGCTTGCACTATCATGTAAGGGCGATAAAATGTCACTTTAGGGTTGGTTGAAGCAAATTAAACTTGACTTTACTTTTGAAATAGAATCCTAAACGCATTTTTATTAAACACAGTTTTTATTCAGTATTCAGTATTTATTGTTTAATGTCCAAAAAAAAAAATTGGCAATGCACAAGGGGTACTACGTTGTATCTGTGCTGTCAGAATTTTGAGTTTCTACAAAATGTCAGCGGGGCGAGTGCGGCGGCGCCGGAGCCGATCTGCAGCGAGTTGGCTCGAGCTAGGTACCCGGGTTTGCCAAGCGATGAAGGAAACTTCAATTATTATCAATAAATGGTACCGCCTGACGCAAATCCATATAGGAAAACTACTAACAGTAAAAGTTTTCCGATTTTTATCAAATTGATTTTGACGAAAATTCGATTGATGATGACGACACCGTGGCTTAGTTGGTAGTGACCCTGCCTACCAAGCGAAAAAAAAATACTTAATGATAAATAAATCAAAATTCAAGGTAAAAATTGTCGAGCAACATTTTAGGTGCCTTCAAAAACAGCTGACGATGAGTCTTATGAAAATATACGAAGATTTCTATTCAACAAGTGGTCGGTCCATGCAAATATCTTTCAGTTTCTATGCCAGAGTAAATTGAACTTTATCTTAAAATTCATAGGTCTCAGTTTTAAAGTAAAATCTTGTAGATGAGGATGAATTTAACTTGTATCATGAATATCACGATTTAGATTTCGGTTTTTGTAATCATTATAATAGAAGGGAGTTCGCAAGAGTTTTTTTATTATGTTTCGTTTAATTAGACGCGAAATATTGGCACCGTTGTTGTAAACAAGTTTACAACATTTTTGTGTTACACATAACAAAAAAATTTTAATAACTATAACACAGATTTTATTTAAAATGGGTCTCGTTTACACACTATGTAAGCGATACCCATTTTTAAAAAAAATCTGCAAACTCTTCAAGATTGGTAGAGCCTTCAAAAACAAGTCTATAGACAAACATACTTATTTTTTGTTCAAAACTAGATAATTTACAGATCTGAACTGTAATTATGTATTGATAAATTTTCCGAAGAAAAAGATGGCATGTGCCCTGAAATTTAGTATCCAAGTATCTCTCAATGCCATTTCGTCTTTTAAGGATATTCAAGTAGTTTAAACTGGAAGTACCAGGTGTGCATAACCAGTTAGAGGTGGGGTGACCGTATCGACCGTCTTGGCCAAGGCTGGTGCGTTTACGATGACCCTAGTTATGTAAGTACATACGCAATATGCGTGTAAACGTGCACTATGGGGAAAAATCAGTGCTGGGATGTATCAATGTTGTGTTTTTTTTTCAGTATCTGGGATAACCAACAAAGGATTTGACCTGACTGGTTGGCGGGCTGACTGACAGACAACGTACAGGCGATACCACTAAACGTAATGACTTACAATTGGGTTGGTCAAGAAGTGCAAGTGCGTACTATATCGTAACGCAAAGTCACAAACGAAGTTGTGGGTGTCAGCCAGTAATAAAATATATTTTGTAGTCCGACAAAGAGAAAAGACATTTTTCAATTTTATTATAATTTTACAGCTGCTTCGTTGAGCAGCAGTAGGTTTGAGTTTTTATTAACAATATTTTTCCCTGACTGTACTTAATCCCAATATCTAACTAAAGCTATACAGATGGAAATTGCAATTTAGCCGGTAATTAATTATGACCAAATGACAGATAAGATGCAGTGGTGCGTGCATAATACTGCTTATGTATGTACAGTACATAATACTGTATATTGTATGTCAATCAGTATGTATGTACTCATACAGGGTGTCCAATCCATAAATCCATCCATAGGAAGCCATTTTCAACAGACTTAAAAAAAAGGGTAGGTTGACAATTCGGTTGAATGTTTTTTTCTTTAATTATTAATATTTGTTACCTCAGACAGAACTTTGTTTATTTTTGTTTATGAACCGATTTGATTTTTTTATTTGAAAGGATATACTTCCAGATTGGTCCCATAGAAATTTTATCAAAATCGGTTCTCGGTAGTTTTTTTAAATCAAAATAACTGAATTAAAAAAAAAAAGTCGTTAAAGATAGGTACCTATAGCTTTGTTTATTTGTAACTTTTAATTTTTGGCAAATAAAAACATTTATATTTCAATTTTCTATTTATAAAGTGAACAAAACGCATTTTGCTTCCCTGTGACTTTTCAGTGGTGTTTACGATTACTAGAACAATCCGATTGTATATTTTTGTAAAACTTTGATTATTTTTAAAAACAATGGTAATTTGACTGATGGGCTGACTGACAGACTATAAAGAGACCAAACCACTTACGAAAGGCGAAGAGTGTGTCTAAAGAGTGTGGGTCAAGAAGTGTAAACGCATTCTAAGAATGGAATTTTGGTAATTTGCAACTCAAACAAAGTTGTAGATGTCAGCTAAACATAATTATGTATGTTTCGGGTAATATTCGAGGACGGGATGAATGCTAATGGAAAATCAAATCAGTACCATCAAATAGTCATCAAATTCGCTGGATATGACAACCCGCGAATACGGATCCGAGCTGAAAATAGCATCAACCGCGCAGTGGTCATCCATAGACAAAATCGCTGAATAACCTAGTTTCCCATACAAAATAACGGCAAAATTTCGGGAATACAGCGCTTATGTACTGAGGGCTGTATGTGCTGATACATAGGCTATGTACCCCCCTGTACCCCACTCTGTACCCCACTGTGTACCCCGCTCTGTACTCCCTGCCGTGCCCGCGTAGTGCTTGCCACCCCGCGAGTCATCGCGTTGCGACAACGTTCGATATTATCGGCCATATCGATATATCGACAGATTGCCCGATACGGAACATATTATATGTACATAATAATGCAATATGTATAGAGGCCCAATCACCAAACTTTTTGACATGCGTATTCATAAGGATAACCTCACAGAAAAGTCATCAGTTTATATGAAAATTCACAAAACGTACAAAATGATGACTTTCTATGCCGTATAACAAAAATTCGATTCGTAATTCTAATACGGCTAAAGATTTTCCCCACTTATGATTTGAAATGCAAAGGTTCTTGGATGCTTTTAGGTGTTTTTTAATTGGAATCATTAGCAAAATTATCGACTATAGATTTCCGCGGTCCAAAACCTAGTGGTCCCAATCGACGGAAGCCTCCTTTATTTTACCTGCGATTCTGCCTACTTGAATAACTTACATATTTATACCTACCTAGCTGTCTGCCTGTATAAGATAAGATAAGATAATAAGATAATTTATTTATTTCCTGGTAATTACCTGTATGTAGACCTCTTTATCTAAATTAGTGATTTTCAAATATCTCTTCAGGACAGAACCACCTATCTGGTTTTTAAATTAAAAAACAATGTTATCATATAGAAAAGTGATGATAAAATTATATTGCAAAATTATTTAAATGTACTTAAAACTGAGACAATCTGGTCAATTAACTCAAAGATCTAATGATCGCATCATTCCATCAAGTAATTTATTTCTTTCATTCCATCAAGCATCAGTCAATCAACTCTTTCAAACGCTCGCATCATTCCATCAAGCTCGATAAGCCGTCACCGCCACGGTAGCGCCAGCGGGCGGCAGTCAGCGGATAATCATTAAATACCCACGCGAGGGGGCGATGACGCCCCCGGCTGCCCCCTTACCCACCCCAATTATGAAAATACAAAATACGAATTCACAGCTTAAAAGATAGTTCTGATTTTGTAGAGTAACTAAAAACTATGGGCTCTACTGTCATTCCCTTATACCGGCCGAGTTTTGTTGACCCAAGTTTTGTTTTTTTTTTTTTAAATGAACGTTATCAGCAACAGAATCCATTGGTTCAATAATACAGGGCGTTTCTTTTAATCATTCGGGTCGATTTCCGTCAAAAATAAAAGAAAAAAACTAAATATGCAGTTATTGTTTATGACTCTCGTAGTTTTAGACTTGGCCATCAGAGCCCTTCTCAAAAAACCACCCTGTATAAGTTATGTTTAAATTTAATTTGGAATAATGAATTGGCAATCAACGCATAATATTTTCGCAGTCGAGTTTTCAGTTTTTATAAACATTAAGCTTGTTTTACCACGTTTTTATGAAGTCACTTTCTTGTCTGTCTGTCTGTTGTTACTTGTTCCGGGTGGAATCTTGCAACTCAAATATCTTTATAAATAATATATATAAGTATAAAACGAATTTCAGCGTAGCTCACTACTCGATGACAAAACATTTGAAATCCATTTATTAACAATGCCTACCTAATCTTAAAAAAAACTATGCTAAAGCGCTCGTCCACATTGAAACAGTTTGATGGTCAGTCTCGAAATCCCAGTAATTTCAGCTACAGTGCCCTTCAATGCTTACACATTACTGCTTTACGGCAGATATCTGACACCTTGTTGGTATCCTTGTATAACATGTATAACAGCATTCTGCAGGAGACACCTCCCAATGGCAAAGTGCAATAAAACATTGCCCTTCAAAAAACTAACCCCTTACCAGCTCGGTAGCTCAATTCAATTCAATTCAATCATTTATTTGCCAAAATGTTACATTGCATAACTTTGCTCTCTTCTTCTTGGTCTACACTCAATACTCAATGGTTTATTTGGATAGTTCGCTGCACATTTCCAGTATGTAATCTATGTATGCATCCCACGTTCTTGCAACGGTGAAGGAAAACATCGTGAGGAAACCGGCACGTCTAAGGACAGAAAAAAAATGTTCCATGGCATGTGACATCCACCAATCCGCATTGGGTCCGCGTGGTGGATTAAAACCTATTCGCTCTCCTGCCGAGAGTAGGCCTGAGTCCCTGCAGTGGGAACATTATTAGGCTGATTATGTTGTACATTTACGATGTTAAATAATATTAGGTTCCAAACATACTATACCTATTAGGACACAACAAGACAACAAGTTATAAAAGTCTTAAAAACTAGGTAATACATTATAGTAAGTTAATTGGAACTTTCCTTAGATCTAAAGCTATAATAGACTAATACTTTGGTACATAATATTACTTATTCTTTGCTAATACTAACTACTCTTTGAGGAAATGGAGCAGGATTTGATGATCTAGCCCAAACTCCAAAGCTAAAAACATTTCCGTTCTACTAATAGCCACCACTTTTTTTTACGCCATTTTTACAACTTTTTACCCGTCTCGAGCAGTTCTTCGGTCTTTCAAAATAAATGGCTCCTTTTAGCGTGTGTTTTAGGATTCAAGCAAGTTTTGTTGGGAAATCCTCGAAACGTTAGGAGATCCTGCAACTTGTGGTGAGATCCTGCAACTTGTGGTTTATAGGTATACACCACAAGTTTTTACTTAAGGGTAATCCTCAAATCCGAGTTCCATACAAATATGTTTCGGACAAATACTCAAAAAGTACGCCGTATTATAGTAATTTCTACACACTATTCGTTTCCTCTATGTTTTTTGATTGCCCCTTAATGAAAAAAATACGAATAATCAGTTGCCGTTACTAAATACAGATATGGCAAAATAACTTTGAATTATGAGTTCTCTATGAATTATGGCTCGATCATGGACGTTATCGTATCCGTCACCAAGAAGTCCTTTCGATTTAGCCAGCCTCCACGATCTTGTGCATCTCTGAAGAGAATAGTGTATTAAATCTCGTCGCGCGAAGAAAACGCATCGCTTGCTCGTACGATCCTCGCCAATAACGACAGCGCCACAATACATTCTTTATCCTCATATGATATTTAGACAAAACTGCGAGCAGCAGTTAAAATAAACTGTAAATTACACTAGAGTACGTAAATAGCATCAGTTTTCCCAGTCCAGCTAGCCTGCACCACAGCACCGGTAGTTTCGCAGTGCCCCAGTATTTTTAAAACGGACGCCACCCTGCGTTACCGCGGGCCCATACCCCTGAACCCCTTCAGCACCCCCACAGTAATACCATAACAGGCGCAAGCTATGACGAGATTATCTACGTACACGCGTATCCACTACATACGCGGCTTATGTACTGTGTACATGGCCGATGACTGTACATAGCATTGATTTACCGGGCGTTGGAGGCTACCTGTCATGGTCTGTCGGTGCAATGACGTTGGACTGCGACAAAAATGTACGAATTCTAAATTGTACGAATATTAGCAAAGTGATTATCTTTACTACTCGGGCGAATTAACATGACACCTGGCTCGAATGACGCCTGTGCAAAGTACAACGTGGAATGGGATAATCTTGATGCAGAAGAGGTCCTGTAATACTTGGTAATGATAAGAGGAAGGAGAAACACGGAGGGCGCTGCGCGGGGTAGCGGGGGACGCTTCAAGTTCCGAGCCACGTGTCAGCCAGGTGTCATGTTCATTCGCCCGAGTAGTAGTTCTAGTCCAGGGAAGTAAGATACTACTCGCAGTTCTAGTATGGCTCTAGTAATGATGATGTCATTACAAAAAAAATATTAAGTTACAGCGCATTTTGAAATTGGCGCCAAAGTAAACGTTTTCTATGACAAAGTTAAAGTGAAGAAAAAATGGTTTGCGAACTTTTTTATGGAAACAGCAAAACCATTTGCAGCTTATTAAAAACGTCTACGCTATGCTCTTATAAGATTACACCGAACGGGGGCCTGAGGTTTCTTCGTAAAGTACATTTTGAATAAATAATTAAACACCCGCATTTGCTAGTTTAGAGAAACTAGGTGCAGAAACCACGTCGTTACCGCGTATAAGTACCAGGACAGCATAAGCGCTGTGGAGGCGTAGCGTAGATGCTCGTATTATGAGGGTGGCAGCGTCGTGCGACCTCGAAAAACCGAATAGGGAGCGTCGAAAAGCATCGCGAATTTCACAAAGCTTCCTAGTTACCAGGGCGCCAGGGGTATCGTGGGGAGACGCGGTTACAAGTCGGCGCCTACTCGTGCTCTTTGAAGTGTGATAAACTGAGCGCGTACTAAATATGGATGTACTTACGTGGGTGCGTACCGCCTTAGGATCGCTGCTCCCCTAGTATGAGATTTATAATATAAGCTCGAATTTATTGGTAGAACGGTGTGTCATGACATGAGAGCTTCGTTGTGTTAAATTAATAATGGGAAAATTTTCGACTGTTTCGGCTGTTGTTTTGCACGTGAGGATCTAAGCGAAATGTAAAGCCACATTTTCATTATGAGGCCTAAAGGGCTCTTGAGACGATCAAACGGGTTCAGTCAGCCACAGAGTAACATCTTACTCCATAACAGTACGTATACGTAAATTGGGTACAGTAAGCACAGCAAATTTAGTGATCTTTATTTTGATTAAGTATTAAAATTACAAAATTACACATTAAACCTTGATAGTTATATGTAGATGACATAAATTAAACAGCACAAACAATACAACCATCAACAAGTTAATAATAGTGTTTAAAAAATTCATGAGTATCCGAAAAATGTTGATGAAAATAAAAAATGAAGGAAATAAAAAAAAATCGGCAAAGACTATATTTTAGCTAAATAGTTTCAAAGAAAGAATTTTCCAACGATTAAGTGAACTTAAACATAACTTAAGCTTGGCCGATTCCCTCAAGATCAAACATCTCTCAGACTTGAAAAAATCCTCAAAAAGTTGGTCCGTTCTTATCACGAGCCAACAAGAGGACGAAAAGCGATTTGTCTCTGCAAAAAATACTTTGGATCTCGATCGGATAGCTACTGACGCGCCATTCTTAGGTTAAAGCATATTACACACGATTGAGATAATTTTCCACGATTTCTTCTAATTCCCACTTTTCCACTTATTGATGTAACATCTTTCCCCTCGCTTTCTGTCAATTGTAGGTGTGATTTCGTGAAATGCAATAGAAGTGTGTAACAGAAAGTTAGAAGAAGAAAAATAAATATTAGTATCCTTCCAAATCTAAATGAGATTATAGATGTTACAATCTTATGCAACTACTGTTAAGCGTCGATGACTCAGGGCTTGTTTACAAGCTACAAGCCAGCGAGTTTAAAAGCTAGCAGATTGTAAAAAGCTGATGACACTAAAAGTAGTCCAACATAATTGTTATACCCATCAAATGAAAAAATATGTATGTCTCTGATAATTTAAATTAATATAATAATTAATATAATAATAAATAAATTTAAATTAATTTAAGTCTATTTTTTTATAGCTAAATTCAAGTATTTTTATTGTGAACCTGTGTCTGTGTGTGTAGTTTAATTGGTCGAGTCAGTTAGATCAGATAATGGAAAGTTTTTATCATCCGCAGATAGCTGAAGAAAATTTAATATAGCGTGGTGTGTGGCAGGCTTAAGAAAAACTCTCCCAGGCACACAAAAAGCTAGCTAGCGGTAATTTCAGCCCCGTGGGCCGTCTCGGGGCGTCTGGCTGCTCAAGTAATTACGCCCCCAACTCCCCCCTTTGCCCCAAACGCCCTCAGAGGATAAGTAAAAACAATATTTTTACGCGGCGACCAGGGCACCAGAAGTGACAGATATAAATTGGGGGTGAAAATGGAATTAGTGCGTGTCTGGCGTGACTTTTCACTTATTACTTTATGATAACCGCTATCATGAACACAAAGCCTTAGTCGTTCTTAACAGAGGCTCGATCATGAACTTTCGCATTAACGTTATCGTATCGTATCCGTCACCGAAAAGTCAACAGTTTTTTTTATTAAGGTTTTGAAAATTGTTGACAAGTTGAAGTTTGTTGTGAAACTGTTGAATTTTCGGTGACGGATACGATACGATAACGTTAAGCGTCGATGACACAGGGCTAGTTTACAAGCTACAAGCCAGCGAGATTAAAAGCTAGCGAGTGAGCTGAAGGATTTTCAACCAGCAAATTGTAAAACAGCCGATGACACGGGGCGAGTTTATAAGCTACAAGCGTACTCGCTAGCTTGTATACTGTGTCATCGACGCTTAACGTTATCGTATCGTATCCAACAACAGTGTGTATGACAAACTTCAAGTTTTCAAAACGTCATACAACTGTTGAATTCTATACGAATACACTCAATTTTTTTCATAATACTACTTCGACTATTTTTGGTAGCCCTAGTAGCAAACTTTTAGTCAAGCATAATCGTATTAAAGCCGGCACATAAGGGTTACCAGTACGAAATATCCCAAAACGTCTTTCTAATGGCGTTGAGACTGCTACACAATTTTATAACTATTTAGTTTCACCGTTCATAATGTAACATAGTGCCTGTGTATGTACTTTGTTTTGACTGATTAAATAATTTGAAATTAGAAAATTTGAAATTTGAAACTGTTGACTTTTTTGTGATGGCTTCGTTTCAAATCGACTTATTGAAAAGTTTGCTGATATATTTCTAACGAGACAAGACAAAATGTATTAACACACACAGTTTTGATGAACTACAAATTGTTCAGCGAGCGATGGGACGAAGTAACTGTAATTATTACGGGTTCTGAGAACTGGCTTATTTCTAAAAATATCAAAGCACAGAAGTTGTATAAATGCATGCGATTCGAGCGTCGACTCAGCGCGAATGTGAAACCTCTTTGCGAGTAAAGTGCGATGAGGTTTTATTTGCGACAAAAACGCTGACCGAATGCATGCTGGAAAAATACTTACCTACTTGTAGGATAAGGCAGCGATTAGACGATCAATCTGGCATTAAGTTGATACTTCAATGTATTTATCACGCTTTCTGTCAATTTGGGAGTAATTTCGTGAAAATGGGACGGAAGTGTGAAACAGAAATTTGGCCGTGAGACGGTACCTTAGAACAAAAATTTGCTTTATACCAAGGTGAAGTACGGCTCGCTCGTTTTTTTTTATGAAAAATCGATATTGTGGGAGCCAGCCAAGTGAAAAGTGGGAAAATATCAAAATTTTTGGACACTCAACAATTTTTTTTTTCACATTATATTCAAATAAATATCAATTAGAACTACAAAAGAGGCTTGACGACTATTTTACTTTATACATTAACCAGCCTAACGTTCAGTAATGCATACCATTGGTACTAGGAATGCATAATTGATGCAGAGTTCATGGTTTTTGACTATTATCCTCAATCTTTCTATATTTGTAATTCAGTAGTCATTCTGTCACTAAAGTGTAGTCTTTCTAAAAAGCTAGAATAAATTGCTATAAACAGCAAGTAATAGTTTTGATTATCCACTTCAACTGGGTCAAACTCAGTAATGTGTGCGTGCATTTTGCTTATCGGTACCTACTTAGATTGCGAAATCGATCTAAAATGAAAAGTCGACTTATTACGTACCACCTACTTAGAATATCTAAACAACAAAACTTCGTTGATTTCGGTAAATGAGGTATCTTTAGATCCGTTTTTGTCATAGGAGTATGTCTTAGTTTAAAAATTATGTGTCAGAAATCCAATATGGCGATAATATTTTGGCAGTCGAGTTTTCAGTTTTTAAACGTTAAATATCATTTAGACTAATTAAAAAAACAAGGTCACTTATTTGAGAACAATAGTTAGCATAAAGTTAATACTTATCAATAGGCTGAGAAGGCTGGAGCCTAGGGCGGCAGATTTTAGGGGGTGTCAAATTTTGGGCCAATTTTTTTTTGACCAGGGCCGTGTTCAACCAACATTACAATTCGACAATTTTGTAAATATTTGACAAATTTGTAAAATTGTATGACAAGTGCTGTTTAACCAACCTTACAAATATGTAAGAACTTTACAAGTAAAAACATTACAAATATGTAAATTACACATGCTGTTTAACCAACATTTACAAGTGCACAAAACGCCTGTAGATTTTGATGACAATATTGTAACAAAAAATTTGTAATTGTAAGTTACAATTTAAACTGGTAGAATTGTAAATTGTATTCTCGGTTAAACAGAAACTTGTAGAATTATAACTTGTAAACTACAATTACAATTTACAATTTGTAAGTTTGGTTGTACAGGGCCCAGGTCTAGTGACTTGTACATATACATTTATTTAACAAAAAAAGGCGTGTGCTTAAGACCACATGACAGAAGTTAAAACTTCATCAAGGCAGCTCGAGCTGACTTTACCTAAAGGACAAGGAAGGAAAGTGTTACATAACCGAGCGTTGGAGTCCAGTCACATTTATTCCCCACAAAATATTTAGTTAACGCGCCTACAGAAGTTTTCACTTCAAAATATTTATATGATTGTGAATTAAGGTATCGAACTGTAGCAGTCGGTTGGGGCCGGAAAAATTTGAATAGCCTACAGGCGACAAATTTGTAAATCCGCCACTGGGTTTACAAAAAAGTTATATCCTCCTAAGTGCCTACGTTTTCTTTGTTTAAAAATCCGAATGCATCGAGTGTCCCACCCGTCCGGTCCTTAGATTCATGTGCGAAGTTTAGGCGACTTACTGCGCTCTCGCATGGATATCAGGTGGCCATGCAAACAATGTGAGTACACGGAATGCAGCGCGCGTTGAATAATGTAGCGGACACCGCCTTGACGCTATGATGGCCTGGTACCTCCGCTGCGGTTTGCGATATTTCGATAGAAATATTCACTTGTGCCATCTTGTGCAAAGGCTGGCATTATTTTTTTGCTCACAATGATAATTAGGAGAAAAAAGCCGTAAGTCATGAATAAAGATGCTCGTTTGGATAGTCTAGAACTGGAAAAACTCCTGTTTAGTCCTTGTTTCATAATAAAGCTGTTTGTCTTAACACTATGTCCTCATTCGACCTAAAGACCACCCGTATTCTAAGACGATTTTTTCACTCAAGGAAATACTTACATTTAAACATTTTACAGGTGACAGCCGAAACCTTAGTAAAGCGGCGGCCATTTTTTACTTATGTAAGGAGAGTTTGAGTTTGAGGAATGACTTAGAATACGGTTATGATAGTATCATCAAACTTACACACGAAGCTAAGTCAACTGAGTTACGTATACGCTTGTCAAAAGTTTAATGATGGGGCTACTAGCCTGACTCATACAAACAAACAAAGCAATCCTAAAATGGGGACCAGTTTTAACCAAGATTGTGGTCTCATGCTTAATCCATCAAATGAAGTGGCTAAAGTAACCTTACACTGGATCAAAACTATCGATTATGTCCTATTACGGAGACAGTTTGACAGCCTGGCCAGCTAGATTATAAATTTAAAACTTAGTACTTGAATAAAGTTATTTAGAATATTATTTTGTGCCTTCCAGCAAAATTACGGTCAGAATTTATCAGGTTTGACGCGCATTTTAACGACGCAATTTATAACGCCATCGACGAATGTAATTTTGCATAAAAATTAAGTTTTTGAAACTTGACTGAAAAATTACGCTCTATAAATTATAAAACAAGAATATGCACCACAAATTTTCAATTACCAAAAAAACTTATATCGACTACACAGAAGGGTACTACGTTGTATCTGTGCAGTCAGAATTTTGGGTTTCTACAAAATGACAGAGTGACAGCTGCGCGAGTGCGGCACCCGAGCCGAGCTTTTGTGAGCTGGCTGAGCTAGGCCCGGGTTTGTCAAACGATTAATAAAACTTAAATTTATTATCAATGATGGGTACCGCCTAACGCAAATTCATAGGAAAACGACTAACGGTAACAGTTATGAAATTTTTCACCAATTTATTTTGACATAAATTCAACTTATATTTCTCAAGTTTTTTTTTTGCCATATCTGTGCTTAGTAACGGCAACTGATAATGCGTATTTTTTTCTGGTGATTAAACATTTACGGTGTACCCTCATATGAAATCGTAATGTGGCGTGGTTCGTGGTCATATCCACTTTGCCCTAAAGCATATAATCACTTACTTCTGCTAGAATTTATTGTTTAGTTACTTTTTTGGCAGAATTAAATCACTTGGCAGCAGTACAGTGGTTAGAGCAGAGTGCCCCAAATACAGAGTTAAACTACAGTAGGTACCTACTGTGTTAAAACTAGCTTTAGCGTACCCAATGGCCTTGGTGGACTCATAATGCTAAACAAAAAGCAGAGTCCTTTTAAGACCCCACCTCAAATGAACTGTTCAGCCATTAAGGGTTAAATTATGCATCCTAACTTCAAAACGTGACCCACTTAGGTACAGATAGCTCCCTACTTAGGTAAAGGTGTTTAAACCCTTCAGTGACGAGTCAGTTACGATATCGATACGTAATAAGAGCGTTTTCGGACTAGCGTATTTGACTCGCAAAACTTCAAAAGAGTCCCGTGACGCAGTAGTGGTTAACTGCATTAAAAGTAAATGTTATGTTATGGGAAAATCTGCCTCTGCACGCTATAATGTGATGAGTCATAATTTGAACTTATATTAGATACAAGTCCATCCGAAAAAAAATAGCGTGTCGCATGTAAACCGGCGTTTACGCTCGGTTTTTTTCTAGCGAGTGTCTGTAGTATGAGGTGACGCGACAACGAGCGTGCTTCTCAATCACACCACAACTACTGAAGAAAATCCGCTTAAATTCCGTATGGGTATAGTTTAGGAGCTAAAAAAAGGATATAGACTCTGTAACCAGGATACCAAGCTAGTAGCATGCGAAGATGTGGGCGGGCAGCTAGTAAAATAACCTCTTTACGTGACTGTCACTGCCAGTGCAAAACCGGCTTATTCCTAGGCTAGGTCTAGACTAGGTATAGGCTAAGTCCAACTATGTTTAGATACAGTGCGGCAAGGTCGCTCGGCGCCTCATTGGTCACTGCGCGTAGGTCGTTGTGGATACACTTTTAAACTAGGTTTTAACTTTAAATTACATAACTAGGTATAATTTTTTAGCTAGTTTTGCTCTGCCACTGTGATAAAAAAAAACACCTAACCAGAATCTAAAATTCTAGACTAGCTAACAACCACAACTTAATTTGCTCCGTATTGACGAACACATCTCCAATTTTCAAATCTTGGTCTTAATTGGTTTAGCCTATTGGTTTGAAATTTTAAGTTATGTACTGAAAAATGCCTCCTTATGATTTCTCTTTAGTACAATTAAAGGATAATGGAAGTTTCGGTACCATTTGTAGAAGAAATGGTTATTTTGTGCGTGCTCATCCAAAAACAAGTATCTGACATCCTGCATGTTTTATGACTGTTTCAAAATATGGGATCGGTCCCATTCAAGCAAGCTGTGTTTTAGCGGCATCCCTATTCATTCTAATCTAAATACACGTAAAAGGTATGTCCATCTTAATGCTATGTAACGTCGGCTGCGTGTCATTTGAGACTCCGCCATTTGCAAGGCGAGCCAGCCGCGGGAAAACGGACTTTGGCGTGCTTTGGCGCCAATTTCGATGCAGCCATCCAACACGACCATTTCAAGACGACCTCTCGACCCATTCTCCTCCTTAAGATTGCTGACCACCGCAAATCGGCCACACCATACCCAACGAGTGTCATTATAAATTCCTTTAATTATACCATTTTTACTGCGCTTTATAGGTAGCTTGCGAAGCCATGGCGGGAACTACCCATAGCCATTTTATTTTATAAGTGCCATCGCGGCGTTCGTAGCCTTGGCATGTTTATCGTGGCCATTCGAACTAGATCCCCCATCCGGTTGGTGATGTAAATAATCTAGAGACCAAGGCATCTTGGCTAGCTCCATGCAGGATATGAAGTTTGCGCTATCTAGAATCTAGAAAAACTGTAAAATAAAAGTTACCTTTGGCAGGACATGCTGCAGCAAGGCACCAGCTTTCCTCTTCGCAGCCATCTTGCGATATGTTGGTTGACTCACAGCACTTTAGTCTTTGGTTATGTTTTCAATTAGTGGCCATATTTGGTGTTTCAAGCTATGAAGGCAAAGGTTAATTTCGTAACGCTTCAACAATATATTTGTTTTTGTAACTAGGTAAATGCTGATACGAAAATATAACGCACATTATCGAGCAAAATAAAATGCTATTAATGATATATTAATTAAATATCTGTAAGCGAAAAGATGCTCTCGATTTTGTTCGATGATATCACCCCGCGCAAAAATAAACAAAATGTCGGGAATAAAGGGGTGAGTACACTACGCAGGTTTGAATTGCGTAAGGTCAGTACTATTCGCGTTTGATGCGAGCATTTCATTTTCGAAAAGAGGCTACTTTTTGTCGAGGGCGCATTGCAAGCTCCCTTATTTGCGCAATACTTTTCAATGGACCCGCTTATTGTTTGCGAGCTTCCGTGCCATTCGCACTATGGATATTTTATAAAGTAGAAAATAAACACTGATACTTTATTTTTTATTCTAGCGACTATTGTGTTGAAAAGCTACCTGCTAAAATCAGTACCTATTCATTATTACTTTAAAACGGTTATATACTTGAAAACAAATAAAGAATTGCAATTTCATTCTTTAGCGACTCTACATACTTAGAACTGAGCGCACTAAAAGAAAGAAATAAAACTAGAAAAAAACACGATTTTAAATGCCGAGTAAAAAGTACCGGGAGCCCAGAATTGGAGAGAAGCTTTAAACAGATTAAATCTCAAATGCTTTCATTCTCTTGCAGTAGGTACGATAACAGGCATAATAATTGTTTTTCACTTGAGCCACTAAACCATAATAATTCTAATATTCGTCAAATATTTATCGGATTGCATTATTACATTAGAATAGTCATTTGTCATTAAAAGTGTTTGGTAAGTAAATTATAATTGATTACAAAATAATGAAAAAGGTGAAATCAGCAATTTTTAATTTGAGCGAAGTTAAGTATTATGAAAATAAAACACGTAAAGGACAAGACTACAATCATTCCTTTAACAATTCCCAAACAACTACGCGGATGTTACTTCCAGTTCTCAATTCAAAAAACCACAGTTCCTGTTCCAATTTCAAAATCACCTGGCATAATTAAATTCATGTTTCATTATAAAACTTGTTCTAATTTCAGAAAGCCCTCGCTTATTCTAGTTTTCATTTCAAAACCCATGTTCTAATTTCAAAAAAGCCCTCGCAAACTCTGGTTCTCATTTCAAAAAGGTTTTATAAAACCTCATTACAGTTCGCGTGTCGCAGAGGCAGCGGCGACAGGTGGAAAGCAGTACATACGGTCAGTGCACCGAAGGCAGCTATTTTCCTAGCGATAACAGCAAGGCCACGCAAATAGGTTTAGGCATGGTGTGTGCACCTTTTTTAGCTAAATTGATTTGATGATTGCGTTCCATTCCACGTGCCACAAGTAACGGAGTTAGATCAGTAGCTGCCACTTGCACCAAAGTCGAAAAATCGAATACTTTGATAGGTATTTTTTAATATAAGTACTGCCTAAAACTTTACTTAGATCAATTTCCATTGCACCAAACAGAACACACTATGTAACTCCCAAGTCTGGTGATTTCTAAATAAGTGAATGAAAGAGCGATTAATCTCGCGACCATCTAGATTTTTTATGGTTTATTCTGTGGGTTTATTGGTTCATTGACCTTAGACAAATAACCAATATTATTTTATGCAAAATATATTTACGATATTTTCCGAGTTTTGTGTATAAAGCGAACAATTATTTAGGAAAATAGGCTCAGATATTTGGAAAACGAAGCTGAGATGGACAAAAAAGTGAAAACAGTCGGCGTTTTTCTCCGAGTTAAATAAATTAAAATAGGTAGTTCCTACTCCTACTTACAACAAGAAAAGGGAATAATATTATGGAAATTAACGTGCAATGATTCAAGAACAACAAAGTCAAAGCTGAGAAGAATATAAATGCCAATTTCAGCGGCTCTAGTGATTATATTTGTGCTTATACGTAACATGTTTGTTGGTAAAATTATATATTTTTGGCATATCAATGTGTTTTTACGGTTATTATGAAGGGCTATGTAGGTAAGTGAAGAGTTGGGGTCCGTCCTTGTCTAGCTAGATCATCTAGGAATTCTAGGTAATCGTATTTTAATTTCATATGGGTAGGTAAGTAGATACAGTGCTGCCAGTACTAATGCATAAAAATGTACCTACAAAAACTGCTCAAAAAGTCACGTTATTTATCTGAAAGATACTTAATTTAATTATAATAGGAGTAAAAGGTACGTAAATCTAACTTTTTAGTACGTACTGGCATTGCTGGTTTAGAGTAGTACTGATATAGTAGGTATGCTCAATAAGAGTGAAAGAGACAGATATGTATTCTCACAGAAATGACATGACGGCTCATTGGAATAGGGAATTTCTAAGTGCTACGGGTCGAGCAACGGGCTCCCAAAGTTAAGGAATTCTTTAGGCATTAGATGAATACTTATAGTTGGTGCAATGAATTTGGATCGTAAAGATCTCCCTAGCGAGTAAAATGATTGTTTTGGATTTTTTTAAGGTTGGTGCAAGTAGCCATAGATCTACTATTACTAGGTAGGTACCTACGTATAAAACAGACACTAAGTGTAAAAAATACACCTGTGCTGTAAGCTACATTCTACATTAGCTTACAGCACAGGTGTATTTTTTTACATTCTACATTAAAAACAAAATATTAATCACAAGAATCTTCTTTTTGCAATACATTAAATTTTTTTTCAAGGCGGTGTAATACTGTAATACTCTTTGTCAAGACTAGAAAAGAGTTGGTACAGAACTATTCAGACTCTACCAGAATTTTGATTTTAGAAATTAATATTTTCTAATCACATTTCTTTCTCTATCTTGTTTCTAAATTTTTAGAAATTACCAAAAGGAAGCTTGCCCAAAATGCTGGCGATATTGCCTAGCAGTATGGCATACTTATTTGACCAAAATAATAGCCAATACTCTGACCACGCGCTTGGACAGACAACCGCTCCGTTGGAAATGCGTTTGCCTGGTTCCAAGGTGCCAATATTTTCGTCGTTAGGTCTCCGCGAATGTTTCTATGGAGCCAGCCGGCTCTAATATGCCAGAAATATAGAACAGGGTGGCGCCAAGATGTCGATCCTGACATAATATGGGCCTAGTCTGAAAAATAGCACCTTAATAGGTTTTCCAAGACAGACTCTAGAGAGCCATGGTATGGAGTTCATATAGGCTTTACCAGAACTCTACTTTTCGTTATTTGATTGACCTCCAACTCCAATTTAAAATTATGAGTGTAATGGTTTTTTTTTAATGAAATTCAGTACAAGACTCGTGGCAGCTGATTTTATGAGCATTAGTCCAACATTTTTAACTTATATGGCAAGACATGTTAAGGAACATTCATTCACTTTTTTGAAGAATTGTTCAAATTATGCCTCCAATCAAATTGCTCTTAATTATTTAAGCTTCTATTTATTATTTGCAGACTTATTCCGTGGGTCTCATTACCTAGCACAGATTAATAAAACCCAGTAGTATTGTGTTTGTCCAGTGACAACCCGCTTCTAATGAAAATTCATAACAAAAGCTTCTTTGATAGTAATATGCATTCGCATTTAGTTTGACTGACTTGGCGTTGATTGTATGTTGTTTCGAATACATACTTAAAAAGATTATGAAATAATACTACCAGAATAGAAACCATCAACATTCTTTTGTTTTTGACGTGACTTCGTCTAATAAATCGATGAACGCCGTACGGGTGCATGCACGAAAACGTTGACTTCATTGTCCGGTAACGCTGCCATTATCCGATAACGCTCATTGTCCCGTTACGCTGGTAGTCACATTAAACTATCTTCCGTAAACCAACTTTACAGACAACCAATTTAATAACTAGCCGAGTTCCTACAAAAATCTATTGAATATTAGGATCCAAAGGCATTTTCCTAAAACTAAACAGAAAAAACTTAAATCAAAGTTGTTTTTCATCGGTTCTCGGAGAAATAAACCCACTAGGAGCAATAAAACTGCGTTCAGTTACCAGAGCAACATACCACAATAAGCGTTATCAGTAACAAGAACCGTGAACGATTTGATTAGCCCGACGCGGGCTTGCACTCCGAAATTACTTTCCAACTTACTCCTACTGAACTCTGCTCGCCTGGTATCGCGAAATTATGCGCGATCAAATAACCCAAGCAGAATTTGATAGGTTTGTTTCCAAGCCTTAATTGAAACTTGCAAAACAGACCTATCGCCAAACTTTTGACGTGACTACGTCTAATAAATCGATGAACGCCCCGGCTGCATGCACGAAAACGTTGACGTCATTGTCCGGTAACGCTCATTGTCCCGTTACGCCGGTAGTCACGTTAAACTATCGTCCAAAACCAACTTTACAGACAAACAATTTTTTTTTGACAAGCATATTCGTATAGCCTTAGTAGTAAGTATGAAATTTTTCAAAAACTAAACTGCTTTCTTTTCTGTGGCGGGTTCGATACGAACACACTTGTTAAACAGTTTGGTGACGGGTCTACAGTTACTTGTTTGAAAGAGAAACTGAGCTATTTTATGAAGAGCCACTTGTGCGAGTAAAATTAATCAAATTTAAAATCTTTAGTGCCCGCTTGATGACGTAAAAATGAGTAAAGTAATGATAGAATCATGCTTTGGAATTAATAGGTATCTACTATGCATTTTATACGGTGGCGTACCTTCTAAGGTTACCTTATAGCTCATAGGTAAAATTAGTAATACAATACACAAAGACGTATCATAGGTATTCGTATACGTTACGTACCCACAGAAGTATTAAACTATAGAAACACAATGTAGGTAGTACATTGAAAATATGCCCAGTAAATGGGAGCCACTTTGGCTAACTTCTAGTACATTTTGGTCCGACACAAATTTTTGAAAAAGAGAACAGGGCTAAAATAATATTATATGTTTAAACTACTAGGCTTTTTCATTATTAATAAAACTACATCGTAAAAAGTAACAAACATTATTTGAAAATAGAGATATTTCATTTTTATTGACAAGGTGTCTGTAATTTTTTGGTCCTGTCTTGCGATACCCTTTTGGTTTGATACTGTCCATCTTGTTCTATAGGAACATTGTTATTCATCTATGTACCTAACTTTTTGCTTAAGTGCATACATGCATTAGTGTTTTTTATAAAGTTCATATATATTCGCGGACATAAACTATGCAATAAAACTAAAATTATGACGGAAAATGTATTCGTCTAATCGTAGATTTAATCCATTTACTACAGTTAGGTTAGAAAAAACTACAAAGATACTCGTAATTTACCTTTGAAATCTAAATTCAAACAAGAAAATTAAACTTCGAGGAAAAATTGTAAATTTTAGAATTCTGAACAAAAAAAGGCCTTCATAGCGTCTAGACTGCCCCATCCAAAACAGATGGATGCAAGTATTGCTGGGTGCAGTCCAATATTGAATAAATTATATAATTGATTAAATTAATATTTTTAAATTCATTTTTATTTTATATTAGATTATTTAAACTATTATTTATATTTTTATTCATAATTTATTCAATTTTGACATTTATTTGTAGTTTTTAAGTTATCTTTTGACATTTTTTTTTATAGATTTATATTTTACGTGTACTATGGATGTTTTGTCTGAAATAAATGAATTAATAATAACACAAAAACCAGGAAACTAGAAATAGGTACCTGTCCAAGTGCCTAGTGTTCCAATAAATTTACTAAAACAATGCCTTCGTGCCTTCGTGACAAAGGACTAACCATCTAATTACGATTTTTTTCCGCCAATACCAAGGTCCTCTAGTACTCACGGTCTACGTCCATTCTTGTCTACGCAAAACTTTATACATAACAAACTCTTTACACCAATTCGAAAATCGAAGCGTTACGAACAACCGACCTTTTTTATTGGAAACTATGAAGTATCCAGTTTGAATTTAGAAGGAATTGAATCGGGATTCGCGTGTAAGTTAGCGCGCAGACAAGCAAGCGGCCGCTCGTGACAAAGGTTCGACGCACACTGGGCGAGTAGGTTTGGCCCAGTCGTGCCCCGTTTGGGGCAAGTGGGCAAGCTCCCCATAGCCCCCTGGTCCCCAGTTCCCCACACCGAATGCATCAATGCCATACACGCACATTTCAATCGCTCGATATGGGGTGGATAGGGAAATATATTTTTAAAATGGTTTCTAGCCGAACAAAGGACATTTTGCAAAGCATGATTAGCAAGGTATACCCATAGAAGTATTAAAGTACAGTAACACAATGTAGTACATTGAAAATGCGAACAAGAAAAGGGAACTTCTAGAACATTTTGGTCTGATGCTAATTTTCGAAAAAGAGAAGTACCTAATAGGGCCAAATAACTATTATATGTTAAATAAAACTACTAGGTTTGTTACTTTTTACGATACTAATGTTTGTTACTTTTTACGATGTAAGTAGTTTTATTAACAATGAAAAAGCCCAATGAGTCGAGATTTAAAAACATTTAATCGGTAATATTTTTTTTAACCGGTAGTAATTTATGAAAGACATAGAAAAATTGCCTACGCGTTAAACAAATTGCATTAGAATAGATTTAAAATTCGCCGTGCGTACTGACCTTACGAAATACTAAGTTTTTAAATATGCCACAGAAGTATGAAAGTGTAGAACCACAAATTCACAATGTATATTGAAAATGTGCCAAAAAAGGGAGCCACATTCGCTAACTTCTAGTACATTTTGGTCCGAGGCTAATTTTCGAAAAATAAAAGTAACAGGGCCAGATAAATGTTATAGGTTAAACTGCTAGGTTTTTCATTGTTATTAACAATAATAATACTAATAACTACATCGTAAAAAGTGACAAACATTTGAAAGTAGAAATATTACCTATATTTTTATACATAGACAGGGTGTCTGAAAATGTTGTGTCCTGTATTCCGCGTCCATTTTGCTTGGATACTGCCTATTTTGGTGTTCTATAGGAACACCGTTATTAATATATGATATGTACAATATGCACATAGTCACTAGATTCCAAAATGGAACAAGTATAAAAATAAAGTTCCCAAATTGGGCACTACCGCGCGAAGCATTGATCGGAAAAGCCTATGTACTTGATTGTATGTGAGCTATGTACTAGTGCACAGTAATCATATACAGGGTGTCCCAGTAGGGGTAGCAGAGTAGGTGTCATCTGCGTGCGTTATACAGGGTGTATTAGTTTGCAAAAATAATAATGATTTATTATATTAATAACAGCTCTACAATTTGTAGAAGTCATAATCATAGATAGATAGATAGTAACACTTTTTGTACTATCCGAGGAAACATACATATCAAAAAAATATAATCAAAAATAATAGAGGCCTTATCGCTAAAGCGATTTCTTACAGGCAACCTTTAGAGACAACAATAATAGTTTTATTTTATTTTGTAGTTATCAACTAGTAAAAAGTAATCATATACATGGTGTCCCAGTAGGGATAGCAGAGTAGGTGTCATCTGCGTGCGTTATACAGGGCTTACGATATGGGGCTCTACAATTTGTAGAGGTCTAGCTGACGCCCGCAACTTCGTTTTCGTTGCGCATTTACCAAAGCCTTTCTTAATACGCATCTACACTTTTTTTTTTTATATTTATTAACACAACAAAAAAAGGGCTTTGTCGCTGTGCGACCACATCGCCTAATTGGAAAAAAACAACAGTTATCTTTAACTAAAAAACAAAAACATGACTAACCTACCTTAAGAAAAATTTTACTAAAAGACCATAAAGTTTTTTGGCATCTTGTGACAAAGGTTTTGACAAAATGCTGTTGCATTGGCCCAAATTGTAAATAAAAAAAAAATCACCTACACTTCATGACGAACAAGCTTTTGAAAATTCAAGTCTCTACGTTCAGTGGTTTGGCCTGTACGACGTTGCCTGTCAGTCATTCGGTCAGTCAGTCAGGTAGGTTCAAGCCCTTTATTTTATTGATTGATGATTAATAAAATTTTATAGGTCATAATCATACAGACAATAATTATCGGTTTTTTTTTAAACTATTAATTGCATTTAAAGATTGTTCGCTTCCATACGAATACGCTCGTCAGAAATTTTGGTGATAGGGCGGGCTACTATTGCGTAGCAAAAAAATCTATGAAATTCTTAACAATTTCAATAAGACTTTAAATCGGGTACAATCCATTTGCCACCCTATATACGGTAATGATATACTTACCCCCAACAATATGTATGTAGTAGTAAGTGATGTATGCGTGTGTGAGTATGACATCATTACCTGCCTAGAGATGTGTATGATTGTTTTCAGTAATTAACATTTACCCGTATAGTAGAAACATATAGATTAAATGCAGTCGCAAGTTTCTCCCAAGGCTCACTGAGCTTAATCTAACTACAATTTATTTTATTGCGACTAAAAAATTCGCCAAAAATTAAAAAACCTGTTCCAGCAAAATCCAAAACAAATTCTGCAAAACGCATGTAACAAACGGAAAGAGGTGCAGTCAGCTGTACAGATATGTATATGTCACCGGAAAATAACAAGAACCGCAAATTTATAAATTTTCTAGGAAATTTATAAACCTTCGTAGGATTCTAAACGAGAGATAAATTGTATTATTTTACGCCCACATTTTCGCAAATTTATCAATTTGCGATGTCTCGTGGTAAATTTATAAACTAACGGATATCCATTCGTAAGATTCTAAACGGTTCGACCAATCACAGAAGAGCTTTTAATTTTACGCTTCTGTATATTAAGGAAAATAACACACTGCTCTCTGATTGGTCGATGTTGACAGTGGCAATGCTTGTGTCCATAGACTTAGGTACAATCAGACTTGCCAAACTATAAATTTATCAGTTTCGATTACCTAAAATACATTAAGTATTTTTACGTTAAAACTAAGTAGGTACCTATAATACAGGGCTACTTTTTTACATAATATGCTAATGACCTCTACCAAAATAAAACAACAGAAAATGCCCTCTACTTCACTCTACCAAAATAAAACAACAGAAATCGTGTTCTTCGATTTATGTAAGTACTCATACCTACCTGCTTTATTCTCGATTATCTACTTATTGCAACATGTCATCGATTTATGGCACCTCGAATTACACAAAATATTAGCTTTTTTACAATTGCACTTATTAGATAAACATTGTCCCTTAGAATATTTTTTGCAGTTGCATTGCTTCATTCCTTGCCCACCAAATGTAGAAGACATCGCCGATATTTTTCTTAATGGTAACTTGGCCTGTAAATATAAAAATATAGCACATAAAAAATTGAATTCATGTTTATAGGTATAATAGTAAAAATAGTAATCGAACCTGTGGAAGATCATCAGTCAATATTTCTCCTGGGGTTGGAAGGACAGCATTTCGAGGCAACCAGTCATTAATGACTCCAAAAGAAGTGCCAACTTTGTATAGTTCATTCCTTTTCTCTATGACTTTGCCGACCACATTCTTGCTATCTAAAGGCCCTCTATCTACTTTTGGAACTTCGACTAACACAGTAGCACCAACATCAATATTTTTGAATTTCTTAGATGAATGTGCTGTCATTTTTTCTGCTGCTCTTTTTAAATTCAAGTGCGAGTCCTTCCTTTCTCTAAGGATGTTTATTTCGTTTACGCACAAATTACATATCAACTGCGAACCATATCCTTTGTCATTGTTTTCTGTTGACTCTCCACAGATTACGTGTGTGATACGTTTACATTTAATACACGTATGGGCCCCAGATGATTCCTTGTTACATATGTGACAAAACAATGTATCTGATTCGCCAACTTTTTTAGGATTCTCGATTTCGTGTGCAATCATGTCAAAGTCGTGCAAAATATGGTTTGTATTTGCGACCATACTTTCACTGCCAACTACGAGTACTTTGACTCGCTCAGTCTCAGTAGTGCTTTCTGTCATAATAATTGACTCTGTGGCAATATCAAGAGTTTTACAATGATTTTCTTGATCGGCAGTTATATTTTCATCGTCATTTACGGTCTTATGTTCATTGTCATTTGTAGTTTCTAAGAACGTATCCAAATCCTCTTCCATTTCAAACTGAGAAATTATATTCTTTGACAAATGCGTAGAAGTTAGACCGCATCTTGGATCATCTCCAAACAGGGCTTTAAACGGTGTCCTTGCAATCGTAGAATGGTATGATGAATTTTTCTGGAATTGAGCGAAGTAACAACCAATTGACCAATTAGTGGAATTATTATCCACCATCCAAGCCCGAATCATATTCTTCACGTCTTGGTTAGAGCGTTCTACACTTCCCTGGCTTTGGGGATATCTAGGTCTTCCATTCACAATTTTGCAAGCTGGCCATAAGCTTACAATCTCTTTCAATACTGATGCCGTGAACTCCCGTCCATTGTCGCTTTGGAGGATATTGGGACAACCAACTTCTAAAAATATCTTCAAAATCTCTATTGCGACTTCTTTTGCTTCTTTACTCTTTAGTGGTCGTAGAAAACAAAATTTGGTCAAATGATCTTGGTACTGTAGCATCCATTTGTACTCCCCATCTGGAGATGATTGAAAATCTACAAGATCTACCTGTCCTCTTCTATTAAAGTCATCTGAAATTAGTGGTTTTACGACTATTCCAGTTTTAGGGAAACTTTTCTTGGTAAGACAAGTTTGGCACAATTGGAGAAAAATATTTATGGCAAATACTGGAACCATGTACTTGTCTTTCAAGGCGTAAATAATTTTGTCACGCCGTCCGTGACCTGTAGCAACATGTGTATCGAGAATTCGTTGATAGTATTGACTGCTTGGAACTATTTGTACCACTGGATCATGCTGAGATTTTCTTTTGACTATCAAGACTTTTTCGTCACTAAAAGTCATAATATCATACTTTTTGGCGTGATAGTATTCTTTGTCTGTGGGCCGACGTCCCAAAACTTTAGCTTTATTAAAATCTTCTATCATTTTAATAACATTTTTAATTTTTTCCTTCGTCCATTCCGACTTCTTACTATTTTGGTCATGGCCACTATAAAACTTTCGTAGCTCTGTGGTAAATTTCACTTCGTCAACAAATTTTCTAGCATTTACCGAACTATCTTCACCATTTTGGCTGTCCGCAGCTTCTAGGTCGCTCATTATGGGTCTAGTTTAGCAATCTTAGCAAAATAAAACTATTTTCACAGTTCCAACACAGTTACATCATTAAAAACTTTACAAAAACACACGAGCAACCGGTTTGTTTATGTTATTTGGCGAACAATGGCGGTGGAGAGGAAGGAGAAGGAACACGTGACTTATTCAACCAATCAGAGCGCACATGGCGTTTGGTTATTGCTTACTTATTATTATACGCGTGAATAAGGTAAGTTTATCAATTTGCGAAAATGTGTGCGTAGAATAATAAAATTTATCTCTCGTTTAGAATCTTACGAAGGTTTATAAATTTCCTAGGAAATTTATAAACTTACGAATCTTGTTATCTTCCGGTGACATATACACTCCCAAGCTTTCACATTTATGCTACTCTTAATTTTGCAAAGAATGAATCTTGGAGTATTCATGTGGACGCAAGCATTTTAAAATTAAGGGGAATCCTCAAATCCGAATTCCATACAAAATGTTTCGGACAAATACTCAAAAAGTACGCATTATTATAGTAATTTCTTCACACTATTCGTTTTGTCCATATTTTTTGATTTCGTCAACCAAAAAAGTGAAAGGTTTCATACTTTAATTTAGATTTTATACGTGTTTTTAAGTTAGTAGGGTAATTTTAAATTTAACATTGAAACATTTTGTTTGTATTTTGTGTAGTCATTTTACTTGTCAGAAGAAGAATGTCTTTGCAAAATTATGCGTATAAATATAAATGTAAAAGCTTAGAAGTGTATACATGTATGTGCAGCTGACTGTACATACACCGGTCGTTTTATAGAGATATTTTTACCGTTTTTACCGTTGGTAACGGAACCCCTAAAAATACTCCTGGTACCAAAGTTAATGTGCTGAAGAAAGAGGCTGACCAGGCGCGCATAAATCACAAGGAGGTGGAAAACTTCCGACGGGAAGATGTACTATGTACCCCAAAATATAAAGGGATGGCTTGAATTTACCACAAACACAAAAGTATTAAAGTATAGAATCACAATGTAGTACATTGAAATGCGCCAAATAAAAGGGAGCCACATTGGCTAACTTCTAGTACAATTTGGCCCTATTAAACGGATTTTTACCGCGCGTTAATCGCTCGTACGAATGAGCCCTTACCGGCCTTTTTCGAGATCAGAGGACCGATCACGAAAAACTCTTACAATCGAATTCGTATCCGTCACTGAGAAGTCAATAATTTGTATGACATTTAGAAAAAATAATATACAAACCGATAAGTCTTCTGTGTCGGATACGATACGAATTCGAATGTCAGAATGTTTCATGATCGGCCACTATATTATGTCAATACGACTTTAATGCCTACTTGCATCAAACTGTCAAAGTCCCTAAGCAATTACTTTACTAGCTTGGTAGTTCTTAACAATCCAGATTCTGACAGTTAAGAACTGTCAAGCGAGTTAAGTAATTGCTTAGGAACTTTGAAAGTTTGGTGCAAGTCGGCATAAGTGAAGCTTCGGGCGGTAGCTAGTTCATAAGGTCAGGATAGTCAGGACAAAGAAGTGGTCGTCTTCCCAGCCCTTGTGAGACTACGCGTGTTAATAATGCTGATTGCAGTCGCATCCTGCAACGGAGGCAGGTATGCACAGCTGCATGCTGCAGGCAAAGAAGCGATTTTTTAAATCAGACTTTTGTGAAAATGTCCGGGAAGAAACGGTTTTACTGTTTGAGTGTTTGATACGCTCTATTTTTTATGTATTTTGACTACGCTAAACTTGTAGGTACATTGTTATATGGTTTGTTATCCTCTTTCACTGGCTCATTTATTAGAACCTACAAATGTAGGCTTTTAATAATTCACATATGGACTTAAGACCGCCTCACTACCGATCATAATAATCGGTTGCTTTCGTATTTGAATGAATATTATTAAACACCGAGAGAAAAAACGTCATAAAACGGCATAAGTGGCAGAGACAAACCTCTAAAAATAAAAATAAAATTGATTAAGCTGTTAGATTTTAGACTTATATAGCAAAAAAAAAATAAAGCAAGTTTTGCAACCTGAATACTCCAAGATTCAATACACCGAATCGCAGTCAACCTATACTAGACAGGTACCAAACGGTACATTTGCACTGCACACATGCGAAATAATGCATCCACATAAAGAAACACAGTATAGTATCAGCATTATGTCAGTACACGGTCAATAGCGTAAGTGTCCTATTACACACTCGATCTACAACATACCTACCAAACAGATCATAGTAATGACTACTAAACAAGGCAACCTATTATACAACCACCACCTTATTATCATAGGGTTTGAGTTGCAATTCGTTTGGCAAATTAATTGTGTGGATGAAGTAGGTAGGTTGTATTGATTATAGTAATTGCTTCGATGGAACTGATTTAGATGTAGGATGTACCATAGAAACTGTATTAAAGTTGTAATATAAACATATTAAGGGCAAGGTAGATTAAGATAGTTTAGGCCTTATGACACCGAATTTCTTAAAAAGATGAAAGTATTAATAGTTTATATTTTAAAAAGGAGAAGGTTATGCCCACAGAAGTATTAAAGTATAGAAACACAATGTATTACATTGAAAATGCGACCAAGAAAAGGGATTGCCACATTGGCTAACTTCTACTACATTCTGGTCCTATGGTAATTTTCAAAAAAGAGAAGTAACTGGGCTAAATAACTATTATATGTTTAAACCACTAGGCTTTTTCATTGCCAATAAAACTACATCGTAACAAGTTACAAACATTATTTGAAAATAGAGATATTTCATTTTTATTGACAGGGTGTCTGAAAATTTTCGGTCCTGTATACCGTATCCCTTTTGTTTTGATACTGTGTCCCTGTCCATCTTGGTGTTCTATAAGAACACCGTTATTCATCTATAATAATAATAATAAAGCCTCTTTATTTCTTATCCTCTAATTATTACATATATTTATAACTATTTAACGCTATTTTACAAGTTACATTACATTATTGAGATATAAAAAAGTTTAGATAGGAACCCCTATTTGGGTAAAGGCCTCCTCCAGTGCGTTCCAGCTTTCCCTATCTTTAGCTCGCTCAGTCCACTTTTTTCCCGCTATGGCTATGATTTCGTTATTCATCTATGGTCATGCCTAATTCAATATTGCTCGTACCTAAAGAATTTTCACTAAGAAGGTCCTAAAATTTTACTCTAATACTCAATTTAAATTGTACCTCGACAAGAAATATTATATTTTTAGAGGCTTCATCTGTTTGTGTCAATTTCTATTAATCCATCCGATAAAAATTGCACTAAATTCCAGTCCGCACAAGGTGTGAGCTCAAACTGACACTATAAAAAATTAATTGCAATGCACTTTGCGTAATTTTAAAAGGTCAACTGTCAAACTGACATAAAAAATACACCCCCAAACGTACCAGGATGACATAACCGCTAGGCAGTTAATTAGCTAGGGAGCGCCGACGGGCGAGGCGCGGGCGCGCTCGGGAAATTGTCGTTTTTATATGGCATCCCACCCCGCCCGAATAATGTAACAACATAGGTAGTTACCTTCATCTTATAAGCACATGTCGCCCTGGTAATAAAGAGAAATTAATATCTCTAGGTTAGCATTGGGGCCCGCTCGAAACAATAAAACGGGGTGGTCGGCCCACCTTAACGACTAGATTTTTTTTCTAAATAATAGCTAACGACCTATTCTTATGATAGACCTATTCTAAACATAGTGTATTATAGTGGCTTTTCTTTTATTTCTGCTTTTTAAATTCATTCAAAACTGAAATTTACATCAATTAATGGGTAATCAGAAGACGTTAAACAATAATAAAATTCATATAAGGATTTACAAAAACATATCAATCAATTTTTTTTTCAGTTATTTTAATATAAAAACTAAACTACTAAACAAAAAAAACATTTTTTCTAATCGGTTTATAATAAACAACAAAGTTCTGAGGAAAAAAACATAAAAGAATCAACCAAATTGAGAACCTCCTCGTTTTTGAAGTCGGTCGAAAAGAAAAAGTATATCATCGAAAATACTTTGTAAAGTTAAGTATCAGATAAGTTACATTTCACCCACATAATCATAACGCGGAGATTTCCCCCCACATTTTAGGCTAATTCTGTTTACGCCCCATTCGCAACTTTATTGACCGTACTGGACTTTCGTCTAAACATTGTACACAAGTACCAGGGTAGCATATCCCGGAGTATCGCATAATGCGACCGCGCGGCCCCGGTCGTAACAGCACGCTAAAACCGGATCGCCCGGTTTTATACACACCCCCTATAAAAGCAAAAGGACCGGGGTATGCCCGGGATAAGTGGGGGCCTGTATCTTTATATCTTAACCCCCTCCCCCTACATTATGGGGGGTTCTTTGGACAGCTAAAGAAATATCCGGTCGGCCAGCGGCGCCGGTAAAGTACTTTTCTATAGCTTCGCTGATTTTTCGTAATTAATCGCAACCTCCTGCGGTCTGGACCCCTGATGGGTAAGGAAATGGCGGGTATAATATGGCTGGTTCATTATTTCAGTAATGACTAATACGTGCTCAAAATAAACACTCAGTGAAATAGTGTATTCTGGCCAGAGAGGCTTTTATAACAATTTTATCAACGAAATTAACGTCAAAAGCGAACAACAAAATATCAGAGGATGACAGTTGAGAGCTGTAGCTATCACCAAACCCTTTAACAAGCATATTCGTTTCGAATCCATTAATAGAAGGGTTATCACTTTCTATAGTTTTTCTTAAAATGTCATGTTGACTTCCATGTGAAGGATTCGATACGAATATTCTTGTCAAAAAGTTTGGTTATAGTTACTTTAAAAAATACCAGGAGTAATGTTTCAGCGACAGTACTAGGAAAGCATAACACGAGCAGATAGCTCTTGAAATTCGAAGCCAAATTGAACGATAAATAGGAAAGCTACGCTTTTTAACAAGTGACGTAGCAAGTTTTATTAAATTAACAGGAACAAAATTCCTGCTCAGTTGGGAGTGGGGTCAAAGGGAAAAAATCCTGATGACCCCCACTGGTTTCACCCCTAGTTGCTAACATGATTTTTTCTTGTCTTTACCCGATTTCTTCAACTTCTTCATCTAGATCTTGGTACGTGTGCCTGCAGGATTTTGTTGATAGATTACCGCAGTGTCTGCTATAAACGTCATGTAGATAGTATTGTTACCTATTTTTAAGATTTAAAAAATAAATTATAACTAGTACTTAGGTATATGCTTTTATAAAATAAGAAATACGAAAAAAAAAAATTACCGACTTATTTGTTCAGGAAGACAAGTGTGCTATCTTCCTATTTTGCATATTTTCAAAATCATAGATTTTTATTCATAAGTAGCAATAAGTAAGTCGGTCATGGGAAATACGAATGTCATGTATACGAAGTTATAAGAATCCGTCTTAGTACTGAGATCAAATTTAGATTTTTAGTTATAGCTTTAAGGAATTTATATACAATTTGCTTCGAAAATCTAGCCAAATGAGATGTTAATGCAAGGCGTACCCCTCTGTTGGCCATGTAACCTTCTTGGCCATTCACGTTAAATAAAACTATACGCTGTATTTGATAACTGTGTGCTTATTTTAAGATGGTGTGCGAGATTATTATAGTGTGCGTTTACATGAATAAGATTTTGTTAGCGCGTGTGCAATGCGTGTTTACCTCGTCCCCCGTAAAAAATGGCAGAAAATTTTATTACGTTAGCAGATTCTGACGTATAACCCCTCCTTTTGCTGAATCCTCGAAGACAATTTGTGAAAAAAATGTGATTGAATTAATGAAATGAAAACACGTCGCGTATCTCATACCTACTTACTTGAAAATAAAAATCTAATCCAATATCATCACATCGCTTTTTAAATATACAAATGAGCATAAACCTTTAATCTTAATTCTATGGGCCGTAAACCACGTCCTCGCCTCTAGGCATAGAGTTGGGACACATTTATCCGGCCTTTTACCAACTTTAAACAAATTCAAGTTCAACTTTTTGAAGTGAAAATCCTTCCTAATCAATTATTACTATAGTTTTTTAGACTTTGTCAATCTTGTATGTACTTGATGTATTATTTTTGCGACAATAAAACATTTATGATTATTATTATTGACGACACCGTGGCTTAGTAGGTAGTGACCCTGCCTACGAAGCTTGGTGTTCCGGGTTCGATCCCCGGCCGGGGCAAATATTTGTGACGAACACAAATGTTTGTTCTCGGGTCTTGGATGTTGTGATGTCTTGTACGTGCCCATGCCACCTGCGACACAGGGAATCCTAGTGCAGGGGTGTGAGTGTGTGAATGTTTATGTTTATGTTTATTATAAAACTTCTTTAGGCGTACTGAATAAACTGTTTCGCAGGCACTACTTCGGGTAAAGTCAGCTGGTATAATATTACTAAGTGTAGATGGTAATGTGTCTACTGTATTTTCTTTTACTTGAACGACATAAAATAATGGAAGCGTAAAATTTTGTTTATTGGTAACAATTACCATAGATTATTTTAACTATATCATATTCGGCTATATTCTGTTTTGCATACCAAATAAGAAAATAGAATAAAATTGTTAGTGACAAGACTTACATTTCATTTAAAAAACACACTCTAAAATATACTAATCGGGCAGGAGGTTGGTTATTTACAATTACAAGGAAACTATTTGGAATTTATTATCAACAAAAAAATTGAGGCTTAATTTTCGTTACATTTTATTTTACCTTACTAAGTTTTTTGAAAATATGATAGAGATATTAGGTCCCTGTGCAACACCGAACGAAAGACCGATTTGGCAGCATACCTAATTTCAACTGAGGCTATTTAAAAAAACTAAATGTACTACCCACAAGAAAATTAATTATTATTTAATTATCAATTTTTTTATTTAATTAAATGTTTTATTATAGATTTAACATTTGACTTTGATGTTTCAGATTTTTCCGACTTTTTAAGACAAAGGAACATAGCACAATAGCATCTCTACATCGCCTCTAGGCCCGTCTACGGTGATAAAGCGTCTTACCGCCTCTAAACCGACATTTCCGGTAGCAAACTGGCTTCCGGTATAATAGATGCTTCATTCCAAATATGAATCTGCTTTTAAAACCTTCTAATTTAATAAAAGGAATGCGATTTAAGTCTATCCAAATTATGATATTATAACTCGTAAAAAGATCAGGCTTTTCTTTGACAAAACAAAAAAATACCTAAAGGTGGCTTTCCGATGTTGGCGACCGCGACCGGCGACCGCGCGACCCCCAGATATGTATGCGCGAGTCGCGCGACGCGGTCGCTTGTATCCAACAGTGCTTCACTAAGCAGTGGGTCGCGCGACCAGACTACCGTCGTCTGTCGCGGTCGCGGGTTGCAGTCGCCCGGTCCGCGGTCGCAAACATCTGAATGCTATCACTGATGTTGGCAACCGCGAACGGGACGCGCGACCCACTGCTTTTATTTCATTTTAATTATGGGTATTAAAATATTAAACTTAAATAATAAAAAATCACAAGTGTTTCAGTTTTATAATAATGTCAAAATCCAAAATTGTATATTATTTAATTTTATTCATGGATATCAAAATATTATAATAAACATTAACAAGAGTTTCAGTTTCATATTTATATCAAATCCAAAAAATTATAAACATCTTAAGCCATTTTACTAACATCTAATCCGCAGAATGCGCCACAGACAGCCCTCCATCACAGGAGACCAAAATCCAAAAGATATCGCCAACTCGTAATCGGGCTCCAACTTGAATTTCGGGGTTTTCCCGGCTAAAGTTGGGCTCAAAGACGTCCTGAGAGCCCCTGGGGTGGCACCACCCACTTTTACCCCAGTTTTGGGGTAAACTTTACCCCCGCGGCGAAAGGACGCGAAGACACAGCTATGCCTCTTGCTTCGTGCCGCGCACTTAAGGGACGTGCACACTCGAAGCTGTATTAAGGCCCAGATTTCCGCGCACCGCTATCTTGTTCGCAAATTTGTTCATTTTTGAAGATATTGCAGAATTTTTTTTCCCAATCTCCTTCGCTTATATTGAACAGATCAAAACAAAAAATATAATGTATGAATGAATGAATTATTTATTTGTCTCAAGTATGGTTAGTTACAGACGAGTCTTATAGTTTACTAGCTGGTGCCCGCGACTTCGTCTGCGCAGGTATCTTTATAAATTGTAGCCTATGTGTTATTCTGATGTATAAGCTATATTATTGTTAAGTTTCATTAAAATCCATTCAGTAGTTTTTACGTGAAAGAGGAACAAACATCCATCCATCCATCCTTACAAACTTTCGCATTTATAATATTAGTAGGATTAGTATCAAGTAGAGTCACATAGTTAACTGTAAAATACAGTATACAAATTTTCATTTAATTTATATGGCTTAAGTTAATCATTATCATACATAGGTACTTATACATTTCGTGAGATTGTAGTAACAAATTTACCGCACCTCTTTTTTGAAATTTATACTCCGTCTATTTATGTCTTCAAAAATGTACAAGTGTGCGAGAGGGATAGCTGTTCTCGGGATTCTGGGCCTTACCCTGAAACCTGAATCCGAAGTTGGCAAGCGGGAGTCACGCCAGGGTTAACTTAAGGGTGGTCTAAGGTGCTGTTAAGTTACTCAAAACGCTGATGTATGTCTCGCTCATATGAATAACCAACTGTTTTCTGCTGCTTCATAATCATATAGAATAAAACATATTCCAAACCAATCGGTTTAATACGTTCAGTGTGATCAATCAATCTATCTATACATATAATAAAGTAGAAGACCCCGAATTTCTGTACATATGTTTTTTTTGACGGAAACGCGTTCAGACGATATTAATAAACATGTCCCAATTTTTTTTTTTTTGATTGGAAGACTTTGTTTGTTTGTTTGTGGGTTTGTGTGTTCGTCCATCACGTAAAAACTACCGAACGGATTTAACTGAAACTTTACGATATTATAGCTACAAAGCCTGAAATGGTTATAGGCTATATAATATTACGCTAAATATCTTCAGAGGGTAGATATAGAAGTTTAAAGTTTGTATCGAATCAGTTTTTTTTTTATGAGTGTATCTATCTCAAACTTTGGAATTACGTTCTTCAAAACAAATAATGAGATACGGGTTTCATCGATTTTCAAATTTAAAGTTAAAAGATGTGAAAGTACGGAATGAAGGAGTTATTGGACCTAAAGTTGAATGAGCCTGTCTCCTCAAGTATACACAATATCTCATTGAAAGTTGAATTTTTATGATTTCCAAAGATAAGTACCGCCAAGTTTTTCAGTTATCTACTAAACTCAATGTTTGAGTGGGTAAAAAGAGGGATTGAAAATGTGCAAGTTTTGATTGACTTGATTAGTACTGACACTTTGCTATTCTATGACATTTCTTTCGCGGGTGGAACAAACAACATTGACAATAAACAATTCTTCCACGGGTGACGAAGTCGCACGCGGGTACAGCTAGTATATTATAAAAGGATTGGAACTGATTGACTGATAGACAGACAACAGACCAAACCACTGAACGTAGAGACTTAGAGGATGTTTTCGTCTAGAGCTGAAAGAGAGTACTAAGAAAGGAATTTTGAAAATACGCAACGCAAACAAAATTGCAGACGTCAGCTAGTTGGGTAATAAAAATCCACCAATCCGACCCTCTAAATTTCAATTCAACTTAAAAAACTAATAATTAAAAAAAAAAAAATCTTTGGTTGGTAAGATATTTATGAAATCAAAAGCGTATTATGTATGATTATCGGATGGGTACTCAACGAGTAAGGGCCGATATACACGGATTGCTCGAGTATTCAGCCATTGATCAACACACACGTACCGCATTTCCAGTCATAGGCTTTTGATAACTGCTCGAACCAGTTCAACTTCTTCTTATAGTGTCACTAGTTCTTTCGAACCAGTGTGGTGAAAGGATTTCAAGTGCGCCTAGAAGACGCCCCTTTCGTGCACTTGACACATGTTTTCGAACTTTTTAGGTTCTATGACATGCCAGTTTCCTCAAGATGTTTTCCACACATAATTTTTTCCAACAGAAAAATCCATTGGTGTACGACCGGGTTTGAACCCAAGACGTTCGGAATAAAAGTCGAGGCACCTCCCACTCGGCTAAAACGGCTTTTTTTTCGAAGCAGTTGCAACTGCTCGAGCGGTTTCGTATATGTGTGTACGTAGAAGATTGTAGTTCACTATGCAGTCGCAGCTTGAAGCAGTTCATCCTGAGTCCGTGTATATCGGCTCTTACACTAACACTCTCTGTAAGTTGAACATCAATGTTAATGATCAACAATAAACATTTGTGTCATGGGTGGAAGAAGTCGCACGCGGGTCACCGACTACCACCGAACGACTTCCACCGTCGTGAGAGTAAAAAAAATTGGTTGTCTGTAAAGCTGGTTTTCGGATGATAGTTTAACTTTAACGTGACAATATCAACAGTGTAACGGGACAATGAGCGTTACCGGACAATGACGTCAACGTTTTCGTGCATGCAGCCGGCGTTCATCGATTTATTAGAAGTAGTCACGTCATAAAATTAAAAAGTAGATATTTAAAAATAAAGCCCAAAAAATCTCTTGTTCAAGTAATGGACTGACAACTCTTATTTAGAATCCATTATTTTATAAGGGGATCGATTCCGTAGGGTTATCGTATTTAATCCACCAGAAAATCCAATATTTTTATTTTTCAAATTTATTAAAATTAATATTGTAATTACTGGGCTTTCGAGACTGATAGGAGCGGTTTAGCAGTGTTGCACTCGCTTATGTGAATCAAAGTCCTGTGTAGGCCTGTTCTGTTCATGAACAGGCATGATCTCTTACGATCAGGAAAGCGCTAAGTTCATCTCGTGCAATGTTTACATTAAAAAAATATAATTTATACATTTATTAATTTGGAATAGTAACTGAGTTGTAGACATTATGACGACACTTTTAAAGAGGGTATAATAGATAAAAGGGTTCTAAAAATTAAATCGTAAAGTAACCCACAACGTGGGGTGACAAGTGAGATGACCTACATTTGAACTATTTATGTCAATGTCAAAATGGGAAGAGTGTAAAAAAGTCAATATAATAAACATTTCAGTTTTAATAACTATTTTGAGGTTTTGGCGGGAACATGAAAAGTGGCGCATTGGCGGCATTAAATTATTTGACAAAACTTGTATAACTTTGAGTGTTTAAGTGTAAAAAAGTGGTTTTTTATCGATTGAGTGCTCGTGAACGTGTATGAGTGTTGGTGAATAGTGTAATGCTGTAAAACGTGACTTTTCATGTTGCCTCCAAAACTCCATAGAAGCCTCTAGTAAAGTCGCAACCACCACTACTTTTCAGAGGTATGACTTGACTTGACTTATCGACTCTGACTTATGACAAAATAATCTCTCCAATTACTTGACACTGGCTATATACCTTTGATGTGAAGCCAAAACCGAAGAAAACAAACAAAACAACTATTTTAAGTGGAACTTTCCGTAAAAAAAATATTTTTTTTTACATAAGAAAATTATTTAGTTTATTTAGTTATTATTATGTTTACTACCTAGGTAGTAAATATAAAGATGTTTCGTAATAATTTATGCATTGACTCCTTTGTCCTATCAAAGATGTTTAAAAATTAACAATGAATCACGACTTTCAATTTTAAAGAACTAAACTCCAAAATTAATTTATTTATGTATATTATGTGGTTTTCTTTTCTTTAAGAATACTACTGAAAAAGTGAAATATTTAACTGCAACGTCGATTTATTTAAGAAAATGCTTACACATTTTCCAAAATAAATAAATTTTAATTGGAATATAATTAATTTATTTTGAATATAATTGGAATAACTGCAACGCCGATATTGCAGGTTTGATTCCCGCTTCAGTACAAACATTTACCATAAAAATCAGTGTTGACCCATTATTATTATTAATATAAATTCTGTTTAGAATGGTTTCTTCACAGTTTGAACGTCCATATAAATTTACTGGCCCATAAAAATTATCGTTAAACTATCCAGGAGGCGAAATAACAGAAACAAACCCACTGCTACACAAAAGGTTCGGGTCTGAAAAGGGAATGTAGGTCCCTAACTCGAGACCCTCAAAGGGTCTGGTCGACCCTAGAAAGTATATAGCAGGTCAGGGCAGTAGTAAGGGTTTACGGGTTAAAAAAACCAAGAAAAAAATAATCAAGAAAAAAATTAATAATAGAGAAAGTCAATAAATTTTAATAATGGTAATATAAAAATGTATTTGCTATGTAATAGTTTTTTGTAGACTTTTGCGATTATCAAACATAGTTATTAGATAGTAACGGCTATTTATCGCGCTCACCTCATTATATTATGTTAAATACACAAAAACATATGAGGTGAGAGCGATAAATACCCGTTACAATCTAATAACTATATTTGCTATGTATGTATGTATTTACAAAAAATAGTATATAAGGATTCTATCAGTTGAGCAAAGGAGCAGGTTCTCAATTCGGTTGTTTTTTTATATTTGTGTTTACAAACCGAAAATTTTATCAAAATCGGTCCAGTAGTTTAGTATTTAAATCAATATAATTGAAAAAAAAGTCGTTGAAGTGAACAAAATTGCGTATTTTGCTTCCCTGTGACTTTACAGTGGTACCGACAGTCACTAGAACAGTCCGATTGAAGTCGGTTGTTGTATGTTTTAGTAAAACCTTGATTTTTTTAGTAATTTTTATGATAATAATATATAAATAAATATTTTGGACATTTCACACAGCGCAATCTAGCCCCAAACTAAGCAGAGCTTGTACTATGGGAAACAGATGGCTGATAGAATACTTGAATACTTTTTTTATTACATACATAGAAAACACTCAGACACAGGACAAACACCGATATTCATATAGGAGATAGGGAAACGAACCCGCGACACCGGGCGTGGCAGTCCAATACACTTGCCATACGACCATCCGTGTCGTTAAAATAAATGATTATAAAAATACACCCTGTATTTTGGGTACCAGGGCCGACCCCTATTTCGCTTCTGACGAAGGTTCATATAAGCGTCTTCTGTGCCTCGCCAGGGACGTTAAGAAGGGACGGGCAGGAAACCCCCCTTCCTGTGGGGTAGGGGTGTTGGGGAAAAAATCCGGGACCGTACCCTTGGTTCGACCCGACGCCGTCTGCGCCCGTAATTAGTGATGTGTGGTGGGTATGTGTCGATGGAAATAGTCGATGAATTTTCGATAGTCGGCACTGCGGTTATTTGGTTATTTTTAGGTTGAACTGCCTCCTGGTTACGAGCTTGAGTTGATGAAAATTGTCGATAGAAATAGTAGTATATATGGGATAGTCAGGACTCATATTATATTCAAGCTGAACACTTCTAGCCGCAATATGGCCGATTTGAAATGATTCTCCAACTTATTTATTTGCTTTTCTTTTAATCTATACTAAAATAGGATCCCGATTATATTACAACTGCGAATGTTTGTTCAACAGTAGTTTTTCTTAAAATCTCACCAAAACTACTAATTTAATTTGGCTATAATCGGTATGCGTATTATTTAGGAATGAAAAAGAGGAGGCCATTTTTTATCTCGATTCCAAGCGAGTGAAGCTGAGGGCAGCAGTTTGTATATTATAAGTTTTTAGACACTTAGTTAGTTGTGGATTTGTGATCAAAGTTAACATACAAAAAATGTCATTGAACGATAGTTTTTCATGTCTCATAATTATAGAGCCAGATATATCATAAATACCACAACATCCAAGACTAAGTCCCAGTTACTTTTACCAGATTGAAAATCATCAAGCTATTTTTGCCAGAAACACTACCAAAATGGCGATTTATCGATAAAACCCCCGACAACACCTACATCCCTAAAGATTATGACAAGATACAGCAGGGCTTCTAACGACGAGCGGAGCTGTCAAAAGAACCAACATTAATGCTATTATAACTTTTTCTGACACCCCTAGCGCATACGTGCGGCCCTTAGCGACTAGAGATGTTATTAGACCAACGTAAAACTAGACGACATACCTACATAAAATAATACAAAAAAGACACGATTGGTCGAGAGTTAAGTATGTTGGGCTGCCACGCCGCTGTCGCGAGTTCGATTTCCACTTCCGGACAAACACTTGTGTGATGAACATCGGTGTTTGTTCTGGATCTGGGTGTTCCTATATGTTGTTTTTACAGCTGATTTAAGGGTTATCACGCATTTTAAAAATCAACTGATTTTGATAATCCATATTTCTTCAATGCTTTTTGTGCGTTTGGCTTCAAGAAAATAGTGCTTACGCCTTCATGACGAAATAAGAAGTGTTTTTTATTTCGCTAATATATATGGTTTTAAAGGGTCTCAAGTTTAAGTTTTACTCGCGGAAAAGTTTCAAGATACTTGCTTATTTTCCAAGAAAAATGTATACTTACAAAAGTTCAGCAAATATTTTTGGAAATCCATGATCCTTACCTGAAAATAGAAAATTGCGATATTAGAAAACAACTTATACGATCTTCTTCTTATCGAGTCACTAGTTCTTTCGAGCACTGGCTAGAAAGAACTAGTGACAGTGTTGTGAAAGAATTTCAAGTGCACCTCCAAGAGGCTTCTTTCAAAATCAAAATCAAAATCAAAATATATTTATTTCAATAGACACACATCTTAGGTCTAAAAAATTTTTTTACAATTTTGGTAGCTGATATCTATATATATTTAACCAAGCGGGGTCGGTTTTGTTATACACTCTGAACTAGTTTGGACAACTGTATCTCGGAGCGTATAACTAGCCGCCTCGCAAGGTGTGCTGTTTTACAGATTTGTGCACTTCAGTGTGTGTACTGTAGCAGGTATTAGTACTGTGCCTAAGTTATGAGTATGTGTGTTTTTCGTGCACTACTACTAATGCTACTACTATTTATACGATAAAAACATTAAAAAAAGTTTAGTTACAGCCAAGTTCAATTACACATGTAACGAGACGATCGAGACATTATTTCGACGGTGAAATATACGCCTGCCAGTTCTTTAGTGGACGTGGTAGCCGAGTGGATGAGGCCCTTGCCTTGCGATCTGATGGTCGCGTTCGAATCCCGGTGGCAGTCATGCGTAAATGGGATTTTTCGGTCAAAAAACCTATGTATGCTTCCCACGTTCACGGTGAAGGAAAACAACGTGAGGAAGGCATGTCGTAGAACCTAAAATTTCGAAAACATGTGTCGAGTGCATAAAAGGAGCCTCTTTGAGGCGCACTTGAAATCCTTTCACCACACTGGTTCGAAGGAACTAGTGACACGATAAGAAGAAGTTCTTTAGTCGTGCAACCTCTATCTATACTCTATGGCTTCACCATCCGTTCTACCAACCTCCTTTGTGCCTCCTGACTGGCACTTACATAATCACCACAGACAACAAACTTCTATATTTACGCGGGCCTAGGCAGACCCTCGGGGTGCGGGCGGTCCGGGTCTTTGGACATTTTGTATAAGTGCGAACCCCCAGCCCGATCCCAAGGCAAATCCCTTTCGGACCCTTTTCGGAAAGGTCTAGCGGCCGTGCCCAAGTCCCGAATTTGCGGATTTTTAAGGTAAAATTTATATGGGGGCTGGGTGGTCCTTTAGGCCTCTTTAGGTATGAATTGTAGCGTAGGAGTATTATATTTTTCGGTTCTAACGCTCGCGTCATGTTTTTTTGCTTTACACTCGTAAGAGCGGGTACACATTGGGCGTTTTGAAATGCGCGCTTTGCTATGGCGCGATTTGATTACGGTCAGCATCAAAAGTCGATGACCACATTCGTTTTTTTTTTTTTTGTATATTTCTGACAATGTGCAGTAGCACTTAATTTTGAACTTTAATGATGTTCATTCAATACAAGCGCTTGTCATGTTGAGCGATTTAGGTTTCAAAATAAGCAGTGCATAATGTACCTATAAGTCTTTTAATTTTGGCGGCACAAGTTTGTATACAGCTCTTACTGATTCTTGAATTTCAGGTGAAGTCAATAAATCTTTCTCGCAATTTTGTTTTCTGCGCATGAACTCTACATTTTGTCAAAATAAATCAACAATTATTTTTTCACGCGCAAATTTTAGATTAGGAATCCCTTGTGTATCACCGGTTTTACGAAATATAATTTGATATCAAAGAAATACCAACAGGCGAAGAAATAACAGCCAAAAAAGTACTAGGACAACATTAACGATAATTGGTATTTCGACCGCTTTTTACCCAGCGTATTATCGTCATCAACCTATAGGCTGAACCAGTGGACGTAAAGCCTTGAAATTTGGAAGGTATGCTCGCCAAAAGCTCGTACAAAGAAATAAATTTTGTTTATTTGGAAAGTAGACCGAGTAACATGTTATTTATCATGGTATAAAACTAATCACACATAACACTTGTGACTTTCTGAGACCAAGTCTGTTACGAGATCAGCGCTCCGCCCGGCGCGGCGCACCCTGGCAGGCGATTTTGTAATCTGTGATGTCATGATACTTGTCACCATTCACAATTTCATTCGTATCGTAAATAACAATAACAGACAGTAGTGTACTGACTGTGAGTGTGAGTTATTTTAACAAAATGTGACATTATCACATATAGCCACTGGTGAAAAATCACCGGTGATTTCACTGTTACAAAATGTTATCATATCACCATGTGACAATGAAATAGAAGTAGCAATCATTTCCATGCCTAATTTGGAACGCAACTGGGTGTCAACAGAAAATATTAATGAACAGTCAAAAAATACTAGGATCATATAAACGCTAATTGTTATTGCGAACGCAATACCTCGCCGTATCGTTTATAAATAGTGTGGGGGGTTATCACGAACACTTCTGCCTACCTATGCGGTCCTGGTACCTCCTGGACCCTTCGGACCCTCGTCGACCCGGCTAACTAGATAACGACGGGTATCGGACGAAACTAAAGAAAGTATAGCGACTATAGCGGCTATAGCAAGTGTAGCGAGAACGGTGGAATTAGGGACGGACCGACATAGTGGTAAATTAACATGTTTGTGCTTAGTTTGCGCTCGTAGTGATCACAGTTTGTTGTTGGCATTTGCAACCCTACTTTATAATGGTATATCTTCTAACATTCTACAATGAGGACGTGGTGACCGGGTGGATGAGGCCCTTACCTTGCGATCTGATGGTCGCGGGTTCGGAGTCCGGGTGGCAGCCATGCGTAAATGGGATTTTTCGGTCGAAAAATCTATGAGTATCAGAGGACAGGAAAAAAAAAATGTTCTATGGCATGCGACACCCACCAATCCGCATTGGGTCCGCGTGGTGGATTAAGACCCATTCGCTCTCTTAGCCGAGAGTAGGCCTGAGTCCCAGCAGTGGGAACATTATAGGCTGATTATGCTATGCTTATGCTATTCTACGTAGTTTTAAGAGATTAGTTTAAGGGTTTTGATAAGATCTTCAGCATACATAGACATGGTCAGCTTTTCCACTGTCCTATAATCAATATAATTTATTTTGACAAAAATTTTACGTAATTTATTCAATTTTTTTTGCCATCTAAGTGTTCAGTAACGGCAACTGACTATGCGTATTTTTTTTCTGGTGATTAAAAATTTACGGTGTATATAAAATAAGGTTTTACAAAAGCATAGTATAACCAACTACAAATTGACTACTTTAGTGACTGTAAAAACCACTGAAAAGTCACAGGGAAGCAAAATACGCAATTTAATTTACTTCGACGTCATACATTTTTCAGTTATTTTGATTTAAAACTAAACTACTGAACCGATTTTGATGAAATTCCTATGGGACCAATTTGAAAGTAAATTCTTTTAAATAAAAAAATATTTTTTTTAAATCGAGTTATAAACAACAAATTTCTGAGGTAAGCAACATTAAACCTCCTCATTTTTTTTAATTCGGTTGAAAAGTAGTTTGGATTTCAACATTTTCTAAATCCAATCTATTTAAATTCTAATGAGATAAACCCAGGACGACCGGGTTAGGTGGTGCAATAGGATTTGCATAGAACTAACGAACTCTAGAATTAAAAAAAGTCTAGTTTTATAACAACTTCATTTACACTTTTACCCTTTAGAAACTTTTACAATTTTTTTTTTTATAAATTTATATATTGTAAATTACCTACTCCAGGTCGTAAACTTCATATATGCTATATTTTAGCTCAATCACTTTCGTGGTTTTTCGTCCATTAATATTCAAAAAAATTGTATTCATAATATAGGATTTATGTAGTTACCAGGCGTTACAAGAATAATTTTAACCTCTTGGAGATTCACTTATTAAGGCCTATCACCAAAGTTTTTGTTTCGAAGTTCGACAAGCCTCTTTGTATCGATGCTGTCACAGAATGCATAACAGTTTGATTAACTTTTGTAAGTTAAATCTTTAAGCGCGCTAAGCACTTTATTTTGTCTGGAATGAATGAGACTGAATCGTCATGCTCGGCTATGTTACGCTCCTTCGGATAAAGTCGACTCGAATCGTACCGTTTTTTTAGCATCATACAAACTGTTGACTTTTTTGTGGCGGATTCAATACAAATACGCTTGTCAAAAGTTTTTTGATGCCCCATACCGACGACAGTTGCCCAAAATGGATGTCACTTTTTCGGTAGTTAACAGCTTCAGAACTTTATCTGCTGATAAAAAATATTCTTTACCAAAAGCGTTCCAGGTTTCTTAATTAATTAAGAGTCACAAATTGATTACGTTCAGTACGGTATAAAAAGGGGGTACCAGGAGCGCAGCGGGCGGTGGGGGTGACGTGCCGCCTCGCGAGTAATGTGGAAGCAGACACACGAACCCCGCTGCTACCGTGCCGCTGCCCTGGTGGTAGCGATGGCAAAATACTGGACATTGTTTTGATATGCAACCATAGATTAAAAACGGCGTTCCTATAGAACACCAAGATTGGCAATATTATAAAAAAATGGAAAACAGGACAAAAAAAATCAGACCGGTCAAAAAAATGGAATATCTCTATTTAGATTTTTTTTGCTACGTTTTTTGATTAAGTTTTATTAACATTGATAAAGCCTAGTAATTATGAACAATAATATTATAATACTAGCGCTGTTACTTCTCTGTTTGAAAATTAGCATCGGACCAAACTGTAATAGAAGTTAGCTTATTTTTAGAATTCTAAAATCAATTTTTACTTACTTATTACGTTAGGATAAGCTAACTATAGTCATTATATAGTATACGGGGTAAGTTTTTTCAAATTGTTTACTGCCCAAATTGTTGTCTCTGTTCGTTCTTTGTATTTTAGTATTTGAAATTTTACCTTATCTCTTTTGGTAATTATCAAGAAATTTTATTTAATAAAATCTAAATCTGAATAACCAAACATTTACATATTTTTTTATAGTTGTTAGCTACAATTACGGATTTAAAAAAAAATGAACACCGATATAAGCAAACATGATTGTTTTGCGAGCGGTACATCACGGCGTACTAGTTATTATTTACCGGCTTTATCATTTCGAAAATTTCATATTCCCCGCACTTGGACGCTTGAGGTTTAAAAGGGGGGAGGGTAGCTCCACTTTTTGCCTACAAACAGTTCGTTTAGTTTGTACACTGAATTTTAAGAAGGCAGAACTGTCATAGATGAAAAACAACACTTTTTTGATTATTATACGTCCAATTTTGTTTCTTTACAGCTTAATAATCATTTAATAATAGAGATAATTGTGATCATTGATCAACTATTGCGTTCCTTAATATATTATTTAATTACAAATACTGCAGAATCGTTTTAATATAGCAACTATTATTACTTATTTTTGAAGAAAATGTCTAAAAATTTGGTTTTTATTATTATTATTATTCAGTCATTGTCGTCCCACCGTAGGGCAAAGGCCTCCTTCCTCTTCTTCCACTCCTTTCGGCTCAGGGCGTCTGGATAATTTTCATAATTTTGGTTTTTATTACTCGAAAAAAATATTTTACTATTTTGTTTTAGTCTTAAGAGGTTTGTGTATATCTAAGTTATCTGTGTTTTAAATAAATAAAACATTATCATTTGGTATATCGTATTTTGTAAACTTTTTGTAGTGTTTCTTTGGATAACAATTAATAAAAAAAATAAACATTAACAATGGAAGAATAAAGCATTCTTCGAACGAACTTAATTCTTTTTTTTTCTGAGGTCGCTACACCCCACGTCGCAGTATTTTTTGTAATTTCGGAAAAACAAATCCACTTCTCCCTTCTGCGTGTTACGTCGACATGACCAGGGTGGCAGCGGGCGAAAGAGCTAAGAAATAATAACTACCTCGCATGCAAGCGAGGGGCGTTCGGACATGTACCTCTTTGTGACTGATGTGCGCCTAATGAGTAGGGCATAGCTTTTAGGAGCTGTATAAATGTACAGACAGCGTCATAGATAAGTATCCCCCTTGCACAAGACACCCAGCTTCAAATCCCTTCAAAAATAGCATAAAATTATGATTAGACTTACATGAATACAGAATACAGAAATTTATTTATGTAACTTAACTTTGGTTCAACTAAACCAAAGAGTCAAAGAACAGAAAACCAAACGAAACGACTCTCGTTTCAAACTTCGGCGAGTCCACACCTCCTGATGATGCCTCGTGTAGAGGCGAAACACGTGTCGTATCTTTAAACTTTGGTTTTCTGTTCTTCGATTCTTTGGTTTAGTTGAACTAAAGTTAAGTTAATTAAAACCTTTGTTTAGAAATTAAGCGGATTTATTACTAAATTTATTTATGTAAGTTAAGTTACATGTCAGTGGGGGTGTACATAGTATTATAACTAGATTATATGTATTATGTACATAATACAATTTATGTAAACTTACGTATTGTAACATAAATTAAAAAGGTTTAAGTATTATTATATTATTATTATTATTATATTATTATTATTATTATATTATTATTATTATTATATTATTATTATTATTATATTATTAACAATCAAATTAATTAATTGGGAGCTTCTTGAACTCATCTATGGAGTAGAAGCTGTTCTTAAGAAGCCATTTACGGAGTCGTGTCTTAAACATCATGTGGAGGTTGCATCTACCTTGATCGAGTGCGGCAGCCTGTTATATACAGATGAACCCATAATATAAACTGATCTTTCCGATTTTCATTCGATTCATGGTTATAAAAATATACTTATAATGTTTTTGGAAGGAAAAAAAATAATTGTTTTTGACAAGCATATTCTTCTTCTTTTTCTTATCGTGTCACTAGTTTTTTCAAACCAGTGTAGTGAAAGGATTTCAAGTGCGCCTCGAAGAGGCTCCTTTCGTGCACTTGACACTTGTTTTCGAACTTTTTAGATTCTATGAAATGCCGATTTCCTCACGATGTTATCCTTCACCGTTAAACACGTGTTTTGATGCACATATATTTTTTTTAACTGAAAAATCCATTGGTCAACGACCGGGTTCGAAACCCATTATCTTGGAATCGAAAGTCGAGGCACTTCCCACTCGTCCAACACGGCTTTTTTACACAAGCGTATTTAAGCTAATCCTCAAATCCGAATTCCATACAAAATGTTTCGGACAAATACTCAAAAAGTACGTCGTATTATAGTAATGTCTTCACACTATTCGTTTCGCCCATGTTTTTTGATTTCGTCAACAAAAAAAGTGTAAGGTTTCATACTTTAATTTAGATTTTATACGTATTTTTAAGTTAGAAGGGTAAATTTTCAGAAATTACTATAATACGACGTACTTTTTGAGTATTTGTCCGAAACATTTTGTATGGAATTCGGATTTAAGGATTTCCCTTAAACATACCTTCATACAATCGAAAGCCATTCCTCATTGCAGTCATATAGAAAACTTGAATCGTAGCACGAATCTCGTAGCGGTCGTAGCACGCAATATTTTCGGGTGTGCTACGCCGTAGCCCCGCTACAGGGACCGCACCCCTATAACTTACACTTGGGATGCAATAACTAAACGCACGATTTATACTGATGTTAGACAAATTGATATCGTTCAATTTATGATTGCCTGGTAGCTTGGTAATTTTTAAGTGTTTTACTATGCTTAGGAAACTTGCCTTTGAAGACTGACTTAAAGGCAACTATTCGTAAGTAATTATGAAAGAAATTATTTGATTTTATGTTAATTCATCTGTAAATAATGTAATTTGTAAACAATTTTATTTAAATAAATAAATAAAATGTAAATGAGAATTAGTGGCCTATCAACAAACTTTTTGACAAGTGTATTCATATCGAACAGTTTGTATAAAATATAACACATTAATAATAAATAAAATGGTCATTTTGAGTAAATTCAACAAATAATCATAAAGGATTCGACTTGATCCGTCTACTAGTACTAGTGTCAAAAATACAAAATGGTGGCTATATAAAAACCGCTTGTGTAAACACAGGAGGGTTTTATGTTTTTTTTTAAGTTTTTATCTAGATACAACACAAGTGAAGCAGAGAACAGTAAGTAGTACAGTATAAGGACATAGGACACTGTAATAGCACAGTCCAATGTGTTTAATTAGTGCGACTTACAGCGAAATCTAAATAAAACCACAAGCCGGGCCGGGGGGGCGCACTAGTCCAGTCGCCCCGTACTCGTTCTAGAGTTCCGTAGGTATTTTACTCGCAATAATATTCATTCATTTGTCAAAAACTTGCACACCATAAATGGCAGAACATAAATTATATGTTCTATGTTCTATATCTGCGATTAATATATCATATTATGATATCATATTCTATGGCGATTAAAAATCTTGAATCTCGCCGCTTTAACTTTCATCAGAATTGATTATATCCGTATCATGACGGTTTCCGACGAGAATTTTGATATCGAAGCATTCACAGAATAGTTATCTATCAATTTGTATGATTAAAAACGTCAAACTGTTGATTTCTCTGTGACGTATTCGACACGAATACGTTTGCCAAAACTTCATGTGACTTCAATTGACAATAGAAGCTTGTGATGGAAGAAGAGAAGTAGAGAGAGACGCAAAACTCAAAATATTTAAAGGTAAATTTACTGATCATTATTTAAAAAAAGTTATGGGTTGATAGATTATAATTCAGTGCCCGTTTTCACAAAAATGCTACAAGGAATTCCAAAACAAAAGTGTGACGCATGACGGAACCCTACCACTGGCATTACTCACACTTGCCCGCCTTCTAATGAAAGTTGCGGGTACCAGGGCACCGTATTAATCTTACAGACGCACCTCCTGCGAGCCTGGTAGCCAAGACCCTGTGGGGGTCCTAGGGGGTGCTGGGGGGTACCAGGGGGTGTTAGGAGGTGTTTCCCTTTTCCTACTTTTTTTGCTGCATGCATTATGCAGGGTGGCCAGGAATTTATAGATGCCGAAACCTAACTAATGTGTATGGTTTTTTCGTAGTAATTATAGATATACTAGCTTTTGTCTACAGCTTTGCTTGTTATTTAATGGGGCTAAATGCTATGTCTGTTTTCAGCTTAATAAATCAAATCAAATCGCTTATTTCGGTTCTATTACACCATATTTTGTTAGTACATAAGGCTTATTCTAAGGTTAGTAAAAAGTTATATGAAGTTGGATCATTACCTAGTTGCTTGGTAATTTCGAAGATGCACGAAAGAAGCGCACTATTTTATACTATATTTTTTGAAACTTTTAAGGATGTTTAAGAAGTTTTTAGTACCTTTTTAGGAAGTTTCATTATCAATGAAAAAGCCTAGTAATACCTACTTTTAGAAATTCAGCATCGGGTGTTTTAAATATACTACAGTGTAATTCTATACTTTAATACTTGTGTATATATTATCTATATGTGTTATGTATGTATACTCAAAAAAGCCGCCTTGGCCGAGTGAGAGTTATCTCGACTTTCAATCCGAAGGTCGTGGCTTCGTTCAAACCCGGTGGTACACCAATGGATTTTTCGGTTAAAAAAATCTATGTGTGCATTAAAACACGTACCTAACGATGAAGAATAACATCGTGAGGAAATCGGCATGTCATAGAACCTTAGTTCGAAAACATTTTATGTCAAGTGCACGAAAGGAGCCTCTTGGAGTCGCACTTGAAATCCTTTCACCACACTGGTTCGACAAGATCAGAAGAAAAATGTATACTCATAGGTTATTGAATCAAACTCAAACGAAATCTAACGAGTGTTAATTTCTTCGATCATTCCACATCCACAAATTTCCGTCCATTCTCCCGAGAAACGGGCAAATTACTCGGGGAAAAAACATACAAAAAGTTGCGAAAAGGAAGCGAGCGACCATTAGGGTATTATCAGGAGGGGAAAAAATCTGAAAAAAATACCACCCCTTTTCTTTCGTGTTACCCGCTTTAGCCCCTAGGGGTGTCACTGCCCACGTATGGGGAAGGTGGAAATTAAAGTGAGCCTCGGTCAGTTATTACCATAGAACTATAGGTAGTGCTGGAAGAAATACCTGAGTAAATCATTGAAGACAATATCCATATCCTATCCTGCTTATTGCCACTGCTCTCTCTTTCTCATAAAACTATAGGTCCCTAAATCGTCGATGACACACGGCTTTTTTACACGCTACAAGCCAGCGAAATCGCTTGTAGCGTCTAAACTCACCCAGTGTCATTGGTTTTTTTACAATCTGCTTGTTGACAATCCTTCCCGAAAGTGAACTCGCTCACTCGCTAGCTTTTAAACTCGCTGGCTTGTAGCCGTTTAAACGAGCCGTGTGTCATCGACGCTTAAGGCTCGATTCCCACTGGGATGGCAGCGACCAGCAGAGCACTTTCAGTGTCAAATAATTTTAAACATTTAATCACCGGAATGAGAAATAAATTATTGTATTATTTGATTTTATTTTAATGAGGACAATGTCGATATAGTTTGACAGTGAAAAATACTCTGCGTTGCGCTCCACCGTATGTGCGCCGGCCTACAAGTCTACAAGAAAATGTCTGGGCAAATCATTGAAAACATCTGACATATCCCCATCTTGATAGTAAATTGGTGTCAGTGAGCTAGTTGTCCATAATGTCTATACAATAGATAGAAAGGTCGGCCCTCAAAGAGCGAGATGCAGATAAATTGTGTGGTATTCAGTATTTTGCAGAGTGTGATTCCAGTTACTATAGTATCATGGTTATTACTCCGGCCGAGCCTCCGTTTGTTAATTGTAAGTAAGGTACAAACTTTCGAAATAATATGCAGAAACCTTTTTGGTTAATTAGGTTTAGTTAAAATTCTCGTGGTTAGGTCGAGTTTACAAAAACATGTTTTTAGTAATATGGATATAAATACTCAAATAACTCTAATTTAAGTATTGTCAGAAAATCTGTGTACTAAGAAATAAATATCAATATTTATAAATTCCTTCCTTGCATTTTGGATATTTGACACTTTGACAATTTTATTATATTATTTTATTTTGGAATAACAATTTTTTGAAATAAAATGTAGATCTTATAACTAGGGCTTCAAATTCAAACGTTTATTTGCATTATACGTTGTACATAATATTAGCTTAGCATAGAAATAAGTAATAAATTATATTTTAAGGCTATCCCATATTATGATCAAAAGGAATTCACTGATGCCTCATTTATCAAAACCCATCGATCCATTTAGGCTGTAACATACTCACATACATACACGCGAACAAAATTACCCTCCGTCTTCGCAGTCGGGTAAAATTAGTATCAAAGCACAAAGAAAGCCAAAATGACGCGATACGACTTATAAGCGAGTATAATTAAGACACCCCATACCCCAGGGGTACCGGCGGGTACGTATGGGGTACTGGGGGGTATGTTTGGGGTACTAGGGGGGGTATGTATGGGGTAAATCGGGCTGTAGAGAGGCTATAGGGAAATATTTTTAGTTGGGCAGATATATCGTTATTTTATTACTATTACCACGTTTTTACCCGACTTCCAAGGAAGGGTTATGTTTTTCGCGCGTATCTTGTATATTGTATGCATGTATGTATGTGTGTAAATTTATTTGGTACCTCGTATCTTCCAAACGACTGGATGGATTTTATAGTTAAGGTATCGTTAGATTCGTCTCAATAACCCGAGTGTCTTTAGATGGGTTTTTAAAATAAATTACCAAAATAGCGGATTTTGGGCGTTAAATAGTAAGTCGTTTATAATTTTTAGTAAACCAAACCTATCGAGTAGGGTATCAAAATAAAGGATATTAAAAGGAGATTACAAAATATTATAGGTAATTGGCAATCAATGCATCATATTTCGCAGTCGGGTGTTTAGTTTTTATAAACTTTAAGCTTGTTATTCAGTCACTCTCTCTTGTCTGTCTGTCTGTCGTTTCGGGTGGAATTTTGAAAATCTAATTTTGAGAAATTCCCGATTAGCTATCCGGCTGAAACTTTTAGGGTAGCTCAAAACTCGATGACAATGCATTCTAAAACCATAAAAACTTGTAAAGGAATGCGAGATAGAGCTAAAGCATAAAAACGTTTTTCATATTTTTAAATTATCTATCTGTTTAGTTTATGCTAACGATTACGAATTATTGACGAGCTTTTTTTAATTTTACGATACAAAGTTGACGAAAGATGTAGTCCGATAGAGTTCAACATGAAACTCTCAAGGTGCAATACAATTTTGGCATTTTATGTGCCACGTGTTAATGTATCGAAGATTCCTAAAAGACAATAACAATTGCATTGTTTTTATTAACCAACTTCAAAAAAGAAGGAGGTTATCAATTCGATTGAGTGTTATTTTTTTTATCTTTGTTTCGTAGAAATTTCATTAAAATCGGTTCAGTAGTGTAGTTTTTAAATCAAAATAACTGAAAAAAATATGGCGTAATTCATCCGACTATCTTCAAAGACGGTTCGAAAATCCGGCTATTTAGTGTGTGTCTCGAAACTAGGGATTGTCTAATAGTTAATAGAGGGTGTGCGGAGCGTGGGTGGCAAAAAACTTTCGCATCCAGCCTTTCCGCGTCTATCAAGCGAGGGATGGACAGGAAAACTGCGGAGATGACAATACTTTAATTATTTATTTACTTATTCATTTATTTTATTTATTTATATCGTCTAGGAGAAGGCTTGAGAGTCTTGAGACCAATCATTGTGTCTTGGACGTCAAAAGACGTCCAAAGGCTGATTTGATGATGATGGTGATAAATCATCTTAGGGGAATTAACAGCTCTAAATAAATATAATAAACTACTTACAATTAGAAGCAATAATATTTACCAACTAAAAAAAAATATGATCACTCACCACCAAGTTTCAGGTCAAAAAGGGTAAATAAGTTTCCATAATATTCCATAACTAACTCTTATGAAAAAAGAATTTATTATTATAAATGAATATAAAACTAGGTATTAATAATAAGATCCTTGTGAGTATTTTTTGTGCAAATAAATAGATTGCTTGATGTTAAGAAATGATGCAAGAAAATTTAAATCACGTGTTACTAAAAAGTTACAAGAAGGCTGCTCTATACCTCTGTTGTTCTCAAACGTATCAAAACACTTTTTAGTGCGTGGCTTATGAGTTTAAATAATTGATAGGGATCATGTGGAGGTGCGTACCAAGTTTTGACAAAATACTGAGTCAATTACTTATTAGCATGCATGACACCCTGTATATTAAAAAAGTCATAGTAGGTTCCTTTATTACTTCAATGTCGTTAATATTCTGTAAATTAGGAACAGTTTTCAGTCAGTCATCGTGACATATATTTTTTTCAAAAAAAAATGTTTAAAACGAAAACTCCCAGTACTTTGCCCCGAGGTACCAGGACACCATAGCATATAAATAAGTGTACATAAACCTACGGAGCAGCAGAATATTACATAGGATAGGGCTCAGCAGGGTCCCGTGGGTGCCTCCCGGGCTACCGACTACCGAACGAGGTACCAGGACGTCATAAGTGATGTGATGTTAGACCGAGGAAACATTGTAGAGTTTATATGGTTACAATTTGGGATATGTACGTTCGTTTGTACGTACAATATAAGAATATAAAAAAAAATATTATGGTAGTCGATAAAGCAAATAAGACGTATAGCAATATCAAAAAAGACTTAGTCCTGAATGACTGATTAAACCAGTAGACGTAGAGATTTGAAATTTCGAGGGTATGTACATAAAAAAAATGTAAACGCAAGCGTGTACCTACTAAGAAAGGAATTATATTAATACGCAACGCTGCTGATTGTAATGTAGGTGTCAATCAGCCTGTTAGTAAATAATATATACTACCTTATTTTTTTTCTCAGAGAATAATCTTACGGTATGATTAATTCATTAACTGGCAAAAGTACTTGTTCATCAATAAAAATGCCACATCAATATTCCAGTTCATATTTTTCACACATATTGGATCCAATACCTTTGATTTACACGTTCCCCTCACTATTCATTGGAATCAGTGATGTGACAGATTAAACTGACTAGATCCCATAAAAGAGGTTGGTTCGTCATTTATCATCAATCTACGAAATAAACTTAAGGACTTGACTAGGCCGTTTGACATTTGACTGAATAATTATTTTTATAATTTTTACAATAATTCAATAAAACATGTATATTCAATAACTTGACCACGTTGCGATAATTTACTTGACATTGACACTGGCTAAATATACTTATATGTGTGGAGCCAAACGCGAAGATATATATATATATATATATAGATAGTTCTTCGCTAAATAAAAAAAAAACATCAAGCTACATATACTAGCAGTCTACTACTAGCGTCGTTCTCTCCTAAGGTGACACTCTCACGGTCTCACTGAGCCCGACTTAAGGCTCTCCCCATCTACCGTCTGCCAGGCCAGCTATAGCACTCTAGCTAGAAATCGTGAATACGCTTGCCTAGACGCTCAATCAGTTCTTTTTATACCTAGCTCAAAACCTTAAGGGTAATCCTCAAATCCGAATTCCATACAATATGTTTCGGACAAATACTCAATAAGTACGCCGTATTATAGTAATTTCTTCACACTATTCGTTTCGTCCATGTTTTTTAATTTCGTCAACAAAAAAAGTTAAAGGTTTCATACTTTAATTTAGATTTTATACGAGTTTTAAAATTAACCCTACTAACTTAAAAACTCGTATAAAATCTAAATTAAAGTATGAAACCTTTAACTTTTTTTTTGACGAAATTAAAAAACATGGACGAAACGAATAGTGTGAAGAAATTATTATAATACGGCGTACTTGTTGAGTATTTGTCCGAAACATTTTGTATGGAATTCGGATTTGAGGATTCCCCTTAAAGAGCAGACAAAAGATAAACGAGAGTCACTCTTACTGCCTACTAAACCAGATAGCGAGTTTGCTTGTAGCTTGTAAAGTCGCCCAGTGTCATCGGCCTTTTTAAAATCTGCTTGTTGACAAGCCTTGAAAGCTAACTCGCTCACACGCTAGTTTTTAAACTCGTCAAAAAGCAGCGTGTAAAAAAGCCGTGTGTCATCGAGGCTTTAGCAATGGTCCGCTTTTCAATCTATCAACAAAAAATACAGGAATGGCCCATGTTAAGGAAAATGTCTACCCAAAATACAGTTTTCCTCATTCAACGATATTTTTTCAAGCTAAAATGTCTTTGGGAATCCGTGCCAAGCCACAAAACGGCGCTAGTTGTACCACCACATCGTTTCCTACGTAAGTCTAAGTACCAGGCGAACATAATAGGCAAGGAATTTTAACGGAATTAGTCGAGTCGCCGCCGGCAGGGCGCCTAGTAAATTCACATATAAACGAAGGGGGTGTCTTAGCACCCCTTTTACGCCTAACACGAGAAGAGATGTCTTTTCATAATATTTTTTACTTAAAATACTGGTTTTGAATTCAAAGACAATGTAGGTACTTATTAGCAATGATGCAGAGTACTAAACCAACCACTCAATTTTGTTTTGTAAGAATGCCCAGCAATTTGGATAAGAAGATTCAATAGTTATTTGTTCACCAAGGGACTGAAGCAAGTCATTTTATACGAGACTTTTATCAGCCCGAGCCGATGACGAGGGCGGATATTCAAGTCGAGTATAAAATGGGCTTCAGGACAGGACCGAGGTATACACATGATTTTTCAGGAAACAAACTTAAGGCTAATCCTCAAGGCAAATTTCCATACAAAATGTTTCGGACAAATACTCAAAACTCACACTCAAAACGTCTATGTCTTCTGATCGTGTCAACAAAAATTAGTAAGATTTCATACTTTAATTTAGATTTTATACGTGTTCTAAAATTAACCCTACTAATTACTATAATACGGCGTACTTTTTGAGTATTTGTCCGAAACATTTTGTATGGAATTTTGCGTTGAGGATTCCCCTTAAACTTAAAAACTAAAAAGATATTCGAATTCAAAAATAGTTATGTAAAGGTCCCTCATAATACCTACCCTGATCTACGGGTAATGAAGAATCGAAGATCGAAATATGAATAAAGTCAAATCAAAACCAATATTTCTTCAATCCCTGCATCCCTAGATTTATTTAAGTCAAGCGCGTGACGCTCGCTCAAATATTCTCTTCGGTGAAAGAAACTTGAAGCCTACGGTTTCCCCCTAAGTTCAGGACCTCCCACCTCCTCACCTAATATAAGAGCCTGGTACCTTACACACGCAACTACAAAAAACAGAAGCCCAATCACTAACATTTTTGTCAAGCGTACTCGTATCGAATCCGTCACAGAGTAGTCAACAGTGTGAATCTCGTTTTGAAAAATTACCAAATCGATCCATTACGAATGCGCTTGTCAAAAGTTTTCGTGATACGGCTACAGTAAGAGGTGTTTTGCCTTTTTTTTAACCTCAGTTACTGGAGAAGTCGTAAAATTAGGTCCATCTACCGATAAATAAAGTAATTAGTATATTATTATAATATTTTAAAGCTAATTAAGTAATTTAAGTTTTAGTTTCTGTCTTAGTACTTCGTGGTTTTAACATTAAGTAGTTAGAGAATTAAATTTTAATATGTAATGATATAAATCATCACAGCACATCCTTCATGACAAACTCTTTTACAGTAGAGGCAGTCCGACTCTGGAATAAACTTCCGTTAAACATTCGTAAGGCGGACTCCAAGGAAAAATTCAAAAATATCACTCGCCAGCACTTCCTTAACATCCTTTATCAATAGGTATCCTGTATGAATTTATTAATAGGTGACATTGATATGTATATATGTATAGGTATAGTATAATATATATTTGTAGGTATATATATTTTAGTTTCCTAATTTAATTTCTAAATATTATCTATATTAGCACGCTAACCATACTGTACCACCATACAAGGGTTGGCTGGGAGAGAATGCCTAAGGCATTAAGCCCGCCCATTGTGCAATGTAATTTTTATTTTTGTGCAATAAAATATTTTTATAATAATAATAAATAAATCAGGTAAGTGATGGCGTTTCCCCAACCTCCTCCAAGTTAAAATAAGCAACGAAAAAAACTACCATTTCAATTAAGTTCATCTTTATTGACCTACCTACTAATATTCTTTTATATTCTTTGCAAACGGATAAATAAATGGAATACCTAATAATTCGTTTTGAAGACAGGGTGGCCGAGTGAGCCTTGCGATCTTAGGGTCGCGGGCTCGAATCCCGGTGGCATTCATGCCTAAATGGTTTAATTCGGTCGAAAAAATCTATGTATGCATCCCTCGTTCTCGCAACGGTGAAAGAAAACATCGTGAGGAAACCGGCATGTCAAAGGATAGAAAAAAATCTATTACATGTGACATCCACCAATCCGCATTGGGTCCGCGTGGTGGAATAAGACCCATTCGCTCTCCTGCCGAGAGTAGGCCTGAGTCCCAGCAGTGGGAACATTATAGGCTGATTATGCTACAGGGTGAACTATTTTTAGTCAAGGCTTGAAATAAATTCTAATTATATGCACAATAACGGTAAATATAATTTATTATTAATTAACGCACCCTACACTAACCTACTTTTTTGCTAACCTATGATGTCACCAATCCCTTAACTGACCATTGTAAACACCACATGCACAAAAATAAAAAAAACAAATATACCTACCATTTTCAAAACAACCAAAGTACACAAATTTAAAAGTTCATTTTCAATAAAGTACTATGTTTAAAATTTGGTGATGAATAAAATTTAACCCTGTAAAAGCTACTAGGGGTCGAAAAGACCCTCTAATGAAACTGCGATCGAAACATAATTAAGTTGAATTCAAGGTCGCGATCAATACTAGGGTGAGTTATGAGTTTTAAAGCAAGATAGTATGTGAATTTTTGATCAAGATTATAGTTTTAAGATGACAAAATATCAAGTATTATGTTATGAATAGGACAAAATTGATTTCAAAAGCTATCTTAATATATTTAGTTATTAATATTTGAATGTAAACATGTAGGAATTAGATATGCTGATAATTATTTTCGTAAGACTTACGCTAATTAGTTCTTAGTTACCATAATGAATGTAGATAATTTAAATAAAAGTCCTTCAGTAGTATGTTATGCTGAAATTGTTCAGATAGAATTTATTATAAATTATGGTAGACTCCTTAATATCATATTTCGCCTTAAAAAATTAACCGTTCGCTTTCGTAGTTCACGCTAATAATAGACTAACGTTCTTCAAAATAGTTTTTGACTTCTTGATTAATATAATATTTTTGTGACTAAATACAACTAAAATATACAAATCCCAGTATTATTCAAGGCTCGTTCGTCCGAACGAATAGTTACAACACACAACAAACTCCTAATCTCTTACATCAAAGCGGTCGCACGGTCGCGAGTGGCCGCCGACGAATAAAATAGCTGTTGTGTTATTAACAGCCCCCGAGAAAAAAGGGGGTGGTGGCGTAGGGTTGGTCGAAATGGAAGCGACATTCACAAAGCTGGTAGAAAATTGCTGGTAGACTAGAAGTTGCAGAAATATTAAGCTAGTAGTAGTCTCTTGAATGCTTACTGAATTACTGATCATGGGCCAAAAGGTGTATTTGAGTTGAGTCACCTTTCATAAGCACAGTACTTAAATACCTTTAATAGCTTGGTAATTATTTTAGTTACTTTGACTTTCACATCCACATCGCAGTATACAGGTATATGCAAAATAGTGAGAGAATTAGTGAACGGATGTTTATTAATCAAGAACAAAACTACTGAACTGATCTAGGTGAGATTGGGTAAAGGTAGGGGCTCTGGATCCCGAAAATACTAAATAAAACATTAATTTTAAAACCACACAGGCGAAGCCGTTGACAGCAGCAAGGCGATGCAATCAAATCTAAAAGGACATGCCATCTTTTCACACTAATCCTACGTTCATCCAGTATCTTTACCTCCTGCCAAAGTGCCCGAGAAAAAAGGGGGGGCAGGGTCGAATATCCACACAGGGGGTCGGCAATGGACTGAAGGAGCCCCAATCAATCTTACAAGTCGCAGCGATGCGGCAGGGCGGGGTGGCAAGTACCCGCACTTTTAGGGGCAAGGGACGGACCCGTACCCTCTTACGTACCGGGGCCGGGGTACGACTGACCCTTAGGGAGGCACGAAAAAGGTCAGAGCATAAACTTTTTGTTGCCACGATATTACAGTGGATACGGTTCTGTCATTTTATTTCTGTATTAATGAACGTTTGTGATGTGGGGTGATTTTGGGCGGACAAAGGAAAGGAAACGTGTACGGAGATCGCTAAAATAATCACTTATTACTCAGACTCTTAAATAACCAACCACACTAATGATTTGATTGTTATTGAAGGTACCTATATTTTAATAACATATAAATAAAATAAAAAAAATAACCTTATCCCCATAAACTTGAACAATAATTCAAAACCTAAATACTTAGAATATACAAAATGATTGTGTACCTAATATAGTTAGAATAGAATACTCGTACAATTAATAATTCTATTAATGCCACTTACGAAGTACAAGTATAGTATATATATTGCTTCCTTTCAGTCAAAACATATTTGTATTATTTTATTATGTGCTATTGTTATTCAGACATACGAAATCACATTATTTGTAACTAAAATATCCATGAACGTAGTAATATCTTCAAATAGTCTCAGTTTTATGATGGCTCAGTACTATTTCTCCCACGCACAAAAACATTAATCCGAAACCGATAACGCAACAAAAAACATAAGAAAAACCATCAACAGAAAACTTAGTATCCCACTTTTCCGTCGGGCACCGTTTTTGTGCCTTGTCTATGTCTAATACCGTGTCACCCCCTAGGGTGGGGCTGATGAGACCCACCCACCCCGGGTGAGAAAAATGAGTTAGAAAAGATGCGGCGGGCGATTATGGCGTGACGGTCTGACGGTCCCCGGTCCTTTGTGTGGAGCATTCGTCTCCGAATCAATCGTTAGGGGTCCCCACGAGTGTCAGGTTGTTAGTAAATCATGTGCTGGATATTTTCAGGTATACTTCAGGGTTATAAATGTACCAACGTGAAATACTGTACATAGATCCTGTTATGATTATGATAAAATTGAACTAACTACAACTTTTTTTCCTCCAATTAGTTGAAGTTTGTTATACATATACCGAGGTATATTATATTTTCTTATTATTAATGTAGGTCCGCAATCAGTTATATGCTATTAAAATTAAAATACCTTGATTGTTTATGTTGTATGTATGTATAATGTATTTTGAAGTTTTTACAGCCATTTAAAATTGTTTTATTTTTTAATTGGTATATCAAAAAGTTTTTAAGATCATCTTCAATCAGTTATTATTTAAATTAGTAATTAAATTTCAATAATAAACCTTACTTGTTATAAGCACTATTTATTGAACCGCCAGCGATCGCACTAATTTTGAGCTAACTCCGCGGCACAAAGGCAAGCTTGTGGGGTCTGTGCGACCACGGGCCGCGCCGGTCTCAGCTAAAACTTCACTCAAGGGTTAAAAAGGTCGAATGGAAGAGAAATAACTTTATACGTAGCTGAGCAAGCAGTATTCTCAACATGTTTTTGTCTAGCTATTTATCCAAGTTTTTAAGGCCGTCCGAAAACCTGTCAGCTTAAAGTAACTACCATCCATTCAAATATTTATAATATTCTAGTAAACGGTAAAAGCTCTTCTGTTAGCGAATCGCTTTTGTCCATAACCACGATAATAAAGGTATCAGTAGGTAGGTACTAGGTACGGACTAATGTCTATGATTTATGTTCATACTTTGACGGTACAGATAGACAGATAGACACTAGACTATAGAATATAGACACTACATACAATATTCTTAGTCTAAGGATAAAACCATACGTTTATTTTACAAAATGGTTTGGCCAAATATTATTCCGTTCGGGCTGCGGTCCGTCTGTTATTGTAAAATGTTATTGTTAGTATATCTTTTTACGGATTCTCTAACTTTTAAGGTTTGCGGGTTGGACCCAAAAGGGCCTTTGTTTCTGTGCTCCCAAAGGTTAGGTTAGTACCACATACCATTCATAATACCTGTCTACCTCAAATGTGAGTTCCAAGCCTATCGTGAAGATATGTCTTTATGTCCCAATGTATAAATTGTGATATATATTTTTACATTTTACGTAAAAGCTGAGAAGCAAAAACTTTTTTTCACTTTTCCAGGTAATAAAGCCTCGACGACACACGGCTAGTTTACACGCTAGTAGCTTGTAAAAAAGCCCTGTGTCATCTACGCTTGAGAGACTCACCTGACCTGTGAGCCAATGTCTGAGATAGCTCTATTTAACGCAACAGCGATTATTTTTCAAAACGTAATCAGAGTTTATGGCCCCTGTCAAGTAGTATAGGGTTAAATAACAAAGTCCGGTGCCAGTAACTCATACCTTTTGACCTATGTCAAAATTTACTCATTTGCCGTGTTATCGTTTAGCACAAAAGGCTTTCATGACAAAGTATTTCTAAAAATTACGTTACCTACGTAAGAAAAATGTACGTACTAACACATATTTCATTGTATGCTAAATTATAGAGAATATGGATCAGTTACAACAAGTTAACGGTTGCATGTAATGATTCTTCTTATCGTGTCACTAGGTCTTTCGAATCAATGTGGTGAAAGGATTTCAAGTGCGCCTCGAAGAGGCTCCTTTCGTGCACTCGACACATGTTTTTGAACTTTAGGTTCTACGACATGCCGGTTTCCTCACGATGTTTACCTTCACCGTTGTGAGAACGTGGGATGCATAAATAGATTTTTTTCGACCGAAAAAAACCAATTACGCATGACTGCCACCGGGATTCGAACCCGCGACCATCCATCCACTCGGCCACCGCGTCCTCAATGTAGCATGTAATGATAAGGGTCTGCCTAACTCTTAACAAAAAAAACACTTACCTTATTCTCCATCTCCATTCTCTCCTGAAAGCTCATTCTCATACTCTTCAAATACGCCGTCGTGATCGGTACACTATAATCATACTCCTCATACTCCGGCCTCCAATTCTTCAGGGGTCTATTAAAGCTTTCATCAGCAATGGGCAGTAACTTTCGTCTCGTGGGCGATCTTTTTGGTGGGTCTTTAGACGTCAAATTCGCGACATCCAACGGGTTAAACTTCTTACGCTCAGTCTTTTCACTACTCGCGTCTTCTGCGCTCCTGGTACTTTCGATCGCTTGACTTTCAACCCCCCCATTTTCCACCTGTCCTGGGCAAAGGGGGGGCGGGCTGTCAACTTTGACATCTTCAACGTCGATCAAACTGTCATCCTTGTCAATTTCAGGGTCAGTTCTGATTGGTTCTTCTTCTCTGAATGCAGGGTCTACTGGCGATGTTCTGCTGAAGTTAGGGCTATCGAAGGTCTTTTTCGAGGTTAATTCGATGTAAGTTGGAGGGTCTTCAATTTCAACTGGCTTTGGACTTTCCACCTTTTTTATTGGTTGTAGTTCTGTGTACGATTTCGGTTCGTAGAAGGTTGTCGCGTCGATTTCTGATTCCCAGTTTCGATATTCCGGTGCGGGTAGGTAGGGAATGAAGTGTCGAGTAGGGGAAGGGGAGGGGGTAGGTAGCGGGGGAGGGGAGGTGCTGCGCGGGCGCCGCGCGCATTCTGCGCATCCTGTCAGAAATCTGGTTACTGCTTCGCGCGGCAAGAAGGCGTAGGTTTCTGTTATCTGTGGATTAAAAAAAACTCATAGTAGGTACTAGGTAGTATGTAGGTATCTTTTTGCAAGATTTTATTCAATGTGTACTAACACTGGTACCAAACCAACACAGTGCCAGATATTCTGCCGCAAATCAGTCATGTGTAAGCATTAATGTGTTCCAGTTTGAAAGGCACTAGTAATTAGTGAGATTACTGGGCTTTCGATACTGACTATCAAAATACATAAATAGCGCCTAGCTCTTCTCGACACGTATTATTATTATCAAAATTATTTATTGCACAATAGGCGGGCTTAATGCCCATAGGCATTCTCTTCCAGACAACCCTGCCGTACCAATCATAATCACAGTAAGTCGTGTTTTGGCGATATTGAGTTACATACATATTTGGAACAACGAGCTCTACCTTTCTGTATATTCAGTTTTAAAATGTGGCCTTAAACCTATAATTCTAAGAAGCATAACTACAGTAAGTCGTGTTTAGCAGCATGATTTCCTTATTATAATTACAGTATATTATATATAGACTTACTGTTGCTTTTTTTTTCAAAACTAAAACAATTTCCAATTCATTATTACAGTAAGTTATCTTGCCTTGAATATGTTAGGTAACATGTATTTTATTTTACAATGATTACATAACATAAATACAGTAAGTCGGTACTTATTGTACTTATATTCAGGTTAATAGTGAATAATTTATGAGTAGTCCTTATCATTGTTACAGTAAAAGTACTTACTGTATTTATGCTTTGATACACCTTATATTTTTGCGTAGTTTTACTAAGGCAAAATATACAAATGCCTTAGTTACTGTGAATGGTAAGGTAAGGAGCACTGACTAGCGGGGGTTGTGCGCAGGATTCTGCAACAAATCTATTCTTCTTCTTCATTCTTCATCGTGTTACTAGTTCTTTCGAACCAGTGTGGTGAAAGGATTTCAAGTGCGCCTCAAAGAGGCTCCTTACGTGCAATTGACACATGTTTTCGAACATTTTAGGTTCTATAACATGCCTGTTTCCTCACGATGTTTTCCTTCACCGTTAAGCACGTGTTTTAATGCACACATATATTTTTTGAACAGAAAAATCCATTGGTGTACGAACGGGTTCGAACCTTTGGATGCAAAGTCGAGGCACCTCCCCCACTCTGCCAACATGCCTTTTTTTTAAAACAAATCTAGGTACATATTTAATTAATAATATTTAATACAAGCTGACACTCACATCATCGATTGCGTTGCGAATTTTTAAAATTCCTGTCTTAGTAGGTACTCACTTTCGTAAACTTTGAATTCCCGTTTGGAAACCCCTTGGGGTGCTAATATTAAAAATTCCTTTCTCAGTACTCACTTTCAGCTCTCGATGATCACACCCTTTAAGTTTCAAGACTCTACGTTAAGAGGTTTTGCCTGTACGTTGTCTGTCAGTCAGTCAGTCATTCATCAAAACATTGACATAATTCCTCATAATTCGGCAGTAATCACCAAAAGTGTAAAAAAAACTTTGACCGCCATTTTCTCAAAAGTGTATCCAGAGGACTTACTGTGATTATGATTGGTACGGCAGAACCCTTGTAGGGTGGAACAGTATGGACACTTGTACCTTACATTTTATTTCATGAATGTTTCATGAAAGTAGAGCTTTCGCTCTACAATTTTGTCTCAGTAATACAGTATTCTATAATGAATTTAAAGAACTCAAATGTTACAGTAATGAAAATAGGCCTTAGCGGAATCGCTGTGACCTCGCCTTACAGGCTCTCAGTCCTAGTGCGAGGAACAGAGACTAAACTCTGGTACTACATTGTTATTGTTATGTAACCGTTACATTAAGTAACCTACCTACTTAAATTCTTTATTGTACCATCAAATTTCTTGTGCCCAATAAAAGTTTTTTTTTTTATTTATTTATTTAAAAAAAATGCTAATAATTTAAAAAAACTTCAGCTACCCAAAATAATAATAAATAATAATAATACAAACTGCTTAGTTTGGGGAATCTGATTTTATAACTATCACTTCAGCAATGCTATCTTGATCCGGTTAAAGGTATAGTACCGCCATCTAACGGCCTAAGTGGTAACTATTTGAAGCTATACTGCAACATTGCCAGCTACAACAGGCGACTCTGCTTCACAAACGAGCTTACTAAAAGTTTTCACTTATTTTTGCTAGATGGCGCTGTTTTCAATAAAATTACGTGCTTGTGTCATTTATCTTATTTTATAAGAAATAGAATACTTACAGTTCTGTAAGTTCGTTTTTGTCCTGCGTGTTTTCCTGGCCGACCCTCCAGCTCGACGTGAACTGTATAGATGATGTCGAAGAAGTTTTCAACGATGGCCACTTTTCTGTAGACTGGCTCTTGGCTCGGCGCATTCTGTAACAAAAGAGATTTTGCACTGTTAAAAATTACGTATTTTTAACATTATGATAAAAACCTCACTATAGTATTACTATTTTGTCTTAAAAAGAGGACTGAACGATAAATTTATTAATCTGAATTTTTGCTACAATATTTATTATCTTGACCAGCGCCATCTTTTACGTACGTGTTGTATAACGAAAAAGGTTCTGCTATTCGCCGCTAGATGGCAGTGACTCAGAAATTTGCAACCATTGTACTAGGTGGCGCTAGCAGACTTATTTTAAACCCAGTCAGATTAGCTGAGTATGTTTATTATACAATTTATTTTGAAACGGTTAAGCAACTACAAATAATTACCCGTATTTTATGATTATGTAAGTACATTTTTTTATTTTTTCTACCTAGACAATTTTCCTTTTCGAATTCGTACATCATTCATTACCGAGTGTGAACTACTACGTGAAGACCCAAAATCACGCTATGTAGGTATAGGTATAGGTAAAAAAAAATGTTTTTAGAGCTTTTACGACTAACTTTTGTATCCTACACCACTGCGTGCGTCGTAAACTCATAAACCGTAAACCAACTAAACAAAATCTAAAATCACTGCCCGAGAATTTCAGAATCTACTATTTACAAGTACCAAACCTTGTACAATATGAGTAGATAGCGCGGTTAATCCGTGCCGGTTATTGCTCCCGATCCGGCCCGGGACGGTAATCACCGGACTCCGGACTCCGGACGGGACGGTCGTTACCGGATGTGGATGAATGCGTCGAACAGAGTTGACCGGCCTACATTTTTATAGAGGTAGGTAGGTACAGGTTGACATTTACCTACTCTACATTAGCTAGTCATAGTAGATTCATTTTTAATAGGTTTATCTATCTACTTATTGCTTTTCGCACTTTATTGTTAAACACTTAACCTTCTTCTTATCGTGTCACTAGTTATGTATTTCGAACCTGTGTGGTGAAAGGATTACAAGTACGCCTCGTAGAGGCTCCTTTCGTACTTCACCACTAAACAAAGAAAAATATACAGGACCACAAAAAATATGAAAGTGGGAGGTCTTATTGCTAAAAGTAATAACTATTGGTGAATGTGGCACAGACATAGATTCTAAAAGGGTAAGGGGAAAGAAGATTTTAAAAGGGTGATATTATGTCCCTATTCTAATGGTCCCATAATCTTTCTGGTATGTGTGAAGTGTTTATCCGTGCCTACAATTTGGATGGATTTTCGATTCTACGTCACTATTTCTCTCATGGCCCAGGCAGTCGAGACGCAATGGCGCAGACGGGAGCGAGCGCGGTAATTGGCGGCGCGAATGGCGGTCGGTGGCGGAATGGCGCAGAATGGCGCCCGCCACGGTAATTGCGAACGCCATTAGTCCCCGGACACAGAATAAATAGAAGGATCGGCGGTGCTTCGACGGGTAATGTATTGTGAAGCGATGAGGTGATTTTTCTGGTAACGTAACTTTCATAATTTCATTAGATTAAATTTCATTACATTATTAATAAGCCGTAATAGCCGAATGGTAGGTGCCTTGACTTTCGAACCCGGTTGTACCCAATGGATTTTTCTGTTCAAGAAATGGTGAATGCTTTCTGCATTGAGGAAACCGGCATGTCATAGAACAATAAAAGTTCGAAAAAAAACAAAACATGTTGTGTCAAGTGCAAGCGTCTTCAAGGCGCACTTGAAATCCTTTCACCACACTGGTTCGTAAGATCTAGTGACACGATAAAAAGAAGATTATATTCGACATCGCTTGCATAGTTAATACAATACCTAGTTATAGTATAAAATAGCTTATGCCTTTTTCGACTCATAAACTACCAAATTTCAGCAAATCTGTTCAGTAGTTTAGGTGTGATCGAGGAGCAAGCATCAATACCTGTCTTCACAATGTTCTTGAACTTTTGATTTTGCTTCTACTTGTTTTTTTTATTATTCGGAATTTTGTCGTGCTTCCTCGCCATGCGGTAACTGGCCCGAACTACCAGGCGATCATAAACATGAACAACTCATTGCTATTCCTTCAGATTGGTTGCAACAGGTGGTGTCTGCTTCCTGTTCGCGATTACTCTTATCTAGAGTTTATCCTTACCTTAGTCTAGCTAGATTGATGATAAACGCTTCATTTTTCAAGAAAATCTTTGGTTTTCTTTGTTCGGAAATTACGTGACACATAAGGGTCGAAATTACGACCTTGCCCATGACCAAGATAATGGTAAGTAAGTAAGTACCTAATTACCTATGCTTTTACTATAACTTCCTCTACTCGGGTACCGAATATGAAATAATTATAGTGTAGTGACTAGGGTAAGTTAAGTAGGCAGTTTGGGTATCATAGCTGCCTATGCATAATACCCGGAAAGTCCGGAAACTATCCAGCAAAGTACGAGTACTTTGGCTTGACTTCTCTTGTTCGAGAATATATCGCTCGAATCGCATTTCACCGCTTCTTGATATCCACCTCCCTAATGCCTATGTGCGCCTGGTACTCCCGCGGGATGCCCGTGACGGGATCGTAACGAAACGGACGCAACGCACACAATGCGGGATCGAATGAAGTCACAGATTAAAAAAATGTTTGTCTGTAAAGTTGGTTTACGGACGATAGTTTAACGTGACTACCAGCGTAACGGGACAATGAGCGTTACTGGACAATGACGTCAACGTTTTCGCGCATGCAGCCGGCGTAAATCGATTTATTAGACGTAGCCACGTCAAAAAACTAAAACTTGTGTTTGTTTTTGGCTAACCAACAACGGTACGGATGAACTTATAAAATAATGTCACTACTAGTGGCGTATACTGTATTGATGTTTTCTTTTGGCCCAACGAACGGTTACCTTTCCACCTTCGTAGGTGATGTGGTATCATAAGGACGAGGCAGAAGGCAATCTCTATGTCTATGTGGTCCACTGACTGAGTTATCTCAATAATGTGGTCTTACAATATGTATAATATGTAATGTCTTACCAGAGACTAAAATTTGGTTCGGTCTTACCACGGAGGAAAAAAGTAGTCTTACTAAGTACCTAAAAGTTCTATCTGTCACCCTGTTGCTGAAAGGGAGACAGATACAACTTTATGGCCCATCGAGTCAGTCCCCCTAGGGTGACAGACCAGGGTGACAGAAGGGAATGATTCTCCTATGTTACTTATGCCTCGTAGTATATTACTATTCGTTGCTTATGCTAAGCGTGGCGTGGCGTGGCGTGCGTGGCTAAGCTAAACCATTGCTGATATGATAAATTATTATAACACCAAGGAAAAAACGGTATCAAAAAATCCAATATAAATTAATGTCTACTAGATTTGGTGGACCTTGGAAACAATTTATGATAAATAAAATAATCTCGTAAAATCCCCAGCGAGCGCAAACCTCAAAATCGAATAGTGATGCACAGTGTCCCCATAATGTCGATAAACAACGCCCATAGCAATCGATAACTCTCGCGCTTCGATAATTAAATTACGAGTGTCGACACGATGCCGGCTCCAACTTATAGTGACACTCAGAGTAGGTAGGAAAATAGGTAGGTTCATTATCACTCGATTGATTCAACAATATAAAATTATTTATTTGGCTTCTATTTCTGAAATCCGGTAGTTATATGGAATGCTAAATACACAGGATGAGGGTTACGCTTCTGTATCAAATTAATATAGTATGTCAGTAATTTATTTCAGCGGGTTCGGTCCCAGCTTTAGGACAAACATTTGTGCGATGAATATCAGTGTTTGTCCTGACTCGGGAAAAACACCAATTTCTATGTATCCTATGTATGTTAAGTATTTACAAAAAAAAAGTATTCAAGTATTCTATCAGTTATCTGGTTCCCATAGTACCTACAAGCTTTGCTTAGTTTGGAGTTTAGAGCTATATGGCATTGTGTGAAATGTCCGAAGTATTTATTTATTTAAAATGTAACAAAAATTAACTGAAAATGGAGTTCATTTTTATTAATGAAGTGTTTGAAATTTTTATCATGTTGTACGTCTCCAATTTGGTTTGAAGATGCCAATCTTGGTGTTCTATAAGAACACCGTTATTCATCTATGAGTACGAGTTATTCCAATATTATGTACATAACGAGTTATTCCCCTTGGCCCGTTGCGTGCGGGACATCCATCCAGCCGTCAATTCTCGGCCCGCGCCGCGCTACGGAGGGCCGCAGGGCCCGGCCTGCATAATGTATGTTGCGGAGAATCTAATCTGATTTACGAGGGCCTGTCTTGGGGCTTTTTCTTTGGTGACGATTGAAGACTTCATGTGGGACTTTTATCTACATCTATTAATCATAAAAAGGGGGGATTAACTCTCTTATAAACCTTTAATATTGACTAGGTGACGCCCGCAACCTCCACACCTTCTAAGTTTATGTTCGTTTAGCCTGTACATTGTCTGTCCTTTATATACATATATTGACAAGAAAAATAATTTAATACCTAAAGCATTAATGCTAAATACACCGTCCCATGGAATATTTGTAATTTCAGTGGCACTGGGCTGTTATTCATCATGTTTCTGAAAAAAATGTATGTATTCGTGTGCATTCGAGTGCCTCAGATATATACATACACTTTGTTGGTGTTCAATAAATAACTACAAAGCCCCGTGTAGCACTGCTCTGGTCAAGGGCGCCTAGCTCGTCTCGTCACTTGGTATCAGGAGTCTGGCAGAGAAACTTACACTTATAGACGTTGGGTGTGTACTTAAAACGGTAAATAAAAAAAATCCTTGTTTTTGTATAATCTTATAACTGTATTTTTACTTTGTTTTTAATTTAATTTAATGTTAATCTTTTTTAGGCTATGGATTATGTGTCTGCAATTAAAATATCCCATACTATCATAGATAAATACCCTCCTAAGGCAGAATGTTGCATGCGCTTCATTTTCGTCATATCAAAGAGGAAATTAAATTTGGCACTCGCTCGCATCTGCAGTAATCTGGATGTGGAATGTGGAGGGCTGATACTGAAGGAAACACTTACTTATATTAAGTTTTCATTTCTGCTCCAAAATCAACACTGATCGTAATTTATTGCAGAAAATCTTCAAATATTTCTGCCACATTTTAATTTATGAAGAACTAGTAACCCACAAAATATTTTTTAAATTGAGAGAAAACTGATGATACAGAGCACCACCTCGACACTTTAGGAGACAACTTTTTAGGACCATAGCAAAAACCTTTATAGGACTACAGCTACAGCAAACATCTCAATAGGACTATAGGACTAAAGCAAACATCTCTATAAGGCTATAAGCCAACAGCTGTATAAGACTATATAGATAGAAAATACCTCTATAGGACCATAGCAAAAAACCTTTATAAGACTATTGTAAATATCTCTATAGCCTACCAACACCTCTATAGGACTATAGCAAACACCAAAATATTGCTACGTGTATGAAAGGCAGCTTCCGAGCAACAAGGGGTGTTGGGGGGAAGTGTCGTGCGTGCGATTTAATTCCATCACCGCGCCCCGTCCCGAGTTGAGTGTGTTAGAGCAGGGCACATCATGGCAAAACTATTGGAATTACGATAAAGTAGTATAATTTTGTTTAGAGTAAAAACTTCCCAAAACCTAGGTTAATAATAATCTTATTTTTACAAATACACAGATTTAGGACAGAACACAGATTTACTAAACATTTATAACATTAAGCATGGAACTAACATAACACCAAATCTTGCTAAATAAAATGCAATTATATTTATATGCCTGAAGGCCCTGAAGTATGGTCTTTACAAAGTACATAATATAATGAAATCATATCACCATGTGACAATGAAATAGAAATAGCAATCATTTCCAAACCTCGAAGACACTGATGTAGCTGAGAGGAGCTGGTAAATGGAGCCTGAGTCATCCCGGGTTTGATGGGGCTCTTTCGCGGTCCCAACTTCATCGGTAGTCGACATGCAAATTACTTATAAAGATTTTAAATACAAAAATACACGCCCCTATATCACAATCCAATATAACCGCCATTATACAAATACTATTACTTACACTATTGGCGCAAAAATTGGAGGGCATATCATAACAACTTAATCTAAAAATCTATCTCCAGGCTAGTTGTACAGCCATAGTGCATTTTATTTCATTGTCATCTTTACTAGATACACACAAGTCTCATTTATCTCCTCTTGTAGATATACTAAATCGTAGAACTTTAAATCAAAACATCGATATCGATTAAATTAAAAACAAACTTTACCCCATCACTAGAGAAAGGCGGTGGAAGCGGGCCGAGTCGACAGCGGCTCGTAAAATGCGAGACCAGGTGATTCCGCTGCGTATACTATACAACGTATACATGCTAACGTATACTTTACTGAAGTATACTATACTTTGTATACTATAAGCTGGTACAGAACACGAGAGCCTCGGTGGGTGTTAACCGCAGGGTTGCCGCGCGCTAGTTGATTGGATTTATTTGTATGGATTGTAACTGACAGGGAGGTAAATAATGTTTTAGACACACCTATCTAATATTTACGTTGGTAGTGTTGTATTCACGCCAACCTACCGCGTTGGATGCCGTCGTCTAGATAGGTATAGTAAGCGTCAAAAAACTTGTCGTCTGGCGAACCACGAGACAAAGATGCGCAGAACGCGAATTCTTATGTCAAATTGGTTCTAAGCATCTTTTTCACGTGGTTCGCCAGAGGACAAGTTGTTTGACGCTTAATATACCAACAGAGTGAGGGATATTCTGCCGCAAAACAGCAATGTGTAATGTAAGCATTACTGTGATCCTAGTCAAATTTCAATGAAAGTATATCCATGAGTGTAAAAATCGTCTTATAGTACGATGATACGTACGGCTTTTTTACACGCGACTTCGTTTGCAGCGTATAAAGTCGCCCCGTGTCATCGGCGTTTTTACAATCAGCTTGTTGACAATCCTTCCCAAAAGCTAATACGCTTACACGCTAGCGTTTATAAACGCCAACACGTTTTTAAACGCAAGCATGTGAGCTGGGCGACTTTACACGCTACAAGTCGCTGGCGTGTAGCGTATAAAAAAGCTATGTGTCATCGTCGCTTTATAATACAGGTGCCAGCCCTACCAAGTGACTGGTATCGGTACGGTACGGTAGGATGCCTCTGACTGCCTCGCCCGCACCCGCCGTCTGCTCGGCTCATTACCGAAAACGAACACTCTTCAGATTGCGCAGCTTTTAGGATATCTTGATGGCAAGTACTCACACTTGATTCCAACTTCACCGCAAGTATTTATCTAAAACAACTTAAGTGGGCAATGTAGAAGGGTTAATTGATTGATTCAGGCGTTACTTTGCGGAAATCCATAAATATCAACAAATTATATAAATATATTTAGTAATAAATCCGCTTAATTTCTAAACAAAGGTTTTAATTAACTTAACTTTAGTTCAACTAAACCAAAGAGTCAAAGCACAGAAAACCAAAGTTTAAAGATACGACACGTGTTTCGCCTCTACACGAGGCTCATCAGGAGGTGTGGACTCTTGAAGTCAAGCAAACTTCGGCGAGTCCACACCTCCTGATGATGCCTCGTGTAGAGGCGAAACACGTGTCGTATCTTTAAACTTTGGTTTTCTGTTCTTTGACTCTTGAATCATCAGGAGGTGTGGACTCGCCGAAGTCAAGCAAACTTCGGCGAGTCCACACCTCCTGATGATGCCTCGTGTAGAGGCGAAACACGTGTCGTATCTTTAAACTTTGGTTTTCTGTTCTTTGACTCTTTGGTTTAGTTGAACTAAAGTTAAGTTAATTAAAACCTTTGTTTAGAAATTAAGCGGATTTATTACTAAATATACAAATACAAATACAAATACAAAAATTTTTTATTTCAAAAACATTTGTCCAAAGTTATGGTACAGTCGCTGTTTTCCGTTTTAGTTTTTATAAACTGTATTACAGAATTCAGAGCCCTTCCCGTTGCAAGTGGTACATGTTTTATTCTATGCTGTTTTAACAATTATATGTAAATACTTAAGGTAGGTTAGTAGTACTTAATATGTATATTAGTATTAACTTATACATGAAAACAAAAACAAAAACATAGTAAATTTAGATAACAGAGCAAACAATAAAGCAAAAAAATAATATTGCAACTCGATGGTTTTTTTACAAATGAGGTGTCATTGGATTTGTGAAGTTCATATATTTATATAATTTGTTGAAATGTAGAAGGGGTACTAAGTTGTACAATACGGCCGACGTATCTTGGCGAGTCTGACTGAACATAGGCTATGCGAACTTTAGCGCATGTACACACTTATTACCTACATTGTTTTATAAGTATAAATCATCGCGGGCGAAAGCGCGGCCTTATGCTAGTTGGTTTATAAAAAAGAAGTTGGCATCAACAGTTTTCTATTGCGTGTTTTCATGCGCTAAAGTTCGCATAGCCTATGTTAAGACTCGCCAAGATACGTCGGCCGTGTGGTACCTATCTGTGCAGTCAGAATTTCGGATTTTTACATAATGACAGAGTGATAGTGGCGCGAGTGCGGCGCCCGAGCCGAGCTTTTGCGAGCTGGCTCGAGCTAGGTACCCCAGTACGCCAAACGATGAATACAATTTAAATTATTATTAATGATGGGTACCCCCTGATGCAAATCCATAGAAAAACAACTAACAGTCACAGTTATTCAATTTTTATAAAATTTAAATAAATTACATTTTTTTTAACAAAAAATCGACTAAATTTTTTCAAGTTTTTTTTCCATATTAGGTAATTGTGTATAATTTTTTTCTGGTGATTAAAAACATGTGGTGTATTAACGAGTAATGTACCTATAGTTGCAATTTCCATTATGCGGCACTGTCTGCTAACCGTGAAATGGGAGCAGGCAAAACTTGAAAGTCTACGTAATAAAAAAACATTGTCTGTAAAGTTGGTTTATGGACGATAGTTTAACGTGACTACCAGCGTAACGGGACAATGAGCGTTACCGCACAATGACGTCAACGTTTTCGTGCATGCAGCCGGCGTTCATCGATTTATTAGACGTAGTCACGTCAAAAACTAAGACGAAATTATGTTAGCTCAATAACCTTTTACACTTGTATAAATTTTGTACATAATTAAATGGTAGTTCATTCAACCACCCGTGTCGTCGATGTTCAAAATGTAAATAATCAACTTCTTAGCGTGTCACTAGTTCCTTCGAACCAGTGTGGTGAAAGGATTTCAAGTGCGCCTCGAAGAGGCTCCTTTCGTGCACTCGACACATGTTTTCGAACTAGGTTCTACGACATGCCGGTTTCCTCACGATGTTTTCCTTCACCGTTGTGAGAACGTGGGATGCATACATAGATTTTTTTCGACCGAAAAACCCATTTACGCATGACTGCCACCGGGATTCGAACCCGCGACCATCAGATCGCAAGGTAAGGGCCTCATTCACTCGGCCACCACGTCCTAAAATACTCTAAAATAATCAACTAAAGTATAGATGTAAAAGTACCTCTAACGACATTTTAGCGCCCCCGGTAGTCACCCGCCCGCCCAAGCGTTTGGCGTCGGCAACAAGCACGCCTCATTAGACACTACAAGGACACTACACTAGCTTGTAAGTAGATAGTATGCGATACAGCGTGTTATTTATTAGAAATGATGTAATATATTATTATACCTTAAATATAACATTTATTTTCAATTATTTTTATAAAATTTCTACAATTTCAATTTAATTTCAATTTTTTATTACAGCATAAGCTAACTACTACAATCTATATATAGGTATATTACAAAATTTACAAAAGGAAACAATTGGGCCACCCAATTGTTTGCAAACGACCTATAGGTAGCTCAACTGCTCCAACTCGATACCCGATGGTAGCCTGTCGAGGATACTGGCTGCATTGCCTCTTTGTATAGCAAGGCTTATTCTTTGGCCCAGATAGCTGCCAGCCCTCTGATCACGCGTCGCTTCAATTAATACAATTTCTTCTCTTTCTTTATGACTGGTGTAACTTTTAATATTTTACTTACCTTAGAATAAGTCTTACGTACTAACAAAATATGAAAATAAACAATTTTGATTTGATTTGATTTGGTAAAATACCATGTCCCTTTAAATATTATAACTTGATCCATATTCGATGCAAAATGTAGTGGTTGTATATCCATCTTAGACTGAAGTTAATCATCATCAGCCCACTTTAGTCCACTGCTGGACGTAGGCCTCTCCCATAACGCGCCACTGAGCTCGGTCTTCGGCTCTCCGCATCCACTTTTTACCGGCCGCCTTTCGTAAGTCGTTACTCCACCTGGCCGGAGGGCGCCCTACACTACGTTTGCCGATACGCGGTCTCCACTCAAGAACCCGCCTGCTCCAGCGGTTGTCGGTTCTTCGGCATACATGGCCAGCCCACTGCCACTTCAGCTTGCTAATCCTGAGAGCTATGTCGATCACTTTGGTTCTTTGTCGGATAACCTCGTTCCGGATTTTATCCTTCAAAGAAACTCCTAACATAGCTCTTTCCATAGCTCGCTGAGCGACCTTAAACTGGTGGACTAGCCCTACCGTGAGTGTCCACGTTACGGCTCCGTATGTCATAACGGGTAGGACGCACTGATTGAAAACTTTCGTTTTCAGGCACTGTGGAATAGACGACGTGAAGACTCGACGTAGCTTGCCAAATGCGGCCCAGCCCAATTGGATTCTTCTCTTGGCTTCTTTCTCGAAGTTGTTTTTACCCAACTGCAGGGTCTGCCCGAGGTAAACATATTCCTGAACGACTTCGAGTGGGAAGCCGTTGGCGACGATTGGACCCGGGTCGATATGACCATTAAGCATAACTTTGGTTTTATCTATGTTCATCCGGAGTCCAATTCGTTGAGAAGAATCAGCTAGGCCATTTAGCATTTCCTGTAGCTCCTGCAGCGATTCCACCATCAGGACTATGTCATCAGCGAATCTTAAGTGTGAGATGAACTCGCCATTGATGTTTATGCCCATCTTTTTCCAGTCCAGCGTCTTAAACAGATCCTCCAGTGCGTTAGTGAACAGTTTCGGGGATATGACATCGCCCTGTCTCACTCCCCGGCGCAGTGGTATCGGATTAGACTGCTGGTCCAGTACTTGAACACTCATCGTGGCAGAGTTGTAGAGGCATCTCAACACTTCGATATTATGATAGTCCACTTGGCATCGCTGCAGAGATTCTAAAACAGCCCAGGTTTCGACGGAGTCGAAGGCCTTCTCGTAGTCCACAAATGCAAGACACAGAGGCCGATTATACTTCTCTCCTCTTCGGACTTCTGTATAATCTGCCTCACGGTGTGGATGTGGTCAACGGTGCCATAGCCACTCCGAAACCCAGCCTGTTCGGGAGGTTGGAATTCGTCGAGTCTTCTTGCGAGACGATTTGTGATGACTCGTGAGAACAACTGTCTGTTGTGTGTGTGTTGTAGACGTGGCTCAGAAGTGAAAAAGGTCTATAATTCTTTAGAAGTGTTTTATGCCCTTTCTTGAAGAAGAGGACCACGATGCTACTGTTCCACGCCTTTGGAGTTCTTCCACAGTGAATGACGGAATTAAAGATCTTCTGTAGCTCTGCCAATACAGGTGCTCCTCCTGCTGTTTGCGCCTATCATGTGAGGTTTTTGCCCTAATCTCCGCGCTGGGCAGGCGTGTTGGAGATCGCAGAGGGTACAGCTTTTTGCGCCATTGACACTGCTGCCTGTCAACAGCTAGAGATTTAGCTGCACCAAACTGAGGCTGGGCTATACCGCCGTCAGCCAGTCACCAGAGCCCCGTTTGTTATTTGGCAGGATGACCGCGGGCAGGTGGGGTTGGCTTAGAGCAAGAGGTTGGTATGTTTGCTCTGTACATCCCCATCATGAAGTTAATGCGGTGAAAATATTTAGATTTTATTTATGTGGTTTTAGATAAGAATTATGTATTTTTTTAAATTCATTTGCGTATTATATAAGAACGCAAGAAACCGGAATATATAATTGTTTTTTTCATGATTTTAAAAATATTAAAACAAAAAAAAAATTACACTCTGTGTAAGTAATAAGATTATGAACGACTCATTATGATAATTTCCTTCTATAACCACTGTGTCAGTCGGTGTCAACGACCCCGCTCATTACCTACCCTAATCCGCGAGTTGCGATACTCTAGAAGCTGATGAGTGCCTGGTACGATGCTTTGACTTTTGGTCTTCGCCTCGCATCCGTTAATTTCTTGATCTTTTGCAACTTTCTGGGCACTTATGAACGCCTAGTCAAATCAGGCGAATAGCGGTTGCACAGGTGACGCCAATATTGCCAGTATTTGCCGGCAAGGAAGACCCCCGTTCGAAGAAAATGAAATGAACGTATCAAAATCGTTATTATAACAGGCTCAAAACTTGGAAGTATTTTAATTAATTACTCACAGCTTATTCCCGAAATCCCTACAGCCATCCCCATAAGTGGTGATTAGAAAAAATCTCTAAATTCCCACTAACACCAACCACCAACCGCACATTGGTGATTTCGGGAATATTTTTGTCTCGAAATCCCCATTATGAACAATGAACATAATTTATTTCAAATAATACACATCCTACGAATGGTAGTAAAATATAATTATTATCCAAAGATGTGTACCTATTATTTGAAATATGTTCATTGTTCATAATAGTGGGGATTTCGAGACAAATAATATTCCCAAAATCCCCACTGCAGTTGGTGGTTGGTGGGAAAAACCTAACACCACTTTTGATAACTAATTTACCTAGGTAGTATATTTTCTCAACTTTCTCAGCGCCTTCTACGCTCACCGAGAGTCCGGTGTCGCAGCGTAGGGCGCGCCGGCCAACAACGACAACCGAAAAAAAAAAAACTGTTCTAAAATCTGATACTTTGGTTAGTTTATGAGCGCCTAGTGAATTTGGTTGTATAGTGGTCATGGCCAACGCTGTTAATTAATACTCTGCATTCATACAAGCACGCGAAGGCATCGGCATCGTCTCGCTGCGGTAGGCGTGGCGGGTGTGAAGCGCGGCGCGGTATTGTGACACATTCACTCAGGCTTAAAGTACTGAACCGATTAGGCTGAAATTCGGTACTATGAGCCGGAAATAATACAGTAACAGTATCTAGAACAGGCAAAGAATACATAATATTGATATGGGGTCGAGTTTCTTAGGCGCGTAATTTAGTAAACAAACACCTAATTATCCGTTATTTTTGACTTTATATCCTTCAATTAAAGTTGTAATTCCTATGACAACAATAACATTAGTACTACACTGGTAAGTCCATTTTGAATTTCCTATAAGTAACAAGGATAGAGTCATTGTCGTTGATGGTAAGTTTATATGAGTGCGACAAGGACGGCATGAATCAGCATGTGCGTTTAGCACGTGCGACTCATCGCGACCGCCTTTGTGATTATGAGTGCCTGGTAGTTTGATCATATTCGCTGGGGTTACTTTGCCCAATGTCTCTTGCTCATGCTCGAGCGAGTAAGCGTCATGAGCGCAAACAACACAATGGCATTATGATAGGCATACAATGCTTGAAGGTAACGTAAATTTTGTGTATGTCTGCAAAATGTTAATACACCGCAATTTTTTTATCACTAGAAAAATACGCATAATCAGTTGCCGTTTCTGAACACATGGCAAAAAACTTGAAAAAATTAAAATATTTTTTTGTTAAAATAGTTTGATTAAAATTGGATAACTGTTACCGTTAGTCATTTTCCTACGGATTAGCGTCAGGCAGGCGGTACGCATCATTGATAATAATTTAAGTTTTATTCATCGTTTGGCAAACCCGGGTACCTAGACTACCTAGCCAGCTCGCTGCAGCTCGGCTCGGGCGCCGCACTCGCCCCGCTGTCACTCTGTCATTTTATAGAGATCCAAGATTCTGACTGCACAGATACAACGCAGTACCGATGGATTACGATGGATGGCTACGAAATGGGTTTTGATTTTGACAAGGTGCCATTGGATTTGTCAAAATGCATGGTCTTCCCCATTTCCCTTTATTTCTGACACAATGTTATTTAGCAAAAAATAATCCTTATGATGAAGCCTTTCGATCGGTATGTATGATGAAGCTACAGACAGTGATTATTTTTCTCGTGTAACGGGTTCCATTCCCGGTTCAACCATGTAATTATTTAAATATCTAAGAATGCAGTTTAAATTGTTTTTTAAATTCAAATAATGTATTCTTTCAGTAAAATGTTCTATCAACAATATTCAAAGTACTTTCCCTCCATGTGGCATATCCGTGGGACGCCCTGTACTGTATGTATAGTCTGAAATCCCACTTAACCTACCAAGTAGATATTTAGACCAAGTCACATTCGACCCATGCCGTTCAGCCGTGTATTTTTGTGGGGTCTCTATTTACCCATACCCGAAAACATCGTGCAGCGCGCCGCACATAATCCGCTAGCTAGAAGGACCAGGGCCGCATACGTGCCAAGGAGACATGGATGCTCAAATATTGAACAAGCGGCGGCGACCGGGCGTGCAGTGGTATAGCGCAGAGTGGAATTAAGGTGTCATATTTGGAGGGGAGGGCAAGTACTTAACTTACCTACCTTAATTTTATATATACTTGGCTAATAGAAGAAGTACTTCTCGAAATTCGAAGAACATTTTGTAACAGTCAAGAAACAAGCTAAAAACCAGAACATACGAAAATTTTCATATGGCAATTATTTGGCAATGAAAACATTTCGGAAAAGATAACTTCCCTTAACAAATCAACCTTAGTTTTTTTAACATCATTTGAGTAATACTTTAGTTATACACGGTCATTTTTTGATTACCAAAAAAAAAATTGGGCAATACAGAATATGTACGACACTGTAAAAGTAAAGTAAAAACTATCAGTTACTTAACAATGGCAAAGTTATGACAGGTTAAACTTTTCAGATATCCTGCCCAAAATTATGGACAATACAGTTATAAATGAACTCTGAATACGCGTCGTGATTCATAACATAACATAGCTATCCCTTTTGCACACTGTTTTACTCGCTCGCCCGCCTTCGCCCTTAAGATTACATGTCCCTACCGTTGCTTTGTTGGTTTCTAGTAGATTCTACCTACCTACTTACTAGAAGCTAGGTACGTATTCAACTATCCAAACAACCCAACACAGAATGATTAGAAATAGGTGTAAAATCGAGTTGTGATTACCTTCGTCCCTGAGCGAGTGACGGCGCGTAAATAGTGAGCCGTGGTCTAGCGTCGGTACACCCGCGCGACATACTAAAGTTATAGCATAGTTTCATAGCTAAGTTGTCTTGGTGACTCTAAGTTTAAACACTTCACTGAAACTTTGGTGTTTTCACGAGCATTAGCGCGCACTCGCGAGATGTGAATTGGTAAAGCTACGGTAACATTAGATTAGCGGGTATCGGCGAATATTCGAGGTATTACAACAAGTAGTTCGTTCGTACATCGCATCGCGATGTATTCGGGTGAACGCGAATGCACATCACGGCACTGTCGGTAAAGTAGCACGCTTCAAAGGGTTTTCATCAAATACGACGTATGACTGAAGATGTAGACTTCTTGTCACCGATAACCGATGTTTTTATCGCGACACGAATTATCACGCGATAATGTGTAGCCCTAGGCCCCCAGCATAAGTGATCGCGGGAGTTTTTTGATTGCGGAGTGACCGTGCGCGCAGGTGCACTCTCGCCTCCGAACTGCGATGTACTGAAGAGCGAGACGGGAATACGCAAAGCAATACATCCACTCACGAGTATTCACGGAGGTACACGATTTTACCCGCTTTTGCCGAGTTATGAATGGAATGGAATCACACATGTTTCAATGTGTGCGTACAGGTGGACTAGTTGGTGTAAAAAACATATCAATGGATTAGTTTGCCCAATAATTACTTAGTTTTTGGTATTCGTAAAAAAAAAATACATATTTTTTTGCCTTAGATGTGTTCAGTAACGGCAACTGACTATGATATTTTTTTTTATGGTGATTAAAATTTGACCGTGTATAATAACTATATTTACCTTATAATTTAGTCACGTTATTACATAAAAAACGAGTGAGCCTTACAGTAGTCGCATTTTATGATGTGTAACATCCGTTTTATTTTAAACCAAGGCTACTTACACTGAATATTGTTAAGATTTTTCTAAGCATCAAAAGTCTCGTTATTCCCGGTACCGAAACCACCAGCCTCGAGTCTCGAAAACAATAAAAAGTCGTCGAGACTCTCGAAATTTTCGAGACCGAGACTCCCGGGATGAAAACCTTAATCCTAACATCTGACATCACACCTTAGTAATAAGAAACATTTTAAAAAAATTGGAATTATTCGATTTACTTAATTTCTCTGAGGTGGATACGATCTGATCTGACGGCCAAATAGACAGAATGCGAGAGAACAGATGTTGCTAATCAAAACCAAACAATTACTTATTTTCCTATTTACTCTTGCCCCCAAGCAGATGAATGTTAAATCCATCCCTGTCCCGCCCCGCGCGCTCGCGTCACCTTGTCACCGCGCGGTAAATGGGCCGCCCGCGTACGCCGCCCGGCCCGGTTTGATACTTTGATTTATTGCGAGCTCGCGCGCGCCTGCCGATAATGCTGCCGCCTCGCCCGCCTCGTGCCGTGTGCCGGTTATGTATGGTGCATTATTTTATGGTTTCTCTATTTTAGTTTTGCGCGTAACGGATTTTTAATATAGATACCTAGATAGAATATACTTTATTGAAAAATAAAGTTAGGTATATAACAGTGGACAATAGGCGGTCTTATCGCTAAAGAGCGATCTCTTCCATACAGCCTTTGCATGGACTGGATACTGTTGGACCAATTAATAATATACAAATGAAAATATAATATATAAATGAATATACATACGTTAGATTAGAAACAACTTGTTTTTTTGCAAGTTCATCTTTATTTACCTTTTATGTATAAGTATTGCCATTTGTTAAGGCAGATAAATAATTAAGAAACGATTTTTGCTGTAGGTAAAGTGAAAATCTTTTTTTTTCAACCATGGCACTGGATGATATATTTACTTATCAGGTTTTTTTTTTCTAAATAAGTCTTAGATAAAGGAACATTATAGGGTGATTATGCTTAATTAAACTATACCTATGATTTTTGACAATGCACAATAACTCTCAACATTTACGATTACCATGGATACCAACTTCAAGTGGCAGCCCTAAACACATACAACTATAAGCATTCTATACGACCTACCGAAGCATACTTCCATAATAACGTGTGCGCCTCGAGTTGCGGTTAGCGGCACGGGCGCGCCCGACATGACAGGGCTTCCACGCTCACAGCGTTTCTTTTATGACGGCGAACGGGATGCAGCGAGGCGAGGCGATATTATTTCACCAGTGCGCTTTAGGACTTGTGGTCATGGTCTTCTTGGAAAAGATAGAATATTCTTTATATTTTACCATCTGAACACAAAACTAAAGTGGCATTTTGAAAAACGTTGATTGAATAGTAAACAATAAGTGGTATGACATTATTTTGAACTTAAATCCAATAAGTGTATTACTATTTTTGCATTAATAATACTGAGTGCCATGCTTATCTATAGCATATTATAATGGCTTTTAAATTACTTTGGTTAAAGGATTATTTTTGTAAAGTACAAATTTTCACGTTACTCGATACTTGCCTCATTTTGAAAAAAGTCCCTCTGAAACTTTGATCTTGGTATGTGTAGGTTGGTACATTATTTATTTCAAAATATAAAGACAATTCGTACATTGATACCATTCAGGCATTTTTCAAAAACAGATATTTTTTAAAAACAAAACCTGTATCCTTTCCAACAATGGCTTTTGTCGACATTTTTACGCCAGAACAAGCAGCCATCGAGGCTCAATCAACGTTTTTAATTACAAAACCATCACACAATAGGCAAAGGTCACAAAAGGCTTCTCAATTGATGCCTGTACCTGAAACGTTATTGTCCTCGTGTTTAGATTAGGTTTCCTGTTAGATTCTGAACACATACATAGAAAGATGGTGTTTGCTAGATACTTCTTGTAGGTTCATAATACATATACCTAATGTTTGCAGGAATATTGAGAAAATTCAACGGCTTATTCCCAGAAGTCCATGATTCTATTGTTTCTCATTTCCAAATAGATGTCTTTACTATATTAAGCCACTAACCCAACATGTAGGTAATTACTTCGATTCATAAAAGTTTTGTTTTCAAATCATTGCTTGATTAAATACAGTAATGTTAAGAAAAGACGAACTAATATTCGTCGCGTCGCTAACTTTATAGTAAGTAAAGACTAAATAATAATGTAATAACAAAAGACCAGGTAGAATCAACTATCTCCCAGTGAGATGAATAAGGAGCCGACGAGAATTGTTCACTGGCGGTGTCGATAAAAACAGAGGATTGCATAAAAAATGTCTGGGCCCGGCTGCGCGGCACTCGGCACTCAGCTCCGCGCGCGGGTCGCTAACGCCTCTAATGACGGCGCTCGCTCGTCCGACCCGTTTGCTTAGGGCTGCCACAGGTTAACTATATTATTTTTATTTATTGTAAAAAAAAACTATTTCGTTTCCACAGTATCAATCTGTTATTCTTATCTGTTAAAACAAGCTATACTTGGATCTTGTTGGCGATGTGTGAAATGTCCAAAAATTATATTAATTATTATTTATTTATGTACTATAATTTTTCATAACTCTATCGAAACTAGCTAAAGCCAAGATGCAAAAAGGGTATAATAATTTTATAATTACACTAATACACATCAATGGTGATAAACATTTGAGAAGACTAGAATTCTTGGTGCAAATCGAGAGAGGCCTTCATCCAGCAAACTGAAAAACTTTGAAGATTGACTAAAAGTAAGCCAATGATGATGATGAAGAATAATACCATCAAAAACCCATTATTCTACGTAACGGAACAGCCCTACCTCGGTGCCTCCTACATATTTAATTTGGCTGGACTGGTTCTGGCGGCGCCGCGCTTTGTGTTATGGCTCTATTCGTATCCAGGGCTGCCTCTGGTTATTGCTGTGTGGGCGAGCTGGATACGAAATGCCTTTTATATTGTGAGCTGGGCGAGTTTTAAGAGAATTTGCCTTCTTGGTTGTTAGTTGATTACCGAGTGTCGTGATTGCGGACAAAGTTTGCTTTGAACGTTCCGGCTTATGGAATCTTTGACATTTTATAGAAGTAAAATTTCCGTGTTTAAGATTTTACTTTTTTTAGGTATTTGCCTTATTATTGATTTATTTGGTGTTTAATATAGCTAGTATATTCATATTATTCTTTCACTTGATTAGAATCTTCCTACCCAATATACTTAATGTAATCCGGTTTTTAAAGCCTAAAATAAAATAGTCAATATAGTAGTATTATATTATGTAGTATAATGTCGTTTAACAATACATAATTATAAATTATAATATAATAAAGTGCCACTAACAGAATTAGGTGAGGTTGTGTTGTGGGGCTTGTGGGTGATGCTTTTCAATAACTTCAACTTCATTATAAAAACTCCTAATTATAATAACCTATAAATTTCCAAAAGAAAATGGCGAAAATGAAGGGCGTTAAAGATATAAGCCGAAAAACATAACCCCAGTCACGAACTCGGCTGTTAAAAGGAAACGAACGCCTAGCGGGCGGCACGCTTTAACTACTTGCATGATTTCGGCTTCTTGTATGAGAATGAGAAGTTGAGAAGTTGTTGTAGGTATTAATGAATAAAAATATGTAGTTCAAAATGTAAATAGAAATACGTACCTAGATAATAGAAGCATTTAACAAGCAACTCGTAAGCAATGACATGAAATACTTCAATAAAACCTTATAATACTTGCATAATTCTGTTTTAATTCTTGCATATTGATATATTTATCTCTAAATCAATTGTCTCATATTCTCGATTTAGACTACTAGTCGAAAGAAGCGATACGTGTTGAAAAAGATCTTCAGTTTATCGCCGATATTTCTTGAAGTAAAGCTGAGATGAGCTAGGCGCTCTCCTGATGGCAAGAGATCGCCTAGGTTGAGTATAAATGAAGTCTATAAATTTATGTAAAACAGCTATTGAAAACGAGCAAGCCTCGCAGGTTTGCTTCTACGCCTTACATTTCCACGAAGGGTGGCTCGTGGGGTGATAAGGGTGCAAGGTGGGTCGACTAACAAGTCTGACAGGCCCGCGGCCGGCTTGCTCCCGTATCGGGCGGGAGTTCGAGAGTGAAGAATTCTTTGTCAGGCCATGAGAGACTAATCAATTGGAATGGAAGCGAACTGAGCAGTTCAGACTTGTTTGCAAAAAGTTGTTATAGTACCTACCTACCTACATATATGTTTTTGCGTATTATAATGTTAAAAAAAGAGTTTGTGAATCCACACTACAGGTCCCGAACTAGTATAAATCTGTATTTCGGGAGTCTGAGTCTTCTTCTATTTATTACAATTTAAATTATGTCTGTTACTTAAGGGAAAAAAATATTATATAAATAATAACTATAGTTATATTTTTTTATTTTTTTTTTCGAAGGGACGTTTGATGCAACTGGCCGCAGATAGCCATTATTGCGACCCTGGACTCTTACTTCTTCTTCTTATCGTGTCACTAGTTCCTTCGAACCAATGTGGTGAAAGGATTCCAAGTGCGCCTCGAAGAGGCTCCTTTCGTGCACTCGACGCAGGTTTTCGAACTTAAGGTTCTACGACATGCCGGTTTCCTCACGATGTTTTCCTTCACCGTTGCGAGAACGTGGGATGCATACATAGATTTTTTCGACCGAAAAAACCCATTTACATATGACTGCCACCGGGATTCGAACCCGCGACCATCAGATCGCAAGGTAAGGCTTCATCCACTCGGCCATCACGTCCTCGGACTCAAACTGAAGTGTTACTAAAGTCTCAGTAATTTATTTTGCGACGTAGCTAACTTTACCGACTGGGACTCATCTACGGCATCGGGCGCGCTTCACAAATAACTGTCAATGCTTCAGCGTGGGAATTATAGCCACCCGCACCCTGCTGATGCCGTAGGCTGGGCTCGCAGACAAATTAATATACCATCATCCTATAGGTTTCTAATATGATTAATTTAATGTTACGTTTACGTAGTAGATAATAAAAAAAAAACCTTAATATCGTGTTCTGAATTTAAAAGGCTTTTGTTCATCAATTTACTCCATAACTGTAGTGTTATTTGAATTAATTAACTTTGAAAATAACACATTATATTTTTCATCTTTCACCTAAATATAGAAGCTTACAAATTTAAAATTAGGTATACACAAAAATTATTTAAAGTTGATAAATTTGTGGTAAGTATTATTTTTTTCAAAATACATAATATTATCACGTAACGAATTCAATTTATTCTACAGTATGCAATCTATATTTAAAAACTAATAAGTCCATGAAGACTTAATAGTATTTTCATAAATTTATTCATAAATTTTTATAAAGTATCAAGATTGTTTTCTCGAAGTACATCAGTAGCCCGACTACCGACGACCGGACCGGAGCCGGCTACATCCCGCCATCCCGCAAAGTGTACGCAAGTGATCATGTTATCTCTTTCTATCACCAGCACTAATGTTGCTCTCTCGCTCTCGCCTGCAGGGTTAGTGCAGAAGCGTGCTGAAATCCTCTGAGATGATCCGTGGCGAAGTTACTACTGTTTAATCTGTGGCTGTGGGGTGAAATATCAAATATCCATCCATTTCCCACAATATTAATGTAAGTGGACGAGTACTATTGCAATGTTGCACCGGCTTATTTTACTTTTTATAATCTTTGGCCATTTCACACAACGCCATCTAGCCCCAAACTAAACCCTTCGCGTAGTTCTCAACATCTCCACACCACAAAACCTCTTTTTATACCAACTCATTTACAGTCAGCGCGATCCGACTGTGGAACTCTCTTCCTGTAGTATCCGCAATTCCACCTCCATTGGGATCTTCAAATCCAAACTATCTTGTCACTCCAGAATACTTGAGCATTTCGAGCATATTTTGAGGGTTCGATCCCAAAATATATGTGACGAACACAAATGTTTGTTCTCGGGTCTTGGATGTTGTGATGTGTTGTATGTGTCCATGCCACCTGCGACACAGGGAATCCTAGTGCAGGGGTGTGAGTGTGTCAATGTTGCATTAAGTTCGCATATGTACTTGTTTTTTACTTTGTGCTGTGCAATAAAGCATTTTCTATCTTCTATCTCAATCTTTCTATCTAAAGATACACAACTACTCATCAAGATTTTAATAACCGCCTTTATTGACTTGCTTTGTATGTAAGGCAAGTACAAGTAATAACTAGGTAACTCGAAATTAAAAGCATTCACCTCTAAAATCAAACATGGGGGTAGAAATTGTGAATGAAATGAGTTGGTCTGTTTGACAATGTCGAGGTTGCCAATAAAGCTCAGACAGGAATTACCTACCTAGCCTACCTTACTTACCTACATAATTTACATGCCTTACTTACTTTCTCATATCCCTATACACCACAATATTTTATTTAGATACCAATAAAACTTAAATGGGCAATGCATAACGTTGTAACTGTGCAGTCAGAATTTTGGGTTTCTACAAAATGACTGAGTGACAACGCCGAGTGCGGCGCCCGAGCCGAGCTGCAGCGAGCTGACTCGCACCTGTACCCGATACCCGGGTTTGCAAAACGATGAATTATTAAACTTAAATTATTATCAATGCCTCAAGCAATTTAACATAAAGGATCGTCTCTCTACGATTTGCCACCGCCGAATCCTAACCTACTTCGGCCACATCGCGAGACGAGGCGCCGATAACCTGGAAAAACTGGGCATCGTCGCACAAGCAGAGGGGAAAAGATCACGCGGCAGATCCCTGATCAGATGGTCTGACCAGGTTAAAGATAATGCGGCATTTTACAATGGGTGCAGGCAGCCAAAGACCGAAACCGCGGGAGACAGGCCGTCCGCGCTTACAAAATGGGTGATCACGATCTTCAGTAATGAAATACCGACTACAGAAGAAGAAGATTATCAATGCTGGGTACCTTTGTACTATGAGAAACAGATAACTGATAGATTACTTGTATACTTTTTTTGTAAATAAGTCATAGAATACATAGAAAACACCTAAACTCAGGCAGGACAAACACCGATGTTTATCACACAAATGGTTGTCCTGAATTATGAACATTTTATGCAAGTAATTTTTTATCTCAGTGTTTTCCGTTTTAAACTAATTAATCAACGTATTTTACTGCCCTTTTAGGAAATAAATAAATTGAATGAGAACGACATTTATAAAATATTTATTTTCAATAAAAATCACATCTTGTTACAATCTAATTGTGGCACATCGAACAACGAATACAATATTGTTACAAACCATGAGATATTATCTATAAAATATTGTTATATTGAGGTATTTGCTTTTATTTTCGAAGAACCCTTCCACTACTTAAAGTTTATTTGAAATTGTATGTTTTTGAATGAATATAAATCCACATTATAGGTATAACGTGTTATCAAGTATAAAATATTCAGTAAAAAAATCCTGACATAATATGTACCTAGGCTTCTATATTTTTAGTAGTGGAATGTATCATCTTTTATTACTAAACATTAATGATATAAAATAATACATAAAACCTACTCATAAAATTTATTTAGTAAATACATAATTTATTTTCAATTTACCATTTTCTATCACACATAAATTCGTTTTAAAAAGTTGGCAATGTGTTTTCACTTATGTTTACTACCACAAAAAATATTGATCCTTGAATTCTGTAATACTCGTTTGAGAATACATAATAGAAATGTATTTAGAAACTAGGCATAATTGTACTAATCTAAAGACCATAATAAACAAAATAATAAATACACAGCCAAATAATATAAAGAGATCCCACATCACAAAAAAACAGTTACCTTTGACTAGTCCAACTATTACACTATTTAGTGTCATTCCTTACAATACTTTGTACTTTTCTATACTGGCATACACTTTTAATTTATCTACGACACTTATTTGCCTAACACATAGAATATCTAAACACATAGATTCAAAACATTAATTCTAATTTGACTCTAAAAATATACGAGTCAGGGTAAAAAATTAAAATTTGCATGAGCAAAAAACCACTTAACAAATCAATCTTCGGTTTCAGAACCTAGAGAATATAATTCAGTTTTCAGATCCCTGTGTAGATCTTCAGGAGAATCGTTCCTTAAGCCCATTGAAGATCTTGAAACCAGAGAAGTATGTGATGTCATACTCGCCAATATGCCGTTAGACAAAGCCTGGACTGAAAGCGTCTCTTGCGAAGGCCCAGCGTAGCTATACTGCTGGTATACCGCTTGGATCCTAGCAGCATTAACCAACGTCTGTATCTTCAGCTGAGTATCCAAAGCCAAGCTTAAAGGCAGCTTTCTTAATTGACTCGCGATGAGCTTTCCGAACATTTCAAACTCGTTTTCATTACCATTCTCCGAGTGTTGACTCAAGTCCTGCGGCTCTGAATCTGAATTACGCTCGTCCGCTTTTTTTTGCTTGGATATCGGATAAATGTTTGCGAGGGACGTCGTGAGGGGTGTGGCGATGCCCACTGGAGGGTTGAGAAACGGAGCGGTTGTAGACGACGGCAACATACCGAACGGTGAGCTAGAACTTAGCCCGAACGGAGTGTTCGGTCGCGGAGATGGCGTGTTCAATACATACGGCGCGGAGCGGTTCGAGTTCCGACGCTTTCTCGGAGTTTTTTTCTCTGGAGACTTCCGCTCGCTCAGATCCTGCACCGCGTCGCTGTCGTCGCTCATCGGGATCTCCAGCAAACTGTTGTCCACCTGTCAAAAGCAACGTCAGTGAACCCGCGCATGTAAACAATAATACATTGTTTGTAGTAAACAAGACTCACCGAGCTCGGGGTGACGATCGCCCGCAGAAACCTGTCTGCGTGCTCGAACCACGTGACGCTCGGCCGGTACGCATGCGCGCCGGCCTTCCGCGCCGCGCGAATCTTCTTCAGCTCCACACTGTACGATGAGCGTATGTTTTTAATCTTATTCTTTAACTCCTTGACCGTCACGTCTACGAGATTGAGCGTGTTTATGATTTCCGTGTATCCCTGTTCGCGGATCTTCTTGTTCTTGTAGTGTTCGGATACGGGATTCCACAGGTATTCACGTTTTTCGTACTCAATGATCATTTGGATGGTGAGATCTTCGCTCCATTTTGGGTTGGCCAATATTGCAACCATTTTTAGAGCATGCTAGGTAATTTTTATCGCGGGCGCCCTCCGTGCGGGCGGTTCGCATGCGCGCAGCATACTAAAAGCACGTCGATGGGGCGGGGTGAGCGGGGGGCTATTTCGGGAGTAGCCGGTACGCAGCCGCGTGCTTTGAAGCGTGCTGTTTCCTCTCGTTCGGCCCGGAGGCTGGGCAGGAGTGAAACGAAAGATTTGTGGCCGGTCGCCGCGAGGACGCGCGCACCTTGAACTTGACTTGGTTACTGTTGTTTATTCTGCGCTAGTTCCTACTATTCCTCGCTTGAGAGATGTTTGCAATGGTAATTTTACGTTTGGGAACAAGCCGTCGCGTCTGGTAGATTTATGATTGATGTATTTAGATCGCGGCAAGATGTGGCTGTTAGTTTGGTTCATTCTCTCGTTGAATGCCAAAAAGTAGGTTTTGTTAGCTAAATCAAACGAATTTAAATTTATTTGAATTGAAAAAGTTCTCAGCCAACTCTTGCGGCTTTATTATACTGCTACTTTGATCTCCAACGTGTTATAGGTTTAGGTACTAAAGCATCAAGAAATTTAAATATTTTACCTATGCCAATTTTATTTCTGAAAAGACAAGTAATTTACACATAAAATCTTTTCCATTTCCAAAATTTTCATTTCCATCATTTCCAGATCCATCCAAAGGTGCACATTTAAAGGTCCACTTTTAAATGATTTGTGTTCCTGTTTATTTTCTTGTTTCAAGTGTTATCTCTATATCTATTTTTTTTTGGAAACCTAGTTAATTTCTAAAGAACTCCCAGTCAAAAGTACTTTTGAACCACAGAGTAATAATTTACTGCGTACAGCGTTGGATGCTTATTTGCGCTCCTTGATATAAATCGGGGGTAGGCATGCGGGACGGGGTGACGGGTGTGACATTCTGTGGGGGCACAAGTGCCATTCGAAGGGCTATTTATCTTATGCGCCGGCCGCGCCCGGTCGGTTGTCGGCTGACACAAATGTTTGTTGATTGCCAACAACCGACCAGACTCGACCCTCGCTATTGACTTCTGATTTCGCTTGTGCATCTTAAAATGTCTTGTATTGTTCTTTAGATATAAATATAGTTATTATAGTTACTACGTCTAAAAAATTGATGAACGCCGCCGGCTGCATGCACGAAAACGTTGACGTCATTGTCCGGTAACGGTAACTCTGTCATTGTCCGGTAACGCTCATTGTCCCGTTACGCTGGTATTCACGTTAAACTATCCTTCATAAACCAACTTGACAGACAACCTATAATTTTTCTTTAAGCTTAACGTAACCTATTGCAATTTTTTCCCACTTTCTGAATTTCAACCAAATACCTTGCTTTTCATGAATGATATTAATTTTGAAAGAAAAAGTGTACAGGTTGAGTGAAAAACCAAAAAATATATATTCTGTTTGTGCAGCAAAAAATATAACCAAAAAGTCTTAGTTTGAATTTAGAACACAATAATATGCGCCGGCCAAACAATCTTGATCCTTGCGGTGAGGCCGAGGGGGCGCGTGAAGTGTGAACTATAAATCATTTTCTCGCCCTAGAGCTCGAAACGTTCGGCTTATGGTTTATTCAACCGGCTATTTCTAGGTTAATTTAAGAAATTATAATATAATGATAACTTATTTTATGTTCTTAGGTTTCATTAACTAGAATCGTCAAAAGTATCGTTGTAGTACAATTAATATTTAATATAATGCAGAAAGTGAGTAACGCAGAAAAGCCACAATTTTATATTACTTTAAAACTTTGATTTCATCACACAAACTGGGCGAGCATGCCTTTACCGAATTTCGGAAGGATATTATAAAGACCTGTACTTTTTAATTATATTATTAACTTTGCCTAGTGTGGTGACACTGATAACTGATATGATAACACTGGGAAACGTACCACAGTATGCAATACTATAATATTTTCCAGTGTGCACTTAGTAATATGTTCAAACTATGTTGTGACCAAATAAATAAACTTGAAACTAACCGCTGTTAATAATCAAATATTGATTGGAAAAAAATTATAGGCCACTGTTGTCCAAAACATTTACTGTTATATACGGCTATACAGGTTTATACATCAACCAACTCCGTAGTCCGGCCAAAACATTTTCCTTTTTATCCGACTATTCGTATACCCTCATCACTTTTCGCTCGCCATCCTGTCGGCAGTCGGCTGGCACCACACATGTTAGCCGATGGCCCGCCAATGCCCCGGCCCGCTCGGATAACCTCACCGACCCCGCTCACTGCGCATACTAATCGAACGCAGACAGTATACCTCTTATGTCTGGTGTACTTATTTATAAACTTCTTTATCTAATTGTTATGATGAATCATTTGATTGTCGTCTTACTTTTGTTTGAAAGTTGGAAAAAAAATATCTATCAAAAGTTATTGTATGAAGGCTAATCCCCACCGTCCTCATTTGTCCAACAGTATCCAGTCCATGCAAAGGTTGTTTGGAAGAGATCGCTCTTTAGCGATAAGACCGCCCATTGTCCACTGTTACTACCTAGCTTTATTTTTCCATTATAATGTGTTAGTACTAAGATGGTGAGCAATAAAGTATATTCTATCTATCTATCTATCTAAACTCAAAGCAAATTTCCATACAAAATTAAAAAATACTCAACAAGTACGCCGTATTATGGTAATTTCTCTATGTTTTCCGATTGTGTGAACAAAAATTTGTAAGGTTTCATACTTTAATTAAGATTTTATACGTGTTTTTAAATTAGTAGTGTTAATTCTTTTTGACAACTGTAAGCTATAACTTGTCCGTATTATATTATTACTCTGTGCTATTACTAAGCTTTTATATTTTTTATAGAACGTGTAGAGGTACCTACTGTTTTTTTTTCACGTATTTATGCTTATGTATTGTGTATAATAATAAGTATTTTCGGCTTACTATTTTAAGTAATATTTTTATTATGATTTTCTACATATTTTCGACACATAATATATTGTCAGCAATCTAATCAATATACATGATTTTTCAATCAACACTAATGAAAGGGCTCACATATCTAAGTACCAAGGACCACGATGCAATAATTTCTCCAACCACAAAGGATTCAACACATCGCTATACCTACGTAATAATATATGGTAATAGTAGACATAAAGCGGTGCTCACACGTCTGACAGCGGCTGTCGCGCCCACAAGGCCGCGCTTGATAAGATAGCACGCTTCACGACCTGTCCCGCAATACAGCTAGATAATAAACGGCTGTTATAATGCTAAGGTTTTAATATAATTGGTATAATGCGTGGGTCATTGTTGAAACCCCTGGGCCCTGAGAGACCCAACAATTATAATAATGATTCCACTACGAAAAATGACATTAAATGCGATTAAATTATAATATTTTGATTCTCAGATAGCTATTTTGAAAGTAACAAAACTTATCAGAAAGGTTTGGATTTTATAACCAGCATAGGTACATAGACTAATAGAGATTAATATAATAAGTCCGCGGTTTTTTTTTTAAATTTTCTTTTGTTCTCATAATTTTCATAATATTTTATCTTAATCTGTTTATATAATTGGAATATTATAATAACTCCTACTTAGTAAACAATAAATAACTAAAGTTTGTGAGGATTTATCGAACATCGATAAATAGATTAATGTTTGTTCCTCAATAATGCCAAAAACTACACAACGTTTTTACCTGAAACTAGGTATGGGTTAACCACGAATTTTAGAGTGAGATTAAACACTACAGTATATTTCTTATCCCGATACCACGCGTGAGAAGCTGCGGGCAGCAGCTAGTGAAGTATAAAGATTCAATATAATAAAGCATCTTGCAGGTTTCATTCCTGGTGCGTCGTCGTCTCCGGCCTACATTTTAATTTTTCCTCGTCCCCGGTTCGTGATCAGCTTTAATTTCAACAGAAGCAGATGGAAAATAAGTCTTCATTTTCCACAACTAAAAACTTTAGATTAACCAATTACAGTGTTGATGAGCTTTCTAGATAAAACAGTTTTCAAATTAGATAGTTTTAGGATGATTGATATGATAAATAAAATAATTGTTTTCACTATTTACAAGTTTTTCAAACTTAGTTTTGTAACTAGGGCTTATACTAAAATGTAAGTACTTGAGAGTAATAAAGAATTTTATTTATGTATTTATTAATGCATTCAAGGTAGGTGTTTATTGCTAGTGCTATTGAAAAATTGCTGACGCAGTTCATTAGTGGAAATTTGTAGAGTGCAAACAAAATTAAAATTGTTACTTAAATTTATTAAAGTAGATAATATTGAGTGTCGTTTGTAGCAGTAAGTATTTTAGTAAAGTCATGTAGGTAGGTACCACTACCTACCTACATGACTTTACTAAAATACTCTGTCTGTGTTAAAGTCTGTACCCACCCACGTACAGACTACAGAGTTTTTCTAGAGCTATACTTAGTTTTTCGTGAAGGAGTACTTCTTATATTCATAAAGCAAGCTGTTATGACTGGTTTAAATGATCTGTTTCAAAGGTTTATTACAACTCATCTGCGTGAGGGACTGGTAAATAAATCGCAGCCACGATACCCGATATAATATCCACAACCATAAATACAGCACTCGGATTGTTGCGTCATTGCACGCGAGGATCGTTGATGCCAGGGGAAATTGGACCCTATAGCTTTAGAATAAGGGTGATGTGGATGTTGGAGACACTTGAGTTGATAGGTGCCGCCGAGGCCAAGAGACAGATAAATATCGCCTTATGCTCATCGCGTCGCTTTGAAGCGAGCGGTCGGTAATTTTCTCGCCCTCGCTTCTCTCTGGTGAATCTTGTATGGGTATGTATATTGTATTAATGTGAATATACGAGGTGTACATAGTAGGTATCTATTTTTATAAGGCTTTGTATATTTCCTTCCGATTAAAAATATTTGAAGCTATAAAAGGATTTATCAGTTATTTTTAGACAGGGTTTGTGTTGGCGTTTAAGCTCTCTGTACCTTATTATTTCAGATCAACGAGAGAAAAATAGCAGCGAAAGTTAATTCAGACACTTATTCAAAATAAATTGATTTAGTTTTTGTGTTGCATAAATTTGTCTGAAATAATAAAGTACCTGTTGATATTTTATGTGAAATAAATGCTTATGTTCATTTTCTCATCTTTAGGTTTTTGTAACCAGTCTGGACCAAAACTTTTAATCATCTGGCAGTTTTAACATTATACTCTACCACAGTTTCTACCCGCTTCTTGGCTCCTCTGAAATGGCGCGTTATGAGCAAGTCCGCTTTGTTTACTGAATATTTTACAGCATTAAAAATCTTCCGCAGAAATAATATGGAAATTAGAAATGAACAAAAGGGCGGCCCGACCCTTCAGAGACCGAAATTAAATTACCATTGTAAGTAGCTCGTTTTACTCAGTGCTGTACTGTCGTCAAATCCCACTTGCATTGCATAAACTTGTTACCTTTTTCTGCTTTCCGTCAAAGATCTATATTAATACCCACATAGTTTAGTCGCTCCGAGACATACCAAAGTACTTTTGTCAAACGTTTTTGCATGATCCTCACGATACAGGCTGCGCCTAGTGTGAGGGTCGCGGGTTATTGGCAAATTTGTGTATCTATCAGCAATACATTATTTATTCATTCTTATATGTATTGTTCAGATAATACATATTAAGTTAAGTTAAGCTTAGACTTAGTTTATAACTACATTTAGTCGTGTATTAGATATGGATGTAATTGTGTTTTGCTGCAATAAATGTTTTTTTCTTTTTTTCTTTTTTCACTTTAGATGGCTGGAAGAATCTCTCTGCTATGCCTCTGCCTTTGTTTTTTAGTACGCCTACCACATAGCGGTTATTCTGTTAATTTCAAACCTCTTTTGCCTCTTTTCTTCTCTAAGAACGAAACCTCTTCCCAAATGTTTCCAGCCAATTGCCGGCACTCATATTTCACTTAGTTTTCTGATCATTATACTGCGAATTCTAGGTTGACACAGCGGAAAAATACATATAACTGTATTCTTAACTAGCTGCTAGCCACTGAGTTCGCTGCTAGCTTATTCTTCCCAGGTCCCTTACCATACCATTTTTAGCATATCGATCCAATAGGTTCAGTATGAGTGAGTATGTTACAAGCATCTATCCCCAGATACTTTTACATTTGAAATATTAGCTTATCGTATAACGCTCGCCTGGCGGAGAGTAGGCCTGAGTCAGCAGTGGGAACAGTAAAGGCTGGTATATTGTAGAGTTAAGAGTAGGTATATTTATAGATACTTAGTGCAAGCTTGTCCAGCACTTCTTCAATTTTTACCATCAAATCATCAATGTTTCATCCTCAACCCTCAACCACCACAGGTTAATAACCTCGTAAGTAACTTATCTTATCTTGTACCTACCTCCCTAACATGAACTAAGCCATTCTATCATTATCACAATGCTCTCACGGGCGCGGTGGAACGTATTGTCTGTCCCGCCCAGGCTCATAAATTCACTATTGTGAGCGGACGCGGTTGAGATTGCGCGTCTTATCGCTAGTGGCCTTGCCTTCAGCTAATACCGTGACTGTTGGTGTTTAGAAACCTGTGTGGATTACGGTAGCCTATTAACGACTGTGATCAATGATTGCGAGAATTAACTAAGTTATTATCGGGTTCTGCAAAGTACTAAAGAAGAACAAGACACTTGCAGATATATTTCTAAGACCGTCTTAGTCTTAGGCTAGGCCAAATAGTTGTTTTGCTTAAATAACTTAATTCATTCCAACACGGAATGTCGAGTGGTATGTGTGTTTGACTGCCACGCCGCGCCCTGGTGTCGCGGGTTCGATTCCCGCTTCAGAACAAACATTTGTGTAATGAAAACCGATGATGTTCTGAGACTCTTCTATTTATTTATATATAAATATTTCAAATACTTAGTCCAACATCTGTAACTATAACTAAGTACGTAATTTTAAGTTAAAAATCTATAAATATATTCTATTATACTCTATAAATTTCATTATTTCACTTATCAATGGAGCGAAGTATCTTGGGCGTAAAGTTAACAGACCGCGTGAGAAATAGTATGCTACGCTCAAAAACACAAATCGCGGACGTTGGGCAAAAGTCAGGCAGGTTGAAGTGGGACTGGGCTGGCCACGTCCGCCGCATGGCGAATACACAATGGGCGAAGGTCACCACAGATTGGTGGCCTCAAGGAATCAAACGCCCTCGTGGCAGACCAAAGCGCAGGTGGAAAGATGAGTTAGATATTTATAAAAGGGACTGGTCCACAAACGCACTTGACAGAGAGGACTGGAGAAAAGGGGGGAGGCCTTTGCCCAGCAGTGGGACATGTCAGGCCAATAATAATAATAATAATAAATAATTCTATAAATTATTAACAAAATGTTAAAGTTTCTTACCGATTTTGAAAATCAATAAGTATTGTACAATAATACGTCGTGCTATAGGTTACCTACTTCTTGTAAGCAGAAACAAATACATAACAAGAAACAAGGCTACATTCATGTCATCGGAATACGTGAACAAAGCTTTCAAATTGACACGCGTCATGCAACCCCGTGGCGTATCACCATAATGAGGGCCTTTGAGCCCGGTCGTCGCGTCGGCAGGCACGGGACGCGCGAAACGCACTGCTCGAACGTGACGTTTTTGAATACGTTTATGGAAGCTTAGCTCAGCTCGTTAAATCCTTTGTTTTTGGCAACGGCCTTATTAAGTGGTAAGGGTTTTAAAATAAAGTTAATATTATAATAGAATTTTACCTATTCTATCCAAATTTCGAATGAAACCACTGAAACACAGCTATACATAGGTACCTAAAAACTGAGCGAAAGCTGGAAATATCATTACGTAGTATTGAGTATTCAGTGATGTAAATGATCATCACATAAATAACACAGTACGTTTCAAGTTTAATCTACATATAAGTAGAATGAAACTACCTAAATCAATAAATATCCCTAACCCATATTTAGAGTTTTAATTCTTTAACTTGCTTCAACCCATCTGTAGTTGAAATAACAAAGGAAAATGAAATATTCATAAAGTATCAAGTCCGTTCGGTCGTGCGCCCGTCAGCACTCGGCACTCGACAGGCGCGAGGCGCGGCCCGGGCGCGTCGACAGTGATATATCAACCTACCACTGTACGTATACGTAGGTAGCATGATATAATTACAACGTACGTATCACTATTGAAGTATACGTACGTACGTACCTTACACAGGTATGATGGGCAAATATATCAACCTACCAATCTACCAGAATAGCATGCTATAGCAACCTACCACTATAATAGGTACGTAGAATACTGTAAGTATGGGAGTACAGGCTTTGCTCCACACACCCACTGTCTGGCGTAACTATTAATCTATGCTTTCGTTATTCTGTATCTAAGTTACTGTGCCCAACAGGGTATAAGTACCATAGCCCTACGCTTTGTATTAGGTGTAAGTGTAACTGCTTATTTTGGAATAAAAATTACTTTATTACTGAATCTGTGAGTTGTTACAATTTTCGTTTTGTGTATTGATTTTTGATTATTGTTTTGCACTTACTTTTTCTTCCATTGATTTATGGTGTATGTAGGATGGATTCATGTATCGAGCAGTTTCTTTTTGCAAACACATTAATTAATAAAAATAATTACTTCTGTTTTAATGAAATAAATATATTTATAATGCAGATTAAAAAAATACTGTAACAGATTTTTTCTGTTAATTTGTAATTACTGAAATTATGCACGAAATAAGTGTATAACCTTATTTTTTTTTATTTAATATATTTTTTTCAAAGTATCAAACTCGTTAGGTCCGTATTCCGTACTACACGCCACGCCGCCGCTTGCCCGTCAGCTCTCAGGCGCGGCCCGGGGCGCGTTCAAGTTAAATTCTCTACCTACAGTTACATTTTACCTATTTGTAGTTATGTATTTCAACTACACTTTTCACCCACACCCAGCTATAGGTTGATAAGGTATGGGAAGTGGTAGTAGGTACTGCTATTAGGTAATCATTTATACATCAGATTCCTGCCATGTGGTGGGTGTTTAGGCACGGGTTTAGGTTTTTAAAACCCAATGGAACTGTGTGAAAATAAGTTAATTATGTTTATGTTACCTGGCCTACCTTACTTACTTACTATCACAATATTTCGATCAGACATAGGACAGGGGGGACAGATAGAACTTATTTGTCCCATCTGTCACCCTAGAGGGACAGAGCAGGGTGACAGATGGTAGCTTCTGACGCATGCAAGCTCAAGAGCAAAGTTAAATAATCTAATGACAGTGAGGTAGTGAGCCATAGTAAATGAGGACAAATTAACAAGCTTAATGTTTTTCAAAACTGAAAACCAGACTGCGAAAATACTATCGACAAATTAGATTTTTGACATTTACGCCTATACCTATAGTAACAGAACCTAAGCACTCGCTTGACCTAGCAATACCGATGAGCAAGACGAATCTCGCGACACCTCATTATTTTTTTCATCGTTACTTACTACCCTAATTGTACCTAATTGTGTGTAAACCTGGTTACATTGTACCTTAAGTTATTCACAAACAAATAGTTTTTCTTTCTTTCTTAGTACAAAGGTAATAGTAGATTATGCACTAACTAAGGGGATAAAGCAGTGTCTTATGTCGCGGGTGGCATATTAAACCCTGAGCTAACGAGAACTCCTGAGCGAAGCGAGGGAGTTACGTAGAGTCCTGAGTGACGCGAGGGGTTCAAGCTGCCCAAGACGAAGACAGGCTTTATCCCAGAGGAGCATACTCTACTTTTCACACCTTCTGTAAGGCAATAAAAATCCAGGGCTCCGGACTCAGCAGCCTACACCGTATTTTGTTTCACAATCTTTGAAGTCGCGCCTTTTTTTTTTTTATGAGTGGCCAGTTTGATTTTAGAACAAACCTTTTTACAATGCCATGTAGGCGTTTTTTACTTAGAGTTTTCCACAAGTTTCCACACGAATTTGACGTTCCAAATTCAAATCACATTATTACCCTAGGGAGTTTGATACAACATTACCTCCCTTGGTAAGTAATGCTTTGCTTTACCTGGATGATAGCATGATATGTAATTGGATTGGTGGTGTCAAAAAATACATACATACATACACTCGAAAAAATAACCCTCCTCTTTCGCAGTCGGGTTACTCTACCGTCCTGGACACTTTCATTCAAAACCATCCGTGTTCAAGACACTCAAAAATATAATTTTTTAAGTGCTATGACACCAACCTAAACTGTAAATGCACCTGAAAAATGTCCAGCACTTTCTAATCTCTAACAACCTCGGGTACCAGGGCCGCATAACCAGGCACGTGCCATTACTCCTCGTCCGGAAGTGGCCCTATTTCCGCGGGAAGCGGGCCGGAAGACGCCGTCGGACGCTACCTCCGCGCTCTATATGTCCGCCTGGTAGATTGCGCAACAAGGAGATTGGGTTTGCTGTTCACCTAGTCCAGTTATAAGTTGATAATCATTTACCGTACTATTTTAATAAGTTATAAAAATGCATATAAATTAAAAACTTCCTAATAAAAATAATCTTATAATACCTGTTTACCAAATACTCACGATTATTTAATTACTCGGTCGATTTAGTTAAATTACCTGAAACAAACAAAACACAATTCATTAGAAAGTATTTTTGAAAAAAATTACTAAATCTTAATAAATTTAACCCAATGAGTCTGTCTAGTCCACTAGTAAATGCTGAATTCCAATCAGATCACACTGTTATCCGTTGATAATTTACTCGCATTATACTCGCTCGACAATCACATTATGATATTTTCTATTGTGATAGTCGAGTATTGTCGAATGCAAACTTTACGTAAAAAAGGTCATCATTATTATCTTATTATTGACCAGTGGATTGTAAATTGTTGAATACTCCTCCTGACACTTGAATTGACACCAGTCAATTCAAATGTCGCCAAAACTAAACTAAACTAATTTGACAGCATTGGTGTTTAACCACTGAAAAGTCACAGGGTAGCAAAATACACAATTTCGTTAACTATGACAACATATTTTTTATTTATTTTTTTTGTTATAGAAACTCAATTACTGAACCGATTTTGATGAAATTCATATTATGGGAAAATCCTCAAACAAAAACACTATATTTCAAATTGTTTTTTAAACAACAAATTTATGAGGTAACAAACATAAAAAAAACCATTCAACCGGTTTGAAAACCTCCTACTCTTTGTAATACTCGGGCGAATGAACATGCCACCTGGCTGACCTGACACTCTCGCTCGGCACTTGCTGCTGCCCCGCGCGGCGCCCTCCGTGTTTCTTCTTCCTCTAATTGCGAAGCCTTATCACTATTTATCATTACCAAGTATTACAGGACCTCGTCTCTATCAAGATTATTCAATTCCACGCAGTGCTTTGCACAAACGTCATTCGCCAGGTGTCATGTTGATTCGTCCGAGTAGTAGGTTGATTGATAAATAATAATATCGGTGGATGGAGAAGGCTCGAGAGAAGGCCTAATATCCAACAGTGGACGCCCGAAGGCCGACATGATAAATACCATAATATTAATAATAATAGATTGTTATTATATTCTGGCTACGAAACTCAGGTAGATTCAATATCCATATACGTTTGTTCGATGCTGCCTACGAATTAATTATATGCAAATAAAAATACAGTAAAAAATATTTTCAACACTCGCGCGAGTCCCTGCTAATTTCGTATTAGGACCGCGTTGTACCGGAAGGCGGAGCATTAATCAAAATTAAAAGAGGATTAGAACGACCGCGACCCGGACCGGTACCCGGGGCGAATCTGGACAGACGGCGAATGAAGGATGTCGGTGATTAACGTACTTAGAGTCGTTGAATATAGTCATTATTGGGCCTACTCTATTATTAGTAAATCTAGAAATACTATTATCAACACGGTTATATTATTTAAGCTGTGTTGATTTGATGTAGCTCTTGTCTTGTGTAGATTTAAGGCAAATTCGAATTATTAGATTAGATTTATGTAACTTTATTTTAAATTTAATAAAAAATATAAATAATCATCTCATAATAATAATTACAATTATCGCCTCGCGATGTCATTGTTTTGAAATTACCTATGTAGATTAATGTATTATATTACATGGACTCTAATGATAATTTAAATTGAAGTAAATTGATCTTTGGTTCTCAACAAAGATTTATAAATACTTTTTAGATGGTCAACAAAATATATTATTAAATAAGATAAATGATTTGAAAGGTCGGATGGAGATATCGCGGCGATGGTAGCGATAGAGGTGACTAAATCAGCAATTTTGAACACATCGCCTCTACCCATAGCACAAAGGCGTAAAGCGACTTACTGGGCGGCAGCGGCCATATGCCGGGATATTGATAACTCGATAACCCCGGCAACTGCGGCCCGGGATCCCGGACCCGCACAAATCCCGGGATTATCCGCTTCGGGCGTACGTGGGATGTCGAGACTGGGACGTTTTTATTGCTTTTATTTAATTTTTGGTCTGAAGACGTTTTATACTGATTTCTTGGGCTCTTTATGATGCTTTTGTGACTTCTTTGTCCTTAATCTGAGTTTTTTCTACGTATCCTATGAATTTATAAAAAAAAGTAAAATATATTGGGGCTAGATGGTGTTGTGTGAAATGTCCAAAATATTAATATTATTATTATTATTCACACATTAAAATTGAATAAATAGCAGGATGGCGATGAAGAGGCCATTGAAAGTTATCAATCCAAATAAAATTATTTATTTCGCTATTTATACAGATTTCTAAATTATTTATTGGCACACATTATTTCACCAATGTTATTTAGTATATTTTTTCAATTATATATACGAGTTCCTGCATTTGGACCACAATCTTAAACTGGGAAGGATCTAATATCAACTTCAAAACCTCACCAGTCTTATCTTTTATCAAACAAAAATCTTTATCTTTATCTTTATCTTAACAAGACAAGCGCCCAAATCGAGGGAAAGCCCTTTCCTTTTCGGGGCGTATCGGCTCATTAAATTGACATCTCAGGTAAGGGACAGGAATGGCGACAAGCGACCCGTGATCCCGGGACGCAGGGACCGTTAAAGGTCAAAGTACACATATCAAACCGGAAAGGGATCGTCACCGGATCGCCTTTCGCCTCAGCGTGAAACAGGCGTCAACCAAACGTATGCACGCTATTTATTGGGAGTCGACTCAGCTACCGCTAAGCGAGCGTCGCTTACGGCTTGCCGATCACTGATTGACGGCTAGGCGGCACCAGTTTGTCCAGCGAGCCGTAAACCTGGGAACTGCAAGTTGACAACGCACCACACCAGATCTTGTTCGATCGAGGCGATTACGTTACGATTCCGAATAGTGTGCATTGCAGTTGGAAGTTTCATACAAAGAATACTGCGCGGCTCGAGTTGATACGTTGACGATACCTTTCAGAGTTGATATGTGTGCTATGACCTTAAGGGACCGGGAAAGTACCGGGAAATGGAATTAAACGCCAGGGGACGCGAGGTGTAGACCCATGGGGTCGATTGATGCATGCTAGCTTTGTGGCTTGAATAATAAATGGTTTGGTCTATTATTCAGGTCTCAAAGCTCTTTGTTCGCTTATTTAGCACTTTTGCAGACAGTAATTTTGAGTTCTGCCTGGCTAACTACTGTTTATATTATGTGCAGTGAGAAACTTGCCGTTCATTACAGAATATTTTATATTTTTGACGTGACAACGTCTAATAAATCGATGAACGCCGCCGCGCCGGCTGCTTAGACGAAAACGTTGACGCCATTGTCCGGTAACGCTCATTGTCCCGTTACGCTGGTTAAACTATCGTCCGTAAACCTCCTTTACAGATAACCAATTATCATTTTTATATTATATTTATTTCACCAATATTTATCTAGAATATTTTTATCATCAGATACACAATGCTATGTTCTTTTTTATGTTCTATATGAGACCAGGCGAGCTAGGCACTGACTGATACTAAGAGATAACGCCTGCCCTTGATCAGAACAGTGCTACGCAGGACTTTGATTCACATAGGCCGGATATCGAACCAATTCTCCAGTTCCAAATAAAACCCTGCTGATTTCTGAGTCGTTTTAAACAATACTGGATTCAATATGAAAAGAGAATCTAGAGTTTTCAAATTTATTTAAATTGAAAACAATAATTTTCATTTGCATCGGTTTCAATATGTTTGTATACAATGAAGTTGTTGCACAATCGTACCGGTCGTTAAAAACTGAGCCGCTATAAATTTTTACATTTATTTTCCACAATAACCTTTACCTTTCCAACATAGTTGATAGACGACACGATTGGTCGAGGGGCAAGTGTATTGGACTGCCACGCCGGTGTCGCGGGTTTGATTCCCGCTTTAGGACAAACATTTGTGCGATGATGAATATCGATGATTGTCCTGGGTCTGGGTAGCTTAGTTTGGCACTAGATGGCGTTGTGTGAAATGTCCAAAATATTTGTTACTAGCTGGTGCCCTCGACTTCGTCTGCGCAGGTTTCTTTATAAATTGTGGCCTATGTGATATTCTGATGTATGTATAAGCTATATTATTGTAAAGTTTAATGAAGAAAAGAGTACTCGGTACGTGTGATGTGGGCATAAACGCCGGTATATGTGCGTGCGTATGTATTCGCGATGGGCTTTTGAAGTTTCGCGAGACATAAATACGCTATTCTAAAAAAAGTCTAAAAGTCCATGGTAGTCAACGTTTAATAAAAAAACTGACTATACAGGGTGTGTCGTAAAGAGTGGATAATCTTGTACCTGCGAGTGGGGGACATCAAGACTGTTCAGAAAATAAAAAAATAGCTAGTAAAAAAAAAACTTTTCGAGTTATTGGACGTTTTCAAAACTTTCCATATATTCTACCCTTGTCCACTCATTTTGATGCAATGATTTCAAATCAAGGATTTTTCTCATCTGTTTTTGCTAGAGCATTACACAGTTTTTTAGGAAAACCACAACCGTTATAGTAATCTTATCTACATATTTAAAAGGCTTAGTCCTGACTGACTGACAGACAACGTACAGACCAAACCGCTGCACGTAGAGACTTGAAATTTGGAGAGTGCGTTCGTCAAAAAGTGCAAACGCGTACTAAGAAAGGGATTTTATTAATTCGCAATGCTAACGAAGTTACGGGCGTCTCAGCTGGTAATATATAACTGTGATACAAGTTTATAGCGTAAAATCCCTATAATCATTTCATTTCCAGATACCCCACATTTGCAGGGTTCTATCCCCTCTGGGACGTTCGATCGCACTAATTGGGGTGTGAATTTGCCTGCGGGACCCTTGTATCGACCGTCACGTCCCGCTATCGCGTTACGGAACCCTCAGCAACCTACGGAATACGAAGTACATTTTGTGAGGAGTTCTGCGCGTGTTTTCGTGGGGTGGAGTCGTTTTGCCTGTAATTTCGATATTCTGGTATTGATGCTGTAAGACCCGCTATGGTGGCACGTGTTGCGAGAATTGGAAATGGTTTCTGTCAAACGTGCTGTTATTATGGCAACGAGATCGCAACGTGATGACAGAGACTGCGGCCTAGGCCAAATAAATTAATCGGGTCAAATCTGAATCTATTCATTAACGTATCGTGGTATAGTCGGTTAAAACTAGCTGAAACATCGCCTGTAACTTCGTTTGCGATGCGTATTTCCTTTCTTAGTTCTCACTCTCAGTTCTTGACGAACATATCCTTCTAGTTTCAGGTCTCTACGTTCATTGGTTTGGCCTGTACGTTGTATGTCAGTCGTTCGGTCAGGACCAAATCTTAAAAGGTTTGATACACACATACATACTGGTAATCTACTTCAAAAATAGATACAATATTATTATTTATTATGGCAAAGCGTAACTAATAATTAGGTAAAATCAAGTAGGTACTGTTTTTATACCACTGTATTTGATTCCAAAATCGTAATAATAAAGATTTATTTCAGGCAACTTAATATTACCGAAAAGCAATAGGCCCATAGAAATATACCTTAGAGACTAACATACTTACAATACAACATAGTTAGGATTTTTTCTTCATTATTATCCTAATTCAAAGTAGCCTAGTACTTGTGTATATCTTATTACTCTGTGCTAGTACATACCATCATAGTACAGTGCCATCTACATTGTAAAAGACCAACAAGTAAACCGCGTCTAGTTGTCAACTATTGTACTAGGGAGTAATAAAACTAAAGAGTCTTTTCCACTACTCCTAAACACGGACAATTAAGCCCACCGAGTGTCGCGGTCGTTATTTTTTATTCGTTGAAGCGAGGTCTCTCATTACCGAGCGCCCCCTAGCCTGTCTATATTTTAACGGGACGGGGGGCGGATGGGTGCTCGTGATTATGGCACGAGGCAGATGAACCTACATTTTTGATGGATAACTCAACACAATTTATTTGAACCTTTGGGAGTTTTTTTCCCAATGGATCACTAAAACTGTGTGATCGGTCGGGAATACCGAAAAAAAATAAGCTCTTTTTTTTCTGAATGTTGTTAAAGTAAAAAAAAAAACACCTACACTATTTCTTACCTTGTATTAGCACTCTCACATTTTATAATACTTTTTGGCCTATTATTATTGTTGTATGGATAATAATAATTATTATTGTTATATGGATAATAATTATTAATATAACTAAGTACCTATCTAGAGTTTTTCGCTGCAAATAAAACATTAAAAAACAATTTGCATGTCTGCGTAATCTGCGTTCTATGCATAAGTTTCAACAGGAAACCACTAGGTATAAAGTTTACACGTGAAGTAAACTATTCCGTAGCCAAGTATTTATTCACCTAACGTTAGTGCGCCTAGGGTGTGCTACAAAATTCTACTTTACTCTGTAAACTTATATTATTTTATTACTAGCTGACGCCTGCAACTTCATTTGCTTTGTGAATATATAAAATCCCTTTCAAATTACGCGCCTGCACTTCTTGACGAACACATCCTCCAAGTTTTAAGTCTCTACGTTCAGCAGTTTGGCTTGCTATATTATTTTCTAAAGCTGGCATGAAAAACCAACATATTCACACGTGCGCTTGTGTAGAGTCTTTGAATAAGAGCGTGGCGTGTCCCTATTGTGATCTGTAAAAATTATCATCCTAAATTTGTCAAAGTGTGAAATTATAGTGATTTATTTTATTATTGATTTGCGGCTTTAGTGACACTGCGACCGTTGTCGGTCTATTGTGTTCGCCACTTGGATCTATGCGGTTAAAGTTCCTCACTAAACCCTGCCGCTATGATGAACTGCAGGAGTTTTTTGTGAGGAAGCTCAACTAATTCATCAGGGCTTAATATGTGGCTAATTATAGTGATAGTGAAATTGCATGAGTGTCAGTATTGACAGCGCCAGCTTTCGTTTACAGACCTGAACGTTGTCTCACAGTCAGTCAGGTCCAAGCCTTTTTAAATATATTGAAAGCATCCGTGTATTTTACTGTATACTTTCTACTGCTACTGTGTATCACAGCAGGGGGCATACGACACATCATAAATTATTATGTCCATCAGTCAGTTGCACTTACATCGTCCGGATGTGCGTGCAGCCATAACATAAATACCTATATTACAATAATAATATAATAGTTATTATTATTATATAAATCAGTTACTTTTTTATCACCATAGGTATTTTTTTAGATACTTACAGAAAGATACCTAACAGTATAAAATAAAATAATAAAAAACAATTGTGGATAGAACAAAAATTTTGCCAGCTCTATTGTTTTCTTATTCTTGGATCTTATACATAAATAACATTGTCATCAAAATTACTGAATACCTATCCTGTGAAATACGCCCACATTGCCACCAAGGGTAACTTTGCCCGAATTTTTATCTTTAGGCAAATCTTTAAGGTGCAAAAATATCTGAATAACATCTTTCATCACCAAAGTTAATAAATGTTACCATAGTATTCAGATATTTTTGCAATTTAAAGATTTTCCTAAAGATCAAAATTCGGGCAAAGTTACCCTTGGTGGCAATGTTGGCGTATTTCACGGTATTTTATACTTAGTAATTTTGATATACATCACAATAAAAACTTTTAAGTACCTACCTAAGTAAAAACTATAACATCAGAATGAATGAGGTACCTCTATAACAGTATTACTCGAACCATTAAATAGCCTAGCCAAGAGCATTGTTCGCGGTATTCTATAAAAAAATTACTTCGTATTTCCTATCGCAAGTTCCACAAGCCGTATAGGCTCGGCCCAGAGGCCGGGCGCGACGGGGCGCATAAAATACGGCGCGATGTCGTCGACTACACGACGCGACGTGTCACGGATACACGACCCTTGTACTCGTAGTGAGGGGAACACCGCCCAGATGATCAAACAATAAAAAACAATAGCATTTCTCGGATATTTCAGACATGGAGCATCCAGGAGCATCACTATATTTATTGAAGTAGGAAGGATACAATATCATGCTGAGTGCTGGCTGTCAAAGTGTGATCCTTAGGGAATTAAATTAATAAGCGGCTTCAACCGCATTAGAGTATCCGCAGTATCTATATTGAATTTCAGCTCAACCGCTTCAATAGTTCAACATCATTGCTTAAAAAACGCTCATTTGGTGCTACCAGTATTGTTGAGTGCACGAAAGGAGCCTCTTCGAGGTGCACCTGAAATCCTTTCCACACTGCTGGTTCGAAAGAACTAATAACACCAGTAAGAAGACCAGTATTAAGCAAGACGTAAGACTATCCAGAACCGAATATAATAATAACCTACAAGGATATTTTTATGGACGTACAAATATCACATGCCACCTTCAGAGTGATTGTATTTAGAAGTGAGTGATATCAAGTTATTTATGTCGGTTATGACTTATCGACATAAGCCAGCGAGCATAGCGTCTCTACCGTCCCCTCGCATGCAATCAGTCAGGAGTATAGTGCTACCAGTATCAAGCAAATCTTTGCCAGTATCAATCATGACGTAAAGTCTTACGTCCCGAACCGAATATTATAATATAATATCCCTGTAAGTAGATATTATCTACTTACAGGGATATTTTACGGACGTACAAATATCGCATGCCACCTTCAGGGTGATTAGAAGTGAGTGATATCAAGTTATTTATGTCGATTATCACTTATCGACATAAGCCAGCGAGCATAACGTCCCTACCGTCCCCTCGCATGCAATCAGTCGGTGCGAGCCGCGGCGACGCCACTCAGCCAGGCTCGTAAACGTTATCGGGTACATCGTAAAAACGCTACGTAAAATGGCGAGCGTGCCGCCACCCGAGCTCACCCGACGGGTGTCGGGCGCTCGTTTGAATTTTGAATGCTTTATGCGGGAGAGTCGGAAAATTCAAATTTTTGAATGACGAACATCTTGTATAGTTTTTGGTCTCGATTTTAAATACATAATGCTTTGATTCGTCGATTTTTTTTTTGAAATTACGAACGTTGGGTTATGCATTATTATTTTTATTTGATATTATATAATGGTCTCAAGTTATCATTCGTCATATTGAATTTTGTATAATTTAATGGAAGTCAACTCATCATACACTTTTTCTTCAAGGTATCGTACCCATATTCCATGAAATACTTACCGTAAGAAACAGATATTATGGTGAATTCAATAGATTACATTTCTTTTTACCTACAGCTATAGCCTATTGGTTATATGACTTTGATGTATGAAACATGGTACAGTTATGCATAGAAATCGATAAAATAAGTCCCGGCATGAGCGTTTATTTTCATCGCAGCGAGACGCCAGCAGACGTTTCCGCGTATATTTAATAGGACATCAAAACTGTATACGTCTTCTGATTTATGGAATACTTATGAATCTTCAGAAGTATTACTCATTCATGTATAGCAGGTCGTAACACGGGATTTTAAACGTTAATCCCGGGTTCGTACTCGCCCCTAAAGTTGGGGCTTTTGTTCCCGTGAAATGGGGGGTAAAGTGGCTGCTGAGACGTCGATGGATCTCTGTCAAGGGTTAGGTATAAAGAAGGGGCTTATCCCAGTTGTTATGAGATTGATGCCGTGACGTCGAAACGGGGGTCGGTAAATGGGCCACGTCAAAATTCACAAATAATACAGATATACAGGGTGAATTTTTCAACTGGATATATCTGGACGAATCTGAGTGGATAAGGGATATCGAAAGTGGTTCAAGGAGTCTCATGTTGTTTTTGTCAATAAATTCAAAATTTGGAAGTAATTTACTGGCTATTTGTAGATTTTGGTTCATTAACTGCTTCGTTCGATATGGTCTAAATAATGTGTGTTATGTCATTTATTTTTGTAAAAATGCTGAAATGAAAGAATCGATTTAATAAATTAAAGACATCAGCGCTTCCAAGCTCGTTCAAAATGCATCACCGTTTCAAAATTTACGATCTGCCAACCGAACTAATAAAACTTCCGAATGTTAACTTTCAGGCGCGGGCTGCCAACATAACGACATCACACTCGATGTTCGTGTATAAATAAAGGTAGGTTGGTAGCTCGGATGTATAAAGTGGCGCGCCGGTGGCCGCATGACATAGCTATAACTCCGCGGTAGCATGACAAACAGCCGGCCGGAGAGTCGTGGAGTAGTGGGTGTTTTTTAACTTTTTTTTTTATTGATGTGTAATACTTGTTGCTTGGAATTTGAAGAGTTAGATAAGTGGGATTGGTAGGAAGTGATGAGTGAAGTATACTTAGGCTATGATTTGATAAGAGTGTCGGGCTTAGTGACTGAATAAACACTTTGACTTTAACTTTTGAGTCAATTCTAAATCAAAATAATTTCTACATCTAAGTGTTATCGAACCCACACAACTGATTTTATGAGTGGAAATATAAGAGAACGTTCGTTGAGAAGTTAAATGGATCGTCAGTTGTAATAAATGCCGTGAATACTTATTTAAAACAGTAGGAAACTAAGTTTTTACAATTTAATTTTATCATTTTTTAGCATTGTGAAGACTTTAGTTAGAGGATACCAAAACAAAACTTGATAAGTGATCTGAAACTCTATTTGTTTTTGTTTTCAACTAAGTTTGAGTCAGTCTTATAAAAATGCTGCAATATCATCATCATTCGCAGCCTGACTTGACCCACTGCGGGCCATTCTGCCCGGTCCATAAGTAAAGTTTAAATAATTCCATTTCTTTTAGGCTAAAAGCTGACTCCATGGATCTCATAACCGAGCCCGACACCGGAGGGCGCCGTCGCTAAAGCGCGATACTACGGGCTCGCCTCGGGCGGCGCGAACCAATTACCCGCCGCCGCCGCCGCGCGGGCATTTACCCCCCTTCCCTCCCACGCCGCCCCACCCCGGCCCCGAGCGGAATTACTTATCTCCAACGCGTTGCTGAGAGCCCGGTACTCTGCCGCCGAGAGAACGCCCGCAATGCGAATGCGTTGCTTTTTGTCGCACGGGATTATGAAGAAATTTTATTTTGTAACCGAGTATTATTATAGCGTCATGCAAACGACGAATATCGGGAAATAGTGAGAAAATTACAATAAGTTTACTCCGAGGACGCGCCTTTAGAAGGATGGCCGTGTAGTGAACGATACTAAAATTTTGCTTATGTATTAATAATTATTATTGTTTATAATTATACCAGAGAGTAATAATGTACGATTATAATTTATTACAATAAAATAGCAATATTTAAAATAAAGGTTTTGATTTATTTTACCGACTACACATCTATTACATTATGTTAACTTATCCTACCAGAAAAGGGAAATTATTATCAGAACGTACCTATACCACAATATATCTTAGCTTTATTCCTTGTATTTTATGCTAATAACAAGCCCAACTTAACAAGAACTACCTACTCGAAAAAGGTAAACAAAACCGATTGACATGAATCCGACGTTGCCACCGTTATTCGCAAAAATGCACCAATGAGCTATGAGTAAATTAGTCTAAAATATTATAAATAACATGATAATGCATGTCAAATAGGTACTCTATTTTAAGATATGCTTATAATTACATGTAATTAATGTTATCTTACCGTGCTATGTACACGTTTGGATTTAAAATACACGACACGATATGTACGTCCGTCACGACTACATTACCTACTGCTGTTCCATAGCCGAACAAAGAATAATCAAGGTTTTACAAAAACATACAACAACCGACTTCAATCGGTGACCGTAAACACCAGTGGAAAGTCACAGGGAAGCAAAATACGCAATTTTTTTCACATCAACGACTTTTTTCAGTTAAAAACTAAACTACTGGAACGATTTTAATTAAATTTTGGTCTACCGTCACAGATTACAATCTAGCAACCACCATGTATTACTCGGGCGAATGAACATGACACCAGGCTCGAATGACGTTTGTGCAAAGTACAGCGTGGAATTGGATAATCTTGATAGAGAAGAGGTCCTGTTATACTTGGTAATGATAAGGAATGATAAGGCTTCACAATTAGAGGAAGAAGAAACACGGAAGGCGCCGCGCGGGGCAGCGTGAGAAGCATCAAGTTCCGAGCCACGTGTCAGGCAGGTGTAATGTTTATTCGCCCGAGTAGTAGATAATAGGTATACGCTAATCTGAAACCGTCTCAAAATAACTGCATCGCACCAATACCGCGGGCCCAGTACCTACCTACCCAGTGCCCACTACATAACTATACGCTATAACCTCTACAGGGTTACAGGCAGGACAGATGACTGCCCACAGAAGCGGCCCACGGTGCACGCTACTACTTTTTCCCGCGCCTTTGTAATGTCGCACGTCCGCGCCGGCACGGCCATTCCGCCACGCTCGCCGCCATCCGCCATTATTTACGACTCGGGCACGGCCCGGGCCGGATTTATGGCGTAATTTTTACAATGGCCTGCGACCGACTGGATTATAAAGTTTGCTGACCGGCGGAAGTTTGAACGTTTGATTGAGAGGTGGAATAGTCCTTATAATCACAGTGTAATAATAAATTTTTACCCATTCAAATATGTAAATCTAATGGGTAGAAAATTACTATCTATGATGTTATAATTTCAGACAGCCCCAAGCCCAACCCTAAACTACCAGTAGAGCTTGTGAAATGGGAAACAGATAACAGAAATAACTTATGATTTTGAATACTATTTAACTTGCTAAAATTGAATAATTGATAGAATGCATTTGATTGTTATAATACGTTAATGATCTATGTGGCCCAGGTTTTTAACCCTAAGATTTAGGCGTCTTCCGTAATAAGTGTGATCCGTTGGGAATCGCAAATTCCCACATCACACTTATTCCATTGTAATTCCCAATGGCCTTCCCTAAGCCAGCTCTCAATATTAATACTTGTCTATACCGTTTTTATTCTTCTTTTAAGCTAGGGCGTTGCCGTTGGTTTGATCAGTTCAAATTGTTCAGTTGAGTATAGATTATTTAAAATATTTATATTTGTAATTATATTAAATCTAATAAGTAGGTACTTATAAATATACTCGTGTCGAGAGATTGTAAAATCAATAATATTCTGTGGTGCTGTGGCACTGCGCCGGGTGCGATGATGTGGAATAATTTAATTGCTGCGACGACTGCATCCGAGGGACGTGTTTTATGTTTTTTATGAACATGTGCACGATGGATTCCATTAATAATGCAGGTTTTTGCTTTTTATTTGACCTGGATAAAAAATCTTGACTTACTGCGTCAAGAGTTAGCGTTTTTGTAATATAATATTTTCACCGATTTAAAACTCTGCCAAAAACAATATCCATTTCACCAAAAAAGCTCACGAACATTAGCGTGTATTCCACAAAAATCCTTATTTACAAGGATTACCGTCCAGAGGTCGAGATTTATCTTTATTAGCAAGCGGATTAGCAACGCCATAAATTATAGGAATTTAAAAGGTCCCGGCATCCGCTAATAAGCACTTAATTCCGCCCGCAGGTAAAAACGGGTTAATAAAGTCTGTTCCTTCCAAGAGCAGAGCGATCTCGACTGCGGCTAAAAAAAGACTATAAATAAAGGACTATGAAATGTAGCCTATCGAAATTACGACTTCTTTTGGGGTTAGGTATCTCACCATTTTGGCCTGACAGAGTGCTTCAGAGAATCTTAGCTAGATTTTATAAAAAGTTGAAATCGATAAACAGGATAATATAAAACTATGTATTGTACATTGCAAACCATCAATGTGACTCGTGACTCCTTCACCTACCGCCGATAGCCCATCGTTTCATCTGTAGTTTGTGTTTCTTCCAATAGCATATTATGTGAAAAGGGAAGCGAAATTTAACTCGCTTTGCTCATGGCTCAGCTTTTGCGAATGAACACGACCTGGAGGCCGCAGCCGCGGTCGGGTGGCATTCATTTTAATCAAGTGTGTCGCCCGACGCTCGTCGCCCACCCGACCCGATTGCTGATGAATTATACCTGTATGTTGCCTGTGCGGCTTTGTTTTATTAATGTCCACGCACTCGACATGGTTCAAGCTTTTTTTTACATCCTGCCGTATGTTTATTTTTTCATGGCGGCGGCGCGCGGCGCCCGCTTGACCGCAATTGCGGTTAGAAAACTGCAGTGACCCTGGAGATGTCTCTCTCAGCAATTTCACTTAAACGTTAACCTCCATACCATACGGATGGTGCCGTACCGTTTACGCAGAAATACTTGAGATGTTGTGAAATGCAGGTTCTGAACATTACGATTGTAAACGAAGATGTTACTAGTTTAGCTACTCAACGAGTAACTATCGATGATCAGTTTCAGCCGCTATCAATCGTAAACAATCGATACACCGATACGAATCATTAGGGCCGCATGACCTGCCAGGAGGTGTGCTCGAGGCAAGCACTGCTGCTCGGTATTCTGTGGTGCATCGATCGGCATTATCGCCCACATATCGCGGTTCACGTGTGGTCTACCGCCTACCATTGTTCGTCCGGTTTTTGCTGTTCCAAGGCGCTTACCGAATATAAATTGAATGCACGCTTTAAAATTTCACAGCGTTTGTGGTGACGCTCGGTGCTTGTGAAGTCCCGGTAGTGCCTTTTGTCTTTGTACTTGAATTTCTGGAATCACCTATCTTATAGTCTGTTTATAGAGAATACAATTGTAATGTAACATATTATTTCTATCTGTGTATATAAGTATGATATGCATACGATGAAACATGGGATCAAAACGATTTCACAAACATGTAACAAATTCAACAATAGATATAACATAATCAAAGGTTATAACATATTTATATAATAGTATATATATTTAGTTATTAAGACAAAATAATACATTTCGTTACTCGCAGCAGAAGTTCAGATCTCTTCTCAAAAACTAACTCGAGTAAAGCCTGTGATAATCTTAAATTATTTCACTGGGCAGACTAAAAATTCCCCAAACTTTGAATCATGCTCATACATTAACATAGCGGTCATTACTGGCATCATTACCATGAAGATAGTAACGAAATATTAATAATAAGCAGTCTCACCCAGGTGATGCTGGGATAGCCAGCTATTTAATAAACATGAGGCGCAGGCTGGGCCGCTAATAATAAATGAGCGAGCGCTTGGCACGTCTGAACAACTGAACACCCGGCAGGCGGGCTAGCTAGTGTTCATGCGGTTTTACTCGCTAGAACTCTACGGCCTGCGGGCTGCGAACTGAGCATTATGTTTTTAGAATAGCTTAGCAGTAAAGCTGTCTCCGGCATGATAATGTCTGTGGTTTAAGATTCTAATGTCGCTACGGTCTAACATCTTGTTGCGAAGCTTGCGAATGGTTTAAATTTTAAATGGGAAATGTTGTATTAAATGTAGCTGTTTTCACATAAAGGTTATGGCTTGAGTCTTAACTTGAAAGAACTTGAAGTCAAGATATATACTTTTCTTTTATAATATATGCGTTTTTACAGTACAATTTTCTGAGGAATTGAAACATCTACTTAGTCTTAGATGAACATGTATGTTTGAAAGATTAATATTATTAATGATGATAAAGAAATTTCAAATACAAACATAATTAGTGGAACGCAATTGTGAGTTTGATGGGTCAAACACCCTTTTATAATTAATCCGAATACGAAACATACAATACCTTTGTCTGAATAAAGGGCATGATATTTTTGATTCTCAAATCTCAATTCAAAATAGTTGTCTCTATCCTACATTATAAAGAACAATCAAAGCGTCAATATGGAGTACAGTTCCAAGTATGCCAACAGCTAAAACCAGTAGCACTAAGTACTGGCTAACCACTAAAGATGTGGCTTATGAGCCCCAAGACAATTAGTCGGAGTCGTGCTCATTAACATTACATGAATAACAGATGAGCCTCTGTTTCCTGACCCTTTCGAGATATATTGAAGTCTTGAAACTATTGGGGCTGGCAAGGAATAGAAAGGACTTCTATTGAATTATCTGTAAAAACTATAGATATTTTCATGTTTACGGAACATTGATAAATATGTAAGTGGAATGAATGAATGGTCAAGGGATGCCAAAGCAACGCACATAAATACATGAATATTACAGCTTTCGAAGAAAATTAGCTAAATTTGCGATTGTAGTAAATATTACTTCGTAGATGCATTACATTCACACAAAATAAAATTTACTTTAACTGATTGTGCGTATTTCTTTTTTAGTAATTAAAAGCTTGTGGTGTATGTATATGTACTTTAATTTATATGTTTAACTACTATTTTAGTAGGTTAGCCAGTACTTAGTGCTACTGGTTTGAGCTGTTGGCATATTTGGAACTGTACTCCATATTGACGCTTTGATTGTTCTTTATAATGTAGGATAGAGCCAACTATTTTGAATTGAGATTTGAGAATCAAAAATATCATGTCCTTTATTCAGACAAAGGTTTTGTATGTTTCGTATTCGGATTAATTATAAAAGGGTGTTTGACCCATCAAACTCACAATTGCGTTCCACTAATTCTGTACCTTTGGTGAAGAGTGATACAAGTCGACTTGTATCACTTTTGAGTTGGGTGCATATTCTGATTCTGTGTAAAAATATCTATCTTTCTGTCTAATCCAATCCAATCTAAATATATGTACCTTAATTTATATGTTTAACTACTATTTTAGTATTATTTTATGCAACTTCATTAAGTTGTATAAAATAATACTTAAATATACCTCCTACCTAATGAGGTACGAGGTAAATAAACAAGGTCCCTTATACTCTATACAAAAAAATATTACTTGAAACACTAAAAAGTAATCCTTTCCGTCCAGTCCCGTTCTTTCAAAATGCACTCCGACTCGTAACATAAAAGGATTGGACTGGTCTAGTCACTGCATCCATGATGAATGAGCTATCTCATTGGTAATGACTTGGTTTTTCTCTGCCTCTTGATCTTCGCCGATGGATACGTTTTGCCGGTTCGAGAATGTGAATTAAATGTAGTTTTTTACTGTTTCCGATAAGACTTCTTTAACAGTTTTGGGCTGGACTTTTGAGTTGTAATCTATCTAATAAGATCAATTTGATATCAGCTATGTTTATGTGATAATCGCGAAAGTCTACGAAAGCTATCTCTTATTTGAATTGGTTATTAATACACATAGTAATCGCTGATAGAATGTCTTGCCAATATAATGAAATTCATAATTTTCTGGGTACATCACACACACCTCATAATTCCTTTGATCAAATCTTTTTGCGCTGATATGGATTGGAAAAGCATCCACTGGAAGACGCGCGACGGTATTAAAAGAAGAATATAGTGAGAGAGCGTTTTAAAACAGGTTCTATTCACAAAACATTCAGCGTTGAAAAGCTCATGTTACTTGCATGCAAGAGCTGACTTACCCATAGCTGGAATTTTCACGATAGAAAGCAATTTCGCGGAACGCAATGCAATAACACTGCGCACTGCAAATGACGCTCACGTCACGTCACGTCACGATACCGCACAAGTGAGGATGACGAAATGACCTCCACTACAATCATGCTAACCTGGTAGATTAGTTACTCCGAACACCTGTTCAATACATAGAATCTGAGAAGTGCAACAAATTCGCTGGTTTCTTTGGCTTATCCGAAATTGCTGCAACAGGTGTTTATTCCCTTCGAACTCCTTCCGCATATTTTCGCCTATTTTTTGCCATTAACAAGTTAACTACAATAGTATTTCTGTGAATGCTCTTTGATAGAACGTGCGGTTACTTATTCATAAATATAATATGCGTTACTGGTAGTCCGCAGCACAAGTCTTTGTCATAATTTCATACTTAAAGCTGTGCTTATAGCAAGCAATTGCATAGCCTGTAACAACTTACGTAACCTAATAAAGTAAATCTCGTTCTGTTTTTATTTAAATTAAATGTTTCTTTAAATGTATTTTGGTATTTTTTACTTCTCATATTTTTACTTATGCCCCTAGGATGGAACAGAATGGGTTGGTTATTATAATATTAGTTTCAATACTTGTAATATATTCTGTATATGGTTCTAGAATATGATTCTTACCTTCAGTGGTGGTGTGGGGATGTAAAGCGGAGGGTCGCCCTGAGAGCCGGTGTAGATCTCTTGCCCATCGATGCCTCTAGCGCAGCCTTCCGCATCTGCAACGCTATAGCGACACACGATCCCGTCTGCTGGCTTTGCTTCATACCCTGGCGGCTTGCCAATATGGAAACCCTTTGCCTTTACCCAGAACCGGAACTTGGAACTGTCGGAACTATTGCACTCCTCCCCACGCAGGGTTCGCAGAATCCTCGCGTATTTCTTCAGTGTAATCGTCTTTGTTTTTGCCAGATCCCCGTATGTCTGTATGACCCAGGGTTGGTAAGTGGTGAATAAATCCAATTTCGGATCGCCTGTCTGCACTTTTGGACGCTTATTGTTGTTTTGCTCATTTTTCTTAACGTTTTTCGAAGTGCCCGCTGTAGATTTGCGTTTCGATGGCTTCCGCGGAGTTTTCTCGGGTATGGCTTCCTGAGTGAGCTTCTTCCTCAGTCCACGATCTGATATCATCGCTGCTGCCATTTTGAAGCACGCCACAGTTCACTTAGATAAATTTCTCACATAAACAAGTTCATTATCAAAGATGAACGGATAGCTAAAGCGGAAAATAAAAGTTTAGTACTTTTGTTTCGAGGAATCGGCTTGGAATTGTTTTGGAAGTTCCATGGAAGTTGTCGAAGTTGAGCTCAAGTTTTGACTGGCAAGTTAGCGACCGACGGAACTTTTCCGGAAGCGGAATTGACGTGAATGAGGGATGGCTGCTCGACCTTTTTACTCTATTAATCCAGACACCTTAGTGTCTGGGTTGCCCTTAAAACTATATATAAATCTATAATGCAAAAATATTTAGTTCATAATATTATGAAAGCTTTTGAAAGGATTTTATCGAGAAAAGTAACAAAATTGGTTATGGTTAATAATAATAATATTTATATCTTTTGCCGTCGTTTATATTCTGTTACTTTTAGTTATTATTATTTACGTTGATATTGATTCTCATATTTTATACATCATTTTAAAAATTAAATTTTACAAAAAAGTATGCAAAGCAAAATAACCCAAATATAGATATTCCTAATGAAGTAAATATTGTAATGCAACATCTATGACTTCAATATTTCTATAATCATTTTATAATAGTTTATAAATGAGCGTTAATTATTTATTAATCTAAATATTTCTCAACCTAAATATAATATTACTGTATTAGATTATATTAAAAAACCAAAAAAAAGTTACCGAAACCAAGTTCGACGCAGCGAAACTAAAGTACCAAACCGTCCCGTCCTATCCCGCTTCGAGATCACCGGTACCGTCCCGTACGGGCACTCGCGGTCGCCGCTCGCGGTGCACTGTGGGCCGCGGCGTTTGCGGGCCGTCCCGTTCAAACCATCCATTATAACCCACACTTTCCTCCACGCAACTTTCAACTCTCTCCAACCCACATAAGACCTATCAGCTTAAGATTGAAGGTATGGTTAGAGTGGACGGTAGAACTGTAGTCCCGTGCCGATCGGGCCGCGGCACGTGCTTGCTAATTGCCCGCGAAACAATCGCGATCCGGCCCGCGCGATAATGTAGATAACGGCTAGTGTTTGGACTGTTTATTTATTCTTGTGTAGTGTTATGTGTGTTACTAGCCGCACTTTGCTGTTTTATTCGGTGTGTGAGATGAATATTCTGGTCTTTGTTTCGTTTTTATTTCTGTTCGTCACCATCACTGGCTCGAACAACCAGCACAACGCCATGCCACGCCACGCTACGCTACACAATCAGTCACCTTTCAGGGATTTATGGTGTTGTAATAAAACAAATATAAAAAATACTATATAATAATTAATTTGATACAAGTACATAATGTAGGTATTTTTTAAAATCTTATACTTACTTACTTAAAATATTTCGTCCAAGACTATTTATTTAATTTGACTGTGATATTATTTTAATTAGATATTAATAATTTATACATATTTGTAGATACCTATTTCATTAATATTTATTTCTACTAGCACGAATATTAATAACTACATACCTACGTAGTATAAGGCTAGCGTATATGTAATAATATGTATACGGGAAGAGCTCTGAATTCTGTAATACAGTTTATAAAAACTACAATGGAAAACAGCAACTGTACCATAACTTTGGACAAATGTTTTTGAAATAAACAATTTTGTATTTGTATTTGTATATTTGTATTATTTCGTCTTTAAAAAAGTACAATCATTATTTTTACTAATAACATAATTTATGAACTATTCAGTAATATGTACGTACATACGATACGGTACGTGTTAGCTCAAACTCCAATAACTGCGGCGAGTCTGGCGTCAAATAAGTGAGAATTATTTTATTCATTGTGACGAGTGTGATCCGTTGGGAATTGGGAGTAACATGGAAGTGAGACTCGTTGGGAAAAAAAAATAACTAACTCCTGTTTATGGGTTAAGTTACGGCCACACGGCTACTACACTAGACACTGCCTCGTAGTATTTACTACCAACTCACCAAGCAACCCAGTAAGCAGGACTACCTCCTATCCTGGAACTCCTTTTTTTAACAATGGGAAAATGCAGATTACGCATCTCCTCCGGCCCGGGGAGAGCTGTTAGGGCTAAAGATATCGCAGGGGTCAGCGAAGGGATTTTCCTTCGCTGGCAGGGGTATCATATATCGGGCTCAATACCACTGTAGGCGATAGCGTACCGAATAGCACCCAATGACAGTCCTTCAATCACCTTAGGTAATGCGTCGTCAAACCACTCATCAGCAGACGAGAGGTTCAACGGCGCATCATCACTTGACAGGGTCACGGGATTCCAACGCAGACATAATTTTTAACAATAAGAAAACGCATTTATGCATCCCTCAGGCTGGGACAGGCCAGAGGGTATGTCAGACTAAAAATAAAAATACACACTAAACCATAAGGACAGATGGAAATAAAATAGTTCTATCTGTCCCCCTATTGGTCTCAGGGGGACAGATAGAACTTTTTTGTCCCACCCTAGGCGGACAGAGCAAGGTGACAGATGGGAATAATTCAGAATCGACTAAAAACCCATCGAGTTCCCGACAATCGTCTTAGTAACAGGTCGCGGGCACCCTTTCGGAATCTTCTTCGAATCCTATCACTCCTACCTCTACCATTTTTTTTTCTTTACCTCTACCACGGAGGAAAAAAGTGCCTTTACCTACTCAAGCAACGCGTCGATGACTAGACGTGGCGATGATCAACAACGAACGAATGGACGCAACGCAATGAAAGAGGGAGAGCAAGCGGTTGCGCATGGCGCATGCGCACCAAAACAACCGCCGCCGCCAGCGCAAACCGAACGATGGACAAGCTACAATCACAGAAAAACACACACTAAACTTAAAGATCTATGACTCAAAATGCAGTAAATTCCAGGCTGTGTTTTGATACGTTTTGGTAGTTAGGATAGAGGTGCGCGCGTCCCCGTCAAAACCCATGCGCGTGAACGCGCAACTCTTGCGCGAAATGTGCGCATGTTACCAGGCGAACATAGCGCATTAGAAGTTTTAACAAGCGGCGCGCGCGTCGGGCATCAGTGAAGGGGGCGCGGCCGCGCCGGCGCTTGCGCTTCAGAATGAACACCTTCATTGTGAATCAGACTGTATTCTTCTTTAAGCTGTTGGTATAAAGCTGGATTTTGATTGCTTTACGTTTTGAACCATCATTAAACTTTACCATATTATCTTGCGACTTCATGCTCTAATACAACCGGATAAGATTCATATTAAAATAATACGAAGATTAAAAAATTGGCCTGTGGAACTAATTTTTGACGTCACTTTTGTTCAATAAAGAATTTATATCTTCGCTCTCATGCGCTCCTAGGAAGTGGAGGAACATTGTTAACCATGACTTTGGGTGAGATGATCCGTTCAGTGTTTTCATCATTATGAATGACGTGTAAAATTGTTGAATAATATTAGCGATAGAAGACCTCACGCATGTGCCAGCTGCCTCCTGCCTCCTGCCTGTCATCTAAAACCCTTCTCGAAGTCTAACTAAACCCACAAGTCTAAATCCTTGACACCCGAAGGATAAGTGGTGGGTTTAGATAGGTACTTATTTACTTAAACTTATTAGACAGAAAAGCAGCGCTCAGCTGATCTCAGAATGCTTGCCCTAAATAAATTATGTATTATCTAAAAATATTTCATTATTATTTACATTACATTACCATTACTATAGACAAGACATAATGCAAGACATTTTAGCAGATTATTAGATATTTACAACATAATTAATTAGAGGTAAATATATTAAAAATATAGCCTGATATGATGATAAATATGTTTCTTAAAAAAAATTAAGTACTTACTCAATTAAAAGTACCTACGTAAAAGTAGTTTTTCCTCTGTTGTAAATAGCTAATAGTAGGTAGCTGACACTGACAACAACCGTCGCGTGTCGTCGTTCGTCGATATGGTCTATTATTCATTTTTCTTACTGCATTGGAGGACGACGCGCATTTGCGTCCGTGCTGTGTTTTGGACGAGTTTCTACCAGGCGATCATAAAACAGCTGTAGTACTCGTATTACTTTTTGGTGCTTTAAACATACCTAGTTCGTAAATTATTAAACAGATGGAGCTATTACGTACGATTGACGCACCCGCTCTCACTCGATATCATGAAAGCGATTTGACTATGCAACAACAAGTTACACACTGAATTGACTGGACTTAGGTGGTTTTCGCTTAACAAGAGTAGTAGCTGTACTAGGTTTTCATAAACATACAGGTGTGCTCGCCCGCCAAATTATTACAGATACAGAATATAGAATAGGAACTTTAAAAAAGCTTCTGCTATTTTATGTCAGCCTAGTAGGGGATAAACTTGTTTTGTGCTAAAACCTCGTATCTGCAGACAGCGTAAAGCGAAGCCCCCCCCGTGCAGCGATAATGCTTGATTAGTGACGTTGATGTTTTCACAACTAATCGAAAAATCTATCGATGAAAAGATGTTGGTTTATTTCATAGATCGAATGAGCTATCGATGAAATTATTGATGCGATGAGGAGGATGGGGAGTCTGAGGTGTAAATGATTTCTTACTACGAATTAGAATCATTTTTACTGTCATACTCACTGTTAAACTGTGATAAAAACTGTATTTCGTATTAACCTCGTCTCGTCGCCATTGCAATTATTATAGTTTAGAAATTGAACACCATACCAAAGAATAAGTAATATTATACCCTCTGTAACCATACCAACCATACTTCTTGCAATAAACCGTTTTATTTTATTTGTAGAAGTTTTAACTTCTGTCGTGTGGTCCAAAACTAACTGCGACCCGTAGATTCGTCTGCGTGATATTGAATATGTCTTTTTTCAGTTCATACATACCGAATATCAGCCAAATCTGTTTTGTACATTTTGTGATTGAGGAATATCTTACTAATCTATAGTAGTCGGTACAAGGTAGGATACTAGCTATAGCAGCTTAGATACCAGCCTACAGCTACAGTAGCATGTAGTCGACAGCGTGAAACGAAGCGCCCGTGGCAGCGCTAATGCGGGCCGCTGCCTCCGCGTCGCGCCACCCGCCACTTGATAGTGACGTTGTTGATTCACTTATCGAAAAAATTATCGATGAAATATACCTACATCAAATTAAGGGTTACTAACTACTAACACGGGGACGTGGTGGCCGAGTGGATGAGGCCCTTACCTTGCGATCTGATGGTCGCGGGTTCGAATCCCGGTGGCAGTCATGCGTAAATGGGTTTTTTCGGTCGAAAAAATCTATGTAGGTATTCATCCCACGTTCCCGCAACGGTCAAGGAAAATATCGTGAGGAAACCAGCATGTCGTAGAACCTAAAGTTCGAAAACATGTGTCGAGTGCACGAAAGCAGTCGAGGCGCACTTGAAATCCTTTCACCACACTGGTTCGAAGGAACTAGTGATACTATAAGAAGAAGAACTACTAACAGAGAATAACCATAAATTACACTAAATATAATAAAATAAAATTATAAATAACCTGGTCGGTCGTTGTCATGTCACCACCAGACGGCAACGTGCCCAGAACGCTGGCGGCATTGCCACGTTGAATGGCAATGCTTATACGCTGTGCAAAGTAAAATAATTAAATTGATGTTGGTCAGTTGTTGGTTCATCATTATCTCAGCCAGGTAGCCCACTGCTGGGTATACTATACGCCTCTTTTCGCTTTCGCAGCCTCCCGATAGTCCCGATCTTGTGTATCTCTGATCCAGTTAGGATGTTGGTTCATAGTTTAAAAAAAAAATGATGAATTGATGTTAGTGATTTTAAGGTTCATAGATCGATACAACTATCGATGAAATGTCAAATGATGTAAGTGAGTTTTGAGGACTAATCACATCACATCATAATTAATTAGTGAAATGCAATCTGTGAAGTTGGTTATCGAAATCCAAAATTAAATAAAAACAGTCGAGTATCAAATTTTTTTACACGCTACTATTGCTATCAAGTTAAATCTTCACGCAGAATGATAAAATACCTGAATAGGTATCTTCTTAGGATATAAGAATTTCAGTAAAAGTCCATCGATATCGATGAATTCGGCTTAGAAGGGACAGCCCTGCCGACACCTACTTAACTGGCCGAGTCGGAGCCGCGCGGTTTGATAGCCTCCCCCTCCCTCAACACTCACACTTAGGGCTGCCACGATAACCCAAGACACACAGACCACCATTATAGAAAACAAGAACTTTTTAACAAAAAATAAACCAACCAACTTCAAATTATACTGAAAAGTAAAAAATGTATACTGTAAACAACAATTAAAAAATCACTAAATTCGCAATTTCATTTACGTAGATGACGTAATTTTTTTCAGTGAGTAGGTATATTTTTTTTTTTGGGCATAATTTTCTCAGGCTTCTTAATTTTTGGGCAAGGTTTTCCGGTTTTACACTTAAAAACTTGTTTGGATTGAATTGGATTTTTTACTACACGTTCGTTATTTTCTAGATCCTGGAGGTCATTTTTTTCGTAATTACATTAATATTTAAATAAAAAAAAAATTAGGTACGCGCGAACGATACGTCGTATCACTATTCGCCTTAACGAACGAAATTCCTTTCCTAGTACTAATTTTTAGCTCTTGATGGATACTGTATTCGTCAAGAGCAAGTGAGTATGTATTCCAGACAGAGAAATATGACCTCGCTGCCTTTTGTAATAGTATAGTTATTGTAGGTACGCTATAACATGTTATGTTTTACAATAAAGACTTTTAATTTTTTAATATTATTAAAATCCTCCAAGTTTCAAGTCTACGTTCAGCTGTTTGGCTCGTACCCTTTACCTTGTCTGTCAGTCAGGTCCGAGTCATTTTCAATAGGTTTTGATATTCAAAATGGCGTGGCAATCGGCAGCCCTATCGCATCGCCGAGTCCCGCGGCTTATCTGTCGGGGCTCGGGAGCCGGGGCGGCGGCGGCAGCTCGGCGCGCAGCGGGAGAATATTTCATCTCGCCACTCGACAGTTTTTCCGTGCAGACGTTCGTCCCTTGTGTGAACCTAACCTATATTCTCACCCAAGAGCGTACTATAGTACAGAGAAACAAGCTTAGAAAAACTAAAAACCTGACTGTCGAAGTACCTATTATTGGAATATTGGATTTTTGACACCTTAATTTTGTTCCGTGATATTCGCATGAATGAAGAAAGCTAATTTAGAGATACTTACCTTCTTCACCGAAATATGTACATCAATATGGGTGGTTTTTGACAATATTTCAACCCTTTGGTGCATTTTGGAGTCTCAGCCGCCATATTGGACTTTTTTTACAATTCATTTTAAGTTAGCCTATAACAGTAAACGTTTAGCCTGCAGGTCGCCACATTGAGTCAGGTCAGAGATACATACATGCATACATACTCTTGAAAAACCGCGAAGAAGGAGGGTTCTTCGCTGTCGGGTAATATAAGATACCAAGTAAAATATTGTAGTCTTTGTAAGATACTAAGTACTAGCACGTACGTGCTCTTAATAGTTAGTAGAGACAAAGATATAAAGCATTTTAGACACATTTTAGAATCCATTGGTGTCGCCTTTTATAGATTAAAGATACACAAGATTTAGGTTTTATCAAGTTTGTGTGACTTAGCAAATATAATTATAAGTAATATTATTACAATCAGAAGAGTGAAAAAGTCGGAAGAGATAAAATTTTCAAAAATGTATAGTATTTTACCAACTCTTTTAATATTATAAGATAGATTAGGCACCTCGTTTATAGAGTAACAAAAAAACCTACCTAATTTAATCAAGAAAAAGTTCTCAAGGGTCCGTGTCAGACCCTCATTAGGCGAGTTTAATGTCTCAGGGTATTTAATTAAACCTAGGTATCGAGAGATCAAGGGAAGTTAGGTAGTTTAGGTACAGATAGAGGTTAGGTACAAACCTGGCCTACTATTATCGGTTTTTTAAGACTAGGGCAGAATGGTACAGCACTTCTAAATCGATTTCAATAAAAGATTTGATCTGAATGACTGAATGATAGGGAGTCTACAGACTTAACCAGTGGACGTAGATGAAAAGAATGAATGAAACTGTACACGTAAGCGTTTAAAAAAAAGTTTGTAAATTCCCAAAAAATGATGTTAAAATCGCAAAATATTAAACTAGACAAACTGCTTAATGCTTTGGTACTAATTGGTATCTACTTTAGATACTTACTATTAACCAAATACAACTATAAATAGTAGGAAAGGCAGCTATAATAGTGTTTTGATATAGGGCCAGGTAGCTCAACTGATTACAATTACTTAGGTAAAAGTATTTGCTTATAAGAAAGAAGGAATAGAAGTGGAGGCAAGTTACTGGTTTAAAAATCATATTGCTCCGAAAAGCCAACCATTGAATATACGTATCGCATTGAGGAAAATAGTAAATTGGATACTTGTTAGCAGTTGAAGACGTATAGAAATGTAGAGAGACTAATAAAGAATGTTGAGAACTCAGTTTCTGAAAAGTTATAAATCATAAGGGCTTTGTGAAGTCAAAGATAGTATAGATGAAGAATTAATAGAATAACATAACAAGTAAAACAGACTTTTAAAAGTACACTCGAATATAACGTACTCGTTAAAAGTATGTAGATATACCTACATACGTTTAATGCCTATGTATATTTAACTAGCTGTGACCCACAACTGCGGTTGCATTGCAAACTGATAAAGATCCTTCTAAGTGCGGTTTCAGACTAGTGTATTTTTGTCGCTAGTATACGGGCAGATCGGTACTCTCGAAACTTCAAAAGACGAACGCGCGCTATGCCGGCGTTTACGCTCGGTGTTTTCTAACGAGTGTCAGTAGCATGAGATGAGGCGTGTCTAGCGGCTGCAACAAAAGACAAGCGGCGAATCCGCTCGGTTAATCTACTAATCTGAAACCACAATTTATACTTACTTACGACCTACGAGTAATGCACTTATTAAAATTTACTTACTTAGCCTTACTTGACCTAACCTGACAATCGGAGTAATCAAGGTTTCACACTGTTATAACATTTCAAAACATCTTTATAAATATTTTTATCGACATCTTACAATCAATCAATGATGTATGTCCCCCATCATTATTGCAAGCAAAAGCAGCAGCAAAAGCGCCATCTCGCGCTGGCCTTGCTACCAGGGACGCAGAAAAGGCGCGGAGTTGTAGGTATATCTTTGGGCATTTAACAAATGTCTTGGAATGAACTTAGAGGTGCGCCAAAAACCAAATAGGGAGGCGGCAACGAATTAATTAGATTATTGCATGGAACATGGGAAATTAATCAATATTAAAGGAGCTATAAAATAATTGATTGATTCAGGCGTTACTTTGCGGAAATCCATAAATATCAACAAATTAGTATTTTACAAATAGTTCGATCGAACTTCGGCGAGTCCACACCTCCTGATGATGCCTCGTGTAGAGGCGAAACACGTGTCGTATCTTTGAACTTTGGTTTTCTGTTCGTTGACTCTTTGGTTTATAATATAGTAATATGTACTAAAGTTCTAAACTAAAGTTAAGTTAATTAAAACCTTTGTTTAGAAATCAAGCGGATTTATTACTAAATATATTTATATAATTTGTTGAGCTATAAAATAGTTAAATTTCAATCGTACTCACTCACACGACATAAATTGATAAAATAATCGTCACATCACATCTATCTAGAAAGATTAAAAGAAATAATATAATAATTTATGTGCTTCTTGACTGTAGGTGTAGGTATAGGTAGGTACTAGACTTGAGACTTTCGAATAAATTCCATGTAAAATACCCAAGGCCTTACCTATTTACGAGGTTAAAATGTGCCGGGTGTGCGTGATATGAATAAAGTTTCGTTATAACTTCGGACTGCAGAGTGAACCAGGAGTGAATCATCTGTATGTTTACCTACTTTGTGGGTAAATTAGGCAGCGGACACACGGGGGCGGGAGGGGCGTACCTATAGCCGACAGCCGCCGCAGCTGACAGCCGCCCCGGCAGCCGCCGACGCGACGCGCGCACTCAGCGATATTGTTATCGGCCCGCCCGGGCTTGCGTAGGGCTGCTGCGCTCCTATTATTTTATTTTCAGCGCTCTTTATTATTCTAACATATTTTTCCTTATTTTTTATAAAAAATCAGTATCGGTACACATTTGACCACTACTCACCATGTCGTGGCCTATTCGTATGTATGTAAGTGTTTAATTAAGTAAGTCAAAAGTTGAGTTTCCTAGCAGCTGTCTTTCACTTCAGTTTTTTTTAAATGCTGTAATAACGAAACTAGCTGTTGCCCTCTGCTTTGCTCACATGGTATTGAATTAAAATGTAGTATTATGTCGTTTTGACCACCCACCGAACTGATCGAGGAAGACGTTGTCCTAATAGAACGCGATCACGCGACCATCGCAAGTTCGCGCGAACGTGTCGGTCGCGCGAATTCGCGATCAAACTTAGTAACGTCAAATAGGTGTCCCGATTGGCATCGCGTCGCGTCGCGCGATCGCGCGAATGTTGAATGAACGTTCTATTAGGACAACGCCGAACAAACAAACATCCGCGCGTAAGTAGTAAAGCTATGTTAGGAACTAATCTATTAGATATTATAACGAAAGTTCTCAAAAACCCTGCAGATAAGGTAACTAACTACATAGGTAGAGGTGGTCGAGCGAGATAGTAAGCAAGCAAGACCGTAAAATAAAAATTAAGTAACAGATTGCAGCCCTAGCGTAGCGTAAGCGAGGCGCGTCGGCTGCAGAACAAAAGCAGCCGAGCGCCACTCGCCGCACCTCGCCACCTCTACCGCGTGCATGTAGCCTTGGTACTTTAGTCTTTTACTTACACCGGACATTTTGATTTTGGTAAACTGGGTCCCAAGGCCAAGGTCCCCAGGTGCATTTGATTTCACTGTCCCTTGGGTACGAATAAAGCGTAGAGTGTAATTCTACTTTAACGTAGGTAAACTATTATTATCCAACCTACTCACAACCAATCTTTATTTTTAATAAACGAAAAAAAGATATCGTGTTTTGCCGTGGTTCAGCAAATTTAATAACTAGGAACTAGGTAAATTCGGTTTGTTTCTGTTCAAAAAATCTATATGTGAATGTGCTTAACCAACACGTGCTTAACGGTGAAGGAAATCATTGTGGGAAACCGGCATGTCATAGATAGAACCCTAGATCTTGGATAGAACCTAAAAAGATCGAAAAACATGGTGTCAAGTGCACGAAAGGAGCCTCTTCGAGGCGCACTTGAAATTCTTTCACCACACTGGTTAGAAAGAACTTGTGACACGATAAGAAGATTCACACAAAATAAGGTGTTCATCGCGCCTAAAGAAGTTTTCAATTCAAAAGAATGTCAAGTATCAACTCCTCTCCGATCCCGCGCTACATTACCCAATGATTCACGGGACGTGCGCCGCCCGGGCCCGACCACAGAGCCGCTATAAGTTCACACACCAGATATTATACCATACGACTACTATATACTTACCTACCTACCCACCCACTTTCCCACACGACTACCTAACCTACCTTACAGTACAGTCTACAGTACCTCATCTACTAATAGTAATCCTACAATAATATAAGTACTAGCCTCGGACAGACATAAAATTTTCACCTTTTGAATGACCCTAAAATAAATCTCTGGTCAACATCACCATTCTCTGGTACTCTGGTGTAATAAATTCATCAAAAATCATTGTCGTATTATATTATTTTGTATTATGTATGTACGCTTACGTTATACTTGGAACATTACATACTATTTCAACGAAATAATATCTATTTTGAGCTCCCACATACTATACATGCAGTAGATATTGCAAAATAAATGAGAATAATAAATAACGCTAACGCACAGCGCGCTGTGCTGCGCGTGCGCATTTAAATGAGCAGAGAAGTGACTACCTACTCAGCTATGTGCGCCTGGTATTCAAGCGCAGAATAGAAACAGCCTGCCAGCTGACTTGCCAGCTTTGCTCGGTCGGTGACGTCGTCGTCGGTGTACTCATGCCATGGCGATCATAGTGATTTTCAGCTCAATCCGATCTGTAGTTTAGGCGTAGCGTGATTGCGTGATCCTTAGTTTTATAATTATGTTCCATCCAATCTAACATAAATACGATAAACTATTTGTGCAACCATCGACATTGGTACGGTAAAGATTAATCCGATAGAAATTTCGATTTTTGTTTATGGAAGATTCGGTGGAGGGCAGCGAGCGAGTAGATTACGTGCGGCGCTCTTATTGCGCCACGAATACCAGGCGTTCATATCATTGAGGCGGTGGAGGAGGACATCAACGGGCGGGATTTAATTACACCAACTCCCGATAGATGGCGTGCATTCGAAACTTCATTGAGCAAAGTGTCACCACCTGGATTTTATATCAGCCTGGTAGTTTGGCGCAGGTTAGGTAACATGCTACGGGGTAACTCCGGACGTAACACCGACACTCGACCGTCCCCTTTGTTTGGCTGATGAAAGATATACGGGCATCTACGGGATAGAAGGATAGGATATAGTAGGATTGTAAATAATAAGTAAAACCGATTTTACCCATTTATGTGTAGTGTAGCTCCATCGTTGTGTAGCTCGATGATTTTAACCACGTTATGATTTAGGTCACTTTCTTGTTTGCAACTCAAATTTTGAGCATTTACCGATTAGCTATCCCGCCGAAACTTTTAGCCGTAGCTTCTTTGTTCCTCCGTGCCGTAGCTTACAACTCGATGACAATGCATTCTAAAGTCTCAAAATAGATTAATTAATCTAGATTTATTAAGAGTAGATTATAATTAATTTAACATCGAGGTAGGTACAAACATGCATATCTATGTAATCTACATTCCTTGTATAGTCAATTTGTAAAAGAAATCAGGAGGAAGCAAACAGAAATTGATGGTTGTAGATGACTCTATGTAGGTACCTCTACCTACAAGAGATGGATGGAGGCAGAATAAATGCACAGAAGGCGCCTTCTGTGCATACAACAGCAACAAAATAACCATTTTGACCGTACTTCTAGAAGTACGGTCAAAATGGTTATTTTGTTGCTGTTGTATGAATACTATCATTCCAATATTTGAAAGTTTAGACATAGAACTTAGTTGAAATAAATGAAAAAAGTCTAGTTTAGATTAGTAATCTAATCTAGTAGTACTCCATCTCCATAATACCTAATACAATAATATCTCCATAATACGCAGAGGTTAGCTGAAAAAACTAGCATTAAGTTCACCTACTTGCTTTTACTTTGTGCAATAAAACAGTTTCTATCTATTAATTATTTATTATTAAAACCACGCAATAACCAAACCTACGTATTGATTGATGGCTTCGAGATGGATGGGTCTAATTTAAAAGATCGGGATAACTTGTGATAAGCGCCATCTATTTATCGCCAGTAAAATTACTTGAGAAGTCTGCAATGAACCGCCCATATTCATGAAAGGTACAAAAAGGTAGAAGTAGGTAAGTGAATAAAAAAAAAACAGGTAACAACAGGTTTCACATTTTATTAATAAATATGATCATAACTACTTATTTATAGAGACAGAGTAATTAATATATCTATCTTTATAATATGTAGAGTAATCAATAAATAACGCTTGGCGCTAAAATGCGAGTTTTGAATCTCAGATCCTAAATCAAACACATTAAAGTTTAGGAAAACTAATTAAATCTAAATTCAGTCAACAGAAACAGTGGATAGTAGGTACAATTTACGATTCTCCAATCTAATGTGAAAAACACACAGGAAATACTAGTTTTATTACTTTTAACACCCAGTAATATTTATGATACCTCATCCTTGAAGCCTATTTTATCCTCGACTTAAATATCTGATTAAAGTCTCGTATAAATGGCTTGCTTCAGGCCCTCGATATACAAATAACTATGTACTGTTGACTGTAGGTTTATATTATTTTACCTAGTTACATACTATAAAAATTACGAGTTATCCTAAGCAATATTACAGTCTTTGTTAAATAATTTAAAACTAAATCGCATATTTATTTAATTACAAATTAAGTCATTCTTGAAAGTCTAAAAATGATAGAAAATAAAAAAAAACGATTCAGTATTATAATATACTAGTTCTTATTTTGAAATAAAAAGAGTGGATATATTACTTACATAAGTTTGTCTGTGATCTGTATATCTCAAATGCTATTCAAATTTGATTTAAATATTTTTATACGTAAATATACTATTCGTCAAAGACTTTAGAGTCTACAATAAATTTATAAACGCCACAAAATTAACTCTCATCATTATCATGATCAACGTTTGCATCATATTTCACTTTCAAAAACTGATTCCAAGTGTTCGAATGTTTCTTCAGTTTGTGCTTCTTCAAGTACTTTGAATCAATGAACGCATCCCCACACGTATTGCAAACATACGGACGTTCACCCGTGTGAGTGCGTAAGTGAACAACAAGGTTTCCTTTTAGTGCAAAGAATTTCATACAAACCGAACAACCAAACTTCTTTTCTCTTGTGTGGGTGAGTTGATGGGTACGTAGATGAGTTTTAGTTTTAAATTTAAGGGGACAAAGTTGACAATCGTACGGCCTCTCATTTGTGTGTACTCTCTCATGCATTAAAAGCATTGCATGACTTGAGCAAGCCTTCCCACAGCGGGAACATTCAAACCGCTTTACAATCTTAGGTTTGTCATGCGTTAGAATGTGAGCTTGCATTTCTTTTTTAGAGTTTACGACTTCCCCGCATTCAGAACAGAGAAGCTCGGATGGATCAAATATGTGCGTTGTCTCGATATGACGTTTCAATGCAGTTTCTATAGAAAACATTCTCTTACACAAAGCACAAGCGTATCCTAACAGCTTTCCTAAACTGGTTTTGACTTCTTTCTTTACCGTTTTCATCAATTCCTCTTTAGCTTTTACATCTACGGTTGAAATGCTTCTACTGCAATCTGTGGTTTCCAAATGCTGTGTCAGCATTTCCTTAGTTTTGAAAGAAGCATTGCATTCAAAACAAGTCAAAGCAACATTAAGATGGGTCAGACGATGGGTTTGCATCGTTATTTTCTGACTGAACGGTTTGAAACAAAAATCACAGGCATATTCTTTGATGCCACTGTGTATCATCATGTGGCGTTTTAAGTTGTTGGGATTCGCAAACGTCTTGCTGCATATTTCACACTGTGGTTTTACGTTGTTGTGTGAGTATTTGATGTGCTGGGTAAGAGCGCTTCGTTTCATGACCGCCTCGCAGAATGGGCATTGGAGTAGAAGGCCGGAGACATTGTGGAGTACCATATGCCCAGTCAGAATCTCGGCTGTATCAAATCCTTTCCCACACAAGTTGCACAGATGTTCACCTGCAGGGTCGTGTTTTTGTCGATGCGTTACATACTCATCGTAGTCTTTAAATTGTTCTCCGCAGTCACAGAGATAAATGTGGGAACCGTCTTCTGTTAACTCTGTGGGTATCTGACTCTCATCCGCATATTCAATGACCAATTCTGATCCATCATACTTAACGATCTGGAATTGTGATTCTGCATCCCCTTCATAATAGATTACTTCAGGGGAGTCTTCATCTTGATCATCGTTAGTAATGAATTCGCCATCAGTAATATATTTTATCCCATCAGCGCTTTTTAGAAATATTGTACCGTCTTCCCCCCTTGTTGTAATTAACTTTATTAAATTCTGTTCTTCAGTAATATCTTGGACATCATTGTCTATTTGGTCTCCCACATCTTGGGTACTTTCATAGACCATAACTTCATCATTATCATCTTGGTATTCTTCATTTTCTAAGATGGTAGCAGGAACATTAGCTGAGATAGCATTGCGGATTAGAAACGAGTCCATGGAATGTTCAAATTCCGATCGACTGGGAGTTTCTGGCGCGGTTTCAATTTGTACTTCAACTTCATTCTGTTCTTGCACTTCTTGCGGCTCTACTATAGAAAGCTCTGGGAGTGTCTCTTCAAGCTCACATTTAATATTAGTTACTTGTTCTTTTTTGATGTCCTTTTCTACAATAATATTGTCTTTTTCCACAATTTTCGTAACATCCTCAATATCACCAGAATTCTCCTTATCCTTTGGATTGTCTATGACTAGAACATAGTAAAAGTCATCATCTTTGTCCATTGGTTCCTTCTTTATGATAGCTTCAAGTTGTTTCATTGGATCGTTGGCAAATTCTATGTCTTGGTCTTCCTGGCTTTCTTCTTCAGCAATGTTGACGAGTTCAGAGATGTTGGCATCATTACATTGGCTTAGGAGCTGGTTGAGTTGATGTTTTAGCTCGGTGTCCATCTTGATGCATTGCTTCCGAAATTGAAATGCAGAGTTCATGACTGAGTAGCAATCAGTGCACAGTTTCTGTGGTAGATTATCATCAGGTTTCACCTGTAAAGACACCATAATCATCACAACACACTAATATCATAAAAAAGGAACCAATGGACAAAGATGGTGGTGGACACACACTCTTTGGGAATAGCTAGTGTAGTGTTTACAATAAACATAGCATGCATCCTCTATGCTTATGTACTCTAAGGAGATGTGATTGTGGCTTCCACTGCCCGGAAACTGGTATGGCAAGGGCTCAGCCCCTAAATCGGACCACGACAGCCTTCCAGGCGGAAACCGTGGGGCTAACACTGGCGGCAAAAGAAATACTGTCGGAACTTGAACGACCGTCAAGAACTAGACAGGCTCACAAAATAATCTTCACTACAGACAGCGCCGCACTGTTAAATGCACTTAGGCGACCTGACACAAGATCGAAGGCGGTGGCAGAATGCCATACAGCACTACAGAACCTAGCAACCGCACATAAGGTCAGTATAAAGTGGACTAAGAACGATGGATCCTGCCCAGGGAACGTCAAAGCCGACTCCTTGGCAAAACAGGGGGCGAAACTAGTCCCTAGTTCATCGGACAAAATCCTGACACAACCGCCAACAGCGGAAATAAAAGCTAGACTGAATCAACATTCAGTACAAGAACACCAAAAATTTTGGAACAAAAGAACGGACAGCAAGCACACTAAGATGCTTCTACCGAATATTGATAAGAAACTGACAAACACACTCATGAAGATGAGAAGAGAAGAACTACGTACAATGGTAGGAATTATAACCGGCCACTGCGACCTGAATCACCATCTGTTCAAGATGGGTGCGACGGACAGCGTGATCTGCCGCGGTTGCTTCGCAGAGGAAGAAACCGTAGAACACGTGGTTGTGCACTGCACAGCTACAGAAGAGGCCAGAAAGAAGACTGGGCTGAGGAAAATCCTGGATACGGGTCCGGATGACCCTACCGGGAAACTGGAACACACCATCCATCAACCCAGGGTCCTGCTCCGCTATTTTGGGGAGCTGGGCTGGCTGGGGTAAAGTTAGTACAAAAAAGGGGTCAATGCACAATACACCCCACAGCGGGACGTCAGTGCAGACCACTTGTAACCCCTTACCCAAATTAGAATTAGAATTAGAGATGTGATTTATTCTATGATGATCAGACTCCAGGGACACGGGCATGGTGGATGGTAGTTGAAAATCAATTTGTGAGTTTTGGCGGTAACATGAAAAATGGCGCATTGGCGGCATTGAATTAATTGACATAACTTGTATAACTTTGAGTGTATAAGTGTAAAAACTGTGTTTTTTTATCCATTATGTGCTCGTGAACGTGTATGAGTGTTGGTGAATAGTGTAATGCTGTAAAACGTGACTTTTCGTGTTGCCTCCAAAACTCCATAGAAGCCTCTAGTAAAGTCGCAACCACCACTACTTTACAGGGGCATGACTTGACTTATCGACTCTGACTTATGACAAAATAATCTCTCCAATTATTTGACACTGGCTATATACCTTTGATGTGAAGCCAAAACCGAAGAACTTAGGTTCTTCGAAAAAAAAAAAAAAAACAATTTGTGTTTTATTAGTATAAATCTAATACAAGCGAGTACATCACCTACGGCACATAGGTGAGCTGTACAGCTAGGCTAGGGTAGGGCACAATGCACACTTCAATTGAAAGCCAGTGCAAAACATTGAATCCCTACACTAGAATCAGAATTGGACCCTTTGATAATATACTCTAATTGGATCCTTAAACTGGAAGCAAGAACAGGAATATGAAATACCAGATTTCTAAGTGATATTGTAAGGGGTGCATTGAATTTTATACCTATTTATGCTTTTGATAAAGAGTGCAATGCCATTGCCCCTAGTTACCTTATATTTTGTAGCTGGACTTGGAGGAAGTTATTACAAGAATATACCTACAAGTTGGAGTGTTTGTTATTAACTCAAATCTTCTGCATGATTGACATTTGGCTGGATGGATGTCATGTTTCAACAAAGTTAGGTTATGACTGGATAGTACTTAGAGATAGTTTGTACGAAAAATATGGATGTATCACAAATCAACGTTAACATAAGACTCGTGCTGAGTGAAATAATGGAAAATAATCTTGCTTGCTTACCTCAATAGAAGTTATTTCAAGGAATTTCTGGGTAATATTCTGTTCCTCATCCAAAATTGAGTATTCAGAATTGGCAGAAAGACAGCAACGGCAAAGGTCCGTCCACGTCTCCATTTGGGACAATTCACATACTCACAAAGCGAGAATGACCTGGAATTTTTAATAGTTATGATGAATCCCATTTCTAACACAATACTTTGTTTTGTTTTCAATTTGAAATCAAAGACCACAACAATCCAAAGAGAAATTATCTACGGCACGTACCATAAACCATCAATAGGTACCGAAAATAGACAAGAGACGACATAAAATGGTGGCCAAAACAGAAAAGGAAGTGGCGTCTATGCGTCATTTTGAAAGTTTCCAAGCAAGCAGCCAGATGTCGCCACATTCTGATTCCTTTTTAAATCAAGTTTGAGCCTTTTCTGAAAAATCACAAGATATTTTAATATAAGCCATGAATAAAATAAATACTAAAAGAATTATTATTTTTCAATGCAAAATTTAATGATTATTTTTAATAGTTAACGTTACGGTTACGGCATTATAATATTCTACTACTCACCAACAGATGGCGTAAAAATTATATAGTTGCTACTCATTCATAGATGTCGCTACTTGGCGCATACTCTTTGTAAAATAGAAATAAAATATTTTCTACGTGTTTTGCGCTTCGAGAATCTAGCAAGTTTTTGTTTCTTCTCTCTATGGTTTCAATAATCGTAATAATACTAATGCCGACTTGCACCAAACTATCAAAACTGTTAAGCAATTACTTAACTCTCTTAATAGTTCTTAACGGTTTGAATTTGAACCGTTAAGAACTGGCAAGCAAGAAAAGTAAGTGCTTAGGAGCTTTGACAGTTTGGTGCAAGTAGGCATAAAACATCTAATAATTCCCAATGATCTCGTAAGAAGGTAAAGAAAATAAGAAGTACCTAGTTTACGTACCTACCTAAGAAAGTAGTTTTACATTGATGGCAAACCTTTTTGAATTTGTAAACATTCAGTTTGTTAGTGGGTATTCGACTTCGCTAAAATGAACAATGTAGGGGAATTTCATTCCGCCATTGTAACAAATGGCGTGGAATCGTGGAATGGCGGAATGCTGATACGGTCGAGCCAAGTGGCGATTCAATAGGCCAGCCTACTCTATTAAGTATATTGGAAAGTGAAATTTCACACTTGAAAACTTTTTGAAAGATTATTTTAGGTAAAAACTGATTAGATTTTTTTTTGTATGAGTTTGCGTGGTATTGTAAAATACGTATGAAACACAATGAAGTATATTGAAAATGCGACAAATAAAAGAAGCCACATTGGCTAACTTCTAGTAAGTAGGTAGGTAGTTAGGTACCTACATTTTGGTCCGATGCTAATTTTCGAAAAAACGAAGTACCTAACATAGCTAGATAAATATTATATGTTAAAACTACTAGACTTTTTCATTGTTAAAAAAACTCAATCGTAAAAAGTGACAAACATTATTGGAAAAAAGAGATATTTCATTATTATTGACAGGGTGTTTGATTTTTTCTATCCTGTATTCTGCATCCATTTTGGTTAGATACTGTCTATCTTGGTGTTCTATAATGAACACCGTTATTCATCTATGATATGATTTAAGTTAGCATTATGCGAATCCTCAACATTATGCTGAGCACAGACCGTTTCCGACAACGCGGTAAACCCGGCAGCTGTGTGTACCTTCTACCAACCTTATTGCTTCAAATATTTAAATAATAATTTGTTGTGTTTGTAGGTAGGTAGATTGTACAAGTTATAGTTATTTTTAATTTAATTTATTTTAAGTTTTCTGTTTTTTTATAATTTTATTAGTACCTACTTTTTAAATGTTGTGTTGCCGTGTATGTTGGAATAAATTATTTTTCTTTCTTTCTTTTCTTTCTTTCATTATACAGATTAAAATTTACCAACGTAAATTCGTTGGAGAAAGGTAATCGTCAATAAAAATCGCAAGTAATCAAAAAAGATGAATGGCTTGATCCATCTCATAAGAAGGTTCCCATTTTCCAGACCCTTTTCCAATAAAATGTATTTTTCATATAAAATATATAAGTAGATACACCTAAGTATACAGACATAGATGTATAAGGGTGTTCCTATAGGACACCAAGATAGACAGTATCAAATCAAGATGCAGTCTCTGCAGATCTGAAATTATTTGGCACTGTCTTACGACTGCGTAAGACAGTACCAAATAATTTTAGACACCTTGTCAATAAAAATGAAAATCTCCATTTTTAAATAATGTTTGTTGTTTTTTACGATCTAGTTTTATTAACAATGAAAAAGCCTAATAGTTTTAACTTATAATATTTATCTAGTCCTGTTTCTCTTTTTCTAAAATTTGCATCGGAACAAAATGTACTAGAAGTTAGCTAATATGACTTCCTTTTCTTGTCGCATTTTCAATATACTACATTGTGATTCTATACTTTAATACTTCTATGACTACAAAAAACATCGATGAAGAATTTTGTATGATGGATGGGGTATTGCAGGATGTTCAATCAGAAGAAGCTTTGTTTACTCTGCCAGGGTTTACTTCATCCATTTTCTTACTTATTCCTGAAGACACCTGAGTATAAATATAAATAAATAAACATTCACACACTCACACCCCTGCACTAGGATTCCCTGTGTCGCAGGTGGCATGGCCACATACAAGACATCACAACATCCAAGACCCGCGAACAAACATTTGTGTTCGTCACAAATATTTGCCCCGGCCGGGGATCAAACCCTGAACACCAAGCTTCGTAGGCAGGGTCACTACCAACTAAGCCACGGTGTCGTCAACTACAAGTGAACTTACTTGATTTTCAACGGACTTAAAATAATCAAGGTTTTACAAAAACATAATACAACTTCAATTGGACCGTTTTAGTGACCGTAAACACCACTGAAAAGTCACAGGGAAGCAAAATACGCGATTTCGTATACTACCCATATTCTAAGTCGATTTTTTCACTCAAGTGAATACTTACGTGATAGTGCAGTCAAATTAGGCGTGTTTTGAGCAAAGATAGGACATAATTGAACACATTTGTTTAAAGCTTTAATTTTTACATAAATTGATTTCAAATGGATTTGCCCCTACCATATATAAATTTCAACCTCCGGAGATGGCTGGATCCGGAGATACCTTCATAAGGCCATAGCTTGATGAGGCGTTTCTATACAGTTGGAGCAGTGTGATATATTTTGTACGACACCATGCTCCACGTTCCCACCAAGTTTCAGCTAAATCCGAAACCGGGAACACCTTTGAATTGTGATAGCAATTACAATACTTTGGTATCAGATAAATCTATTCTGGGTCAACTCCTGTTGTTGTGCAATTTGATGTAATGGTCAAGGTCTTTGCCACAATGCTCTCCCAAATTTTCAACTGCCTACGTTTTCTAAATAGGAGTATATCCTTAGATTTACGCATTTTTTGAGAGGTTTTGTACCACAATTCTACAGGCAAAATCGACACAGTTTCAAAACTTATCTCAAATATATTAACGAGGTAATTGTAACGTATGCCAGTTAAAAAACTTTCGGATTCTAATACGGAACAAGTGTTTATTGGGCATTATAGGTAAATAATATAGGAACTTAGCCAACAGAAGCGACAGTTGCATTTCACGTCAGATAAACAAAATAAGTCTCTTCCACAAGCTTTTAGGCTAGTTAAAATCCAAAAAAGATAGGACATAATTCGTACATTTGTAGAATGTTGCGGGATCGATAGAAGATACCACCAGGAACCACCACCTAATTTGCACCGATTCTAGCACCTACGGAACCCTGTTAAATACTCAGTTGAAACTTTGAAATCGGTGTAAAATGTAAACGGGTAAAGTCTATCTCATGAAATTTGTACCACACATTAAGACTATCCTAATGTACCTCTACAATAAATTTCAAAGTTTTACAAGTAGCATGACCAGGTAAAAATGTTTTTTTGTAGTTAAATATGCAGTTATTAGCTCGGAAAACATTGGCACAGTCAGTGCAAATAAACACAAGGTTTCTACAGCTATGATAAACCTTTCGGTGCATTTGCACCATCCTTCCTCATACGGAACATGGTTTTTTTTCACCAACTTATGAATCGCCGAACTGTGCTTCGGAGAAAAGGAATTTATTCGTGTTTTTTTTTCTGTGATAACTACTAGTAGTTAGTTACAATCACCACTCTTAAAATATACAAGTTTCTCTCAGAAAAATCCAGAAACTTGAGGTTTTTATCACCAATATTACAGATTAATTAACAGTAGACCCACATAAAACTGCAGTGATGTGCGTAAATTGAGTTATTCTCTCAATAGCAACATGAGCACCGGCTATATAGCCGGTGCTCATTTTGAGCACCAACATTATTCAATCAGACCTATGGCGGAATACAGTGGAGGGGTTTTGGGGTTTCATAAGCCCCCGCCCCTCCCCCCGAAATGTCTAAGTCTAAAATTTTTATATAGTAAACGCACAAGTTCTACAAAAAGTAGAATTTTAACTTGCTCGATAATTGCTCTACAAAAAGTCTTAAGGTCTTTGTCTATTTTTATGTAAGACTTACAATCTAGATAATGTTTATATTAATTAATCATACTTTCAACACTGCCTTCGTCTATGGGTGGCCCAATTGTTGGGCAGCTGCTAGTGTTTTCTCATCCCACGACGTTTTTTTTTTCAGAGTTTTTTAAGAAATAATTCATAATTATAATTCATTTTTGCGTTGTTTTTGGGTCCCGATAAAGTTATATTCAGAACAATAAAAAAAACTATGGGCATAAAAAATTGCAAAAAAAGGCTCACTTTGCTCACAGCGATAAGATTTTTTTCACACCACCTGCTCCACCTCCACACCAATTTCCAATTACATATCATGCTATCATCAAGATAATGCATAGCATGTAGGTGTGTAGGTGTATGAAACTCCCAAGAATTGTAATGTGATTTGAATTTGGAACGTCAAATTCGTGTGGAAACTCGTGGAAAACTCCAAGTAAAAGAACGCCCTTATGGCATTGTAAAAAGGTTTGTTCGAAAATCGAACTAGCCACTCACAAAAAAAAAACAAAACAGGCGCGACTTCAAAGATTTTGAAACAAAAGACGGTGCTGGCTGCTGAGTGCGAGGCAATAAAAGATAATTGTAAAATAATTGTAATTCTGATTTTGTAAAAACATGGGGTATATTTTTTATAAATTGTGTAAAAATTTGCGGCTCGCTTTGCTCGCTACGACTGGGTTTGTTTTATTGGGTGATTTTGGCTACTAAAAAAGTGATTTTCCTTAGTCAACCAAGATCCTGAAAAAATTGTATCGCACCATTTGTATTATTGACGGTGTTTCTTTCCTAAATTACCTAAAGTTCTAAAAAAATTAGATTTGTTCGTTATTTCTGTCTTGTTATTGATCAATTTAGCTTATTTACTTTGGGTTTTGTATTGCATAAAAAATGAACAATTTAATGTATTTCTATACGCGTAATAACGATTGATAAATTCAATTTTTTTCAAATCATTTTAGTCTCAGTATCGATAAAAACATTAGGACAGATTTTTAAATGAGTTGGTGCTATTGATAAATCGACTTGTTATTAGGTGCAGTAGCATGAAATTCAAGAATTGAATGGCATTCGAGTGGCATTTTGACAACTGCTTGAGGTTCTATTTTCGTTTTAAAGTTTGAACGATCTACATGTTTAGTAGACATTTGTCACGTCAAACAGCATTTTCCTTATTATAAATAAATGACGTATTTATGCGCTTTTAATTAATAGACATAAGTCGTTTGGTGTCAAAATCGAACCTGTAAAACTTGCAAACGATGACGCGTTCAATTTTTCATAGATGGAAAAGCTTGTGGAAGAGACTTATTTTGTTTATCTGACGTGAAATGAAACTGACGCTTCCGTTGGCTAAGTTCCTATGTTATTTACCTATAATGCCCAATAAACACTTCTTCCGTATTAGAATCCCAAAGTTTTTTAACTGACATACGTTACAATTACCTCGTTAATATATTTGAGATAAGTTTTGAAACTGTGTCGATTTTGCCTGTAGAATTGTGGTACAAAACCTCTCAAAAAATGCGTAAATCTAAGGATATACTCCTATTTAGAAAATGTAGGTAGTTGAAAATTTGGGAGAGCATTGTGGCAAAGACCTTGACCATAACATCAAATTGCACAACAACAGGAGTTGACCCAGAATAGATTTATCTGATACCAAAGTATTGTAATTGCTATCACAATTCAAAGGTGTTCCCGGTTTCGGATTTAGCTGAAACTTGGTGGGAACGTGGAGCATGGTGTCGTACAAAATATATCACACTGCACCAACTGTATAGAAACGCCTCATCAAGCTATGGCCTTATGAAGGTATCTCCGGATCCAGCCATCTCCGGAGGTTGAAATTTATATATGGTAGGGGCAAATTCATTTGAAATCAATTTATGTAAAAATTAAAGCTTTAAACAAATGTGTTCAATTATGTCCTATCTTTGCTCAAAACACGCCTAATTTGACTGCACTATTTTCCATCTATGAAAAATTGAACGCGTCATCGTTTGCAAGTTTTACAGGTTCGATTTTGACACCAAACGACTTATGTCTATTAATTAAAAGCGCATAAATACGTCATTTATTTATAATAAGGAAAATGCTGTTTGACGTGACAAATGTCTACTAAACATGTAGATCGTTCAAACTTTAAAACGAAAATAGAACCTCAAGCAGTTGTCAAAATGCCACTCGAATGCCATTCAATTCTTGAATTTCATGCTACTGCACCTAATAACAAGACGATTTATCAATAGCACCAACTCATTTAAAAATCTGTCCTAATGTTTTTATCGATACTGAGACTGAAATGATTTGAAAAAAATTGAATTTATCAATCGTTATTACGCGTATAGAAATACATTAAATTGTTCATTTTTTATGCAATACAAAACCCAAAGTAAATAAGCTAAATTGATCAATAACAAGACAGAAATAACGAACAAATCGCATTTTTTTAAAACTTAAGGTAATTTAGGAAAGAAACACCGTCAATAATACAAATGTATCGATACATTTTTTTCAGGATCTTGGTTGACTAAGGAAACCCACTTTTTTAGTAGCCAAAATCACCCAATAAAACAAACCCAATCGTGGCGAGCAAAGCGAGCCGCAAATTTTTACACAATTTATAAAAAAATGTAACAAAAACATTGATCGAACCTAGTAAAAAATATTTTAATTTTGTCCGCTTTGGGAACGATTCTCCGTCATTAGACTGATTATCATTTTCGTCATAACTTTGGTTATCATTACGGTCATTTTGATCATTATTTGACCGCATTTGGGTGTTTTCGGTGGCATCAACTTCTTCACTCTGTAAATATTCCATATTACTACATGATTGTCCATTGCAATCACCACAAATTATAGAACATCTTAGTCCTGATTTGCGACACTAAATCAAATAAGTTTAATATTGTATTTTTTATGACAAGAACAAATATTTTACGGGTATAGTTCATTGAAGTCTCTTGTCAGTTTCTTATTTGTTCATAAAATAACCTTAAAAGTTTATGAGGTTACGCTAGCGGCTAACCGTCCGGCTGGCCGTCAGTCTGGCCGTAGTGGTGCGATAAACCGACCGACTGGACGAGACGCCCGAACGGTCGGCCAACCGCATCGCAGTACGAATAATAACTATTTTTACCAGACTGTGAAAAAGGACGGTTATGTTTTCGAGTGTAAATATGTATGAGGTAGGTACGAGTATGTGTCTTTGTGTATTTACTACACTGAACTAACCAAGTTTCAGCTAACCGCAAAGTGCGTATGAGTCTATGACTAACTTTTTGATGAATGAACAATAATTGTAGAATGCTTGATTTCATTTGGTACGTACAATAATATGTACCTAGGTATATATCGCAGGCATTTTGTATAACGCGGCATTTTAAAAATTCTACTTTTTGTAGAACTTGTGCGTTTACTATATAAAAATTTTAGTATTAGACATTTCGGGGGGAGGGGCGGGGGCTTATGAAACCCCAAAACCCCTCCACTGTATTCCGCCATAGGTCTGATTGAATAATGTTGGTGCTCAAAATGAGCACCGGCTATATAGCCGGTGCTCATGTTGCTATTGAGAGAATAACTCAATTTACGCACATCACTGCAGTTTTATGTGGGTCTACTGTTAATTAATCTGTAATATTGGTGATAAAAACCTCAAGTTTCTGGATTTTTCTGAGAGAAACTTGTATATTTTAAGAGTGGTGATTGTAACTAACTACTAGTAGTTATCACTGAAAAAAAAAACACGAATAAATTCCTTTTCTCCGAAGCACAGTTCGGCGATTCATAAGTTGGTGAAAAAAACCATGTTCCGTATGAGGAAGGATGGTGCAAATGCACCGAAAGGTTTATCATAGCTGTAGAAACCTTGTGTTTATTTTCACTGACTGTGCCAATGTTTTCCGAGCTAATAACTGCATATTTAACTACAAAAAAACATTTTTACCTGGTCATGCTACTTGTAAAACTTTGAAATTTATTGTAGAGGTACATTAGGATAGTCTTAATGTGTAGTACAAATTTCATGAGATAGACTTTACCTGTTTACATTTTAAACCGATTTCAAAGTTTCAACTGAGTATTTAACAGGGTTCCGTAGGTGCTAGAATCGGTGCAAATTAGGTGGTGACTCCTGGTAGTATCCTCTATCGATCCCGCAATATTCTACAAATGTACGAATTATGTCCTATCTTTTTTGGATTTTAACTAGCCTATGAGTAGGAAAATGGCCGCCGCTTTACTAAAGGTTCGGCTGTCACCTGTCAAATTTCAAATTTAGGTATTCACTTGAGTGAAAAAATAGAATACGGGTGTTAGACATATTATTTTCAGTTATTTTGATATATAGGTACCTAAACTAAACTACTGAACCGATTTTGATAAAACTATGCGACCAATCTGAAAGTACCTTCGAGAATCCAGCCAGATACGGCAGAATCTGCAAACATAATTTTCTGCCATTTTTGACGGGGGACGAGGTAAATACGCATTGCACACGCGCCTAACAAAACTTATTCACTTAAAATATGCACACAGTTATCAAATTCAGCCTATAGATTTATTATCGCCAAGAAGGTTATATGGCCAGCAGAGAGGTCCTTGATTTAACCCCTCCTTTTGCTGGATTCTCAAATAATCTGAAAGTACCTTTATGCCGACTTGCACCAAACTTTCAAAATTCCTGAGCAATTACTTAACTCGCTTGACAGTTCTTAACGGTCAGAATCTGGACTGTTAAGAATTACCAAGCGAGTAAAGTAATTGCTAGGTCCTTTGACAGTTTGGTGCAATTAGGCATTAACTCTCATAAAAAAAGAAAAGCTATCTTGCTATCCTGGCTTGCAAAACTAGCTTCGTGTATCCGAGATACATAAAGGTTAGCATAGACAATGAAAATAAGTTTTTCATTAACCCAAGGGTTTACTGCTATCCAATGCAAATTTATACGGAACCCTGACTTGTAGTAAAGCCGTTGGTTTAACATTAATTTAGAACTCCAATTTGTAGATTAATATTTGATTTCTATAGTACCTGCCTGATTTTCTGTCAGAAAATAGTAATGTGAAAGCATTACTGTGTATCGGTTTGAAGTACCATTTCACTTGTTTACACTTGTCACCACATTGTGTCGGAAATATACTTACAGTTAAACAACGCAATCACATAACATAATAACTATTATCGAGTGAAAAGTGTCTTTACGAAAGACCTATGGCTATCTTTTATGCAAGTTTTTCAAGTGGTAAGTACTACGTAGCTACGGCTGCTCTCAACGAAAGTGCTACGAGTCACATCTAGGAAGGTGCTACGAGTACCTATCTACGAAAGAGCTACGCAAGGAGAAACAAAATGGGATAGCAAGACTTAAGAGGCTATGTGAAAATTTGGAGTCGCTGCGTTTCATTCTTACTCGGTAACGGTACAGTTTACAAACTTGATGTTAATACAGTGATTACTTGAGGATATAATCTAAATAAATGTAAGACAGAAACACGATTGGTGAAACTTTTCTCGATAGATTTATTTTTTGAAATAGGCCTTCTTAAAATCTGATTTACATCCATCCTCCGAATTAAGAGAATATTTACGGTTTACTTTTATACTATTGAGTGAGTAATCACAGAACTTAGATAAATGTAAAAGGATTTTTTTATAAATTCAATACTTTTCAAGCAATACGATGTTTGATCATTTGTCGCTTACGTCCTTTACTTTTGAGCGACAAAAATCTATATCTAACCTCTTCCCTCGGGGTAAGGTGTCTAATTGCGCTATCACTGTCTTACCATTCGGCAGCTGTCATTTCTGGAAGTTTCACATATCCTCTTAATAGTAATCTATAATATATTTTCTTGTACCATTAAATAACTTTTGTTAGTTAGAACAACTAAATTGTAATCGTTACTAAATTTCATTAACAGGAATAAGTATTATTGTAATTGTAACTAAATTATTCTCGCTGTCACAAATTCAAATAGAATTTTAGTAAGCATAACGAGATTTTTTTCGCCGTGCAGCTACCTAGGAGCTATGAATGCTGTCTACGAAAGTGCTACGAGTGACTTGTACGAAAGTTCTACGAGTGCCTGTCTACGAAAGACCTACGGCTTTCTTCTAAGCAAGTTCTTCGAATACTTACCTACTTCGTAGAAGCTACGAGTCATCTCTACGAAAGACCGAGAGCGCCGTTCTACGAAAGTGCTACGAATGCCTGTCTACGAAAGAGCTATTTAGCCATAGCTTCCATACAAATTTTCGAGTAGGTACTTACTATCTACGTCGCGGCGTATGAGCTATGTGTGTTCTCTCTCTCTACGAAAGTGCTTTAGTACTTTTTCGTAGAAGACACTTTAAACCCTCGGCATGCCTGGTGGAAAAAAGTTACATGGTATGCCTGGTGGGTCTGTGAGACCCGAATCTTTAAATATTTTTTTTGGTAACAAATTGGTGTCAATTATTAATATTTATGGTTTTATAATAAAATTAAAGATGCTATAAAGGGTTTCGAATTAAATATGACTTTGAATCAATAATATTTATTAATAAAATTTCTAATTAAACTCATATCGAGCTTTTTAACGTAAAATGAAACATCGAAAGTTTATAAACATGCAAAATCAACTAAAACGAAAGAGATCTGAATTAAAATTTAGGGAACATTACGCAAATGTGTTATCTTTCATTATATACCAAAATAATTTTCTTCATTTTCGTGAGCTTTGTTTTCGAATCAGCTTTTGTGCTGGAAATTGCATGATCCAGGCACACGTGGCTCTAGCAGATCTCACAGATGTATTGTGTTTTGCAGTCTTGCTTTGACGGACAGACGTGGCATCTACGCTTTACACAGCTGGAGTTGAAAACATTTTCATGATTTTCACCTTACCTTTCGAGTAGCAACTAAATTATGACCTTGTCAAGTAGGGTGGCTGCCTATTTTGAACTTTATAGTTCTTCTTATTATTATTTATTGTAATCTTTATAGAATACGATAAAATACGTTGAATTCAAAATAAAATAAAAAATGTCATTAATTAAATCCATCAAATCAGTTACAAAATTCAATACAAAAATCCATAATTTAACATTTTATTATAAAAAAGCGTTCACAGTTAAAATATAAAATTTGTTTTTAACAAATATAACACGAAATCACGAAAAAAAAAATGTATACCTACATAAAAATGTCACACCGTATGCCTGGTCGGGTCAGTGAGACCCGAGCGCACTTTATATACGTTCTATCACTACTGGAACGCACCCCGGACTGAGGTAGCGGGCTGAGGGCATTAAGTAGTTCACTACGGCCAGCTACTGAGAGCGATTACGCGCGAAATCCAAATTTGAATGAATAGTAACGGTTTAACTATTGCGGTGGGTCTCACAGACCCTACCAGGCATGCCGAGGGTTAAGTGTCTTCTACGAAAGTGCTACGAGTGCCTGTCTAGTGAAAGAGCTACAGCTTTTAGTTATTTTAATTAAATAGAAAAAAGTTAATTTAATTTTACAGAAGATGAATACTTGTTTGTGTTTATATAGGGCTGGCATAAACATGTCGTTCAAATGCTCAAAAAAAAAAATGAATTAAAAAAAAAAAAACATTCTAATTCTAATTCTAATTTGGGGAAGGGGTTACATGTGGTCTGCACTGACGTCCCGCTGTGGGGTGTATTGTGCATTGACCCCTTTTTTGTACTAACTCTACCCCAGCCAGCCCAGCTCCCCAAAATAGCGGAGCAGGACCCTGGGTTGATGGATGGTGTGTTCCAGTTTCCCGGTAGGGACATCTGGGCCCGTGTCCAGGATTTTCCTCAGTCCAGTCTTCTTTCTGGCCTCTTCTGTAGCTGTGCAGTGTACAACCACGTGTTCTACGGTTTCCTCCTCTGCGAAGCAACCGCGAGAGATTACGCTGTCCGTCGCACCCATCTTAAACAGATGGTGTTGGAAAAAAACATTTTCCATACAAGTTTTCGAGTAGGTAGGTACTTACTACTAACTAGGAGCTACGAGCGACTGCTACAAAGTACTACGAACGTCGTTTTACGAAAGTGCTACGAATAGCTTCTACGAGTGTCCAAACGTTCCGTCTACGAGAATATTATGACTTGCTCCTACATAAAATATCTATCTATCTACATATATATATATATATATATATATATATATATATATATATACTAGCTGGTGCCCGCGACTTCGCCTGCGCAGGTATCTCTATAAATTGTAGCCTATGTGTTATTCTGATGTATGAGCTATATTATTGTAAAGTTTCATTAAAATCCATTCAGTAGTTTTTACGTGAAAGAGGAACAAACATCCATCCATCCATCCATCCATCCATCCATCCTTACAAACTTTCGCGTTTATAATATTAGTAGGATAGTAGGATTACATATATTGTATTCAAATTATGCTACTCTTTATATTCGTTTTTATACATGCTGTGTTTACCTTTAAGTGATTGTGCAATTAGCAAGAAAAATACTTTAGTAAAGCAAAAAATTAGTCTATAAGTATCTATGTTTTATTGTAACAATTGTTGGTAGACCAATAAAATAAAATAAAATAAAATAAAATAAAAGCGCTACAAGTAACTTCTACAAAAGTATTTTGTCTATTATGCTATTATTATGTCGGGACACAAAATATATTTTACGATATTGCTATACCTTTTCAGGTCACGTACGGTATATTAATTTGCTGTGCGTGTAACTAGCTTAATAATATGTAACTTTCTGATTTTTTAAGTAAAAGTTTGGGTCCCTACATTTTTCAACAGTTTCGGTAAGTTTATATACAAATTAAACCTGTGATTACCAAATCTCTGAAACTTTTTAATTAATATGCATTTCGGACAGTGTAACAACTCATTGGCTGAAAAACTTGGAATGAAATGACAGAAATATTACTAAATAAAGATTTTTTAGACTGCGACAAAGCTGGCAGTTGTGTAGTGGAAACTGAATACAACAGTTCTGGAGGCATACTGCGAAAGCACAAAGGATTCCGGGTCACGGGAACACGAGGAAAACTCCCAAAGTTTAGGGAGAATAATAATTTATCTCATGTGTTTACATAAAGGCATAAGGAACTTCAACATAAAATTAAACTTGAAAGATCCAATGTGCCTGGAATTATGTAATGGTACATTGGATTTTTCAAGAAAAAATAATTTGAATTTTGGAATGATAATTAATAATTTAATTCTTATGTAAATACATAAATAATATTAGAAATTCACGTCCAACATAAATTTAAGTAACGAATACAACAGTTAGTAGCTATATTCGTACTCCAACCCTTTTTCAAAACCATTTCAATACTGCTCGTAATCGTGAGGTAAATTTATTTAGATAAAAACATTAAATATGTAAAAAGCCCACACGAACATAAATTAATTTGATGATTGTTATCAATTCTTATAAACACACATATTTTGTATAGATGCAAAGACTTTAAAGCAAAACCTAGTTTCTATAGAACCTTTATCTAAGTTTATAAATACAGGCAAGCAGCTATTGGAATATTTATATCCGAGTATTTAATTTATCTGTGGATTTAGGTGTGCACACCGAATCAGCTACAGTTCAATCATTATTCAATTAGTTTTGGAAGTATAGCGTAGTGCAACTTCCACTTAGCTTACCTACGTATGCACAGTTCAGGGGAGAAAATCATTCAATACCTGGCAACACTTCCTAACCCGGCGGGAATAGGGGAGCCAGTCGGTCGCGAGAGCTCGATCGTTGAGCACGGCTCGAGCGGGAACGAATCGAATCATCGACTCAATAATAACCTCACTTACCCATCACTATTTAATTCGAAAATCAAACTCGCGTTTATTATTCTAATTTCCAATGTGACTGATGGATGAAAGGAGGCTGGAAAATTAGGTACGTACCGTTTTTGAAATTTATGGTTTTTATACATCAGCATTGTGCCGCTCTGTTGCGTGTTGTATTATTTTTGGGAATAAATTACAGAGGAAATAAAGGGAATTATTGGATTTCCATAATTTGATATCTGTTCAGTTTTGATAAAACAATTTTCATGATTGTTGTGTTGTTCGAAAGGTTATATCTTTTTAATGAATTCATTGTTGAGCCTTCGTTCTTTGTTCTATTGTTTTTTGAACTCTTTTATGGAAAATATACCCTTTTCTAACTCCGACAAGAAAATTACATTTAAGGTAGTACTTAGATAAAAGGGGCGCTGAGCAAATTAAGGTAACAACTTAATTACCAGAATCCATTCAGGAACTGTTCCAACGAGTAGGTACTTTGTGAAATTATTTAATGAACCAAAAAGCGACTTTGCATTAATTGAATTAATTGCAGTTTTATTGTATCACAGAGTGACTAAATTATTCTGTAAAGTACCTACGTACGATTTTTTTATTTTTTTTTTATTAAAAATAGGGTTAAGTTTGACCACGACTCACCTGATGGGAAGCGATGTCGTGGTCTATTTTGACACGTATACCTAGAAGATGCTTATTAATGCGATCTTTAAATACACCCAAGTTATAGGTGGTACGTGTCCAAAAGTTAAATTTAAAGTTAATATTGTATCTTACCTAAAATTTTAAAAGCAACAGTAAACAAAATGTATTGTTATTATAAAATAAATATTAAGTAAGTACAATCATTATAACAAAATGTACAAAATAAGACAATGTGCTTATTGTAAACGACCAATAGGTAGCTCAAATCAACACCGGTAGCAAAGTGCCGAAGACACTGCTGTATTACCTTTTTGTATTGCAAAATAAATGTATTTTGCTATATTTAATAGCAAAATACTCGTGCTACACTCGGTTATACACATTTACATGACAAAGCGCTTTCAATATTTGAGAAGCAATTATAAAGTTTATCATTATTTCTGTTTCATGTTGCCTCAATTATCATTTGACCTACATTCTATAGATCAGTGGCAAACCTTCGGGCATCGGCCACCGTCTTTGCAACACGAATGGCCACAGATTAATAGGAGTGTAAATGAATGAAAATACCTTATTGTAAACGAAAGTGTAAGCAAACATTATAAAAAAAATATTACCATACCATGGTGATGACAGTAAATATATAGTATTGAAAAAATCGTACATTATAAAAATAGTTATTTGTAAACCAAGGGAGTGAAGTAAGACATTTTCACAAACTCGGCTTCAGGACCGAGGTTACAAGATTAAGATTTTTCACTTCAATTTCGAGGAAATTGTAAAAAGTAACCTAATAGAGCGCCCATTTCGTAATTCAAAACTGAGACTGCCATCCAATGTTACCACAATATTCGAAATTCGAAAATAGTTATAGTCCTTCTAATATCCTCATTTATGGGTATTATGAAGGACCGAAGTTCGAAATGTGAATAAAGTTATAACTTGCGGCATGAAACCTATTACAAACGGAACCTCTTTGGACAGATTTTTATTGAAAATACATTTTTTTTTTTTATATACAAATATTTATTATATAACCTTAATTGTAATAACATCAAAGAGGTTAGAGATTCCCTTTTAAGTATAAAATACCTGTGTTAGGGAACCTCGCTCTTTAAGCAATAAGCAATAAAAAAAATTCCTAGGGTCCAAAATACAGGTTTACCCTAAAGCCCCCTAAAAGTGTGCACGAAGTATTGGTAACTGTAGAAAGCGAAGAACCTACAGTACCTATAGTTTAATTTCGTCCGGTCAATAAATATGTTTAGTTTCGAAAAACTCTTTCTATCCTCTTTTATAAAACTTTATGGCATTTATGTTATTTTATTTGTACCTACTAGGGTTCAAAAAATATACAAGAGGAAACTTTAATAAATCATGCACACAAGTCTCGCATAAAACCTGCGGGGTACTGGGATTGTCGTAATTACTCCTTCGGGTTTATGAACGCCTGGTAGCAACAGGGTGGCGAAAGAAAGGGTCGTTCTTTACACGCCGTGCTTCCCCCAGGAAGCAATTACGGGCTGTACACAAGTATACCGAGCTTTGAGCTAGAACTTGAAATTTCTGCGTTCTTAGACCTTGGTTATTGATATTTAAAATTTTGAACTGAAAACTTCTTTTTGACTTCTCATGCTCGTGAAGTTCAAGTTCGTGCATGCTTTAGGGGAAGTAAAACACATTCACAAATTCACATTTCGAACTTCGGTCCTTCATAATACCCACAGATCTGACGACACCGTGGCTTAGTTGGTAGTGACCCTGCCTACAAAGCTTGGTGTTCCGGGTTCGATCCCCGGCCGGGGCAAATATTTGTGACGAACACAAATGTTTGTTCTCGGGTCTTGGATATTGTGATGTCTTGTATGTGGCCATGCCACCTGCGACACAGGGAGTCCAAGTGCAGGGGTGTGAGTGTGTGAATGTTTGTTTATTTGTGGTTTGTTTGTTAAATCAGGGTATTATGGGGGACCTAATTATTACATAATTTCAAATTTCGAACATCTTTGTTACATTAGATGGCTGTGTCTGTTTTTGAATTACTAAATGGTAATGGTATCTTGTGTTTACCTCGGTCCTGAAGCCTTGCTTCAGGCCCTTGGTGGAGGACGTGGCGGCCGAGTGGATGAGGCCCTTACCTTGCGATCTGATGGTCGCGGGTTCGAATCCCGGTTGCAGTCATGCGTAAATGGGTTTTTTCGAAATAATCTATGTATGCATCCCACGTTCTCGCAATGGTGAAGGAAAACATCGTGAGGAAACCGGCATGTCGTAGAACCAAAAAGTTCGAAAACATGTGTCGAGTGCACGAAAGGAGCCTCTTCGAGGCGCACTTTAAATCCTTTCACCACACTGGTTCGAAAGAACTAGTGACACGATAAGAAGAAGAAGAAGGCCCTTGGTGAACAAATAACTATTAAATAAGCGTGTATTCCTTCTAAAATAATTCACCCTGTATACTCGTTAGTTGATTGGCACCTACCAATAGAAATAGCCTTGGTGAATCCAATAAGCGATGGATCAAATCGTCCCCAGGAACAGCCGCTGGGTAAATATTGATCAACAATTTCAGAGAGAGAGAATGAACAGTTTTTTGCCGCAAAAAATATAAGCTGAAATTATCGGAGGTATATTTTTTATAAGAGCTCATTAAAGATATCGTTCAGTAGATATTGAAATTAATACAGGGTGTCTTTGAAATTATATTTTAGTGGTTATTATTTGCATAAAAAGTTTGATTAGGATAGGAATTATTAATTCTTTATATTAATTATTTGTATCATTTTCGAACCTCTTCTCTTAAGATCTGTCGAATTATGTAAATGACGAATCAACATATATTATGTTACCTACTTACTACTTACTTATGTACTACTTACAAAATATTTTCTTTCCGTACAAATATTTTTCTATTTCATTTTATTATAAATTTTTGAGCTACCTATATCTCGGTGCTTCCGCTATACTTGTGTTTTAAATAAGATAAAATAAATATTTAATATGATACGAAGATTTTATTATGATAAATTAAAAAAATATATATATAACTTGTATAAATTCCGCCAAGTGAGAATAACCACACCTTCTCTCAGTATATATTATTTGATTTCTTATTTACCACCCTGTTTTAATTTCATGTTTCAAACGCAGCAAATCTTCCTTCATATCAATTTGGAGGTAGATATTCTTGATTTATTATGTTGTTAAAGATTTACTGTTTTGGCACGATTAATCAGGGATCCGCACGTTTTGGCACGTAATGTGTGTGCCATTGTTTGTAGAGTTCCGTAGAATCGTGCCTGTCAAGTTTTGTAAGCTATCAATTTAACTTTGTTTATATTCTGTGTCATATGTAAGTGCGATTTCAGACTAGCGGATCTTTTTATCGTGTTACTAGTTCTTTCGAATCAGTGTGGTCAAAGGATTTCAAGAGTCGAAGAGGCTTCTTTCGTAATATATGTATGTGTTTGTTTATTTCTAATGTTGAAAATATTTACGATGTTTGCAGCGCAACAGATATTCGAATAAAGGTGTTAATCGTGCATAAAAATCCGCTTGAAAATGACTCGATTTGGTGGTGAAATTATAACAAATAAGTTTCGCTCTCATTTAATGAAAATTATGTTTTATGTAAATAGAATAGAATAGAATAAGATAATTGATTGATTTAGGCGTTACTTTGCGGAAATCCATAAATATCAACAAATTATATAAATATATTTAGTAATAAATCCGCTTGATTTCTAAACAAAGGTTTTAATTAACTTAACTTTAGTTTAGAACTTTAGTACATATTACTATATTATAAACCAAAGAGTCAACGAACAGAAAACCAAAGTTTAAAGATACGACACGTGTTTCGCCTCTACACGAGGCATCATCAGGAGGTGTGGACTCGCCGAAGTTCGCGAACTATAGAGAATAGAATAATTTTTATTTTCAGATAACACAGTACAAGTACAGATCCATAATTGAGTTAATATACTTTATGATTAAATCTTAAATGTATGTTAGTTTACATTATTATGGTGGAGTTACTTAATAAGTACAGAAATGCAGTGTCTGTATAGCGGACCATCAAACTTGTCCGCTATCATGCGCAGGATGTTGTTGGTGCTCCCGCTAAAGCTAAAAGGCTGCTAACACAGCTGATTTTTATGTGTTAATGTGTTCAAAATTTCATTAAGATCTGGCATATAGTTTCCAAATGAATTGGAAAGTACGTTTGTATTGTATGGGGGCTTGGGTCTTCCAACCCTTCATTCTTTTATGTTCTGATATCATTGCTTTTTGCTTTGTTCTAATTGGTGCTCAATAAAGTGTTGATATTTTCCAGCTATACTTACTTATACAAAATTTATCTATTTACCAGTACAAAATTTATCTAAAAAAATTATGGTAGAACAATATTTTTATAATATGATTATCTTATTTGTTTTGTCAAGAGTTAATTCCATTTTAAGATCGTTTACATTATCCAAGTATAATGACAAGGCGCATAAAGCTGTGTTTTGAAGCGTCAAGCGCGTGTTCAAACGACCGAGCATAACTTACGACCGAGTTATTTACAAGTGTAATCGCCGCCTTATGAATATGAAATTTGTTTAGCGTCACTCTGTTTTCAACCAACTTCAAAAAGGGAGGAGGTAATCAATTTGGTTGAATATATTTTTTACCTCAAAACTTTGTTGTTTGTTAACCGATTTGAAAAAAATCTTATATTGTTTCAGAGATATTTTTTTTCAAATTGGTCTCATAGAAATTTTATCAAAATCGGTTCAGTAGTTTAGGTTTTAAATCAAAATAAGTGAAAAAATAAGTCGTTGAAGTGAACAAAATTGCGTATTTTGCTTCCCTGTGACTTGTCAGTGGTGCCTACGGTCACTAGAACAGTCCGATTGAAGTCAGGTGTTGTATGTTTTTGTAAAACCTTGATTATTTAGTACCAGGAACGCAGGACGAGAGAGAAAATTGCTAATTGTTTTAGGCCTAGTCTCACTTTAATCTAGCTAGCCTATTTACTTATTTAATTTATATATATTTATTTAATTTAATTTATATTAACTAAATTAAATAAATATACCAGCAGGATTTCAGCGGGGTAAGCTATTTCAGAAAGAACTAGGGTGTGTGCTCATTAAGCGGCCAATGTGTAGCAGGCAATCTAAAAATTAATTTATGTAGGTAGGCTAGGCTCGCAGCAATAGCAAAAATCCTTTCGGCATTGGTACCAAAAAAAACGAAATTCCAACAATTTTAAACACGAGTCGAGATATTAAAGCGCTTAGCCGCCGGATTTTATAAAATTGTCCTTGATGTGCAAAGTATAAATTATTCAGAAAACATCAGACTGTCTAAACTTCAACTATGAATACGATATTTTGATATTTTCCATATTTTCGAGTAAAAACATTTGCGAAATCAGATTCTCGTTTATTTTTAAATCCAATACTTATATTAAAAATATTCATGAAATAATACGAAAGTCGCACTTCAATACCTATACCTAAAAGGCTTAGTTCTGGCTGACTGACTGACTGACAGACAGCCTACAGGCTAAAGTTGCCGTAGAGACACAAATCTTGGAGCATGTTTTGGTCAAGAGCTGAAAGAACAGGTCAGATAGTAATGATATAACAAGCTTAAAATTAAAAAAAAAACTGAAAACCCGACTGCGAAATAATTATACATTCATTGTCAATTCATTAATCCAAATTAAATTTAAACATATATTTTTTTGTAATTTCCTATACCCTTTGATACTCGATGGGTTTGGTAAACAATAAACAAAGTTTAAAACCCAATCTAAAAACACTCGGGTGATTGAGACGAATCTAACGGTACCTTATCTGTCAAAATCCATCCAGCCGTTTGGAAGATATGAGGTAAAAAAGAAATTTACATACATACAAGATACGCGCGAAAAACGTAACCCTTCCTTGGCAGTCGGGTAAAAATACTTAATATATACCTACATAGAATACATAGAAAACACCCAGACTCAGGACAAACACCGATGTTCATCACACAAATGCGTTCATATTTTTTTTTTTATTTAGCGAAGAACGTTTAACCTTCGCGTTTGGCTCCACACATATTAGTGTATTTAGCCAGTGTCAAGTAAATTATCGCAACGTGGTCAAGTTTATGAATATACATGTTTTATTATGAATTATTGTAAAAAATATAAAAATAATTATTCAGTCAAATGTCAGTTATGCGTTCATATTTCTGAAGAAAGATTTGTTTGAAATGAGCGTGTTTATGACAGACGCAAATCATGAATGAATAAAGACAGTGTTTTGATGTGTTTATAAACAGAATTTGTAACTTCCTATGCTAGTGTTGCTAATGACCTCATTTGAATAGTTTTGTTAATTTTTTTTATTATGTTTATGTTTGATATTTATTTATTAAATCCACAAGTCAATCTAAGAACATTATTAGGATTTTTTTGAGGATTGAGGTATATAAGATAAAGATAAAAATGTTTTTTTATTTATAAAGGTTTTAGAATTAGGTTCCTACATATTAACTAGAATAAACAATATAAGATATAGAGCTCTCTCGTTTCGAACTTCGGCGAGTCCACACCTCCTGATGATGCCTCGTGTAGAGGCGAAACACGTGTCGTATCTTTAAACTTTGGTTTTCTGTTCGTTGACTCTTTGGTTTATAATATAGTAATATGTACTAAACTAAAGTTAAGTTAATTAAAACCTTTGTTTAGAAATCAAGCGGATTTATTACTAAATATATTTATATAATTTGTTGATATTTATGGATTTCCGCAAAGTAACGCCTGAATCAATCAAATAATATAAAATTATTATATTAAGACTACTTATAATTTTATATTTTAAAAACTTCAGCGTGTTTATCTCGTTAATTAGGTACCCAATAGATTCTTTGAGCCAAAGAAATCATCCTCACATACGATTGCCTTTATAATATTAGTAGTTCCTACATTATATTAATGTATAGCTGCTAATTTCCGTTTCCGGGTTTGATTACTCTGCAAATGATGTCGGTCTATACGCCTGATTGAGGCCAGCAAACCGATTGGGAAATGCAAGTAGGTAACGTGCCAAACACAATTGTTGGTACCCTTATGATATGAGCAACATAGTTCTACATTTGGCACAAATACACTATGTTTGTTACTCTTGAAAACAATTTCTTAATGGAAACACCGGGCAATCCTCAAGGTAAATTTCCATACAAAATGTTTCGGATAAATACTCAAAAAGTACGCCGAATTATAGTAATTTCTTCACACTATTCTTTTCGTCTATGTTTTCCGATTGTGTCAACAAAAATTAGTAAGGTTTCATAATTTAATTAAAATTGTATACGTGTTCTTAAATTAGTAGTTTTAATTTTATTACCCACCCTTAAGGCCCAGAAGCCCAAAAGGTTGTAGTAACAAAATGATTGATCCAATATTAAATGTATTCTCAGTCAATTTAACTTCAAAAAATTACAAATTTGATAGCGAGATAGCGGCGGGTGGGATTCTCGGCCTTAATAGATATAGGGTTAACCCGGGATAGATGCCCTAGAAGGATAATGTGCTCCTTTTCATAAAAACCTTACTTTTGAAAATCAAATTAAAAGTAATAATAGGTAAGGTATAAATCATAACCTTACTTTTGAAAATCATGATATACCCCGATTTATGTGTATTTATGTCGATTAACACAGGTCAGGGTTAAAAACGAGTTTATACCACGGATCACTATTACTAGTAATGGCGCGCGGTTTTGCTTGTGCGATAGTTTCCTACTTTACCTAAATAATTCTTAACCAAACTTATTCAGGTACTTCAGAACACTGGAAAGTAGGTAGAATAGGAAATAAAATTTGTGAACCTAAACCATTTAGATATTAATCATAATAATGCCAAGGTGCATAGCAGATACCTAACAAATATTCATTCGATTCACACAATCGAAGTCGAAGTCGACGATTCGCACACGAGAAGCGAAAAAAGAACGCATTCGACTTCTTCGAAAATTGAGTAAACGTCACTTTGATAAGTATTTTTTTAGGGTGGTCACACCTTTGTTTACAAAAAAAATCTTGAATTCTGAATCGGGGTATATTGATAATAGGTAAAACACGAAGCGTTTAATATATTATGCTAAAAACTTTACCTAACATTATAATGAGAAAATTTCTTCCCCAAATAAAAAGACGCGGGTATTTGCTAAGTAGCTTCTTCCCGGCTAATCGTAAAATAAACCCAAAGGAATAAATAACATATTGAAATGGAGTTAAATTATAAACGAGTGACCCTTCTATACGTTACTTTATTACCGTCTTAACCCTTCCTTTGAAGTTTTATTGTAAGAATTTTCCTAGAGGTACCTTTGAGTCATTCTGGGAGATTGATAAAATAAGAAATTTTCATTCATAAAAGCTAGGGACACAGTAATTCAATCAAATAAAAAAAATTGAATACATTTAAAAAAAAACAGGCAGGAAACAACGACTGTACCACAACTCTGTTTGTATGTTTTTTTGTACGAAATAAACAATTTTGTATTTTTACCCGTCTGCCAAGGAAGGGTTATGTTTTTCGCGCGTATCTTGTTCTTGTATGTATGAAAATTTATTTGTTAGATACCTCATATTTTCCAAACGGCTCGATGGATTTTAACAATTGAGGTATCGTTAGATTTATCTTACTAACCCAAGTGTCTTTAATGGGTCTAAATGGGTTTTTAAAAAAATAATCATTCTGGGCGCTACATAGTAAATCGTTTATAAATTTTTGTTGAGCAAACCTATCGAGTAGGGTATCGAAATGAAGGAAATTAAAAGGAGATAACAAAAATATATATAAGTCATATGTTTGAATTTAATTTGTAATAATGAATTGGCAATCAATGCATAATATTTTCGCAGTCGGGTTTTCAGTTTTTATAAACTTTAAGCTTATATCAATTAACTTTTCCATTTGCCATCTTGCCACTGTGAAACAATAGTATTCACTCAAGCATACCTCTCTCTCGCACTTACACAATAAGCATTCGTTAGAATGAGACGAAAGACATGAATTATTCAAGACCAGTGATCCATTGCAGCAACATTGTCATTCAACGACTGGAATGTTTTATTCAATGTATTTGTAACGAGTTTGACACGAGGTTTTTCAGTTTCCTGATGAAAATTGCTGTTTCTGGAGTTTCTTCTGTACGCATATTTAGCGGACAAATTGGCTGACTGTTAGCGGACGAAACTTTTAAGACTTCATAGATGCTGTTGCTCGGAGGCTTCTAGCACGTGGAATAAAAAAGTTTTTCAGTTTCCTGATGAAAATTGCTGTTTCTGAAGTTTTTTTCTGTACGCATATTTAGCGGACAAATTGGCTGACTCTTAGCGGACGATTTTTTTAAGACTACATAGATGCTGTTGCTCGGAGGCTTCTAGTGGAATACAACTACACGTGGAATACAATAATATATGAAAATAAAAAGTCCTTTTCAGGTCACAAACCAAATCATACTTACACATTACATGTCATGTAACACTATGTAAAATTTGACTTCTTACCTTGGTAATAAGCATCAAAGAGAAAAGCGAATGTTAAACATTTGAAGGATTCTATTTACCATCTGACGGCCAACTCTAGCCAAAATAAACTTCCGTCCCTTTTCAATACTACAGATTGCAGGAAAGCGAGAGGAAAGATGTAACACATCAATAACGGTTAAACCTAGTACCGAGTTTTTGCGAAGTTGACACAACAAAAGCCCAAAACTGTAATATATTATTTTATAAACACCGGTCACATACATAAATAAGCAAACCTTGCTTTGCCGTTATAATGTAAATTGAAAAAGTTGTGTCCGCTCTGTAGAAAAAATGTCGGCTGAATGTTCGTGTTCAATCTAAAAGCAAAGTTTTGTGTCTTAAATAGAAAAATAAACATATAAAACATTCAGTTATTTTTAGATAAAGTTTTCATATCATGAGCACATTGAATGCTTCTTCTTCTTCGTGTCACTAGTTCTTTCGAACCAGTATGGTGAAAGGATTTCAAGTGCGCCTCGAAGAGGCTCCTTTCGCACGAAAGACTCGACACATGTTTTCGAACTTTTAAGTTCTACGACATGCCGGTTTCCTCACGATGTTTTCCTTCACCGTTGCGAGAACGTGGGATGCATACATAGATTTTTTTGACCGAAAAACCATTTACGCATGACTGCAACCGGGGTTCGAACCCGCGACCATCAGATCGCAAGGTAAAGGCCTCATCCACTCGGCCACCACTTCCTCACGTGCTAAAAATGATACTTAATTGAATGCTTTTTTCCCCAGTTCAATTAATGAGTTCTCTTGTACTCAACTTGAGTTTGAGTTCTTAAGTTTTAATGATGCAGCCTTAAGTATACCTGCTCATAAACTTGAGAGTTATAAAATACCTCAAGGTGGAGGCGTTTGGCAACTCTGATAATAATAAGGTTTTACAAAAACATAATACAACCCACTTTAGTTGAACTGTTTTAGTGACCGCAAATACTACTGAATAGTCACAGAGTATTACAAAATACGCATAATTTTTTAGTTTATTTGATTTCAAACCAAAGCACTGAAATGTTTAAATTTCTATGTAACCAACCCGGAAGTATGTATATACTTGCAAATGAAAAAAGATATCAAATAACCAACAAACATCTGAGGTAACAAATATTAAAGAAAAAAATTGTTGTTCTTATAAACTAGTGGTTGGCCCCAAGTTCTGGCGAATAAAAATCTTGAATCTTGAATCAATCTTTGACCTCTTGTGCCTAAGCCCCTGAATCGATTTGGCTCTTCTACGAGCTCGAAAAATGTTTTGAACTTACCTTCCCACCTGCCAAATTTCATCAAGATCGAAATCTGATTTCAACAGACCAGATGGAAATAGTAATATTTCATCAACAATTTGAATATATCTTCACAATAATCATAAATATGTGAGAGCATATCGTCCACGTTTCCGTATGACTCGCGGGATTCTGCAAAGTGTACCCACCCTGCAATAGAGAGTTCAAAAAAAGCCGGAGAAGTTTATAAATTGACGCCAGGCCACGTTGGTTTTTGCTGTAAAGGCAAGATCTTTATTTCAAAGTTATGAAAATTTAAAGTGATATTTTTAAACAGGCGTGATTATTTACCATCAGACATAGATTAATGACGGTGTTTCTATAGAACACCAAGACTGACAGCATGAAAGTAAAATGATTTCACAATAAAAAAAATCAGGCAAATAATATGTATATACCCTCCTACCTCAAAGAACGCCCCCTCCTACCTCAAAGAACGCTTTGAGTACCTCTGTTTGACCCATTCTCGTTCCCTGCGTTCCTCTCATACTCTCGAACTGAATATCCCGGTTCACACTTCACATTCCTACGGTAGCTCTTTTACAATCCAGGCTATAAAACTATGGAATAAGCTTCCAGTATCAATACGACATGCAAAATCTCTCCCTATTTTTAAAACCATGGTCACCGCACACTACTTAGCGTTAGTTCCCAAACATTAGGTATTTAGGTACCCACTATTACCTACTGTTATTTTTGCACACATTATGTCAAAATCATTATTAATGTATTTGTCTATTTTATTGTAATTTTAAGTAAGTTTAAATTATTCATTGCCTCAATTTATATCTTCTAAGTAAGTACTTCACTGTTAGTATTAGTTAATTAAGTAGCTTAAGTTTTTTAGTAGTTAAATATGCCGCCGTCCACTTTTTGTTCAACAGTTTCTTGTCCATCCAAAGGTTGTCTGGAAGAGATTTTAGCGCTTTTAGCGATAAGACCGCCCATTGTCCACTATTTTTAACATTATTTTCTTCTTTATGTATATTTTTGTTTGTTTTGTGATGGTGTGCAATAAAGAATAATCTATCTATCTATCTATATAGTAATATAAGAAATAATCTAAAATATTTTATTAACATTTTTCGATAGCGTTTTATTAGCAATTAATGTCTAGTAATTTTTTTTACTATGAGCTTTCACCTGTGATGATAATACTCTGTTTTAAAATTTAGCATCGCATCAAAATTTACATACAAGATTAGCAAATTGTCCAACTTTTTACGGAAATGTTTTATGATAAAACATAAGTTCACATGTTTATTTTTTCTTCATTATTGAGAACGAAGTGTGATCGAACGGCTTAAAATGGTCTGCTGTTATAATAACCGGACAAGAAAAGCCGGACGTATCCCAACTCTAGTCGTAAATTATTTATGAATTTTGTCGAGATTCCCGGCTCGCCTGCCTAAGCTTGTTTTTACGGTTTTTTTATACCAGCATTTAGAGAGGTGAAAGATGAGCTTTGGCAGAAATGAGTTGAGAAAATAGGATTTGATCTCCAGACTTTCTTTTCATAATACGTGATAATACTAAACCTTAACTAAACTTAATTAATTAAACTTAAAAACACGTATAAAATCTTAATTAAAGTATGAAACCTTTCACTTTTTTTGTTGATGAAATCAAAAAACATGGACGAAACGAATAGTGTGAAGAAATAACTATAATACGGCGTACTTTTTGAGTATTTGTCCGAAACATTTTGTATGTAAATTTGCCTTGAGGATTCCCCTTAAGGCTTATGCGAAAGTTAGTAACGAATTGAATAATAAGTTATCAAAACGAACTATTAACTAAATGCTAAATAATAATAGAACATTAATTACTTAAATAGCTATAAAAATAAAGAATTAACCTAGCCAAAATTATATACGAGAATTTAAGTCACTGTTCTTAATGTTTCTAGCTAAAATTGAAAAAAATACGCATCATTGCCTTCTTTTTTTTACGGTACAGACGGTACTCGGTATTAACGGCTCTTAAAAAGTACGCCTAAACACCTTGATTTTGAACGTCATCTACGTTAACCCTTATTTAGTTAAACTATCACATTTTGGCCCACCGCGCTTTGCCCCACAACGTTTTGCCCCACTGCATCCATCCTTAATACGTCCCTTTAACCACAACACAACACAAGGTGTGACCATTAACCATCAGGTGACATCTGACCGTCTCGTCTTGTTTAATGTTGATAATACATAAAAAAATGTATAGGTAAATACCTACATCAAAAAAAGTTAGTTCTCTGTAAAGTTGGTTTACGGACGATAGTTTAACGTGACTACGAGCGTAACGGGACAATGAGCGTTACCGGACAATGACGTCAACGTTTTCGTGCATGCAGCCGGCGCGGTGGTGTGCATCGATATATTAGACTCGCGTTAAAAATATTATATAGGTAATGGTTAAAAATCACTTCAAATCGCGGGTCTTGTTCAACCACAGATAAACACAATGTTAAGATACAACCCGAATCATAAAATTAAACGCTCGTAAAAACCATTATTTTGAAGTTATTTGCAGAAAACGAGGGAAACAATAAACGTATATTACATACCTCTTTTATTACCTACCTATTCTTCGGTAAGTAGAGTGTGTTTCAAGTAGTATGGGACTGAAAATGCGTATTATTTAGTATGCATTTAAAATGAAGCACTGTTGCATGCAAGCGACCACCTCGCGTGACATACATATCCGGGTCGCGGCGGTCGCCAACATCTGACTGCCACATATGCTTAGATCACACGTACACTGTACTGTACTGAGCAAACGGGCAAGACAGTAAAATGTTTCTCGGCCGAGACTTTGATGTGAGCAAGTAGCTTACATCACTCGCTCAGCCGATCACTCAGTGCTATGTTTATATGTACCGAGTACTCGGCCTAGAGCACTATCTCGGCTGTTTGCTCAGTAAAAAGTCACCATTTTTTTAAACAAATAAGTAAAGGGAAATAGATAATTTCACTTTTACATATTTTTGTGACTGTTGTGATGACATGATATGATTAATTGCATTGCATCATCACTTTTATTAAGGCCAGTCGCAAACGAGCCATCGACCACAACGACCCGGGCGGCGCGGCGGCCGACAATCAGTTTTCATACATTTTGTTGCTGCGGTAGGTGGCTCGTATGCGGCGATCATAAGCTTCTCTTAAAAAATAACGGATTTTCTGTGACCATTTTACTTATATACCGTAGTCGTATGAATAAAAGATGAGATTGACGAGCTACACTAGAGAAATGACGCTATTTTCAGAAATGCGTGGACTTTGTGAAAACTCATGAAAAATTACATCAAAGTGTATCTAAAGTCCTTTTATTGGCCATTCCAATATTTAACGTTCCCCCGTTAGGCCCACTTTACACATGTTCAAGTTGATAGAACATTGGATATTTTTATCTACCGCGTCCCCTGCAGGATTTCATGATAATGTAATTTCGCAGAAAGTAGTGGTGTAAATACATTATTATGCTATAGTCTGAAGGGCACTGTAGCAAAGAAAAAGTAATATTATTACATAACTGTAGTTATACCACACGACAGAAGTGAAAAGTTCTTCAATCGCGCAAAATTTTAATTCGGAATTTCATAGTTTGACAGTGAGTACTTATAGATGTATTAGGAGTCAAAAGAAAAGACAAAGTAAGATTAGAAATTATAAAAAGCAAAACAAAATTTAAAAACATACAACAAGTATACAAACATCAACAAATTATATAAATATATTTAGTTAGAAATCCATCAAGAGACACTCTCTCTCGTTTCGAACTTCGGCGAGTCCACACCTCCTGATGATGCCTCGTGTAGAGGCGAAACACGTGTCGTATCTTTAAACTTTGGTTTTCTGTTCGTTGACTCTTTGGTTTATAATATAGTAATATGTACTAAAGTTCTAAACTAAAGTTAAGTTAATTAAAACCTTTGTTTAGAAATCAAGCGGATTTATAACTAAATATATTTATATAATTTGTTGATATTTATGGATTTCCGCAAAGTAACGCCTGAATCAATCAAGTATACAAACAACTAAAATGGAGATGGACAGGGCACATGCTAAGGGAAGAAAAAGAAAAGTGGACAAAAATGATAACAGAGTGGTACCCCAGAGGCAGCAAAAGAAATAAAGGTAGACAAACGAAACGTTGGGAGGATGATTTGAGAAAAATAGCCGGTCCCGTATGGACTCGCAGAGCAAGGGATAGAATAAAATGGAAAGCCTTAGAGGAGGCCTTTGTCGAAGGACAAGCTAACAAATAAAGATAGTACAAAAAAAATGTTCATGTAAACTTATTAAGGTTAGCAATAAAGGCTTATTTTATTTTATTTTATTTATTTATTTTTATACTTATAGATGCTAGTTCAAAAATACATTTTGTTCACGCTCATAGCATCAATAATACAGGCACTATATTTTGTAGTAGGTATTAGGTATAATGTTACGCTACCATTATTTGATGTCGTTCAGGTAAAAGAAAGGACAGTAGACACATTACCATCTTCACTTAGTAGTATTATACCAGCCGAATTTCCCCGAAATATTGTTACATCCGAGCGTTGGGAGCCCAGTAGCCCAGTCTAATTCACTCCCCACAAAATATTTTGCTCAGTGCGCCAAAAGTTTTAACTTCAAAAAATACTGTCATTATTTGTATCATTGTTATGTTTCGCACCCATTTAGTTCGTTAAACGCCCAATTTCGCAAAACACGTTCGTTAAAATGAGTTATACGTCCATTTTACTTCAGATACATTACTACAATGGTCTGCGAACATAAATTTTGCAAAGCAGCGCGTAATTTCCCATACAAATTACACAAAACCCATTTTAACACGAAAATGCGTGGAAGTTACACGGAATACCCTTAAAAATTACGCAAAATTTTAATAATTTGTACCTTTTGTGTGTTGAGATATTTTAATTGAATCCGCTGGCTCTTTAATGGGAGTATTTGTTCAACAAAATGAGATTTGCGTCCCTAAAATTACAGGAGGTATTTAATTAAGAAATCATATTTTGCAATATGGAAAACATGTACCTAGAAAATATTATGTTTATATATAGGTATAGTATATAGGTTATAACTAATTTGTGCACGAAAGGTGCACTTGAAATCCTTTCACCACACTGGTTCGAAAGAACTAGTGACACTATAAGAAAAGTAACCAATTTTTAATTTTGGTTCGATTCTTAATTGTGGTGAGCACTCGTGATTTTTAAATATCAATGACAAGATTTTTCATTGTTACAAATAATCCTTTATGAAAAAATATTTAGAAATGGAAAATAAAAATGAAAAAAAGGCGTGTTTTCGACGCTATTCTTTTGTGAAACCATTACGTGTAGATAACACTATCTATCTATATGAACACCATTATTAATACAAGAACAGTCTTTATTACGGCCCTGTTTCGATCGCCCGTGTGATATTGTGTCCTATTTAAGTCATTATAAGGTCTATTTTGGTATAAAGGGCAGTTATGGTTGAGTTCTATTCTATCGGATGAAATCTAGCCGGTTGGGTAGTTAGTGGGTTTGATTACAATATGTATCAATGACTGACAGACAACGCACAGACTAAACGACTGGACGTATAGACTTGAAATTATTAAATTTGGAGGCGCGTATTAAGAATTAAGGCACGTATTAAGAAATGTTGTGCTCTACATTGAAGCATAAGTAAAGTAGTACCTACATTATACAGGGCGTCCCACGGCTATGCCACATGGAAGGACAGTACCTTGAATATTGTAGATGGATCATTTTACTGAAAGAAGACATTATTTGAATTTAAAAAAAATTAAACTGCATTCATAGATATGAATTTAAAAGAAAAAAAAGTAATATTCCCAAAATAAATCAATTAGAGATCGAAATAAATACGGCAGTAATTAGGGTTTTTGATATAAAAAAAAAAAAACATTTAAATAATTATGTAAACCTACCTTTGAAAAATAATATTCCTTGTAACAGCTGCCTATTAAATTTATCAGAGAATCGTACCCAAATCAACATGAAGCCAAAATTATATTATCTACACAAATGAAATGTAAGTCAAAATGGATTAGGACGGTGTTAGGTCAACGAAAATTACTATTCGTTCATCAATAGTTGCTTTGAAAATAATAATAGACTTAAAATTAAGGGGAATCCTCAAATCCGAATTCCATACAAAATGTTTCGGACAAATACTCAAAAAGTACGCCGTATTATAGTAATTTCTTCATACTATTCGTTTCTTCCATGTTTTTTTAATTTCGTCAACAAAAAAAGTGAAAGGTTTCATACTTTAATTTAGATTTTATACGTGTTTTAAAATTAACCCTACTAACTTAAAAACACGTATACAATCTAAATTATAGTATGAAACCTTTCACTTTTTTTGTTGACGAAATCAAAAAACATGGACGAAACGAATAGTGTGAAGAAATTAATATAATACGGCGTACTTTTTGAGTATTTGTCCGAAACATTTTGTATGGAATTCGGATTTGAGGATTACCCTCGTTTACGGCTCCATAAGGAATTAGACAAACATACATACATACATGCACAAAAATTTGCAATCGGGTAAAAACCGCTACAATGAGATTCTAATATATCAAATCAAATCAAATCAAAATATTTATTTCGGACAACTAATATGTACAATGAGATTCTAATATAAACTTCCATTCTCAAAATACGTCACTTCCGAAAAGTAACGCTTTCATCAATATACTCGTAATGTACCGTTTAAGTGCCACGAACCGGCAAACTGTAAATCTCAAAATAACTTCGCAAACTCCAAACAATGAATGCCATTCACAAACTATTTCATTTGTGGAACAATTTCGTTAGTCGCTTAAATGAATCGTTGAGATTTTCAACGATAAAATGGCCAACGACATCGGAGCAGGAATATGAGTTGTAGTGATTTTGGCATGAATATATTAACCATTTTCTTGTCTAGTTATTTCTTGACGACATGAATGGTCGAGTGGCAATTTTCGGACTGCCACGCCGGCCGATAAACATTTGTGTGATGAACATCAGTGTTGGTCCTGAGTCTGGGTATTTTATATGTATTCTATTTATATGTATTCACAAAAAAAATATAATTATATGTATACCTCATTTATCGAAATCAAACATGTTTTGATGGGTTATTTGCAACTTTTTGACGTGACTACGTCTAATAGATCGATTAACGCCGCCGCGCCGCCTGCATGCACGAAACGTTATTGTCATTGTCCGGTAACGCTCATTGTCCCATTACGCTGGTAGTCACGTTAAACTATCGTCCGTTGACCAACTTTACAGACAACCAATTTTTACACATTTTATTGGCTTACAACCGCCATTTCGGATTTTTGACAATTATGTCACTCGTGTGACCTAACTAGACAAATCTATCCTCATTCTTTGCAGTTGGTTAAAAACAGTCTCATACCAATTTAATTTGGAAGCAGTACAGCCTTTTTCGAACAAAATACTAGTACTATTAGTCTTAGTCCACAAACTGAGCTTAATATTGCCCGACGCGAGATCCAATCGACATCCAATCGAAATCCAATCCATTCGAACTCACCGAGACTACGCTCGGTAGCCAGAATGCATAGTATCCGTGTAAGTCAATACAATCAGTTTTTTTTTTCAGAAATCTTATGCAAAAAGAAAAGTTCTTGTAGATTAAGTCAGCAATCTATAGAAGGTTTTCAAGGTATTAAGAAGTTATTCCCTTCTAGGTTTGCTTGAAAACATTGAACGAGAAACGTGAAAGACAACACAGATGGCCGAACGGCAAGTGTATTGGACTGCCACACCCGGTATCGCGGGTTCGATTCCCGCTTCAGGACAAACATTTGTGTGATGAACATCGGTGTTTGTCCTGAGTCTGGGTGTTTTATGTATTCTATGTATGTATTTACAAAAAAAGTATTTAAGTGTTCTATCAGCCATCTGGTTCCCATAGTACAAGCTCTGCTTAGTTTGGGGCTAGACCCGTAATTGTGTGGAATGTCCAAAATATTTTTTTTTTTTATTATTAACCTTGGTACCTATAATAACTATATTTTTAAGCAAAAAAGACTGGCAAACCATTAACCAGTTTTTTTTTTTTAACCTACCTCGTCCCACTGCTGGGCAAAGGTCTCCCCCAACTCACTCCACGTCTTTCGGTACCTGGCCATTGCCCACCAGTCTCCCTGAAAGGAGTCGAGATAGTCTCGCCAACGTTTTCGCGGCCAGTTTATAGTATAATAATTATATAGGTACTCTAAAATCGACCAACCATGAATGTTACGCTACACTACGCTACGCCGCCGATCGTAGCACTCACGGTCATTGCGTAGCAGCCGCGTAGTTCTACGTAGTGGGTCACCTACTTACAAACTATTGTTGAAACTTGCTCTTGCATGGAACTTTTAACAAGCTGTTTTCAATGTAACAGAATTTTATAAACTGAAATTCAATACTTTTTAAGGGTGATTTTTTTATTGAACCTTATTTATTTCTAATGCCACTTTGTTTAAGGGTTAATGGTACTAAAAGGTTTTATTTATTACAGCATAAGGTAACTACTACAATCTATATTACAAAATTTACAAAAGGAAACAATTGGGCCACCCATAGACTGTTGCAAACGGTCTATAGGTAGCTCAACTGCTCCAACTCGATACCCGAAGGCAGCGTGCCGAGGATACTGGCTGCATTGCCTCTTTGTAAGGCTAATTTTCTGGCCGAAATAGCTGCCAGCCCTCTGATCACGCGTCGCTTCGACCAGACGCTCTGACAACATTTTGAAAACGCGGAAGGCTTCCATTCCCCATGGACCTAGGGTCTCGACCCCAAAGGGCTCAAACATATAATACGACCTATCAATACCTACATATTTGCACCTTTTCAAAGAGAGTTAGATAAATTTAAATCTAAATTAAAACAAGACAAATACCAACGCTGTGTCAAAACTTTTATCGCATCTGAAATTCCCACCCTGTATAGGTTCATAAACTTTTGTTTTAAACCAAGCGACCGTACTTAAACTGCTCTTTACATTACTCAAATTAATTTAAGTCTGGATTAAATATAGGGAAATTTAATTAAAAGACTAAGAAACGGGTCAGTTGCGGCTCTAAGCCACAGCTGTGTAGCTGACACATTTTTAACAATTCTCTAGGGAAACAAAAAAAAGATTGCCAGTTTTCTAACACTTTTCAACCGATTTCAAAAAAAGGATTGATCAGATCGGTTTCATAGAAATGTTAGAAAATCGGTTCAGTAATTTGGTTTTGAAATAAAAAAAACTGAAAAAATTACGATATCCAAGTAAACGAAATTGCGCATTTTACTTCCCTGTGTACCAATTCTACACCATGAATTGTCAATAAAGAAGGCAGTTGTGGTATTTTTTGCATAATTTTGATTATTTAATTTTATTTAAAGGCTAAGAAGCTGAAAGTACATTTTTTTAAATGATAAAACATGTACAAGTGTAACCAAATACTAAATTTAAAAATTAAGCCCTTTAATCATTTCCTAATAAACTATGATAGTTGAAAATATGAATAATTCCCATCTGTCACCCTGCTCTGTCCGCCTAGGGTGACAGATAGGACAAAAAAGTTCTATCTGTCCCACTGTTACTAAAAGGGTGACAGGTGGGACTTTTCGCCTTGGGTACTTCGGAAAATACACTCTAAATTAATCAGTCAGTCAGTCTAATTAATCAGTCAGTCAGTCAGTCAGTCTAACAGTCAGTCAGTTAGTCAGTCAGTCTAATACAAGTTTTCACAGTGAATCATCTATTCTGTATGTGCAATCTGTGGCGCGGTACAGTTTAATGGAAAAGGGTTTATTGCTACAGGCTATGCTGTTTATGGCTCTTCGAGTTTCGCTCTTAAATGTACTGCAATATTCCATTTGCTATACATTTTATGACAATGGAAATAACTTTATATATCAATACATGACTTACATGGTGTGTTTTTATAATTTCTCGTTTCAGTATTTCGATATTACTAATTTTGAATTTCGAATTCGAAAATAAATGTTTTGAATTTCGATATTTCACATTATGATATTTTGAATTTCGATTTTGCGAAAAGCGCTATAATATGAGCCATACTTTTTTCCTCATTTTTAAACCTTCTCTTGTAAACTTTGGCTTTGGTGTCATTTTAACTTATTAGTGGAATAAAATTATTATTTATTTATACATATATTGCTTGCCTTAAATATTATTTAGACTTAATTATTATTTAAGTACTCACAGATTGGATTACACTTAATATAAAAAAATAAAATCATCATCTTCCTGCCCTTATCCCACACTTGGGGTGGGGTCGGCACAACATGTCTTCTTCTTCCATTCGTCTCTATCAGCCGTCATATCTGTACTCACGCCTGCTTCGTTCATATCCTCTTTCACACAGTCCATCCATATTTTCTTTGGTCTTCCTCTTCTCGTAAATCCATCTACTTTCATATCTAACACTCTCCTAGTGACATGACATTCATCCCTCCGCATCACATGCCCATACCACGATAACCTGTTATTCCTCAACTTATCTGTCACTGGCGCTACTTTCAAGCTTCCTCTAATATACTCATTTCTTATCTTATCCATCCTTGTCACACCACACATCCATCTCAGCATTCGCATCTCTGCCACGTGTACTCTTCTTTCATCCGTCCCTTTCATCGCCCAACACTCAGAGCCATACAATACGACAGGTCTAACGATCGTTTTGTAAATTTTCCCCTTAAGCTTAAGGGGCATTCGTGGATCGCAAGTTGTTCCTGAGACCTGTCGCCATTTTATCAATCCCGCATTTATCCTATTCTTTACGTCCTGGTCTACGTCACCGTCGTTCTGGATCAATGACCCTAGGTACCGGAAATTGGAGCAGACTGGTAGGGATACACCATCTAGGGCAATGGGAACATAACTGGAAAAAAAATAAAATAAAATTAAATAACCCAGTCAGTCGTTGTCTCCACCAGAAGGCAACGTGCCCAGAACGCTGGTGGCATTACCACGTTGAATGGCAATGCTTGTACGCCATACAAAGTAAAACCTAGAATTCTGGTCACATGTAGACTTTTTTAACCTATCAGCTAGATCTTTGTAGATTTGTGTGCCCCTGATCCCCAAGGGCCTAATTATTTATTATTATTTAATGTATTTTTCTCAAGTGAATAACACAATAAAAATAAAATATCATGTTTTTGTTACAGATAATCTACAATATACAATCATGGACAAAAATCTTCTAGAAGTTGTACTGACCAGTTTCACCAGTCGAAGTAGAAGTGTAAAACCATTGTGACACATTTAGTGACGTATTGACACCTTCAGGACTATCATCGAAAATTGGTGACACAAGTGACCGAATGTGTCACTATAGTGACCACTGAAGACAAAGTGTTACAAGTGCAGATTGTGACTAAATTTAGTGACACTTAAAACCACTAGTGCTATTAAATTAAAAGTTTAGTAATTGTAGGTTTAGATCAATAGTGTCACAAATGTTTCGTGGCACTAAATGAGTAGAGTCAATGAAGACCAAAAGTGTCACGTGTCACTAAGTTCAATGTCAGTGTGTCAGTGAAGTGTCAGAATTACGAAGAAGGTCACCATGGCGGATCCTGACGCTTTCGACGATGAGGTATTCCTTACTTTTGTACTAGTTTTCACTACTTTTTTACTATTTATCGCATTATATATTTCAAAAGCATGAAAACTGTTTAAAAAACAGCGCAAAAATGTTGATTACATTCATTTTACTACATAAAAATGGTTGGAATAACGAAAAAATAAATAAATATATATAAAAATTATTAGTGACACACGAAATTTAAATTTAAGGTATAATCAGACATGGATAAATCAATTACGTTACAATTACATGAAGCCTTATTTTTTTTTTAAACGCAATGAATATTAAAATGTATGGAAAAGAGTGTTTGAGATTTTATTTTCCATATTATATTGATTTTTGAGTTTAAAGAAAAAGTGTCGCAATTTAAACATAGATTTGTCCAAATACCTGCAAAACAGATCAAATCTATAACATGACAAATAATAATAAAAAATACTTAAGTAACTAGCTGCTCGTAAAACATTAAAACATTTAAGCTGGCTAAAATAACTAAATTCTAACTAAAATCATGGTAAAATGCTACAAAAAAATGAGAGATAAAATGTTTCCGAAATGGCAATTTTTATTTTTATTTCTTATTTTATTTCATTACAAAAAAAAATATTACAAGCTTGTTTAGTTTGGGGCTAGATGACGTGGTGTGGGAATATCTAAAAAATGTTTATTTAATATTTATCTTATCTAACCTAGATTATTTCCGCAATTTGAGACGTACCTACCTATCTTTACAAACTGACAATCCACTTCAAATTCAACCAAATGAAATGACTATAATTCAAATGGATTTCCGTACTTGGCTTCCAATATCCTCAAATCTTTGGTATTCCATGAATGCCATAATTCCTTTTCAATTATCCTTCGAATTCCGAACGGTCCATTGAAACCGCTCCACAAAATGGTTCTATAATTTTCTGCCAACAACACAGTGCACAGAATGAGTAAGTAGGTATTAAAACTTTGAAAGGCAACCCTCAACCCTGACAGGGTTCCGTTGACCCTTCCTTTGATTAAATTAATACAATTATCTACGTAAATATTTAAAAATGCGTGGTTTTCGTTTCCGGAAGTCTTCTTATTTAACCCGTCTTAAAAGGCTTTGTTCTGACTCACTGACTGACAACGCACACCAATCTACTGAACGTAGAGACTTAGAATTTGAAAGCTTCCCGTAAATATAAAAAAGTATCCTACAAGATAGACAATTTAGCTATCTTTTATTACAGTGCGAATCATAGTAATAACAGCCGCCGCAGCGTTTAAAAAAGTTCGTAAAAAAGTTAAAATTTAAATAACTTAGTTTTTTTGCGAAGAATATAAACTTCATTATTAAGTACTGGTAAAAAACAAACTATCATTATTTTCCAGTCTAACTTGTTCGTAGTATCTTATTACTCAATGGTCTAACGAAATAAGCTAATCTTGTCTTGAGTAAGATACTAATTCAAGACCCAAAAGTGATAATACTGACTGTTTGCTACATTAATTCTGTGTCGACGCTTCATAATGAGTTAGAATGAAAACTTGGCAACGCCATCTAGCGGTTACGGGTGCTTCTGAAAGAGTAATTGAAAATGCCAAAATAAATTGATTCCTTTATTTATTACGCAAGTATTTTTATTCTACGCGTATAAACGACTCGGCTGCATAAAAAAAACATTTTTCATACATCCATTTTTGACGGTATTTTTTAAATATCTTCAATTTTGTAGTGTTCAACAATTCAATTTCGTAGTATTTATTATCGTCAGTAAAGTAAAACCAGTAAAGAGCGAAGCCACGCTACTCCGTACTATATTTGGGCGCTTTCAGTGCCAAATGCCAGTACAAGTAGGTATATTTACAAAAGCTGGCATGAACAACACATTCCCATATGTATTTGTGTAGTGTCTGTGAATAAGGACGTGATTTGACCTTTTTTTTTAACATGGGGAAATCCTCATGGATGCCCGCCATCCTTGGGGGAGGGCGGAGGGGTATGTCGGACTTTAACCGACTAAAACCCCATGGTGGCCGACCTCTGCGCATTAGAGGGACCCTGGGATATCCGAAGAACACGTACCGGTGTCCCTCATGCACGTTGCTGTGAGGCCCATCCCAGGGAAGGCTTGCGCCGACCCTGAGCTCTGCTTCCAGTGCATGCCTCCTCGTGCAACGTGTTTTGAACCTATAGTAACCTGTCATAATTATCATCGTGATTTGTCAAAGTGTAGTGAAATTGCATTAATGTGAGTACTTTGACAGCGCCAGCTTTCGTTGAGCGACCTGTACATTGCATTTGGCTTCGCTCTAAGTCGTAAACATGGTTTCAGTAGCCGCAGAACGCAATAATGGCTAGCTTTAATTGGTTCCTGTCCGTCGACTTTACCAATTACTGGAATGTTCCTGTTGGTTGTTAGCGACTGGAGCGAGTTGTAGCGATTAGTGTTTTGAAAAGTCATTATAAATTCTAAAGCCTTCAAACAGTTATACTAAATTGTGCTTCTATTTAAGTTTCCAAATATAATAATGTTAACCTTTTGCGAGAGAAAATAAACAATTTATCAATCTAAATATCCTGGTATCGACTAATTACCGAAACATTTCGACAATAAACATTTCGATCATTTTTGCATTTTATTTAATTTAAATAGAACTGTAGGTACCTATTCAAAACATACGTCATAGTCCCAAATTATTTGGAAGCCCACCACAGTAAATGATTCACACCCACTTGTTCTTATTTTATGAGTTCGTGAACAATTTTTTTTCACATTAATTACATTTTAATATAATTAAAATACTATTACAATCTAGCCAAAGTAGGCCAATGAGTAATTCAACTCTTACTTAGTTTTATAAATGAAAATATCAAGAAAGTGTCTAATAGCGCATTTTTTACAGTCTATAATTAGGGTTAATCAATAGAAAAATATTAATAATATAACCCTGCGTGTAAATCTACGAACAAACGCACCACGCCACGAACACTAGAACAATACCAATAGGAAAGAAATGGCGGCCAAACATTAGCCCGATTGTCCTGGTATGTTGGTTACGGCTATTTGTAGGTTAGGTTGTGTAATGATGTTTGGATTCAGGCTAACTTGCTATTTCCTTTCTGCTTAGTCTTAAGCTATGTTTTCACTGGGAATAAAACTATTTTTTCTTTTTCCATTTTCTCAAAAAAAAAAAAACATGACAAGACATTTTGGTCTTGTTTCATGACCGAAATCTCACGAATGTCTTAAACTATAATACGAGTGTTATAGCAGTTTTGTACCGGTTTTTTTTTTAAATTTTATTATCACGTTTTTATTAAGGCGCATAGTACCCTGACTTTTCTTTTCTCTTTCTTGTGTGTCTGTCTGTCATAATTCTGTTATAATTTAAGTTTAAATTGTGTTGCAAACTTTAAAAAAATTGTAAAAGTATAAAAGTAAAATAACGCTAAAGTAAATAATGTATAAAATTATATATAATAAGAATACATAAAAAATAATATAAAAGTATATTTTGTAACTTTGTATAGGTATTTGTTAAACAAAATCCAGATCAGTTCAAAAAACATTGTGATGCAGTATCCAGAAGGGCAATGACTAGATATCCATATGAACTGTATTTACCCTTCTCAAAACTTGACATCCATAAAAGAAATGCTTTTATAACTGCGATAAAAGTCTTTAATAAACTACCAAACTCATTTAAACATTGAAAGCTGGTAAAATGGCTAGCTAAAAACTGTTTCTATAACTTAAAGGAATTTATGAATCATACTGAAAAATAAAATATAATATTTACAAAGGTTAGCAAAAAAGTAGGCAGATTTATGTGCTAGTGTATTGTGCTGTTTAATATTGTTATAGTTAAATAGTAGGTATCGTTAAAATTTAAATTCACTTTGACATTTAAATACCATTTAATAGTATTATGGTAAATTATGGTAGAACATAAGGCACTAATAATATTCCTTAACTACTTACTATGTATTCTATGTTCTGGCGAATAAAAATCTTGAATTTTGATTATAGAGATGGAGATATAGATACTTACTTAGTTGACAAACTAAGGTGATTGATCTCTTCAAACTAAAGTTCCTATAAAGCGTATAAATACTCATACTAATGAGTAGGTATAATTTAAGTTTATAAATTGTGTTGCAATCTTTAACAAAATTAAAAAGTATAGAGTTAAAACCAATTAGTTTTAGGAATATTAGAAAAGGAACTGCGTCATCGAATAGTTATCGGGAATTATATTTCATGGGAGATTGAATCTTGATTACGATACTTTGAAACAAGATTTCGTAGAAAAAAGATTTGATCAATACCAAACCAACCTAATCGGGTAAAGGTTACGACAGAAATAACTTTTATTTACAATTTGACCTTATCTAAAAATATTTTTAGTGTACTTGTATAATATCTAAATTTAGAGAAAAACACAGAAAATCGAGCTTCACCTTCCTAGGTGAAGCTTGAAAAAGTAATCTTTGTATGGAAATTAACAAATAAGTATACGTTTTTTACTACAATAAACTCTTTGATTATGATAGTCAGAAAAATGCTCACCGAGAAATAATAGAACTAAGGGTTTGGCAAATATACAATTTTAAACACAATGAAAAAGGGATAAATAAATTATAGTTATTTGATTGTAACGGGTATTTATCGCGCTCACCTCGTTTTTGTGTCCCGAACGTTTCGACTGTAACTGTGTGTGATAATCGCGAAAGTCTACGAAAAACTATTGATAAATAAATTGTTGTTTTTTTTCTGTTTACATTAGGGTATACCTAATGTATACCTATTTATATTATATATGTAACTATTTATAGTTTTTTATTTGTTTTAAATAAGTTTTCTGCAGTGTTAAGCCTATTATAGGCTTAGTACTTATAATTGATGGTTCTATTATAGAACCTTACAATGAATGGAGTATTTTTTTTCAGTTATTCATTATTATGATAATCTTTCTCAGTCTCTCAGGCTGGTGTCAGATGTTCTGATACGTAATTACGTACTACATATCTCTCTCTTTTTCAAGCTTAAAAGAGATAAAGAGTATAAACCAAACTGGCATACATAACATAAATGCCATGTTGTATTTTAGGATTGGAACTTCTGAAAAACATAATCCTCCTTCTTCATAGTCGGATAAAACTTACTTCTATTCCTAGTGCCACTTACTAGCTGTGGGAATACTTATTTCGCTATTACGGGTAAAAATAACTTCTATTCCTAGTGCCACTTGAGAGCAGTCACTAGCTGTGGGAATACGTATTACGCTATTACTTGTAAAAATTACTTCTATTCCTAGTGCCACTTGAGAACAATTATTAGCTGTGGGAATACGTATTACGCTATTACTGGTAAAAATTACTTCCATTCCTAGTGCCACTTGAGAGCAGTTACTAGCTGTGGGAATACGTATTACGCTATTACTGGTAAAAATTACTTCCATTCCTAGTGCCACTTGAGAGCAGTTACTAGCTGTGGGAATACGTATTACGCTATTACGGGTAAAAATAACTTCTATTCCTAGTGCCACTTGAGAGCAGTTACTAGTTGTGGGAATACGTATTACGCTATAACGGGTAAAAATTACTTCTATTCCTAGTGCCACTTGAGAGCAGTTACTAGTTGTGGGAATACGTATTACGCTATAACGGGTAAAAATTACTTTTATTCCTAGTGCCACTTGAGAGCAGTTACTAGCTGTGCGAATACGTATTACGCTATTACTGGTAAAAATTACTTCTATTCCTAGTGCCACTTGAGAGCAGTTACTAGTTGTGGGAATACGTATTACGCTATAACGGGTAAAAATTACTTTTATTCCTAGTGCCACTTGAGAGCAGTTACTAGCTGTGGGAATACGTATTACGCTATTACGGGTAAAAATAACTTCTATTCCTAGTGCCACTTGAGAGCAGTTACTAGCTGTGCGAATACGTATTACGCTATTACTGGTAAAAATTACTTCTATTCCTAGTGCCACTTGAGAGCAGTTACTAGCTGTGGGAATACGTATTACGCTATTACGGGTAAAAATAACTTCTATTCCTAGTGCCACTTGAGAGCAGTTACTAGCTGTGGGAATACGTATTACGCTATTACGGGTAAAAATTACTTCTATTCCTAGTGCCACTTGAGAGCAGTTACTAGCTGTGCGAATACGTATTACGCTATTACGGGTAAAAATTATTTCTATTCCTAGTGCCACTTGCGAGCAGTTACTAGCTGTGGGAATACGTATTACGCTATTACGGGTAAAAATTACTTCTATTCCTAGTGCCACTTGAGAGCAGTTACTAGCTGTGCGAATACGTATTACGCTATTACGGGTAAAAATTACTTCTATTCCTAGTGCCACTTGAGAGCAGTTACTAGCTGTGGGAATACGTATTACGCTATTACGGGTAAAAAATACTTCCGTTCCTAGTGCCACTTTAGAGCAGTTACTAGCTGTGCGAATACGTATTACGCTATTACGGGTAAACATTACTTTTATTCGTAGTGCCACTTTAGAGCAGTTACTAGTTGTGCGAATACGTATTACGCTATTACGGGTAAACATTACTTCTATTCGTAGTGCCACTTTAGAGCAGTTACTAGTTGTGCGAATACGTATTACGCTATTACGGGTAAACATTACTTCTATTCGTAGTGCCACTTTAGAGCAGTTACTAGTTGTGCGAATACGTATTACGCTATTACGGGTAAACATTACTTCTATTCGTAGTGCCACTTTAGAGCAGTTACTAGTTGTGCGAATACGTATTACGCTATTACGGGTAAACATTACTTCTATTCGTAGTGCCACTTTAGAGCAGTTACTAGTTGTGCGAATACGTATTACGCTATTACGGGTAGGTACTACTAGAGGTAGAGGAAAATGTCGTGTAGATTCGTCACGTACGTGAAGCTGAAATTCGTAGACGTGACATCCGAAAATCCTGCCCCAGGGTCTTTTTGTATTAGGCTTCGAGGATTCGGCGTTAAAAGGATTTTCAGTCTCATCGGGAATGAACGTGAGAAGTGTTTTTGATAGTCGGCAAAATGTTTGTAAATGAAAATATAAGTTAATTCGAGTACTACGAGGATGAAGGAAAACATATGGTTAATTTACGCGTAGGACTTAGTTTGAGGTTTGAGTTTTCAAGTTGTATTTAACAGACAAATGAGTAACCGAAAAAAAAGACGTACATACATATCTAAATTTCTGTACAGAACTGTAGAATATTGTATTAACGTAAATTTAGTTTTGATACCTAAAGAATGCCAATTTTTTTTAAATCAGGCTCTCAATGGGTGGTTTTCGTTAGGTTTTAGGGATTCTATTTATGACACCCGATTTGATGATCACCATAATTATAAATCTTTGTCCTGAAGCGAGAATCGAAACCGTGACATCGGTTAGGTACCTACCAATGTTGCAAAAAAACCAATAATGGAACTTCCTCTAGCCAGACCATAAATAACGCGCAAAAAGTCCGGTAGATACCGAAGAAAATAGTTTCCGAAGTACCAGGACGTCAGAAGGCGTAAGAGGCTTACGTAAATCCGCCGCAGGGCACGTACGGGAATAAATCTCTTTCCGCCGCACATTTACTGTTTATTGTTGAAGGGACGGGTTGGGAATCGAGTTCGGATCGATTTGAGGTCGATTACGGTGAGATTGTTTTTGCGGTGACATTGAAACCGGTAATTAGGTTCCGGCAAAGCGACACACATTTTACACACAGATGGAAGGAACTCGCTACCGGCTTCTGATTTTCCAGAAAATTACAAAGTGAATAGGTAGTTAATTGATTGATTCAGGCGTTACTTTGCGGAAATCCATAAATATCAACAAATTATACAAATATATTTAGTAATAAATATATAGAAATTATATATAGAATTTGTTTAGAAATCAAGCGGATTTATTACTAAATATATTTGTATAATTTGTTGAATAGGCAGTTGTTGGTTTAAAAAAATACATATTTAGGACATTTCATCGAGCGCCATCAAGCCCCAAAGTAAGCAAGCTACAGGATAGGAACCATATGACTGATAAAACACTTATATCCTTTTTTTATTGTTAATACTTTCATATTATTATACAATACAATAATGATAATAATAGAGCTCACACCTGCCTATGACCAAAACAGTACGATACAGGATTTGCCAGGACAGGACAGGTCCAAATGTAATAATTCATATCTTACCGTAATTTCTATAGGTACCCAACCAACGACCTATTCCTTTCTAATACCAAAAACTAATACCAATGGTATTTGTTTATTACCCTAATTAATATTCTATTCCCGACGAATACCACTCACCAACATACTTGTCGTGGTAACTCTTTGAAAAAAAAGTCAATATTTTTTATTTCATTTATTATGGTTTTCAAAAGTATATTTAGCGCCTACCGCTGCCTCATCTCTATTCGCAAAGCTCACACAATAGTGACATGTGACACAAACCCAAGTGACATTTTGTCACGCACTACCGTAGGGCTTGATGGGACGCAAGATGGAGTCGTTTCCGTTTCCGTTGCGCTGAAACTCCCAATAGTTTACTATGGAGCTAGATACAATATGGAGGGAGTTCTTAATACATGCGATCTAAGACCTTTGCTTTGCCAAAAAATTTAAGAGGCCTTAGGCAAGTCGCAAACGAGCCACGGACCACAGGGACCGGTGGCCAGCGACAATCAGTTCACATACATTGTGTTGCTGAAGCATGTGGCCACAACACGAATCATAAAACAAAAAACCGAGCGAGCCTTACAGTAGTCGCTTAGAATGTGTAACATTTGGCATCTCATATAAATTTGGAAGGATTCATTTTCTTCATTTTTTTATGGTTAGTGCTATCTGAGGGCTAACTCCCTTGGTCGGTGGTGCGTTTGCGACTGGCCTAAACTGCTGAAGCAAGGTTCTAAATGTCCTCCTATTTATGCGTGTCACGTTGATTTTGCGTCAGAAAGCACCATCTTGTACATATTGAGCAATATCTCATGCTAAATGTTGAGCTCCGTTATTTACTTTCCGTATGCCTACAAATATTTCTGTAGGTAAATGGTTCTCATATATACGTTATTTTCAGGCTGTATATTTAAATTTTTGTAGCTGCTACCGGTGGCTTAGTAAATGTATTTCTAAAATTGTTGTTATTTATAAATAATTTTGTTTAATAATAAGTAGTTATTTTACGGATCATTTTTCTATTATTGTATTTTTTTAAAACAACAGGTTCGCACTTGTAGTCTTAAAGATATTCTCTACTTTATTGTCATATAATTATACTTAAATTACCAAAAAAATGTTTTTGCGTGTCACTAAAACTATATTAGGATTACCTACTAGGATTAATTATTAATATTTAATAACTTTGGCGGAATATTGACCTTAAATTTTTGTTAGTATCGTAAAACCTAGGTACTTGTGTTATCCGAACAAAATTACTCGTATAAACTGCAAAATTGCGTATTTATCTCTCCAAAATACCTGTCTGCTTCATGAATGAATACCTACTCGTAAGTAGGTACCTACCTTGATTTTGGCCAAGTATCTAGATACCTATTTCCTAACTTCTTTTAAAGATGAAATTATTTTGATTCCCTAATTTGATATGCATAACATATTTCTTCTCGCTTTCCTGCATTCTTTGGGACTGATTTCTTGAAAAGGGACGTAAGTGTGTTACAGGAAACGTAGCGTTCCTCAGGGTATGCAGTAGTGTTATAATCTAATCTATCACAATATCTGGTTTTCATAAATAAGCTCTGTTTGTGACAATATTTGTCAGTTTAGACGTTGTGCGAATTTTCTAAATAACAGCTCGCAAAATTCGCACTACGTTACTTTTTCTTTATTTTTATTATTTAATTATTATTTAGTATGCGTGGCATCCTAATGTTTGTGACTCTGTGGTTCCACGTTAATGGCAAAATGTTGTTTTGAGAGGCTGCGCGGCGCTAATGGTGATTATGCCAATGTGACTGCGCGGATTCCACTCAGAATATCAGAATAAACCATGATAATAATATAATAGGTACGTATAAACGTGCCATGGTAATAAAAATATCCACCCTCGACTTAGCTCGGGCTGATAAGTCTCGTATAAAATGGCTTGCTTCAAACCCATTTTATATGACCTCATACTTAGATATTATAAACTTTCTCGGAACTAATTCGTTCTTAAAGCAATTAAAAAAAGCCGTTTTGGCCGAGTGGGAGGTGCCTCGACTTCCGATCCGAAGGTTGTTGGTTCAAACCCGGTCGTACACCAATGGATTTTTCTGTTCAAAAAATCTATGTGTGCATACACGTGCTTAACGGTGAAGGAAAACATCGTGAGGTTTCCTCATGTCATAGAACCTAAAAAGTTTGAAAACATGTGACGAGTGCAAGAAAGGAGCCTCTTCGAGGCGCACTTGAAATCCTTTCACCACACTAGTGCGAAAGAACTAGTGACAAGATAAGATGAATGTAATTTAAAACAAAAATCGATGTTTTTATTTCGTGCCTGCACTAGATTATACTATTATGTGTTTCATACCTACTTGCACCAAACTTTCTAATTTCCTAAGCAATTACTTTACTCGCTTGGCTTAAGAACTCTTAACAGTCCAGATTCTGACCATTAAGAACTAAAGGGAGTAAAGTAATTGTAAGGAATTTTTAAAGTTTGGTGCAATGCTAAAATAAAGTTTTATTTATCACCAAAATGTTTAAGTGCGATACCAATTACCTACCATACTTGCATAATTAGAAATACTTTAAGCACCCGCTACGAATACTTACTGGAAAATGCTCAAGTTGTACCTACTTCCTATAGAATGCTCAAGCAATACTTCCTATATAATGCTCAAGTTGCGGAATTCTCAGCATCCTCATTTGCATGGAGAGCAATCTGGACCAGTCCTGATGTATGGCGAGATGAGAGAATGGTTGGGATATCCCTCTTCGGTTATTTATTACCCGACTTAGAGAAAGCCGAAGGAGTGTTATCCAACCTAACTATTTTTCTCGTAAATGCAAATGTTTCGGAGGATAGATAGATCGATGTTTGATTCATCACGTCAAAACTACTGAACCAATTGAGCTGTAAATTGGTATAGATTATAGTTTATAAACTGAAAATTACCATCAGTTTATAAACTGAATATTATTAATATGAGATAAAAAGTGACTCATGTGCTTTTTCTAGGTGCTAGGTATATGATAATTTTCTGACTTTTGCCTTTTGCTTTGCCCGCTGTGTTTAAGTACAAAAAGTAGATTATTTTTCTCCAGTTTAGACACTATTATTCATACCAAAGTTCAGCCAAATTGGTTCAATAGTTTCAGGGTGATTAAGCCACAAATCCATCTTTCCATATATACTTTTAGGTATATCTTAAAAAAGTTACGTAGTTGATTTTTATTTTTTTACAAAACGGTTTACTATTTTTCCTGGGATTTGAGTAAATTCCACTTTTGTTCAAGTAAGGCCAGCAGCAAACGAGCTACTGACCACAACAACTGGTGGCAGGCGACCGTTAATTCACATACACTTTGTCGCTGTAGCGCGCGGCCGCTACACGTGTCGCCAGAGGCGGCGACGCGCGACAGCATGTATGTAAACTGGTCGCCCGCCCGGCTCGTTTGCGGCGACCGAGAATAATAAATTGATTTATTTTTGCATGAGTTAACCCCTCGCCACAGGACGCTTATACCCGTAAATAATTCAGATGGATTAAAGCCACCCACCCATCAAGAATGCAGTGGATTTACGTACAATTACGATAGTTTACACGTTAAGTTAAAGGGACAGAACAGACAGACGGAAAGCTTAAAAAAAATTACAGTTACGTTAAGCGTCGATGACACAGGGCTATTTTATAAGCTACAAACCGGCGAGTTTAGAGTCGAGTCAAACCTCATGTCACCCAATCTACCGATTTTTTTTTTCCGCAATTATATTTATCGTTGTTTTATTATGCACCGATATAATTAATTATTAATAAATGCAAATAAATATTTTTTTACTGCAAATAATTTTTTCGAGCAAAATCTCACGAAATCTCACCAAGGGGGGAGAGGAGGGTCGATAAATCGCCAAAATTACCTCACGTAAAAAATGGATACCCCTGAGACATTTAGACATATTCGTACTTCATGCGACTTTTTCATTTATTTCATTTTTTGTCTTTTTGGTCTCCGTGTCTGTCCCGTCAACGTGTGAACAAGACTCGAAGGTCACTCGTTTGCGGGTTAACGAGTCACTCAAGCCACGGCTCAGACTAAAGTTGAGTAATTATTCAACTCTCTTTTGGTTGCTTCCGGCGGATGTGGGCTTTATGAAGGCTTTAGGGCGCACTAAACCGGATGTATGGCCGTATTTACCGTACGTATTCTTATATAATATGTTCGGTCTTGACTTGCCGATATATAATTTTACGTGAGGAAATGTAAAAAAGAGTAGGTAGTATTTTTTCACTACGAATATTCTCAATTGTTATAATTTTGTCTATTACGCACTTAGTATATAAAAAAAACGATATCACGATCACTAAAGTGAACTTTTATCATTCAAATAACATCAATTTCATATTTCTAGGACTTATATGTATTTAGTTATGGTCATTTTCGTACACGAACTGGCGTAGTTTTGGTTAAAAAAACAAAATGGCTCCCATTTCAAGGGGAGTAAGGTAGATAGATGGATAGATAGATAATTATTTATTGTACACATGGAAAATAACAAATACAAGACTTAAAATTAATGAGTGGTACAATTGGCGGCCTTATCGCTGAGAGCGATTTCTTCCAGGCAATCAACAGGCATTGGAGATGATTTAAATATAAGTAGCGGGGCAGGGCGTACAACTGTTTCCAAATAAATAAAGAATACTATGTTTTATAAAATCCTAATACATAAATAACCTATAATAAACTAATACATATTAAATATAAATATATGTACGTATAGATAATATCAACAAATTATATAAATATATTTAGTAATAAATCCGCTCGATTTCTAAACAAAGATTTTAATTAACTTAACTTTAGTTTAGAACTTTAGTACATATTACTATATTATAAACCAAAGAGTCAACGAACAGAAAACCAACCAACGAGAGACTCTCGTTTCGAACTTCGGCGAGTCCACACCTCCTGATGATGCCTTGTGTAGAGGCGAAACACGTGTCGTATCTTTAAACTTTGGTTTTCTGTTCGTTGACTCTTTGGTTTATAATATAGTAATATGTACTAAAGTTCTAAACTAAAGTTAAGTTAATTAAAACCTTTGTTTAGAAATCAAGCGGATTTATTACTAAATATATTTATATAATTTGTTGATATTTATGGATTTCCGCAAAGTAACGCCTGAATCAATCAATTATCGTATAGATAATGCTTGATGAATGTGAGAAGTATAAGACCTGAAATATTACTTACTAGTCGATGATGTTTATCTTAGATAGAACTCTTTGAGTTTAGCCTTAAAGGTATGAGGAGATGGCACACGTCTTACTTCAAGTGGCAAAGCGTTCCAGAGCCGGACAGCTTGCACTGTAAATGAGTCTCCATAGAAGGAGCTGGTGTGCACAGGTATCTTAAGGGCAAGATTTTCTGATGACCGAAGAGAACGGGAATGGGATTGATCTAAATATACGAAACGCTCTTTGAGATAAGAAGGGGCAATTGAGTTAAATAATATATTGTAAAGGAGACAAAGAATATGGGTATTCCCTAGGTCGTGGGGGGAGGGATTCACTGATAAAAAAACTTGAAAAACAACCGCCTTAAATATCGGTAACTCAAGAACTATACAGGGTGTCCCACGGCCATGCCACATCGACGGCAAGTTACCGTTGGGAGTCGTCCCCTGCATCAGGATGCCGTCTAGATGGGTACCAACACAGTGCCAGATATTCTGTCGCAAATAAGTATTGTGTTAGTATTACTGTGTTCCGGTTGAAATGGCACTGTAGCTAGTGAAATTACTGGGCTGTCGAGACTGACCATCAAAATGTATCAAGGTGCTATAACAGTGTTGCGCCGGCCTCTGAAAATCTTTGAATGCAGTATTGCTGACTTTCAAAAATAAAGGTAATGCCTTGATCACACGTACAGTCGCCTGCAATAATATGTATACACATCGTAATTTTCAAAATTATGTCTCCATACTAATTTGCAATAAAATGTACACACCAAAGCAACAGAATTATGTCACCATCAACTTGTGTCATAATATTGTAAACAGGTCTTTGTCAGAAATAAGTAAACACCATAACTCTCATAAATAAGTAACCAAACTGAATTTCAAAAATATGTAAACACGTTCAGTTGCATTAAAATGTAGTCATTCATTCCTATAAAAAGTTTCATAAATATGTATACAATTTGATATTTGGCAGACAATCAAGTCTTGAGGTCTCTATCATCAAATGGAGTTGATAGGTAGCTCAACTGTTACTGTTCCAACTCGATACCCGATGCCAAATAAAACAAAAGTTAGAAGAAGCGAATTAATTTGTTAATTTTCATAATTTTGTTTTTAAATTAATTTTACCTTACTTTTTTGTTGCCCTTATTAGGACTCAACTCTTTTGCCCGAACAATTTTTATTCGATTAATTTTAAGGCGTAGAAAAGACAAATACTTAATGTAAAAAAACCTATATCACATCGAATCACAAGGGAATTATTTTTGGTTTTTGGTGATCGGAAAAAATAGTGGTGCTAAAATCGTAGTTTAGGTATTCCTGCGCAAATTGTAGTCGCAAATGCCTATGACGATCTGTCCTGGAATTCTGTAATGCAGATTAGATGTATGCAACCGTCGTCGAATTGTCGAGGTCGATACTCGATACTTTACGGACATATCCTGTACACGAACGAATCTATCATCATTGATGGTGCTCCTCAATTCGTTGTCTTGCAAGGCAGTAGTTATCCGTGGACGACCACCGCTTTTACGACAATCAACACTATTATCCTCTGCCCATCGCGTAAGCCACTTATATACAGTTTTTCTCTGAAAATAAAAATAGGAGTTGTCCAAATTAAATACCTACGTATTATTATTATTATATGACTTATGATAACCAGAAAATAACTAACAGATGTCCCCGTCTCCAACGCAATATCGGTGACCGACAACCCTTGTTCTTTTAATATAACAATTTTATGTTTTTCTTGGGTTAAAAAAAGATTTAAAAAAAGCTAAAAAACATATCTCCAATAAAATAAAAAAAAATCATTGAAAAAAAAATTGGTTGTCTGTAAAGTCGGTTTACGGACAACAGTTTAACGTGACAACGTCATAACAAAACATTCTACCTACCTACCACCTATATACCTTCCTACCTAGCTACCTACCTACCAGCTCAAACAAATCTATAAGTATCTCAAAAAATACAATGTTAAATCACTGTTTACATTTTTATGACGCCTAGGGTGTATACATAATTTTTAAAGGAATGAATGACTACATTTTAATGCAACTGAACGTGTTTACATATTTTTGAAATTCAGTATGGTTACTTTTTTATGAGAGTAATGGTGTTTACTTATATCTGACAAAGACCTGTTTACAATATTATGACACAAGTTGATGGCGACATAATTTTGGTGCTTTGGTGTGTACATTTTATTGCAAATTTGTATAGAGACATAATTTTGAAAATTACGATGTGTATACATATTATTGCAGGCGACTGTACCGAGCAAACGGCCGAGACAGTGCTCGAGTGATGTAAGCTACTTGCTTATATCACTGTCTCGGCCGAGAAACATTTTACTGTCTCGCCCGTTTGCTAGGTACGTGTGATCTAGGCATATGTCTTCTAACTTCATTATTTATGCCTACATCACACGTACCGAGTACTCGGCCGAGACAGTAAAATGTTACTCGGCCGAGTGAAAGCTTACATCACTCGCCATGTCGCTATGTTTATACGTTCCGAGTACTCGGCCGAGAGCACTGTCTCGGCCAGTACTCGGTACGTGTGATCTAGGCATTAAGGTTACAACTATCATTAATCAAATGGAATGTAAAAAAAAACAAGAATTTAGCGCCAGTTTTTAATTATAATCATATTGTTCGAAGTTCTTCTGCGCATATTGCTGAGGCATCAACAACATAGCTTTCCCATACTTTCTGAACCACTCCATCTTGGCCTCTTGCATCTTCGTCTCCTCTTTCACTCGAGGGTCTACCGTCGTGGATGTTTTAGATCTCGCCATGCTCTGAAGATACGACTCGTAGAGACTCACTCTTGGCATTACTGCATTATTTTCATCTGGTTCCAAAGGTAGGTTAACAGGGTTGTAAGGTAGTGTAAGCATGAATTTGCTAGGGTCGACGAATAAAGGGACTGTTGTATCTGATTCAGTGGTTGCAGCGGTTTCGGTGGTGCCTTGTGGGGTGGTTGTAGGTCGATTGTTTTCATCCCAGATGACGGAATCCAGCCAGCGAGCGAAACTGGCGACTTTGGGGAAGGCGTGCGGACGTGTGTATATGGCACAGGTTTGGACAAATGTGGCAAGGGCTATGAGTGTGTTGTTCTGGATAACTGCGCCTCCGTTGTCTTTCTGAAAGAGAATGAATGAATGAATTATAGGGCCGGCGCATAACGGGGGAGCGCAGCGTAGAGTATTTTTCACTGTCGAACTATTATCGTCATTGGCCTCATTGAAATAATATCCCATTTCAACTAATACAACAGTTAATTTCTCGCTACGATACTCAATTGTTGTGTTATTTTATATCTGACTGACTGAATGCCTGACTGACAGACAACACACATGCCGAATCACTGAACGTAAAGACTCAAAATTAGGAGGGTATGCTCGTCAAGAAGTTTAAACGCGTACGTGCACGAAAGGAGCATCTTCGAGGCGCACTTGCAATCCTTTTGCCACCCTGGTTCGAAAGAACTAGTGACACGAAAGAAGAAGAAGCGTGTTTATGTACACGCTTCTTCTTCTTTCGTGTCACTAGTTCTTTCGAACCAGGGTGGCGAAAGGAGGACTTTTGCGTTGCGATTTTACGTGTTGTAAAATCGCAACGCAAAAGAAGTTGTGGGTTTCAACTAGTCGTAAATAGAAAAGCACAAATTGCAGTCTTCAAAATGCTGACCATGTCCGTACAATCTAGACTGAACCTATTTTTGTTTTATTTCCCTCTCGAATAAAAACCATGCTTCAAAAAACATACGTCCAAAATAATACACGTCAAAAAGTACAGCGTACCGTTGCGTACGAAACGCCACTCGACCTACTTCCGTTTCTGTTAATAAAACCATTGGACCCGACATTCTCGAGCCGTGTCGGGTCGGAACGTTTTCAAACTGCTGCTGTGCACTTGTACTGGAATTTTGAAAATGAGTTCAGCTCTGGATTTGTGGATTTATGCCTTGGATGATCGCAATCCAAGTCATAAATCCACATATCCATGGGTTTATTTTTTACGTAAATTCAGCGAGCAGGGTAGTCAGGGCAGCGGTATTCAGAGACGAGCTAGGCGCTCTCCTGATGGTAAAGGATCACACCTGCCCATGACTAGAACAGTGCTACACAGGACTTTGATTCACAAAGGCCGGTGCCTTAGGCTAAACTAAAATCAAAATGTCTCGAAGACGAGTGACAAGTTTTTGACTTTACCCAACAATTTGGTAATGTCCCTTTTGTCTTTTCTACATAGGACGGCAGAATTGTTAAATAGTGCACATTATGTACATACTCACAAACTGGGATCTGATTAGGTGAGGTATGCACTGCAAGTGGAGCTCGGGGTCGGGGCAAGCCTCCCCTGGGATGGGCCTCGCAGCAACGTGCGTGAGAGACACCGTGAAACCGGTACGTGTTCTGAGGATATCCCGGGGTCCCTCTAATGCGCAGAGGTTGGCTACCATGAGGTTTTAGTCGGTTAGAGTCTGACATAACCCGTCCGCCCTCCCCCAAGGGTGGTGGGTATCCATGAGAATTTTCCCATGTAAAAAAATACCTGATAAGTTACCTACAGGTGTGGGTACTAAACTTACCCTACAAAAGTTCCGGTTGGGGTCCTGCACCCCTCCCACACATATGTAGTGTCCTGGCAGCAGTTTGGTGCTATCCTCGCATATGCTAGCCTCGATCACTGGCACGTTTACAAGACGCATGTGCTGAAAAAGACGACTTTTATAACATTACATTGTTGTGAAACGGTTTTCGTTACATATACATTGACTTATGACTAAAGAAAGTAGCTCGTGGTTGCCTTTTGCCTTTTTTCAACCGATTTCACAAAATGTCTCAATACAGACGATAGAGGACAACCGCTCCAAGGCCACCGCCTCATCAGCGACAGGCAGGTGCACCGACTGCGTCCTGGAGCCGAAGACCAGGGGAGCATCCAGCTTCACCGTGGACACCTTCAGGTCGAAATTGTTAAAAATACTCACTCCATCAGAAGTCCAAGCCACGATAGAGGACAACAGTCCCAAGGCCACCGCCTCATCAGCGATAGGCAGGTGCACCGACTGCGTCCTGGAGCCGAAGACCAGGGGAGCATCCAGCTTCACCGCAGACACTTTCAGGTCAAAGTTGTTCATAAGCATTTTAATCAGAAATACTCACTCCATCAGGAGTCCAAGCCACGATAGAGGACAACCGCCCCAAGGCCACCGCCTCATCAGCGACAGGCAGGTGCACCGACTGCGTCCTGGAGCCGAAGACCAGGGGAGCATCCAGCTTCACCGCAGACACTTTTAGGTCAAAGTTGTTGATGAGCATTTTTATCTAAAATCAAAAATGAAATTAAGAATTTGAAAACCTTTAGGTTTCGGTAGGTCTCGCCATCTTTTTCTCTGCCGGCCGCGTTTTCTTTTCTTATCCCAAGGGGTCCACTCTGACACTCTTTCTGTCCATCTATGGTTATCTAACCAATAAATGTGACCGGCCCAGTTCTATTTGAGCATTCGTATTGTAACCCTTGATTTTCACGAATGAGGATTCGCATAATATCGATAAGCTGGCAGTCAATGGCTAAGCTATATCAATACTCGAAACTTTTGCGAACTTGTAGACAAATATTTTATCTAAGGCACAAAGAAAGAAGAATACTTGAAACTTAGAGGATGTTCAGGGTGTGTTTGTGAAGAAGGGCTGGTTCCCAATAAACCCTATTTCCATCTTCTTCTTCTTATCGTGTCACTAGTTCTTTCGAACCAGTGAAGTGAAAGGATTTCAAGTGCGCTTCGAAGTGGCTCCTTTTATGCACCATTTCCATGAAGTGTAATTTGACAAAAACTTCTCTTTTCTTAAATTTTGTGGGCACTATTGACGTTGATGACGTCATCATTCTCAACCTTATGACGTGCACAAGAATCATAAAAACATCCAGTTGAGTTAACAAACAATAAAAATCATTTATTACTAAAATTATCACGTAATGACATCAAATTTTTTATTATAGTTATAAAGCCATCTTTTAAAATTCCACTTCATTTATTGACACTAAAACATTTATTGCGCATAAACAAAGGATAAAAACGAATGGAACATTTCAAAAATATATAACAAAGCAGACTGAAATAATTTTAGAAAAATAGAAAAGTTATTTAAAAATACACTGGCCTGTGAATGGTGAATGTTTTATTTTTCAGATCGAAAATAAATGACATTTAAAGAACTTTTAAGAATAAATGATGGTGTAGCTAGCGGTTGGTGTATTAATGGCCCACTGTGACCCTGATGTCGTGGGTTCGAGTCCTGCGTTAAGATTATGAAGTAAATTTTGATGATATTTTACCTTGTATAATGATCCGCTCTTCATGTGATAGGAACTGCCTGCTCTGATTGTGAAGTTGCCCAGTTTTTTGTGGCTCACGTATGTAGAAATAATGTCTCTGAAATTAAAAAAGGGCTGAGGGTTAATTATAAATCCCGATGCATGAAGAGAGGTGTTATAAATTTGTTTTTGTCCGCTTTTAGTCTCTCCGTGTGTAGGACTTTTAGTTTGATCCTTTTTTCTTCTTAATATAAATAGGTATGTCACGGCAAAATCCTTTGATTTTGTACTAGAAGTATTGACATCATATTCTACGTAAAATTTATAAAAACAATTGCATAAATAACCCCTGATCCAAAATTTCATCGCCTTACCCTTAAGTCGGTCTAAAAACGTATGGTTTTAAAGCTTGGCCGAAAGGGATAAAACTGGTATCACCGTAACTACGAAGGGTCAGAGTAATAGAATGGAAACGTCGGAAACCTTCTGTTGCCTTTCGGAGTTCGAGCGTTTACAAATGTTGTAGCGTAGGAGCTAGAGTCCAATTTTTTTCCGAATGTCTTTGAGAAATCTGCTTTTGACGCTGTAAATCATCATGAATATTATTTTTACTCTCATAGAGACTATTATTCGCTAATTGTTTTACGAAATTTTTATACTGTATCTTTTGTTTTAAGGGAAAAATCTTAACTACGAGTATTTTGAATAAATTTAAGTTAAGAAAATAGTTATCTAGCTCCTACTCTATTATGACGTATGCAAATCTGCGAATCCTACGAGACCCTAATGACGAGGGTTAAATAAAATAGATTAAGAAGGGTCGGGTTGGGCATTAGCCAATTTGCTTGCAATCTTGCAGCTAATGTACAAAAATATGTTCTCGTATTGATCACTAGTTGCTGCCCATGTCTTCGTCTGCGTTGTATTATTTTGGGTTTTATTATTTTCTTATTTTGCCTTTTTGTTTTTTTCCGAGTTATTAAAGAATCATGCTTTAGATAGGTACCAACACAGTGCCAGATATCTGCCATCAAGCATTGCAAAAAAAAAACAATGCAAATGCAGGCAGATATGCGAATTATTCTATTAGATATCTGGTTCTCATAGTTCAAGGTCTGCTTAGTTTGGGGCTAGATGGCGTTGTGTGAAATAACCAAAATATTTATTTATTTAATATTTATAATTCAGCCTATATGTACCTATTGTTCCCGCTAAGACTTAGGCCTGCTCTCGGCTAGAAAAGCGAATAATTCTCAATCCACCACGCGGTGGGTCCGGATTGGATTGGTGGATTTCACATGCCTAAATTTTTTTTTTAAATGTCCTCATCATCATCGTCCTGTCCTTATCCCACACTTACGCGGGGTCGGCACAATATGTTTTCTTCTTCTATTCGACTCTATCACATCACATCACATGCCCATACCTGTTACTCTTCAAATTATCTGACACTGGTTGTTTAAAATGTCCTAACTTTATTAATAAGACTCACTTACGAATCACAAAGTGCACGAAAAGAGTATCTTCGAGGCGCACTTGAAATCCTTTCACCACACTGGTTCGGAAGAACTAGTTACACGATTAGAAGAAGACTTACGAATCGAAACATTTGGACAGCGTGAGCAGCCAGTACGTGTTCAGTATCACGGCGCTGCACTCATAGGACCCGTTCTTCAGAAGACTGGCAGCATACGGATGATTGTACACCTGGGTGACGGACGGACCCAGCCGCTCGCTGCTGTCTAGATCCAGGTCCTGGTCTCCTGGAGACAAGATATAAATAAAGATTAAAATCTAAAAATCTCGTTTTTTTATGTAGTTCTTAGATTATAACGGGTATTTGTCGCGCTTACCTCTTATATTTTTGTATAGCTAATCAGGAAGTGCTCAAAATTTGAGTTGCAAGATTCCACCCGAAACGACAAACAGACAGACATAAAAAAAAAACGTGGTAAGTAATATAATGGCGTATCGTGGGGAAACCTCTAAATTAAGAAACAATTTCTAGCAAATAAAAACAATTTTCTTTCTTTCTTTCTTTATTTTCTTTCTTAGATTGTAACGGGTATTTGTCGCGCTTACCTCTTATATTTTTGTGTAGCTAATCGGGAAGTGCTCAAAATTTGAGTTGCAAGATTCCACCCGGAACGACAAACAGACAGACAAACAAAAAAAAACTTAATAAAAACGTGATCAGTTTATAATGGCGTATCGTGAGGAAACCGCTATATTAAGAAACAAGAAAAAAATGTCATGTAAATCTATGTAAATATGCCTATTGCATTGGGTCCGGGACGAACGAGTCAAAAATTAGAGGCTGATTTACCCATTTACCCGGAAATTCCCTGTACTTTAATGATAGTACACGATATTCGGGTCCAATTCCCACGTACAATAGCATCTCTCGGGGGACTAGACTACTACTAATTTGCATGGGAATGTTGTCGTTTCGCTGTATAGATTGTGGGAAACAATCCAATGGTCTAATGGTCTAGATGCCTAGGTTTACCTAGGTATTACCTGCAGCATTCCTATCTCTACAGGCCTATAGAGACTAAATGGAAGGCAAATTCTTTATCCAAATGACATTAACATATGCAATATCGTTGATCTCGATTAAACAAATCTTGATGTTTTGAATAGCAAATAAGACTGATAAGTGTTTTTGGTTTCAATTTTAATCACCTATTCTACGGAATCTATCAATTAACTCTACTTGTACTTACTCTATCTTTGGATGATATTCAGTTATATTCACTTCTACCTTATTATAGGCAGGTAAACTTAGGTTTAACTCGGGGTTAACTAATAAATTCACCCTTCAACAGCTTTTACTTCATTACATATTTAGTTAGTATAATAAATATATCCGCTTGTACCATACCTAGTTTAATCTTCTATATTTAGGCAGGTAAACTTAGGGTTAAATATTCAATTCATCCTTCATCAGCTTGTACTTCAGTATTTAGTTAGTTACGTAAAAAAAATAAGTTTATGTTAATAAATATATCCGCTTAAACCATACCTAGTCTAATCTCTACTCTAGGCAGATAAACTCAGGGTTAACTAATATAAATTCACCCTTTGATAGTTTTTACTTCAGTATTTACTTAAAAATAAGTTTAAGTTATGTAGCTATTTATCAGCTTGTACCACACCTATTCTAAAAACATAACCCTTCCTTAGCAGTCGGGTAATAAGGCAGGTAAACTTAGGTTAAACTCAAGGTAAACCTAATAAATTCACGGTAAATCTCCCCGTCAACAGTCCAACTAGTACCAGGACGTCATAATCCACAAGCGGTATCGAACAAACAGTACCTACAACCGCAATCGCTCCGTCCAGCCGAACAAACAAGCTTCTTATCAAACTTTGCGCAACTTCGTGGCCTTTGTTTGCCGTTTAGTATTGGTTTTCATATTACTTCATTGTTTGTTTTCACCCTACTGCGAGGGAGGACGGTAATGTGTTTCGTTTCGAGAATTGTAAGCAATATGTTACGTTGTGCCCTGTATGCTAAGCAGTAGATGGATTTTGGTAAATAATAATAATAAGCATTTTGGACTTATAACTCAACGCCATCTATCCCCAAAATAACGCCTAGATCTAGATAGAGTACTCGGCCGAGACAGTGAAAGCTTCCGTCACTCGCTCAGCCGGGCACTCGACGCTGTTTATACATACCGAGTACTCGGCCGAGAGCACTGTCTCTGCCGATTACACGGTACGTGTGTTATAGGCATAAGAAACCACACCTATCCAAGACTAAAACAGATTTGCAGAACCCTGGACTACAAATGACAAAGTCCACAGATTTGCTATTAGCAACGCTGATATATATGACGCTGATAAGTCACAATGTCCTATAAATTAGAACACGGTTAAAAAAAAAAAAAAAACATTCACACACTCACACCCCTGCACTAGGATTCCCTGTGTCGCAGGCGGCATGGACACATACAAGACATCACAACATCCAAGACCCGAGAACAAACATTTGTGTTCGTCACACAAATATTTGCCCCGGCCGGGGATCGAACCCGGAACACCAAGCGTCGTAGGCAGGGTCACTACCAACTAAGCCACGGTGTCGTCGTTAGTTATAATAACGTAGTATGTACTTTAATACACTTATGCTTACCCATTACTGTGTCAATGGGCTCAACTTCATCTTCACGCCCACGCCTCTAAGCCAAACTTTGACCAAACCATCGCTAAACGTTCTCAAATGCTTCAAAGTTGGCTAAAGTTGTGTAACAAGCTGATTGTGTATCGAACTGAACGGCTTGCGGTGTTCATCTGCTTAAAACTTACGATATTCTGGTACTTGGCTTACCGAAGTTAATAGAAATTATGACTAGCCTGTTTAGGTCACAATGACGAAGAATTCGTACAAAATGAACAAAAGGCAAGGCGCAATTTTATTGTAGAGCGTTGCATCTATTTATTAGGTGGTTCAACTGATCCAACTCCACATCCGATGGCAGCGTGCCAAAGGGACGCATTGTGAGCGAGTCCTTTCTTTGAGCATTTTGAGAAGAAGCAATCAGAAAGTTGGCTAAAAAAGATAAAGTTTGTAAGGATAGGTATATGGATAGATGTATGTCTATTGCTCAAAGCGATCACAGTTAAACACAAAATAGGTACTACCGTCACTCAGTGTAACTATAACCTACTAATCGTAGCTGTATTAGCTTCGAATGGGGCGTAGAGCTAGGAGTATTTAGAACGGAAATTATACGAAAATAAAAAAAATAGGTACCTGAATCGTCGTCACTGTCAATCTTGGCGTACACGCTAACCAGGAGAGCGATTACAGCTAAACGCCACATACTATCGTCACTCAGTGTATCTTTATAACCGACTGTTCTAACTAATTGTAGTCGTAATAGTGTTGAGTCGAGAGGGATGTAGAGCTAAGGGTATTTAGAACGGAAATACTCCGAAAATAAAACAAATACCTGAATCGTCGTCACTGTCGATCTTGGCATACACGCTCGCGAGGAGAGCGATCACAGTTAAACGCCACATGCTACCGTCACTCAGTGTAACTCTCTAACTAATTGTAGCCGTAAAAGCGTCTAGAGGGATGTAGAGCTAGGAGCTATTTAGAACGGAAATACTACGAAAATAAAACAAATACCTGAATCGTCGTCACTGTCGATCTTGGCATACACGCTCGCGAGGAGAGCGATCACAGTTAAACGCCACATGCTACCGTCACTCAGTGTAACTCTCTAACTAATTGTAGCCGTAAAAGCGTCTAGAGGGATGTAGAGCTAGGAGCTATTTAGAACGGAAATACTACGAAAATAAAACAAATACCTGAATCGTCGTCACTGTCGATCTTGGCATACACGCTCGCGAGGAGAGCGATCACAGTTAAACGCCACATGCTACCGTCACTCAGTGTAACTCTCTAACTAATTGAAGCCGTAAAAGCGTCTAGAGGGATGTAGAGCTAGGAGCTATTTAGAACGGAAATACTACGAAAATAAAACAAATACCTGAATCGTCGTCACTGTCGATCTTGGCATACACGCTCGCGAGGAGAGCGATCACAGTTAAACGCCACATGCTAACGTCACTCAGTGTAACTCTCTAACCAAATGATCTAACTAATTGTAGCCGTAAAAGCGTCTAGAGGGATGTAGAGCTAGGAGCTATTTAGAACGGAATAACTACGAAAATAAAACAAATACCTGAATCGTCGTCACTGTCGATCTTGGCATACACGCTCGCGAGGAGAGCGATCACAGTTAAACGCCACATGCTACCGTCACTCAGTGTAACTCTCTAACCAAATGTTCTAACTAATCGTAGCCGTAATAGCTTCTAGTGGGATGTAGAGCTAAGAGTAGGTAGAATGGACATTCCACTAATGTTATGAATACGAAAGTTGTGGATGAATATTTGTTGCAATATGGCAGATTTTATAAAGCAATTATTTAGTACAGTAAATACTCAAATACTCAATAATTTTATTGTTGTCACATGGTACGAGGGTAACAGTAATTCACATACAGTGGTAGGATCTCATGCGAGCCCCTTTAGGACACAGTCTTTTTATATATTATATGAGTAAGTTTCTTACTTTATCTTGATTAGAAATAGAGTTACAAGGGGGCTCAAAATGTCTCGAAGCGGTTCGTGTACCTAGTGCATAGTGCACTCTGGCGTTTTCTTTGAGATCTTGCTTGCGCGCACTGCCCGCTGTGATTTCGGTATTTAGGCACGATATATTCAAGGCTAGTTTTTCAAGCCAGGAGCCAGGTAATACAAAGCCAGAGCTGCTAGCCTACTTAGCTTACTATCACTATCTTGATATCCCGGCTTGAAAGACTAGCCGAAGAGACGTAAGAAATTATAATAAGAAAGTAGTATTTTATATGTAGGATGTAGGGTTCTAGTAAAAAAATAAATTTATTGCTCGAAACTAACCCTTTAATCCATACAATCAAACACCAGGAGCTGTCCAAAAATAAGATAAGCAAAAGAAAACTGGAGAAAGCCTTTGTCTAGAGACACACTGCTGACACCAGCAGAAATAAAAGGATGAGCCTTCATTCATTCATTAAGAAAGTAGTATTTCATTGCCGAATGGTATCCTAGAGATAAAAAGAGGAAAAGAGGAAGGCAGATAAAAAGGTGGGAAGATGACATAAAACAAGTAGCAGGTAAGTTAAGTGCAAACCTAGCATAGAAGAAATATGTAACCCAATGCAGAATAATGGCTCTTTTATCTTTATCTTATTTATTATTTATTTCATTGCCAGTTCTACGCGTGGTGAGGTCTGCAGGGCGCACGGGCCGGATGTTTTCATCGCTGCTTAATTGTTTGCATCAACATCTCAGCGATAGTTGTAACTTACTAACGGAATCAGCGCGCCATTTCCTAGCCGTAAATTAACTGGATAAATTGAAGTTTTAATGGCGTTTTGTAAAGTTTTTGTTGATTTTTGCGGGTAGACTAAAGTTACTTACATTAAGTATTATGTTATTTTAAATTATCACAAAATTACGTTATTATTATAATAACTCAAGAACTGTGGCTTTACGATAATATAATTTATGCAACACGCTACTGATTTCAGACTTCATTTATTTGACCAATATAACAAAGACCGTTATACAAGGCAAGTCAAAGATACATAATGCGATGATACCTACAGCTTGGTAAAAGCTATGTAACTATGTATTTGAATAGAAAATAGGCAAAATTACGAAACAATTCGATGAGCCTAACCACAGAACTACAAATCAATTACACAGAAAGTTACAACAATATAAAAATGTCAATGTCAAATGGAAATTTAAAATAACAGCTGATTTGCTTCTTCTTTGTCTATGGTACCTACAAGTTCACAAGAAAAAATACAATATTATGATTTCATTATCAAAAGCCTTAAAAGATTTGCATTTCATTTAAAAGAAGATTCCGAAATAGTCAAATTCATGAATTCATTAAGCGAGTAAAATGCATGATTGACAAAGAAATATTTGATTTTGTGTTTATATGAATCTACACGTTCTATGTCAGTTATCGCATCTGGTAGTTTATTATACATTTTTATCTTGACAAATTCTCCCTGCTTTTGAGCTTTTGTCAATCTAAGTTTAGGTGGATATAGATTTTCATTATTTCTTAGGTTATATTTCTGATTCTAGAGGCTTTATTGGTACCTATTCCTATAGCAGTGGACGCGATAAGAATTATTATACGTAATTACGTATAATAATACCTTGTAACAAGAAAAATAGCTTACTTTCATTCTTAGATCTTTAATTACTTGATGGTATAAAAATAAATGATATGTTTAATGCCGTTTAGGAGATCTAAAAAAAACATTCAGAATTAGCTTTGTTTTGGGTTTTTTTTTCATATCAAATAAGATATTAAAATAAAAGTTTCAACACATTTTTCAAGATAAAATACCAATCAGTATTACCATTTTTTTTATATTAACGTATCTAGACGTTTATCGGTTTTTGAACCTTAGCATTTTCGGACACAGATTACAATGTAGCGACTGCAATTGTAGCCTCTTAAATATTCTACTAGTTATCTGGTTCCCATAAGTAGTATAAGCTTGCATAGTTCGGGTTAGATAGAATTTTGTGTAGGTAAGTCATAGATGAACAACGGTGTTCCTATAAATGGACAGTATCAAAACAAAATGGAGTCGTAAGACAGGACAAAAAAATTTCAGACACCTCGTCAATAAATATGAAATGTCTCCATTTTCTAATAATGTTTGTTACTTTTTACGATGAAGCTTTATTAACAATGAAAAAGCCTGGTAGTTTTAACATATAATATGCATATATCTAGCCCTGTTACTTCTCTTTTTCGAAAATAAGCATCGGACCAAAATGTACCAGAAGTTAGCCAATGTGGCTTCTTTTATTGGTCGCATTTTCAATGAACTACATTGTGTTTCTGTACTTTAATACTTCTGTGAGGTAAGTATACAAAATATTTATTTATTTATTACTTAGTAACATTTTCCTAAAGGAACCTTTTACAGTTTATAGAGTAAAATTACCTAACATTTTGGTCTCCCGCATACGGAAAACACCTAAAACTTTGTGTGCGACATTACCCCCTCGCACAATTTTCTCACGTATAACATCTGTTCGGGACAGAACTTCTTAAAAGCTATTTTCAGGACCCGCCGGAATACAAATCAAGCTCGAGTTGCTGTCGTGCTCGAGTGTTCCGTGCATTATTTAAATTTTATACCTGAATTCAAGTATACATAAACTTAATATTCCTACTTTGATGATACACTTATACTGATTGTTTTTTTATAACAATGGTGTCAATTTAAATGTCGCCAAAACTTAACTTAACTAATTTGACAGCACTAAAATTTATGCTATCCTTTTTATTTCGATCCTTTTAAAAGGGGCAACCTTTTTTTGTGGACTTTTTTTTCGGGTTAGCCCAGGCCAAAATTATTGAACGTAGGGACTTGAAAATTCATATGCACATGAATTTTCAAGTCTCTAGTTTTCCTTTCACATTCAGCTTTATGATATTAGTGCAAGTTCATCTCTGGGTCATCTGTGGAGGGACTCCGAGGTCATGGTGCCCCAGGGAGCGAAGTTTGTTTCCAAATAGTATCTGGTATTGATACACCCACCGGAAATTAGTACCTAACCTAGGATAGGCAACTTGTGGGTTATATATTATCCTGCAGAACCCTAACGCGGGTTTTGCTCGTCACGCTCACGTAATAAAAGCGCTTCAATGTAAAATGATCAATTGCTGAAGGACATTGCGTCCTAATGTCTATCGATTGGAGTGACGTAATCAAAACCAACAGTTTGGTTCATGAACACAAAATTGAAATGTAAAAATCGAAACTGAATGAATAAACGGTGGAGTATGTGAATCCAAATTTTAATAAGATCTGTATTGTATACCATACTTCATGCAATAAACGATTTAATTCATTAATTCATTCATAAAGTCTCGTTACGATTCCAGAAAACTTACAGATACACAAATATTATGGCAGCCTTATCGGTTAACTAAGACTTCTTCCAGGCATCTTGGGAATAGAAAAAAAACAACCCTACTCATGCTAATCTAAAAAAAAGTCTGCTCCTCAATTTCGCCAAAAAAAAAAAGATTTAATGAAAGCCTAGGCTTTTTTAAATATGGCGTTTCAGTAGTACCTATTGGTGTGATTAGGCCATCATCATTAAGCCCGATACCTCACACAATTTCGCATTGATAAAATATTGGTGGGATTAATTGAGTCGCTGACGATTCGGACACAAAATATTCGGACACTGTGTCCGAATTGACACTTTTTAAATCAATATTTTTTCTACTGACGTTTCGGACACCATCAAAATATCAGCAACGCGATTAATTTTAGTTAAGTATAATTAATTATAAGAAATAAATATTTTGGACAATTCACACAACGCCGCCCGCCGCGCCGTCTAGCCCCATACAGAGCAGAGCTATGAGAACCAGTTAACTGATAGAATTCATCAAAACTTTTTTTGTTGTAAATACATCTTAGAATCAAAGAATGAAGTAAATATCCAAACGTATTCTAATTCGGGTCTTTCCAATGAATATTACAAAGTACATAATATGTATACATACAATAGTTAAAACAGTTTTTCACCTTTAATATAATTTAATTTAGGTATACTTTTAGTCTATTCATTTCATACTTAAAATTGTTACCTGTGTTTGTACGTACTATTAGACCTGAAAGAATTAAATGTTTTTTATCTAAAAAAAAAAGAAATCTAAACTTTTTGTACAAAATGGTAGTTTTTGTCCTGTAAATAGCAAAACAGCTTTTAATTAATGGGTGAAACGCTACAAAAAGGCGCAAATAAAGCAAATGATGCGTAGCGAATAAACTGAATAAGTGGCTTTCCTTATCGTTATCGCTGGCAACACAGCGGCTATTTTCACGTCGAAATGGGTTTGTGTTTGCGTATCGTGTAGGGTTGGCGGCAGAAACGACTTGCATAAAGTTAATTATCGTACTAGATTTTCGATCGACTTATTTAAAGTATTTAGGCTTTTATAAACTTTATACAACTTTATACTACAATAAACAAGGTTTAACAAAAACACCGACTAGAGATCGTAAACATAACTGAAAAGTTACAGTAGGTACCTTTAGGTAGGTTTTGCTTTAGCAAAATACTCATTTTCGTTTACTTGTCGAAATCGTTGTTTAAGTAATTTTTTTTTATCTAAACTCTTAAACCGATTTTGATGAAATTTTTAATCCTTTCAAACAAATAAAGATTTTTCTAAATCGATTGATAAATGACAAAGTTCTGAGATAATAAACATTAAAAAAATAGATTATAAATAGTGCTATGAGCTTATTTGGGTTACCTATTCAGGATCTATGTTTTTACTCTGTTATAGTAAAGTTGTTAATTCGCAAGTTTCTTAAACTGTTACTAAAATCTTTATGTTACCCATTATTAAATTGTGTTATAAACCGAATGATTGTATCTAATGACTACCATATCTTCTGCTAAGACCCGCTCAGCGGATTACATTTGTAATCCGAATAGCGCCATTGTTACACAGCTGAATAAGGTAAATGAATATAGTTTTTGCGTTACGAAACTTGCGAATTGACAAAATTCAGTCCATAGTTTTTTAGTACCTACGGGCTTACATTTCTTAATACCTACCTAGTACCTACTGCCTAAATTTAAAGTCTCTACGTTCATTGGTTTGGCTTGTCAGGTAGTTTCGGATCTGTACTGTATCTGACGACGACTGTAGGTACAATATACGTCACGTGGTTAGTGGTCCCAATCGACGAATTCAAAAATGTATTCCAGCGATTAGGACCGTGGTCCCAATTCCTAGTGGTCCATACACTTCAAAGTTTTGAATTACCAGAAAAAAAATATCAGTTACGGCTTCGGTTTAAGATATTTATTCTCAAAAGAATAAATCAGTATCATGAAGTACATAAATCGTTTACAGAGAACACTTAATATTTCTAAGTTATTTACATTATTGAGCATTGGGCACATTATAGTTACTAAACACAGAAATGGAAAAAAAAATTAAGTCAATTTTTTTATGATAAAAATAGAACATACTGTTAATAACATTTATTGATGTAAGTTTTTCGGAAAATAAATTTACTCTCTTTTCTAAAAAGAGCTAAAAGATGAACTACTTAACTAACACAAATAATAATAAACCTTGAACTACCCGCATCCACATAAACTTCATACATTCAAAGTAATTCACTTGTTTGAACCATCAGTTTTCGCGAACAGTGCATCAAAGAGACAACTAAAGTAGTTGTCTCCAGATTTCTTTCAAAGTGAGGCACCCAATTTTCAGCTGAAAACTGAGCTTAAAATACATTAAAATAAGGTTTATTTTACCGCTTCGTCTAGTTCCTATCTCGTAATGGATGGAGCTTGTAAACCGGGTCGAGATAGAATTCGGCTCGAGAATGTCCTTGAAAATTCTCGTCTTATCTTTCTGATTCACTTAATTGGCTTAAGTTGGGTTTATTTTTAATGAACTTAAGTGTTATTTGGTCTTCATATTTTTTTTTTGTTTTCTAAAACTGTATAATTATGTTTTATTCAAGACTAAGTTTATTTATCCATCGCAAAGGACCAGTAAATATAAATTTATTGGGTTAATAAATCGATTAAAAAGGATAAAAAAAAAAAATTGGTTGTCTGTAAGGTAGGTTTACGGACGACAGTTTAACGTGACTACCAGCGTAACGGGACAATGAGCGTTACCGGACAATGACGTCAACGTTTTCGTGCATGCAGCCGGCGCGGCGGAGTTTATCTTTTTATTAGACGTAGTCACACAAAAAATGATTAATTGTTCATGAAACTAAGTACCTAGTAAGATAAAAATACAAAAGAGGTTTGTCTATAACTTAACCCTTAACCCTGTAGTCATTCAATATTATTCTTTGTATAAGTATCAAATAAGCAGCAATAGTATTTTCCACTAAATCAATCTGAAGGATGGTAAAATTGTCCCACCAAAAATAAAATCATGAAATTGCCATGCTAAAGGGTTAAAATCAAAAAGAGAATCAGTAAAACCACAACAAAGGGGTGTGACAGCCTGAATGCACCAATATTGATAAATAACCCTGTGACACGCGGTAAACGTGGATAAACGGTTAAACTGGCAATCAATGAGTGAATGGGGTGTGTGGAAATAATACAGGGTGTCTTTTGTGTCGCAAAAACGATTGATAGTAAATAAATACAACATTTATCAAACACATAACAATGTACCAAACATTTCTGCTTAACAAGCTTAAAGTTTGTAAAACAGAAAGCCCGCCTGTATAATATTGTCGCTTTATTCGATTTTCGAAACTATGACCACATTAATTAAAGTAAAAGCCGTGTTAGCTGAGTGGGAAGTGCCTCGACTTTCGATCCGAAGGTCGTGGGTTCGAACCCAGTCGTACACCAATGGATTTTTCTGTTCAAAAAATCAGTGTACACGTGCTTAACGGCGAAGGAAAACAAAAACATCGTGAAGAAACCGGCATGTTATAGAACCTAAAAAGTTAGAAAACATGTGTCTATTGCATGACAGGAGCCTCTTTGAGGCGCACTTGAAATCCTTTCACCACACTGGTTCGAAAGAAATAACACGATAAGAAGAAGAAGAACTTAAGTCAATCAACAACATACACAAAACATACATATATATATTATATAGGCGTACGGGGGGGGGGGGCACTACCACTATCTCGTAGACATCCCACGAACTCAGCGGTCCGCATCGACATTTATGGTGCGTACCAGCAGGGAGTGGAACTCACTGCTTCAGATTAAGAGTGAATAAGTTCATACTAGGCAAGCGTGCTACATCCTCGACCACACCGTCACTTACCATCAGGTGAGGCTGTGGTCAAATGCTTGCAATTCTATATATATAAAAATATATATTTTATAAAGCCTTCTTCGTAGCGCTACAAACCTCGAAGTCTCTAAATAACATTTTTGCCAAGTGGATCCGATGCATAAGCTACCCTAGAAAAAAGTTTAAAAGTCATCTTGTACTGATTGAAAACTAACCACCACCCCATGTTTTCAGAAGCTGGTGGTGGGCAGTCCGAACCAGCGCAACTGGCGAGGCATCCTCATAGCTCTCCTGGTCATAGTGGCTGTGCTAGCCCTCATCGTAACCTCTGTGGTGCTGCTGACGCCACCTGACGAGGGCCCAAGAGTGCGTGGGAGGAGGCTGAGGATCCAGGACCTCATGAGCGAGGAGTTGAAGCCAGTGCGATGGAATGGCACGTGGATTTCCGGTGAGTGTACTTTTATACGTCACTGGCTGTGCTAGCCCTCATCGTGACGTCAGAAGTGTTGCTGACGTCACCCGATGAGGGTCCAAGAGTGCGCGGGAGGAGGCTGAGGATCCAGGACCTCATGAGCGAGGAGTTGAAGCCAGTGCGATGGAATGGCACGTGGATTTCCGGTGAGTGTACTTTTATACGTCACTGTCTGTGCTAGCCCTCATCGTGACGTCAGAAGTGTTGCTGTCGTCACCCGATGAGGGTCCAAGAGTGCGCGGGAGGAGGTTGAGGATCCAGGACCTCATGAGCGAGGAGTTGAAGCCAGTGCGATGGAATGGCACGTGGATTTCCGGTGAGTGTACTTTTATACGTCACTGTGTAACCTTGATTGTGACGTCAGAAGTATTGCTGACGTCACCCGATAAGACCCAAGATCCTGCAGGTGGAGGCTTCCACTACCTCATGAGTGAGAAGCTGAAGCCGGTGCGGTGGAATAGCACGTGGATTTCTGGTGAGTGTACTTTTATACGTCATAGTGGCTGTGCTAGCCAATCACAAATGAGGTGTCATTGGATTCGTCTAGGTCATGAAAGTGATAGACTACCTAAAATGCCAAATGGTTCAATATGGCGGCTGTAAGCAAAAAAATATGTGTGAAAAAGCGAAAAAATTAAAAATTTGCCAAATAACTATCAACATTTGATGGATTTCGGTAGGAGGTATTTTTATACTTGCTTAGGTCATGATCGTGTCATAAAATAAACTTAAGTAGCAAAAATCCAAAATGGCGAAAATATACCTATATTGGGTTTCAGTTTTAATAAACTTCAAGCTTGTTAATATAGCAAAATTGCTTTTTATGCGATGTTTGGTGGCAAAAGCTTCTGCTTTCATTGTAGCACAGCTCACAATAGAACGTACAGAAGAATATTAAATGGACGCTATTTAATTCAAGTAAGAACACAAAGAGTGGTTATCCTAAATAAAGAGTACGAAATGTTATATATATTATTCTCAGTACAAAAGGTCCATTGTCCGGAGAATGATGTTGACTTTGCGTAAAGTGCGTTACAGGCCAAATGAGTGGACCTATAGACTTAGTGGACCTAAAGGCATAAGAAACGAGAGGATATATAAAACTGAGTATAATTAACTTTATTAACAATAGGTGAAAAAAAAACATCAATACTGTAAAAGTCTGACTCCTGACCGATTGACAAACAATGCCTTTCCATTGAACGTAGAGACTTGAATTTTCAAGGCTCTTTCGTCAATAAACGAAAACGTGTACCTATAGTGCGATGACACACGGCTTTTTTACACACTACACGCCAGCGACTACGCTTGTAGCGTGTAAAGTCGCCTATTGACATTGGCGTTTTTACAATCTGCTTGTTGACAATCCCTCCCAAACTCTGTATGTATATCAAGTATGTATATCAAGTAGCTTTGTATATTTGTTAAACAAAATCCAGATCAGTTCAAAAAACATTGTGATGTAGTATCCAGAAGGGCAATGACTAGATATCCATATGAACTGTATTTACCTTTCTCAAAACTTGATATCTATAAAAGAAATGCTTTTATAAATGCCATAAAAGTATATAATAAACTGCCCAACTCGTTTAAGGATACACCCCTACCAATGTTTCAACGAAGGCTGGTAAAATGGCTAGCTGAAAACTGTTTCTATAACTTAAAGGAATTTATGAATCATACTGAAAAATAAAATATACTATTTACAAAAGTTAGCAAAAAAGTAGGCAGATTTATGTGCTAGTGTATTGTGCTGTTTAATATTATTATAGTTAAGTAGTAGGTATCGTTAAAATTTAAATTCACTCTGACATTTGATAGTATTATATTCATTCACTGTAACTCGCACACCATAAATGGTAGAACATAAGGCACTAATAATATTCTGTACCAACATACTATGTATACTATGTTCTGGCGAATAAAAATCTTGAATCTTGAATCTTGAATCTTGAAACTAACAAGCTCACACGCTAGCGGTTAAAAACGCCAACAATCAGCTTGTAAAAAAGCTTGTGTGTCTCGAACTCTAATAGTAGTTGCACGGCTTTTTCACACGCTACACGTCAGCGACTTCGCTTGTAGCGTGTAAAATCGTCCAGTGTCATCGGCGTTTTTACAATCTGCTTGTTGACAATTCTTCCCAAACGCTAACACGCTCATCACACGTTAGCTTTTAAGAACGACAACAATCAGCTTGTAAAAAAGCTTGTGTGGCATCGACGCTTAAGGATTTTTGTTGATTCCATAAGCAAACGAAGTGGTAGGCTTCACCTAGTACAAACATTAACAGATACAGAAAGTGCTTCCCCGTAGCAACGAGCAAACTTGTGCCTCCATAAACATCTGTTATCGTGGCGGGATAAACATTGCCTATTTAAACTTTGCTGTTTCAAGGTAAAAGGTAATAGAGGGGAAGTCGCATTTCTTGAAGTTTATAGGTATTGTTGGTAAGCATGTATGTGTTGTATGTATGGTGACTCCATTTTCCGCAATTAGACTCGAAAGTCCTTTTTGCGAAAGCTGTTAGTTTACCTGCTGGCTACAGATGTAGCCAGCCTTACTCCGTTCAGAAGCACTGAAGATTCTTGTGAGCTAAGAAAAAGGAATTTATCTAGACATAGTTACATTCTCGATCTCGAAATTTCAAGTCTAACGTTCAGTGGTCTGAGCTTGTGTATTATCTGTCAGTCAGTCAGTACAAAGTCTCCAATATTTAATGATGATAACCATCAAGGTAATAGGTACATAAATGATTGTAAGTGAAGAAGACATTATAAAGTGTACAATAGGCTTACCATTTTCCTATGAATAAGTCAAATATAAACATTTACCCATATTAAAACGAGGATAAACCCGGTATTTTTATTTATCCAACTAATGGTTTCATACGAACTTTGTGTTTAATAATTCAACTGGGTTTTTGTGTTTCGTTCGCTAACTTTTATTTCGTTTCATACAGAATATGAAAAAAGGTTTTTAACAGAAAAACGTGAGATTCTATTGTGGCTTTAATCCAGTAATTTGGACTATTTTCGACGCAGAAATTCGTTGAATAGAATACCTAGAACTATTCTTGTCATTTCAATTGAAGGAAATTTACAAAGATTATACAATGGGCAGTCTTATAGTATCCATAGCAAATGTCAAATATATTACCGTTGGGAGGCATCCCCTGCAGGATGCCGTCTTGATGGGTACCAACACAGAGCCAGATGTTCCGTGTAAGCATTACTGTGTTCCGGCTCGAAGGGCACTGTAGCTAGTGAAATTACTGGACTTTTGAGACTGACCATCAAAATGACCTAAAGCGGACGAGCGCCATTAGCAGTGTTGCACCGGACCATGTAAATCAAAGTCCTATGCAGCACTGTTTTGGTTACGGGCAGACGTGATCTTTTACCACAAGGAGAATGCCTAACTCGTCCCGTTACTTTTATGTATAAAAAAAACCAACGCGTTCCCACCATATTTTACGTAGGTACAGTCAGCTGCACAGACATGTATACACTCCCAAGCATTCACATTTATATTGTAATCTTAATTTTGCAAAGACATTATCCTTCTGACAAGTGAGATAACTTTAACTTTGTTTAGAAATCAAGCGGATTTATTACTAAATATATTTATATAATTTGTTGAAGTGAGATAACTACATTAATTTGAAAATGCTTGCGTGCACTTTTATTTGCAAAATTAAGAGTAATATAGGACAATCTGCACAGTTATTATTATTGCCAAAGCTTTTACACGAGCAGCCTATGGGTTAAGTACACTCAAAAATCTCTCAGCGCCTTACGCGTTCAATATAATAATATATTTAGAATGCTGTTAGGACTGCCTCGATACTGCAGCGCGTCTGAAATGTTTGCCAATGCGCTTACTGACGGGTTCGGGGCGATACGCCGCAAGCGAATATGTTCACTCCTGCACAGAGTGAGAGGCAGTCACAACAGCATACTGAATGCCATATCTGATAAATTTGATTGTCCTATCCTTTGTCATTGGGTTAAAACTGTTATTGTTTCTTTTTAATTTTATTGTGTGTTCCTTTATATTTTGTGTTCCTACTTGTTGTAGATTTTAAGTAAGAATGGATCTCGTTATCTGAAAATAAAGAATTTATTTATTATTATAAGATAAAAAAAAATTGAATTCTTTTTACGAACTTTGAATTGTTTAACTTTATTTTAACAATTCATGCCTTTAGTTGCCGCTACGTACGGACTCTCACAGGGGTCACAGAAAATCAGCGCTTCAGAAGTAGGAACACTACTTTTGAAGCAAATACTGAGTGGCCTCCTATTTTGTTCATAACTTTGTATTTTCCTGTGTTTATTGTTATTATGTACCTACCTTAATTTTAAATTGCTTGAACAGATAAAGATTCTTATTATGATTATTAAATGTGAAAGCTTGGGAGTGTATACATGTCTATGCAGCTGACTGTACATTCAAAGTTTATTTTTTCGTTAGCACTGCACCAGTGCTCGGTATAATCACAGCCTGCAACCCGTACTCTCGGTACCAGGAGCTCTTATGAGCTTATGCCCTCGGTACATTATTTATCGTTGGCTGCGGTCTTTGGGGAAGTTTGCATGTAGTGCTGTGTCCAATATGTCTGCGCACTTTTGTCGACAACGGAGATTTTGAAAGAGTGCTATATAGCGGTGTTGCTCCGGTCTAGCATAATAATAGGCTCTTACTATCAAGAGAACGCCGATTTCGTCTTTCACTTTTTTGTATAAAAAAACTCAACGTGTTCCCAGTTTCCCACCATATTGAGTATCATTCAAATTGTATTATTAAGCACTGCGCCAGTGCTCGGTATAATCACAGCCCGTACTCTTGGTACCAGGAGCTCATAAGCCTACGGTACATTACTTATCGTTGGCTGCGGCCCTTAGAAAGCTTGCATGTGGTGCAGTGGCCAATATGTCTGCGGACTTTTGTCGACAGCGGAGATTTTGAAAGAGAAATGTTTTAAAGTCCTGTAGCAGTGTTGCTCCAGTGTACATATAATATGTGATTAAAGTCCTGAAGGTCATGGGTAGGCGTGATATCTTACAATTCTAGTTTTTTTAAATAATTTGTTTACTCTCGGCTCGCTCGTTTTTAACTGACTTCAAAAATAGAGGAAGTTGTCAATTCGGTAAAATGATTTTTTTTTAATGTTTGTTACCTCAGAACTTCGTTGTTTATAAAGCCGTCTAAAAAAATATTTTGTTTGATATACTCTCAGACTGGTCTCATAGAAATTTCATACAAATCAGTTCAGTAGTTTCATGTATGTACAGACAGCGTCAGAGATAAGTATCCCCCTTGCACAAGACCTCCAGCTATAAATCCTTTCAAAAAATTGTAATACTTAAAATTATTTTTAGGCTTACATACAGTTATACAAATATAATCTATTTTTTAAAGGCAAAACTTCTCCATTCAACGCGACGGTGATTTAAAGGGATTTGAAGCTGGGTATTATAATGCAAGGGGGATACTTATCTATGACGCTGTCTGTACATATACATCAATGTAACTGAAAAAATAATGTCATCGATGTAAACAAAATTGCGTAATTTGCTTCCCTGTGACTTGACAGTGGTGCCTACATTCACTAGAACCGTCCAATAAAATTGAAGTCTGTTGTTTTATGTTCTACCTACTTATTCTATTGACTGGACATAATATGTAGGTCTTCTTCCCCTGAAATTCAGTTCTTCATACTTCTACAAGCTACAATACGCGGAAATATGCCATAAATCTCACAGAGCAACAGAATTGCAACATGTTGCGGCTTAAATATATATTCTTTACAGAGTACAGGCACATATTGCACACGAGTAGCACGGCTTGGTCTGCTGTGTACTCGTTTCTAAATTGGGCGCAATGTTCTCTTATGAAAGTGCTTCATCATTTATGTCGTCCTGGTACAAAGGAACGTTTCATTTCAGATTTCTGAGAACGTTATTCTTACAGAAATGTTTGTTTGGTCTGCGAACTCGACTGCGGAGATAAAGGGTAATATTTCATACCGTAAGAATGGGGTACACGAAAATTAATTTGTAGATAACGCTTTAGCTAGACGATGACTATTTCAGTGTTGCCATTACGTAGACTATGTACTTATAATGTAGAGATGTTTTAGTCTAAAAATGTCCTCCACTAGCGCCTAAATTCTCTTACTGAGGCTGTATAGGGGCATGCATTTTAAGACTGAAAGATCTAGTAGTTAGTAATCTTCTTCTTCTTATCGTGGCACTAGTTCTTTCGAGCCAGTGTGGTGAAAGGATTACAAGTGCACCGCGAAGAGGCTCCTTTTGTGCACTTGACACATGTTTTTCGAACGTTTTAGGTTCTACGACATGCCGGTTTCCTCACGATGTTTTCCTTCACCGTTAAGCACGTATTTTAATGCACACAGACTTTTTGAACAGAAAAAATCATCGATGTACGACCGGGTACGAACCCACGATCATCGGATCGCAAGTCGAGATACCTCCCACTCGGCCAACACGGCTTTTTTAAGTTAGTAGTAATATGCCGAGTCTAGTAGGTAAAGATTAATACACCAGAATTAATTTACGAAATGATACGGCAGGCTGATCAAAAAAGTACGTTTCTTGCCAGTTTTTAACATTTTTCTACACATTTCTTCGCTCCATTTTCTCTAAAACTTTCATTATTTATCTTTAAGAATGAAATATTCTTATCCGTAAAATTAATTCCTCATCCATTTTGAATTTATTCATTCTAACGAGGCTAATCGCATTAACGAAGGCAAATAACGGTAATCTCTAACGACATAATAACTTAACGGGAACCTACTCGCTATGATAAACGAGCAACGAAAACAAAGGCTTTAAGGAATTAAATAAAATTGCAAATTATAAACTCGAGAATAAAAGTTACATAAAAAACCTCTTAGAGAGAATTACTCTCTTTAAGTCTTAATGTTATTTACCTCCAAAGTTTTAGCGGTTTATGCTAATGTTTCATTCTATTAAGGTTCGAGCACATTATGTCCTCCGCAGCGGGGCGGAGCTGGCCGCAGCGCAGCGCAAAATACTTACCTAGCACATTAGTGACGGGCCGGGTCGCAGTGCATTGACGGATTTTGAGTAGGAACAGTGTACTGCCAGAATTTGCGTGCAACTGTACTTTATGGATAGCTCTGACGAAGAATTTTTTTTTGCCTCCTGATACAATAAGAAGTTAATGAACAGCATAGACAACAAGTTCGTCAAAAACGTAAATATCGTAAAATTTAATGAACCGCAGCGGGACGGGGCGGGCCGCATCGCACGGAAGAAAATCCACCTCGCAATAATGCGAGCCGTTGCGGCCCGACACAGTGTGCGATAATTCATACAAATTGTATTCAAGCGATTTGAGTGGATTTTTGCGCTTAGCCGCGACATGCTGCGGCCGGCATAATGTGCTCGAACCTTTACCCGACTACGACAGAGCCAAAGAAATATAGTCAAGTGTGTTAAACTGTCACGACGATGTAGCCGGTTCGATTTCCGCATCAGAACAGACATTGATTGATCAACGAGCACGGTGTTTCTGTACAGAGTAGGCGTTTCATAAATATGTATGTATCTTCCTACAAAAATGTTACATAATACAGTATTGTATAAGATTGCTGGTTCAATATTACCAGCCAGCTCTATTTATTTATATAAACATTATTTATTTATATCATAATTCTCGTTATTCTTTATTGTACATGTTAAAATAAAAATCTTAAAAAAGACATGTTCAAAGGCGAGCTTAACCCTAATAAGAGTTTTCTTCCAGCAAACCTTTGAGGTTAGAGAGAGGCTTTGGAAAGGAGGCAATTTATCCCGATACAACTCAGGCGAACCTGCGTCAGAAGCATAACGAAAAATAATAATAAAAGCTTTTATTTATTTAATTATAGATAATACACAGGCCAAACCACTGAACGTAAAGACTTGAAATTTTCAGGGTATTTTCTTTAAAATGTACAAATAGCGCTTACTACAAAAGAAATTTTGTTATCAGCAACGCACACGAAGTTGTCAGTTCAGTTAGCTAGTAATCTATATGTAATGCCCAAGATACACGAGGCTAGTTTTTCAAGCCAGCATAGCAAGATAGTGATAGTTAGCCAGCAGGCTAGCAGCTCTGGTTCGTGTATAGAACTAGCTTACTCCTTCACTAGCTTACTAGCCTAGAAATGAAGCTCAGGAAGCCAGAACTGCTAGCTTGCTGGCTAACTATCACTACCTTGCTATGCTGGGTTAAAAAACTAGCATCGTGTATCTCAGGCATACACATAGCTACAAAACCATGGATTGTTTGTTAGTTCAATTCGATTGTATAACATTGTTTTCGATTCCGTGTTATACAATAGTAATCGAATACAGGAAGGCATTTGACGTCGAACCCAACTATAGTATCGTACCGCTATAAATTGATATCCAACGACGAATTGGTCAATAAACTACGTTTACGGGACGTTATGGCCTCGTTAAAAGAGTGAATTAACGTTTTAAACGTTACCGAAAATTATCGATTGAGTTCGAGTAGAGAATGTTATCGATAACGGCTCGACTTGCGGTGTTAGTTTTAGTTACGACGATACGATACGTTAACGTCAACGCAAAAGTTCAAGCTAAATTATTATTTTTTTTTCGTGTCTTGAAAAAAACGGGTCTCGGCTTTCGCATAAACAAAAACTAACCGTATATATAGGTATGTATAATAAAAGGTTTAGTCCTGACTGACAGACAAAGCACACACAGGCCAAACCACTGGACGGAGTGACTAGAAATTTGGACTTGAATTTTTATTTGCAATTAACATTCTGATAACTGTTACTTCCTTTATGTAGTAGTAGATTTGCAGGATAAGCGTAAAAATTGAGAAAAAGGTGCCTTTCTGATCTGTAGTAATTACATAATAGTATCATGAACATTATTATATATATAGAATTATGTAAGTACAAAATATAAGAGCTCCTATCGTATTTCGTCGAGAAAAACCTGGCACGTTTAATCGCTCAAAATCAAGGATTTTTATTAAAGATCGAGTGTCACTCTCAGCGGATGAAAAATGAAGACGAAATCGAGAAAAAATATATTCAGCCTCGAGCCTCGTTGACACGTTGCCAGTGGATATGTTGCTTGTAATTTTGACATCTAAATTGTCAAGTGCTTCATATCTGAATAGGATCACCATAAAGGGCGTGAACGAGTGACGATTTATACGGTCGGACGGTCCAGTGAGCCGGTGATCCTAAGATCATCTTTGGATCACCGGCTCATCTACCATCATCTTGTATTAAAAAAATATTTAACTCTTAATAATAATGCACCGTGACTAATTCCGTAAACTCTACCTGCAAATATTTTCTGTAGGTTCGATCACCTTATGGCTAAGTAAGGATTTTTTCTCATACACAATGTCTTGGATGGTCGTTCTGTAATGAATGTGCTGTGCCCACTACATATTCTGTGACACAGGAATCCCAGTGCAGAGGTGTGAGTGTGTACACTTAATGATTATTTTGTAACGTGGTTTCTTATATTAGTTTCCTGGTAAATGGTATACAATCCAATATAGGTTTATATCTATTATTATAAAATTACCATACTCTATGCATACAACTTGGCCGAGCAACTCGTACCGTGTAAACGAGGCATTGGTAAACTGGTAATGGAGTAGGTTTACCACGCATCGTTAGCTCTGTACGCGAGGAGAAACGAAACGTTTTTTCATACTTACACGTTCCTACTCTCTAGAAAAAAGCCGTGTTGGCCTAGTGGGAGGTGCCTCGACGTCGTGGCTTCAAATCCAATGGATTTTTCCGTTCGAAAAAAATATGTGTATTAAAACACGTGCTTAACGGTGAAGGAAAACATCGTGAGGAAACCGGCATGTTATAGAACGTAAAAAGTTCGATTGTATCAAGGCCACAAAAGGAGCCTCTTCGCGGCGCAATTGAAATCCTTTCACCACATTGGTTCGAAAGAACTAGTGACCCGATAAGAAAAGAAATATTGATGTTTTTTTAAATGTTTGATTTTTTGTTAATTAACTGATTTAAAAAATATATTTTGTTTGAGATGATAAACTTTTATATTGGTCCCATTGATATTTCATCAAAATCGGTTCAGAAGTTTTTTTAATACTTAGTTAAATATTTTTTAAGTCTTTTGAAGCAATAAATGATGGTAAAATTTTATTAGTAGGTACTTACCTACCATATCGCAAAGCTGTCGTCCAAAGGAAAATTAATGCTTAAAACTGGTAAGAAATTACCAAAGTTGCTGACACCCGCGATGCTATTTATTAAATTCTTCATCCGTGGAGTTTCGTAGTTTATTTTTGGCAAAAATAATGAATTACGTTACGATGTATCAAAAATGAAAATTTTAAGGGAAGGTATTTAATACAAATTGAGAAATAACACAGTCAGTCGATGTCTCCACCAGAAGGGTGCCCAGAACGCGGGCGGTATTGTATTTTTTTTTTTTTTTGTATTTATTTATTCAGAAAAAAGGTTACATGTATTGTTGTTTTATGAGTACCATTAAACCTTACCAGGTTTGTCTTGGTACCAAGGATTATAACATATCAATAATCTATTACATAATATGAGCTGTTGCTATGTAAAGTAAATTATATATCGCTATATTCTATAGTTCTAGTATCTAGTAGTGGTAGTTTCTAGTTATTTAGGTGAGTACGTGAAGGTTTTTATTGTATTCGAAACAGCTGATTTATTATTCGTTTAATGTTTATTTTGGTGATTTTGTCGTGTGTTTCAAGAGGAATTTGGTTTTTTAGTCTAGGTATAATATAATCAGTTGTTCTCTCTCCAAAAGTGTTTTTGGCTTTTATGGTCTTAAGTTTTCTGTGTGTGACTTGTCGTGTGGTTATGGTATGTGATGTAGTATCATCATCATCATCATATCAGCCCTTGGACGTCCACTGCTGGACATATGCCTCCCCCATGATTCGCCACGACGAGCGGTCTCGAGCCTTCTCCATCCACCGACTTCCAACGACCGCAACTATGTCGTCAGTCCATCGCGTGGGGGCCGTCCTACACTGCGTCGTCCAGTTCGTGGTCGCCATTCGAGAACCTTTCTTCCCCAACGGTTATCAGTTCGTAGAGCTATATGGCCTGCCCACTGCCACTTCAGCTTGCTGATTCTGAAAGCTATGTCGGTGACCTTCGTTCTTCTACGGATTTCATCGTTGCGGATCTTATCCCGTAGAGAAATTCCGAGAATAGCTCTCTCCATAGCTCGCTGAGCGACTTTGAGCTTGTGTATGAGACCAATAGTGAACGACCACGTTTCAGTGCCATATGTCATCACTGGCAACACGCACTGATTGTATTGATTGTGATTGTGTTTGTGATGTAGTATTATCATAGCTAAAGTAGTTTTCGATAAGTAGTTGCATTTTTACTCTCTCGTGCACAGGGGCTACTTTACAATAGCGAAATACGCTTTCTGGATCACTATTATAGTTGGCTGTTATCTTTTTAGGTAATATACATCTTAGAAGGCGAGTTTGTAGATTGAGAATGCGATCTAAGTATGTTTTGAAAGTGCGTCCATAGCTACTTAGACCGTATCGTATTATACAGTATTGCCTTGTGAATTGTCGTACTTTTGTACATTAATTGAATGAATGTTTGTTTATTACAGCATAAGCTAACTACTACAATCTATATATAGGTATATTAAAAAAATTACAAAAGGAAACAATTGGGCCACCCATAGACCGTTGCAAACGATCTATAGGTAGCTCAACTGCTCCAACTCGATACCCGATGGCAGCGTGCCGAGGATACTGGCTGCATTGCCTCTTTGTATAGCAAGGCTTATTCTTTAGCCCAGATAGCTGCCAGCCCTCTGATCACGCGTCGCTTCGACCAGACGCTCTGACAAAATTTTAAAAACGCGGAAGGCTCCCATTCCCCATAGACCTAGGGTCTCGACCCCAAAGGGCTCGAACATGTACGACCTATCAAGACCTACATATTTACGCCGCTTGAGATCTTCAGCAGAGTTTGCCGCCGCACCAGCCCTAACTTGCGTCATGAATTGTATTTATTAATAAAAAAATAAAATAAAGGAAGACAAACAGAAATAACTGATTTATAGTGTAAATTTTTCAAGTTACTGTGACGACCCACCATCAAGCGGGCCTTATTTGCATTGTTCAACAACAAAAATATGTTACAATAAACTTTCCTTTGTCACTGAATATTCATCAATGTGAACATGAGACGACATTATCACAAAATGAGAGGGACCGTTCCTGTAAAATAAATAATTAATCAAGGAGTGGTTTTTAGGTCACATGAGATCCAATCGAGCCGCAGAATCCCGGAACATGCATAAAATATCTGGTATAATTTTAAGGGTAATCTTCAAATCCGAATTCCATACAATATGTTTCGGACAAATACTCAAAAAGTACGCCGTATTATAATAATTTCTTAAGTATGAAACCTTTCACTTTTTTTGTTGACGAAATCAAAAAAACATGGATGAAACGAATAGTGTGAAGAAATTACTATAATACGGCGTACTTTTTGAGTATTTGTCCGAAACATTTTGTATGGAATTCGGATTTGAGGATTCCTCTTAGATAAATACCATTTAAAAAGATTACGTATAGTGATTTTTTTTAACTGGGATGAAAGACGAAATCCAGAATGGAATATCGAAAAATAGTGGATTTTGATAAAAACTTAAATTATAAGAATAATCAGATCAAAAAATAAAAATTTCCAGCCAGTAATCTTACCCGTTGATTTTTAAAATAAATGCATTCATGTAAAGAGAAGACAAATTTATTTTAAAAATAATTGTTAAATAAATATTTATTACATTTAGTCGTGGGTAGAATGGAAACTAATAGATATTTTTGGGAAGAAATTGGAAATATAACTATTTAGGTTATAAATATATTCGTTAGTAAAATTGTGTAAATCCTAGTACTCTGTGGTAAAATCCGGCAATAAGTAGGGTATGTGCAACCATTTATAATTTAATCGTTTTACAGATATGTAGTCATATCATGCAAACTTAAAAGCATTGTGTGACAAAAATATATTTTTTTATATTTAAATGTTATTGCATGAATATAATAATTATGTACAGCAAACATGAAACCTATTTTTTAGGTTACTGTAAGTAGCATATTATTATTAGGAGGTACTTTCTCCTAATTAGAAGATGAAATGATAGATACTACATAAAAATTATTTGCAGTGAGTTGAAAGTTGACCTCAGTCAGCACTATGAATAAACAAATAGGTAGGTAATATAAAAAAATATAAAATACTACACACCGCAAGAATTGTGTTGTATTGACTAAAGAATGCAACAAGCTTAAAGTTTAAAAAAACTGAAAACCCGGCTGCGAATTAATTATATTATGTACATTCATAATTCAAAATTTTAAAATACCTTCATTTTGATACCCTACTCGATGGGTTTGGTAAACAAAAAATCATTAACGACTTAACTATTTAGCTCCATAAATTTGATTATTTTTTTTTAAACCCTAAGAACACTCGCATGATTAAGACGAATCTAACGATACCTTAACTGTCAAAATCCATCTAGCCGTTTGGAAGATACGAGGTAACCCAGAAATTTACATACATACATAGGTACATACATACCTACATACATATGTACGTACATACCAGATACGCGCGAAAAACATGATCCTTCCTTGGCAGTCAGGTAAAAATAAGGAGACTATTACACATCGTCCAAGTATTATTATTATTAATAGGTAGTAATTTTAAATTTTCCATACTTCCCTATTTTTTGTCGTTCTTGGCCTGACATTTCTTGCCTACGTGTAAAAAGATTAAAAGTAGGTGTAAATAAGGGTAAGATAAAAACCTTAGGGAAGAAATCAGTCATTATCGACGACACCGTGGCTTAGTTGGTAGTGACCCCGCCTACGAAGCTTGGTGTTCCGGGTTCGATCCTCGGCCGGGGCAAATATTTGTGTGACGAACACAAATGTTTGTTCTCGGGTCTTGGATGTTGTGATGTCTTGTATGTGTCCATGCCACCTTCGACACAGGGAATCCTAGTGCAGGGGTGTGAGTGTGTGAATGTTATTATCTGGGGGCCCAGCAGGGCCCCCACCAAGTCGAGCAAAAAAGTGGCACGGCCGTACTATCCTTTTCTGGAAGCAGTTCAGGCCAATTTCGACCCCCAATAGCTTCGTTGTGGATAAAACTAGAAGCCTGAATTTTAGTAAATTTCAGTACCCAAGCAGGCATTGTTTAAACACGGTATATTTGAAATTTCATTCAATTTGAACCAGTAGTTTAAGAATTATAACTAGTCAAAATTCTTAATTATGTCACTGACTGACTGACTGAAAGTCTAAGGCACTTCTAGCAGACATAGAAGCTTCAAATTTAGAATGCAATTCGTGTTTAGTGTATATATCAAGGAAAAACTAAAATATTTTGTAATATCCGTCCAGTTTCTAGATACACCAACTGCATAAATACATTACTGCATAAGTTACATTTGCAATTAATGAATTAGCGTACCTGTATATGCATAATTTTATGGAATAATAGGTGTAGATCATCATCATCATCATCATCAACCTATACCGTAAAAGAAAAAGAGGAAGACTACCTACAAAAATAAATGAGAAGCCATCAAAACCAATTTTGTAAAAATTGAAAAATGTACCAAGTCTCGCTTTCTACCGTAAAAAAATCTGAGATCCATGTAGGTCCAATAGGTTGACTTGGCCATCGCATAAAACACAATGTAACTCACATGTGATACAATTATTATATGAAATAAGATTGATTAGTGCGATTGCCAAGTCAACCTATTTTATTTAAAACATAAAAGATTGTTAATATTCATAATGGTCACTATAAGATGTTGTTAGGTTAGCTAATTATGTAATAACTAAAGACAGTAGGTAGGTAGTAGGGACTTAATAAAGTAACCGGCTTGGTGTTACATGGATCTCAGAAATTTCTACGGTAGAAAGCGAGACTTGGTACTTTTTTCAATTTTTACAAAATTGTGTTTAATGGCATAACATGAACTTAAACCCTTGAATATCAACATATGTATTGCTTACTATATGAACAATAAAGTAAATTTATGTCTCTTATTAAACCAAACTTCCGCTCAAGATAGAATTTCCAATACATAACAGGCCTATTAAACCTTACACCCTGTGATATTCGTTTCAACAGCGTTTTGAATTGGAAATCTGACTGTTTGAGGAATCGTGATGATAAGTTGGGCGCAAGTCATCTGCGTCTGTGTTGAGCAAGCAGTGGGGCAGCCGCAACATTATCATCATTGTATGAGTATCTGTAAGTTCTTTGGTGGCTACATTATAGAGTTCTCATTCATTCATTCATTCATTCATTTACTCATTATCCTGAGGAACGTGGCGTTATCTGTCACATCTCCATTCTGAAAGTGCCTTGTGTGGAGAGGGTGACTGATGAGGTAAATCAGATATTTCCCTTGTTGATTTATGTTAGTGTAAACGAAAACGAACATATTATGTACTCTATGGTTGTATTCTATCCCTACACTCTATGGTTTAAAATTTTTGACACATGATGGCTACCATGACTGCAGAGCTATTCGTTAAGCTGTCATTAGTTCTCGTTATCGAATTCGATAGTCAAGACTGGGAAAAAAATGACGTCACCATAGGATTTCTGTCGCTATCGGCTTCGAGAGGTCGGCCATTTTCTGTCAGATTTGACGTACCATTCGATAACGAGAACTAATGACAGCTTAACGAATAGCTCAGCTGATCTGTGCATGTAATGTAATACGCATCTTTGTACTGTTGCATCTAAATAAATCTACAAGATAACGAATAATTATTTCACTGAAGACTCAGCTGCTTATTTGCATCAATTTATGATCAGTTTTTCTAATTTCATAATAAATTGCCTTTGATTTGTCCATATTACAATGTTTTTCATCATCCAATTTAAGAGCTTCGCTCTTGTCGGCGCAACTTATTGTACCCACTTCAAATATATTTAGTCAATCTTTATTGTCGGAGAAGGTGGATTGTGTTGTGACCTATTTACGTGTGCGTAAGTGAGCGTAATATACGGCTTCGATATACATCTCGGGGCAAGTTAATGCGGTCAGTTACGGCTATAACCGTAATTCAACCGGATCGGTGGCTGCCGATTACACATTAATGATACGTGGTCTATGAAGCAAAGATCGGCTCATTGGTCCAATATAATTTACCTACATAAGATTTATACTCTATACCTACCAAAACTATATAATAGATAGGTACGTATTTGAACTAAGATATTAATAAGTACTAAGACCACAAGCTGCGGAAATCGGAAAGATCAGTTTATATTATGGGTCCATCTGTATATAACAGGCTGCCGCACTCGATCAAGGTAGATGCAACCTCCACAATGATGTTTAAGACACGACTCCGTAAATGGCTTCTTGAGAACAGCTTCTACTCCATAGATGAATTCAAGAAGCTCCCAATTAATTAATTTGATTGTTAATAATATAATAATAATAATATAATAATACTTATACCTTCTTCAATTTATGTTACAATACGTAAGTTTACATAAATTGTATTATGTACATAATATAATCTAGTTATAATACTATGAACCCCACTGACATGTAACTTGGTGTTATAAATAAATTTCTGTATTCTGTATTCTGTATTCTGTATTCTGTATTAATGTAAAATTCAACCGATGAGCCTAATCTTCTTCATACTAGACATTGTTATTATTGGAATTATACTTATAAATTGGCCTCATTTTCAACAGATTTAAAAAAGGAGGTGGTTCTCAATTCGGTTGTTTTTTTTATTTTTAATGTTTGTAAATCTCTGTTGTTATGAACCGATTTGTAAATATATGTTTTTCTTTGAGAGATATATACTTTCAGATTGGTACTATATCTGGAGGCACAGTAGTGCCTCCGAAGCCGAAAGGAGCATACATTTTATCAAAATCCGTTCAGTAGTTTAGTTTTTAAATCAAAATAACTGAAAAAAGTCGTTGAAGTGAACAAAATTGCTTATTTTGCTTCCCTGTGACTTTTCAGTGGTGCCTACGGTTGTTGTATGTTTTTGTAAAACCTTGATTACCCCTAGTTTTTTAGATTGTAGCCGTAACTCACAAGTATTTAGGTTGTAAAGGGACTCCTTTTTCCGCAACTGAACTCTTGTTAGGTTCCTTTGTGCATCGAGTATCCTGGTTTATAAACTAGCCAGCCTAGCTCCGCCAAGAAGCACAGAAGTTTCCTAGATTCTTCGCAGGCTTCGCAGAGCGACTTCGGGTTGTTGAGGATTTCTTACGTATTCACAGGTATGATAAACAATTATTATTATAGTTATTAATAGCCTGTGGTATCCCACTGCTGGGCAAAGGCTTCCCTTTCTTTTTCCCCAACTTTCTGTCCAGATATATAAATAAATTGAAGGTTACACCAAAATGCCCTTTCGCAACGGCTACGTCAGTTAATAGACATGTATGATTACGCTAGTTGAATCCCACAAGAGACTGACTCTAATCGAACTACAATAAAATATTCAACGCAATCAGGCAGAAAGGTTCGAGAACTACCTATTCGATCAGGAAGTAACAGAATAAGGAGTAATTACACACTTGTTTCTGAAAAAAAAAGCAACGGGTTGTGTCGGTAATACAACTGTAAATTTTAGGTTGATACTTCTTTCTTACGATGTCTCGAAAGGCTTCATCTTATGGATTACTTTTTGCTAAATAACATAGTGTCACAAATAAAAGGAAGACCATGAATTTTAACATTTTTAATACAAAATTAATCAGAAAAATGTCCGTTAATGTGTATTTAGTAGATATACATACATGTCTCACCAAAAACAAAATTACAATTTGAGTATCAGATAAGATTATATTAAAATACCTTAATTGTATCAATGTTCCTTCTTCTTCTTATCGTGTCACTAGTTCTTTCGAACCAGTGATGTGAAAGGATTTCAAGTGCGCCTCGAAGAGGCTCCTTTCGTGCACTCGATACAATGTTTTCGAACTTTAGGTTCTACGACATGCCGGTTTCCTCACAATGTTTTCCTTCACCGTTGCGAGAACGTGGGATGCATACATAGATTTTTTCGACCGAAAAAACCCATTTACGCTTGACTGTCACCGGGATTCGAACCCGCGACCATCAGATCGCAAGGCAAGGGCCTCATCCACTCAGCCACCATGTCCTCCTACCAATGTACGATGTAGTGGTCGTTCTCCAATCAATGTACCTAACATATTATGTTTGTTTGCAGGAGATGAGTTCGTGTACCGGGATGCTTGGGGCGGGATCAGCCTCATGTTCGCCGCCAACCAGACCTCCAAGACTTTGATGGCCAACACCACTTTTGTAAGTCCGAAAATATTTCTTTAGCTAATACCTCACACCTGAAATATAATAATACACACTGAATAATTTTAAACATATAAATGATTTAGTCATGCTAAATAGTTTATAATGGAATTGGAAAAAAATTATTACGATTAAAAATAATATTTAAAACTATAGATAATCAATACTCAAAACATTAATTGTCTTCACATGTTAAAAATGATAAAAAATACACAATTAAGTCGTAGCGGTGAGCCCCTTTGAGGCACTACAATATCAATAGGCTGGCTAATAGGTATATGAGATAACGTAGTAAAATAGACCAATATAATAAAATTTAAATATTAAAATTACAGATTTATAAGCTTCTGTACATTTTTTCTTGAAGATAAGTACAGAAAACCATTACAAAGAAAATATGATTGGGCTCGAAACTCAAGAGATAAGGGCATATGATAGCGTATCCATCAATACATGTAAAAGCGTACGCCTGACTGATTGACAGACAAAGTACAGGCCAAACCGTTGAACGTAGAGACTTGAAACGTGGAGGATGTCAAGAGGTGTAAATGCATTTTAAAAATTCGCGACGCAAACTAAATTGCAGGCGTTAGCTAAAAGCTCTAAATCTCTAATATTTTGTAGTATTTCCGAGTGAAATAAAGCAACCCTTTGTCGCAAAAAAACATCAAAAACATACTACAAAAACATTCCCTGGGCTAGTGAGCATTCCTAGAAGGATAAAACTACCAGACTAAAATACTCTGAATTATATGGACAAATCAAACATTGACTACTCTTGTTGCCTCTACTACCTACTATTATTATAGTGTTATTTGGTAAATAACACTTCAAAGCCTCATTTTAAATTTATCTCCAATTAATTCATACATCGACCATTTCCGTAGTGGAAATTCTTACTGTCGGTCGCAAGAATAGCTATACATTTTGGGAAAGATTATAGAATACGCGACGGATTTATTTAGTTTGTAACTCGGTCACACTGAAACCACAAAATTAGATATATAACAGATAAATAGACATACTATGGAAGCAAACCATCCAAAACTATTGACTGAATTGATTTTAGTCGATAAAGTATCAAAGCAAACTTTGTTTTTATTTATTTTTCTCTCCAACATTTTTCGGGATTCAATAAAAATCATCTGCATTTTAATTTATCACTTTGAAATTCATGGATTTAGACTTTTCAATGGCTGTTTTTGACCGAACGAAGAGAGGTCTCAGAGTCTAGCTTGATACTAGAGCGAATCGGCGTTTGTATGTGTGTATGTATGTACTATGTAGGTAAGTATGTGCATTTTTGCTTGTCCGACTATTACTCTCGAACCGCTTATCAGATCGTCATGAAATTTGGCAGGTAGGTGGTGAGTATGTTTAAAAAACCCTGGGTTTTAGATGAGCCAAATTGGTTTATAGGAGCGTGTGTTTACGCACAAACAAATATGTTAAAATATGTTCGGGTATGAGAACCGACCCTCGGCACCCCGCAACCCGAAGAGGCACTTAGCTCAACCCGCCATTGAAAGTGCACGTCTCATTTTTATTCATATTTAAAATATAAATTTTATCTACCTATCCTACATTAAAAATACATAGTTTACAAAAAAGGCTTTAATTGAAGACAAGCAAGCCCCATCGCAAACAGCGTGAGGTCGAAGTTTGGAGCAAACAGCTAGTTTTAATGGTAATGTCTAGTCCAGTACTTGAACCCTTCGTGCCGTGGGCCTATGAGTCGTACACGTGCCAATGAACCGTGGACGATGGGCTGTCTTCCACTTGATTACCCCGCTGTTTGGAGCAGGCTCTCGGTATTTGGAGACTCGAGCTCTAAGAGTCCCCTAAGAACCTACATTTGAGCTAGACAAGGGCTTTTGCGAGTAAACTTTCTCTTATTTTCAACCGACTTCAAAAAAAAGAGAAGTTTCTCAATTCGGTTGAATGTTTTTTTTTGTAATGTTTATATTACTTACTTCAATGCATATTTGTTGTTTATGAGTCGATTTGAATTTTGTTTTTGTTACGTTTAGATTGGTCCCATATAAATTTCATCAAAATCGCTTGAGCAGTATAGTTTTTAAATCAAAATAACTAAAAAAAAAATGTCGTCGATGTAAACAAAATTGCATATTTTGCTTCCTTGTGACTTTTCAGTGGTGTTTACGATCACTAAAACGTCCAATTGAATTCGGTTGTAGTATGCTTTTGTAAAACCTTGTTTAATATTTAAACCAGTGACGAGAGAAGCTAGGCGTTCTCCTGATTGTTTGTTACAACAGCCGTCCATAACTAGAACAGCGCTACACAGGACTTTGATTCATATATGCCGGTGTAACACTACTCCCTATAGCAATCGTCCACTTTAAAACATTTTGATAATCTGCAGTGAGGTGAAATGGGGTCTCACAAAACATTGCTCCAAATAAGACGCACTTGAAGTTCATTGAACACAGTAAACTATTGGCAGATTGCCAAAACTCTCTCTATTCCTGTGTCTAATCAATAAGAAACCCTGCCCACTACATCATTTCTCTCAAAAACCAACAGTAACTCCACTCATTCACACTTCGCCACAAAATGGCGACTTGCCAAAACCAATTTTCTACCTGATGTCCACTTGTGGCTCGGACGTGGTTTTTTTTAAGCTTAGATTAGCAAAGATCATCAATTAGAGGCAATGCAGAAGGGGTACACCATTTTATCAGTGCCATCAGAATTTTGGGTTTATACAAAATGATAGAGTGACAGCGGGGCGAGTGCGGCGCCCGAGCCGAGTTTTTGCAAGCTGACTCGAGCTAGGTAGGGGTTTGCCAAACGATGAATGAAACTTAAATTAATATCAATGAATGGTACCTATTGACGCAAGGAAAAACAACCAACGGATTTTGTTTTCAATTTTTATCATATTTATTTTTAAAAAAAGATTGACTTACACTTTAAGTTTTTTTGCCATATCTGTGTTCAGTAACTATGATTGTGTTCGGCAACTCATTATGCGTATTTTTTTCGTAAAAAAATACGGTGTATAAAAAAACGCAATTCATATGTATAAAACGTTGTTTTCTACCTAGTGATCAACTCATAAAATAACCCACAAAAGTACTGCGTCAATTCTCCAAGTTAGAAGTAGTAAAGTCAACACACAAAACTTGCCAAGATCAATTCGCGCGTCCCGCCCTAAGTCCACTTGTTGGGCGGGCGGCTCGGACATCAACATGTGACGGCTGCCACTAGATAAACGTGGGACCATAGATTAATATCAGTGTTCCTTAATGGACCAAGATTGACAGCTGCAAAGCAAAATATGGTCGTAAAATAGGAAAAAAAATCAGACATTCCGACAATAAAAATAAAATATCTCCATTTATACATATTTTTTGTGATTTTATAGGATGAAGTTTATTAACATAGACTGAAATGTATTTACTACGTATGTAAAACATTATTTTATATTTTCACAGATGAAGAATAGAAGGTTAGGTATTGAAAATTGAAGAACAAAGTAGAGCAACGATAAAAACAAAAATATACAAAAACAACAGCTGTTGAATAACAATAGGTATACACATTGGTGTGTGCTACAGTCACAGACATAGAATATTATTGGCAGACTTTCGAAGTCTACAAGCAAACAAAACAAATCAATTGGTCCAACGACTACTCTGACATAAATAGCGATGTGCGGCCGGCGCCCGCTCACTTCATTCCGTGCTTCCGAGCAGAGCAGACGTCACTAGTGTTTGATAACGAGTCATTCTAACCTAATTCTTGTTGATTTTATAATTTGAGATATTAAAAGTTTTTGTAATTGTTAATTGTCTTTTTAAATCCACTTCTTGTTTCTTATAATATCATATCTGTGGCTACAGCAGTAAACCCTTTTTCATTTCAGCTATAGGCCTATGAGTTATCAGAAGGCGCTGGTATTCAGTTGAAGCCGCATAATTATCAATGAAAAAGCCTAGTAACTATAATATTTCTTTCTCTAGCACTTTTCTGTTTCGAAAGTTAACATTAGGCTATTATTATTTTTTTTTTTAGTATTAATATTTTTTCTCTGGTCAGAATTTCATAACTGACGATTGTGATCACCATGGAGTAGTATCAATACTAGAAATTGGCTAAATGGCCGAATCTATTTTTTGGCAAGTTTGCAATGTAGTAAGGTATGATTCTTCAGTAAGGTATGACCATCAGAAGAGCGCCTAGCTGGTCTCGCCACTTGTTAACATAAAAAATGATTTTAGTTAAATTGTCCAACTTATTCTTTGGCGAGTTTTCAATATACTATGTTATGATTCTATACGTGGTACATTTAAGGGTGCCACTATCGCCTCTTAATAAATATGTAGGTAAAGCCATATCGAACCTTCAGACTGTGAATGATGGATTTAGTAGAGTTATTTATGGACGTTTTTTTGATAGAGTGGTCTTGCGGGATTCTTTCAATAGATTAGGTAGTCTCGTCTCGTGTAAGCGGAGTTTTCAACCGACTTCCAAGTAAGGAGGAAATTCTCAATTAAGTTGTTTTTTTTAAGGTTTTTTATTCCAGAACTTTATCATTTATCAACGGATTTGGAAAATTTATTACAGCATAAAGCTAACTACTACAATCTATATTACAAAATTTACAAAAGGAAACGATCTATAGGTAGCTCAACTGCTCCAACTCGATACCCGATGGCAGCGTGCCGAGGATACTGGCTGCATTGCCTTTTTGTATTCCAAGGCTTATTATTTTTATATATTTTATATATATATTTATATATAGAAATTTCACGAAAATAAGTACTTCGGTTTTAAAATCAAAATAACTAATAACTGAAAAACTGACGTCATCGAAGTAGACGATATCAACTCACAAAAATCGAAACTCGAAATTTGATTGAATGAAATTGTTCAAGATATGGTTTTCGAAATGATATTTTTTTTATTAAAAACGTAAAACTTATTATAAAACAAAACAACACTTTTTAACCAAAACACGGAATCGCACTTTTTTCATACCTTGATCCATCCGAGTTCCATACAAAAATGTTTCGGACAAATACTCAAAAAGTACGCCGTATTATAGTAATTTCTACACACTATTAGTTTCCTCTATGTTTTTTGATTTCGTGAACAAAAAAGTGAAAGGTTCCATACTTTAATTTAGATTTTATACGTGTTTTTAAGTTAGTAGGGTTAATAATTACTAAAACTAAAATAATTACTATAATACGGCGTACTTTTTGAGTATTTGTCCGAAACATTTTTGTATGGAATTCGGATTTGAGGATGCCCCTTAATGTCATAAAAACCTGATGAAACAAACAGCTACTTTACGGCCGGTAAAAACTGCCCGCAGTGAGCCATACTTTTGTATTGCTCCATCAAATATAATATTTTTACCTAGTTTACGAGGATCCCTTTCCATAAACATCTGAAAAAACTGAAAACATTTCCTAGTTTTGGCTCCGGATGTAAGATCTCCCCGTAGCGTACTTTATAAAATAACCTGGCCAAGTGCGAGTTGCGTCATCTACGGGTGGTTCCGCAACAAAAGTCGTCAAGAGAGTTGTGTCTTATATTTACCTAGAATACGCTAATGTTACTAACCTTAGAATAAGCCTTATGTACTTATAAAATATGGTGTCATAGAACCGTAATAAACAATTTTGATTTGATTTGATTTTACGTCAGGGAGAAATGTCTAATAGTATAAGTATTACCACATCGCTTTTATATTTTAACTGTTTTTTTTTGTGTAGTGTGAAGCCAGTACCTAGGAGTCCTAGAAGTTACATTACTATACTATACTGCTCGCAAAAATAGAAGCCTTTCAGCAAAAATATTACCTTTCCTACATGGCATTTATTCTCAAAAATATCAACATCCTCTCTCATACTATTGTGATTCTATGACGATGAAAATGAAACAGATGAGTTTTTTTTCCTTCTTTCTTGTTCCCTGATAAAATAACTACGTGGCAGTCATACAAGTTATCTTAAATATATTAGGTTTTGCCAATTTATTTTGTGATACGGGACCCTAAAAAAAGGAACTCAGGCAATCGTATAAATTGAAATGAATGGGAAGTATGTTTACAAAGAACGTCTCGAATATTTGCATGTTTGTCTACGTACATTTTCATGGCTCCCTTAGATTCCAGACCAGATTTAATCAAGAAAGTAGACCTAGTTAGGTCTACGAAAATATTTTTAGCTCTGGATTTCTTCGAGAATCCAGAAAAAGGAGGATTATACATCAGAATCTGCAAACATAATTGTCTGCAATTTTTGACGGGGGACGAGGTAAACGCACACTATAATAATCTCGCACACCATCTTAAAATATGCACACAGTTATCAAATACAGCGTATAGTTTTATTTAACGTGAATGGCCAAGAAGGTTACATGGCCAACAGAGTGGTTGGCGTTGCGTTAACCTCTCCTATTGCTGGATTCTCGAAGCTGGATCTGTATAAATTAATATTGGTCCCACTAATTCAACTTATTTTATGCAAGAGTTTGTGTAGATGGGCGGATAGATAATAGTAGATTATGAACTAAGGGGATAAAGCAGTGTCTTATGCCGCGGGTGGCATATTGAACCCTGAGCTAACGACGGACTCAGTTAACTCCTGAGCGAAGCGAGGGAGTTATGTAGAGTCCTGAGTGACGCGAGGGGTTTAAGCTGCCCAAGACGAAGACAGGCTTTATCCCAGAGGAGCATACTCTACTTTTCACACCTTCTGCGAGGCAATAAAAAGCCAGGGCTCCGCGAACTCAGCAGCGAACACCGTCTTTTGTTTCACAATCTTTGAAGTCGCGCCTGTTTTCTTTTTTTTATGTGTGGCCAGTTCGATTTCAGGACAAACCTTTTTACAACGCCATATGGGCGTTCTTTTACTTAGAGTTTTCTACGAGTTTCTACACGAATTTGACGTTCCAAATTCAAATCACATTACTACCCTTGGGAGTTTCATACAACATTACCTCCCTTGGTAGGTAATGCTTTGCTTTACCTTGATGATAGCATGATATGTAATTGGATATTGTCAAGCAGGTGGTGTGAAAATGTGTGTTCTTCAATAACGCCCAATCTCTCAGTTGTCTCTCAGTTAGTCGGTCAGACAGTCGGCCAGTCAGTCAGTAAATCAGTCAGGATGAAACCTTTTATATACATAATGTATATTTAAAGATTGATCACTGACTATTTGTTACAGAGGGTACTCGAGCCAGCAACGTTCTCCGTGTCAGCAGACCGCAGGTTCCTTCTCCTCGGTCACAGCGTGAGGAAGCTGCACCGCCTGTCCTACCTCGCCAGATACACCGTCTACGATGTGCTGACCACGTGAGTATAACTAAGGAGAGGTGCCACGTTCTGCGTGTCAGCAGACCGTTATTCGAAGCTAGTTCTTACTCTAATGCCTTGATCACACGTACCGAGCAAACGGGCGACACAGTACAATGTTTCTCGACTGAGACAGTGATGAAATCAAGTAGCTTACATCACTCGCTCAGCCGAGCACTCGGCGCTATGTTTATACGTACCGAGTACTCAGCCGAGAGCACTATCTTGGTGTGATTTAGGCCTAAGTGGATAAAATGAGGCAATATATATGTGCAAGTATGGAATGATTTACTTAGTACTGACACTGCTATTCTGTGACATTTTACAAGAACTCTGGAAGAACCTTGGAGAAAGATTTTTTTATCCCAACTTTGCTTTTAATTTATTCCATTGAACTTTTCCTCGCCTGCGGATTACTGAATTAATAAAAAAAGCACAGTTCATTCGAAGCTTATTCTTACTCAATAAGGTCTAATTAGGTACCGAATCATTAGTACTTATTTAGGTTTTCAGTCTGTCTTTATGACAAGGTGGGGTAAAAAGACTATCTAACCTAGGAATAAATTATGTTTCGATGCAATAGTAAGCTAAGCTAATGATCTCGTTGCCTTTGATGAGGGATGGTTGAAAACCACTAAGGATTAAAAAAAAATTACTTATTTTAAAGTTAAAACGACCACGGACGATATTCTTTCCATGGTGCGTCAGTGCCTGCTGGTCCGCGTCCGTCCGCACTATCACGCACCGTGGGAAGCCGGCTTTACATTTCGTGTGACTTAACCTACCGTGATAAATGTATTTTGACAGAACGTAAAACATTGTTAGCCAACACGCAATAAACGCATTACCAAATAGTGCCATTACGTAAATTGTTCTCAATCATTTCATCTAATCACCAATCTATAATCTAGATTTTTGAACACATTTAGTTTTTTGTATAATATTTAAATAGCTGCAGCATGCTGCTTCGCCCCATTTTAAGTAGCTTAATTGGCTGTAAACACTAAACACCACTAAAAAGTCAAGGAAAAGCTAAATAGGTACTCATTTACGTGTACTTAAATGACATATTTACTTTTACTTAAATGACGACACGGATGGTAGAGTGGCAAGAGTGTTGGACTGCTACGCTGATGTCGCGGGTTCAATTCCCGCTTCAGGACAATCATTTGAGTGATGAACATCGGAGTTTGTCCTGAGTCTGATGGGTGTTTTCTATGTATGTATTAAAAAAAAGTATTTAAGTATTGTATCAGCTACCTGGTTCCCTTGTACATGGGGCTCTGCTTAGTTTGGGGCTAGATGGCTTTGTGTGAAATGTCCAAAATATTTATTTATATTTTTGTAGTGAAAACTTCCTTAAAATAAAATAAAATAAAATATGAAATGAATGGATACCACCAACACTCTATTTAACCACTTTTATAGACTTACGAGTATCATAATTTACATCAGGATATTTTTTTTTTTTTTTCTTTCGAAGAACCTAAGTTCTTCGGTTTTGGCTTCACATCAAAGGTATATAGCCAGTGTCAAGTAATTGGAGAGATTATTTTGTCTCATAAGTCAGAGTCGTTAAGTCAAGTCATGCCCCTGTAAAGTGGTGGTTGCGACTTTACTAGAGGCTTCTATGGAGTTTTGGAGGCAACACGAAAAGTCACGTTTTACAGCATTACACTATTCACCAACACTCATACACGTTCACGAGCACTTAATGGATAAAAAACCACCGTTTTTACACTTAAACACTCAATGTTATACAAGTTTTGTCAATTAATTTAATGCCGTCAATACGCCATTTTTCATGTTCCCGCCCAAACTCCATCAGGATATTATACGCCTAGAAATATTAAACAACGAAAACTACCGTGCTCAATACGACTTGTCACTTGTACCGACTGAATTCAACTGCTCGAGTTCAAACTATTCTCTCCGAAGTTAGCTCGGTAGGCATCGACATAAAGCCGTTTTCAAGGCCATGGCCGCTCGGCCTTCCTCGCTCGGAACCCGTTATTCACAAACTTGTGTTCCCAACTAAAAATACAAGATATTGTTGCCATCTTATAGAAATAATGCTAGGTAGTTATAAATATATCAAAATTATTTCAATAGATCACGACATTTATTTATCTATCTATCCATCTATCTATCCATCCTCACAAACTATACATATAACATTAGTGAGATTATAAAAATAATAGTCGACCCTGAAACTTAGTCCTGAATACGACCCAGTGAAATTATATTCGACCCGGAGAGTTGGTAGATGTCCCGCTGTTGCGGCGATCCTTTGAGGAACTTCCCCATTGTATTGTATTAGATACAATGGGGTTAATTATGTTTGGTATTAGATTGTATTTCAGCTAGATATTCATTAGCACAACCAATAAACACGAGTAAAAATATTACGGTCAGCATCAAAAGTCGATGACCACATTCAGATTTTCGCTACTAGAGGTGTGCATAGCATAGCATAATCAGCCTATAATATTCCCACTGTTGGGACTCAGGCTACTCTCGGCAGGAGAGCAAATGGGTCTTAATCCACCACGCGGACCCAATGCGGATTGGTGGATGTCACATACCATAGAACATTTTGTTTTTTCTATCCTTTGACATGCCGGTTTCCTCAAGATGTTTTCCTTCACCGTTGCGAGAACGTGGGATATAATATTAGGGAGATTATAACAATAATAGTCGACCCTGAAACTTAGTCCTGAATACGTTCCTGTGAAAATATATTTGACCCGGAGAGTTGGTACTTGTCTCACAGTTGCGGCGATCCTTTGAGGAAATTTCCCATTGTATTGTATCGCTTGGTATTAGATTGTATTTCAGTTAGATATTTCATTAGTAAACCAGTGAACGTAAATAAATTAGTACTAGTACTAGTTTTTATGACCACGGATGGTTGCGTGTTTTAAACGGACTTCAAAAAAAGAAGTAGGTTCTCAATTCGGTTATACTTTCAGATTGCTCCCATAGAAATTTCATGAAAATCTGTTCAGTATTTTGGTTTTTAGGGTAATCCTCAAAAAGTACGCCGTATTATAGTAATTTCTTCACACTATTCGTTTCGTCCATATTTTTTAATTTCGTTAACAAAAAAAGTGAAAGGTTTCATACTTTAATTTAGATTTTATACGTGTTTTTAAGTTAGTAGGGTTAATTTTAAAACACGTATAAAATCTAAATTAAAGTATGAAACCTTTCACTTTTTTTGTTAACGAAATTAAAAAATATGGACGAAACGAATAGTGTGAAGAAATTACTATAATACGGCGTACTTTTTGAGTATTTGTCCGAATCATTTTGTTTGGAATTCGGATTTGAGGATTTCCCTTAAAACCAAAATAACTGAAAAAATGACGTCATCCAAGTAAACGAAATGGCGTATTTTGCTTCCCTGTGACCATTCAGTGGTGTTTACGATCACTAGAACAGTCCAATTGAAGTCGGTTTTTCTATGTTTTTGTAAATCCTTGATTATTATTAAAGATGTGACGAGGCGTAACACATTACTGTGGTTTAGTTTGAAGAGCATTGGGCTGTTGAGACAGACGGTTACCATCATTATATTACCATTTTGTTAAATAAGAAACTACTTCAGCCATTTTCGTTAAAAAAAATAACATCTTCTACCATTATAAGAACGAGTATTCAGAGTGAAGATATAGGGGCAAAAGTAATTATAAACTAATTTTGATAAAACATTCTCAAAGGGACGGACTCAGGACCAAGTTTTACCAAGTGCGAGGGGCAAAGAGTAATTGTGAAATAATTCAAATACCTGCGTCAAATTCCAAACATTTCACATACGGGTTAATTAAATTCATGTTATGAGGTCAGAAGTAATTATAAAGCGTTTCAGAAACTTCATAGTGAAAGAACGGTCAACAACAGAAAATTAAAGTTGTTCAATTGACCGGAAACGGAGCAAAGAATATTGGAATACCCATTACGACAATTTCGTGTGTGAGTGATTTTTGAATAATTTTGACAACGATACGTAATCGTATTGAGCGACCTTTAAAATAACTTCACATATAAAAAAAAATCATTAAGTATAACCATTTTACAGTCTCATTTTACCGATATTTTTTTTTCTCAAATTTAAAAATAAGTTTTGAAGCCCGGCGGTACTACCCTCCCCGCGGGCTTGATGCGACCGAGCTCTTTTTCAAAAACTCAAAGTACAAATAGTAGGTAGGTACCTCAAACTACTTTATAAAATGTATGGATTATCCAACCTCTTTAGATAAGAAAAGCTTATTAATTTTCAGCTTTTATATTCTACTAGCGCTGTGGATCTATTTTCAACTCTATGTACTCGTAATACCGTTGGAAATTGCACGACATTATCGTATTTTGTTACGCCCGCCGTTCCTGGCTAATAGAACGTGCTTCTTCCGAATTTGAATTTTCAAATAGTGCATTTATTTTCATGCACATGCATGAGGATTTTAAAAAGAATTATGGTGTAAAATTACAAAAACTCTAATTTTTACAAACTTTGAAGGAATGGAGATTTAAAACCTTGCTAATCAAAGGGCAAAGCAAAATATATGATGGTTTACCTGCCTTGTTTGGTTTGTTTGGGAACTCGTTAGAAGCAAAATGTACACACAACCAACCGCCTCAACACGATTTTGCCACGCAAATATCTCCCCGTTTCGAGGCAGATGTCAATGTCAATGTCAAATTTTAGCGGGAATTAAACGTTGTCTACCTAACTCTGTGGTCAGCAGCGCAGGACGTAAATAGGTTACAGTTCATATTAGATTTTTAAACTATTAATTACCTCAAAGGGACAAACCAATTTTTTTGGGAAAATAGAATTTAAAATTGTAGTTATAGTACGAAATTTTGCACCCGTTGGCTGTGACCTACTTTGATACGTACCTAACTGATTTATTTTTACTATACTTACAATGAAAATTGTTTTTAATTAAAGTAAAAAAATTAAATGTTCTTTTACCACATTGGTGTTAATTTAAAAAGCTTATTAGAAACGCCGTTTGAAGCCAAGTTTTAAACATAAAAGCTCCAACATAAAACATATTTTAATAAACATGTTTCTGATTGTTTAGCGCTCTCAAAAGTTTGCACAGACTAATTATTTGCACAAAATAATTAAACACAACCAAAATTATTGTTTGTTAACAATACGAGTTATGAAAACCCTCTTGTAAAATAATTGGTTGAAATCAAAACCTGGGCTATATAAAAACCGGAAAATAAAAATGTTTTGACGTGACTACGTCTAATAAATCGATGAACGCCGGCTGCATGCACGAAAACGTTTACGTCATTGACCGGTAACACTGTCATTGTCCGGTAACGCTATCACCCTGATACGCTGGTAGTCACGTTAAACTATCGTCCGTAAACCAACTTTACAGACCAATTTTTTAATGAGTGTTTTGTTCTGTATAATTATTTATTATGTCTTATGCTATATTATGACAGTATAACTGGAAATAACTTAGAAAAATACTTTATTTATCTAAGAATGTGTAGGTTAGGTATCTATTTATTTTCATTTGAATAAGTACCTAGGTATTTCGAGTAATAGTAAGTTACGTATGTATGATCCAAAAAAGTCTACGCAGTTTTGCATCTTATTAAGGTTTTGTTTTTTGTGTTTAATTTGTACCTAGGTACTTCTTTTTTATACCTAACATTAATATTTTTCCTCATCAAAAATGGAAAGTATTTTACCCACAACCGGGTCGCGCGACCCACTGCTCAGTATGCATACTAACTACGTATACTACGTATAAAGCACTGTTGCATGCAACTACGCAAACGACTCGTTTATACAAATCCAAGTCGCGTGTCGCGGTCGCTGGTCGCAGTCGCCAACATCGGAGTTCTAAAACTATGCGGCATTCAAAAATGAATTTTAAAGCACAGTTAGCATTCCAGTTTTTGTTCCGTTTTTAAATCTGAAAGCGGAAACCCAAAACAAAGAAGAATGGCTCTTTGTGGTCATAACTTGTTCTGACATTTTGTTGGGCGATTTGTTCGATAACCTTTATTTTTTATGAACTATGTTTTTAAAGAAAATCTACCTAATTTGTAGGAGCTAGGCTAGCTAGGTAGCTTGTTAAGTATTTACTTTGATAGAGTGGCTAAAGCACTGATCTAGCTTAACCCTACGAAAGCACAGTGGGGTCAATATGACCCGCATGATTTGTGTTTTACAGAAATAGCATACGAAAAAGGCTTGCATTATCCGTTGATTTTTGAAACCGGATAATTTAGATAGTCAAATGGGGTTGATATTAGTATAATTCGGATATCCGGTTATCTGGATTGCAAGCCCTAGACAAAGGCACGGTTCTCAGAAACGATTAATTAGACATCCCCAAAAGTAAAAATAACTTTGACTTAAAAATATCATACTGTATAACCAGTTTTAACTCGTACCTTTTTTCCAGAGAGTCCTATCCCTTGACTCCTCTACCTGATGAGGTCGGTGGAGGCGTCATCTCTGAAGGCCCCCTTCTGCTCCTCGCAACCTGGACCCCCAAAGGACACGGGCTCATCACTGTCAAGGATTATGACATCTACTACAGGCCAGCGCCGCGGTCTTCTACGGGTTATAGAGTCACGGAGACGGGGGTTCCAGGGACGGTGCATAATGGAGTGCCGGACTGGCTGTATGAAGGTAAGAATTCGATATATATTTTTTCTCATTGGGTCTCTTCGTAAAAGGACTATGGCCAAAGAATAAATAAATGAATATGAAACATCTATGAAGTCTATTGCATACTTGCGGTCTTCTTCTGGGTATTAGAGCCTAAGAGATGGGGGTCCCAGAGACGGTATACAACAAAGTGCCAGTCTGGCTGTTTGAAGATTCGAAACGAACGGATTCTTTAACTCATCATCTATATGTGCCGGCCTGACTATATGAAGATTCGAGATGAACGGACTTTGTAACTCATCATCTATAAGCATCTATGTAGAAAGACATAATATGTAAAATTATAAGATCAAGTAATTTTTACGTGGTAACGTGGTCCCAGAGACACCACAAGTACAAAATAACGTACCGAATTGACTGTCTGAAGCTCAGCTTCCTACAAAGTCGATATCAAAAAGGGTATTTTACGACTTTCTACATAAAAGTTGACGTGCACTTTTATTTTCAACTTTCAAGTTGCGATGAACGTTATCACGTTAAAGTTTACAATTTACATCGCTCTTCCAAGTAAATGTCTATCACCTGCCATGCTTCGAGAAATATCAAGCAATTTTCTTTGAAATTTTATCAATACAACGGTTGAGGCAAGCGCGCTACTACAAGAAAATTATTTAACTACATTTTTCAAATTATTAGAATGGTGGCGCCTAATTGTAAAGTTAGTTTATTTGATATTGCTCCTTATGTCAGTCAGTAAAGGTCTATAATCCCACCTATCCTTTCCCTAATACGACACATTCGTGCCCTCTACTGGGAAGTGTGCACAACACCAGTTGCACGAAGCACGCTAGACATTATAGACATTATCCTACGAATATTTTCAAATTACATGAAAAAGCCCTCAAACCCAATCTGTGAAGTGATATGAAACAGTGAACGCAAGTGAAACTTTGTTGGTACTCAAAGGATTTCAGTTTTGGAAGCCCACATTGGAGATCTCCAGGTCAGTGCGGTGTGTCATATCCATCCCTCCAGATTCCTGTATTTTGATTTACTGACTATTTTCACAGTGGGGAATTTTTGTTACAATCACTTGGGATCAGCTCTCAATAATAGATACAGTCCAAATATCGAAATCACAAAACGCTAAACCACATTTTGGTCCTATCGAACCGAGATAAAATTGTAGCAGAATAAATCCAATTTAATCTCATAACTTTTCAAGTATTTCTTCACAGATATCAATTAAAATCAAGCGCAATCATAATAACTTTCTATTCATTGAAAGATATTGCAGTTTGAATAATAAATCACATCCATATTTTTGCAAATAGGTTACCCCCTTCGCAATGTACTGATGTCCGCCATTTGTGATAAGTGCCAACCGAACGTTAACCGCGCAAGTAAACATATTTTTCGTAAGAAAATATTTAATTCTAGTTACGTTGGGCTTAGGTACTTTTACTTAACTCGTGCAATTCACAATTTTATTGCTACTACGCAAATATAAACACGTAGAACATCGATTTACGGATATTAACTTCATAAGTACCTACCGTGTATCGGCTACATACAAACCGCTCATTTTATATACACTTAGCATAGATTGTGTTTTATTGTTTAGCCCGCTCGACACAGTTCACGTAAAGTTGTATATAATTTATTTTTCGCTCAAATCCGCTCATTTTAGGTACGCTTAGCGTAGATTGTGTTTTTTTTATTTAAACCGCTCGACACAGTTCATGTTAAGTTGTATTTAAATTATGTTTCGCTGCAACCCGCTCAAATAGATAACTTCTTATCCAAGTTATTTATTTTCTATCAAATCCCTATAGTTAGTTACTTACACATTTATCTAATAATTAAACATGACTACCAGGGGAAAAGATATAAACACGGCGAGTAAATCTAAAGATAATATACTCTCAGCCAGTACAGACACAAGTAAGGAGGAGAAACGCCTTGCATTATTAGAAGGCCTTAGATTGACTTATTTTGAACGCTTACAGACATCCTACAATTTGTCATTACAATGTTCCGATTCCTTATCAATAGAAATGTTTCTCGCGTCAGCCGAAACAATTGAGGATGTGCGTACACGCTTTCAAAACACGATAGAAGAAATTAATATGTTGAAATTGGAAATAGAATCAGACTTCGTTCCCAACTTCCAAGCGTGGACTTCTTTTGAAGAAATCTATTGTTTTGTTAAACGCAAGGTCAATCAATTAAAAACACAGTCTACTGAGACTAAACAAGGTTTTCAACGGGAAAGACCGCGTTTGCCGGCTTTAACGATACCAGAATTTAATGGGGATCCTAAATCCTGGAGTTTTTTCTATTCAACATTTAAAAATATAGTGCATAATAATGTTGAACTCACTGACACAGAACGACTGCATTATCTCATGGGTAAAATAACAGGGAAGGCAAAATCAGTTGCCAGCGGAATAGTACACACGGGTGAAAATTATGAAATTATTTTCAAAGCACTCGTAGATCGCTACGAAGATAAGCGAGTCTTAGCTACATCTTACCTAGACCAGATACTCAATGTAAAATCGGTCACCGCTGCAACCTCTGATAGCATAGAAGGTTTCCTAGATACCTATGCCTCGTCTGTCTCCGCTCTAAAGGCTCTCAGATTAAAAGACCCATCCGATTTTATTTTCTTGCATATGGCGCTTAGAAAACTAGACACGGATACCGCACGCGCCTTTGAGCTGAGCCAGAGTAGTTCCGAGATACCTACTTACGAGAAACTCATGGAGTTTCTACGTGAGCGCGCAAAAATATTGAATAGAACTTCACATAACACAAAATTACCTAATGAACGTAAGTCTCAGGTAGATTCACGCCCGAAAGTGTCACATACCTACGTAAGTACGCAAAGTAATGCCACCACCGATCCCACCTTCTCGCTCACTCGATTTCCTGATAAGAAATGTACATTATGCAACGATATCGCAACGCTCGGACATTTATATAGATGTTCCCAATTTATGAAGTTGGATGTAAAAAATAGATTGCAGTTTGTTAGAGATAATAACTACTGTGTAAACTGTTTGAGTGAATCACACAAATCTTTTCAATGCAAATCGAAATCATCTTGTAGAATATGCAATAGGCATCATCACACGTATTTGCATCTGAATAAGGTCGAGAATTCGTCGCGCGCTGAAAGCTCATCCCTTCCGCGACCTCCGTTTCTGGTCAAGTCTACCGATGCAATGACGCGCGTTGCGTCCGCGCCGGCTCCAGCGCCCGGGCCCTCCGCCTCTGCGCAGGCATTGGGGATAGATAACGCTGACGTAGCACTATGCTCTTCAAACGGTACGTCCGTGTTGTTAGGCACTGCGAAAGTGATTATTTGCGACGCGCACGGAAATGAACAGGTGTGTAGATGCATTGTTGATAGTGCGTCTCACAGTAATTTTATAACACGCGATTGCTTACAAAAATTAGGTTTATCACCTGATTCTTATCAAGAAACTGTTATGGGATTTGGCGGTAATCCAACCATTATAAATGGCATGATTAATTTACGGTTTTATTCACGCACAAACCGTAACATACATTATGAAATGAAGACTTTAGTAACGGATAGGGTTACCTATAAGCTTCCGATCGCACACATTGACACCTCCGCTCTGTCGGAGTTTGAACATTTGCCTCTGGCAGATGATACTTACGCAATACCCGGAGACATCGACCTACTTATCGGTGGTGCTCTCTTCCCGCAAATGCTAGGTTCTAATAAAATACAAGCCAAAGCCGGCACACCTTACGCAATCGAATTTAGCATAGGTTACGTAGTGATGGGATCAATGCCCGCGCTGACGACCAACCCCGCTCACGCTGCTTCTGTTCTGTGCTGCTGCCCTTCTTCGGTACGCATGGACGCCACGCTCAATAAATTTTGGGCAATGGAAGAGGTTCAAGTCCCTTCCATTTCTAGTCCAGAAGACAGCGAGTGTGAAGATATTTATCGTCACACCACAACACGCGATCCTGATGGTAGGTATGTAGTAGCACTACCATTTAGTAAGGACGCTCACTCGCTCGGTGATTCCCACCATACCGCTCAAAAACGCTTCCTATCTTTGGAACGCAAACTTGCCGCTACACCTGCTTTGAAAAAGGCTTATGATGAAAATATTCGTGATTATCTGGAACAAGGTATTTTATCGCTCGCACCATCTGAAACGGAAAACACAAAAGATTTGCCTTGCTATTATATTCCACACCACCCGGTTTGCCGCGAAGATTCATTGACAACGAAAGTACGTATAGTCACCGACGCAAGCGCTAAAACTACGTCTTCGTTATCATTAAATGATTTATTGTACGCCGGTGAAAACTTACAAGGCAATATTTTAAACATTTTGCTCAACTTTAGATTATTCGAAGTGGCATTATCGGCCGACATCCGTCAGATGTTTTTTTGTATTGGGCTTAGAGAATCAGATTGGCGATTCACCCGTATACTGTATAGGTTCTCTCCTGAGGAAATTATACAGGTCTATAATTATAAAAGGGTTGTATTCGGTATGAAATCTAGTCCATGGCATGCACTACGCACAGTTCGTCAACTCGCTGCCGACGAAGGGGATAAGTTTCCCATTGCTCAAAAAATGATAGAAACTGGGCTTTATATGGATGACCTGGTCTATTCCCTGCCGGTAGAGGGCGCTGTTGAAGCTGCAACTTCAATCATAAACTTGTTCAAACGCGGTCAGTTTGATTTAATTAAATGGACAAGCAACTCAGAAGAAGTTCTTGCTTCTATTCCACAAACACATCGTTTATCAACGATAAAGGAATTTGACAATTCCGAATCACACAAGGTTTTAGGACTTTTTTGGTCTCAATCTCAAGACTGCTTTCAATTCAAAATTTCCATTCCTCCGGAAAGGTGTACGAAACGCTCCATCCTGTCGTGTGTGGCTAAAATTTGGGATGTTTTAGGATTCCTCGCGCCCGTCACTTTGTACGCCAAGCTTCTCATCAAGGAACTTTGGTTGTGCAAATGTGACTGGGACAGCATTGCACCCGAGAGTATCGTCAAGGCTTGGACCATTTTCAAAAATGAACTTCCAACGCTCAATGATATTGCAATCCCACGTCACGTCGATATTTGGTCAAACAGCACCGTCACGCTCGTCGGCTTCACTGATGCCAGTGAAAAGGCCTTTGGTGCTGTCGTATATTTTCATGTCGCCAACAATGGCCACAATTCGGTTCATCTTGTCAGCGCCAAGTCTAAAGTCTCTCCAGTGAAAGTAGTTTCTCTCGCACGTTTGGAACTCTGCGCTGCCCTTCTACTGGCTAAGCTCATGCGCATCGTCATAGATACCTGCTCCGCTCGACATGAAATAAACGACATATACGCGTTCTCGGACTCTACAGTCGCGCTCTGTTGGTTGCACGCCTCTCCCCACCGCTGGGCTACATTTGTAGCAAACAGAGTTGCTAAATTGCAGTCACAAATTCCATCGCAAAAATTCTATCACATTGAAGGAACCAACAATCCAGCTGATTGTTTATCACGTGGTCTCACGCCCGCTCAGATCCGTGACCATCCTCTTTGGTTCACTGGTCCAGCTTGGATTTCTAAAGATGTTTCTGAATGGCCCGTGGTTCCGTTCATTCCTTCAACTTTCTCTCACCCGCCTGAGGAAAAATCCAACTCTTTGGTATCCTCCACAGTCATCGAACCTGCACCTTCCGTCTTGCTCGAATTGGCTTCACGCTTCTCGTCTTGGCTGAAATTACTGCGTTGCATAGTTCATGTTTTAAGATTCACAAAGGTTTTACCTACACGCAACGCTATAAACGCAACAGACTTAGAATGCGCTGAGGAACGCATTCTTCAAGCTCTGCAATTAAAATATTTCTCGAATGAAATTCAAAAGGTCAAGACAGGGAAAATTAATAAACCCGCATTTCAGAGTCTGAAACCCTACATGTCAGATAAGCTGCTACGTGTAGGAGGTCGTCTTCGTAACTCTGATCTCGCCTTTGAACACAAACATCCTATTCTCTTACCTCGAAGAGATCACGTAATAGATCTTCTCATAGACTATCATCATAGAGTCAACTGTCACGCCGGTCCCGCATTGTTGATGTCTATCTTACGACAAAAATACTGGATATTCGCCGCTAGGAATATCATTCGCAATCGAATACACAAGTGTCTCGCCTGCTTTAAGTTACGCCCCAAGCCGACCTTTCCAGAGATGGCGGATCATAGAGCCTGTAGAGTGGTAGAGTCGGTCAAACCGTTCATAAATACGGGTATGGACTTTACGGGTCCTTTTAATGTAACCCCTATCCGGAAACGTGGTGCTCGCGCAATAAAGGCTTACGTCTGTTTATTCGTGTGCCTCACCACCCGCGCTATTCATATAGAGTTGGTTAGTGACCTTAGTACCGCCAGTTTTATGTCGGCATTTAAAAAATTCCTAGCTAGGCGTGGCGCCGTATCTAAACTCTACTCAGATAGGGGCACCAATTTTATTGGTGCTAAACGCAAACTCAATGAGCTCTACAAGTTCATAGCTTCACAGTATTTCCAAACAGAGTTCGGAAATATGGTGGCAGAAAATCGTATCACATGGAATCTCAATTGCCCGCTAGCACCTCATCACGGAGGCAATTGGGAGTCTAATATTAAAAGCTTAAAAACACATTTATATCGCGTCATCGGCGATCAGATTCTTTCCATTGAGGAAATGTCTACTGTTCTCGCTCAAGTAGAGGCAGTGATGAATTCGCGTCCATTATGTAGGACTTTATCTTCGGATCCTTCCGAAGACCTAGCTCTTACACCCGCACATTTTTTGACGTTAACGCCGCTTAAATATATACCCGCAAGTAATATATCAGAAGATAGATTACATTTACTCGCACGACACGACTTATTAGATAAACTGGTACAGTCGTTCTGGCGTCGGTGGAGGACAGAGTACCTTCACACGCTGCAAACACGCTCAAAATGGAATACGGAGTCTGATCCTATTACTGTAGGCACAGTTGTTATAGTAGGAGATGATAACGATCCAGTACTTCATTGGCCTTTAGGTATAGTAGAAGAGGTCTACCCTTCAAACGATGGAGTAGTACGACAAGTTAAAATCCGCACAAAGAGTTCTACTTATCTAAGACCTGTTGTGCGACTTTGTAGAGTCCCTAATCAGTAACGTAACTAGACTCTATTCTAACATAATCTCATAGATTTAATTTTCGCTCTTTTAAGTTAGTTAAGGTTTGGTATAAGCACTTATACTCACAAACGCTCGATTTATTAATCATACCTTCTTCTATCCGCCATTTTAGGACTCAAGTGTTCAATGCACTTTCTTTTCTCATTTCTTTTCGAAGGAAATCCTTCAAACTGGGGGGATAATGGTGGCGCCTAATTGTAAAGTTAGTTTATTTGATATTGCTCCTTATGTCAGTCAGTAAAGGTCTATAATCCCACCTATCCTTTCCCTAATACGACACATTCGTGCCCTCTACTGGGAAGTGTGCACAACACCAGTTGCACGAAGCACGCTAGACATTATAGACATTATCCTACGAATATTTTCAAATTACATGAAAAAGCCCTCAAACCCAATCTGTGAAGTGATATGAAACAGTGAACGCAAGTGAAACTTTGTTGGTACTCAAAGGATTTCAGTTTTGGAAGCCCACATTGGAGATCTCCAGGTCAGTGCGGTGTGTCATATCCATCCCTCCAGATTCCTGTATTTTGATTTACTGACTATTTTCACAGTGGGGAATTTTTGTTACAATCACTTGGGATCAGCTCTCAATAATAGATACAGTCCAAATATCGAAATCACAAAACGCTAAACCAAGAATAATTTGAATAATGATACACACATCCTCACAATATTACATTAATAGTACCTACGGAAAATAAAAGTTGATCATTGAAAAATAAAGTACTTAAAATATATTTTTTTATATTTTAAAACAAGATTTTACTAATCTGGTAAAAAATAATCGTATCAAAATAAACAAGGCGTGACAAATTGTAGGCAAACATCTGCTTTGAAGTTCGCGTCGACGGCACTGAAGCAAAATAAGGTAAGATACATTTTTCATTTTTGTAGCCGAAAGAATGATGATTTTATTCTGTTAGCGTTGTAAATGAGGGACTCAACCTGCCTTATCTTAATGAGGTATGGGGCAGGTGCGATTTGCGGGACCCGAGAATTTAGGGAGAATTAAAACTCTAAGGATATAAATTGGACGGACTTTGGGTAGTTTTTACCTTGACCTCAATTTATTTTAGGGAGAATAATATATTATCCAGCGGGCAACCAGGTAAAAAATATTATTCTCACACGGATTAAGTGAGGTAAATGGTTTTAGATTTTGCTGTATAGTTTTTCATAAATTTAGGTCTCGTTAGATTAAAAGCTTTGTCATGAAACGTTATTATCCTGATCAAGATAAAATTCATCATCATCATCATCATCAGCCTATCGCAGTCCACTGCTGGACATAGGCCTCTCCCAATGAGCGCCATCGCGCCCTGTCTTCGGCTTGCCGCATCCATCTTCTGCCTGCAACCTTCCGCAGATCGTCACCCCACCTGGCCGGAGGGCGTCCTACACTACGTTTGCCGATTCGCGGTCTCCACTCAAGAACTCGTTTACCCCAGCGGTTATTGGTTCTTCGGCAGATATGACCAGCCCACTGCCACTTCAGCTTGCTAATTCTCTGAGCTATGTCGGTAACCTTAAACCAAGATAAAATTACTTCGTTTAAATTTGAAGACATCGGTTTTTTACCCGACTACGAAGGAAGGGTTATGTTTTTCCTGCGTATCTTGTATGTATGTATGTGAATTTCTTTATTACCTCATTTATCTTCCAAATAGCTGAATGGATTTTGACAGTTAACACATCATTAGATTCGTCTCAATAACCCGAGTGTTCTTATTTTCAATGGGCTTAAAAAACATAATGGCGGATTTTTGGCGCTAAATATGTCGTTGTAAAAAAACCTATCAAGTAGGGTATCAAAATGAAGGAAATTAAAAGGAGATTACAGAAATATATATAAGTCATATGTTTGAAATTAATTTGGAAATCTTCTTATCGTGTCACTAGTTCTGTCGAACCAGTGTGGTGAAAGGATTACAAGTGCGCCTCGAAGAGGCTCCTTTCGTGCACTCGACACATGTTTCCGAACTTTTAGGTTCTACGACATGCCGGTTTCCTCACGATGTTTTCCTTCAACGTTGCGAGAACGTGGGATGCATACATAGATTTTTTCGACCGAAAAAACCCATTTATGCATGACTGCCACCGGAATTCGAACCCGCGACCATCAGATCGCAAGGAAAGGGCCTCATCCACTCGGCCACCACGTCCTCTTGGAATCAAGAATTCCTCAATTTGGAATAATGAATTGGCAATCAATGCATAATATTTTCGCAGTCGGGTTTTCAGTTTTTATAAACTTTAGAAAAGAAAAGAAATAATTTTATTGTGATGGAAAAATAAATGAACAAAAAATGTCCAAAAACAGCAAAAAAGAGTCCTCCATACCATGGGGGCCTAGCTCAGCTTTAATGCTGCAGCGTACTGGCAGCACGCTGCAGCGCTGGTGTTCTGCTAGACCCCAGTGGCGACGACACGGAACATATAAATCTATCTAAAAACTTAATCTAAAACTACTAAAATAAGACAAAAAACATTTTTTAAGACTAATTTTACAATACAAGTTTTGTCTTACTGTATAATTAAGTTTTTATTTTCTATTTTTTGTGGCTATGATAAAGAACGCCCTGTGCAACACCGATTTGATAGTTTTATTATTTTAAAATGGCTGCTCGAATGAGCCACTTTGCGATTTCCCGAAGCCTCGACTGAAAGCTCAATTGAAGAAGATTTCAGGGTTCAATATTTGCTCAAAACGATCAGTTTTGAGTGGTTGTCGACTTTCGGTTCGGATCGGAGTTTTGGAGTCAATAATGTAAATATTACAGGATATTTGAAATGCCACTAAAAGGTATAATCCGACAAAAACCTTTTTAATGTAAAATCAAAGCCTAAACGAGTTTTCACTGCCGCAAAAATACGTGAGATCTTGTTATATTGAGCCAAAACTGGAATTAATTAATAGTTAACTCTTATTTTAAAAAAATATTAATTATAAATTTGTAGAAAAAGGTTTTGCAAAACTGTTTGCTATAAAAAAAATTGGTTGTCTGTAAAGTTGGTTTACGGACGATAGTTTTACGTGACAACCAGCGTAACGGGACAATGAGCGTTACTGGACAATGACGTCAACGTTTCCGTGCATGCAGACGGCGTTCATCGATTAATTAGACGTAGTCACGTCAATAAAATGTTTTTTGTAACTCAACCACGACAAAACTATTCGGACTAAAATTTTAATCGAGTTTATTTAAGTACAAAATTAACATCGTTATAAGTGTGAACTCTACAAAGCTTTAGCCCTAAGAAGGCATTATAATAGGGTTCTTATTAGTTGCTACTACTACAAAAACATCACCCTCCTTCTTTGCAGTTGGTTAAAAGCAGTAGGACTCGAGTCAGTACATTGTCAAGACAATTCGATTCGAGACAAATGGTTTTGTCTTTATTAAAATTACAATATCAACAAATGGAGCGCGTATTGGACTGAGCCAAAGAGCAATCGTACATAATAATGTAGCTCTTAGATAGAGCATATATCAAGTTAAAAGCCGGATCAGCACTTAATTTATTTCATAAAATATAATTATAAAATATAAATATAAAAAATCATAATTCACTAAAAAAATAGTATGTAATATTACTATGCAGCTTTTTTGGTGCATAAGAAGAAGAAATAAATTTATCTTTTAGCCCAGAAATGCACCCCCCTCTACTCGCGCGTTCAATCTGACTTGGTGCGATAACCTCAAACACTGGTTCAATTTTAAACCTTCGAAACAGGTCGAGTTAACGACCGAGAAATATTTTTCCCTACTAAGATCCTAGCTAGGAACAATCAGAAAAAAAAACTAGATTGGTTCTAGTAGGAACGCAGGGGGTAGGAACAATCGGGAATAGGGCATTTGTATGACGGCAATGGTGGAGGGGCGTACATTTACACCTTTTTTAGAGAGTCAAAAAAAATCATATCGATTCACAAAATATGCCACTTACCTCTGAACAAACATAAAGAACCGTATCTATCTCCAGCAGCGTTAAGAAAAATATTAACTTATATCTATGGATCGAACATTCTATAAATATCGAATTTCAGCGTCGATCCGCGAAGAAATTTAAAATGAGTGCTTTTCAGCTTTACTTCGTTCCGCAAGATAAGGCGTACTTTATTCAGCTTAGAGTTGGTCGACTTTTCAAAACTCTTTCATCTAAGGTAGTACTGAGTTTTAAAAGCCTTACCTGAGTACCTCAGGTACATGGTGATATCCTCAGGCTGAGAATAAGGCCAGTCGCAAACGAGCCACCGATCACAGCGACCGGCGACATTTTTTCATACATTTTGTAGCTGTATCGCGTGGCCGCTACCCGTGTCGCCCCGGTGGCGGCGACTACAGTAAGAAACTGTATGTAAACTGATTGTCGCTGACTACCGATCGATGTGGTCGGTGGCTCGTTTGCGACTGGCGTTAGTTCTGTGAAAAGTATTCGTGAAAGTCTCTCCCAGCCCAGCTGAGACTCTGGTCTATTTTCATTCTTAAAGAAAAATAAATAATGTTGCAAATCGTTCTTGGAAAGAAAAACAAAATTATTTGTACGAGTATTTAACAAAATATTACGATCGCAATCGTATCGAAACCAGACACAGTTACAGAATAGCCAACAGTTTGTTAAAGTGTCAAAAGGATTGCTTGATTTTTTTAAATATTTCATATAAAAAGGGGGCCTTGATCTCGAAAATTTCTGACCATCGCAATGGTATTTTATACATCACTCTGTGTTGTGGTTATCAGTTTGTATGATTTTTCCAAAAAATCATACAAACTGTTGACTTTTCTTTGACATATACGATACGATTCCGATTGTCAGAAATGTGCTTCAAGGCTTTAACCCAGACTTTAACTTCACAGAAGTGAAGGCTTCGATACGAATAAGCTTGTCAAAAAGTTTGGTGATAGGGCTACAGGACTTTTGAATAAATCAAGCTCCCGGAAACTCTGAGTCAGTTGACAATATCCGGGATGAACACAAACAAGTGACCTTACGTTTACCATTGTACGGTTAGCAAATAAAGTTTAATATTGTGTAATCATTAATGTAAGTATATAAAGGATTATTCTGGTAGAGCACGAAAGGAGCCTCTTCGACGTGCATTTGAAATCCTTTCACCACACTGGTTCGAAAGAAAAAGGTAGTGACACGATAAGAAAATGTATATAAAAAAGAGTAGTCCTGACTGTCTGACAGACAATGCACAGGGCAAGCAAATGGACGCGGAGGCTTGAAATTTCGAGGGTAGGTATACTTATTCGTTAAGAAGTGTAAGCGTACTAAGAAAATTATTTTTTTTACGCAACGCAAACGAAGTTGCCGGCGTTAGCTAGCAGTGTATTAATGTGATTTAAACAAGTGTAATAATGTAATTGAGTAATTTAAAGTGTGTTTAATTTTCGACCACAGTAGGCAGAACATGAAATGCTGCAATCTCAATTTAGTTGGAGTGTGAAAGAGAGAGAGAGCAACAGAGAGATGAGAGTTAGCCTTAATAATAAATTCCTTATTATAAAAAATACATGCCTTGTCGTTTCTTCAAAGACACGACAAGCAAAAATATCAGAATATCAGAATATCAGAAATGGACAACGCTTGACTAGTAGATAATAAAAAAAATTAGAAAAAAATTACTTAAAAAGTCCAATGAGATTTTTTTTAAATCGTGTTCATTCGTTTTTTAAGTTATAATTTGCCGACGCTACTTCAATTTCAGCGCAGCTCGTTCGAGTGGTACATACCTTTTTGCTGACGCTGCTTTCAGCTCGCTCCATAATGAGAGTGAAACTATCTGGTTTAATTACTGTAATTAATATCCGAAGTTAGTTAGAGCTTGAGGTTGTAAAGAAAACTAGATGTTTTATATGAAGTGTTAAGTAACTAACTGACATAATAGATTGATTCAGGCGTTACTTTGCAGAAATCCATAAATATTAACAAATTATATAAATATATTTAGTAATAAATCCGCTTAATTTCTAAACAAAGGTTTTAATTAACTTAACTTTAGTTCATATAACCAAAGAGTCAAATAACAGATAATCAAAGTTTAAAGATACGACACGTGTTTCGCCTCTACACGAGGCATCATCAGGAGGGGTGGACTCGCCGAAGTTAAGCGGATTTATTACTAAATATATGTATATAATTTGTTGATATTTATGGATTTCCGCAAAGTAACGCCTGAATCAATCAATTATCCATAAATATTAACAAATAGTATTAATATATTTAGTATATAATATAATATATATAATATAAAATAGTGTATGTAATATATTAATATATAATACTGTATATGATATAATATATACAATATACTAGAGTTCTAAACTAGAGTTTAGTTAATTGAAAAACCTTTGTTTAGAAATTAAGCGGATTTATTACTAAATATATTTATACTATTTGTTAATAACTAACTGACGCCCGTAACTTCTTTTGCATTGCGAATCAATAAAATACCTTTCTTAGTCCGCGCCTACACTTCTTGACGAATATAGTTAGGTACCGTCCAAATTTCGAGTCTCTACGTTTATTGGTTTGATCTGTACGTCTGGCCGGTCTGTCAGTCAGTCACAGCAAATTTTGAATCACCAGCCAAAAAAATATACGTGTATAGTTGCCATTACTGTACACAGATATGGCAAAAAAACTTGAAATAATTAAGTCATTTTTTCAAAATAAATTGGTTTATATTTGGACAACTGTTACCGTTAGTCGTTTTCTTATGGCTTTGCGTCAGGCACCATCAGGTACCCATCATTGATCATAATTTAAGTTTCATTCATCGTTTGGCAAACCCGGGTACCTAATGGCTCGCTGCAGCTCGGCTCGGGTGCCGCACTCGCCCCGCTGTCACTCTGTCGTTTTGTAGAAATCCAAAATTCTGACTGCACAGATACAACGTTGTACCTACCTACCCCTTCTTCATTGCCCATTTAAGTTTTTATGGTATTTAAACATTTGTGGTGTAATGATTGAAAATTATAGCATTTATACAAAAAAATGTTACCAGTAAAATTAAAAAAGGAAATTATCATGTTCTTTCTCCCACACCACTCAGGAAAACAGAATCCCATCTAAATTCCCCATTTAAATGATAATTTTTCACAAACTTTTTGTTTGTGCCCCAAAATAAACAGGTCGTCCCAAAACTGTAGGCGTATTTCCCAAAAATAATTTACACTACCCAACATTTAACATTGGTTTCGCTCAGTTTTTTTTTTCAATTTCAGACTTTGCGAAACGTCGTCATTTATAAAATTATAAACCGCTAAACTAAACTAATATCAATATCTACCTATAAAAGACACTCATACTAATATCAATACTTGACTGACTGACTGACAGATTACGTACGAGCCAAACCGCTGAACGTAGAGACTTAAAACTTGGAGAATGTGGTTGTCAAGAAGTGCAAGCACGTACTAAGAAAGAAATTTCCAATGCAAACGAAGTTACGAGCGTCAACTAGTTAAGTTTATTAGTACACAAAATTTTAAAAAGTTTATTATAGTACACAAGACTAGAAATTTCATCACTTTTTCACCAAATTTTTTTATAGGTTTGCTTATATGTCGTGTTTTTGGTAAAACATTTTTTTACTAATTTAATGTATAGACAGCGTCATAGATAAGTATCTCCCTTCCATTATAATACCCAGCTTCAAATCCCTTTACATCACCCACGCGGCGAATGGAGAAGTTTTGCCTTTCAAAAAATAGATTATATTTGTATAATTTTTTGAAAGGATTTATAGCTGGGTGTCTTGTGCAAGACCTTTGCGAAACCTTATCATTACTTATCATTACCAAGTATTACAGCTCTCTTCTCTATCAAGATTATCCAATTGCATGCTGTTCCTTGCACAAACATTCGAGCCAGGTGTCATGTTCATTCACCCGAGTAGTACGTACCGGACTATTTCAAATTTATAAAAGTTTATGGGAAACAATAGCCTTTAATTCAAGTGAAAAAATTAGAAACTTCAGAGGAAAATCAAGAACACTGTATAGACGTAATTTCTTCCGCTCAAATGAAATCTGGCCAAATTGAGTATTATTGTAACGAGAATGGGGCCATTCTGAGATAATGATGTTACGATGATTCGGTGATTTCATTAGTCGAGTGAGTTATCGACGCCTTCAGTTGGGTATAAAGGAGATAACATTGAATCTTTAATTTATTCTATTACTACCTATGTAATTGATTTGATAATTTTAATTAACTTAACTTTAGTTTAGAACTTTAGTACATATTACTATATTATAAACCAAAGAGTCAACGAACAGAAAACCAAAGTTTAAAGATACGACACGTGTTTCGCCTCTACACGAGGCATCATCAGGAGGTGTGGACTCGCCGAAGTTCGAAACGAGAGTCACACGAGAGAAACACGTGTTGTATCTTTAAACTTTGGTTTTCTGTTCGTTGACTTAATCTTAATCGTTGGTTTATAATATAGTAATATGTACTAAAGTTCTAAACTAAAGTTAATTAAAACCTTTGTTTAGAAATCAAGCGGATTTATTACTAAATATATTTTGATAATTTTAGACGTGTTATTTGTATACATCTAAGTTTTTCATATAAATCCGTTGAGTAGTATTTACGTGATAAACGCACGCATACACAAATAAACGTACAAAGTCTTTCAATGAAAGAAAATTGGGGCTTGTTATTTAACTCGTCTGAATAGTGTGCATCTGAACTGAGGGCCCAAATTTTAAATTTTCGAGAATCACTTTAAGATTTACAGGGCAATTAGTTAAAAATAGTAAAAACTTATAGCAATCAGCCATAAATTTCTTAAACTTGAATTAAAGCTGTTATGATGAAATTACTTGGTCCCTCAATCCAGACGCTCAAGGTAAAGCAAAGCATTACCGACCAAGGGAGGTAATGTTGTATGAAACTCCCTAGGGTTGTAATGTGATTTGAATTTGGAACGTCAAATTCGTGTGGAAACTCGTGGAAAACTCTTAGTAAAAGAACGCCCATATGACATTGTAAAAAGGTTTGTTCGAAAATCGAACTGGCCACTCATAAAAAAAAGAAAAAAGGCGTGACTTCAAAGATTGTGAAACAAAAGACGGTGCATGTTCGCTGCTGGAGCCCTGGCTTTTTATTGCCTTGCAGAAGGTGTGAAAAGTAGAGTATGCTCCTCTGGGATAAAGCCTGTCTTCGTCTTGGGTAGCTTGAACCCCTCGCGTCACTCAGGACTCTACATAACTCCCTCGCTTCGCTCAGGAGTTAACTGATTTCCTCGTTAGCTCAGGGTTCAATATGCCACCCGCGACATAAGACACTGCTTTATCCCCTTAGTGCATAATCTACTATTATGCCATACATACGAGTGAACGACCGAAGCGGCGCTTTTAGCCAGCTGGGTGCAATATTATTAGACGGGGTGGTATACAGGGTGGTTCGTTTATGTGCCTCTTTATTATGCATAGAAAACTCTCATTTATATTACCTATATCTTTTTAAATTTAGTAGTGATCAGTGAGTGTCTTGATATGAAATAATCATTGATGTTTCAAAGAGAACTTTTTATTTTTTTATGAACTAATAATAGTTAACGAGTTATTTATTATTATATAAAGAACAAAGTTCACTTAATGATATTAAAAATAACTCATATCAATTTTCCGAAAGGTTTTTTTAATCAAATCAAAATATTTATTTCGGACAACTAATGTAGATCCTAAAAACATTGAAAAAAACAAAATTTCAAAAAAAATAAACCTATCATCATGTGCACCTCCTATTGGATCAAAACTCGATTGAAAGTTTGCATGATGGGCAAATCATATCTACTCCCGATGACTTGTAGCTGTAGGATGCTGTTGGTACTGTTCCACGTTTTGCATAGGCAGAAAGTTGAACAGTACAAACAGCATCCTACAGCTACAGTGAGGCGGCTTTCTTGCGAATAATGGCATGAAAGCCGTCGACCCGCGCCTCTGCAAACGTGGTAGATGCACTGCAGAAGCGAGGCAGCCCCCATCATTTTAAGTAGGATAGTTTTATTTTTGTTACAAAATCGATATTGTACTCGAACATTTAAAAAAATATTTTACACTTTTTTATATATGAATATCTACATGTTTTTTGTTTCGAATGTGGTATAAAAATAAATAAGGCAAAATACCGCCCAAAAAATATGTATTGAGATCTGTATTTACGAGTGATTTTACGAGCTGTCGCAGTAATCTCGCCAATATCAAGAATCTGTCATAACGCTCGTAAAATCGTGACACCGTGTAATCCAGCCCACAAACGTGACACGAGTTTTCTTGATATAAAAATATTGTTTATGTCATCAATAAATAATTTGTTAATAAACAAAAAAAATATTTATTGCATTTGTCAATTTTTTTATAATCATAGCTTTTTCTACGAATATGACGTACCTACCTACCTACAACTCGAACTAGATACATGATAATAATATTACAAATTTTGTTATATTATTATCCAGTGATTATTTAATAATCTTAAATCAAGATAGTCTCGATGTAAGATCCTAATGGACGATGCATTGTTTTTAATGGCCTTGACAGGTCTTTTATAAAATGTGGCATCAAAAACTGAACTTACCAAATTGTTTTTATACACAGAATAAAAATAAATATGTACTCTGACCCTGAAAAAACGACCACCCTGTATACAAATGCAATTGCCACATTGGCACGAATGCGACACGCACTGACGCAGCGCTGTGACGTCACTGCCACACTGACACACTTGCAATTTATGCAGTGATATAGATACGGGAATGGCTCACGTAATATATAGTAGGCATAAATGGTGTGATAAACTATTAAACCCGTTTCCAGAGCTAGCCTGTACCTATCACTAAATTTTTTGACAAGCGTATTTGTAATCACAAAAAGTCAACAGTTTGTATAACGCTCTGAAAATTTTCGTATAAGTAATGTAAAAGTAGGTAATAGGTAGGGTAAGGCAGACCAATGATCAACCAACTGATTAAGAAAACCATTTTTTATTATTCTGCTAAAGTCAGATTTCACCATAGACATCGAGCGAGGTCTTTGGCTACGTGCACTTTAACTTTTTACTTTACCCTCATTCGTCATTGATTTGTTACAGCGGAAGTTCTAAACTACACTAATAAAAAAAAAGGTTCTAATTAAACTTCCCTCGCTTATTGTTACAGAAGAGGTCCTAAACTCCAGAACAGCACTGTGGATGTCAGCCGACGGCCACATGGTGCTATACGCCACCTTCAACGACACCCTGGTCCATGAGCAGAAGTACCCTTGGTATGGAGCGGCACTGGATACTGATGACCCTGCTAAGGTAAATTGAGACTTATTAACTGAGCACTAGGGTTTTTTTTGACATTAGCTGTACAGAATTAGCAGTATAGCTCGACAAACCGATAACCGATGGAGAATATCTATAGGTTCTCGAATGCAACCACGAAGCGGACGACGCAATGTAGGACGACCCTACGCGATGGACATACGACATTGTTACGGTCCTGGGAAGTCAGAGGATACAGAGAGGGCTCAAGACCACTTATCGTAGCATCTTATGAGGGAGGTCTATATCCAGCAGTAGAAGTCCTTGGAAGTCCTTAAATTAAAAGATTTGTGACTATACTCTCCTTCTGAAATTTTCCTCGCTGCTATCATACTGGCCACGTTACTAGCAGTCTACTTCTGGATGTAGGTCATTCCGAAGACGCATTAATAAACTGTCCATGTCTAGTTAGCTATATATCCTAGCGTACCTGACTAGTTGGAGATTTCCTACACTGGATCCAGTTTTATTTCTTAGATGCTCTATTCACATAATTAATTTCATGTGTATAAAAAATTGAAACTTTTTGTCCATCCAGACATACCCTGAAATCAGAACCCTTCGATACCCGAAGCCTGGCACTAATAACCCAGTGGTGGCGCTGACGGTTGCTGATATCGCTGACCCAAAGCACATACGGACCAGGAAGCTCACTCCACCGAAGGTTATCACTGAGGAAGGGTGAGGATCTACAGCTTATAATAAACCAGCTACCTATAAAGAACTTAGACCCAGTTATCAAAGTGTACCAATAAAAAGCTCAAAAACATAAGGAAATTCTTCTTTTTATCGTGTCACTAGTTCCTTCAAACCAGTGTGGTGAAAGGATTTCACGTGCACCTCGAAGAGGCTTCTTTCGTGCACTCGACACATGTTTTCGAACTTTAGGTTCTACGACATGCCGGTTTCCTCACGATGTTTTCCTTCACCGTTTCGAGAATGTGGGATGCATACATAAATTTTATACGCATGACTGCCACTGATATTCGAACCCGCGACTATCAGATCGCAAGGTAAGGGCCTCATCCACTCGGCCACCACGTCCTCTGGTCTTCGTCTTATCGTCTTAGGCCTGCCTTTAATAGCTACAAGTATTTATAATCATTTCTTTGAACAAACAAAGTCTGTAAGCAGTTTTTATCAAAGTTCTGGGAAAGTTATGCCAGTTCTTCTATTCCAGGGATTACTACTTCACGAGCGCGCAATGGGTGTCCCTCACAGAACTGTGCGTGGTCTGGCTGACTAGGACGCAAAACCTCTCTGTTGTTTCCGTGTGCAAGAGTCCTATGTGGTTCTGTCAAGAGGTGAGTCAGGAAATAAAGGTATACCTCCTTTCAATGCCAAGTTAAAGTAGGTTATTGGTAGTGATTCAATTTCAAGATTGAGTGATAAATCCCGTGGTCAGTTCAACTTTATTTTCTTACCTTAGCGGTTTTAAGAACTGTACGATCATCATCTGTACGATATGAAATTCAAAATGAAGATCTAAAGATATCGGATTTGCTCTTGCCTCTTACTGTAGAGGCAAGTACACTGTGTAGAGGCTGTGTAGTAGAGACCTTGGGACCAAGGTAAGGTTACTTTACCCTAGTCTCAGGGTATCTACTTGAACGTGTATTAGAGACCCTGGGACCAGGGTAAGGTTGTTACTTTACCCTAGTCCCAGGGTCTCTACTACACGTTCAAGTAGAGACCCTGGGACTAGGGTAAAGTAACCACCTTACCCTGGTCCCAGGGTCTCTACTACACATTCAAGCCGTTTTTATAGATGAGAATAGAACTTCATTTAATTTTGAACACAATCTCACCTGATGTTAAATGACAATATGGCTGACGATGGATCACAAATGTTAAGAAGACACCTATTCATTATTGTTTTTGAGATACCCAGGTTATAGTTCACTGGTAAAACAGAAGCCAGCATGGATGGACCAAAGCAATCTTGCCTCCATAGGTGTATAGAATAACATCAGGCTCAGAAAGTTGGGTGGAATCTGCACCAGCGCCGCTCTGGTCTGCCGGTGGGGGAGCCCTAGTCACCCTGGCTCCTATCAGAGATGGGCCAGCTGGGCTATTCCGCCATATAGTGAGGACGGAACACAATGCACATGGACCAAGAGCGCTGCCACTCACTCACGGGAGTTTTGATGTCGTGAAGCTGCTGGCTTGGGACCATGCTAATCAACACATGTGAGTAAATGGCTTTATGTCTGAGCAGTTATTTATGAGCAGGATCTGCGACAAGGATCGTTCATGACGACACGGACGGTTGAGAACACGTGTGTTGGACCTTTGACACAACGCCATCTAGCCCCAAACTAAGCAAGTTTGTAATATGGAAACCAGATATGTGATAGTAAAAAAATGAAATAGTTACTTGTTCCTAAAAACGTTGACGCGTTACAAAGAAAACAATCAGACTCAGGACGAACACCGATGTTCATCACACGAATGCTTGTCCTAAAGCGGGAATCAAATCCACGACACCGGCAAAGGGCAGACCAACACATTTACTACTCGGGTGAATGAACATGACACCTAGCTGATACGTGGCCAATGAACAAGTAATATTATGACGTGGCTCAGAACTTGATGCGTCCCCCGCCCCCCGCGCGGCGTGTTTCTTCTTCCTCTAATTGCGAAGCCTTATCATTACTTATCATTACCAAGTATTACAGGACCTCTTCTCTATCAATATTATCCAATTCCACGCTGTGCTTTGCACGAACGTCATTCGAGGCAAGTGTCATGTTAATTCGACCGAGTAGTACCTCTCAAAGTACTCTCAACCATCCATGTCGTCAAAGTTTTCGTGTGTTATATGTATGTTTAATTGTTCTGTGCAAAGCGATTCAAGTAGGATATCATTATAAAATATAAAATCAATACTTCTATTGAATACATCCCCTCTTTGGTCTCCAGCCAGGGTTCGTTTAATATTCTCTTTGAGTAATTGTGTAACCATGATTAATGAGCCCCAATGTCTCATTTCCAATTGGAGAATAGCCAAAGTAGCCCTATCACCTAACTTTTTGACGAGCGTATTTGTATCGAAGCCGTTACGGAATAACGCTGGCCGCAAACGCATCGACCAACACAGCGACCAATGGCCGGCGCCGTTAGTTTACATACTTTCATACTTTAGGCAAAATAAATAATTTCATTTCATAAATTATATTGCTGTAGCGCGTCTTTTGCGGTGACCACTATCAGTATGAGTCTTTTCAAAAAGTCGTACAATCCGTTAACTTCTTTCTTTGTAACGGATTCTAAACGAATTCCTACGTTAAAAAAAATGGGTGATAGGGCTGGCTACTTATAATTTATTAGTCGCAACAGTTTGGCCTCCGTTAATTAGTTCACTTGGTCAGAATATAAATCCATCTTGAGTAGTACCTAGGTACCTAAAGAAATTTAGAACTACATTGCTGGACGTAGGTATAAAGGTAGGCATTACTGTGTTCTAGTAGAGTGAAACCGATTAAATCTGAGATACCTGGTTAAATTAATCATGTTCATGTAAGTATAGATTAAAAACGATCATGATTAAATTAGTTATTGACCTAGTAGGTATACAGAAGTATTACCTATACCTATAGAAACACAATGTAGTACATTGAAAATGTGACAAAAAAAGAAGCCACATTAGCTAACTTCTAGTACATTTTGGTCCGATGCTAATTTTCGAAAAAGAGAAGTACCTAACAGGGCTAGATAAATAATATATGTTAAAACTACTAGGCTTTTTCATTGTTAATAAAACTACATCGTAAAAAGTAACAAATATTATTTGAAAATGGAGATATTTCATATTTATTGACAAGGTGTCTGAATTTTTTTGGTCCTGTCTTAAGACTCCATTTTGGTTTGACACTGTCCATCTTGGTGTTCTATAGGAACATCGTTATTCATCTATAACCTAGTAGAATCTAATTTTCTTATACGTACCTTAGTTTTAAATAGTCCTATTTTTCTTTCGAAATTGCCAGACATTCGACACTGACTACCAAAATAGTAATATTAATAGTAGAGTAGATAATATCGCTACCTGCACCAGACTTAGTAACACATTTTGATCAAAGCTTTGATCGTGGGCTTGGCATGCGTCCTCTTATCATCAGTAGAATATCTTACAGAATACGAAAACCTTACCGAGAAAGAGTGATTTATGTGTAAATTTTGTTCAGATATTATCTCGGTATACCAGAAGGCAAGCCAGGGCAGCAGCATCTGTTCAGAGTGTCTTCGGAGGCGCCTCGACCGGGCTCTCCGCAAAAACTGCCGTACTGTGTCACTTGTAACTCACAGGTAAGATTACACACCTCACCATTATCATTATCATTGCTATTATAATAACCATTATCATTACCATTGTCATAACCATCTTCATTTTGATCATTATCATTACCATCTACATCTTCATCATCGTCATTATGATCTTCATCTTCATTATTATTTTTATCATTATTATCACCTTAATTTCATCATTCTCATCAGACATACGCTTCTATTCTAGACTTCTCATCCACTTGGTTATACAATTTAGCAAGTTAAAGAGGCTTTCAACCTCACCGAGAAGACCTACGCAATTTACTGATCAGCTTTAAACTTTTATATATGTTTAAATCGTAGATTAATGTTTTATTTTCAGAATCTTAATCTAGGTACATTTACTTAAATTGTAGGTAAGGACCTGATGCCTGTTGGAATATAGAGAGGTATTAAAGTTTGGGATAAGAGTAGGTAGGTACCAACCAACCATAATCACACTAGCCCACACACTAGGATTCCCTGTGTCGTGGGTGGCTAGTATTACGGTAGAGTTGCAGATTACCTATCAGATTGATACCAATAACGACCAATGTCGTAGAGGGGGAAGACAATGTCCCAGCAATAGAATCTTCATCAATGGTGATCTCATTAGCATACTGCCTTAGAAGATAGCTGGTTGACCCTTTAATAGTTCCTCCACCAGCCATCACCATCAATAAACCTGGAGTTCTACGGCAACCTGGCTTCTCCGGGAGACAGTACCTGGGACAACGACTGGGATGAAGAGCTTCCTCTAACCTCGCCATCGCCGGCTAAGAAGAAGAAGAGAAAACATCCTGGTAACTAAAAGCCTGGTTTAATCATGATTTCTCCGTAACTCTCAATCTGTCTCCAGAAGTCTTCAAATGTTTATTTACATGTTATTAATTTGTTGGAACATTCAATGTAATTTTCGGACACGACAACAGGACGACACGGATGGTCGAGTGGCAAGTATGTTGGACTGCCACGCCAGGGTGTCACGGGTTCGATTCCCGCTTCAGGGGACTCAGATTTTCGTCATTTATCAATCGATTTGTTTTTTTTTTATTTGATGGATTTCAGATTAGTCCCGTAGAATTTTCACCAAAATTGGTTGTGGTTTGGTTTATAAATCAGAATCCCTTGAAAATTGCGTAGCTTGCGTCCAAGTCCATTTTATTTTGTTTTATTTAGTTTTGTATTTTTCGATTTTGTCTTATAAGTTAATAGTAGGTATACTTTTTGTTTGTAAAAACAACATTGCACGCCCGAGACGGCAGAATATATTGATACTAATGTAAATAATTAAGATCTGTAAAAACATATATTTCATGCAATAAATTAACTTTGAACTTTGAACTTCAAGACCTTTAAGAAGGTTTAAGACCTTCAAGGACACCGTTCCCATTAACTCTTTTCTTTGCTAGATGGTCTTCCCCGGCATCTTCCATGCCTCTACCACGAGGCGCACTTCAGTCCTTCATCAGCCTACTTCGTCCTGGAGTGCCTCGGTCCAGGGGTTCCGGTCTTCAGTTTACACAGAACTGCCTTGCCTGAACCACGGTTACTGATGCATTTGGAGAACAACACTGCTATCAAGGTATGACTTCATTTCTCTGTCTGTATTTCTATGACAAAAATAAAAAATTACAAACGTTTGTACTTACCTATAATCTACTACATCTGATGTAATAAAACTAGGTATCTATTTCATTTTAGTTGTAAGTACCTATTTTTTTTTTTTTTTTATTAATCATAGAATCAACAGCACTCCATATGTATGTATACTTAATTAAACTTATCCTATTGCCAGTAACAGATTCTTACTTTTTAAATAAGGTTTTTTAAAATATGTCGCTGAGGTAAATGAATTTTAACAATTTAAAACTTAATATTAGTAAATAGTACCTATGTGTCTAAAAATAACAAAATACTATATTGTGAGTATAAGTGGGTACGCGTAAAGAATGAAGAACGAGTTTATGTGTGAGTGTGGGGTGTGTCTGTGTAGGTGAGGTGAGGGTAGGGGTGTGTGTGTGTGTGTATATGAGTAATTAATGATCTATGTTTGTGTTTTAGACAGAGTTATACTAATTTGCTTTTTGAAGGCATTTTTGCGAAGGTGAAATATGTCTGTGCCTGCAAATTGCTTATTGTAACAATTAAGTTATTGTATGTCCTATCAGGATAAACTGTTGTTTCCTACTAAAAATATATTAAGATCTTTGTACACAGTTTTATATAATAACTGTTTCTTGATTCTTGATTCTTATTCTGTTTGTTGTGTTTCTTTCAAAGTGCTAACCAGACTCATTTGATGTCCCATAAGCCGATGATCGCTGTAGTGATTGGTAGTAATCCAGTAATTGATTAAAATAAATATGTACACTTACACCTTGGCTATGTCTTATGCCTTGGCTATGGTACACTATACTTATACACTGTTGTGCACAGCAACTTTACTTTAAATGTAATATATTTTTAATTTGAATTTCAAAAAAACATCAAAAGAAAGACTTTAAGCGATATTAGCCATACATATGAATTTTATAATTACATTAATATGACCTTAAAATAATAGGAACTTAATGCCGACTTGCACCAAACTTTCAAAGTTCCTACGGTCAGAATCTGAACTGTTAAGAACTACCAAGCGAGTAAAGTAATTGCTTAGGGACTTTGACAGTTTTGTGCAAGTAGGCATTAGTCTATCAAATGCAGTGGATTTTGTTATCCAGGAGTCTTATTCATCACTGTTTTGGTCATGGGAAAATCAAATCGGTCACTTTAATCGGTATCTTGATACTTTTAATATGTCCAAGGCTACTAAACATTTTCAAAACTCTTTTCCAAAACTAGTCACTTCTCCTTCTTATTGTGTCACTAGTTTGATCGAACCAGTGTGCTGAAAGGATTACAAGTGCGCCTCTTTCGTGCACTCGAAACATGTTTTCGAACTCTTTAGATTCTATGACATGCCGGTTTCCTCAATGTTTTCTTTCAACGCTAAGCACGTGTTTTAAATGCACACAGTTTTATTTTAACAGAAAAATCCGTTGGTGTTACCACCGGTTTCGAACCCACGACCTTTGAATTGAAAGTCAAGGCCAACACGGTTTTACACTTGTCACTGACCACTGGTTTGTGTGACAGATTTTCAATCATTGGACTTTTCAACAGGAGAAGCTATCGTCAATAGCGCTGCCAACCCCCAGGACTTTCTCAGTCCAGCTGTCTAGCGGACACACGGCGAGGGTGCGCCTGCTTCTACCACCAGGGTTGAGGGAAGACGAGGTTACCAAGTATCCGCTGGTTTTGAAAGTGTAAGTAGCCCACACATCCCTGAGCTAGGATTGACCAAATTTCGAAGCATAGTTCTTCTTTTTCTTCTTCTCATCGTGTCATTAGTCTCGAACCAGGTGTGGTGAAAGGATTTCAATAGCACCTCGAAGAGGCTTCTTTCGTGCGTTTAGCGTAGCAACATACAAACCGTTGTAGTAAGATCGTCCCTTGCAAGATTCCGTCTTGATGGGTACTAAACACAGTGTCAGTTATTCAACCGCTACGCTTGAAGAGTACTGTAGATAGTGAAATCACAGGAATACAGAAAAATTGGACGAGTGCAGTTTTACACCAGCCTTTGTAAATCAAAAGTACTTAAAGTAACCAGTTCTTCCCTTAGACATGGTGCACCAGGGACCCAGTTGGTGACTGAGCAATGGTCCCTAGATTGGGACTCGTTGGCAGCCGGCGCGGGCGCGGTGCTGGCTAGTGTGGATGCGCGGGGCGCAGGAGGCAGGGGATTGGGAGCTCATCACGCTTTGCATCGAAGACTTGGAACTGTGGAACTGGCTGATCAATTAGAAGTGGCTGAGTGAGTAGCTTATTCGTCCATTCCTTACAGATTAGGCGAGATTAATTCAATCTCTATTTGGCAGCTGGAAAAAAAGATTTACTAGAGTTCCACGTCAAACTAATCAGTTACCCTTAGAAAAATGGGATCCTTTGTTCTCCAACTGTCTTGTTATATTTGTTGTAACCTCTTTCTTTTCTTGTTTCCAACGTCTTCTTTTATTTCGAACCATATTCACTTCCACCCTAGGTTTTTATTTTCTTTATCTAGCTAGAACAAGCCATTTATCTTCACTGTAATGTCTCCAGACCTCTATGCCAGGTGGAGGATGAGTGATGTACGTAGCTAGTACTTTGTTTCTTCTTCCCCCATACCACAACTATTCATCTATACCTACCCAAACATTGGGTATAGAAGTTGGGTAGTCATTCTGGCGTGGTTGTTTCTACCAGGTACCTGCGCGATTCCCTCCACTTCATAGACGCACGGCGCGTGGCGGTGATGGGGCGGTCTCATGGCGGTTTCCTCGCCACCCTGGCGCTTGCCAGCAGCCTCAATGTCTTCCACTGCGGGATCGCACTCACGCCTATAGTACGGTGGCGATACTATGGTAAGTGTACCAAGTTACTAACAGCTGTTGCCTTGTGGTATCTGCTGATAGATCCTATTTCTTGTTTAAGTTGTTAACGTTATGCTAACTTATGATGATACTTATCATTTCTTTTGTTGCTCTTTGAAGTTCGATATTTCATAGTACCTAGGTCCACATTTTCCGACTTTACGATTTATAACTCACATGTTTTAGAGGGAACAAGAGAAAACACGTTAGATATCGGATGCCATTTGAGGGCATAAGAAACTCCTGCATAAAAGTGAACCACGGCAGATATGTAACCAATTTTGTTAGAGAAAAAGCGCTCTGATTCAGCAGTTTGATATCAAAACCAATTGCTCTATTGGTAAAGAATCATAAAGAAATATGCTAAAAATCGTCTTTCTAATGATCCTGCAATGTTTTCCCCATCCAGCATCAGCCTATGCTGAGCGCTACATGGGTTTCCCAAACGCAACTGGGAACTACCGAGGATATGCCGACGCTGACGTTACGAAGCAGGCAGCAGCATTACACGACAAGATGCTTCTGTTGGTGCACGGGACAGCTGATGACAATGTCCACATCCAGCAGACCATGGCACTTGCCAAGTCTCTAGCGGACCAGGGCAGCATGTTTAGACAGCAGGTAACTTACGAAGCAGGACGCAGCATGGTACGATAAAATGCTTCTGTTCGGTATGACGGCATTTCCGCCGTCAGATTGGCGGCGGTGATGAAGTCATCAGGATCGCCTAGAATGTGTTTAGGCCTACGGAGGGCGGATCAACTCAAGTTCTTTTTTTCCGCTACAGATCTATCCCGACGAAGGGCACAACCTGGAAGGAGTGAAGAGACACCTATACCGGACTATGTCGTCATTTCTGGATGACTGCTTCCGGAAGCAAGTGCCTCCCGAGAGCAAGGCGGGGCTGCGGAATGGCGGGACGTTGGACTGAGATACGTGGAAGGACGAGCTCGCCTCTTGGTGAGTATGCAACTGTACCGGATGTCATCGTTGAATGACTGCTTCCGGAAGTGAAGGCAGAAGGCAAGTGTCTCCCGAGAGCAAGGCGGGGCTGCGGAATGGCGGGACGTTGGACTGAGATACGTGGAAGGACGAGCTCGCCTCTTGGTGAGTATGCAACTGTACCGGATGTCATCGTTGAATGACTGCTTCCGGAAGTGAAGGCAGAAGGCAAGTGTCTCCCGAGAGCAAGGCGGGGCTGCGGAATGGCGGGACGTTGGACTGAGATACGTGGAAGGACGAGCTCGCCTCTTGGTGAGTATGCAACTGTACCGGATGTCATCGTTGAATGACTGCTTCCGCAAGTGAAGGCAGAAGGCAAGTGTCTCCCGAGAGAAAGGCGGGGCTGTGGAATGGTGGTACCCTGGATTGAAATATTTGGTACGAGCTCGCCTTTTGGTAATATTCATTCATAGCAATTACCCAAGAAACAGCCGTGAAACTTTTATTCGGAATATTTTTTTACTTCTTCCTTTTTTTTGAAAGTCAGAGGCCAACTCATTATGCTAAACACCGCATGATGTTTTGTTCATGTTATCACAATATGGCTTAAGAGCGAAGCCACACTGCTCCGTTGCGTTGCGGTACGTTGCGTCGCAGTGCTAGATTTGGATGCATTCAGTGCCAAATATCAATACAAAAATGCGACGCAACGCAACGCTACGGAGTAGTGTGGCTTCGTTCTAAGGGCGCCTTCAAATTAGAGGCGTGAGGAAGCGCCACTGTGGCGCTTCTACTAATTTTCATACGCCACTATGTCACGATAGTGGCGCTACACCTGCGCGTCTAGATAATGTATAAAAAATAGTAGAAGAAACAGAAGCGAGCTACAGCGGCGCTTCCTCACGCCTCCAATTTGAAGGCGCCCTAACTCTTGTTTATGTTACTTTAAATTGAAGGGACAACTAATACGGGATTCGAACCCATGATCGTCACATCTTAAATGAGAGCTACCTCCACTGACGCCCATATTCTAAGTCGATTTTTTCACTCAAGGGAATACTTACGTGAGTGGTAAAATGGCCGCCGCTTTACCAAAGGTTCGGCTGTTATCTGTCAAATTTCAAATGTAAGTATTCACTTGAGTGAAAAAAATCGACTTAGAATATGGGTGAGAGCCACCACGTACAGTAATCCTGTATCTTGTTCCAGGTAGCACAATAAAAGGACAGTCACCAATTTAGGAAGAGACTCGTGATAATTAACAATTGAACCATTAGTACAAGTGACGTCATATCCCTTACTGCCATTCAAAGTGCGGGCCCAATTTTGATGAAACTTAAAATGAAAGTGTTTTAAAATGAATGATACCTATGGCCTGCGCACATTGGCGCACGGTACGGCAGAGTATTTAAAATTAATCAATTGAATTTAATATTTATCCAATCGAAATATTTCAATACTTGTGAACGACTTCAGAGCCAAGCATAAATAATAATTTATTTTAATTTCGATTAGGTTTTATCAAAATTGGTTCAGTTTTTAATCCCGAACACATCAATACATTTTAAGTATTAGGTAAATGCTTGAAATAGAGTAATTTCGTTAAAAGTAGATACCATCAAGGAAATGTTTGTAAAACCTTTCAGCGTTTTCAATTGTGATGTACTTTGAATTTCAATCTTATTAGTAGGTTATAAGTAATTTATTCCTTTGTATTTCCTAAAACTTCAAGTAAGGTGACTCTTCCTCTGCGTTGTTATCTCGCTCGTCAGTAAAAATACCTACATTAATTACTTAAGACTTACTAAATGAAAACTGTAAAAAAACACAATACCACTTAATTGGGCTATTCTCCAATTTTTTTTATTAGTTATGAATATGAAAACTTAAGTCGTAAAAAATCTCATACCTTCTTAATTAGTAGAAAATTGTGAGGATGAGTTTTTAATAAAGGTATACTTATCCTTAAAAGTAATAAAAACTAGTCACAGAATATTGTGATATTCTTAAACAATACTTACCTAAAGGAATTGATAGTTCTGTAGTCAATGAGTTTGTGATCTTAGTAAATAATTCATTTATATTGTTTAATAATAAATATAAATGAATCATCTCCTTATATTATTATAAAGGCATAAAAGTATCTACAATCAAATATGCTTTAAAACGGTATTATTGGGGAAAAACCGCGGGTTGATCCCAAGATTAAGGTTTTTCCATCGATGGCTTGTACCTTAATACAATTTAAGAACGTTTTCAAAAATGTCATCACTTTTACACGTAAAAATTTACAAATGTAGGTACATTTACGTAAAGGTAAAGTGAAATTTCTAAATGACAAATAATTGTACAATCGTTAGGGTAAGGTTAATTCTAATTAGAATTCAAAGTATCCCATTGTAACTTTTTTAAAAGCCTAAAGTAACTTAGTGATTATTTATTTTTATGACATTCGTAATTTATGAATAAATTGAAAATTAAAATTACCATTAGGAACACTAGATTTAATTAATTTCTCAATTAGTGGCGAACACCAGATTTTTAGAAGTAGAATGAACATGGAACTACCGTAAGCACTGGAAAGTGCGCTCTACAATAGACTAAAGAATAGACAACGTACCTATTCCCATCTCGCTTTCTCGGAGAGCTTTCAAAACATTCTTATGAAATGCTCGACTTCTTTTTTTTAAAGGGTGAAATGGGGATATGGTGTCTGTAGTCATTTGTGAAGAGTGAACTTTCCAATCTCTACTATAGATTCATGAGAATGGCTGAGTAGCTTTCATAAAATAAGAGTAGGTAATGAAAGCATTGTCAAGGTTGACAGCTGTCACTGTCAGAATGTAGGACCATAGTCTTTGAGCTGTTTTAGTAAAAAGTTCAATGGTTCTTTATTAAACTTTAAAATAGACTAGCTACTTCCAATACGGAAATATGTAAAATATTGCTCATTCTCATATTTTAGAATTTCGACTGTTCTTCCTTATCACTTCATTAAATTTAAATAAATTTAAAGACCAATAGTAATCCTAAAATATTTTATTAAAATTTTGAAACTAATTAGTGAAAAATTGAATTTAGTTAGAGTTAGCGCGTTATTGAATAGCGTTTTAATAATTAAAGATTGATTTAAATTAGCAATAAATATGTCAACTTATCTTAAGTATAATTCAGTAAGCACTCTTCCAAGGCACAGGTATTAAAAAATACTTCAAAGTTTCAAAAACTATGCATCGCAATGACTCAACAACATTTAAAATAGTTTGTTGTAAGAATGTTACAAAATTAGGTTTAAAAAATATTGTATGTTACCGATGAGGCATTTGTTAGAAAAGGGATCTTAAATGTAAAGAATATTAGTGAAATAATGAAAATAAATATAAAATTAATAAAATCATTTATTTAAATTACCAAAACAATAATTATCAGGGCGTTTTTAGGTTCCAAAAGTTTAAATATCTAAATATATTTTAACCATCAAGAAATATTATCAAAATAATGCTAAATAAGTTATTTACCAAAACAAATCATTCCGTTATAGCATTTTATTGTCTACCTCAAATCACTATCATGAAGTTTTACAGAATGTGCACAATTTATTTTAAAACTACCGCTTGTCTCGCAAATTATTACACTTGATGGAGTATTAATCTACTTTTACGCTAAATATTTTATAATGAGGTTACAAGAAATAAGACAGGAACTACAAAACATAAAACTAGGAAATATTATTAGTTTACTATGAAATATTCAATAAATTGAAACACTGGAGAAGCCAAGAAAATACATGTCTAAAAATATTTAGTTCTCCCAATTAAAAAGGTAGATAATAGGTAAGAGGTAGGTAGGTACATCACCTTTTTCAAGTAGTTATTCACTTTAGCTGCCAGACGAAGACTAGCCCGATAATGGACGCACAGCTGCTTTTAAAGCAGTCTCATTTACAATGAAGGTAGTCTATAATGAACAACCGACCGAACTTATCCTAAAACCAATTTGAAAAATGAAGTTGTACACAATCCAATACAACATTACGTTTCATTATACGGTAAAAGAGATAATTCTCTCATCTTTCATAATTGAAAAACGTTCCAATATCTATCAGTTATCTGTTCCCATAAAACATGTTTGCCAAGTTTGGAGATAGATGGCGTTGTTTAAAATGTCCAAGCTTATTATGATAATTCAACAATAGATAAAGGATTTTAACGAACAATTAATAACATCAAAATTACAATACTTACTTCATAATAAATACCTACTGTTTACAATAATCTATCACGGCCAGACTGACAATACTTCGCTCTCGAAGTATCTATAAAATAATTAATTAATAAACAACAGAAATGGATAATATTCATGACCTAAAATTGGTAATTTTGGCTATCATCTTCTTATTCTACAAAATATTACAATTATAAATATACACATACAAATAAATCCACTTAACTTGAAATATAATCATAGTAATTTTTATGACATTTTATTTTCTACGACAAGTTTTTGAAACATTCATCATAAACAAATTATTCATCATTATATTCATCATCACATCTAACGAAATATTTATTTATATATTTGATTTTATTATAATATATCATAAGTCCCGCCAAATATACCAATAAAATTATTATATTCATTAATAAATTAGAACTATATATTTTTGAATAAATATATATATTTTTTAAATAAGATCTCATTTCGACAAATGAGGTAAAAATATAAGCCTCTTTCTCAACGATTATATCAAAAGCCTTTTAGAGTGTTAATTTATTTTTCATATTGATTTTGTGGCAATTAAATAAACTTCTAAACCAAACAATCCACTGCATATGATGTATACATAGTAACCAAATTGTCCAGTGGATATAAAACATCATTTTTTTTTACTAATCCTTTACCAGTTACATAGCCATACTAGACCCGATCCATCCACTGCTAATGGCATAGGTAAAGTACCACGTAATGGTCGTCCAGTGGAAGGATATAAAGCATCTATTTTTTACTCATCCTTTACCAGTTACATAGCCATACTAGACCCGATCCATCCGCTGCTAATGGAATAGGGAAAGTACCAAGTAAAGGTCGACCAGCGGAAGGTCTTAAATTACTTGTAAAAAGTCTTAACTTATTAACATGGTTTTGATTCATTACCGAGCCCAAACGTGCTAAGCTACCAACACCCGCTGCTTGTGTGATTTAAAGCTAGCACTAGGTAAACGGTCGAACAGCGGAAGAATCATAACGTTTAACGTGATCATTAGCGACTTTAATAGCAGATTCTCTAACCAGGCTAAACAGTAAAAAGTCAGTAAAAAAAATAATTAACACCATAATTGAATTCTACTGCAAAGAAAAAGCAAAAGCCACTATTAAAATAAACAATGGATTCGACATAACATACAAAACGTATCAAATGATAAAGCCCATGCTCTGAAAACCTATATAGTCTTAATAAAACGGACAGAAACTATAAAAATTAACAAAGACGACCACACTAACCAAATAATTAAAACCACACACAAGTTGCAGAACTCTTTGAAAAATAATTTAAAAAAATCTTATGTAAGGGAAACTCTCCATATACTTATGCCTCAAATAAAAGTGCTGAGACTCACCAACTCTCTAGAAAACACAGAGTTATATCCAGTTTCAGTCAGAAAAGCCATCATAGCCCTCAAAAATGACGCTGTAATGGGCCCCAACGAAATACTACCTATATTTTTTAAAAAGATGTGCAACCGTCATATGTACCCAGTATCCATCTTTCAAAAATAATTACTAGATTATTTAACCAAGGAGAAATTCCTCCAGATTGGTGAGAAGCGATAGTGACACATAATATCTACAAGAAAGACAATAAAAGGATAGCATCCAAAAGGACCTAGACAGTATATTCCAGCAGATAACCATAGCCGGGAATTAACTCGTTGATCCGTTTATTGTTAATTAACGAAGTTAACATTTTGATTAACGGATTAACTTTCAAGTTAACTTTCAAAAATGTTTAATCGTTAATTCAATGCCTAATAATAGTTACCGCACGTTATAGAAATAGTTTATAGAAAAACCAAAGAGCTCCAACTCTTTAAAGAGTAGGAAAGTGCAAAGTCTCGTAAAAATGTGGCTGGACATAAAATCAAAAGACTCTTTCAACGATGCTGCATTCCTCGGGGAACAGATATCATAAATCTATTCATTAAATACAATACTGCTATACCCTCAAGCGCTGCAGTTGAACGTTTTTTTTTCATGGGTAAAGAAATTTGAACACCAAAACGAGCCTCGCTTTCAGACGAGAACTTCAACATGCCAATGTTCATGAAGGGAAATATGGACCATAGGCCCGACGATTAAATTACACATTTGAATTAATACAACTATTTTGTTTTGTTCCCAACCTGCCAACTTCCAGAAACTAAACCAACAGGTTTTATAAGTTCACTAACGCAACAATATAAAGATGCAATTTTATACTTATAAACGGATTAATGATTAACGTTAACTTGCGTTAATTCTTCCGAAATGTAACACTTTAACGTTTAACGAAGCTAACTTTATTTGTAGCGGATTAACGATTAACGAAGTTAACCATTTGATTAACGGTGCCCAGCTATGTGGATAACCTTGACATCAATATGTATTTGGGCACTATAAACACGTACCTACAATTGTATGATTGTGTCCTATGATACAACAACTAGTGTCTCTTAAAAATATATTATTCATGTTTTGTGCCATTGATTATCGAATTTTTGGTAACTAGAGTAGCAAATCGCAGTACTATTTGAAATTTGTTGCTATTCAAATTTAAAATATCATTTGTGACGAGGTGCTCAAATAAGTCACTATTCAAGATAAGTTGCCATTTCAATATGAGAGATAAGGTGCCACTCGGGATAAGGTGCCATTTGGGATAAGGTGCCATTTGGGATAAGGTGCCATTTGGGATAAGGTGCCATTCAGGATAAGTTGCCATTCGGGATAAGGTCTATTCAGGATTAGGTACACTTCAGGATAAGGTGTCATTCAGGATAAGGTGCCATTCAGAATAAGGTGCCATGAAAGATAAGATGCTATTCAGGATAAGGTGCCATTCAAGATAAAGCGCCATTCAAGATAGGTGCTATAATAGAAACTTAAGTTGTTATTGGATTCCTATTTCAACCCAGATATCCTTATGAAGTGACTTAAGAATAAGTGCGATTAAAAATAATCAGCATTATTCAACCTAAGTAAAATTTCTACAAGATTTGCTAGGAGCCTTGATACCATGCCTGGCTTAATTTCTTGCCAGATCCAGTTCTACCTTTCTCAAGAAAAGAAAGGCAAAATAATTAAAATATGAAATCATATTTTTTTTTACGATGATAATAATGATGATCGGAGTTATGATGAAAATTACAAATTATCTACAAAAATTGTATATAATAACTTTATAGTATTTCCCATTCTCTATTTAATATATTGCAAGGTATTATTTATGAATTATTCAAATTAACTTATTTCGCTTGGTCATACTGACATTATTTATAAAATAATATGGTAACAGGTAACAGAATACATAAATTATTGAATTTATAGAGAATTGTAACATTTTATTTAACAGCTTTATATACTCAGTGTATATATATAAAAATGACACTATATTATAAAAGATTGAAACAAGGTGTATAATAAAAACTTGGAAAATCAGTATACTTAAAAAGTTTAAAACACGGCGCTTATAAAATTTAGAAACACGGTGTATATAAAAGTTAAAAACACGGTGTATATAAAAGTTAGAAACACGGTGTATATAAAATTTTTGAGACACGGTGCATAAATAAAAAAAAAACAATTAACCATTATCGCTATTTGGTTATTATAAAAGTTTAAAACACGGAGTATATAAAAGTGAGAAACACGGTGTATATACAAAAAAATTGAGACACGGTGTATAACCAAAAAAAAATAATTAACTAACCATTATGGGTATTTAGTTATTTAATATATTATATTTCAAATCACGTGTCATGCTAAAGTGCAATGATATAAAAGATCTAGTGATCTCCGAAAACACATTGTTTTTAGTGTCTAACTGAGATTATAGTACCTAGTTTTAGATAACGGTTTGAGTCACCTCAATTCTACAAAGAAAGAACGTCCTCTTATACGCAGAAATGCCGAAGAAACTGCGAAGAATGTAGGCAGGGCTTGCCTCCTTACCGGATCACGTTGAGGCGTAGTACAAATCTGATCCAGATTTGAGCAGCCAGCAACGATGGGAGTAGGTGAACCAGTGGTGCAAGGTCAATCGGTCCACCGAATAGACTCCACACGAGTTTGGTAGGTGCTCTGCTTCAGCACCAGGCTCCCGGCTGCATTTGCAGAAAACCGTAACGAAGAAAGGGCTACCGGTCCACAGGAACAAAGGGCACACGAAGTACGAAGATTCTGAAACAATTCGGCGAAAGGATTAATCTGTAGGAGACAGGATTCAGATCCCACTTCTGATGTTAGAAAAGGGATCTTAAATGTAAAGAATATTAGTGAAATAATGAAAATAAATATAAAATTAATAAAATCATTTATTTAAATTACCAAAACAATAATTATCAGGGCGTTTTTAGGTTCCAAAAGTTTAAATATCTAAATATATTTTAACCATCAAGAAATATTATCAAAATAATGCTAAATAAGTTATTTACCAAGACAAATCATTCCGTTATAGCATTTTATTGTCTACCTCAAATCACTATCATGAAGTTTTACAGAATGTGCACAATTTATTTTAAAACTACCGCTTGTCTCGCAAATTATTACACTTGATGGAGTATTAATCTACTTTTACGCTAAATATTTTATAATGAGGTTACAAGAAATAAGACAGGAACTACAAAACATAAAACTAGGAAATATTATTAGTTTACTATGAAATATTCAATAAATTGAAACACTGGAGAAGCCAAGAAAATACATGTCTAAAAATATTTAGTTCTCCCAATTAAAAAGGTAGATAATAGGTAAGAGGTAGGTAGGTACATCACCTTTTTCAAGTAGTTATTCACTTTAGCTGCCAGACGAAGACTAGCCCGATAATGGACGCACAGCTGCTTTTAAAGCAGTCTCATTTACAATGAAGGTAGTCTATAATGAACAACCGACCGAACTTATCCTAAAACCAATTTGAAAAATGAAGTTGTACACAATCCAATACAACATTACGTTTCATTATACGGTAAAAGAGATAATTCTCTCATCTTTCATAATTGAAAAACGTTCCAATATCTATCAGTTATCTGTTCCCATAAAACATGTTTGCCAAGTTTGGAGATAGATGGCGTTGTTTAAAATGTCCAAGCTTATTATGATAATTCAACAATAGATAAAGGATTTTAACGAACAATTAATAACATCAAAATTACAATACTTACTTCATAATAAATACCTACTGTTTACAATAATCTATCACATTCAATAGATCATAGATGTATGAAAAAATAACTATTATGCAATTATACATAAGTGCCAAAAGCGTAATCAATTTTAGTTACGATTTCTTTGCGATTTATAATTTCAACATAACATTTTGATGGATCAAAGAAATTTACAATTGAAAATTAATTGGTGTTATGTTATGTAGTTTTTGTTGTTAAATAAATAAGTTGTGAGTATCATAAAATATGAATTATTTTAGTCAAATATGAATCTAAGAATCAAGGTTAAGTAAGATAAAAAAATGTGCGAAAATGAGTTGTTATAAATAATAAGACGCACAGATTGTGATTCATGCCTTATCGATGTTCTTATTGTAAAATTGTTTTGTTCGTGAGCAATAATTGACAGTATCAATTTATTGCTAAATACATTTACATACCTACCAATTGCTATCTACGTTTAAGATTATTTTTGGGAATGTCTACCTCTTTTGGACTGGGCGTAATAAGACCGCTGTTAAAATTGAAGTAGGTAATGTAAAAGAACTGTACCTATATTTTCAAAATCTTGGATCAAATGCGTAGTTTTCGTTTTTAGTATTGGTCATATTAACCCAGAATAATATCTTGATATCTTTGAGAATGACCCACCTTTTCTAGTTCATTCCATTTTTTTATTCATTGTGTTACAAAAAAAATATTATCTGAGTATCAGGTATATTGTTTATGCATTTAGCAATAAAATTGGTACTAATTGGTATGTACCTATCGTCAGAGCCAATGGTACAATCGCTTTGTGATTTCAATGTTGTATTATATTATAATACCTACCTAGTTTAATTAGGTATAAGATGTTTTCGCTGAAGAAATATTTGAATGTTTTGAAAAGACTTTGCTTTCAAAGTATTTTGCTCAGAGTGGTGTCAAGCGAGATAAGACACAACCTAATGTGACTACGAACTAAATATTTCACGATAAAGCAAAGATTTATTAGACCACTATTAGATTTAGAAACCAAATTTTTAACAAAAAAATTTGGTTAAAACGCTTATCTAAATTTACTATTACATAACATTAGCCCCGAACGAAACTAAAGCACCTACATACCTCATCCGATTAAACTAATCCAAGAACTCAAACTTTCTATTCAACTTATAATTAAATTAACTTTAAGAAGTGAAAATTATTTTCGTGAAGTCCGATTAAGTAAAGTTTGAGCGATACCTACATTCTTACATAGCAATTTTTCTAATATTGAACTTTACTTGTTCGGTGAAAATGATGTAGGGTCGGTACCTTCCCTACTTTGGTACTTTAAATTACTTACAGAGAAGTGAAAAAGTTACAGGGTTGGTACCTAATTTAAAGAGTATGTAAAAAATATATATGAGATTGATGATTGAGATGATAAATTAAATACCTTTTTCCAGTACTCACTAGGCTGATTAATATTTCTAAAGAACTAGAATAAATTATATATAGAGTTTTCAAAATTCCTAAATTACCGATCCTACTTACTACATACTATCCTATGTCACTAAACCTATCTTGTCATAAACTCGTCAATTGTATACATAGAAGCAAAACAAAGCCAACAAAAGTTTTCTTTTTCTCTCAACAAAGTGCACAAATTTTTTTTTTCCAAAAAAAAAAAAAATTTTTCGCTCTCGTACTGTTAATTGTTTTCATTTCATTAGGTAGAGCATTAGTAATAAGTAAGTTTTTTCTATTGGATATTCATTATTTTGAACTGCAAAATGCACCAACATGTTAGCTGTTACAGGTTCTATAGCTCGCTTGATACCCCTCTAAGATTTATTTCTAAGTAGGTACTGTCGAGGTAAAAGTGCTTTAGTCTTCTGAGACTCTCGATATCTAAAGGACTTGGTACTTGTAAAGACGTTGATTTGAAACGTTTCTTAGAATTGTTACTTGAATAGGGACCTAGATAAAGAATTATTGGATTGTATTAATAATTCATTGATAGTATTTTAGTTCTTATCGAAAATCGAGTTATCTTTTTAATGTTCAAATGTTTATAAAATAATTTTCATTACTTATAAAATTTTAAAAGTGAAAACATACTCTTTCTAAATTCTCACGGATTCAAATGTTCACAATAAATAGCACGAAATATAAAAAATATAAATAAGTTCACAAAATAACGCCAAAACCTATATTTTATTATAAGTAGCAGTATTAATAGTAATTAGGTATTTCTTCAACTGTTATTACACAGATTATAAGCTAGATTTAATGATTTAAGGTTTTATGATTACATATAAAAGTAATTTATTTATTTGTTTTGTAAGTTACTTACTTAATTAACTTAAACATCGGCACCTTGTTATGTAATATGTAATATTACCCTCGATTTACATAATCGAGGGTAATATTACACAAAAAAAAAATCAAGGGTCGCTAAGGTATCGCTGTATAATTTGTTTCAAGTTATTATATTTCTAAGTCAAACTTCCGGAGAATGAAGTTCTAAAAATATAAAATTAGGTAATTTAAATAAACCTACAATTCACATGAAAAATATTTAATCAAGTTAAGGTTAAAGCTCAATTAAGTAAAGGTCCAAATCAGTTAATAGAGAGTTTACATTCACATTTTTTATTTATTCATAAAAGGTTACATATATTGTTATTGTTGTGTAAGTACCATTAAACCTTTAACATGCAATTCTACATTCACAAAGACAAACGATTCCGTTAAAAAAATCAAAAGCTCACTCTAAAATCTCTCAGAGCGTCTATTCAAAGCGTTTTAATTACACGAATGCCAGTGGATTTGGTGCAGCGCTGAGCAAAAAGTAAAGTATTTCACCCAGCTATTACCCCGCAAAAAAAACACGAATGCTTCTATTCACAACGGCCGTCGATTAGCTGTTAAAACTGGCTGCTCAAATATTTCAACTGCCTCAGCCTGGCTGTGCAGATGCCTTCATACCTACCTGCCTAGTGCACGAGAGGCATTGAGATGCATAATTAAAACACACGGACACAGATTGTTCTAAAGGAGTTGTATTAAAGAATTAAAGAATTCATTCACACACACTCACACCCCTGCACTAGGATTCCCTGTGTCGAAGGTGGCATGGACACATACAAGACATCACAACATCCAAGACCCGAGAACAAACATTTGTGTTCGTCACAAATATTTGCCCCGGCCGGGGATCGAACCCGGAACACCAAGCTTCGTAGGCAGGGTTACTACCAACTAAGCCACGGTGTCGTCAAAAGAGTTTGTGTGAAAAGAGTTTTTTGTTATCTCTATCTGTCCTGTTTGAGACCTTAGAACTTTATTCTCTGGTAGTACTCACGCTGTTGTCTCTACAAATTTTATTTATCTACTGACTTCATTCACATTATTGAAATCTATTGTATAACAAAATCAATAAATAGATTAATATCTTGAAAATATGTTTTATTTTATTTGACGTCACAGATGGTCAATTTCTATGTTCTATGGGTTTTCTATGTATGTATTTATAATATAAAAATGTATTTAAGTATTCTTCTAGGCATACCCCTGCATACACCATTTCCCTTCCCTGACCAATGGAAATGCGTAAAGCATTTTCCTATTGTAAGAAAGGGTTGTGTAGAATTACAAAAACATTTATTTGATAAGGTTTTTAATCAAAATAACAGGTAAAAATATGTCATCCAGCAAACAAAATTGCTTACTTTGCTTTTCCTTCCTGTGTACTTAACATTCACTAGCACATTATTATAGTCCCAATCAAAGTCAACAGTCATCAGTTATGCATTGTCCCATCGATAAAAAAAAAATTGTTAGCAAGGTCTTGTTTTGTTAAAATACTCTTTGATACTGTAGCTTCTAGGGCAAGGTCCCCAAAGTTCACGTCTACTCCATTTTCGGATGAAGAGTCTGTCTGCAGCCTATTTTGGTCAACCTTCAACTAAGACCTTGCTTGCCCCGCCTTCCAACATAGGCTAAAATTGTATGGGAGTCGCAGCCAGATGGAATTAATTTAGCGACTTTTATAGAAATATTGAATTTAGGCATTCAACATTTTGCTAAAAAAAAATCGAAGTTACCATCAGTTGCCGTTACTGGAAAACAGATAAGTATGTAAAACAAAAACGATTAAATGGGAATATAATTTAAAGGTAGTTAATTAAATCGTGATCAAACCACCCTTAGGGTGCTTTTCCACCATGTGCTATGCTACGTTGCTATAGATGCGTTTGATATTCACCAATCATATTCATTGGTGCACTTATAGGTATCTCGCAATGTGCGAAGAAGGAATCATGAAGTAAGATGAATTGTTGTTCACCTTTTTCCTACAATCCGCCGCTTCCCTACTATCGATACATCGATTAGCTCGAGCTGCGCATCTTCCTCGCACAGCTACATAGCATAGTATTGGTGGAAAGAGTCACATATTTTCGTAGCGTAGATTGACATCTTCGCAGCATAGCTGCATAGCTCATCTCTAGTGGAAAGGCACCCTATTATGGCTTATCACTTCCTTTGCAACTGAGTGGTGCACAACTGGAATATACTGCCGGAAGGTGTTGTTTCTGCAAACTTGTTCAAGAACAAACACGACACTTGGTTGCGAACAAGACTATGTTAAAAAAAGTGAATGGTTCCTATCATTCCGACTCCTTTGCAGTCTATTCCTGCGACGTCGACTCTCGTTTCGTCGGCGTCTTTCTAACGCGATTCGTTTGAACAGCGCGTTTTACCAGGTCGAGTTATCGTTACGGTCGTTGATTGCAGGAAGGCGAGCCAACGGTGCCGGTAATCAAACGGCGCTCTGCGTTAAACGACTCAACGTGGCAGGAATCGACTTAAAAGAAGTCGGAATGATAGGAAACATTCAGGCTGAAAGGGGGATATTCCCCACGTCCTGGCAAACAACGTTAGTAATACAACTTTTGAAATTTGAAAGTTTTTCATTCATAAAGTTCACGAAGATTTTTGAAAACCAAAAACAAAAAACCAAAATTTTAGGTTGTTTTCAGGTTTGCGAACCCTTCGATCGATTTGTCATGAATAAGTGTACCCCCTTTAGGAAACCCCTAAAACGAGTTATTTTTGCTCCATCTCGCTTCCTTTACGAGATATAGCGGTTTTTATGTTTTTTTAGGTTAGGTTGACATTGTATGGTAATAAATAGATTTAGAATGCAGTGTCATTAAGTTGTGAGCTGCCCTGAAAGTGGTTTAAAAATTACTATTTTGGGGATAAATAATTAAAAAAATATATTATAATGATTATTACTTAGGTGTTCGGTGCTGGAGGCTTTTTAGTAAGTCCCTTTCATGTTTGTCAGTCTGTCCTTCCGGGTTGAATCTTGCAACACAAATTTCGAGCACTTCCCGATTGGCCATCTAGCTGCAACTTTCAGGGCAGCTCACAACTTAATGACACTACATCTTAAATCTATTTATTACCATGCAATGTCAACCTAACCTCAAAAAACATAAAAACCGCTATATGTTGTAAAGGAAGCGAGATAGAGCAAAAATAACACGTTTTACAGGTTTCCTAAAGGGGTAAACTTATTCATGACAAATCAATCGAAGGGTTCACAAACCTGAAAATAACCTAAAATTTTGTTTTTTTTGTTTTTCAACAACACCTCACTCCTTAATGACACTGCATCTTAAATCTATTTATTACCATGCAATATCAACCTAACCTCAAAAAACATAAAAACCGCTATATCTCGTAAAGGAAGCGAGATAGAGCAAAAATAACACGTTTTACGGGTTTCCTAAAGGGGTACACTTATTCATGACAAATCAATCGAAGGGTTCACAAACCTGAAAATAACCTAAATTTAGTTTTTTTTTGTTTTTCAACAACACCTCACTCCTTAATGACACTGCATCTTAAATCTATTTATTACCATGCAATATCAACCTAACCTCAAAAAACATAAAAACCGCTATATCTCGTAAAGGAAGCGAGATAGAGCAAAAATAACACGTTTTACGGGTTTCTTAAAGGGGTACACTTATTCATGACAAATCAATCGAAGGGTTCACAAACCTGAAAATAAACTAAAATTTTGTTTTTTTTTGTTTTTCAACACCTCACTCCTTAATGACACTGCATCTTAAATCTATTTATTACCATGCAATATCAACCTAACCTCAAAAAACATAAAAACCGCTATATCTCGTAAAGGAAGCGAGATAGAGCAAAAATAACACGTTTTACGGGTTTCCTAAAGGGGTACACTTATTCATGACAAATCAATCGAAGGGTTCACAAACCTGAAAATAAACTAAAATTTTGTTTTTTTTTGTTTTTCAACAACACCTCACTCCTTAATGACACTGCATCTTAAATCTATTTATTACCATGCAATATCAACCTAACCTCAAAAAACATAAAAACCGCTATATCTCGTAAAGGAAGCGAGATAGAGCAAAAATAACACGTTTTACGGGTTTCCTAAAGGGGTACACTTATTCATGACAAATCAATCGAAGGGTTCACAAACCTGAAAATAACCTAAAATTTCGGTTTTTTTGTTTTCAAAAATCTTCGCGAACTAGGTATATGAAAGAAAAACATTCAAATTTCAAAAGTTGTAGAAGAAACGTTGTTTGCCAGGACGTGGGAAATAGGTATTTTTATTCAATTTCAGCCTTATAGGGGTATTAATATTCAGATAGTATATAAGTATATTAATCTCAATAAAAATCTTATGTTTTTCTAGTTCATACTTTATTCGTCTTTTTTTTACATTAGTTCTATCATCCTCATAACAAAAAATATTTATTTATAACTGCCGACTGTATGTGAGCGCGCTCGACGTTATGAAGTTCGCTATCAAGAAACTCGACGTCGGAGAACTCATACCCAAGATTGCGCCCGGTGTGGTACTAAATACGTCAAAATCTAGCGCTGCGACGCAACGCAAGGAAGCAGTATTATATGGCTTCACTATAAAGATAACTAAAGTCTGAATAATGCCAGATTTGGCTACAGCTTCCCTAAACTGAGTGGGCGGATCTGGTTTTTTCTTATTATAGGGCTGTGAAAAATTACGTTCTATTCAATTTAATGTCACCGCTCAACCTACGCAGATTCCTAAATTTATAAACAATGACTGGTATTTTTAAACGCCAATTCATCCTAGTATCTAGGAGGCTCTAAACCCTCTTCGTCTTCGTCAATTAGCAAGATAGGCTGTTTTAAGTTTATTTTTAACCAATATCATCCCATTGCTGGGAAAGGGTCTCGCCTCTAGATAGAACATAAATAGAACATCGAAAGGTTCATAAATACCTACCTACTCAACTTACCTAGATCATAGGCATGAGCACATGTTCCTTACGTGTGTCTATATGCGACGTGGAGGGTGTGTACAGATGGAGAAGTAAATAGCAAATAGGGTTGTCTCAAATATCTATGACAAAATTAATGTTACTTATTGTACTTATGAAATTTCGGATACGATGTATTCAACCTTTGCACACGTGATAGTATTCACACTCTTAGTCTGAATTCGCCCCCTCGGGGCTTGTAGGGGCATCATACTACACGTTGTATTATTATCTGTGGTCTCCCCCAATTCATTCTACGCCTTCCGGTCTTAGGCCATTGTCGAACAGTCCTTGAAAAGAGTCGAGATCGTCCCGCCAACAATATTTCTCGGAATATTAGGTGTATAGGTGTTCTACGAAATCGGAAATGTTCTAAATAGTACCGTCTGGTGCGACCATGACTGTGCAGATACACTATGACCCCGGATCCAAACAGCACTCTCTCATTCGCTTGTCACTCCAATGAAGTGTAGCGTCAGCACGATAGGGTTACAAAATCCAATAGAAAATACTTACTAGCTTCTACCAGCAACTTCGTTTACCTGTACTTTTGCTCATAAGTAGGGTAAAACAGGGTTAGATGCCCCAAAAGGATAGCTGATGCCTATTTTCCTAAAAACCTCACTTTCTAAAATCAGAACTTTTAGCATATATTTTATGCTTTATCTTATTTATTAGGTACCTACTTTCATTTGTTTTTTGAAAGTTAGGTTTTTAAGAAAAAAGAGCTAGATGAGCTAATCTCCTCTCATCACTTTGGTATGGGACGTCTCACGGAGATTAATTTGGAGTTAGAGAAGGGCTATTTTATTTCATCATAACTATAAATAGCTGTCAGCATTAAAACGTTTCTCTACACTTTTTATGCGCTCAGTACAACAAAAATAACGAGTCTCTAGTCTGCCGAGAGTTCAAGGGCATACGAAATGTTCCCGTAGCGGTGCCTACTCGAATGTTTCGCAGATATTCGTGACAGCGACAGACAATTTGATAGTAAGTACCTTTCTAATTTCATAAACAAACCAACACGAAGACCGTGTAGCACTGTTCTGGTCATTGGCAGGCGTGGTAAGAGTATAAAAAAGCGCCTAGCTAGTCTCATCACTTCTGTGTGGACTCTCACGGGGAAAAATGGGAGAATTGAACTCAGACGGGCAATTTTATAGATAAATATTAAATTGTCTCTCTACACCTTTTATGCGGTCTGTCTGTTTGAGTAAAATAAAAAACAAATAATTTTATACATGAAATTTATTCGTCATCAAAAGACCTATTTACAATTTATTTCATAGCATCACGTTCATATACTCAATATGAAATATACAATAATTATGTCATGATAATGGTAATTCGCGAAAAATATATAGAAAAATTATATTGGAACCATAATTTGAGATCTCCCCTCGTTTATATATGATGTTAGATTTGAATCTGAAAAAAAAAATCCTTATACACCACAAATTCTTAATTACTAAAAAAATTAAATGGACAATGCAGAACTATGAGGGTACTACGTTGTATCTGTGCAGTCCTTCGATAATCCAGCAAAAGGAGGGGTTAAAGCAAGGCGAACCCCTCTGCTGGCCATATAACCTCCTTGGCCATTCACGTTAAATAAAACTATAGGCTGTATTTGATAACTGTGTGTATTTTAAGATGGTGTGCGAGATTATTATAGTATGCGTTTACATGAATAAGTTTTGTTAGGCGCGTGTGCAATGCGTGTTTACCTCGTCCCCCGTCAAAAATGGCAGAAAATTATGTTAGCAGATTCTGACGTATAACCCCTCCTTTTACTGAATTCTCGAAGGTGCAGTCAGAATTTTGGGTTTCTACAAAATGACAGAGTGACAGCGGCGCGAGTGCGGCGCCCGAGCCGAGCTGCAGCGAGCTGGCTCGAGCTAGGTACCCGGGTTTGCCAAACGATGAATAAAGCTTAAATTATTATCAATGATGAATGTAGGACGTGGTGGCCGAGTGGATGAGGCCCTTGCCTTGCGATCTGATGGTCGCGGTTTCGAATCCTGGTGGCAGTCATGCATAAATGGGTTTTATCGGTCGAAATAATCTATGTACGCCTCCCACGTTCTCGCAACGGTGAAGGAAAACATCGTGAGATAACTGGCATGTCGTAGAACCTAAAGTTCGAAAACATGTGTCGAGTGCACGAAAGGAGCCTCTTCGAGGCGCACTTGAAATCCTTTCACCACACTGGTTCGAAGGAACTAATGACACGATAAGAAAAAGATCAGTTTGGCGACCATCTCCTGCCCGCGCCTCACTCCGCGAGCCGGTGGATGAGCTGGTACAGTACAGTACTCACTAAGTGAGGGTCGCTAGTTGTTGCTCTTGCTCATCAGCTTGGCGACCATCTCCTGCCCGCGCCTTACTCCGCGAGCCGGTGGATGAGCTGGTACAGTACAGTACTCACTAAGTGAGGGTCGCTAGTTGTTGCTCTTGCTCATCAGCTTGGCGACCATCTCCTGCCCGCGCCTCACTCCGCGAGCCGGTGGATGAGCTGGTACAGTACAGTACTCACTAAGTGAGGGTCGCTAGTTGTTGCTCTTGCTCATCAGCTTGGCGACCATCTCCTGCCCGCGCCTCACTCCGCGAGCCGGTGGATGAGCTGGTACAGTACAGTACTCACTAAGTGAGGGTCGCTAGTTGTTGCTCTTGCTCATCAGCTTGGCGACCATCTCCTGCCCGCGCCTCACTCCGCGAGCCGGTGGATGAGCTGGTACAGTACAGTACTCACCAAGTGAGGGTCGCTAGTTGTTGCTCTTGCTCATCAGCTTGGCGACCATCTCCTGCCCGCGCCTCACTCCGCGAGCCGGTGGATGAGCTGGTACAGTACAGTACTCACCAAGTGAGGGTCGCTAGTTGTTGCTCTTGCTCATCAGCTTGGCGACCATCTCCTGCCCGCGCCTCACTCCGCGAGCCGGTGGATGAGCTGGTACAGTACAGTACTCACCAAGTGAGGGTCGCTAGTTGTTGCTCTTGCTCATCAGCTTGGCGACCATCTCCTGCCCGCGCCTCACTCCGCGAGCCGGTGGATGAGCTGGTACAGTACAGTACTCACCAAGTGAGGGTCGCTAGTTGTTGCTCTTGCTCATCAGCTTGGCGACCATCTCCTGCACGCGTTTCATCTCTTCGAGCTGGTTATTGAGCTGGTACAGTCGGTTCTCTCGCTCGAGGACTGTCTTCTCTAGCTGCTTTATAGTCTGTGACACAATAAATAGACATATAAATAAGCCTTATATTTGAGTAGATTCTAGATAAGATTTAATCGGGAAAGTAGATCTCAGTTAGTTAGAGATATTTCAGTCTGAAAATTCACGCCCCTCCACTCGAGAAATACAGTCTTAAGGCTAATCCTCAAATCCGAATTCCATAAAAAATGTTTCGGACAAATGCTCAAAAAGTACGCCGTATTATAGTAAATTCTTCACATTATTCATTTCGTCCATGTTTTTTGATTTCGTCAACAAAAAAAGTGAAAGGTTTCATACTTTAATTTAGATTTTATACGTGTTTTTAGGTTAGTATGGTTAATTTTAAAACACGTATAAAATCTAAATTAAAGAATGAAAACTTTCACTTTTTTGTTGACGAAATCAAAAAACATAGACAAAACGAATAGTGTGCAGAAATTACTATAATACGGCGTACTTTTTAAGTATTTGTCCGAAACATTTTGTATGGAAATTTGCCTTGAGGATTCCCCTTAAGCGTCACAGGGCTAGTTTACAAGGCAGCGAGTTCGCTCGTGTCTAACTCTGTAAAGTAACACAATAGACCGACAACGGTCGCAGTGTCACTAAAGCCGCAAATCAATAATAAAAAAAAAACTCTGTAAAGTAGGCCTTACCGATATTTGCGACCGCGACAGACGACCACGAACGGGTCGCGCGACCCATTGCTTTGTATGCATTAATATAAAGTTCTGTCGGATGCAAGCGACCGCTTCGCGCGACTCGCGCATACAAAACCGGGTCGCGTGGTCGCGGCGTGCCATGCGTGTATTTTTAGATTGAAATACCTCTTTCTGCTTTTTAACACTTCAAAAAAAGGAGGAAGTTGCATTTTTTTTCGTTTTTTACTTAGAACTTCCGTCATTTATCAACTAATTCGGAAAATTATTTTTCATTTCCAAATTCATAAAGCCGTAGCGTACATACATACATATATTAAAAACAACAGATTCTTCCTTTTTTGCAGTCGGTTAAAAACATAGGACATCATTCGATTAAATTCTTTTTGCACTATAATTACCGTTTCCCTGAGTTCGATTTCCCGTTTCAGTGAATTTTCGTTGGCGGTCGCGTCTTCAAGTCGCTTGTCGCGCTGTTTGACGCGATCCTCGAATTTTATCAGCACGCCGGCTAGCTCGCTATTTTTACTCATCTAAAAGTATACAATAGAATAATTATAACTGTACGTAGGAAAAAGTTATTCTTAAATGGTAATGGGTAGGTACGCAAAGAGTTTGTGACGATAGATGCTCCAAAATAGTGACGAATTGGTAACCTATAGGCAGAAAACGTAGACAAGGTAGACCTTATGAAATATGTCTATTTGTTAAAAATAACACAAATTATTTTTTTGAAAAGAAATCTTTTCGCGCAGATAGTTTGAGAGATAAACATAAATATAATATATGTATACCACAGGTAAATAATACTATGTTCTATAAAAGCACTTACATAAACGCCATAAAAATATATAATCATTTGCCTTTAGAAATCAAACAGTTAAATGGTAACTTATTTAAGAATAAACTAAAAAGATGGCTGAAAGATTCTGTTCATTATAGTCTGAACGAATACTATGATACCTAATTTATGTCAACCATAATTCCTAAAATTATCTTATAGGTAGAAAAAAAAATGTCAGTTTCTTTGTTTATTTTGGTATGTAAAAAAAAAAAAAAAACTTAGATAATAGGTAATTTGCCAATGTAAAAATATTGTACGTCCGAAACGGACAAAACTGTTTGCTCCTAACGTTTAAAAATATGACCATCTTTTGTACCAGTTTTCACAATAAAAATGTTCTTATTCTTATTCTTATAAGAGATGGAGCGACGACATTGCCCAAATAGCTGGTGTTGCCTGCAGTACAATACGGCCGACGTATCTTGAAGATTCTGAACATAGGTATACAAACTTTAGCGCATTTACACACGTATTAAATTGTTTTATATGTATAATATCAACGCGGGCGAAAGTTGGTTTATAAAAAGAAATTGGCATCAACAGTTTTCTATTGCGTGTGTACATGCGCTAAAGAAGACCTTTGCCTGATGATAGGGATAATCACAGGCCACTGTGACCTCAATCATCACCTCTTCAAGATAGGAGCCACAGACATAGATATCTGCAGAGGCTGCCTACTAGACCAGGAAACAGTGGAGCACGTGGTGATCCACTGTCAAGCGACAGAGGAGAGTAGGATCAAGACAGGCTTGCGCAAGTTATTGGACTCCTCTCTACCTAACGTGTCAATAAGCACGCTATTGGAACTGTGCTGTCATCAACCCAGGGTCCTGCTCCGTTATTTTGGGGAGCTAGGATGGCTGGGGCAGGGTTAAGTATATATCGGGGGCAATGCACAATGCACCCTACAACGGGAAGCCAGTGCAGACCGCTGTACCCCCTTTTTTAGCATTAGAATTAGATGCGCTAAAGTTCGCATAGCCTATGTTCAGACTCGCCAAGATACGTCGGCCGTATTTCAGAGTAGCTAGAGAAAGAACTTAATGACAAGACATGGAGGAGGCTTTTGCCACTAAAGGTCTAAAGATGGTTCTTGCACAAAAAATAAGGAGTCAAATTTTGATATGAGAAACAAGTAGCATATATTAAATGAAAATAAGATAAACTATGTAATACGTGTATGAAATAAAATGCTTTTATTTTTACTATTAACTGTACGTAGGTATATTGATTAATATCGTCATGTAATCGACTTTTAAAGAGAGTCCGTCGGCGAGTCATTTTGACCCCGCCATACAGGCTTTGCAGGCCCTCCGGCCAGGTGGGGTGACGATCTGCGGAAGGTTGCAGGCAGAAGATGGATGCGGCAAGCCGAAGACAGGGCGCGATGGCGCTCATTGGGAGAGGCCTATGTCCAGCAGTGGACTGCGATAGGCTGATGATGATGATACAGGCTTTTTAGACCTAGTGCGGGAAACATGGTCTACCAGTGGTACGATTTTTTTAATATAAGGTTAATAAGCTTGAGTAACTTAGTATGTACCAGATGTGTTTTTGTGATAATAAACGTTTTTTTTTTTTAGAGAAAATAGCAAGTTTAAGAAAGCTAGAATTAAAAGATTTCTGATTTCGTACCTGTTGGTCAAGTTTCTTCTGCAAAGCCTTATTTTCTGTTTCAGCAGCCTTGAATCTCTCTTCGGCTTCTCTTTCTCGCATTTTCATCTCATTTTCAATACTCTGAAACACAAAATTTTATCTTATTTGAGTACAGCGACATCTATGGACGAGTAGCAGTAAACTTTTTTAGGTAATTATTCTCTTTGTGGTAAAAATAATAATGCAACACCGTGAAATAATTTAATTATCCATTAATAATTATAATCTTACTAATTTTCATATTTTTTTGATTGGTCAATCGCTCAAACCGTAAAAATACGTTTGTTTAGTATGCAACTCACAGCGCCATCTAGCGGAGAGTAGCAGTACTAATTATAGCAGTACTAAATTCATTTAACATACGGCTCAATTCAAACTAGCTTGAATTTTGTTAACTGCTATGATTATGCTATCAAACAAATACAGGCAATTCAAAGTAGGTTTTAAACTTACAGTTAACTGAATCCTGAACTCTTTATTCAAATTCTCCTTTTGGTTTTCCTTGTCTAGTCTTTCGGCGGCCAGTTTGGCGCGGTACCCCCGTAGCGTCGTCTCGGCGTCTTCTGACTGTTTGTGTAAATCTTCTATCGTCTTTTTGTGTCTAGAAGTGAAACATTATCGAGATTAATTTAAGAAAAATACACTCGTTTTATTTTAACTTAGAAGCAAAGCAAGCAATGATAACCTCCAACAGATGGCGCCACTAGTTCAGTATTTGTGATTTCTCACGTTAATAAATAACCCTTCCTTGGCAGTCGGGTAAAAACACAGGATTGTTTCGACGTGTTTTTTTTACTGTTGCTTGTTAATTTTTTTTTATTATATAAAAACCGAGAATGTATACTTTAGTATCATAACAATTACAGTTCCATTCAAGTGACAGTCACCATACTAAGAAAAATATTACATTACATTATAATTTATAAACAATAATAATAGAGATTAAAACGAAATCGTGATATACAACGCAATTAAACAACCATAAAAAAATGCAACGCAAAAAGTGCTTTGCATCGACCGGGAATCGAACCCGGGCCGCCCGCGTGGCAGGCGAGCATTCTACCACTGAACCATCGATGCTGATACAATGACGGTCGAATTTTATCAACGGTTTTATCAAATGACCTAGATTTAAATATAAGAAGTTGTTACCGAAAATGTTACTTATTGAAATAAAGTCTATATTTCTCGATTTTTATGAGAATTATTTAAAAACTTTCACCTTTCATTGTGCATCTGTGTTGTGTACAAAACATCTTGTTGCGAGGAATTTGTCGCTTGCAACATTGCAAGAGCGTGTTGTAACGACGCCATGTGTTCACTAGCGCCCTGAAAACCCAATTTATGTAAAGAACAGTTCAAATATATAAAAAAATCTAAAATTAACCCTAATATTCTGTATCTAATTCCTCATCTCATCCTGTATTAACGAAAATGTGAAAAGTATATTTACCTGTAACGCGTAAGGCAACGGAGTGTGAAAGTATATTTAGTTACCTGTAACGCAACGGAGTGCGAATGCAGCCTCTGTTCCAAGCAGGTCATCTTGTAACCGTAAAGTTCCATCACGCTGGACGTCGCTATGTCCGTTACCTGCAAGTAAACTAAATTATAACAGGGTTTCTATGCTTCTAGCAAAATGCAGGAAGACCTGAATTACTATATTAAGTAAGTAAGACAATTGTAAAATTAGTCTTAAATAATGTTTTCTTGTCTTATTTTAGTAGTTTTAGTTTTTGGTTATTTGTACGTTCCGTGTCGTCGCCACTGGGGTCTAGCAGAACACCAGCGCTGCAGCGTGCTGCCAGTACGCTGCAGCATGAAAGCTGAGCTAGGCCCCCATTGATGGAGGACTCTGTTACTCTGACCTTTTTTTGTTAATTTATGTTTCATGTGGTTTTCATCAATAAAATTATTTCTTTTCTTTCTTCTTTCTTTTCTATATTGGAGTTATTGCCTCATTACTTTTTGTCTGACGCTACGTTCGCGCGCACGCCGGAAACAATTGCGAGTAAGTACAAGTTCGGTTCGTGCGCACGTCGGAAACAATTGCGAGTAAGTACAAGTTCGGTTCGTGCGCACGTCGGAAACAATTGCGAGTAAGTACAAGTTCGGTTCGTGCGCACGTCGGAAACAATTGCGAGTAAGTACAAGTTCGGTTCGTGCGCACGTCGGAAACAATTGCGAGTAAGTACAAGTTCGGTTCGTGCGCACGTCGGAAACAATTGCGAGTAAGTACAAGTTCGGTTCGTGCGCACGTCGGAAACAATTGCGAGTAAGTACAAGTTCGGTTCGTGCGCACGTCGGAAACAATTGCGAGTAAGTACAAGTTCGGTTCGTGCGCACGTCGGAAACAATTGCGAGTAAGTACAAGTTCGGTTCGTACACGCGATGCGTCAACACTGATGAAATGCTAATTTCGTGTTACATTGCATGTTACGTTGCGTAAGTCTGTACTGAGCATTAGCTTACCTTGCCATTGGCCAGCGCGTCACTCAGGTTACCTTGCCATTGGCCAGCGCGTCACTCAGCTTACCTTGCCATTGGCTAGCGCGTCACTCAGCTTACCTTGCCATTGGCCAGCGCGTCACTCGGCTTACCTTGCCATTGGCTAGCGCGTCACTTAGCTTACCTTGCCATTGGCCAGCGCGTCACTCAGCTTACCTTGCCATTGGCTAGCGCGTCACTCAGCTTACCTTGCCATTGGCCAGCGCGTCACTCGGCTTACCTTGCCATTGGCTAGCGCGTCACTTAGCTTACCTTGCCATTGGCCAGCGCGTCACTCAGCTTACCTTGCCATTGGCCAGCGCATCACTCAGCTTGGCCACGAGCGCGTCGATGGCGTGTTCCTGTGCCGGCAGCAGTCTCTGCACGCAGCAGGACGAGCCTCCGCAGCCGCCGCAGCCATTGGAGGATGTGTCCGAGACGGATGTTGATAGATCGTTCATGTCCGTTGACGTTTGTAGGGATTCACCGAACACCTGTGATAGATGTTAGATAAGATACATACTTATTAGAACTACATTTTATGAAGTAATTGTCAAAATAAAATAAAATAAAATATTCGAGACCATTCCTCGTGAGGGTCAGTAGTTGAGACCGAAAGGTAAAATACTCGAGCAATTTACTGGCTCTATTAAAAATAGGACCGTATTACTAGCATATTATAGTAGAATCGACGGAGTCAACTCTTAATTTCCAATTCGTTCGTAGACTTAAGGCTATGGTAAAACGGTACTATTTGCAATAAAGCTAACAAATTCTGTCAGTAAATTGTTCGCTCGATCAAGTTACTGGCTCCATTGAAAATACCATTATTATCATAAATACGTATTACCATAACTCTAAACTGGAAAATTGTATGAATATCGACAAAGTTGTATTAATATCGGGCATGCTCGCAAAATTCTACTATGGGCTGGGTATTACGGTCCTATTTTCAACTGACCCTTATGCCTAGATCACACGTACCAAGTTCTCGGTACTCATAGACTCGGTAAACATAGCGCCGAATGCTCGGCCGAGCGGTGACGTAAGCTTTCACTGTTTCAGCTGAGTAACATTTTACTGTCTCGGCCGAGTACAAGACGCCCAGCTATAAATCCTTACAAAAAATTGTAATACTCAAAATTATTTTTAGGCTTACATACGGTTATACAAATATAATCTTTTTACTAAAGTCAAAACTTCTACATTCGCCGCGACGGTCATTTAAAGGGATTTGAAGCTGGGTATTATAATGCAAGGGGGATACTTATCTATGAGGCTGTCGGTACGTGTGATCTAGGCATTAGACGGCGATTTTATTATTTAAATTTAATATTAGTGGCATTTGTTTACCACTAATATTAAATACAACTATTAACACTATAATATGGCATTTATGTAAACAAATGCCACTAATATTTAATTTAACGTGACAATTGACTTACCTGACTCATCTGATCGGAGGGGAAATAGTGATGTTTGATGAGCTGCAGTATTTGTTTTCTCCTCTGTACATTACTACTTGTGAGTCCAGTACACAATAATTTTCTGACCTAAAAAAATAATATTCAGAAAATATTTTTCAAAAATAACACAAACATTAATGGAAACGAAGTCAAAGTCGGAGTTTTAAAAGTAGTTTCAAAGTCAACTGGTAGTGATGATGTTGTTAATGATGATTATGATGTTGTTCTTCTTATCGTGTCACTAGTTTATTTGGACCAGTGTGGTGAAAGGATTTAAAGTGCGCCTCGAAGAGATAGATAGATAGATAGATAGATAGTAACTCTTTATTGTACACCCCGAGGAAATATACATTATAAAAGGAAACAAATAAAAAAACTAAAAATAAAAGAGGTTACAATGGGCTATCGCTAAAAGCGATTTCTTCCAGGCAACCTTTGGATGGAGATGAAGAGGCTACTTTAGTTGTGCGATTATCACACATAAGTATCATACATATATGATACATAAGTAGTGTGCCGACCGAACATTTAACGACATAAATGAGGGTAGTTCCCTGATTTTGGTCTAAAAGACGGGACAAAAATAGATGAGGTGAGCGCGCTAAATACCCGTTACAATCTAATAACAACACGGCTTTTTTGTTATTGTTACTGATGATAATGTTAATTACTGCTCTCAACGCCCTCCTGGCGATCAACCCGGACTGTGATCTGTTTGCGGATGGATGGAAGAAGATTTTATTTATGTGTCTACAGTTTTGCGAGGACGTATAAGAAACTTTAATAATTTAATTTTGAACTATTAATATTTATTGATTATTTTAATGACTTTTATGTTTTGAATAATGTAATGTTCTGACAAATGTATAATCTTTAATTAGTATAATTGGTGTAAGCCGTTCTAGTTAAAGTAAAATAAATAAATACAAAATACAAATACAAATACTACTCGGGCGAATTAACATGACACCTGGCTCGAATGACGTTTGTATAAAGCACAGCGTGGAATTGGATAATCTTGATAGAGAACAGGTCCTGTAATACTTGGTAATGATAAGTAATTGTTAAGGCTTCGCAGTTAGGGGAAAAATGAACACGGAGGGCGCCGCGCGGGGCAGCGGGGGACGCATCAAGTTCCGAGCGACAGTGTCAGCCAGGTGTCATGTTGATTCGCCCTAATAGTATGTTAATAATCATGACGATTGTGTTATTGTTGTTGTTGATGTTGATGTTGTACCTGATGATGAGCCAGCATCCTGGCGAGCGCCCCCTCCCAGTCGCGGGAGACTGGAGCCAGTGCTAGTGCAGTGCGGCAACACACCACCACCGCTTGTTGGGATAACTCCTGACCCACTTGGCCCGTCTGAAACAATATACAAAAAAAAATGTTTTCACATCTCATGCTCGTAAAGTTCAAATTCGTGCATGCTTAAAAGGAAGTTATACTGCATTTTTTTTTTTTTTTTTTACTAAATATAGGCTTGCGTTTGACCACCATCTCACCTGATGGTAAGTGACGATGTATATATAATAATATAATGTATATGCATTTTAGACTCTAGGAAAAAAAAGTGATTTGTTATAAAACCTGTTCAAAGAAGTTCATTTGTAATAAGTTTCATGCTGGAAGTTGAGAATTCTTTTCACATTCTGAACTTCGGTCCTTCATGAACCCATAGATCAGGGTATTATGGGGGACAGATATTACATAATTTCAAATTTCGAACGTCTTTGTTACATTAGATGGCTGTCTCTGTTTTTGAACTAAATGGACGCTAATTTCAGTTTAAGTTTATCTATTTTCCTCGCAATTGAAGAGAACAATCTTGTGTTTACCTTAAAAATCTTGTATTGAACAAATAACTATTAATTCGTACAAATAAACATACATACAAAATTTTTGTACAGTCACTTATTCCTTTAAAAACTGTATTACAGAATTCAGAGATTATATTGTATCGAGAGATTCCCTTCTCGATACAATATAACAACAAAATAGTATAGCAAAAATACACAAACCTTCTATAAATATAATAATATAAAGTAAAGTAAAGTAAAGTATTTATTTATTGCGTGAAATACATGTACATGAGGATGAAAAAAATTTATAGAGATTCAATGTATTCTACCATCGCGGGCATGCAATATTTGATTTACATCATAAACACGTCTTATAGTAATACCTACATGAAACAAAATAGTAATAAAAATAAATGTCCATGAAAGTTAACATAGCAAGTAGGTACATATGAAATAATAAACAAGAGCAAAAAAAAAAAAGAAAACATAAAAAAGTCATTATAAAAAAGATTAAAGTGTCATGTATAATTAATTACTAAGTTAAATTTTTGTCGTTCATAAATTCCTGTAAGGCGTAATAACATTTACTGCTCAACATTGTCTTCAGCATAAAGCATAGTATAAAGCTGTCATCAGTGTCGCGGATTAGATTCCGCTTCAGGACAAGCACTTGTGTGATAAACATCGGTGATGGTCCTGAATCTGTTTTCTATGTACAGACAGCGTCAGAGATAAGTATCCTTCTTGCACAAGACACCTAGCTATAAGTCCCTTAAAAAAAATTTAATAATTAAAATTATTTTTAGGCTTACATACGGTTACACAAATTTAATCTATTTATTAAAGGCAAAACTTCTACATTCATCGCGACGGTAATTTAAAGGCATTTGAAGCTGGGTATTATAATGCAAGGGGGATACTTATCTATGACGCTGTCTGTACATATTCTAAGTATGTATTTACAAAAAAAGTATTGTATCAGTTATATGGTTCCTATAATACAAGTTCTGCTTAGTTTGACAACTTTGAACAAGTTGTCCTCTGGCGAACCAGGTGATAAATATGCGCAGAACGCAATTCGTATGTCAAATTGGTTCTGCGCATCATGGTCACGTGGTTCGCCAGAGGACTTGTTTGAAGTTTAGTTTACCTGAGATGTGTACTGCAGCACGCTGTACAGGGTGTCCTCAAACGTGTCCGGGGTGACTTCATGCATCACGCGTTCCTGCGTCTCGGCGGACTCGCACAACGCGCCTACCACTTGCAGCTGAAAATGTTGTGTATTACAGTATTTTCAACAGACTTCAAAAAAAGAGTGAGAACCTCTTTTTTTGAAGTCTGTTGAAAATACTAAAAAATACAAATAATACGAAAAAAAAGAAAATACGGTTTATTTTTATGTTTGTTACCTCTGAACTTAATATATGTTTCCCCAGATAAATACTGCGCTTATGCATTAGCGGTCCACATTCCTTCAGAAAATGAAATATTAAGCCCTGATGAATTAGTTGAGCTTCCTCACAAAAAACTCCTGCAGTTCATCATAGCGGCAGGGTTTAGTGAGGAACTTTAACCGCATAGATCCAAGTGGCGAACACAATAGACCGACAACGGTCGCAGTGTCACTAAAGCCGCATATCGATAATTAAAAAAAAATAAAAAAATCCTCTGAACTTCTTTGTTATGTCCCAAAACAAATGTGGTCACATTTTGCAAGCCACACTAGTCAGTGCATACAGAAATGTCGCCCGAGGACATATTGATAGGCACGTTGCGTACGCGACTATACTCGGTGTTATAAAGTGATTTGAAAAATTATTATATTTTTGTTTGAGAGGTACATATCACATTGGTCTCATAGAATTTTTATCAAACTCGGTTCAGTAGTTAAGGCTAATCCTCAAGGTAAATTTCCATACAAAACGTTTCGGACAAATACTCAAAAAGTACGGCGTATTATAGTAATTTCTTCACACTATTCGTTTCGTCTATGTTTTCCAATTGTGTCAACAAAAAAATAGTAAGGTTTCATACTTTAATTAAGTATTTTTTACGTGTTTTAAAATTAACACTACTAATTTAAACGAAACATTTTGTATGGAAATTTGCCTTGAGGATTCCCCTTAAGTTATGTAAAAAAACTGAAAATAAAAGTCCTTGAACTTAACAAAATTACGTATTTTGCTTCCCTGTAACTTTTCAGTGGTTCCTACGGTCACTAAAACAGTCCGATTGAAGTTCGCTGTTGTATGTTTTTGTAGAACCTTGATTTCTCATGTCGAATTCCAAGTGACGATCCCATTCCGAGTTGATATGTGTGTGAGTACTCGGCCGAGACAGTACTCTCGACTCTGCTCGGCTGAGCAAGTGATATAAGCTTTCACTGTCTCGGCCGCATACTCGGTACGTGTGATCTAGGCATTACAAAGCTCCACACTCACCCATTGCAAGCCCGCTTTCCCCGGCTCTAGCGTGGGCGGCACCAATAACCCCGGGAGCCCGTCGCTGACCACGGAGATCAGCTCTTGTGGGAGGCGGCCTTCGTCTGAAAACATCAAAATTCAAATCTATTTAATTGATTGATTCAGGCGTTACTTTGCGGAAATCCATAAATATCAACAAATTATATAAATATGTTTAGTAATAAATCCGCTTGATTTCTAAACAAAGGTTTTAATTAACTTAACTTTAGTTTAGAACTTTAGTACATATTACTATATTATAAACCAAAGAGTCAACGAACAGAAAACCAAAGTTCAAAGATACGACACGTGTTTCGCCTCTACACGAGGCATCATCAGGAGGTGTGGACTCGCCGAAGTTCGAAACGAAAGTTAAGTTAATTAAAACCTTTGTTTAGAAATCAAGCGGATTTATTACTAAATATATTTATATAATTTGTTCAAATCTATTTATCCATTTGGCCACATTTGTCGTGGCAGGGTGGTGAAAGTGGAAGAAAGGACAATACATAGTCAATACATAGTATGACTATACAGGTCGTAGCACACATATCGACTCGGAAAGGGATCGTCACCGTATCAACTCGCGTCGTTCAGTAATCTTTATATGAAACTCCCTACTGCAACGCACACTTACTTGAAACGTAACGTAATCGCCTCGCTTCGGGATAAGCTTAGGTGCGGTGCGTGGTCAACCTGCAGTTCCCTCGCTTACGGCTCGACGTCCCCGCGCTTACGGCTCGTCATCCCCGCGCTTACGGCTCGTCATCCCCGCGCTTACGGCTCGTCGTCCCCGCGCTTACGGCTCGTCATCCCCGCGCTTACGGCTCGTCGTCCCCGCGCGAACGTAAGTTCTCTTCATTACGCTTCACGTTTGGATTCAAACTGATTGAACTGGTGTCGCATAGCCGTCAACCAGCGGTCGGCGAGCCGTAAGCGCGGCATCGCCTACCCGTAATAGAGTCAACTCCCGTTATAACGTGCTTACGTTAGATTAACGGCGAGGCGAAAGGTGATACGGTGACGATCCCTTTCCGAGTCGATATGTGTGCTACGACCTTAATTTGTTTTTTTTTTATTTGGTCATTTGAAAGCTCTACTAAAGAAGCCGAAGTAAGACTCCCTCGCGTCTATATACAAGTTTTTACTTAGTTAGAGCGCGGAGCTCACACAATAGTCTGCATTTAAGTTTAAAACAAATTTCATAAGTACCATATTATACAAAAGCTTTGTAAAGCTTTTTTTGTGAAATAAACAGTATTTTGGTGGCACGTATCCTCACCTTTGTACTGTAGCACGATCGCTGCGAACAGTTCGAGCGACTCCGGCAAGCAGACGCGACTCGCCTTCATGCACAGGCACACCAGCTGCGCGTGGTGGCAGCGCAGCGAATACAGGTCTGAAATCATCAATAGGTATATATGTCGCGGGTGACAATGTATTGAAGATAATCTTCATCGTAATAGTTCAAATTCAAGTATAACTTGTCGTTTGCGCCATCTAAAGGATTAAACTAGCGAAATTATAGTCGGTCGCTTAGTTCCTTAGCAAAATAATAGGTGTCGTGATCAAGCTTTTGATACCGACCGAACAATATCATTTAATATTTTTAAGATTATTACTTTAAAGTTATTTGGGAATACTAATTTGACAAAACAAATCATTTAAAAAATATTCATGATTATACAGAATGTGTTTTTTAAGTATAAGTTAGCGGTTTCATATTGAGATTTCAGTGATTGAAATATCTTTGGATATTGACAAGACGAAGAGAATGACATTGGAACTTTTAGCGTAATATTTCTTAATTAATGTTTTAAAATCATTTTACTTGAAGTAATCAACATTATCTGCAGTGTATAAAAATATTAAGCAACTTAATTGTGATTGGTCGTAGATTTTGCAAACATCAACAGTTTTGAAATTGTATAAAAGACATTGAAAATACCCTCGGGGATTCATTATTAGTGTGATCGTGAAACAGTCAAAAGTTAAGTACAGTTTCTTATTTAAAAGTTATTTACTGTTCTGTGTATTTGTATAATTGTGTGGATTTATCATTGCCATGTATCTGGTGTATATCTTAAACGGGCTTTGATATACCTACCTTTATTCCTTATGTGCACTAAGGTAAGTGGCTGTGTATTACTAGGCTTGGAGTCTAGCTACACTTTGCTACCATACTCAGGCTCAGATGGTACATAACTATCTTCGATATTTATGTACTTACTACATTGCTTTTTGCCTAGAAGAACCTTGCAACGTTCTCAAACATTATTATAACTTCCATTGTTACTTGTGTACTATGTACTTCAGTGTTTAAGTGTCTAGCGGTACATTGCCAAAGTACAACAGATATTATTAGTGGTGCCAACAATAGTGTCCAATTATATAGAAGTCTAAATGATGGTACCACTACAATATTCATAGTGATAGTCTACGCTGTAATCCATGATTTCCTTGTAATAAATATTAATAGCAATGTACCCACTTTGATTATTTGGTTTTAGTTAAAATCTTGGTTAAGTTTATAACTGGCTCGTTGTGTTAACCATTTCAAAGTACCCTCATATAAAATAAATAGTACTTCCATAATGATGTCTTTTCGATCTATAAATCCTAACTTCCTTATTTTATAGTCTCTAATTAGGTTGCAGCTTATAGTTTGAATCGAATTAGATAGATTATTATAATTTAGGCTTTATACTAGTTGGTGCTCTATACTATTTCTCACATCAGAAGTGGGATTCGAAATCCTTATTCCTACAGATTAATCCTTTTACTAAAATTGTTTCAGTGCCTATCTACTTCACGTGGCCTCGGACCTTGTACATCGTGGACCTGCAGAATACCTACTTCCCTACTACGTGTCAGCTTGGTGCGATGGACCAGCAAGCACTGCCTACTTCACGTTCTGCAGAAAATCGCGGCCCCATACTGGAGCAGAATACCTACTTCTCTACTACGTGTCAGAGTGGTGCGGTGAGCAAGCACTGCCTACTTCACGGTACTTTGTGATTCAGCATATCTACGAAGATAATGGACTACTGCAGAGTTGGACCATGGTTTCAGAAAAGTTCGTTCGCTCTAGTAGGATAGAGGTACTGTTTTATATTACTTTAAGTTATATGTAATTAGGTCCATGAATACCCATACTTATCCGCCCACTAAATGTTAATTAGGTGATATTCCTAAAGTAATTATATTTTGAGGCATTGTATTTCGGCATCATCATCATTTTAAATACTATAATAATTATAGTAAAAGTAATTATTACTACTTGTCAAATGCACTATAAAAAGCTTCATCAATCAAAATCGCCATACCAAAACAGACGTAAATAGATTGTCTTTTTTCGAAACTTTCGTATTATACACAATGTGTATTAAAAGTTTTTCTAAGTACCCTCTGGTAAATTATTGCTTTAAAAAAAAAACTTGAGTTTTTTCCATTTTAAATATTACAGTTTAGAATATGTTATTTACTTATTATTTTATTTATCTCGATTAATATTGAAAAAAAAAAGAAATATAATGTCAGTATGACCAAGCGAAGATATAGACTTTATTTATTTATTGTTTTGCCATTAATTTGACTAAAACTGGAAAATGAAAATGTCAATTATTATGAACTAAAGCTTAGCAACTATTGAAACTTATTTAATATTGTGATCTGATGATATAATACGATACGGTGGTCAATGTGGTCACGTTATGGTTAATAGTCACTATAATAGCTTCGATAACTATTTATCATCATCGAAGATATCTAGTTTTTTTTAGACGGCAGCGTTTACTTTTGTTTTCTTTTAGTAAGCCGGTGGTGATGCTAGAGTTTGAAAGAAGCTAGCAAGGCTTCAGACTTGGGTTCTTTTGCTCTTTTCATATCAATTATGAAAACAAACAGACAGATTATTTTCTAGGAGGTTGACTTGAAAAATACTTGCCAGGTTCCTAAATTACTCGCCGATATTCTCGATAATCCCCGATGATTTGAATAGTTTGATCATCATTTTCGGGTCCTATTCCCACTTACGTTGGGTCGGCACAACATGTCTTCTTCTTCCATTCATCTCTATCACCCGTCATCTCTGTACTTACACCTGTTTTATTCACATTATCTTTCACACAGTCCATCCATCTTTTCTTTGGCCTTCCTCTTTGAATAGTTTGATAGTATATGGATATTTAAAAATAAAACAAAAAAATGGGTAAAAGTATCTTTGTAGAATAGATACCAGAGATACAGTTAATTAACAGTGAAGTTTCATACGATTATATGATTAATAAGATTCATGTAAATTTACAATAAATTATTATTTTAATAGAAAGATTTATATAAGGTCGACACGGATGGTCGAGTGGCAAATATGTTGGATTACCTCGCTAGTGTCGCAGGTTCGATTCACGCTACAGGATAAGCATTTAATTTTGTGTGAAAAGAACATCAGTGTTGGTCCTGAGTCTGGGTGTATTCTATATATTCTATGTATGTATTTACGAAAAAAAAGTTATTTAGATAATCGATCAGTTCTGTTGTATGGTTCCCATGGTTTGGGGCTAGATGGCGTAGTGATAAATGTCCAAAGTCCAAATATTAAAAGTCTAATGACACATAGGTCTAATAGCATGGTAAAAAAAAAAAATATAATCATACTGTTTCGAAAAACGGTTATTATTCACAAACTAGAAAAGCCTTGCACTAGATGGCTTTATTTGACTGATGCAATTTTATAAAACCATTATAATAAACTAAATAATATTTTTTTTAACTATCGGTTTTATTCTATTATTATTATTATTCATGATACACAGACAGCTTAAAGCTGATTTGTGTATATCTTGATTATTTATTTTGTCAGTGCACTTTAATGTTTGTCCAGTGTATTTTTGAAAGAGTTCACTGAGGGGGCACTACTCACTGTCCGTGGCAACTTGTTCCAGTCTATGGCAACGCGGTTGGGAAAAGTGTTCTTCGTAGGTTTATCTGGCATGATTTGGTAGCTTTAAGGAGTGACTTCTTAATTTTGTTAGTTTTCATAATGAAAATTTCTGGGAGGTCTGGTAAGTTGTAGTGGTTGTTCAGTATTTTGTAGGATTAAATGAGATCCCTGCGCTTCCTGCGTTGATCTAGAGTGGATAGTCCTAATTCTTTGAGGCGATCTTCGTATGAATGGTTTCGTAGACTAGGGACCATTTTTGTTGCTCTCTGCTATACTCCTTCCAGGAGATTAATGTATTTTCTGAAGTAGGGGTTCCAGATTTGATATACATACTCCAGTAATGGTCTCAAATAAGTTCTGTAAAGTTTTAAAAATCAACTTTGTTAATGTGCGAGAATTTTTTCCTTATGATATATACATAGTATGGAGTTTGCCTTTTTCACAGTTTCCCGAATGTGAGTTTCCCACTTGAGGTCTAAAATTATATGGACACCGAGATCCTTCTGCTGTTTAACTTTATCTAGTAGGTTGTTGTTTATGTAGTAATCAAACTCTGGGTTCTTGTTTCCAATGTGTAACACTGTGCACTTTTCTCTTTAAGAATGATAAGCCAGTCTTGGGTCCACTTGAATATACAGTCTAGGTCCCATAAGTTATTATTGGTAATTTTTTTTATATTTTTTTTTGAGTTGAAGTTTTAAGTTGATTTGGCTGTTAAGAAACATTAAAACAAATAAAAATAAAAATTATCTAGACAGTGGTCATGTAACGTAGTTCATTATTCTTCAGCAGTTAGTGTTAACTCAGTGCTGGTTGATTCACACCAGCGTGGCGGGTGTTAGTAGTTAAGCATAGGCTTGGAATTTAAAAGCAATGATACCTTTTGTATGACTTTTGAAATCTTGTTAAAGGGGCCTAATAATGGGTACAGCAAAAATTGTTTTATTCTTATTTTGGTAATTTTTATAATTGAGATGTTGAGCTTCAGTATACCTATCATTAATTATTTCTTTTGTATTTTGTTCAGAACAATAAGAATGGCCATTCCACGATTTTACTTTAAATAAACCAATGGTTACTCTAACTTATGTAAATAGACCCACAAATATTGGTAGGTATATTATAGTATAATAATTATACCATGTTTTATTACAAATCTGATACATCGACCGACAAAAATATTTGACAAAGACAAGACGTAGCAGTGGTTTGATACATAGGATTTACTGCTTTTTCTTTATAACTACGTGGTTTATGATTATGAATAGAGGTTGGAAAGATATACTTCATTTCGTATTATTAATAAAACTATGATTGTAGAATAAAATAGCGGTGGATGCCATGTATAACAATAGTAATTAAAGCGAAGAGTCAGTTTCTTGTTGACAATGTGGATATGATAATGTATAGTTCTAAAGTTTTAAGCCCGTGGGGGCTATATGTTTATAAAGCCTTTCAGGGCAGACTTTAATATTTAATTGATGTATTATGGAAAAGAACTGCTGAAGTCCTTTGCTTTATTCTAGCCCGTCTTATGTGCAGCAGGTTTGGGGCAAGATGATTTTGAAGCAACTGACCGTTGTCATTTGTCTCTCAATATGAGAAGTAAGACAGTATGTCAATGATAATAATATTTAAGTTGTAATAGTCTTAAGTGATGTATTATGAAGAAAGAACAGCTGAAGTCTTTTGCTTTTTTCTAGCCTATGTCATGTGCAGCTGGTGGTATGCTAGATAGTTTAATTTAAAGCAACTGACCGTTGTTACCTTGCGGACTTGACTCCTCGGAAAGTGAGAAGTAATGCATTGTAACAATGTTTGTAAAATTGATATAATATTGTTTAAATAGGATTTCGAGAGCGAAATCCTTGTCAGTATGGCCGTGACAATGTATTGAAGATAATCTTCATCGTAATAGTTCAAATTCAAGTATAACTTGTCGTTTGCGCCATCTAAAGGATTAAACTAGCGAAATTATAGTCGGTCGCTTAGTTCCTTAGCAAAATAATAGGTGTCGTGATCAAGCTTTTGATACCGACCGAACAATATCATTTAATATTTTTAAGATTATTACTTTAAAGTTATTTGGGAATACTAATTTGACAAAACAAATCATTTAAAAAATATTCATGATTATACAGAATGTGTTTTTTAAGTATAAGTTAGCGGTTTCATATTGAGATTTCAGTGATTGAAATATCTTTGGATATTGACAAGACGAAGAGAATGACATTGGAACTTTTAGCGTAATATTTCTTAATTAATGTTTTAAAATCATTTTACTTGAAGTAATCAACATTATCTGCAGTGTATAAAAATATTAAGCAACTTAATTGTGATTGGTCGTAGATTTTGCAAACATCAACAGTTTTGAAATTGTATAAAAGACATTGAAAATACCCTCGGGGATTCATTATTAGTGTGATCGTGAAACAGTCAAAAGTTAAGTACAGTTTCTTATTTAAAAGTTATTTACTGTTCTGTGTATTTGTATAATTGTGTGGATTTATCATTGCCATGTATCTGGTGTATATCTTAAACGGGCTTTGATATACCTACCTTTATTCCTTATGTGCACTAAGGTAAGTGGCTGTGTATTACTAGGCTTGGAGTCTAGCTACACTTTGCTACCATACTCAGGCTCAGATGGTACATAACTATCTTCGATATTTATGTACTTACTACATTGCTTTTTGCCTAGAAGAACCTTGCAACGTTCTCAAACATTATTATAACTTCCATTGTTACTTGTGTACTATGTACTTCAGTGTTTAAGTGTCTAGCGGTACATTGCCAAAGTACAACAGATATTATTAGTGGTGCCAACAATAGTGTCCAATTATATAGAAGTCTAAATGATGGTACCACTACAATATTCATAGTGATAGTCTACGCTGTAATCCATGATTTCCTTGTAATAAATATTAATAGCAATGTACCCACTTTGATTATTTGGTTTTAGTTAAAATCTTGGTTAAGTTTATAACTGGCTCGTTGTGTTAACCATTTCAAAGTACCCTCATATAAAATAAATAGTACTTCCATAATGATGTCTTTTCGATCTATAAATCCTAACTTCCTTATTTTATAGTCTCTAATTAGGTTGCAGCTTATAGTTTGAATCGAATTAGATAGATTATTATAATTTAGGCTTTATACTAGTTGGTGCTCTATACTATTTCTCACACGGGCATTTTGTATAACTCGGCATTTTACGAATGGCGTCGTCCGTTTACAAACGCTCGCTGTTTTGTAATATGTCGAAGGCAAATTGACAACTCGTTCAATTCGTCATTAGTTGAAATTGTAGGGTGACCATCTGACCATCACACAAAAAGTAGTAAGTAATATTTGCCTTTGATGATTTTCTGTCATTAGGATGTGCACGCTCGCTTCGCTCGCATGTAAGCGCAGAAATGAAACATAATGACCTACCGGCACCTAACTCTTATCAGTCCTAGTTGGTTGTCAATTTGCCTTCGGCATATTACAAAGCAGCGAGCGTTCGTAGTTTGTAAAATGCCGAATTATACAAATTGCCTGCGACATAAAGACCATTAGACCAAGAGTTCCGACTGTACTACAGTGTAATAACTTTCTGTAACAAGCTTATTTCTATGTACCTAAGTTGACCAGTACGGTGAGGTACTTGAGCGCGTGCCGCAGACACGTGGTGGTGTTCTCCGGCTCCCCCATGTCCTCGGGCGCCGCGCGACACAGCTCGTCCACCTCCTGACAAAAACAACATGAATACGTAATAAAACTACAACGTAAATCAATACACATACAGGGTAAAAATCAAAATGAAAATGGAAAAGGAAAAGGAAAATGTTGTTAGGAGTCACCGGCTCAATGTTGATGAAAATAAGAACAAAAAAAGCACGATTAAACCCATAGTTATTTTACAGTATTTGTTTGTTATCCGGTAGAGAATCAAAATATGAATATGAATCTCTAAAGAAAGAAATTAAACACCCTGTATAAACGCGGGCGGTTGCTCTAAACCGGCTTTGCACTCCGCGCGCTAACAATGCGTACGGAGAGAGGACGGCTGCTTATCTAGTTCCTAGCTTAATAAATGACCTACCTAAAGACTTAACAGACACTATAACTTCTAATTACGTTAAATATAAAATAAAAAAACATTTTCTTAGTAACATTATATCTTACTTATATCTTACTTTTTCAAATCTCACTGAAAGAAATGAAGTGTATAATCTACACGGCGGTATTTTGGACGTGGTCTTGGTGCGGGAGAGCGTTGAGGTGCGAGAGGCGCTAGTCACGAGCGTTGAGGGCGTAGTCCCCATTGATGCCTACCATCCCGCTTTGGATATCGAGGTAAGAGTAGATTTGACTCACTTCTCTGACCTAGTCGAGCCCAGCAACATTGATCCTGGCAAGGACTGGAACTTTAGCAAATGTGATCTTGATATATTACATGACTTACTGTCAAACGTTTCCTGGGATAACGTCTTGCTTTGTGATAGTGTACATAATGCTACTAATAACTTTTATAGTACTATCTACAGCATTTTTGATTCATGTATGCCTAAGAAAAGTCGTAAAAATACAGTAACTAAGCGATATCCTACCTGGTTTACTCCAGACATTATTCGTGATATTCGACTCAAACTAAAACTTCATAATAATTGGAAACGCACTAAATCTGAGTCATCTTATAAATGTTTTTCCGATCTTAGAGCTTCCCTGAAGTCCCGTGTTGCTTCCGCGTATAGCTTGCATATGGAAAATATAGAGAGCAATCTCGTACTAAACCCGCGCCATTTCTGGCGCCATGTTTCTAGTTTGCGTGCTAAAGGTGGTTTTGAACCCAATGTTACGTACAAGGGGGAATCTCGTTGTGGAGTTGAAGCAGTGGAAGCCTTTGCAAACTTTTTTGCAAGTGTATTTCTTCCGGACGTGCCATTGCTGTGCGCTGAAACTATCAATAACCATGACTATAGCTGTAATAGCAACTATATAAATATATTCCATTTTACTCCCATGGACGTTAGTAAGAGTATTACTAAATTAAAATCTAGTAGCTCAATTGGACCGGACGGTATTCCACCCAATGTCATAAAATGCACTAAGCGTTCGTTTTCTGTTCCATTGTGCCATATATTTAATCTATCTTTAAGAACGGGTGTGTATCCCTCACAGTGGAAAATTTCGAGAGTAACGCCGATACCAAAGACCTCCAACAAACTTGCCGTGGAGGAATACAGACCGATTGCTATTTTATCTCCGTCTGCAAAAATCTTTGAAAATATCCTACACAAGCTAATATACGAGCAGGTCGAAAAATACCTAAACAGTGCACAGCATGGCTTTAGAGGCAAGAGATCTGTGAATACCAATTTACTTACTCTGGTAGAGTATGTCTCTACGCAGCTTGATCACAGACGTCAAGTGGATGTGCTCTACTTTGATTTCCGGAAGGCGTTTGATAGGGTCAATAATGACATACTGATGGCTAAACTCAGTGCCATAGGCTTCGCGCCAGACCTACTGCGACTTATTGCCGACTATCTGCGCGATCGCCAACAGTATGTCAGGCTTGGAATCTACGAGTCAAGACCATATCACACGCGTTCCGGAATTAGCCAGGGCTCAGTTCTAGGGCCTCTACTTTTTGTTCTAATGATAAACGACTTACCGACTTGTTTGAAGTCTGCCAAATGTCTTCTCTATGCGGATGATCTCAAGTTGTATACCTCTATTGAGTCTTTGGAGGATTGCTTGGCACTCCAGCGGGACATTGATGCGGTGTGTCAATGGAGCATTGACAACAAAATGGAGTTTAATTCAGCAAAATGCTCCGTAATGACCTTTGGTCGAAAGAGGCGGCCTATAACTTTTGATTATACATTAGATAATCACATAATCGCTCGTACAACTATGGTAAAAGATTTAGGAGTAACATTCGATCAGAGGCTTACGTTCCACGATCATATCACTATCGTTGCTAAGGAATCCTTCCAGAGACTTGGTTTTGTGCTCAGAAATGCTCGTGAGTTTAAAAGCGAGCACGTTATCAGACTTTTGTTTAGTGCGCTGGTTCGCAGTAAACTAGAGTCCAGCTCTTGCATCTGGAATCCATACGAGAGCACCTATGCTCTCCTTTTGGAGAAGGTACAGAAGGCATTTCTCAGATTTCTATACAAACATAGGCTGGGATACTATCCATTTATGTACCCGACGAGATTTCTTCTTGGATGTCTGGGCTATAACTCTCTTGAAACCAGGAGAGCGCAGGATCAGATCACAACTATTTGCAAAGTGTTCCGCGGTACAATTGATGCGCCTGATCTACTTAGTGAGTCACTTCTACTCTTCGTGCCTAATAACTACACTCGAAGCAGAAAGCACAGGCTCTTTGCTCCGCCCTTGTGCCGTACTGTCGCGCGCGTCAACTCACCGATACCTAGGTCCCTAACTGCCCTCAACAACCTCCTAGAAGCCAGTCCACATAGTGACATATTTGCGGATCAATGGAAAGAGCTCACCTCTGATTTCCATTGGTACTGCCAATCAAAATTTTGACATAAATATAATTAATTAAGTGTATTATATATTTGATGACTATTTTAAATTTATAATTTAAGTAATTTGTAATTTAATTTTTAATTTAATTTGTATTTTAATAATTTTATTTTTAATCTTTAAATAATGGAATTGGTTGTTTAACCGTTTTATTTAAAGTAAAATAAATAAATACTTACACATAACATGTGTAGTGTACTTACCATTGCTCCAGTGTGCCTACCTATACTGTTCTCGCAACGTAGTTAGGTTAGCTACCTACTTATCGAGATAACGCTCGAAATGTCAACTCATAGCACTTGCACAAATCTTAGTGGTTGATTAGTGTTAACATAAGCAACCAATGTATTATAAATTGTTTATATTGATTATTATTATTATTAGCCTGTATCGTCCCACTGCAGGGCAAAGGCCTCCCTCCCTTGTTTCCACAACTTTCTGTCCTGTGCTGCAGTGGGCCAGTCTAGTTGGTATGCGTCTAGCTCGTCACGCCATCTTCGTTTCGGTCTGCCACGCCGCCTTTTAGCATTGAGGGGTACCCAATCGTTTGTGGCTTTGGCCCAAAGCTCGTCTGGCATGCGGGAAACGTGGCCGGCCCAATCCCACTTGAGCTGGGCTGATTTTTGGGTAACGTCTTGAACTTTTGTTTTAGAGCGCAAAACAGAGTTTCTTATTCGGTCGGTGAGTTTAACCCCTAATAAGCTACGCTCCATGGCCCGCTGACATACCTCGAGTTTGGACCTTTGCTGAAGCGTCAAAGACCAAGTCTGTGCGCCGTATGTGAGTGTGGGGAGAATGCACATGTCCATGAGCCTGCGTTTGAGGCATAGTGGAAGTGTGCCTTTCATTAGATGTTTCATCGACCAATAGCTCCTCCAGGCATTTTCTGTACGACGTGACGTGACTTTTTTCTCTTGTCGTATATTGATAAATAAAAAAAAACATATGAAAAAAAATTGAAAAAAAAAATTAAATGAGCCCGTTACTTTTAACAACGTTCTTCCATAACTATAGCGGTGTTGGTTTTGCCCTCAGAGGCCGGTCGAGAATATTCACCCCGTATATGAAGCTGTTGACATACAACCACGATTTTTTGGATTAACAACACAGGCCGACAGCCAATTAAATACGGATTCGGATCCGACAAGTGAAAATGGGCCCTTACTTTGAAACCGTCTTTGAGCTCGCTAGTGAAGTGCGGGTAGGACAGCACGAAGCTGCGCAGATTGGAGTCGCTGCACAGGTCGTTGATGAACGTGTATGCGTGCAGGAGTTGCACAGAATCCCGTTCACTGGAAAATGATAAATAAATATTTAGAACATTTCACACAACGCCATCTAGCTCCAAAGTAATTCCTAGATCACACGTACCGAGAAAGTAAAATGTTACTCGGCCGAGACAGCACTGTCTCGGATCGTGTGATCAAGGCATAAGCAGAGCATATACTATGGGAACCAGATAACTGAACTTTTTTTTGTAAATACATACATAGAATATAAACCACCCAGACTCAGGACAAACATCGATGTTCATTACACTAATATTTTTCCTGAGCGGGAATCGAACCCACGACACCGGCACGGCAGTCTAAAGCGTCGATGACACAGGGCTAGTTTACAAGCTACAAGCCAGCGAGATCGCTTGTAGCTTGTAAACTCGAACCGTGGCCTCGGCATTTTACAATCTTCTAGTTGACAATCCTTCCCGAAAGCTAACTCGCTCACTCGCTAGCTTTTAAACTCACCGGCCTGTAGCTTGAACTTGTAGCCCTGTGTCATCGACGCTTAACGCACTTTCCACTCGATCATTACATTATATATAGCTTATTTACATTATTATGTTATTAATTAGTTGTAGAGCAGGTGTTATGAGCAGGTATCTAATCACATATGGACAGCCCAGAAGAAGGGTATTCCCTACGACCTAGTGAACAACGTTTGTTTTACAACTTTCTTAATTTCGAAGTTTTTTATTAATATATTGACGACACCGTGGCTTAGTTGGTAGTGACCCTGCCTACGAAGCTTGGTGTTCCGGGTTCGATCCCCGGCCGGGGCAAATACTTGTGACGAACACTAATGTTTGTTCTCGGGTCTTGGATGTTGTGATGTCTTGTATGTGTCCATGCCACCTTCGACACAGGGAATCCTAGTGCAGGGGTGTGAATGTTTGTTTGTTTGTTTGTATATTGCAATAGCAAAAGAAAACTTTGAGGTGTACTAATTTACATGTTGTATAGGAGTATCAACAAATTATATAAATATATTTAGTAATAAATCCGCTTGATTTCTAAACAAAGGTTTTAATTAACTTAACTTTAGTTTAGAACTTTAGTACATATTACTATATTATAAACCAAAGAGTCAACGAACAGAAAACCTAAAAAAAAAGAAAAAAAAAAGAAAGATTTGTTTAGAAATCAAGCGGATTTATTACTAAATATATTTATATAATTTGTTGATATTTATGGATTTCCGCAAAGTAACGCCTGAATCAATCAATTATTGTATAGGAGTACCTATACATTACATATCCGACATCAACTCACACAGTAGCCTTGTGGAAGGTGCGCATGGTGCAGCACAGGTAGCTATGCACGTCGGACTGTCGCGTGGCGGCCGCGCCGCGGGTCGCGCCCGACAGGCAGAGCAAAAGGCGACACACTTCTACTCCGCCGTAACCTCCGTCCTGCAGAGTTGATAAAAATCATGACTTTATTTCTTCTTCGTGTTCTTCATTATTGAAGGCAGAGACTAGTAAAAAGTATAGACTGCTATGCCCATACTATTAATTGAGAACCGATAACTGGTTGTGGTGCGTGGCCACGAGATGTCGCAACGTGTAGCAAATCGATAGAAAAACTATATTATTATTGTAAACAGCGCTATCTATCACAAATTGTTGGTATTAATGCTAGATGACGCTGTTTCAGACTGTAGTAGTGTCTTTCTTCTAATACCTTAACTTCTATAATATACTTTGTACTAGTCTCTGCTGAAGGTAAAGAAGAAAACGAAGCCCCATCTTGAAAGACTTGAGTGGCTCGATTGACAAGCTGCTTCCTGCTTGTTTGTCTTCTGCATGCCTCAGGGCGGTAGAGACAGGGAGTCTCGTGAGAGTCCTGACCTGGTCGGACCAGCTGATGATTTTATTTAAAAGAATCAAAATAATCGTATTTATTTGATCAAAATCAGTTTTTTTTTATTTATTTTAATATTCGAATTGTTTGGAAGTCAGTAATTGTTAAGAAAAATCGCTATACAATTTTAGATTTTTTGATTAGGTACATTTTGTAAAATAACCAGAACCATGTTTCTGTTTTACTCAAATGCGATGACGTAAATTTTGCTGTCTTATTAAAAAAATGCGTATAAATATCAGGGAATTCCAGTACCCTTAGTACGAGTTTGATAGTTTCCAAAACTCAATAGTTTTGGTGAGCTCGCTCAAACGAATAGTTTACGTTGTAATCGGCAGTACGGGCTAATTTTTTCGTATTAAGTTTACACGATATCAACCATCGACTAGCTCGATTGAACGAACTTCATGGTATATACTTCTAACTCTTTTACACGTCGGCAAAAGAAAGAGACGAACATATCCTTTACGTTTGGCGCTTTGTACCACGTTTTGTTTTTTTTTTAATTTGCGCATAGTGTTGACTAAAGTCATATGACCATACTGCCTTGTCATACGTTTATTATTATTTTTTATGGAGGCATCGTTTTTTTAAAGGAAAAATGAGTCCATCACAATTTTAAATTATGGATAGATTTCATAGAGTGGTAATTATTTCTCTCTCTGGAAAAAAGTCTACAAGATGTGTCTCGAAATTTGTATAATTACCCTACCCATATCCATAATTTTAGAAATGGTGACTTAAATAAACCGGCCGAAGGCCCTCATGTCAGGTTGAGAGCAATAAATGTGGCAGGATTTACAAATATTTACAAATACTAGCTTGTTCGCATAGTTCTCACCGAATTTTATCTAGTGAGTGCGAATACTACAAAAGTTATCGTAAACGTCCTAGTTTACTACCGCTGACTTGTCAAAGTTAGAACTCGTACTGCCAAAGTGCCATAAACAGCTCGAAAACTTTTTTGGTATTCGAATACTATGTTTCGATCCAACTCATACTACCGATTTTAGTTCATGAACATTTTCGCTAGGGGCGCTGTAAGCAAATGTATGGAAGGAAACGAAACTACATAAAGTTTTCGAAAACTATCAAAACTCATACTAAGGGTACAGAACTGTGTAGGTAAGTCAACAAAACATTGTACAATAAAACAGTTTTGATTTAAATCATTGATTTCTTTAAAAAAATCACTTGGTTTCGGCAGAACTACCTCACATAATTTATGGATGCCCCCTAAAATATTTACGCAAAAGTTACACCTTCTGATGACTCTTACCTTTAGACTAATCAAATGAACCACAAACTCCTTAGTATCAACGGTCCGCATCAGTGCATATATGGCTGGTAGGTTGCCATAACACACATTGACTAGCACGGTCAGAGATTTGTGACCTATGGTGCGGAGTTGGGGCTCCAGCATCGGTTGGGTGATCCATTCTGTAAGTTGCTTCATGAGACCCGCTAGATAGGATTCCTGCCAGCTTATTTTGATACCGTATGATATCTCCTGAAATAAGTTAGAGTTGTAAACAGGGTTGATAAAAGTCATGATTTTATTTAAAACAAATCGGAGTTATTGATTTAAATTGGATTTATTTGATTAAAATCAGATTTTTGTCATATTTTTTTATTCATTACTTTTTTAATTTGGAAGTTCCATTTGGATCCAGTAAAAAGTATTGGTTTATTTTCAAAAATAAGTTCATTTTAATTGGGATTTGATTTTAATCAACTGATTTAATTTATTATAAATCATTAAAACCCTGGTCGTAAATGCAACAATTAGATACAGATGGATGGAGATTATAGATTAATCAATATAATATGTATAAAAGGCTTAGTTCTCTAACTGACTGAATGACAATGCACAGGCAAAACCTCTGAACATAGAGACTTGAAGTTTCAAGAGTAGTGTAGAAGCATACTAAAAAAGGAATTTTGTTAATTTGCAACACAAACAGAGTTGCAAATTTAACTAGTAAGTAAAAATACTTTGCCATGAAGTAAATTTCATGATATATATATTTCTGAATTTGGAATATGACTTATTCTACTATCTATGTTGATACCATGCAGGTGTAGACGCAGGAAGCATCTAGTGTTTAACTTTTTTTTTCTATCCTGCTTCTTGGCAATCTGTTTATGTACAATAACAAAACAAAGGTAATGTCTGAGTGTGGTCTAGTTTTCTGTGTTGTTCGTGAGGAGACATCCATTGATGTTTCCTTCAGTCGCTATCTGCAAATCTCTTTGCCAAGTTTGGTATGCTGTCTCTTCAGCCAGAAGAATTGCCTTGCCCCTACAGTTGTGCTGCATGTTTGTTGCGGTGTCTGTCCAATCTGACTTGATATTTTTCACCATAAGATTCTACATTCTAGTGTTTAATGAATAACAAATTACCTGCATCACAGAAAGAAGTTTCACTTTCTTATCATTTGAGATGGAATTGGTGAGTAGTCTAGCCAGAATGGGCATAAATCTGAAAATAGAAATGCCTTAGATATTTAAATAAACAAGAAATTTGCTTACTATAAAACTATTACTTCTATGCTATTAAAATATTGCTACTTTTTACTTTACTATACTACATCTATGCATACTGCTTGAAAATATTTATGACTGCCACCTGGATTCAAACTCGCAACCATCATATCCAAAGTCAAAAGCCTGAGCCTATTGGAATTTAATTATCAGTTACAATCAAAGTAATCATTGTTATTTTTATCTATTGTGCACAGGTAGCATGAAAGCTATCTGAAAAAAATCACAATCAACTCACTTATAAGTGTGAGTAAGAGCATGTCGAGCACTGGGTTCTATAGCTGCCCTGGATAACACGGCCACTCCGGCCCAATGCGGTCCGCGGCCATCGCACATCACTCTCCACAGTGAGCTGAAGAATGCACACACTTCCGACCGGCCGGGGGAGAAAATTGACAGGTCACATGATGATGCTATAAGCTGAAAACAAAGATATTTTATAGTTTATTTTCATCAGCCTTCGGATTTGCATAGGCCTATTATACTGCGAGGCATAGGCACTTAGGTGATAGCTGCTAATCTTTCACCTTTGTCTAAAAACAATTAAAGTGTGGGATAATAATGTTGTTCACTCGTTTTCACGGTATAACGTTTATTTTCCTGCATTAATATTCATCAAAATGTTAACTGAGCGGCAAGCGTGCGTCTTCGCGAAATGCCACGGGCGGACTCAAGTTAGCGGCAATTTGTGATTTGCTGGCGCGCGCCGGCGGCCGAGAGTCCCGTTATTGAGGCGCCTTTAATCGTACGACATTTTGCCATTGCGCGAACGCATGCGATCCGATTGCCGATCAGATTTACAATAAGGTAAGTACAATATTATCATATTAATATTTAGTTTTAGAGTAAGTATTTTGATATTAACATTGTAGTAGTAGTATGCATGAAAAGTAAGTAGCTTAACACTTTTATTTTAATTATATTTAATTTAGTTAAACGAAGCTAGGTACTTAATTCTATGTAATTAGCTTAGTGATAGTGTGGAGTACGCCACACCACTCCCCTCCAGAGACCGTCTTACGGGCGATAATAATCAGGTAAGCGCACTCTTCTACCCGAACGAGTTCTTTTCTCAGGTTCCTTTTCTTCAGCGGGTTTATCATCATGATTTTTATTATTTTCAGGTGGACCAGGGAGAGGCAGCATCTCACGTGGAGGATCAGCGCCGGGTGTAAGTATGTAGGCAGGTTTAAGTCTTTCTATGGATACCGAGACTGGTTTTCCTTTTATCATTAGTTTAAAAACTTTATCATTCCTTTCCAGTACTTCGTGTGGTCCGGTGTATGCTGGCTGGAGTGCACCTTTCAAGGCGTCTTCTCTAAGGTAAACATGAGTAGTTGTAGCAAGGTCTCTGAATATAAATATAGTTTTCTTACAGTGTCTGGATGCTGGCTGTGGCTGCAGATTCTGAGCAATCAGCCTGACTCGAGCCATAAAATCGGTAAGATCTTCTGTTTTATGTTGACTAGACTGGAACAACTCCCCTGGTAATCTCAGCGTTTCTCCGTATACCATCTCGGCCGAAGACGCTTGGATGTCTTCTTTGAAGGCGTTTCGGATTCCAAGTAATACCAGTGGAAGTGATTCAGTCCAGTTTGGATTCGCGTGACAGACGATGGCGTTCTTCAGCTGCCTGTGAAGCCTTTCGACCATTCCATTGCAGGACGGATGATAAGCTGTGGTCTGCTTGTGCTCGAAACCAATCATTTCAGCAAGGTGTTTGAAGAGGGCCGACTGAAATTGCCGACCTCTGTCTGTGATTATGGTGGTGGGGCAACCGTAACGTGCTATCCATCCGGATATCAAGGCTTTGGCTACCGTTTCCGCCGTCATGTCCATGATAGGTATGGCTTCTGGCCATCTGGTAAATCGGTCTACGGCAGTTAGGCAGTATTTGTAGCCGTCAGACGCTGGCATTGGACCTATCAGATCGATGTGCACCGTAGTGAATCTGGCGCGAGGTAACTTGAAGGTTCCAGGAGTCGTCATGACATGACGAGAAGTCTTCGCTAGTTGACAGGAGTGACAGGTTTTAGTCCATTCACGGCAGTCTTTTCGTACGCCGGGCCAAACGTAGCGCTGAGCTACTAACTTTGCAGTTGCATTAGCGCCAGGGTGACTAAGCGAGTGTAAGCTTTCGAATACTTGACGTCGAAATGGTGCTGTGACAAAAGGTCGTAGTACTTCGTTGCTGTCATCACAATATAGCTGTGTCTGCGTACCAGGTATTGCTGATCTGCGAAAGGTAAGTGATGTTTCTTCCTCGAGTAACCGTTTCAGTTCTGGGTCGCTGTCTTGTGATTTCGCCAGGAGTACTAGGTCAACAGGCTGGGTAAGTTCTTCTATTCTCGATAGTGTGTCCGCAACGACGTTGTTTTTTCCAGATATATGACGTATGTCCGTAGTAAATTGCGCAATATAGTCGAGGTGACGAAATTGGCGTGGGGAACATTTATCTTTACGGGAAGCGAAAGCATAGCATATAGGTTTATGGTCTGTGTAGACGGTGAAATGGCGAGCTTCTAGCATATGCCGAAAGTAACGGATTCCCTCATAGATAGCAAGCAGCTCCCTGTCGTATGGGGAGTATTTGACTTGCGATGGACTGAGTTTCCGTGAAAAGAAAGCAAGAGGTTCCCAACTGTCGTTCTTGAGTTGATGAAGAGCAGCGCCTATTGCCGTGTCTGAGGCATCAGTGACGATGGAGATTTTAGCGTCTAGGTCTGGATGCGCCAGTAGTGTGGCGTGGCATAAACTGTTTTTACACTCTTCAAATGCAATCAATGCTTCGCCGGTGATGTTGACTGGATGTGAGCCTTTGACTTTGTCAGTCAGTAGTGAGTTGAGCGGTGCTTGTGTCTTGGCTGCTGCAGGTACAAATTTCCTGTAAAAATTTAGCATGCCCAGGAAGCGTCTCAGTTCTCTCACTGTTTTGGGTAATGGGAACTCTTTTATAGCTTCGACTTTCGATTCCAGTGGCTTGATTCCAGAAGATGAAACCTTGTAGCCCAAAAAAGTCACTTCCGAAGCTCCAAATACACACTTCGCTGTGTTTATCACCATGCCGTAGTCACGGAGTCTTCCAAAAATTTGACGTAGATGGTCTTGGTGGGTCGTTTCGTCCTTAGAAAAGACCAAAAAGTCGTCTAAAAACGCGTATGTGAAGTCCAGCCCTCTGGTGAGTTCATCCACGAAGCGCTGGAAGGTCTGGCTTGCGTTTCGAAGTCCAAAAGACATGAAGGGGAACTCGTACATTCCGAAAGGCGTGGAGATCGAAGTTTTAGGTATATCCTCGCTGTGCACTGGAATCTGGTTGTAGGCTTTCACTAAGTCTATTGTGGAGAATACTTTACAACCAGAAATATTGTGAGTGAAGTCGTGGATGTTTCGAATGGGGTAGCGGTCGGGAATGGTTCTTGCATTAAGCATTCTGTAGTCCCCGCATGGACGCCATCCGTTATCCTTCTTCGGTGCGAGGTGAAGAGGTGAGGCCCATGGACTCTCTGATGGTCTCGCAGTTCCCGCCTTTAACATTGCCTCGAACTCTTGCTTGGCAATGAGCAGTTTGTCCGGAGCCAGACGACGTGGAGAGCAGAAGACTGGAGGTCCAGGTGTAGTCCTGATGTGATGGACTGTGTGGTGAGTAATGACACGGTCGGTTCCAGCAGGTCGCGTGATCTCGGGGTACTGTCGCAGCAAGTCGTGGTAAGTAGTGTCGCCGATCAGTGTCTTCACGGAAGAGATGGTGTTCGACGACGATGGAACAGTGGCTGCTGCTGTGGTAAGTGTCGTGGTGCTGTCGATGAGGCGCTGGTTTCGGCAGTCAACGATGAGGCCGTAGAATGACAGGAAGTCAACGCCGATGATCGCCTTTGTGACGTCAGCCACGATGAAACGCCAGGTATAGTCCCGACGTAGTCCGAGATTCAAATTCAGGTGAGCGTACCCGTAGGTGGCGATAGAAGTGCCGTTTGCTGCGAAGAGCTGGTAGTTAGTCGGCCCTCGACGTTCGCGGAGCGCGGTGCGAGGGAAGACGCAGAGATCGCTGCCGGTGTCAACGAGAAATTGCATCTTCGTCTTGCGGTCCGAGACGAATAGGCGACCAGGTATGTATTGGCTGTCGGATGTCGCCATCACCGACTGCCTTGATAGTTTTCCGCTTGATAGTCGCATGGCTTCGTGCAGAATTTCGCTTTGCTGCCCCACTTGTGATGGTACCAACAGATCGGGAATTTTCTATAGTCGGAGGGACTGCGTTTCGCTTTCCCGTTCCTGTCCTCTGAGCTGCTGCGCCTGGTCTGCGATCTCGATCGGCCGTCACGTGCGGATAAGGCTTTCACTTGCCTCGTAAGTTCACTGATCTGTCTGGCCATAGATTCTAGTACTGATCCAGGTGCTGCGGATGTGCTGGCTACTTGAGGTGAGCTGGGTATGATTTCGTGCACGTTGTCGGCGAGGTCTGCTAGTGTTTGCAGGTCCGCTGATTTTTGTGACACGATGAGCGGTTGCAGTGCAGTGGGAAGGCGGCTGGTCCAGATTGTCCTTAAAAATTCGTCTGGAACAGTAGGTCCTGCTAATCGCTGGAGGTGGCGAAGAAATTGTGAAGGTCGGCGGTCGCCCATCTCCTCGTGCATTAGAAGTTGCTTCACTTCCTTTTCTCTGGAGGCAGATAGACGTTTTATCAGCTCAGACTTTAGACGTTCGTATTTGCCCGTTTTCGGTGGTGATATAATTATGTCTTTTACCTCCGCGGCATATCTGTGTTCCAAAGTCGAAATGACGTAGTAAAATTTTGTGTCGTCATCTGTGATACGGGATAAAATGAAGTTCCCTTCTAGCTGTTTAAACCAGACGGCAGCCTCTTGCGGCCAAAACGGAGGTGGTCGCATTCCCACCCGAAAAACGTCGGTCGTGTCGGATGGTGTAAAAGCACCCATCTGTGGTTCCGTGTTTTGTGCAGAAGTTTCTCCGCCATCTTTGTGTGCCATTATTGTTTGCTTACGGTTTTGTATGCAGCGGCAGGCTCACCAGCGTGATTGTATGCTCCTTTTCACAGGGGTCACCAGTGTGGGATAATAATGTTGTTCACTCGTTTTCACGGTATAACGTTTATTTTCCTGCATTAATATTCATCAAAATGTTAACTGAGCGGCAAGCGTGCGTCTTCGCGAAATGCCACGGGCGGACTCAAGTTAGCGGCAATTTGTGATTTGCTGGCGCGCGCCGGCGGCCGAGAGTCCCGTTATTGAGGCGCCTTTAATCGTACGACATTTTGCCATTGCGCGAACGCATGCGATCCGATTGCCGATCAGATTTACAATAAGGTAAGTACAATATTATCATATTAATATTTAGTTTTAGAGTAAGTATTTTGATATTAACATTGTAGTAGTAGTATGCATGAAAAGTAAGTAGCTTAACACTTTTATTTTAATTATATTTAATTTAGTTAAACGAAGCTAGGTACTTAATTCTATGTAATTAGCTTAGTGATAGTGTGGAGTACGCCACAAAAGCGCTAAAAATATTCCCTCCACCAGTGACCAGGTTTAAAGAGTAGGTACTTATGACAGTAAAGCTCAAAGGTAGAAAAATAAAATGATTTAGAAGTCTTGCATGCTTGTTTATTATAATAAAAATATGAAAAACTGCACCCGCTAAAGAAGCTTATTAGAGCGTGCAGTTTAGATTGGGATGCTTTGAAAGGTAACATACAGGTACTTACTACTTATAAGAACTAGCATACTTACACCCAGGTATCGAGCCATCATGTTCACAGCTGATTCGCTGTGCGTGGCCTCAAATTCTCTCGCAGCAGTCACGAATGACTTTAAGTTAGCAAACTTGCCCCCATCTGGAGGATTGCTGCTGCTGTCCACACCGTCTACTTCCATTGTCACTGACACCATGAACTAAATATTATCGAAAATCACACAGAAAATTATGAGGAACTAAAACACTGTTGAAACACAGTTTGGTCGATGATTGCGTGATGCGAAAAGACGAATTAAATTAGCAATTCTTTTAAATGTGGCAGAAACTGGTAAAAGTAATAAAATTAATAGATAAAAATTCAATTTCAACTGTTTTCTGACACTTCAAAAAGTTTGGAGGCCATATTGTATGTTTACAAAATGCTCGTCACTGATTGGATATAGGATAATCATAGACAAGTAAAAGAGTTGATGTGTATGCCATTCTCGTATATTGCACTGAATATTTTAGTTCCATTGCGCGTTTTAGATGAATATCATTCTTTCAATCGTTAATAAATTACACCACAGACGTAATATATTTATGTACTATTGACCACAGATAAAATTAATAAAAATAAATAAACAAGTGGGTTTTCTGAATTCCTTGTAATTTCTGATTAGAACGGACACAAACGGACATTAGAACAATGGGTGTTGATATCGAAACAATTTCGCCAGGCAACGGTACGTACTTCATCAGAAAATAAATATAACCTCTCCCCATCTTTAAACCTAATTAATTCTCAAACTACCATTTTTCAGGCTCTACTTACCCAAAGACTGGGCAAACCGTAGTCGTCCACTACACTGGGACGTTAGAAAATGGGAAACAGTTCGATTCCTCCAGGGATAGAGGACAACCCTTCAAGTTCACTCTTGGGCGGGGTGATGTGATCAAGGGGTGGGATCAGGGACTCCCCAAAGTAAGTAATATTGCTAAGACTAGTAGAGTCCCCTAGCATTAATATGAAATCTATTCAGTTAAAAGCAGTCAGCATTCATGTTACTTAATAATTTTTAGATAATAATTTTGACATACAATATAATTAAATCAGATTTTAAATCGATACCTAAGAATATTTATTACAGCATAAGCTAACTACTACAATCTATATTACAAAAGGAAACAATTGGGCCACACATAGACCGTTGCAAACAATCTATAGGTAGCTGAACTGCTCCAACTCGATACCCGATGGCAGCGTGCTGAGGATACTGGCTGCATTGCCTCTTTGTATAGCAAGGCTTATTCTTTGGCCGAGGTAGCTGCCAGCCCTCTGATCATGCGTCGCTTCGACCAGACGCTCTGACAAAATTTTAAAAACGCGGAAGGCTCCCATTCCATTCAGATTTTAAATTAGATATAATGCATGATAAATTTTACATGGCATCACTTGGTGGAGTATGTGAAACCAAATATTATTTAAGAACTGTATACCATACTTCATGCAATAAACGATTTCATTTCATTTAACTGTTATCATTTATATGAGCTTCCTGTATGTAATTAGATGAGTTAGAAAAAAGTTAATAATTTAAATCTAATCCACACTTGACTACACCCTTCCATCCAGATATATTTCTGTTCTGACTAGCTGTGACTCTGGAATTGTATTATACATAGGTACCATTTTCAGCTGTAACAATTTTTAAATTATTTTGTTTAATTGAGTATCAAACATCCATCCATTTTTACCATCTTTTAACAATATTGTTATTTGTTGGATAATGTTATATTGCATTAGGTTGTTAATATCTCTAAAGCAAAAGGTTCATGTGTAAATAAAACTATGAAAACCACACACTTTCAGATGTCTGTAGGAGAAAGAGCAAGACTAACCATCTCCCCTGACTTTGGCTATGGTTCACGAGGACATCCTGGAGTTATACCACCAAACGCAACACTCATCTTTGACGTAGAACTATTACAAGTAGAATAAAACTTTTCATTTGTGTTTTTAATGCAGCTTTAAATTCAATACACTAGAAGTTTGCCCGAACTCTAAACTATGACTTCACCCACCTCCTCGGAATTTCGAATTTCCTAGCCTAGTGTATTATTTACCATTCATTTATGAAGTAGTAAATTTTAATTTAAACTTCTATATCTGAAAGACAGGAACCTTCAATAGGTAGTTTAATATTTTTAAGGCGTTGAACAATTTGTTACATAAATACTCTTTTGAAAAATAGTTATGTTTGTAAAGATTATGTATTATGTTACGTTATTATTAAGTTAAACTGTAAGTACAAAACATTATTTTATTTAAGTTATATATCTTCACTTCTGTAAGCTTAAAAGGTAAATCTGCATATAATGTATTGTTCTATAAATTTACACGTAGGTACCATAGCAATAAATAAAATGTGTAACTTGACTATTAGCAGAAGACACTTTTTGTATAAACTATTTCTTATCATTATTGTAATCAAATGAAATAAATCAGTTTTGTGTAAAATATGATTTATTATTTTTAAAAACAAAGTAACATTTCATTAAAAATCAAAATTTTTTGTAACAATGGAAATGGAATGATTTTATCATATCACTCTCGGGTTTGATTGTGGTCATTTTATAAAAAGATCAGCAATTTTTGTTCAACTAATTTGCCTTCCAACCATCACCATATCACAAAATACAATTTCAATATTATAATTCACTAGGATAATAATTCATCAATGGCACAACATTATTCTTAGCAAATGGTGTGCGGCATAATGCACAAGACTCGAGCTGTCCGTAGCAACAATTCATACAAAATATATGTCCGCAAAGGAGAACAGACGGCTGCACCATCTCTTCTAAACACGCTACACAAGATTTACAGTTGTCAACTTCGTTGGGTAGCTCATTCATCTGATCCATGTGTTTTTTAGCTGTGTATAAAGTTTGTCCGCATGATATAAACGCGTGTAACAGCTGAACTACCCCTAATAACCAAAGATGGGAGAAGTAAGCTGCTGCGGCTGGTCTGACATGCACATAATCAATTCCAGTTATTGATTTGCCTATTTGCAATGGACCACCATTCATATAACACAAAGCTCTGTGTATGCTTTCAATTTGGGGTAAAATGTTACTTAAAGTTTTTAGTACGAGGATGAATAGGTTCTGCGCTGCTGGGGTTAGAGTTCCATTACTTTCCACCTTCTTTTCTACGTTGCGAAGTAGATTTCTAGTGAACGTTTCTCCAAAAGCGGAGAGTAAAATACTGAGTAGCCGACTAGTATAAGATGGGAGTTTACTGTATGAATCGTCCACTTGAACGATGCCAGAGTACTCTTCACCCAAGGTCTGAAGGTCCCGTAACGTTGTGAAGGACTTGAAGATCACTGAACACACGGGGATCGCCTTAGAAGTGTGTTGCGAAGGCAGTAGCTTGGCGACCCTTTCAGCAAGCTGTTTTTCGTATAAATCGTCCTTTTGCCACGCTCGCAAGACTTCTGCCGGTTGTGCGGCGGGCAATGCCATTTTTTGAAAGCAGATTTTTGCCAAATTATTATATTTTAATCGATTTTTCTTGAGTCTTTTTTTTCGTATTTTGCGATGTTTTTTTTTATTTGACAGCTGAATCAGCTGTAAGTAAAGTGTCATTGCCAATTGAAAGTGTTTAACGGAAGTTGAGGTATGTAGGTATAGAGCTGATAGCTTGAGGCCCTTGATCCGCAAAAGGAAACCGAACATTACGCCTTGTGACTTCTTTTTGAATGCGTATTTACTAGGTACTTCCAAAAAAATTAAACACCCAGATTAAACTTTAAATAAAACATTTATTTAGTTACATATCAATTAAAACTATAAGCAAGATAAAATAAGTTAAGAATACATTTCAATATTTATTTATTTGTTGATGGACGACCCATGGTCAAATTTTTAAAGGTTTCTATAGAGGCTTTATAAAAGTGTAATTTCCCCCCAGGGGATCTAACTACTGCCCAGACTCAGGGTCCTTGCTTCCCAGACTCAGGATAAAGTAAAGAGGAACTCTACTTTACTTTGTGTCACAAACTTCGGAACTTTACAGCTTACATAACACTACATAACGGTACAAGAAACTTCGTGCAAGTTCTTCTTCTTCTTATCGTGTCACTAGTTCTTTCAAACCAGTGTGGTGTAAGGATTTCAAGTGTGCCTCAAGAGGCTCCTTTCGTGTACTGGAAAACCTTTGCAAAAATCCACCAACCAATCAGCATAAAACCATTAGGAACCTATGCTACAATATAACAAATTCATCACACAAATTGATTATCCATGTTGAATTATAAAAATCAAAAATAGGGCTCAAAAGCGCGGCTGTAGCTTTCAAAATACGAGAAATTATATTGTTCAACAAGACTTGATATTTTCCACATGGATGAATGAAGGAGAAAATCAAGTCATATTCTAAACTATAGTCGAAAAATTAATAATCAATACTAGTATTTCCCTGCTTTAAAATCATATCTGATGTAAAAATCACTCCACACTTTCGGCATCGTATGTAAAGTCAGCTGCACTAACATGTTATACATTATACTCTTAATTTTGCAAAGACATTCTTCTTCTGACAAGTAAGAGGACTACATTAATTTGAAAATGCTTGCGTGCACTTGTCTTGCAAAAGAGTAATATAAATGAAAAAGCTTGGGAGTATGTATGTATATCTGTTACAGTCAAAAATCATTGCCGGTCAAAACCAACATTGACTAAGGGCCTTGGTCAATATCGATTTTGACTGATAAACTAATGGTTAATTTTTTTTTTTGACATAACATATGTATATAATTATGTACATGTTAGTACAGCTGACTGTACATTCGAACATTATGGTGTGAGGTCTAAAAGAAGTGATAAAAATTTAAAAACATAATATTTATAGTATATACATGTTAGTGCAGCTGACTGTAGGTACATTCTAACATTATGGTGTGAGGTCTAAAAGAAGTGATGGTAATGTGTATGTGGATGTCAGGTGCGTCGGCGTTTGGCCGGCGTGGTGGCCGGCGGCGTCGACGTGTTCTGGCGTCGGCGTCCGCGCCGACCGCTGTCCTCGTCTAGCGCGGGCGACTCCCACGCTGCGGGAAAGAAACAGATATACTTTACAAGGTTACGTCTATGCACCACAAATTTTTAATTACCAAAAAAACTTAAATGGGCAATGCAGAAGGGTAGGTACTATGTTTTATCTGTGCAGTCAGAATTGCCGAGCCGAGCTGCGGCGAGCTGGCTCGAGCTAGATTTGCCAAACGATGAAATCATAGTAAACGCGAATTCATAAACGACTAACGGTAACAGTTATCCAATTTTTATCAAATTTATTTTGAAAAAAATTCGACTTAATTTTTCAAGTATTTGTTGCCGTATTTTATTTTTCTGGCGATTAAAATTTACGGTGTATCAACATAATTGTGATATCCGCACGCACTTTGGCGAATCTTAATGATTTTTATAAAACATGTTGAACCAACATTTACCTGAAACGGAGCTGACCCTGGATTTCGCGGGCTTTTCTCTAGTAGAAGTTGATTTCCGGCTGGCCGAGCTCTCGCGGGGGCCGGACGCATTTGAATCTCGCGAATCTCTTCTTCGATCTGAGAACATCGTTTTTTAGAAGATGAATTCTAAATTATGTCTCAGCCCCAGAATTGAGGATGGCTTGAATCAGTTACTCATAGTAATGATGTTGAAAAACGTAAGTAAGTACAATTTTCTACTAGTTTCTTTAAATTTTTAATTTGGAGCTTAAAAGCCTATACGCACATAACAGTGCCGACACGTCCCGTACCGTACAGTATCAGTGAAAATTAATATTGTTACATACATTTCATAAGACACCATTCGAACTGGTTAGTGTCAGTGACATTCAGTGATGTCAGTGCTGCGCCGACATTTATTGGTTGAATGATGGTACGGAACGTGTCGGCACGTGCCGGCACTGTTGTGTGCAGATAGGCCTTTAATAACACTGCTACCATTTTCAGTCTATCGTGATAGTGAAGTAAATGGGCACTAACCATATTCCTTCTCAGACTTGATGCTAGGAGTGTCGGTAGAAGCGTGTGAGCTACCACTTTCCTTCCTTACTTTGGTGGCCAGCGCGCTTACACTGTCTTTGCGGCCGCCAGTACCCGCAGTCACTGTAAACAAATATTTATAAATCATCTCAACTTATTTTAGTACCCTTATCTTGAGACCCATGTACACCATGCCCCTCTACTCTTATTCAAGTCCTCTCCATTGCCTGAAGAAATCGCTTTCAGCGATATGGCCGCCAATTAGACCACGCCATAGTTTTAAGCCTTATATTTGTAATTTTTTTATTTATACAATAGAGAATTATTTATCTATCTTCTTTGCAGTTGGCTAAAATATATTTTATGTTAAAGACTAATCTAAAAGAGTATCTGCGCTACAAGGCATTATCTTGTGCTTTAGTTTTTTTTTTTTTTTTTTTTTTTCGGATGGACGTTTAATGCAGTTAGCCGCAGATGGCTGTTACTGCGTCACCGGACTCTCGGCGAGCGCAGATGGCGCTCTACCTTAAAAATTAGGTTGGGGCAAACAGCACAAGGGTACCCAACGGTGGGTCGAACCTCGGCTTGGACTGTTGCCAGGGGGATAATTGGACTATTGACCCAAGGCACCGTTAGGAATCGAACCTAACGATGTAGAGGGCCTGTTAGAGAGATTCCGACCGCGCCGCCGGTGCGGTCGGTAAGCGAATTGTGGAGTGTTACGTCTGTCGCGAGATGACTGCATTTCCGCCACCGGATTGGCGGTGGTGATGTCGTCATCTGGATCGCCTAGAATATGTTTAGGCCTACGGAGGGATTTGACTACTGGCGGGTCTTTAGAATAATCGGGACCGTTCGAAATGAGAGGATTCGGATGGTGGGGCGCGAGGTCATAATGCCGCCGGGCGGCGCGCTTCATGAAGTGAACAATGGACTCGAGATCGAAATCGCGGTGGAGATCTATATTTCGCATATAGCCTGGGGCTCCGGAAATTCTGCGCAAAAACGTGCTTTGCACAGCTTGTAAACGAACAACGTGACGCGTATGACAAAACACCACGGAAGCGTATGTCAGTATAGGACGAATATATTTTTTTGTTGTATAGGTTTATCTTTTTGTCCAAAAATATATTTTTCACATAGCACAGGCATAGATTAGTCCCAAAATACAGTAGAGAAACCTTCATAAAATATCACCATAATACATGTTGCTATCTCCAAAGAAAACTTTAAACAATAGACATGCATATTTGGAAACTTTATAACCATTTTAGTACAATAGTTTAATAATATACACCCATTCGCCATTACCACACCATGAATGAAACCCACTACAAAAATCAATAGGTAATATTACAAAAAACATCCTAATCAATAATTTTAATTAAGATTACTACAAAATTATATTAATTAATGGTAACCACATAACCACAGATAAGACACATTAACTAAAACTACAACTACATACATTAAAACTATTATTAGGAACAATGAGAATAAAATTGACAACATCTATAGAACAAAATATATCAAATCAAATCAAAATATTTATTTCGGACAACTTTAAATATAGATCCATATAAAGACATTAATTAATTAATTAAAATCATTAATAAAACATTACAAAAAATATATTTAAACCTATCATCATGAGCACCTCCAATCGAGCTTTAATCCAATAGTGGAGCAGCCTATTGGATCAAAACTCGATTGAAAGTCTGCATGATGGTATATGATAGCGATTACTTATTAATTATGGTAACCTCCACAATAATGAAAATAATGGCAAAATTAACATTATGATAATCATGACAACCAAATCATAATAATGGTAACCTTCCCAATGAACATTTTGGCAACCGCATAATGATACCAACAACCAAGTACAGCATTCACAGGTCTACCTTTAGGAGTATTATCTTTGGATGTGGTTCCTCTAGAGGTGCTTCGAGGGGTTGATGGTTTTGGTGAAGGACTGCGGCCACCTGAACGTATGCATAAATTGTCTTTATAAATTATCTTTCTTTCGAAAGAGTTTTTAGAAAAACAACAATAAATAGTGTTCTATCAAAACTATCTCCTAAAGCAGGGTTCGGCAAGTAGTTTTATGTGGGGTCTGGATACTGTTGAAAAAACATTTATATACATAAAAATAGGTATGAAAATATTTTTTACACAACAAATTATAAATCAGATTAACATTTGTTCCGCGGTCTGTGAATGTGACTGACGAAGTGATGAGTTTGTCCCTCTCATCCCTCAGTCTGCTTTCTTCTGCCGGCCCCTCGCAGTGCATGTACAAATATTTTTTAAACTCACCATAATTTCAAGTCTTATCAAAGCGTGTGTGTTTGGGCTACATAATATGTATTCAAATCATATCAATCATAGATACTTAGGTACTTGTATGTATGAAAATATTATCTAAATTAATATATAGGTAAGTATTTTATATTTTAAAATATCTGGAGGTCCAGGGTCCGACCTTCTGCAGTCCGGATACAGACTGTGGTCCGCCTGTTGCTGACTGCTGTCCTAAGTGATCAAAAAGTTGTTTGGATCAGATCGCGCAACTGAAGTTGTGTGAACTTTGGCCCAGCCACAAGAGTCCAGGACTTGGGTTGTTACTGATTTATTGCCATGAAATAGCTACCCAATCGAGTAAGTTATGGAGTAGAATTAAATTTGTTAAAGTTACCTTCACTATCTTCAGCCAGTACAGTGTCTTTACATTTCTTCTTGATGAGGGCGCCAAATTCACTCTCCGGCAACCCATACGGAACTTCGTGGTTTGGGAAAGGAATAGGTTCTGTATCTTCCAGCATCACCAGATCGTACATAGTCTCAAGTTTCCTCCAAATATCATGTGTTGTTACTTCTTTCGTAATGGAATTAGATAGTTTATCCCAAATACCAGCCATGTGAAAATGTTTGTTGATCCCTACCGGCTTGAGATTAGCCATTGCGTAAAACAATTGAATTTCCATCTCAACGTCCCAGAAAACAGAGTCTCCAGCTTTGGAATCGCTGTCCTCCTCACTTGAAACCATATTTGTAGATGTAGACACTAGGAAATAAAATAAATTGAAAATTATTTATCATAAACAAAACTCATCTGAATTCTGAATGAACAATATAAACACAGAAATTGAACGAATATAATTTTAATCTGTTTCCTATTTTCATAGACAAGAAAGACAGATAAAAAATGCATGCCATTCTCGTTAACCGTTGTGAATTATTTTGTTTCAGAAACCTTGAAAACCCAGCAATGTACAGAAATTTTATAATCTGTTTGAAATATTGGTGCAACTGTCAACATCGCTTTGTTTTCTGTCATCACATTGTCAAAGTCAAATGCCGCAAGCCGCTGTGCTGTGTTGCTGAATTCTGTATTCAGGTTTTATTGTGTTTTGTGATGTTTTTCGGCATATTTCACTCTCTCTATACAATAAAGATATAAAATAACGAGATTCTATAATGGCCAATCACTACGAAGTCCCTAGTTGGTAAGAAAAATAATATTTTTCAAACATAACCCGACCTCCCGTAGTTACCTACAAACTGAACGCATTTCATTTTAAATTATTGATTCTTGCATTAAAACTTGCAATATTTCACTTGCCGACTCTTCAGTTCTCATCAGTAAGTATCTTACTATTACTAGAACCCTCAAAATTAAGGATCAAAGTACCGAGCAACTAAACTATTGAATATCTAGTGTTACTGGCTAGTTTGAGGCATTTTCTAATTAAAACCGTAATAGACGGATTTTGACAATGTAAATTACCTGATCGTTAAAAAAAATCTTTCCAGGGCTGGTAAACCCCCAACAGGCCTTCACTTAGATGTCCTCAAAGGAGACAAGTTGATCCAAAAGTTGATGCTTGACGAGAAGAAATGCTACTTATTTGGCCGGAACCCTCAAATGAATGATTTTTGCATAGATCATGCAAGTTGCTCCAGGGTTCATGCTGCATTTGTGTACCATAAAGGATTAAATCGAGCATTCTTAGTTGATTTGGGCAGCAGTAAGTATGAAATAACTACCTGATGTATATTTATACATAATTATTTAGGGAGAGAAAAAACCATATTCTATTATTTACCTTAGATGCAACCAATGCACAATGCACCCTTCAACGGGAAGCCAGTGCAGACCGCTGTACCCCCTTTTTAGAATTAGAATTATTTACCTTGGATGTTGGTGCAGGCAGACCACTGTTACCCAGATTTCAGCCAGGCAAGGCAAGCGCAGTGAAGGACAACCTTTGGCCAGATAGAGTGATGATCTGCGCGTTATATCTGGCAGAAGGTGAATGAGAAGAGTCTAAGATCGGGCTCAGTGGTGCGCCTTGGGAGAGACCTACGTCCAGCAGTGGACTGCTATAGGTTGATGATATCAGCTAGTTCCCAGTGAACTCAGACCTACTCAGCTAGGGCTAAATAGAAAATGGGTGAAAAATACAAGTTTAAAATATTTTTTTTTATCTAAACAAGTAACAAGATATGCTATTTATCTTCTTATGGCTAGAGATCACGCTTGTCCATGACCAAAACAGAGCTACACAGGGCTTTGAATCACGTAGGCCATATATTTTTTAATATATTTCAGCTCATGGCACCTATATTGGCCAAATGCGGCTGGAATCCAACAAACCGACACAACTGCCTATTGACTCCAATTTTCACTTTGGCGCTTCCACTAGAAACTACATTATCAGGTACCTAACTCAAACATAATGTAATTATTTTTTACATACACAATCACAGAACCCTGCAACCACACCATTATTTTGTATCCGAAGGTGAACCCTGCAACTCACAACATTATTTTGTGTCCAATGGTGAACCCTGCAACTCACATCATTATTTTGTATCCAATGGTGAACCCTGCAACTCACAACATTATTTTGTATCCAATGGTGAACCCTGCAACTCACAACATTATTTTGTATCCAAAGGTGAACCCTGCAACTCACAACATTATTTTGTATCAAAAAATGTTTTTTTTTAAGTATTTAATATTTTGAATTAATAAATTCTGAAAACTTGTACATTATTATTCTGCATCTATTTACTTACATAATTAAAATGGTTACACACATGTTACATTAACAGAGAATAATACCTACTTATTTATATATTTTTAAGTTATAATAATTATGTTCTACCTACGTATTATAAGTACCTAAACTTACCTAATACAGTTTTAAGAACAAATTGTTCACAGATACATAATATATTTTGCTCAATAGTTTGTCTATCCTTTTTATTCCAGAGAGCGACCAACTGGCAACTCTCGGGGGATCATGGAGGATTTGCCCAACATGGAGACTGAAGGAGCACTATTAGGGCTGCCAGAAACACAGACTGAATTAGATGTAAGTCGGTCAGGGTGTCACAAATGGTTCACTACGGAAAATAAGATAACAGATTTTTTGTGTGCATGCTCGCTTCGATTGCTTGTGGACGCAAAAAAAAATTACAATAACCCAACTTCTATCTACTAGATTTTCACCTCTAGTTCGGCGGTCGTTGACCTCAGAGATTAATACCTTATGCTAAAGTTACTACTCTCGCCACCTTCTCTCTGATGGTACCATAAAAAGTAGGTGTTAATAAGAACGCAAACTTTTTAGTAAGTCTTCTTTTTTTACTATACCTCACCCGCCTATGTCCCAGAAGTTCTCAATAAATTTGCCTATATTCAAAATTAGTATTGATACATGATGTTTGGCACCTTTCTATGTGCCAAACATCATGTAAAAGCAGTTTGAGAGATATCTTTGGATATACGAGTACTTACCTACACATAGATGACATACCTACATAAGTATATTGAAGTTTTATTTTGCAGAATCTAACTGAATTCAATACAGCACATAACAGAAGGATTTCCATGTTGGGGATATCAACAGAAGATGGTACTGACGTCATGAAGGTTGGTTCAAAAGGATCATTATTTTTTGTATCTAGTCATAATGTAGTTAGAAATAAGCTTTAAGTTTATAAGAAATGCCCCAAAATATTATTACCAAGTGGAATCCATAGATTAGATACCTCATTTGTCATATATTATTTAAACTGGTTTTGATACACTTTTGTAGCATTGAAAAGACATAATGGCATATTAGGCAGTGTCCTAATAGAACGCGATAACATTCACACACTCACACCCCTGCACTAGGATTCCCTGTGTCGTAGGAGGCATGGACACATACAACACATCACAACATCCAAGACCCGAGAACAAACATTTGTGTTCGTCACAAATATATGCCCCGGCCGGGGATCGAACCCGGAACACCAAGCTTCGTAGGCAGGGTCACTACCAACTAAGCCACGATGTCGTCCGCGATGACGCGACCATCGCGCGAACGTCGATCGCGCGATCACGCGATCAAACGTACTAACGTCAAATACGCGTCCCAATCGGGACGCCTATTTGACGTTAGTACGTTTGATCGCGGATTCGCGCGACGGTCGCATCGCTTGCTCGCGCGACGATCGCGTGATCGCGTTCTATTAGGACAACGCCTCCATTTTGGATTTTTAAACTAAAAGATTGTTTAGTTATATTTTATATTTTTATCATATTTCTCGATCTTTGGCAGTTTCCCAACTGAGAGATTTAGGGTTGGCACTTGCCCAACAATGGGACAACATAATGTAGGCTGATAAAAAAGATCTTTTTTTTATAGCTTGATGGTATCTTCAGTTGAGTAAAAAATATAATAAATAATCTTTAACTATAAGTTTATTCCAGCCACCAACAGGCACGAAACGGCAAGCCTCCATGCCGGCCGGTGTGCCAAAGAAACAGAAACGCAACGTCTCCTTCAACGAAGAAGTAGACATCATCAACCCTGAGGACATTGACCCCAGCATCGGACGGTTCCGCAACCTGGTCCGCTCCACCATAGTGCCCAACGCAAACGCCAACTCTAAGAAACTGAAGCTGCAGAATGCTGATGACAGTAAGTTAAAAGTTCAAGACATCACAACATACTTATGCCATTATTATATACAAGACATCACTATATGTTTACAAGAGAACACAATACCAAAACATCACAACATGCAAGACATCACAATACCAAATCATGACAACATACAAGACTTAACAATACCAGAACATCACAACATACAAGACATCACAACATACAATAGATCACAATACCAAAACATCACAACATAAAACTTGTCACAACAATGGGTTCCCATCGAGTAACACCTTGTAGGGAGTGAGAGAGATCCGTTGTCTGGATGTTCTAACACTTTCCTATCTTGAGTTCAGGAGATTTAAAGTAAAATAACTTCTTCGATTTCTATTAACCAAATGGTGCTTTATTCAGAAAAATGCGCTATTAAAATCGTACATTTTAGGCCGGCGTTAGTATGTTATGTGATTGAGTAAAACGTATATCTATTTCGCTCTTGCTGAGTCTATCCTGTTCTTGCTCTGTCATTGGTCGAGGCTGTCCCAGAATATTCGAGAGTTGATACGAAGGTATAAATATTTGTTCGTCCCGGAGTTGCACGTCAGCAGAGTCCGGTGACGCAGTAACAGCCATCTGCGGCTAACTGCATTAAACGTCCATCCGAAAAAAAAAAAAAGTTGCACGTCAGTTAGAAAGAGACGCCGGAGAGAGATGATGCATGATATGGGATGCTGCTACAACCTAAACGTGTAACACTGTTACTGTAACAACGAGTAACACCCATGTCATGGTGTTACAACATACAACTCGTCACAACATGTAACTCATCACAACTTAAAACTCATCACAACAAACAATTCATGACAACATATAGCTCGACACAACATATAACTCGTCACAACATCCATGACATCACAATATCCAGGAATGCGTTAAAATCTGAAAAAATGATAATCTAGACGCCGAATCCAGATTTTTTTCAACGAATTTCGCAGGTACCTTTACCTTTAGGTTGGAAATAACTATTTTTTTTTATATTTTATTACTTGTTGCAGGTCATCACCACCACTCGCTGAGGTTGCAAGAGATATCCCGCGGCGGTAACCTGTACTCTGACCTGCCCGCGCCCAGTTCGCATCTCAGTCTCATTGGGGCTAGGTAATTATAACTATTAAAAACACTAGAATTCAATACTATTACTTCAGTAGTTTTGGCGTGATGGTTCCACAAACATTCATTCTCATGAACATTCGCATTTGCCCTAGCTGACTCGCGTGCGACTTTATCACCCATAGAATTGTTTATTGTCAATGTTGTTTGTTCCACCCGCGGAAGAAATGTCAAAGAATAGCAAAGTGGCAGTACGAAGCAAGTCAATCAATACTTGCACATTATCAAATCCTCTTTTTACCCACTCAAACATTGAATTATGTAGAAAACTGAACATACAAGACTTCACAATACCAAAACATCAAAACTTAAGACATCACAATATGCAAGACATAACAACATACATACATCACAATATGCAAGACATAACAACATACATACGTCACAATATGCAAGACATAACAACATACATACATCACAATATGCAAGACATAACAACATACATACATCACAATACCAAAACATCACAACATACAAGACATCACAATATGCAAGACATAACAACATACATACATCACATTATACAAGACATAACAACATACATACATCACAATATACAAGACATAACAACATACATACATCACAATATGCAAGACATAACAACATACATACATCACAATATACAAGACATAACAACATACATACATCACAATATGCAAGACATAACAACATACATACATCACAATATACAAGACATTACAACATACATACATCACAATATGCAAGACATAACAACATACATACATCACAATATACAAGACATAACAACATACATACATCACAATATGCAAGACATAACAACATACATACATCACAATATACAAGACATAACAACATACATACATCACAATATGCAAGACATAACAACATACATACATCACAATATACAAGACATAACAACATACATACATCACAATATGCAAGACATAACAACATACATACATCACAATATACAAGACATAACAACATACATACATCACAATATGCAAGACATAACAACATACATACATCACAATATACAAGACATAACAACATACATACATCACAATATACAAGACATAACAACATACATACATCACAATATGCAAGACATAACAACATACATACATCACAATATACAAGACATAACAACATACATACATCACAATACCAAAACATCACAACATACATCACAATATACAAGATATCTCAATGATTTCAACATCACAACATCCAGGATATCACACAACTTACTTGGCGGTACTTATCTTCGGAGATTATAAAAATGCGACTTTCAATTAGATATTGTGTATACATGAAGAGACAGGTTCATTCACTTTTGGTCTAATAACACCTTCAATCCGTACCTTTACAGCTTTAAACCCGAATCTAATTATTTTTTTGTAGGTTGGGTCTATCACTTCCCAATCCAGCGCCCGACGTGGAGTTGGAAGGTCCAGAGCCCCATCTCAATATCCACCCGCCATTACCTAACTCTGGTAAGCATTTCTTTATATTTCAGATTAGTAAAGTAAAGTAAAGTAAAGTAAAAAATCTTTTATTTGTGACAACTGTTATACAAGAATAACTATGCTACTTATATATAGGTATAATACCATGCTAATCGTCGAACAAACTTAATTACCTACTTAACTTAAGTTGACACAAAATGGCGTCCAACTCAGCATTTGCTGGGAAGCATGGCATCCCAGCGCTGATCTTCCGTTGGAACCAAAGAGTCTCACGGATGTCATCTGTGTAGGTTAAAATATAACTATATATATGTATATATAATATTCTCGTATTCATAACAAAATTGGATAGTGCTTCAAAGGTTTATATTTACATAATAAGTTCGTAAAAATGTGTGTCTATATAAAATAAAACAATATACCTACTATAATATACTACTGAGTACTATAAAAGAGATATAATTATTGTCAAAATAACTTAACATACATATAATATTTATCTACCCCTATTACTTCTCTTTTTCGAAATATAGACTCGGACCAAAATGTACTAGAAGTTAGCCAATGTGGCTCCCTTTTTTGTGACGCACTTTCAATATACTACATTGTGTTTCTATACTTTAATACTTCTGTGACTCTAGGTTCTAATTAATTAAATAAATAATAATAATAATAATAAAAATAGGTACCTACAAAGATTACAGATTGGTCCCATACAAATTTCATGAAAATCGGTTCAGTACTATTTGTTTTGAAATTAAAATAACTGAATGACGTCATCCAAGTAAAGTAGTACACATTTCAGTGGTGTGAACGGTCACTTCTTCTTCTTATCGTGTCACTAGTTCTTTTGAACCAGTGCGGTGAAAGGATTTCAAGTGCGCCTCGAAGAGGCTCCTCTCGTGCACTTGACACATGTTTTCGAACCTGTAGGTTCTATAACATGCCGGTTGCCTCACGATGTTTTCCTTCACCGTTAAGCACGTGTTTTAATGCACATATAGATTTTAATGGAAAGAAAAATCCATTGTTTCGAACCCACGACCTTCGGATCGAAAGTTGAGGGACCTCCCACTCCGCCAACACGGCTTTTTTTGTACGATCACGGTAACAGTCCAATTAAAGTCTGTTGTATTATTTTCATTAAATTTATTGCCCCAAATGCCACCTTTAATTTCCCCCCTAAAACTGAACAAATAGTAATTTGAGCTTTATTTCCAGCGCCCGAAGAGCCAGTATCGAACGAGCCCCGCCGTAAGAAGTACGCTAAAGAAGCGTGGCCCGGACGGAAACCGGGACTCATGCCCGGCGTGTGAAGCGACCCTTAGCGCTGTGTACTCGCTAGAACACTATCTTACAAAAGTATACACATACTAGCTGATGCTCGCAACTTCGTATGCGTTGTGAATTAAAGTGAATAGTACAAAAAATTGTATATAGGTATTGTATAAGTTATCTGGTTCTTATAGTACAAACTCTGCTTGGTTTGGGGTTAGATGGTGGTGAAATGAAATGAAATGGAATGAAATGAAATGGTGTTGTGGTGTTGTGTGAAATGTCCAAGAATTATGCGACACCGTGGCTTAGTTGGTAGTGACCCTGCCTACGAAGCTTGGTGTTCCGGGTTCGATCCCCGGCTGGGGCAAATATTTGTGACGAACACAAATGTTTGTTCTCGGGTCTTGGATGTTGTGATGTGTTGTATGTGTCCATGCCACCTGCGACACAGGGAATCCTAGTGCAGGGGTGTGAATGTTTGTTTGTTTGTTTTTATATCACTATAACATAAACATAAACATTGACACACTCACACCCCTGCACTAGGATTCCCTGTGTCGCAGGTGGCATGGACACATACAACACATCACAACATCCAAGACCCGAGAACAAACATTTGTGTTCGTCACAAATATTTGCCCCGGCCGGGGATCGAACCCGGAACACCAAGCTTCGTAGGCAGGGTCACTACCAACTAAGCCACGGTGTCGACAATTACTATAATTTTGTTATAGCGAATAGTACCCATGATTTGCCCTCTCGCTCGCACGTACGTACATTTTAGAAAATTTCAAAATTACTACATGTATAAAAATTACTATATGTAGTAATTACCTTGCCTAGAGAAAAAAAAATCTGCACGTTTGTAATGTTATTTTCTAGTTGTCTAAAGATTTTTTTTCAGTCTTTAATTTTTATATCTTCAAAAATGTTGGTACATGCGAGAGAGAGTGGGAATCAGGGCTATACGCTATAACAAAATTGTAATATTAATTTTTGAACATTTCACACAACATCATCTAGCCATCAAAACTAAGCAGAACTTATAGTTTTTCGTAGACTTTCGCGATTATCACACATGGTTTATTTGATTATAACGGGTATTTATCGCGCTCACCTCGTATGCGAGCCCGTTATAATCAAATAACTATAAGCAGAGCTTGTACTATGGGAACCAGATAACTGATACAATACTTATATACTTATTTTTAAATACATAAATAGAATAAAATAAATAAATAAAATATAAATATTTTGAACATTTCACGCAATGCCATCTAGCCCCAAACTAAGCCGAGCTTGTACTATGGGAGCCAGATAACTGATACAATACTTAAATACTTTTTTTTTTGTAATAACATACACATTCTATATACATAGAAAACACCCAGACTCAGGACAATTACCGATGTTCTCACAAAAGTGCTTGTCCTGAAGCGGGAATCGAACCCGCGACACCGGCGTGGCAGTCAAACACACTTGCCACTCGACCAATCGTGTCGTCTATACGTAGAAAACGCCTAGACTCGGGAGAAACAACGATGTTTATCACACAAATGTGTCTCCTGAAGTGGGAATCGAACCTGCGACACCGACTTGGCAGTCCAAACATGCCACTCGATCATTCGTGTCGTCAATTGTTTTCTTAGTACTTGCTTACATCATGACATACCTTCTAAATTTCAAGTCTCTACATTCAGTGGTTTAGTCTGTGGGTTTTCTGTCAGTCAGTCAATCAGGACCAAGACTTTTATATTATACATATATTATGTATGTAACATAGAAAAATGTTAACTACTTTTTTGTAGTTGGTAAAAAAAAATAATTCTACTTTGGGGAATTAATAATTGAAAATCTGTTAGTACTGAATCAATTAAGTATCTAGAAAAGTATACATTAAGTATATATAAAGTATTGTTGATTAATAAAAGCAAAAGCGCGTACAAAAAAACTTTTTACTTATGTATCATTAGAAAACTCTAGAAAGTAGTTTCTTAGACGATGATATAAAAAGCAATACCTAAGTACTAATTTATCAGTTATTAGTATGAAATCTCGTTTGAATAAATATATTCTACGGCCTTCTAAATAACCTATTAGTTTATCCCTAACATTGAGCTCATGAGCCTAAACCCCTGAACAGATCTGGCTCATCTGCTTTTGTTTCAAAATTTTCGTTTTGTACTTACCTACCTATGTCAATGTTTATGAATTTAGACCTATAGTAAATCAGTCGTAACTGGTTTTGACTAAGGGCGTCGGTCAAAACCAATATATTGACTGGGAAAACCAGTCAAAACCAATAAAGACCAACGCCCTTAGTCAAAACTAGTTTCGACCGATTCTTGCGGTCAATATTGGTTATGACCGGTTATGAGTTTTAACTGTAACATGCGGATATCTATAGTACAAAATTTCTAAGGTCCTACCTTTAAAAATAACATATCACATCCACGTATTGTAATGAAAGAAGACGCTACTCAAAATCTCATACAAATTGCTATCATCATAAATAAGATAAGCGCCAAACCACTCCCAAAGTGAGCCACTGATACCTACTTGCACCAAACTATCGAAGTCCCTAAGCAATTACTTTACTCGATCGCTAGTTCTTAACAGTCCCAGATTCTGACCGTTAAGAACTGCCAAGCGAGTAAAGTAATTGCTTAGGATATTTGAAAGTTTGGTGCAATTCCGCATGAATACCTTCTTAGGCTCTTCTTATCTAATAACTACCACCTACATACTCGTCACTCCATCAAGCCAAAACTTTGGTAAAATGAATTCGATAAATTACGACAATTCAGTCTGGATTTTTTCAATTTCCATTGGGTTATACAACATATTGATAAAGAATACACACAATTGGTGTACAATTATTTTAAGATTTAAGGCATATTAGTTAAGTTATTTCTAAGTTGTTTTTAAATGAAATATAACTACAAAACTAAACTTTGTTTTATTTAAACTAAAATAATACTTATACTATATTGTATAATAAATTGTGTAATAATATGCTATATTTTAGGTACCTATAATAAATAATAATTTGTAGGTTAAACAAACTTTCAAAAATTCCTGACCTTTAAAACTCATTCCCGGCACTTACAAGTTAAATTTAAATAACATTTCGTAAGCGCACCGCATCCCTCTGAAAGGCTAAACTTCCCCTAACCCACACATACCTATCATTCTAAACTTTACGTAGGTATACATAAAAATGGGCAAGCTGTTGATTGGAAGATGTTAAAACAGTACATTACGCAGTAGATATATCTATATTTTTGGTCTCTTTCTAAATAATTAATCTATAATATAATAGATTATTAAGAATAATTAGCGTATCATAAAAAGCTTATATTTTTTTTTTACTTTTTTTCCCATAGCTAATGGTATAAAAATATATAATACTTATATTTAATGCCGTTTAGGAGAAGAATCGAAAAAACCATTCAGAAACAGCATTTTTCATATTAAATAAGCGAACAAAATAAATGTTACTCTATGCTTTTCAAGATAAAATAATAATAATATAACATTTTTATTTTTTTTAATAATTATAGGTATAGGTTTTAAACCTGGGCCCTGTACAACCAAACTTACAAATTGTAAATTGTAATTGTAGTTTACAAGTTACAATTCTACATGTTTCTGTTTAACCAAGAATACAACTTACAATTCTACCATGGTGGAAAACTGACAAAATTGTAAAATTGTAGATACAATTCTACATATTTCTGTTCAACCAACATTTTTTCTTTACAAGTGACAATTTACAAATTTGTAGGGAAAACTGCTTGGTTGAACGCATAATTGTAATTATAATTTTACAATTTTTGTAAATTGTAGCAAATTTCCGACAGGTGGGCTCACCTTGTGCCAGAAACTTAAAATTTTTTACCTCAATTTTTTAAGTGAAAAAATTTGATGGTTTTATAATTATTATATAATGGTTCTAACAACTAGTAGTGGAAATAGTGCAACGGTGAGTTTTTCGTAAAATAATAAACTTTTGATGTGAGATTTTACATGCAACAAAATATTTCGGGTCAGCAAAATAATACATTATAAAATAGGTAAATAAAATATTTTATACAATTTTAGGTATAAAATATTTTATTTTAACATTTTCAAAATATGGTGTCATTGAATAAACTGAAATAAACAATTTTGATTTTTATTGGATTTGAAAACTACTGGTTGTCAGAAAAACCTCAATTTAAGAATCTCCAACAAAAAACTTACAATTTATGTAAATTGTAACTTACAATTACAAATTTGTAGTTACAATATTGTCATCGAAATCTACAGGCGTTTTGTGCACTTGTAAATGTTGGTTAAACAGCATGTGTAATTTACATATTTGTAATGTTTTTACTTGTAAAGTTTTTACATATTTGTAAGGTTGGTTAAACAGCACTTGTCATACAATTTTACAAATTTGTTATTTATTTACAAAATTGTCGAATTGTAATGTTGGTTGAACACGGCCCTGGGCATTTTGGCTTACTGTTACAGATTACCAAGTTGCGAATGCCCTATTATGCTCTTAATACTGTACCTATCTACTCCTACTGTAGGTATAGATAAGTATTCTACCTTTCAAATGTCGTAATAAGTAGTGCTTTACGCACGTAATGCCACGCACGGGCCTGAACTTCACCGATCAGCTGGTGAAAAACCCCCAAGAAACCTCTCCTTGCATCCTATTCCCCAGTCGAACGGAGCTTCCCGCGCGAAGCGGTCGTCTCGTCCTCACTACGTCATAATAGTGACAATATCAGTGAAAAAATTGCGTTCTGTGAATATCATTAATAAGCAACGTTATTTTCTGTCTGGTAAGTACATTTTTGCGCTGTTTTTCGTGTTTTTGAACCTTACCTGTTGATCCAAAAGATGTATTTCTATCATAAATTTATTATGGGGAAAAATAGGGATGGATGGTATAAATAGGTTTTGTTTAGGACCTGTTTACTGTAGGTATTGATCGCTTTGTTATCAGGGTGAATAAAATTTATCTGGTTAGTGTGCGTGCAAAGCGCCTATCTTTCACTTGTGGAATACCTATTCAAGTTTTAAGCTGCGGCCAGCTCGCCTACCTACTTGTTACTCAAAATTTGTAGTCTCAGTTTAGGTAGGTAGGTATACTGACTTTCGTCTGCTCTAAACAAGCTTTTCCATAACCAAAACAATGCTAGACTAGAATGTAATTGCAAAAGTGTGTAGGTTATTATACGTGAACCTACCTACCTATCTCTCGACAGCGTCATACATAATTTTAAAGTCCAAAACTTTCCAAAATATCAACTACTTATTCATATTCCCATGTAAATAAGTCTATGCGGGTATGTATGTCGTCGATGTTGATGTGAAAGCATTACTGTGTTCCGGTTTGAAGGGCACTAGTGCTAGTGAATTTTTTTTGCTAATGAAACTGACAATCGGAACATCTCAATGTGGACGAGCGCTTTAGCAGTGTTGCTCTGGCCTTTGTGAATCGAGTCCTGTGTAGCACTGTTCTGGTCATGAGCAGGCGTGATCTCTTACCCTCGAGAGAGAGCTTAGTCCTCCCATGTTTACATAAAAAATAAGGGTAAAGTGTGTAGCTAGATGTATGACATAGATTAAAAACGGTGTACCTACAAAACATAAAGATTGACAGTATACCTAAAACCTAGGGACGGAAAACAGGACAATCAATTTTCAGACACCCGGTCAACAAAATAAAATTATTCCCATTTGAAATATTTTGTTTTTCAGTTCAAGTGAAGTTTTACGACTACTAAGTATTACCAATTTAAAAAACTTGTTATTCTTTAGAATATTACCTAATACTTACTTACCTAATAATACGCTGTTACTTCTCTCTTTGTTTCGAAATTTTGGGATCGGACCAAAATACTAGATGTTAGATCCCTATTCTGGCCTCCCGAGCCTAAAGTGCAGTAACAGCAAAAACGAGATTTTGAGAAAAACGCGTTTAAAGTTTAGAAACCTAATAAAAAATTCAAAAGAGGTGATTTGATAAAATTTTGAATGCGAAGTGAAAGGTAAAGTAAAAAATTGTATATATAAACGCCGTTACATGAGTTTTTCTTCAAAATACAATAATTACAGCCTTATATTTGATTTAGCCCCTATTACTGCAAGTTATTTTTCAATGAAATCTGCTATAAAACTCCTTAAAACGCAGTAAATCCGGCTATTACTGCATTTTTACAATTTTTCTGACTAATTTACTTACTAAAGTGCAGTAATAATGTGAAAATACTGCAATTTAAAGTGGTTTTTAATGAGAAAACACTAAAAGTTCCTCATATGTGGTAATGAATAATACCTTTAATTCTAATGGAAGTGTGTATTTCTTTGAAAATTTAACTTATATTAGGTATACTACTAACCCAACCAAATCTCATGCTTTTTTTTATTTTACTGCGGTTTAGCTGGTTAACACTGTATATTTTTAATAAATTTGTCATATTTCAGCGTTTTTCTTTTTCTTAAAAAATAAAATAAAAATACTTCTGTTATGTTTTACAAAAAAAGGATTGATTTGATTTATAGGTCTTCAAATGGGGTTTCAGAATATGCAATAAGCTTAAAACCGACAAAATGCCTATTACTGCACTTTAGGCTAGGGAGGGCAGTATTTTTGTATGTATTACAGGTACCTACAGTCAGCTGCACAGACATGTATACACTCCCAAGCTTTAACGTTTATATTTCTTTTAATTTTGAAAAGAAAATTGCAAACAATCATTTACAAATTAATGTATCTAGTCATCATAGTTGTCACAATTCTTGTCAGAAGATGAATTTCTTTGCACAATTAAGTGTATAAATAAATGTGAAAGCTTGGGACTGTATACATGTCTGTACAGCTGACTGTACTTAAATACTTTTATGGTATTGTATACCTCTTTATTCATCAAACGCATTCTCTTATTTCTCTGTGATCTAAGTAAGCTCACAACTTCCACAATTCGAGCTTGTTAGCAACAGATTATATTCTATGCTGCGTAAGCTCTACCCACGTAAAACCAGTGGGCAAAAGGCTATTGGAGGTACAAGATTAATCTTTCACTAGCTGCCCACGGCTTCGCGTAGGATCGAGACAAATGTAAATTATGTATTTTTCCGCTGATCAATACAACATAAGTATTTGTTTATACGAAACCTGCAATTAGTTTGCTCAGAATCGATATCCAAGTTTTAAAAAAAACAAACCCCTGTTAAATATTGTAACAATTCTCAAAAATAATTAATATATTTATCGCAAATAATAAAGTACCTAGTAGTAGGAGTTAGGTAGGACAACGAAGCAACACAACCATGGATTATCTCGGCGAGTTTTAGAAAAAATATAATACTTATTTACCTAATATAAACTATAGGTACAGTCAGCTGCACAGACATGTACAATGTTGAAGCTTGGGAGTGTATACATGTCTGTGCAGCTGACTGTAACTACCAATTTTCACTAAATTGGTTCAGTACCTAGTTTGTGATTAAGGAGCAAACATTCTTCTATTCATCCTTCCCCACAAACAGTACGTAGGATTGTAAATTTCCTTTTTTTTTGCTTTCTCTACAGTTCGATAATCAAAGTCAATGCACGAAAGGAGTCTCTTCGAAGCGCACTTGAAATCCTTTCGTAACACTTGGTTCGAAAGAACTAGTGACACGATAAGAAGAAGATGTCACCCTTTTCGATGATAATCAAAACGAAATAACTATAAAACATAGTAGCTATTGTAATACAGTACCACACCTCAATAGTCGTATCAAACTTATCATACCAGCCATAAAAATAGCCATAACCAAACATTAGTTCGATCAGAATGCATAAAATGTCACATGCGTCAAGCAATAAACTATACTTGGAGAAGTAGAAATAGTTTATTGCACTGTTTAATGTAGTTAGTCCAATTTAGCACCCAGCATGAATTGTTCGCTTGAGATGAGCGTGCCACGACATAGTATAAACGATCAGTAAAACAACTTCACATTGAGTTGTTGAATGAAACTCGTCTTGTATCAATCAATCAATGACTATTTCTGGAGTTCTCAAACAACTCAATGGATGCCTACACTTGACAGCTACAACTATCAATAGATATAAATATTGAATGCTTAGTCTTGACTAACTGACAGACAGTAGGCTAAACAATTAGATGTAGAGACTTATAACTTTGAGGATGTGTCCGTCATGAGCTGAAATCGCGTACTAAGAAAGGATTTTAGTTGATTGGTAACGCAAACAAAGTTACGAGCGTCCGCTAATAATTATAGACAAGATGCTTTTTTATGACTAAAACACTATTTCGACACCCCAAAATGCTTCTATTTAATTTCAGATCTATTTTTGTGAAGAAATAACTTTAGATAAAAGTTGTTTTACTGCTTGTAAAATTTAGTGTGGTACGGTAGCAGTAATTGATCAAGGTAGATTGTTTGTCCAACTGTCGGTCTGTTGTATTTAGACGAAGATTCTGGCAATTAATATATCAAAGTACTTAGTACTTATTCGTTTTATGCCTTTTGTTATTGTCTGGAGGTACTTCATCTTTGGCCCTTGATATTTTGATAAATCGGTCCACTTCTGGACGTGGCCTTTCCCAATACGCACCACTCATCCCGGTCTTCAACCTTCAGTTAGTTGGTTCAAAAAGCTTTTATACTTATTTATAATAATAATTAAGTATTACTGTTAACATTACCGTGTTCCGGTTCGAAAGGCACAGCTAGTAAAATTACTTGACTCTTAGGACTGATAAATCGGAGTGTTTTAAAGTGGACGAGCGCTACATAGCAGTGCAGCACCGGCCATTTCTGTGTAGCACTGTTTTGGTTACAGCAGAAATGATATCTTACCTTTTACCTACATAAAAATCGAAATCCCCACTGCTGTTGGTAGTTTGGGATTTAGAGATTTTTTTTCCTAAATCACCAGTGGGTGTGATCTCCACTAGTGAGTGGAGATGGCTAGCTAGATAATGCTTAAAAAAAATGAAAAAATTGTTGAAAAACAATTAGGCAGGAGGCAGGTCGTCATCATCGTCAACTTATAGCAGTCTTCGAGAATCTAGCCAAAGGAGATGATAATGCAAGGCGTACCCCTCTGCTGGCCATATAACCTCCTTGGCCATTCACGTAAAATAAAACTATGCGCTGTATTTGATAACTGTTTGCATATTTTGAGATGGTGTGCTAGATTATTATAGTGTGCGTTTACATGAATAAGATTTTGTTAAGCGCGTGTGCAATGCGTGTTTACCTCGTCCCCCGTCAAAAATGGCAGAAAATTATGTTAGTAGATTCTGACGTATATTCCTTTTGCTGGATTCTCGAAGATAGCAGTCTACTGCTGGACGTTGGTCTCTCCCAAGGCGCGCCACTGAGCCCAATCTTCGGCTCTCCTCATCCACCTTCTGCCAGGTATAGCGCGCTCCGTCTAGCCAAAGGTCGTCCTACACTACGCTTAAAAACACGCCATAAAGTCGTGATTTTCTGTTGACCACCCATTTGGAAATTATGAATCGTGGCAAAGCAACGACGATTTGTCGCGGCGCTTTTTGGGTCACCGATTTTATGTACTTTGCGTTACGAATGTATAAGTAAGTATAAAATATGTCTTTGTCCTGACTGACTTGTAATCGCGTACTAAGAAGGGATTTTCACCCGACGACTGCCAAGGAAGGGTTATGTTTTTCGCGCGTATCTTGTTTGATGGATGTAAATCTCTTTGTTACCTCACATCTTCCAAACGGCTGTATTGATTTTGACAGTTCTTAAATAAAATCAAAATGGCGGATTTTCGGCGCTAAATAGTAGGTCGTTGAAAATTTTTTGTAAACCAAACCTATCGAATAGGGTATCGAAATGGAGGAAATTAAAAGGAGATTATGTGACCAAATTTAATTTGAAATAATGAATGAATGAATGTTTTCAGTTTTTATAAACTTTCGCTTGTTTGATAATGCGCAACGCAAACGAAGTTATAAGTATCAGCTTGTATTCTATATTTATAAGCGTGATCTATGGTTTATAGGTTTGTGGTAAGGTAGGTTTAGTCTATGGTTAGATTGGGTTTAATTATGCGGCTGAACGGGTCGGACATCTGTTTGCTTATAGACTTAGTTCAGAAGTTATATTTGAGTTAGATTCTCTTTTGATCAAAGCAGTTGTATGGAAGTTCATGTCTTATTAATATTTTTGTTATCTATGATATTTTATTAGAATTTATTTATGTAGTTGTTGCCAAAGGATTTGCTCCCAATTTAAGGCTTTTTTTGAGCTGTCAAAGAAGAAGTTTATGTCCTCTACATAGGCTATGTTTTATCCCGATACAACGCGTTACATGCTTTTTCAGTAACGGTACAGGTTACAAACTTGATGGTAATACAATGATAACTTGGAAAGGATGTACCAACCTAATATATATGTCGCAGGCATATTGTATAACTCGGCATTTTACAAACGGCGTCGTCCGTTTACAAACGCTCGCTGTTTTGTTATATGCCGAAGGCAAATTGTAAATTGCCTCGGCATTTTGTCATATGCCACAACATTGGTGGACCATTCAAACGCCGTTTGTAAAATGACATAAAAAACACTAAGGTGTCCATGGAATCTGGTGCTTTTAAAGGACACGACCGTCGAGCAAGAGGTTAGAATGATTAAAATTACGATCCAGATAAAAGTTGGGTGATCACTTGGGTTGGGTAGGTTATCAGGTTTTTTATTGTGCGCCTACACGCGAGCGAAGCGAGCGTGCTGCACAGCCTAATGACAGAAAACCATCTAGGGTTGATAAGAGTTAGGTGACGGTAGGTTATATTAGGTTTTTTTTGTACCTGCACGCGAGGGAAGCGAGTGTGCACTGACTAATGACAGAAAATCATCATAGGAAAAAAAGTACTAACTACTTTTTGTATGATGGTCACTCTACAATTTCAACTAATGTCGAATTGAACGAGTTGTCAATTTGCCTTCGGCATATTGCAAAACAGCGAGCGTTTGTAAACGGACAACGCCGTTTGTAAAATGCCGAGTTATACAATATGCCTGCGACATATACATATATACGGTTTGCTTTTTTTATGTGAAAGCCGAGACCCGTTCATGTTTTATATTTTTCTAGTCACAAAAAAAATATCCTACAACTCACCAAGTTAATCCATGATTGTTTTGTTCGTTGTCCTACCTTTTTCATGGACAACCTACTCCTGCGCTAACCTAACTAACCGTATATTACGTTTAATGTTTATTTGTTTATGCAAAGAAAAAAAAAGAAAGCCGAGACCCGTTTATTCTATTTTTTTTCTAGTCACAAAAAAATAATATTAAATATTTTTTTTGAAATTTATTACAAAATTTAACAGGGGTTTGTTTACTTATTTTATTTTTGAACTTGGTTATCGATTCTGAGCAAACTAAATCCAGGTTTCGCATAAACAAATACCATAGTTATACAAAAGAAAAAAAGGAGACACGATTGGTGAAACTTTTTTCGGTATATGTATTAATTTTTTGAAATCGGTCCTTATAGATATACCTACCTAACATAACACTGACTCCGCCCACTCGAAAGGCAAAATATTTTAACATCCTCTTAACCATATTTGCAAACGTCAGCTAAATTAATCATTTGGAAAGGCCAAGTGGAGTGCCATCGAACTTCGCAGGCAACAGTCAACTGTCGTCCTCAAGTGCTTTTTGAGGACTGGAGGACCCTTATAACCTGTGGTCTGGACCCAAGTGTTCGAGACCTCTTTGGGATAGCGACGAATGCGGTTTTGAGTATTGGTTGAAACTTTTCTGGGGATGTACGTACCTTTTTATCCGACTGCGGTGGAGGTTAATGTGTTTGACTGGTTGTGGTATCCAGTAGGCTAAACGACTGGATGGATTTTGACAAAAGAGTTTGGACATTACGAACTTAATGACACGGATTCGTGTCATTAAGTATTCTAGATCACGGATATGAATGGCGGCTACTAGCCAAGATTATGTACTCTATTTTGTTTATCTAAATTAAGCGCTTTCTTGATGGTAAGAGATCACGCCTGCTCAAGGCCAGAACATTGCTGCACAAGACTTTGATTCCAAAGGTCGGTGCAAAACTGCTAAAACGCTCGTTTACATTGAGACATTTTGATGCCCTAAGTTTAAATATCTACATTGCCCTTCAAACCTGAAAACAGCAATGCCTACAAATTACTGTTATGTGGCAGAATATCTGACACCATCTAGACGACATCCTGCAGGGGACGCCTCTCAACGGTAAATGCTATAAAACAATCAAAAGATACTTAGGTTTCGACCAATAATGCCATACTATCATAGTAGGTACTTATACCTAATACCTATGACAATTTCTAGTCGGAAAAATCCAATATGCATAAAAACTATCCAAACGGGTTCTGTCGTAATAAAAACTTGTGTACCTACATTCAGAGTTTTAGGTTCGGAGAGACAAATGAGAGAGCTTTTTAATGAGGTCCTTTGTACCTGTACCGTTTTTTACCTGTACCACGGCCTGTACTTAGTCGAAAGCTTGAGTGTTGTGAATGTTGTACGCAAGGTATGCAATAACGAAATTGTTTTTCACTTGTTCATAACCTGGAATTCATGGAATGAAAGTGAAATTTTCATGCAAAATCCTTTTACACGACTGCCAAGGAAGGTAAATTTCTTTGTTACCTCGTATCTTCCAAACGGCTGGATGGATTTTGACAATTAAGGTATCGTTATTTATAAAAATAATCAAAATGGCGGATTTTTGGAGCTAAATAGTAAGTCGTTAATAATTTTTTGATTACCAAACCTTTCGAGTAGGGTCAAAATAAAGGAAATTAAAAGGAGATTACAAAAATATATTAAGTCATATATTTATTTTCATAAGACTCATAGAATTAGAAGAAGCGAGTAAATAGGTGTCTTCTAGACCTTCGAGATTCATCGTCGCCCACATCTTCATTTAACATCAGGTGAAATTGTGGTCAATCGAAGGTCTATCACCAATAAAAAAAAAAAACAACGTAAAGTGTCAGAAATCCTGTGCAGAATTCCAATATGGCGATAATATTTTGGCAGTCGGCTTTTCATTTTTTATAAACATTGTTTACATAATATTAAATAAATAAAAATATTCTACTGTTTCACCATCCCACGATTAATATTGATTAGCGATAAGGTAGTGGTCACAATGGGCGGACCCAGTGGGTGCCATGTCTGCTAATAAAATTGATAAAGACAGACTTGCAATAGATAAAAGTTATCGATTTTATGATACCGAAAGATTTGCTCATGATGAACTGAAGGGAACTTTTTTGACGAAGTCACGTCTAAATCGATTAACGCCGGCTGCATGCACGAAAACGTTGACGTCATTGGTAACGCTCTTTGTCCGGTAACGCTGTCATGGTCCGGTAACGCTCATTGTCCCGTTAAACTATCGTCCGTAAACGAACTTTACCGACAACTATTTTTTTAAAGAGACGGAATAGTAGCCCATGTCCTTTTTAACCGACTTCAAAAAGGGAGGAGGTTATCCATACGTTTGTTTTTTTTTAATGTTTGTTACCTCAGAACTTTGTTGTTTATGAACCGATTTGAGAAAATGTTTAAATTTGAGTATAATACTTTCAGATTTGTCCCATAGAAATTTAATCAAAATCGATTCAGTAGTTTAGGTTTTAAATCAAAATAACTGAAAAAAAAGTCGTTGAAGTGAACAAAATGGCGTATTTTGCTTTCCTGTGACTTATCAGTGGTGCCTACGGTCACTAGACCCGTCCTATTGAAGTCGGTTATTGTATTTTTGTTAAACTTTGATTATCTAGCTTATCAATATGTTCATCTTACATAATGTTTGTTCTGAAACGGGAATCAAACCCGCGACACTGGCGTAGAAGTTCCAACACTCTTGCTACTCTGCCATCCGTGTCCTCAACATTCCAACTCCTATACAAGAACCGTTAGAAACATCTATTTACCAAACCTATTCTAGTCTAGTGGCTCTTTGGCAGGCCAGAACTTCTTAGAATTTCCGAGTAAAAGAATCGCTAAGGAGGTTTGAAAGACCCGGTTCAATGGAAGGATTAATGAGTCTAATGATGTCTGAAAGGAGGTTGGTAACCAGGGTTCCCTCGCTAACCAGGAAAGGTAGAAGGAAGTAAGTATTACGTGCTTCGTATATTTATTTGCTGTGGTATTGCGTTGTCGTAATGTTAATTAAGTATAAGTGAGAGTTGGGTTTGTGATTGTTTGTAATAAAAAAAAATCAAGATGTGTATTATTTGAAATAATATTATTAGCCGAATATCAAGAAGGCTACAAAATGGCGGACGATTTCGTATAAATACAGGAGCGCCACTTGAGCGGGTTCATAGAGTCCGGTGACGCAGTAACAGCCATCTGCGGCTAACTGCATTATGGACGTCCATCCGAAAAAAAAAAAAAAAAAAAAAAAAAAAAAAAAAAAGCGGGTTCATTCACTCGCTGGCGTTCGACTTGTAAACACCATGGACAGCGATACGTATTGTGCATATCGAGCCACTTTTCTTGTTGTTGTTCTATTTTTCATTGTGTTTTCTGGTGTTGTTTGTGTAAAGGTTGATTTGTTTTGTTTACATAATTTTGGCTTTTTAAATTGTGAATAAATAAGGTTGGGTTGACCAATGAGTTTGTTTTGTCTTTAAATCACTTTGGATTATTACAATATATTCATTGTTCAATTGTAGTGGGGAATTCCGAAAAATTATTCTCGAATTCGCATTAGAAACCACGGTAAAAACGGGTTTGGGAAAAGTTTTCCGAAAATTGAGCAATTAGTTTACATTCAAGTATTGGTGGCTCTAATACATCTTGAATAGTATGGTTTTATATAGAAGTTGTATCAAATCCATCGCACCACTGGGCATATTGTAAACTGCATTAGTACACACACAACTAGTACCTAATATAGGCTGAAAATATATCAAGCAAGCCTTTATTTTTTAAATTTATCATAATTGTATCATGAACCTTTTCCCAGCAAATATTCATACGTTAGAAATGATTTCGCTTTGAAATTATTTCAGCGGCAACAGGTATTTTCCCATACGCGACAAACTTTTCGTAACAAAGTGTCAAAAATTACGAAGCTTTGTACACTCGCGCCGAGCACGGTGGAAAAATGTCAACATGTCAAAGTGATAGCGTTTGTGTTGGTGACTGTACTGAACACTGCGAGTTTGTCAGATTATTGCAGTAAATTTTGAAAAACGAGCTAGGCATTTAAAATATTACCTAATGAAAACCTAACATGATTTCACAAGAAGTGTTATAGTGATACCACACGAAGAAGCCATGAAGCCAGGGTTCACTCTCTAAGAAATTATACCGTGTTTCATTTTAAACAAAACTATGTAGTATATTCCAACTTGTAAACCAAATAGATGGCGCCTGTTTAACCAGCGTTCAATATTCTGTTCTTAACCGAAACGTGCGTTGGTAAAACAATCGGGAATTTATTTTCCCGTTTGTATCTATACTATATAGGTACTAAACAATCGGAATACTCTTTCCGATTGTTCCTACCTCAATCTGGAACAAGCAACCTAAGTTATATATTCTACCTAGGTCTACATTATAAGATACCGTTACAGAATGAAACTTTTGGAACGATTCATTCGACAATACGGAAAGTACTTCCCGTGACTTCGCTTGGTTCCTTTACTATTTTACTCACAAATTCCAAGTCCATATATTTGTAATATTCTTGTTTACCGGTGACCTTTACTAGTAACACAATTTCTGCAAAGTGCAAGCCCGAACGGGAGCGAACATCGCCAATAAATACCTCCAGGCACTATGAGACACTTCGGCTAATAATATTTGAGTACGTAGGTACAGTCGGCTCTATATTTGTCTTTACACCCAGCTTACGCCGGTTTTCTCTTGTGATTAACCACTCACACAAACACATCATGTTTGTGTTTTTGTTTGTGTAAAGTACTGATGTGGATAAACCACTTAAGATATACCCCATATATATACCACAAGAAGTTTAATCACAAAAGAACATCGGCGGCGGCGTAAGCTGGGTGTAAAGACAATTATAGAGCCGACTGTACACCCTTTTTTATTTCATATTTAGAAGTAGGTAGGTACTAGCGAAAATTCCTTCCTTAATCCGCGCCTAGACTTCCCCGAGTCTTTCTTTATGTCTAGTGGTTTGGCTTGTGCGAGTCAGTCAGTCAGAACTAAACCTTTTATACACGGTAAATTTTTAATCACCTGAAAAAAAAATACACATGGTCAGTAACCGTTACTGAACACAGATATGGCGAAAAAACTTGATAAAATTAAGTCGATTAAAAAAAATTAACAAAAAATTTTTATTTATTCAATATGGATAACTTACCGTTAGTCGTTTTCCTGTGGAATCGCATCAGGCGGTACCCTTTATTGATAATAATTTAGGTTTCCGTTCGTTGGCAAACCCGAATACCTAGCTCGAGCCAGCTCGCAAAAGCTCGGCTCGGGCATCGCACTCGCATCGCTGCCATTCGTGCCAACTCCTGTCATTTAGTAAAAAATCAAAATTCTGACTGCACAGATAAAACGTAGTGCTATGGTACATAATATTACTTATTCTTTGGTAGTGCCCCGTCTGCATTGCCCATTATTTTTTTTTTGATAATTAAAAATTGGTAGTATACATATACATAATTATATTGATGATAAACTCGAGTCTTTCATTGTTACTGCATTAATTTCCGATTTAGATTTTACATAGACAGACTAATAATTAAAATGAACTTTACCTCGCGACATTGTAGAAGACGGTAAGCTAAGTAAATAGCCTACCAATAGATTCTACTTTGTAAGTTTTAGTGCCCTTAGCCAATAAGTACCTAGGCTATAACTCACACCTTTAGTCTTTACAAAGTTATCTAATTGGAACAAATAGTACTTTAAGCACTACATACCTACTAGTAATAGTCTGAGGTTTCTATTTACATAAAAATTGGTTGCCTGTAAAGTTGGTTTACGGACGATAGTTTAACGTGACTACCAGCGTAACGGGACAATGAGCGTTACCGGACAATGACGTCAACGTTTTCGTGCGTACAGCCGGCGCGGCGGCGTTCATCGATTTATTAGACGTAGTCACGTCAAAACATGGTGCGACCGACAGAATACAGAAGTAAAAACTTCATCAAAGCGACTCTACTCGACCTTATCCGAACGAGCGTTACGTAGTCAAGCATGACGGCTCAGTCTCATTCAGTACCAGCAAAATAAAGTGCTCAACGCGCCTAAAGAAGTTTTCACTTTAAAAAAATGTAGGTCTTTGAGTGTTGGTTGGAACTGAGATTGTTTCGGTGTTTCATTGCCAATCAATGCTCAAAGGCGGCGTGAACAAAAGGCAATGGGCCGACCGATTAATAACATTTGGGAAGCTGATACACTGAGTACTAATGGATCGCCATTCCAACAAATAAATACATCTATTTCGGGACACGTTTACAACGGGACACGTTTCTCGGGACAAGATTATACTCACCTCTACTACTTGCTTGTGTTACTACATGTTAATGTGTGTGCTTTGTATCTATTATTATTTTAGCAAAGTTAGGTATATTTCCGAATACACCACTAACCATCCCCACTAGTGGGTATTTAAAATGATTCCCAAAGTCCCCACTACCAATTGCAGTGGGGATTTCGAGAATATTTTTTCTCCGTATCCCCAATTATGGCTTATTCCCAGAGCTCTATGATTCTATTGTTTCTTATAGACACTGGCTCTTATGGACAAAGAACATTATAACAAATAGTTAACGTTTTTGGATATTTTTATTACTTACCAACACTGACAATCACTTCCGCCTTTAAAAAATTAGTTACCATGACAGAAACAGTACATTTAAAAGCTATTATACATTATTTTCTAAATTATAATGTCTATGTCTAAGTCAAATATCTAACAAACATTAAAAAAAACAATCGCATTAAGGACCTCTTTTTGAAGTCGGTTAAAAAACGTCGAAAGTATATAACTATCTTGAGACAGAGAAGTGCGGGAAAATCTCTCTTAAAAGTAATATAATATCTCGGCAATGTAATATTAAACTCGTTTAGTAAAGTAGTAGACCATTAACTTATTAACTGTGTAAACTGTGCTCTCTGTAGACTGAGCTAGTGCTAGTCAAGTTACATACAATTATTTATGAATGAGTACAAAAACAGTGCCAGATATTCTACCGTCAAGTATTGTCATGAGAATTTAAGAAGTAAACATAAGTACAATATATGCATACCTCAAATGAATAACACCATGTTTAAAAAAAGCTCATATATAACTGTAATAAAAGTGTTCAATCATCTACCTACAGAGTTCAAGCAGCTGTCTGGTATTGGATTTAAAAACACTTTGAGAAAATGGCTTGTTCAAGAAGTTCATTACACACTAAAAGAATATTTAGAAAATGAAAAACTAAAGTCTAAAATATACCTATCTACTAACTGAAAATTTTGCTTTTGAAAAATTAAATTATAATTTAATATTATATGCCTGGCTGTGTTTACGACCAGACGCTCTGACAAAATTTTAAACGCGGAAGGCGCCCATTCCCCGTGGTCTAGGGTCTCAACCCCAAAAGACTCAAACATATACGACCTATCAAGACCTACATATTTACGCCTCTTGAGATGTTCAGCAGAGTTTGCCGCCGCACCAGCCCTAACTTGCATCCCTAGCAAATGAGAAGGTGCTTTAGAATTAAATCGTTCCACATCACAGATAATATATTTTTTTAACTTGCCCTCTTTTAGCAAGCTAAAATCATAAGACTATAACCATCTTGTTTTATCCTATTATACTAAGGGTTACTCTTCACTGAATATTGTTAAGATTTTTTTAAGTATCAAAAGTCTCGTTATTCCCGGTACCGAAACCATCAGTCTCGAGTCTCGAAAATAACAAAAAATCGTCGAGACTCTCGAAATTTTTGAGACCGAGACTCCCGGGATGAAAGCTTTAATACTCACATACAAGTATTACATCTACTTGAAAAATATGAACCTATTGCGCAGTTGGGTGAAAAAAATTGGTTGTCTGTAAAGTTGGTTTACGGACGATAGTTTAACGTGACAACGTCATAACGAAACATTGACAGCGTAACGGAATAGCGTTACTGGACAATGACGTCAACGTTTCCGTGCATGCAGCCGGCGTTCATCGATTTATTAGACGTAGTCACGTCTAAAAAGTAACACACGGTGAAAGTATGATAGAAGTAAAAAGTATGACAAAAGATTATGACATGAGTTTAGTGTGACACCATCTTTATGATTTACAACACAGCCGAACACCAAATTGCTATCACTTTTACGAATTGAATTTCGTATTTGAACATCAATGCCGAAATCAAATCAAACAGCTGATCTATTCATTTAAAAACTCTCAGTGATCAGCGAGCGCCTTACAGGGTGTGTGCCGGTCATCATTAAATCCTATGTCCCCGCGATCGACGGGGCAAAATACACCAAGTTTATTACGTGGTGGCCGAGTGGATGAGGCCCTTGCGATCTGATGGTCGCGGGTTCGAATCCCGGTGGCAGTCATGCGTAAATGGGTATTTTTGGTCGAAAAAATCTATGTATGCATCCCACGTTTTCGCAACGGTGAAGGAAAATATCGTGAAGAAACCGGCATGTCGTAGAACTTAAAAGTTCGAAAACATGTGTCTAGTGCACGAAAGGAGCCTCTTCGAGGCGCACTTGAAATCCTTTCACCACACTGGTTCGAAGGAACTAGTAGGCTAATTTTTTGTTTAATTTTTGCATGCGATTATTTTACTGGACATTGTTATTCAAACTTAAATTTTATGTAATTTTTAGATACATTAATCGAGATCGAGATTATGAGAAACTTAAACCATAAGTATAAATTAAGAGAAAATTTGTATACAGACATATATATATATTTGTATATATATTTGTTTTTCTATAGTAAAGTATGTGAATCTACTTTATACATTCATAAGACCAGTCTGTAACCAACCATACTTGAGACAAATTCATTTATTCATTCTTCAGTTCGTTCTGTCTAGCGCCTAGTCAGACAGAGGTTTTACGCTCCTGCTATAACTGAGCGCTGCCGGGTTTGTTTGGGCGACCACGCTTACGCATCCCTTGTGAGTTCTACTACAGATCCTGTCTGGGTATGTAAAGTAAAGTAAAGTAAAAAAAGTAAAATTTATTTATTTCAATTATAGTACATTACACTTGAAACAAAGCTCTCCCTACCAAAGTAAGCTGAAAACAACTTGTGTCTTGGTAGTGTGTACCTTCCACTTAATTTTACATAAATGTGTACTTACAGCTTTATGTGGTCTAGGTTTCTGCGCAATGTGTGGCCTATCCAGCTCCATTTGCGTTGATCTGTTACATACATATATAGGATGTGTGCTAATCACATATAACTAATAACTAATCACATATCAAATTACGAGTAAATCGATATTATATATCTTAAACATTGAAACATTTTCACCTCACCTCAGTAATTGGCAACAGATAATCAAATATTGGAATTAGGGATTAATTAATCATTTTAATTGATATGACGCCACCGGCAGTTCACAAAACCGTTTCAATTAGCAGACATATCCCATTACATAGGTTTTTTCTAAGCTGATTAAAAAAAATCCGGAACTGTTGACACTAAGCCTTATTATATATTTATTGATTTATCAATTTTCTTCATCATTATTCTATTGATATGTTTTTATACTTAGTGAAACTAAGGCCTAATTTGTACGTCTCTCCACCTCTTTTCGTGGCACAAGGATACACATCAAAGTAATTGGTACCATTCAGAAGGCGTGACGTAAATCTGTGGGACCTCGTCTTCATTTCATTGAGTTATGAGTAGGTAGGTACATAGAATGAATGTGTTTTGTTCTTGTTCCCAGACATTATTTTTGTGTGTGCACACATAATTTTTGCTGTTCTTTTTCGGCATGTGATTTAAATTTACACCTAAGTAATATCAGCAGTCAGCGGATTTGAGAGACTTGCGTCTTTGGTGGTGGGTGTTATTTGGCCCCTTTTTTTTGTTAATGAGTTGGCTTTGTCATTTCCTACGCCTGTTGCATGACTCTGACACCCATATTCTATGTCGATTTTTTCACTCAAGGGAATACTTACGTGAGTAGGAAAATGGCCGCCGCTTTACTAAAGGCAAATAATAAGTAATATTACTACATACTAAAGGTGTCACCTGTTAAATTTCAAATGTAAGTATTCACTTGAGTGAAAAAAATTGACTTAGAATATGGGTGTAAGTCCATTTGATGCGTTATGACACGCCTTGACACTTTGCGATTGATATAGACCTCGTGTCTGTTCTACGCAGAGCGTAATTGAGTCTAGTTAGTTATAAAACATTACTTCCCTGAGAATTTTATCCTAATAAACGACTTTATGAAATGGCGTATAGTGTTTTGTTTTTTCAAAATTATAGGTTTACATTCCGAACGAAAAAATATTTTTTAAATAAATATAGCAAGTATGCAGTTTCTAATTTCTTTTTTGAGTTTTTTTTAGATATTCCCTAAACTTAAGGGTTTGGCCATTTAAGCTTAGTTTACAAATTAACAGTTTACTAGCAATCACACTCAATTTCGTTTACTTTGCAAAATAACAAAATTAATAACGAACAATGAACATGTCCTATAAATTTTGAGTCTCTACATTTAGTCATTTGGCAAGTGTATGTATTGTCAATTAAGTCAAATCCCTTTAAACATATTAATTAACAAAACTTATAACGAACAATGAACATGTCCTCCAAATTTTGAGTATCTGCGTTTAGTGATTTGGCAAGTGTATTTATTGTCAGTCAAGATAAATCCTATTTAACATATTGCTAAAGAACTTATTTGTAGGTACTTATAATATACTTATAATAGGAAATGGGGGGAGGCCTTTGCCCAGCAGTGGGTCAGCGCAGGCTCCATATAATAATATAATTAAATATCATCCCACTCATAAATTGAGAGCGATGGGTCCCGTGACCTGGATGAGGCGGTATGAAAGCTGATATTTCAGGGCTATATTTACGAGACCGTTTATGAAGCTATTAACAGGTACGCCACCGCTATCAATTTGATATTGAATATTGTTTAGGGATGGGCTCTCTTCGTACTTGTTACGAGTTTCTTTATTATTAAACCTGTGTTATGTAAAATATTTAAAATAATTAAATGGACAGAATGTTTGCAGAGCCCTGACAGGGTCATGTACACCGCTAGCTACCATATTGGAACCTAAGCTAATAAGACGATCTTACGTGTAAGCAAAAAATTTGTCAGAGCGTCTGGTCGAAGCAACGCGTGATCAGAGCGCTGGCAGCTATCTCGGCCAAAGAATAATCCTTGCAATACAAAGAGGCAATCCAGCCAGTATCCTCGGCACGCTCCCATCGGGTATCGAGATGGAGCAGTTGAGCTACCTATAGATCGTTTGCGACGGTCTATGGGTGGCCCAATTGTCTCCTTTTATAAATGTAATATAAATTGTAGTAGTTAGCTAATGCTGTAAAAAAAATATGTAAGCAAATGAAATGAACAATATACCTTACACGTTATTCCTACGATAAACAAGATAACGTTATAAAGTAACAGAAAACCCGACTGTGAAATATTTTCGCCTTAGATATTTGTCATATTTTTCACTCGCACTACCTGGAAAACGACTTGTGAGTCTTGCCACTTGTTGCTTTAAAAAAAAACAAGCCAGTCGGTAGCTTACACCAATTAGCGACTGACAAACACGAGAAGGAATTAAGATCTGTAATTTCCTCTGCCTTTTCCATAGTTGGATAAAAATACCTGTAAATAAGAATACGATGCGTTTAACGGATTCCCGTTAGCTGTAGTACTAGCTACGAATATTTGTAGCACCGTAGTACTAGCTACGAATATTTGTAGCACCGTAGTACTAGCTACGAATATTTGTAGCACCGTAGTACTAGCTACGAATATTTGTAGCAACGTAGTACTAGCCACGTATATTTGTAGCACCGTAGTACTAGCCACGTATATTTGTAGCACCGTAGTACTAGCTACGAATATTTGTAGCACCGTAGTACTAGCTACGAATATTTGTAGCACCGTAGTACTAGCCACGTATATTTGTAGCACCGTAGTACTAGCCACGTATATTTGTAGCACCGTAGTACTAGCTACGAATATTTGTAGCACCGTAGTACTAGCCACGTATATTTGTAGCACCGTAGTACTAGCTACGAATATTTGTAGCACCGTAGTACTAGCCACGTATATTTGTAGCACCGTAGTACTAGCCACGTATATTTGTAGCACCGTAGTACTAGCTACGAATATTTGTAGCACCGTAGTACTAGCCACGTATATTTGTAGCACCGTAGTACTAGCTACGAATATTTGTAGCACCGTAGTACTAGCTACGTATATTTGTAGCACCGTAGTACTAGCCACGTATATTTGTAGCACCGTAGTACTAGCTACGAATATTTGTAGCACCGTAGTACTAGCTACGAATATTTGTAGCACCGTAGTACTAGCCACGTATATTTGTAGCACCGTAGTACTAGCCACGTATATTTGTAGCACCGTAGTACTAGCTACGAATATTTGTAGCACCGTAGTACTAGCTACGAATATTTGTAGCACCGTAGTACTAGCCACGTATATTTGTAGCACCGTAGTACTAGCCACGTATATTTGTAGCACCGTAGTACTAGCTACGAATATTTGTAGCACCGTAGTACTAGCCACGTATATTTGTAGCACCGTAGTACTAGCTACGAATATTTGTAGCACCGTAGTACTAGCTACGAATATTTGTAGCACCGTAGTACTAGCCACGTATATTTGTAGCACCGTAGTACTAGCTACGAATAAATGTAGCGCCGAAGTACTAGCTACGAATATTTGTAGCACCGTAGTACTAGCTACGAATATTTGTAGCAACGTAGTACTAGCTACGAATATTTGTAGCACCGTAGTACTAGCTACGAATATTTGTAGCAACGTAGTACTAGCTACGAATATTTGTAGCACCGTAGTACTAGCTACGAATATTTGTAGCAACGTAGTACTAGCCACGTATATTTGTAGCACCGTAGTACTAGCTACGAATATTTGTAGCACCGTAGTACTAGCCACGTATATTTGTAGCACCGTAGTACTAGCTACGAATATTTGTAGCACCGTAGTACTAGCTACGAATATTTGTAGCAACGTAGTACTAGCCACGTATATTTGTAGCACCGTAGTACTAGCTACGAATATTTGTAGCAACGTAGTACTAGCTACGAATATTTGTAGCGCCGTAGTACTAGCTACGAAAATTTTGACCAAACGTAGCAAATAAAATTATATATGTAAATATACTGCATTTAATTTACATATTTTTACTTTTGTTTTGTTTTACGTAAATAAATAAATAAAGTTCAGTATAAATTAGTAAAGTATGGTACTTTTACACTCTTATATATACAGTTAGGGATATGTAGGTAATATTACACCAGGGTTATTTGAGATAAGTAGTAGGTAATTAGTTAGTTTTGAATTTTGGGTAATTTTATAGATTACTTATTCGAATGCAATCGTTTGATCGTTTTTCTTTTAAGACCTTATCAACTGACTTCAAAATAGGAGGAGGTTATCAATTCGGTTGTTTTTTTTAATGTTTGTTACCTCAGATCTTTGTTGTTTATCAACCGATTTGAACAATTATTTTAGAAGTTTATTAAAATCGGTTCAGTATTTTATTATTTATATTAAAATAACAGAAAAAAAAGTTTTTGAAGTAAACCAAATTGAGTATTTTGCTTCCCTGTGACTTTTCAGTGGTGCCTACGGTCACTAGAACAGTCCAATTGAATTCGGTTGTGTATGTTTTGTAAAACCTTGATTATGTGTAATATTTTAAACCCACAACTGTACGTATGCTACGTACTTACTAGCTCTGTAATCATATTCTCCGTACATGTGAGCTACCTACGCTTCACGGGTTCGCTATTATCTTCAATTAGGTATTAATTAGTAGGTACAAAATGAAAATAATCTCATTCCCTCACGACTACGGCATGGAAAGCTATGATGATGTACAGTGTGTGGCAAAATAAATACACCTGTTTTTTTTTGTTAAAAATAGAAATACTTGAATGGCTTCGTGCAGTTTGAAGCAAAAATCAGTGTTCAGTAAGCTCAAATTTTAAAAAATTGATCTATACCGACCTTTTTTCAATTTCACGATTAGATTCACGAATGATATTGTCGCAAAAATAATAAAATACGTTTTGAGTATGAACCGATGTTCTTCATAAAGTTACATAAGTGTGAGACGCGCTAATTAAGTTCTATGCTTATTTCTAAAACATCAGATTTAATAACCATTTCTTCAGCTAACAATAATTATTTGATTCTAACGGGTATTTATCGCGCTCACCTCGCCGCCGACGACGTTTCGACTGTATTGCAACAGCCGTGGTCACGGGTTGACTCAACCCGTTTAGTGAACCCGTGACCACGGCTGTTGCAATACAGTCGAAACGTCGGGACACAAAATCGAGGTGAGCGGGATAAATACCCGTTACAATCAAATAACTATGTCTGATAATCGCGAAAGTCTACGAAAAACTAACCATAATTTCTTCTTTCCAGGTAGATTCAGTGAAATAATGGGCCAGTGACCATGGCTGTGAACAGTCCAGGAGGTTACCCCCCAATCTCCCCCAAACCGCACACCCCGAAAAGCCCCCGCCACTTCATCTTCCCCCAAAAAAGCCCTTCAATCGCTTCTAGCACTTCATCGTCCGGGTACTTCACCCCTCAGTCTGGATGCAGCTACCCTCCGAAATCTCCCATAGCCCACGGACACCGGAGTCCTATGAGTCCAAGGCACTTTAATTTCCCCCAGAAATCTCCATCTGGGCGGTCCAGTCCTTGCTATGACCGTCAACATTCTCAACAAAGTCTTCATTACACCGCATCTCTCAAACACAGTCGCCGGGAAAAGTCTCATTCCCCAAAACCTCCCCCAGTCCACATTCACACCAACCCCGGCTATGTTTCTCCAAACCGTTCTCGGAAAGTATACAGTTCTAATTCCACAGTCAGTTCCCCACGAATGGTCACTTCCCCAAGTATAGTCTCGAGCCATACCGATGACTCTACAGACGCAATGCCGGGCACACCTTCCGCTGTTCTCCACGAAGCTGACGATGAAGCTACGACTATCTCTACTAACTCCAAAATCTGTCGGAAATCCACCTCAGATTTGACGGATATGACAGACGATACACCCCATACACGGTCTACCACCACCAGTATTAGTAGACCTTGCTCTCCAATGCGTCGAGGATCCATGAAGGGAGGTCTGGCTTATTTAGCCAGCAGACGGGGGTCGCGGGAGTCCACTATGTCTAATTGTGACTCTGTTGAAGATATTGGACCGTTGAACTTTCAAAATACAATGCGAGGGCGGCAGAGAAGGACTTCTAATTTCCTTGAATTACCAGGTAAGTACCTCAAAATTCTGAATGCATAGATTAGTGCTGCTGTTCCTATAGAACACTCACGTAAAGTTTATAAGAAAGATGGGTCGTTTATATGCAATAAATAAATAATATTTTACACGAGACTAATAGATCCGTAACATTGAAATTAAAAGTAAATTAAATTGAATTAAACAAAGTAAAACAAAAATTGAATTAAACAAAGAAAAAACATCCCCTTCATAAAAATTAATAGGTATCTCAATTTTTAATTATTTTCATTACTTTTACTAGAAAAAGATAGTCGTTTTAAACTATAATACGAATATCACTAGAGCATTACTTTTTTTGCATAGGACTAAAATGTAGTAGAAGTTAGCTAAGTCAACAGACTTTATTTGACGCGATTTCTATGCAGGTACTAAGATTCTTACTCTAATATTATATGGCTGATCGATATTTTAACTGGTTTTGAAACTTGTTAGTGCGAAATTCAATCTATATTTTAATGAACCTCAAAACCGATTGATGTCGGTTTAGTTATTCAGAATATTTTGTTTCAATAATACTCGTAAGTTTAAAACTAAATGAGTTATGAAAACAAGATCAGAGAATACGTTTTTATCGTTAGTTTTTATTTGATTAAATCCATTAATCTTTTTAACTTTTTTATTATTTTTCTCTTAAGTTTTCTCATCAGACAATCAAGTTCCAAGCTTGTTGTAAAGTTATCGTTACGGTTTTTTTTATTACCAATTACTAGGCGCTCGCCGCGCTCGTTGTTGCGTCTGACCGCGCGCGGCCTGTCAGCGATGCTGCAATAAGGGTCTTATAAGTATGTAGATAATATTTAAAATTGTTTGACACTGAAAGTGCTCTGCCGTTCGCTGCACTCGCTGCCATTTCAGTGGGAATTGAGCCTAGGGAATGATATATTCAAAATATAAATATGTTAGTGTAGCGACATATCCGCCGAGGGTTTGGCGCCGAGAGTTCAGCGGCTGAAGTTTCCGTTGGTATGTCAAACCAAACGACCAGAATGCGGCGTCTTGTTCAGTGCGCTACGCGATGGAAAATTACGTCGCAACGGCGTCAGTCGGTGTCGGTAGTATTGGTCGCGTAACGCGACGCGTGATGTGTCGCTTGCAATGCAAAATACATTGATATGAATGCGTTTTGGCTGAAACAATCGCTCGATTGCAGGTTCGGCGTGTGTGTCACAGGGAACTTGAAAAACACTGCGACCGTATTCAACCGAACGATCGACGCCGTACGTTCCGCAGATGTGTCGCGAGCGCATTTTTTGTATGAAGCAAAATATACACGGTCAAATATTAATCACCATAAAAAAAAATACGCATAGTCAGTTACTGTTACTAAACACATACACGGCAAAAAAACTTGAAAAATAAAGTCGAATTTTTTGACATAATTTTGATTAAAGTTGGATAACTGTTACCGTTAGTCGTTTTCCTATGGATTTGCGTCAGACGGCAAACCCGGGCACCTAGCTGACTTAGCTCAAGCCAGCCCGCAAAACCTCGGCTCGGGCGCCGCACTCGCGCCGCTGTCACTCAGCCATTTTGTAGAAATCCCAAATTCTGACTGCAAAGATACAACGTCATCTGCATTGCCCATTTTTTTTTGGTAATTAAAAATTGTTGGTGTATAAAGCTAATTTGTTTTTTCTCCTTTCTCATATCCAGTGGTAGAGCACTCACGCCCCCGAGTTTGCTCCCTTCCCGAGAAGCCGTACAACCCTCGTGCATCGGATGACCTCTACCGTCTCCGCGCCTTCAGTATCACGAATAAAGGAGGCGTGGTCAACTGCGGAGACTCTATCTGCAACCGTCGCTCCCGCTCCAATACTTCTGTCAATTCCACCAACAGCAGGTAAGTCGTTTTTTTAGTTCACAGTTCTTTTCCTTAGAGTGGTTTCACACGGCCTGTGCTAACACGCGCCGCACCGCGCTAAGGTCATCTGTACAGGCAAGCGCACGCCACGGACAAGTCCGGATCACCTCTTCTTACGGCCTGTGTAACACGGGCCTGTGTTAAGAATACGCGCCCGCCCGAGCGGCCTCTTGCCGTTCGCTTTAGATGGCCTCTGGCGCGGCCCGGTGCGGCGCGGTCTTACACAGCTAGATATGGTGCCTGGAAGCCAATGGTTGCTCATTACACATAGGGTACCATTTACACACCATTACGAATAAAGGAAGTGTAGGAGAACTGTGGGAACTTTTTTGCAATTTTCATGAAATTGACATGAACAATTTATTATACCTCATACATAAACTCATTTGTTCATTCAAACATACATACATCTTATAATTCACTAATGTATTTTTTGTTACTCTCAGAGACTTACTTATATTAATTTAAGTTTAAATTCAATTACTCTAGCGACATACTTTACATTACTGGCAAAAATATAAGTTTAGATAAGTTATACCTATCGCATGGCGGGCTGTTGATTCTATGATAAAAAAATATCAAATCCAGTTGTGTTTTAGTATATTTTATTTCCAGTCTCATTATATTTATAACAATATGCTATCAAAGAGCCCTCTGGTAACATTCGCTCACAGGAAATGAGCACAAATTCAAAATTAAAATATTCTGCTCAAGTTTATTCTTCAACCTGTGAGTACTGTTAAACAAATTTTGACAGAATAAACAAAATCGCCCGTAAACATGTGAGAGGTAGAGTCCAATTTTCAACGACTACAAAAAAAAAACATGGAAGTTACAAATAATACGTGAAACATTTGCTTGTTATAAATTATTCCTAAACAGTATGTGAGTAGAATTCAATTTTCGATGGCTGGTGGAATAAAAAAGTGCCTCTGTGCTCATATAATTTTATTCAGAATATTTAGCTTCGGATAACATTCACATCTCGGGACCTGTAAGAATCTGGGGACCTGTATGAATCTATGAAAAGCAGGCAAGCATATGCTTAATCAATATGACTCAGGCCTACTCCAGACTGGGAGAGAGATAGGTGGATGTCGTATGCCATAGAATAATAATAATAAAGTTTGAATATTTCACACATCGCCATCTAGCAGCAAACTAAGCATATCTTGTAGGGATGGAAAGCATACCGAGTAACATGTTATTTATCATGGTATAAAAGGTATCACACATAACACTTGTTACCTTCTCAGACCAAGTCTGACCGGTGCGGCCCGGCAGACGATTTTGTACACCAGTAAACGATGTGATGTCATGATACTTGACACCATTCACAATTTAATTCATATCGTTTCGTAAATGATTATAACAGTAAGTCAGTAGTGTGCTGCCTGTGAATATGAGTGATTGCGTGACGTCGCATTATGCGTAAATTATAATGAAACATTAGTCACATTAGGCCACTGATGAAAAATAGCAACGTGTTACAAAATCACCGGTGATTAAGCTGTTACAAAATGAAATCAAACCAATCAAAGTATGACAATGAAATAGAAGTAGCAATCATTTCCATGGCTAATAGGGAACTTGTACTATGGGAACAAGATACCTAATATAATAATTGTATACTTTGTATACTCTTTTCAGGATTTTTCCGTCACGACATGTATAAAAACTGAAATTCTGGTCACAGAATATTCAAATGAAATGAAATGGTATGAAATGGTATTTTTGAAATGAAATGGTATTTTATTTGCCTATACAATACAATGACAGTCAAAAAGAGAAACTTATAACTACTTATCTAAATAATTCTATCTTAAAAGACTTATTCTAACCTACTCGTATATGAAGTGTATGTATTTATATGGCAAAAAAGGACTCAACTCAGCGTTATGCTGGTTAGATGGGGTTACCCACCAATCCAGCGCTGGTTTTCAAATGGATAAAATCAAAGTGTTATCTAGCTACAGGTGCGTCCATGACCTAAATGCACAGATACGGACTGCGCACGAAGTGAATACCTATAAAACCGAATACACGGTATAGTGAATACGACTCCGGTGGCCTAGCTAGCGCACGAAACTAATATTTGCCTTCTATACTGTGTGGTGTAGTATTTTAAACCGACTTCAAAAAATGACCTATTTGGAAAATATTTTGTATATACTTTCAGATTGGTCCCATAGTTTCATTAAAATCGGTTTAGTTAACGGAAAAATGTGTCGTTAAAGTAAACGAAATTGCGTTTTTGCCTTTACTGTGACTTTTCAGTGGTGTTTATGGTCATAAAACAGTATAATGAAGAATTAAACCTAGAATTAAAATATATTTATTCAGAAAATGCATATACCTACTACATTTTTGCAAAATAAAAAAAAAATATTTAATAGACAATATTAAAATTAAATAACTTTTTGACACATAATAAAGGAAAAAATTTGAAAAGCAAAAAATCAAATAAACAATTAACAAAAACAATTCAATATTCCTGCTACAATCTAGTTGATACATCTAAGTTTTGAGCTGTTAAACTTTTTGGCTAATTCGAAAGCTAAAAAAAGGCGACATCAGCTATCAGCGTCTAAGATCATCAATCGGACTTTGTGGGTCAGACAGTCGGGCAGCACGCCATATAATTACTTAGGTGCCTACCTACTTAAGTATATAGATACCCAAATCTCTCTTCATTATCGGATGGGGTTGCAAAGCTAAACCATACCAATATTATAGATGACGAATAGCGAAAGTGTGTGCCCTAAGCCATAAATGATTAAGTGAAAAGATCTATATTTTTTTTTGATGTGTAACATCTTTTCTCGCTTTCTGTTAATTTGTGTAATTGATTTCGTGAGATGCAATGGAAATGTGTAACAGGAAGTTAACCGTCAGATAGTACCAACTTCAGAAAAATGAAGCAAAAAGAATCCTTTGAAATTTATATGAGGTATCAGATGTTAACATACACACAGACAACGAGACGACTTTTTTTTCAAGTTTTATTTTGATGTTATAGCAGTGGTCCTTTAGAAGTGTCACTTAGCCGAGCCTGTATCGTGAGGGCCTTTCAACTTGATCTAAAGTAGAATGTTTCAAGCTTTTTAATCACGCCGAAACTGCTGAACCAATTGGGGGAAAATTCGATATAAAATTCGATATAAAAAAATACCTATAGTTTACTAGATTTTATTCCAATACCAGGACAATGACCATATACATTTTAAAGTAGAGTATGCTATCACCTTAAAAGATCCCGCCTTTCATTACATCAGCATGTGAATTCATGACAAAGGTTTTAAGACCCATAAAACTCGTCATCTTGAAACTGGACCCAAAACTGACATAAAACCAAATTCAATAAGGATCCTGTCCGCATTAAACAAATCTGAAGTTCCATTGGCATTAACCCCGTCAAATTAAATAATTTGTGGAACCCCAAAGTTCCGACATTCAAATGAAATTGCGTCGAATGAGAAATAATTAGACTGATTCAATTGAGAGACTGGGGTTTAGAGATGAGGTTCATTGGACTTGTCACTGGCAAGTTAGGAGAGAAAAATATAAAAAGAATTACATTTACACCAAGTTTTAATCAAAAAGGTTCCATAGGGTCTTAATTAAGATTTTAACCGCGCGTATCAGAGTAAAAAAAGTATCTATCCTTTGCAGCTCATATATTATTAGTTTCAAATTAAAACAATAAAAAGCCATGTTGGCCGAGTGGGAGGTGCCTCGACTTTCGATCCGAAGGTCGTGAGTTCGAACCCAGTCGTACACCAATGAATTTTTCTGTTCAAAAAGATATATGTGTGCATTAAAACACGTGCTTAACGATTAAGGAAAACATCGTGAGGAAACCGACATGTCATAGAACCTAAAGTTCGAAAACATGTATCAAGTGCACGAAAGGCACTTGAAATCCTTTCACCAACTTGTTCGAAAGAACTGCACGATAAGAAGAAGTTTCAAATTATGTCAATCAATCAATCGGTTGAATAGTTTGTCGTGAATAAGGTTATATATTTTATTGTTAAGTTACTTCATTGTTTTCTCTTTCGTTGTTTAATCTTAGTCTCCAGCAATTTTAACATTAATTGAAAACGGTAGTCTGACTCTGTCGGCTGAATAATTACACGAATAAAGGTTTTTTGACCTTTGCTTTTGGTTAACTTAAAAGGAAAAACATTGTTAATTCCGTTTTATGACAGACCCTGGATTAGTGAAGATTATTTTCCTTGGAAGAAGTTAATTTGACTTTTATGAATTTCAGGTATAGCCTTATTGACTTGTTTGATTTGTGTGTGCATCATCCGAAGACCTGTGTAGCACTATTCTGGCCATGGACAGACTCGATCTCTTATTTTTAATCGGAGAGTGACTAGCTCATAAAAAAAACTAGTTCGCATAAGACCACACGATAGAAGTGAATATTTCTTCAAAGGCGAGGTTAAGTAATAAATATATAGTAATAATAGTACGAAATTCAACTATTATTCATGTAAATGACAGTAATAAGGATGCTCATAGTATTATAATGTTACGCTACCATTATTTGATGTCGTTCAGGTAAAAGAAAAGACATTAGATACATTACCATCTTCACTAAGTAGTATTGTACCAGCTGACTTTATGCGAAGTAGCGTTACATCCGAGCGTTGAGAGCCCAGTAGCTCAGTCCAATTCATTCCCCACGAAACATTTTGCTCAGTGCGCCAAAAAGATAAATTCCGTCTTCTGAGTACCTACCAACTAAACACCGCCGTGGTGCCACGTGTAACGAAAACGAAATTGTTTAAAAGCTTATGTTTACTTGTCCAAACATAAATGTCTAAACACTTTGTGACACTAACATCTTTGAAAATTCATTGAGTTCAGATAAGAGAGTTGAATAAATGAATATTAATTTGGTCCGAGAGTTGTAAGGCATCCAAACTTCGGCGTCTACAGAATTGTTGAATGTTCTGACTTCTACTAACAATATTATGAATTCTAAAGGTGGGTTTACGCAAAACGAACAAAGAGCTAGAGCTATTATAAGAGCATTCTTTCTTGATCTCTTAAAGCCGATTTACACCTGACGAGCGAACGCCCATTCTATCCTCTGTCCGACAAATTCTATTAGTGTAAACAGAAACCGAACATTCCTTCGTTGTTCTATCTTGCTCGCATAGTTTCTATGGAATATTCTACCTATGCTCACTCGCTTGATGTGAACGGCACTAGAGCGTGCAAACAGTAGCTTATAACGTTCTTTCTTACGTTTACAGACGTATACGTACTTATCCGTGTAGGCGAACTTAATGCTAATTAGCAATCTCTTCCAGCTAACCTCTACAATGTAAAAACTGGGTCGGCAGCGTAAAACTCGTTTCTTAATAAAGCTGAAAGTCACTTGAAAACCCCGTCATAAGACCTGACAAGTAGCATAAATGAGAAAAAAAGGAAAAAGATCGTACACCGCTGATAGATAACCTACAAAATTAAATGAAAATAATACTGGTACTTTATAATTTTTCCTTACTGTTATATTTAAATTTAAAAACGATGTCGTTCAGATTGATGCCGTACTGTACTTCCGGTTGTCTAAACAAAGATAAGGCACTCAATGAGAGGAGTTATTCCAAGCCTTGGTGCCTACAGAGGTAGAGAATGTTTTCATTAAATTACTCGCTTGCGTTTCGCCATAATTTTAATAAATATTCATATAAATATTTCGAGCTTAGAGAAAAAAAATAACTGCCCAGGTCTTCGAGAATCTAGCAAAAGGAGACATCAAACGTCAGAATCTGCAAACATAAATTTCTGCAATTTTTTACGGGGAACGAGGTAAACACGCATTGCACACGCGCCTAACAAAATCTTATTCATGTAAACGCACACTAAAATAATAGCGTATAATTTTATTTAACGTGAATGGCCAAGAAGGTTATATGGCCAACAGAGGAGTAGTACGCCTTGGTAGGATTCATCGCTCGTTTTTTGTTTTGTCTACACGCGACAAGCCGCGAGAGACGCACCATGCTCTGACACTCGCTAGAAAAAATCGAGCGTAAACGCCGATACACGCGCGTTCGGCTTTTGAGGTTTTGCGAGTTCCAAACCAATCCAAAAATACGCTAGTCTGAAACAACACTAATATACTTCGAAGCTAGTCACGTTTTTTGAGTAAAAAAATCAACTTTCGAGATGGACATTCGGTGTTGCAAAAACAATGTTTAATGTCCAAAAATACAAAAACAAACTATAAGTAATTTCTTTTTAGCATGAACTTATTTATACCCATATAAAAATATCTAAAATCTCACAATTTTATTTAAATATTTAACGGGTAATTTTGTTTCCATTTATTATTTTATAAATCAGGTTACATACTGTGAAGTCAGTTTAATTTTTGTTAGACAGATTAAAATTATACTAGATTTTTGCAAAAAAAAATGCATTCCACTGCAAACATCTAACGTTTAATTTATTCTACTTTGTCCACGTAGTCGAATAATTAAGCTGGTAAAGTTTTTCATAACAATAAGGGTCAAAAACCGCATAAATTTATGAAAGAGCTTAAATGGAAAGGCAAGGCATTTGCAGGTATGGGTACTTAGAAGTGGTTTCATTATCATAAAAGAAACGTCAAGGTGGGTGAACCCTTATGCGGAACCCATCGATCTTTTTAAGGTTCCATAAGGGCTTGCTCATATTTACGTGCGTAAGAACATATCTATTTTTAAAGAATTCAAGCAGACAAAATTGAAAAATAGTTATGAATTTCATCTAAGTATCAAATTATACAAAATTTCACCTTTTACTAATATTAGTAAGATTGACTAATATTATGAAGGTGAAATTTTGTATAAGTACTAATTAAAGAAAGAAATAGAAAGAAAGAAACATATTTATTTTGACTTAATAAACTGTACAAGCACACAATGATAAAACAATTGGTAAGTAGGTACTCAGATTAATAGTATGTCAGTGCACAAGTGCAGTCAAAAAAGGTCCATGCTCAGCATGTGTTGCAGTAGACTGCAACGCTGATTTTCAGCATGGACCTTCGGTTGACACACGGACAAAGCACGAACGTAAAAAACAGAAAAATAATATTTAAACATATCCAACAGTAATGTGCATAACAGATAAAAAATGAATTGCTAAGAACATATTCATCTAGCTAATTTCTAAAGAAGGTTATAAATCAAGTTAGTTGTTGCAACATATTGGGTACACAACGTACATTCTACCCAATAATAATGAAATTCATTATTATTTTTCAGACTAAATGTCTTTTTTAAATTCATTTTCAATTTAATTTAAATATAGTCAGTGAACGAAGTTCAGGTTCTTTGGTTCAGGTAAGTAAAAATAAGTATTCGTTTTTTTTAATCAAAATTAGAGTATTATTTTAATGATAAATTTTGTCTGAAAACCGGAATTGGAGCAAGTATTAGGATTAATGAATATAATCGGTTATTTTTTCAATCTATTATTATACCCTTAAGTTCAGTACATTATTTATGTTTATAACATCGTTGTGCAGGTTTTACGAGCTCTAAACTTTTCATAATCTAAAACATGGATAAAACACAGGAACCGATATCCGATTGAAAAACGGATCCGCCACCCGACAAGTGGGAATGAGCTCTTATAGTTATTAACATTTTGTCACAAAGGCTTCGCCGCTCACTATTTATGCCATTGACCTTTATCGGTATTTCGCTTTATTTAGCAATGGGCTTTGATTAATACGTAGTGAGACTAAAATTCGTTACCGAACTCAGGGATCATTATGAGAAGGGAAAATTAGTACGTCTATTATATCGATCGTTGAATGTAGGTACCTCGGTCTGATTTACGAGTATAATTAAATTTAACTAAAAAAAGACATTAAGTCTGAAAAATAGTAATGAATTTCATTTATATTCCACCTTAATAATTTTAGTAGGATTAAGATAGATAGATAGAAGATAGATTAATAGATCAATCCTAAAAAGTTCAATTAAGTTGTTTTTTTTTTAAATATATATTATTATGCATTTAAGATTTGAAGAACAAGAAACTAAGTAAAATATTGGCGAAATGAATAAAATAAAAAAATATAAAGATACGTTATTAAGTTATTTTCAAAAAAAATCTTTTTATTGTTTATTGTTTATTTCATTTGCTTACATGCAAAATCGTCTTATTAGCTTAGGTTCTAATATATTAGCTAGCGGTGTACATGACCCTGTCAGGGCACTGCAAACATTCTGTCCTATTAAATGATTTTAAATATTTTAGATTACATACAAATTCTTAATGGCATTTTAAATAAAATTGGTATAATAGTTTTAGCATAATAATATTAGTAAATTTGTTTTATTCTATCTGGATGGTTTTATTCAATACCTTTGATCCACTCCTTATATAGTACATCATAGTTTGGTTCCAATCATCTTTCTTGGTCACGTCCATTATCGCGTGGATCCATCATTTAGTACACGGACAGTACGCAAATTACTGACCAGCCCGTATCCGCTCCATTTTACTTAACCCCCTGTATACCTATAGTATACCTTGTATACTAAGCATGCCTATTGAAGACACGCCCAGGTTTAGATTAATATATTTAGGCCACAAATTGCTATAGGAAATTTAGTTCATTTTGCGTTTTTTGTTGTCATTTCTAGTATGAGGGAAATGAGTTTCGGATGATTTGACGACACGAATAGTCTAGTGGCAAGTGTATTGGACTGTTACACCGGTGTCGCGGGTTCGATTACCGCTTCAGGACAAATATTTGTGTGATGAACATCGGTATTTGTCCTGAGTCTGGGTGTTTTCTTTGTATTCTATTAATGTATTTACAAAAAAAAAGAATTTCAGTATTCTATCCGTCATCTAGTTCCCATAGTACAAGCTCTGTTTAGGTGGGGCTAGATGGCGTTGTGTGAAATGTCCAAAAATATTTAGGTATGTATTCAAATCGTTATCGAATGTATGTGAACAGCTTCATTATAAAATGTTCAGCCACTAGAGCGACACATGACAAGTGGTTACGGAGGGTAATTTACCCCGGATCTAGGGGGGGGCAGCCAGGGTTCCGCGGCCCGGGCGCCAAATTCAGGGGGCGCCAAATCGAAAGATTTTTTTAAGTCTAATGAAGTTATTTTTCGAACTAAACTTAAGGCGTTATAAATTTGCGGCTCGCTTCGCTCGCCGCGGCCTGCTTTATCATGTTGCTTGATTTGGTTGGGGCGGCTTAACCTATTGTGCCTAGGGCAGCTGCGGACACTCTGACAACCGCGAGCACCCTGGGGCGGCCACCGAGCGCCCTAGGGCAGCGGTGGACGCCCGGCGACCGCGGGCGCCCAGAAACGGCCACCAAGCACCCTAGGGTGGCCGCGAGTGCCCTGGGGCGGCCGCTGAGCATCACTCGCCGCGAACACCCTGGGGTGGCCGCGGACGCCCTGGCGATCGCGGGTACGGGTGAGGTTGCCGAGCGCCACTCGACGCGAGCGCCCTAGGGCGGCCGTGGATGCCCTGGCTACTGCGAACACTCTGGGACGGCCACCGAGCGCCACTCGCCGCCGGTGCCCGGGGGCGGAAAACGAGCGCCACTCGCCGCGAATGCCCTGGGGCGGCAGCGGACGCCCTGGCCGATCGCCAGGCGAGTGGTGCTCTGCAATTTTCAGGTCTAAATCAAAAGCGTAAAAAATTTGCGGCTCGCTTCGCTCGCCGCGATTAGGTTTATTTAGTTGGTTGTTTTTGGGTCCTGATAACGCAATTTGTGAAGCGAATATTTGCGGCTCGCTGTGCTCGCCGCGATAACATATACGCTGTTATGAGTTTTAGTATCCTAATAGAGTGATTTTCAGGACTAAGTTAAAGGTGTTTTAAAAATTGCGGCTCGCTTCGCGGATTTTTGTTGTTGGATGATTTTGGGTCCTGAGAAATTTTGGTTTTTCCTAGATAAATAACCAAATAACTAAAGAATTTCCCTAGTCAACTAAAAGCCTTAAAGATCCGGGGCTGGGTAAATAATATGATGTTTTATCGCAGGGCTTCAGACCGATCTCCATTCGACGGATCCTGCTGCTCTGGCTACCGACCCGTAGACTCCGCCAGCCTCGACACTCCTGACGATGATGAGATGATGGAACCGGTAAGATACAGTAGTGATTCACCCCGAACAAAGACGCCATGTCTACAACTACAAACTTTGTAAGAAAGTATGCATATTCAGAACGAAAACTTTACCGGTTAAGGCCAGCAGTTTGGCGCTTTTGCGGCGACCGCAAATGTCTTTTTGCTCACCTAAACTACTCGTACATTGTAATTTTTTTATTATAATGTACGGAAGATCGGATAAGCCGTTCGTTAGCTATAGTCGGACATTCGTATAATACATACGCTTATGCGTCTAATAAATAGACTGAGACCTTTCACACCCTCCTATTGCCTAAACCACTAAACCGATTTAGCGTAAATATAAACAATAATTGAATATCGTTAACTACACACCTGTATTCTACGTACAGACAGCGTCAGAGATAAGTATCCCCCTTGCGCAAGACACCCAGCTATAAATCCTTTCAAAAAATTGTAATACTCAAAATTATTTTTAGTCTTACATACGGTTATACAAATATAATCTACTAGTTGGTGCCCGCGACTTCGTCTGCGCAGCTATCTTTATAAATTGTAGCATATGTGTTATTCTGATGTATAAGCTATATTATTGTAAAGTTTCATTAAAATCCATTCGGTAGTTTTAACGTGAAAGAGGAACAAACATCCATCCATCCATACATCCATCTATCCATCCATCCTTACAAACTTTCGCGTTTATAATATTAGTAGGATAGGATAGGATTTTTCAAAGGCAAAACGTCTTCATTCGCTGCGACGGTGATTTTAAAGGGATTTGAAGCTGGGTATTGTAATGCAAGGGGGATACTTATCTATGACGCTGTCTGTACATCTAACACCTCACCACCACGTACCAACGTAAGTTCTTTGGTACAATAAAGAGTTCTTATCACAGACAAAGACTGTAGTTCTTATTCATTCATTCACCTGAAAAAGTTCATAAATATTGTAGGCATGAGTGTTTCGAGAGTTATCAATAGACATACAAACGCTGATTTCCGCGTAGTACTTAATCTCTAAGACCTTCACTTTTGTCAATAGATCCTTCCACATGTCTTTATGCTGAAAGGCAAAAAGTTTCTGAAAGTAATAAAACCTTCTTGATTTCCCCTGTTCGAAAACGGCCGACAAACAAAAAGTTTTTGCCTCCAGTGAAACTTTTCTCGTACTAAATGTCCGGAAATGATCATCTTTGAGCATTCTGGCATAATCTCAGCCATGTTTAGATTCTGATTGGTATATTTTGACATTGAATATTGAACCTTATTTCATTTGGATAAGGTGTATGAGTTATATTGTTTATCTAAGTAGAAGATTGCGTGTAGTGATTTCGTGCTACAACTCGTTTGCGTAGTGCGTAGTGTTCGTAGCGATTCGTAGCAGTTACGTAGTAATGGTCTACGAGTAGATTGTATTATCTTAATAACATCGTTGGAAAACAAATACATATAATAATTAATAGCGTATTAATATATGATTTGTTTTATAAAAATAACTAGCTTTTTGGAGTTTTGGCGGGAACGTGAAAAATGGCGTATTGTCGGCATTAAATTAATTGACAAAACTTGTATAACTTTGAGTGTTTAAGTGTAAAAACGGTGGTTTTTTATCCATTAAGTGCTCGTGAACGTGTATGAGTGTTGGTGAATGGTGTAATGCTGTAAAACGTGACTTGTTGTGTTGCCTCCAAAACTCCATAGAAGCCTCTAGTTAAGTCGCAACCACCACTACTTTACAGGGGCATGACTTGACTTATCGACTCTGACTTAAGACAAAATAATCTCTACAATTACTTGACACTGGCTATATACCTTTGATGTGAAGCCAAACTGAAGAACTTAGGTTCTTCGAAAGAAAAAAAAAAAAAAAAAAAAAAAAAACTAGCTTTTTGCTTGCGGTTTCACGTGTGTGTTACAGAGACAAGAAAATCTTCATAAAACTAAACTTTTATGCCAAATTTTGAAGTCAATAACAGTAGACTAAAAACGGTGTTCCTATTGAACATCAAGATTGACAGTATTAAAGCAAAATGTACGCAGGAAATAGGACAAAAAGTTTTCAGAAAAGTCAATAAAAATGAAATAATTCCAGTTTTTAATATGTTTTGACTAGAATACGTCTCATAAATTTATGAACGCCGCCGCGCCGGCTGCATGTACGAAAACGTTGACGTCGTTGTCCGGTAACGCCCATTGTTCGGTAACGCTCATTGTCCCGTTACGCTGGTAGTCACGTTCAACTATCGTCCGTTAAAGTACTTTAAACACGACCAATTTTTTTAAATTGTTTACAAACGTAGTCATTTATAACTATGATATTTCGAAAGCATGTCATCAAGCATTCCCTTACTGTACCTAAATACAATTTATTTCTTGTATGAGTATCCTTGGTAATGAAATTATGTATTCCCAACATTTTCCGGGTATCTTCTTGTAATCTTTTAAGAGGGTACCTTTCATATTACTAAGCTCGTTATCTGCTAATTTATGAAAATTTCTACTCTTATTTACTGAGATTATTAACTTTGGAATAAACTTTTTATATGGTACCATCGTATACAGGGTGTATGTATAGGTATATTAATGGTACAGTATGTTTAATCTGGCCTCAAAAATGGCCCTGCTTAATACAAAATAAAACGGAGTGGAAAAGAAGGGTTTCGGTGCCACCAGCAGTGGGATGAACTATTAATATTGTAACACCTACATAATAAGTATTGTAACAGGCTTGAATAAATAAATAAATATATGTTTAATCCACAGATTTTTATTTATTATAACATTACACTCACACTTAGATAGAATTTGTTTCAATATCTCGCCGAAACTATTGAAACGATTTGACAGCGTTTGGTATTAAAAAAAAACCTTTATTTAAAAGTTAGAAACGGACATAGACTACTTTAATGTTTTTTTTTAAATATAAAACGTGTGCTTGGCAACGAACATGTTTTATCCGACTAAGTAAAATCAAAGTATTTGAGCTTGATTTATTTTTTCACAGATCCCGAAATACAGGGTGGTTTTGTTAGGAGACGCTGGGGTGGGCAAGACTGCATTGGTTTCCCAGTTCATGACGTCAGAATACATGAACACCTATGATGCGAGCCTTGGTAAGTAAACAAAAAAAAGTTTAGCTATTGTATATACTTTGTAAACGGGAGTAGTTTTATTTATGAGATTTGAAAGAATGAACGTTCTATAAAAAATAATGATTTCCGTTTTTTATGAAGCTTTAAAAAAAATGTGTCACTGTCTATGACCTTTTTTAACTTTATAGTCAAGTAGATTAGGTTCTTTATTAGAGTTCATGTTGGTGAGGTTTTACTTTTTTAAAAACTTTATTTCTATAGTGCTTTTGAAATTTGCATCTAGATCTCTAGTTGTTTGGTTTTAATTATCCTTAATTATTATCGTATTTTCAATTTCTTGTGATGTTCATTACGCAATGTGTATGTATGTTATGTGTATGTATGTTATGCTTATGCATGTTAATTGAGTAGAAAAGGTGGTAATGGGGGGCCACATTACCCCCTTCTCCTCTACTATATTTTTTAACTCCACCAAAGTAGCTTTTTCAATCACTCAATGCTAAAATATTATTACATGCTAGTCCCAATAGGTTCCCTGTAATAAGTTCCCTGTAAAAAACAGTTTGAAACTCGGTACCTGTCAACCTTATTCTTGTTATGTGCGAGTGCATAGAGAATAATGGGATTATTTTATCCGCACCGATAGGCACCGAACCGTACCGACTCATATGTACAGGGAACCTGTTTCTTTATGCATGAACCTTTATTTCAAATTAATTATTACATAATTATTTACCGTATAAAATTATGTTCGCGTATGCTAAAGTCTACGAAAACCTAACTTTCAGTGTGTTCAGCCATGAACTTCGTACTTTTCATGAAAACATATAATAAATGAGTCGTTTCAATACACGATGCCCATTAGCAATCCCGCATTTGCCCATCCAAATCTGTCTCAAGTTCGCCTTTGAACCAACTGTACTTACACCCTTCATTACAATCCCGACCTTCGTTTCATAAACATAAAGCGCAAATCGGTTTGTAAACGACTTAATCTGGAACCCTTGGACGACTCCAATCGAATACGAAGCGTATTACCCGAAGTTAAGGTCTGAATTTCAATTTTCGCTGCCCGCAAAAGGGTCCTGCTAAATCTCGAAACTTGGTCAGTTTAAATTGAGTCGTGCTGATTGAGTTTAAGGTTGAAATTGGATTGGGTTTATGGGATTTCAATTACATCTATGGCATGTGTATTATGGACAGACGTGATCGCATCCGGGTAAGGAGTGTACACAATAGTGAAGATGTGGTGTGTAGGAAGCTGTCTAGACGGTAAACAACAAAAATATCCTCGTGGATGGCATCGCTCCACCAACAATTAAATTAGCTGCACAGATAAGTATCCACTTAGTTATTTGATTGTAACGGGTATTTATCGCGCTCACCTCGTTTTTGTGTCCCGACGTTTCGACTGTATTGCAACAGCCGTGGTCATGGGCTGACTGGCGTATTGGAGCTACCGTCGCCGTCGCCGTCGCGTCTAAAGTCTACGAAAAACTAAGTATCCACTATTCCAAGCTTTCACATTTATATTATTATTATACTCTTTATTTTGCAAATATATTCTTCTTCTAACAAGTAAGATGATAACATTAATTTAAAAATGCTTGCGCGCACTATTCTTTGCAAAACTAAGAGTAAGATTAATGTGAAAGTTTGGGAGTGTATACTTGTCTGTGCAGCTGATTGTAAAATACTTACAAACCGAATTATTTACAAACTCAGTCTGGCTACCTTTTTGCTAAAACTATAAATTTTACCAATATAAGTATTCGATTTACCCACCGCACCGGTCTTATTTTATTTTACCCAAATTGTACGATGTAGTTGTCATTCATAGATGAGTACCGGTGTTCCTATGGAACACTAAGGTATACAGACAGTATCAAAGCAAAATGGATGTGGATACAGGACAGACAATTTTCAGACACCCTGTCAATAAAAATGGAATATCTCTCTTTTTAAATAATGTTTGTTACTTTTTATCATGTAGTATTATTAACATTAAAAACTCCTAGTAGTTTTAACACACAATATTTAGGCAGCCCTGTAACTTCTCTTTTTCTCTCTTTAAAATTAGCATCGGACCAAAATGTACTAGAAGTTATGAAATGTAGCTCCCCTTTTATTTGTCGCATTTTCAATTAAATTCAATGCAATTCAATTATATTTTATTTTTCAGATAGCACAGTAATGTAGGTACAGTACAGATCCATAATTGGGTTAATCGCCTTATAATTAAATTTTAAATCTATGTTAGTTAATTACATTATTATTTATGGTGGAGTTACTTATTACTTATTAGTACAGAAATACACTGTCTGTATAGCGGACCATCAAACTACATTCAATGTACTACATTGTGATTTCATACTTTAATACTTCTGTGTTTTCATTATATTCTCGGATAGTGACGGCTATAGCGCTACGCTAGGCGGGTAGCTATGCTAGGGCGGGCGGCTGCAGCCCACGGGTAATTGACTCAAGCTCGCTCGCATTCTTGAGCTATTATCCGCCGATGTTTTGAATAGGTTACAAATTGCTGTGTCATTTTCTACATTGTGACTAGCTAGAGTGGTTTGAACAGTACTTACGAGTACAGTCATCTGCACAGACATGTATGCACTCCCAAGCTGTTACTCATATTATACTCTTAATTTTGCAAAGATATTCTTCTTCTGACAAGAATTCTAACAAGTAAGATCACTACATCAATTTGAAAATGTTTGCGTGCACTTTTATTTGCAAAATTAAGAGTAATATAAATGTGAAAGCTTAGGAGTGTCTACATGTCTGTGCAACTTCAGAGTCAGCTGACTCTACACAAATGCAATTTATTCGTGTGGTTTTTTAACCTCTATACAAAAAAAGTACTTATTTAAGATTATAGCCTTAAATAAATGAATGAATAAGGATTACTTAAAAGGGTATCTTCTTATTATCCTTAAATAAATGAATAAAAAAGAATTACTTGTCCATCTGGCTGTATTTTGCTTTCCCTCGTGCTTCCACCTCGATAATCGCCGAAATTAGCTAAATAATTCCCATCACGTATTGTGTATTTTATACCTTACCCTTTTTACTTTACTCCAGGGAATAGCCTATTCGGAGATTAATACTTAATTGACGCCATAGAGTAAAGAAACTTCAAGTTTGCATAGAGATGAAAAACTTCATAGTAGGTATAATTGTGGAAAACGTATAGGGAGCTTGATATACGTGGGGGACTATCTGAAAGCCAGCGTTGCAACGTGCTGTCAGCACGATGCTAAATATGGTGACATAGGTTCTCATTATCTTAGAAATATAAGATAATTTAACTATGCATGCATGTTTATAAAGTACTTTTAGTTTATCTGTTTTGTCTAATTTTATCTCTTTGATAATAAATGTATTTCTACTTCTTCTTCTACGTGTGCCAAATTCGGGAACTACAAACCTTACAGTATTTTTATTAAATTGATGTGTATTTTTGATGGACTCTAAAACCTAAAACTAACACATGTAATGTATTTTTCTAAAAAATTGTTTGGAATTTCCTGAAATTATTTCTGAAGCGGAGATGATTTCTGAGCACTGTCAATTAACGTTCGTCTCTATCTTAGTGCATCATATATTGCTCTACATCACAAAAGGGGTCGCCGTAACACAGATAATTAATCAGATGAACCCTTGTCAGTTTTCGAGAAGCCACTTGCTTTATTTAATACTTTTGTTCTCTATCCTTGCGTTGTGGGATTATTGCTCTGTGTTTAAATGGATGATCATAAGTAACCACAACCCTTATCTGCTGCCAAAGTACCTTCAAATACAAATAACCGTATTTTATTTATCAGAAATATTTATCGCATGTCCGTAAGTAAGTGTGTTACAAAATACCTAAGTAAGTTTGAGTGAACTAAGCTATCGTTACGGAAATCGAACTCGCGATACCAGGCGATCCAACACACTTACTTACCACTCGACTATGCATAGGCTATATTTTTTTTTCATGCATATTTTAGTCTCACTCTCCATCCCAAGATTGTCTGGAAGAGATCGCTGCTTAGCAATAAGGCCGCCCATAATGCATGCTCCTTAATTATCTTGTATAATATGTATATTTAAGTTCCCTGGTACAATAGTTTTCATTTATTCATTCATTCATAGCCTAATCAGCCTATAAATGTTCCCACAGCTCTCAGCTTCAGGCCTACTTTCGGCTTAAAGAGTGAATGGGTCGACCACGCGTGTCGTCATAAAAATATGTCGATAAAATGTAACCCGATAACTAAATTTCATTGAGTTTAATACAACATCAAATAAAGGTATTACTTTAGGTAAAAGTATTTATAAAAACATTGCCTACTTTATTTGGAGTCCATTATCAACCTTTTCGACCGGCCGTAATGGAAGCGAAATTGATGACGAAAATTTTACGAGAATATGTACATTGTACATACATAAAATACTTTAACTCGTTTACCTACAATTTACCCATGGAAGTGTTTCGGGTTCCGTATCTGAGAGATGCCAACGGGATCCTATAACCACAGAGCAATAAGATGCTAGGCTAGTTTTTATCCTCCGTGGCTAGGCGCTATTATTGTAGAAATTGAATTTAAAATCTATCGTCTGTCGTCTATATATACGGTTTAAGATATTTATTCTCCAAAGATTTATACATAAATCGCTAAGAGAGAATACTTAATATTTCTAAATTATTTACATTATTGGCATTGGACACTTCGTACATTTACATGATACTATTTAATAGTGCAATAGTATTAGGTACCTACATACATACTTACAGATCATATCATCTTAAATATGTAAATTCATTATCACAAAAATATTATAAACATGAATAACATTTCGGAATCAAAAATTACCATGCAAAATGTGGGTATATCTATCCTATTAATAATGTTTCGTGGGATTCGGTCAGCTACAACCCATGTCTTGAACGGCCACTTCCCATGAAAGGCCAGTTCGAAGAGTTACTACTATTTTTTTTTGCGTGGTAGAGACAATACAGAATTTTAAAATAATCTGAACTAAATCGAAACAACGGGCAATTTTAACCTGTTTATACACTAACTTGTCCCGAAAACCTAAAATGTAGTTCCATAATTCAATACGAAGGACCACGCAAACTCCATTGTGTACTTTCCGGACAATTGAGTGCCCATTTTAGGAGGTTATCGAAAAGAGATTCTAATGTAATGTTCTTAGAGTTTAATATAATATGAAAACCGTTAAGAAGTAGGTAGTGTGTAAGCATTGCGTTCCGGTCAGAAGGTGAAAAGGCTACTGTTAGAAGTAGAGTAAATGATCTGAATCCTGAAGTTACAGTGAACTGACAAAATTGATAATTTTTTAACGTGTAATTTATATTTAACGTTTGATTTTTTTACTTACCTATAATTAAAAAAAAATTATACGTACAGAGGACTTAATGAAATCGAGAACTGCCTTCGTTGTGCTGATGCAATTTTTTTACCCATACAATTTTATTTTATCTTAAATGACATTGTAATATTATCACTACGCAGTATTTACTGGTTTCATTATTTCTCTCCTATTTTTTACTTTTTCTCCCTTTTCAATGCTTACTATGCTTTACTTGCGATGTTTTGTTGAAATACTGTTTTGTGACTTTATATTTTTCACTTATTCTTAGCTTAGATTTGATTTAAATTAGATTTCTTATTCTTCTAAGTTATAAATCTGCATTCCGCATTCGTAACTTAGCTTGCGTTATGAATGGTAGGTACAGTCAGCTGCACAGATATTTTGTATTTTTTTGTATTTATTTATTAACTTTAATTAACACGGATTAGCCAATTATATTAATTAAAGAATGATACTTATAATAGATTCCATTAAAATTATACACATATTTACACTATAATGATATATTTACATGTATACACTCCCAAGCTTTCTCATTTATATATGACTCTTAATTTTGCAAAGACAAGTGTACGCAAGCATTTTAAAATTAATGTGTTTACATTAATAATTTAGATGACTATCTAACTTGTTAGAAGAAGAATATATTTGCAAAATTAAGAGTATAATATAAATGTAAAAGCTTGAGAGTATATACATGTATGTGCAGCTGACTGTACATAATCTTTTACCCATCTTATATTAGTTATGATCTAGTTTTTTAGATTAATGTAATATTTCTTCAAACTGCAATTAAGTATTATCTACTTGGCTGGCTCTACCTAACACATCTTCTTTTTGCTTTTACTTGCGGCGAAGTAAAACGCGGTGAGTAACACGTACTATATAATTGTGTTGTTCTGTTGCTTTTTTGGTCTATCAATCATTAACATATTGAAGATCACTTTAGTAGTTCGCTTTACTAGTAAATTTATATTAAATTCCCTTATTTTGTAGTTTATTTTATTTGTAAGGGATCCATGTGTTGGAAACTTTATGTAAGTAGGTGGGATCCCTATGTTAAAAAGGCGGAGGCTGGATAAACATAGATTGCTTATAAATTCATACTAATTATGTAAATGCAAAAGTTTGGGAGATGAATGTATCGATAGACATTTGTTTCCCAATCACTTCCAAACTACTTCTTCTTCTTATCGTGCCACTAGTTCTTTTAGAACCAGTGTGGTGAAAGGATTTCAAGTGCGACTTAAAGAGGCTCCTTTTGTGTACTGTCAAAACTACTGAACTGATTGCAGCTGAAAGGTAAGACTGAAGTTTGGACTACAAATAGATTAGGAGCTGAAAAGGGACATTTAAAGCTTTTTATTTGGGGATACTGCCTAGATGGGGTCCCTTACAACACAAAGCCAGATATTTCGCCGCAAAGATACTGCTTTGCGACATTACTATGTGTAAGAATTACTGTGTTCCGGTTTCAGGGCACTATATATAGTGAAATTACTGGGCTTTCGAAACTAACAATCAAAATGTTTTGAAGTGGACGATCGCTATAGTGTTTTTGCACCGGCTTATATTATTCAAAGTCCTATGTAGCACTCTTCTGGTCTTGAGCAGGCGTGATCTCTTACCATGAGGAGAGCGCTAAGCTCGTCTCGTCACAAGTTTACTTAAAAAAAAAAGTTACCCGATTTCAAATTCCCTCTATACATATAATAAAGGACATTAGTCTTACATTAATAGACATAAGTACCTTGATTATTATCGCGAGAAGGTAATGAAAGAAATACTCGTATTAACTTGCCTGTCGTGTCCAGGATATCTTTGTTACGTACCATTTACCACACATTTATTACTATTCCTTTTGTTCCTTTTATATTTTGTGTATATTTTCTTTGTATAAATAAATTAGCTTTATGTATTAATCAATTATATTAGCTACATAGTAACAGTTTTTCAATTATACAGACAAATTAATATAAAAAATTTAATTATTTGCGTAAAAGCGACGCATGATTAGAGGGCTGGTAGCTATCTCGCCCAAAGAATAAGCCTTAGGATAGGTACAAAGAGGCAATGCAGCCAGTATCCTCGGCACGCTGCCATCGGATATCGACTTGGAGATATAGTTGAGCTTTCTGTAGATCGTTTGCAGCGGTCTATAGGTGGCCCATTTGTTGCTTTTTGTACCTACATAATGCAATATTAATAATAATAAATACATGGACTCATTGGTAAGAATATTCATCACCATCTTCAGACATTGTCACTACCAAATAACATCATTACAAAAGCCCAAAAAGCAGCAGTACTCGATACAGCTCGCATTGTGAGACGATTCCTCTCTCAGAAGCCCTAAACCCATTACTTCATTTCATTTCATTCATTATAACTCACATTAGGTTTAGATTTTTACAAAATCTGCCAATGTGGGTTAAATTATCGATCTATAATTTGTAGTCGCTGTAAAATTTTCAAAAAATTTTGATATGTAATTTAAATTAACTATACCTACTTACAAAATGTTTTTGATTAAAAATAAAATTAATAAAGACGAGATAATAATACAATTCTTTATTGTAAAACATACAATATATAGATTGTAGTAGTAAGCTAATAAGTTTTTTCAGGTAAAGTATAGGTTTTTCTTTAATGTTTGTTTCTCAATCACACCAAAGCTACAAAAATAATCCGGGATTTTTAGATTTTTTCCGAAACTGTTTGCGAGTGGAGTTGGATGCAAAATATATTCTGCCAAATATGTTTTCTATCAAATAGCGTGTATCAAGGTAACTTATACTATTCATTGCCTCGACAAAAGGTGCGAAGGCCCGGCAAAGTCACTAAACCACAATGACAGGGACACATTTGGGAAAATGTGTAGGCAATATTTCCACAGTTGGCACAGAATTTTCTTTACATACAGTAAAAACACTACGTATTTTTTAACATGTCCTGGCTAAATTATTTGTTTAATTAATTATTTGTTTAGTTCAACAAATTAACGGTGTGTGCTGGCTAATTTTTTTTCTTATTTTTTTTAAAGTATGATTATAGTAACATAATATCCATACGATTATTTGGTAGTAATGATATTTCGTTAAAAATATACGAATACTACCTATTCTGTTAGTAATTCTATGGCACTGAACCATGGTCAAATATTGGAAGGACCTACAAATTGAGACAAATTAGAGCTAAATTCATTAAAAAAATATGCTTATGTTATGTTGCTAGTTTTCTCAACGCCCAATCTATAAACATGCCTTGTTTTGTGGTTCGTAGCGCTTTGAATAAGAATGGGTTAAATCTGCTGACGAGTTGCAAAAACTGAATTGCTGCCTTGTTAAACTCAATTGAGAGCATAGTTCATGTTCTTTTACTGGCTTTTACAGGTCAGAGTGTACATAATATGCAATTTTAAAAACAAAAATGTATGAGTTGCTGCTGGTATATTATTATGTTTTACAATTTTTTGGTACATATACCTAAGTAGTAATTTTAATGTCCGAGTCCGAGGAATAACATTTATAATATTATTTAAAGAAATTCAAACTATCTTTACTGCTTTAAGCTATTTCGTTCTGTGAATAAGGAAAGGCATATAAATAAATAATATCACGTCAGTCAACGGGAAGTTCCACTTTTCGTTTGGTTCGGGTTACGTGTTGCTAACCCAAGCTTGTTATCCAATGTAACGGAAGGTGGGTAATGCTTATAAGTGTGGTTTAGACCAATGTAAAACTGGGCGGATTCGCCGCTCGCATTTTGTTTTTGCAGCGCGAGTGCAAGGTCTATTACCGAAAGCTGGCATGTACAACACATTCAAGTACGCTTGTGTAGTGTCTGTGAATCGGCGTGACGTTTACTACTATACTATATTACTATTACTAAAATATTGCTATATTGAGGAGGATTCAGCTGGGCTGGGCAGCATTTGGAAAACTGCGTCGGGTCTTTTCGTCACCCATACCGCAAAGTTTAAAAACGAAAGTTTTTAACCAGTGCGTCCTACCCGTCATGACATACGGAGCTGAGACGTGGACACTCACGGTACGGCTAGTCCACCAGTTTAAAGTCGCTCAGCGAGCTATGGAACGGGCTATGCTCGGCGTCTCTCTGAAGGATATGATCCGTAATGAGGTTATCCGACAGAGGACCAAGGTTACCGACATAGCTCAGAGAATTAGCAAGCTGAAGTGGCAGTGGGCTGGTCATATCTGCCGAAGAACCGATAACCGCTGGGGTAAACGAGTTCTTGAGTGGAGACCGCGAATCGGCAAACGTAGTGTAGGACGCCTTCCGTCCAGGTGGGGTGACGATCTGCGGAAGGTTGCGGGCAGAAGATGGATGCGGCAAGACGAAGACAGGGCGCGATGGCGCTCATTGGGAGAGGCCTATGTCCAGCAGTGGACTGCGATAGGCTGATGATGATGATGATGATGAAAATATTGCTAGTACTGTTTAGATTTTGCTCTGTTTATTATTTGTGTAATAGTAATAGTGAAATTGCATTAGCGTGAGTACTTTGACTTGACAGCGCCAGCTTTCGTTGACCTGACCTGACCTGTAGGTACGTCTCAATCTTTGGATAGGCTAATAAATGTAAGAACACTTGGGAGTTCAGCTTCTTCAAAACTGAAACGGTTTCCTAACAAGCTTAAAGTTTGAAATACCTACTAAAAACCTGACTGCGAAATAATTATACATTCATTGTAAAAATATGTATAAATCGTACACGTATATATTTTTGTAATCTTCTATAAAATACCTTTATTTTGATTCCCTACTCGATGGGTTTGGTTAAACAATAATTTATGAACGACTTAATCCATCAAGCCGTTTAGAAGATACGAGGTAACCCAGAAATTTACATACATACATAATTTATATACAAGATACGCGCGAAAAACATAACCCTTCCTTGGCAGTTGGATAAAAGGAACAAGACAACCGCAACAACTGTTACAGCCTGAACCGACAGCTTCAATTGATTGTTGCAGACGACGAATTTGGAGAAAAGTCGGTGTCCGTACTTCTTGACGGAGAGGAGTCTGAGCTCATCTTCATAGATCATCCCAGTGCTGAAATGTCGGTGAGTCTACATCATAAGCATTACTGTGTTCCAATTTCAAAGACACTAATCCCAAAAGCCCAGTAATTTCACTAGCTAGTAGCTACTTTTTTTTGGGACTGATCGTCGTAATGTCTCAAAGTTTGCTTTTCCAACGTTGATATTTTTTTCAATCAAATTTCTTTTTGATTTTGTGTTTATGTTTGGTCATCTCGAGTGTAATCTCAACTTTCCTGATAAGTTTTTTCAACAGTTGCTTTTTTACGAAATCAATTTTTATCAGTGACTTGAAATCCTTTTACGACCCTGGGTCGAAAGAACTAGTGACAGGATAAGAAGAATTAGATCAGTCACTTTCATTTTTAGATTCTAATAAAAAGTAAAATAGTTAATAATTTTTATGAAAATCTGTTTTATTAATATTGTAAATTGAATGAAATAATACCGTGGTCCTGGCGCTGACATTTAATTTCCTGTCCGGTGCAGCGAGCAAGATTAAACCTTAACTGGCTTATAAACCCGCGCCACATTATCGCCAAATCGAATTGCAAGCATCCGCTTTGTTTCATTTACCTATACAGTATAAAGCCATGACGGGTCGGATCAATATGTATAAAAGGTACTTGGACCTGACTGACTGACAGATAACCAACAGCCCAAACCACGTAGAGACTTGAAACTTGGAGAATGGTTTAATCTAGATCTAAAAGTGCGTCCTAAGAAATATTTTTTTGAAATTCGCAACTCAAACGAAGTAGCGGGCGTCAGCTAGTTATTTATAAGTTTACGAGCGCCAAAAGTTGACATGGACAAGTTCCGTCTAAGGTACATGCATACATGAATAAGTAAAAGAACTCACTTTTCTGCTATTAGAATCAATTTGGTCTTTGTGCGATATCATGTATTGGCGATTATCGTTGTATACTGGCTAGATTATTTACTAGCCTTAATTTAAAAAGATTCCTGGGTTTTTCGCAGACTTTTTTGGCGTTTCCGACGCATAGTGAAGCTGTGACGTAGTCTTAATTACATAACAATTGTTCGTTAATAAAGTATATCATACTTAAGTGAGATAACTTCATTGATCACATAATACCTATATTTTTCGATGGTCCTCATAAGTTATTCAAGATGTATCGATTCGCCTCGCCGCGCCGAACGTGTGACGCGGGCAAAGATGAGGATTCACCGCTAGCCGCCGTTAGTCAAGTGAATTGGAAAAAAAGCTTAGGAGAAAATGTTCATTAGTTGAAGGTTAACTAGACACTTTACCAGAACTATTTAATTTTATGATTTCACTGCGTTTTTAAATGTTTTTTTTTGTCCATGACCAGATCAGGCCAGGGCCACACATGATTTCGAATTCAAAGTAAAAATACATACTTAGAATAATATGTGAACTAGTCTTTATTAGATAGATACAGTCATCTTCAAATGGGAACACCTAATGCCTAACCATCGATAGTGAAGTGAAATCTTTCGATCAATATCCATTGACGATAAATATAAACTTTCAATCACTACCCATTGATGTTATAAGTACCTACCTAAACTGTCGATCACTAACCATCGATGGTTAAGTTAAACTATTGATCAATACTTGGGTATATCTTAGTAGGTACTCTGTGTCAATACCCATCGATGATGAAGGTGTATAATAGGTAGTCTTTCGATCACTATGTATCGATAGATAAGGTAAACTTTCAATCACGCAGGATCCATCGATGGTAGAGGAAATCTCTTGATCACTACCCATCGATATTATAGGTAACTTTTTGATCAATTTCCATCAAATCTGATCACTATCCATCGATGGGGATGGTAAACTTTCGATCTCTTGCCATCGATGATGACGGTAAATGAATGTAAAGTGATTATTATGTCAACAGGTGGAGAACTGTCTCTCAACCTACGAGCCTCACGCTTGCGTGGTCATCTACTCCGTGGTAGCCAAGAGCTCGTTCACCCGCGCGGCTGAACTGCTAGCCTACTTGGCTAGAGAACAGTTCACGTCAGAGAGAACCGCGGTGCTTGTGGGGAATAAGGCAGACCTGGCCAGAGCTAGGCAGGTCACCACTAATGGTAAGTGTACTCATCATGAGGTTAAAACAGATGGTACAGACAGCGTCATAGATAAGTATCCCCCTTGCACAAGACACGCAGCCTCTAATCCTTAAAAAAATTGTATAAAATTATCATTAGGCTTTATTTTAAATTGGCTTCAAAAAGGAGGAGGTTATAAATTCGGTTGAATAGTTTTTTTAATGTTTGTTACCTTAGAACTTTGTTGAAAATTTTTGTTTGAGAGGATATACTTTCAGTTCCCATACAAATTTCATCAAAATTGGTTCAGTAGTTTATATTTAAGGGCAATCCTCAAATCTGAATTCCATACAAAATGTTTCGGACAAATACTCAAAAAGTACGCCGTATTAAAATTAACCCTACTAACTTAAAACACGTATAAAATCTAAATTAAGGTATGACACTTTTTTTGTTGACGAAATCAAAAAACATGGACGAAACGAACAGTGTGAAGAAATTACTATAATACGGCGTACTTTTTGAGTATTTGTCCGAAACATTTTGTATGGAATTCGGATTTGAGGATTCCCCTAATAAATATATGTCATGTCAAATATGTATGTAAGTAAACGAAATTGCGTATTTTGCTTCCTTGTGACTTTTCAGTGGTCGTAAACACCACCACCAGTCACTAAAACAGTCTAATTGAGTAGGTTGTACCTACTATGTTGTGTAAAAAATGTGTGTAAAACCTTGATTTATTGAAGGCAAAACTTCTTCGTTTGCCGCGACGGGCGTTTTGAAGAGATTTGAGTCACTAAACATTTTCAGAAGCAGAGTCAAAGAGCACTACTTATCACTGTGATATATTCAGTATTTATGTTAGTATTAATATATATATATATATGTAACTTATATATTTATTTATGTATAGGTGTTAATTCTAGTTTATTTAGTAGTATTTATTATATGTATTTAGATATATTTATTCAAACATTATATATATTTTCTTCTTCATAATTTTAATTTATCCATTAATATTTATATTACTGTACACGCCCCCACACTTCCCATGGCCTCTCTCTAACCTCAGAAGGTTTGCTGGAAGAAAACTCTTATTAGGGTTAAGCTCGCCTTTGTACATGTCTTTTCTTTTATGATTTGTATTCTAATATGTTTGTGTGTACAATAAAGAATTACAGAATTACAGAGATTTGAAGATGGGTGTCTTGTGCAAGGGAGATACTTATCTATGACGCTTGTCTGTACATTCTACAGATTGTCAAAGGAGGTGTACCTTGCAGGATTCAGATGGATACAAACACAGTGCCAGATGTTCTGCCGCAATGTAGTAATGAGCACAGTGTTCCGGTGTGAAAGACACTGTAACTAGTGGAATTACTGGGCTTTTGAGACTGACTATCAAAGTAGGCGAGCGCTAGAACATTGTTGCACTGGCCAATGTGAAGAAAATCCTGTGTAGCACTGTTCTGGTTAAGAGCAGGCGTGATCTTTTACCATCAGGAGAGTGCCTAGCATGATTTGGTGTTGGTGTCGCCTCTCAACAACACTACACATGTACAATGTAAAAAAATCCAATAAATACAATTTAACGTTTTTAACGCTATCAAAACGTGTCATTAATTTTAATATATTTGTTTTTCTGAACATAATTTCCATGATATATTATTATTTTCGACGACACGGATGGTCGAATGGCAAGTGTATTGGACTGCCACGCCCGGTGTCACGGGTTCGATTCCCGCTTCAGGACAAACATTTGTGTGATGAAAATCGGTGTTTTCCCTGAGTCTGGGTGTTTTCTATGTATTCTATGTATGTATTTACAAAAAATGTATGTAAGTATTCTATCAGCCATCTGGTTCCCATAGTACAAGCTCTGCTTAGTTTGGGGCTAGATGACGTTGTGTAATGTCCAAATATTTATTTATTTTCTGAGAATAAGTTCTCGCTTCCAAAAATACGTAAGAAATAAATCATAATATTTGATAAAAGTTGGAAATAAGACCTACCTACTAATAATTGTAGCGAACACAAAAGAGTAGACAATTCGCTCTCGATTGAACACGACAAGGATTCTCCATCAGTGAATAAGTTATACGAATTTTCGAGAATTTATCAGCTGCTTTTTTCTCGATTCGTTACTCTGAGTGACGATACTCGTACCTACTGAATGATCAAAGCAATTTACCAATGTACCAGGTACGATTATCGTATGATAAAAATAAACAATGATTTACTCCCAGTTGTTTAAGGGGAATCCTCAAGGCAAATTTCCATACAAAATGTTTCAATCAATCAATCAATATCTTTATTTGCAAAACATTTGTTTCGGACAAATACTCAAAAAGTACGCCGTATTATAGTAATTTCTTCACACTATTCGTTTCGTCCTTGTTTTTTGATTTCGTTACCAAAAAAGTGAAAGGTTTCATGCTTTAATTTAGATTTTATACGTGTTTTTAAGTTAGTAGGGTTAATTTTAATACACGTATAAAATCTAAATTAAAGTATGAAACCTTTCACTTTTTTTGTTGACGAAATCAAAAAACATGGACGAAACGAATAGTGTGAAGAAATTACTATAATACGGCGTACTTTTTTAGTATTTGTCTGAAACATTTTGTATGGAATTCGGATTTGAGGATTAGCCTTAAGTTAAATCTTAGAATTTAATATAGATTCGGGCTTTCTTCCAAAAGCTCACTAGCTAGCGATAAATAAAAAAAATGCCTCTCATGGTGTCCGCTGCAGTATGTACCAATATCTTTCCAAATATGTGCTGAAAAGGATACCCGGCGTCTGAAACTTTGATACTGACTGTTAGTAACTAGTACCTACAAGAAGTATCAACGTGTTTTCAAGACAATTTCTTTAATGGGTGCTAAGAGCAGGTGCGAAACGGAATGGCACTTTTATATCATCCGCCAAGTTGAGTCGTAAAAGATTTATGATTTAATGCTCTTGTTGGTCCTGAAATAGTTTGAGAAATGAACTAAATCGGAATGGAATAAGTCAAGAGATGCATTTCTTAATTGAACGTACGAAGTGATGTGACGTCACTTAGAAATCAAATTAGTGTCTTATTTTTTTTTTCCCAACTAAAATATCATTATGGTAATTTAGCTAAAGTAAAATTACAAATACTGGAAAAAATAATTAACCAACGGAATTCCTCCTCATTCCATTTTTATTCCTCGCAATTTGCGGAATAATCACATTAAATTACACTATACTTGTAAAAATACGAACGTTTGTGAGTATATGTATGTATGAACGGGTGTTTGTCACTAATTTTTTTTTTTTTTTTATTCAGACACAAAAAGACAACAATAAAATAAAATAAGATACAAAGTAAGATTTTTGTTAGGATGCAATTTGCACCCATCGCCTGTACACATTAGATAAGAGAATCCTGTCGGCCAGACTCGCTATAATAGAGTTTTTACACTTGTCAACTCTGGACATAAATTTAGCAACTCTGTTCCTTTGGATGGCATTAAAGGAATCTACTCGTGCTTCTAGGTACATACCAGAGGCACTGCAGTAACGATCTAGTCCCATTAGTTGCCTAAAGATGTTGTTATAGGCAACCTAATACCATTATGTGCTTTTTTTGTGTAATCTGTCCAGAGCTGACAAGTACCTATAAAAAGTCTGGCAGAAGGATCTAGCAGATTTAATGTCACGCCAAAACAAGTGAAACTCAAAATGGACGAGCACTATGTCGTGTATGTCTAGTGTTGCACTGATTTATGTAAATCGAAGTCCTGTTTCACATAGGCTGGCGTGAGCTTAGTTCGTCTCGTTACTTGTTTACACAAAAATGAAGAAATTGAAAATTTAAATTAAAATCTATAAAAACATGCTTTTGATATCTCGCTTTCTAACTAGATATAGCGTTTATTTACTTATTATTATAGTAATAATTTTATTCCGCGCGCTACAGCCGGTAGACGGTGGATGGGAAGAGCCGAAGACCGGACTTAATGGCGCGCCTTGGGAGAGACCTACGTCCAGCAATGGACTGCTATAGGTTAATGATGATATGTAGAGATGAATTTTTCTAGATAAAGAAAATTGGTTGTCTGCAAAGTTGGTTTACGGACGATAGTTTAACGTGACTACCAGCGTAACGGGACAATGAGCGTTACCGGACAATGACGTCAACGTTTTCGCGCATGCAGCCGGCGTCGATTTATTAGACGTAGTCACGTCAAAAGCGGGCGAAGCAATGGTAAGAAGCTAGTCTCCGGATAAATGCAAATAAATGCTAGGTTCTTGTTATGATGAATGTTCTAGGGCGCTAGAGAATGGCGAGCAATTTGTGCCGCGTTGTAAAGATGAGGTTTTTGATAATAAATGTTCTCATTATTTTCTAGCACAGATTATGATTTATTTATGGCTGTCTTAAAAAAAGGTTGAGACGTTTTTATCATAATATTTTTACAGGCACGCGTAGTTTGCCTTGTTTGAAAAAAATTACTTACAATAAATCTCGAATTTGAAGGTCATTCACAAAACGGGATACGTTTAGACTGGCACAAGTAAATTTGGGGCACGTTCACGAACAGATCCATTCCTCGGGGCAGGATTACATTCTCCCAAAATAGTTTATCATAAAATATTTATAAAAAATAATATTTTGAATCAAAATAATAAATAAATATTTTGGACCTAGCCCCAAACTAAGTAGAGCTTGTACTATGGGAACCAGCAGAAACCTGATAGAATACTATACTTAATACATACTTTTTTAAATACATACATAGGATACGTAGAAAACACCCAGACTTAGGACCAAAATCGGTGTTAATTACACAAATGTTTGTCCCGGAGCGGGAATCGAAACCGCACCTAATATTTAAGTGTTCCTTATTTCCAATCTACTTTTCATTCAGAGGGCAAAGCCCTAGCCACGACCCGGGACGCTAAGTTCATCGAAACTTCGTCGGGGATCCAACACAACGTGGATGAACTACTCGTGGGCATACTCAAGCAGATACGGCTGAAAGAGTCGCGCGGGAAGAAACAGGCTAAGAAAAAGGTAAGTTGAACTCTGTAAACTTATAATCGCCTGGTACTTTATCTTACATATTTTATAAAAAAGTGTGTGCAGTAGTGAAAACTTCATTAAGACGACTTTACCCGAACGAACGTTACACAACCGAGCGTCACGAGCCCAATCACATTCATTTAAAACCCACAAATAGTGGACCCAAAAAAAAAACATGTTTTATTTGCGTTTACTGCCTTAAAATAGTTTTCTCAGCGCGCTAAAAGAAGTTTTTACTACAATAAATGAGTGGAAGCAACGAATAGGTCTTTTACAAAATATATAGATAGGTACAGCTCAAATTGTACTTAAGTAAAGAAAGTAAAAAGTTACTGCTTAAATTAAATTAAGATATTCACCAAAGTAGTACTAAAACAAGTAGAAACAGATTTAAAAATATTAATTTGTAAGCAAAATAAAAACCAACTGTTCGCTTGTAAAACATTTCTATTTTCTTGCCACTCAATTTTGAACCGTATGCATTTTGAATTTCAATGCAGTTTAGACGTTATCTCTTTTGTCATAGGAAGCAAAACCGGCTAAACTTCCGAACTCCCGAACGCACATTTCTCTCAGCATCGCGAGAGAGCTCCTACAGAAGATCTGTATCAACGACATCTCCAAATCTAAATCCTGTGAAAACCTACATGTCCTCTAAACTTATGATCTCCTAGTACTTAACATTCTGTAAAGCTATGTCCACACTTGTATCATTGTGTAAGATTGTGTCGTATCTTCATCGCGTATGATGGAAATATGTATGTGTTCATTCGCAACGCGTATCATTGTAGAAAGATACGCATATTATTGTATAATTGAAACGCATATCATTGTAGAAAGATACGTGATCATTTGCAATCATATACCGAATTCACTGAGATATAGGCACATAATGATACACCCGTCGACATAAGCTTAAAATGTAGCTAAGTTTTTGATGTAAGATCTCTTTGTTTTTTTTTCTATCATGCCATTAGGTGGGTATAATTTACTTTTCTTAAACATGCGCGGAAATATTGTCATTACTTTTAAATAAAGAACACGCGAAGTATCATATTTACGTAAACTGAAAAACCAAAATCATTTCCCGGCGTGTTCTTTGAATTTGGATCGAAGAGCGCGCCGGCAATGTTGTATGAAACGGTGTGCTGTTTGAATTTGGAACGAAAAGCGCGCCGGCAATGTTGTATGAAACGGTGTGCTGTTTGAATTTAGAACTCTTTCATCTATCGTACACATTGCGTGTTCGTGGCTGTATAGCCACAGATGCGTTTAACCTTTTTCGGCACAAGCTGTAAAATAAAAATAAAATGAGTTACGATGATTCTGAAAGTGAAAATGAAATGGACATTGACTGCACTCCACCAGATTTAAGACCGGAAGCTAAATTAGCGATGGAAAACCTGCTTCCAGCTAAATCTAAAGAAAAATATAGTGTTCTTGGGCATACTTCAATGTAATTGCTTAAACTATAAAGCCATCTACATTGTGGGCGATTTATTATATGCTGAAATGTACAGTTCATATTAAAAACGGTATTGAACATTATTTAAAAGGCCTTTTTTATTTCCTTGCATTTTTTTAAGAAAAGCACTATATATGCCTCGGCCGAAATGGCAATTGCCTGTCTCGTAAACTCATACTCGACCTGCAATTGCCTGTTTCGCTGCCTTTGCAATAATGTACTATTAATAAGAAACTGTTACGTATCTATTTTCGATCTTACGCTGCTCTATCATCTTACGAAATCTTCATTTTGAACAAAACACCATCTCACACAGAAACATACTTGTAGCAAGTACTTTTTATAATTATTATTACTCTGAACAAGCCAACTCTTGTGCATAAAAGATAATTTTACAAAGGAAGCAAACAAAACTAAAAAATAATGGGCACTAAAATCCAAATTGGATGCATGAAATCCATTTTCCCCGTTCGGAACAAAGCTACACGTCAAATGAATACGAATTTCGTCGTAACTGAATCACAGATTTATTGTTCCATCGATAAAGGGATCCGCCATTATTTCGGAATCCAATACGTATTTCCAATTTACAACTTTGATAATAGCCGTTGTTTTATAACCTTACTACTGCAAAGGCAAAAAGGTATGTGAAGGATTGAAAAAAACTTAATTTTTTTATGCATTTTACGTTTACTGCAGGCTTAAAAAAAATTTTGGGATAAAACTTAAACGTAATAAAATTCATAAGGATTTTCAATTTTTTTTATGCTATTGATAAAATATGAGCCAATGACTTGGGAAGTGAGGTGGCTAATGAATACAGACCTTGAATTGACTATTTTTAAATAGATTTCTCAATAAATACATTTCAATTAACAAAAAACCATGAAAATGCTTCCTTATTTCAAGGGTTGTGCTTTACTTCCGTTAATACTTTACTTAATAAGTATAACTTGACAAAATTATAGTCATAAGCTTAGACATTTTTAGCATAAACCTTTCTTTTTTTTTCTTTTCTTTAGAACGAATTAACGTAAGAGGTAGGTACTTTATTAAATGTTGTCTTCCCTATAAAAGTATCTAAAGAAATAGAGATATCTAAAAATAATAAAAAATCTTTTGAGACTTATTTTTTTTTTATTCGAATCTTGTATAGCGGGATAGATATGCACACAAATGTTAATGTACTTCAAAGGAGTAGACTTATAAAAGTGACTTATAAGGTCGTTATTGTGAAAATTACAGCTATTCAAACACTTGAGGCTTTTCCTTGTGTGTGTCATATTTTTGTTATACTTATGATGTACAGTCAGCAACGCGAATTGGTAAAAAGTCAGATTTTAAATACCTACTTCAATTAAAATTCGGTTATACTAAATTTTAAAATATTGTTTACAAATAACATACGTATCTACACACAAATATTTTCTATAGGAAAAGTGTCCTAATTTTCTCATAAGATGGCTAGTTAGGGAGATTGTTATTTTTTTGTTAGGATCTTTTGTTTTTTTTGTTAGTAAAGTAAGTAGTATCTTTTGTAAAGAATTATTTTCTCATATGTTACATTAAAAATGTACTTAATTATGTATTGTTACCTTTTTGGTGTCAATTTTTTTATTCTTTCTATTTTTTTTGTTTTATGTATGTTTACAAAGCGCAAAAAAGTTCAAGCTCGCAAGTTTCCAAAAAAAAAGATTGATGCCGACTTGCACTCCCTTCAAACCATCAAAGTTCCTAAGCATTTCCTTAACTCGCTTGACAGTTCTTAACGGTCTGAATTTGGACCGTTAAGAATTGGCAAGCAAGAAAAGTAATTGCTTAGGAGCTTTGACAGTTTGGTGCAAGTAGGCATGAGTGTGATTGCAATCTTTTTTTTGGTTACAATTTACATTTATTACATCCAAAGTTTAAGATGTGGTTTTGAAAATCTGGTGGGTTACGATCTTGTTGTTTTTATTGTACACTAAAGATGTGTAGGTAACAGTAAGTTCGTAGAATAAGAAAAATATTTATATTCTTCTAAGATGTGTAGTTAAAATAAGTGCAACTTTGTACTGTCAGTATTTACTGTTAATACTTTCTTACTGTCCTATTATGTAAATGTTTACGTGATAAATAAGTAGTTGTAGCTTACTAAATGTCAAAATAAATCTTGCATAAAGTAATAATTATACCTTTTAGTTTAATTTTGATTGTAGAAATAAATTGTTTCTTTGTGTGTTTTTGTGTTAAGTTTTGGCATGGAGAGTATTCCGAGTAACATGTTATTTATCATGGAATAAAACTGATCACACATAGCACTTGTTACTTTCTGATACCAAGTGTGATACAAAATCACCGGTGATTTCACTGTGACAAAATGAAATCATGTCACCAGGTGACAATGAAATAGGAGTAGCAATCATTTCCACGCGTAGTTGTGTTTGTGTGGTGGTTTTCGATTTTTTCCAAGAAGTTATTCGGTTTCAAGTTAAGGCGAATGCTGATTCGTTCTCTTGCTCGCGCGTAGGTACTTATTTATTGTAGATAAAATCATCAATGAAAAAAATTACGAAAAATAATCACCGTGAGACACTAGAAAATAAGATTACTGACGTTTAGTAAAAAATCTAACATTTTCCAATGAATCTTATGAATCGGTACAAATATTTTTATCTCTGTGCCGGTTTGTATACAGGAAAACTTGTTTGGATAAAGTTGGTTTTCTTACTGAACGTTTGTAATGTTATTTAAATTATTATGGTAATACATAACTTAAAAAGTTGTTTTCTTTGAGTTTACCTAAATTTATTGTGGAGAATTTCTTTCAAATAGTTTATTAGCTCAAAAAAACCGAACAAAAGCCAGATATATCTTAAGTTTAATAATAATTATATTGAGACTAAAATTTGAACTAACAATAGGTTAATAAATTTCAACCAAGCCCAGTGATTCGTTAACCATAACTCATAAATTCAATTCAATATTCGATTTTGGGCTCTCATACAGCGGAATAGAGTTCAAATTTGCTGTTTGTATTCAGCTCATCTTATAGTGCTTCAATAGATGATTTATTGTGTGACAAATTAATTGAAATATGGTCTTTGTATGGTATTTGGATTATTCAGTCAGCAACAGAAATGGGTGAACAAAATTTAAGCTTTAAGACCCTGGATCCAACACGCTACTATCACATAGCCATATACACATTTGCACAGTTTTTAAAATATAAAATTGACTGAATATAAATTAAGAATTTGCTTGCGCACACTGTTCGCTTTGATTTCAATAATCAAGGTTTTACAAAAACATAAACGACTTCAATTGGACTGTTTTAGTGACTGTAAACACCGCTGAAAAGTCACAGGGAAGCAAAATACACAATTTCGTTTACTTCGACGACATATTTTTTTTAGTTATTTTGATATAAAAACTAAATTACTGAACCGATTTTTGTGACATTTCTATGGGACCAATATGAAAGTATATCCTCTCAAACAAAAAAGAGTTTTTGAAATCGGTTTATAAACAACAAAGTAAGGTAACAAACACAAAAAAACACCATATTGAGAACCGCCTTCTTTATTGAAGTCGGTTGAAAAAATGAAGGGGTAGAATTTGTTACTACAAACTTACGAAATGTATGAGTAGATTATAAAAAAAACAATTTATATCTTCAAAAATGTATACAAATGCACGAGTGTGATAACGGCGCGTTGGATTCTAGGCTACATAAAGACTGCCTCGTTATGGTTATGCGTTAATGCGTTATAGCTCTACGCCACCGTAGCGGGTCTACGATAAATGCTACGGCTAAAAGTTAAAGCAAAAAGTTTTTTTACTTTACTTATTTTTATCTTCTACTTGTTTTTTCACGATAAATCTTCATAAATAGTATATGTATGTATACCTGAAAAATATTCTCAAAATTTTATTTAGATTTTATTAAAGAGTCACACACGTGGCTCGTTCCGAAGAAAGTCCTAGATAGTAACACGATTCCAGATTTGGGTGTGACTCGATGGGAAACGACCAACGAAATTGATTTTCGATCATTCATCTTGTTCAAACTAATTTATCAAAGAGCTCTTCGATTACATGGAAGACTAGGTGACACCTCTACACTACAATTTTGTGTTGCGAAATAATAACATGTCTTTCCTCTCGCGTTCTGTCAATTTGTGGCAGTGATTTTGTGAAATGCAACAGAAGTGTGCAACAGGAAGTTATCCGTCAGATGGTACCAACCTCAAAAACAACTGACATCTTATTTTTGGTTTCCTTCCAAAAAAAAAAACAAAATGTCAGTTGTTATTACACATCATATCGACTATTGCGAGGCTCGCTCGATTTTTTTTCTTATTAGGTGCGTGCTTACACGTCTTTATGAGCATACCAATCAAAATTATCAGTCATTCAGTCCGCAAAAAGCCTTTTATAAATATAATAAATTTGTTAGTGATAACCACCATATTTAAATTTGTATACATAATGTAGACATTTCTACAACTTTACGCATTATCTGTGTCATTGGATGTAACTTTTTTCAAAGTTTTAACGACTTTAGGCGTGTTGACTTGAAAAAGTGATAACCACCTTATTTATTACTTTTTAAGTCCCAAAGACCCGTTCCAATGTTGCGCCTTTTTCAATCCGCATTCGTTGAGTTTTGGACTTTTTTTTTGCTAATCTTCCGGGTGAGTATGGAAAAAAATGTAAAATGAGTTTGTAAATCACATATGTATAAAATATACGCGTATATCAAAACTGCAAAAGCTCTCCATGTCTGGAATACACGAGCCTAGATTTTTAAGCCAGGTTAGTAAGATAGTGATAGGAAGATAGCTAGCAGTTCTGGCTTTGTGTTAACAGATCTAGCTTACTTTTTCACTAGCTTACTAGCTTGGAAATATAAATAACATATAAAATCTATCCACTGACACAACAAAAGTTGTTGTAAGTACAAATTCTTAAATGTTGTTGTATTTGTATAAACTGTTGTACCTATGTTTTCTACCTAAATGTAAGTACTTGTTAGTTGTTAAATTGTTCAACTTTGTCGAAAGAATGTTCTAGGGTGGAACAAAAGCGTTTGGGTTCTTGCAAATTGTAACACGAAAATTATTTACGGGTATATCAAAAGTTTGAAACACAAAAATCTATCGTTTTATGAACTACTTAAGCTAATAAAATGTTATGTTGCTAAATATTTTTAGGCAATCAAACTTACCTACATATTAAAAAGTTGTTAAAAATATTATGGAAAGAGATAAATTAATACAGTCGCAACTCTAATTGACTTTACAACTTTTGTAACCTTTTGTAAAGTCAACGTTTTGACTGTACTAAGTTTTAGTTTGATTAATTAGGTATATTTTGCAAAAATCTAAATATTCAATTGTCGGGAGATTGAGCTTTAAGATACCCGTACTATACGTAGCAACTTTTAGTGTGATAAATATTTGTAACTCTTTATTAATTTATATTTCATTAGGTGGTGGTATTAGTTTATTCTTTTCATTTCAGTTTCGCAGAGAGCATAACAAACGTCGAGGACGTGATGGCCGAGTGGATGAGGCCCTTGCCTTGCGATCTGATGGTCGCGGGTTCGAATCCCGGTGGCAGTCATGCGTAAATGGGTTTTTTCGGTCAAAAAAAATCTATGTATGCATCCCACGTTCTCGCAACGGTGAAGGAAAACATCGTGAGGAAACCGGCATGTCAGAGGACAGAAAAAAAAAATGTTCTATGGCATGTGACATCCACCAATCCGCATTGGGTCCGCGTGGTGGATTAAGACCCATTCGCTCTCCTGCCGAGAGTAGGCCCGAGTCCCAGCAGTGGGAACATTATAGGCTGATTATGATAACAAACGTCTACTTGTTGTCTCTTCTTCTTCGTGTACTTCATTACTGAAGGTCGTGCCCGTCTTGAAAGACTTGAGTGGCTCGATTGACAAGCTGCTTCCATGCTTGTCTGTCTTCTGCATGTCTCAGGGCGGCAGAGACAGGGAGTCCCGTGAGTGTCTTGACCTGGTCGGACCAGCGGCTAGGTGATCGGTCGCGTGGTCTTTTACCTTCAACCTTTCCCACTACAACCAGTACAACCCTACTTGTTATAGACCAACTAAAAATATATTTTATATTCCTAATGATACAATAATTTTCTCATGAAAAAAATATAACATAGGTACAGTAGTGTGTACCTACATGGAATTGATTGTCACTTAAAATATTTACAAGAATATGTTGAACACATAATTATTTTTATAACAAGTTTTTAGCAAGAGACGAGACTAGCAGAATAAAAAATATTTACGTTTCAACGTAATATTAATAGGTTCAGTTTTTTTTTGGTTAACAGGAGGTATGCCTATGCTAGGTGAATAGGTTCTACCTGTGTGTGAACGTATAGGTACTTCTTCTTCTTATCGTGTCACTAGTTCTTTCGAACCAGTGTGGTGAAAGGATTTCAAGTGCGGTTCGAAGAGTATCCTTTCGTGCACTTGAACATATTTTCGAACTTTTAAGGTTCTATGACATGACGGTTTCCTCACGATGTTTTCCTTCACCGTTAAGCATGTGTTTAAAATGCAAACATAGATTTTTTTTGAACAGAAAATCGTTTGGTGTACGACCGGGTTCGAACCCACGACCTTCGAAATCGATCGAAAGTCAAGGCACCTCCCACTCGGCCAACACATACTTCTGAACACATGCCATGTTTTATATCTCAAACACGTTCACTAAGCAAGCACGTATACAGGGTGTGAATTTTCTGAATTCATCAATTTAATATTAACCTCAAGAATATTATTCAGTTTGAAACGGGCCTTAGGTATATCAAACTGAATAATATATTGACAAAATTAATTTTGACTTTGTAGAACGGATGATTACCTACTCAATTTCATATTAAAGCAGTAAGTAACCAAATTGTCTTAAGGATATGTAAATTAATAAAATGGTAACACAGCTAGGTAGGACATACAGTATGTATTAATTCGTAATATCATGTAATTTGACTTATCAAAGAAAGCAATAAAACACATTTTAAAGGCATTATTATCGTGTTTAATGAAACCCACACTTAAGTCGGGATCGGGTCGTCTCAAGTCGGCTTGTCATTTCTTAATTTATTCTGAGACCTGTTGACTTAGCTCGCTGTAGTCGGTTGGGTAAGCTTAAAGCTTGGTTTGCCTACATTTACGAGATTATGGCTCTTGGAATTCTGTTTTCTGTAATTTACAATGTAATGTATTTGTACGTATTTTCTTTAAGGAATGTTTTTTAAAAAAAAACATATAAAGTATTTTGATTTAGGAAACCTCTGGCAACTTGGGTTTGACGCTATGTAGCGATTAATTAAATTTTAAAAACCATATTATTTATCGTACATAGTACCAGCCCCGGCTCTAGGGGGGGGGGGGGGGGGGCAGCCAGCTTGCTTTGCTCGCCGCGGTCTGCTTTATCCTATTGGTTAATTGGGCAGGGGCGGCTTAACATATTGTGCAGGGTATGCATTGCACACGGGTGCACGAGCGCCGCGGACACTCTGGCAACCGCGAGCACCCTGGGGCGGCCACCGAGCGCCACTCGCTGCGAGCGCCCTAGGGCAGCCGTGGACGCCCTGGCGACCGCGGGCGCCCAGTGACGGCCACTAAGCACCCTAGGGCGGCCACGAGTGCCCTGGGGCGGCCGCTGAGCGCCACTCGCCACGAACACCCTGGGGTGGCCGCGGACGCCCTGGGATCGCGGGTACAGGGGCGGTTGCCGAGCGCCCTAGGGCGGCCACGAACGCCCTGGCTACTGCGAGCACCCTGGGGCAGCCACCGAGCTCCACTCGCCGCAGGTGCCCGGGGGCGGCCAAAGAGTGCCAAACGCCGCGAATGCCCTGGGGCAGCAGCGGACGCCCTGGACGGTCGCCAGGCGAGTTACGCTTGGCGATTTTCAGGTCTAAATTAAAGGCGTAAAAAATTTGCGGCTCGCTTCGCTGCCACGGTTAGGTTTGTTTCATTTGGTGATTTTGGGTTCTGATAACGCGATTTGTCAAGCGAATATTCGCGGCTCGCTGTGATCGCCGCGATCACATATACGCTGTTGTGAGTTTAAGTATCCTAATAGAGTGATTTTCAGGACTAAATTAAAGGTGTTTAAAAAATAGCGCTAGACCAGTCATTGTACCGTTCTTTCCGGGAGTTCTATGTCCATCAATGACCGTCTGATGGCAAAATGAGGATAATGATAAAGGTAACAATATAGGCGGGTGGGGGCGGCATTTTTCGATTTTTGCCCCCCCCCACGAAAATGTCTAGATCCGGGGCTGCGTAGTACCGATGTTAATACATAAATCTAATGCTTATACTATTTAGCGAAATTTTGAAAAAATATTTGTTAGTTATTTTCATACACGCTTATTTAAAATTACTTATCTACATTTTTGTTCTTCCTTTATACCACCATCTAAAATACTTTTAAAGTCTGAACTCTTTTAGAAATATGAATCGTTGTAATGTGCATTAAGTTTGATGTTTTTGAAGTTTTTATTCATAAGTATTCTTATATGATTATCAATTACTTATGATAATGTACTTACCTTATATTTGAAAATAAACTTTAAATACAAACCTGTATTTTAATAAGCACCATGAAACACAAAAAATCATAGATAATTCTAGCTATGAATCTTTATTACAGCATAAGCTAACTACTACAATCTTTGTTACAAAATTTATAAAAGGAAACAATTGGGCCACACATAGACCGTTGCAAACGATCTACAGGTAGCTCAACTGCTCCAACTCGATACCCGATGTATATATCTTACTTACTAGCTATGAATCTTACAAAATTCATTAAAAAAAAACCATGGATCATGTTCCTGAAAGCCTGACAAAGGCGATAAAGATCCACTTGTGTCCCTGTCCGTAATTACAGAAACAATGGATCATATCGATCTTTGTCTCCCTTTGTGAAGAGGCGAGCCGGGAGCCAGAATAAAGGGCAAAATGGCCGTGACTGGAAGAGACACAGCAGAAAGATAAACACCTGCAAGGCAAGTATACAACACAACCTGTATATATTTAGACCAGCTGTTGCCCGCAACTTCGGTATGGGGATAAAAAGTAGCACAATGATTTTACAACCCTCAAACTATGAATATTGATACTGAATTTCAGGATTCTTCATTTTTTGAGGTTGGAACCATCTGACGGCCAACTTCCGTTCCATTTACAATTTACTAATTACTAAAATATGTCCTCGAAGTAAACTATATTGCGTATTTTACTTCCCTGTGACTATTAAGTGGTGTCTACGGTCACTAGAACAGTCCAATTGAAGTTGGTTGTACTACATTTTTGTAAAACCTAGCCTACCTTTTGTAGAAAATTATTTTAAATTTTCTATACCCTTACAGGGTAAATAAGACTGCTCCCGAAAACTCAGGGTACGGGTAAAGTACTCTATAACATTTTTCTATGGCCCCTTAATATATTTAAAATTATGGTCTCGATGCGTGGTTTTCGTTATTGGGAGTAATCTTGTTACACCTGGTATTTATTCAACAGGTAGGCAGGCACTAAACCAGCCTACTCACTGATTTCATGTGTCTCTTGTTAGTCCCAGAACCACTCTATTTATTAAGGCCTGGTCCCTTAAGGAAGCAGTTTTCCTTATTCTGACTTATATTTCGTAGTCCAATGCGGTAATGATGTAATAATTCTGGAAAGCTGTCCCTAAGGTTTGGAATGAGTAGCAAATATTTCGACGTTTTCTCTAAGTACTTACTTACAAGAGGAATTCCCTGGGTTGATGGGTTTTCAAGAAAAATATTTTACGTAGAGTCGACTCTCTATCTACACCAAGCTTACGCCGTCGGTGTTATCCTGTCTTCTTCTTATCGTGTCACTTGTTCCTTCGAACCAGTGTGGTGAGAGGATTTCAAGTGCGCCTTGAAGAGGCTCCTTTCGTGCATTCGACACATGTTTTCGAACTTTTGGTTCTACGACATGCCGCATGCCGGTTTCCACACGATATTTTTGATACTTAACCGTAGCGAGAACGTGGGATGCATACATAGAATTTTTCGGCCGAAATACCCTTTTACGCATGTCTGCCACCGGGATTCGAACCCGCGATCGCAAGGTAAGGGCCTCATCCACTCGGCCACCACGTCCTCAATCCTGTGATTAAACGACTCGCACACCCACATGATGTGTATTAGATGAGATTAAACCACTCACACATGGGAGTGTGTTTTAATTTTTTTGTTCGAGATTGATACTTACTTACAGATTAGTCCTATAGAAATTTCATCAAAATCGGTTCAGTAGTTTAATTTTTCAGTCAAAATAACAGAAAAAATATTTCGTCGTAGTAAATGAAATTGCGTATTTTGCTTCCCTGTGACTTTTCAGTGGTGCCTACGGTCACTAGAAGCAAAATACCTATGCAATTTCGTCTACTTCGACGACATAATTTTTGTAAAAATTGATTGATTATGGTGTAATAGGTATTATTTGCATGATACGCTACGTACTGGTTTGCATAACCCCTTAAAGATTTATAATTTCCCTATTTCTATAGATATAGAGATCAAAATACGTCTCGTTCTAATGGTTTCAGCAGTTTTCACCTGACACGAACGTGATTTGTGTGAAGGTTGGGATGAAAAGTATCATGGATGGGAAGCCAATTTTTCTTTTTTCAGGCAGATTCAGGGACACCGATTTCTTATTTCTGAGGGACAGTGACAATTTGTTTCTATCAAAGTAGGGTAGGGTGACTACAGGTTTCAAATTTTTTGATACAATGAAAGGAAAAGACGATATATTTTGCAATCAATCTCATTTGATATCAACTGATGCCTATATAAATTTGCATTTTGATACGACGAAAGAATTATGTACTTATCTGCGTTTAATCTCAAAATTGGTATCTAATGGTGCCTATAATTAAGTAGGTACAAGGAGAAAAAAAATCTCGTTATACTTACTAAAATTCTGTTGGACTCAACAATCTTCTCTGTGACAGCGAGAATAATTTAGTAATGACAACAATATAATCATAAAATCATTCTAGCTAACAAAAATGATTTAAGGGTAATCCTCAAATCCGAGTTCCATACAAAAATGTTTCGGACAAATACTCAAAAAGTACGCCGTATTATAGTAATTTCTACACACTATTCCGTAAATCCATTTCAAATTGGAATTCCGTATAACTCATGTTTTTGTGAGCATATCTCTTATAGCAGTTAATAAATTCAATATTGCGTCCCGTTGAAATGTTTCAGCAATGTTTCAGAGTAGGAGGATTAGTAGGAAATGATTGCTACTTCTATTTCATTGTCACATGGCGATATGATCTCATTTTGTAACAGTTCTCTAGCCGATGATTTTGTCACCGGTGATTTTTCATTAGTGGCTTGATGTGATAATGTCAATTCTCGGGGTCGGGTCTATATCACAAGTATGTCACACGCGCGATACTTAGCTTAGACCGAGAAGTCTTTAAATAGACCTGTACAAAGATCTTAGTTCTTAATTAAATTAGAAAGGTTCTGCATTTTTAACACAAATTGTAAACATAGTATTAAGATCTTTTTTTGGAAAATAAACTTTATCATATCTTAAAAAAAAAAAAAACACATGTCGCAAAAACTAAACGAAACTAATTTGACAGCACTAAAAGTTATGCAATCCTTTTTATTTTGATCTTTATAAAAGGGACAGCAACAATTTTAGTGCCGTCAAATTAGTTTAGTTTAGTTTTGGTGACATCTGAATTGACACCAATGTCACATTTTGTTAAAATAACTCACGCATGATGCGACGTCACGCAATCACTTCCACTCACAGACAGCACACTACTGACTGTTATAATTATTTACGCTACGATACGAATTAAATTGTGAATGGTGACAAATATCATGACATCATAGCGTCCGCCGGCCACAGCGTCCGCCGGTGTAGGCACAAAATCGTCTGCTGGGGCGCGCCGGGCGGATATCACTGGTGATTTTGAAACAGACTTGGTCTTGGTCTCAGAAAGTAACAAGTGTTATGTGTGACCAGTTTTACACCATTATAAATAACATGTTACTCAGTATACTTTCCATGCCTATTGCAGAGAAATTGAGAACCAAGAACACCTATTTAATTAGCCTTTGCTCTCAGCTTCGGCTATGTGGATAAAAGCTAAAAAAATGCGCTAATAAAGCGATGAAAGCAACTTCGTTAAACATATCTAAACATATTTAAGGTAGAGTCGCATTTTTTAATGAATGAATGAATGAAAACTCTTTATTGAACCAGGAAACCTTGAGATACATTTACAATATGATGGCGTGTATCGTATCCGTCAACAGTTTGTATGATTATTTTTCAAAACGTCATACAAACTGTTGATATCTCGGTGACGGATGCGAAAATCATGATCGAGCCACAGATGGCAGACTTTGCTATACTTTTAATAGTTTTTCATAGTAATTTTAAAAAATCGCAATATTGACGCATTAACCGTAATTGACTTGATATACATTTTCATTAAAAAATCTATTGCGAAGTCAAGACTGAAGTGGTATTTAAATAAATAATAAACTGAATGGCTGAATATTCCAGATTGTCACACTTCGAGGACTGAGGGTCGACTTTGATTAATTACAACCCTCGGGACTCCGCAGACATTTCGTGAGAACTCGGCTTTATTAGTTAGTAAGTGCCGCAAACGTGGTTAGGTGATCAACTTACAAAAATACAAAATACATAAATTACTGTGCAGCATCTTTTTTGGGAATGGGCAGGTATCAGGAGAATCAGGAAAACGCTATTATTTTATTTTTTTACATGGGTAAAAATGGCGCAAACCTTGACTAGGTTTGCGCCATTTTTACCCATTTTTACTAGGTTATACCTACAGCCGTGCAAGTGTTGAAGATGGACATCGGCCTCTGAGATACAGTCTCCGACTAGTTCGAAGGGAGATGTCCAATTGACATACTAATCACAGCGCTGGGGCCAATGGCAAAGTCGTTACATTTAGTATTAGGTTAGGTTAGTTTGATTTTTAGGTAGGTAGTCTGTAAGAGATCGTATTAAACGATAAGACCGCCTTTTGTAAAACAATAATTGTACTTTGTTTGTTACACTGACTGCTCTTCAAAGGTCTAAGCTCGATGTTCGCGCTCAATCGCTAGCTTTTAAACTCACGGCTTGTAGCTTGTAGACTAGCCCTATGTTACCGATGCTTTACAGTAGTCGTATATGATGTGTAACATTTGAAATCTCACCTTGGTAATAAGCAACATTAAAATTCGGAATGATTCTATTTACCTACTTCATATTTCTGAGGTTGGTACCATATCACGGCCATCATTTCTACAAATGCATGGGCAGTTATTGTTCACAGACGAATTAAAAACCGCAGAGTCCTAAAACTTCCCACCCCATCAACCACTACTAGATTTGCTCATCGTTTTGGTCATGCCATAAAAACCCATATCTTCAATATCGTGGCCAAGCATTGTGATATAAAAGATAAATCCCCAGCTCAATTAAAATGTCTGGTTAGAGAGTGGTTGTTGTCATTATCGTACGCCGAGACTGAGGAAATTCTCTCACTTAAATCATAGCGAAAATGTTGTATACCTTTATAGATTCAATTGCAATTTAATTTTCCTATACACCTACTTGCCACTACTTGGTTATTTTTATTATCGTTCGCTAAGACTGAGGAAATTCTCTCACTCAAATTATAGCGAAAATGTTCATTTCTTTCAGATATTTTCAAGGTTGCCTTAACTTTTGTTGTTTGAATTATCGTAATACAAGGTCTCCACGATACAGGCTTGCCTAGTGTGGGGCCGTTAATAAATACAAATATGTTTGAATCTCTCTACAAAATGCACTGTTAATAATAGTAAATACACTTAGCTTTATTTAATTTTAGCTTGAGTAGCTTAGCTAATAGATTTGTGTTTTGTTAGTAAATAAATATTTTTTTCATTTTCATTTTCATCTTGTTACACTCCCGTCTCTTTTTCATGATTACTCCCACAAATTGACAGAAAACGAGAGGAAAGCTGTTCAAAAAATCATCCGAATTTATAATTGCCTCCTTTTTTGAAGTTGGTTGAAAATAGAAGCTTTCCCGGCCTGGTATCGATCAGGTTTGATTAACCTGGCTGAAACATGATACCCAGTCTGATGAGAAAATTTAATTAAGCCACCATCAGTAATTTGGCTCATTCCGCGTAACACTACGCAGGTATTACTGCTTTATTCTACCGAACACTACGCAGATGTTACTAATTTACGCGACATTGTCTATGTAGGTGTTATTAAGTCAGTAAAAGTTAGATACATACTTACCTACCTATCTGTTTTATATCTCCTGTTTTAAGCCCTATACCTATATATACTTACTTTATAACCGTACGCCGATTTGTTACTTCCAAAATATCTTAAATATATAAAAGAAAGTCGTGTTAGTTACACCACTTATAACTCAAGAACGGCAGAACAGATTTGGGTGAAAAATGGTATGGAGGTAGCTTAGAGCCAGGAGACGGACATAAGATAGAAGACTTTTTATCCCGTTCGATTTATATTTTATTATAATATTTATATTTTTATTTCGTCACTATAAAACGTGGAAAGAATCAGACTTGGAATAACAAAACGCAAATGATAGCTATGTAATTGACGTATAATGACAGCTATGTAATGACGTATAGATGACAATTTGATATTTGTAAGAAATCAATATTCAAACTATTTCTATTAAATAAATAAATAACAATACTATAAATTAACAAAATTGACATTAATATTTTAAAAAATATTCCACGGCTGACGAAGTCGCACGCGGGTCAGCTAGTAATATAATATAAATCCTCTATGGCCAAAAAGCTTGTAGTTTTGGCGTGATTAACATGAACATACCTACATACATCCATCCATCTTTAATGTTCTGAGAAACTGAGAACCTTTCACTTTTTTGGTAACGAAATCAAAAAACATGGACGAAACGAATAGTGTGAAGAAATTACTATAATACGGCGTACTTTTTGAGTATTTGTCCGAAACATTTTGTATGGAATTCGGATTTGAGGATTAGCCTTAATGTAGAAACGAGTAGTCCTCTTAGTTGTCAGAAGAAGTCTTTGCAAAATTAAGAGTATAATTTTATGAATGTGAAATTTTGGGAGTGTATACATTGTCTGTGCAGCTGACTATACATCTACATACTTTCAGCCCTTGTTCCATATTATTCCGAGTAATTAGGTATTATCAAAGTTTTCTCCGCAGTCCAAATGGAAAGGAAACTAATAACGAACTCTAAGTTAGTATTTACACGAATAAGTCCGCGCTAAAACTTGAGTAAAGTTTTATTTCCCATTTCGTTTGCCCGGGTCGCCCGGGCCGGCAAAAGTGTTTTATTTGAAAAATCTATGTGGTATTTATTGGGATATTTTTTAAACCTTTCAACCTTTCTACAAAGAGAAAAAAATATACTAAATTTATACTGTTGCAGTCTTTTGATCTTAATAACCTACTAATTTTTTTAAGGACCTAAATCCAGATTTAGACGGTGGCGGACTTACAAATTCGCCGTTATTAATTGGATGTTCAATTTCGCACCTACCGAAAGCTACAGTTCGATACTTGTTAATAATCAATAAAATTCATTTTTTTTTTGGCAATAAAATTCTAAGTCTATAATTTGGGCGTTTTCGTCCTAGTCGCGTAGTGGGATGAAAAAAATCGCCCAGGATTTGCCGTCCCGTAAAGCCAACCTAGGCTCCAGCATTCTCAGTTTATAAATCCACCACTGCATATTCCCTTAAGGCTAATCCTCAAATCCGAATTCCATACAAAATGTTTCGGACAAATACTCAAAAAGTACGCCGTATTATAGTAATTTCTTTACTCTATTCGTTTCGTCTATGTTTTTTGATTTCGTCAACAAAAAAAGTGAAAGGTTTGAAATTTTTTTTGAAAAAAAACATTTCTTTGGTGCGAGCCACCGCTTTACTAAGCCACCCACATTCAGAATTCCAATGTTGATGGATGGATCTGGCAAATCCCCTTTCAGTCGCCCACAGAGTAGCACATAGTGCGTACGGGCCGGCAACCCCTAAGGCAGGATTTCACCAGAAATGCTGGTATTCTAAGCTCTTTTTCAATCACACAGGTGAGTGGTTTGTATTGACTTAGCCTAGCACTCCGATTCTATTAACAGTACCTAGGTTGCTAGCTGACAATCAATTTAAGACTTACCACAGTTAAGCAATGTAACATTTTGGCAAATAAATGATTTTAATGAATTTAATTGAATTGACCCGCAAGTTTGTTTTTCTTAGTAGGTTAGGTACCTACGCACTTTCAACTCTTGACAAGCATATCCTCCAAATTTCAAGTCTCTATGTTCAGTGATTGATCTGTGCGTTCTGTCATTCAGTCAGGCAGGACTCTAGTCTTCTATTTAGGTATATTGATTTGACGACATCGATGGTCGAGTGGCAAGGCAAGTGTGTTAGATTGCCACGCCCTGTGTCGCGTGTTCGATTCCCGCTCCGGACAAATATTTGTATGATGAACATCGCTGTTTGTCCTGAGTCTGGGTGTTTTCTATGTATTCTATGTATGTATTTAAAAAAAAAAGTATATAAGTATTCTATCAGTTATCTGGTTCCCATAATACAAGCTTACTTAGTTTGGGGCTAGATGGCACAGTGTGGAATGTCAAAACATTATTATTATTATATCATTTATTTATCATTTTTTCTCGTTTTAATTTATTTTTTACATTAATGATATTAAAAAAAATCTAAATACCTACTATTGTAAAAAATATATAAAAACGGTGGACCACCAGCCGCGGAGTAGAGCCCAAGCGGCTGGTGGCTAGGGCTGCAGAGTGAGGAACCTTCTCACAATGCGAGCCGACTCCAAAAGAACCGCCTTTTGTATCTGGCCCTTGACCCAGCCACAAAGCGAGAGCCTCTTTAGGTACTGGACGAGACTATGATTGGGCCATCATCAAGACATCACTCATTATTTATTTTTATTATTATTATTATTGATAGCTATGGCTATGTTGATTTTGAGTGATCCCAAATAAACGCATTACCTGTAAGCGAAAGCCAATCAAAATGCAAATAGGCAGTTGACTATAAGTATACCTAGTATAGAACCCAAGGTGTGTGGGTAAACCTATTAGCCCGTGATCACATTACACAAGACGAACTCAATTATTTGTGTCAACCCATTTGGGTCTTGTGTCCATCAAGTTTTCAAATCAAATCAAATCAAAATCAAAATTGTTTAGTTCGGTTCATTATTTTGTTAGTACTTATGGCTTATTATAAAGTAATTAAAATATTAATAATTACAAGTAAAAGGTGAAAAAAATAAAATTGTTTCAATTAAAATTAAATTGATGTTTGTATTAATGCATATAATTAAAATGTTCAAAATTTTAAAAATAATTCAAAATTAAATTGAAATTGTTAATATAGTAGGTAACTGCAGTTAGGAAGCTTTCTTTAGTTTTAACTTTTTATTTTCTGGCAAATAAAAATATTTTATTTTATTTTTTCTTTCAAATTAGCATTATAATAGTTTTGATCGTATTTGTTGCATAAATAAATTATTTATACAAAATGCCGTCATCTTGAATGTTTGGCATAGGACATGTTTACAAAGGGACACGTTTGGGACAAGATTATACTCAACAATTTTTTGTAATAGGTAGGTATTAACCGGTGTGATCTAGACGCATCCAATGACATTTTTTTTTTGTAAAGTAGTGACAAACAGAGGTTGGCGCTTTTCTGATGGATAGAGATCACGCCTGCCCATAACCAGAATAGTGCTTCAAAAGATTTTGAATCCAATAGTCCGGTACAACACTGTAATAGCACTTTGACTTTTTTGACACATTTTGATGGTCAGTCTTTAAATATCAGTAATTTCACTAAAAAAATCCAAAAAAGCCAAAATTGTTTATTTCAAAAACAAACTATAGGTACAAAGTTATGGTACAGTCGCTGTTTTCCGTTTTAGTTTTTATAAACTGTATTACAGAATTCGGAGCCCTTCCCGTTACAAGTACATAGAATAGAATAGAATAGAATATGCCTTATTGTAGGGCAGGATACCCAGTTGTAGCCATCACCCCGGTTGTGGCCATTTACGACTTTGAGGGTCTCTAAATAAGTTATAGAAAACCGTTTGGTTTTAAATATGTGCTTAAAAAAGGCTATATTTATAGCTTATATTGACAAGTAACAGGTGGGACACAAAGACATTCGGTTATTATTCTATGAATTAAAAAGTGAAAACATCACAAGTTTTGTGAATTTCTTAGCGAAAACAGTAAGCACCCCTGTATACGTAATTATTAAATAGTTAACATGTATTTTTTAATTTTGGTTTGAATTTGATTGAGGCGTGCCTAATAAACATGCATGAGACTAGTTTGGAGGTTATTTTGTTTGAACTTGGATTTATTGTGCTGGATCGGGGGGTGGCCACTACTAACGCATCAAATTAACCTTTTGCATGGGTTGTGGCCATACTTGTGGCCACAACTAATTTCAAAATAACACCGGATTTGGCCCCCTTGATTTTTCTTAGTTTGAGATTTCATATTAATAACTGTTATGATTTTAAATGTTGCTTTATTGCTTTAAAAATATAATGGAACCTTTAAATAAAAGAAAAAGATACATTTATGAGGAAGTTATTCACATATTCACTATCAAGCTATACGCGACGGTATCAGAGTAGCTACAGTCGATGAACCCGTAAAGTACCACGTTTCACGCTACGAAATAAAATTTCTGAACCAGCCAGGCGTCAGGGTGCGTAGGAACACCAACAGTCCTTGTCAGAAACATAAAAATATGTTTTAGTCACGTGGGTGAAGGAGAGTCACGAGTCATGAGCTGGCTTCCAATATAAATTAGACGTGCTTATAAGATTTTTTAATAAAATTTGTTTTTTAAGTGGATTAATTCATTTTTTTTCTAATTACTTTAGTGGCCACAACTGGGTCATTACTATGGCCACAACTGGGGTTTAAGTGGCCACAACCGGCTATTTAGCACTTATTTTTTTCCAAAAAAAGTTATTGTTTTTCATTAAATTCATTTAATAAATCCAAAAGGTAGATAAATTATCTAAACAAATAAATTTTTACTAAGATATAATATCTAAAATTGTGAGAGGTACGAATTTTCAAACATCCGAATTTCCTTAAAGTGGCCACAACCGGGTATCCTGCCCTATCACCTTAAAATAAATAAAAACAAACTAAAATTACAAGGGCGGTCTTATTGCTAGATAGCAATCTCTTCCTGGCATATTTTACATATTTTATTCTATGCTTTTTTAACAATTATATGCAATGTGTCCTTCAAACCGGAACACAGTAATACTTTACTAGTTTGCAACAGTGCACTGCCTAGGTAAGCTATACGAAATCGTGCAGAAGACACCTCCCAACGGTAAATATTCAAGGAAAACGTAAAATCGACATGCTTATTCCTACGAGAACTCCAAAATAAGGATCGCCCTTGACATTTGCCAACAGCAGCCAAATCCCAAGGATCACCAGGCCACTAAAACTTGACCTCTATCACAATACGCCAAATGTAACCGTTAGAGCAATTTCAATAAAGCTTGTTGCTGGAGGAAGGTCAAGTACAAGTGGTCGCTAAGTGGCTGTGTGGCTAATTTTATTGTGAACAGTGCTCTATGGTCAGTGCCGGTATTAGCACCACCAGCGCCATGGGCAAGATTTTTTCGGTGACTGTAAATACCACTGAAAAGTCACAGGGAAGCAAAATACGCAATTTTGTTTACTTCGATGACATATTTTTTTTTCAGTTATTATGTTTAATATAAAAACTAAAGTACTGAACCGATTTTGATGAAAAGTCTATGGGACCAAGAAAAAAAAAATATTCAACCGAATTGATAACCTCCTCCTTTTTTTAACTTGGTTGAAAAGGCAAAGGATCTAATGAAATAATAATATATTAAAAGAAATAACCATTTAATTTGAATAAAATTTTATTTTTCTAGCATTTACATCGGCGAAATTGTTTCATATAATATAATCAATGTCACTATCAAAATCGTAAAATTGTTAGTAGGATATAACTACCTAAAGCTTCGAGAATCTAGCCAAAGGAGACGTTATACGTCAGAATCTGCAAACAAATGTCTGCAATATTTTATGGGGGACGAGGTAAACACGCATTGCACACGCGCCTAACAAAATCTTATTTATGTACCTACCTAAGCTACTTTTTTCCTCCGTGCCTAAACGCACACTATACGCCTGCTTGCATTATCATTTCTTTTGGCTAGATTCTCGAAGGCCTAAAGGGGTGCCTGTGGCGCCCCTTTATATCCGGCGCCCTGCCCTAACGCCGCTACTGTGTGTAGTGATGTTTTCCTGGTACCTGTACCGAGGATCGATTGAACGGAACCAAGCGAAACCCATTTTATGGTATGATACTGTTATGTAAGTATACTACGGTAACATGGCACGTACTTCACTGTGATGCCCGAGATACACGAGGCTAGTTTTACAAGCCAGGATAGCAAGATTGTGATAGTAAGCTAGTAAGCTAGCAGATCCGGCTTTGTGTAGACAGAACCTTTTGTGTATACCTGCCAGCTCTGGTTCAAGTACAAAAGAAAATCGTACAGTACTATAAGGGTGCAATATAATGACGCACATCGCATCCTCATGAAAAAGCCAAGGTTTTGTAGTGCGTCAAGCATGTTCGCTGATGCACGGGTTCCGGATTTCTTCGCCATAATCAGGTCCAGAATTGCTTCTTTTTGGGCCAGCTCCAAAAACAGCATACTTAAGTCTCTGGCTGATAACATCTATAGCCCCATGTACAGGTTCTGGCTCTCAGTGCACCAGAGTGAGAACCGTAAATAAATAAATAGATAGGTTAATCTTAAGTACTTTAGTTAGGCACCTTGTAAATTTATGGGTTTTTTATGGCCTGAAATAAATAACTTTTATTATTTATTATTTATTTATCAGAACTAGGTACTAGGAAAGTAAAGCTTGTAAGAAGGTATGCTAGTTTTGTTTAAACGAAGACAGATCTGCTAGCTTACCTACCTAATATCACTATCTTGAAATCCTGGCTTGAAAAACTAGCCTCGTGTAGGTAATCCGGGCATAAGTGACTAACAACTCTAATTAAAACGATAAATAAAACTTTGAATTTTTTTTTTCCGCAACTACGTTTGCGTTCCGAAATAAATCTAGCAAAATTTTTTTCTTATTACGCGCCTATAAACATAACTGAACGAATATGCCATCCAAACAAATCTTGTACCTACGTGGTTTGGGCTGTGCGTTATTGTCAGCCGATCAGTCAGTCAGTCAGGAAGAGCCATTTCATTTGATTTATTCTCAAAAAAAATAACTTCGTGTCGGAATTGTGTTTAAATAATTAATCGGTGTTGAGCTCAGTGGCGCGCTTTTCGAAGAGACCTTTATTAAATTTAGTTAGCAGTAGCATATTTACAAACCCGGGTACCGAAAGTACTTACCAGCATAGCTGGAAGCCACGACAAGGCTGCCCACGCGGGTTCAAACAATACCTACTTCATTAGAGCTACATAGGAATTCCATTAGGCTGGGGCCTCAAGTCATGCTGCTTTCAAAGCGACTAAATGAAGTTAGTTTGTTATCGATGCTTTGATTACAAACCGTAGTACATTGTATGTTTGTATTGTATCCATAACACAAGAGTTCAAACGAAGTAGCTACGTTGTAGGAGTAATAATATTAACAGGTTCACATTTTACTTACTTATGTATTAATAGGTACCTCTGTACGTCCGTGTTAATGACCAAACTTGAAGCAAAAAGGAATCCATAGACTGATGCAATCGATTCCTTCGAATTAAGACAAACGCCTTATGAATCATAGTCATTTCAATCATTACCACCATCGATTTAGAGCGTTTAGGAGCATGGGTAAAAGGTTTATTTTGGCTTTTACTACATTTTCACATATTTGACAGTGACAATTGTTTCGTGGTTGAGAGTTGACAGTACCGATTATCATGTCACAGTCAGTGCCATAATAGTCATATGCAATAGCAGCAGTGCTGCCAGTACGCAATAAAGTTTTAGGTTTACGTTACTTTTACAACCTGCCTGTACCTTGTCGTACAGGTATCCTCACGGTTTATTAGCGCTGACCTTGAATACGAAGAAATCAATTTTTAGATGTGTTTGGCGAGAGGGGTGCGATACGATATACGGTTATATATTCTGACATAATTAAATAAATGTTTTCAATGTCACACTTCGTCAACCTCCCTCCCTTGACGTGAATCGTAATATGAGGATTGCCCCCCCCCCCCCCTCCCTGATTGCATGAATCATGATACAAAATTTTGTCTTATAAAATACCATTTCGGTAGCTTGTCGTATTTTTTCAGGTACTCAAACTGGCAACTCTCAAATAGCAAGAATCCTTGCAGAAAAGAAACGCATATCAACTTGATATCAACGAAATAAAATCGCCAAATCGGCCTGTATTATTAAAAATGCGTATTGGTATATCTAAAGATTTTATTTTATGATCAGCTCAAGTTTATATAAAATGCTAAAAGCAGTAATACTGATTGGTGGCCCGCAAAAAGGTATGTTTTGATAAAAACACGTCACCGGCACAGAAGACAACATTAGCAGTATTGTTCATTTTTACTATAACAAAGATTCCCAGAAGCCAGGAATTCGCTTTTGATAGGTTTATGTAGCACATTAGCATCAAAAAGTTGATGTAGCCTACTTATGTATGGTTAAAGAAATAACTACGTTTACGGATTACGTGTCCTTTAATGAACGAACTGTAAGTACCTAAGCCTAGCCTTACGTACGTGTAAGTATTGCATGATTGTCTAAAAATGGGCAATTCTAGTATCGATGATAATTCTTTCCACGATGTAATGTAAGTTACAAAAAATATCTCTAAAAAAATTCCATAAACACATTCAATTAATATTTCCAGGGACGCGTTTCCGTCCGCTATCCCTCGACATCCCAAAGCCGCTGTTCCCGATAGCCGGGCTGCCTCTAATCCAGCACCACATTGAAGCGTGCGTCAAATTGAGAGAATGCAAGGAGATACTGATAATCGGCTCGTACACAACCACTCAGATGGCGCCATTTGTAGGCGATATGCAAAAGGAGTACCATGTTATTATCAGGTGAGTGTGTAGCTTTTTATTGAGCAATTCAATTCCATCCTAGATTCTGGCCTTCACAACAAAGTTGATTGTGTCATCGCGATTCCACTAATGACCGTACAATGCTGGTGTCAGAACTTTTGGAGGAATGTGCAGTGTATGAAGCAAATAGGGATGAAGAAGAATACCATGTGTGATTACTCATTCTCACAGGTTCATGAGGTGTGCCAATGAGTTTTGTGCTCAATATGTCCTCAGCGGGATTTATATCTGCAACCCTAACTTACGGAGTCAAGCTTTTTCGTACTGCACAAGCATTAGTATAATCAGCCTATAATGTTCCCACAGCTGGGACTCAAGCCTACTCTCGGCAGGAGAGTGAATGGGTCTTAATCCACCACGCGGACCCAATGCGGATTGGTGGATGTCACGTGCCATAGAACATTATTTACGTACTGAACTTTGTAGAAAAAAGTGTAGGGTTCAAGTCTTGCTATGGATGAAAATTTTGAGAATTTTAATAATTAAAAAAAACTTTTATAAAGGGTGTCACAGGTCATCCTAGTGATAAAAGTGCATAGAACAAACATGGGGAATCCTGAAATCCGAATTACATACAAAATGTTTCGGACAAATACTCAAAAAGTACACCCTATGAAACTTTCACCTTTTTTTGTTGACTAAATCAAAAAACATGGACGAAACGAATAGTGTGAAGAAATTAATATAATATGGCGTACTTTTTGAGTATTTGTCCGAAACATTTTGTATGGAATTCGGATTTGAGGAGTACCCATAATATTGGGTATTTAGGGGGCAAAGAATGCTTTCTTTCTTTCTTTCAAATTACTACAGCGCCAAATGCAACATTTACACTTCTTTGTTTTTTCTTCTTATCGCAGACACAATACTTATTCACAATGCTCCTTACCTAGCCATTAAGGGTGTTGCAATAATTTTATTTTCAACAGGCTTCAAAAAAAGAGGATGTAAATTCGGTTGAATGTTTTTTTTGTTTGTTTACCTTTTTTTATTTTATATTTTTGATCTCTTCTGTTTCTTGCAAGCTGCCATCTACAGGCATTTAGCTAGAGTTGTGAAGGTTAATTTCTAAGGCATGTATAGTGTACGCCCACTGGAGTACCCATTTTTATTGTTCTCCTAATCTTTGATAAGGTCTTGAGGAGTTGTTAACCTTGTTGTTTAAACAATTTGAAAAATTATGAATTCGGTTCAGTAGTTTGGTTTTGAATTCAAAATAACTGAAAAGTAAAAAGTGCTTGATGTGAACAAAATTGCGTATTTTGCTTCCCTGTGACTTTTCAGTGGTGCCTACGGTCACTAAAACAGTCAGATTGAATTCAGTTGATGTATGTTTTTGTAAAACCTTGATTATTATGGTTATTGCAATAATTCTATTATTATTGTAGATACCTACAAGAGTTCACCCCACTGGGCACTGCGGGAGGCCTGTACCACTTCCGAGACCAGGTCCGTGCCGGGAATCCCTCAGCATTCTTCCTGCTAAACGGAGATGTGTGTGCCGACTTCCCTTTGAAAGAGCTGTGGCAGTTTCATGAAGAACAACCTGATGCACTGGTGAGTTCTTCTTATCGTGTCACTAGTTCTTTCGAAACAGTGTGAATGAATGAATGAATGAATGAAAATGCTTTATTGTACACTATAAAGACAAATAACAATAACAAAGAGAAGGAAACATTACAAAATATTTAGTACAATGGGCGGTCTTATCGTTATTAAGCATATATATAGTGTGGTGAAAGGATTTCATGTGCGCCTCGAAGAGGCTCAATTACTGTTGAGTTATATTATATAATGTATACACTGGACATAAATTATTTGAGAACTAGCTTCTGCTCGTGTGGTATTGGGATTGAAATAGGCCATGTCCTTTTCAAACTCATAAAATGTTTTTTTTTGGTCATTTTACACAACAACGCCAGTCCCTTTACTAAGCAGAGCTTGTACTATGGGAACCAGATAACTGATACAATACTAATACCTATTGTACTTTTTTTGTGAATACATATTACATAGGTACATAGAATACATAGAAAACACATAGACACTGGACATAGATGATCATTACACAAATTCATCACACATTGCACGCCTTGAATGGAGGCAGAATGAATAGGACCACTTGAATATTGGCTATGTAACAACCTATTATGTACCATGTACATTCTAGCAAGTAAATGATTAACTTATTTTGTCTTCTCTTATCAAATGTTTGTCCTGAAGCATGAATCGAACCCGCAACACTGGCGTGGCAGTTCAACACACATGCCACTCGACCATACATAGTCATAGTCCATCCATCCATACGTACGCAATAAAGTATTTTCTATCTATCTATCTATCTATGTACTGAAAACTTTGCCATTTTTATCATTATCATAATACATTGATAAATTGATTTCAGGTGACAATAATGGGTACGGAAGCTACGAGACAACAGTCAGTTCACTACGGTTGCATGGTTCGAGATCCCACGACCAAAACAGTGAGCCACTACGTAGAGAAACCCAACAGTTATGTGTCTACATTGATCAACTGTGGAGTTTACGTGTGTTCTTTGAATGTGTTCCAAACCATGGCAGCGGCTTTTGAGAGGAAACATAGCGGATTTTACAAGTAAGGCTGCGGTTTTTGGGACGTCAGATAGATTTGTAGTTTTAAGTGTCGTGGCTTGTATTTTCAACCAACTCCAAATAAAATAAAGGTTTTACTTCAATTGGACTGTTCTAGAACCGTGAACGCAATTTCGTTTAGTTGGATGAAAGAAAGAAGTTTTTTTTTTTCATTTTTCCAGTTATTTATTGTTTAAATACTTAACTACCGATTTTGATTTCTTTGAATTTCTGTGGGACCAATTTGAAATTATATCCTCTAAAACTAAGAATGTAATATTTCAAAGTTCAGGTAACACATATAAATAAAACATCCGATTTTTTTTTTTTTTATTTATTTAAGCGTAAAAAACACATCACAATCACATATAAAATTATACGTTAACAAAGATTTCTGAGCTTGATTGCAACATAAACATATGTACGCACAACTAAACAACACATAAATACCGAGCAGACTACCTTACTACGTCTAACTTAAATAAGATCAGGGATCAACTAAACTAAACTTAAAAATAAATAAATATATCATAATACAATTAGGGCAAATCTGAGAAATTAGATTTCTCAGATTTATATAACATAAACTAAAACTATCTTATGCTAAATACTACTGAGTCACTCTGGTCATTAGAGTGGCTCACATTATTAGCAAAATCGAAATTGAGGATGGTCTTAACAATTTTATTAAAGTGGCTCAGCTTTGGAACGAAGATATCGAGTTCAATGTTATTACTAGCTAAGTCATTGTATTGACGAGCCATTCTAGTTAATGGATTATAGAATGAAATATTATTTCTGTATATCTGTAGAGCGAAAAGATTAGCTTTATTGAGAACCTCTTTCGTTTTTGAAGGTGGTTGAAAAGTTTTTGCATAAATTTTCCTTTTTTTTGCAGTGGGAATGGACAAAGTAGTCCAGATTATATGTCGTGGGAGCAAGATGTTTTGGCACCACTCGCCGGTACCAATAAGATGTACGCTCTACAAGTAAGCATTACTTAGTTCCCTTTCCCCCTTCTTTGAAAGGTACCAAATGTAACAAGTTGCTACCCACGTAGTTATCTGTTTGATGTTGTATCTGATCTATTTTTTTTTAATTTCCAGGTTAATAACTGGTGGTCGCAAGTGAAGACTGCTGGTTCAGCGATATACGCCAACAGACATTACCTAGAACTTCGAAGAGAAAAGGCACCTCAGCAGTCGCCTTGTCAAATATTACCCGACGTGTGCTTACATCCCACTGCAACTGTGGACCCTACTGCTGTGGTAATAAAACACGAGCTTCTAAAAGAAAGGCACCTCAGCAGTCGCCTTGTCATATATTACCCGACGTGTGCTTACATCCCACTGCAACTGTGGACCCTACTGCTGTAGTAATAAAACACGAGCTTCTAAAAGAAAGGCACCTCAGCAGTCGCCTTGTCAAATATTACCCGACGTGTGCTTACATCCCACTGCAACTGTGGACCCTACTGCTGTGGTAATAAAACACGAGCTTCTAAAAGAAAGGCACCTCAGCAGTCGCCTTGTCAAATATTACCCGACGTGTGCTTACATCCCACTGCAACTGTGGACCCTACTGCTGTAGTAATAAAACACGAGCTTCTAAAAGAAAGGCACCTCAGCAGTCGCCTTGTCAAATATTAATCGACGTGTGCTTACATCCCACTGCAACTGTGGACCCTACTGCTGTAGTAATAAAACACGAGCTTCTAAAAGAAAGGCACATCAGCAGTCGCCTTGTCAAATATTAATGGACGTATGTTTGCATCCCACTGCTACTGTGGACCCTACCGCTCTGGTAATAGAACACATATTATAATAACTAGTGAACATTACCTAGAGCTTTGAAGAGAGAAGGCACATCAGCAGTCCCCTTGTCAAATATTACCCGATGTGTGCTTACATCCTACTGCAACTGTGGACCCTTTTTTTTTTTTTTTTTTTTTTTAACAATGGGAAAATGCAGTTAACGCATATCCTCCGGCCCGGGGAGGACCGTAGGGGTATGTCGGGCTCACCACCTGGCTACTAGCAGAGTGCTAGTAACTGGTAGCATACCGACTAAAAACCCATTGACATGCCTTCAATCACCTTAGTGCTAATGCGTCGTCAAACCACTCGTCACCAGACGAGAGGCTCGACGGCGCACCATCACTTGACAGGGTCACGGGGTCCCGATCGGATTCGACCGCGGCCCTGTCGGTGATCATCCGCCTAAGGCGGACCCCTCTGCCACCCCTATGAGGGGTCGGGGGATGTCCCGGTATGTTAAGGACATCCCCCGGCGTAGGAGGCCTGTGCAATGCCGGGATGGGGCTCCCCGCACCCAAACCCGGCTGGCCTCCATCGAGCGGAAGCAGACGGTGGAATTCCCGCCGTCTTCTTCCGGTCCTCCGCCGGCGGAGCGGATCAGCTTGGGGGTCTTCCTCCCTGACACGCTCCGCTGTCTCCTTCTGCAAGATTACTTCCTCGCAGAAGGAGACTATCGCCTCCCAGGATCTGTCACTGTCGAGCATGGCTTTCACCACGCTCGGCATTGAGAGATCCTGGCCGATTACGGCCTCTAAAGTTAGCCGCTGTGGCGCCCAAGCACTGCACGCTTCAAGAGTGTGCTGCAACTGTGGACCCTACCGCAGCTGTGGTATTAGAACACATTTTATAATAGCTAGTAAAAAGTACATCACCTACTTCAGATAGAGGAGGCATCTCAGCAATCGCCTTGTCAAATATTACTAAATTAACTAGTACATCCTACCAATATTATAAACGCGAAAGTTTGTAAGTATGGATGGATGGATGTTACTCTTTCACGTAAAAACTACTGAATGGATTTTAATGAAACTTTACAATAATATAGCTCATACATCAGAATAACACCTAGGCTACAATTTATAAAGATACCTGCGCTTACTCACTTTGATAGGGGCCTAAAGGTAATTTGTGTGTTTGTTTGTAGATCGGTCCCAACGTTTCTATCGGCGCAGGAGTGACTATCAAAGCGGGTGTCAGACTGAAGGAGTCGATAGTGCTCAACAACGCGACTATCAGCGAACACGCACTAGTCATGTACTCAGTTGGTAAGTGAACTAGTTGTGTACTCAGTTGGTAAGTGTTCTAGTATGTACTCTGTTGGTAAGTATACTAGTCATGTACTCAGTTGGTAAGTGAACTAGTTGTGTACTCAGTCGGTAAGTGTTTTAGTATGTACTCATTTGGTAAGTATGCTAGTCATGTACTCAGTTAGTAAGTGAACTAGTCATATACCCAGTTGGTAAGTGAACTAGTCGTGTATTCAGTCGGTAAGTGAATTAGCCATGTATTCAGTCGGTAAGTGAATTAGCCATGTATTCAGTCGGTAAGTGAACTAGTCATGTACTCAGTTCATAAGTTAATGAATGAATGAATGAAACTTTATTTGCATGAACTAGCCATGTATTAAGTCGGTAAGTGAACTAGCCGTGTATTCAGTTGGTAGATGGACTAGTTATGTATTGAGACTCGGACCCTAACAAACAGTTATAAATTAATGTGTATTGTTGTTGGGAAATATGTGTCTTTATTTCCAGTGGGGCAAAACGCCACGATGGTTAATTAGGTGCGGGTTGAGAGCTCTGTCCGATCTATACCAAAACAACTATTTATTGCTGTTTTAAAATAGTTCTTATTTCTAGTAAGTTAAGTTTGAAACTAAGACAATTGTATTATACAAGTAGAAGTACAAAAGTTTCACCGTTCAGCCGTGTTTACGATGACGTCTGTGTGATGGTACGCTACAAGATATCCGCAACATAGGTACACAAATTTAATATCAAATATTATATATGCGTATATAATATTATATATGTATATATGCGTAGTTTTATGTATAGGATATATTGAGGACATAGGCTTCGGTCTTGGACTAAACGCATTCAAGAGCACGCGGCTCCGGTCGTTATTCCATTTTATGGTGTAACAGTAACAAAGAGGCGATTATGTTTCTATGAAATATATTTGTTTACATTTTTTTTTTATATAGTTAGGCTCTAACAAGTTGTCCTTTGGCGAACCACGTGACAAAGATGCGCAGAACCAATTTGACATACGAATTGCGTTCTGCGCATCATTCTCTCGTGGTTCGCCAGAGGACAAGTTGTTTGTCGCTTATTATATACGAATATACGAAGGGTTAGGCCAACACAAGTGAGCCAAATGACGACAACGTGGCTTAGTTGGTAGTGACCCTGCCTACGAAGCTTGGTGTTCCGGGTTCGATCCCCGGCCGGGTCAAATATTTGTGTGACGAACACAAATGTTTGTTCTCGGGTCTTGGATGTTGTGATGTGTTGTATGTGTCCATGCCACCTGCGACACAGGGAATCCTAGTGCAGGGGTGTGAGTGTGTCAATGTTTATTATTATTAATTTTCAATTTAACTTGCGAGTCCCCTTTTCATCATCATCATCATATCAGCCCTTGGACGTCCACTGCTGGACACAGGCCTCCCCCATGATTCGCCACGACGAATGGTCTCGAGCCTTCTCCATCCACCGACTTCCAGCGACCGCAACTATGTCGTCAGTCCATCGCGTCCGTCCTACACTGCGTCGTGCAGTTCGTGGTCGCCATTCGAGAACCTTTCTTCCCCAACGGTTATCAGTTCGTCGAGCTATACGGCCTGCCCACTGCCACTTCAGCTTGCTGATTCTGAAAGCTATGTCGGTGACCTTCGTTCTTCTACGGATTTCATCGTTGCGGATCTTATCCCGTAGAGAAACTCCGAGCATAGCTCTCTCAAAATCTCGCTGAGCGACTTTGAGCTTGTGTATGAGACCAATAGTGAACGACCACCTTCCCCCCCCCCCCTTTCCTTCGTCCCCCTTTATTGCAATTGTAATATTATGGTTTTAATTTCCAGTGGGGCAAGACGCTGCGGTGGGCGAGTGGGCGCGTGTGGAAGGCACACCGTCAGATCCGGACCCTAACAAGCCGTTTGCGAAAATGGACAATCCGCCCCTTTTCAACTCCGATGGTAGACTGAACCCCTCCATTACAATACTGGGTAAGATTTAAAAATAACAAATAAGATTGTCTTACTAACAACCTCAATTCAATTCAATTCTTGATTTGTGGCCTTCGCGACAGGTTGATTGTGTCGCCGCGATTCCGCCAATGACCGTACAATGCTGGCGTCGGAACTTTTGATTTTGACGGAGGATTGTGCAGTGAATGAAGGATGAAGGAAATAGGGAAGGGAAAAGGACGAGAGTGCAAAGTGGGAATACCGGGATTTAAGTTTAATTTTGTATATATCCAAAAAATAAGATATAAGAAAAATAATTTCGGGATTGAAAATTTGGGACAGAAGGCATTTGAATGAAGTAGGACGGGGCACATTGGAAGGAAGGATATATTATACAGGGAGCGACGCAATTTAGAACAGCTAAAGAATATGTGATCCACATCTCCTTCGCCAAGACCACATTCAAAAATAGAATTACTAAAAACCTCGCTGTGGCTTCACGCGCGTGAATGAAAGATTGAGTCCTTAACCCTGTGGCCAACCACAGATCAAGACCATTCCTATGCCATCAGTTAGTGACTGATAAGTGACGAACAATGGTCTGACTCCCAGGATTTTTGACAGCCCCGTTCCTGAGATATCAGCGAAAATACCTGGCCCACGGTTCTGGATCCAGAACCCTGTGGCCAAGTACTTTTGCAAATAATACACAAACCACTGCATCTTATGGCCCCAGATTTTTAATTTGCGTTAGAAACGCCAGTCACTAAGCCCTAGACAAAAAACTAACTTCATAGACCCAAGAATACCGAAGTTAAAAAAGTCGTCGTTAAAAAAGGGGCTGTCACAAATCCTGGGAGTCAGACCATTGTTCGTCACTTATCAGTCACTAACTAATGGCATAGGAATGGGCTTGATCTGTGGTTGGCCACAGGGTTAAGGACTCAATAATGAAAGACCAGTCGTGTCGTCAATGTTTTATTGTACATCATTAGACAAAAACAGTAACATAATACATATATTGTGTACAATTATAAGTGGATAGCAAATTTAAACATATATTGTAGAAACTAAGTATGTAATTAATCTTTCGTGGTTTGTTGTTTGTCATTGTACCGAATTAAATTAAATAAAGATGGAAATATTATAATGAGTACAATACTTGGAGTCTTTTTTGGAGCGTGGCACATTGGGCTAGATAAACTAAGCGCTCTCCTGATGGTAAGAGATCACGCCTGCTCATGAACGGAACAGTGCCACACAGGATTTTGATTCACATAGGCCGGTGCAACACTGCTAAAGCGCTCGTCCACATTGAGACATTTTGATTTTCACTAGCAACTTGTGCCCAACGCAAAACGTGGCTTTTAGACCGGAACATAGTAATGCTTACACATTACTGCTTTGCGACATAATATCTGGCACTGTGTTGGTACCCATTTAGACGGAATCCTGCAGGGGATGGACACCCTGTATAATATTAGAAAGATGTGATTCAATGTGATATCCTTTCCTCAGGTGCCGGAGTGGTGGTGCCCGCTGAGAGGATCCTACTAAACTCCATTGTTCTACCTCATAAACACCTCTCGAGGAGTTTTAAGCATGAAATTATACTATAATATAAAAACTTACGTAATTAAGGCTAATCCTCAAATCCGAATTCCATAGAAAATGTTTCGGACAAATACTCCAAAAGTACGTCGTATTATAGTAATTTCTTCACACTATTCGTTTCGTCTATGTCTTTTGATTTCGTCAACAAAAAAAGTAAAAGGTTTCATACTTTAATTTAGATTTTATACGTGTTTTTAAGTTAGTAGGGTTAATTTTAAAATAGTTTTTGTATTAAGTACGCCGTATACTTTTTGAGTATTTGTCCGAAACATTTTGTATGGAATTCGGATTTGAGGATTCGCCTTAACTTCAAACGCTTATTACCATGCTTTTTTAATATTCAAGGTTATACAAAAACATAGACAACCGACTTCAATTGGACTGTTTTAGTGACCGTAAACGCCACGGAAGCAATATACGCAATTTCGTTTACTTCGACGACATAATTTTTTCAATTATTTAGATATAAAAAAAAATTACTACTCGGGCGAGTAAACATGGCACCTGGCTGACACTCTCGCTCGGCACTTGCTGCGTCCCCCGCTGCCCCGCGCGGCGCCCTCTGTGTTCCTTCTTCCTCTAATTGCGAAGCCTTATCATTACTTATCATTACCAAGTATAACAGGACCTCTTCTCTATCAAGATTATCCAATTCCACGCTGTACTTTGCACAAACGTCATTCGAGCCAGGTGTCATGTTTACTCGCCCGAGTAGTAATTAACTTCAAACGCTAATTACCATGATTTTTTAATAGTCAAGGTTTTACAAAAACAGACGACCGACTTCAATACGACTGTTTTAGTGACCGTAAATGCCACTGAAATCTCACAGGATAGCTAAATACGCAATTTCGTTTACTTCACGACATATTTTTTTCAGTTTTATGATATGAAAACTAAACTTCTGCACCGATTTTGATGAAATTTCTATGGGAACAATCTGAAAGAAGAATTTTTCAAATCGGCTTATAAACGACAAAGTTTTGAGGTTACAAAAATTATTAAAAAAAAACTACCGAATTGATAACCTTCTTCTTTTTTGAAGTAGGTTAAAAACGTTCCAATCAGAGCACAGTCGCCTTCTGATTGGTATTGGTGTGTTTAATTTTCACGAGCGAAGCGAGCGCGACCAATCAGGTGATTGTATACATACTAAAGCGTCGATGACACACGGCTTTTTGAATGAATGAATGAAACTTTATTTGCGTAATACAGGTACATTATGGTCTTACTTTAAATTAGAATCACTGCATCAACTTTTGTCGTGCAAATACTTAAAATTAGAGTTAAATAATTGTTAATAATTCTTACATAAATTGCTAATAAAAAGCGAGTTCACTTGTAGCTTGTAAACTTGCCCAGTGTCATCGGCTTTTTTACAATCTGCTTGTTGACAATCCTTCCCGAAAGCTAACTCGCTCACACGCTAGCTTTAAAATTCGTCAGCTTGTAGTTTGTAAACTAGCCGTTTGTCATCGACGCTTAACGTGCGATATAATAACCGTAAAATTGTGAACTGTCCATAGATGAATTCTTTATTGCGCACAGATATTGTACAAAGATGAACTACTTGTAATTAAGTTTTTATAAGTCATGTATATTTTTTGTTTATTTTATAATTATAATTTAAACCGTAAGGGATGGACCAAATATATTTTTATTAAAATAAAATTACAAACAAACTTATTAAACGTATTTTATTTATTTTTATGAAACAAAATGTCCGGACTGACTGACTGATCGTCATCGAGCGAGACGAAAACGCTAAACGTAGAGACTGATCTTTGGGTGTTGTGATATTTATGGAAGTCAACGCGTACTTCTTCGTGTCACTAGTTCTTTAGAACCAGTGTGGTGAAAGGATTTCAAGTGCGCCTCGAAGAGGCTCCTTTCGTGCACTTCAACACATGTTTTTCAAACTTTTTAGGTTCTATGACATGCCGGTTACCACACGATGTTTTCCTCCACCGTTAAGCACGTGTTTTGATGCACACATGGATTTTTTGAACAGAAAAATCCATTGGTGTATGTACGACTGGGTTTGAATCCACGACCTTCGGTTTGAAAGTCGAGGCACTCGACCAACACTGCTTACACTCGTTTCATAGTGTATTTTTGCGTCTTTTATCTAGATATCTAGCAGAACAGTGAGTGTTCAGAGTATTTCATTATGGGTAGGACGCACTGGTTAAAAAGCAACGGGTGGTGTCGAAGATACAACCGTAAATTATAAGTGGATACTTCTTAACGTTACGTCTTTGAGAAAATATTGAAACTGACACATATACTTATCGATACTTTATCACAGAGGAAATTTACAAATTTGGCTCTTTTTTATTTTAAAATTCTTATGAGGCTGATCATTGACATTGACATGATCATTGAGCATTAACTTGTGAAGATTAATAATAAATAAAGTACGATTAAAACTATTTTTTTTATCAGAAATCAAATCAACCTTCGTTTAAAAGTGTTGTTACGCATGTGACGTCCTAACTTTTGAACTGTAATCCTATACAATACTGCAAACAAAGAAGTATCCACTTCAAAACTTTCGTTATAAGCCATTTATACTTTAAATATAACTTAAAAATTGAGACTGTTTTGTTAATGCATTATTCAATTAGTTACGCGAATTTTCTCTCTTACAAATCATGCTTGCAGTATGTTACATAAATGTAAAAATATAACTTTGAACTTTTCGTTATTTTGCGCTCGATTTTTCTTTATATTATCGTTTTCTGACGAGTTTTCTGTTTGACATAATAATAGGCTACTAATTATTTTCGGGAATACCGAAAATCCCGGTACTCCCGGTTCCGGTCGGGTGCCGGTACCGTAATCCCGGTACTGGAAAAAGAAACCGGTACTGGAGGCCCTAGTTTGGACCCCTTGGGGTTATTAGGGTCGGGAGAATTCGGAAAGTAGACAACAGGAAATACGAAGTCAACGCAAATGGTGTTGCGGGAATTAGTTAGGCATAATTGATTAAGATTTTATAGTCATTAAATTAGTTATGCATCATAATAATATGAATGATCACATTTCGAGCCATTGGTTTTTCCAGTCTTTTCATGGCGAAATTGTTTTACTCTGCCTGCTTTTAAAATGAAATGAAATGATATTATTACATGAATTATTTTCTTATCTTGTATTATCGTAACCGTCTCCATACTGACTGGTTGTCTAAAAGAGATCGCTTAATAGCGATAAGACCACCAATTGTACTACATTTTTTTTGTAATGTTTCCTTCTCTATGTTATTGTTTTTTATCTATAGGTGTACAATAAAGCATTTTCATTCATTCATTCATACTTTGTGTCGTTTTAGATTATTTCATGGTGTTCCAAGTTGCGGGCTTGTTAGTCCTGTACCTATATAAAAGGCCTGATTGACTGACTGACAGACAATACCCAGGCCAAAGCACAGAACGTAGAGACTTGAAATTTGGAAGGTGTGTTCGCGCGAAGGCGCGTACTAAAAAAAAATATTAATCCGCAAAGCAAACGAAGTTGTGGGCTTCAACTAGTCCTTCACACAAAATGCTCAGACTTTACTGACTGACGGACAACGTCCAGGCCAAAGCACAGAACGTAGAGACTTGAAATTTGGGTTCTTCGTATACACACCACTAATTTTTAATTAAGTACCAAAAACATTTTAATGGGCAATGCAAAAGGGGTAGGTACTACCACCGCCGGTACTACGTTGTATCTGTGCAGTCAGAATTTTGGGTTTCTATAAAATGACAGAGTGACATCGGGGAGAATGCGGGCACCCGAGCCGAGCTTTTGCGTGCTGGCTCGAGCTAGGTACCCGGGTTTGCCAAACGATAAATAAAACTTAAATTATTATCACTGATGTGTACCGCCTGACGTAAATCCATAGGAAAACTAATACTGGACAATTAACCAATTTTTATCAAATTTAGTTTATCAAAAATTAGGTTAATTTTTTCAAGGTTTTTACCATTACTTGTATTATGTTCAGTAACGGCAATTGATAGTGTATTTTTTTTTCTGGTGATTAAAAATTATCGGTGTATAGATGAGTAAGTAGGTACCTATACCAAGAAAGAATTTTGATAATTCGCATAACAAACAAAGTTGCAGGGGTCAAGAAGTAGGTAATAGAATACATCTAGCCAGCCCGCTCGTAACCCCATTTCGTAAGCAAATCTCGAAACGTCAATAAATTGTGCAGATTTGATTCAGAAATCAAGTTCATAACCTGATATCCTAAATGTTGGCTGATGGTAATGCGTGCAGTGCCACTTGAACTGCTGAGATTAACGACATTTGATTAGGTGGTAGGTACCTACGCTTAGCGCGGAGGAAGATTAATGAATAAATAAATATTTTGGACATTTCACACAACGCCATCTAGCCCCAAACTTGCCCAAACGCAGAGCTTGTACTATGGGAACTAGATGGCTGATAGAATACTTAAATTCATTTTTTTTAATACATACATAGAAAACACCCAGACTCATGACAAACATAGATGTTCATCACCCAAATGTTTGTCCTGAAGTAGGAATCGAACCCGCGACACAGGGCGTGGCAGTCCAATTCACTTACCATTCGACCATCCGTGTCGTCATGTAGGTACGGTTTTGCAAAACAAGCTCATAGTTTAGGTAAGTACTTATAAAACCTGAAACCGACTGCGAAAACGTATGTATTTTGTTTTGTTCTTGATACTTTCATAACCAAAACGAATCTAAACACACCTACCTACCTACTCGTAGTTACCTATATACCTACCTCATTCACCGAAATCCATTGAACTCAGAAATATAAATTGTTTTTTTTTGTCACATATTTTTATTTTGAAATCTCGACCTAGAGTGTGTTTTTTTATAGTAGAGTGTGGAAATTAGAAACGATCAAAAAACGCTCAAAGGCTGAGTGTCTTTCTTCTATGCCAGAGGGCGATTTCGATGAAAACTAAAACTGGATAAGTACTCATATTATGTTATTTATAAAATTTAAAACCATTTAGTAGCCGGGAATGAAGCCAGTTGATTTTGAAAAAATAATTACACATGTATCTAGTAGGTAAGTAAGTAGGTATAGCGCCCATATCCTGTACATAGAGAGAGAACATGTTGCTTATTGGGATCAATTATATAAAAGTCATAGGTGTTTTCAAGAAAATCAAAGTCATTAAACTCGTCGTCTGCAATAACCAGCAAGATTAATAATATCCGACTTGCAAACCACTAATGTACAGTTTAGTAACTTCCTAAATAAGTCAGTAAATAAATAAATAATGTCACGTAGAACAGTGTAAATAAATTCCTACAATTTAACAAAAGTACGTTGTTCTTTGTAAAATCTTATCGTAAAAAACAACATTACAGGTAATTAAATAAATAAGTATTTTGTGAGTGAAAACCTATGTCAAACAAATATTAGACTTAAATATTTAAAAGCAACAGATATGTAAATATAACGTTACTACGTAGATATTTCAGCATTTTTAGCGCCGCATCCCGTTTTATTTTATCATAATAGGTACAGACAGCGTCATAGATAAGTATCCTCCTTGCATTATAATCCTACCCAGCTTCAAATCCCTTTAAATCACTGTCGCGATGAATGTAGTAGTTTTGCCTTTAAAAAATAGATTATATTTGTATAACCGTATGTAAGCCTAAAAATATTTTTTTTAAAGGATTTATAGCTGGATGTCTTGTGCAAGGAGGATACTTATCTCTGACGCTGTCTGTACCTATTACCAAAAGTAAAAATAAATAGGTTAAACTTATCAAAAGTTTTTTAACTTTTGGTATCCCATTGTTGGGCAAAGTTTTTCCTCAAATGTTTCTATTTGTCGCGGTCGTAACCGATCTCCTACCATTCCCTCTCGAACGAATCCAGATACTTTATATAATTATTTATCATTATTATATATTTATATAGTAGGTATGTAACGTATGGATTAGTCTATTTGAAAAAAAAAACCACCAAATCCAATCTATCCGATCACTACTTGGCAATCCAGATTGCTTGACCTTTTTATTATTTATTATTGTATTTTATATAATATCGTAAGTACCTATTATGTTATTAAAAATAAGCATATATTATTTTCTTTCATCACATATCTAGCACTACCACATCTCCATAATACGCAGAGGTTAGCTGGAAGAGAATGCTAACTAGCATTAAGTTCGCCTATGTAGGTACTTGTTTTTTACATTGTGCAATATACCTAGCAAATCTATCTATCTATCTATACCTATATCTATGACAAATGTCACAATTATTAACACTTGATAAGTTTAAAAAACTGAAAACCAGACTGCGAATTTATTATACATTAATTTTTAATTTTTAATTCACTATTCAAAATTAATTTTAAACATATAACTTATATCTAGGTATTTTTTGTAATCTCCTTTAAAATACCTTCATTTTGATACCCTACTCGATGGGTTTGTAAAACTAAAAAATATTAACGATTTACTGTTTAGCTCCAAAATCCGCCATTTTGAATAATTTTTTTTAACCATCTAAGAAGACTCGGATGATCGAGACGAATCTAACGATACCTTAACTGTCAAAATCCATCCAGCCTTTTGGAAGATACGAGGTAATACATTTTACATACATACAAATACGCGCTAAAAACATAGGTAACCCTTTCTTGGCAGTCGGATAAAAACAGTCATACTTAGGTTGGTAGTTTAGGTAGGAGCCACATAATTCATTGACTCGTTTAAAAGTCGTTAAGTTAGTAAGTGACTAGGTTACTTTGTTAAATATGTATACTTTGGTCATGTGATGCAAAATGTTAAGCTAACTAACCTAATCTTCATAAAAATTAACAAAAAATTAGACAGATACCTATCTACTGTAACATAAAAAGTATTAGATTTCCTATAAATTGACTTTTATTAAGTAGGTATATCTTTATTCTATAAGAGTGTTATTTCTTAATTTTTTTTATACACCGTTAACTTTTAATCACCAGAAAAAAATAGTATACGCAAAATCAGTTGCCGTTAACATAAATAGACATGGCAAAAAAACTTCAAAACATTTTGTACACACATGATGTGTTTGTGTTTGTGTTCTCAAATATGGAATTGTTTTCTGGGGAAACTCTACAGATCGAGATATTGTGTTCAAGGCTCAAAAGAAATGTATAAGATCTATTTGTTATTTAAAGAAAACCGACTCATGTAAGCCACACTTCAAAACACTACATATAATGACAGTACCTTCTTTATATATCTATGAGTCCGCATTATTGGTCAAAAGTGATCTAGCAAACTACGACACTCTGTCTAGTAAAAGACATAAGAGTCAACTATGCGCAATTCAGGCAAGAACAGCTTTATACCGTAAGAGTGTATTTTGTATGGGAGTTCCGATTTATAATAGGCTTCCAAATGAAATTAAATCTATTGACAACTTACAACAATTTAAAAATAGGTTAAAGACATATGTAATTCAAAAAGCTTATTATTCTATTTGTGACTACTTAAATGATAAAAATGGTAATTAGTAATTTTAACATAATTATGTATAAAAATTGATTTGCACGCCACCTATAGGCTAAATATGGAGACACTTTCATTGCTATCATCACCTGTATCCGAATTACCCATGTTTTGCAAATAAAGATATTGATTGATTGATTGATTGATTGATTGATTGTGTGAGTGGTTTAATCACAGGAGAACACCAGCGTAAGCTGGGTGTAAAGACCATTACAGAGCCGTGTACATAGACAACACCCAGACTCAGGACAAACATCGATGTGCATCACAAAAAATGTTTGTCCTGAATGGAGAATTGAAATCGAATATTGTATTCTTGTTATTCCAAAAATAAAAACGATTGTAGGTTTGTAGTGTGAATTTTCACGTGCTACAAATAACCGATAAAAAAATCTTGGTTAATTACGTTTGTATTGCATTTTATTGTTAAAATTATTCTGTTGTTCCATACAAAGTAGTTTATCAGTTGAAAAAGCGGTTTTTTGTACGTCAATTGCCGTGAAAAAAACAAACCGTAAGTATTTATGCGTATTGTAGATATGCATTACTGCCACAGCCGGTTCTCTGCAAGCTCAGATCAGTTCACTTAAAGACGCGCGACTGGATGAATGCCAGTAGTCAATTAGTCATTTACCAATTTCAAAATTTATTAAAAATAAACGTGCAACATGAATATTTTACTGCGAAAGTTAATGTGGCAGAATGGGACAAGGATAAATCAATATTTATTCGCTATTTTGAGTGAGTTTCTTTTTCTATTGATTATTTTATTATGCTTCGTTATTTGTGTTTATTCGAACTTTTTATAATTATATTCTAACTTCCTTTTTGAAAACCTCTTGACGAAATGGCCAATTTTTAAGTGATATTTTGTCACTTATAAATACGTACCTGTGTAACTCAAAAAGTATTAATTTAGATTTGCGAAGATTACGTTTATAAATAACTTATTAGGTAAATAAGTAGATTTTGAATTATATTTTTATCTGAACTTATTAAACTACCTGTTTCATCAGAAAAAGTGTAAACAGAAACATACTCGCATATTTTTCCTTTTATTCGTGTATGGAGATTTCATCCTAAAAGCATACTCGTAAATTAAATGAATACCCACAAAAAAAAATAGTTAGGTACCTGCTTGGTACTTACAGTATCAAAAATAATCTCAACGAAAATTAAACCGACCTAGAGCACAAAAAACTAAACAAACCTAATAATTATAAAAAAATAATGATTTTTGTAGATTTGGATGGAATAAATTACAAAATTAACGAGTTACTTGCTCTTATGCACCGTTATAATTTAGTTCAAGCTTATTTTAAGCTAACTAAGATAAGAATTCGATTCCGCGCGTATGAAAACCGGTAATAATTATCGTATTTTATTTATAGTACTTAAGTACCTACTTTAAGTTGAGTTTTGAAGTACTTCGTGACATGAAGATACAGAGACGTTGGAATGCAGTGTTAAAAAATGCCACCTTTTTACCCAACTGCCAAGGAAGGGTTAAGTTTTTCGCGCGTATCTTATATGTATGTAAATTTCTTTGTTACCTCGTATCTTCCAAACGGCTGGATGGATTACTTATTCTTTGGTTAAGGTATCGTTAGATTCGTCTTAATCAGCCGAGTGTTCTGATGGGTTTTTTTTAAATAGAATTAAAATGGCGGATTTTTGTGAAGCTAAGTAAATAGTTAGTCTTTAATATTTTTTTGTCGACCAAACCTATCGAGTAGGATATCAAAATAAAGGAGATTAAAAATATATAACTATATTGAAAATGAATGTATAAATAACACGCAGTAGGGTTTTTAGATGTTTTTAACTTACAGCTTGTTTATTAGCATAAGCATAAATTTTCTCACTGTTTGGATTCAAGCCTACTCTCATCTAGGAGAGCGAATAATGCGGATTGGTGTATAACTCATGCCTCAATTTTTTTTTTCTGACATGCTGGTTTTGTAATTTTTGTTAATAATTAATTATTATGAGCTTTATGTACACAGATGTTACTGTACAACATAACATGCTATGCTAATTAAACATTGAGTGTTATAAATGGGGCAACACGCTATATTATGTAGTGAGTGAGTGACATTACTTAGCTATCGAAATTGAATATTATCTCAATAGGGACGACACTTTTTGCGAATAACGAAGTGGGCTACTTTATAACTATTTCTATTACCTACTAAGCCATACCTATAAGGTCTACATTTATACACCACTAATTTTTAATTACCAAAAAAAAACTTAAAAGGGCAATGCACATACCTACTACATAATTATGTATAAGTATAGTAGGTATCTGTGCAGTCAGAATTTTGGATTTATACAAAATGACAGAGGGACAGCGGGACGAGTGCGGCGCCTGAGCCGAGCTATTACGAGCTGGCTCGAGCTAGGTACCCGGGTTTCCCCTGGGATGGGCCACACAGCAACGTGCGTGAGGGACACCGGTACGTGTTCTTCGGATATCCCGGGGTCCCTCTAATGCGCAGATGTCGGCCACCATGGGGTTTAGTCGGTATGAGTCCGACATACCCCTCCGCCCTCCCTCAAGGGCGGTGGGCATCCATGAGGATTTCCCCATGTAAAAAAAAAAAAAAAAAAAAGAGGTACCCGGGTTTGCCAAACGATGAATAAAACTTAAATTATTATCAAAAAAGGGTAGGTACCGACTGACGCAAATCCATTGGAAAACGATTAACGGCAACAGTTATCCAATTTTAATCAAATTTATTGTGACAAAAATACGACTTTTTTTTCAAGTTTTTTTGCCGTATCTATCTGTGTTCAGTAATGGCAACCGACTATGCGTATTTTTTTTCTGGTCATCATAAAATTTACGGTGCATAGTAGCTGTTTGTTGTTCCAAAATAAATAAAAATAAAGGAGAAACGTAGTGGTTATATTCTCTTTGGTGGACGACCTTTATGGCAAGCAGTGTTGCCAGCCTTTGTGCATCAACACAAAGTTTTGCGTAATACTGTTCTAGTCATGGTTCTGGCAGTCAAGATATTTAATTCGCCACTTTTTAACTTACCTACATACTTCTTAAAACCAAGATATAGAAAACCCAGCGTTGAATGCACAATTTCTAAAAAACAGATTGATGGGAGAAAGTAGCTAATAAGGATGTAGGTAGATAAAGAACAAGTTCCAAATGTAGTGGAATGTGGAAAATAATTAGCTAGAAGACGCGACGATGATGCGCGATATCTGGAAGGTACCCACTACTCGGGCGAATCAACATGACACCTGGCTGACACGTGGCTCGGAACTTGCTGCGTCCCCCACTGCCCCGCGCGGCGCCATCCGTGTTTCTTCTTCCTCTAATTGCGAAGCCTTATCATTACCAAGTATTACAGGACCTCTTCTCTATCAAGATTATCCAATTCCACGCTGTACCTTGCACAAACGTCATTCGAGCCAGGTGTCATGTTAATTCGACCGAGTTATACCTACATGACAGCCCAAGATCGGGCTTAGCTAGATGACAATCCAAAGTAAGTATTCGAAATCTTTCGCCGTGACGATAATGAAGAAAAATATAATGTAATAATAACAAATAAATTAATGTATTTGCACAACTGTACAATAATTGTTTCAAAAAGATAAGCAACGGGCTGTAACAGAATCACCCACAGATCTCGGATACTTTCGGCTGTCGCCCCCAAAAGATCGGTTAATGAAAGAGATGCAAGTATAGCTTTTTATGATTAAGAGCAGTATAGAACTAAGTCACGTCACTCAAAACATTTTGAAGCACCTGAGACCCCGTCAGTTATTGTTTGTAAATTAATTTATCTTTTTACAATAATCTACAAAATGAAACCATTTTATTAATTTTAAAGATCATGGTTACTTGCTCAATCAACACGTGTGGCACAACGCATAGAAATAACCCAGATAATCATTCATTTCACAGGTGAGTAAAGAAAATATTTGGTTTATTTTCGTAGAAAAATTTATGGACAATTTTCTTCTACAATTAGTTATAAAATCGTTGTGCCTTGTGGAGTTTTGATTGCTCTTGCCGTGTGTACAAATGGTTCTTACATATATGGAGAAATAATAGATTTTTCACGTAAAAACAAATATTGCTTCGTTACGCTAGGGCTTGATAAAATGATGACGTCATGAAATATCGATAGTACCTAATGAGTAGGTAGTTATGCAAAGTGGTACAAAACTCTTTTCTTTTCTATCGTTAGGGTATTTTTACCTAGTTAAAATAAATTTACCACTTGTGTCATTTTTATTTTGTTTATTAAAATACGAGTATTATTATAACTAATCGTTTTTACTTTTTTAATTTCAGCTTACCAAAGGATCCGCAAAACAGAAAAAAATGGTTACAAATTCTTCAGAAACAGAGCGATGATCAAAACAATATAAAAGTTTGCAGCAATCATTTTAAAAACGATTGTTTTTTATTCAGAATACATTAACGTGTTTTGAAGAAAGGTTCGCTGCCTACGTTACATGTTCCAGTAAGTACCATGTTGAACAATGTTTCAATTCAGGCGTAAAGAATGTATTTTGTGACCTTATGCCGACTTGTACAAAGTTGTCAAAGCTCTTAAGCAATCTCGCTTGGCAGTTTTTAACGGTTCAGATTCAGACCGATCAAGATCTGTCAAGCGAGTGAAGTAATTGTTTAGAACTTTGGAAGTTTGGTGCAAGTAGGCATTAGTCAAGTAATTATTAGTTAAGGACATAAATCATAAATCAACCTCTTTTACAGATTCAACTCAAGAAAAAGCGAGATCCAACTTCATATTGCAATTGGATCCCTATTTTATAGTACCTACCTTACCTACCTGAAACTAATAGGCTACATATATTATGACAGACAGATATACCTACGTATCGTGCCTACATATAATGACAAAACTCAGAATTAATATTCTTAAATAAAGTATTTTTCAGTCATTGAATAAAACATTTGCATGGGCTTCATTATTGTTTATTATAATCAACCAACTTTAAAAAAAGAACAGATATATATATTAAACACAATCGACTTTCTAGCTATTACAATCTTATTTCGAAGATTTGGATTGATGAGTAAGTTGTAGGTAAATATTGGTAAGTCCTGCTACTATGTATTATGAATGTAAGTTTGTGAGGATGGATAAGTTTTTGTTCCTGAATAACGCCAAAACTTGGCTATTTAGTCTTTAGTATCTAATAACTAATAACCAAACCCATCTCATTCCTTTGGTTAAAATCTTCATATGTACAGGTGGTGCCGTAATTAGTGAATAATCTTCAGCTGCGGGGGGACTTCAGGTCTAATCAGAAAATGAAAATATGTACCCAGTAAAAATTCTAAGTCCGTGGGATTTCTACTGGGAACATATTTTCATTTTCTGATGACCCCCACACGCAGCTGAAGGATTATCCACTAATTAACACTCTATTAACAACATGATTGTGTAGTAGGCACTATTTTTTTCTCTATTATGACTTGTGACGCAAAATGGGTAGGTACCACAGTTATCGATGTCGATAAAACATCTTATTGAAAGTCCATCACTATTTTTGAGCAACACATAGACAATCACTCGCACATGCTTATTATCATTTCTTGTATCGCATTTGAAATGTCATTACCCCTCTTTACATTCTAACTTTATGGAATCACCCGATAATAATAAGGGTATTTCTTACGTTGCCTTTTTGACAAATTATTGACATCTATTTACTATATCTGTGTTTCTATTTCTATCAAAGAGCTTCTATACTATGTATCTAGAGAGCTAACACGCCATTTTGTTTTATTTAAGGATTAAGAATTCTGAACCTTATACCTTGGAAATAAAGTTCTTTTTTAATTAAATCTAAATATAAGGATTTTAATGCTTGATAGAGACCCCCTCGTTAAGGAGTGTGTCTCGTTCACACAGTTGCCAGCAAACAATTAAAATTAAGATGGCCATAATTTTTGAAATAAGTGGGACAATTTTCGAAATTAGACGATTTGCTCTAAATGTTATTCAGATTCATTTGAAAGGTTTAGTACAGTCGCTGTCATGTAGGTTAGGTACCTAACCACCGAGAAAAATAATTACTGTTCGAAAGAAACAGTATTAAAACCATTGAATCAGATATACCTCACTAGAATGCGGCGCACCGCCCTCTTTTTTGTTGATATTTTAATGCACCTATGTATAATATAATTTTAACAATAATGCAAAGTAAAATTGATAGCTTATTGAGCAGATTGAATTTTCCCTTTGTTGCTTGTTTATGTCTCAATGGAATATTCAAAGTTCAAAAATTATGGTCGCCCTACAGAACGAGACACACTCCTTACTGGTTCTAGCTCTTTCGGCTCGCAGTTTTCGTGTGAGTCGGCATTCTAGATACATAGTATACAAGTTCTTTGCACTGACACATTATAACTATAGTTTGAGTTTGGGTGATGCGAGCACAGCACAGAGGAATTTAACAATGGCGGCGTTTTGTCATTAATCATTATTATTAACACTCTTAACTTATCATGATTAATAGTAACTAATGACAAATAAAGTACGATTAAAAACCTAATAAATAAACAACTATTTTCCATACTTTCTCGCTATCCTCAAAAGTTTGCTGGTAGAAAACTCTTATTAGTGTTAAAGACTTTGTACATGTACATTCTTTTATATGTTTTATAGGTAGGTACCATAACGTGTTTGTGTGTACTTACAAATAATAATTACAGAATTACCATCATTTTGAACTGTAGGCTTATACAATCTTGGAAACAATGAAGTATCTACTTCAAAAAGTAGGTAACCTTTTCAGTCTAGTAGTCGCTTCTCATCTCGTGTAAGCTGCGATAGTTTACATTCTAACGGGTTTATTAGCCGTAAAATTACAAATTTATAGTCTTTACTTAGTATAATTATAAAACTCCTGATAGAAATCCTGTTTTCAGACAATTTATTTAACGTTAGATCATTAAAATAATTAACAAATAATAAAAATAATACCTACTACCATTTCTGTTTTGTAACGGTAAATACAGCCTCATTCGTAAACAGCCTTGACAAATTGATATTACGCCTCTGAACATCTAGCGGATAATTTAAACTGATGATTGTCCGCTATAGGGCCTCGATGCATTGTGTGAGTAAAACTTGATAAATATATTGACGACACCGGGGCTTAGTTGGTAGTGACCCTGCCTACGAAGCTTGGTGTTCAGGGTTCGATCCCCCGCCGGGGCAAATATTTGTGACGAACACAAATGTTTGTTCTCGGGTCTTGGATGTTGTGATGTCTTGTATGTGTCCATGCCACCTGCGACACAGGGAATCCTAGTGCAGGGGTGTGAGTGTGTGAACGTTTAACTTAGATATAGAATTAGTAGTTTATACCCCCAAACAATGAACTATAGGGCATATATCCCGTCTCTACTGCTTACTTAAACAGATTTGGCTCTTCTACGAATTCAAAATTCTACTCAACCTATCTGCCCATTGCACGAAGATAAACGGTTTGACAAGAATCTTTATTGGGTGTAGGTACTACGTACAATATACATTAACATAACAAACGCCCCGATCCGTCTACTGACTACACTCTGACAATAAGAACTATTTGTTTTTGTTTTTAAGAAATACTTTTTATATACTACTTGTTTAAGCTTACCTCATAGATTACTATGTGATTGTCTGTGTCAAATAAAATTGTACAATAATTGCCACAAATTAACACTATAAAAAGAAGATACGTCAAACAACTACATATATGATTATCTTGGCTGATGTACCAATTTTAAAAATCTTACTAATCAAATCCGCAACTATATTATTATTCAAATAAGTATGGGAAGGATGATCACCGATTGAAGCGGCTAAGTAACTCGTGTCCGCTGCGACCTGTCCGCTGAACCAGTCCGCTTGGTGTTCATAAAATCTGTAGTTTATGAATGAAATTGTCATTTCGTGCAGTTACCTACTACTGCTTCTGTGATTGCTCGCAATTAATTACATTACTCTCATTCACGTTGGAATAGAATATAATTCATGTTGTAAACGATCTTTATAACTAGCCTGAACACGAAGGGACATAAAAGATTACTTAGACACAATCGTTGATTACTATCGAATAGTTGATTAGCTTAGCCTGTATTGTTCCCACTGCTGGACTCAGGCTTAGTATGTTTTCAGACTTACTTAAATATATTTCTTAGTAATAAACCGTATTTTTGTCGTGCGTAGGTACGGACGGATGGTAGGTAGGTAGGTACTCGCGAAACTTCAAAAGCGTATCGCGCGTATAAGCGTCGAAAACACACGCTACAAGCCGGCGAGTTTAAAAGCTATCGAGTGATCGAGTTACATTTCGGGAAGGATTGTCGACAAACAGATTGTAAAAAAGCCGGCGAGTTTACAAGCTACAGGCAAACTCGCTACAAGCGTGAATAAAACACGAGCGGCGAATCCGCTAATCCGTTTCTAAGTAGATTTGAGTTTGAGTTTATAGTTTACGTTTAAGTTTGTACTGCCTGTAGTCAGTACAAACTGAATTTTAATTTATATTTATGCAGCGCATGTACTTGCGATAAGTCGCGAGTAAAGTCTCTTGTTACTGACTGACACTCGCTAGAAAAATCCATGCGTAAGGGTGCCTTTCCATCAGAGATGTGCTATGCAGCTATGCTGCGAAGATGTGAAATCTACGCTACGAAAATATGTGACCGTTTCCACCAATGCTAAGCTATGTAGCTGCGCGAGAAAGATGCGCAGCTCGAGCTATGCGATGTATCGATAGTAGGGAAGCGTACCTATACATAGCACGCATCCATAGATAGATAGATAGATAACTCTTTATTGTAAACCCCGGAGGAACATACACATTGAAACAAAAACTTATGCTAAATAACCAAAGATAAAAGAGGTTACAATGGGCGGCCTTATCGCTAAAAGCGATTTCTTCCAGGCAACCTTAGGATGGAGATGAGTAATATGAATTCGGCGTCTGGTCGGGTGAGTCATATTCTAAATATACGATATATACATACAAACAAATACATATTTTCCATAGCACACATCCATAGCACGCATCCATAGCACACATCCTTCCATATAAAAAACATAGCTTAGTTGAATCCGTTTCCACCAGTGCTAAGCTATGTGCACCAATGAATATGATTGGTGGATATCAAACGCATCTATAGCAACGTAGCATAGCACATCTCTGGTGGAAAAGCACCCTAAAGCGTCGATGACACACGGCTTTTTAACGCTAGAACAGTGCACTACAAGCCAGCGAGTTCGCTTGTAGCTTGTAAGCTCTCCCACTGTCTCGAGACAACAGACATCGTCTTGTCACACCAAAAAAAAATATCAATTCATTGCCAACACTGTGTTTTTACAGGCAAATGATTACATATTAATATTATACAAACATATTCATAACTTGCAAGAATTTGCTACGCGTGGAAAATGCCTTATTGTTTGAGAATATTTTCTTTGAAGGCTCTAGCACCTATCCATTTAGCTTTTTGTTAGTAAATAATAAGTTGTCGGCTACGTTGGCTAGTAACCAATATTTTCTAAGCACATCATTAGTCATAAGTAGGTACCAGTCGGCTCTGTAATTGTCTTTACACCCAGCTAAAGCCCCGGTGTCCCGGTGTCGGTCTTAAGAGATATACTCATAATATAAACCAAAAGTGGTTTAATCACAAGAGGACACCGGGGCTTTAGCTGGGTGTAAAGACAATTACAGACAACTGGGTGTAAAGAATTACAATCACGTCAATAGTTTACTCACTCACACACATGATGTGTTTCAGTAAGTAGTTTAATCACAGGATAACACCGGCGGGCGTAAGCTGGGTGTAAAGAAAATTACAGAGCCGACTGTACATACTTATAGATACGAGATTTATTTTTAAGTAGGTAGGTAGTAGGTACCTACCCATCTTATTACCTAGATTAGCAGCCCAAATACCTAAAGATTTTTTATAAAAATATTTATTTTAAAGTAAATCTTTTTTATTCCTGTCTTTCTGCGAGTGTAGGTCATTATTTTCTATGAATTCTATGTTTGTATTATTTATTACTAAAAAATGTACATAAGTTTTGAATTTTTATAGTTATCTGGTTCCCATAGTACAAGCTCTGCTCAGTTGGATGGCGTTGTGTGAAATGTACAAAGAATATTAATTTATTTATATACTTTGTAAAAAAAATATTTTAAATAAAAGGGCAACATAGCTGGGCAAGCTAAAACACTGATTCAAATAACTTAACTTTAAGAATTTTATAAACGTAATATTTTTCATAATAATACAAATACTTAGAAGTCACCTTTGATATCTGATGCAATTAAATTATATAATAAATCGTGATGCCTAATAGGTAAATGCACTACCAAAGGGCAATTTACCATCTGCATACAAATTAGTTTCAATCATCGCGACCGCTCCATACAAAAATGTAGTAAGTCACAAAAACACTTTTTGAAGATTTTAGTTGCATTATGCCTACTAAATTTGCAGCTTGGTGCAAGTAGGCATTTGTATTTTATTTCTCGGAAGAACATTGGATGTAATCAGAGGACATCCAGGCAGTATTTTGTAAGCATGACTGTGTTTTGTTTGAAGAGCGCAGTAGATAGTTAATTAAATAACTTGGCTTTCCAACGAGAATGACATTATTTAATTTATTTTATGAAATTAAAATATCTCAAAGTGCAATTTTGCACCGCTAGATATGTTTCAGTCCTGTGTATCACTGTTCTAGTCATAGGCAAATTACTTATAAAATTAAAAACAAAGACGGAAGACTAAATATTTTTGTATTGAAGTAAATATACCCCGTTGTTTTCTTGACCGGTCGATCGGTTGTCAACCTTGTCCGGCCTTGCAGCTCGTTTTAAACCTACGTACGCGCAGGTAGTTCCGATTCTAATATTAGCATTCATACTCACAGAACCCGCATAGCCTTAGACCGACCTAAAAATAGCTGTGTCTAAGAAGCAATGCCCTTCCTAGAAATAGCTGCCTATGGTAGGGGCGTTTTTACGTCATTCACATACATTATTATCTTACTAAATAGATAATTTTAACATTAATGCTGACTTTCACCAACCTGACAAAGTTTATAAGCACTTACTTTACTAGTATGACAGATATTAACGGTCTGAATCTGGACCCTTAGGAACTGCTAAGCGAGTAAAGTAATTTCTTAGGAACTTTGAAAGTTTGGTGCAAGTCAGCATGAGTATATTTGAGTAGATATTCTATCAGTCAACTGGTTCCCTTAGTACAAGCTCTGCTTAGTTTGGGGCTAGATACCGTTGTGTGAAAAAAATATATAAGTATTTATATTTATTTAAGTAGTTATTTGATACCCATAAGCCACCCTAAATCTAAAACCCTAAGTTACTAGTAAGGTATATCGTACAATCCCAAAATATTTGGCTACAAAAATGCATTTTACATTACCTTTCCAGCTCTTACAGTTACAATACAATGATCTCATGGTTTTTCCCAATATCTCTAAGCAGAAACGCGGGTATAGTAAAAAAAACAAAAAACTTCAATCTATTCAGAAAGAGGTTTACGTCATCTTTGACTACAGACTCCGATCAATGTAATTTTTTAATGAATCCTTATCTTGACCATCTCTTTCAGAGGTATGTAACAGTTTTATTCTGAAAATAATTTAACGGACTTATTTTTTCGTTTACCTCACAACTAGGTATACTTTGAAATATATCTGATAACTGATTTAACCTTTTTGTTCTAGTATGTTTTTGTAAGACCTTGATTGTAATTTCATCATAATATATCTACTTATTATCAGGCCATCAAAAGCTTTTTTTTTTAATTTAACTAAAAGGAAAACTAGCTAGGCGCTTTCCTGATGGTAAAAAATTGGACACGGGCTTTGATATCCATAGGCCGGTGCAACACTGCTAATAGCTTGAGAAATTTTGATGGTCAGTCTCGAAAGCCAAGTAATTTCACTAGCTACAGTACCCTTCTAACCGGAATACAGTAATGCTAACACATCTCTACTTTGCGACAATATATCTGGCACTGTGTCGGTACCCACCTAGACGTCATCCTGCAGGGTACACCTCCCAACGGCATGAAGCCTTCTCTTCATCCCACCACTTTTCGGGTTATCGCCCCTCTGGCAAAATGTTTTGCCCTTCCGCAATCCGCGTACCCACGTCTACCACTTTAATCAACTTCAAGAAAGGAGGAAGTTCTTAAATCGGTTGTTATTTTTTATGTTTGTTACCTCAGAACTTTGTTGTTTTATAAACCGATTAGTTTTTTTTTTCTGAGAGTATACTTTCTGATTGTGGTCTCAGATATATCATCAAAATCTGTTTAGTAGTTCAGAGTTTCAACATATCTGCAAATAATATGTATTCAGTATTCATTTATTTATTGCCAAGTAGGGTACATTACATAAGTAGTGTGTTTCTTAGAGTAAGTATACCTAACTACATTTATGTACATTTACACCTACACCCTGTATGCGTAGGGCAAAGCAATTTTGCTGTATTGGAATACAAGCAAAGGGATTTTACACCCAACTTAAAACTATCGCTTAAAACTATATTTTGCTAATAAATGTATCTAATAACAGTAGGTAAGTATCATGATCCTATCATAATATTATATATTTTATCTAAGATAACTAGTTACTATAATTGCACTTAATTCAATGTATGTCGTCGAAGTACCTGAACGAAATTGCGTATTTTGCTTTTCTGTGACTTTTCAGCGGTGTTTACGGTCACTAAAACAGTCCAATTGAAGTCGGTTGTATCTATTATGTTTTTGTCAAACATTGATTATTTTATTTTAATAAATAAATAAATATTTTGGGCATTTCACACAACGCCTTCTAGCCCCAAACTAAGCAGAGCTTGTACTATAGAAACCAGATAACTGATAGATTACAAACAAACTTTTTTGTAAATAAATTCATAGAATACATAGAAAACACCCAGACTCAAGACAAACACCGATGTTCATGACACAAATGTTTATCCTGAAGCGGGAATCGAACCCGCGACACCGGGCGTGGCAGTCCAATACACTTGCCATTCGACCATCCGTGTCGTCATATGTAATATTCAATTTCTTCCAGTTACAATCCCGCTGCTAAGTTTCGGCATGGTGCAAGGCTGGCTCTCCCCCATGATCTCAGTGCTGCAGTCTGAAGATGGTCCATCCGAGGAGGCTTTCACCAGCAGTGACATATCCTGGATGACATCAGTGACGTACATCACTGCGATCATCTTCGGCGCGCCGATGGGGCACCTCACTGATAGGTTCGGGAGGAAAGCTATGACGCTGGCTACTACACTGTCCTTGATTGTGAGTACTTATCCTTTTTCAACCGACTTCAAAAAAGAGGAGGTTATTAATTCGTTTTTTTTTAATGTTTGTTACATAAGAACTTTGTTGTTTATGAACCGATTTGACTGACTTTTTTTGTTTGAGAGGATATACTTTTAGATCGGTCCAATTTCATCAAAATCGGTTTAGTAGATTAGTTTTTATGTCAAAATAACTGAAAAAATATGTCGTCGCAGTAGACGAAATTGCGAATTGAGCTTTCCTGTGACTTTTTTGTAAAGAAGAAAATTTAAGAATATTGATTTTATTTGCCAGTAAGACATTAAAACATTCAGGTAGATATTCTCATTTAAACAAGGTTAAATTAAGCTACCTAGAGCACAAATAACAAACTACAAAATAAAATAAAAAATAAAGAAAAGTGAAACAAAACAATCATTGCAAATTATGAAAACAAATAAAAAATATAAATAAAGCAAGGTAACCTACATAATTATGGTAGCCTATATTCTTTACTCAACTCAGCGTAAAGCTCGTCACACACGTAGCTATAATATATAATAATATAATTATAGCAAGGCATATTACGATATATTTTCTATATAAATATTCAAGTGACCGCACACGTAGCTATAATAATATATATTTCTATGACTTGAATATTTATAATAATAAAACTATAATAAACGTTCACACACTCACACCCCTGCACTAGGATTCCCTGTGTCGCAGGTGGCATGGACACATACAACACATCACAACACCCAAGACCCGAGAACAAATATTTGTGTTCGTCACAAATAATTGCCACGGCCGGGGATCAAACCTGGAATACTAAGCTTCGTAGGCAGGGTCACTACCAACTAAGCCACGGTGTCGTCTTTTATTTGTATGGAAAAGATATCGTAATATGCTTTGCTATAATATATATTATAGCTACGTGTGTGACGGGCTTTATGCTGGATAAATAGGTTTCCCCATCTATCCAGTGCTGGTTTTCAGTTGTAGAAGTGGTGTTTCCGGTCACTAAAACAGTCCAATTGAACTCGCTTGTACTCAGGATGTTTTTCTAAAACCTTTGATTATATTCAACATCTAATTAACTTCATTCGAGGCATTTCCAGTCTCGCAAAAAGTTCTGTATTCAGCACCTTACGGATGTCCGTTATCTTTGTCGCAGACTGCTAATAGAAAGATAAGAACACTATAAAAAAACAATACGGGTGTTTATTGTTCAGCTCATAAAAAAATGAACAAATTCGATTAGCTAGATGCTCAGCACAATCTTGGTTTGTAACTTTTTAATCAATTCTTTTGTTTGTTTCCTCGCGATGTTTTCTTTCATCGCTGTAATAAGGCGTTGTCCTAATAGAACGCGATCACGCGACCATCGCAAGTTCGCGCCAACGTGTCGGTAGCGCGAATCCGCGATTTAACGTACTAACGTCAAATAGGCGTCCCAATTGGCATCGCGTCGCGTTGCGCGATCGCGCGAATGCCAATTATTAGATAGATAGATAGATAGATAGAAATACTTTATTGTACACCAGAACTTATGATTAAATCTTAACATAAAAAATATAAAGTACAATGGGCGGTCTTATCGCTAGGAAGCGATTTCTTCCAGACAACCTTTGGATGGAAAACAAATAAACAAAGAAAAAGAAAGCTTGGTTGGGGGTGTACTAATAGTTAAGTTAGTTGGCAAAAACGGACACTAATGTAAACTTATAGTAGAAATAAAAAGTAACAAAGTTAAATAAATAGAACCTGATATAGATAGGTATAAATAATAATTTAAAAATAATACATAACTAAAAATATACACTTCTATAAATATATAAACACATAAAATATATATATATATATATATATATATATATATATATAAATATATAGCAAAAAAAAAATATATATTACGAAACAACGATCGAACGACGAATCAGGATTTTTCAGTCAAATAAAAGTTTTTGACACGAGTTTTAAAGGCATAAAGGGAAGGGGCTTGTTTGACGGAAAGCGGTAACGCATTCCATAAACGCACGGCTTGAATGGTGAAGGAATTGGAGAAGAGTCTAGTCCTGTGCATTGGAATTCTGAGGATGAGGTTGTCTGAGGAACGTTCAGAGCGAAGGAACTGGAATTCTTCCTTCAGATAGTTGGGAGTGGTAGGATTATTGAGGATGTTGTACAGCAGCGAGAGAATGTGAGTATTCCGGCGAAGGCGTATCGGGAGCCAGTTCAGTTTTACACGATATTCTGAGACGTGATCAAATTTACGGAGACCAAAAATAAATCTTATGCAGAAATTTTGAAGACGCTCAAGTTTATCGAGCTGATCCTCAGTAAGGTCTAGATAGCTGGCATCGGCATAGTCAAGAACGGGAAGAAGGAGTGATTGTGCAAGCGTAACTTTGGTAGCTGTGGGTAGGAAATTACGCAAACGTTTTAGTGAGCCGGCGGAAGCGTATAGCTTCTTACTTACATATTCAAGCTGTGGACCCCAAGACATGCAGGTATCAATATACACTCCTAGATTTTTTACACTTTTGGAGAAAGGTACTACCACACCATTGAATTCAACTTGTGGTAGAGCTTGAAAATCGAGTTTTGCGATGGTACGTGAGCTACCTACAACAATCGTTTGTGTTTTAGCTGGATTCACCTTAAGACCATAAGCCCTGCTCCATTCAGCTATGCGTGTTAGGTCATCGTTGGTTTTGAGAATTGCAGCAGGTAGGTTATCAAGTGAAGCTTGAGTGTAGATTTGGAGATCGTCTGCATAGAGATGGTAGGAAGAAGTAAGCTTGTGAGATATAGAGTTTATAAATAGTGCAAACAGAAGCGGAGATAACACGCCGCCTTGCGGTACACCAGCTGACGTGCAAGACCATGACGAGAAAGATTCGTCAAGGCGTACTCGTTGCCGGCGTCCGTGCAGATAACTGCGAAACCAGTCAACCGCCGATGGAGATATGTTAATAGAGCTTAGTAGACCAAGGAGAATGTCGAACTCGACAGTGTTAAAAGCATTACTGAAGTCCAGTAATGTGAGGATAGTAAGTTTTCTGTTTTCCATACCCAGTCTTATGTCGTCTGTGATCTTGACGAGCGCAGTGACAGTGCTATGACCGGGTCGGAAACCAGATTGGTAAGGATTGAGTAGGTTGTTTTTGATGAGAAAGGAACTAAGCTGGTGGTGAATAAGGCGTTCGAGAACTTTGGATAGGAAAGGAAGGATGGAAATCGGACGGTAATCGGAAAAGGTAGTGGGCTTGGATTTTTTAGGAAGAGGGATAATATGTGCATCTTTCCACAAGGAAGGAAACGTACAGGAAGTGATGGAGAAGTTTAGAAGGTGGCAGATTATTGGAAGTAGTTCATCGAGTATAGGAAGTAGCATCTTTCTACCGATGTTGTCACCTCCCATAGCATCAGATGATATGGATAGAACACTCTTCTCAACATCACATGCGGCGAATTGACTAAATATAAATAGAGGATATTCAGGAATTGGCAATGATGATAAATGATTTAATGTTTTAGCTTTGTCATCCAGATTGATCGTGGATGACGACGAAAAGTGTTGGTTAAGAGAATCAATGTTAAGATCTTTTGAAAAAGTATTAAAGCGAGATTTGCCAACTCCTAATGTTCGGAGAAATTTCCAGATTTTAGCAGGATCTTCATCGGACACGAATTTGTGAATATGGCGGCGTTGTGCATCCCTACAAACTCTATTGCAGCGATTCCGGGAAAGGGCAAATTTTTCTTTATTAGCATCACTAGGGCGGAGTCTGTATCGAAATTTTGCTGTAGCTTTTTTATGCATCAATTGTTTAATATCCTCCGTTAGCCAAGGGGCTGGGAGGTGCTTCATTTTAATTGCACGTAATGGAGCATGAGCATCATAAAGCTGCGTAAGAGTGGAGTTAAATATACAGATCTTGTCGTCCATATTGTCAGCTGCTATAACCGAGGACCAATCAAGTCTTCGGGCATCAGATTTCAACTTATCTACGTCCATAGCTCCAAAGTTACGTTGCAGAAGAATTTTGGGTTTGGGTTTTGGGGGACGAATTTTGTAGGATAAGAAAATAAGATCATGATAAGAAAAGATCTCAGCCGAGCATTGACCGTACTTAGTTACATGATCTATAGATGACACCATTACTAAATCAAGAAGAGAAGCAGTTGAATTGGGAAAATGATGAGTAGAACTTAGAGGAAGAATATGCATATTACAAGATTTTACAATGGATTCAAAGGTAGAGGAGCGATGGTCATTCTTAAGAAGGCACGTGTTAAAATCACCCATAATAATTGAATGACTGTATAGGGGAACAAGATCTTCTAAGAGTTTTTCAAAGGAAGAGAAGTAATTAACACGAAGGGAAGGGCTATAATAGACTCCTAGAAGAATTTTAGTATGAGAAAGGAGTATTTCAAGAAAGAGATGTTCACCTGCGTTTTGTGGAGGTGGTTGTGCAGATATACTAAGAATAGAAAAAGGAATATGTGAGCGTAGGTAGATAGCTACACCTCCACCTCCAGAACCAGTCCTGTCGTTGCGAATTAGGTGAAATCCAGGAAGAGAGTAGGAAGTAGAAGGAAGACAAGGCTTGAGCCAAGATTCGGAAACAAGAATAGCATGTACATTTTTATTGTCGAATGATGCCAGCATATCAGGATAATGGGCCGGAAGACTCTGAGCATTTATGTGGACAATGTTAAAGCCTTTAGGAACATCAGAAAAGTGTGAAGTCAGGGATTCGTCGAGGGAAGGCATGCTGATGAAACTATCATCGCTGCTATTACTCGAGTCAAAAGAGGAAACGGAGTGGAAGTCGTCGACGGAGCTGTTGTCGTTCAATAAAGATAACATTACAATTAAATAATAAGTATTATATATTACACTAATAAAATATATATATAAAATTTGACTATGTATAGCAGTTATAAGTTTCTATATTATTTTGCTGCTCTTCAATACTATAAACTACAGACTTAAAAAGGTACTCCATCTGCCAGTTGTTTCTGGGAATTTACTTGGTACATACACTGTTAAGCAATGGTAAATAAAAACGAACAAAAAGAAACATTAGGGGCTTGGAATAAAAATAAAATAAAAGGTAATAAAAATCAACGTAAAAACGTGGCAGTAAGGCTTAAAGCTATAGGCACGCTTATTAGGACAATGCCTAAGAGCGAAGTCTTGCTCCATTGCATTGCGTTGCGTCGCGTCGCAGCGCTAGATTTGGACGCATTATTTACAAAATGCCAGTACAAAATAACGACGCAACGCCGAGCAACGGAGCAGTGAGGCTTCGCTCTAAAATGAGCATGAAATACACTACGTAGTGATCAATTAATAAATTTAATAACTTTGTCCTGACTGACTGACAGACAACGAACAGGCCAAACCACTGAACGTAAAGATTTGTTTGTTGTGGGAGTAGCTCTGTACGATCGTTAAAAGTGTAAGCGTTTTATATGTAACTTATAAGGAATTCCGTCAATTCGCAACGCAAAAAAATAGGTACTAGGTACGTTTTTTTTTATAAAATCTGTGTAAAATTTAGAATTAATATTGTGTAAATAAATTAGTTCGACTGCAAAAAAACAATTGCTGAAAGAAACTGTAACAAATTCAATTTTAAAAATGAAGTTATTTTTTCTTACAATAAAAATGTATTTTCTTTCAATGAACTTATTTATAAACCGTAACATAGCAGTAGGTATATTGAACTTGGTGACAAATTGATGAATAGGTAGGATCATTCACGCATACCTTCTCGAGGACAAAAAATTAGGTTTACAAAGTATTGTTATTTTATTTTATTTATTTCGTCAGGAGATATTAGAGCTGGTGTGAGGTAGCTGAGTTCTATAGTATTATTTCGTATTTCGTCTCGTCTCATGTGAAACTCTGGTTGGTTCTGGTGTGGGAACGCCGCGGTGAAGATCTCTGACTTAGGTTTTCGACTATAACGATGTCGTTGCATCCGGAACCGACCTTTTTATTCAATCAAATCAGATTAATTCTTTGATAGAACTATGTACTCTACGTAACGCTGTTTATTTTCAAATGTACTGGTAAATAAAGATGAATTCCTCCAGGTGAACTGGCAAATATACAGCTGTATTCTTCCAGATGTAATACTAGGGTTAAATGCCCTTTTTCCTAAAAATCTTACTTAATCTAATGGAAGTAATAGGTAAGGTTTAGCCTTTTTTATGCTTCATACTCTACCTATTAGTACTTTAATTTTTGAAAGTAAGATTTTAGGAAAATGGGCACTTATCCTTTCGTGCATATAACCCTGTTTTACCCTAGCTGTATCTTCCAAGGTGTATACCAAATGAAGCTGTTTTCTTCCATGTGTACAGGCAAATGAAGCTGTATTATATATCTGTATTATTCCAAGTGTACTAGCAAATAAAGCTTATTATACATAGATCTATATTCTTCCAGAAGTACTACCAAATAAAGCTGTATTCTTCCAGGTGTACTGGCAAATCAAGCTGTTCTGCCTGGCGCCCTGGGCGATGATCCTCGCGCGGGCCATCGCGGGCATCCCTTGCTCGGCATGCTACATCGTACTGCCCATTTACTTGAAGGAGATCAGTGATGCAGACCTCCGAGGGGCCCTGGGCTCACTCCTTATTATGAACAGGTAAGAGTGGATTTTTAACCGAGTTCATAATTTCATGTTTTTGTAAAACCTTGATTTTCAAGATTGATGTCAAGTTTTTACAAAAACATACAACAACCGTCTTCAATTGGACTGTTCTAGTGACCGCAGGTACCATTGAAAAGTATATATATTTTTTGTAATAGAGGGGACCAATCTAAGAAGTCCCTAGAATCCCTAGATTGGTCCCATAGAAATTTCATCAAAATCGGTTTAATAGTTTAGTTTTTATATTAAAATAACTGAAAAAGTATGTTGTCGAAATAAAAGTAAAAAATTGCGTATTTTGCGTCCCTGTGACTTGTCAGTGTAGTAGGCACCTACGGTCACTTGAACCGTCTGATTGAAGTCGGTGGTCTATGATTTTGTAAAACCCCATTATTTAATTCCTTATTTTGAGTTCGGATTTGCTTCCGTCGCGTGGCAAGTAAGCGAAGCGACCCGTGTCGCAGTAGCAGTCGAGTAGAGAGGCTTGCATTTTTAGACTGAAATATCCAAACCAACATTGGGTCTAAACTAGTAGGTATCTAGGATGCTTGCTAAGAGACAACGACCACTCTTGGCCTACCGAGATTTGTTTACAACGCGATCTGACGGCCTTCGCGACTGGTTCGCTTGCCAATTAAATTTGTATTCATCATACCCATCGAAGATATTAAAGTATAGAATCATAATGTAGTACATTGAAAACACACTATAAAAGGTTGGACAATTTTAGCCAACTTCTAGTACATATCGTTACAAAGCTCAATTTCGAAAAAGAGAAGTAACTAGAGGGATAGAGAAATATAACTAGTTAAAATTACTAGGCTGTTCCATTGTTAATAAAACTCCATCGTAAAAAGTAACAAAAATTATATGAAAATTGAGATTTATCATTTTTATTGAAGGGTGTCTGAATTTTTTTTTCCTGTTTTCTGCCTCCATCTTGCTTTGATGCTATCAATCTTGGTGGTCTATAGGAACACTGTTATTAATTTATGATCTTCATACCCATCTTGGGTTTTTACTACTGCATATTGAAACTTTTGTTTTTTATAGTAATATTGCAAATATTAAGTTTTATTTAGTAGTAATTTAAACTTGGTTTTTCCTAGTTACCTACTTCTAGTACCTACTAGGAAACCAGAAATAATTAACAAAAAATAAGCTATGTAATGAAAAGTTTTTTTTATTAAAATTAATCGATTAGGTATCAGCAAATTTTGACAACTTGTTGGGAAAGCGTGGCATACATTTATATAAGTATACCTACTGAAATAAATTTAGGATGTACAAAATATAAATAAAACATAAATGAGATCAAACTAAATATTTTTGTGTTCAAGTTCGAAATAATAAAAAAAATCAACTTCCGGAATCAAACCTATTACAAACTTATCTACAATTTTCAACCGACTTCAAAAAAGGATGTTTTGTTAATGGACCGATTTTAAAAAATATATTTTAAAACAGCACAACGCTACCTAGGGCTACAACTAGGCTACAACATATATGTTTACAGGAACATAGGCTACCTAGCGAGCTACGTGGGCGCTGATCTTCTGAGCGTGAACACAATGCTGTGGTTGGGTCTGCTGGTACCCACCGTGGTGTTCTTCCTGTTCCTAGCCATGCCCGAGACGCCGGAATACCTGGTCAAGCAGGGGAAGGTTGACGTAAGTGTCTTCATCTCAGTATACAATCAGTTTGATTAATTTGAGCGTGAACACGATGCTGTGGTTGGGTCTGCTGATACCCACCGTGGTGTTCTTCCTGTTCCTAGCCATGCCCGAGACGCCGGAATACCTGGTCAAGCAGGGGAAGGTTGACGTAAGTGTCTTCATCTCAGTATACAATCAGTTTGATTAATTTGAGCGTGAACACGATGCTGTGGTTGGGTCTGCTGATACCCACCGTGGTGTTCTTCCTGTTCCTTGCCATGCCCGAGACGCCGGAATACCTGGTCAAGCAGGGGAAGGTTGACGTAAGTGTCTTCATCTCAGTATACAATCAGTTTGAGTAATTTGAGCGTGAACACGATGCTGTGGCTGGGTCTGCTGGTACCCAACGTGGTGTTCTTCCTGTTCCTAGCCATGCCCGAGACGCCGGAATACCTGGTCAAGCAGGGGAAGGTTGACGTAAGTGTCTTCATCTCAGTATACAATCAGTTTGAGTAATTTGAGCGTGAACACGATGCTGTGGCTGGGTCTGCTGGTACCCAACGTGGTGTTCTTCCTGTTCCTAGCCATGCCCGAGACGCCGGAATACCTGGTCAAGCAGGGGAAGGTTGACGTAAGCGTCTTCATCTCAGTATACAATCAGTTTGAGTAATTTGAGCGTAAACACGATATTGACAGTTACTAAATAATTTTTTTTCGAGAACAATGGATCAGATGCAGATGAGAACGACCCGTTGTTTTTTGATGTTTTAATTTTTGATGATCCAATCAGTTTATTATTTTGGCAAAATTGATTAGCTTCCATACAATTATCATCTCATCAAGAGTAACGCAGGAAGTAACACAATCGGCCCTGAATAGGTCTATGAACCGTTCTAAATTAGGTAGGTACTTGTGTTTCCGAAATAAGTGTTGTATTTTTAATTTACGGTTAATCTACTTCCGACCCATTTCCTTCTGGCCTTTATTTATTATTATGCCAATCAATACCAACGATGAGTTATTTAAATTTATATAAACACTTCCGTATTTTATGTATTTATGTTAAATATGTAAAGTAGATATTCCTATTATACTCACAATTGCATATCTTTATTGTTTAACGACACGGATGGTTTAGCGTCAAGGGTTTTGGATTGCCACGCCCGCCGGTGTCGCGGGTTCGATGCCCGCTTCAGGACAAATATTTGTATGTTGAACATCGGTCACTCATCGGTGTTTGTCTTGAGTCTGGGATTCTATGTATTTTATGTATGTATGTACTAGCTGGTGCCCGCGACTTCGTCTGCGCAGGTATCTTTATTAATTGTCGCCTATGTGTTATTCTGATGTAACCTATATTATTGTAAAATTTCATTAAAATCCATTCAGTAGTTTTTACTTGAAAGAGTAACAAGCATCCATCCATCCATCCATCCATCCATCTATCCATTCCATCCTTACAAACTTTCGCGTTTATAATATTAGTAGGATTTACAAAAAAATTATTTAAGTATTCCATTTGATACCTGTCATACCTGGTTCCCATAGTACAAGCTTGCTTAGTTTGGGGCTAGATAGCGTTGCCTAAAATGTCCAAAATATTTATATTATTTTTTTAATTATTATATTTCTCGGATCCACAACAAAGATTGATAAGTGGTTATTACCCCAACAAAAACATAAATAACTTAGTAGATAACTTGTCCTATAAATGTACTTATCCATATCCATCATCCATCGATTGTCGTCGCGCATCTTTGAGATAAATATAATTGTTACCACAAAAAAAAATTGGTTGTCGATAAAGTTGGTTTACGGACGATAGTTTAACGTGACAACGTCATCAGCGTAACGGGACAATGAGCGTTACCGGACAATGGCGTCAACGTTTTCTTGCATGCAGCCGGCGTTCACCTCAAAAAAACTAGGCTTTAAAATAGCTGCGTCCTAGTCAACCTTTTAAAAGCTTATTATCTGTGCACCATTGACCGCACCGAATTTCAAATACCTATACCAATTTATTTGGATCTGACTAAAATAAGGTAGAATAATTTTCCGATAAACCCTTTTTGTAAACAATATAAGTGCAACCTTTGACGGTCAAGTTCGTATGCATAAATATAGGTATGTATCATAAAACTATAAAAAGTTTTGTGCCACCTTATTATTATTATAAGGGGAATCCTCAAATCCGAATTCCATACAAAATGTTTTGGACAAATACTCAAAAAGTACGCCGTATTATAGTAATTTCTTCACACTATTCGTTTTGGCCATGTTTTTTGATTTCGTCAACAAAAAAAGTGAAAGGTTTCATACTTTAATTTAGATGTTATACGTGTTTTTAAGTTAGTAGGGTTAATTTTACAACACGTATAAAATCTAAATTAAAGTATGAAACCTTTCACTTTTTTTGTTCACGAAATCAAAAAACATAAAGGAAACGAATAGTGTGTAGAAATTACTATAGTACGACGTACTTTTTGAGTATTTGTCCGAAACATTTTTGTATGGAATTCGGATTTGAGGATGCCCCTTAAGCCGTATTCGCCCGTTTTATTTTTTACGAGCTGGTGCCTGCCACTTCGTCTGCGCAGGTATCTTTATAAATTGTAGCCTATGTGTTATTCTGATGTATAAACTATATTATTGTAAAGTTTCATTAAAATCCATTCTGTAATTTTTACGTGAAAGAGTAACAAACATCCATCCTTCCATCCATCCATACTTACAAACTTTCGCGTTTATAATATTAGTAGGATTTTCTTTTCGTATTATTTTCTTTGGTGCACCCAATTTTGGGGTGAAGGCTCCAACCCTTGCCATTTCTGCCTATCTTGGGCGAGTCTAGTCAAAATAGCGCCTGCCACTCCCATGAGGTCGTCATTCCACCTACGCCTTGGTCTTCCTCTAGGGCGAGTAGAATTTCGTGGGTACCAGTGAAGTACTCTTTCACTTCACCTTCCATCTCCTACTCTGGCTACATGTCCGGCCCATCTCCACTTTAATCTGCAGATCATCATCGGCGTCAAATAATTTTGTTATTTTTTTATATCAGATTTTTTTTTACCTTATTATCTTTAAAAATATACCTAGTTCCTTGTAGGTTTTGACATTTAACTCCCTACCTCTCATTCTGCTTCATGGTCTCTTGTAATTAGGTCGCCATAAAGCGAGCTTTACACATAACTATTTGATTGGAAAATATTATATTTAATTGAGTATAAAGTGGCCTTAGAAGTTCATTGATCGCTAACTTGTCTTGTCACTAGGAAAATTATCCATTTAATTATAGGATGTTTTGTGAAACACCTACCTACTACTTTTCAAGCATATTGAATCTACAATATGCTTAATAAATGTAGGTATATTGTATGTAATGTTGTTGCACTTATCTTATGTATCGATTAGATGTAAACTACGTTGTTGAAATAAATAAAATATACATATTTACTAAGTATAATTATAAAATTTAATATGTATTAACGGTGAAGTTTAGTTTTAAGACCATCCATCCATACATCCATATCCATAGATGCATCCATACTTCAGGCAAAATAAATCATTTTATATATTATTTTATATTACTGGATAAATAAAAGCATAAACAAAATGTTATATTTCAACTGAACTAAGTATAACATGTTGTTAATATTTTTTTTTTTTATTAAATCACAAACTAGATATTCTATATATGTCTCGTGATCATTTACTACCATTACCACGCAACAAATTAAATGTTAACCCTAAGCTCTACTAAGTTCTAGATGGTGTAGCATTAAAATGATGAAAACACAATTTTTTTCAGGAAGCAAAGTCCGTGTTGGCGTGGCTACGCGGCGTGCCCACGCTAGACCGAGGCGTGGAACAAGACATTGACAAGATTGTCAGCACAGAGAAGCAGACCAAAGCTGATGATAAATCAGTTTGGGGAATTATTGGTGAGTATTTTACATGCCTCATTTTTAAGCGCCTCATTTACCTTATTTTAAGTGACTCATTTTGCCTAATTTGGAGGGCAGTTAGGGACCAAGGACCGATACCTAGGTCCCTAACTGCCCTCAACAACCTCCTAGAAGCCAGTCCACATAGTGACATATTTGCAGATCAATGGAGTGAGCTAACCTCGGATAGTCTGAGATTCTGCGAATCTAAATTTTGATTTAAGTATAATTATGTATTATTATAATTATTTTTGACTATTTTTAATTAATAATGTAAGTAATTATGAAATTATTTAATTTGTAATCTTAAATATTGTAATTGGTTTATAACCGTTTTATTTACTACGCAAGTAGAACCAAAATTTTTAATTACTGAAAATAATTACAGCAAAATATTGGGTGGTTACTTTTGCCCCACCTGGTACAATAAAAACAATATTATTATTGTCATTGTTAATTAATAATAATACTAGCTGGTGCCCGCGACTTCGTCTGCGCAGGTATCTTTATAAATTGTAGCCTATGTGTTATTCTGATGTATAAGCTATATTATTGTAAAGTTTCATTAAAATCCATTCAGTAGTTTTTACGTGAAAGAGTAACAAACATCCATCCATCCATCTATCCATCCATCCTTACAAACTTTCGCGTTTATAATATTAGTAGGAAGTAGGATAATAATATTACCTACTGGTGAACGTAGATTTGGGAGAGACCTTTGAGACTTTATTTCAATGCTCAAAAAGTTTTTATTTCATTCCAGTACACGACAGACCGACTTTGAAAGCCTTCATTATAACCCTAGTCATCAAAATCACGCAACAGTTCGATGGTTACCTCATAGTTCTTATCTACGCTGGCTTCGTCTTCGAGCGAGCTTCCGAATCAATCACTATCAATCTGACCCCGAACAAGCAGGTCATGTTGATTGGATTGATTCAACTGATCGGGTCTACGCTTGCTACCTGCGTGGTGGAGAAAACTGGGAGAAAGGTGAGACCTATTTGATTAAATCACTTTAGATCTGGTGAGATTGTGATCAAACGAAGATCTATTAGGCATTAAAAAAAGATAAAACTTGCCGGGAACACTTCCGTACCACCAGATTAATAAACTCACGTTGCCCAAAAAAGCACCCCTTTTTACCCGACTACGGTGAGGCAAAAAGGATGGTTATGATTTTGACCGGTAGGTATGTATGTGGGTTCTGAAAAAATGTCTATTTATAGTACCTACGACGTAAGTACCGTACGGTAACTACATTCATGCCTGTATAATAGAGTGTGGTTGCCAGAGTTGCCAGTGGTTGCCATAGGCGCAACCGTACTGTCGCTGGCTGATTGGTTCAACTGGCGTGTAGTTCTGACTGGTTGCCAGTGGTATTTATGAGTGTGTCTGTCTCTTTTAGCTGTGATTATTTCAGCCGCTGCTGTTAGGCACATCGTTTGCAGTAGGCTCTGACATCATGATTTTAATTCACGTCTATTGGCGCCTGGTTGCCAGTGGTTGTCAGTGGTTGCTATGTGTGTACTCTATCACTTATAGCTGTGATTATTTCAGCCGCTGCTGGTGGGCACGTCGTTCACAGTGGGCGATGATATGCTCTCTCTCTCTGACCTCTTGATTTTACTCTCGTCTATTGGCGCCTTGTTGCCAGTGGTTGTCAGTGGTTGCTATGTTTGTGCTCTGTCACTTATAGCTGTGTTTTTAATCCAGCCGCTGCTGGTAGGCACAACTTTCGTAGTGCACTGGCATGCTGTCTCTTACCTCTTGGTTGCATGTGGTTGCGAGTGGTTGTCAATGGTTGCTGTGTGGGTGCTCTGTCACTTATAGCTGTGTTTATTTCAGCCGCTGCTGGTAGGCACATCGTTCGTAGTTCGCTAGCATGCTATCTCTGACCTCGAGGTTGTATGTGGTTACCAGTGGTTGCTATGAGTGTGCTCTGTCACTTATACCTGTGTTTATTTCAGCCGCTGCTGGTGGGCACATCGTTTGCAGTGGGCGCTGGCATGCTATCACTAGCCGCTTGGTTCTACTTCACGTCTATCGGCGTGTGGTTGCCCGGATGGTTGCCAGTGGTTGCTATGTGTGTTTGCATCTTCGCTGATGCGGCCGGCTTCCATCCTATCTCCTACATTATCATTACGGATATGTTTACGTTTCAGGTGAGTGGTTCAATATATTATTTGTGACTTAAAAATATATATTTTTAATGAATGAAGGAAATTAATAAATAAATAAATATTTCGGACATTTCAGACGCCATCTAGCCCTAAACTAAGCAGAGCTTGTACCATGGGAACCAGATGGCTGATGATTGATAGAATACTTAAATACCTTTTTTTTAAATACATACATAGTACAAAGAAAACATCCAGACTCTGGACAAACACCGATGTACTTCACAATTTTTTTTGTCCTGAAGCGGGAATCGAACCCGCGACACCGGGCACGGAATGAATGAATGATTTATTTGTGTCAAGTATGGTTAGTTACAGACACGTCTTGTGAATGTATAAAGTAGAGTCACATACTTCACTGAAGAGTACAGTATACAAATTTTCTTTTGATTGATAAGGTATAAGCTTCTCATAAGCTCGATCCTTGCGTCTAAAAAAATTCATACAATTAAATTTGCAAACAAATCACTCTTCTGATGGTAAGTGATCACGCTTGCCCATTCAGCGGGGCTATTTGCTAAGCTGTCAAAAGCTCTCGTTATCGAATGGTACGTCAATTTTGGCACATAATGGTAGACCAAAATGCCAAAATTGACGTACCATTCGATAACGAGAGCTAATTGACAGCTTAGCAAATAGCCCCGCAGGACAGTACAGGACTTACACGGGACTTTGATTCACATAATATACCGTTATCAAAGTTTCAACTGAGTATTTAACAGGGTTCCGTAGGTGCTAGAATCGGTGCAAATTAGGTGGTGACTCCTGGTGGTATCCTCTATCGATCCCGCAACATTCTACAAATGTACGAATTATGTCCTATCTTTTTCGGATTTTAACTAGCCTATAAGCCGTTGCAACACTAGTGCTCGTCCATCTACCGACATTCTGATAGTAATTTCAGACTCAAATTTTATTTCTTAGGTCAATAAGTTCGGATCTCAATAATGTTGTTGTTTTGTACCTAAACTTTGGAGAGCACTTAGCGGGACAAGCGTAAGGAAAGACGGGTTGTAGCACACTACTTTATTATCTATACTCGAGTGCGGGCGCAGCCGCAGCTTACTTAACCAACCTACTTATACAAATACATAACAGTCCTTCCCTCTTAAGTTTAACACCATGATTTACACATTATAGAAAACGCTTAAAATCAATCTGTTTACGAGGGCGCAACTGCCTCTGTTCATCACCCTGTGGGTGCACAGGCGACTGCCTATCTTCCTGAACTGGAGCAGGCTCACCATGAGAAACAGGGGTGGTAAAGTGGTGAAACTTCTTATTTCCTAAAAACTTTTTGACCCAGACTATTTCTTTCACTTCAAAATTGGGCCTTTCCTTTCCTTTATACGAATTTACCTGTAAACACTGTTTATTTTGCACGTAGCGAGAAAGGTCAGAGGATGAAGAATCGATGGCGTTTTTTTTACAGATTAAATCGAGCCGAGTTCGTAACGGGTGACCATATAAAATTTCCGCTGGTGATCTGTCTGTCGTGCTGTTTTTAGAGTTCCTATAGTCGAACAAAAATTTTAATATTCTGTCGGACGGGATACTTTTGTTGCTGGTTGACATGAGAATGGATTTCAAACCCTTTTTAACAACTTTAACTAAACTTTCAGCTTGTCCATTACTGGAAGGATGATAAGGTGGAGACAAAACATGTTGTATTCCATTGACTTTACAAAATTCCTGAAAATCCTTGGAAGTAAACGAAGTACCGTTATCGCTTACTATTGTATGCGGTACTCCGACGTGGGACATTAAGTCGTACATTTTATCTATTACAACTTTCGAAGTTGCATTATTATTTAAATTGTAGCATTCTACCCATTTTGAGTATGCATCCACAACAATAAGGTACATTTTATCATGGAATGGACCTAAAAAATCTATATGTATCCTATAAAATGCGTGTGGCGGATACGGCCACGGAGCAAGCGGGGCGCGCGGGGGAGCGGGACGGAGCTGCGCACACACATCGCAGCTGTTTACTATCTTTTCTAGATATGCATCAATGCATGGAAACCAGAAACGCTCCCTAGCTGAAGCCTTCAACTTCACAATACCAAAGTGGGAACTATGTAGTTCGTTACATACTTTATCTCGTAGGCTATCTGGTATAACTACTTTGTGTCCTCGCATCAAACAACCACTTTCATAAGACATCTGAAACCTGCAATTAAAATATGGTTTCAACTGAGTGTCACTGGTTTTCTTAGGCCAACCCTTTTGTATATAATCTATTATTGTTTTAAGTTTATTGTCTCCCTGAGTTTCTTTACGTAATTGGTCGAGTGTGACCGGCAGAGTACCGTCCACAACAAAATTAATATAGGTAGCACGGTCTTCACAGCAGCGCTGCTCCTCCCGCGCCTCCGCCGCGTCCCCCTCGGGCCGCGCGAATGTTGATCGCGATAAATAATCTGCACTATTATCAGCACTACGGACGAACTCGATTTGATAGTTGTATGCTGACAAAAATATTGCATACCTTTGTAAACGGTTCGCTGACACTTCAGGGATACCTTTTTGAGAACCGAATATGCTTATCAAGGGCTTATGGTCGGTGCGTAGAACAAAAGGTTCCGCCCGGCCATATAAATATTGATGGTAACGCCTCACTCCAAATACTATAGCAGTGGCCTCTTTTTGTATTTGAGAGTATTTTTTTTCAGCGGAGGTTAAAGTCCGGGACGCAAAAGAGATAGGCTTTTCAATTCCATCATTATTTATTTGTGATAGCACTGCCCCTAATCCTTGCGGCGATGCATCCACCGTGAGGATCAACTTAGATTTTGGGTCGAAATGGGTTAACACTCTATCTGAAGCCATGATATTTTTTACCTTAGTGAACGCATTTGTATGTTCTAGTGTCCAGTTCCATTTGGATTTCTTATGCAATAAGTCATACAATGGGCTTAAGATAGATGATGCATCGGGTACAAAAGAGCGATAAAAATTTATTAGCCCCAAAAATGATTGCAGCTGAGCAACATTTGTAGGTACGGGTGCTTCTAGAATGGCCTTTACTTTAGCGTTGGACTTTCGAACTCCCGTCGCATCAATCACATGCCCTAAATAACACAACTCAGATTTTAAGAATTCGCATTTCGAGGTTTGTAGTGTTAACCCAGCGTCTTGAAGACGCGCTAAAACTAACGTTAACCTTTCTAAATTCTGAGCCTTATTAGCTCCACTTATTAAAATGTCGTCCTGAAATGTCATAACTCCCTCCATTCCAGCTAAAACACCGTCGATTGCCCGTTGAAAAATAGCTGCCGAGCTAGACATCCCAAAGCCTAAACGAGTGAAATTAAAAAGACCTCGATGAGTATTGATAGTCGTGACCTTTTGTGACTCCTTAGTTAGCCTAAGTTGTGTGTATGCCATTGATAGGTCCAATTTCGTAAAATATTTGCCACCATGTAACTTGGCAAACATCTCATCAACTGTAGGTAAAGGGTATTTTTCAACCACCAGATGCTTATTTATCGTAACTGAGTAATCAGCACAGAGCCGCACACTCCCGTCGTGTTTCAATACGGGTACAATAGGCGACGCATATTCGGAGTATTCTACCGGTACTATTACTCCTAACTCCACTAATCGATTTAATTCATTTTCTACTTTTTCTTTCAACGAGAAAGCAACTGGCCTGGCCTTGAAAAAAATAGGTGTTGAATCCGGTTTTAAATACAAATTTACCTCGTACTTATTAAAACATCCTAATTCGCCGGAGAAAAGTCGTGGATACTTTGTCAGGATGTTGTTTACTCGCAACTTATCTTCATTTACGTAGTAAACAGTTTGGGAGGGTGTTATTTCTAATCCGAATGCGGCCATAAAACTTCGACCTAACAATGGAGGCCCGCCGCCTGGCATTACGTAGATATCGAGATCACGTGTCCTACCTATATACGAAATAGGAAGTTGAATAAAACCTAAAACATTCATTTTATCACCGGTGTAACTATTGAATGTTTTTCCGGTTTTTGACAACGAGATTTGGCTGAAATGAGCTTCATAAGTAGCCACAGATATTACATTTATTGGAGAACCACTATCTATCTCGAACTCAAAAACAACACCACCGACAGTAACGCGTTCTCGCATTGGCTCGCCGCTCGGACAAGAAATGTTATTAAGTAACTTACCGTCATCCCCTTCATCCTCAACGCATTCCTCAACGTAATTAACCTTTTTTCCGGTACACATTCTGACCAGATGACCCTTTTGGCCACACTTTTTGCACTTATAGTTTTTGAAACGACATTGAGCTACTTTGTGATTTGAATAACCACATACACTACACTTTTCACCATATTTCGAGATTGCGAACACGCCGAGTTCCGAAGCTATGGGCGCGCGAGACGCGGCGGCGGGGGCCGCCGCGGCGTCGCGTGCACACCGCACGCTCTCAGCCAACTCCACTGCCTTGCTGAGAGTGAGATCCTTCAGGTCTTGCGCAAACAACTTGTCACGCTCGTGTCCCGCTGCCATGCCCATGACGAAACGGTCTAGCAAAGCCTCTTCGAGGTTCTTGAAACTACAATGAGCCGCCAGGCCCCTGATACGGGCCGCCCATTGTGAGTGCCCTTCCCCAGGGTGCTGCGTCGCCGAATAAAAATGATATCTTTCGGCAAATCCACATCGCTTAGGGGTAAAATGGTTATCAAAGCTCCTTATTATGTCATCAAAATTTATTTCTGCCACTTCTTTTGGCAGGGCGAGATCACTAGCCAATTTAAAAGTGGTCTCGGTGAGTGCACTGAGCAGTATGGCTTTCCTCTTCACGCCCGCTTTATCCGAAAGTTCAGTGATGTCGTTGGCTATGAACCATTGAAACAGCCTGTTTTTGTAGTTGTTCCATTCTTGATTTAGGTGGTCAAAAGTGCTCAAAATTCCGAACGCCACAGAAGCCATTTTAAGCGTGAAATCCGAACGTCGCCATGTGTTTTGTACCTAAACTTTGGAGAGCACTTAGCGGGACAAGCGTAAGGAAAGACGGGTTGTAGCACACTACTTTATTATCTATACTCGAGTGCGGGCGCAGCCGCAGCTTACTTAACCAACCTACTTATACAAATACATAACAGTTGTAAGCATTACACTAAAGTTTTGTTATAAACATAAACATTGACACACTCACACCCCTGCACTAGGATTCCCTGTGTCGCAGGTGGCATGGACACATACAACACATCACAACATCCAAGACCCGAGAACAAACATTTGTGTTCGTCACAAGTATTTGCCCCGGCCGGGGATCGAACCCGGAACACCAAGCTTCGTAGGCAGGGTCACTACCAACTAAGCCACAATGTCGTCATTTTAAAATAGTTAAAGCATGATTTTTGACGTGTCTACGTCTGATAAATCGTCTGAAAACGTTGATGTCATTGTCCGGTAAAGCTTATTGTCCCGTTACGCTGGTAGTCACCGTGACGGATGATAGTGACGTGCCGACTTGCACCAAACTTTCAAAGTTCCTAAGCAATTACTTTATCGCTTGGCAGTTATTTACGGTCAGAATCATGAAGAATTAAGAATTATCAAGCGAGTTAAGTAATTGCTTAGGGACTTTGATAGTTTAGTGCAAGTAGGCATTAGTCATGTTAAACTATCGTCCGTAAACCAACTTAACATACATCCAAATTTTTTTCCAGCTTCGAGGAACAGTGTCATCATTCGCAAACGTGTGCGCGAAAATGAGCAACTTCGTCCAAATGAAGTGGTTCACGACTCTCTGCGAGCTGATAGGCATGCACTGGACCTTCCTCTTCTTCTCTATAGTCTGCTTCATCGCGTGCGTCTACTCTGCGTTATTCTTCCCGGAGACCAGGCAGAAGACCGTCGCGGAAATATACCAGAAGTTGGAAGGCAAAAAGAAAAACGAAAGTGAAGAAGTGGCATAAAATTGAGACAGTTTTAGTGAGGTACTTATAATGAGACACTTTTAGTGAGACACTTTTAGTAAGACACTTTTAGTGACTATGCATTTGTGACTATTTTACCAGTGGCTAGTTTTCGTAACATTATAGTTTAGCCCATCTTATTTATACCTAAATTGTAGAACTGAGGTTTATTCTGTAAGCATAATTATAGTTTGGTGCTTACAGAAAAAACCCTAATATAAAATTTGAGCAAAGTATTTCTGTGCGCCTGGTTTTAAAAGTCTACTAAAACGACAGGCAGAGACAGTTGTTGCTAATATTTTAAATTAAGGAGAATCCCCAAGGCAAATTTCCATACAAAATGTTTCGGACAAATACTCAAAAAGTACGCCGTATTATAGTAATTTCTTCACACTATTCGTTTCGTCTATGTTTTCCGATTGTGTCATCAAAAATTAGTAAGGTTTCATACTTAGATTTTATACGTGTGTTGGTTTGGTATAAAAAAGTACCTAAAGTAGGCAGATAAAATTGAACAACACCTTTACGTCAATTGCTCGATTTTTTTGTGTATAAAATTTTCCATTCCTTTTAAATTCCTAATGCTTATAGATAAATAAGTAGGGATAAAATGTAAGATACTGTAAGAAAAAATAATTCAATAAAAGAAAATCTAAGTCCTGCTTTGTTATGTGTTAGTTTTTAATGTTATATAGTTCTTGCTAAGTAGGCAGTAGCTAAATATTATTAATTAGTGTTTATTATTGTTTTATCCTAGATAATATTTTTATCTATAAACTAGTATAGATACCTACTATTTAAATTAGCTTAGTTATAATAATTAAAATAGTTTACTATAACTCTAAAATGTGTATTATAAAAAAGAGAAAGATAAATGAGTGGAACTCATTTTAAGTTATGTTGTAAAATGACTGATTTTCTTGAAAATCAATTAATTATTTAAATAAAACTATGTACTTATAATGTAAATATTAAATTAAAAAAATATGCTTAGATTAAATTATGTTATTTAAAAACAATTTGAAAGAGTTTTGCTTTAACTTTGCTATATATTTAACTTATTCTAAGTAAGTACCTACCCACCCAACCAACCCAATACCTACAAAGGTACATAATATGATAGAACGTATGGCTTTCTATTAAATACCTATCAGAAATAGAGAATTTCGAAACTCGAAATCATTGATTTGCATTGCAAAAAAAATCTTAAAAAAGAACCAGCACTACTCGGCAATCGAACTTGCTTACTGTGTAAAACGTATTTAGCTGTTTTTTAAAGAAAATTGAAAAAATAAGTTATAAGAAGCTTTTCAAACTTTATTGTAAGTATAAAATATTTGAAAAACGAGTTGTTCACCATACTCATACCAATTCTGTTTAATATCAACTGCAAGTTCACATTTATAACAATGTGACAAAAAACGGATTGTTACCTATAATATTTGTGTTCAAAATTTTACACTTGCATACATAGGATACTTTTAGGTTCCGCTTGAATACCAAATGTAAATTTACCACATCCGTCTTACTTGCCTTTTTTTAGTTATTTAAATAAGCACTGAGATCTTTTCATGGTGACTGTACTTTACTGGATATGATAAACAGCGGTAGCGAATCTAGTCAACTAAGGTAAATGCGTTTTATTAAAATTACAAAAAAATTAAATCTCAAGTAAAGCAAAGTCTGCCATGTGATGCTGTTTATAAAAAAAACAACGTAACCTACCAATCAGAGGGTTGTTACTGCGCTGTGATTGTTCTGTTATAAATAGCATGGTATTGCGTTCACAATTTTCCAACAGTTTACAATTTAACGTTTTACAAAATTGTAAAATTGTAAACTTAAGGATTTTGCTATTTTAAATTTACCTACAGCACTAGATGGCAGACTTGTACTGCTGTACTTTTGATGCTAATTATTTACAGCATAAGCTAACTACTACAATCTTTGTTACAAAATTTACAAAAGGAAACAATTGGGCCACCCATAGACCGTTGCAAACGATCTATAGGTAGCTCAACTGCTCCAACTCTATACCCGATGGCAGCATGCCGAGGATACTGGCTGCATTGCCTCTTTGAATTGCAAGGCTTATTCTTTGGCTTTTTTGATACTTAGTTATTTGGTAATTTCAAAAAGTAGCAATATAATATAATATAATTGACTAGTTATAATTCTTAAACTACTGGTTCAAATTGAATGAAATTTCAAATATACCGTGTTTATTCAATGCCTGCTTGGGTACTGAAAATTCGTGGACGTGGTGGGCGAGTGGATAAGACCCTTGCATTGCGATCTGATGGTCGCGGGTACGAATCCCAGTGGCAGTCATGGGCGTAAATGGTTTTTTTCGGTCGAAAAAATCTTTGTATGCATCCCACGTTCTCGCAACGGTGAAGGAAAACATCGTGAGGAAACCGGCATGTCTAAGGACAGAATAAAAAAAAATGTTCTATGGCATGTGACATCCACCAATCCGCATTGGGTCCGCGTGGTGGATTAAGACCCATTCACTCTCCTGCCGAGAGTAGGCCTGAGTCCCAGCAGTGGGAACATTATAGGCTGATTATGTACTGAAAATTCAGGCTTCTAGTTTTATCCACAACGAAGTTATAGGGGATCGAAAATGGCCTGAACTGCTTCGAGAAAAGGTAAGGCCGTGCCACTTTTTTGCTCGACTTGGTGGTCGACCCATTGACGCATTTACCTCAGTTGAGTGAACCCCTTATTAAAATATTTTGAGCAGTGAAAAAAAAAAACAACTTTTTTTATCGGTGGCGAATCCCTACAGTGGCAAATCCAAACTAACTCAGGTAGGATATTACCTGTTTGAAGTCATCTACACTTATTCAATGCATCATCTTTGCGGTTAAAAACCTAAATGCTTTAGTCACAATGATTTTTCGTTTCGTTTAATTTTTTACTGAGAATCAAGTTATGAGGAAAAAATGGTTGACTGCATAGAGGTAAGAACTGTATCTACTACATAGATAAAATACCTACTTTGAATGCTACAGTTGAATCCAAAATGGCAACAGAAATAAAAATTAAATTAAGTTACCATTTGTGAAAGAAAAAATTGAAATCATATTTTATTGGCACCAAAAACCTATATAAAAAATTGTAGCGTATTTTATTAATTTCAATTACAATTTTATTTAGTATAATTTAGTGCATGAAATGAGCCTATTCGAGGCACACTTGAAATCCCTTCACAACACTGGTATGAAACAACTAATGAGTCGATAAGAATAAGACATACAAGGTACCATTTAAAACTGTAAAGCAGTAAATTGTTAAAAGTATATCTTATTTCATAAAATCAGTGTTTACCTATAATAGGCTATGCACACAGCATAGATAAGACTATTTTTATTAAAGCTTAAAATAAGTTATTGTGTAATAGCCGTTGGTAATCCAATAAGTAATAATAATAATAAAAAGACTAATTAGACTAGTCAGTTCTAAAACCATCATCATTTCCTGGTCCTTTTCCCACTTACGTGGGGTCGGCACAACATGTCTTCTTCTTCCATTCTTCTCTATCAGCCGTCATCTCGGTACTTACACCTGTTTTATTCATATCATCTTTCACACAGTCCATCCATCTCTTCTTCGGCCTTCCTCTACTCTTATATCCATCCACTTCCATATTCAGCACTCTCCTAGTCACATGACATTCTTCCCTTCGCATCACGTGTCCATAGCAAGCTAGCCTGTTACCTCTTAATTTATCCATCACTGGCGCTACCTTCAGGCTTCCTCTTATATACTCATTCCTTATTTTATCCATCCTCGTCACTCCACTCATCCATCTCAACATTCGCATCTCTGCTACGTGCACTCTTCTTTCATCCGTCCCCTTTGATGCCCAACACTCAGATCCATACAACACGACAGGTCTATTCTGTTCTTCACGTCACGATCTACCTCACCATCGTTTTGGATCAATGACCCGAGGTACCGAAAGTCGGAGCAGACTGGAAGGGATACACCGTCTTAAGCAATCGGGACAAAACTGAGTGATCCACCGAAGTCACAGAACAGGTGTTCTGTTTTCGTTCTACTGATCTTCAGACCAACACTCTCTAGTTTATCCCGCCATTTTTCCAGTCTACTCTGCACCTCAAGGCCATTTTCCCCAACAAGAACAATGTCTTCGGCGAATAGCATGCACCAGGGTGCCTCCTCCTGTATGTCCGATGTCAGTGCATCCATTACCAGGAGGAACAGATAGGGACTTAAAGCCGATCCCTGGTGCAAGCCTACAGCCACATTGAACTCGCCGGTAACTCCGGCTTCAGATCGAACGTGAGCTCTTGCATTCAAGTATATAGCTCGAATGAGCTGTACGTACTTTCCAGGCACTCTTTTCTCTTTCATTGCCCACCACAGAACCTCACGGGGTACTCGATCGTACGCCTTTTCAAGGTCAACGAACACCATGTGCAAGTTCTTGTGTGCACGTCTGTACTTTTCGACTAGCTGACGAAGTGCAAATATGGCATCCGTTGTCCCTCGTCCAGGCATAAAACCGAACTGGTTCTGGGTTATCTCACTTTCCTCTCTTATTCGTCTCGCTATCACCTTTTCCCAAATTTTCATGCTGTGGGACATGAGTTTCATTCCTCTATAGTTGTTACACTCCTGAACATCACCCTTATTCTTAAAAATGGGTACTAGCTATTGCACCACTCATTAGGGATCACCTCATCCCGCAACAACTTGTTGAAGAACAAACTCAGCCACTTCCATCCATCAGCTTTTAAGAACTTCCATACTTCTACTGGTATACCATCCGGCCCTACCGCTTTTCCATGTTTCATACTTTGCACTGCCTTTTTAACTTCCTTGCCTTTTTAAGTCAGTTCTAAAACCAACTACGATAATTAAAGAATAATAAATAATTAAAGGTGCTGCTCAAATTTTATAGAGTTAATATTAAGTGAAATAAAATAATAATAATACTTTTATTATAGTCCTAAAGCCCAAAAGTGGGACAAAAAGGTAAAAAAATACTTTTTTAAATTATTATAAAAGAATTTGGGCTCTCTTGCTTTATTAGGTATAATATGGTATAGATCGATAGATAGATGACCCGCGTGCGACTTCGTCACCCTTGGAATTATTGTGGGATTATAAGTGGGACAAAAAGGTAAAAAAATACTTTTATAAATTATTATAAAAGAATTCGGGCTCTCTTGCTTTATTATAATAATAATATAATAATAATTATTATTTATTAAATTAAAACGGTTAAACCAATTACATTAATTTAAAATTAGTATTAGATTAGAATAAAATTTGCATTAGATTAGAATATAGGTAATAAATTATTAACAGAACAATTAAACAAATTAAATGAAAGAGAAATAATAATGAGAATTACATAATTTTAAATAACTAAATCATAAGTAACACAAAAATTGATTTAATTATACACTTTCACAGAACCTGAGGCACTCTGACATAATATACTTCCATTTATCTGCAAATCTATCACAGTCAGGATTATTGCGCAATAGTTGGTTGAGCGCTGAGAGATAAAATACTAGCTGTCATCGGCAACTTTGAGTTTTGAATTATCTTAGTAAGCGCCTACAGTGCTCGACAAACGTGCCCCCGAAATTTCAAGTCTTTACGACCAGAGGTTTAAGCGGTGTGTTGTCTGTCAGTCAGTCAGTCAGCCTTAGCCTTTTACCTATTTATATTGATAGGAATATAAACCTTCACACTTAAAAAACGCCTACAAGAATAAACAGAGATTAACTATTGAGTAGGTGGCGTAAATAAATAACGCCTTAGCTACAATTTGGTGTGAAAATTCACAAGATAATGTAAACACAAATTTATGGAAAACAGATAAATGTTTATCCAACTAACTAACATATTCAAACATCCTTTTCAACCACGACAAAATTACTGAACCGATTTTAATGAAATTCGTATTCGTTCGTTTCAAAGTTATAAATTCAAACTTTCCGATCTTTGATTGCGATTTCCCAAAAAAATGATTTTGAAGTTGAGCCCCTATTGTACTGAGGGTGCGATATGAAGTTAAGAATTACTAGGCTTTGTCAACATCAATTTTATTATCAATATAATTATATAAAAGGCTGACTGACTGACTGTAAGTCACTGTGTAGTCTAAGAAATTTTCTTAATTCGCAACGCAAATGAAGTTGCGGCTATGAGAAGGCTGTTTCATTTCGTTTAACGGGTTTCTGATTTTTTTTATCCTGTTATCCGCCTCCATCTTGATTTAATACTGTCAATCTTGGTGTTCTATAGCAACACCGTTTTAAATCTATACGTAATATTTACAAACAGATGATTTAATTATATCCAAACATAAGATAGTGTCTAGATAATAAAACCTCAAGTATAATTTTATATTGTTGTCAGTATGTGATTAAAATTTTAAACATCCTACCCACGTTTCGGTTAACGATTTTCACACCTAATAATAAGTATAGGTACCTAGTACAACTCATTAATAATTAAGTACCTTCCTATTTCTATGAAACTAAAAAAAGCACAATCGTAAAGTTTATCGTATTTATAAGTGAATAAATTAATGGAATTTGGGGCTCTGAGCAATGCAACACAATATTTTCTGTCTGATTATTCTGTTTCAAAGCAGTAATGGGTTAGCATTACTGTGTTCCGGTTGGAAGGGCACTGTAGTTAGTCAAATTACTGGGCTTTAGAGACTCACCATCAACATGTCACAAGGTGGACTAGCGCTATAGCAGTGTTGCACTTGTTGGTCTGTGGGAATCAAAGTCTTGTGTAGTAAGCACTATTATGGTTATGGGCAGTTTATAGACACCAAAAAAAATATTGGAGATTGATTTTTTTTCCTTAAATTTCAGCGGATTTTATCGGAGATAGAGCCCAGTCCAGAGTCTAATGCAAAATTGGATAACCCACACAAAAGAAGAAAAAAAACTCCGATCTTTTTTCGTCAGTCATTCATACATAAAAATCTCCAGCTTTTTTTCGCCCCAAACAAAAGTGGCTTATTATTATATCGTCTACCAACATGAAACTGTGTTCAAATGCGTTACATTCAAACGCGCACGGCGACCGAGCGGCGAGTTTAGTTAATGGAATCATCTAGTTACGTGCGCACGCGCCTATTAACCGAGCACCAATATAACAGAGACGCGAGCGGTTTTACGATCCATTTTAATAATTAAATTCAAATGAACTATTTAAAATAAAGTCGTAACCAGAAATAAGTGAATATTATCCAATATTTTAAGTGAATATCAAAACTTTGAGTGAATACAAAACGGCGTGTGTATTGAAGTGAAATTCCCTGTTTTGGATGGTGTCAAATCTTTGCAAAGTGAAAGTTTAATTTTGCATGATTTCTGACTGTGATAGTGTTTATTTATCTGTGATATTAATTTAAATTAAATATTCTACGCGAAAAAGGAGGAATTGAAAATAAAATTGGTTAGTATTATTTACTCTATAATTCTTTAATTACTTCATAAGTTACTAGATATGAAATTAAATTTAAAAAAATAATTTGCAGTCCAGGTACAGTCAGCTGCACAAACATGTATACACTCCCAAGCTTTCACATTTATATTACTCGAGTGACGAGAGAATTTGAACTTTTCTGGGACGAGTTATCGCCTGCCCATGACCTAAATAGTGCAACGCAGAACTTTGAATATTAGTGTGATGTGGTGTCTCTTTATCACTTCAACTGACTTCAAAAAAGGAGGAAGTTATCAATTCGGTTAAATTTCATGTTTTATGTTTGTTACCTTAGAACTTTGTTGTTTATAATCGAAAGGATATAAGTTCTAGATTAGTCCCATTAGAAATTTCATGAAAATCGGTTCAGTAATTTGGTTTTGAAATCAATTATGTATATAAATAAGAATCAATCAATCGAATTTATTTGCGTAGTAAGGGTTTCCATGCAGGGTTCTTAAAATTCTACTACATAATAGTGGTGCCAACTTACATCTACCGCTTGGGCATGCAAATTATTTTTTAATTTTTTTTCCTATGCATGTTTTAATTAATATGTTAATTTCAATACAATAAAATGCCCAAAAAGAATACAAATAAATAAAATCAAAATAAATTACAAACGCAAATCACAAAAATAGAGGAAAAATTAGCTAATTCATGTCAAGTGGAAATAATTTCAATCATCATCTGTCATATATTCATTATAGAAATAGAAAGAAATAGAAAATGTTTTTATTTGCCAAAAAAAAAAAAAATACAAACAAATTTCTCACTTAATGGATACAGTAAGCCTACTTAGTCAGAAGTCTAAAAATTTATTGGCAAATTTGGGCTCAACTCAGCGTTGTGCTGAGTAATAATACTATAATACGCTTTACGAGTCAACAATTCCAAAAGTTTTGCTTAAAAGGTTAGAATATGACAATATCTGAAAAAAAATTCGTTGACGTGAACAAATTGCGTATTTTACTTCTCTACTTTTCAGTGGTGCCTACGGTTACTAGAACAGTCCGAATGAAGTCGGTTGGTGTATGTTTATGTAAAATCTTGATTATTGATACTCACTACAAATATAATATTAATTTTTATCCTCTGCTTAGTACAAAAACGAATTAGGTTGAAATATCTTTCCGTAGCTGAACCTAACTACCGTCATAAATTAATTTGTCACAAGGTACCTACTGCATGTTATGTTATATGCGCATAGCATTTTATAAGGCATTTAATTAGTATAAAATTAAATAATCAATTATGATAATATCACAGAATAGCAAAGTGTCAGTACTAAATAAATCAATCAATCCTTGTACTGATATACAGGGTGTGTCGTAATTAGTGGATCATCCTTCAGTTGCGGGTGAAAAGTCCAAGATTTGTAATCTTGGCAGCAAAAACAATGGACAAAGGTAAAAAAAAGTGGAAGTTTCGAAAACGTCCAGTAACTCGAAATCCGTGGGATTTTTACTGGGTACATATTTTCATTTTCTGATCAGTCCTGAAGTCCCCCACCCGCACCTGAAGGATTATCCACTCATTACGACACACCCTGTATCTACCCTCTGAAGAGTAGCGTAATATTATATAGCCTATGTCCTCTTCAGACATGATATTGTAAATTTTGTCGTACCTATGATATTGTAAAGTTTCAGTTAAATCCGTTCAGTAGTTTTTAGGTGATGGACGCTTACATAAACAAACGTACAAAGTCTTCAATTAAAAAAAAATGGGGCATGTTATTGGGCATAACATTTACTTAGAATTAATACGTTGTTAATAAATTCGCCATTATAATAAATACCAAGTACCAATGTTTTCTTGGATAACTGAACGAAGCGAAACGAAATAATAAGAGGGGTTCTAACACAGGTTTATCAAACTTACCCTGCATGGAAACCCTTACTACGCAAATGAATGATTTGATTGATTACCAGAAGAGCCTCCAAACCTCGTAAAAACACCTTCATGAATAAAACATTAAAACCATTATACCATTTACCATTATATAAAATTAAAGATAAAAGATTTGATTTTGATTGTAGAAGAACGACCCATTTTAAATTTTAATTAACTTTTATATTACTAATTTCATATTACTTAGTTAAAATTGCTAATTATATTAACATAAATTAACTTATACAATGTGAGCAGCTAGGCGTAGGTAGATACCTATGTGATTATGCTGTCCTAAACATCTGCTTAAATATAATTAAAAAAAAACCCACATCTGTTTTTAGGCCTATGTCAACAACCACTGAAATTAATCTTAATCACATCTGCTTAGTAACAATAATTATGTCGTTAGTAACGCTAATGTATTTTCAAAACTCCACTTTTATCTTAAGCGTCGATGACACAGGGCTAGTTTACAAGCTACAAGCCAATTTTCACATTTTTCGCATTTTTTGCAATCTGCTTGTTGACAATCCTACCCGAAAGCTAACTCGTTTACTCGCTAGCTTTAAAACTCGCCAGCTTGTAGCGTGTAAACTAGCCGTGTGTGTTCGACGCTTTAGTCTTAATATAAAAGGTTTAGTCCTCACTAACTGACAGACAGACAACGCACAGGCCAAACCACTGGACGTAGAGACTTGAAATTTCGAGGGTATCTATGTTCCTCAAGAAGTTTAGGCGCGGACTAAAGAAAAGGTAGTTCGGACGTGGTGGCCGAGTGGATTAGGCCCTTATCTTGCGATCTGATGGTCGCGGGTTTGAATCCCGGTGGCAGTCATGCGTAAATGGGTTTTTTCGGTCGAAAAAATCTTCTCCACTCCAATCTCCAATCCAATCCACGTTCTCGCAACGTTGAAGGAAAACATCGTGAGGAAACCGGCATTTAGTAGAACCTAAAGTTCGAAAACATGTGTCGAGTGCACGAAAGGAGCCTCTTCGAGGCGCACTTGATATCCTTTCACCACACTGGTTCGAAGGAAGAAGAAGAAGCAACGCAAACTAAATTGCCTAAGGGTGGGTGTCAACTAGTATAATATATTTTGATCTAAAATATAATATAAGTAATTAAATATTTTTATAGCTTCAGATATAAACTGAGATGAATATTAAGTAATCTTTCTCCTTTTTGTATTCTGTTTAAAGTTCTTCTTTTGTCAGGCAGTAAAAAAAAAAACTTGTTTATATTCATGCATTCTCATTAGTTTGTCAACCTTTTTAGGGGCTAACACCGGATCGAGAGAAGATCGAATAAAAAAATACAACACGAGGATAGAATTTTAATTCTATGACGTAAGAGAGATTTATATCGGAAGTTGGTACTAACTAATGTTTATGGGCAGGCATGATCTCTTACCATCAGAAGAGCGCCTAGCTAGTTTCGGTTTTGAACACAAAAAAAAATGTTAGTACAGATAGCGTCATAAATAAGTATCCCCTTGAATTAATGAATGAATGAGAACCAAAAGTATATTATACCAAAATAACTTATAGATAAAGATACTAGTTCACGTACCTAGTATAAATAAGTTTTCCTTTAAAAAATATTTTTTCATAACCACCAACATAATTATAATTTTACAGTATCTACTTTTTGAAGGGATTTGAAGCTGATTATCTTGTACAAGAGGGATACTTATCTATGACGCTATTTGTACCTGCTCTACATGTTAGTATTTTGTTCTTAAACGATGCATTATTTAAATACAGCGTCACTCACCCTTGACCGCATCGTACCCATAAACTTTTTTTATGTCACAGACAGCCATTCAAAACTAACCCATACTCTTTTGTAATAAATTCTAAGAAAAAAGAACAAAAGAACGATCTGTGAAAAATAAAAATGAATAAAATTCTCTCACGCCATTTGCACCTGTTCATTGTTTTTTTTTTTTTCATTTTTTTTTATTAAGCCCGCGCAAGAAGAGTTTAGATGCAATAATTTTATGATGTAAGCTACTCGCTTACATCACTGTCTCGGCCGAGAAACATTTTACTGTCTCGCCCGTTTGCTCTTTAGGCATAAGTACATTTCATTCTCCGTTAGTTTTAGAGATAATAAATTGAGATTTTGTATATTTACAGTTAAATAAACTGTTCTTATCTTCATGTTTGATTCTTTGAAAATTGTGATAAAAGAAAGTGAAGAAAATATATTTTATGCCAATTTAACACTTTAACAGCGTTTCCAACTCTATATAAAATAACCTTTTGTGAAAACTTCTTCAGGCGCGCTGAGTACTATATTTTTTTGATATTGAATGAGACTGAGCCGTCATGCTCGGCTTTGTAACGTTCGTTTTTTTTGTTATTGTGATGGTGTGAAATATACAAACATAGATGAATAACGATGTTCCTATAGAACAAGATGGACAGTATCAAACCAAAAGGGAATCGTAAGACACGACCAAAAAATTCAGACACCTTGTCAATAAAAATGAAATATCTCCATTTTCAAATAATGTTTGTTACTTTTTTCGATGTAGTATATTTATTAACAACGAAAAAGCCTAGTAATTTCAACATATAATATTTATCTAGCCCTGTTACTTCTCTTTTTTGAAAAGTTGCATCGGACCAAAATGTACTACAAGTTAGCCAAAGTGGCTCCCTTTTACTGGGTATATTTTCAATGAACTACGTTGTGTTTCTATACTTTAATACTTCTGTGTATACAAATAATAATAATTGATTGATTCAGGCGTTACTTTGCGGAAATCCATAAATATCAACAAATTATATAAATATATTTAGTAATAAATCCGCTTGATTTCTAAACAAAGGTTTTAATTAACTTAACTTTAGTACATATTACTATATTATAAACCAAAGAGTCAACGAACAGAAAACCAATATTTGAACTTTGGTTTTCTGTTCGTTGACTCTTTGGTTTATAATATAGTAATATGTACTAAAATTCTAAACTAAAGTTAAGTTAATTAAAACCTTTGTTTAGAAATCAAGCGGATTTATTACTAAATATATTTATATAATTTGTTGATATACAAATAATGTTTAGAATAATGTCTATCTCTATTTACAATATGTATGTAGAATAATCTTTATAGGTATATATCTATCTATTTTTTAAATATTTCTCTCAAGCGAGATGTAATGTCTCTTGTTTTCCATGTTAGTTGTCCCGAGTCTGGGTGTTTTTGATGTATTCTTTGTATGTATTTACAAAAAAAGTATTTAAGTATTCTATCAGTTATGTGGTTACCATAATACAAGGTCTGCTTAGTTTGGAGCTAGATGGCGTTGTGTGAAATTTCCAAAATATTTATTTATTTATGATTGATCTCAGGTTAGTAACTCTAAGGAATTATTGTATGTATGTACGTCCTAATAGGATAAACTATTGTTTCTAACTAAAATTTTAAATCTTCATGTATAGTCAGCTGCTCAGACATTATACACTCCCAAGCTTTCAAATATTTCTCTTAATTTTACAAAGAAAAGTGCACGCAAACAATTTCAAACTAGTCAGAATTCTTGTCAGAAGAAGAATGTCTTTGCAAAATTAAGAGTATATTATAAATGTGAAAGCTTGGGTTTACATGTCTGTGCAACTGATTGTACACAGTTATAAACAATAAATGTATCTATAATAATTGTATCAAAAGAAACCATGACAATCCAGTGGCATCCAGCTTGGTTATGTTATAGTGGATCCATGGCCTGGTGGGTACTGGTTATGATTTATTGAAACTAGCGATCAATTAAGATGATCGCTAGCGAGTGGATCACGGCTACACAAGGCAAGGATGTGTATAAACATCGTAGTTAAATATATTTTTTTTTAGTTTTATCCTGTTCCATGGTTAACTAAATTGTCCCTTATCATACTGGGAACATGTCGAATTATTCATCGAATTGCTTGTTATTCCAATAATGTTGAATGCCTCTCCTTCTTTTAAGGCTAATCCTCAAATCCGAATTCCATACAAAATGTTTCGGACAAATCTCAAAAAGTACGCCGTATTATAGTTATTTCTTCACACTATTTGTTTCGTCCATGTTTTTTGATTTCGTCAGCAAAAAAAGTGAATAGTTTCATTCTTTAATTTAGATTTTATCCGTGTTTTTAAGTTAGTAGGGTTAATTTTAAAACACGTATAAAATCTAAATTAAAGTATGAAACCTTTCACTTTTTTTGTTGACGAAATCAAACATATGGACGAAACGAATAGTGTGAAGAAATTACTATAATACGGCGTACTTTTTGAGTACTTGTCCGAAACATTTTGTATGGAATTCTGATTTGAGGATTTCCCTTAATGGGTTTTAGTGCTCCATATCTTAGTAAAACTGAAAATACTTCAATCACAAAAAAATCTGGAAATCCTGGAAAACTATACTATTAACTGTTCTAAACACTACACTAGTAACTAGTTTCTGTTGAGTATATATATCAGCTTCTCAATTAAACTTTGACCACCATTTGGTTTCCTTGAAAAATATATTTTCATGCGAAATCGCACGACATTCAAAACTTTCACGCAAATAACTACCCAGCAAGTGTCAAGTCTCTACGCTCAGCATTTTCGATTATTGAGTCCATTCATTAATTTTAAGGCACAAAAGTATTAAAGTATAGAAACACAATGTAGTAAATTGAAAATGCGTCACTAAAATCTCCATTTTAGTGACGCATTTTCAATTTACTACATTGTGTTTAGTACATGGGTAGTAACAGGGCTAGATAAATATCATATATTAAAACTCCTAGGCTTTTTCATTGTTAATAAAGTTCCATCGTAAAAATTAACAAACATTATTTGAAAATAGAGATATTTAATTTTTATTGACAGGGTGTCTGAAAATTTTCTGTCCTATATATACCGCATCCATTTGGTTTGGTACTGTACATCTTGGTGTTCTATAAGAACACCGTTATTCATCTATGCCTATAGGTAAATGAAGATTCGCATCAATCAGTGTTATCTTAAGGAGGGTATCGTAGATACAAGCGCTCTCATTGTATAAATATCTACCTAACTAAGTTACATGTACTATAAGAACCGAATAGAAGTTATCGACGTAAACCTCTGCTCAACGATGAAAGAATAGTCTTTTCTATGGTCATGGATTAACTTCACATACTTTGTATTTACTATCTATTTCTTTTACTTTATTATTGCATTCGGATATCCTGTTATAAGATGGAAGTGTAAGTTGTTAGAATACTTAAGGTAGAACATAACACCAATTTATTTAAGTCCGTAGTAGGTACTTGTGTTTTGGCAAATAAATTATATTTATCTTTTATATTTAAGATTTGTTGTGACTCATTCTAATACTTTTTTTACATAAATCGTATTAACAAATTGATGCACGCAGCCCGTTTGCATGGTATGAAAATAAAAATTTGTGAAATCACATATAAATGAATGCTTGGACATTTTACGCAACGCCATCTTATCATCATTCATCCAATCAAACATCCATAAAACTTTATAAGGGAAATGTGTTTGACTGTTTGTGGAAGAAAACCTTTTTTTTTTTTTTTCAGAAACATGAAAAAAGATAAATTGCTAATTTATGTTCAGTGAGATATACGCACTAATAAAGGTAACAATGCCAAATTCAATTGGACCCAAATTCAAAATTCAACTTAATAAAATCCAGATACGTAATCTACACTACCTTTTCTTTTTTTTTTTTTACAATGGGAAAATGCAATTACGCATACCCTTTAGCCGGGGAGGGCCAGAGGGTTATGTCGGGCTCACCACCAGGGCATACCGACTAAAAACCCATTGATATTCCTTCAATCACCTCAGTGCCAATGCGTCGTCAAATCACTCGTCATCGGACGAGAGGTTTGACGGCGCATCGGCACTTGACAGGGTCACGGGGTCCCGGTCTATCTACACTACCTATGCTAACTCAGGTTTAAAATACGTTCATATAAAACAAACTAATAGGAAGTAGTAATTAAGATAAGGTTTAATGCATATTTAATTGTATGCAAGATGAATGCCTCATTGCATTTATGATTATGTCGGTAGGTATAATACTTTGGTAAAAATCTGATAAGCCTTGTAATTTTTTTAAGATTTTCCTTCGTCTATGTGGTAAAAGGCAATTAAAACATGTACATAAGTTACCTATAGAGTAATGCATGAGAAGAGACTCTTCGAGGCGCACTTGAAATCATTTCACCACACTGGTTCGGAAGAACTAGTGACACGATAGGAAAAAGAAAACCAATAGAGTTTACAAGACCTCCCCAAGAACACTTGGTAGGTAGTCTAGGTAGTATGTTTATCTATGAAAGAGAATTCCATAGATGAATGACGATGTTCCTATAAACAAGATGGACAGTATCAAACCAAAAGGATATCGTAAGACAGGACCAAAAAAAATCAGACACATTGTCAATAAAAATGAAATATCTCCATTTTCATATAATGTTTGTTACTTTTTAAGATGTAGTTTTATTAACAATGAAAAAGCCTAGTAGTTTTAACATATAATATTTATCTAGCCCTGTCAGGTACTTCTCTTTTTCGAAAATTTGCATCGGACCAAAATGTACTAGAAGTTAGCCAAAGTGGCTCCCTTTTACGGGGCATACTCTTAATGTACTACATTTTGTTTCTATAGTTTAATAAGTAGATGTACTTCTGTGGAGAATGCTAATTAACTACAAGTTCGTCTGTGTACTTATTTGAATTAGTACAATAAAGAAATCTCTGTCTATCTTTCCTATGTTACGATCTGACTTCTACAAACTGTCTACGTTCTCTCACCGAAGCGCCTATGAAGTGGCTACGTAGCCTTTACGAGTTGCCTACGTAACTTCTACGAAGTGGCTACGGGTCTCTACGAAAAATTAGTTGACAATACCTATTTCATCGTATCATACGCTACGCAATGACTAAAATATACGCTCTTATTTTAGTACTTTGTAACACAATAATATTATACGTTCTTACTTTTTTGGGAAGTCCATTGTTCCAAAACCTTATGCATCTAATTACTTTCCGACATAGCTAGTAACTACCCACTTAGCTAGTACCTACCTATCTAGCTAGTAACTACCCACTTAGCTAGTAACTACCCACTTAGCTATTACCTACCCACTTAGCTAGTACCTAACTATCTAGCTAGTAACTACCCACTTAGCTAGTAACTACCCACTTAGCTAGTAACTACCCACTTAGCTAGTAACTACCCACTTAGCTAGTACCTACCTATCTAGCTAGTAACTACTTACTTAGCTAGTTACTACCCACTTAGCTAGTAACTACTCACTTAGCTAGTAACTACCCACTTAGCTAGTACCTACCTATCTAGCTAGTAACTACTCACTTAGCTAGTAACTACTCACTTAGCTAGTAACTACCCACTTAGCTAGTACCTACCTATCTAGCTAGTAACTACTCACTTAGCTATTCGACCATTGTCTATGATCCCACTATCAAATTCCATTCTATGTTTACAAAAGTAGTCATTGTTACGAAGGTCGAGTGAACTCCACGTGAATTAACCAAGCTAAACTTATTAATCATACCAATAATTAATTAATGCGTAAGGGACAGATAGGACAAAAAATTATATCTTTCCGCTTTTTATGTGAGCTGACAACGAAAATGTTTAAATAGTTTATTAGAATAATGCCTACTTGCACCAAACTGTCAAAGCAATTACTTTTCTTGCTTGCCAGTTCTTAACGGTCCAAATTCCAACCATTAAGAACTGTCAAGTGAGTTAAGTAATTGCTTAGGAACTTTGATAGTTTAGTGCAAGTTGGCATAAGTATTCTTTTGCAAAATACTGACTCTCTAAATAAGAAAACAGAGAAATAAAGGTATAACGTAAGGTAACGCCTATAAATCGTCTTGTCGAGAATTTTGTTGATTCGCAACTCTAACGAAATTGCGGGCGTCAGCTAGTTATTTATCTAAGACCTTGGCAAGCCTATATAGTTATAGAAGGTATCTAAATTACTAGGTGGTACGAGCTGGCTGGATTGTAATTACTGGGTGCGAACTTGCGTGAAAGGTCCGTTGCGCCACAGAAGAATAAAGGGCTTAAGGGGTCCACGACTCCATTATTATCAAGTCTTTGTTTAAACAAGATTTGATTAATAACAAGAACAAACTATACAGTAACTTATATTTAGTACTGAAATTGAATTAAAATTATAACAAATAAAACTAGCCTATTTAAATCAAACTACACACACAAATACATTTAAATAATAAAAATATAAAACTCAAACCAGAAATTTTGTTCATGGGGCTTGATGCCAAGATAAGATAAGATACTTTTAATAATAGTTTTTTTTACTTATTTTTTGTTTCCCACTCTTGGTATTGTCGTTATTTTTCACTTTTCTACTATATATAAGTAATTAGATTGTATTATAACAACAAACAGAAACTATAGCATTTTTAAAAATAAAGCTATGCGTTATTCTGATGTAAGGTAAGAAACCACGCCTGCTCACGACCAAAGTGCTACATAGGACCATAGACCGCAAAATTGCTTTAGGCTTTGTCCACTTTGAGCCATTTTAATATTAGAAGGATACATAAAGGAACAAGGAAAATTACGATGAGCGCACACCTATGAATATAAAACCAAGCTAAGCCATGCGTAACCTTTGAATTTTCCTCAGAAAAGGAGCAGGGTCATGCGGCAGTAGCGCGCGACTGGAAACGGACAGTATGTTGGTACTTCCGGGGAAATGGCTCGCCAGGATCCAACATGGCGGCATCATGAACCAAGTCTTCATGGCTTTGATGGGTGAGTTTATTTATATTTAGCTTGACATAAATAAATAAAATAAAACGATACTTCTGCTATACACAAAAACTAAGCTCAGGTTACCCAGATGTAAATAAACATTAAAAACAAATAATTGTTACGTAATGACCATAAACATATTTAATAGATCACAAAAGGCATTCGAGTGTTACCTACTCGACAATCAAGGCAAAGCTTTATGCATGTCTGGCTGAAAACAATTTTTACAAAATAAGTGTATTCTTAGATAATAATTTTGTGATCGTAAATAAATTGTTAAATTTAATAATGCATGATAAACTTTGCACGCCGCCACACGGTGGAGTAGTGAAACGAACTTCTATAATTTGAATGAATGAATAAATGAACGAATGATTTGAATGAATGATTTATTTTCAGAATCTTAATCTAGGTATAGGTACCTAGTGCTACTATATTATATATTTTACTATATTATTATTATTAGAGGAGATTGGAGTGAATGAGGGGCGGTGCATACGAGATGTGGAAGGAGAAGCGCCGTCCAATATGAGAGGAATTGATCGTCAGCTGGGTCGCGGAAGGCTTTTGCTCCCGTGGCCCAGCAAGAATGGCGAGAGAGGAACACCGGAGGGGTTTTAGTGGGTATTCCGTCCTCCCATGAGGGCGGCGAGTCCCACATAACTCCGGTCCCCCCGACCGGTTTATTCGTAAATGAATTTCCCCTCTGAAGACAAAAAAAAAAAAAAAAAAAGGTATACGTACCTACATTTACTTATATGTAGGAAAGTACCTTCTGGAGTATTAATTAGCTAGAGGTATTAATTAGGTACCTATGTTGTAAGTTTGATTGGAGTGTAGGTACCAATACATAGCAACCAACAAAAAAGTAACAAGCATAATCACACTAGCCCCCACACTAGCCCCCACACTAGCCCCCACACTAGCCCCCACACTAGCCCCCACACTAGGACTCCCTGTGTCGTGGGTGCTAGTCTCCTCCGCTGGCAGTAGGTACAATACGTACACACATACAATACGTATTTAGAACTGTACACCATACTTCATTCAATAAACTATTTCATTTCATTTCGAAACTTGCAAGGCTAAAATTCCAATTAAATTTCTTAATAGACGGGTCCGACAAGCCCCAAACATGATGAATTCGCCAGTACACAGATTGATTAGAAGGCACACGTGAATTCTATGTAAGGCAATTCAAGTGATTTTCCGAGGAAAGAGGAAGGCGAACTGAGGTATTTATAAACACGACTCGATCACAAGCCATAACATAGCTGTTACTTTTACAAAGCGAGAAACTAAAGTATACCAGTAGATACATTACATACCGGTCTTCTAAAGTAGCTCAAGCATGAACAACGCAAAAGTTCATGCTTGAGATAAAGGGAAAGGAGACTTAGGTTCCATAGGTAGGATACCTATAAGTAGAATAGGTTAGATCTAGAAAATATTTCCTTTTCAGTATTCAGTCATTTATTGCCATATTGGCAAGGTAGGTTACATCTCAGGTCTTAATAAGTTGTCTAGAAATAAGAGCACCTACAAAATATTACCCGTTTGGGGGATACACCACCAACACCCTAGGACCAAAACCTAGGACCTAGGTTATTAATAGTAGGTAATAGTGATAAGTGATACTCATATCAGAGAATATTTTTAACCGACTTCAAAATAGGAGGAGGTTATCAATTCGGGTTGTTTTATGTCTCAGAACTTTGTTGTTTATAAACCAATTTAAAATTTTAAAGTTTTTTTTTTAAAGGATATACTTTGCCAGATTAGTCCCATATAAATTCTATGCAAATTGGTTTAATACTTTGATTTTGAACAAAATAACTAAAAAAAAAGTCGTTGAAGTGAAAAAAAAACCTCAAAAAAGGAGGTTATCAATTTGGATGTTTTTTTTTTATGTTTATTACCTCAAAACTTTGTTGTTATATTTTAACCATTATTTTTTTTGGAGGATATACTTTCAAATTGGCCCCATAGAAATTTCATCAAAATCAGTTCAGTAGTTATTGCGTATTTTGCTTCCCTGTGACTGGTCAGTGTTTATCGTCACTAGAACCGTCCGTTTGGTGTCGGTTATCATGTTTTATAAAACCTTGATTATTTAAAGTCGGCTGAAAAGGTCAGAAACGATTCTAACGACGATTTAAGACTTAGATATATGCGATCTCTTCATGGAAACTTGAATAGACAGAACGAAAGAGAAAAAAGTTTCCTGTAACAATTTATTGTACCTCAATGGTAACTAACTACACACAAAATGTAGACTATGCTGTACGTAAGCTAGTTACGCTATGAGTCACTGATTAGCAGCAATTTTGGCTCATTTACTTAAAGGTACATTAACTAAATATTCTGGCTGTAAACTGTTATTCTGTTTGTAAAAATTTAGTTTCTAATTAACTGTGACTATCTCGCTTATTGGATTAAAATACTATATTTATTTCGGACAACGAAATCCATACAATACTTAACACAAAACATTCAAATTTATAACACTAATCACAAATTGAAATTAATTATTATTAATACTAAATTAAATTAAAATTGAAATAAAAATAAAATATAAATTTCGGCAAAAATTAAAGCAATATTAAATTCTCAGTCGCCTGCACTATTTATTTATCAGTAGTGTACTGGTTTGCCTATGTGCCATAATGTGTTGTACCTACTCGCTTGGATTAGATTTATAGCAATAAAACTTTTTTTTTTCGATGAACGCCGGCTGCTTGCACGAAAACGTTGACGTCATTGTCCGGTAACGCTGTCATTGTCCGGTGACGCTCATTGTCCCGTAACGCTGGTAGGTAGTCACGTTAAACTATCGTCCGTATACCAACTTTACAGACAACCAATTTTTTATTTTATCTTGAAATAACAAACAAACAATAACTAAGTTACAAAGATGCGCAGACCCAATTTGACACACGAATAAGCGTTCTGCGCATCTTCGTCACGTGGTTCGCCAGAGGACAAGTAGTTTGACGCTTAGTGTACCAGACATTGATCATTATTTGCTAATGATAAGGAGATACAAGACATGCGAAATCGCAGATCATGACTCATAACCTACATACGAGATGCAGCTAAGAACGGGTTCTGCAGGTAACAGATGACACTGCACTGCGGGGTGAAGCGAGTTCAAACTACGTTGTGTAACTTAGAAACTGCATTCATATTAACAACACGCTAAGTTTATAAAAACGGAAAACCCGACTGCGAAAATATTATACTTACATTGATTGCCAATTCATTATTCTAAACTATATCTAAACTTAACTTATGTATATTTTTGGAATCACCTTTTAATTTCCTACCTTTTGATACCCTACTCGATAGGTTTGGTAAAGAAAAATCTGTACAAAACCACATAATAATATGTGAAAATAGCAAGCCACGATCAGATGGATTGGATTATGATGGAGAAGTTGCTTTACCCGAAAAAAGATTTGAGATCTACATATATGGCTAGCCAAGGTCTACGTTATAAATAAAGTAATAAATTGTTATAAATAAATTTACGTATGTCTATAGTAGACCTTGGCAAGCCATATATGTAGATCTCAAATCTTTTTTCGGGTAAAGCAACTTCTCCATCATAATCCAATCCATCTGATCGTGGCTTGCTATTTTCACATATTATTATGTGGTTTTGTACAGATATCATTACTTTTTGTAAATAAATGTAATACTATTCAAAGGTATATAGGTTAGGTACCTACTATAATTATAATAGTTACCAACCTATTTCTTTTCCTAATAAAGTGTGGGTACCTGCTTTAAGGTAGGTAGTACCTTGACCCATGTGCCGGGAGATTAAAGTGTTTTCCGACAATTTGCATTTTCACTAGCTTGCGTTCATCGGGCTCTTGTAAATAATTTTTAAATTATTGATTTTAAAGTAAGTACATAAAACGATAAAAACAATATTTCAACATAAAAATGAAAATATCCTGCAAAACATAGCAAGGCAATTGCTCTCATAATTTGCAAGGCACTAAATTTACCCCATAAAATCGAATAATTTGAAAAAAATAATCAAATCTTATAAATTTACTGTTTTCTTATTTTTTCCTTTGTATACACACAATTACCTAGCTGGATGCTAAATTTGAACTTTCTAGGTCATCTGGAAGTGGGTTAGGTTTTACGTCTATATGTCAGTCAATCAGTGATAAAAATGACGATTTTTGAACGTTAATATCTAAATAACCGTTTAAGCTGTGTTTATGAAATTTGAGGTACTTCCTTAACCCCGGGCTTTCAATATATAAACCAAATCTGGTGTGTTTATATTGATTAGTTTTTTAGCTATGACAAGGTCAAAAGTGGCTCCAAATGGTTCGTGTAAACTTACACACAGTGCTACTCGCCAGTTCGCTGGGCCTGACCGTGGCTTGACACACTGTCGTGTGTCGAGATGTTTCAACGACCTACTCTATTTAGCGCCAAAAATCCGCCATTTTGTTTTTTTTTAAACTCATCTTAAAAAACTCGGGTTATAAAAACGAATAAATACCCGTATTCTAAGTCGATTTTTTTACTCAAGTGAATACTTAAATTTGAAATTTGACAGGTGACAGCCGAACCTTTAGTACAGAGCGGCGGCCATTTTCCTACTCACGTAGGTATTCCCTTGAGTGAAAAAATCGACTTAGAATATGGGTGTTAGAATACCTTAACTGTCAAAATCCATCCAGAAAACACGAGGTAATAAAGAAATTTACATACATACATGCATAAAAGATACGCGCGAAAAACATAACCCTTCCTTGGCAGTTGGGTAATAACATATTCATGTTTAATGGAGACGAAATAAAGGCTTTTGCTGGCCGTAAGATTCTGTCCATAACCAAACAGACCAAGACCGAAGTGCTGCGGAAAAGGTCATGTAATTAAAAAACTACATGCCTAATCGTTTGTAACGTTTACCAGTTTTTATGAAGTCATTTCTTGATTGTCTGTCTACTGTAATTGTTCCGGATGGTATCTTGGAGTACCTGTAATGTACGACACGGTAATGTACCACCCCAGAATGTACAGGCCGAATCTGTGTCCTCTAAACGGCTTTCTATTTCGGGCTATGCGTTACCGTATCGCGCATTCCACCCCTGTGGAACAAAAGTTGTACGGGCAGGAATGCGCGACACGGGTTTGTACGGCAAAGGAATAAAAAGCCTAGGACTTAGATTCCGTGGTGTACATTCTGGGGTCGTTCATTCCAGGCCTGAACAAAATTTGTACGGGCCGGAATGCCCGACCCCGGAATGTACACCACGGAATCCAAGTCCCAGCTAATGTCTCTGATTGGTTAAGAATTACTCAAGATCCTTTTCTGATTGGTTGATCACAATTATTGAGGCTCGACTAACCTGAAAAAAAACCATAAAAAATGCTGTAAAACGTGACTTTTCGTGTTGCCTCCTAAACTCCATAGAAGCCTCTAGTAGAGTCGCAACCACCACTACTTTACAGGGGCATGACTTGACTTATGACAAAATAATCTCTCCAATTACTTGACACTGGCTATATACCTTTGATGTGAAGCCAAAACCGAAGAACTTAGGTTCTTCGAAAGGAAAAAAAAAAAAAAAAAAAGCGTAAACACGTGGTTTTTAGGTTTTAATCTACATTTCTGGTTTTTAGCACAGATATTTGTGCCATGATATGTGATTAGATATGTACTGTATGTAATCATGGTATGTAGGTATGGTGTTTACCTATTTGTCAAGAGGTAAACCGCACAATACAGAGTGACCCATCATAGAATTGTTCCCAAGTCTAACTAATACCACCAAGTCCGTGGGCCGGGCGTGACGCAATTGAGGCAACGCGCAGAATGCCAAGTGGTTGCCAAACCAAGATGGTGCTAAGAATCACGTCACAATGCATTTGATGCAGATAACTTTTGTACGTGACTGTACTTAAATCGTTTGGTCATTTGTTTTTAGACGTCCGTTGTGTTTTGTTTTTTACAGCGCGTGTACGCGCGTATTCGCGCAAACGCTAGAGACGCCTCATGCTACTGACTGACACTCGCTAGGAAAAGCCGAGCGTAAACGCCCCGGTATTAGCGCGTAACGCGACGCGCTTTTGAAGTTTCGCGAGGATAAATACCATTTTGGACAACGTTTCATTTCGTAACCCTTGTTAATACGTGGCATTTGGCAAGCTTTTTATTTTTCATAGATACGTTTTGTAGCATTTGGACAACCATGATTTTAGTTAGATACAGTCAGCTTACATTTCTTTAATGATATACGAGACACTAGTTACTTCCGCTATAGGTAGGTATTATTTAATTTTGTGAGTGTAATCCGCCCTTATACGCGCGACAAAAATACGCTTATCTGAAACCGCACTAAAAAATTTTTAGTTTGATTTACATGGGCAATAAGGTTTTTTTTTTACCATGCTACAAGTAAACGGACCTTTCAATAATATTTATTTCCTCTCTTGATACGGCCAAGGTCACGCATTGTAGATCTATTAATTCAATTATAACTCAGACATAGATAATGTATAGGACGCAATAAAAAAAATATGTTGACAGCAATTAGAATTGATACTGATATAATTAAGTAGGTATAGTATCACTTGCCTTGAGTCTCGCGTGGTATCGAGTGAGATTTAAAACAGGCTATGTTATGTATTTTTTCAGTTCTTGTACTATACCCGTACCATTTTTTACCCGCGCTTATACCATATTTAAGCTAATTTGATTAATTTATGAAGCAAACATCCACACAATCTTTAGCATAATATTAGTAGGGTTATTTACATATAGAGAGCGCGTTATTAAAGAACAAACATCTTTTCATCTATCTATCTATCTACACAAACTTTTAGCATTGATTATAATAAAGAAAGTAGATAGATAGATTCTATGCTATGTGTGTATTCATTTCTCTATTAGCCCGAACGGTAATTATATGAAAACTTCGTCCGGAGCGATAAGTTTCCCTCCCTCCCAGTGTATTTTAAAGACATCCCATATTTTCTGTTAAATATTTTTCCAGCATCTCTAAACTGAATGAAGGCAAGGCTGAGCGACAGAGAGAAGTTGTCATTTTTGATTTATCCATGAAGGTCTCTCAAAATAGTGCAGAGTGGCTTGCGCGAGACGCTACTACAGTTCAGGCTATATATTCCCCACGTACTGGTGAACAATGTATGTTCTAAAACTTTCAAAATTTCTAAGTTTATCATTCATAAATTGCAAAAAGTTAACTATTTAAAAATATGTAATTTTTTATTAAATTACAACTTAATTACAATAAAATATATTACCCGTTACAATCTAATAACTATAGTACCTCAAACTTGTACACAAAGAAGTTTTCAGGAACAACACTTAAAAAAAAATACAATGGTACCATTGGTGCTCTTATGAGTAGGATTAATAGGAGTCGTTAGATACCCTACTAGTACTACCCTATACACCATGCCACTGTCTCTCAACCTAACTACACAGTATACATAGTTTAAAGACTTTTTTTCCCCCCACAGTTACGATACCAGTATTCAACTTCGGCATGCTGATGGGCTGGCAGTCTCCCATGACGCCGATCCTTCAGGACCCGGCCGGTCCCGCACCAGAACCCATTTCCGACGAGACCATCTCCTGGATGGCGTCCATCACATTCTTCCCGCCTATATTCTGCGGAGTCTTCGTTGGGGATTTGGCTGATAGATGGGGCAGGAAGATTACGACGCTGCTCACTTCGCTTATGCTTGTGGTAAGTGATAGTACATTACCAGAGCCCATCTCTGGCAGCACCATCTCTTAGATGGCGTCCATCAAATTCTTCCCCACTTTCTGTGGAGTCTTCGTCGGGGATTTGGCTGATCGATGGGGCAGAAAGATTACACCGCTGCTCACTTCGCTTATGCTTGTGGTAAGTGATAGTACATTACCAGAGCCCATCTCTGGCAACGCCATCTCTTAGATGGCGTCCATCAAATTCTTCCCCACTTTCTGTGGAGTCTTCGTTGGGGATTTGGCTGATCGATGGGGCAGAAAGATTACACCGCTGCTCACTTCGCTTATGCTTGTGGTAAGTGATAGTACATTACCAGAGCCCATCTCTGGCAACGACATCTCTTAGATGGCGTCCATCAAATTCTTCCCCACTTTCTGTGGAGTCTTCGTTGGGGATTTGGCTGATCGATGGGGCAGAAAGATTACGACGCTGCTCACTTCGCTTATGCTTGTGGTAAGTGATAGTACATTACCAGAGCCCATCTCTGGCAACACCATCTCTTAGATGGCATCCATCAAATTCTTCCCCACTTTCTGTGGAGTCTTCGTTGGGGATTTGGCTGATCGATGGGGCAGAAAGATTACGACGCTGCTCACTTCGCTTATGATTGTGGTAAGTGATAGTCCCTTTGCAGTTTGATTAGGTGCATGTTCCGTTTTCCTGTGCCAGAGCCAATCTCAGACGACCCCAACAAAAAAGGGTTCGACTCTGGATTGCCAGAAATGTTTTTGTCAACTCACGGATGTTTTAGCTGCTACGATGTTTTTCTCCTGCCAACGCGTCGATTACCGCTCACTTTACCTATCATAATAAGCATATTCAAGATGTTTCAAACAGTTTTTGACGTGACTACGTCTAATAAATCGATGAACGCCGCCGCGCCGGCTGCATGCAGGAAAACGTTGACGTCATTGTCCGGTTACGCTCATTGTACGGTAATGCTCATTGTCCCGTTATGCTGGTAGTCACGTTAAACTATCGTCCGTAAACCAACTTTACAGACAACCAATTTTTGTTTATCCCTGTTCGAAAGAAACTTCAGAAAGAAACTACGTTCAGCAGTGACACCTTTAAATCCGATCTGTGACATTGACGATCTGTGGTTACTGATCAGGAAAACCAAATCCCATTGTAATGCGAGCATAAAAAGTTGTATTTGAAAAATCCAATCACCTAACTGCGGTTGCATGATCTCATCTCACTCTTGTTTACGTTTTTTATTTGGTCCAACCTGTTTTAACAATGGGCTAACTTATGCTCACGGCATTGCCCGCAAGTGCCGTTTCTTTGTTTTCACGCGTATACGCGGATTGGTACTGGTGCTTCAAAACTTCAAAAGCCAAACGTAGTAAGACCCCATAATGGCCGACCTCTGTGCATTAGAGGGACCCCGGGTCATCCGAAGAATTCGTACCGGTGTCCCTCACGCACGTTGCTGTGAGGCCCATCCCAGGAAAGGCTTGCTCCAACCCCGACCTCCGCTTGCAGTGCATGCCTCCCCGTACACTGCAGCCGTCCCGGGCTCGAGTATAGTGCAGCCAGAGCCCCCATTCCGACTGCTCTCGAACCCAGCAAGGGGGTTTCAGAACCTACATTAACACTTTTATGCTTGTGTCGTAGATTGAGGAGCAAACATCATAAAACTTTCCATCTCTCCTCACAAACTTCTACCCAAATATTAGTAGGATTTTATTAAACTAGTAGGACCACTTAAAATACGACATTTTATGAGCAGGATAATATAATTTAGGTAGACGATGAATTCGGCGAATTGAAAATTGAATCATGAGAAACGGTTTTGATAACGACTTTTCGTTTTATAAAGTCGAAAAAAAAAAACAGAAAAAAAAAATGTTCTATGGCATGTGACATCCACCAATCCGCATTGGGTCCGCGTGGTGGATTAAGACCCATTCGCTCTCCTGCCGAGAGAAGGCCTGAGTCCCAGCAGTGGGAACATTATAGGCTGATTATGAGTGATTATACTATGCTTATGCAGGACAATGCGCAATGCACCCTTCAACGGGAAGCCAGTACAGACTGCTGTACCCCCTTTTTATAATTCGAATTAGGAGGGCATCTGATATTTTTAAATAAAGTAGTTTTCGTAGAACTAGTTGCAGTGTTGACAAGTGTCATGAATCACGAGAAAACATCATGTCACTAACGTGAAGATCATGTATATTTGAACGAGGCAGGATAACCTTTTGTGTGCACTAGATTACATCTGATACTGATCATATAATAATAATAATTTAATATCATAAGTATAATAATAAAATTGTGCTTAACAAGAAAGTATTAGAAATTCCCTCATATCTATATTTAATTGCTAAGTTTTATTGGGTTGTGATTTAAAAAGCCTTGTTGGCTGAGTGGGAGGAGCCTCGACTTTCGATCTGAAGGTTGTGAGTTCGAACACGCACACTAATGGATTTTTCTGTTCAAAAAGATCTATGTCTGCATTTAAAACACGTGTTTAACGGTGTTAACATATTGAGGAAACCGGCATGTCAACTTAAAAAGATAAATTCGAAAACATGTGTCAAGGTAAAGGAGTCTCTTCGAGGCGCACCTGAAATCCTTTCACCACTCTTGTTCGAAAGAACTAGGGACACGATAAAAAGAAGATTGATTTGTCAATTCAACTGGATCATTTTACTTACTCTGATCTCATACCACGCCGCGAGCTAGTACATACCAGTTCATCTAGCATCTGTCAACATGACAAAAATCTTCTTATTCTTTTTTAAAACCTGTTAGGTTGGCCGATACAATAATATGCTTTGAAGTTGCATATCAAAATACCTATTATATGGTAAAGTTATCATTACGGCAAAACTAGATTTTCAGAGGTATGTGTGTGATTTTTTTATCGATGTTTTTCAATAAAGTGCGCCATATTTTTACTTATACACTTGAGTATCAATACTTACATACAGTAAGCAAAAATACACACTCACTAAAGCAACTTGTGTAAATTTTTGCGCCTTAGACAAATCTTGTATAAATCAATCGAGTGCCAAGTGTGTTGGACTACCACCCGCCGATGTCCCGGTTTCGATTCCCGCTTCAGGCCAAGCACTTATGTGATGAACATCGGTGTTTGTCTAGTCTGGGTGTTTTCTATCTTTTGTATGTATTTATTTACAAAAAAAGTATTTAAGGGGAATCCTCAAGACAAATACTCAAAAAGTACGCCGTATTATAGTAATTTCTTCACACTATTATATATAAAAATTTTTTTTAGATTTCTCACACCTGGGTGTATCCGAAAATACCCCATGTATGTTTCGCGATTTTTAGTAGTTTAGAAGTTATGATTTTTTTAATGTGTATTTTCGAATTTACTTCCGGAGCACCTTAAAAAAATCATAACTTGGTTAATAGTAATTTTTTTTTATTTTATTTTTCTCAAACATGATTGTCTTGAATCACTCTTTCATACGTTATAATCAACTACACAACATTCTTCATTACAAGTTACCGAAAAAAGGGTCGAAAGTGAAAATTTTAGGTTTGAGTTGAATGGAGTAAGATTTTCAAAATTTTCTCATCAGTACAAAATTGTTGTTTCATAGGTTCAAACTACTTTTAAAAACTTCAGCACTTTGTCAGCTTGCCAAATAATAAAAAAAATGTTGCTCTTAATAGGCAATTTTACGATGAATTTGGCACCGAACTTAGTTAGGTGAGCAAGCGTAAAGAAAAAAATTGACTGAAAAAAAATTTTACCTAATTTATTTTATTTTTATATAATTTGTAAGGCATCATCAAAAGTAGTCTAAAAATCTCAAATTAAACAATCAGTGATACATTAAAAAACAGTTTACTCTAAAAAAGTTTGATTTATTTATATTGCTTTGTTTTAGTTTCAATAAACAATAACACACAAATTAAGTTACATTACTTTATTTAATTTTCAAACAAGAACAAAAAAGTCAACAAAAAAAAGTGTATGGATCTTGTAGTCCGAAATAAAATATTTTATTTATTACCTCTTTGGCCCACAGATCAGCTGGGCGATCACCCTGTTCTCGCTGGCTCCCTGGGCCCTAATCACGTCGCGTGCAGTCGCCGGCCTTGCCTGCGCTGGCTGCTACGTTGTCACACCGCTATACCTGAAGGAGGTGAGTCTACATGCAATACAATACAATACAATTCTTTATTGTTAATAAAGAAAAGGGCCGGGCTTTTACCACCGCCAATGTGCCAGCCGTTCTCGAGCCGAACGGTCTAAGTCGTGACGATGGTAAGCGGCCTGACGGTATGACGCTTATCCCATGGAGAATGGGCAGGCCCTTGGTGTGGGACGCTACATGCGTAGACACTTTGGCACCTTCTCATTTGCCAGGGACGCAAGTTAGGGCTGGTGCGGCGGCAAACTCTGCTGAAGATCTCAAGCGGCGTAAATATTATGTAGGTCTTGATAGGTCGTACATGTTTGAGCCCTTTGGGGTCGAGACCCTAGGTCCATGGGGAATGAGAGCCTTCCGCGTTTTTAAAATTTTGTCAGAGCGTCTGGTCGAAGCGACGCGTGATCAGAGGGCTGGCAGCTATCTGGGCCAAAGAATAAGCCTTGCTATACAAAGAGGCAATGCTGCCAGTATCCTTGGCACGCTGCCATCGGGTATCGAGTTGGAGCAGTTGAGCTACCTATAGATCGTTTGCAACGGTCTATGGGTGGCCCAATTGTTTCCTTTTGTAAATTTTGTAATATACCTATATATAGATTATAGTAGTTAGTTTATTGTTAATTCAAAAAATTACAAATCAACTTAAAAAATAAACATTTTATCAATATTTTATATAATATTGGAAAAATAAAATAACATAGGTAACAATAATAAATTTAAAAAGTCAGGAAACATCAATCCGGCCTTTATGGTATCCATTTTTGGATTTAGGCCTCCTCCAATTGCCTTCAGTTTTGATGTTCTTAACCCCTCGCCATCCAATCCCGTCCTGAGTGTTGTCGTCGTTGTCTGATGTCATCATCATCATCATATCAGCCCTTGGACGTCCACTGCTGGACATAGGCCTCCCCCATAATTCGCCACGACGAACGGTCTCGAGCCTTCTCCATCCACCGACTTCCAACGACCGCAACTATGTCGTCAGTCCATCGCGTGGGGGGCCGTCCTACACTGCGTCGTCCAATTCGTGGTCGCCATTCGAGAACCTTTATTCCCCAACGGTTATCAGTTCGTCGAGCTATATGGCTTGCCCACTGCCACTTCAGCTTGTTGATTCTGAAAGCTATGTGACCTTCGTTCTTCTACGGATTTCATCGTTGCGGATCTTATCTTATCTTAGAGATATTGTCTGATGTATAAGCAACGAATAGTAATATACTAAGAGTAGAATTTGTATAAGTTTATCCCAGAGGGACATACTCTACTTTTCACACCTTCTGCGAGGCAATAAAAAGCCAGGACTCCAGCAGCAAACACCGTCTTTTGTTTCACGTTCTTTAAAATCGCGCATTATCTCTATTTTTTTGAGTTGTGCTGGTGGCCAGTTTGATTTTAGAACAAACCTCTTTACAGTGCCATATGGACATAATTTTACTTAGTTTTCCACGAGTTTCCACACGAATTTGACGTTCCGAATTCAAATCACTTTACTCCCTAGGGAGTTTCATACAATTTTACCTCCCTTGGGAGTTAAATGCTTTGCTTTATCTTGAGATTCCATGATATGTAATTGGACATTGTCGAGCAGGTGGTATTAAAAAAACATTTTCTCTCCAGATAGCATCAGACAACATCCGCGGTGCGCTGGGCTCCATGTTCATCCTGGTCCAGAACCTCGGCTACCTGGTGGTGTACGTGGCTGGAGACGTGCTGCCCTTCACAGCTGTGATGTGGATCTGTACGGCGGTGCCCGTGGCACATTTACTGCTGTTCCTGGCCATGCCGGAGACGCCTGTGTTCCTCGTCAAACAGGGAAAGATACAGGTGAGGATATATTTCGAAAGGGTGTGGGTTCGTATCCCACCGCCTGTCATATGACGGTTCATTCAAAACTGTTTATTCATTTGACAGAATACAGTTCACTCATCCTTCCAATAGCCTGTGTTTCTTTTACAAACAGGGCAAGATACAAATAAATAGAATACTGGTGTTCTATGTATCTAGATCATGTTTAAAATTGATTGACACTAATGCCTAGATCACACGTATGTACGAGCAAACGGGCGAGACAGTAAAATGTTTCTCGGCCGAGACAGTGATGTAAGCAAGTAGCTTACAGCACTCGCTCAGCCAAGCACTCGGCACTATGTTACGGACCGAGTACTCGGCCCAGAACACGTGCTCGGTACGTGTGATCAAGGCATAAAAGTCATTGGAAATTGAGGGTTCATTTCACGACGGGAGACCAAACAAATGCATAACATCAACAAATTATATAAATATATTTAGTAATAAATCCGCTTAATTTCTGAACAAAGGTTTTAATTAACTTAACTTTAGTTCAACTAAACCAAAGAGTCAACGAGCAGAAAACCAAAGTTTAAAGATACGACACGTGTTTCGCCTCTACACGAGGCATCATCAGGAGGTGTGGACTCGCCGAAGTTCGAAACGAGAGTCTCTTTGATTTAGTTGAACTAAAGTTAAGTTAATTAAAACCTTTGTTTAGAAATTAAGCGGATTTATTACTAAATATATTTATATAATTTGTTGATATTTATGGATTTCCGCAAAGTAACGTCTGATCAATCAATTATCTTAAAAAGAATAACAATTAGAGAAATATTTCCGCATACAAGACAAACCTATTACAGTCAGACAATGCAACTTCATTTAAAATACGACATCGAAGATACTATTTATTCTATGGATATCGACCGAGGATCTTGATTATTATTCCTGCGAACGGGAGACATGACTCATTCTTCAAGCTCAGTCAGCCGTGGGAGAAAAAATATGCATAGATAATACTCCGACATGCAAAGAAAAGAAGCTTAGCAACTTCCTAGCAACATGGCTACAAAATGTAAAGTTGCTACCATGGACAAAAAGATAATATATACCTAAATCATTTATTGACACAGATAATATAATATTTATATTCAGGTAATACACATAGAGCATAAAAGTATTCTTATTAAAATACATAGACTATTGCAACAAAAACTGTGGCTCGTTATAAAAATATTACATAACACTGTAAATAATAGCTTTTGCGCTGTAAAGGAACATCACGTTAAAATATTCTTTTTACATATCATGAGGAGTTAAACTGTATTTTAGGCCCTAGGGCAAAAAAGTAATTGCTTATAAAATCTATTCAAAGAGGTTCAGTTTGTTACCCGGAAGTTGGGCACTTTATTAAATTTCCAACTTCAGCTCTTCATAATACCCATTGATCAGGGTATTTATTATGAGGGACCTTAAATATAACTAATTTCCAATATCGTGTAAGAAACTAATAAATGTCAAACTCTTCATAAACGATTCCTACTTCAATCTCTTCGCATACGAGCCAATTACGACAACGAACATCTCATTTTACACAGAAATCATTTCGTTCCAGAACTAAGTTTCACGTAGTTATTTCACCGATGGCTATGCCCTTCAGACCCAAAATAGAACTGGGAACAGGAGTAGTGTCGCGACAGAATATTCTAGAAATAGATATGGGTTATCAGCGCTTGACAACACACGTAGATAAGTATCAGGAAGATATTCTTGAATAGATTTTATGTGGGACGCTTGGCGCATTTTTCTTCGTAATTTTTCAGCATCCACCCACCTTACTTTTTCTACTCATTTTTGCTGGGCTATGGCCTCCTCCAAATTAGGGAGACAGTTCTGTTGCCAAGTTATTACTGTGGTTCGGTTTGCAAGGCGCTGCTGTAGTTAATGAAATTACCCAGTCATTTTACTTTCGAGACTAATGAAGATGACAAGCGCCTGATAGTTCCGACTTGACTTGACCGTGATTCAATGTTCTGAGTAGCATTATTTTGGTCATGGGCAGGGTTAATCTCTCCACCAGGAGAGCGCCAAGCACGTCTCGTATTTTTTTTTGCATATAATATGTTTGCATAAATATAAACGGTGCCGTACGAGCACCGTATAAAATATATATTTCTGAATTAAGGCTACCTAATCCTCAAATCCGAAATCAATACAAAATGTTTCGGACAAATACTCAAAAAGTACGCCGTATTACAGTAATTTCTTCACACTATTCGTTTCGTCCATGTTTTTCAATTTCGTCAACAAAAAAAGTGTAAGGTTTCATACCTTAATTTAGATTTTATACGTGTTTTTAACTTAGTAGGGTTAATTTTAAAACACGTATAAAAATAAACACGTTGCTGAGTTACGATTTTACATTGATACTAGCAGACGCTCGCGACTTCGTATGCGTTGCGTATTTTCAAAATGTATTTCTTAGTACCCACTTTTAGCTCTTGAGGAACACATCCTCCAAGTTTCAAATCTCTACGTTCAGTGGCTTGTTTGGCTTGTACGTTTTCTGTCAGTCAGTCAGGATTAAACCTTTTAGATGATTTATTTATACTGAAGTCTACTCGCGGTTGCACTCATTCAGTACGCGCGTACTACAGAAGTAATCACAATGTAGTACATTGTAAATGCGCCACTAATAAGGGCGCCACATTGGCTAACTTCTAGTACATTTTGGTACGTTGCTAATTTTCGAAAAAGAGAAGTAACAGGGCTAGATAAATATTACATGTTAAAACGACTAGGCTTTTTAATTGTTAATAAAACTGATGGGTTCCCATCCAGTAATAAAAAGTAACAAACATTATTTGAAAATAGAGATATTTCATTTTTATTGACAGGGTATCTGAAAGTTTTCTGTCCTGTATTCCGCATCCATGTTGGTTTGATACTGTCTATCTTGGTATTCTATAGGAACACCGTTATTCATGTATAGCGCGGAGGTACAGTCGGCTTTGTAATTGTCTTTACACCCAGCTTACGCCGATGTTCTTTTGTGATTAAACTACTTGTTGTTTATATTTGGGGTATATCTTAAGAGGTTTATTCACATCAGTAATTTATTCACACACAAAAATGATGTGTTTGTGTGAGTGGTTTAATTACAGGAGAAAACCTGCGTAAGCTGGGTGTAAAGACAATTATAGAGCCGAATGTACCTACTGTGTGACAATTTCCCCTAAGTACTTGAGATGCATTAACAAACCTTCTAAAAACACATAAGTAAAAAAATACCCTATATTTTTACGAACAACTATGATTTATTTATGATTTCAAACATCCTAGTTTCCAGCGCTTGCTTTGCCACGTCACAAGGGTCAAGTTCAATAATACAGAGACAGCTACTATAGCTGATAAGAATACCTAAAGTGACGTATGCACAACATGGTCCGTGTATATTAGTGCCATAGGTACATGATACGGCGATCGGTGATGGGATCGGGCAAATGATACGTATTATCAATACTGGCTGACCCGCGTGCGACTTCCTCACCCGTTGAAGAAATGTTTATTGTCGATGTTGTTTGTTCCACCCGCGTTGTATATGTAATGTTTTAGTTAAATCCGTTCAGTAGTTTTTACGTGATGGACGCACACATAATACGTTTTTATGAAGTCATTTTCTTGTCTGTCTGTCTGTCGTCATTCTGCGTAGAATCTTGCAACACTTTCGAGCACTTCCCGATTAGTTATCCGGCTGAAATATTCAAGAAATTACACACAAAATTGACAGAAAGCGAGAAAAATATGTTACAAATCACAAATCATCGTTATTTTCAGGAAGCGCGCGCGGCGCTCGCGTGGCTTCGCAACACGAGCCTTGATGATAAGACCCTGGAAGAGGCCATCAATCAGCTGGAACACGAGGAGGCGATCTCACAGTCTATGACCACTGCCTCCTGGAAGACCATCTGTGAGTAGTTTTTTCTTGGAATACAAAACGTAAACGTAATTATATGATATTATTATTATATTAGGGGCGATGGGTTTCCATCGAGTCACACCTAAACGAGTAACAGTGTTACTTGATGGGATTTCCCATCAAGTAACACCTGAATTTCCAATGAGTAACACCCTGACTTGACTAACTAGGTGTTTGGTCGAGGTTCAAGCATTTACTTAAAAACTTTTTTTCGAAAAACAGACTAGTCTTCTAGTGAGAAGAAATTCAGACTTTCATTCAAACACATAAACTTTCACATTTTTGTAATTATTAGGATTACGAACAAACAATGAGAGTTGCTAAGGGAAACATCGCTGTGGAGGGAATATCGAAAAAAAATATTCACTACACAGCGATCTTTTATAATTACCTGTAGTAATTCTCAGAAATCTTCTCATTCGGCTAATGTGCTAACGTGGAGAGCTGGGATTTCCTGTGCCTTGACACGCCATTCGAAAGCTTGCTGTTAAGGCCAAAACCCACTGCTGTGCACGAGCACGCGGCGCATTTTAGCTGCGTGGGTTCATTTGTTTAACAACGTGGGTCTACAAAGCCAACGCTGCGCATACTGTGCATGGGCGCGCGGCGTTTTGTAGATGTGCTATCCAAGTATATCCAAGTCTAGGTGCTAGCGTGCGTCGCTTCCCCGACCATCCCAACTCCCGCAGTAAAGCTCATTTTTATTGACAGGGCGCACGCTTTCGTTGACAGCGTTGAGCTACGTCAGCGCCATATTCGAGCATGTACCACGTGACGTTAATCCATGCGTAGCGTTTCCTTGGGTTGCAGTGGACACAATTACATAACTTCATTTTCTAGCAAAGCGATGCTTGAGGCCTGAAACTGCGTTAAGCGGGCGCCCGCAACGGGCAACCGTCGCGTGTCTACGCGCGTGGATTATTTTATTTACGCAGTGTTGCTAGTTCAATTTGTGTGCGCGCGCGCCTCCCCGTGACGGACGCACGCGCAGGTCCCCGCGACGGAGCACATTTGTATGAAACCGCGCGGGCGCCGCTACACGTGCGTAACCTCTCCGTGCACTGCGGTGGGTTTCTGCCTTTACGTTACGTGTGTAATGTATGTGTACATAGTGTTGCATGCGGTTTGGACTGTTATTCCCCTCGTATAAAAAATATGCATGGACGATGTTTTTTAAAGTAGCTCCATGACGCGAAAAAATAGAAGAGCAGATACAGCATTTTTATCGGACATCATAAAAACATCGCTAAAACCAACAAGAAGAATCAACACCGACATTTAGTAGCTAAAGTTCAAATAAGACCGGATAGACTAGGTAGCTTCGTACTTTGCGATATTCAAGGAAAATGCAAAACCTGTTGGCAAACACAAATTGTGAATTAGTTATAATGTTTTTACTTTTGAACCGGTTAGGTTAGTAAGTTCAATGTTTGGTCAAGATATTCTTGTAACATGAATATCTTGACCACACATTGAACTTAAGGCCCGGAATACCGCGCGCCGCTATCTTGCTTCCATATTTCTACATTTTTGAAAATATATATTGATTGAGTGAGTATAAATTTCTATGTTATAACAACCTCACGAAATGTTTAAGTATACCTATTTTTTATATTATTAACATAAGCGAAGGAAATAGGGCAAAACTGTTTTCCCAATTACCTTCGCATAAGTATACATATATTATGTTTTTGAATTTAGTACACAGTCAATTTATATCTTCAAAAAAGCGATATAGCGGTGGGCGGAATTCTGAGCCTGAATCAAAAACTTATTAAATATTTACTTGTGGAGCCGATTTTCAAAAATAAAATATACCTACTAGGGCAGTTTAGCAAATTAATAAATTTTCTCTGCGCTTACACTTCTTGTTGGAAATATCCACGAAATATCGAGGCTTATACGTTCTTATCTCAATCAATATAACATTTTACGACACGGATGGTCGAGTGGCAAGTGTGTTGGACTGCAACGCCGGTGTCGCGGGTTCCATTCCCGTTTCACGACAAACATCAGTGTTATGAACATCGATGTTAGTCTTGAGTCTAGGTGTTTTCTATAAATTCTATGTATGTATGTATTCATATTTATAAAAAAAAGTATTTAAGTATTGTATCAGTCATCTGGTTCCCATAGTACACGCTCTGCTTAGTTTGGGGCTAGATAGCGTTGTGTGAAATATCCAAACATATTAAAATATTTATTTCATTCTTGTTTAATTCCAGTCAAAGATAAGACGACCTTCAAAGCCTTCAGGATATCCCTCAACGTGATGCTGTCCCAAGAAACCTGCGGCTACCTGGTCGTTCTCATGTACGCCGGCTCCATCTTTGAGCAGGCCTCCAAGTCCATCAACCTTCATCTGAGCCCCAACAAGCAGACTATTGTGGTTGGAGTTATCCAGATGCTGGGGTCCATTGTGGCCAGTTGCATCGTGGAGAAGACTGGCAGAAAGGTGAGTTTAAGGCCTTAGCATAATAAAATAATCAACCTATATAGTTCCCACTGTAATTTAAATAATTATACAACAAATTCAAATTTAAATTACTTAATGTACAATGTGTAAGCATAGATACAGTTATGGCAATATACTTAAACATTACGTGAGGTTGCAGTATCAAAATGACTTTATATCTTCAAAATGTACAGACGTGCCATTGAGATAGCAGCGCGCCGGATTCGGGGAATCCTCAAATCCGAATTCCATACAAAAAAATTCGGACAAATACTATAAAAGTACGCCGTATTATAGTAATTTCTTCACACTATTCGTTTCGTCCATGTTTTAAGATTTCGGGATATATAATAGTGTGAAGAAATAACTATAATATGGCGTACTTCTTGAGTATTTGTCCGAAATTTTTTGTATGGAATTCGGATTTGAAGTAAGTCAATATACCGAATCGTTTTAACTGAAATACGGTATGAGCATAGGCATGGGTATTGGGTAATATGAATGAATGAATGAAAATGTTTAGTGTACACCATAAGACATAAAACAATAACAAAGGAAATATTACAAAACTAGCTGGTGCTTTGTAATATATGTTTTTGTTACATATATTACAAATTTATGAATACTTACATATATTACAACTTTGTGCTTTGTAATATACCTCCGCGACTTCGTCTTCGGAGGTATTTTTATAAATTGTAGTCTATGTGTTTTTCATCATCAGTATAAGCTATATTATTGTAAAGTTTAATTAAAATCCATTCAGCAGTTTTTTGGTGAAAGAGTAACAAACATCCATCCATCCATCCTTACAAACTTTCGCGCTTATAATATTAGTAGGAGTAGGATAGTAGGATAGGAAGTAGGATATGGGCATAGCTTAGAACTTGATACGTTCTACTTTGCTTGTATAGTGACTTCGCGACTAGCAGCTAGTCTACCTCAAAACGCAAAAAAACTTTCATAAAAAATTGTTGTCGAGAAGTCAATGTACCGACTCTGAACTCACATACCTACTTATTTGTTACTGCGTCTCTGAATTGATTCGCCTTTTGCCACCACCACACATAGCTGGTCTATTTATACAGCTGTTCGAATGCATATCAATTTATCACACTACGCATCGCGTTTTGAGCTGTTTATTTGTTTACCAATCAGATGGAATCAAATATTCAATTGTCAGTTTTTGGATTCCATCTTCTATGAACAACATCATAAAGATGCATGCTAGGCAGATAGATGGTAGAAAGTAGATAGAAGAATCGAAAATACGAGTAATTTCTCAGTGGCCTCAGTTGACCACTTTTGGAGCTTGAGTCCAGCAGTTGACGACTTTAGGCTGATGGTGAATATAATAGGATTTGAGGCTTTTTTCTTGCTGTACACATGGTTTGTTCCCATTCTGATATTTACCTTCCGAAATATACCTACCAATAATAAAAACCATTTTACTTATTATAAAGACATGATTTAATTACACATAATATGTTTTTTTTTTCTTTTACTTATTAGACGCCATCGTTGCACGCTTTGCTTTCTTCTTGAAAAAAAAGTATTGAAAGAAGTAAAACTCCTCTTTTTTTATAACCATCGGGTGTAACAAAAGTTTCCAAGGATCATGATACAAACAACACAACTTTCACCTGACGACACTGATGGTCGAGTGTCAAGTGCGTTGGAGTGCTACGCCGAGTGTCGCGGGTTCGATTCCCGCTTCAGGACAATTGTGCGATGAAAATCGGTGTTTGTCCTGTTTTCTATGTATGCAAAGTACGCAAAGTACCTATATGAGTATTGCATCAGTTATGTGGATCCCATACTCAAGCTCTGCTTAGTTTGGGCAAAGAATAAATAATATTATGGTTTGGGGCTAGATGTCGTTGTGTGAATTATCCAAATATTATAATTATTATTATCTGTAACCTGTATCTTCTAATTTCAGTGGCTCCTAGTCAGTACCTCCTTCGTAACCGGACTTTCGATGCTGGCTCTGGGCGGGTGGTTCTACGTGACGTCTCTGGGCGCGTGGCTGCCCGGCTGGCTCCCGGTCCTGGCCATGTGCGTGTGCATCTTCGCAGACGCGGCCGGCTACCAGCCCGTGCCGTACGTCATCACCAGCGAGCTGTTCTCATTCCAAGTGAGTAACTATGTCATTAGAACTTGCAGCTAGGGTGGTTCCCTGCTAGCTAGTCTACTAGTAAGACCACGAAAGTGCACGAATGGTGCCTCTTCGAGGATGAAATCCTTTCACCACACTGGTTCGAAAGAACTAGTGACACGATAAGAACAAGAAGAAGTAAGTCATTTCTCATAATACATCTATGGATCTGATCTATGGATTTATGGGGATCTGCTCCGATCCTTCTTTGAAAAAGTTCTTAAAATCCGGCATAAAACCCATTACCAATTGCACCTCTTTATGCAGATTTTATAAGCTATTACTTAATTTCCCTAGGGCCTAAAATGCGGTTTTACTCCCCCTGTACCTAGCAATAAGTTGAACTTTACGAGCATGAGAAGTGAAAACTCCCGATCTGGCAAAGCAGGGCAATTACTCTTTAGATGAATATTATTACATCCCGAAGTTGCTTGGAAGAGATCGCTGCTTAGCGATAACACCGCCCATTGTTCATGCTCCTTATCTTGTTTGTTATCTTTAAGTTTTCTGGTACAATAAATATTTCTCATACATTCATTCATTACGTGTCTTCTGTTATTCCAGCATCGAGGAATGGTCACTTCCATAGTAAGCAGCGTGGACGCGCTCAGTGACTTCATACAAACGAAGGCATACGACCCTCTCCTCAAACTGCTCGGCATCCACTGGGTCTTCATTCTCTTCTCTGGCGTCTGCTTCTTGGGCACTCTGTACACTATCCTCTGGGTGCCGGAGACGAAAGACAGAACTGTTGAGGAGATCTACGCGATTCTAGAGAGGAAGAAGGAGAAAAGGAAAGATGTTGAAAATGGAAAGGAGCTCAGCAGATTGTGATAGTACCTAGTAAATGTGATGTGATGTAATTTTAAACTCAGGCTGCTCATACGTAGTGTGTGGTGCATTTACGTGTGCCTAGTTTTTGCAGTGTACGAGTGCGCTTGGTTCATCGCTGTTATTGTGTGCGCGCACATTTTTAAAGGCACCCAAAGTACTATTACGTAGTAGTTAATCAAAATTAAGGGGCCGTCCATTAATGATTATGTGAGGTGTTTAGGGGTGGGAGGGGTGTCGAGTCGAATCTCACACAATCTCATGTGGGTAAAAGTGTAAGGTCTCGGTAAATATCTCGTATTTTTTTTTCTGTAAAAAACAGTGTGAAATTGCGAAAAAACTGGGTTAGGTTAAAAATATTTCTTCACCTAAAATAAGGCGAAATCATATAATAATAATAATGTTAATCTCGCTAATGTTTTCTTAAATAAACCCAACGCTATCAAAGCATAGATTAACTTTTTTACATTAAAAATACGCATTTTGAGGAGTTGCGCAAATTCAAAAATCAAATGCATGTTGAGCGAATTCTCACGACATCTAGTGAGATTTTGATATACATCTAGTTCCCCTTTGTGACGGGGATGTAGTTAAAAAAAATACCAAAATCACCTGTCATAATTAATAGACGCCTTCTAAGTTTGAGACGCACTCGTGTGTTGCAACTACTAGTCTTGCTGTGTTTATGTGTTGTGATGTTGTCCCATACCTATTGTAAAACTGAATTTTGCAATCCGCCCAAGCCTTAAATTTCAGTGGTTTCATTTTGTTGGTACATAAGTAGGTACTAAGTACTTTGTTAAATTAATTCGGGTTAATGAATGTGATAGAAAATTGAGATTAAAATTACGTTGTCCCAATTGCTAAAACGCTATTCTAATGTAGGGAAACGGATACAACGCTATTGTAATAAAAGGCAACGGATGTAAAGTTATCCTAATATTAGAATAAAAATGATACCTACCATACAGTCTGGCCACATCCATCTTAAATACTTCTTCTTCTTATCATGTCACTTTTTCTTTCGAACCAGCGTGGTGAAAGGATTTCAAGTGCGCCTCAAAGAGGCTCTTTTTGTGCACTTTCTTACACTCTTTAATTCGCAATATTGAGAAGTGGAACAACATTACTGATGTGTAACATCTTTCTTCTCGCTTTCTGTCAATTTGTGGGAGTGATTTCGTGAAATGCGAAGTATGTAACAGGAAGTTAGTATATTAAAATAGTACGCTGTCGGTCGCCGGACTGTATAGCATCATATCAGATTTGCGCAGGAGTGTGCCAGGTGTGCCATGTTATTTGAATGTGATAAATGACGAATTTTAATATATTTCATAAGTATTGTATGAATCTCGATTAACAACTCAATGGAAAATTAAATTTGAATTATTTATTTCAACAATTCGATATTTTTATTTGTGTTTTAATCCAATTATTTTCTTTAAATTGTCTACATGGGTACCAACACAGTGCCAGTTATTCTGTAGCAAAGCAGTAACTACAAAGTATTACCGTGTTCCTGATTGAAGGACCCTGTACCTAGTGGAATTACTGGGCTTTCAAGATTGACCTCAAAGTGAACAAGAGCTATTCGCAGTGTTGCACGGGCCTATGTGAATCGAAGTGCTGTGTAGCACTGTTCTGGTTATAGGTAGGCTTGATCTCTTAACATCAGGAGAGCACCTGAGCAGTTGAGTAGGCGGCATATACCAGCTATGGATTAGGTTAATATACCTTTAGCATAGATGAATAACGGTGTTCAACCAAGAACACCAAGACAGATAGTATCAAATCTAGATGGAGTCATAAAACAAGGCAAAAAAAAATCAGACACCTCGTCATTAAAATGAAATATCTCCATTTTCAAACAATATCTGTTACTTTGTACGATTGAGTTTTCTTAAGAATGAAAAAGCCTATATCTTTTAATATTTATCTAGCCCTGTGAGTTCTCATTTTCGAATTCAGCTTTGGAGTTCAGCAAAATTCATTTCTAATAGGTTGGCTAAAAAGTTAGCTAACGTTTTTAGTGAGTTTTAAATGTAGTGCATTGAAAAAACTCACCAAAAACGTACGTACTTAGTATCTTATGAATTTTAGTGAGTGTTTTCAATGTGTACCTACTACAATGTAGTGCTTTGAAAACACTCACTAAAAAAACGTACGTAGTACCTAAATACATTATGATTCTATACCTTTATACTTCTATGACCTTTAGTGAGATGTTGCAAGCATGATTTCAATACCCATAACAAAGCCCGATAAAATTGTAAACTTATAAGTGTATATTTTTTACTGTTTCGAACCACATGATAAGTAAAATTATGTGGAAATACCTATTTTTTGTGAGCGCGATAACTTTTTGTGTCGCCAGCTACAACCACTACGAAGATGGGTCTGTTGGTGAGTTTTTTATACATACAAATTAGATAGCATAAGCATAATTACCATATAATGTTCCCACGGCTGGGACTCAGACCTACTCTCGACTCGACGAAGTTCGGTTTCAGACTAGCGTATTTTAGTTGAACGTACTTATACGAGCGGATTTTGGCGTCTCTCGCGGATTGCCGCGCTTACACGCGCTGCAAAAAACAAAACAAGATCGGAGAATCCGTTTCGGCTAATCCGCTAATCTGAAACAGCACTAGAACTTGTCGAGTCTCTACTTAAAAAAAATTGTTTACCCCAGCGGTTGTTGATCATCGCCGTAAACTCCAGTATACGCGCGTTCGGTTTTATGAAGTTTCGCAAGCCTGAAACTGCACATACTGTAAGCTTCAAAATTAAGGCCAATCCTCAAATCCGAATTCCATACAAAATGATTCGGACAAATACTCAAAAAGTACGCCGTATTATAGTAATTTCTTCACACTATTCGTTTCGTCCATGTTTTTTGATTTCGTTAACAAAAGAAGTGAAAGGTTTCATACTTTAATTTATATTTTATACGTGTTTTTAAGTTGAGGTTAATTTTTAAACGCGTACAAAATCTAAATTAAAGTATGAAACCTAACACTGTTTTTGTTGACGAAATCAAAAAAACATGGACAAAACGAATAGTGTGAAGAAATTACAACGTCTTTATTTAACGTACTTTTTGAGTATTTGTCCGAAACATTTTGTATGGAATTCGGATTTGAGGATTCCCCTTAAGAGCGAAGTCACACTGCTCCGTTGCGCTGCGTTGCATTTATTGTACTGGCATTTTCTAAATATGTAATGCGTCCAAATCTAAAGCGCTGCGACGCAACGCAACGGAACAGTGATGCTTAGCTACATATTTAGGTAGGTACCTATTTGCTATAAATTGTTAACCACGTTTTAATAAGACACTTTCTTGTTTGTCTGTCTGTCGTTTCGGGTGGAATCTTGCAACCCTTTCGAGCAAACTATCTGGCTGAAACTTTCAGGAAAGCTCAGAGCTCGATGACAATGCATTCTAAAACCACAGCTAAAACTGAAAAATAAAATCTCGTAAATGAAGCGAAATAGGTACTTAGAGCAAAGGCATAAAATCGTGGTTTTATGATTCCATATTGTAATAAACAAACAAACATTCACACACTCACACCCCTGCACTAGGATTCCCTGTGTCGCAGATGGCATGGACACATAGAAGACATCACAACATCCAAGACCCGAGAACAAACATTTGTGTTCGTCACAAATATTTGCCTCGGCCGGGGATCGAACCCGGGACACCAAGCTCTACAATAATATCTACATTTCTTATTTAAAATTAACAGCTAAATTCAGAGTAGACATCGATACTCGAGCTCCCGCTGGCAGGCGAACTCAATTACAAAATGGCCGATTATTTCAAGATGGCCGTCGCCGAAACTACAAGGACAGCCTTCGGATACGAAACGAGTATCCCACGTTCATGGAGAAAGATAATTTAAGGATTCGAGGAGGAAACGCTACCGATACAACTAACTTTCCATACATGGCTGCAATCATCATAAATGGGAGGTTGTGGTGTGCTGGTGCTATTGTTGACGAGAACTGGGTCGTGACTGCTGCTCATTGCTTGAACTAGTAAGTAGGCATGGAGAGTATACCGAGTAACATGTTATTTATCATGGTACAAAAGTGATCACACATAATAGGTACTTGTTACTTTCTGAGACCTACACCCATATTCTAAGTCGATTTTTTTCACTCAAGTGAATACTTACATTTGAAATTTGACAGGTGACAGCCAAACCTTTGGTAAAGCGGCGGCTTTACCACTTACGTCAGTATTCCCTTGAGTGAAAAAATCGACTTAGAATTCGGGTGCAAGTCTGTTACAAAATCACCGGTGATACGGCAGGCGATTTTGTACGCTGTGTCTGATACTCCATGTCACCATTCTCAAATGCATTCGTATCGTAAATAAAAATAACAGACAGTCAGTAGTGTGCTGTCTGTGAGTGGGAGTGATTGCGTGACGTCGCATCATGCGTGAGTTATTTTAACAAAATGTGACATTATCACATGAAAACCACTGATGAAAAATCAGCGGTGATTTCACTGTTCCAAAATGAAATCATATCACCATGTGACAATGAAATAGAAGTAGCAATCATTTCCATGCCTACTATAGTAAGTGTTACTCATAATATTAATGCAACACTGCTATATGCTATACTAGCTGGCACCGCAATTTTAGAATCACCAGAAAAAAAAATACGCATATCTAAGCAGTTGCCGTTACTAAACACAGATATGGCAAAAAACTTTAAAAATTGAGTCGAATTTTTGACAAAATAAATTTGACAAAAATTGGATAAGTGTTACCGTTTGTCGTTTACCTATGGCTTTGCGTCAGGCGGTACCCATCATTAATGATAATTTAAGTTTCGTTCATCGTTTGGTAAGCCCGGGTACCTAGCTCGAGCCAGCTCGCTGCAGCTCGGCTCGGGCGCCGCACTCGCCCCGTTGTCTCTTCGTGATTTTGTAGAAAACAAAAATTCTGACTGCACTGATACAACGTAGTACCTACTCCTTTTGCATTGTCCACTTAATTTTTTTGGTAATAAAAAATGTATGGTGTACCTATACATAAATACATACATACACTTATAAGCTTCTCCTCAGCGTCCTGCACGTGTCTCCGTTAAAGTCGCTGGCTAAATACGTGAAGGTCCGCGTGGGCAGTCCACGCGCCCACGAGGGCGGCACTCTGGTAGACGTGATCGGAGCGATCAGGCATCCCAAATTCGAGGAGGAACCGGTGCCCCATGCTGATGTGGCGCTGCTCAAACTGGCTGAGAACTTAGGTAAGGGTGTGTTTCCAGTGCTGGGTGGAGTGGAGAGGAGCGGACCGTGAATTGGCCACAGTGTTCGAAATTCCAATTCCATTCCACTTTGAGCACTGTGAAAATAAATGAAATAAAATAAAATTGATTCTGACATATCTCTTCGTGTCATTAGTTCTTTCAAACCAGTGTGGTGAAAGGATTTTGAGTTCACGTCGAAAAGGCTCCTTTCGTGCGTTCTGTGGGCCGTTGAATGGTCAGAATGTCAATTCTGACCATTCAACGGCCCACAGGACTCAAAAAAACTATTATCTAAAAGATTAGAAAACTTAAAAAAAAAATTGATGAATAAATGATGTTGAAGACTACATGTACCTTTCTACAAACACAATGATTATTTAAATATATGTAGTAAGGAAATAAGCAATTATGTAGTAAATCTAGTTTATTTAGATACATAAAAAAGTACGGCTACAAACTCGAAAGGTGATTCGATTTACAATGATTTGTGGATTCAGAACAACATCCAAACTCATTTTGAAGAGAATGACTTCTGGTCTATACCTATTCCGGTCTATTACACATATTTTTTTAGGAGTAGAAAATCTTTAAACTGTTATTTATCTTGAGGATTTACATAAAGAACTTTTAGATTTGGTATACCTAGAGACATCTCGCAAGATATATCTCAACATAGGTTTTTTAAGGTCCCTATTTTTCCAGAGTTTCACAAGACCGTAAATCTGATTAAAATCTACGAAGGAACAAAAGAACCATTTGCGCAGAGTTTCGTGGTGGTCACTGGATGGGGCGCTACCAGGGTACGTTCATTATTTAATTTTTATTTTGTTTCATTGAAAAGACAAGACAAGCTACAATAATAGTTTATTGGTAACTTAAGGCCTCAAATCAAATATTTCATACAATTTTTTTGTTGACGAAATCAAAAAACATGGACGAAGCGAATAGTGTGAAGAAATTACTATAATACGGCGTACTTTTTGAGTATTTGTCCGAAACATTATGTATGGAAATTTGCCTTGAGGATTCCCCTTAACTAGGTTATGTATAAAACAACCAATAACAGGTCTCTCTAAATATATGACTGTATAAGTTCTACGAGTAATAGTCCAGTCATTTGGTCCGAAAAAAGGTGGTTAGGCGTAAAATCCCGGGAGTTTTGAAAATGGATAGGTTTATGCATTTTGATGTGCTCTTTCAGAACATCAACTCTGCGACCACTTTTTTTTATCACCAACATAAGCTGTTCACTACTTCCTACATATGCAACTGAGTCAAGTCTTCGGCTGTTCTTGTCTCCGCTCTCTACAGTAGACACAAACAAACCTTTTCTTTTTGAATATAAAATAGTGACGTTAGGCGTTCTCCTGACGGTAAAAGATCACGCCTGCCCATAACCAAAACAGTGCTGCACAGGACTTTAATTCTCATGGTCCGGTGCAACACTGCTATCCCTACCAAAGCGCATCTATTTCGAGACATTTTGATGGTCAGTCTCGAAAGCCCAGTAGTTTCACTAGCTATAATGCCCTTCGAACCGGAACACAGTAGTGCTTACACATTACTGCTTTGCGGCAACATATCTGACACTGTGTAAGTAACCATCTAAACGGCATCCTGCAGTGTGGTAACGGTGACGGTAATGGCAATATGAGCCTGTAACAAAGGTTCACTAGGTAGGTACCTATACAAAAATACAAAAATACAAAATATTTATTTCAAAAACAGGTTACATAGGAAGAGTTTTAACCAATGGACCCCGCACTAGGGCTAGCCTGTATCGCGGGGATCCGAAAAACGATTTCCTGAATTACAGAATTATAGAGAACATGCAAGCCAAGACAGATATTAATTAGTAAGTAGGTAACTCTAGATTTAAATCAAAATGTTGAGATTAATGAATTACGTTTGTTACAGTTAGGTGAAACAACTATTAAGTTACAATGCTTAAGTATTTTTACTACAATTAAAAGTGGATGAACAAACCAATGATAAGAATAAAAATTTAGGTTTAAAATTATATTTAAAATTGAAGTTAATTAAGATTAAAAAATCTAATTTTTAATTTCTAATTTCCAGTCAGAGAATAATACTCAAGTGTGGGAGAGTGTGGGAGTGAGGTGGAGTGAGTGAGGGTGTGTGTGGGAGAGGATGAGTGTAAGTGAGTGTGTGTGAAGAGAGTGAATGTGAGGGGGGTGTGATAGTGGCTGTTAATAACTAAATGCGTGAGGATGGAAGTGTGAATAATGAGATTAGATATTATATCGTGTGAATATTCTTTAAACAATTGCAACCAATGCAGTTATTTATAACATATTTTTGTTTTTAGGAAGATAATTTAAGTTTTTATGTTATCTTATTTTAGTTATGTTACATGTTATGTTTATGTATATAACGATGGTGACATTTTCTTTTTTAACAAACCCTTAAAAAAACATCAAATGTTATTATTTTATTATATCAGGGTACCGACACCGCGTTCCGTGAGCACACCTCCGACCTTCTGACAGGCCGCCTGAAAGTCCGCTCGCAGCAATACTGCATCGACGCGTACCAGCTCGTCAACGGGTTCATGTTCACGCAGGACTTCTTCTGCGCCTCACTGCGGAACGGGACTCGAGATGCCTGCCTGGTATGCTATAGTCTCAACCGCAACCATGGTAGAGACCTTTCAGGGTGCTGACACAGTGTTGCGTGACACACACACGACCTGCAACACAACACAACGTCACTTTAGACGCGATTAGAACTAGATTAGAACTGTTGTTTTGTCTGTATTAGCAGTATTAGTAACGAACCTATTTTTTTTTTTAACAGTTACTGAAATACATACAAAGTATTTTGGAGAATGTTATTTTACATGTACCTAGACCGAGCACGAACTTCTAATTCTCTGTAGCCAACGCTATCGGCTATTGTAGCTTATGTTATGAACCTGAGTTTGTGTACTAAGGACTTTTTCTTACCGTTTCACAAGTTCTTTCGGTGGTTAAGGATTTCTAGTGCGCCTCAAAGAGGCTCCTTTCGTGGTACTAAGGTTCAAACCACACACGGTAGGTAGTTTGTAGTAGATAGGGAAGGTAGAGTAGCACTCTACCTGAGTTATACGGAATACTGAAAGGTAGTTATTATTAGTATGAACTGTCCAGAGATATAAACAGCTCTGGAGACCTTTGCTCAGCTGTGAGACGAGATAGGTTAACTAAAAAAAAAGTGTCGTTGCGCCTAATATATCACTGTAATTAACTGTAGTATGTTTTGGTCGCAGTTTGACGCAGGCGCTCCCGCGGTGCAGCAGAACCGGCTGATGGGCATCATGAGCTTCGGGCCGGAGCGCTGCGGGCACGAGTACCAGCCCGCTGTCTTCGTCAAGGCATTCTACTTTAGGTACAGACCCCATAAATAAGCTAGAGCGTTAATTCCTACAAAGATTTCTTAAGTTAAGTTATGCTAAGGTTAAACTTAATTTATAACTACTTACATTTAGTACATACGCCGTATTATAGTAATTTCTTCACACTATTCGTTTCGTCCATGTTTTTAATTTCGTCAACAAAAAAAGTGAAAGGTTTCATACTTTAATATAGATTTTATACGTGTTTTTAAGTTAGTGTCGGCTCTGTAATTATCTTTACACCCAGCATAAGCCTCCTATCGGTGGTCTCCTGTGTTTAAACCACTCACACAAACACATCATGTGTGTGTGCGAGTAAACCACTGATGTGATTAAACCACATAAGATATACCCATGATATAAACCACCAGTGGCTTAATTACAAGAGAACACCAGAATACGCTGGGTGTAAAGACAATTACAGAGCCGACTCTACGTGTACTAGATGTTGATGTAATTGTGTTTTGCTGCAATAAATGTTTTTCATTTTTAATTTTCAAGAGTGTTCTGAGTGATCTGACAAGCCACGAGGTTAGATTGATTTAAAAGCTTATGTGAAACCGCACTTAATTTTATCTGTACCTCTATGCGGTTTGACAGTAAAATTAACACTTTTGAGTTAGCGCTTGTATAAACACTCCTAAAAAAAATCTAACCTTTCCAAGGAAATTATAAACAACGTAGTTTATTAATTTCTTGATGCTTCCTTCCATTGATGTATAAAGTTCTTCCTTCCATGTCTTTTGTTTCGCCTTCCTTGACAAGTTTGGTGCCATCGCCATATTGGATTTTCCGTTGCTATGGTTACTAAGTTGAAAGAGTTAAGCTCCAGTCGTCGGAGCTGACACACACAAACACTCACACTTTTCTTTTATTACAGAGATTTCGTGAAGAATACCATAGCCTCATACAAGACGACCGAGGACCTAATCGCAGCTATGAAAGAGGTGGATCCAGCCGAGGATTCTCCTCACAACGCGATATCCGCGGACGAGGATCATGAAGAGGTCACTACGCCCAAACCAGAAATACATGACTGATCGTGTCGCCTCTACACAATACTATTCGAGATGATTTTTTTGATTTAAACAGATTTTAAACCCATGTGAACAGATAAATTAATTTTGAGCAAAAATAAACAGTTTACACAAAGCTTAAAGTTACAAGAAAATACAAACCCATATTTCTACTTATTATATTAAACCCATATTACATATTATTACTATTATATAATACATAAATAGTATAAATATCATATGTAATAAATCCGCTTAACTTCTAAACAAAGTTTGAGTTCAGACTTGGGTTTTCTTTTTTCGGCGTTTTGGTTTAGATACTAAAATTCTAAACTAGAGTTAAGTTAATTAAGACCTTTGTTTAGAAGTTAATCGGATTTTTTACTGAATATACATATAATTATACTATTTATTAATATTTATGGATTTCCGCAAAGTAACGCCTGAATCAATCAATTACAAACCCAGAATTGACTTTTTCACGTTTTCTGGTTTATATTTTCTTTGAGACAGAATAAATACCTACTAGATGCGTTAGCGTTCTGTAAAATGTCATGTTATAATAATCCTTTTTATCATAATAATGAGAAGTGATTAAAAATGGTGTATTGATCCATTGAACAACAGTGAAAATAAAATTAACTGATTTATCCTAAGATAGTCCGGTTAAAATATCAATATTAATAAAAGGCTTGGACCTGACTGACTGACAGACAACGTACAGGCCAAACCGCTGAACGTAGAGACTTTAAACTTGGATAATGTGTTTGTCATGAGCTGAATGTAAGTACCAAGAAAGGTATTTTTCACACCACCTGCTCGACAATGACCAATTACATACCATGCTATCATCAAGGTAAAGAATAGCATTACCTCTCTAGGGAGGTAATGTTGTATGAAACTCCCAAGAGTGTGATTTGAATTTGGAACGTCAAATTCGTGTCAAAACTCATAGAACGCCCATGGCATTGTAAAAAGGTTTGTTCGAAAATCGAACTGGCCACCATAAGCAGCAAAAAGGCGCGACTTCAATGATTGTGAAACAAAAGACGGTGTTCGCTGCTGGGGGGCTATTCGTTAAGCTGTCATTAGTTCTCGTTATCGAATTCGATGGTCAAGACTGGGAAAAAAATGACGTCACCATAGGATTTCTGTCGCTATCGGCTTCGAGAGGTCGGCCATTTTCTGTCAGATTTGACGTACCATTCGATAACGAGAACTAATGACATGCTAATGAATAGCCCTGCTGGAGCCCTGGCTTTTTGTTGCCTTGCAGAAGGTGTGAAAAGTAGAGTATGCTCCTCTGTATAGGACGAGTTTTTATGTCTGAAAGGACTTACATTCTGGCGTGATTATTCCTTGCTTCTTCCATTAATTTAACCGAGTCATAACTTGTTCTTTAAATTCGAAGTTTTAAAAATGCAAAGCACGTAATTTGAAGCTGATCAATAGTTCGAACAAGCCATTAGTTACGTAGAATCGTCCAGAATTGTCAACCAATTTATTCAATGAATTAAAGCTAATAGAAAAGTGTGCTCAACCTCTCTTATACGGCTATGTAGGTACTCAAATCATGTACGGTCGGCTCTGTAATGGTCTTTACACCAAGCTTACGCCGGTGTTCTCCTGTGATTAAACCACTCACAAAAACATATTATCATGTGTGTGTGAGTGGTTTAATCATATCAGTAGTTTACATGATATGTTTCTGTAAGTGGTTTAATCATAGGAGAACACCGGCGTAAGCTGGGTGTAAAGACCATTACAGAGCTGACTGTACGAAAATAATGTAGGTATTATTTTATTTTACCTACACAGCGTAAACGTTGAAATTTTGAGGAAATGTTTGTCCGTTTGCTTCCCTGTGACTATTCAATGGTCTTTACGGTCACTAGAACAGTTCAACTGAAGTCGGTTGTAAGTACTATGTTTTTGTAAAAACTTAATTATCTAAAGTAGTATATACTACTGATGGTTCGCTCTACATAATGTACCTACATCATAAGTACTGGATTTCTCTTGAAATCATGCAGGGAAGTCCGTTTTGACTCTACCAATCTAACAATACAGTCAATGAAGCAACTAATAGAAATTCACCATTTTTCAACCTATATGTATAAAGAACACAATCGCACAACACATGGTGTTGTTAGACGAAAATAACCTTGGTACAGCTGGTAAAACAATGGTAAAATCGACGTAAGATCTTTATTCGATCAAGCTAATAACATATCTATTCAGTTGTAATAAGATACCAAGATAAAACTGTAGGCATGAATCATTATTAACTGTTATAACTCGTACGCAATGTAAATGAATGAAGTTAGGTTATATTTCAGTTTGAACGATTCGTCGGTATGCGACGCTCGTATCTTTTGTAAAACATAATAAAAAATCGCGTAAACATTATGATAAATGACACAATGTGACAACTTTTTTTAAAATAAATATACGTTATCAGTTTAACAGTTTTTTGTGTTGTTTGGTTGAAAATAACCTAACTTGTGATATTTCGTGATTTGTCTGTTTTTTTACGTAACAAAATGGAAAGAGCAAGTAAAGCGAATCCAAAGACTCAGATTATTACAGCTCTAGTTGGTGAGTGCATTTTTTATCTACTTTTATTACTATTACATTTGAAAATCATAAGGTAATAAGGTAGGACGTACGAAGGTCTAGTAAGACTTAAGTATTTTACTAAATGACATTACTTATATCTTGCAAAAAAATATTTAGAAAATATATTGGGTGAAGGATTAAGGTAGAGTAGGTGTTTAAATAGAATCCACGTAAGCACCAGTAATTATGAAATATACTAACTTAATTTACCTACTTAAGCATTTTTATATTTTTGCTCGATTACATAGCATTTTTGTGTATAAATAAATACGGAAATCTCTGGTTAGTGGGTAAATAATTCTCAATAAGTAAATTTATTTTACCTTATTTGTTCCCTCTTGCAGAATTCGTTTAACTCTACCTACATGATATTAATATAAATATAAATTAGCTATTGTATTGAGACTGTTTTTCCTGCCTATAAAATATATATAGGTAGGTAATAAAGTACTATGTAGAGGTCGTTTTATATTCCTTAAAAAACTAAGGAAAATAGGACCTAATTTTCTATTGTCATAACATAAATGTGCCTGGATAGAAATCTAGAATAAATGAAACCACGGGTTGAATCTTGTAATTGCAATCTAAATCAATAATCTTTGTTACCTTACATCATCTCCTTTTTGAAAACCGGGCGCGTTGAAGTCTTTTCTATGTAAAAGTATCTACTGAATATTCATAGAATTTAAAATTCTTTTTTGTAAATTTAATTTTAATTTTGAGTAAAACACATTCATCTCTTCAATCATCTTAGTATGGATTGCATGTACCTACCTAAAAACTGTTTATTATAATGTAGGTATCTTAAGTCTATGAGTTTTTGAATCTCAATGTTATTTATACAAATATAAATTTTTCACTCATCCCCTCTCAATATAGGTATGACACAACATTTAAGATGATATGTCTCACTTTGCATTCAATCATAACGTATTTTTTAATTTATTTTACTTGAACAAGTTACAAATAACTATAATTTAACTAAATCTTACACGAGGAAACAAGTTATAGCCCTGTGATTTCTCATAACAAAATATACAATGTAATTAAATTGAAACACTTTTGTAAAAATAATAAAGGTATTTAGAATTTAAACTAGAATTTCCACGTGTACCAGTAGAATGATGGCCGTTTCCACTTTATAGTGATATATATATATATATATAAAGTGGACATAGTGATAGCTGCAAAAATAAATCTTCTTTAGCGTGATTATTAAAAGATACCCATTAATATTACCTAATGCCTTTCTTTCTATAATCACGATGATTATTATTAAAATTTGAAAGATAGGGTAGTAGGGTTGTTGTTACCCGATCAAGTCAAAACTAGTAGAGCGGTTTCGATGAGAACAATCAAAAAGTAATCTTTTTTTTTTATTATGTATAGGTAACGAAATGTTGAATGTAATTTGGTATAAGATTAGAATCCAAGTCCAGAAGATTAGTATACTGTATGAATTTATTAATAGGTGACATTCATATGTATTCATAGGTATAGTATAATATATATTTGTAGGTAAATATATTTTAGTTTCCTAATTTAATTTATAAATATTATCTATATTAGCACGCTAACCATACTGTACCACCATAAAAGGGTGGGTTGGGAGAGAATGCCTAAGGCATTAAGCCCGCCCATTGTGCAATGTAATTTTTATTTTTGTGCAATAAAGAATTTTAATAATAATAATAATACTGTCTTAGACTGAAAACCAAAAAGTCAATATAACTGACTCAAATTAAAAAAAAAATATATCAACCGAATTGACTTTTAACCTTTCACAAAACTCATTTGTCCTCTTTCCAGCCACCATTCCCACCTTCACCTACGGGATCCAGATAGGCTGGCTGTCCCCAATGGGGGAGCTTCTCAAGTCCCCCGCGACCCCAGCCGAGACCCCGTTCACAGACGCCGATATCACCTGGCTGGCTGCAGCATTACCCCTGACAGCGATATGCGGGATCCCATTCTTCAGTTACTCCTCAGATAAGTTCGGGAGGAAGCTTTGTGGAGTTGCTGTGTCGCTTTTATCTTGTGTAAGTGGATTACTCGATAACTCGACCAGACGCTCGGGATTGCGCCATCCCTACATAGTGGACATAGGTACCATGTATTCGCACAAAGCGAAGCTTCCACTTTCATTAACGAACCGCCAAGGAATGGAATGCTCTGCCGGCGTCAGTGTTTCCCGATCACTGTAATTTAGGTGTCTTCAAGGCAATAGTGAATAGGATTATTCTAGGTAAGCGTGCTACATCGTCGACCACATCGTCACTTACCATCAGGTGAGATGGTGGTCAAACGCAAGCCTATTTTAGTAAAAAAAACCCAACATGGCTGGCTGCAACATTGCCTCTGTCAGCGATCTGCGGGATCCCATTCTTCAGTTACTCCTCAGATAGGTTCGGGAGGAAGCTGTGTGGAGTTGCTGTGTCACTTTTATCTTATGTAAGTGGATTAATGGATAAAACCCCACCCCAATGAGAGAGTTAGGCTGAAGCCAAAAAAGCGTAATTTTTTGAGTTGTGAGTTGCGTAAATTCAGCCCAGCAGAAAAACTTATTTTGCGTCGCCGTGTGATTCAAACAGGCCTTTTTTATGAAAACAAATCCAGCAGAAATTACACGACTGACAGTTCAATTTTTGTTTTATTTTGCTTTGTTCTTGTGAGTGTTCAATAAAGTATTCATCTATCTTTCTACTGCCCGATTTTTTTTCAGCGTGGTGTCGGGATATAAAGTAGGTTTTGTTTTTCACCTCATAAGGTTTACTCATACCGAATTTAGCCAAATCGGTTCTGTAGTTTTAGCGTGATTAAGGAACATGCATACACCCATTTTTACCAACTTTTGTATGTTTAATATAAGTAGGATCCTCGACCTACCTCAGTCAATGTCAAGTAGTTTTTGTACGGTCTGTGAGTGAACTCAAAACATGAAAGAATAACATTCAAATGTATACATATTTATTTTAAATTAACAAACAGAATTCGTAGGTTAGTATTTAGTAGGTAATTAATCTACTAAATACCTACCAAATATAAACTTAATTAGACCTTCTTATATATTAAAAATCAGTTTTTTTTTAATTGATGGATTAATAAGGATGTTTTCGATCAACCTCACTGAAACGAAGCGCCTAGCTATACTGAAATTTAGTATAGTTATGAGCTGGAAAATGACATATTTTATTCCAATACAAAACTGGCGAAGCTGCAGGCAGACACACTTAAATGACTTATTGAGCTCGTACAAGGTTAAACATATTGACAAAATCAACTCTCAACAGGTTGTTCTATTATACAACTAATGTTAGCGACAAAATGCGCATAGTGTGACATAATCTCATTGATATTGCACACACATGGAAGACAGAGCGATGAAATATGCGCAAGCGCATACCTCACTCACGACTCCACAACTCTAATCACAAGAAGAAATGTATTCAAAAATGTTTCTAACCAATTGTGGTAGAGTTCTTTCTCAGTTCCTATATAGTCTTCCTATAGCCGATTTCGGCCACGGCGACTGCTTTCTGTGTCATATCGTAGAGCTTCGTTGGTGTACTCTCTTCTGTATATGGCTTATATATCCAATTTTCGCTGTAACGTGCGTTTGCAGAAGATGCACGTTAGAGTGTTATTTTCGTAGTTGTAAGTCATGTTGGAAGGCGGTCTATTTTTAAGTTGGTCACGTTTCAGGTCTAGTTCTCGCCTCCTTTCATCTTCAAATGACCAAACGTTTTGTTGCACCAGTCTTCTCCACTCCCGGCGGTTCTTGGCCAAAGATTCCCATCGAGAGGACTCTATTTTGCATCTTTTCATATGTCTTTTCTGCACATCCTTGAATCGGAGGTACTGACCGCCACATTTGCACTTCCCTTTTTGGAGTTCAGAAAAGAAGATGCGCTTCGCCACTCGCTCATCGGGCATCCGGGAGACGTGTCCAGTCCACACCAATGTAATTGGCGTCTCAGTACCTATTTGTATGGCGGCGATATTGAAGCGGCGTGCATTTTTAGTCTGAAAGATCTCTGCTTCGTTTAAAAGAATGCAAGCTTATTACCTACTTACAACGGGTAGCAAATTTTCTTCCAGTCAACTCGCGCGTGCAATAAAAATGATGCTGCGTGTCATTTAATATTTACAAAAGCAGAGTCTCAAAAGTAATGAAAGTGGGAACTTTATATTTAGGTAAAAAATTGTAGGTACGTTATAACTATAGGTACACCTATTTTTAATGTAGATGACTGATTTACTACGAAATGTACCAATAATTCTTACTATTCCTAATATTTGCCATTATAAATAAGTGACTTCTATTCAATTCAATTCAATTTAACATACCTTATATATATATGTCACCGGAAGATAACAAGATCCGTAAGTTTATGCAAAGGTATCGGTTTAGGCATAGGTAAGTTTATGAATTAGCGAATGAAAAACGAAAAAAATGTGGACGTAAAATAATACAATTTATCTCTCGTTTAGAATCCTACGAAGGTTTATAAATTTCCTAGAAAATTTATAAATTTGCGGTTCTTGTTATTTTCCGCTGACATATATATATATATATCGACGCTTGAAAGGCAAAAATTACCAAGCGACATTTTGGGCGATATTGAGTTATATATATCATTGGAATCAGAAAAAAATTCTGCGTCGATTGGTCCTACTCTCATGACGCTAGGACGAAGTTGGTGTCGCTTGGTAATTTAAAAAAAATGCACATTTTCACAGTTTTCGGCGTCCAAGCGACTAAAATTTTATCGATTTATGAATAATTTTCACTTAGTATTTATTCCATCTTTAATTTTTTTACATAGTAATTTTTGCCTAGATTCGAAATTATACGTTTGAACATAGAGTATTTTTTGCCTGGCGGTACCTAGGGTATAAATATTACCTATGAAATTTTACCTGTATTATTTATTTTTTTCCTCGTTATTAAAGACTTTCTAACACACCTTAATTATGTATTCATTGTCATTTAGTACTTTTAACCTAAATGCAATGGACTTGCAAACGTAAAGTAGTAATATTTACCTGCCTAAAAAGGATATATTTTGTCGTTTGGTAATTTTTTACCTGCCGTTTTTTTTACTGTTTTTGTTACTTAGATAACTATTTCTGAAATAAAATTTGTATAAAACTGAGCTTATCCCTTATGTTCGTATTTTGTTTTGTCGCTTATCCGCGCTGTAAAGCAAATTTTGAGTGGCTGTGGTAACATAATAATGATTTAGTCTTGTCGCATAGGCAACCTGCGTGCTCGCGCGTATCGCACATAGTGCATCGCGTAGCTTGGATTGTATACTCGGTAAGTGCATTATGAAGATTTTACTAATGTTAGCTTTTTGAATGCGCATTTTATATTGATTTAAATTTATTGTTTTAGGCACATAACGAATCGGAATAAGATAATAGATACCTAACATCATTTAGCTAGCTATGTCAAACGCTGGGGTGGTTAGCAGAGATTTGACTTTGGTAATGTAACTGCTTAGTTGAATAATTAAATCATTTATTCTCTCAATCGAAACGTATTTAATTTCTAGGGGTCAAGATATCGAGGATATACTCGTAAGACTGCTGAAAAAGGGTATTCTGAAACTTAATACTTGATGTGGTAGATTTAAATTTTGTTTCATTGGAAATAATAGTTACTATAAATGAGTAAGAATAGGTACCAGAAACCCATTCCAGTTTTTAATTTATTGTAACAGTAGTTTTAGCCATTTTTTCTTCATAAAAAATGCATTTTACCTAATTAACTAGGTAGGCATACTAATTTTGAAATTTCTAATAAGAACTATGTATAAAAATAAAATGCCTTATTTATTTACTACGACAGTCCACGTTCTTTATAAGATCAGCTATCCACGCGAGAGATTTTTCGCACTTTGATCTTTAATGTTGTGTCTTGCCTTAATCCTATGACCCCCAAGTGGGGCAGAGGGCGTCCATAGTGAGCTTCCATCGCGATCTATCTGGAGCTTCACGTTTGATTTCGCTTCAAGATTTACCTATGGCTTTGACCTCCAACTCCACCGATCTTCGCCAAGTCTTGGGATGGCCACGCTTTCTCTTGCCCTGCGGGTTCCCGTCTAGAGCTTGCTTTGGGATGTGGTCGGGCACTCTGCGTAGCGTGTGGCCAATCCAGTTCCATTTGTGACGCTTTATCTGAGAATCCATGGGCGATTCATGGCACTTCTCTAACAGGTCGACGTTGGTCATTTTGCCCGACCAAAAGATTCCAAAAATCTGTCGGAAGGCACCGGTTTATGAAAACCTGGATCTTAAGCGTGATGTTTTTCGTTACTTTCCACGTCTCGCACCCATACAGCAGATTGGTTTTCACATTGAACTGGAATATCTTGAGCTTCACTCTTCTGGTCAGTTTCCGTGACTGCCATATCGAACGCAACTGTGCAAAGGCTCCTTTTTAGATTCTATAGATAGATAGATAGATAGATAAAATATACTTTATTGCTCACCATCTTAGTACTAACACATTATAAAGGAAAAATAAAGCTAGGTATATAACAGTAGACAATGGGTGGTCTTATCGCTAAAGAGCGATCTCTTCCAGACAATCTTTGCATGGACTGGATACTGTTGGACAAATGAGGACGGTGGGCATAACGTTAATTGAGAACGAAAGCTTATTAAAAAGTATAATAGCAAAAAGTACCTATTACAAAACAGATTATTCAATATATTAAATTGAAAAATTAAGAAAAAGAAAAACTAATATGGCGGTATATACAAAAAAAACGAATATAAATAAAATAAAAATATAAATATCAGATAAATGAGTGATAAAAATTAACAATAAATCAAGAGCTGTGAAAAATATTTTATTATTTCGTAGGTGTGGCTAAATAATGCTCAGAGACCAACCTTTTAAAAATTTGAAGGGACTTAGCATGTTGAATTGACACTAGCAGTGCATTCCATAGATTAGTAGCTTGGATCGTAAAAGAGCTGCCATAGAAATGCGGGGTATGAAGTGGGGTTTGAAGATGAAGAGCATACGGATCGAGAGTGGGACATCCAGAGATACGTAAAACGTTCTTTGAGGTATGCAGGAGTGTCTATATCCTGTTCGGTACAACCAACTTTAGATACAATACTCCCAAGGTAGACAAATTGATGAACCTGCTCCACCTATTCCTGGCCAATCAAAGGCGTTGTGTCGCTTACGCCGGGTCTCATCTCCTTAGTTTTGCCTGTATTCATTTTAAGTCCTGTGGTTGCTTCTTCTGGTGGTTCTTTCTTCTTCTGAGGTCATCTAGTTTGGCTTGCTTGTCTGCTCGTCTGAAAAGAACTGTGCCTGAAAAGACAAAGATCATCGGCATAGTCTAGGTTATCTATTCCGCGGCGTTTGTTCTTGTTGACACGCTCCAGCACTCCATCCAATACCACAAAGAACAGCAAAGGTGAGAGGAGGCAGCCCTGGCGTACACCTGCCTGCACAATGATGTTGTCGGAGACCAGTCATAGCTCACTTTACAGACATACTTTGCATACATAGCTTGGATCACTTTGATTATCTTTGGCGGTACTCCTAGAGTGTATAGACGCGCCCAGATACTATGCCATTGAAGAGTGTCAAAAGCTTTTCGAAATCTACTAGGTAAGATTGCTTTCTTTGTCATTCTGATGCCTGTTCTTGCAATGATGCGCAGTGTGTTTATCTGATCGGTGCAGGAGCGTGCTAACCGCTGGAACCATGCTTGTTCGTTGCGAAGTAGCGGGTCTATTACCTTGGAAAGTCGATCCAGTACTACCCGAAATAAGAACCTTCGGTGGTATAGAGAGAAGTGCGATGCACTGGCTTATGTCACCTTTTCTCGGTACAGTGAGTGACAAGAAGCGCCATGTTCCAGTCATTGGGTATAGTTTCAGTATCCCAGACCTTGACCAGTAATAGTATTAGACAGTTGACGGCTGTTGTTAGATCAGCTTGTAACATTTCTGAAGGGATCAGGTCGATTCCGGGGGCTTTACCTGCTTTTAGTGCAATAATGGCATTTGCGACTTCGTCTTTAGAAGGGGGATCACCAGTTATTTCTAGCGTCTTCGATAAGTGAGGCGGCATCGCTGGTATTGTTGGGTCTATTGGTACCTCAGAAGATCCCCGGTTAAATACTTCCTGGAAATGCTCGTGCCATCGATTCAATCGAGCTGAAGGAATAGCTAAAGGTTTACCTCCTTTATCACGGATGGGTACTTTTCTGAAGTTTATTTTTCCTGCCAGGGTATTTGTGGCCTTATTACATAAAGTTATAGTTATAAAGTAGTAGTTATGCTCTTTCAGGTTGCCTGTATGTGCAGCAAGTTGAGCAAGTTCGGCGATATTATTAATTTTGTGTAATAAAACCTAATTGTTTTGTTACTTGTTCAAAAAAATCCTACACATACCTCATTTAATTTGTACTTCGGTTGAAATTGCTTGACAGAAAAGTTTTTTTTGTTTTTATTTAGATAATTTTACCTATGTGTCAAACATACTTTAGATCTGGATGTATCATTTTGCTTCAAACACAATTATAAACTACTAGGATTTAGTTAATTTTACATGTTTTATAAAAAAATATTGTTGTCAGTAAGTAGTTTTTACCTGTTTGTGATTTTGATAAATATTTTACTAACCGACACTATTTCTTAAAGTATTGAGAAAATGCATCATCTTTAAATGCCAGTTTATAAAGCGTTTTAACTTAATTTAAAAATCGTTGGAATCAAGTGACTACGACTAATAGGCGATTTATGACGAATTTTTTTCCAAAAAAAAAAACTTTAAAACGCTCTCCTGTAAAGTTGCCAATATGTCGCTTGGTAATTATTGCCTTTCAAGCGTCGATATATATATATATATATATAAATGACTTATTTAACATACCCTTTGATTTACAGATATCCTGGGCAATCAAGCTGTTCTGCATCACACCGAACGCTCTCGTCATAGCCCGAGCCATCGCTGGCTTAGCTGCTGGCGGTTGCTTCATCGTTGTTCCAGTCTACATCAAGGAGATCTCCGAAGACTCATGGCGAGGCGCGCTTGGGTCTTTGAACATGACATTGTGTAAACTAGGGGTGATCTTTGTGTATACTGTGGGAATGACGTCATCGTACAGTGTGAACCAGACCGTGTATTTAGTGGTGGCAGCGAGCCATGTAGTGTTGTTTAGCTTTATGCCGGAATCGCCGAATTTTTTGCTGAAGATTGGGAGAGAAAAGGTAAATCCCGAAAGTATTATATGAAAATAAGAAATGTACCTAAGTAGATTAAAATAAAAAAAAACGTTTATAAGCTTTGGCTCATTCTAGTTTATTTTAAGAGATTTTTATGAGTGTTTAGTTATCACGAGTTGTGAGATACCCTGAAAGTTTCAATCGGATAGCTAATCGGGAGTGCTCAATATTTGAGTTGCAAGATTCCACCCAGAAAGAAAGACAGACAGATAGACAAACAAGAAAGTAATTTAATAAAAAAGTGGTAAATCTTACCTATATTATATTTGGACATTCAAAACAACGCCATGTTTTCCAACACTAATAAGAGCTTAAGTACTATGGGAATCAGACGACTGATAGTTATAATTCTTACTCTTGTAGCGAGTAAAGCGAGCCACTCAGCTCCGTAGAAAAACTAGATTAAGCCTAAACACAAGTGCTACACAGGAAGTTAAATAACGCCATGTTTTCCAACACTAATAAGAGCTTAAGTACTATGGGAATCAGACGACTGATAGTTATAATTCTTACTCTTGTAGCGAGTAAAGCGAGCCACTCAGTTCCGTAGAAAAACTAGATTAAGCCTAAGCACAAGTGCTACACAGGAAGTTAAATTACACAGGTCGCTAACAATACTGCTATAGCTATATACTATACTATATATATACTATATACTCGTCCACTTTGAGCCATTTTGATAAACATTCTAAAAAGCCCTCTCCGCATATATTTGGGCATATGTGATTTTCTTATCGTGACACTAGTTCTTTCGAACCAGTGTGGTGAAAGGATTTTAAGTGAGCCTCGAGGAGGCTTCTTTTGTGCAATTGACACATGTGTTTAGAACTCTTTAGGTTCTATGACATGCCGGTTTCCTCAAGATGTTTTCCTTCACCGTTAAGCATGTGTTTTATCACACATATTTTTTGAACAGTATCATCAATTGGTGTACGACCGGGTTCGAACCCACGGCCTTTGGATCGAAAGTCGAGGCACCTTCCACTCGGCCTATACGGCTTTTAGCTATATGTGATGAAAGAGACTCACACCTAAATTGGAAAACACATGTATCTAGAATAAAAACAAAACTATCTCAATTTGTTTATGCTCTGGGCATATTAAAAACAAATACCCAAATGGAATGCGCTCTATCAGCCTACTACGCGTATGCACACGCTTGGCTTAGGTATGGTATTAGTCTATGGGGACATAGCACTGATGCCCATGATCTTTTTGTCATGCAGAAAAAATGTATACGCATATTAGTCAATATAAAACAACCAGAAAGCTGCAGACCATATTTCATCAAACATAAAATACTTACTCTCCCATGTATCTATATATTTGAATTAGCTTTATTTGTTCGCACTCATCATCATTTATATGAATATAATAAAAGCACTCGTCGTAAAAATAAGTTAGTACTACCAGAACCAATATTAGAAATGTATAAAAATAGTCCATTTTACAGATCAATAGTAATATTTAATAAAATACCCAACTATTTAAAAAAAGAGACCACTGATAGTTGTTTTAAAACAAAACTTAAAAACTTCCTTTTAAACAAGTGCTATTACTCTATACAAGAATTCCTAGCTGATGATGACTTTTGTAAATAACTAAGTTTTAAAGTATGTATTATGAATTAAAATAAGAATAGATAGATTAGATATAATATTATATATAGGTATACCTAGATAGTTTTAATCCTATTCTCACATAATATATAAATAGTATAGGTACAAAGTTTTTAAGATATGTATATATAAATTGATCCTATTTTATTTAAGTTTATCTCCACCTATGGTTTTTAAAAAACGCCTAGGTAATTGCTAGGTATCACATAGTGATTAGTAACTCTGCTGTGCCCTAACAGGGCCAATGTACTTGCCATACCTTATTTGTGATCTTAGTTAAGACCTATCACCATTATGTACATTGTTGCAATAAAGATTATGATTATGATTATGATTATGAGATGATGTTTTTCCAGAGAGCAATCAAAGTGATCTGTTGGCTCCGCGGGATTGACGAGGAGAGCGCTACTATGACTGACGAGCTTGACAGACTGAAGGCAGAACAGAGGAGGTTTCTTCAGTCGCCGCGCGTCACGCTGCTGAGTGTGGGTAAAGTAAGAATCCATGACTAAGTACTTTTATTTATTTAGGTTGGTTTTGCAATTATAGTTTTCCTACGTTTATTACCTATCTATACAGGGTGTGTCGTAATGAGTGGATAATCCTTCAGGTGCGGGTGGGGGACTTCAGGACTTATCAGAAAATGAAAATATGTACACAGTAAAAATCCCAAGGATTTCAAGTTACTTATCGTTTTCGAAACTTAATTATTTTTTAACTTTGTCCATTGTTTTTGCTGCCACGATTACAAATCTTGGTTTTTTTTTTTCGCTAGAGTATTTCTGGAGAACTGTGCACCCGCACCTGAAACATTATCCACTCATTACGACACACCCGTATAAGGTAGGTAACTAACGCTTTAATCACTGTAGAGTATAACCATTAACTTAACAGCCACAATAAATATTATCTAGTTTTACGGTAATAACGTGCCTTCATATTATCCGGATTAGGTGTGTAAATAAACCATATTTACACAAAACCTTATACCTAAGATTTGTTGAAATAATCTTTATTTTCATTCCAAATATTTAAAAGTAAAATAATCTTAGCAAACAGCAAGGTTGGTTTACGTCGCACCATTATTCGTTCTACAATCAATCAGCTTAGGTACTAATGCTAACTATTAGGGTCCGTTTCCACAAACGCGGAGCTGGGCGGAGTGGAGAGGAGTGGACCGTGAATTGTTCAATCAGAGTGCTTCCCAGTCGTCAGCTCCGCGTCAGTGGAAACTTAGTGTAACTTAAGGCTGCCTGTCCACCAGAGCGGAGCGGAGAGGATAAAAGCAAAGCTGTCCAAATTTTGACCATAATAATTGCATAAAAATTCCGCAATAGCTCCACAATTCTATTGGTCGGAATTTGCACAACTCCGCTCTCCAGTGAACAGGCAGCTTTCGTTTTTACCAAAGAGCTCGCTACGCTCGCTGGCTCGCTTTGAAGCCCGACGAGAATGGACGAATGAAGAAAGCTGAATACTTTTTATACCAATCAATACTACGCGAAGCCGCGGACAGCTAAGTAGGTACTCGTAAAATTAAACTTACATTCATTCTTCTCCAGTCCGCGACCGCGTCACATTCTCCGCTCTTCGCATGGTGCTGATAATGATGGCGATGCAGACACTCTCAGGGTGCTTCGCCCTCATGAACTACGCGGCGGACGTGTTCAAGCGATCGGGGACCGAGTGGAGCCCTAACGTCCTGGCTCTGTTTATGGGCTCGCTACAGCTCGCTGGGTCTTCCTTCACCACTGTTTCTATTGAGAAGTTCGGGAGAAAGGTAAGGTCAAACATATAGGTATATATAGACACTGAAATAAAAAAATTAAAAAATATTTTCTAGCACCAAAAAACACAAATCATTATCATAATCCTTACATGCCAAATACAAGCTAAGTTTAGCTTAGCTAACCAATCTAAGTTAAGTAAAGCTTAAGTGTAGGTATTTACAATTACCTACCAGTGCATTTTCTAGAGATACAAACAATAAAGTATTCGTATTTACTAACTGCCCCACACTAGGTAGAATATTTTCGATTTTTTATAAAGAATTCACCAAATACCTAACCTACAAGGTTAATAATATTTCGCGATGTTAGAAAAGGTTATGTTCTTAAAATAGTAGGGTAGATTTACAATCTGAAAACCAGTATAAGGATATGTAAAAAAGGCTTACCATTATATTATTTCAGAGTCCACTTGCATGCAGCTCGCTAGTAGTTTGCATCTGCATGGCAACCCTAGCGAGCTGCTTTCTCTTCGGCAGTGAGGCAGTAAGCTGGCTGCCTGTAGCCGCGGTTTGCGTGTGTATCCTAGCGTACGGAGCAGGGTTAGCGCCTGTGCCAATGGTTTATATGGCTGAAGTCTTTACTTTCCAAGTGAGTATAGTGTAGCTCGTTAAGTCTCGGTTGCGAGTTTTTAATGTGTAACATCTTTCCTCTCGCTTTCTGCCAATTTGTAGCAGTGATTTCATGAAATGCAACGGAAGTGTATAACAGGAAGTTAGCTGTCAGATGGTACCAACTTCAGAAAAATTAAGTAAAGAGTCCTTCCAAAAGTGTCACATGTTACACATCATATAAGTACGACTACTATAAAGCTCGCTCGATTTTTTTATTAGCTTGTTTTACGAGTCTCGTATCTCACTGCGTTACTTACCTACTATAAAAATGTGGCTCGCTGCGGAGGTACTAGCTTAGAAGTTTATAAGTAATGTAATTTAATTTTCTTATAATTGTTGTTTTCATTCTTTTTTATATATTTATTTTCATACTTTAATATGGTATATATATTTTAATATACCTAATAGGTATATTGATACTTCTTAAAATTTCCAGGTGCGAGCACGAATGGCGGGCGCGTCAATGGCACTTTCCTTCTTCTGCAGTTCAATGACAGTGCTGTTCTACACCCCAGTAGCAAACCAGTTCGGCGAATACGTAGTATTCTACACGTTCTCCGCAGTTTGCCTACTGGGCACTTTTTACACTGTGCTATGTGTGCCGGAAACTAGGGGAAAGAGTTTAGAACAGATTCAAAGTTATTGGAAAAAGCAGCCCGATCCTACTTTTGTGTAGCACAAAAGCACTCTTTTAACGCCCGATGTAAAAAGTGAGATGTTTAGGTCATATTGGGATGAAGTAAAACAGACCACATCACTCCGTATAGAAATAAAGCTAAAAGAGACTCTTTCGATAAAGATATAAAGTACAATTTAGCTCGCACTGACTATGAACCGCAAGCACTGAATTCTTCCTTACCCCTGAGACGGCGTAGGTTTATTAGTTAACTTTCAGACTATAGACATTTTATTATAATCGGTTCAGTAGATAGTTTAGTTTTTAAATCGAAATAACTGAAAAAAATATAGCATATTAATCGAAAATGTGTATTTTGTGTTTACGGTAACTAGAATCCCAATTGAAGTCAGTTGCATACATACAAAAAATATGTAAAGTCTTGTATACTCTGATACATCCATCCAAATTTATGTAAGCTAATTTATAAATGTTGCTATAAAATGTATGTAGTAGGAAAAACAGGGTAAGATGCCCTAAAATGATAGGCTGCTTTCCCTAAAACATAACTTTCGAAAAGGATTTAGGTACCTGTTATTACTTTCATTTCATTTTCGAATTCAAGTTTTTAGGAAAACGGGCATCTGACCCTGTTTTACCCTACGGATGAATTATATTTTTAAATACCTTCTATTGAAATATGTAGTTCATCAATGTTGATCTGTATCTTCTCAAATATTTACGTTCGTTAAAAATGTTTATGTATACCTACTTCAATATAAATTAGACAAATGTTTGTTATTCATTACGTTTACATAAAATAAATGCATTTACTGTTTTATTATACATAATACTCAAAATTGTAATCATTATACGGTTTAGCAAATTTTTAAAATAATTGTGTCTTATCCAAAAGTAGGTAAAACTTGTAAATAAAAACTACAGATTATACAGCTTACATTATTTATTTTTAATAATATACCTACATCATATCGTCGACAAACAATTTGGGCTTTTTCGCCTTATAATTTGGTACACTTACATAGATTTAACATTGATTTTATGTGTAAAATTCGTGTCGATTCTGTGCAGCATTCTGGTTAACTTTGTCGCGCAAAAATCAGTGTAACCCTCTAAAAAAGCATTTTAACGCTAAAAATATTTTTTCTAATGCTGCACAAAGTTTACACATAATTAAGACTGGTCATGTTATTAGACATCGTAGCGAGAGCGACAGATTTTTTTTTCATTAAATAATTTTAGAAAAAAACTTTATTTTTTTACAAAAAAGAGAAGACCAATTCGCATTATGAAGACATTAGACATTTTTTTATTTTTTTTACTTATAACATATGTGGATTTCAACATAATTGTTTTTATTAGATTGAAAGCGGTGAATCGCTAAGATGCCTAATAAAATTACAAAAATGCAAATATCACACCAAGTCAGTGTTACCAACTATAAATAAAATGTAGAATAAATCGACCAGCCGAACTAAAATAAGAATAACTAAAACAAAAACAAACATGAACTATCAACTAAAATTATATTAGTTTTTCAATGATTTTCAGTAATAAACTACGTCAATTCTGTAATCATTCTGACGGCAACACTGAAGAAGGCTACGCAATAAATGAAGATTTTTTTAAGTCCATTGCGCAGCTTAAAAACGTTATTTCGGACCCATCGCCAAAAAAACTAGTTTTATTTTCAGAACAGAAAAAAAAACAATCACCTTTCTTTTTCATTTAGTACAAAATATTTATCGGCTGTTAAGAAAGTTGTTGTTAATTTTTTTTATTACTCTGTGGTAAGGTAAAACAATATAAAAGACAAGAAATATGTATGTACAACGATTTGATGACAGTCTTCAAAGAAAATATAAAAAAAGCAAATCTACCCTTTGATTTGAGTAACAAAAGCTTTTCAGTGGCGATTTACATTATTCAATTCATTCTTAAACTATGATAATAAATCATAAACCGATATTGGCCTATCCAAAAATTACGTCACACGAATTTCATGATTTTTTTGACCCTCCGTTATTTTCACAGATGGTAACATTTGTCAGAGTCCCCCCCTAGTGTGACGTCACATATTTTTTGCAAAAACATCTAGAAATGATTGGATTAAACAGCAGAAATAAGTTTGATTTCCATATAAATTATTTCTTTATGAAATCAACACGAAACAAACATTTGAATATAAAAAAAAATTGGTTGTCTGTAAAGTTGGTTTACGGACGATAGTTTAACGTGACTACCAGCGTAACAGGACAATGAGCGTTACCGGACAATGATATCAACGTTTTCGTGCATGCAGCCGGCGTTCATCGATATATTAGACGTAGTCACATCAAAAATATTAATTATTTTATTATAAATGATACTAACATAATCATTTTTAGTCCTTTGACTTTGAACCCACTTCATAAAATTATTTATCACTGGCATACATACGAGTAGATATATTATTTTTTTAAATATGACGACACAAAACTTAGGATCCCCTCCCACCCCCCGTTCTTTACGTGTGACGTAATTTCTGGATGACCCCTATTATTTTTAACGTATGAGAAATCGTAGCTAAATACAAATCAACAAAAGGAATACGAGAAATTTATGAGGTCAAGTGGCCACGCATTTAAAAAAAAAATATTTTTTTCATTGAGATTGATTTTAAAGTATTTTGGCTTTTTTCTACGCTAATAAGGTTGTAGAAATAGACAAAGACACGACCCCGATTATAATCGCAAATCTTTTTATCGACTTGGAGGGGGCACTCCCGTGCCGTTTAGATTACAAACATAACATTTAGACGAAGAATTTAACCTTTATAGAGTTTAAATCAGTTTTACCCATTATTATATTGGTATTAGATCCAGTCTTTGTAAATGTTTAAGCGTATAACCTGACTGGACATATACAAGGACAGCAAATAACCTTTTAGAGTCAGAATGTGATAATTAATTCTTACAAAAATATGTGCTATCCTCAATTCTAAACGTATCGAGTAGTCACCAAACTTTTTGACAAGCGTATTCGTATGGTGTTAGACTACCTACAGACGACAAAAATTCAGTTTTTATTTTTATTTGATAACGCTCCGGTGCTTTTAGACAACGGTGACATATTGTTTGACAGTGACATAGACATACAAAATCTAAATCAAACTTATGTTATACTTAATATAAAAAAAATGTTTTTCTGTAAAGTTGGTATGGTATACGGACGATAGTTTAACGTGACAACGTCATAACCAGCGTAACGGGACAATGAGCGTTACCGGACAAAGACATCAACGTTTTCGTGCATGCAACCGGCGTGGTCACAAAAAAAATGGTTTAGGTACAAAGTCATAGAGTTAGGGCATTTATCGTAATTTTAATAACACAAAGGAACGAAGCGATTTCCATCGGCGCCAGCCTATATGTCAAATGTGACAGCTGTCAAACGTTTGTCAGCCGCGCCCACCGGGTTGTTGCCTCTGGCGGGAACCCACGCGTGGGCGTGGGATGGGCTCATTCGCTGTTGGCGGGCTGTTTGGTAATATCCTCCTCAATGTCAGTTTCGCCCAGCGCTGGGATGGAGATCTGTGTGTCTGATGCTTCCGACGGCTGTGGGATGGAATAAATGCAAATATTTATACGTTCAAAATGTTACGTATACAGCGTATACAGCAGGGTTCGAACGTGCGTCTTGGATGCCCGGATCACACTCTGAACCCTACACTGTCGTCGACGAACATTCTGGGCATATTTAAAAAAAAATATGCTACTAACTATAAAAACATATAAGCCATTGAAATGTAATAATTGTATTTAGTTGTTACAAACTCACAATGAATGATTGTATAAAAATAAAATTTAAGAGGATATGTGAAACTGTCAGAAATGACAGCTGTCGAATTGTAAGACAGTTATAGCGCAATAAGACACCTTACCCCGAGGGAAGAGGTTAGATATATATTTTTGTCGCTCAAAAGTAACGGACGTAAGCGACACATGATAAAACATCGTATTGCTTGAAAAGTATTGAATTTATAAAAAAATCCTTTTACATTTATCTAAGTTCTGTGATTACTCACTCAATAGTATAAAAATAAACCTTAAATATTCTCTAAATTCGGAGGATGGATGTAAATCAGATTTTAAGAAGGCCTATTTCAAAAAATTAATCAATCGAGAAAAGTTTCACCAATCGTGTTTCTGTCTTACATTTATTTAGATTATATTCTCAAGTAATCACTGTATTAACATCAAGTTTGTAAACTGTACCGTTACCGAGTAAGAATGAAACGCAGCGACTCCAAATTTTCACATAGCCTCTTAACGATGAATAGAGTTCCAGTTTTGGCTCAATATTACAAGATCTCACGCATTTTTGCGGCAGTAACAACTCGTTTTGGCTTTAATTTTTACATTAAAAAGGTTTTTGCTGGGATTGGTAGTTTACCTGAGCATCGATGCTGCCGGATCGCTTGCGTCTCACTTCGGCCGCCGTGCCTTCTGCCATCTGTTAACATACATTCATGTCAATTTTAATATTTTCCCATTACATGGATAATAATAGAATAGAATATTTTTTATTTTCAGATAACACAGTACAAGTACAGATCCATAATTGAGTTAATTATACTTTATGATGAAATCTTAAATCTATGTTAGTTTACATTATTATGGCGGAGTTACTTAATAAGTACAGAAATGCAGTGTCCATATAATAATAACTTTAAAATAATAATATTGTGTTGTCACTGTAAAACTTGATTTGTATTTTAAAGTAAAAATACAATATGTTTTTGAATAAAATTAATTCTAGTTTAGAAAGGTTGACATTCATATTTATTTACTAAAATCCATTCAATGTCAACTTTTCTAAACTAGAATTTAAAATACAATATTATACAATACAATGCTACACAGGATTTAGAATCACATAGGCCGGTGAAAGATTACTATGGGATTTATTATAATTAATTGGAGAAGCGTCTCCACGACTTAATATTAAATAAATAATAATAAATGGAATATTGATAAAAATATACACGGTCACATTTTAATCACCATAAAAAAATACGCATAGTCAGTTGCCGTTACGGAACACAGATATGGCAAAAAAACTTGATAAATATAAGTCAAATTTTTGTCAATTTTTTTTTTATTAGAAATGGATAACTGTTACCGTTAGTCGTTTTCCTATGGATTTGCATCAGGCGGTACTCTTTATCGATAATAATTTAAGTTTTATTCATCGTACCCGGGTACCTTTTTTTTTTACATGGGGAAATCTTCATGGATGCCCACCGCCCTTGGGGGAGGGCGGAGGGGTATGTCGGACTTATACCGACTAAAACCCCATGGTGGCCGACCTCTGCGCCATAAGGGACCCCGGGATATCCGAAGAACACGTACCGGTGTCTCCCTCACCCACGTTGCTGTGAGGCCCATCCCAGGGAAGGCTTGCACCGACCCCGAGCTCCGCTTGCAGTGCATGCCTACCCGTGCACTGCAGCCGTCCCGGGTTCGAGTATAATGCAGGCAGAGCCCCCACTCCGACCGCTCTCGAACCCAGCAAGATCTCCCTCATTGTCAGGAGACACCGCCGCCCATCATGGGGCGGACGGCCCGGGATGTCCCACCTGGACACCCCGGCCCCGCCGTCTCCGAGTGGGATCGGATCTCTCGCGATCCCGCTCAGCAGCCTCTTTCTGAACCATGACGGTCTCACAGAAAGAGGCTACTGCCCTCCACGCTGTCGCCTCTGCCAGCATTGCCGCAACAACGCTAGGCAGGGCGAGGTCTTGCCCGATTTGGTCCATCAGGACCCGCCGTTCAGAGCTCCACGCCGAGCACTTCTCGAGCGTGTGCTGGGCAGAGTCCTGATCCCTCCCACAGTGGATTTTGTGTACCCGGGTACCTAGCTCGAGCCAGCTCGCAAAACCTCGGCTCAGGCGCCGCACTCGCGCCGCTGTCTCTCTGCCATTTTGTAGAAAACCAAAATTCTGACTGCACAGATACAACGTAGTACCCCCTCTGCATTGCCTATTTTTTTGGCAATAAAAAATGGGTGGTGTATATGAATAAATAAATAATATAAATTAACTTACCTCGACATCTTTGTTGGCGCTGTCTTTCTGGTCGAGCGGTTTGAGGCGCTTCTTACTCCGCGCGGCCGGCTCGGGCGCCGCGCGCTTCGGCTGGAACTGCGCACAAACAACATCTATTACCAGTTTGCCCCAAACTTCGACTTTTCGCGCTTAGGGAATCCTCAAGGCAAATTTCCATACAAAATGTTTCGGACAAATACTCAAAAAGTACGCCGTATTATAGTAATTTCTTCACACTATTCGTTTCGTCTATGTTTTCCGATTGTGTCAACAAAAAATAGTAAGGTTTCATACTTTAATTTAGATTTTATACGTGTTTTTAAATTAGTAGTGTTAATGAGTATTTGTCCGAAACATTTTGTATGGAAATTTGTCTTGAGGATTAGCCTTAAACCCCTATGCTCGGAGTTTCTCTACGGGATAAGATTCGCAATGATGAAATCCGCAGAAGAACGAAGGTCACCGACATAGCTTTCAGAATCAGCAAGCTGAAGTGGCAGTGGGCAGGCCGTATAGCTCGACGAACTGATAACCGTTGGGGAAGAAAGGTTCTCGAATGGCGACCACGAACTGCACGACGCAGTGTAGGACGGCCCCACGCGATGGACTGAAGACATAGTTGCGGTCGTTGGAAGTCGGTGGATGGAGAAGGCTCGAGACCGTTCGTCGTGGCGAATCATGGGGGAGGCCTGTGTCCAGCAGTGGACGTCCAAGGGCTGATATGATGATGAAGTCTAGTGGGTGGTTAACATGTGGCGGCGTGTTAGGTGTCAGGTGTCAGGTGGCGGGACGGTGTCTAGTGTATGGTTAACATGGCGGAGTGGTGTCTAGTGGGTGGTTAACATAGAGGGGCGGTGTCTAGTGGGTGGTTAACATAGAGGGGCGGTGTCTAGTGGGTGGTTAACATAGAGGGGCGGTGTCTAGTGGGTGGTTAACATGGCAAGGCGGTGTCTAGTGGATGGTTAACATGGCGGACGGTGACTAGTGGGTGCTTAACATGGCGGGGCGGTGCGTAGCAGGTGGTTAACATGGCGGGGTGGTGTCCAGTGTGTGGTTTACATGGCGGGGCGATGTCTAGTGGATGGTTAACATAGCGGGACGGTGTCTAGTGGGTGGGGTGTGTAGTGGGTGGTGGGTGGTTACCTGCAGCTCGGGCGGCAGGAACACCCGCGTGTTGTGGAAGTGGTCGGGCTGCGGCGAGAAGTACATGGAGGGGATGCGCGCGTCCGACGGGAACTCGCGCAGCTCGAACGACGACGACTTGCTCCAGATGAGGGACATCGCCAGGTCGCACACCGCCCACATTTTCTGGAAATAAAGTCAAGTTTGTAAGTACTGATGAGATCATATGAATATTTTTTTTTAAACTAGATAATTAAAAATAAATTGATAGATTCTTCTTCTTAAGACCGATCATATTCTTAACCGGCCTAAAGACACTGCGCTCTCCGACCGAAGCCGAGTACTCGGTACGTATAAACATAGCGCCAAGTGATGGGCTGAGCGAGTGATAGAAGCTTTCACTGTCTCAGCCGAGTAACATTTTTGTACGAGTACGTACATTTTGCCGACACACGCGGCTCGGGTGAACTCGCCCATAAAATATTATTACTTACTTTGTAATAACTTTAAACATGAACTTTCAATAAACTTTTAAAAATACTTTACTTTCTATCAACAAGTGCTACGGTCCTAACTGGGACCGTACAATTTTACTGTCTCGGTCAAGTACTCGGTACGTGTGATCTAGGCATAAGTTCGAGTGCTTTGAAAACATTTCAAAAGGCGCAGCGGTAAACGCGTCTATACTCCTTTGTTTTTCGTGAACAAAATCACAAGCAATTTGTATCGTTCGTGATTTGTGACGCGGCGAGCAGAGCGAGCCGTAATATTTCCATCACTGTTTATTTCCTTTACTGTACTTTCTTGAAACAGCTACTAGAGAATTCTTACATTCACAGGGAAAAAAATAAAAGCACAAACCTATAAATTATTATAATATATATATATATATATATTATTAATATAATAATAATGTGTGGATGGATATTTCACACAGCGCCATCTAGCCCCAAAATAAGCAGAGCTTGTATTATGGGAACCAGTAAACTGATACAATACATGAATACTTTTTTTTTGTAAATACATACATATGATACATAGAAAACACCCAGACTCAGGACAAACACCAATGTTAATAACACAAATGCTTATCCTGAAGCAGGAATCGAACCCACGACACCGGCGTGGCAGTCTGACACATTTGCCACTCCACCATCCGAGTCATAAGCAAGGTAAATATTATCATACTCACAAAATTAATTGTGTCATCGGTTTCATTGAGGGCATCTTTATGCAGCTTCATTCTCTCGACGAGGCTCTTGTAGAAGCCGTAGCAGTAGAAATCGTTGCGCGTTATCAACGGCTCTAGGATGAACCATAGACAATTCTTCACCACCTGTCAACAATAAAACACAAAATAAATAAACATAAACATGGAGTTTTGGCGGAAACATGAAAAATGGCGCATTGGCGGCACTAAATTAATTGACAAAACTTGTATAACTTTGAGTGTTTAAGTGTAAAAACGGTGGTTTTTTATCCATTAAGTGCTCGTGAACGTGTATGAGTGTTGGTGAATAGTGTAATGCTGTAAAACGTGACTTTTCGTGTTGCCTCCAAAACTCCATAGAAGCCTCTAGTAAAGTCGCAACCACCACTACTTTACAGGGGCATGACTTGACTTATCGACTCTGACTTATGACAAAATAATCTCTCCAATTACTTGACACTGGCTATATACCTTTGATGTGAAGCCAAAACCGAAGAACTTAGGTTCTTCGAAAGAAAAAAAAAAAAAAAAAAAAACATAAACATAAACATTCTCACACTCACACCCCTGCACTAGGATTCAATGTGTCGCAGGTGTCATGGACACATACAACACATCACAACATCCAAGACCCGAGGACAAACATTTGTGTTCGTCACACAAATATTCGCCCCGGCCGGGGATCGAACCCGGAACACCAATCTTCGTAGGCAGGGTCACTACCAACTAAGCCACGGTGTCGTCAATCAAAATCAAAAATAATAAACTTCTACGTTCGCCAGATGATGAATACTACGTTAGATGAATATCTCTACCTGGGCCGAAATATCTCGTTCTTAGACTCAACATATAAAGAAGTAGAACGTCGCATAAAGAAAGCTTGGAACAAATACAAGTCCCTCAAGGATATATTTAAATCAAAACTCCCTATGAGACTCAAGAAGAAAGCTATGGATAAGATAGTACTGCCTACCCTGCTGTATGGCTGCCAAAGCTGGGCATTGACAAAATAAATAATATACCGAATCCAAGTCTTTCAAAGATCTGCTGAAATAAGTATGTTAGGCTTAAAACTAGCAGACAGAAAATGAATATCCGATATTAGAAAAATAACAAAATTGATTGACGCCGGAGAAATGGCCTGCAGATTAAAGTGGAGATGGGCTGGACATGTAGCCAGAGCAGGAGATGGAAGATGGAGTGAAAGAGTACTTCACTGGTTCCCAAGAAACTCTACTCGTCCTAGAGGAAGACCAAGGCGGAGGTGGAATGACGACCTCATGGGAGTGGCAGGCGCTACCTGGACTAGACTCGCCCAAGATAGGCAGAAATGGCAAGGGTTGGAGGAGGCCTTTACCCAAAAATGGGTGCCCCGAAGAAAATAATCAATAAATAAATTTAAAAAAAATAACGGGCAAATACGGCTTAATAATAATAATAATAAAACGTTCGCCAGTCGTTGAGATTGTATTCGGTTTTTTCATTCATTCTCTACAGTTCTTCTGAAACTTAGGTGTAAACATAGATGAATAACGATGTTCCTATAGAATAAGATGGACAGTATCAAACCAAAATAAATAAATAAATACTAAATACTAAAAGGGAATCTTAAGACAGTACCAAATAATTTCAGACACCTTGTCAATAAAAATGAAATATCTCCATTTTCAAATAATGTTTGTTACTTTTTACGATGTAGTTTTATTAACAATGATAAAGCCTAGTTTTAACATATAACATTTATCTAGCCCTGTAACTTCTATTTTTCGACAATTTTCATCAGACGAAAATGTACTATAAAATAGACAAAGTGGCTCCCTTTTACTGCGCATATTTTCAATGTACTACATTGTGTTTCTATACTTTAATACTTCTGTGGGTGTAAAGAATTGCGGCTCGCTTCACTTGCCGCGACAGCTATAAGTATACTCACTTAATAAGGACAGTGTTCGCGTGTTTTACAAATGAACAAGAGTTAAAAGAACTGCGGCTAGCTTCGCTCGCTACTTTGGAATTTTATGTCGACAAAGAAGAAAATTACAATGGTGTATAGTTTCTTCTGAAACAATGATGTCAATTAACCATTTTCCTCTGAAGATTCCTAAAAAATTCACCAGAGGCAGCACCAGTACACACGGGGGGTACATCAGTACGTATTAAAGGTGCTATTAGACTAAAAGTTAAATGCATCTGTCTGCTTAAATTAGGACAAAATCTAAATTAAAGTCACATTTTGATAATCTCCGACAAAAAGCATTACCATATATTTGAGTTTTCTACTAAATTCAACGTTTAAATGGGTAAAAAGAGGGATTGAAAGTGTACGTTTAACGTTACTGTGAATAGGGAAATCAAAAATTATGTACTGGTGCTGCCTCTGTTGGATTGGAATCTTCAGAGGAAAATGGCTAATTGCGGCTCGCTAGCAGTGATGTCCCTGTGTTACCTTGAGTTGCGCGACGTTGTCGTAGTGCGTGAACGCCGGGTCGTGTGCCAACACCGGCACCGCGAACACCAGCATGTAGTCCGGCAGGATGTGCGGCAGCTGACTCACCGCGCGCTCCACTGTCACAGACACACATACACTATCAGGAAATTTCAGTGGAACAAACTATATAAATTTTATTGTATTTTTCTTGAATTTGGAAAAACACGATGATAATCTTTAATTTAATGCAATTTAAGAATGAAAAACTTCGAAATTTCAAATGTCGTAAAACAAACGTTGTTTGCTAGAACTTGGGGCAACAAGGGCCCTTTCGGGCTTGACACAAGACGTGGTGGCCGAGTGGATGAGGCCCTTGCCTTGCGTACCGATGGTCGCGGGTTCGAATCCCGGTGGCAGTCATGCGTAAATGGGTTTGTTCGGTCGAAAAAATCTATGTATGCATCCCACGTTCTCGCAACGGTGAAGGAAAACATCGTGAGGAAACCGGCATGTCAAAGGACAGAAAAAAAAATGTTCTATGGCATGAGACATCCACCAATCCGCATTGGGTCCGCGTGGTGAGTTAAGACCCATTCGCTCTCCTGCCGAGAGTAGGCCTGAGTCCCAGCAGTGGGAACATTATAGGCTGATTATTGTCCATTTAAGATTTTTAGTAATTATTACTTGTGGTGTAGAGGCGGTGCTTACCCCGTGTCCCCTGCGTGATGTTCCGTATGTACTCCCGGCGGCGCTGCACATCAGCCAGCATGTTGTTGCGGGCGAGCGCGCGCAGCCGCCGCTCCGGCTCGCGCCCCGCCAGCGCGTACATGCCCATGAAGTCCAGCGGCAGGCATTTGTTGGGGATACCCTGCAAACCAAGGAGAGCCAACTATCAAGAATGGCCCTAACGGTAAATTGCGGCTCGCTACGCTCTCTGGTACGGTGGCTGTCACCACGGCTTGCCCTACGCCCGCCTTATCCTCAAATTAAAAATTAAAAATCTAGATTGCCGCCAAAACTACAACGAAATAATACGATACGAAATAAAAAAATATTGAGATTCAGATTTTGAAAATAGAACGCAATATCTCAGTGTCCCTAATTAAATGGCCAAGCAATATGTTGGGGATACCCTGCCGACCAAGGAGGGCGAACCATCAAGAATGGCCCTACTGGTAAATTGCGGCTCGCTACACTCTCTGCGACGATGGCTTTTTTTTTAAAAACGACAAATTTGACACATACTACCTGAATAAAATTGTAGAATTACGTATACCATTTGATTCCGCCGCAATGTTTGATTCAGCCCGCTCCTGCTCTTAACTGTCCTAAGTTGCTGTGCCCTAAATACGGTTCTATGTTAACTTTGTAAAGAATGTAATATTTATGTATTGACTGCAATAAAGATACTCAATACTGAATTGCGGCTCGCTACGCTCTCTGGGAAAGAGAATGTGTGGGTCATTCCCAGTTGGTAACACCCGTCGTCAACACTGTTGACGAGCGGGAAAAAAAATCCCACTCGTTCACAGGGTCGACTAACGCAACTTTTTATTTTCCGGTCGTACACACCTAGAACAAGAGTCAGAATACAAAAAGTGGATTTCAATGAAAGTGTGATATGTTATAGCTTAGTTACCACGCCATCTCTAATGCTCATCTAATGCGCGATGGCCCTACTGGTAAATTGCGGATCGCTACGCTCTCTGAGACGGTAGCTGTGTTACCACGCCTTGCCCGTCTAACGCGCGCTGACCCTGCTGGTAAATTGCGGCTCGCTACGCTCTCTGGGATGGTGGCTGTGTTACCACGCCTTGCCCGTCTAACGCGCGATGGCCCTACTGGTAAATAGCTGGTTCTAACTATAGTTTATCATTACAGCATCATATGATTAACCAAGACATACCTTTGAAAGTCCTTTGTGTAGTTTTGATGTGAAGGCTTCTCTGACTTGTGCTACTTCATCCTGTAAGCAAAATACTTACTTTTAATTGTTGTCCAATTCATCTAAATCTTTTATTATGTTATGAAAAAATTGTCTTTTTTATCAAATCAGATTATCGTCTTATTTTTAATAAATTATTTAATACATGTTCTGTCTTAAGGCCCAGAATCCCGCGCGCCGCTATCTCGTTCGCATTTGTTCATTTATGAAGATATAAATTGACTAAGTATAAATATCATAAAAGTGTATCGGCCATTTTGTTACTTCCAAACTCACGAAATGTTTTAGTTGCGAAGGAAATAAGGAGAAACAATATTGCCCAATTTCCTTCGCTTATCAATAACTTATCAAAACAAAAAATATACTGATTTCGTGAGGTTCTAATAACAAAATCAGCGAACTATTTTTATGAAATTTAAACTCAGTCAATTTATATCTTCAAAAAGTACCAATGTGCGAGCGAGATAGCGGCGCGCGGGATTCTGGGCCTTAATAAAAAGGTCAATAGACTCACCGCCATGAGATGCGAGAGGTTATAGAACTGTTCCGCGGTGAACTGGTCGCCGACGCCCTTCTGTTCGCAGATTTTGAGCATGGCCGCGCCGGCCGCGAGCCGCAAATGAGCCATTTCCGCTTTTGACAGACGATTTTGCTAGAAAACAAATTAACTGTCACACAACTGCGTATTCCCTCGGCATAATAAAATTGATCACCATAAAGATAAGAAAGACGAAATTAATTACTGATTTATTTCACAATCATAATTTAGATTTTTTTTAATTTATAATCGACTTCAAAAAGGATTAGGATATCAATCGAATGACTGTTTTTTTAACGTTTGTTACCTCAGAACTTTGTTGTTTATAAACCGATTCAAAAATATATTATTTTTGTTTAATACTAGATAGAGGATATACTTTCAGTTTAGTCCCATACAAATTTCATTAAAATCGGTTCAGTAGTTTAGATTTTATACCAAAATAACTAAAAAAAAGTCGTTGAAGAGAACAAAATTGCGTATTTTGCTTCCCTGTGACTTTACAGTGGTGTTGAAGGTCACTATAACAGTCCGATTGAAGTGGGTTGTACTGTGTTTAGGGTAGCCGTCAAAGTTGGACGTAGCGGTCTTCTCCAAGGTTAGTTTCTTTCACAATATGAGACATACATGCTACAGAAATAAGGTTCAATTTACCAGTTACAGATCCCCCTTGAGTACAATAAATGCGTTCAGCATTCTAAACGTCTTCTGAGCGGAAAGTTCGTCCTTTTTTACGTCCTAGTAGCCAACGCGCCAAGTATTTCAGTCCTTTGAGTTTTCAGCGAGTTTCTTTTACATTATGACACTTATGGCTACAGAAATAAGGTTCAATTTACCAGTTACAGATCCCCCTTGAGTACAATAAATGCGTTCAGCATTCTAAACGTTTTCTGAGCGGATAGTTCTTCCTTTTTTTAGTCCTAGTAGCCAACATGCCAAGTATTTCGGTCCTTCTAGTTTGCAGCGAGTTTCTTTTACATTATGAGACTTATGGCTACAGAAATAAGGTTCAATTTACCTGTAGCAGATCCCCCTTGTGTACAATAAATGCGTTCAGCATTCTAAACGTCTTCTGAGCGGATAGTTCGTCCTTTTTTAGTCCTAGTAGCCAACGCGCCAAGTATTTCAGTCCTTTGAGTTTTCAGCGAGTTTCTTTTACATTATGAGACTTATGGCTACAGAAATAAGGTTCAATTTACCTGTAGCAGACCCCCCTTGTGTACAATAAATGCGTTCAGCATTCTAAACGTCTTCTGAGCGGAAAGTTCGTCCTTTTTTAGTCCTAGTAGCCAACGCGCCATGCATTTTAGTCCTTCTAGTTTGCAGCGAGTTTATTTTACATTATGAGACTTATGACTACAGAAATAAGGTTCAATTTACCTGTAGCAGATCCCCCTTGTGTACAATAAATGCGTTCAGCATTCTAAACGTCTTCTGAGCGGATAGTTCGTCCTTTTTTAGTCCTAGTAGCCAACGCGCCAAGTATTTCAGTCCTTTGAGTTTTCAGCGAGTTTCTTTTACATTATGAGACTTATGGCTACAGAAATAAGGTTCAATTTACCTGTAGCAGATCCCCCTTGTGTACAATAAATGCGTTCAGCATTCTAAACGTCTTCTGAGCGGATAGTTCGTCCTTTTTTAGTCCTAGTAGCCAACGCGCCAAGTATTTCAGTCCTTTGAGTTTTCAGCGAGTTTCTTTTACATTATGAGACTTATGGCTACAGAAATAAGGTTCAATTTACCTGTAGCAGACCCCCCTTGTGTACAATAAATGCGTTCAGCATTCTAAACGTCTTCTGAGCGGAAAGTTCGTCCTTTTTTAGTCCTAGTAGCCAACGCGCCATGCATTTTAGTCCTTCTAGTTTGCAGCGAGTTTATTTTACATTATGAGACTTATGACTACAGAAATAAGGTTCAATTTACCTGTAGCAGATCCCCCTTGTGTACAATAAATGCGTTCAGCATTCTAAACGTCTTCTGAGCGGATAGTTCGTCCTTTTTTAGTCCTAGTAGCCAACGCGCCAAGTATTTCAGTCCTTTGAGTTTTCAGCGAGTTTCTTTTACATTATGAGACTTATGGCTACAGAAATAAGGTTCAATTTACCTGTAGCAGATCCCCCTTGTGTACAATAAATGCGTTCAGCATTCTAAACGTCTTCTGAGCGGAAAGTTCGTCCTTTTTTAGTCCTAGTAGCCAACGCGCCATGCATTTTAGTCCTTCTAGTTTGCAGCGAGTTTATTTTACATTATGAGACTTATGACTACAGAAATAAGGTTCAATTTACCTGTAGCAGATCCCCCTTGTGTACAATAAATGCGTTCAGCATTCTAAACGTCTTCTGAGCGGATAGTTCGTCCTTTTTTAGTCCTAGTAGCCAACGCGCCATGCATTTTAGTCCTTCTAGTTTGCAGCGAGTCTCTTCAGGTAAATCCTCTTCGTTGCACCATTCTGATGTCGGAGCATTCGAGCCGCCGCCACTTTCACGGACAAGTAATTCTTTCACTATCTGCAAAGAAAAATATGCATTTTACTTGTTTATTGATATATTTGTTTTCTTTGTATATATTTAAAAAAAAAGCATTTATGTATTCTATCAGCCATCTGGTTCCCATAGTACAAGCTCTGCTTTGTTTGGGGCTAGATGGCGATGTGTGAAATGTCCAAAATATGTTTTTATTTATCCGTAGCTTCGCTCATGGGGCGTGCTTAAACGTCCCATTTTCAACAGTATTTGATTCAGAAATTCCGACAAAATGTAGAAATTGTTTGTGAAGTAAATGAAATGAAACACCTAATTTCTGACGTTCGGATTGGGACTCTTTCATTTATACCTTTTTCATTTCCGGTATCCTATGGTCACTTCTTATTTGTAACGACCAATTCGTGACTTGCAATTTGTGACGTGCTATTCGTGAAGAATTTTTGTCCTGTCCGAATTGTGACGTACCAATTTTACCGTCTAATTTTGGTCATACAATTTTTGACGTCATTTATTTACCTATAATCTAGCTCTGATTTGAAGCCATTCGCGATATCATACGCAATGTCATGTTAATTTGAAACGTCCTTTTTGTCACTTCTAATTTGTAACGTCTAATTTGTAACGACCAATTCGTGACGTGCTATTCGTGAAGTCTTTTTTGTCATATTCGAATTGTGAAGTACCAATTTTACCGTCTAATTTTGGTCATACTATTTTGGTATTACAATTTTTGACGTCATTTATTTACCTTTCTAGAGACGATATTCTTGATGTGCACGGGGAAGTCCTCGGGCAGGTTGTGCGCGATGTGCCCCAGCGTGACGATGGCCGTGCGGTAATGCTCCGAGTGCGGGTTCAACGTCGACTTTAACGTGTCCAATATATCTGTGAAGATTTGGTTGCGTTTGTCCGGCACGTTCACGTATAAGCATCTGGAAAATGGACGTTATATCAAAAGTGGTAAAGTCTATTATCACAAGTTTAGTGTGGAACTTGAATACTGAGCGTAGGTAACCTATACAATAATTCAAGGCATTTCTGACGAATTTACAGACTTATGTCTAGCTATATAATAAGTTGAATATATACAGGATAAATTGTATTATTATAAACTTCACAGATAAACTTTAGTCAAAGAAAATATTTTTCAGTTTTTTATTTTTCGGATGGACGTTTAATGCATTCAGCCGCAGATGGCTGCTACTGCGTCACCGGGCTCTAAATAATAACACTTCACAGAATTTACCCAGAAGCTTTTCTTTACGACATGACGTACTTTGATGACTTAAAATTGAATACTTTAACAGACTGCTCGAAGGAAGGTATCGTTTTATAGTTTAATTTGATTTATTAACCTTGTAGGAATGAATCTCTCTGTTATTCGATTTAGGACTCCCGCGATAGAGGCTTGCCCTAGTGCGGGGTCCATTATGAACTATTGTTTAATATCTGTGTTTTTGGAAAATATATTAATTGATAGATTGAGTTGTACTAACCTGACAGCATTTTTGGCTTGTTTCGGCGTCCCCACTTCAGCGTACGCCTTGCATAGAGTGATCAGTTTGGCGCACAACGCTGGATTGCCTTCGCCTGTGAAAACGTAAAACAGTCAGAAATGGAGGGGTTAGGTAGGGTAGGCGGGTAAAATAAGGAAACTTAAATAGTTGTTTGTTCACCAAGGGCCTGAAGCAAGACATTTTATACGAGACTTTTATCAGCCCGAGCCGAAGGCGAGGGCGGATATTCATACATAAGTACATGCATAAGTCGAGTATAAAATGGGCTTCAGGGCCGAGGTAAACACAAGATTGTCCACTTCAATTGCGAGGAAAAATAAATCAACTTAAACTGAAATTAGCGCCCATTTCGTAATTCAAAAACAGAGACAGCCATCTAATGTAACATACGTGTTCGATATTGTAAATTATGTAATATTTAGGTCCCCCATAATACTGATACATAATACTGATCTATGGGTATTTTGAAGGACCGAAGTTCGAAATGTGAATAAAGTTCTCAACTTTCAGCATGAACTAACCTAGTACAAATCAATTTCTTTAAACTGATTTTATAAGCAATCACTTTTTATCCTAGAGACTAAAATGCAGTTTTACTTCCCCTAAAGCATGCACGAATTTGAACTTTACGAGCATTAGAAGTGAAAATAAGATTAGCTTGAAATATGGCGTGCGAGGTTTTGTTTAATAAAGAAACATGTCACAAATATACTTAGACCGAAAAATATCTCTAAACTTTATTGTGCCGTCGCGTCGGGTCTTGTGAGCAATTTTGTATGATGACCTTACATAAATGTTATTAACAAATTTCATATGAGGCTCTTTATGTGCCAGGTAGGTATGAGTATAGATTGAGCTGAAATACGACAAAAATATAATACTTTTATCTCAATATAACACAGAAGAAGCAACACACACCAGCCTGGGGTTAAACAAAACAAGGATAACATCACTGGCAGTTTCAACCTTATGTCACTCACCCAAGGGTCGATATTTGCCTACGAAGGTGAGCGTGGCGAGGATGTACGGCGCCACTAGCTCGTCGTCCAGCTCCAACAGCGCCGTGAGACGCTCCAACACGTCGTCATGCAGGAAGTGAGGTGGGAATACGAAAGATAACATCACTAGCAGTTTCAACCTTATGTCACTCACCCAAGGGTCGATATTTGCCTACGAAGGTGAGCGTGGCGAGGATGTACGGCGCCACTAGCTCGTCGTCCAGCTCCAACAGCGCCGTGAGACGCTCCAACACGTCGTCATGCAGGAAGTGAGGTGGGAATACGAAAGATAACATCACTAGCAGTTTCAACCTTATGTCACTCACCCAAGGGTCTATATTTGCCTACGAAGGTGAGCGTGGCGAGGATGTACGGCGCCACGAGCTCGTCGTCCAGCTCCAACAGCGCCGTGAGACGCTCCAACACGTCGTCATGCAGGAAGTGAGGTGGGAATACGAAAGATAACATCACTAGCAGTTTCAACCTTATGTCACTCACCCAAGGGTCTATATTTGCCTACGAAGGTGAGCGTGGCGAGGATGTACGGCGCCACGAGCTCGTCGTCCAGCTCCAACAGCGCCGTGAGACGCTCCAACACGTCGTCATGCAGGAAGTGAGGTGGGAATACGAAAGATAACATCACTAGCAGTTTCAACCTTATGTCACTCACCCAAGGGTCTATATTTGCCTACGAAGGTGAGCGTGGCGAGGATGTACGGCGCCACGAGCTCGTCGTCCAGCTCCAACAGCGCCGTGAGACGCTCCAACACGTCGTCATGCAGGAAGTGAGGTGGGAATACGAAAGATAACATAACTAGCAGTTTCAGGCCGCGTTCGGCCGCTTTTTTCAGGTCGATACCTGAAAAAAAAAACGCAGATTTTGTAGTATTTTCCTACTTAAATCATTCAATTATAACTAGTCTTCACGTGAACAGAATGCCGGCTTTTACTTTGCACAGCGTATAAACATTGCAATTCAACGTGGCAATGCCGCCAGCGTTCTGGGCACGTTGCCTTCTGGTGGAGTGTGGTCAAAAGATTTCAAGTGCGCCTTGAAGAGGCTCATTTTGTGCACTTGGCAGATGTTTTTCGAACTTTTCAGGTCCTATGACATGCCAGTTTTCTCACCATGTTTTCCTTTCACGTTAAGCACGTGTTTTAATGCATACATAGATTTTTTGAACAGAAAAATCCATTATCATCCGACCGGGTTCGAACCAAAGACCTTCGGATCGAAAGTCGAGGCACCTCTCATATAGCCAACACGGCTTTTCCAACATGTTGACTATAACTCGGTCGAACTAACATGAAACCATGACGTTTGTGCAAAGCACAGCGTGGAATTAGATAATCTTGATAGAGAAGAGGTCCTGTAATACTTGGTAATGATAAGTGATGATAAGGCTTCGCAATTAGAGGTAGAAGAAACACGGAGGACGCCGCGCGGGGCAGCGGGGGACGCAGCAAGTTACGAACCACGTGTCAGCCAGGTGTCATGTTCATTCACAATACTCGATATTATGTAATACTTGATTCATACTTAAGTACATAATTTTTACTTATTGTTTTGTATTTTTTAGTTTAATCACACTTATACTTATTATTATTCATTTTCCGTTGATGCTAGTAGCAGTGAAGCTTAACTGGTGTATAATATTGTAGAACCTATTGTGTAGAATCTCTTTTATACAGCTCTATTACCTACCATTCAACAGTGAACGGAATACCGTTAAATATCTAGGTAGGTACTGTAGATACTTTACTTTTGCTCCTTTTAAGTGATGTATTAACTATAAAGTATATATTTAGTAAATGAGTATAAACTCATAGTGTAGTCGTAGGCTATCCGTGGCGTCAACAACCGGCTTCGACGGAAGACCAGCGTTGGTTGATATACGTACCAACCAACATATGCTGAGTCGGAGACCTTTTTGCACCACGCTATCTGTATATTGTATTAACATCGTTTATTTATTTTTTTGGACGTGGTGGCCGAGTGGATGAGGCTCTTGCCTTGCGATCTGATGGTCGCGGGTTCGAATCCCGGTGGCAGTCATGCGTAAATGGGTTTTTTCGGTCGAAAAAATCTATGTATGCACCCCACGTTCTCGCAACGGTGAAGGAAAACATCGTGAGGAAACCGGCATGTCAACGGACAGAAAACAAAAAAAAAAAAATGTTCTATGGCATGCGACATCCACCAATCCGCATTGGGTCCGCGTGGTGGATTAAGACCCATTCACTCTCCTGCCGAGAGTAGGCCTGAGTCCCAGCAGTGGGAACATTATAGGCTGATTATGCATTATTTTTTTTCATGTGTCTATAACTGTTTGTGTATACTGTATCGTGAGCAAATAAATATTTTCATTTTCATTTTTTCATTTTCATTCGCCCGAGTATTACAGATGGAGCAAGTTCACTTACCACAAGCCTCAGCGATGCCGGGGTCGGACCCCGTGACGGCCCCTTCCACATACCCCACGAGAATAAGCAAGGACTCGTGGTCGATCATCACGGAGCTGACTCGTTCTAGCAACATCTTTACTGTGTTGTAGTATAGGTTCGTCATAACCGGTTGGCCTAGTTTCTTGAGGACGCTTGACTGGAAAAAAAATAGGTATAAGTTATATGGTGTAGAAGTTTAGATATACACCGCAAATTTTTAATGATCAGAAAAAAATACAAATACGTACTCAGTTGCCGTTACAGAACACAGATATGGCAAAAACTTGAAAAAGTAAGTCGATTTTTTGTCAAAATCAATTTGGTAAAAATAGGATAACTGTTGCCGTTAGTCGTTATCCTATGGATTTGTATCAGGCAGTACCCATCATTGATAATAATTTAAGGGTAATACTCAAATCCGAATTCCATACAAAATGTTTCGAACAAATACTTAAAAAGTACGCCGTATTATATTAATTTCTTCACACTATTCGTTTCGTCCATGTTTTTTGATTTGGTTAACAAAAAAAGTGAAAGGTTTAATTCTTTAATTTAGATTTTATACTTGTTTTTAAGTTAGTAGGGTTAATTTTAAAACACTTATAAAATCTAAATTAAAGTATGAAACATTTCACTTTTTTTGTTGACGAAATAAAAAAACATGGACGAAACGAATAGTGTGTAGAAATGACTATAATACGGCGTACTTGTTGAGTATTTGTCCGAAACATTTTGTATGGAATTCGGATTTGAGGATTCCCCTTAAGTTTTATTAATCGTTTGGCAAACCCGGGTACCTTTTTTTTTTAACATGGGGAAATCCTCATGGATACCCACCGCCCTTGGGGGAGGGCGGACGTGTTATGTCGGACTCTTACCGACTAAAACCCCATGGTGACCAACCTCGGCGCATTTGAGGGACCCCGGGATATCTTACAGAACACGTACCGGTGCCCCTCACGCACGTTGCCCTTGAGGCCCATCCCGGGGAAGGCTTTTTTTTTTTTTTTTTTTTTTTTTTTTTTTTTCCGATGGGAAAATGCATTTACGCATGCCTCCGTCTGGGGAAAGCCGGAGGGTATGTCGGACTCACTACCGGAAGGCAGAATACCGACTAAAAACCCATCGTGTTCCCGTCACAATCGCCTTGGAAACAGGTCGCGGGAACCCGTTCGGAATCTTCCGCGGCCTGTGGGCGAGTGTCCGCTGAGGCGGACCTCCTCTAGTCCCCCGAGGAGGAGGAAAGGATGTCCTGGAACAAAGGACATCCTTCGTCTGAGGTGACCTGTGCAATGCAGGGATAGGTTCCCCAACCCATACCCTGCAGACCACCTCTGAGCGGCAGAAGTCAGATAAGCTGCCTTCTGAAGCTCTACCGCTTGTGTTGTCGGTGCGGGGCGCGGTTTTAACCACGCCCCACAGCGAGAAACAGTTGGTAGTTGTTGGTATATGACCAGGCAAAAAGCCTAGTCAGACATTCCAACCGACTCCGCCACAGCGTTGCGGGCCGTCACCGGGGGAGATCGGCCGGTGGGGGCCGATTTACCCCGGATAACGGGGGCGTCACAACGCCTGCTCCCAGTCACGTGGTCGGCTGAGCGTCGCACGTCTGCGCATACGACGCACCAGGGCGCAGCCGCTGTGCACGTCGCAGCCTTGTGCCCGTCCTTGCCGCAGCGGAAGCAAATTCCGCCGCGGTCCACAACCGACGTGCACATCGGCCGCGTGTGCCCGACACACATGCACCGGAAGCACCGCAATGGGCGCGCCTCCAGGGCAAGGGGGGAAGGCTTACGCCAACCCCAAGAAACCCGGGTACCTAACCTAGCTCGAACCAGCTGGCAAAAGCTCGGGTCGGGCGCCGCAGTCATTCTGTCATTTTGTAGAAATCCAAAATTCTCACTGCACAGATACAACGTAGTTCTGCGTAGTTTTAAATTTTTTTTGGTATATAAAAGGCTCGTTAATAGTTATTGTTTTAAGTAAATAAGTGAAGGGACGAGCTAAATGCTCTTTTGGTTTTGAGCCGCGCGTCTGACGAAACGCCCGTATACGCAAAAAAACGCTTGTTTGAAACCACCCTAATAGTTCACGTATGACCATGACTAGACTAGTTTTACACAAATCTTAGATTCATGCCGGTGCGTTATTTAATTGCTATAGCGTTCAACCACTTTAAAGACATTCTCACTTTTAAGCACTATTCTAGTCATGGGAGACCTAATCTCTAGCCATCAGAAAAGCGCATAAGCACATCCATATATTTCTTTATTTACATAAAAAAGATATACTCACAGTAGTACGAACGCACACTTCACAGCTGACATTCATGCTAACTATAATCTCCATTCCCTGTAACAGGTCCGGCGCTTGTTTCATATGCGTTGAAAACTTGTTCAGAAACTCCTGCGCCTTCACAGACTCGGGTAGGAATTTGGAGCTTATGTGTAGCACCTTAGCGATCATTTCCTTTTGAACAGCCGGCGTCGGTGGCCTTCTATGCAAATCGACCCACTCTTTAACTGTACGACGAACGGCCATTTGGTGTTTTTGAAGTTCTATAAACGCTTTGGTAGCATTTTCGTCGACATTTGATATGAGATAGTAGAGTTTTTTCATGCGAATTGGAGCTGGTAATGTGTATGGGACGAGTGATGTGTTCAAAAGCCGCTCGACCAGTAGCCGGTCTTCCAATCCGCTCATGTAGTATCCGTGGAGGATTTTATCTTTGATCCATTGCGCTGCCTTTTCCGTCGCGGACGGCACGCTTTCTTCAGTAAGAAATCTCTTATAGATCATAGCTAACCCGGTCATTGCTTCTTTGCGAATTTTGAACTTTTTATCAAGCGTTCGTTCCCTGACAAAGTGTAGTAAGTCTTCAGATTCCGCGACTGCGTTGAAATCTCTCTGAGCCGTGGCTATAATCGCCATTACAACTTCGTATCGAACTTGCTCGTGCGCGTCGTGTTGCCGCATTTTCAAAGTTTGTGTTATATCTTTGCGCAAATCGGGATGGTGGACTAAAAAGTGCATGCAATATTGTACGCATTTGATACGTATCGGTACTGATATATCGTTGAACCTTCCCAAGAAAGCTCGCCACAAATTCGGGTATTGTTTAGCTAGTTCCGAGCCCGGTTCTGAGAACATTCTAGCTAGTAACGCGACTGCACTCAGTCGTTCTTGAAACTGTGCGGATTTCAGTTTGCATTCCAACTGGGGTAATACTGCTAGTAATATGGTGGGGCAGCATTGGTACAATTCGTAGATAAGCTCGTATACTTTGGAGAACATTAATAGGTGCTTCTCTTCCTTGCCGAGAATTAGCACATGATTGAAGAACTGAAATGAAAAATAACTCAATTAAAAACCGCTGATTTATTAGTGTTTTTACTAAGAGGATTATGTGAAACTGTCAGAAATGAAAGCGGCCGAATTGCAAGACTGTGATGATGGAAGAGGTTAGATATAGATTTTTGTCGCTCCAAGTAACTGACGTAAGCGACAAATGATAAAACATCAAATTGCTTGAAAGTATTGAATTTATAAAAAAATCCTTTTACATTTATCTAAGTTCTTTGATTACTCACTCAATAGTATAAAAGTAAACCGTCAATATTCTCTAAATTCGGAAGATGGATGTAAAACATCTTTCTGAGTGAGACTTTATGAGGGCAGATTGAAAAAAATAAATCTATCGAGAAAAGTTTCACTATCATGCTTCTGTCTTACATTTATTTTGATTATATCATCAAGTTATCACTCTATTAACATTAAGTTTGTAACCTGTACCGTTACTCAGTAAGAATGTAACGTAGCGACTCCAAATTTTTACATATCCTCTTATGGACTGATCACAACCAGTCAGATGATTTTTCACGGCTATAAAAAATTTGTGAACTTGTTTGGTCCATTTCATTGCAAATATTTCTCGTATTTAAAATTTTATCAATATTTCTTAGTAGACTATAGATTATTAGTAGGTTTATAAGAAAATGTCCCTTACCGCTTGGATATAAGGCTCCAGCGTCTCATTGGTCTTCATAATGAGGTCCTTAGCGAGGCTGTACGCGTATTTGTGCTCCCGCTTGTTAGGTTCGACCAGGTTAATGAGAACTACGTTTAGAAGCTCGTTGGATACGACGTCGGACTCCGTTATGAGTGGGCACAGCACGTCCAGCATGAATGATTTCACTTTTGAAGAGTGCTCCGTACTGGAAGAAAAATACATATTCTGTTATTCTTTATTGTACACAAAAACATAAAATAAATAACATGTACAAAGGCGAGCTTAACCCTAACAAGAGTTTTCTTCCAGAAAACCTAAGAGGCTAGAGAGAGGCTATGGTAAATGGTTATGCGATTAGTAAGTAAAGGGTCTCCCTTTTCCGCAATTGAACTCTGGTTAGGTCCTTTGTGCGTCGGTATCCTGGCTTATTAGCCATCTATCCAGAAAAAAATATGGGGTCAACTACACTTCCTTGATATGTACATTGTACAGGTACAGTCAGCTGCACAGACATGTATACACTCCCAAGCTTTTACATGTCTGTGAAGCTGACTGTACGTACATATCATCAACCTAAACTACCTTTGGGAGGCATCCCTTGCAGGATGTCGACTAGATGGGTACCAACCAACGCCATATATGTATTCTGTTGCAAAGCAGTAATGTGTTAGCATTACAGTTCCGGTTTGAAGGGTACTGTAGCTATAGGAGGTCAAACATTGTCTGTTGCAGTATGTTTAAAACAAAATGTAACTACCATTTAAGCGTATGTATACATATATAAAAACTTTGTAAACAATTTTTTGCGAAATAAACATTATTATTATTAAGATAATTGATTGATTCAGGCGTTACTTTGCGGAAATCCATAAATATCAACAAATTAAATAAATATATTTAGTAATAAATCCGCTTAATTTTTAAACAAAGGTTTTAATTAACTTAACTTTAGTTCAACTAAACCAAAGAGTCACCAAAAAAAAAAGTCAAAAGTCAAAGAGTAAACGGGTATAAATACGGGCCGGGCAACGTTGTTTATTCACTCTCGTTTCAAACTTCGGCGAGTCCACACCTCCTGATGATGCCTCGTGTAGAGGCGAAACACGTGTCGTATCTTTAAACTTTGGTTTTCTGTTCGTTGACTCTTTGGTTTAGTTGAACTAAAGTTAAGTTAATTAAAACCTTTGTTTAGAAATTAAGCGGATTTATTACTAAATATATTTATATAATTTGTTGATTATTATTATTAAAAGTAACGGTATCCTGCAGGAGATGCCGTCCAACTAGTTTTAGTTTATCTGTTTGTTTGTATCTCTTTGATAATAATAGTAGATTATGCACTAAGGGGATAAAGCAGTGTCTTATGTCGCGGGTGGCATATTGAACCCTGAGCTAACGAGGGACTCAGTTAACTCCTGAGCGAAGCGAGGGAGTTATGTAGAGTCCTGAGTGACGCGAGGGGTTCAAGCTACCCAAGACGAAGACAGGCTTTATCCCAGAGGAGCATACTCTACTTTTCACACCTTCTGCGAGGCAATACAAATCCAGGGCTCCGAACTCAGCAGCCAACACCGTCTTTTGTTTCACAATCTTTGAAGTCGCGCCTTTTTTCTTTTTTTTATGAGTGGCCAGTTTGATTTTAGAATAAACCTTTTTACAATGCCATATGGGCGTTCTTTTACTCAGAGTTTTCCACGAGTTTCCATACGAATTTGACGTTCCAAATTCAAATCACATTACTGCCCTTGGGAGTTTCATACAACATTACTTCCCTAGGTAGGTTATGCTTTGCTTTACCTTGATGATAGCATGATATGTAATTGGATATTGTCGAGCAGGTGGTGTGAAGATCTATTTCTTTCTTTCTTTCAACTTACTTGACAATCTTGAACATGAGCGAGAACAGCGCGCAGAATATCTCCTGGCAGTCTTCTAATTCGAAGCACATGTTGAATGACTTCACATAGGCCAGATTTTCCAGGAGGTAGAAGTACCGCTTGAAGGCCGGGTCCTTGGGATCGCGCAGACCTTGCAGTTGGTTGATCAGGAACAGGAATATTGTTTTAACCTGGGGATAAAGAATTCATTGGTTTTTACTAGTAATTGCCCTAATCTTGTACTGTACTTGCCCTCATGTCATACTGTACTAGCCCTTTTCTTGTAAAGTACTTGCCCTAATCTTGGACTGTATTTGCTCTCATATTGTACTGTACTTGCCCCCATTTGGTAGAGTACTTACTTACCCTCATTTTGTACTGTACTTACCCTTATCTTGTACTGTTCTTACCCTCATCTAGTATAGTATTTGCCCTCATCTGGTACAGTACTTGCCCTAATCTTGTACTGTACTTGCCCTCATGTTATACTGTACTAGCCCTTAACTTGTACGGTAGGTACTAACCCTCATCTTGTACAGTACTTGCCCTCATCTTGTACAGTACTTTCCCTCATCTTGTACTGTACTTACCCTCATCTTGTACTGTACTTGCCCTTATCTTGTACAGTAGGTACTAACCCTCATCTTGTACAGTACTTGCCCTCATCTTGTACTGTACTTACCCTCATTTTGGACTGTACTTGCCCTCATCTTGTACTGAACTTGCCATAATCTTGTACTGTACTTACTTTCATCTTGTACTGAACTTGCCCTCATCTGGTACTGTACTTGTCCTAATCTTGAACTGTACTTACCCTCATTTTGTAATTTACTTACCCTTATCTTGTACTGTACTTGCCCTCATGTTATACAGTACTAGCCCTCATCTTGTACAGTACTTGCCCTCATCTTGTACAGTTAAACTCACCTGTTCCTGGTCCTTGTACGGAGCTTCGGGAGCGTACACCCTGAGCACGTCTGCGATGCAGCAAGCGATGAGTAGCTGCACATCGCGCGATGAATGAGAGAGGAAGAACTCATCGGCCAGGTGAATGGCGAGCGGGATGTACTGCTGATACATGCCCTCATCTTGGCCGAGACCTTGCAGGGTGTGGGCTAAGACCTATAGCAAAAACATCAGATCAAAAAGAAACTCAATCTCAAATCGATGCATATAAATTCTTCCGAATTAAATTGAAACTTATGTATATTTAGGTAATTTACTTTTAATTTCCATTATTTTGATACCCCACGATAGGTATGGTTAGCAAAAATGTATAAACGACTTGCTATTTAGCGTCAAAATCAAACATTTTGATAATGAATTTTAAAAACCCTTCTAAGGACACTCGGGTTTTGAGACAAATTACTTTCCAATAGCTAATTGGGATGGAATTTCATCGTTCTCAATAATTTCAGACCTAGAAAAGGACATACCACAGGCTCTTTTTTATCTCGATACTTCGCAAACAACGCCTCAGGCAACACTGGTAAAATTCTAAACCATCACTTTGTATTTCTAGAGTTTATAGAGTTATAATAGGTATCAGCATTGTTACTATCATTGTCGACGGTTAAAAATTTAAACTGAACCCTATCGTGTTTGATATACGGCTGAAACTGGAGCGGTAAATTGGAGAGTAGGGGGCGGCGGATAAAAATAAAGTTAAAAATCTCTAATAAATATAAACTAGGTCAGTCGGATTACCAAGTTCACATCAACACCTACTTGTCACTTTTTTATTCACCGAAGTGCGTTTATAAATAACATGTTTATTTTGGCTCATTTACATAAATTATTGTATAACACTCGCCAAAGGATTAACGACTTAAAGCGGATTGAGATAAAGTTTATTTTGAAGTAACGATTTCGTGAACTTGGCACAGAAAATGAGGTAAGTTGCGTGTAATACATACATTTTGGGATTCTCTTCAAGTACACGGAAAGGTAAGTTTTCTTAAAAAAAAAAAATCTTGAGGTGTTATTAATACATTTACATAGTATCCTACTCAGAGCGGTTTTACACTAGCGTTAATAAGCTAGTCTGAAACATAAGAATCGTCAAATTTGGTATCCTTCCGTACCCAAAAGATTCTTCAATGTTGTTAAACTACCTAAGTAAGGTACATATTATGTAGTTTAACAACATTGAAGAATAAAGTGAAAAGGAACACTTTATAAAATCAATACTCTATAGCCGAGTATGATTTAAAATTAACCTTCAAGAGTCCCTCAAAGAACCACCAGGAAGGAGTTACGGAAATATTCCAATAATCGATACAGTTCCGAGAATGCCGGTTATAATATACTGACACAGATTTAGAAGCACGTGATGAAACGAGCTACGCGCTCTCCTGATGGTGAGAGATCACGCTTGACCATAACCAGAACAGTGCTACACATGACCTTCATATTTTTGATGTGTAACATCTTTCGCTTTCTGTCAATTTGTGGGAGTAATTTCGTTTAAATTGAACGGAGGTGTGTAACAGGAAGTTGACCGTCAGATGGTACCAACCTGAGAAAAATGAAGTTAATGGAATCCCTCCAAATTTAAATGTTATCTATTACCAAGGAGAGACTAGAAGACAGCCTACCTATTCATTACGCACGTGTGCGTCGTAGACAGCTGCTAGTATAAAGCGTGGATGACACACGGCATTTTACAAGCAGATTGTTGGCGAGTTTAAAAAGCTAGCATGTACGCGAGTTATCTTTCGGGAAGGATTTTCAAGCAGATTGTAAAAAAGCCGATGACACTGGGCGACTTTACACGCTACAAGCGAACTCGCTGGCTTGTAGCGTGTAAAAAAGCTATGTTTCATCGACACTTAACATACACCTGTCCATATTACCGCTAATAAACAGAGCCATTTCCTAACTATTATCGTTTAGCTCTAGAGGTAATATTTATCTTTTTGTAAAGCGCCCTCCGTACGGCCGCGCGCGAAGCATACGGTCCATCTCGCAGCTAGTTAGCGGTTTGATATGCAAGGACATTAGGGGATGTCTTGAAGTCAAATTGATGTAGGTAATTTCAATCTAGCTAGATTTTGCTAAGGCCTGTCGCAATCGAAAACCAGCGCTGGATAAATGGGGAACCCTATCTATCCAGCAAAACGCTGAGTTGAGTCCATTTATTTATTAGAAACTCTGCGACCTAAATAATATTAACTATCATAATATAAGTAGTATTCTATCTGTTTTTCCTAATATTGCAATGTGATTTTGTTCGATTTTATTTCCTTAATTCAATATAATAAAGTTCCTCTAACCTAACCTCTACTCTACGGCTACCGGTGGCTGTGGTCGGTACCTCGTATGTACGGCAAGTATGCGATAGGAATAAATGATATTTATTTTATCACTAGCTACTTGTTAAATGTAAACATTGCTTTATTTTTTAATTTGATTCTGTGTGTTTTGCTTTCGGCATTGCCTAGGTACCGGGATTACAAGTAGCTTTTCACACCACCTGCTCGACAATATCCAATTACATATCATGCTATCATCAAGGTAAAGCAAAGCATTACCTACCTAGGGAAGTAATATTGTATGAAACTCCCTAGGGTAGTAATGTGATTTGAATTTGGAACGTAAAATTCGTATGGAAACTCGTGGAAAACTCTAAGTAAAAGAACGCCCATATGGCATTGTAAAAAGGTTTGTTCTAAAATCGAACTGGCCACTCATAAGAAAAAGAAAAAAGGCGCGACTTTAAAGATTGTGAAACAAAAGATGGTGTTGGCTGCTGAGTTCGGAGCCCTGGATTTTTATTGCCTCACAGAAGGTGTGAAAAGTAGAGTATGCTCCTCTGGGATAAAGCCTGTCTTGGTCTTGGGCAGCTTGAACCCCTCGCGTCACTCAGGACTCTACATAACTCCCTCGCTTCGCTCAGGAGTTAACGGAGTCCCTCGTTAGCTCAGGGTTCAATATGCCACCCGCGACATAAGACACTGCTTTATCCCCTTAGTGCATAATCTACTATTATATACTTTTCAAGCCTACAAACTTAACCCATCTAGATAAGCTCATAAATAAATCTAAACCTACCGAATTTGAGCTCAATCGATTCAGTGATTTTGGCATGACTGAGAACAAACATCCAAAATGAATAAAGAGATTTATAAGCCCAATACAACACAGGAGAAGCACCGCACAGCTGTGAAATCGATTCAGCAGTTTTGGTGTGAATAAGATGCAATCTTCTAAAATTAAAACAACCCTGGTTTGATACCACATAAGCAAACCATGAGTACATACGTATGTGTATAATATAACTACATGTATTTTCCATGTATTGTTGGTATTATCCTGATGTTGGGAGCTTACCTTCAATCTCCTAACCAGCTCATCTGGCCCTAGGTCATCGGTTATAGGTCGGCAGCCTTGCGGGTACACTATTTCCGCCATACTGCTTAACTGGAAGTATACCAATAATGTTTGGACCATGGAACTATAGGTAAGTCTAGTAGGATGAATGAATGATATCTCTTTATTGTACCAGGAAACTTAAAGATACACATATACAAGATAATCTATCAATGCCTATGAATGTCTATGCAAATGACATAATCCGCAATATCCTACATATCCCCTTATTCTTATTTTGTGTAGGGCGTACAGCGGTCTGTGCTGGCTTTCCGTTGAAGGGTTGTGCATTGCCCCATGAATAAATGAATTATTTGTTTCAAGTATGGTTAGTTACAGACTGGTCTTATGAAACTATAAAGTAGAGTCACATACTTCACTGTAGAATACAGAATACTATTTTTTTTTAAATTTATTTATTTGTTGATAGACGAGCAGCTTTCGCTGATGTGTCTAAGTCACACTGTGTTGGATTTTTATTAGATTTGTGTCACTTTTTTAACATAGTCTTGTTGGTTCGTAACCAAGTGTTGAGTTTGTTCTTGAACGAGTATGTGGATGCTGCAGAAACAACATCTTCCAGCAGTATATTCCAGTTGTGCACCACTCTATAGCTAAGGAAGTGATGAGCCGTAAGGGTGTTGGTTTGATTATGATTTAATATCCTACATATCCCCTTATTCATATTCTGTGTAGGGGGTACAACGGCTTCCTGTTTAAGGGTGCATTATGCATTGTCCCCCGAGAAACGACTAACCTTGTCTGAACCATTCCAACTCCTTGAAATAAGTAGGATTATGGGTTGTTGACACTTTTCCAGTAACATTCACGCAGACACATTTGTTGGAGCGGAGTCTAGAAGCCTATGCAAGCCTGTCATATTCCTATCATGCTTATTACCATTGGCCTCTTTTTCAAATAGAGTAATAAACTGATATAAAGCAGATCCATAAGCTCTGTAGTTTGAACACAATGTCATCTTGCCCCAAACTAAGCTGAGCTTGTACTATGGAGACCAGATAACTGATAGAATGCTTTTTGTTCATAAATGAACTTTCAAAATGAGGACGTGGTGGCCAAGTGGGTGAGGCCCTTGCCTTGCGATCTGATGGTCGCGGGTTCGAATCCCGGTGGCAGTCATGCATAAATGGATTTTTATGGTCAAAAAAATCTATGTATGCATCCAGAACCTAATATTCGAAAACATGTGTCGAGTGCACAAAAGGAGCCTCTTTGAGGCGCACTTGAAATCCTTTCACCACACTGGTTCGAAAGAACTAGTGACACGATAAGAAGACGATAAATGAACATACATAGAATACAGAGAAAAACACCCAGACTCATGACAACCACTGATTTTCATCACACAAGTGTCTTGAGGGAGAATCAAACCTCACACCTCGACCTCGTGTTGCAGTCGGGTTGAATCTAAATGTACAGTTGATTGTATTATGGTTGTTTGGAAAACATGAGGCTTTTGATTTGACCTTCAACTAAGGATATTATCTTACGCAATCTGATAGTTGCAGGTTCGGATACTAGCCGCAGACTTGTGCAAATAGGTTTTTTTATTTAAAAAAGAGTCAGTTCGTTTTGACTAGTATAGACTATGCATGATTTGAAATAGCAATCCCTGAACAAATTTGATGCAAGCAACATTATGTTATTGTAATAGTTAAAATTAAAAAATCATCATTGATTATGGATATTAAATGAGGCGTTGCAATTGCTGGGGCAAATGTTTCCGGGGAGAAGCAATTAAAATGTGGCCTTCAACGGTAAACCAGTGCAGGCCATTTCACATCCTACGCACAATCAGAATGGAAGTTTTATCTTGTAAGTTAGAACTCCAGTATGACAAACTAGAAATTATTTTTTTATTGAATCTAGCCATTTCTCTGTTATTTGTTATTCTTGAGGGATCAGGGACTATTTCAAACTTGTTGAAACCATGCCATTTTGGAATCTATAGAGGCTAAGTATACAATATCCACATGTGTGGTGCACTTTACTTGTTGTCTTTTATTGTGTATCGATTAGTGCCTACATCGGCAAATTTCTAAATTGCAAAACACCCCGCGACTCTACTTGATGTTTCGAAAACATACGTGTATATACGCCTATTGTGTATTCACAGCCTTATTTCAATGTAAACACAAATCGAACGCATCGGGAACCATACTACAGCCCCAAAACTAGTACAGGGCACTCGTGGTTACTTACAAATATTATTGACAGATTGCGGGCCGTAACATAGCATCACACGTTTAGGTTAATCGGCATTTTATACCCAAAATAACACCAAAACATAACGCTAATCAGTGTTTTATAAACTTGAGTATACAATTATGGAGGATAATGCATGGAATACTTACAACAAATCATAGACGTGGTCCAGAAATCACGTCCCGATGTTTACAAAAGTTGATTTTGCAAACGAAAACAAAACGATCACCGAAATGACATAGTCCTTTCATCAAAATATCACTGAATCACAGATCATACGGGTGATAGAAAGTTATATTGATCTAAATGCATAGAAAATCCATGAAATTATTTTTTCAACAAACTATGACGCCAAACTGCGGGAAAAACTACAGTGAAGATGTCCACAAATGGATTGCTTGCTTGCATTGTTTTTCAAGGTCGCTCTTTGGTCTATGGTTTGACTACGTGTCTATGAGTATCTTGTCTTGTCTGTGGTAAATGTATGTCTATGGCTTTGAAAAAAGTAATAACGATAGAATGTAACGTAACAGGGGCTCTTAGTAGGCAAGCAGGCTGGCTAAATACATATTTTTTCCCATTCATTTCGTTCGCCGTGAGTTACGATTGTAGACGTTAGATAGGTAGTGTTAGTTCTTGACCGTTGACGTCAAGTATATTAATAGAAGGGATAACAGAATGAATTATAAATAAAACCACATTGTTTACATAATATGTTTTCATTTTATTATATATTTTAATAAGCACTTGAGTATGAATATATGTATATTACATAAGTCTAAGTAGTACGTAACTTATGCCATTTTTTTAGCAAAATACATAACAGTTTTATGTAAATGTAGTATATAGTAAGCTAGGTATACTAACTAAAAATTATCTAGTTTATGCATATTTTGCCAGTTCTTTGATATTGGCACTGACTCTTACAATTAGTGTTGTGTACGCAGGCGTACCTAAGAATGACCCATCCTTTCAGAAAAATAACAATAAAATAAAATTTTAAAACCCAGATATTTAAATTTGTATAAACATTCACTGCTTTCCTATATGTTTATGTATTCAACTTCAGTGTCAATTTAGTGACAAATAAATTATCATTATCTTAATAGTGAAAAAAAATGAACACATTATTTCAAAAATAGCGATGCACTTATTTTTAGTTTGTAATAAAGCTGAAAAAATATATAAAACCTGGGCTATGATAAATGAGTAAACGCACAAATCGTAAGCACATTAATGTATTATGTAGGTTTTGAATTCAAACAATCACTGAAGAATGGTAACGTGACACCACCAAAAGGCTGCCACAGGCCTAGTTACTAATTAATTATAAAATACAGTTAATATTTATTCACTAAGGCAAAAGAAACTATGGAAAGAAAGAGCAAAATGATGCCTTAACCTATTAGTAGAATGAACTCCGATGAGACAAAGTATTATGAGTGTAGGTGACACATTTTTTGAGATCAAAACCTTTTGTCACTTTTTCTTATACGTGTAATAAATTGTTAAAATTAAATCACCTAGCAAAACTACATCAAAATTAACTATTTCTAAAATGTATATATAAATTCCGTCTAAAAAAAACATCTTAATCCAAATCTAGTTTTCTGAAAGAACCCGCAGTAGAATGTATATCTTGCGTCAAATCATTTTTCTCTAAAGCGTACAGATCCAAACACATGTCATCTAGTGCCAGGAGGTCATTTCTGTGTTTCAGCAGCTTCCTTTTCAATTCTTCAATCATATCCTTCAAAGGAACAGTACCTCCATACTCTTTTGGTAGAATTTCGGGATCGACGTGTTTTATCAATTCATCAGACGTGCGATGGAACTGTAAAAAAGAAGAAAACGTTAAGGATCAGTTCTGTTCAAATACTTAATAAACTTGCATTGAGGGTGCTGTACCTAGCTAAAATTGCTTACTCAAAATTATACATAATAATATGCCTGAAGCATTATACCCTCTTTTTTTCCAGTTAGATCAAAAATATAGTTATTCTGCAAATGCCACTATTACTCTCTTCTAACTATAATATCCGGATAGTGATATATTTTTTACTTTCTATGTCTATAATAGCTCCACTGTTGATTCAGTTGGTAACTTTAGGCATGAAGTGTGGCACAAATTATTTCTTTACATAGTAACGTTGGCACTACTACTTCCGGTAAACACTTAGTTTGCCAGTTTTCGCGGGAACTTCAAACGAATTCAAAGTAAAGTGCCTTCTACACGTTCGGAAGTTTGTTCGGAAGACTTTTATTGATGAACTTACCAACACTCGGTCTTTGAGTTTATCACTGAGCAGAGAGACTGCAAACTCGAAGAACCTGACTCCATAATGCGGTATGTTCACGAAGTGAGTTTTTTTATGTCTCATAGGAGTAGAATTCTGAAAAAAATTAAATATTAGTAAAGTTTTCGGATCTGGCTATAATGACTGTAGTCGAAGGTTTCAGAGTAGATATTCAGTATTCAGTGGTTTATTGCAATATTGGGTAGGTACATAAGTTACATTTCAGGACTTTGTAACTCAAATAGTACCAGTTCCACAATATTACCCGTTTAGGGTGTTGCAATAGAGACGGGACGATATTTTTAAATATACCTACCTATTATATATTTTAGAGATATGTTTATAAGGATAGGTGGTGGGAGTTTCAACTAGTGTGTTTCAGTTAGTGGTGTAAGTGGAGAATAACACCAAAACTCCTCAACCAATTGTATAAACTCTGTATGAATGTAGTTCCACACCCAGAAAAGGACTAGCTACTCTTCAAGTAAATAAATATATAAAATAATAAAAGTATTTTTTTCGGACAAATCACTTTCATCCATACACAAAATACCTACAAAACATTAAAAAAAGACACAACATAATTTTAAACCTATCTATCATCATGTGCGGTGGGTGAGCACCTCCAATCGAGCTTTAATCCAATAGCGGAGCAGCCAATTGGATCAAAACTCCAAAGTTTGAACTCTTGAAAGTTTGTATGATGCGAGGCGAATCATATCCGCCCCCGATGACTTGTAGGATGCTGTTGGTACTGTTCCACTGTCTGCAGAGCAGTGAGTTGGTTTTCTTGTAGGTATATGAATGATGGCATGAAACTAGGGATACCATCTCTAAAATTTGGAAACCAGGACTAGACGTGTGAAAACCCCGTTCAAATTCAAGAGCCCAGAACCCGGACATGTCAACAGGTTTTCAAAAGACTTCAAAAAAGAAGTAAGTTCATAATTCGGTTGTTTTTTTTATGTTTGTTACCTCAGAACTTCGTCGTAGGTCAACCGATTTGCAAAATTATTTCTTTGTTTAAGAGGATAGTAATATATTAGTTCGAAAATTTTTATTTCGCTCCACACTAATGCGGGCGCAGTGCGTGTGTCGCGGGCGGCCCAAGACTTTTTTAGCCCGGACTACAAATTAAGTCCGGCCCGGACGCTCCCCGGACGCCCTCTGAACTAGGACAAATCCGGAGAAACCCGGATGGATGGCAACCCTACATGAAACCAACCTGAATGCAGTTGAGCATGACGCGCACATCAGTCAGCGACCACAGACTGACGTGTGGCATCTGCATCCCAGCTTCGTCGTTAACATGCGTGTAACCGAGCAGCTGGGACCGCGGCTCGTCCAGCAGTAGTTCTACTATCATGGAGTGGACGCGCGCCATTACGGAGCTGTCGTACACGTGCGGGTCAAAACGACCTGGAAACATTCAAATCTATAGCCCTGTTTGCACGTTGATTAGTAAACATTCGGAAGAGAGGACGTGGTCAAGGCTAGGCTCATTCGAGTTGGATGAGACCCTAGCCTTGACCACGTCTCGGATGATCCGAGTGGATGAGACCCTAGCCTTGCGATTTGATGGTCGCGGGTTTGAATCCCGGTGGCAGTAAATGTTTTTTTTTGGTCGAAAAATCTGTGAAGGAAAACATCGTAAGGAAACCGGCAAATCACAGAACCGAAATGTGGTATGTGACATTAACCAATCCAGGGTAGATAGACAATTTAATGTGATAATAATTATAATAGATCCACAATATCCACTACGAGACCAAATGCGGATAAGATAATATCAGAAAATTTTAAGTTACATAGATAATTCCTCTGCATTGCTTAGGCAGAGGCACTAGATACCCAACATCGATAAATAGACGTAAGTATATTTAAGTCCAGGGCGTTAAGTTTAAACTCCAAGGATGATACCCATACAAGATAGCATAACTCTGCGTCCCTCGGCATCTCTCTTCGGCAGAGGCACTTGGCAAGGAGGCACTAGATACGTCGAAATCTTCGGATCCAGGGCGTCTAGCTTAAACTGTAATGAATCGTGTACCTTACCCATACAAGATAGAACAACCCTACGTCACTCGGCATCTCTCTTCGGCAAAGGCACCTAGATACCCAGAGTCAATCACAGCCGCGATCTTTGGGTCCAGCGGGTCCAGTTTTTGGAACCAGTGTGGATACATCTGCCGAATGGAAAGGTTACCTCTCCAGCATGGAGCAGGCTCGCAGAGGCACTAGCCTAGATACCCAGCAGCGTTCGGATCCAGGGTGTCTAGCTTAAACCCCAATAAATGGTATAACTTACCCATACAAGATAGAACAACTCTGCGTCCCTCGGCATCTCTCTTCGGTAGAGGCACTAGATACCCAGCGTCGATCACAGCCGCGATCTTTGGGTCAAGCGGGTCCAGTTTTTGGAACCAGTGTGGATACATCTGCCGTATGGTGAGGTATCGCTCTAGCATGGAGCAGGCTTGCGGGATCGAGTACTTCTTGGTTCGGAGGAAACGGAGCAGAAATGGAGTGTCTGGAAAATCAAGGTTAAAACTTCAACGGCTTTTTGAGTCATTCGTCATCTCGTCGACTAAATTTCAACCAATTAATTAAAGCACTGGATACGCCTCGCACAACATTGAGAGACATGGTGGGATAAAGAGAGGCTTAGGGCTCTTTCAATTTAGACGTTTCGAGTCGGACTGCTGCAGTGCCGAAGCGGTGCGTTTGTCGTGAGGCGCACGGACGGTCATTTATTTTCATACAAAGCTCACGGTGCGGCAACAGTGCGGCGGCGTCGGTACGAACGATTGAACGACTGCAGCGGTCCGACACGAAACGTCTAAATTGAAAGAGCCCTTAGGGTGCTTTTCCACTGACGCGGAGTGGAGAGGAGCGGACTGTGAATTATCGGTCAATTACAGTGGTCGAAATCCCACTTTCAACTTCCACTACACTTTGAGCACCCTCTTCTTCTTCTTATCGTTTCACTAGTTCTTTCGAACCATTGTGGTGAAAGGATTTTAAGTGCACCTCGAAGAGGCTCTTTTCGTGCACTTGACACATGTTTTTCTTCATATGTTCGAACTTTTTAAGTTCTGCGACATGCAGATTTCCTCACGATGTTTTCCTTCACTGCTAAGCACGTTTTTTAATGCACACATAGAATTTTTGAACAGACAAATCCATTGGTGTACGACCGGGTTCGAACCCACGACCTTCAGATCGGATGACGAGGCACCTCCCACTCGGCCAACACGGCTTTTTCTAGCACCGTGATAGGACTATTCACGGTCCGTTTCTCTCCACTTTGCCCAGCTCCACGTCAGTGCATAGCAGCAAAGAGAATATGACCACTACGTTTACACAGCAGTGGGTGAAACGGGCTGTTATGATGATGGTGAACGATACTCACCAGTCCGACATTTCCTTATAGCCGGGTGCTTCTCAATGAAGTGCCTGAGTTGCGCTAACGCCTGGTCTCTAAGTGCTAGTTCTTCTCTCAGCTCCACTCTAGCTCTTTCTCGAAGTTCTGGAGGTAGCTCTCCTGTCTCCCGCTCATTGGTCTCTTGAGCTTGGGAGTCCTCATCAGGGAGTCTTGAGGAGATGAGGTCTGACTTCAACTCTCTGCCGCACTCGCCTGGCTGGAGCACTGAAGTCGCCATAGTCTGAGAAAAAAATGAAATAATTAATGATCTGAAATGGGCTGTGAAATCTGTCATTGAGATTCACTCGTAAGACAGCCTGCCTTGTTAAGTCAATGACACTGTAAGTATCTTAAGATACAGTGTTTTGCCTTAAGCCAAAAGCCAAACCTAAAGCCAAAATTACACTACTAATTTAAAAACACGTATAAAATCTAAATTAAAGTATAAAACCTTACTAATTTTTGTTGACACAATCGGAAAATATAGACGGAATGAATAGTGTGAAGAAATTACTATAATACGGCGTACTTTTTGAGTATATGTCCGAAACATTTTGTATGGAAATTTGCCTTGAGGATTCCCTTAGCAGGGATATTTCGCTTATTTTTTTTTTATTTCGAGCTAATAATATTATTTATTCTTTGCTATAAGTCTTTTGACCAGGTAGATAATTATTATTGTGATACTAAACACATCTTTCATCTTTAGTAGTGAAAAGAAAGAACAATAAAAACCAAATAAAGATTATTTGCGCGTTTACCTACTCAAAACGCACTTTTTCAACATACAGTGTATTGGCTTAACACGGTAGATGTAGTAAATCTATTTTCATAAAAAAGATGTAAAATCACAGTATTTACCTACTTATTCAAATGAATGTAGAAAATCGATGATCTGAAGTGGGATGCGAAATCCCATAAAGAGATAATTAAACTTCTTACTTCTATTACTCTACATTTCTTTCTTTAGTCTACATTTTTGCAACAAACAATAATAGTTAAACAATAATAGTGATCAGAAAAGAGTTAAGAATGTAGATAATGGAGAATTGGGATGCGAAATTATTCTACGGATTTACCTATTGTAACTTTCGACAGATTGTGAACGCAGCTACCATGCTTTACTATCAAATAATCGCTCTCTGATTGTTTGTAATTCATGTAAAACGTATTGCAATAAATTATCTATTTTTATTAACCCTAGGCCGTTGTTAATGACCTTCAAACAAGTCTGTCATAAACTCATAACTTTCACTGCCTACAACTCTATATACCTACACCTACATACCTACTGGCTTTCGGTTGGCAATTTTGTATTTTGTCACAGATTTTTTATTGTGATTTTCAAACATTTGTTGTGATAGCCTTAAGACTCTACAATTTTGTTACATAATATTTTTTTTGAAATTAAAGTTGTTTTACGGATTTTTTTAAAGACTCAGTTTTTATTTCTCCTCGAATTTTATTGACAAATTATATTGTTTCAAAATCGTGTCGCAGAATGTAACATTTACCTTCGGATCACAGAGTGATACTATATATACTATATATATATATACTATAGATTGCTTCGGATCTAGGCCAGTTTGAAGTTATTCGACGTTATTATAGAGCAAGATTGTGAGATCACCTATTTGTGAAAATGTTTAATTGGCCATCTATATATATCTTTGTAATCATCTGTAATCAATCGTGTACCTAGCTGTAAGTTTTCCGAAAAAATAAAAATATAATAAATATAAAATAAAATAAAGATAAGCGCCACGAATACCACTTACCAACAAATGCTGAAGTGAGTCGGAATAATTCAAGAGGCCTAAATCCGTCGGCCGTATTATACCTAGATTACCTATCCTACTTCCCCAGATTATTATCTTCAACCTATTGTTAAGCGCCACATATATGTAGGTACATAACTAAGCTTATGTAGGTACATAACTAAGCTTACGTGTAGGTTGATAATCAATATTCTGTTCATCTCTCAAATGCATTTAAAATCCACGCGCGTGCAATGGGCTTACCCACTCTATAATCATTATTATTGTTCAAACAATGAACTTTAAGAAGCAGACATCTACAACAGTAGGCCAAAATGGTCAGGCTCTAAGTACTTGTAGTACCTATATGATTGGTTGATATAACTGAAATTGATTATAAACCTACATACCTATACAAAATTTCCTTAAGTGTTCATAGTAGAAAACACTTTAGCATGAAACTTTTCACACAGAGTATGTAGAGTAGGAAAATTTAAAAGGAGATGAGAATGAGAGAGACTTTAATATGACAAATATAGAGTCACACTCTACTTTTTGGTACAGCACATGACGAAACAGATTTGTAGGTAGTTACATTTATATTTTTTATTTTGTGGCAAACACGTCTCAAAATAAATGGTTCATCATTAATTAGGAAAGATTATAAAAATTGAGCAAGACATTTTTCAGTCCAAAAATGCACGCCCCTTCAATATATTGTACTATATGAATATTGTATATTAAATTGTATTAAGACTGATCGCGTGAGTGCACAGGCGTGAATTTTTAAACTAAGTAACTCTACCAATATTTAATTTAATAGAATCCTAAACTACTAAAACCACAAAATAGCTAAACTAGACAAACCACGTGACCAAATCAAATTAGGGTAAATGCACCAATTAATGACTCACTTCACATGTTTACTGCACGTCACACGGCAAACGATGACCAAGTTTGACTGGGCTGGTCGGTCGATGCCCCGAGCCCGTTAGCTCCCGAAATTGCGACATAAGCCCTTACAACCAGTACTTTTTAAGTGTTTTTATTATGTAGGTAGGGTATTGCCCTGTCTATAAAGGTATCGCTACTTACGTTGTAGCGGGACTACCGTTGCATTGTAGTAATAGAAAGCTGATTAAAAAGTAATCATAGTTTCCCACTTGGATCAAATTACGTATCAAAAGCCTATTCAACAATAAACTCGTGGTTTAAAACTCGAATGCTCGAGCTTATCGAATGGGGGTTTTATGTATCTCTTAGCGTTCAAAATACATATAACTAGTAGCCAATAAGTAGGTGTTTCCTGCCTCTTCCTTAATTTAAGATTTTTTTTAAATCTGTAGTAAATCTACCGTCAGCACATAAATGCCAACATTCTGCTTAAACTTTAGCACACACCACGTTGCAAGAAACCTGTCCAATGATGTAACCAGTTTCTGGGCTAGGTTTATGTAGGTCACAAGACCCTTGCACCTTTCTGAAGAAATAACCAAGTCTTTATGTGACGCTCCTACATAACTAAGTAATCAATATTTCAATATTTATGTACATATATTTATTCAAGGTACTACAAAAACATACAATAACCGACTTCAATCAGACTGTTCTATAGTGACCATAGGGACTACTGAAAAGTCACAGGGAAGCAAAATACGCAATTTTGTTCACTTTAACGACTTTTTTTTCAGTTATTTTAATTTAAAACCAAAACTACTCAATTGATTTTGATAAAATTTCCTCTAAAATGATTTTTTAAATCGGTTTATAAAGTTCTGAGGTAGCATATATAAAAAAAAACATTCAAGCGAATTGATAATCTCCTCCTTTTTTGAAGTCGGTTGAAAAGCTTTGGTCTTGACTGACTGATTGACTGACAGACAACGCATAGGCCATACCACTGGACGTAGAGACTTGGAGGGAATGTTCATCAAGAAGTGTAGGCGCATACTAAAAAGGGGTTTTGTTAATTTGAAACGCAAGCGAAGTTGCGGGCGTCAACTAGTTTATATTATGAAGGTAAGTGTGTACAGACAGCGTCAGAGATAAGTATCCCCCTTTCACAAGACACCCAGATAAAAATCCTTTCAAAAATTGTCATTAATGAAATTATTTTTAGGATTACATACGGTTATACAAATATAATCTATTTTTTAAAAGCAAAACTTCTCCATACGCCGCGGGCGGTCATTTGAAGGGTTTTGAAGCTGGGTATTATAATGGCAAGGGGGATACTTGTCTATGATGCTGTCTGTACACAAGTTCTTGTGTCCAGTAAGTAGGTATAAATATTTAATTAAACCTCTTGATAAATATCATTTTTTCACAACATACCTGCCTACATACCTATTTGCTATCATTATCTACTTTAATAATAGTCATATCTACTCGCTGGTCATAAAACCAAAACTTACAAAAGTCTAGTTTTATTTAGTCCGTGGTTGTACTCAAACTTATGCCTAGTTTTAAAATGTTACTTAATTGAAAGTTTGTAGGTGGTAACCTACAAAAATAGTTATGCAAAGATTCATAGCACCTTCTTAGGCGTTTCATCTGATTCCGTGTAACAGTTTCTCAACATTGTAATCTTATCTACATAATTATTATATTCCCATGTTTTACAATACTTTTTCATAGGTAATCCGTGGCTTTACTCTCTGGACTGGGCCATCATTACCTTCTCCCAAAAAGCTAGATAAATAAATAATAAAACAGCGTGCATATTTATACAAAAAGATCTATCTGTATTGAGCAAAGGAGCTAGTAATGTCATCGATTAAAAAATTGCCGGAATGATCCATTACCAATATTTATGTACTAAGCATTGAGCCATGTACATATTTAATGGCCTGTCATTGCAATGTCAAACCACTAATAAATCTTCAATTTTCCTAGTATACAAACAAAAGCTAATGGCTCATTGTGCCCTAATGACTTCTTCAAAAGGAATCACAAAAGGCCACTGGTCACAAAACAAAAGACATCAGCTAAAATAATGTACATTAATTTTTCAATATCGTTGCGAGTGTTAAGCGTCGATGATACACGGCTTTTTACACGCTACAAGCCAGCGAGATCGCTTGTAGCTTGTAAACTCGTCTAGTGCAGCTTTTTTACAATCTGCTTGTTGACAATCCTTCCCGAAACATAGTTCGCTCACTCGCTATAGCTTTTAAACTCGCCGGCTTGTAGCGTGTAAACTAGCCATGTGTCATCGACGCTTTAAATGATGGAGTTTAAATTCTGCGGCTTCAACTTGGTTGGAAAAAACAAGACTAAATATTGCCAAAAAAAATTGTTTCAAACTCTCGGCTCGACCTAGATTCAGGGTGTTGCATTGCTGTTTTTCTAATGAGCAAAAAACAGCAAAACCACAGTTAAGACTAGGATCTAAAAAATCGCAACTAAGCAATTTTTTATATAGGTTGTAAGTTCTAATACGTAAGGTTACATTTTGAAGCCCCGATTGTTCTAATCTAGATCACCGCCACAAATTCTGCCTAGCAGAGCAGAATGAGGTCAGTAGGTGTTTATTTTCCGCCATCTTTAATTTCATGCCAAAATCAGAAAACTAGGTCTGATGATGACCATTTTACCCGAAAACGATTTTACTTCAACCCACGTATTACACTGTAAATGTTCTTTGCTATCTGTACTTTATCGGCTAACAATCCAGCCATGATTTACCTTAAAAATATTAAAATAAATTCAGCAATGACCAATTTACACCAGTTTTTTATGATGACCATTTTACTCGACGACAAATTTACTTCAACCCGAATAACAGGGTTGATTCGAGGTTGGTTGAGGTTGATTTTTGTTTAGTTATTTATTTAAAACTTTATTTTATCTAATAAATAAAGAATTTCAAGAGAGACGTAGAGGCTTAATTTGAGTTAGCTACTCAAATACTGATAATATACTTGCACTAGTTGCAATGCGGAAAGAAAGTTAATCAGGTATATAACGTTGGTAATGTTGGTATGAATACCTATATCTCTTAATTTTCTTTCTTGAACCGTGAAATAAACTTATACCGACAATCAACAAAACAAGTTCGAGAAGGTAAACAGGAAGAATATTTTCTTATACGCATTTCATCGCCATGACATTTTCTGTCAAATTATTTATTTCTTGTCTGAAAATAGTAGTACCTTATGTACCTACCTAGCTAGACTATATACATACATCCTGTATTCCTATCATACTAATTAAACACGATGTAAATAGGTACCTCTAAAAACGTTTATTTTTCGGCCAAGTACGTGACTCCGTTTACGTGTGCAAACGTAGTTTCGATCCACATTTCGTAATGTTTAGAATTCGGGGCACAATGACACTTCGAAAATTCGGAATCAAGAATGCGGGACCAAGTTACACTTACCCCAATTAATGAATTTAGAAAAATACTTCGAAATTAAAAAATAAATAAAACAAAGGTTATTCGTTAGGGTCGTGGGGAATATCCCAATACCTACCCCCTTGTGAAGATGGATGGATGTTTTCAGGCCTAGAATCCCGCGCGCCGCTGTATCGCTCCCACATTTAAATTTGATATATAGATTTTTGAAGATAATTTATTATAAAGTATTGAAAACAGCCTTGCCCTATTTCCTTCGCTTATGTTAAACATATCAAAACAAATTATATACTAAAATATTCGTGAGGTTGTAGTAACAAATTCACCGTTCCACTTTTTTGAAATTTATACTCAGTCATTTTATAACTTTAAAAATGTACAAATGCGCGAGCGAGATAGCGTCGCGCGGGATTCTGGGCCTTAATCACCGCCAAACTATTGAAGCGATTAATGAAATTCGGTATGGTAATAGTTTACGAAATACAAAACCTCATTAGGAGGCACCTTTTTATCTGACCACCACGCGGGCGAAACCGCAAGTAGTTAGTCATAAATAGGTTAAAATTATTCCCATCTGTCACCCTGCTCTATCTCCCTAGGGTGACAGATGGGATAAAAAGTGCTATCTGTCCCCCCGTACTAAAAAAGGGTACAGATGAAACTATTATTAATTTTAAAAGTTCTATCTGTCCCCCCCGTCACCAATAGGAGGACAGATAGAACTATTTATTCCTGTCTATTCTCCAATTCAAAATAAATTAAAGAGTTTTGCTGTAATAAATTCTCAATAAGGGGTTGAAGTAAAATCTTCATCGGGTAAAATGGTCATCATAAAAAAACTGGAGTAAATTTGGTCATTGGGCTTGAACGTTTTGGCGGCTATCCTTTAGTTCCCACGTTAGTGTAGGTACAGACAGCGTTATAGATAAGTATCCCCCTTGCATTATAATACCCAGCTTCAAATCCCTTTAAGTCACCGTCGCGGCGAATAGAGAAGTTTTGTCTTGAAAAAATAGATTATATTTGTATAACAGTATGTAATCGTAAAAATAATTTTAAGTATTTTAATTTTTTGAAAGGATTTATAGCTGGGTGTATTGTGCAAGGGGGATACTTATCTCTGACGCTGTCTGTACCTGTATTGGAACGTTTTGATTGTACTATTTATGCCTTGAGAGTGTCTTGCGATTGTGTATTTTGTAAGATGGAGACAAATTAGCAATCATGTCGACATCGAACGAAACCGATTGGCAATGAGAGGGCCAATTTCAACATTTTAGTAGAACCAGATTTGGCAGATTGGAATACTCATGTTCTCCGTTTATCTGTCTTCTCTGTCTGTCTGTACAACATCTGTTTTTCTTTATGTTTTAGCTTTTGTAGTAGATTTTTTATTATTATTGTACTGAAATTTTCAGGGTAGCTCACAACTATGAAAATGCATTCTAAAACCATAAAAGATGATATCGCGTAAAAGAAGCGAGGTAGAGCAAAATCATAAAAACCACAGAAGTATTATCACGATTCATGTAGTACATTGAAAATGCGTCAAAAAAAGGGAGCCACATTGGCTAAATTCTATAGATATTTATTTTTTACTGAAAGGGTATCTAAAAAGTTTCTGCCCTGTATTCCACATGCAATTTGGTTTGACACTGTCTATCTTGATGTTCTATATCTAAAGTAACACCGTTTTTAATCTAAATATGCATTAAAACATGATTATTAGATCTATAATCTAATTTTTTTTTTACTTCGTGCAAAAAATAATCTTCTATTTTACAATTTAAGCGGTATACAGGGTGTGTCGTAATGAGTGGATAATCCTTCAGGTGCGGGTGGGGGACTTTAGGACTGATCAGAAAATGAAAATATGCACCCAGTAAATATCCCACGGATTTCGAGTTACTAGACGTTTTCGAAACTTTTTTTTTTACCTTGGTCCATTGTTTTTGCTGCCACGACTACAAATCTTGGAATATTCTTCATTTTTTTTTGCTAGAGTATTCAATGGACAAAGTATTCAATGAACAATGGACAAAGGTAAAAAAAATGTAAGTTTCGAAAACGAATTTTTACTGGGTGCTTATTTTTATTTTCTGATCAGCCCTGAAGTCCCCCACCCGCACCTGAAGGATTATCCACTCATTACGACACACCCTGTATATGTCGTGGCCGGATCATTGAATTGGCCATTTCATGAAATGGCCAGCCACTTCATGAAATGACCGGCCACGACATATATAACGCTAGAGAATAAAAATGGGTGGACATATCGCTCAAAGCTACAACCCCAGGCTAACGTTTTTTGCACAAAAGGCATTATTATTTAGGTACCTAGCAAGTCTATTAGAAAATTCCACATTGGCATTGAACATCTAATTTAGCTAATCAAATTGACGATGTTGACATACGATTGACGGCATGTCGTTAAAATTGTGTAACTTGCCATTGGACTAATATTTGAGTGACTCTCCAGCCAATAATGGATGTATGACGTCTTCTTAGTCTTTGCACACATGAATTTGAAAATGTGTTTGACACTCATACGAGACTTGCATACTAAATAAGCACATTAATGTGTATGTACTCGATTTTTAATTTAAAAAAAAACTTGTTGTGTAGGTATGCAATGTACTCATTAAATGAATTTGTTTAGATTTTTAGCTATTAGAAATTCATATACGATTTTTGAAAAAAATGTGATTGAATAAATGAAATGAAATGCCTACTTGCACCAAACTGTCAGAGTTCCTAAGCAATTACTTTACTCGCTAAAAATATCTTTACGATTTGAATGTGGACCGTTAAGATCTTCAAAGCGGGTAGAAACTATGCAGCTCTGACCTATACAATACCATTCAATAAATGTAAGCTGACTGTATCTAACTAATACATGTTGTCTAAATGCTAAAATTAATTTATTTTCATTTCGATTTATACAATTTCTTCTATATCTTTATGACTGGTTATGTGTAATTTTTAATATGTTACTAACCTTAGAATAAGCCTTATGTACCAACAAAAATGGTGTTATAGAACCGAACTAAACAATTTTGATTTGATTTGATAAAAAATGAATGAAAAATAAAAAGTTTGCGAAATGCCACTTTAGGATTGGTATTCAACAAGGGTCACGAACTGAAACGTTGTCCAAATGGGATGTAGCCCCCAAAATCAATAGTCCTATCAAATTGTTTCGCAAATTATTTCCTAACTTTTACTTTTTATTGCGATCTAAGCTGAAAGAAAGTCGTAACTTTTGAAAGTGAAAGACTTGCAGTTTCACTTTTGACAATGGTCTTCACATTCGTAATATTTTGACCTGGTTTTGGTGTTGCGAAAAACTGGTCCTGTGTTTGTTTGTTTTGACATAAAACTGTATAACTAAACTATAAAAATATTGTAAGTACCTATCTGCACTCGTAGTACCTACCTACTCAGTACTTATGTACTAGGTTTAAATAAAGTACCTACTTACCTACCTATTTAATGAATGATAATTGATAAGGATAAGCCTTTTTTTGATCTCTACCAAAGGAAGACACTCACATAATGTATTGGACTAAACACTTTATGGCATACACATTTACTTACCTATTAGGCTCTACCATAAACTTGGTATGGAAGAGCATGGCTACTTAGTTCTTTATTAGTTACGGTTAAATCATAGGACAGACAGCAGATTTTTTTTTGTCCAGATAAGGACTACTCTATATATTAGTTTACTATATATTAGTACACTATATATTAGTGACACGCTAATTTATAAGTTTTTATAAATATTTATGTTAGTCTATAAGGTATATATCATATGGGCCCTAGTTAAGCTACATTGTTCTTTTCTTGTGTCTAAAATAAGATTATTATTATTATTATATAGTCCCATCTCTAGTTTTTTTTATATATACGTACTCACAAAGAAAACCAAATAGGATAAATGAGATATTAAAATACTTGACTTACATACTAGGTATATTGGAGGAATCTATATTTTTTTTTATGGTAGAGCCTGGGTGGTATATAAAATATGGTTGAATCAAGGGATAGACAGAAGATTTTTTATTTACAGAAAAGGAATGGAAGTCACATTATGATAGGTACCTGAAGTTGGAACTTAAGAAGAGATGGATCTCTACTTTTTATTATAAACGTACTTACAAGGTAAACCTAATACATAAATACTAAAATATTAGTATAAAAAAATAACTTATTAACTATAAAATTTTCATCTCTAGGTACACCAGAGAAACTTACCTCACGTCGAGAGCGGAGAAAATTCCAAAACTAGAGTTCGCTGTGAAACACTTTCAAACCCAGTATTTTTTTTCTGTTTGTTCACAGTTTATTTTCACTGTTAAAACTTTTAAGCTATAGTAGTTAAAAAAAGGATTTAAATTGCAGTAAATTAATAGGTTTTGTCAGGCTGTGCCTTCGCGGCAAGAGCCTGTGGTACACTGTGGCAGTAGGCCAGACGCGTCTTTACTGGGCATAACTTTCTATAAGTGTAAACGTTTTGTTGAAAAACACTTTATTGGATAGACGAATAAGGTCCTACTGGAACGGGATGTCTTTAGAAAGAGAGAAGCGAATCAGTCTGGAATCCGGATACGAGGATTCCGGTTGAGAAGGAGGGATTTTACGGCGTATTCCCGAAAAAAAGTAGATTTTTTTTTTAAAACGCAACCAAACCAAACCAGTTTTTATTTGTTCTTAGAACACTGTTAAAATTCATCCAGCCGTTTGGAAGATACGAAGTAACAAAGAAATTTACATACCTACTTATAAGATACGCGCGAAAAACATAACCCTTCCTTGGCAATCGGGTAATCATTATAAAATATTACAAAACTGACGGATTTCAACCTAGTTGGGTAAACGGTACGAGTAATGGTTTAACTTATCTCCGTAAAGACCATCATTCATCATCCAGGGTTGCGAAAGACCAAAGTCCATTTCAACGTCTTTCGAAAGACCAAAGTCCGTAGCTACCTGTATCCATAGATGAATAACGGTGTTCATATAGAACACCAAGATGGACAGTATCAAACCTAAATGGATGCGGAATACAGGACAGAAAATTTTCAGACAACATGTCAATAAAAATGAAATATTTCTACTTTCAAATAATCTTTGTTACCTACTTCTTATCATCATTTCCTGGTCCTTTTCCCACTTACGTTGGGTCGGCACAACATGTCTTCTTCTTCCATTCTTCTCTATCAGCCGTCATCTCTGTACTTACACCTATTTTATTTATATCGTCTTTCACACAGTCCATCCATCTCTTCTTCGGCCTTCCTCTACTCTTATATCCATCCACTTCCATATTCAGCACTCTCCTAGTCACATGACATTCTTCCCTTCGCATCACGTGTCCATACCAACAAGCTAGCCTGTTACCTCTTAATTTATCCATCACTGGCGCTACCTTCAGGCTTCCTCTTATATACTCATTCCTTATTTTATCCATCCTCGTCATTCCACTCATCCATCTCAACATTCGCATCTCTGCTACGTGCACTCTTCTTTCATCCGTCGCCTTTGATGCCCAACACTCAGATCCATACAACACGACAGGTCTAATAACTGATTTGTATATTTTCCCCTTGAGTTTGAGGGGCATGTGTGGGTCACATACAGTTCCTGTGACCTGCCGCCATTTCATCCATCCCGCATTTATTCTGTTCTTCACGTCACGATCTACCTCACCATCGTTTTGGATCAATGACCCGAGGTACCGAAAGTCGGAGCAGACTGGAAGGGATACACCGTCTAAAGCAATCGGGACAAAACTGAGTGATCCACCGAAGTCACAGAAAGGTGTTCTGTTTTCGTTCTACTGATCTTCAGACCAACACTCTCTAGTTTATCCCGCCATTTTTCCAGTCTACTCTGCACCTCAAGGCCATTTTCCCCAACAAGAACAATGTCGTCGGCGAATAGCATGCACCAGGGTGCCTCCTCCTGTATGTCCGATGTCAGTGCATCCATTACCAGGAGGAACAGATAGGGACTTAAAGCCGATCCCTGGTGCAAGCCTACAACCACATTGAACTCGCCGGTAACTCCGGCTTCAGATCGAACGTGAGCTCTTGCATTCAAGTACATAGCTCGAATGAGCTGTACGTACTTTCCAGGCACTCTTTTCTCTTTCATTGCCCACCACAGAACCTCACGGGGTACTCGATCGTACGCCTTTTCAAGGTCAACGAACACCATGTGCAAGTTCTTGTATGCACGTCTGTACTTTTCGACTAGCTGACGAAGTGCAAATATGGCATCCGTTGTCCCTCGTCCAGGCATAAAACCGAACTGGTTCTGGGTTATCTCACTTTCCTCTCTTATTCGTCTTGCTATCACCTTTTCCCAAATTTTCATGCTGTGGGACATGAGTTTGATTCCTCCTGTTACCTACTTCTAATGATGTAGTTTTATTAAAATTGATAATCAAGGTTTTACAAAAAAACACATCAACCGACTTCAATAGGACTGTTCTAGCTGTGGTTCTAGTGACCGTAGGAAAATCTGAAAAGTCACAGTGAAGCGAAATACGCAATTTTGTTTAAAATAACGATTTTTTTCAGTTTTTTTGATTTAAAAATTAAACAACTGAACTGATTTTGATAAAACTTCTATGGGACTAATCTGAAAGTACCTATAACCTCTCAAACAAAAAGGTTTTTTTCAAGTCGGTTTTTATACAACAAAGTTCTGAGGTTCTTCTACCATAAAAAAAAATTGATACCCTGCTCTTTTTGAAGTCGGTTGTAAAAGCCTAGTAGTTTATCATTATATTATATGGCCCTGTTAACTACTTCTCTTAGTATTTCGAAAATTAGCATCGGACCAAAATGTACCTACCTACTAGAAATAAACCAATGTGGCTCCCTTTTTTTGGCGCATTTTCAAGTACATTGTGATTCTATACTATAATACTTCTGTGCCTGTATCTTATAAGTAGTTTCAACACTTCGAGCCGGTTCTGCGTCGGTCATCTCATCGTTTCCCAACTTTCTTCGACCCAAATTCCCTACTAACTATCACACAACCTGTGCCGTGACTGTACAATTTTAGTGATTGCGTTTTAATGGATTTCAAACGAAATTGTAGCTTTTTTAGCTACTTTAACTAGTCAATTAACACTTATAAAACATTAATTTTTATGTAAAGTTACGTGTTATCCGTTTTGCAGATTTAGTTTCGTCATTTTCAACGTTGAGAAAGACATCCCAAAAACACACTTTATAAATGACACTTTTTGACCGATATGGGGGCGTGTGTGTACAGAATTCTTAGTTGGGTGGGTAGGTACTAAAAACAGTGTTATGCCTACTTGCACCAAACTGTCACAGTCCCTAAGCAATTACTTTACTCGCTTGGTAGTTCTTAACAGTACAGATTCTGACCGTAAAGAACTGAAGCGAGTAAAGTTGTTGCTTAGGAACTTTGCAAATTTGGTGCTAGTTAGCATTAGATATTCTGCTGCCAAGCAATATATGTTCCAGTTTAAAGGGCACTTTGGTTAGCTAGTAGAATTACTGGGTATTCGAGGTTAGGTAAACATCAGTGCCAGATATTCTGTCGCAAAGCAGTAATGTGTAAGCATTACTGTGTTCCGGTTTGAAAGTCACTGTGGCTAGTGAAATTATTGGGCTTTCGAGACTGACCATCAAAATGTCTCAAGGTGGACGACCGCTATAGCTGTGTTGCACCGGCCTATGAGAATCAAAGTCCTGTACAGCACTGTTATGGTTATGGGCAGGTGTGATCTCTTACCATTAGAAGAGCGCCTAGCCATTCCTCCCACTCCTTTTAAAAAAAAAAATGAAGCCAAAGGACATTTGGCCTGGCCTATTCCTTGATATTATATTCCTTCGCCAAGCTATTCTTGATAGTAGGTACTTTTTTTACAATGAAAAAAAAAGATTGAAACGTTTTAGCACCCATTATAGCGAATCAGATGTAAAACTCAGGGTGACCAATAAGGGCACGCAGATAATATTTGTGAGGCAAGTTTTCGCTTCTGTTGTGACAATAATGTCGAAACAATGCAACGGAACCAGGAACCTTGAACCGTACGAAGATCCGCACATCTGTTACAAGGCGACGCATTTCATGCATGCTAAATGCAAGATCTTACAGCTCGTTAGTCTTCAGATGCTTGCTCAACCTTGAAGTTGTTGATCTAGTGGTTAGCTAGCGATTTAGGCGCATTACAATAATTTTGGTATCAAAAGTATATAGGGACTCTACTAACGGACGCATCGTATGGTATTAAGAGATTTTTTTATATAATTTGGAACGTCGCTGCATAGTGTTCATTCAAAATAATATATTTTTGTTTGTTCTATTATAATCTTCGACACCAAAGCCGGCCATCGACGCGGCTACATACACATGGTATAATAGCTATGCACCCTCGCCTCATATTGCGCGCCTCAATGCCCAAATTATCTGCGACTGACTGCATTCGCATTTCGTCCTTATCTTTTCCTTTTTCTAAGCTGTCAATATGAGTTTTCAACGTTCCGTTTGTATGTCACTGTCGTCTTCATAGTAAACAACAAAGATGGCGAGTGTTCCTCTTGGAATAAAAACTCATGCACAGCGAGTTTGTAGCCTATACAAAAAGGCTCTGCGTAATTTAGAGGCGTTTTACGATAGACGGTAAACATATTTATTCATTACAAATTAATTTTTAGCCGATTTCCTGCCCGAAGTTGAGTTACGTAATTTTGTATGTTCCGCTCATCAAACCCATATTTCCTTGTTTTTCCAGAATATAACTCAGAATATCCACATAAATATTCACTTTTGAGCTAATACCTACTCCTTGCAATGTTCCTGAAAGGTTATTTTTCGAATGTTTTTATTTTGGTGTTCTTCCAGTAGGTAGGTAAGTAGCACTTTCTATGGCTGTAGTTTATTTTGTATGTAAAGAATCTTAAATTCTACTCTACTTTTGTATAGTTTTAGTTAGACAAGCATCATGTACAATAACTGCCTAAGAATATAGCAACGCTAATAATACCTAACTATTTATTTATTTGCTTTGTACCTATTCAAACTCTCATAACCCTTACCCTCTTTTTTTGCATGCACTATGTCTAATGCCTTGATCTCACGTACCGAGTATAAACTAAAATATAGTACTTGGTACATATAAACATAGCGCAGAGTGCACGGCTGAACAAGTGATGTAAGCTTTCAGTCTCACCCGAGTAATATTTTACTGTCTTGGCCAAGTACTCAGTACGTGTGATCTAGGCATAAACTCTCGACATATCTCCATTCCTTAATTATATGCTTCTGGGTGGAGTTAGGCTGGCTATTAAGTCAGGATATCCGACGCACAAACAACCAACAGGAGTCTAAGTGAGAAAAAGGGAGTCCACTTCCTTATTTATACCCCATCCTATCCTAAAATCCCCCAACAAGTACTTGTGAATGTGTACCTATAAGTATGCTCTCCCGTTAGATGGGGTGACAATCTTTGAAACGTTGCAGGCAGGAAATAAATGTGACAAGCTGACACACTTCGGCAGAGTCCTGTGTCCAGTAGTGGACTGCGATGGGCTGTTGATGATGTGTATAAGTACATTGAGGACGTGGTGGCCGAGTGGATGAGGCCCTTACCTTGCGATCTGATGATCGCGGGTTCGAATCCCGGTGGCAGTCATGCGTAAATGGGTTTTTTTTCGGTCGAAAAAATCTATGTTTGCATCCCACGTTCTCACAACGGTGAAGAAAAACATCGTGAGGAAACCGGCATGTGGTAGAACCTAAACTTCGAAAACATGTGTCAAGTGCACGAAAGCACTTGAAATCCTTTCACCACACTGGTTCGAAGGAACTAGTGACACGATAAGAATAAGAAGTACATGCCTACAACAAACTAGCCATGTCTATCTCACTATTACCATTATTATAATAAAAAAAACTGTTCCAGCAATGTATACCGCTACCATGCAGTTCTTCTCCGAGAGAGGTTCGATAATCATGCTAAAGAGCAGGACATGAGAGTAGCTGTTGATATGCTCAAGAAGGGGGAAGAAGAACTCTTTATGAACCAGCATCCCATCCCGAGGGCTTGTGAGTTATATATTTTATATATCTTAAGGTTGTCTTAGTCTTTACTATAATACCCTTATGCCTACCTGCACCAAACTGACAAAGCTCCTAAGCAATTACTTTTCTTGCTTGCCAGTTCCTAACGGTCCAAATTCAGATGGTTCAGAACTGTCAAACGAGTTAAGTAATTGCATAGGAACTTATTTGCTTTTTTGATAGTTTGGTTCAAGTCGGCATTACCGAATTTCAGTCAAATCAGTTCATTGATTTTGGTGTAAACAGTACAGACAGACAACAAGATTATTCCTATTGCACAATACAAAATAGAATCTCTCATTCTGACTTGCACCAAACTTTCAAAGTTCCTAAGCAGTTACTTTACTCGCTTGGTAGTTCTTAATGGTCAGAATCTGGACTGTTAAGAACTACCAAGTACTGCTTAGGAACTTTGACAGTTTGGTACAAGTAGGTAGGCATCATAGTCCTAAACCTCTTTTTTTTCCCCAGTCGCATTCAGCCCCGGCGGTGTTGCCCATGAAAGAGTAGTAACTCCCCCTGACTGGGTATTAGACTATTGGCATCCCCTTGAAAAGGCGCAGTATCCTGAGTACTTCAAACGTAGGGAGCAACGCAAGCTGGAATACATCGCTTTGTGGGAGAAACAGCACGGGAAACATGATCCCAAAGATGATCATCATTGAACTAGCTAGGGAATACTACTGGCTGTGAAGCCTGTGGATATGTATAGTTGAATAAAGTTATAAGTTAAACTATTTTGGGTCTGTTTCAATTTCACCTTACCTCTACTACAATATTAGTAGATACAGGTGTCTTTACGGTTTAATAGTGCCCGACGAAAGTGAGAGGTGCTCTGCGCTAGTGAGGTGAGGCGAGGCGGTGGGAAGGTGGCTAAGCGACCAATAGATGCCGGGGGTCGCATCGCACCCTTCTCGCCAATAATCTTAAATCGACGTCTGCGCATTAAATGTCAGCGCTATTAAATCGTGAAGACAGACACCTATAGGTGTCTGTCTTCACACCTAACCTAACCTAACCTAACGAACACTTTCGACACAAACTCACAACTTAGTTTTTTTTTTATGTACGCATTATAGAAACTCACACCTCTAACCAAGCTTTCTTTTTTTTCAATTCGCTTTCCATCCAAAGTTTGTCTGGAAGAAATAGCTTCCTAGCGATAAGAGCGCCGATTCTAGTTTATCATATATGTATGATCATAAGTTCTGGTGTACAATATAGTATTTCTATCTCTCTATAGCGCCCTCAGCAGGTAATGCAGATATACCTAGATCAAGACAAACTGAACTGACTGACTCTGCCTCATGACTGCCTGAATCTGCTTGCTGAATCTGCTTGCTCAATCTTGGAAAGGAAAATTGCCAAATAAATAACACCCAAGTGATTAAACATCAATTTATTATTGTAACATTTAAAAAATATACATTTAGTTCTTGGTTAGAAGAGCTAAGCCGGTGATACACTAAAGAAAGAGTGGCAACCATGAAAAAGGCTTCTGTTTACACAAAAAAATAACTTATAATTTTCAAGTTTTTTTTCCATATTTCAGTAACGGCAACTGATTATGGGTATTTTTTTTCTGGTGATTAAAAATTGTGAGTAAGTATATCACCAACAACTTAGGTTTCACAAAATTGATTTTATTAGTCCCATAAGTATCGTAAGGGCCAATTATCCACCAAAGCGGAGGTACCATACGGCCGACGTATCTTGGCGAGTCTGAACATAGGCTATGCGAACTTTAGCGCATGTACACACGTATTACATTGTTTTATAATGTATAATATATTATCAACGCGGGCGAAAGCGCGGGCTTATGCTAGTTGGTTTATAAACAAGAAATTGGCATCAACAGCTTTCTATTGCGTGTTTTCATGCGCAAAGTTCGCATAGCCTATGTTCAGACTCGCCAAGATACGTCGGCCGTATATTGTAAGGGCGTGATTCGATACCCACACCATGACAAATATTTGTGTGATGATGATCAGTTTGCCTGGTTTAATTTTTTTTCTACACAGGTTTTATCAAATAGAAAAAGGTATTTAATTCGATTGATGGCATAAAATCCACCATTAAAAATATTTTACGTTATAAACTCTTTCTCCGTATGGTGAATGCCTTAGTTTGTAAATGAATAAAAAAGATAAATGCAAATAGTGGAGTTAATTTTTTTTTACAAATCAGTTCAAAATTCCACCCAGATATTTACATTTTGATAAAATATAAAACAAAACCATTATTATCTAGTATTATATTAACTATTTTATGTACTTAAACACTCATGATATTTATATTTGTCAGGCTAGAAAAACATTAACATTTAATTTTTTCCCCGTTTTTATGTTTTGCTGGCCGGACCATTACGTTATAATTAAATCTAGTTATTATAAGTACTTATAAGTCTTCAAAATTACCCGTCTGTCAGTTCAAATACAAAATTGTTTATTTCATAACAACTCAATATATTTTCCTTGATTCGAGTCTAGATCTGACACGGCGGATAATTTTGAAGCAGTTTTTTACTCTCCAAAATCTTCTCCATTAAATTTTCTAGACATTTAGATTTCATAAAACACTTATTATGTCATTAAAAACATTCAGTAGGTACCTACACTAGTTAAAAATAAAAAAACTTTGTTACACAAAGCAAATGGTAAAATATATCTATTGCAGTTAAATCATTATGCCTATCCCATTTAGATAAAATGTCTCAGTCTATTTGGTTAAAACCACCAAAAATCACTGCTCACAAATTCAGGATGTTCATACATTACTCCACGATTGATTTTGCAGAAAAATATACAAAAAATTACCTTCTCTGGTAACAATCAACGCAAAAACCATTATTATTGTATCATCGTCCCAATCAGCTATGTCATCTGTAACCAGTGCCAATTAAATGATTCAAATTAATTCCAAAAAATACTGTAGATACTCATACTTATTACCACATTCTAAGCCTACAAAATGCGGCAATCCTTGAATAATTTATGAACATCCATTTACAACATTATTTTCAGCTTTACACACCATCCTATACGATCCCGGCAATACAAACACCATAATGAACACCATCCCTACAATTTCGGTAGCACATCATCCCTTTCTCCGACGACACGCAGCACAATCCCTAACCATGGCTGCACATATCATCCCTACGATCTCGGCGGCACAAACACTGCACATATCACCCCTACAACCCCGGCGGCATCTACTCGGGCGGGTCGTATATGTACCGCCGGTGGGGCGCTCAGTTGCCGCCGAGCGCCTGTCCGCGGCCCCACTGATGACCGAAGGTGTCGGGTGCGGCCGGCGCGGCGCGCGCCCGCGGCGGGACGCCGAAGCCGCCCGAGATACGCGCGTCCGGGAAGAACTGCTTCCTGTGAGGGAGAAATAACTTTTTTAGTCCTACCACAGAGTACTAAATACACAAGTTATACTAAGCTAAGATAACTTTGTAAGTAATTTTTAGTCCTACTATGCTAAGATAACTTAGTTAGTCTTACTAAGATAAGATAACTTTGTTAGTCCTTCTAAGCTAAGATAACTTTCTTAGGCCTACTAGCTAAGAAAACTTTTTTAGTCCTTTTAAGCTAAGATAACTTTCTTAGTCCTTCTTAGTCTTACTAAGCTAAGATAACATCGTTAGCCCTTCTTAGTCCTTCTAAGCTAACTTTCTTAGAATAGTCCTACTAAGATCACTTAGCTCTACTAAGCTAAAATAATTTTGTTAGTACCTGCTACTAAGCTGAGATATCTTTTTTAGTGGGAATAGGCTCTTAGTAGACAGAAAGGCCACACTTACAAGAAGGTTGGTGGCGTCAGAAGCGCGGGGCCGCCGAACTCCTGAGGATATTTAAACAGCAGGAAGAAAGCCACGTGCCCTACGAAGATCCCCACCAGCTCCATCACACCGCTGCAAACAAACATAAGTACATGTAATTTTTACCAGTTTTTAAAAAAATCACTTTCTTGATTGCCTGTCTGTCGTTCTGGGTCTTCTTCTTATTGTGTCGCTAGTTCTTTCGAACCAGTGTGGTGAAAGGATTGCAAGTGCGCCTTGAAGAGGCTCCTTTCGTGTCATCAATCATTTGACACATGATTTCAAACTTTTCTTAGGTTCTATGACATGCTGGTTTCCTCACTATGTTTTCCTTCACCGTTAAGCACGTGTTTTAATGCACACATATATTTTTTGAAAAGAAAAATCCATTTATGCCTGTATTTTTACATAGAAAGGGAAAAACTATGAAAACTTCGACATTAGGTTATTCTTAAATTATTTCAACGTCACACGGTTTACCAACCAACCGTAGCATATTGTTCAGGAACTAGTCAAAAGTTTCAAAAATATTAAAGCTAGTTAAATGTTGAACTCACCCGCCACTCAATATGAGGTTGAACGCGAACAGCACCCATGGTAGGTACATTGCTTTGAATCGAGTGCCGAACCAGAAGGTGACAATAGTGTCCTTATTCAGCTGACACCACACATACAGCACCGATAGTACCATAGGGTCCATTAGAACCTGAGAAATTATCAATCTATCAATATTAATCAATTAATCCTATAATGTATATAGGATTAAATAAACAATATAACCTATTTATCTTTGTTTATGTGTCTAATGTCTATGTCACCCAGTGTTGGATTTTCACATTGAAACCACAAAAGAAATGCGTCAAGTTAATGAATTTTTTAAAAATGGCTATATATCTACAATAGCAGACATGCAATAAATAATAATTAATAGTCTGGAACCAAGTAAATTAGATACATTTAACTCACTTGATTCATTTCCTTTTAAGACATGAAAATTTATATTTACAATGAAATGCCTGTTTGATGCAAGCATTGAGTATATATTTTGATAAATAAAACCTGTTTAAAAATAATATTGAGATTACGGCCCTCAGACCAGTCTTATTTCCAAATACTGGCTTGAGTGACAGACATCTCAGGTACCTATTTCATTTTACTAAAATTATTTTTTTTGTGAATCCTATCATAAAAGACTTTTATGTATAGAAACATTAGTTGGTTATGAAAATAAATTCTGTAAGATTTTAGAAAGTAGATTTTGATTTTAGGTAAAATATAAATAAAACATACCGGCAAGTTGGCAACTAGTCCGATGACCACACAGGCCAGCCAGTTGAACATCAACATATAGAGATAATCTGCCGGTTTTCCGGCAAACATGCCAGTCTCTAGCCTTTGGGAGTAGTTGTATAGGAAATAGCAGTTTATCATGAAATGGAAGCCAGATCCTGGCGTGATGGGGTAGAAGAATAGTGCTGTTATTGGCCGCCATATCTGAAAAAAAAAGTAAATTAGATCTAAATTAAGAATATACTGCCGGAAGATGTTGTTTCTGCAGCATCCACAAACTCGTTGAAGAACAAACTCGACACTTGGTTGCGAACCAACAAGACTACGCAAAAAAGTGACACTCGTCGGACTGCTTGTCTATCAAATCGACAAATAAATAATTAAAATAAAGTTAATATAACTTTGAGTACCTACTTAGTGTAATTTGGTATTAGATTAATCCTATAATATATAATTTTATAAAAGTGTATGTCAGTACGGATGGATAGATAAAATAGCCTATTTGAGGTGAAAAATGGTATGATTACAAAAAAAAAAAAAAAATTTGGACATTTACACAGCGCTATCTAGCCCCAAACTAAGCAAGATTGTACTACTTATCATCATCATCCGCAGCCTGAATTGTCCCACTGCTGGGTTTATTGTATAATAGTTAACTTGTATTTTATCAGATCCTGAGAATGGCGAGAGCGAAGAGAGGCCTGTGCCATAAATACCTATTTGTATATCCAGCATTCCAGCTCAGGACATTGTTGATAAAAATGATTGAATCTATTTTTATAATTGAAAATACTTTCTGAGCTAAGGTGCAAAATCCACTACATTAGGGTTACCACTAACTTAACCACGGTGCTGGTCAGCTCAGCACATAGGAAGAAAGTACTGACCTGGAATCGGTAGACGATCGAATGGAAGTCCAACATCAAATAGTAGTAGTTTAGAATTCCAAATCTGCCCAACAGACTCAATCCTATGGTTATGCTTAGCCAGTACCGTGTGAAGAACGGCACACTGTACCACCAATCCTTGAATTCAGACATTTTTACGGCTTTTTACACGTAAATACTAAAGCTTTAGGCCACGGATTCCGGCGGCGATGAAAGTCTGGTTTTCCACTAAGATACACGACGCAGAGAGATGTCCCGGCGTTAAATCAGTTTAGTCAGTGATTCAGATGATGAAAAACAATACATTATAAGGTAAGTACACGTGTACTTAGAGAATTTGTCCAGAAAATTCAAGGGAGATGATTTTGTTGTTTTTGACACAAGGCGATTTGTTGTTGCTAGCTTAAATATAAGAAAGTTGTATCTGAAAAGGTGAAAAATCGGTAATGAGACCCCTTTTGGTAGGTGCTCAATATGTTTTTAAAACCACTCCCGAATATATTTAAGACAGAAAATCAGAATATAAAATCAAAAATTCGGTTGAATTTGGCTCGAGCAAGACATGAGCAGGATTTTTAAATATTTTTTACGCATGGTATTACTAAATTACGTTCCAATTTACGAACTTTAATGCGGTTTGCGTGGAAAGGAATGTCATAATATTTGTTTCGTTCAGAAATAGTAATAGACAAGTAGGTAGGTAGGTAGGTAGGTACCTAGGTAGGTTACCTAGATAGGTAGGTTAGCCGGGAACGGGTGATTATTGCCTGTGATGATTGTTAAGAGGCTCGAATTTAAGAATGGTACATTAATCTCGTCCATACCTGATATTGTGTACATGACATCCTGAACGAAATATAATACGACAATCTATATGACAGTGACAGCTAACAGCTGATTGTAGTGTAGATTTTGTTTGAAATTTTACATTCTTTTTACCTAAATAATTACCTACTCAAAATGCGTGTATTATTTCGCAAATTAATATCCGTTGCTAATGTATCATTCACCAAGCAAAATGTACGCCTTTTTTCGAGTGATGCACAGAAGAAACCAGATGTTGTACCGGAAAAGCCGGAAGAAATAAGAAAAAGTAAGGTTATGTTTACATATTTTCACTGCGTATTTTTCATAATTCTCAAATAAATACATTTCATTTGCCTACGTATTATTCACGTTCATTCCAATTTTGACTACTCACGTCAACATATACATATATATCGTAAAAAAAATACTTCAGATTCAATACTTACTACTAATTGATAAGTAATTATCAAATATTTTTTGATTATTTAAAGCAAATATTATTATTATTATCTAGTCAGTTATGTCCCACTGTACGGCAAATGTCTCTTTTCTCCTTCCTCTCCTTGCGGCCAAGGACGCTATGTTTTTTTTTCTTAATAATAAAAATATTTTTTTCATTAGATGTTGTAGTTGAAAAATTCGGCTTTGTGACAACTCTGAACATAGACCGTCGGAAGACCCGCAACAGCCTCAACGAGGCTACTCTCCGTGAGATGGCAGCAGCAATCGACGCCTTTGACAAGGATGACGAAGCTAAAGTCCTGGTGTTCAACGGAGAAGGCGGCTCATTCTGCTCCGGGTTCGATATTGATGAGATGGGTGAGAAGGGGTATAACACCTTGAAGGACGCTTCTGTAAGTTCTTAGCTCAATTACAGATAATAAAATACTATACTAGCTCAATTGAAAAATATTTTAGATCATTTTCAACACATTTCTGAAACCCCACTAATACTTTACCTATAGCTCCATATTGACCATAAATACTAATATTAATTCATTTATTTCAGGCAACATCCAAATACTTCTAATATAAACTTATTCGTAAAACAGAAAGTACTTGAGCACTGTAAAAATCTGTCTCACATATTGCACAGCACAGGATTTTGGGCAGTTTGAAAACTCTGACATCAAAACTAGCCACTGTTACACATGAAATGAAGTGACACTTATTATTTGTATTACTGGTTTTTTTTATTTCATTCATTAATTGTGTTAATGGCTCCGATTTCAATGACTTGCGACTAGAAGGTGGTTATCTCCACTTCATATCTTAGCTCTGTTAAGGTCTAACTCAGGTGCAGGTTTTTTTAAATTGTATTATACCTTGAATTTACCTAAAAGTAATTTCCAGTCCCGTCTGCTAAGGCGGCCGCTATGTGACAAGCCGACAGTAGCAGCGGTGGCTGGATATGCAGTAGCCGAAGGGTTTGAACTGGCCCTCGCATGTGATCTGAGGATCATTGAGGACACTTCGGTGCTCGGCTGCTTGGGAAGAAGGTTTGGTAAGTCACAGTAACATGATAATTGTTTTACAAAAACATACTACAACCAAAATTAGACTATTTTAGTGACTGTAAACACCACTGAATGAATAGTCACAGGGAAGCAAAATATGTTTACTTCGAGGACATAAGTTTTTCAGTGTTGATTTATAAACTAAACTACTGAACAGATTTTGATAAAATTTCTATTGGGCCAATTTGAAAGTGTATCATGTCAAAACGAAGAAGGGAAGAAATAACTATTATACGGCGTACTTTTTGAGTATTGAGAAATTTGCCTTGAGGATTACCCTTAAATTCAAAATAACTTGACAAAATATGTCATCCAAGTAATCGTTTACTTATCTATTTCTTATTTTGCTTTATGAAGTCGTTTTTTTTTGTAAAAAAAATACTTTTAAGCCCTATTATTGTTATTTTAGGAGTACCCCAAAGCCTGTACGGCGGGCGTCGCCTCACGTCCCTCATAGGTCTGTCCCGAGCGCTCGACTTGCTGATTACGGGACGCCTGATCAGTGGAACTGAAGCGCATCAACTGGGCTTGGCTTGCAAACTCACTTCTACAGGCACTGGTAAGTTATTGACGTAAAAAGAGGAGTGGTTTATGTGGTTTATTCCCGAAACCCCCACTAACCATCCCAATTAGTGAGGATTTCCGGAAAAAAAAAAACCCAGTATTAACTAGGTATAACTTAATAACTTAAATTAAATTACAAAATAACTTAACATCATTATTTCTTTCAGCACTTGGCGAATCGATGAAGCTAGCCAAATCCCTCGCGAAATTCCCTCAGAACGCACTCATTATGGACAAATTAGCCGCAATCAACTCACAATTGAACCCGAACAGTGAGGAGAGCATGAGAGACGAAGCTGTTATGACCAGTCTACTGGGAGCCGCTATACAGGACATGGGGGAAGGAGTCAAGAAGTTCCAACAAGGTATGCTACCAACAAAGTATGTTGCCAACAAGGGAATTTACCAATAAGGTATGTTACCAACAAGTTATGCTACCAACAAAGTTCGTGACCATCAAGGTACGTGACCATACAGGACATGGGAGAAGAAGTCAAGAATTTCCAACAAGGTATGTTACCAACTAGGTACATTACCAACAAGATACGTGACCATACAGGACATGGGGGAAGGAGTCAAGAAGTTCCAACAAGGTATGTTACCAACAAGGTAGGTTACCAACAAGGTATATTACAGACAAGGTATGTTACCAACAAGGTAGGTTACCAACAAGGTATATTACAGACAAGGTATGTTACCAACAAGGAACGTTACTAACATGGTATGTTACATATAAAAATAATAAATAAAACTCTATTTTTTATAAAATAATAATATGACAAAATTTGCAAGCCTGAAACTAAAGGTAGAACATACATAGGACAACACCAATTTATTTCAGACCATATATTGTACCTACTTGTATTTTGGCAAATAAAATTATCCACTGTCTTTATCATGGTTTCTATTCTCCAGGCATCGGCAAACACGGCAAGTTCTACAAGCTGACTGCTATGCCTCTCAAGGATTGGGAGCTGGAGGAAACCTTCGAAGAAGTCACCGTCACGGTGGAGGAACCGAAGAAAGACGGAAAGTCGTGAATGCAACCTTACTGAAATAGAAATAGGGGTTGTTTTAACTTGTCTAGTCTTTATACTAATGTTTGTTGTTAAGTAGGTATTTCATGTTAGATTTATGATGGTATGTTTTTGCTATTTCATGAACAGTATAGTATATTTCATACTTCATTTATGTCTTTTCATGACATTGCAAAAACGTACCAACTTCTTCATATTTATTTATGTAACATAAATAAAGGTTGGACGTACCAACTAAGTTGGTTCATGAGACACAAAGAATTTCGTAAGTATGTAGGTACTTAGTAGGTTGAGGTACCTTTACTACGTACCTAATGAGGCTTATGCCGACTTGCACCAAACTTTCAAAGTTTCTAAGCAATTACTTTACTCGCTTATCAGTTCTTAACGGTCAGAATCTGGACGGTTAAGGTTAGTTCTTAACCGTCCAGATTCTGAAACGAATAAATTAATTGCTTAGGGACTTTGAAAGTTTGGTGCAAGTAGTATTTTATGCATTACTACGTATTATTAGATACACCGTTCTGCTTGCTAGATTCTCGAAGCTGTCTGCCCAAACATATTTGTGTTTTGAAATTAAGTAGTACCTACCCTTAAGCCTCGATGACACAGGGCTAGTTTACAAGCTATAAGCCAGGTAGTTTAAAAGCTAGCGACTCCGACTTAGCGGTTCGAAAGGATTTTCAACTAGCAGATTGTAAAAAATCGGAACTAAACGCAACGTAAACTAGCCTTGTGTCATCGAGGCTTTACGTATAAAGATAGTTTGTTTATGCCACAATATAGTATGATTATGGCAAGGACCTTATACTAGATACATAGTTTTATAAGTTCTTTGGAGTATGGTCAAGCCAAATTTCAGAGTTCCTTAATATTTTTTAAATTGATTAGTGATTATTAATGTTATTTCACTCATTACCTTACTAACGTACTTAATTCATAACGATTCTTTTTAAATAAACCTGTTGATCTAAGAATTTCTATTTTTATTTTTCAATTTCCTAACCAAGAAAAATTTAATGATTCTTAATGATCTCGCCCGAGTACTCGGTACGTATAAACATGCGCGAGCGCCGAATGCTCGGCTGAGCAAGTGTTCACTGTCTCTGTACGTGTGATCTAGGCATTATGGCTATCAAGCTATAACACAGCCAGTGGTGTTTGCAAATTACTCCCCAAAGGTAACCATAACCATAACAAATGTGTTGTTTAACCTCTGGCTTGAAAAACCTAAACCACTGTCATAAATTAAAAATATCAAGATCTTGATTTTTGGCAAGAAATAATACGATCACAAAAAATACTTAAAACTTTATTAATTTAACCCCTTATGCGTCAGTGATGCCCTTCTCCGCCTGATACTTGTAGTGGAGCTCGGAGCAGTCTTCGTTGGAGATGTTAACCCATCCGCTGTCGTTGATGTGGTACACGCGGACTATGCCGCCCGAGTACGCGTCGCGGTGCGTGGCGTGGTAAATAGCACGACGACCCAGTTCTAGAAAAAAAAAATGATTTTTGCATATGTTCTTTATGTATAGGTATGTAGGTAAGTAAGTATAATTACTAACTGAGGTGCCTCGACTTTCGATCCGAAAGTCGTGGGTTCGAACCCACCAATGGAATCTATGTGTGCATTACGTGCTTAACGGTGAAGAAAAAAGTTCGAAAGCATGTGTCTAGTGCTCGAAACGAGCCTCTTCGAGGCGCACTTGAGATCCTATCACCACACTGGTTCGAAAGAATCGTGTCACTAGTAAGACGAAGAAAGAAGAGGTACAAAGAGCAAATCCTATGATTCCTATGAAGAACGACTCACTCGGGTTAAACCTCACTACTTTCTTCAAGAGTAGTGAGGCGCAAGGCGTTTGGTTTCCTCACGATGTTTTCCTTCACCATTAAGCACGCTCTTCTTTGAACACTTTCCAGTAAGTTGTTGTCCTTGTGGAAGTAGCATGATCAATTAGTATTTACCTTGTGCCTCCAAATCAGTGAGGTCCCAATGGTAGCCCGAGTCGAGCACTCCGAACGCGTACACTGAGCCCGATCCTACAGAAAACACCTTCCCAGGCGTGCGGGTGCCTTCACTGTCTACGTAGTAAAGCTGAGCGCCCTAGAACAAACATTTTTAAAATAAGCTTAGTAATGTGTTATGCAGTCAGGTAAATATTGGTTTCAATGCAGATGTCGCCAAAACTTAACTTATTTGTCTGTACTACTCGGGCGAATGAACATGACACCTGGCTGACACTCTCGCTCGCAACTTGATGCGTCCCCCGCTGCCCCGCACGGCGCCCCCGTGTTTCTTCTTCCTCTAATTGCGAAGCCTTATCATTACTTATCATTACCAAGTATTACAGGACCTCTTCTCTATCAAGATTATCCAATTCCACGCTGTACTTTGCACAAACGTCATTCAAGCCAGGTGTCATGTTCATTCGCCTGAGTAGTAGGTACTTGTGTTTTGGCAAATAAAAATCTTCATCTTTAATATGGTTTCTTCCATTCCAATTTGTTCCAGTATATGGCAACACGGTTGGGCAGTATTTTTCCTAGGTTTGCTGGTAACTGGCATGATTTAAGCATTAGGGAGTGTCTTCTCTTTCTTTATGTTAGAATAAATGGTTTTAATTTTTAGAAACTTAAATAGGTACTCACTCTCTTATCAATGCCGGCCAGCATCATGCCCATGCTGAGCCCCATACCCTTGTAGTTATACACCATATTGGCCATCAGCTTGCTGGCGGCTGCGACTGAGATGCGCTCTCTGTTCCGCAGCTCGTACAGACGACACTGCTTTGCCAGCACGCGGTCCCAGTATACACAGTCTGCGGCACCACCAGCCAGGGTTCCTGTTTGAAGTTGAAGGCAGGTTTTAATTTGAATATTTTTTTACCATTTTCAAAACAAGAGGTTTCCATTTCAGTAATTTTTTGTCAATGTTTGTTACCTCAGAACTTACCTAGTTGTTTATAAACAGATTTGAAAAAAATAAAAATCGTTTGAGATGATATAATTCCAAATTGGTCCCATAGAAATTACATCAAAATCGGTTCAGTAGTTTAGTTTCCAAATCAAAATACTGAAAAAAATATGTCATAAAGTAATCAAAATTGCATATTTTGCCTGTGACTTTACAGTGGTGTTACCACTAATATGGTCCAATTGAAGTAGGTTGTTGTATGTTTTTATAAAACCTTCTTAATTTAACATTGCTTATACTTTGCTACAGTATAGTCGCCTGCTCTAAGAGGCTAAAATTTTCAAAATGATATTAACGGCAATAGGATGAAAACTACATTGTTGTAGCCTGGACTGACAAGTTAGATAGATAGATTATAATTTATTGTACACATGGAAAATAACAAATAAAAGGCTTAAAACTAATGAGCGGTACAATTTTAACCTTATCGCTGAGAGTGATTTCTTCCAGGCAACCAACAGTTAATATGCTAAAAAGTATAAAAAAATAAAGATTTACCGAGCAAGTAATCATTGATCTCCACAATTTTCTTCATGGTCTGTGAGCCAATGAACTGGCCGCCTGTGGCTCGTGAGTCCACAGCCAGAAGTACTCCACCCTGCAGTTTATTATTATGTTGTAGTCTGATACTTGTTCAGCAACATTTATATATAAATCGTCGATAACACAGGGCTAGTTTACACGCTACAAGCCAGCGAGTCTAAAAGCTAGCAAGTTAGCGCTCGGGAAGGATTGTCAAGCAGATTGTAAAATAGCTGATGACACTGGGCGAGTTTACACACTACAACCGAAATCACTGGCTTGTAGGCTGTTAAAAAGACGTGTGTCATCAGTCACAATATTGTTGAATCATGCTAGATCTAATACCGTGACTTCACAAACCTACTTACTGTACTAGAAAGTAACTGGGTATAATTTATTAACAAATGCGTAACTATTCTGTTGATTTTTGAGCTTACCTTGTAGCGAAAACCAAGAGTTGTTGTTCCATGATCAAACTGAATTTTGATGTCTTTTCCCGTCTCATCCTTCGAGTTAAACTTTGCTAGTGTCTCCACAGGCTGGAATAAACATTTATAACAGTCATTTGAACAGTTTCCATCAGTAGTAAAAAAGTGTTTTCGAGCAAAATAACCTTACGTTTGCGAACGGCGGTGTAGCGAGTTGAGTGTTGTTCATGAAATTCTGGCTGTAGCCAATCACGTCATTTTGGAAAGATGCGAGGGAATCCACGGGTTTCAGGTGGATTTTCTCGTTCAAACGACAGTAGTCTAGTAAAGCCATGGTTTTCAATAAAATAGAATCAACAACGTCTAACAAAATCTTAGGATTTCAACTTTGGATGACAAGCGATTTCTTCATAACGCCGTATTGTCAATTTCAAAAGACAGGAATACCGATGTTGCCAGTTCATAGTCAAACAGTAGTGTTTGCTTGGGAAAAAATATATCAAGTCATCTGGCGACAGAAAGAAAAAGCTTTGTAAAGCTTTGATAGATGGCGCTGATAGCTTTAGTAATTCTACTCCCCAAGAGAGGGCGCATCGCATCAAAAACCATGTGCATTGTATTTATAAGACAACATAATGTCAATCTTTCATAGCTTTTCTACTCGTTGATAGATGACGCTCTAAAACTAATTTCAATAAATAGGCTTCTGAACCAATAGTCATTATTTTCAGGATTATCTTCAGTTATTTATAGTTTTTCCTATATATAAATGGTTTGTTGCATGACTAACACATGAATCTCAAACAGACATAGAAGAATAGATCTCTTACTCTGTAATTTTCGTGGTCTATAGTTAAACTTTGAGTTTATCAGGGCTTAAATCGCGAAATCAGATAATAAATAAATAAGTAGGCTTCCAAATTAGCGGTTCCTATCATATTCACAGAACGATCGTCGATCCGAGTCAAATTCACGGAATTCCAAGCTAAGGTTAATAAATAGTGGATTAGGAGTCCTATCATTAGCTGAGTCAGATAGAGCCTTATCGAATTTGATGTTATCGGTAGGTTATGGTATTATAGTTTGAACTGTAGGTTTTTATGTTGATACAACCCATAGATTAAAAACGGTTTTCCTATAGAACACCAAGATTGACGGTATTAAATCAAGATAGAGGCGGAAAATAGGACAATAAAATTGTAGAAACCCGGTCAATAAAGGTAAAATATCTCCAATTTGAAATATATTTTATTACTTTTTAAGATGACGTTTTATTAACAATGAAAAATCCTAGTAATTCTTAACTTAAATACTTATATTAATTACTAGCGCTGTTACTTCTCTGTTTCAAAATTTAGCACCGGCCACCCAAATGTACTAGAAGTTAGCTAATTTAGAGCACTATTTTTGATGTTTGATGTCTGTTTCCTACTATAGGTAGGCCTACTTTAATACTTTTATGTTTAATACCTATTGTCTTGATAAATATTTTAATTAATTATATAGTTCAATAACAGCCATCGAGCTCCTAGCTCGTATGGTCATTTCATTGCTAAATAATTTTTATTTATCTAATTAAATTTTAAAAATATGTTTCAAGCTACTATCTTTTTTATTATATCTCTGATAAATCTATAGTATCGTAATGTATCGTAGAACAACCAGTTCAATTCCTAGACGTAGGTAGGTAATAAATAATATTCAATTCAAACTAATTTCTTATGGTAAATGCCACCATTCTGGACCAATTCGAAGCGATTTTATTGTCAAACGGTCCAGTTTGGTGTCATTATAATAAGTCCGGGCATGGGACCCGCCGGCTACTCCCAACAACCAATGAAATTGTAGTGCCTCCATGATCCTGGAAATTTATGGATATTCAGAATACCAAATCGTCTTTCATTCGCAGAGAGCATGTCATAGGTACTAGGTTCTTATAATTTAAATAGTCTCAAAACAATTATTTGTTAGATCCAGTGTGCAAATATATAAAATAGTTATTTTTCAATTTCAAATGTATGTTACCTCAAAACTTTGTTGTTTATAGACCGATTTGAAAAAAACTGTTTTTGTTTGAGTGGATATACTTTCAGATGGGTCCCATAGACATTTTATCCAATCGGTTTATCAATAAAGTTTAGGTATTAATTCAAAATAACTGGAAAAAAGCCGTTGAAGTGAACCAAATTGCGTTTTTTGCTTCCCTGTGACTTTTCAGTGGTGCCTACGGTCACTATAACAGTCCGATTGAAGTCGGTTGTTGTATGTTTTTGAAAAGACTTGATAATTTAAAAGTCGTATCAATTCATATAGGTATAGATAATAGGTATATGTATAGGGTTATATATATGTAGGTAGATAGACAACGCACAGCCCAAACCACTGGACGTAGACTTAAAGTTTCGAGGATATAAGTTTTACCTATTCATACTTCTCGCTTATACCTCAAGCACCGTGATCGGTAAATAATATTGATAATAATTCATAGTCAAATGAAGTTTTTGTGGGTATCAATCAGCTATTTTTATTGATCTAAAAACTTATTCTTTGCAGGCGGGTAAAAACAACTACCTACACAAGAAAGGCGCTCTCCTTAAAGTAAGAGATCACGTTCATGAACAAAACAGTGCTCCGTGGCCACCCTGAGCTACCAGAAAAGCTCGCGTGACAGTCAGCCTACATGGGTTTCCTATGGGAACCTAACCCTAAACAAAACATTTCAGTCGGAATGTGATAATATGTCTGCGTGTTACACCGCACTGAATTACAGAGTCGTTCTACATCTCGTCCATCAAATTTCATCCGATTCGGATGAAATGACTATAATATTCTATAATATTCGCCATCTCATCTAAACTTTTTTCTTTTAAAGGTTTTTGACGTGACTTCGTCTAATAAATCGATGAACGCCAGCTGCATGCACGAAAACGTTGACGTCATTGTCCGGTAACACCCATTTCCCCGTTACGTTGATGACGTTGTCACGTTAAACTATCGTCCGTAAACCAACTTTACAGACAACCAATTTATTATTTTACCAAAATTTTACTCTATACTCAATGGTTTATTTTCATAGTGTGTTATACATTTTGGATCTTAAAATAATTTAATCTAAGTACGTTTCAAACATATCTACGCCCTGATAGGGCACAACAAATTTTAATATAAAAATCATTTAAACTAGGCATTTAATTTTCATATAGTATCATCCAAGAATTCCGAATTTCAGCATATTTTGTTACACTTCGGTGCAACAGTCAGCCGCAGCCGAAACTTGCAATTATGATTTTAGGCTATCATTTCAAGCTAGCATTCGTTAATATGCACTTTTGGACTTAAACAAGAATCGTGACTTTTCACGATGTTTAGTTTCACGATCTTATAATATTTGACGTAACCACAAATTATAAAGAGTTAAGGATTTTTGATAAGTAAGTCGATATATTAGATGCAGATTTTTACAAAAAATTGAAATTATTTTTATAAACAATCGTAGCTTTTATGATGTTTTAAATTCAAATCCATAAAAAGGTTATGGAACTTAGTGGATTTCAGTTTGTATTCATATCAACTCACGAGATTTTTTTTTGTAAAAAAATATTTCTACGTCTTTGCTTTCTTGTTTTAAGTTTATTATTTGGATTTAAGTTTGTTTCAACTTACGAGTTTTTTTTGTAAAAAACTTCACATCACTTTTCCTCTCTCTTTCTCTTTCCTTTTGGTTCATAACTTTCTATTTTCCTGTGTTATTATAATATATACACCTTAGTTTTAAATTTCTTGAACCAATAAAGTTTTTTTATTCTTACCTATTCTTATTTTTTCTTGTTTTAAGTTTATTATGTGGATTTAAGTTTGTTTACAACGTACTTACGAGTTATTTTTTATGTTTACATCACTTTCCTCTTTTTTGTTCCTACTGCCCTTAATGAGATCTCAATAAATCAATCATAGACCAGTAATTATGAATTTAATCATTGGCTAATGGATAAAATATAGCTTTGACAAGATGGCGCCCGAGGTTATCGCTAAATATCTGTTAAAAATCGGTCAGAATCTCTTAACATGATAAATACAGTGTTGGAAGACAGGGATCATTAATTTGATTCGTTTAATTGTTGATTAATGAGATTTCACCAACTGGGTAGGTTAGGTTAGTAAGGCCCTACCTACTTAATATCTGTACCTACCTACGAGGTTACATTCTCGCAATTTTTATCCCAATTTTTCTTGAAATTTCGTTACCTGAAACTTATTTGTTCAAAATCAGTTAACTAATCGATTAAAATAATTTTTAACCCCCATAAAATTAGTTTCAAATGTTTTCAAATGTTGTTTAAATACGAAACTTGAAACTTGTTTATTCAAAATCAACATATCCATATAATAATAATTTTTTGATTAAAAGTTATAATTTTAACGCCGATTAAAATTATCTCTCCTAACTCGCTAGTTACTATGTTAATAGTTATGCGCAAGTCCTAAAATACCCCTGCGAATAGTAAAAACTCTTTTTGAAATCGATCAAAATGGATTTTCATTGTGCCTGCATGGACAATGTGTGGCTACACAGCTAATAACATTGTGAGTTATCATTTTATTTCATTTTTTTATACAGATTCTGAAATAAAATAACTAAAAACGGGTCTTGGCTTTCGTATAAACAAAATGTAACGTTGTAGAAAGTCAATTCAATACTGGGTTTACAACCGTGTAAAACATCGAATTTATGTTCAGTCTAGATAAATAAATACTTATTCTATCTTAGCAGTAAATAGCAATCTACGAACTATAGTTTAAACGTTATGATAATCTCAAATAACGAGCTAAAGACACGCACGTCCATCTACCATTGCACCCGAGAGCATAGTGCGCGATTATATTCTAAATTCAAAATAAGAGTTGTCGCTTCTTCGGCTCTGACCCTCATAACCATAGAACACGATTCGGCTTCGGTTTAAAAACTTCAATATCAAAAGCATTACTGTATCCCGGTTGAAATGACACTGTAGCTAGTGAAATTACTGGGCTTTCAAGACTTTAAAAATGTCTCAAGTGGACGAGCCCTATGATTGTGTTGCGCAGGCCTATATCTAAAATCCTAAGAAATTTGGCGTTAGATGAGACAAATCTATAAAAGGCTTAGATGATCAGTGACGCGAGAGGTATTATAAGTTAGTTACACTTTTCATCTCCGAATGAAGAACTAGCTTTGAATTAAATGTAACATTCCTAGTCAGGCGGTACCCATCAATGATAATAATTTAAGGCTAATTCTCAAATCCGAATTCCATACAAAATGTTTCGGACAAATACTCAAAAAGTACGGCGTATTATAGTTATTTCTTCACACTATTCGTTTCGTCCATGTTTTTTGATTTCGTCAACAAAAAAAGTGAAAGGTTTCATACTTTAATTTAGATTTTATACGTGTTTTTAAGTTAGTAGGGTTAATTTTAAAACACGTATTAAATCTTAATTAAAGTATGAAATTACTATAATACGGCGTACTTTTTGAGTATTTGTCCGAAAGATTTTGTATGGAATTCGGATTTGAGGATTCCCCTTAAGTTTCATTCATCGTTTGGCAAACTCTGGTAGGTATTTAGCTCAAGCCAGCTCGCTGCAGTTTGGCTCGGGCGCCGCACTCGCCTGTCATTTTGTAGAAACCTAAAAATTTTGACTGCACATGAAATGAATGAATTATGAATTTCAAAAGTACAATCAGTCAAATCAGTCAGTTCTTTGAACACATTATTCGAAAAGAGGACTCAATGGAGCGTCTTGTGGTTCAAGGCAAAATGGAGGGCAAGAGATCCCGTGGCCGCTCTCCAACTAGTTGGTCAGAGCTCATCAAAACTCTCACAAACGCAACCTTGACCGACTGCTCAAACAATGCGTCGAACAGAGCCAGGTGGAGGTGCATAGCTGGAGCTGCCATTAATAAGGACCCGATTATAACCACGACCACCTTACCAAAAGTTAGTACCAAGTTAACTGACCACCATAACCAAGAGTGCCCGACTAAGAAGAAGAAGAATCAGTCAAATGTAATTTTTGGTTTTATTAAAACACTGTTAGAATTCGGCTAAAAATGTGTCAATTTTCGGCCTCGTCGTTTGACCTTCGGCTTATCTGAAGCTCCAATAAAAAGGAGTGAGGCGGTCGCGCACGGGTCGGAGCGGTTGTATAATTAGAAAATGAGAGGGTGGCGCGCACGCAGCCCGCGGCACAACACTACTATCGCTCACCATCGGACTAGGGATGGGTGGCGATGGACTGTCGATATAGTTTTATCGATAGAATAATCGTTGTGACTTTTTGAACGTGTCTAGTGAAGGTCTTAGTATAGATAGTAGATGGATTGATGCATCGGTGTGTATGTGCACCCGTAAACGGGTCGCTGACTACAGCCACCGGTGGCCAGCGACTATTTGTTTACATACATTTTGTTGTACATCGATGGTCGGTGCCTCGTTTGTGGCGACCGTAAATGTATTGCTTTAGAAGAGTGTCTCATTGTACCATATCGTCAAATTGTTTTATAAACAAAAAAATGGTTGTCTGTAAAGTTGGTTTACGGACGATAGTTTAACGTGACTACCAGCGTAACGGGACAATAATGTCAACGTATGTGCATGCAGCCGGCGGCGTTCATCGATTTATTAGACGTAGCCACGTCAATATTATGTTATTATAATCATGTTATAAAAGCATACTTATGACTTTAGAATGCATTGTCACCTAGTTGTGAGCTACCCTGAAAGTTTCAGCTGGGTAGCTAACCGAAAGTTGCAAAATTTTACCCGGAATGACAGACAGACAACCAAAAAAGTGACTTAGTAAAAACGTTATAAACGTAGTAAATAAACATCTAATGTTATCGATAGTACATACCCCATCCCTACGATAAAATACTCCTTCCCTTGAGGGCAAATGGCAACATTCTTTATTTTCGAATATTAATAAGGAGCGTGCAACATTACACCGTATTTCACATCAAGTTACATCATCTTTTGTCTCACTCACTCACATGAAACTCCCATATCACTATCTCTTCCTAATGTTCAAAATGACGACGTTACTGGTGCAAGATGGTATATCTCGAAGATTTATCTAAATTCTATAACTAACGACATACATAATTATTGTGTATGGATGTACATAACTGTAATTATGTATGGAACTTATAATTTTGTGATTATAGATGTTTTTTGTTATCTTCATCAAATGGCGGTGCCACTCTAGTATAGCTATTATAAATATAGCATTTATTGTAAGACGACACGATTGGTCAAATTCAAATTCAAAACTATTTATTGCGAATAAGGGTGGTTACAAAAAGATCTTAAAATTACGTAAATAAATGAGGTTCTTCTTAGTCAGCTTATGATTAGCAGGCAGCTTCAGCATTAGCTTATGATTAGCATGCATAACCATATTTACGAGTAGGTACCTATATAATAGTAGATTATGCACTAAGGGGATAAAGCAGTGTCTTATGTCGCGGGTGGCATATTGAACCCTGAGCTAACGAGGGACTCAGTTACTCCTGAGCGAAGCAAGGGAGTTATGTAGAGTCCTGAGTGACGCGAGGGGTTCAAGCTGCCCAAGACGAAGACAGGTTTTATCCCAGAGGAGCATACTCTACTTTTCACACCTTCTAAGAGGCAATAAAAAGCCAGGGCTCCGAACTCAGGATCCAACACCGTCTTTTGTTTCACAATCTTTGAAATCGCGCCTCTTTTCTTTTTTTTTATGAGTGGCTTGTTGGATTTTAGAAAAAACCTTTTTACAATGCCATATGGGCGTTCTTAGAGTTTTCCACGAGTTTCCACACGACTTTGACGTTCCAAATTCAAATCACATTACTTACCCTAGGGAGTTTCATACAACATTACCTCGCTTGGTAGGTAATGCTTTGCTTTACCTTGATGATAGCATGATATGTAATTGGATATTGTCGAGCAGGTGGTGTGAAAAGTTTAATAAGGTTTATATCAAGTATTATTAAGTTATCGGTAGGTGAATCTAAGTAGCTTGATTGACCCTCGAGCTGATCTTTCGATAGACCCTCAAGCTGTTCTCTTGGGAGCCAAGAGGTCGGTTCCGGTAAGCCTGTTATGACCCCTGGTTTCCGTCGATTTTATAACTTGATTTGTAGTAAGGTATAGGGAGGAAATACAATACGAATTTGCCAAATCTTATATAAAAAAATGTTATATTTTATATTAATCAAGGTTTAACAAAAACATTCTATTGGAAACTTCAATCGGAGTATTCTAGTGACCGTAGGCACTGACAAGTTTATAATATAAATAAAAATACCATTTATTTCAGACACAAGAATAGTACAAAAAAATTAACTACCATATGATAAACAAACTTATGCCGACTTGCACCAAACTTCCAAAATTCCTAAGCAATTACTTAACTCGCTTGACAGTTCTTAACGGTCAGAATCTGGGCTGTTAAGAACTACCAAGCGAGTTAAGTAATTGCTTAGGGACTTTGATAGTTTAAGTTTGATAGCTTAAGTCTCTAATGCCTACTTGCACCAGTAGGCATTAGAGACTTAAGCATATAATTTTAATTATTCAGATCTAAGTGACAACGCGTCGCCGATTACTGGTCGCTGTAGTCGGCGACGCATTTGCGGGTGCACTAACGTAGCTCTGTTTTGGCCACATGTAGTATATAGCCTATGTCATTATTTTAAATCATCAATGACCACTAGAAATTCCTAAAAATCAATATGGCGCCTGCAAAGAGTTTTATCATTTTTAAGTTTGGTTCCTTACTCTACCTAACATAAATATATTATGCATAATGTACGGTAGCTTTTTCTCTATTTCATAAACTGTCATGAAAAATGCATTGAACCATTAATATTTATTCATAGGTGGCTCAAATGGCCATATTTTCTTTCAATAACAAAAAGAAACATCTACACCATTATCCATAGACTCATAATGCGAGGGATAGCGATGTATTGTCAACAGAACTTGAGTGACACTTGACGTTTGTGAATGTAATCCCTTTCGTAGTGCGGGGGAGAGTGGATGTGGTAGTTTTGAACATAGATAAAAATATATTTAAAAAAATATAAAGCTTACGTTGTACATCATTTGTTAGCGCTCTATAACGAATTGCGAAGAGTGTTGTGGAGTGGTCGTAAAATTTTGAAAATACAGTCTTTAGTCAAAAATGTTAAGTTTTAACCCAAAAATAGGACGAAACACTATTAAAATTTGTTAAATATTTTTATTAATTTATTATTTAAACCTGCTTTAGCATTCATGTTTACACAATATAACACTTTATTAGCCGACTAATCAATGCATTGATATTAAGTTTTACTAGCAAAAACAAAAAGAATAGAGAAAATAAGAAACATTTAAATTGCACTGACAGAAGAAAATAATCAAGATAAACATAAATCAACTTTAAGCTGCCTTGTGTATCATAAAATAATAATTATAAATTAATAATTTATAGTGCCTACCTACCTAACTACATAAGTGCAGTATAACCATATAAGTATAAGTATTTAACATAGGAAAACAATGTTAAGTACTAACTTCTTTTTAATGTAAAGAAGTGGAGAGACTAGCGCTCTCTTGTTGGTAAGAGATCACACTTACCCATGACAAGAAGAGTTTTACACAAGTAGTTGAATAACATACAAATATTTTATAAAATAAATTTGCCGCATCCGAATTCTTCTCACAATTCGAAGATCCGCGATAGAGCAATGACGAACACTTGGCAAGTGTTGATTTTTGTTCTCAGTCTCCAATCCTCGGTTCCCATGGACCTCCTCTCCAGGGAGGAGTAAGCTGGTTACTGCCCTCTGCATAAATGATTCGTACGAAGTACGAGCGAACATTGCTTAGGTAGAACTTATAATTATTTTCAATTTCGGTTTCTTTGATTGATTAATTTGATTAAATTATTAGGTTTTTTTGGTTTTAAAGCATTTATTTTATTATATCATAATGAACTTTACAGTTCACTTAGAATGAGCTTAATGCTATTTTACATTATATAAGGTAAGTCGATCTAAAGCGATAAAAAAAATTCAACAAAAAAAACGTAGCTAGACAGAGGTTAAAAAAAGGAGACAATCAGTGACCCAAAAAAGTATAATAAAAAAATACACAAGCGTAAGTTTATAAACCAATTTAAAAAAAAATTTAACGATGTACTTCCAGATTAGACCCATAAGTGTACGAAAGGAGCCTCTTCGAGGCGCACTTGAAATCCTTTCTCCACACTAGTTCGAAAGACCTAGTGACATGATATAAAAAAGAAGTCTCATAGAAAATTCATGAAAATCGGTTCTGCAACAATTTGTATTTTAGCAATTGTGAACCTTACCTTAACAAACTATGAAACGTATATATATATATATATGGGTATATACCTACCCATAGATATATTTACCCACTTCTATATTAGTTCTACCCGCAAACTCTTGACTATGAAGTTAATAAAGGGCGCTTTGCCACAAACACGGTCACGTGGCCGGCCGGCGGCGTCACGTGGCAATCGTGGCATAGACAAGATTGGGATCTGTGGCGCGCGAAATTATCTGTGCTCTCCATTTCGCGCGCTTTTTGATGTCACTGCGGTTGAAAGAGAATGCAGTTGACGGCAACAAACGTCTTTTATGTCACCACCCACACACCTGTCGAGCCGAACAAAATTAATTTTAGATTTCTATACACCGCATTTTGTTAACACGAGAAAAAAAATACGCATAATCAGTTGCCGTTACTGAACATAGATATGGCAAAAATTTAGTTTTTTTTTTTTTCAAAATAAATAAGATAACAATTGGATAACTGTTACCGTTAGTCGTTTTCCTATGGCCTTGCGTTAATATGTACTAGGCATGGAGAGTATACCGAGTAACATGTTATTTATCATGGTACAAAACTGATCACATATAACACTTGTTACTTTCTGAGACTAAGTCTGTTACAAAATCATCGGTGATATCCGCCCGGTGCACCCCGGCACGTGATTTTGTACGCTGTGATATCATTATACTTGTCACCATTCTCAATTTCATTCGTATAGTAATTAACAATAACAGACAGTCAGCAGTGTGCTGCTGACTGTGAGCGGGAGTGATTGCGAGACGTCGTGTCATGCGTGAATTATTTTAACAAAATTTGACATTATCACATTGGCCACTGATGAAAATTCACCGGTGACAAAATCACCTGTGATTTCACTGTGTCAAAATGAAATCATGTCACCATGCGACAATGAAATAGAAGTAACAATCATTTCCATGCCTTGTCATATTTGATAATAACAATAAGATCAAATTAACTGAAAAATATATGGCGTCATAACAAAAATTGTGTATTTTGCTTCGTTGTGACTTGTCAGTGGTGTCTACGGTCACTTGAACAGTCCGATTGAAGTCGGTTGTTGTATGTCTTTGTAAAACCTTTGATTATAATTATTAGCAATTGCAGGTCCCTTGTGTACACAATGTCTGCTTGGAGCAGAATACCAGACAGTGTGTTGAAAATCCATCTAGACATAATCCTGTAAGGGGTCCCTTTAAACAGCGACTTGTCATAATTATCATATTTCTTCATCATCTTCTGCTTATCGTGTGAATTGTTCTTTCGAACCAGTGTGGTGAAAGGATTTCAAGTGCGCCTCAAAGAGGCTCCTTTCGTGCACTTCTTCATCATCATCGTAACAACATAAAAGCCCTGTTGGCTGAGTGGGAGGTGCCTCGACTTTCGATCCGAAGGTCGTGAGTTTGAACCCAGTCGTACACCAATGGATTTTTCTGTTCAAAAAATCTATGTGTGCATTAAAACACGTGCTTAACGGTGAAGGAAAACATCGTGAGGCATGTCATAGAACATAAAAAGTTCGAAAACATGTGTCAACTGCATGAAAAGAGCCTCTTCGAGGCGCACTTGAAATCCTTTCACCACACTTGTTCGAAATAACTAATGACACGATGAGAGAGAGAGAGAGAGACTTAATTCCTTTAAGATCCTTACCTAATCATAATCCGAATAAACTACAATTTATTCATCCGATATGAGAAAAGACCAAAAATGGTGCATCATTATGGAATTTGCATAACTGTATTAAGCATGCGGTATTGTCGCGGGTTTGATTCCCGAGAGGGCACCAATCCACCATGTCTCATTTTACCCTAATTTCACTCCACAAGTCAATCTTTTACTCACATGAATATTAACCCTAAAGTAGTGAGGTAGGGGTGAAATTGCGCGCGAGATCTAAAGGCGTTTATACCCTTTTCGTAGAGTGGGGTAAATTTGTCACCCCCATAGTTATTATATGCAAATAATACGCATAATTTAGGGTTTTGCCCTATAACGTGTTTTATCTACTTATCTGTGAAATGGTTCAATTAGTAAGGCGTACCAACGACTGGGGTACTGACTGAGACCGCAGAATATCATATACATTTAGTATAAATGCTAGTATTTGTAAGGATTTATCTAGATTATTGTTTAGTAGGAAGGTGAATCTCGTCAAAACTATTGAATTGGAATAAAGCTTCGTAAAGATGTTTGTCACTTGGATATTAAGGGGAATCCTCAAGGCAAATTTCTATACAAAATGTTTCGGACAAATACTCAAAAATTACGCCGAATTATAGTAATTTCTTCACATTATTCGTTTCGTCCATGTTTTTTGATTTCGTCAACCATTGAATTGGATTTGAGGATTAGCCTTAAAAATAGGCTACCTACTTTGTAGTACTATACATGCGAAGACGTGTGTAGAAACGTGTTCAATAAAACGAACAAATGACATAGTGCAAACATAACATCTAAAAAAATATATAATAAAAAAATTGGTTGTCTGTAAAGTTGGTTTACGGACGATAGTTTAACGGAACTACCAGCGTAACGGGACAATGAGCGTTACCGGACAATGACGTCAACGTTTTCGTGCATGCAGCCGGCATTCATCGATTTATTAAACACAGTCACGTCAAAAAATATGATATTATTATTTAAACTAAAATTCAAAATCGTGACTCTAAGTAGTTATTTAAAAAAATATCCAGCACTATCTTCTTATCGTGTCACTAGTTCCTTCGAACCAGTGTTGTGAAAGGATTTCAAGTGCGCCTCGAAGAGGCTCCTTTCGTGCACTCGACACATGTTTTCGAACTTTAGATTCTACGACATGCCGGTTTCCTCACGATATGAGAAAATTTATATTATTATAACGGTGAAAGAAATTTAATTTGCGAGAAGGCGGGATGCATACATAGATTTTTTCAACCGAAAAACCCCATTTACGCATGACTGCCACCGGGATTCGAACCCGCGACCATCAGATTGCAAGGTAAGGGCCTCATCCACTCGGCCACCACGCACGTCCTCATTCAGTACTTTGAAATTGGTACAGTCATTACTTTCAGTGTGATTATTGGGGGCTGGGGTACGGTAGGGAGGGTCGTATGCAAATCCGTACTCTATCTAAACTCGATATGAAATATGCTAAATGATTTATAGAGATGATATCTTAGGGGAGATGGATGTCTTGTTTAGATTGTAGATTGGTTTGGCTGTGGGTAGATAGATTGATGGGTAAGTACAACTTTTTTGTTTGAAATATCGTAAAACAAGGTCTCCACGATACAGGCTTGCCTAGTATGGAGCCCTTAGTAAATACGAATATGAAAATGCACTGGTAATTGTAAATACACTTAGATTTATTAAAGTTAACTTGGGTAGCTTAGCTTAACTTAGCTTGCATTTTAAGGCATTTATTATAAAAATGAATTGTGTATTTTTTGTTGTTAATAAATATTTTTTTCATTTCCATTTTCAAGTACAACGGTTTCTAAATTTTACTGTTATTGGATAATAATGCAAATACCTACGAATAATCTTATCTAGAATAGGGAAATCTAGATAAAAAATAATATAGCATAAACATTCAAGATTTGTAACAAAGAAATAAGTAAACATAAAACTAAGTATTGGTTTCAATTCATATGTCGCCAAAGCTAAACTAAACTTATTTGACAGGACTAAAAATTATGCCATCCTTTTTATTTTCAATTGTTATAAAAGGGACAGCAACATTTTGAGTGCTGTCAAATTAGTGTAGTTTAGTTTTGGCGACAACTATAATTATTGACAAAAATGTTGGAGTTTAACATTTTCAACAGCAAAAATGCTGACCAACAAAAGTATTTTGAAAGTTTTTTAAACGTGTCATCAGAGAGTCAGAAGGTCGCAGTATCCGACAATCAACTTGCAAAATTCTCACTTTCCAAGAAGCATGTTCGCAAATCAACACTTTCGGTAAAAAAGTTTAAAAAATAAATGTTTTGGCGCCACGAAAAGCTCAAAGCTTGCCGCTTCAAAAAGAAACACAATAAATTATAATGCCTAATCATCCCTAATTGGGCTAAGTCGTGACGTGACCCAACTTAACCTTAGGTCGGGGCAAAACGAATGAAACAATACAAACATAATGATACGTGTGCGTTTTAGGGTTATATGTGGTAAAGTAAAAAAAGTCGGTAGAAATTGTTATTTTGGTAAAAAGACGGACAAATATCACCCTTGTTCTTCTTCACTAGTTCCTTCGAACCAGTGTGGTGAAAGGATTTCAAGTGCGCCTCGAAGAAGTTCGCTTATTATTATTTAAATATCACCCAATAATGACGGTTATTTCGAAGCCCCCGGAAGGTGCTTTTTCTACCCGAGAATAATATAGACCGTATACTTAATTAGATAAAATTATTATAATTTCCAAGAATAGCTACTCTCACCTGCCTGAGGATTAGTGCAATATATTTATTCACTCAAGATAAAGTACTTAAAGAAAGTAAGTAAAAGTATAAAAACCTTTATTTTGCCACCTTTAATATAATTACAAAGGATCTAAGATCTACATCTAGCTTAGTAATTTCTGTATTTATTTTTTTATAAATAACTCTTGCTATCATTTGATAAAGTACTTAGGTATCTTTTAATTATTTAGCCGGAGATATTGAAATAAGCCGGATATTATCAACACAAAGGTCCGTCTTCGCCCAAACACGCTTTAAGTATTATCCAACGATCATGCCCTGTAATTATCATCACGTTAAATATAAGGATAGAGATATTAATTCATGTTTGCTCTTTCATAATTTATTTACGTTTTTTGGGGAAATTAGAGGTTTTAATAGTTTTTATGGACAACACTAATGGCTGTAAATGTGTGACCGGCGTTTGAGGGTTAAGAAGATTCTTGTTTATTTGTATGATATCGCGCTTAATAATAGTTTAAAAACAAATTAATAAACTCGGAAAAAAAATACTTCACACGATGTATAGTTTATAAATTTATAATATTGTGAATGTTCGTTATTAAAAAAACATAATTAAAGAGTAAAACCCACAATCCGTAGTGGTGTACCACTCGACATTGGTTTTCTTAAAAATACCTAAGCCGTTGTCATAATTTTCACATTAAGGCTAATCCTCAAATCCGAATTCCATACAAAATGTTTCGGACAAATACATAGTATATTTGGATTTTATACGTGTTTTAAAATTAACCCTACTAACTTAAAAACACGTATAAAATCTAAATTAAAGTATGAAACCTTTCACTTTTTTATTAACGAAATCAAAAAACAGACGAAACGAATAGTGTGAAGAGATTACTATATAACATGGCGTACTTTTTGAGTATTTGCCCGAAACATTTTGTATGAAAATTTGCCTTGAGGATTCCCCTTAAACATTACTTCTTAGGCGCTGTCCTAATTGGCTAATGATTGGCGAAGGATACGAGCAAACGATGCGATTTGGTCGTACGACGAGATTAAATACACTAATCTCTTCAGAGTGTCCTAATTGGCATTGTATGATCGTACGATCATTTTCATTTTCATCGCGCGACCAAAACGCACCCTTTGATCGTACGCCAATGCCAATTAGGACGCCGCCTTACGGAGGCATGAAGAAACTTGACCACGACGTAGCATATTATATCTCGTAGTAAATTTTTTTTCTATGCCATGACGGCGAAAGAATTCCTTGTCAATAAGGAATTACTTGACACTAGCTAAATACATACACTACGTGTGGAGCCAAAACCAAGGAACATTATTTATTTATTATTATTATTAATTATTTATTTCGCAATCATGTACATTTGAAAAAGGTCTTAACTAGTTTCATATAGTATTTACATTACCTAACTAGCTGGTGCCCGCGACTTCGTCTGCGCAGGTATCTTTATAAATTGTAGCCTATGTGTTATTCTGATGTATGAGCTATATTTTTGTAAAGTTTCATTAAAATCCATTCAGTAGTTTTTACGCGAAAGAGGAACAATTTGTATTTACTTATTTGTATTAATTACATTAATTTATAAATTGCTTACATCATAGTTTGGTCTAAATAGTATCAATAATCATAGTAGAGTCAAATAAGTCAAACATTAAGGGTCCGGTCTGCAAGCGTGGGAACTTTTGATTGAACACACACATAGATATTTTCTACTCATACAGACTCATCGCGCACTCATAGTATACCACCCTGGAAAGAAACAAATATACTTTCGGTGCTACGCACAAGTTACATTTTCATAACACCTTTATCTTTGTAGGATGCTGAAGAATGTCATAAAAAACACGCAATGTATTGTGCCATTAGCTTGACATCGCGACGCCCGTTGGCCAGTAGTGAGTACTACTCATTAGCCAGCGGCAAAGGGTGGGGTCAGAGTGTACGATTTTTGGATATTATCTCAATCTATGAAACAAAGTCAACAAAGAGTTAGTTACACAATAATGACTCGAAAATGGTCCCCACGCGTACAAAGTCGCGGACGTTAAACTAGTCAAGTACAGTCGCGTGCAATAGTATGTACACATATCGACATTTTCAAAATTATGTTTTCATACTTAGTTACAATAATATGTACACACCAAAACACCCATATTATTATGTTGCCATCAACTTATGTCATAATATTGTCAACAAGTCGATGTCAGAAATAAGTAAACACTATTGACTACAGACTACAGACTGAATTACAAATATATGTAAACAAGTTGCAGTTGCATTAAAATGTAGTAATTCATTCCTTGGATCTTTATTAGTCCGAATTAAAATATTTTTCTTTTATACGTTAGTTTCGTTAGCTTTATATAATGAGAAAAAATCTTTCAACATATATAAAAATGAATTACCACTCACTGACTGATTGACTCATTGACATCATTGTTCTCCCAGATGCAGTTTTATTTTGAAAAATCTAATATGGGGAATACAAAGAGGAAGACGGGTTGAGTTGGGGAAAACCTCGACTTTTCACTTTTTTTTTACGCCCTAGGGATTAAACATGGTATCTCGTAAAGTATAAGACTTGGTGTATTACAAGTTTTGGTCAAAGGTATTTATTTTTGTTCCAATTTTGAAATTTTGAAAAATCCAGCGTAGAGCGTAGCGAAGGTTGACGGTTCGCACGTCCTCGGGGTTTTACATACAAAATTTTTAAACCTGAGCAAAGCGAAGGTTGAAAAATTTTGCAGGGAGGTGGCGAGCGCAGCGAGCCACCGACCTTCGAACCGCGAATCGTCAACCTGAGTGAAGCGAAGGTTGACGATTCGCACGTCCTCGGGGTTTTGCATACAAAATGTTTAAACCTGAGCAAAGCGAAGGTTGAAAAATTTTGCAGGGAGGTGGCGAGCGAAGCGAGCCACCGACCTCCGCACCGCGAAGCGGCAACCTGAGCGTAGCGAAGGTTGACGATTCGCACGTCCACCTTGGCACCTACATGCTATCTCAAAAAGTATTAGTCGTAGAGTGTTGCAGTTTTCGCCAAAAGTATTTATTTTTGTTCCAATTTTGAAATTTTTAAATATCCAATATGGCCTCCATACAAAAAAACATAACTGCCATACAAAACATATGTTTTTTCCATACAAAACTTTAAACGCCGATATCTCAGCAACGGTAAGAGATAGAGGCATGGTTCATAGACTCGAAACTGTATGTATTTTGATGGCAAAAATTTCAATTTTTTTTTTCGATTGGAAATACTTGGATGGATGGATATAGCGTGTTTAGACTCACTATTCGTTATAGAGGATGTTCCAAACTTTTTCTTAAGTGAGGGAGGGGGCGAGCGAAGCGAGCCACCGACCTTCGCATTGCGAAGCGGCAACCTGAGCGTAGCGAAGGTTGACGGTTCGCTGTTTGTGGGTCACATTGAGATGAGTTTAGGGAGGGGGCGAGCGAAGCGAGCTCCCGACCCGAGCGTAGCGAGGCAATTATCTGAGGGATAATAGTGTCGTTTTTAACTAATTCGGGGTTGAAAATTTAGATTTTGGTGTCAGAATTGAAATCCAAGATGGCGGAAATTTTTTTTTCAATCTTTTTTCATGGGTGTCGTTTTTGACTAATTAGGGGTTGAGGATAAAGAATTTTGTCTCGGATTTGAAATCCGAGATGGCGGACAATAAAAAAATTACAAAAAAATCTTCTTTGAAGGATAAAGATGTGGCGCTTAATAATATTGCCCCAATTATTTTTTGATATTCGGAAAATTAAAGAATACAACAATTTTTTTTTCTTTTCTAATTTCATAAAATATTAAAATAATAAAAAATAATAATAAATCACTCGCGAGCTGCTTGCAGCTCGCGCACCGCCCAAAAAACTAGTTATAAAATAAAGCTGCATTACCACTGACTGACTGATTTTTTTCCCAGATGCAGTCTGAATTTTAAAAATCTAACATCTGAAACGTATAGGAGTGTAGAGATGAGTTCAGGAAAAAAATGTATTTTCACCCTTCTTCACCCCCTTGGGGCGCAACATGGTATCTTGAAAAGTGTAAGTCGTACAGAGTTGAAACTTTCACCATAGGTATTGGTTTTTGTTCCAATTTCAAAATTTTGAAAACTCCAATACAGCCGCAATACAATAAAAAAAAAAAAAAAAAAAAAAAAAAAAAAAAAAAAAAAAAAAAAATTAAAAAAAAAAAAAAAAAAAAAAAAAAAAAAAAAAAAAAAAAAAAAAAAAAAAAAAAAAAAAAAAAAAAAACCAAATACCTATGGTGAAAGTTTCAACTCTGTACGACTTACACTTTTCTAGATACCATGTTGCACCCCGAGGGGGGGTGAACACTCAGGTTACTGCCTCGCTTCGTGGAAGTCGCTGGATTTACAATAACGCACATCTTCCAAAATAATAAGTACAAAAATCAGGCCTCTAGCTGCAACCGTTTACGAGATACAAGCGTTTAAAGTTTTTATGAAAAATATTTTTTTTTGTATTGCGGCCATATTGGATTTTTCAAAATTTTGAAATTGGAGCAATAAAAGTATTTATGGTGAAAGTTTCAACTTTGTACGACTTACACTTTTCGAGATACCATATTGCACCCCGAGGGGGTGAACACTCAGGTTACTGCCTTGCTTCGTGGAGGTCGCTGGCTTTGCAATAACGCACTTCATCCAAAATAATAAGTACAAAAATCAGGCCTCTAGCTGCAACCGTTTACGAGATACAAGCGTTTAAAGTTTTTTATTATTTTTTTTTTTTTTTGTATGGCAGCCATATTGGATTTTTCAAAAATTTTAAATTGGAACAAATAATTTACCTGTGAGTAAAGTTTTAACTTTGTACGACTTACACTTTTTGAGATACCATGTTGCACCTCAAAGGTGGGTGAAAGGGGGTGAAAAGTCGAGGTTTTTCTGATCTCACCCCCATACGCCCTATACGTTCCCAATGTTAGATTTTTAAAATTCAGACTGCATCTGGGTGAACAATAATGTAATTTTTTGTGTGTGTAATTTCCCGTATGTTTTCCATATCTACCTGAAATGGGTAGAAAAAAATTAGTAACGCTTTTTAAGGTACGTAAAAAAATGATAACAAAGCTCATTTACCTAGATCGTCTACTTAGTCGAAGGGTACATATTAGCATTTGTGTCCGATACTCCTGACGTCGCGACGCACCCTTAGTGTCATCCCAACCACAGATAAGTCATAGTCTACGTTTGATCTCAACGGACGTGCAGTCACCTTGAATACTAAGGGGGTACTGAATTTTTTGCGGGCACGTTGTCTATTTTATAGCGAGTCAAGTTTTTCATACTAAAATGTATGGACGGCGGGGATCGAAAAATCAATGATGTTTAAGCCTGGATTATTGCTTTTTGGTTGGAATTTCTGAAAAAAAGGCGTGGTGTCGGAAATATTTATACTTTTGTCTTACGATAACACCAAAGAATTTTCAAATATTCTCAATGATATAGCTTAAATCGTTCAAATACAAAAGGTCGATTTCGATGTTTTTGATCAATATAAAGAATTTTTTTCTCGTAAATTAAGAATAATTTTAGAAATATCACGCGGTGTAAGGGAACACTCGTCTATTAGGCAGTTGAGATATTTTTGTAGTGTCATTCAATGCAGAGAGTTCTTCAATATTTTTCAAACCAAAAGTGCCTATTCGGGCGTTTATTAGGGACAATCCTCTTAAGTAAAAAAGTACAGTAACATAATAGCTAAAATATGTCATTCAATATTAACAATCCATCCATCCATCCATCCATCCATCCTTATTACAAACTTTCGCGTTTATAATATTATAAGTAGAATATGTTCTTCGGTTTTAGTTATGTTCTTCGGTTTGCACTTCAGACAAAAAAAAGTAGGTACATAAAAAGGTTTAAAGTAGTTTTTTAAGAGGAGAGAGTCTGTCAATCACTATCGATAACTATCGTATAACGGTTGACTTCAGCCATGACTGGATGGTTTGATCATTAGACCCGCGCGTGCGTCGCCCAAGGCTTAGTGACGAGATTTATACTTTTACAAGACAAAAAAGGTTGGTAAAAAGTTCGCAGATTGAACCTTTTTGGAACCCCAAGCAGGTTGGTGGTTATGGGTTATGGTCAAGTTTTAAATATGGAAGAGAATGGCTATCACAGGCAGGTTATTGTCCAGTTTTGAATATAGAACAGAATGGTTATGGATAAGCTTTGAAAATGGAACGAATAAAACAAAATGGAAACTGTTTAGATATTTTAACAATGGAGGTTTGGAACGAAATATCTCATGTTGTGTTGCGAAATATGTCTAGTTACTAGGTTGATTAGAAATTACTAGGACTAGTAATTTCAAAAATAACTCACAAGCGTTGTTACTTCCTGTTTCGAAATTCCGCATTCAACCAAAATGTACTAGAAATTAGCTAAATATGTAATCAAATATTTTTTGCGTATTTCGTTACTAGCTGGAAGATAATACTAAAATAGGTGCTTATATATATTATATATATATAGGTGATTATCTTCATTTTTGTACAATACCTACCTGTTTGTGTGAAACACAGAATTTTCTATCAAGCAATTTGCAGCAAGAAATTTCATTTACTAAAATACCAGATGCCTGCATACCTACTTTAATACAAAATATTCTTTGTTCATTATTTACATAGATTGATAAAACACGATGAATCCTACGCGCTATTTTGCTCAGTATAATTCTGATGTGTAGATAAGATAATGTATGATTTATAATCTCGGACTCTGCTTTCTTCCGGTTTTGATTTATCTGTCAGACCCTATGATTAGGCAATTTGCTAGTCACAATCCTATGGTTTAATGCTCACATAAAATATTAGAAATATTTCAGATAACATATAAATCTTTTGGAATAGAAGTCTACGTTTAACGTAATTTATGTAAGAATCATACATTACGTAGTTTTATTTAGGTATTAGTGGAAACCCACAATAGTTTAAGTAAAATAGACTAATGCCGACTTGTACCAAACTTTCAAAGTCCCTGAGCAATTACTTTACTCGCTTGTCAGTTCTTAACGGTCTGAATTTGACTGTTAAGAACTACCAAGCAAATAAAGTAATTGCTTAGGGACTTTGACTGGTGCAAGTAGGCATAAGAATACATAAAGCTGTGGTAAATAAAATTGATGTGGCCTAATTGCTTCCTTTTGTACAATTTTGTAATATAGATACAATTTATATAGTAGATAAGGTGATATCAGACTGTTCACTCGAGTGAATATTCACTCCAGTGAATACTTAGTTCATTTTTATTTCATTCCATGTTCACACGGCTGAGCTAGAATGACATAAAAAAGAACGTTCATCTGTTTATTCTTTCAACATATTGTCGAATGAAGTTGTGAAGTTTAGTGGCCGAATGAATGAATTAATCCGAATGAACGTTAACCACCGTTCATTTATCGATCATTCGGAGTGGAAGTTAAAGATGCGAATGCCAATAACCAACACTGTTGGATCGGTTCACTAATCAATTCATTCGGCACTAATGTTTCATTTTGTGTGTAGATGCGTCGATGCTTGGAGTGAAAGATGCAAAATGAAAGACGAAAATGAACAAAAAATTACCCGTCTAATATCACCTTTAGCGCATACTGTAATAAATATTTATTTATATTTAATCTTCTTTTTATTTTTCTATTCTATTTCATTATTTATTATATTCATTATACTTACGATACAACCTTTAACCCTCCAGTGCCCGCGGGTCGCAATGTGACAATCGATGACAAATCTGTATGAATATTGAATGAGTGCAATTGCTTTATGACAGGCATCAGTGCACTGAAGTCAACGCCTGCCATTTCCTGGTTCTTGTGTCCTACGTTAACAAGCGATAATATAAAAAAACACATTAAAAGGCTTGGTCCTGCCAGACTGACTGAATGACTGACAGCCACCACTGGACGTAGAGACTCTAAATTTAAAGGGTAGTTTTGTCAAGAAGTGGAGACGCGTACTAAGAAAGGAATTTTGTTTATTCACATCGCCAACGAAGTTGTGGGCATCAGCCTATGTTTATTTTTGACGACACGGTTGGTTGGATGGCATGTGTATTAAACTGCCACGCCGGTGTCACGGGTTCGATTACAGCTTCAGGACAAACATTTGTGTAATAAACACCGGTGTTTGTCCTGAGTCTGGTTTTTTCTATGTATTTACAAAAAAATAAGTATTTATGTATTATATCAGTTATCTGATTCCTTAGTACAAACTCTGCTTAGTTTGGGCTAGATATCGTTGTGTGAAATGTCCAAAATAGTTATATAGTAAGGCTTGGACCTGACTGAGTGACTAACTCACAGACAACGTATAGGCCAAATCACTGGACGTAGGGACTTGAGAGTACTTATGTTCGTCAAGATATGCAGTCGAGTACTAAAGGAATTTTATAAATTCGCAACGCAAACGATGTTGCGGGGGTCAGCTCGTCAGCTAGCTTATAATTTAAGTGTCATAGCATTGGATTCACATAAGACAAGGACTTTACCTGACCCGCTAATTCCTTTCCTTTGGCCAGGTCACAATTAGGCCAATTACAGGTCGTGAGGTCGCATCGGTTGTCAAGCGGTGCTGATTGGATTTTAATGGGTTAATAGAACCATTTCGACGGAATTGCAACGGCTGTTGGTCACCCATCCTTTTATTAGTGGCCAATTATTTAATTACGATTGGATTTTCCAGGATTCTTTTTCGGTTTTTATATTCCACGGATAAAGTGTCGATGACTATTATAGGTCGTCACACTGTATGGGTTAATAATTAAGTAGGTATTTGCAGGTATTTTTTTTTCTTTTATTGAATTCATATTTGTGACTTTTTATCACACTTTTAAATACGTCTGTGAGAATTTATGGACTCGCTGAATCCCACAGTTTTGTTTGCGTTGCAAATTTCCAAAATTAAAATAGAAGGCTTTGACTTGACTGAATGATTGACAGACAACGCACGGTACAGGTCAAACCACTGAACGTATGTAGAGAAATTTCGAGGGTATGTTCATAAAGAAATTTTAGGTAAGGAGGTATCAGTAAGGAATTTTAGCAATTCGCAACACAAAAAAAAAACAGACTATAAAAATAAAATAAAATACTTCATCTACTACATAATCTGTATTCATAAATAATTAGTTCCATTTTCAAAATGATATTAAACCGACCGCACTGTGGGTAGTCGATTGGCAAAATCAGCGTTCGGCGCGTATTTGCGGTGCGGGCACAGCGCACACCGCGTGGGGGTGACGAGTGACAATCTCGTGTTAATGAAATACCCATTGTTTGAACGCACCCTATTTTGGAGGGTTGAGTGACGTTGGAGAGGATAAATGCAAAATAATCTTAGTACCTACATACTTACATTTGTGGAACATTTTTTTTAATGTTTGTAAAAAAAATATTTTGGAGAGTCGTAAAAAGTTGAAAGTTCATTGGATGAAAAAAGAAGCATTACTGTGTTCTGGTTTGAAGGGCACTGTAGCTAGTAAAATTACTGGGCTTTCGAGATAGACCACCAAAATGTCTCAAGGTGGACAAGCGCTATAGCTGCAGTGATGCAGTCCTGTGTAGCACTGTTATGGTTATGGGTAGGCGTGATTTCTTACCATCAGGAGAGCGCCTAGCTAGTCTCGCCACTTTATTACGTATTTTTCTTATGTTAACACTAATGACCATTATAAGTTACGTATAAAAAAATAAGTACCTAGTCGAGCCTACTTCTGAGGTAGTTTCGCTTTGAAAAAACTAATGTAGAAACAGCTTTAAATATTAACAAGGTAACAAAAACATGTATAAATAAACAAGCTTAAAGCTGATCCTCAAATCCAAATTCCATACAAAATGTTTCGGACTAATACTCAAAAAGTACGCCGTATTATAGTAATTTCTACACACTATTCGTTTCGTCCATGTTATTTGATTTCGTTAACAAAAAAGTGAAAGGTTTCATACTTTAATTTAGATTTTATACGTTTTTTTTAATTAGTAGGGTTAATTAAATATGGAAATTTGCCTTGAGGATTCCCCTTAATGTTAAAAAAACAGAAAACCCGACTGCGAAATAATTATACATTCATTGTCAATTCATTATTCCAAATTAAATGTAAACATATAACCTATACATATATTTGTAATCTCCTTTAAAATACCTTCATTTTGATACCCTACTCGATAGGTTTGGTCAACAAAAAAATATTAACGACTTACTATTTAGCTCCAGAAACCCGCCATTTTGATTATTTAAAAAAACCCATCTCTGGTTATTGAGACGAATCTAACGATACCTTAACTGTCAAAATCCAGTCAGCCGTTAGGAAGATACGAGGTAACACATAAAACATACATACATACAAGATACGCGCGAAAAACATAACCCTTCCTTGGCAGTCGGGTAAAAAACAACTACCCTCTCAATTAGCGATATTAAAGCATGATCCTTGCACAATGTAGCTAATAACCACTTGATTAGGGTCGACCCTAGCGAGGGATTTGCTATAAATAGGGTTGCCCATTACATCGATCCTTTTTATGTTTTATAGAATCCAATATTTTTTTAGAAAGTGGCGAAAGGTCATAATGTTATGTCATTTTTCACCTAATAAATTAAAATACTTGATAGTCACTAATATTAATATATGGATTTTTAATGTTTAAAAAAATAGATAGAAATTAGGTAGAAATAAATAGACAATTTTCGGAAAGAAATTTGCCAAATTCAAAAACTTCTCGCATTAAAATATCTGAGATCAAATTGAAATTGGATTTTTAATACTTAAAAATAATTAGATATTTATAAATTAGGTAGAAATAAATAGACAATTTTTTTGAACAAATTGTCCAAAATCAAAAACTTTTCGCATTAAAATATCTTGATTATTTTTAGCTTGATTCAGACTGCCTTGGTTTTTTTTCGATATCAAAAATTGTCCCAACTCTAGTCTCCAACAAACGCTTTGTAATATTATTTGGACATCGTTTTGATGTTCTCTTTGATCTTCAAATATACATTATTTTAATTTATTTCCTATTATTCTTTTATTTTGATTATAAATTAAGAGTAGAAAATATAATTGAAACTAGAAAAAAAGCTTGTGCTTTTTGGGACCTGATTTATTTATCGAATTTGAAAAAAAATGAAAACATCTTGAAAAATTTGTCAAAATCATATTTTTATTTATTCTCTATGCTATAATAAATTTCAAAGCTAAATTTTTTTTTCAACCTTTTTTCTTTGAACATAGTTTAATGTAGAGTCTTCTTCTTATCGTGTCACTAGTTCCTTCGAACCCGTGTGGTGAAAGGATTTCAAGTGCGCCTCGAAGAGGCTCCTTTCGTGCACTCGACACATGTTTTCGAACTGTAGGTTCTACGACATGCCGGTTTCCTCACGATGTTTTCCTTCACCGTTGCGAGAACGTGGGATGCATACATAGATTTTTTCGACCGAAAAAACCCATTTACGCATGACTGCCAGCGGGATTCGAACCCGCGACCATTGCGACCATCAGATCGCAAAGTAAGGGCTTCATCCACTTGGCCGCCACGTCCCTTGTCATATATGTATGTGTCATGTATGTCTATGTAGAGTCATATAGTACTTCACTGAAGAATACAGTATAAAAAAATTCTTCTTATATTATTTTAATTGATGTAGCTTATGTTTCTCTTAATCTTTGAAAGCTTGTATCTTTGTATCTCTTCCAGTCAATTCAAACTTGAAGTTGAATCCTTTCTTAGAAGGCAAGGGGGTAGTAACATAACCTTCCATTATTCTGTGGCAAGGGTTATTATTTCAAACAACTTAAACCTAACTTAAACTTATCCACTTTGATAGACAAACCTGATCATAATAACTACAACAGAATATTATTTCAAGTTGTTTTATTTAGCTTCCTGTGTTATTTAGCTTTAAGGGGAATCCTAAAGGCAAATTTCCATACAAAATGTTTCGGAGAAATATTCAAAAAGTACGCCGTATTATAGTAATTTCTTCACACTATTCGTTTCGTCCATGTTTTTTGATTTCGTCAACATAAAAAGTGAAAGGTTTCATACTTTAATTTAGATTTTATACGTGTTTTTAAGTTACTAGGGTTAATTTTAAAACACGTATAAAATCTAAATTAAAGTATGATCCTTTCACTTTTTTTGTTAAATATTAATATTAAATATTTGCTCGACAAAAACTTGATACAGTATTCTAATAAATAATAATCTGTATTATGCTACTTGAATTTTCATTCATTCATTCCTAAGAACGTAGATTATTACAAAATAGGTAATTAGAAATAAAAATAATGAAAACTTTTTTTGAAGAACTATCTGATCCGCTTTAAAACTTTTTTGCGAATAAAAACAAAGTTTTTCTGAATTCAAATGCTCAGTATTCGCCTGTGTTTTTTCGAACGACCAAAATAAAGTACTAGTTTTGGATGAAGGGTAGTCTTGTTTTGGTCTTGTTCTCAGTCTTGCTATGAGTGAATTGTTCAGTTATTTTATTATAAATTGTATACCTTGTGTTTAGGGTTTGTAAGGTATCATTTAAATAAGAAAAAAAAAATGTTATATCTTAGCTAATAACCAAGAGTATTATTCACGAAACAAACACGTTATAAACAGTGTAGGTATCTCGACACACGACAGTGTGTCAAGCCACGGTCAGGCCCAGCGAACTGGCGAGTAGCACTGTGTGTAAGTTTACAGGAACCATTTGGAGCCACTTTTGACCTTGTCATAGCTAAAAAACTAATCAATAAAAACACACCAAATTTGTTTTATGTATTGAAATCCCGGAGTTAATGAAGTACCTCAAATTTCATAAACACAGCTTATACGGTTATTTAGATATTAACGTTCAAAAATCGTCATTTTTATCACTGATTGACTGACATATAGACGTAAAACCTAACCCACTTCCATATGACCTAGAAAGTTCAAATTTGGCATCCAGCTAGGTAATTGTGTGTATACATAGGAAAAAATCAGAAAACAGTAAATTTATAAGATTTGATTTTTTTTTCAAATTATTTGATTTTTTGAGGAAAATTTAGCGCCTTGCAAATTATGAGAGCAATTGCCTTGCAAATTTTTGCAGGATATTTCCATAAATTTATTTACAAAAAGCATTGATATCTGAACAAAACCACATATAATATGTGAAAATGGAGGAGCCACGGTTCGATGGACCGGATTATGATGTCGTTTTCTCCGAAAAAAGACTGAGATCTACATATATGGCTAGCCAAGGTCTACGTTATAAATAAAGTAATACGTTTTTATAAATAAATTTACGAATGTCTATAGTAGACCTTGGCAAACCATATATGTAGATCTCAGTCTTTTTTCGGAGAAAACGACATCATAATCCGGTCCATCGAACCGTGGCTCCTCCATTTTCACATATTATATGTGGTTTTGTTCAGATATAAATCATACTAAATATTCCACGGTTAGTAAAGAAACAATGCGGCAATATTAATATCACTCAGTCCCTTGTAGTAAAATAGAGAAACTAAAGCCTTGTCATAACAACGAAGGTTTTCGAATTAAAGTCCAAAGCATAATATCAGTCTTGCTTTTCCCGCCCTGTCGGATCATTACAGAATGCTTGAAATATCCGAACGCGACCAAATTGCCTGCCAGTACGTATGCTTGGAATGCCTCGAAAAAGAAAAGAGTTCGAAGCGAAAAAGTCGTGATAGTTATTCAAAAAAGGAACGCTGGCAATTACGGGCACGCGAGCGGACAGTCGCGCGCCGTGCGGGGAGGCGTCCACACTGCAAATAATTCATTTTTACAGCTTTCTGCATTACAATGTCTGGTTTTTTGAAGCACTGAGCGGTAACTAAAATGCTAAATTGGTCGTAACTCTTAATTGTGCTGTACAGGTGAGCTTCGGTGTACTATGCTTCTTGCGGTAACCAGACACAGAGTGTAACTTTGGACTTATTATTTGAAATAATTCGAATGTTGTACCTACTTACTATTTTAACTTTAATTGTAATCCTCAAGGCAAATTTCCATACAAAGTGTTTTGATCAAATACTCAAAAAGTAAGCCGTATTATAGTAATTTCTTTACACTATTCGTTTCGTCTATGTTTCCCGATTGTGTGAACAAAAATTAGTAAGGTTTCATACTTTAATTTAGATTTTATACGTGTTTTAAAATTAGTCAAAATTCATGAAAACTCGTCGTACTTTTTGAGGGTTTGTTCGAAACACTTTGTATGGAAATTTGCCTTGAGGATTACCCTTAAGTTTTCTAGCAAGAATCTTTAACCACACCTACTGTCATTGATATTGTTGTAAGCATGCATGAGAATAATAATTATTTGAAGTTGCAGTCAAATATTAGAGGCCCTGACTTGCATGCAGTGCACGGCACAGCCCGCAGCAACAACAGACCACTACCGCTCGAGACGCGTGTGTGCGGAGCCCTAGGTCGCCGGCCGTCGTGATCGCCGCGAGCCGCTGACGGATCGCTCCCCGCCACGCCCCGCACCCACCTCCTTGTATATCTGCTGCCCTGGTACCTCACAGCCTCTGTTCGAGCCTTGGAATCGATAACAATGGATTCCATTCAAGCAATTTGCTTCAATTTCATGTTCTTAAAGGTTGTTGTGGAACGCTCATTTACTGTTTAAACTTTTGAATTTTGATAACAAAAACAAAGTACTTTGACTTACCTATCTACAATTATTTATCTACTGTTCTAGAAACTCGCCAGAAAATAGCCATTGTTTAAGTTTTAAAAATGGTTCAAAATTGTTAAGTAAAATTCCATGGTTGGCTATTGCGTTGTTCACATTCATGTATTTTTCATTAAATCTTTCTTATGTAATGGTTAAGCTTTGAAAAATGCTAAGTCTAAAATAAATAATAATTTTACATTTTCAATCAATAGAAAAATTCCTGCACTCTTCGAATAGAGTTCAGAAATATGTTTTGAATAAATGAATCCACAATTTGAAAATTAAAATGCAAAGCAATGCAATAATGCAATACTATAATGTTGGTTAAGTTTTACCTATAGAGATATAGGTACAATTAGAACCTTGTTAGATTCTTACTATTAAAAAAAACTAGGAAAACAACAAGAAATGCAATGAATTTTTCTCAGCTCCAACAAAGATCTTACTTCAAAGTACCTCCGTTTCGCATCACTCCCCCAGTGTTTATATCATTCGGTTTTACTATTATTATCGGAGTACACACAATGGATTCATAAAACGCAAGTTACTCGCATCGAACCGCTCATTGTTGCCAAGTTATTACAGGGGGCCAGATTGTCTTCCACCAATATGCCTACGCTTCTCCAAATACCTCGAGGCTACACGCTCCAACCCCAAGTTCCTTTCAACTATAAAAAACATCTCCCACTGTTGAGTGATTGCCGCGAATATGTTCCAATTAAAAATAAAAATCGCGTTCTTTTTTTGAATTTGACAGAGCGGGAAATGAGCGTACGCCGCGCAGTCGGATCACAGTTGGACTTGGAAAAAGGACTGAGCGCTAACTACCTATTGAACAACACTAGGGTTAGGTGAATTAGATTTTTTTGAATAATTGGAAAATAAACATAATTATGCAATTTTAAGTAAATTGATGAAAGAAAAAGAAAAACTTTCAGCAAAAATTTATATGCAGCTTTATAAAAGCTGCGTTAACTTAGTAAAAATAATCTTAAGTTTTATAGTTTCATTGATTAACTTAAGTCTTAATTAATTTCTTTCTTCATTTTATACTTTTACGTTCACTTAAACTTGTTATTCTCTTACCTTTAAGAAATAGATATTTTTTTTTATCTTTATATTCTTTTGACTCTACCATAAACCACACACTTATACGCAAGACTCTAACAATAAACTGAAATCTTAAAGCTGTTTTAAGTTTTTTATCTCGATTTTATAAGTATTTTTTTCTATTCCGTTTGATCATAGAACGCTTTGTTTTTTTAACACTAAATATTTTGCTGAATTCTCGAAGCTAAATATCGTACCTACATTTATTCTGCCAGAGCCAAACTTTCAGATCCCGAACAAAAAAAAGGTTTCGTTCAAAATAGGAGTCTATTTTTATGAATAAAAATCATGGGTTCGAATTTCGAATCCCTTGCAAATTCGATATGTCCTGCCTGCGGCTTATTTACACAGAGCTGGGTTTATGCCATTATGCCTTTCATTACTAAAGTGCAGGGAGATTAGCTTCGAGTGTGCGTTTGAGCTTAACTTACTGTTGGGAGAAAAACCGTGTTGGCCGAGTGGGAGATACCCCAACTTTCGATCCGAAGGTCGTGGGTTCGAACCTAGTCGTACACCAATGGATTTTTCGGTTACCTATCAGAATACCCTTGTAGCAAAATGACGATATCTACAAAACGCCATGATCGTGAAATGCCCTACTTAGTATTCAAGTTGTCGTTAAGGCTAATCCTCAAATCCGATGACGAAATCAAATAATATGGACGAAACGAATAGTGTGAAGAAATTACTATAATACGGCGTACTTTTTGAGTATTTGTCCGAAACGTTTTGTATGGAATTCGGATTTGCGGATTCCCCTTAAGTTGAATTTATTTTAATTTTAAAATAAAGTTTGCTAAACAATAATTTTAATTATTCTAGACTTTACTTTACTTATCGATCAATGTATGTGTGCATTAAAACACGTGCTTAACAGTGAAGATAAACATCGTGAGGAAACCGGCATGTCATAGACCTAGTAGTAGAGTCCTAAAAAGTTCGAAAACATGTGTCAAGTGCACGAAAGGAGCCTCTTCGAGACGCACTTGAAATCCTTCCTCCACACTGGTTCGAAAGAACTAGTCACAGGATAAGAAAAAGACCGTTGGGAGGGGTCCCCTTGGGGGTGCAGAATTCCCTAGATGGGTACCATACCAACACTGGGCCAGATATGTGCAAAGCAGTAATGTTTAAGCACTACTGTGTTCCGGTACGAAATGCACTGTGGATAACCATCAAAATTTAATAAATTGATTTAATTTATCTAATATACTGCCAAAACTTACTATAGGTACCTAATATTGAAAACAAACTCCCAGAGATAAAGAAAACGAAAGCTATTGTAAACTTTACTAACAATGTCAAACAACTTCTTTATTATTATTATTATTATATCATTTATTTATATTTTTCTCTCATTAAAATTTATTTTTTACAATAATATTTAAAAAATAAACTATTTAAAAAAAACAGCAGTATTATTGTAAAAAATATATAAAAACGGTGGACCACCAGCCGCGGAGTAGAGCCCAAGCGGCTGGTGGCTAGGGCTGCAGAGTGAGGAACCTTCTCACCATGCGAGCCGACTCTAATAGTACCACCTTTTGTATCTGGCCCTTATTATTATTATTTTTACCTGTGTTTTATATAAATTATATAAAACACGTACGGTACGGTACGGTACGTACGGTAATTTATAAATTGGACGTCCACGGGAATAACCCATAAGGTTAACTACAGATTTATACTTACAGCAGTGAGAATTATACCTTGTAGGAAGCAAATATTTCTATGGTAGAGGGATAAAAATAAATATAATTAGGAAAAACTGTAAGTTTATTCTAAAAAAAAACTTAAGTAGAAAAACATAATCTTAATTAATTAATTACTTATTTACATAATATTCCAAAAAAAAAAAATATACTTACTATTTTCTACGATTGAGAAAAATGAGTAGATAATGAAAAAGTAAATAAATGAGTAAGTAAATAATGAGTAAAATACATAACAAAATTATACAAATCATGATTAATTTCAAGAATCAGGGGTTAATAAAGAAAAAAACTTATTGAGCGTAACTCACACAGAGCGTGAGCGGAGCGTGCCAACCGCGTGTGGACAGATTTTATATAAGCTGAAAGTGCTAGCGACTTCGCTGCCGGCCGCTGCCATCTCGGTGTGAATTGAGCCTAAAGCTTCGATGACACAGGGCTATGATACAAGCTGCAAGCCAACGAGTTCGCTTGTAGCTTGTAAACACGTCCTGTGTCTTCAGTTTTTTTACAATCTGCTTGTTGACAATCCATCCCGAACGCTAACCCGCTCACTCGCTAGCATTTTAAACTCGCCGGCTAGGCGGCTTATACAAAAATACAAAATATTTATTTCGAAAACCGGTAGGTACTACAGGCACAAGGGCTAGCCTGCATCGCGGGGATCCGAAAAACGATTTCCAGAATTATATACAGAATTCTAAAGAACATTCAAGACAGTAGGTAGGTACTTAACTTTCGATTTTAATCAAGTTTTTTAGTTTAATAAATTACGTTTGTTTGAGTTACGTGAAACAATCCTGAAGTTGCTAATTTATTTTGTATATGTATTTGTATATATTATAACAAAATTTAAAGCAGATTAATTATATTAATGAAAGAATCCTACATATGAAATAATAAATTTCATTAAAATTATACTACAATACTAATTATTACTACAATTAAAAGTGGATGAACAAACCAATGATAAGTAGCTTGTAAACTAGCCCTGTGTCATCGACGCTTTAGGCTCAATGGCAGTCCTCCTATAGAGAGCTTAAGGTCCGACACACTTCGCTCATGCCCATTCACGTGCCATTCACGCCCCGTTCACACCCCGCTCAAGCTCTGTGTGTCTAACGCTTCATAGTTTCATGGTTCTACCGACGGCAAGCATGAAAAGCGCACGAACACAGATTATAAACTTTGGGCGTCCCCAGAATTAGATTGCGCAAAATTCTCCTATTTTCCGCCTCAAAGTCTACCGTCTGGGCACTAGCGTCTTCGTATCTTGCTTTTTTAGCCGACACAGAAGGCGTGGCGCCGTTTCTTTTGCGGGTTGATTGCAGTTCATCCATGCCAGGTTCTTCTTCATCCATGCTAGGTTCTTCTTCATCCATGCTAGATGCTTCTTCATACCTGCTAAGTTCTTCATCACTGCTTGGTTTTTCTGGATATCCGTTCGATTGTCGCTCTATATCCTCACTAGGTTCTTCTTCATCCCTGCTAAGTTCTTCCCCAACTCTGCTTAGTTCTTCTCCAACTCTGCTTAGTTCTTCTCCAACTCTGCTTAGTTCTTTTCCATCATCACTGCTTGGATTTTCTTGATCCTTATTCGATTGTCGCTCTATATCCTCGCAAGGTTCTTCTTCATCCCTGCTAAGTTCTTCTCCAACTCTGCTTAGTTCTTCTCCATCATCACTGCTTGGATTTTCTTGATCCCCATTCGATTGTAGCTCTTTATCCCCGCTAGGTTCAGCTTCATCCCTGCTTAGTTTTTCTTCATCTCTGCTTAGTTTTTCCTCATCACCGCTGCTTGGTTCTTCTTGATCCCCGTTAGATTGTTGTTTTTTATCCCCACTAGGTTCTTCTTTATCCCTGCTAAGTTCTACTTCATCTCTGCTTAGTTTTTTCCCATCATCACAGCTTGGTTCTTCTAGATGCCCGCTAGATTGACGCTCCTTATCCCCGCTAAGTAGTTCTTTATCCCCGCTAGGTTCTTCTTCAAATCCACTAGGTTGTTTGTCAACTCCGCTAAGTTGACTTTCATGATTGGTCGGTTCTTCTTCATCCCCGCTAGAGTGTCGATTATCCCCGCCGGTACTATCAGCCTCTTCACTTAAGTCCCCTTCTACAATAGATATCCCTTTCACGGTATAAGTCTTTCCACTCCAATTAAAACTTTCATCTCTACTTCCTTTTGAGCTTTTCTCACTACCTTTACCGTTATTATCATCAGTTACAGATCCCTCTTTACCTTTACTATCTCTAACTCCACGAATATCTTCATCAATGCTATTACTCACAACTGAATCTTCATCCCTATGCTTAGCCACACTTAGATTTTCAAGACTCTTGCTCATTCCAGTCTTGTCTACCCTAACAGGAGTGGAAGTATGGAGGACCTCATTTTCCATCGTCAGCTCCATTGATACTACCTCTAGGTTTGACTGTGCACTTACTGGTTCCTGCGAGAAGGTAGGACTGTGGGCTTCCATGGATCTGGATGCTTGTGGATCCGGTAACTCGGGACAGGAGACATCGAGGACGTGGCGAGGCTGGGATCCCGAGGAAAGGTGACGTAGCGTTCGCATGACTTCCAACTCCTGGATAACTGGTCTTTGTGAGGAGGCGTGGTCGCTTTTGTCTGGAACTGGAGAGAAGTTTTTTTAGAAAAAGGAAAAAAGAGCTACATGTTCATCACACAAATATTTATCCTGAGCGGGAATCGAACCTGCGACACCAGCGAAGGAAAACATCGCGAGAAAACCATAAAACCAAAAAAGTTCGAAAACATGTGTCAACTGCACGAAATTATAATAAATATTAATTAATTAAATTAAATTAAATATACTCTTCGAGGTGCACTTGAAATCCTTTCACCACACTGGTTCGAAAGAACTAGTGACACGATAAGAAGAAGAAGAAGAAGTCTTGCACTGGCCTATGTCCAGTCTATGTATGTGTCTATGTTCTGGTCATAGGCAGGCGTGATCTTTTACTGTCAGAAGAGCCTAGCTAAGCCTAGCTGAGAAGAGCGCTTAGTTGGTATCACTTGTTAACATAATTTAAAAAATCCTACTGTAATGTATTATAACTATTTTACGATGTTCGCTGCTGGAGCCCTGGCTTATTATTGCCTCACAGAAGGTGTGAAAAGTAGCGTCTTCTCCTCAGGGATATACCCTGCCTTCGTCTTGGACAGCTTGATCCTCACGTCACTCAGGACTCTACATAACTGCTTCGCTTCGCTCTGGAGTTAACTTCGTCCCTCGCCGCCCGTGACATAAGACACTGCTTTATCACCTAGGTGCATAATCTACTATGTTCTTCTTACCTTTGATATTTTCCAATAGACTTGATAACTCGCTCTCATCACCAGCGTCTCTGTGAATATCAGCTTTAAAGGTCACTTGTATGCAACTTTCTCCATTTTCACTTTCCGTGGTTTCTTCAACATCACTGTCATCAGGCCTGGAACTCAGTGATGCACTCTTTACTGCTGTATCTGAGGTGCTTTTAGGGTACACTTCTACACTTGTATCATTTTCATTTAATTCTTCTCCGATTAACGTCTTATCTGCTTCAGCTGTATTGTCTTTATCTGTCTCCATTACATTATCTTCATGGTTTGTATCTTCATCAGTTTCTTCCATTTCTTGATCCACATTCTCATTATTTTTATCAGTTATTTCTATTTCTTGATTCGAATTACCATTATCGTTATACGTTATTTCCATTTCTTGATCCGCATTTCCATTATCTTCATCAGTTACTTCCATTTCATCATTACTTTCTATATCATTACCACTATTCTCTTCTTCATATTCAATTTCTTCATTAAACTCTCTTCTTTTGCTATTATCGATTGGAATCTCAGAGAAATCAGAATCAACATCACTCTTGCCTTCGATGAAGAGTCTTTTGTAAACCCGACGCATTTTAATCTCAAGTTGTTGGTAAAATTCTTCTGGTTCATCATGTTTGTTGACCCTTGGCTCTGGTTCGATGATGAGGGAAGGGAGAGTGGAGGAACTAGAGGGGGTCGGGGGGTAAGAAGGGGGTCTGGAGGGGGGGTTTGACGGGGGGCCGGGTGTGACTTCACGATGGTCAGAGTTGGTATCTTCTTCTCTGACTATAGACAAGGCTGCAACATGTAAATAATAAAAAAAAATTGGTTGTCTGTAAAGTTGGTTTACGGACGATAGTTTAACGTGACAACGCAACGTCATTACCAGCGTAACGGGACAATGAGCGTTACCATACAATGACGTCAACGTTTTCTTGAGTGCAGGCGGCATTCATCGATTTATTAGACGTAGTTACGTCAATAAATAATAAAAATTTGGACATTTCACACAACGCCATCTAGCCCTAAACTAAGCAGAGCTTGTACTATGGGATCCATAACTGACAGAATACTTTTGTTTTTATAACATACATAGAATAACATAGAAAACACCCAGAATCAAGAAAAACACCGATGTTCGTCACACAAATGTTAGTCCCGAAGCGTTAGGTAGGTATATAAATTTATGTAAGTTAGGTAGGTATATACATTTATGTAGGTTAGGTAGGTTAATTCATTTCTATAAGTTAGGTAGGGATATAAATTTATGTAGGTTAGGTAGGTATATAAATTTATGTAAGTTAGGTAGGTATATACATTTATGTAGGTTAGGTAGGTTTATACATTTATGTAGGTTAGGTAGGTTTATACATTTATGTAGGTTAATTAGGTATATACATATTTATAGGTTAGATAGGTACTCACATGGTACGTTTAAAATTCTTCTGGCTAAATACAACTTTCTTCGTTCCCACTCCTCATCGTAACCAGTCATATATAGAAACGACATTATTTCCCGATATTTAAATCACAACACAGATTTACACTAACAGAAAGCAATAAAATATTAATTTTCTTTATTTTGGCGTCGATTCGTATTATAAGATTGTAGCAATCGATTTTGAGGGTAGGTTGCGTTGAAGCCCATTTCGCGAGTCACGTATTATACATTTTAAGATGTGTGTGTATAAAGTATAGGCTGGCTATTTTATCTTTTTTTTTTTTTATTTGCCCATTGAAAACGCTAAAGTCATAAGACCATACCACCTCGTTATACACTAATTCATTATAAATTATACGATACCTAGCCTAGAAATATCCAGGTAGACCTTTGATATAAACGAACTCAGAAATACCATGTTGCATTCGCCCTGACAGAGTCCATAAAATACTTACCTGTATGTTCATGGAGGCAATAAATAAATACAAATCATTTTCCGGTCCTTTTCCCACTTACGAGGGGTCGGCACAACATGTCTTCTTCTTCCATTCGTCTCTATCAGCCGTCATCTCTGTACTTACACCTGTTTTATTATTATCATCTTTCATACATTTCATCTATCTCTTCTTTGGCCATCTTCTACTCTTACATCCTTTTAGGTACTTCCATATTCAGCGCTTTTCTAGTCACATGACGTCATACGTTAATTATTTATTTTTATTTTGATAGACAGAAAGATCTTGAGTTCTTCTGTTTTGGCTCCACATCAAAGGTATATAGCCAGTGTCAAGTAAATGGAGATATTATTATGTCATCAGTCAGAGTCGTTAAGACAACTCTTAGCCCTGTAAAGTAGTGTTGGTTGCGACTTTACTAGAGACTTCTATGGAGTTTTGGAGGTATCACTAAAAGTCACGTTTTACAGCATTACACTATTCACCAACACTCATACTCTTTCACGAGCACTTAATGGAAAAAAAAATCACCGTTTTTACACAAACACTCAAAGTAATACAAGTTTTGTAAAAATAATTTAATGCCGCGATTGCGACATTTTCGTTACCGCTCCAATTTTTATTTTAATAGACAGAAAGAACTCTACTTACTTTGCAGGTGAAGCAATAGAAAGTACGTAGTACGTACTTTACGCATATTAAGTACCTTATCGTTGTAGTAAAACATTTGTTCAGCATAACTTATAATTTAATAAAACCTCTTTAATTCTCGAACCCGCACTCAGCGGGCGTCGATTCCCTGCAGAGAGGTTGCAGGTCGACGCTACTGCAAGTGTTCTTCATTTGAATTTGACATGCTACTTTAGATTTGGAAGGTTGGTAGCTTCCGGATGTTCGGGATCCTTTTCAAATCACTTTATTATTGGCTACTTTATTTTGATGGTTTAGTCAAATTAAGTCAATACAAGGTTTTTTTAAAGAAAATAGTTACTTGAACAATATCTAATATAATAATTATAACATAAATTACGACCTAGTAATTAAAAGTATTTTTTTGAGTATGGCAGTCTTATTACCACTGACTGCTTTTCAATTGAACTCCTTTTGAATAATTGATTGAGGATGACATCATAAAAGAGGTGACTAGGAATTTAAAAAGTATAATAAGATCTATCGATATAAGAAATTCGGGCCGAATGTTTATAGAGCGAGGTAGAGTAAACATTTAAGAACTGTTTTGAGCTTGGAAATTCAAAATGTTATAATGACCAAACTGTTTTTTGAAAAAAAACAAAATGCATTTGCTTGAGGATAATTTTAAATGAAAATTATTCCGTTTAAAATCTCATAAAATTAATATTCCTCTTTCAACGACACCGTTTAATTTTCAAAACGATCCAACACATTCGCCGGTTTTTTTTTGTCATGAAAAGAAATCCATAATGAATATTAAAACCATAATAGTTATTTCTGATTTAAGTTAATGTTAATAAGCTAGTGTTGTCCATGTTAAACATTCTCAAGAGTCGATGAATATGTTATTTCAAGCACGGTAGCCGCGGGCGCACCATCTGTCAAGTCGCAAGATGTTCAAGCAGGATGCTTCACTAGGGTTGGGAATTATCGATGAAGTGAATCGTTTTATCGATATGATACTAACGTTACGAATAAGTTAGGTAAGTCTTTTACCCCAAGACTTGGCATAGAGTTAGTAGTTTTGTAATTATTTGTAAGGGGACTATTGTTGTAAAATATAACCGATCTCTATGTGTTTAATAATTATAATAATAGTGTTTATTAAAAAAAAAGTTAATTTAGATTTTATCTGCTGAGAATGTCAATCAGCTTTTATTAACAAAAATAGTTTCATTTTGTAGATTTTTTATTTAACTTATGCTGTAATAAATATAAGCAATATTTAAATGGAGAAATACTTACAAAATTATCACATCAAAAGCTAACTACAGGATGTACATAAGGAATCATGTTTTGCTAATATAAGCTAATTGACATGAGAATGTCAATTACAAATTAGCTTGGTGAATGACAAACAAAAATTTTAAGCTATATTCAAAATCGAATAAAAAAAAATCCATTTTTTATCGACAATCAAGCACATCACTAGTTCTCAAATCAGAGTAACCGTGTAAAATATTCATAGTGTAACTTTTTAGCCATCAGAGGCGGTTGAATGCGTCGGCAGATGGCGCTGTGTACAGAATATTATTCGTCTAATGGTTTGTTCTAAGTGTGGAGAATCGAGTGTAAATTACACACGGGGGAATTTGAAAAAATATCAAGTTTTTGCAAAAACATACAACAACCGACTAAATCGGAATGTTTTAGTGACCGTAGGCACCACTGACAAGTCACAGGAAAGCAAAATACGCAATTTTGTTCACTTCAAAGACTTTTTTTCAGTTACTTATTTTGATTTAAAAACTAAAAAAAAACATTAAACCAAATTGATAACCTCCTCCTTTTTGAAGCCGGTTGAAAAGGAAGTCAAGTGGTCATATATGTGGTCATATAGTGGATAGTCAATCACACTACTATTTAGTGAGATTGGATGGATCCTTGTTGCTCAATCTCGGAAGTAGCTTATTAAATTGATAGCCAAGCTAAATTGTTAATTTTGCTTCAGACCAGTATGTACCACTATACAATACAATACAATAAATATATATTTACAATAGTTACCACTTTGATTACTTTTTACACTCTTTGTTTTTGTAATGTATTAAATGACACGCCACACCATATTTTATTGTACGCCCGGGTTGACTGGTAGAAAACGCTATTATAGCAGAGCCCTCACTTATGTAAGTGTTGAAGTGTTAAAATAAATAAATAGGTATGAACTTCTTTTTTTGGCGTATTTTCAATGCATACATTGTGATTCTATACTTTAATACTTCTGTGCAAAAAAGAAACAAAATACCTACCTAAATTGTTTGAAAATATTGCGTTGTCTATGGTTTCAGCTAAGAGGTTGGGCTAAAACCTCATTACGTAATATGCTAACTAGACTCCTTGCTTTGGTGACAGCGCCTACCAATCATGCCAACCTAACGAAACCAACTAATAGCAGTGCTTGAACTAAATGTTAGTCATTGACTGGCTGTTTAGAGATATTTATTAGTGTACCATTTACCTAAATACTTAGCTAGAATTAAAACTTTTTAACCAGTCTCCATTCACAAATAACATGATAATTATGTTAAAATTGAGAGATTTTTGATTTTTTAAGCTGGTTTGTGTTATTATACCGTATGCACAAAAAAAAAATGCTCTTATTAAGGCTTAATACTAATTCAATTAATTTTATTTAGTTAATCACTTTATAAAATGCTAGGTTTACTTTATAAGTCCTGACTGACTGACTGACAGACAACGCATAAGCCAAACGACTGGATGTAGAGACTTGAAATTGCTAGGGCATGTTTGTCAGCAATTGTAAGCTAGTACTAAGAAAGGAATTTTGTTAATTCCTAATGCAATATACTACTAAATTCAACCAAACCTAAACTGGTCTTAAAAAACACCTTCCTTTGGCTCTTGTAGGCAGAAAACGAAGACAAGGTAGACTTTACAAGAGATGGAGCGACGACATTACCCAAATAGCTGGTGTTAACTGGAGTAGAGTTAGCTAGAGAAAGAAATGGCAAGACATGGAGGAGGCTTTTGCCACTAAAGCTGATTCTTGTACAAAAAAAAATTGGTTATCTATAAACTTGGTTTACGGACGATAGTTTAACGTGACTACCCGCGTTACCGGACAATGACAATGATGTCAACGTTTTCGTGCATGCAGCCGGCGTTCATCGATTAATTAAAAAAATAATAAAAAGATTAAAACAAAAGATCAAGAAGAAAGAAGAGAGAAGCAAGTAATCAGATAAATATAAGATAAAGATAAAGATAAAGATTTTGCACGAAACACGGTAGATTAGATGGTTAGTAGGTAACAGAGTGTGTGGTGTGCATGCACGTCTTACCAAGAACTGGCATACAAAATATTCGCTTAGAAACGCAAAACAAAATTACATCAGAAAAGATTAAGTGAAAATGAGATAAACTATATAATACGTGTAATAAATAAAAAGTTGTTATTATTATTGTAGGTACCTACCTCCTATGAAAACTAACTACAACGTATTCTACGCTGGCTCACATTCTATGCTTCGAACATGGCACATGACTTATTGACCCCAGATACCACAGAATAAACAGAAACTACACGTGTCGGTCGCGTTTACACCGGCAATAACGGTGTAAGATGTGCAAATTGATTTGTGTTCGCGGGCAAGGAGGTTATAATTTTCGCGCCCCGTGCTGCGCCGCACGCTGTGTTGCCAACATAGCGGGCTTGTTCTATTTTTGAAATAGACTGATGTTTTAATTTTCATGGTAAAGTGCATGCTTATCTATCGTTTAAATACTTATCTCTATAATTGATGATCTCTATGGCTCTACATTCTTCGGTTGTCATAACCAATATATTACTACTAGCAGTTAGTCTCAAACTTAAACGAAAAAAAAATTGTTGGTTTATACGGACGATAGTTAGTGACTACCAGCGTAACGGGACTATGAGCGTTACCGGACAGTGACGTCAACATTTTCATGCATACAGCCGGCGTTCATCGATTTATTAGACGTAGCCACGTCAAAAACAAAATAATATGAGATACAAACTTGATAATTTTCATTCCATGGACTTTGAACACACCCCTTATTATTATTATATATTAGTTATTATTTATAACTGGCATAAATACAGGTATTTTGAAATGTGCCATCACGAAACTTTAACCTTAAATAAAAATCATTCAAAATCAATATAACAGTGTTGTTATATCGTTGACCATCGCCTGACAAGTACATGTTTATTACACCTGCTGTAGACTGCTGTACACAAAGAAGCCATGTCGCACGCTGCGACTGATAAACTCCTGCGCAGCACGGCACGATAGCCGCGGTTGAATGAAGCTTTTATCACCCGTTCCAAGTAATTTAAAAATAAAAATTAAGAGTAAATCACGCAAATGCAAAATGATGTTTGAAATTCGAATAGGTTTCATGCCGGAAATGGAGAACTTTTTCGAATTTCGATCAATAGATGTGAGGAATCTTAACATACTATTTATTTTCAAATTTCGAATATCGTGGTAACATTGATTATCTCTGATTTGTTTTTAATTACGAAATGGGCGCTCCTTTTAGTTTAAGTCTGTTTAATTTTCTCGCAATTGAAGTGAAGAATCTTGCGTATACCTCATTCCTGAAGCCCATTTTATACTCAACATAAATATTCAAAAGTCTCGTATAAAATGGCTTGCTTCAGGCCCTTGGTATACAAATAACTATTAATTATAGTAAATGTTTTTTTCACGAGTATCTAACCCTAAAAACATGCGTCAAAATTCCAGGTAGAGTTAGAGATAGGATCAAAAGAAAGATTAGCTTATCACCCACTTTCACCCCACATGTAATTTCTCCCCACTTACCTTTCACCCCACGTTCTAACTGTTGGTGACATCGCTTTGTGGATTATGGACCCAATGCTGCCAATTGTAGAATAATGTAATGGAGATGGTTTTTGAAGAATTTCATTTTGTAAAAAAAAAAAATTCTAGGTAGGGGTAGGTATACCGAACTTAGGTCCTTCATAATATACATAGATCAGGGTATTATGAGGGAAACTATTTTCGAATCATCAGCAGCTCATTTCAGTTTGTTTAATTACCTTGCAATTTAAGGCTAATCCTCAAATCAAATTCCATACAAAATGTTTCGGACAAATACTCAAAAAGTACGCCGTATTATCGTAATATAAAAAAGTACCTCGGTCCTGAAGCCCATTTTATACTCGACTTGAATATCTGTATAAAATGGCTTGCTTCAGTCCCTTGGTGTACCTACAAATAACTATTGTGTTGTATTTATTTATTACGAAATATCCTTTCAGTTTTTTGACCGTCTCTTTAAACTATTGGCTAGCTTTGGTGTTAAGTTTTAAGGCCAATCCTCAAATCCGAATTCCATACAAAATGATTCGGACAAATACTCAAAAAGTACGCCGTATTATAGTAATTTCTTCACACTATTAGTTTCGTCCATGTTTTTTGATTTCGCCAACAAAAAAAGTGAAAAATTTCATACTTTAATTTACATTTTATACGTGTTTTTAAGTTAGTAGGGTTAATTTTAAAACACGTATAAAATCTAAATTAAAGTATGAAACCTTTCACTTTTTTTGTTAACGAAATCAAAAAACATGGACGAAACTAATAATGTGAAGAAATGACTATAATACGGCGTACTTTTTGAGTATTTGTCCGAAACCTTTTATTATGGAATTCGGATTTGAGGATTCCCCTTAAAGCTAATGGCAAGGCCTTGGGTAAGAAGGGCATTACCAAAAAACTTACAAAAAAAAAACATAATAAATGAATCCGTGCTTAAACGGGTAATCTCGAGAATTCAATTACACTTGCTGGCAATAAAAGTGGCTCTCAGCACGACACGGTAGCGTGTTAATGCACTTACATGTGTTGCTGAGTGTACGCTATTTGTCGTAAATAACGATGTTTTTTATCTACCTTTTGATAAATGGACCAAGTATGTTTTTGATTTGTGATACCTGTGAACACAGAGTAAGAAAATGCGACCAATAAAATACGCCACATTAGCTAATTTTTCGCACCTACACACATTTTGGTTCGATGTAAATTTTCGAAAAAGAGAAGTAACAGGGCTTGATAAATATTATATGTTAAAACTACTAGGCTTTTTCATTGCTAACAAAACTATATCGTAAAAAGTTACTAACATTATTTGAAAATGGAGATATATATCATATTTATTGACAAGGTGTCTGAAATTGTTTGGTCCTGTCTTAAGACTCCATTTTGGTTTGATACTGTCCATCTATAGGAATACCGTTATTCATCTATGCCTGTGAATTTATAATCAAGGTTTTATTAAAATTTAATACAACTGACTTCAATTAGATTGTGTTAGTGACCGTTAACACCACTGAATGGGCACAGGGAAGCAAAATACGCAATTTCGTTGACTTTGACGACATATTTAATTTAGTTATTTTGATTTAAAACTAAACTTCAAATTGGTTGTTAAACCAAAAAGATCTGAGGTAACAAACATTAAAAAAATGAAAACATTCAACCTAATTGAGAACATCCTTCTTTTTGAAGTTTAAAAAAAAAGATTAAAAGATAAATTAAATTGTATATTTTTTATAATACCTCATATTTTCACTTAACATAAGTATGAACGAACAGTCCATTTTATAAGACTTCTCTTGACGGAGGGAAACGCTAGCCAATGACCAAGATTCAAGATTCAAGATTTTTATTCGCCAGAACATAGTAGGTATACATAGTATGTTGTTAAAGAATATTATTAGTAAAAAAGTACTACTGTTCTTTGATTACTTTCTCTTACTAAATTTATATGATGTTTGTAATAAATGAACTGAGAGTATTTTTTGTTCTTTTTTTTGTAAAATTGCGATATCAATTTCTTTCTTCATTTTTTTCTCATAAGACGTCGCCAAACACTTTTCAAAGTAGTAGGCTTGCAGAATCAGCGAGGAGGTGAACAATACCGACCTCGCAACGCAGAATGGAGGCTCTAATGACCGCTGAATATTTCAGCAAAGCGCTTTGTGAACTCCTAGTCTGTGCTGCGTCCCTGGTAAATAGTCCGGGTACATACCTACCCACATCACATAAGGTGCATCGGGGTAAGACCGGAGATCAGGGATAAGATGTGATAAACAAGGTTTTACAAAAACATTCAACAACCGCCTTCAATCGGACGGTTCTAGCACAGAGTACTAAGAAATACTAAGACGACACCGTGGCTTAGATGATAGTGACCCTGCCTACAAAGCTTGGTGTTCCGGGTTCGATCCCCGGCCGGGGCAAATATTTGTGTGACGAACACAAATGTTTGTTCTCGGGTCTTGGATGTTGTGATGTGTTGTATGTGTCCATGCCACCTGCGACACAGGGAATCCTAGTGCAGGGGTGTGAGTGTGTGAATGTTTTTATGTATATGTTTATATACACAAGTTCTTGTGACCGGAGGCACCACTGACAAGACACAGGGAAGCAAATTACGCAATTTTGTTCACTTCAAGTCTTTTTTTCAGTTATTTAAAAAAAAACTGAACTACTGAACCGATTCAGATAAATTTTCTATGATATTAATCTGAAATATGATTACCTCTCAAAAAAAAAAGATTTTTTATAATCGGTTTATAAACAACAAAGTTCTGAGGTAACAAACTTAAAATAACGAAAAACAACATTTAACCGAATCGATAACCTCCTCTTTTTTTAAATCAGTTGAAAAATTACTGCTTGTATTAAAGTAAATATATATATTAATATTTAAGATCTGTAAAAACATATATTTCATGCAATAAATTAATTTTGAACTTTGAAAGTATAGAAACTTAATGTGTATTACATTACATTAACTTATGTTTTTATAAGTACTTTAATACTTCTGTGATCAAAACAAATAATATACTAAAACCTTTCGTAGTACGTTTTTAAAACTAACATTCTGTTTACATTTACCAAAATATCTTAAAATAACAATAACTCTTTTCACTTTCCTCAAAGGAGATATAAACTTGTAAAAATAAAAAGTAAATATGCTATCTAATCCAAATCATTGTTCTTCATTTGATAGAATGTTGGCAACATACTTCCACTATAAAAAAAAGCAATCTCAAAAAAATAATGTGAGTACAAAAAACTTCACTCATGCGTGAAATATTATATCAAAAAGGTTTGTTACTATAAAAAACGCGCGAGCCTTACAATAGTCGCATTATTGTGTAACATCTAGGATTCTATTTTCTTAATTTTTCTGAGGTTTGTTTGGTACCATCTGACGGCTAACTTCATGTTACACTTCCGTTGCATTTCACAAAGTCACTGCCACAAATTGATAGAAAGCTAGAGGAAAGATGATACACATCAAAAATTATTCAATGATTTTCTTTGTTTTTAATAAAATTTTGGTAACTAAACTAAACTAAAAAAAATTGGTTGTTTTACGGACGATAGTTTAACGTGACCACCAGCGTAACGGGACAATGAGCGTTATCGGACCATGACGTCAACGTTTTCGTGCATGCAGCCAGCGCGGCGGCGTTCATCTATTTATTAGACGCAATCACGTCAAAAAAATTGTGTAGGATCAGTGGACGAAACTTGAAAAGCTGACTTATTCCCAGGCGTCCATGATTCCATATGCTGAGGGAAACTCTTCCTACATACCTTTTTCTTTTATGTCAGAACCACACTATCAGTCGTTAACCCCTTCATGCGACCTAAAATCTCTGACACTGTAGTTTAGCTCAACTGACACAAAATATAACTTGATACACTAGCTAGAGGTTCACTTGAGTGACTATAATCTCTTTAAAGGGGGTTTTTGGCGGGAACATGAAAAATGGCGCATTGGCGGCATTAAATTAATTGACAAAACTTGTATAACTTTGAGTCTTTAAGTGTAAAAACGGTGGTTTTTTATCCATTATGTGCTCGTGAACGTGTATGAGTGTTGGTGAATAGTGTAATGCTGTAAAACGTAACTTTTCGTGTTGCCTCCAAAACTCCATAGAAGCCTCTAGTAACGTCGTAACCACCAATACTTTACAGGGGCATGACTTTACTTAGCGACTCTGACTTATGACAAAATAATCTCTCCAATTACTTGACACTGGCTATATACCTTTGATGTGAAGCCAAAACCGAAGAACTTAGATTCTTCGAAAGAAAAAAAAAAAATCTCTTTAAAGCTTACTGCCAATCATTTTACACGAGCAACCTGTGGGTCAACTATACCAAAAAATCGCTTAGCGTTCTACGTGTCCAATACAATAATGGCTTTAGGATGCTGATGGGGCTGCCTCGCTTCTGCAGTGCATCTACCATGTTTGCAGAGGCGCGGGTCGACGGCTTTCATGCCATTATACGCAAAAAAACAGCCTCACTGCTCTGCAGAACGTGGAACAGTACCAACAGCATCCTACAAGTCATTGGGCGCAGATATGACTCGCCCATTATGCAGACTTTCAATCGAGTTTTGATCCAATAGGCTGCTTCACTATTGGATAAAAGCTCGATTGGAGGTGCTCATGATGATAGGTTTAAAATTATTTCTTGTAATATTTTATTAATGATTTTAATTAATTAATTAATGTTTTTTATATGGATCCACATTTAAAGTTGTCCGAAATAAATATTTTGATTTGATTTGATTTGATAATACAATTTCGCTCCCGACGTATAAAGTCTTAAATTCATCGTCCCAAAATTTACAAAACCCAAATGTAATCTTATTTACAAAAAAGCAAAATAGCTTTTTTTCTTTTTCACGCGAATCGTAAGTAAAAACACCGTGTAATTGAAATCCTCGTGGTAACGCAGCAGGTTGCATTCCAAAAGTTTGTGTTAGATTATATTGGTTTTATCAATGTAACAGGATTTAGATTGTGACGAATTGAAGGAGCATGTCGAATCAATAGTTCTGTCAATTCAAAATTCATTGATCGGGAATATTGTGAAAATGGTGGTCAAAAGCAAGTCTATAAATTAGTATTTTTTCTATTAAAAACGAGGTTTTTTCGAGGTTCTACCTTACTCGTTAATAGTGTCTCAAGAGCAATGGAATACAGTTTTTAAGTAGGTACTATCATTATTATTTTTTTATCGTGTCGCTAGTTCTTTCGGACCAGAGCGTGGTGAAATAATTTCAAGTGCGCCTCAAAGAAGCTCCTTTCGTGCACTATCATTATAATAGCATTCCACGTACATATGAGGCGTTTGTTGAGTGCCGAGTCCTATGTGTGACTTAAATATTAGTTTTATATAGTTTTCTAACCATTTGTTTCATAATATGTTGCTAAATGTGGAAACTTTTTATTAGGTTTAGTAAAACTATTAAGTTTTCACATTTTCTCAACAGCAAACTAAAAAGTTTTTGTAAGAAAATAAATTAAATTTATCTTAATGTCTCTTTTTATTTTACCAGAAAAGCTGTTTACTCTTATTTTGTACATAAATATAAATATATAATTTCAAACAGAGGAATATAAATCCTTATCACTTGAGATAAAGCTACAATTCCTGCAATTTTCAATGATTTCGAGTAATCTCTAAACTTCCCGGGTATGATTGTGACAGGATTAATTTGGTTTTCTTTTAGATGTTTTGTTTGTATTCTTGCTTCATCTGTTTTTGATCGAGATTTAATTCGATGGAATATCAACTAGTATACATATTTTAATAATTTGATTTATCTTGGACTTGTCTCAAAATAGGGAAAGTAATCGATTTTTGCATTTATAATCATACTATTAACTATCGTATCGTATGTGATGTTTACTACCTATGTATATTGGTATTTACCTACTCTAAAAATATAAATGTACTCAAGTTTTTAGAAACTATGATGAGTCTTCAAAATTGTAACATAATAATACATGAACTAGTTAAATACCGTCAAAAAAGTACCTATTAGACACATTTATCATATAAAGATAGACGTCAAATGAAATTTTAAATCGATATAGGACCTGTGTACCTATATAAAATATATATATTTTTATTCGTCTAAACTACTATCTAATTATCTATAGGTAATCCTACTTAAATATCTACATATCTAATTATTCTCAGTAGTATTTCTATTACATTAATGTTAATTAAAATTGTGCTACTACAAAGAGGTAACTCCGAATAGGTAGGTGTAGTTCGCAAATTTCAACAAAGCTCCGACAGCAATTCCGTTTTAGAGCTTTAATCCCGACTCGTACGAATAAAAGGCATATTTCGTTCGCCGACGCTCGCAAAATTGTCATCGCAAATAGCTTTTGCCTACGGCGACATAACCTCTCCGTGCTAAAACGGCACAAATCTCAAAACATCTTGATAAAATTTCAACCTTAAATCTGCAACTGAAAGCTGGAACTCCGACAAATCTGAAACAGCATGGTAATGTAACAATGAAAATGCCAGCATTGCACACGTAAATACGATTCTACAAAGCGAAAACCGCTTTATAGATCCAACGCCTGAAGGAATAAGGTTCAAAGTCACTTGAAAGGGAAATCTGAACTTGAAATCGTCGCCTGCCTGACGCTCGATATCAAATAAACAAATTCCGACAACGCCTGAAGCGACAGACGAAAGTGCAAACAAAAGTGGACCTTAAAGCGAGAGTTCTATAGTGAAAAGTTGGTGACTCAATTGTAGCTAGGATTTTCGCCGGGGGAAGAGACAGGGATGGCCGGATGGGATCTTTAACGTGTGTAAACGAGAAGACGATATAGCTTGGAGCACTGTGATTGGTCAGGAAGGCCGCAGGCTGTGAACAGTAGCCCGCCCTATGTCTACTGTAAACGGTTACGCTTCTCACGAATAACACCGGATCCAGGTAATTATAATAAAAAAACCTCAATAACATACTGAGAATTCTTGCAAAACGAAAAATCACATGTAAGTGGTTTAAGTTGTAATTGGAACAGACTTTATAAAATTTAATAAAATATATAACAGCCGTTTTACCTATGAAGTATAAACCGACTCCTTGACACAATTTTGTCAAAAACCTTTTCAGTACAGTGGTTATTAAATAAATTATTCAATTAACTATCCATGATTTGCTGGCTGTTATTATAACAAAATGACTCAAATTACAACGCACTTATATTGTCAAGATCTAACAAGCCATTTACTCCCATATTTTAAGGTTCAATATTGGTACATTAAGTATTCTAAGCTATTACGATTCAAATCTACCTTTGAAAAGTAAAAACGAAATAATAGTAGAAAAAATATTAGATAAACAAATTATCTACTGTGATGTAATGTAAAATGACCTGTGTACTCAAAAACCATACTTGTGAAATAACAATAAAAATGATTAAAAAAAATTAAAATGAAACTTTTAATATTTTATATAAATTAATATTTTTAAAAAAATATTTTAAGAGTAAAAATAAAATTAAAATAAAAACAAAAAAATTGGTTGTCTGTAAAGTTGGTTTACGGACGACAGTTTAACGTGACAACTCGTGTAACGAGACATTGAGCGTTACCGGACAATGACATCAACATTTTCATGCATTTCGCGCAGCCGGCGTTCATCAATTTATTAGACGTAGTCACGTCAAAACCACCAAAATAATAAACACCCCAAAAAGTGTTATCAGAAAAAGTGATAGTACGACCTTTGAACCACAGAGCGCCGGGGGCGACTCGGAATGCTCTGAGGCTAGGGCGCATTTTCATCGCCCAAGGCGGGCGGGGCCGCACACATACAAACAACATCCACACACGCGGAAAATGGGAAAAACTGCGCATGTGTGAAACTTTTTGGGAAGACGCTGCTTTTTATGTGTTTTTACATAAGAAAAGTACGTATATTATGATTGCGTGATTCTGTTTGGGGAGCATAATCATTTGTATTTAGAAAACCTTTGTTTGAAATCCCATGTTGCGATTCGGTGTGGAAGCCGTGTGTAAAAAAATGTTCGAAAGTTATTGCGTCATTACAGCAAAACTCTTTAAATTATTTTGTTTAAATGGAGACAGATGGGAATAAAATAGTTCTGTCTGTCCCCCTATTGGTCACAGGGTGACAGATAAATAAAAAAAAAGGGGGACAGATATAACTTTTAAAATTAATAAAAGTTCCATCTGTCACCCTAGGCGGACTGAGCAGGGTGACAGATGGAAATAATTCTAGAATTATACCTTTCTGAGAAAAGTCTATAACAAAAAACATCGTTGTTTTAATTAAAAAAAATATGTATCAAAGTCTCAAATAATTGACTTAGATAATAATTTCGACATTATAAAAAAAAATGGTTAAGGGGAATCCTCAAGGCAAATTTCCATACAAAATGTTTCGGACAAATACTCAAAAATACGCCGTATTATAGTAATTTCTTCACACTATTCGTTTCGTCTATGTTGTAACATCAAATAATGGTAGTATAGTGCCTGTATTGTTGATGCTATAACCGTGAACGAAATGTATTTTTGAATTGGTATTCTTCCTATTGTCATGTCAATGTACTCACTGTCAAACGGATAAAATAGTTGTATTTCGTATTATTAACCTCGCTTTTAAAGAAATTTTCACTTCTGTCATGTGATCTTAAGTACATAACTTTATTTATATTGTTTATTCTAGTTAATATGTACCTAATTTTAAAACCTTTTTCATTTTAAATAATGTATAATTATAATAAGTCAAGCGTGTCATGTCCATAATAAAATATTATAATTTTCCTTATATTTTTTCATCATCAAAGAAACAAATTCTCAACAGGAAAGTTTAAAGAAAAATAATTACAATAGCTCCCCATCTTTCACCGCGAGGACTGTTCCTAACCGCACCCAAAAGTATAAATTGCTTATTAATTTGAAAAGTTTTAGATTTGATAATGAAAAATACAAGGAAAATTATAATATTTTACTATGGACATAACACGCTTGACGCTTTTAAATAAAAGATAACTAGAATAAACAATATAAAAAAGCTGTAGAAATTATTCCACATATTATTCTGTAGTAATATTTCCATTTTTTTTTTTTTGAATACTTTATTCAGGCACAAGGTAGCTTTTTTGGAAAACTTTTTTGGTCTACAATGGAACCAGTGCATGAAATAAGCCTCTACGAGGCGCACTTGAAATCCTTTCACCACACTGGTTCGAAAGAACTAGTGACACGATAAGAAGAATAATGGAACCAAACATAGTGTAGATCAAAAATCTAAACCTTTTTTTTCATTCAGACAGCTAATCGGGAAGTACTCGAAATTTGAGTTGCATAATTCAACCCGGAACGACAGAAATACAGACAGAAAGACCAAAAAGTAAATGTAAATTCGTAAGAAACTATCCCATATTCTTCCAAAAAACAAATGACTTGCCGCGACGGTATCCAAATCGATATAAGCACAAGTTAGAATTACCATGCTCAAAGTTGAAATTGCACAGTTCCGGTCCAAACGTAATGGCAGTAAAAATATACAACAAAATCCCCGAACAATTAAAAGACGAAGAGAAAGAAGTAAATTTTGAAAGAAAACTGAAACTCATTCTTTTTAAAAAAAGTTATTACAGAATACAAGAATTTTTTGACGACAAATTTGAGATTTAATACTTGACAAATTATATAATTAGATATGTAAAATTAATTTATGATTCGGTCCTCTCCTGCTCTAATGTTGCCATGCCCTATTTTAGGGTTCAATATGTTCTATGAGTATGTTCTGTGTAACTTGTAAACAATTAAAACTAAGACTTATTGACTGCAATAAAAATATTGAATTGAATTGAATTGAAAAGAAAATGTTCAGAATTTTGAAATAAAACTACACTGGCCTACACAAATAACTACTACACTTTTGTGGGATCAAGAAGAATTTTGTTTACAGATAAGTCTCGATTCTCACATCACTTCTGATGGAAGGCGAAGTGTCTACAGGCGACCTGGTGAGCGATACCTGCAAGCCTGCTTCTCAGAAAGAGTCAAGTACTGTGGAGGCAGTGTAGGTACATATATGGGCTGGCATTTCTTCAGAAGGTGGCACAGAGTGGCCATAGAAAATGGCACTCTGACTGGGGAAAGATATGCTCAGGAGATTCTCAATGAGTATGCAGGGCCGTGTTTAATAAATATGGGTGATGGATCGATGCTGATGCATGATATTGTTAATGATTTATCTTTTTTTAGACTTAAACATGTTAATAATGTATAATTTACTATATATAGTATAACATGTATATATAGTACCAAAGAAAGCTGATTAAATTTGCTATAAAACGTTTTTATTTTAAGGCAAACATTTTGTATGGAATTCGGATTTGAGGATTACTCAAATCCGAATTCCATACAAAATGTTTCGGACAAATACTGAAAAAGTACGCCGTATTATAGTAATTTCTACACATTGTTCGTTTCGTCCATGTTATTTGATTTCGTCGACAAAAAAAGTGAAAGGTTTCATACTTTAATTTAGATTTTATACGTGTTTTTAAGTTGGTAGGGTTAATTTTAAAACACGTATTTGTCCGAAATTCGGATTTAAGGAGTCCCCTTAAATCTCTAACTTCTATAGATAAGAATGAAATTTTAAAAGTGTAGTACCTACTTATTTTTGCAGGCCCGTGTATTTTTGACATCGTGGAGGCTGGCTAAAGCGAAAGGAGGTCTATACCCAGCAGTGGGTCCTATCTGGCTGAGATGATGATGATAAATGGTGTGTTGCGTTTCTATTGTTATTTTGAGGACGTGGTGGCCGAGTGATGAGGCCCTTACCTTGCGATCTGATGGTCGCGGGTTCGAATCCCGATGGCAGTCATGCGTAAAAGGGGTTTTCGGTCAAAAATATTATATGTATGCATCCACGTTCTCGCAACGGTGAAGGAAAAAATCGTGAGGAAACCGGCATGTCGTAGAACCTAAAGTTCGAAAACATGTGTCGAGTGCACGAAAGGAAAACCTCTTGAAATCCTTTCACCACACTGGTTCGAATGAACTAGTGACACGATAAGAAGAAGATTGTTATTTTGAGGGTAGTTTGGTAAATCACCGCCTGTCCGAACGTGAAGTGCTCGAGGCTCTTCAGTGCATTGGCGGGAGTCATTGTAATCGGATGCGTGTGGACGTTCTACTCAAAATCCGTCGATTTTCCCTCCATTTTTGGCCGTGCCAAATTTGGATGTCAACAATTTGATACTAGTGAAGTGTCGCGGGTTTATAGCCGTGCTGCGTGCTTTTTCAAAGACTTTTCGAACCTGGACTCGCCGTGAGAGTCCACAGGACCTTGCCTGCCACCAAACCAACAAGCCAGTGCAGCAGTTCATAAGGTAGGTGGTGTTCAATTGTCTTCGGAAATCAGTAGAAACGTTTTCAGCCCTAGACACTGTACTTTCAAAACTCAAAACACATACTCTAAAATCGCCAGCGTAATTAATCTCAAAAGGTTCGGTTTAAAAACCGCACATGGTGTATGTCAAACTGAAAGTAGTAAGTAAGTAGTAGGTAATAAGTAGTAGAAATAAGGAATTTTGGTGCGATAAGGAATAAGCCCACCGCGAGCCCCTCATAAAAACAGTTTCTTTTGTAACTCCAGAGTTTTCTAAATAATTACGGGACTTTTCCCTTTATTTTTCAGCAAACATTTCGGTAACGAGATTACCATGATTAGCTTTGGGTTTCTTCGGTATTTTAATTGTTATACGACTTATAATAATTTTCAACCGACTTCAAAAATGAGGAGGTTCTCAATTGTGTTCTATTCAGTTCTGAACTTATTTAATTTGGAAGTAGTAGTTAGTCTGCTCGATATTTATGTTTTTCTTAGTTGTGCGTACATAGGTATGTAGAAGAACGAAGGTCACCGACATAGCTTTCAGAATCAGCAAGCTGAAGTGGCAGTGGGCAGGCCGTATAGCTCGACAAACTGATAACCGTTGGGGAAGAAAGGTTCTCGAATGGCGACCACGAACTGCACGACGCAGTGTAGGACGGCCCCCACGCGATGGACTGACGACATAGTTGCAGTCGTTGGAAGTCGGTGGATGGAGAAGGCTCGAGACCGCTCGTTGTGGAGGATCATGGGGGAGGCCTGTGTCCAGCAGTGGACGTCCAAGGGCTGATATGATAATGATGATGATGGCATAGGTATGTTTATGTCGCAATCAAGTTAAGTTTACAATCTTTTTGCTAACCTATAATTTTATTTCGGGTTGTGATATGTTTAATAATTTAAAAAAAATCGGTTGAATTTTTTTTTTTTTATGTTTGGTACCTTAAAACTTTGTTGTTTAAAAACCGATTTGAAGATTATTTTTTGTTTGAGAGGATTTATTAGATATTCATCCAAAGGGTTCAGTGGTTTAGTTTTTAGGGGAATCCTCAAATCCAAATTCCATACAAAATGTTTCGGACAAATACTCAAAAAGTACGCCGTATTATAGTAATTTCTTTACACTATTCGTTTTGTCCATGTTTTTTTATTTCGTCTATAAAAAAAGTGAAAGGTTTCATACTTTAATTTAGATTTTATACGTGTTTTTAAGTTAGTATCGTTAATTTTAAAACGAAACGAATAGTGTGAAGAAATTACTATATACGGCGTACTTTTTGAGTATTTGTCCGAAACATTTTGTATGAAAAAATTTCCTTGACGATTACCCTTAAATCAAAATAACTGAAAAATATAAGTAGTCAAAATTGCGCTTTTCTTCCCATTTCAGAAGTGTTACTTACGATCACTAAAAAAACGGTCCAGTTGAAGTCGGTTGCTGTATGTTTTTGTAAAACTTTGATTATTTGAAGTCGGTTGAAAAATTCCTTAAAAAAGTAAAAGAAAATTCTAAGAAAAGCTAAATTCAGTCACTGTGAAAAATAAAGCGATTTACCCTCAAAATCTTATTTATCAAGCGCTGAAGCAAACTAAATAGTGTCGCTACCTGGCGCCGGAAGTGAGCTTATTGGCGGAAATAGCGGCCACCGGAAACGCCACTTTGCACCGGCCCGTCCTGGAGGAAATAGGTTTTATTTGGAGTTTGTTATTGGGTAGTTTATTTATAGCAGAAACTGACGAACGAAATACAGTGTACTAGCTGGTGCCCGCGACTTCGTCTGCGCAGTATCTTTACAAATTGTAGCCTAGGTGAATAGAAATGCATAAGTAGTAATATGTATATTTGGTTGCATTCTCTCTAAGAATATGGATAGCGACATTTGTAAATTACTATTGTTAATCTTCTTAACTTTTTGGGGTCTATGACAAACCGATTTTCTCAAGATGTTTTCCTTCACCGTTTAGGAGGTACTCTTGTTACAACACTGATAGAAGCTGCTCACTTATAGATAATTCCTACCGACCCTCTAGTGGTCTTCATAAGTAAATAATTCTCTTAAAACTCTGTGGATAACGTAGTGGGCTGAAATATAATTAATATGCTAAGATGTTATAACTGTTAAGTAAAATGTATATTGCAGCTGTTTGTTGTCCCAATAAATAAAATTAAAATTAAAATGTGTTATTCTGATGTATAAGCTATATTATTATAAAGTTTCATTAAAATCCATTCAGTAGTTTTACGTGAAAGAGTAACAAACATCTATCCATCCATACTTACAAACTTTTGCGTTTATAATATTAGTAGGATCAAATTAGACTAAGCATATTTTTGAAGTGAAAACTTCTGTAGGCGCGCTGAGCTCCGTATTATGTGAGTATGGTATATACATACATACCCTCTTTTCAAGTGTCTACCTTCAGTTGGTTGGCCTGTGCGTTGTCTGTCAAGTCAAACCACGGAACGTAAAGATTTGAAATTTAATTATTTAAATAAATATTTTGGACATTTCACACAACGCCATCTAGTCCCAAACTAAGCAGAGCTTGTATTATGGGAACCAGATGGCTGATATTTAAATACTTTTTTTGTAAATACATACATAGAATACATAGAAAACATCCAGACAAACACCGATGTTCTTCACACAAATTTTTGTCGTGAAGCAGGAATCGAACCCGCGACATCATCGTGGCAGTCTAATACACTTGCCATCCGACCATCCGTGTCGTCAATAAGAGGGTATTTTGTTAATTCGCAACGCAAACGAAATTGCGGGCGTCAGCTACTATAGTAGGTAAATTATTTGAATACAATAACTTGAAGAAAGGTATATATTTGAATAATTATGTTTCAAAAACACAGGTATAGTGCCACCAAGCGTATCGATCGGTAACCATGGCAACCAACGACATCCTCTCGCTTGTTAACCCTTAACCCTGGGTGAACGCGATCACCAAAACTGGTGATTCACCCCCATACCATAACATTATCGAACACCCTTAATCCAACCATATACGGTCTAAATTTTGCCTTGACATTTCTCAAGATACATTCACCAAAACAAGTTAAGGCGATTCTTCACGGCTGTTAGTCGGGTAAATGAAAAGTTTAAGGTGTAACCAAGTTGATGTTTAGTTCAAATTGATTTTGTCGCGCCTTTCGTCTGCTTAGTTTGGTTCAAGTGGTCGCGATGAGATTTTAAGCTGTGTAGTTGCGTTGTTTCCTCTTAGAAAGTTAAGAAAATTCCCTACTAAACCTTAAGCTAAGCAAGTTATCAGTAAAATTACTTAGGTAACTAGATTTGCGTGACAGTAACTCTATCACCATTTGACCCATTACTGAGCGGAATTTAGTTACGGCTCGTGGTAAAGGTGATTTGAGTGATTGTAATCACTGATAGTTGGGTAAACACGGATTAAATTGAGAGTTATCACCATTCACGATTTTTTTATATATTTCGATCTAAAGTGATTGATATGTGATTTCAAACTAGCTTCTACCCGCAGCATTGCCCACGTGGTATCGCATGATTACGATATAAAAGTATCCTATATGTTTTTTCAGCTCATAAACTATCCAATACTAAATTTTAGGTTTATCGGTGTAGTATTTTAGGCATGATTAAGAAACAAAGATCCTCCAACCAATCTATCACCATTTAACACACTGCCGGGTGAGTGGCGTTCAGAGATGGGTTTCCATCGAGTAACACCCAAACGAGTAACACTGTTACTCGATGGGATTTGTTTCCCAACGTGTAACACCCATGTCATGGTGTTACTCGATGGGAATTTAATAATAAAATGGTGTTACTCGATGGGAATAAAGTGTCACACTTGAAGACACGGCTCGTGAGAGGGGTAACTCGAGTTATCGCAAAAACTGATAGCAAACACGGGTTAAATTGAGGATCAACTTTTACGTATTTTTTTTATATTTTCCAATTTAGAATTGGTACGTGATTTCAAACTAGTTATTGCTAGCGGCATTGCCCGCGTGGTATTGTGATAAAAAGTAGCCTACGTATTTTTCCAGCCTATAATCCATACCAAATATTTGCTTAATTGGTTAATGAGTTTCAGCGTGATTCTGAATATATATCCGTCCTCAAACTACTTTATCACCAATAATCGGGTGTGTCGTTTAGTCACGGCTCGTGAGAGGGGTGATTCGAGTGATCGCAATCACTGATAGCTGGCCAAACACGGGTTAAATTGAGAATCACCTTTTACGTATTTTTATATTTTCCAATTTAAAATTGGTATGTGATTTCAAACTAGTTATTGCATTGCCCGCGTGGTATTGGTATAAAAAGTAGCCTACGTATTTTTCCAGCCTATAATCCATACCAAATATTTGCTTAATTGGTTAATGAGTTTCAGCGTGATTCTGAATATATATCCGTCCTCAAACTACTTTATCACCAATAATCGGGTGTGTCGTTTAGTCACGGCTCGTGAGAGGGGTGATTCGAGTGATCGCAATCACTGATAGCTGGCCAAACACGGGTTAAATTGAGAATCACCTTTTACGTATTTTTATATTTTCCAATTTAAAATTGGTATGTGATTTCAAACTAGTTATTGCATTGCCCGCGTGGTATTGGTTTAAAAAGTAGCCTACGTATTTTTCCAGCCTATAATCCATACCAAATATTTGCTTAATTGGTGATTAATTGATTTATGATTATATATTATTAGTGATTTATTTATTTTATTAATTAATGAGGGGTGATTCGAGTGATCGCAATCACTGATAGCTGGGCAAACACGGGTTAAAGTGCGATTTATCACCTTTTACACTACAATTTTTAATTTTCGATTTAGCGTGGTGTTTGTTCTTCATTCGGTAAATTTTTTTTGACGTGATTAGTCTAATAAATCGATGAACGCCAGCGGCATGCACGAAAAAGTTGACGTCGTAGTCCGGTAACGCTGTCATTGTCCGGTAACGCTCGTTGTCCCGTTATGCTGGTACTCACGTTAAACTATCGTCCGTAAACCAACTTTACAGGTAACCAATTTTTTTGTGTTAATCTAGCTCCTCCCCGCGACTTCGCTGAAGTATTATGATAAAAAGTAACATCAGAAAATCCATACCAAATATTAGCATAATCAGTTCAGTAGTTTTAGCATGCTTAAGGAACATATAAATCCATCCATCCATCTTACATACTCGTACCTTATAAATATAAACCTATAGGCTAAATATGGAGACACTTTCAATGCTACCATCACCTGTATCCGAATTACCCATGTTTTGCAAAAAAAGATATTGATTGATTGAGAAAAAAAAAGGTATACAGAGTATTTCACAGTACAAATCATGGTAAGTAGAATATGAGTGAATGATTGTTATTTAAGGCAGCAATTGATCGCGTAGAGAGGGACTATAAAACAATGATGTTGTCTGTAATACTGTAGCTGTGGGTAGACGTAACAACTTATAGGCATGACAAATTAAAATCAAGGTCTTATAAAAAATATAAAAGAAACCGACTGTTTTAGTGACCGTAGGCACCACTGAATAGCGCAGGGAAGTAAAATACGTAATCTTGTTAACTTCAACGACTTTTTTTTCAGTTATTTAATTTAAAAATTAAACTACATAACCAATTCTGATAAAAAATGGGACTAATCAGAAAGTAACTCTCAAAGAAAAAAATAATTTTTCAAATCGGTTTATAAACAACAAAGTTCTAGGTAACAAACATAAAAAAAAACAATGTACTGAATGAATAACCTCTTCCTTTTTTGTAGTTGGGCATACGGCAACATACTAGCGAGAAGAAAGATAATAATAATAATACATAAAAAAAAACCAAGTGATAATATTTATTATTTTTTATTTTGACAAGTCCGCCACTTTTAGCAGTCTATGGACAGTGAAAGGGTTAAACACCCCTTTCCCTTTCCGCCATTGTGCTGAATGCCGCTACAGTTGACGGATTGCACAGTCCTTGTGTCGTGTAATTACAAACCTACAGTTGAATGGCGAGAATAAACTGGTACGTTATACGTAGAATAAAAAGCAATCAAAATTAAAATTTGTTTGCTTTCCAGACACGATAATAATTTTAAATGCGTATCACAATATTATACCTACAAAATACACTAATATACACCGCAAATTGTTAATCACCAGAAAAAAATACGCATTATCAGTTAGTACTGAACACAGATATGGCAAAAAAACTTGAAAATATTTTTTTTCAAAATAAATTCGATAAAAATTGGATAACTATTACCGTTACTCGTTTTCCCATGGATTTACGTCAGGCGGTACCCTTTCATCGCTTGGCAAACCCGGGTACCTAGCTCGAGCCAGCTCGCAAAAGCTCGGCTCGGGCGCCGCACTCGCGCCGCTGTCACTCGCACATTTTGTAGAAATCCAAAATTCTGACTGCACAGATACAACTTAGAACCCCGTCTGCATTGCTCATTTTTTTTGTAAATAAAAATTAAATCATTTGTAATAAAAAATCCTCCCCGTTCTGACTTATGGTGCGCAGACCTGGTCTTTGACCAACATCCAAAAGTCCAAACTCGGGGTTTACCAACTGCTGCGCTCCCGAACACAAATCGCCGACGTAGCTTCGAAAGCCGCCAAGCTCAAATGGGATTGGGCTGGTCATGTCTGCCGCATGTCGAACGATCTTTGGGCTAATATGACCACCGAATGGTGCCCTGACGCGACACGGCGACGACGCGGCAGACCGAGGAGAAGGTAGCGGGACGAGCTCATCGCGTTCCGCTCAGACTGGACCAGTTTGGCACAGGACAGGGAAGAGTGGAGGAAATGGGGGGAGGCCTTTGCCCAGCAGTGGGACAGAGTAGGCTCCATATAATAATAATATAATTTAATAATTAAAAATTGGTGGTGCATATACGGCTTCGTCCTGAGTAACTGACTGACTGACAACGCACAGGCCAAACCATTGTAGAGACTTCATTGGACTGGACTTCGTTTACTTTGACGACTTACTTTTCAACCGACTTAAGGAAAGGAGAAAGTTCTCAACTCAGTTTTTTTTTAATCTTTTTACCTCCTCAGAACTTTGTTGGTTAAAAACCGATTTGAAAAAAAATATGAAAATCGGTTCAGTTTTTTTACTTCAACGACTTTTTTTTCAGTTATTTTGATTTAAAAACTAAACTACTATCAACAAATTATATAAATATATTTAGCAACAAATCCGCTCAACTTCCAAACAAAGGTTCTAACCAACTTAACTTTAGTTCAACCAAACCAAAGAGTCAACGAACAGAAAACCAAAGCTCGAAGATACGACACGTGCCCCGCCTCTACACGAGGCATCATCAGGTGTGGACTCGCCGAAGTTCGAAACGAGAGAGAGAAGAGAGAAAAAGAGTTCGGCGAGTCCACACCTGATGATGCCTCGTGTAGAGGCGGGGCACGTGTCGTATCTTCGAGCTTTGGTTTTCTGTTCGTTGACTCTTTGGTTTGGTTGAACTAAAGTTAAGTTGGTTAGAACCTTTGTTTGGAAGTTGAGCGGATTTGTTGCTAAATATATTTATATAATTTGTTGATATTTATGGATTTCCGCAAAGTAACGCCTGAATCAATCAATTAACTAAACTACTGACCCGATTTTTATAAAATTTCAATTTAACCAATCTGAAAGTAGGTATATCCTATCAAACAAAGCTTTTTCCAAATCGTATTATACCTAAACAAGAAAGTTCCGAAGTAACAAACATTAAAAAAAACCGAATGGATAACCTCCTCCTTTTTGAAATCGGTTGAAAATAAGTCCAATCTAAGTTTCATAATAAAATCTTAAAGAATACACGTGTATTGTTCCTGATACGAGTATAGCATTCGCCCCCGGCGTTGGTCGCAGCTGCCGAGTGAGATCAGACATACAGCATGATTCTTTATTAAGATATACCTTTATATACCTATCTCAAAGTGCTGTAAAAATGCCTTTATTTTTCTTATACCTTTTAAGCTTCTGCCCTGGGCGTTTCCTGCGTAGTATCGGGATAATAAGTAGCCTTTGGTACTGGACGAATCTTTCATATCTATCTGATATATTAATATGTATTTTATAGCAAAATTACATAAGAAAAACAATGTAAAAAGTAAGAGAAATTTGTTGGATAGCTCTGAATCTTTTCGTTTGGTAAGATTTGAGTAAAGAATAAACCCTTTTGTTTGAGATTATTAAGATTTTCTGTTTCTATTAACCTCAGCTTGTTTAGAAGATAGGTACTACAACAGATAAATAAGATACATAAGTACTTCCACATATAAAAAAATAGGAACTAAGTATCACTGATAAGAAGATAGGTGGTGTAGTGTATGTACAGACAGCGTCATAGATAAGTATCCCCCTTGCATTATAATACCCAGCTTCAAATCCCTTTATATCACAGTCGCGGTGAATGGAGAAGTTTTGCCTTTATAAATAGACTATATTTGTATAACCGTATGTAAGCCTAAAAATAATTTTAAGTATTACGATTTTTTGAAAGGATTTATAGCTGGGTGTCTTGTACAAGGTGGGTAATTATCTCTGACGCTGTCTGTACCTAAGATTAATAGCAATATATTGATTGTTTTATTATATCCCCTGCAATATCTAACAGGTACAGATAGAGACTACCACAGATAAATGTGATAGTTACTACCACAGATAAACAAGATACATAGGTAGGTACTTCCACATATAAAAAGCATAGGAACTAACACAGATAACTAAGATACTATCTACGTTTGTACTTCAACGCCGCGCCCCGCCGTAGAAAAGCGCACCTGAAAGACAAATCACAAGTCAACCCACGGCAATAATTACAATGGTCATCCGATAACCTCCATAAATAAGAACATCCTGTGTCCATAATAAATGTATCCGTTTAATTATTATTTTGAAGCCCGCGCCCGAGGCCCGCCGCCGGACGGGGTAAAAATATGGGATGGACTTTTATACTTATTCGAGGTATATAATGAGATGCAGTAGTGCACCGAAGGGATATATCGGTGAAGTATGAGTCGTTTTTTTATCATACTGTATTTTGGTATTGCGTATACTACTCGGGCGAGTAAACATGCCACCTGGCTGACACTCTCGCTCGGAACTTGATGCGTCCCCCGCTGCCCCCCGCGACGCCCCCCGTGTTTCCTCTAATTGCGAAGCCTTATCATTACCAAGTATTACAGGTCCTCTTCTCTGTCAAGATTATCCAATTCTACGCTGTTTTTTGCACAAACGTCATTCGAGCCAGGTGTCATGTTTATTCGCCCGAGTAGTATATATATTTTCACACCACCTGCTTGACAATGTCCAATTACATATCATGCTATCATCAAGGTAAAAAAAGCATTACCTCCCGAGGGAGGTAAAGTTGTACAAAACTCCCAAGGGTAGTAATGTGATTTGAATTTAGAACGTCAAATTCGTCAAAAAAAGAGAAAAGGCGTGACTTCAAAGATTGTGAAACAAAAGACGGTGTTCGCTGCTAGAGCCCTAGCTTTTTATTGCCTCGCAGAAGGTGTGAAAAGTAGAGTATGCTCCTCTGGGATAAAACCTGTCTTCGTCTTGGGTAGCTGGAACCCCTCGCGTCACTCAGGACTCTACATAACTCCGTCGCTTCGCTTCGAAGTTAACTGAGTCCCTCGTTAGCTCAGGGTTCAATATGCCACCCGCGACATAAGACACTGCTTTATCCCCTTAGTGCATAATCTACAATTTTTTCACTATTTTACAAGCGCTTTGGTAGTGTTCATGTAGTCTCGATTCGTGCGTCGATATACACCCAAATTTTACTCACAAAATTAAACACTTATAAGCAAACCATTTCCCACAAAATTCAAAAAAAATCTAACAAATTGATTGGATCACTGATGCATGCCACGACTTGGAGAACTGACTGACATAAGGAGAGGTTCACACGTGTAACAACCAGCAGTAATGATCTAATTACATCCTTAAGGTTATATTAATGTGTAAGCATTACTGTGTTCCGGTTGGAAGGGTACTGTATCTAGTGAAATTACTGGGCTATCGAGACTGATAATCAAATGTTTTTTTTTAACACTTTAACACTTACGTAAGTGAGGGAGGACTTAATGCTATAATAGCATTTTCTACCAGTCAACCCGGGCGTGCAAAAAATATGGTGTGGCGTGTCATTTAATACATTACAAAAACAAAAGAGTGTAAAAAGTAATCAAAGTGGTTACTTATTAATGTAAAAAAGTGTAGGTACGGTATAACTATAGGTAAGTAAAGTACTTAATACTATAAAATATAATTAATATAATATAATTATAATTATATGTTTCAAGGTAGAGGAGCGCTTTATCAGTGTTGCACGCGGCCTATGGGAAGTTACAGTCAGCACTGTTATCCCTATTACCATTACAACGAAACCATTTTTATCTATTTATGGGCTTGCGTTTGACCACCATCTCACCTGATGGTAAGTGACGATAAACACAAAGTAGTACATTGAAAATGCGACCAAGAACCACTTTGGCTAACTTCTAGTAAATTTTGGTCCGATGCTAATTTTCGAAAAAGAGAAGTACCTAACAGGTCTAGATAAATATTATATTTTAAAACTACTAGGCTTTTTCATTGTTAATAAAACTACATCGTAAAAAGTTACAAACATTATTTGAGAATGGAGATATGTATTTCATTTTTATTGACAAGGTGTCTGTAATTTTTTGGTCCTGCCTTACAATTCCCTTTTGGTTTGATACTGTCCATCTTGTTCTATAGGAACATCGTTATTAATCTATGGTGACGATGTAGCACGCTTACCTAGAATACTCCTATTCACTCTTGCCTTCTTCTTCTTATCGTGTTACTAGTTCTTTAAACCAGTGTGAAAGGATTTCAATTCCTTAGTTCACTGATGACAACTCTTGTCTTAAAGACACCCAAATAAAGCGACCATTTCCCGCAAAATTAAAAAAAACAAACAATTCCCAATCTGATGCGTGCCAAGACTTGGAGAACTGACATAAGGAGAGGTTCACACGTGTAACGACCAGTAGTAATGTTCTAATTACATCCCTAAGGCTAAAGACTCATTCTCCCAAATTCTTGCGTCATGAAATTCGTGGCATTTGATTGGGATGCGAATTGGCAAGTGATTTTGGTTTTATTCTGCTTAGTAGGTTAAAAGAAAAAAAGAAAGAAAGCTCTAGATTAGGAACATAGACAATTTTCTTTTTTTAATTAAACTTTTTTGTTAAGAAGAAGAACTTTCCAGAATAATGCAATGTAACATTTTGACTCATTAGCGTTTAAATTGAATTGAATTAATTATATATATTTTCACTTAAATTATATTATGAAAATAAATTCAAGTGAAAATAAATGTTTTTTCTTTGTTGAATGTAAATATACAAGCAAGTGATTTTGATTTTATTCTGCCATGTTGGATGAATGTAGGTTATTTTCTAGTCTGTTTAAAACCTGAAATAATGCGCTTATACACGGATTTATTACACGGTAGAGTGTAGTGAAATTTTTGTACAACTTTATGTAAGATTTAAGAAAAACCCAGGTTTTTCTAAAAAAATAATTGTGATTGTAAGTAAATAAAGGGTAATCCTCAAATCCGAGTTCCATACAAAAATGTTTTGGACAAATACTCAAAAAGTACGCCGTATTATAGTAATTTCTACACACTATTCGTTTCCTCTGTTTTTTGATTTCGTTAACAAAAAAAGTGAAAGTTTTTTTATGGAATTCGGATTTGAGGATGCCCCTTAAGCAGAAAAGTCATAATCTACTAAACCCAAAGATGTTTAGATTTTATCTTTTAATTTTTCCCTATTTAATGTCTTACAAATTGAAAAATACCATCTACCACAGCACTAATTGCGTAAATTCTGCGTACCGTCCATCCACACATGAAATTAGCTTGAAGGGTCCATATTTTATGTGCTAGAGGGCAGTCGTGTGGCGCACTTCATGACCGCCGCGAGACAAAGGGAATGCTCTATTACCGTCAGGTTGGCAACTGCAGTCTGCAACCCATGCTTTAAGCCAACATTACGGCAATAATTATGAGAAGTAGCTTTTGAATTTGGAATGCAGCGTGGGATATGCGTAAGTTGGTATAATTTAATTACGAGCGAGTGTGTTCGCTGCGAGTCAAAATGAATGCTCTATTCATGACCGTCGGGTTGGCAGCTGAAACTAATGGCTAATGCCAACATTACAGTTATTTTTATTTCAAATAGCGTTTGAATTTGGAATTGGTATAGCAGGGAAGATGGATTAATGCGTTTATCCGATCTACTTCAATCCAAACAAGTTCCCCATACCTGTAAGAGCGGTTTCAGACTAACGTTTTTTTGCGCGCGTATACGGACGCTTTGGCTTAAATTTAATTTCATTTATTCACAAACAATTTTTACATTGTGTCGGAATTTATACATCTAAGCGCATTTTAATTACTTATTACTAAAATACTTACCTTTATTATTGTATCTTACGAAGTTACGCGGCTTCAAAAGCCAAACGCGCGTACAGGGGCTTACACCGGTGTGTCTACTCGGTTTTTTAGCAGTGAGTGTCAGCATATCGTTTAAGCCTAGATCACACGTACCGAGTACTCGGCCGAGTCAGTAAAATGTTACTCGGCCGAAACAGTTTAAGCTACCGTCACTCGCAGCCGAGCACTGGGCGCTATGTTTATACGTTCTGAGTACTCGGCCGAGAGCACTGTCTCAGCCAAGTACTCGGTACGTTTGATCTAGGCATTACGGTGGTCAGGAAAACATTTCTGCGCAAAACGAAACATAAGCAGCGAATGCTCGATTGGACGGTGCTCATGATGATAGGTTTCAATTTATTTTTTTGTAATGTAATGTTTTGCTAATGTTTTTACATGGATCACACATAAAATGGACATTTAAAGTTGTCCGAAATAAATATTTTGATTTGATTTAAATCCGCTAGCTAGGTTAATACGCTAGTCTGAAACCCCTTTAGCTCCAGCGCTATCTCCTATAAATCGTATATCAACAAAATTACAGTACATCTGGTATAAACAGCTCACAATGCGAGCGGGCGGTGGCCGGCAAGCCCCGCCTTGCAAGGTGCACTGTGCCTGAGACACTCATCTGTGATTATACTATGTACTGCGTATATGGAGTTGTGCTACTATGTGCCGTGTACTATGTCAGAAAGCTCAAAGCTTCTTTAGAACAGATTGTTCGATCTCTGTTTTTCTATCTTATTTAAATTCAGACTATTTTCCCCAGTAATGAAAAGTTCAATGGCTGTTTGTTCCTTAATCACGCGGAAAGTACTAAAATAATTTTAAGCTGACATTAGGTAGGTTGGTAGGACCTATGCTACCGCGAAAATTAATACCGCAGGCAGCTAGAGTTGTAAGACCAAATTTTAGTTAGTTTAAAAAAAAATGGTTGTCTGTAAAGTTGGTTTACGGACGATAGTTTAACGTGACTACCAGCGTAACGGGACAATGAGCGTTACCTGACAATGATCGTTACCGGACAATGACGTCAACGTTTTCGTGCATGCAGCCGGCGCGGCGGCGTTCATCGAATTAATTAGACGTAGTCACGTCAACAAAAAACTTACAGGTAAAACTACCAACGTATTTCATGTATCCTGAAAGCCTCTTAAGGTTTCTGTAAACACAAAATTCGTCTTGGCTCAATATGGTTATTGAAAAGCTTGTAAAAGGTAAATTATTCAACCATTTAACTGCATTAAGCTGGTCATTGATCACTGCAATCAAACTTTAATGTATGCACCCTCGTGTCATTCTAAACTACAAACAAAACGTAAACGCCGCGATAAAGAACTCATTTACACGGCGTATTAGCCGCGAAATGGGATGGAAAAGAACTCTTTTTACAAACTCATAATGCACTTCTGCCTTCGCATTTTAAACCTTAAGTTAATGCACTAAGGTTGCTGATACAGTTTTTAAGAGTTCAAATTATCGTGGTGGTATTAATAAAACACTGGTGATTTGAACAAATGTCGCTCGCCAGAAAAAAGTAATTGAGCTGTCAGATTTTGGAGGGAAAGCGAAGCAATCAAAATTGTATTTAGAATTAGGTTTTCCTGAAACTTACGTAAATCAAATATTAAATGTACCTACAGATCAGAATTTTTATAAACTATACCTAACTGATAGCGAATGGAGATAAAAAACTGTTTTCGCATGTTAAATATCAAAATAATGTCGCATCAGTCTATTGGTTGACAAGTATAATAGGTACACTTCTTAAATATAAGTAACTACCTACATAGCATAAGCATAATCAGCCTGTAATGTTTCCACTGCTGGGACTCAGGCCTACTCTCGGCACTCGGTCATAGAACTTTTTTTTTCTGTCCTTTGACATGCCGGTTTCTTAACGATGTTTTCCTTCACCGTTGCGAGAACGTGGGATGCATACATAGTTTTTTTAAGACTAACTGAACTGACAAAGTAACTACATAGCTAAGTATTCCTATTCTCTTATTATATTTTAGATAGTTATAAATTATTTACGCGTTTTTTTTTACCGTGGAACCAATAGGTAGATAATTTTATTTTATTTTATTAATAACTTTATCCTTTTATTGTAGGTAGAGTTTATAACAGACCTAAAGTAATGTAATTTTATATTTTTCTAGGTTTAGTAAATAAATGGCGGGGTCATTAATTTGTGTGTAATTGAAATGAAGACATCAAAACGCGAGGGACCGAACTCATTTCGCGCCCAATTTGAGCTCGATTAAAAACGAATTCCTATCAGATGCATTCGAATTTTAAATAGTTTTAGTGTTGATGTTTTCTTTTATAATTTATCGATGATTTTATTTTTATTTTTTGTTTTGTTTTAATCTTACAAAAAATCCAAAAACGAAAAATAACATTTAGGTAATTTAGATTTCTAATGCCTACTTGCACCAAACTGTCAAAGTTCCTAAGCAATTACTTTACTAGCTTGGTAGTTCTTAACGGTCAGAATATGGACTACTTAAGAACTATCAAGCGAGTAAAGTAAAGCTTAGGAACTTTGAAAATTTGGTGCAAGTCGGCATAAGTGCATTTTACATGATATACCTACAATAAGTTTCTACTAATTTGGTTCTTTACTCAAAACAAATATCCAACCGGATTTTTCTGTTCAAAAAAGTTTATGTTGTGCATTTTAAACACATGCTGAACGGTAAAGGAAATCATTGTGAGGAAACCGGCATGTCATAGAACCTAAAAAGTTCGAAAACATGTGTGAAGTGCACGATAGGAGCCTCTTCGAAGCCCACTTGGAATCCTTTCACCACACTGGTTCGAAAGAACTAGTGACACGATAAGAAGAGGAACACAAACATTCGCATAGTTTACTAAAATTAGTAAGATCACTCTACAGACGATTGTTTTCCCATCCCTAGTCGATGGTGGCAGCCCTACGCGCCACTGCACTGCCATATTGCAAGCGCCTTTGATCTCACGCTAGGGTTGACACCGCTCTCCGCGCGCCCTTTCACCAATGTTTACATTTCACCTTTCAACAAATCTGTTGTGGAAAAATCTTTAGACGGATAAAATATTTTTTTGAGTGAATACTACTAACAGTAACAGAACAGTAACAGTGTTACTCGTTGGGATTTTTTTTTCCATCGAGTAACAGTGGTACTACTAAAATACGGTGTTACTCGATTGGAATGAAGTATCACACTTGTTGATAATGATTTAGGTAATATTTCTGACTCGTAAACTGGTGTTTCGTTAGTTCAACCTACTTAAGGTTTAGTTTAGTTAAGTTGGTCATATTTATACGTACCTTCTTTATTCTTTATTAGGGTTTCTCTGTACTATAGCCGAATCAACAACATAATGACTCTGCCGATGGTATACAGCCGTGCTGGTGTTGAAGGTGGACATCGGCCTCTGAGATACAGTCTCCAACTAGTTCGAAGGGAGATGTCCAACTGACATACTAATCACAGCGCTGGGGCCAACGGCAAAGTCGTTACATTTAGTATTAGGTTAGGTTAGTTTTAGTTTTAGGTAGGTAGTCTGTAAGAGATCGTATTAAACGATAAGACCGCCTTTTGTAAAACAATAATTGTACATTGTTACATGTGTTTTTACAATAAAGATTTTTTATTATTATTATTATTATAAGGTATTAATTTAAGTAAATGCTATGGCGGCATTTTCGTGGCGAGGGAATTGGACTGGGCTACTGGGCTGGGCTCCCAACGCTCGGATGTAACAATACTTCTGGTAAAGTTGGCTGGTATAATATAACTAAGTGAAGATGGAAATGTGTCTACTGCCTTTTCTTTTACCAGAAAGACATCGAAAATGGTAGCGTAACATTATAATGCTACAAAATAAAGTGCCTGTATTGTTGATGCTATAACCGTGAACAAAATGTATTTTTGAATTAGCATCGTTTCTACTGTCATGTCAATGTAATCACTGTCAAACTGTGGAAAATAGTTGTAAATTGTGTTATTAACAACACCTTTAAAAAAGTTTTCACTTTTTTCGTGTGGTTTTAAGACTCGTCGTTTTTTGTCGTTTTTTGGCAAAGCATGACTCGTGCATTCCACCATTCAGATAAAGAATAAAAATAAACTTAACAGAAAATAATAATTGTATAGTTTTGTATAAAAAATATAATTTAGCTCCCCATATTCATTTATGTATAATTTTATATGCTTTTAATACATAAAGATGTTTTGCACTGGACTCCATACACATCATACACCTGCCATTCAAATCACGCCTACAAGGCATATCTTACCAACATTTCCATACAAATGAGCATTTTTTTCTATTTTGAGCCTTAATACATGTTCATACGGTCTTAAGAATGTATTTTGCGTGTAAAAGAACGTTTGTGCCGTAGATTATTGCAATCATAGATGAGGTAATTTGCATAGATATGACATACGCTTATGTTAACGTCAGTACTTACCTAAGTATAGTTTGGTTATGTAATCCATGAAAGGAATTTTTATGGTGATTATAGGCTAAAATATATTTTTGTGGAATTATATGTAGTTTTCGTAGAGGTGCTACGGGGATACGAAAGTGCTACTGTGCTACGAAAATGCTACGAATCATACTTTTTTTTTATTTTATCGTGTATTTTTGATAGACACGACCATAGCTGTTCTAAATTTGAAAAGTGACTTTTTTATCAGTGCCCGCCAGTTACCGAATTAGTAGAACGTAAGCTGGCCATCACGACGAGCGCCTCTCTACGCGCTACGATTACATACTGAAAAATAGCAAATGCCAAAGATATGGTGTCCTAAATTTAAAAAGTGTCTCATGCCAGTGCTATACTCTGTGCCTGGCAGTTACCGAAGTGGCAGAACGTAAGCCGGCCGTCGCCGCAGGCCGTCACGACGAGCGCCTTTCTACGCGCTACGCTTTGTCTCACCGATGACTTATCCCTGTGCTGTGTTTTTAATCAATCACACTTTGGCCATTTCCCGCCTATAGTTTGGCGCTTTTAGGAATTTTCTTTGATTATGTGGAACTGATTGGCCGATGATCTTGTTGCTTTGTATTGTTTTGTTTGCTTGTTGCTTTGCTTTGTATTGTTTCGTGTCACAAGTTCATTCGAACCAGTGTGGTGAAAAGATTTCAAGTGCCTACAACGGCAAATAAATTTGATTTTTTTCTTAAAATAATCTAAAGAAGAGTTCCTTAAGATCTAATCAAAGATTGGAAGATATTTAAAGAATGGATAGGTTATATACCATTTACCAAAACACTTACAATTCTAGCTCAATGCTCAATATGGTATGTCACAAAAAATAAAAAGGAGAGAAAAAAAAAAAAATTCAGTAGAGTTCAAGAGCCAAGATGGCGATGATAGTCCTATCGAAAAATTAATTTAAAGAATTAAAACAAAGAAAACCTAGCTGTGATGTGTATTTTATCATCATTATGTATTTTTTAGAAGATAATCGGTATCTACGCAGTACAATAAGCTGCACAGGCATGTATATATACTTATAAGCTTTCACATTTATATTATACTCTTAATTTTGTAAAGACGTTTCTTTTCTGACAGGAATTCTGACAAGTAACATTAATTTGATAATGCTCGCGTGCACTTTTTTTTGCAAAATTAAGAGTGATATAAATGTGAAAGCTTGGGAGTGTTTAAATGTCTGTGCAGCTGACTGTACCTAGCCTGCGTTATGTTTAAAGAAATCTAGTTTGCATTTAAAACTATCAGTAAACCACGATACTAGTTAATCAATTTTCCAATTCAAATAACATTCTAAAACGGGGACAAATTTCTCTATCCTGACATGCAAATTAGCCATCCCATTACAGCCCACATTATTTCCTAACTGTAACTTAGGTATTGACCGAGTAAACAGTTTTACTATGGACATAATAGCTGTCCAATAGTTACGGGCAGTGTTGCCATCAGATACATATATTTTAGGCTAAATCGGCCTCTCTAACTAACAAGTTCTGGGTAGGGCTGTATTACTGGTCATAGGCAGACGTTTACTCTTATCGAGAGTGGGGATTGTCTTGTCTAGTAACTTGTTTATATATTAAAATTAAAAGCTTATCTTTAGTAGTCACTTAACGATTTCCACTGATTTATAATTTCAAAAAATAATCAATGTAATTGATTATTATTTGAAAGTTTGAAGAATCTGGCGAATCCAGAACTATTTGTGTCAAATCTAGCTAAAACTGAAAACGTTGGCAACATTTATGAGCCGAGTAGTAGGTACCGCCGCGGGCCGTCACGACGGACTCGCCCATACACAATTTCACTGGACGTTCATGAAAAGACCCTCTTTCTTTTTGCTCTTTGACGTTTTTTGAAAAAAGAACGCAGTCTTCTTTTGTTTATTTGAATCCGTGATACTGTTGCGTTTTGAATATGGAACGGCTTAACGAAAACAATTGGTAAGCGGGACGACCACTATAACATTATTTAAGCGTCGATGACACAAGCCTTTTTACAAGCTGATTGTTGGCGTTTTTAAAAACTAGCGTGTGAGCACTGAGCATGTTAACATTTGGGAAGGATTGTCAACAAGCAGATTGTATAAACGCCGATGACACTGGGCGACTTTACATGCTACAAGCTTAAACGCTGGCTTGTAGCGTGTAAAAAAGCCGTGTGTCATTGTTACATAGCATTTTTTTTTCTGAATTGGTATTGTATACGTTGCTCTGCCAGTCTCTCTGGCCATATAGAGACGATCTACGAAAGGCAGTCGGTATAAAGTGGATGCGGAGAGCCGAAGACCGAGCTCAGTAGCGCGTTATGGAAGAGGCCTACGTCCAGCAGTGGACTAAAAGTGGGCCGATGATGATGTTGCTGGGCTGGTGATGATGATGATGTTGTTCTTTATGTAATCCCCGTCCTACGAATACGAGACAGAAAATTTTCAGACATCCTGTCAATAAAAATGAAATAGGTAGGTATCTCTATTTTAAAATAATGTTTTTTACTTTTCACGATGAAGTTTTATTAAAAATAAAAAAACCTAGTAGTTTTAACATATACCTTATATTTATCTAGCCCTGTAACTTCTCTTTTTCGAAAATGAACATCGGACCAAAATGTACTAGAAAGGGAGCCACAATGGCTAACTTCGATGGGTTCCCATCCAGTAACACCCAAACGAGTAACACTGTTACTCGAAATTCCCATAGAGTAACAGTGTTACTCGTTTGGGTGTTACTGGATGGGAACCCATCGAAGTTAGCCATTGTGGCTCCCTTTTTTTGACGAATTTTCAATTTACCACATTGTGATTTACTTACCTACATATTACTTCTGTGATTAGAAGTATATTTCTAACATCTGACTGAACCATTATTATTAGCTCGAATAAATCCACTATGACACAGAGGCTTACTAATAGGCGCTTTATAGTACCGCGACGAATACCGTCATTAGTTATATTAGATCTGTGGCCGATAGCGACGCGATAAAAAACCCTGATTATAGTCTGTGGGTTTAATGCGAGGGTACGGCAGTTCCCCTTTTTACTCTGTGACGATAAGTTTTATAGGAAAATTGGATGTTTGTTGTTTAATACTGTATTTTTTATATCAAGTAAAAATTAAACTGGAAAGTAGGTATTTATTCATTGACAATGTTTTTCCTTAAGGTATAACTTGTAGGCATAAATCAAGCACAGAAGTATTGAATGCGACAAAAGAAGCCACATTGGCTAACTTCTAGTACATTTTGGTCCGATGCTAATTTTCGAAAAAGAGAAGTTACAGGGCTAGATTAATATTATATGTTAAAACTAATAGGCTTTTTCATTGATAATACAATTAATCGTTAAAAGTCACAAACATTATTTGGAAATGGAGATATTTCATATTTATTGACAATGTGTCTGAAATTTTTTGGTCCTATCTTACGACTCCATTTTGATTTTATACTGTCTATTTTGATGTTCTATAGGAACACCGTTATTAATCTATGTGTAGGCATAAATAACGGGAGGTATAGAAATAAAGAAATAGTTGTAGAACCTATGTTTTTCAAAAACATCCAACTTCATTGGACTGTTCTAGTGACCGTAAACACCATTGAATTATTAATTACTAATTAATAGTCACAGGGAAGCAAAATACGCAATTTCGGTTACTTCGACAACATATATTTGTTACCTGTTACTTTTGATTTAAAAAAAAATGTAATTGTATGGATTGAATGGACAAAGTAAATGGATGAAACTGTTACTGGGTACAGTGCAGTTTTGAAATTATTTATTCAATTGTAGGATTATTTTTATTTTATTTTTCTAGTGTCTCTTTATTTTCCTAATGTATTTTTATTTTATTGTCAAAGAGGCAATGCAGCCAGTATCCTCGGCACGCTGCCATCGGGTATCGAGTTGGAGCAGTTGAGCTACCTATAGATCGTTTGCAACGGTCTATGGGTGGCCCAATTGTTTCCTTTTGTAAATTTTGTAACAAAGATAGTTAGTAGTTGTTAGTAAAGTAGTTAGCTTATGCTGTAATAAAAAAAAAATATATTGTTAAATTAATGTAAATTTGAATTGTAAATGTTTTTAATTATGTGAATAACTTATGGATTTTTATCTGAAATAAATGATTTTATTAATCATAACTAAACTATTAAATTGTAAAATGTGTGTGTGGATGTTTTTTCATGAAAACTAGTGACGAGACGAGCAAGGCGCTCTCCTGATAGTGAGAGATCACGCCTGCCCATGACCAAAACAGTGCTTCTCCTACGGTTGTAGTTATTGCCGTGTCCGCCATAGGTTAGGTATGTTATATTTAATATCTATTTTAATTTCATTTTAATTATGAATCTATTAATGTCTTGATCTGAAATAATATGTCCTATATCCTGTTATTGTGATATAACTGAAGAGCAACTAAATAAACTTGAGCGTCTCCAAAATTATTGTATTCGGCTCATATTTGGATTACGCAAGTATGACCACGTCTCAGAATTCCGAAATAAACTCAAGTGGTTGCCAATTCGCCTTCGCCGGAATGTGCATTTCCTCACTCTTCTTTACAATATTCTCTTTAACCCAAATACACCTCCCTATCTTAAAGAACGATTTGAATACCTTAATCTCTCAAGTAATAGACAACTACGCTCCTCCTACTCCTTTTACCTAAAAAATCCTTCCCTCTCTTCTGTTTCCTGCAGAAAGTCATACACAGTCCAGGCGGTCCGCCTGTGGAACGAACTGCGTGTGGAAATCAGAAGTGCTAAGTCACTGCCAATTTTCAAAAATTTGGTAATGAAACATTACCTATCAACCTGCCCCTGTTAGTACTGTAATGGTTACTCATTCCTTTGTGCTATCATAAGTATGTATGTATGTAGTATATATTTAGGTATATGTGTATATATATTGTAATATGTTATGTAGGTATCTATGTATAATAAGTATTATTTGTATTTATTATTCGCTATATATTTCTAATCAACTTTATCTACTAGCCCTAAAACCCCATCTCTTTCTCTACTCATTACATTCCATGAAACGGTTGCCTGGAAGAGATCGCTTTTAGCGATAAGGCCGCCCTTTGTATTGCCTTTATTTAGATTAAGAATATCGAATTTGTTATTTCCTAGTGGTAAACAATAAAGTTATTATCTATCTATCTATCTATCTAATATATTAAATATTTTATTTATTTATATTAAAAACAAATATCAATCAATATATATAAAAGGCTTGGACTTGACTGACTGACAGCCAACGTACAGGCTAAACCGCAGAACGTAGAGACTTCAAAAAAATAAACATCTTCTTCTTATCGTCTCACTAGTTCCTTCGAACCAGGGTGGTGAAAGGATTTCAAGTGCGCCTCGAAGAAGCTCCTTTCGTGCACTCGACACATGTTTTCGAACTTTTAGGTTCTACGACATGCCGGTTTCCTCACGATGTTTTCAAAAAAACCCATTTACGCATGATTGCTATCGGGATTCGAACCCGCAACCATCAAGTCGCAAGGCAAGGGCCTCACCCACTCGGCCACCACGCTCTCCAAAATAAACATCACAAGCCATCAAATTGTATGTTACATAATATGTAACATACATACATGTAAGGCCGAGTGGGTGAGGCCCTTGCCTTGCGACTTGATGGTTGCGGGTTCCGGGATTATTACGATAATCTTATCGTAATAATTTTAAACTTGTTTAATTATGGTACAAATAAATTTATCTTTATCTTATCTTTATCTTTACTGGAAAGTATGTTAGTCAACAGCTGAAAGTGAGTACTTAGAAAGGAATTATATTAATTCGCAACGAAAACGAAGTCAGCTGGTTATGGCTAATCCTCAAATCCGAATTCCATACAAAATGTTTCGGACAAATACTCAAAAAGTACGCCGTATTATAGTAATTTCTTCACACTATTCGTTTCGTCCATGTTTTTTGTTTTCGTCAACAAAAAAAGTGAGAGGTTTCATACTTTAATTTTGATTTTATACGTGTTTTTAAGTTAGTAGGGTTTATTTTAAAACACGTATAAAATCTAAATTAAAGTATGAAACTTTTCACTTTTTTTGTTCACGAAATCAAAAGGATGAGGATTCCCCTTAATAATAAAATTATAATAATAATTATGCAGATTCGTCCGTCCATAACGCACGAGGATCGATAATTATGATAATATGATAATTCAAAACAGGTGCATTCAACCACTACTATTAATGGCTGGGTAATTTACATTTATAACGATAAAAAAATATAAAAAAACTAATTGTGTTCTTGCTTTATTTTAGAATTTTATGGTGTGATTCAAAATTCATGGGTGGTGTAATCTCTTATTAATAGAATATATTAATTAGCATAGAAGTATTATAGTATTGAATCACTATGTAGTACATTGAAAATACGCCAAAAAAAGGGAGCCAAATTGGCTAACTTCTAGTACATTTTGGTTATTTTTGGGTCCGATGCTAATTTTCGAAAACGTATTGGAATTAGCAGTTAGTTTATTTAAATTTCGAATGTCTAAAAATCCTTCTATACCTACTCTATGACTCTGTAGGTAACCCCTCAATCAGAAAAATAAATTATGTGAATTATGGTTATCTTCAAATCTGAAATAAATAACAGTTGGTATCTCTACCCTTATTTTTGTAGAATTCGTTTGCAACATCAAAGAATTCGCTGAAATCGCAACAAAATGTACGATTAGATTTAATGCAGAGCTAAGAGACGTAATAACCAATAGGGCAATATTATAAAAATAAATGAATCAAAATGTTTGAACATTTCACACGATGCGACGCGATAATCAGCACTTTGTAACTTGAAGACATAGAAGTATTATAGGAAGAAACTGAGTTCAGTACAACGAATATAGGCCCTACAAAAAGTCGCCAAAGTGGCGCAATTATTACAAACATGATTCAGTGTCAATGATGATTGTGCGGCGAGAACTACGCAACTGATTTTTGGCGAAAATGGTTTATTGTTTGTTAAACGGATGCTAAACTACACGGCAAAAAAACGATTATAATAATCTTCCATCGGTTTAACTTACCTGTTAATTCTTATTGACTTGTAAAAGCTCCACTAAACAGAAAAAAATATTTTTGACTGATTCTGCTTAGAGTTAGCCTAGAGGGAGCCTGAAAATCACCTAATTTTTCTATCTGTAAATAAATTATTGAGTAAGGTTAATTTTACCTAATTAAATTTATGATACCTATTTGATGAAATGTATGTAACTTTACTTCACTGGTCAAGAAAAAACTGACGATTAGGTACAAGAAAAGTTTTAATAGGTACCTACTTACGTTTTTTATTATCCTTAATTGCTGCTTTTGTATAATCTTTTATATACCTATATGGTACCTACTGTTGCGAATTAACAATTTACTTTAATAGTAGATACATAGTAACGCTTTATTGTACACCCCGAGAAAATATACAATAAGAACTTTAATAGTACCCTTGAAATTTCAAGTCTCTACGTTCAGAGGTTTATCCAGTACGTTGTCTGTCAGTCAGTCAGTCAGTCAAAGCCTTTATTTATTGATTGGTGAGCAAAGTTATCTTGTATCTATCAATCCTCACAGAACATTAAATGAAGACCTTGTCCTTATATTTTTCCTCAATCCCGCCAAAACTACTGAGCAGATTGAGCTCTTGTATGGGGTATTGGGTATACTTTATGAGCTGTTAAAAACGCATGGGCTACTTTTTGTTAGTTACAAGCTTAAGTTTACAGCTTTATATCACACCTATTTATTAAATGCGAAAGAATGTGTGGATGGATAATAAATATTATGTTACTATCTTGGTAGAATCATAGATCGAAACCAGGTTAAGGACATTTGCCCAGAAACGAGATTGAAATTTTCCTTACGCGCAGGGAAATTGTATTCGACTTGCAACACGCAAACCGTTCCTTCTGTCAGATGTAGGTCTCATATTTAGAAAGAAGTCACTATAGCCATTGTGTATCTATAGACAGTATGTCGTCATAATTAATCTATGCTTGAAGACTATTACAACCGGGGAATTTCAACCAATGAACAACGCGATTGACTCATAAACATCGGGAATATGATCCAGATGTTTATGCATTTCAAGTTACAAAAAAACGGGTGCTGTAAAAATGTTTGCTCCGAATGCGGGAATCGAACCAGCGAAATTGGTGTCTTACATACTCACCACTCGATCATTCGAGTTGTCAAATTTAACTCGTCTACTTGAAACTTAGTAAAACCGATCTGCACAGCACATCTTCGATACTTCAACCCAAGCACCCATAGCTTGCTCGTCATTATTACTCTCGAGATCGATTCCCTTCAATTTGCACCCTCGTATCGTATTCGTGCGGAAATCCCATCACGCGGATAACTTTTGAACGAAGCATTCGAATTTCAAATTCTCTGACAGGTGCTCGAGCCCGCGCATTTTGCATATTTTCCGAACCGAATCGTAGCGATATAGCCAGTGTTGTCATATCCTGATTTATGTAGGGCTAGTTTTACGTCTATTTAACTAAATACTTTTTTATTAGGTACTTAATCTACTTTTTTTTTTTTTCTTTCGAAGAACCTAAGTTCTTCGGTTTTGGCTTCACATCAAAGGTATATAGCCAGTGACAAGTAATTGAAGAGATTATTTTGTCATAAGTCAGAGTCGTTAAGTCAAGTCATGCCCCTGTAAAGTAGTGGTGGTTGCGACTTTACTAGAGGCTTCTATGGAGTTTAGGAGGCAACACGAAAAGTCACGTTTTACAGCATTACACTATTCACCAACACTCATACACGTTCACGAGCACTTAATGGATAAAAAACCACCGTTTTTACACTTAAACACTCAAAGTTATACAAGTTTTGTCAATTAATTTAATGCCGCCAATGCGCCATTTTTCATGTTTCCGCCAAAACTCTATTCTACTTTTATTCTTCTTCTCATTTATGTACTAACTTGGTTTCAGTACTTACATAACCTAAGTTGTAAAGTCATATTTAAAAAAATACTAGAGAGATGCATAAAATATACAATGGTTCAACATTTGTTCATAGTCGAAACGTGCTCATAGTCGAAACGTTGGTAAGAACAATCGGGATTTTTAATTTCCTGTTTAGGTATTCCTAATAATAACAATTAGAAACAAACCCGATTGTTGGACTTTTAGATAAACTGACGTTACAAGAGCTAGCAATAAAATCAGTAATTGGACGATTGGAAAGGAAATTTCATTTCCAATTGACTTTAGAATTTTAACCTCTTTGAAAAAAAAAAATTTTGTTTGCCATTCAAAAACATCCAATATAATTAACTGACTCATAGCAAAAAAAAGCAATATTTTAATTAAATATAATGAGTAATTAGACGATTGGAAGGGAAGAATCTAATTGAATTTACAATAAAATTGACTACGGAATTTGAACCTCTAAAAAAATTATTTTTCTTGCTACTCAAAAATTTCCAAAATAGTATTTCTTAACTGAGTCATAGCACAAAGAAGCAATATTTTAATTACATTGTTTTCTCAGGTCCTCAACGTATATCATAGCACCACTCACCACGGGGGTCGGCAGACAATACTCACTTCTACTGCCACGCGTCGCCCATTACCGACTCGTAGGTGGCCATAGACTATAAAGCTCCATCTATGGGGTTACCAACATAAAAAAACAAGGCCATATTGCGCGGCACGTGTTTTTTTTTCTTTTTTAAGGCAACCGCCGGGCACTCCATTCAGCCACGTGTTGACACTCGATACCTCTACTTTATTAATTTTGACAAGTCTATTTGACAGGTCTTATGCATTAGCTTGTTAACTTAAGAGGATATGTTACATAATTATAGTGGGTACTTAACTTACCCCCACATTGTAATGAAAACGTGTGTTGGAAAATTAATAAAAAAGAGGGTTCTGACGCAAAATAATCAAGGTTTTACAAAAACATACAACAACCGACTTCAATCGGACTGTTTTAGTGATCGTAAGCACCACTGACAAGTCACAGGGAACCAAAATACGCAATTTTGTTTGCTTTGACGCCATATTTTTTTCAGTTATTTGTATTTAAAACTAAACTACTGGACCGATTTTTTTTAAATTACCCGTCTTAAAATCTATCTACATAGATATGTTTATTTTTAAATTCATAGCCAAAATAACTTTAATCAATAATGGTGAGAACTATTTCAACAATTATTTTTAAACCATTTTCTTATATTTAATCAATAAATCACAAACTAATGCAATGCGAATTACCGAAACCATTCTGCCACAGCATAAATAAATTAAACAGTATTACCATTTCGACTGGTTCCTATTATACCCAATTCCCATAAAACCCAATCAGTGTCCAACTAAAAAAAAGAATTAGAATAATATGATAAAGGTGTGTTCTAAAATAATTTTGTTTGAAATTTAATAATGATTTTTATTAAAATATTCAATTATTAGACTTAAAGGCTGTTAATAAATTTAAAATTTGAGTGACATACACTCATGTCACTAATGCCCGAGATACTAGTTTTTCAAGCCAGGATAGCAAGATAGTGATAGTAAGCATGCAAGCTAGCAGCTCTGGCTTCCTATAGACCGAACTAGCTTCATTTTTAGGTAGTAAGGTAACTAAAAAGTAAAATAGCTCTAGTTAAACAAAGCCAGAACAGCTAGCTTGCTAGCTTACTATCACTATCTTGATATCCTGGCTTGAAAAACTAGCCTCGTGCATCTCGGGCATTAGAGACGAATTAGCAGCAGGTATGTTGATTATTATTTGTTCCTAGTTGTCTTACTGCATAATGTGTGTGTAACATTCTCCTGTGTCATCTGACTGACTGATTCCAGTAATAAATCACAATTTTGGTAAATCGCTTTTAAATTGCTGATTTCAAATGCCACGGTCAGATTTTTGATGCACATTTTTATAAAAAGCGTGGTTTTATAAAAATAGATGAATGGTTTCATTTTGGGGCCGATTGGACTCGTTTTTGAATGTCTATTTTTTTTTTATTTTAACATTTACAAAACTTTTTATGTATGTAGGTAAGTACTAATAAATAATTATGGTGTTTAACGCACTCATTAAAATATTCTGCCTATAGATAATTTCTACTTATATCTAAATATGATGCCAAACAATTATTCCAAAATTATCGATTGCTTTAATTTGAGCACATTTTCAATCAAAAAAAATGTTTCGCATTGTTCAATCTTTTGATCAAACTATAAACTAGTATCTTTCAGATTTATAACCTTTTTTTATATCCATATATAAAATGTAGAATTGCTAGAATGTGATAAAAACATGCTTTTATTTTTTCTATATATTAAAAACACGTATAAAAACGTTCAAATAAACTGACTCATAAATAAAATATTTAGAATAACACAAAAATACACGGAATAACATAAAATACACGAAATTACTATGTTCAAGCCTTCAATTAGCGCGGGCGCAGCGTCCGACTCAGGGTTGCCATTAAACTCGACTTAGCGATGTGTGCTCGCTACAAGGGTCAGGTCAGTTTAAACTTTATAAAATTAAGTAAGACACCATAGTCGATTTATTTGACCATTTGGTGTAAAAAGCTGTTTTACAGTTGCTTCAAATAAACGTTCTAAATCAAAAGCTTTTCGCATAAAAATATAAATATACAAGGCGTCATGTGGCATAGCCGTGGGACGCCCTGTATACAGGCAAAAATACCATACATAGATTCTATTCGATTGTTTAAGTACTGAAATATAGATTTATTTTTAACCCCTTTATACACTCTATTTCATTCTACTTAGTAAATAGGTACCTACTTATGAAAAAAATTAAGTAGGTAGGCATATTAGTTAAAATATACCTTCTAATATTGGTCAGTAAACATTTTTTAAATCATTATAATCCTGTAACCTGTAGGTAGTTTAAATTATGACAGAAAAAAAACAAAAACTTTGTGTTTCGTGAGGTTAAACCATGGTTTAAAGTTAAACCTCACACATCCATCACAATCAATCACAATTTGACCAGAATAAGCGCTCGTATCAAGATATTACCAAATTACATTTAGAAATAAACAACCGATCTAATTATTGTAATTCAGCGCTTGTACTAATCCGATAATGGCGGATAACCCTCCATCTACGAAATACTTTTTGGATAAAATGATTCATGATTTCGTTGAATGATTTAAAATTATTTTAAACTGCAATAAAAAGTCAAAGATTAGGATGTAACAGTTAATCGCAAAACCAATTTTTTCGTGGCAGGTAGGTAAGTTTGTTTACGCAACTTTAAAGTAATTTTAAAGACCAGTAACCTACATCTGTATGTACTAGACTAGGAGAACCGGCCTACATCTAGGACAAACCATTCGTGGCATTTTAGATGTTTTATTTGAATTTTTATGTGAACAAAACTTAAATAATAAATTAAAAAAAAAAAGTTTTCTATGTCAAGTCTGGCAAAAAAACCATTTTGCTGAAATATCTCAAATATATCAAATCAAATTTGTTTATTTCGGTTTTTTCAATGACACCATAATATTAACCATATTGTTAGTACATACCAAAGGTTTATTCTAAAGTTAGTAACATTTAAAAAAAACATAAAATTATAAATTAAATTGACACAAAAATTGAAATAAGAATTAAAATTATACGTCATTGTTAATAATTTAAGTTTTATTCATTACTTGGCAAACCCGGGTCCCTAGCTCGAGCCAGCCCGCGGAAGCTCGGCTCGGGTGCCGCACTCGCGCCGCTGTCACTGGCATTTTGTAGAAACCCAAAATTCTGACTGCACAGATACAACGTAGTATGTTCTGTATCATCCATTTAAATTTTTTTGGTAATTAAAAATGTATGGTGTATATTATGTACTCCAGTCAGGTTTTTATAAATAAATTTCAATCAGGTTATGTGTATAAACCAATATAATTCAAAAGCATTTAATATCCCAACTATCTCGATCACTTGCACCACTTAGGTCGATCACGTCGTTGGGACAATTTGGCCCAACTCTAAGACAATATAATTTGACTGATTGATTGCCGAGCAACACGCGATTGATCGAGATTCTTCAACGTAATGTTTTGATAATAAGTGCATTTTAAATAAATCTTTTAGATTATTACCTTTGAAGAAAAGTTATGGGCCTTAAGAAGATTTTTTTATTATTTAGATTAAACTGAGACATAGACATTTATTTATTTATTTCCAAGGGGAAACTGATTATTTTCCGTATTGATCCATTTTCTTGCTCAGAGCCATCTCCTTAGGTTATTTCTTTATTTTCACTTAAAAGAAAAAAAGTTGCATGCCTATACTCAATATATAGGAAGGTATCTATACCTGGATCATAGAAGTTAGAACTTGAGTGAATTTTTACCCGATTGCGAACGATCCAGCCATCAAATTATGGTGGCTTTTTGACATTTTTCACACACTTTTGTGCCTTACAGCCGCCATATTACATATTTTGATATTTAGTGAAGTATACCTATAGCACTTGCGTGATCGAACCAAACCCAACGACACCTAATTTGTTAAAATCCATCTACCCTAAATATTATAATATCTAATATTGTGCTGACCGAACATTTTTAACGACCAAAATGAGGGTAGTTCCCTCATTTCACTGCGACGTTAGCTCCAATACGCCAGTCAACCCGTGACCACGGCTGTTGCAATACAGTCGAAACGTCGGGACACAAAAACATACGAGGTGAGCGCGATAAATACCCGTTACAATCAAATAACTATCTAATATGGCGACTGTAAGGCATAAAAGCGCGAGAAAAATTTCAAAAAACTCAAAATCCATGACCGGGTTCGAACTCGCGACCTTCGGATCAAAAGTCGAGGCACCTCCGGCCAACACAGCTTTTTACCTTTTTACCTATTAGATCTAAATCACCTATTAAAAAACAACGTCAAAATTACTCCGAAATTCTTCTAAGAAGGTGTGTAATTTGTGAGGAATCTCAAACATTTCACCTCCTTGGTCATTACAGGGCAAGTCTGGCACGCGAGGTTGTATTACTGGCATTATGGGTAATTGTGGGATGGTGTTGCCATCTATCATTTATATGACGATATTTTGATGACCCCAATTTCTGTGGAATGATGTGTTGGTCATCTTCATGTCGACATATTTTTTCAGTTCTTTTGATTTCAAAACTTAACTACTATACTGATTTTGATGATCTGAAAGTATATCCTCTCAAGCAAAAAATATTTATTCAAATCGGTTGATAATGAATAACTGAAAAAAATATTTCAAATCAGTTGATAATTGAAAAAAATATGTTCTCGAAGTAAACGAAACTGCCTATTTCGCTTCTCTGTGACTTCCTAGTAGTGTTTACGGTCACTTAAACAGTCCTATATTGAAGTCGGTTGTCTATGTTTTTGTAAAACCCTGATTACATATTTGAAGTATTTAAAAATAATAAATCTAAGAAGAGCAAGAATATTTATCGCATTCTAGCTGACAAAAGCGTATGAAAACTGACGGATTCCGGCCACCGCTGCAGTCGGCGACGCGTTTGCGGGTTCACTTAATTCGTATAAAAAAAACCTTAAGCTTTTTCTAAATCCAGTTTTATTTTTTAAAACCCATTACTTATTAGTTCCAAATTCAAACTCTGCCGCACTTCTGCCGCATGACAAATCGGGCGGCTAAAACAAAAGCGCACAACTCGAAAACGGTCGAATTTATCAAATAATTTTGACATTTTGATAATTTTTAATTAATGACACGGAGGTCGGGTCACCGTGGTAAATTATACAAATTAGCTGCTAATGTGTTTTATATTTTTTTGTCAGTAGTGCAGATTGCAATCATTTTATAGTTTTGTTTGAAAAAGGTCGCAACTTCATTTGTGATTGTTTTTTATTTTTAATTAGTTTCTGTGTGTTTTTTTAGTAATAAATAAGTGCTTATTATTAGTTTATTACATACTCTGTGTGATGTAGTGTTTAAGGGGAATCCTCAAATTCGAATTCCATACAAAATGTTTCGCACAAATACATTTAGATTTTATACGTGTTTTTAAGTTAGTAGGGTTAATTTTAAAACACGTATAAAAACTTAATTGGAATGGAATTCGGATTTGAGGATTAGCCTTGAGTCGTGAATTTAATATAGAGTATTTTTTTTAATATTGAGTAATATTCAGATAGATCGATAGATAATAACATTATTGTTTACCACTAGGAAATAACAATTAGTTATTCTATAGGCAATACAAAGGGCGGCATTATTGCTATAAGCGATCTCTTCCAGGCAACCGTTACGTTATATAATTTTTTTTAGCGACAATGCCGCTCTTTTTCTGCGTTGTCTTAAAACTTAAATAATTTTTTTGTAATCAATTTACATATACATTATTAAATAGAAAACACTTTATTCCAGTCTAAATACTAACATGTTATATAATCCAAAATTCCATGCATTTGAAATACATTAAAAAAAATATAAAAAAATTGTGTCACTATTTCCTTCGAACCAGTGTGGTGAAAGGATTTCAAGTGCGCCTCGAAGAGGCTCCTTTCGTGCACTAATACAATAAAATTTCAGTTCTTTGCTCAATTTTGAATTCAGTAATTTAGTTACCAACTTATTAACTAAGTAAAGTACTAATCATCAAGCGCGCATAATTTCAAGTGTCTTCGATTAACCCAAAAAAACCTATTGTAATCAAATAAACGCCTTCAAAACACCTGTTACCCAACAAAAGGGTGTAAAATTAACTTTCAATTTAATTCATCCCAAAACTTTTTCAATGGCTGCCGACCAAATGTCTGCCTCCGCAGGCAACACATACTGTTACACCCTTCGAGAATCTAGCCAAAGGAGACGTTAATGCAAGGCGTACCCCTCTGTTGGCCATATAACCTTCTTGGCCATTCACGTTAAATAAAATTATACGCTGTATTTGATAACTGTGTGTATATTTTAAGATGGTGTGCGAGATTATTATAGTGTGCGTTTACATGAATAAGTTTTGTTAGGCGCGTGTGCAATGCGTGTTTACCTCGTCCCCCGTCAAAAATAGCAGAAAATTATGTTAGCAGATTATGACGTATAACCCCTCCTTTTGCTGGATTCTCGGAGGTTACACCATTCCCTCAAGTTATTATATTTTGAAATTTACCCCAAATTACTTTTTTTTCCGAAAATTTGACAATGTCTGTACCGCAAATTAAAATTTTGAACAAACAATGGTTTGGCAGATGCCTTAAGCGTCGATGATACAGCTAGTTTACAAGCTATACAAGCCGACTTCTTCTTCTTATCGTGTCACTGGTCTTTCGAACCAGTGTGGTGAACGGATTTTCAGTGCACCTCAAAGAGGCTCCTTTCGTTGAACTTGACACGTGTTTTCGAACTTTTTACACAATCCGGCGAGTTTAAAAGCTAGCGAGTAAGCGAGTTATCTTTCGGGAAGGATTGTCAACTAGCAGATTGTAATAAAGCCGATGACACGGGGTGATTTACTACAAGCGAACTCGCTGGCTTGTAGTTTGTTAACTAGCCCTGTGTCATCGATGCTTAAGGGTTTCCTTGCGTAATAGTACGATGACATACAAGCGTTTTTACAAGCTGATTGTTGGCGTTTTTAAACGCTAGCGTGTGAGCGTGTTAGCTTTTGGGAAGGATTGTCAACAAGCTGATTGTAAAAACGCCGATGACACTGAGCGACTTTACACGCTACAAACGATGTCACTGGCGTTTAGCGTGTAAAAAAGCCGTGTGTCATCGTACTATTAGTGCAGTTTCAGATTAGCGGATTAACCGAGCGTATTCGCCGCTCCCGCCGCCGGAGGACGTGGTGGCCGAGTGGATGAGGCCCTTGCATTGCGATCCGATGGTCACTGGTTCGAATCCCGGTGGCAGTCATGCATAAATGGGTTTTTTCAGTCGAAAAAATCTATGTATGCATCCCACGTTCTCGCAACGGTGAAGGAAAACATCGTGAGGAAACCGGCATGACAAAGGACAGAAAAATGTTCTATGGCATGTGAAGTCCACCAATTCGCATTGGGTCTGCGTGGTGGATTAAGACCCATTCGCTCTCCTACCGAGAGTAGGCCTGAGTCCCAGCAGTGGGAACATTGACGTGACTGAACGTGTACGCGCGACAAGCCGCGAAAGACGACTTATGCTACTGACACTCGCTAGGAAAAACCGAGCGTAAAACGCCGTTAGGCCGTTACACGCGCGACACGCTTTTGAAGTTTCTAGTAACAATGCACCCGTATCATCATCAACCTATAGCAGTCCACTGCTTCACGTAGGTCTCTCCCAAGCCGCGCCACTGAGCCCGATCTTCGGCTCTTCTTATTTTTTTAATTTTGATTTATTTATTTAAGCGCACAAAACACATCACAATCACATAAGTATAAAATTATAGGTTAACAAAGATTTCTGAGCTTGATTGCAACATAAACATATGTACGCACAACTAAACAACACATAAATACCGAGCAGACTACCTAACTACTTCTAACTTAAATAACATCAGGGATCAACTAAACTAAACTTAAAAATTAATAAATATATCATAATACAATTAGGGCAAATCTGAGAAATTAGATTTCTTAGATTTATATAACATAAACTAAAACTATCTTATGCTAAGAACTACTGAGTCACTTCTCATCCACCTTCTCCCAGCTATAGCGCGCAGATCATCGCACCATCTGGCCAAAGGTCGTCCGTCCTACACTGCGCTTGCCTAGACGTGGTCTCCACTCAAGAACACGTTTACCCCAACTATTGTCGGTTCTTCGGCAGATATGGCCGGCCCACTGCCACTTCAGCTTGCTGATCCTTGCTATGTCGACCACCTTAACGGCGTATACGCGTGAAAAAAATACGCTAGTGTGAAAAATACGCTTGTGTGAAAACGTTGCGTTTTTATGGTGATTGGAAATGTAATTGGAAAAGTGACCTATCTTTATTAATATTTCAGGTATTAAGTAAATATTTATATGTGTGAAAAATTTTCGATTTTCCATACCTTGTTAGGAACACTATAAATATTTATGGCTAGTGTTTAAAGAAAAAATAAGGCTTGTTAAGATAATCGCTGATTTTGATTAGAAAACAAAATGGCTGCCATTCCAAGGGGAGTGGGGTAGGTCACGAAGGCAGGGGGGGTGTGGAATTATCAATAAAATAACTTGAAAAACAACCTTCTCAAATATCGGAATCTCAAGACCAGACATATTGTATTAAGAAATTCGAATAGTAATATTTACGTGAATTTCATTAGTTTTTGAAGTCTATCAAAATTTAGGCATCCTTTTAATTTAGATTTTATACGTGTTTTAAAATTAACCCTACTAACTTAAAACACGTATAAAATCTAAACGTAAGTATGAAACCTTTCACTTTTTTTGTTGACGAAATCAAAAACCATGGACGAAACGAATAGTGTGAAGAAATTACTATAATACGGCGTACTTTTTGAGTATTTATCCGATACATTTTGTATGGAATTCGGATTTGAGGATCGGCCTTAACAACTGATTTGAAAATTGAAACTGGCCTTTGATCGTGGTTAAAATAGTAGATATATTATTTAAGCAGCTAAAAACCATAGATTAATAACGGTATTCCTATAGAACCCAAGATATACTGTATCAAAGCAAAATGCGGAATATAGGAAATTTTTAGACACTCTGTCAATAAAAATTAAATATCTCTAATATCAAACAATGTTTGTTACTTTTTACGATGTAGTTTTATTGACAATGAAAAAGCCTAGTAGTTTCAACATAATATTATAGTTATCTAGCCCTGTTACTTCTCTTTTTCGAAAATTTGCATCGGACCAAAATGTACTAAAAGTTAGTTAATGTGGCTCCCTTTTCTTGGTCGCATTTTCAATGTACTACAATGTGATTCTTTACTTCAATCTTCTATGCCAAAAATCTCTTAAAAAAACAAATTTAAGATTGTGTAGAGTTGTATGTTTTGGATAAAAACATGTGTTGGCAACTGGCTAACAATAGGTACCTTAAAAATAAAAAAAAATCAACTGTAGTTTTTTTAATGAATTCAATAGAAAACTTTACCAAAATAACATCCTTCATGGATCTGACTCTATAAATTGGCGTATTGATACTTCAATTTTTTAAATACTATCATTAAAAAAAAATTTAACCCCTGAATAGGATACTTTTCAATCAATTGAAAAGCAAACAGGTACTACACCACTAACAAATTTCATAAAGACACCGTAACGAATTCAAACAAGACACCAGACCTGTCCAAATATCGACAAAAACGCACAAAACCTTCAACTATAGATGCGTTTGCGCAAATCTGACACAACAACGAAATCCATCAAACAAGCTATTCAAACATCCAACACAAAACGTCACGTTAAACTGCTCACTTAACCCTACAATAGCCATAAAGAATCACAATTAATCGCTTCGACGAGAAATGCCACCGCGCCGGGAAAAAAGTCACAAATTTTGTCCACGGATGCGACACCGTACCCCCACCGGGGGCTATCGGGGAGCCAATGGGGAGACGCGTAAGAGGCCCGCTACCGCTTTGTGGCCAATGGCGACACCCGGGGCGGAGCCTCCAGCTACGCACGGCGTTTCGCCCCCAGCTAAAGCCTTTTCGCCTGCAGTCGTTTACAGATAAGCCCGCGGGATGGTCGATTATTATTACATTTCATACGCGTGATTCTGTGATCTACGCGTCGCCTCGGGCGTTTACCGAATCGATAGCGATGTACAAAGCCGAGTGCTATACTAGAGCTAGTACCGAAGCTAGCGAGCTCGCGTTGTTGTGATATTCGAGATACATTACTGTGTTCTGTGATATGTTTGCCTTAGTATAGATAGTAGCGACGGTATGAACCTTTATATGCAGTGCCATCGTGAGGTATGGATTTCAGTTTACCTATAAGACTTTTACAGATGCGCTAGAATAAGATAACAGGGATCAACTTCTGTGATATAAATTGTATTTCAGGAAGTGTGTTTTTCAGAGTTTTAAAACCATAATTTTACGGCTGGACTGGAACTGAAAATAAATTGACTCTACAAAGTTTTAAGAATACATGGTAGAGACAAAGCGATCACTAAAAAAGTAATTGTCAACAAAATATAAACAAAAATAATCAAGGACACAGGTTCATGAACTGAATAATCAAATAAGTTACGCATTTGAAGGTGCGGTTTAAGGGTTAATTAATATATTACGAGTAAATAAGCTGTATTAAACGAGACATCATAAAATAACAAACATTTAGGTATTACTTTACATGTGATTCTATAAAGCTATCTGTAAAACTTAAACAATGCTTTGTTTGGATTTAGAATGCATTGTCATCGAGTTGTGAGCTACCCTGAATGTTTCAGCTTTATAGTTAATTAGCTAATCGGGAAGTGCTCAAAATCTAAGTTGCAAGATTCTACTCAAAACTTTTTTGTTACTGACTGTATTTCATACCGTTTAACTTGTTTTGGGATTCGTTTATGAGTGGTATTCGTCGGGAATAGAATATTAATTAGGGTAATAAACAAATACCATTGGTATTAGTTTTTGGTATTAGAAAGGAATAGGTCAAACTACAAGTAACATAAGAACGAAAAAAAAGTAGATTATTATTAGCAGAACTGGTAGAAAATTATTGTTATTTTAAGTGCAAACCAAAAGATGGCGTTATTATAGAGTTACACCAATAGCAATGCTTAGAAAGCACCATAAATCTCATCTCATCTCCAAATATATTCTTTCCTTGCCGGATTGCCTGGATGAGATCGCTTACAGCGATAAGGCCGCCCCTTGTACTACCTACCTTAAGGCCTTTGTATTCTTGTTCCATTGTTTTACTCTGTTTTGTTATTGTTGGTGGACAATAATGTGTTTATCTATCTATGTATCATAAAAATCAAATAGATAGAAAGTAGGTACAGACAGCATCATAAATAAGTATCCTATCCATCCTATCCATATTCACAAGACACCAAGCTTTAAATCTCTTTAAATGTTGATAGATAAGGCTTACATGGTTATAAAAATCCCACTAATATTATAAACGCGAAAGTTTGTAAGGATGGATGTTTGTTACTCTTTCACGTAAAAACCAGTGAATGGATTTTAATGAAACTTTACAATAATATAGCTCATACATCAGAATAACACATAGGCTACAATTTATAAAGATACCTTGCGGGCACCAGCTAGTATAATATATTTTTGAAGGCTAAACTTTTTCGTACGCCGCGTCTTTGGGCGTTTTGAAGGAATTTGAAGCTCGAAGAAGTGCTCGTGCGAGAACCTCTCGCATAAATGAATTCGCGACTCTACATTTTCACCAAAACAAATTTACAAAATCCTATCAAAATAGGTACTTTATTATGTTTCACATCATCATAAAACACAGTTCTACATAATTTTTAAGAACAGTGCCATGATAAAAACTTACTACTACGAACCCCATTATTAGGCGTTATTATTTAAAACTTAAGACAAAGTAAAGATGGCGGGAAAGCAGACTGCTACATTTAAAACATTCTTCAAAAGGATAATTACAGTGTTGCTCACTAACTTATACATTTTTTCATTTAATTGGCGTTCCTTCGCTCAAATTATAGGACAACCTTTTGGTATTATGATGTGTTTTTTTTAATTGTATTGAATAAACAACTCTTAAAATAAAAAAAATATTTATTTACTAACAAAACACAAATCTATTAGCTAAGCTACTCAAGCTAAAATTAAATAAAGCTAAGTGTATTTACTATTATAAACAGTGCATTTTGTAGAGAGATTCAAACATATTTGTATTTATTAACGGCCCCACACTAGGCAAGCCTGTATCGTGGAGACCTTGTATTACGATAATACATGGTACAACCTTGAAAATATCTGAAAGAAATAAACATTTTCGCTATAATTTGAGTGAGAGAATTTCCTCAGTCTTAGCGTACGATAGTAACATAGTATTTAGGCAACTAGGTGTATAGGAAAACTAAATTGCAATTGAATCTATAAAGGTATACAACATTTTCGCTATGATTTAAGTGAGAGAATTTCCTCAGTCTCACAATATTACACGGATATCTATATAAAAAGGTAAGATTTTATAAAAACTGAAAACCCGACTGCGAAATTATTATACATTGTTTGCCAATTAATTATTCCAAATTAAAATTTAAACATATGACTTATATTTCCCCTACTCGATAGGTTTGGTAAACAAAAACTTATTAACGACTTACTATTTAGCGCCAAAAATTCGCCAATTTTTTTTTTAAAACGCATCTGAAGACACGGGTTATTGAGACGATTCTAACAATACTTTAACTGTCAAAATCCATCCAGACGTTTGGAACGAGTTAGATTTGTTGTTTTCGAGTTACGTGGTTTTTCTTACACGCGTCGTTTGTCTTGAAAAAACTTAACTAAAAATCTATGGAAATCTACAGTGGTTCATAAAATTACGTCGTTAATTATTATTATTTTGACTTTATACGTATTTTATATGATTTGCTGTTAATATTATTATGTTTTTTTAATAGATAAGATTTTAAGATATTTAAAATCCACCGTGAAAAGTGAGTAGGTGTCGTAGGTATTTATAGGAAAGTTTAGTGTAGGTTGGCTAAAAATCTAAGAAATAAATATAAAATATCCATTTTCCGGACGACTTTAACGGAACACTAGCGTAATTTTTCATACAAAATATTTTGAAAGTAATATGTTGACATAATGTTCAGTTTCTATTTAAAATATCCCCTTCCCCACTGTAACACACTATAAGTAGGTACTCTGTTTATTTTAATTTTAAGAGAGATAGGTCAATAAATATATTTTTTATGCTCAGAACTGAGGAAAATTTATTAATAAATACGATTTTTTTGTATTTCACAAAAAGTAGGTAAGTATCGTAGAGTGGCAACACTTGGGTCTAACAATAGCCGACGCCTTCACGGTACTAAGCGCGTGCCTCAGTCACTCACGAAGCGAGAACCTTATTGCCTGGTGGTAACACTGGTAGCCTTCCTTGCCTTAGATCGTGGGTTCGAATCCCGAAATTTAGATAAAAAAATATTTTGGACATTTAACAGAACGCCATCTAGCCCCAAACTAAAACGAAACAGAGCTTGTACTATAGGAACCAGATAACTGATAGAATACTTATATACCTACTTACCTTTTTTAAAATACATACGTAATTTTTTTTTAACAAAAACAATACTCTACTTCAATTGGTCTGTTCCAGTGTTCAAGTGACCAATTAAACGCCAATGAAAAGTCACAGGAAAGCAAAATACCTACGCATTTTCGTTTTCTTCAGTCAGTTCAGTAATTTCGATTTAATTAAGTAAGTAAGTAATAAGACCAATTTGAAAGTACCTTTCAAATAAAAAAAAACCAATCAGTTCATATATAACGAAATTCTGAGGTAACAAAAATAAATAAAAATACCCAGACTCAGGACAAAGACCGATGTTCATCACACAGGTATTTGTCGTGAAGCGGGAATCGAACCCGCGACACCAGCGTGGTAGTCCAGCACACTTGCCACTCGACCATTCGTTTCGTCTGAGAGACTAACTGTAGGTAGTGTAGGTTTGATACCCGACGGGAGAGTTATTTAAAGGAATGATGTTCGTAAATGTTTGCAATTTACTTATACAGGGTGGTTTTTTGAGAAGGGTACTGATGGCCAAGTCCGAAACCACGGGAGTTAGAGAAAAGTCGTGAAAGGAGTCATGCCCTCGATTTATGGGAAAACAATAAGGGCATACTTAGGTTTTTTTTTTCTTTTGCATTTGGCGGAAATCGACCCGAATGATTTAAAAAAAACACCTATCCAAATGTACCTACCTAGAATATAGAATATATTTTATTGATTTGTAACTTAAAAATTACGTACTTAGTTATAGTTACAAATGGTGGTCTATTTGTATTTGAAAAAATATTTTTTCCTTTATAAATCAAGAATAGCCAAAAAATAAAAAATACATTGTTTAGAAAACATTTGTGAGGGGACTTATTTAAACTTATAATTAGTTAAAACTATTTATATTAGGTATAACATTGGAGTAGATTGTCATTAGGATCATAGGATACAAATAGTTAAGGACTTACATGCAGTTGGTTCGCTAGCCTCCACCCTAGGTATAACCTATTACTTAAAAATTAAGAAAATAGCAAAAACCGTTTGCTCTACCTTTTGCTCAGTTTGATGAAATATCAAATAAAAGTAGTATAATAAAAAATATCAAGTTAATTCTTTAATACAAAAGGACAATATAATACTTTCAAACGAAAAGGGCATTATTTTAAATCCGCCATTCCATTAAGCCGCTGTCATCGGGTTGATAAGATTTAAATTAGCCGCCACAATAACGCTCCTGTCAAATACGCCATTAATTTCGAATTTTGAATTTGGAACGGGAGCGAAGCGCGCCTTTTCTTTACAGCCAGTGTTGTGACGGTATTGTCGTATGATGAACTGCATTATTAATTTAAATTGTGATTTTGTGACTTATTCTGTTTTGGATGGCATTTGCAGAAAGTCTCTACCATATTTTTTCATTATTATTATATTTATTTTTATTTAGTTAAGATAGTTATTTAGATTAGTACAAATCGAAAGTTTTGTTAGAAAGACTTTGTCATAATATCGAAACATTTAGAGTTTAGACTACAAAAAAATATTTTGACGTGACTTTGTCTAATAAATCGATGAACGCCGCCGCGCCGGCTGCATGCACGAAAACGTTGACGTAGTTGTCCGGTAACGCTCATTGTCCCGTTACGCTGATAGTCACGTTAAACTATCGTCCGTAAACCAACTTTACAGACAACCAATTTTTTTTACATAAAATTATATATATTTTTATTAAGTGTATTTATTCGAATTTAGTTTGGACAGTTATTTAGATTAGTACAAATCGAAACTTCTTAGAATTTGTAATCATATCGAAAAATCTGAAACTACTAGGTTAGTTTTTGTTTATGCAAAAGCCGAGACCCGTTTTTTTTTCTAATCACGAAAATTTAAAAATATTTTTTTTTGAATGATTTTGACTTCTCCTGATTTAATTACCAATTAAATTATAAAGCAGCTCGATACGATTGGAATATTAATAGGTATAGCTTTTGTCAAAGATATAATGACATGTCACTGCGCTCCGCCCATATCTGATTCATAATACTTATGATCGGGCTCATACCCTAATTGCCTATTTGGAATATTCAATAAACATTGCCATATTTAATAGGCAATAAGAACGAGGAGCGGGCAACACCGATTTTATTGATCACTAGCTTTTGCACGTAGGTGCACACGTGCCTTTTAATATATTTTTTTTAGTATGTGGGTATTGAAAGAGCTGTAGATCGGGCTGAGTGACGTATTATTCAAAGATGTTCAACAACAGTTAATTGCTAAAAATAGGAATTAATATGTTTACTATTGAATTTAGATAAAATGAGATATTGACGACTTTTTTCAAATTAACCTCAAAAAAGGCTAATAAAGCTGCTAGAAGCTAATACACAATACACTTAGTTATGGTAGTTTAGGTGAAAAAAAACTAATGCAATGCAATAAACCAAAAAAAAACAATAATTATAATAATAAAAAAACGAACCAATGAAACTAATGAACAAACACCTGTTCAATTATTGTAATTTTTCCCTCCAAATAACCAATTACGAACAGGCATACGAACCTTCTGTTGTTTATGTAGAGTACGGACCAAATGAGCAACTCTTTTATTTTAAATATTTTGATTTACACCCTTTGAATGTGAGCAGCAGATAATGAAGTAGGTATAGATCATTGTCAATGCACTATTATATTTTTTTTTATCATTAATCGTCCGAATCATAACTCTTTAGCCCGAGCTCCTTTATTTCAAATCGGAAAAATAAAGCATTTTTTTTATTTTATTGTATACTAGCTGGTGCCCGCGACTTCGTCTGCGCAGGTATCTTTATAAATTGTAGCCTATGTGTTATTCTGATGTATAAGCTATATTATTGTAAAGTTTCATTAAAATCCATACAGTAGTTTTTACGTGAAAGAGTAACAAACATCCATCCATCCATCCTTACAAACTTTCGCGTTTATAATATTAGTAGGAGTAGGAAGTAGGATATATTATATTGTATATATAGGAGGAAGTAGGATGGTGTCATTTTTGGACGACACGATTGGTCGAGTTGCAAGTGTGTTGGACTGCTACGCTGGTGTCGCGGGTTCGGTTCCGGCTTCAGGACAAGCACTTGTTTGATGAATATCGGTGTTTATTCTGAGTCTGGATGTTTTCTTAGTAAGTAGGTATTTACAAAAAAAAGTATTTAAGTTTTCTATCAGTTATCTGGTTCCCATAGTACAAGCTTTGCTTAGTTTGGGGCTAGATGGCGTTGTGTGATACGTTCCAAATTTATCTATTTCAACGCTGCCGTAGGTACTTATCAAAAAGTTTATACTTAACCAAATATTGCCAGTAGAATAAATACAGAACACTAACCTCATTTGTTATTGATAGCGAGAGATGAACCTTCTTTGTTGATACAGACCAGCAATTGCTTTGTAATTTTTCAACATCATTTCTTTCTAACACATTTGTTATAGCAAATATGGCTATTGTAAAGAGGTCCGATAGCTTTTCTGGCCGTAATCGGAATTTATACCCAACATTATTCATAAGGTCCCGTCCACTTGTTTTCTCTAATTAGAACCCATTCAACCGAACCCCATTAAAACGCGGCTTAAATTAAAATTCGAATAACTTACTAACTAGATGTATAAATCACGTACAGAAAGACAATAAAATATATTGTCCATCGGAGCGAGCGAAACTAATACAACAATACTCACCGAATAATTAAAATAAACTCATTTTCTTAGTGGCCAGTTTTATGAATGAATACTCTATGGCCTTTTTTGGTAGTGGCAACATTCCTCATTCTGGCGGGCGCACTGACAGTTAGGTTGACGGCGTTCTTTTTTTGAACGCGACCTCTCGCAGCGGGGCCCCGCATCCGTTGCCGCTCGAATTATCTCGTTTTAATTTAGGTATTGGCTCCACACTTTTCTGATTAATGCCGGCATTCGGACTAATGATTTAGCTTCGGTACTTACATCGTCTCACACTACACTTGGTATAGACGCGGCCTCCACTCAAAACTCAGAAAAAAAAGCTAACAAATTCACAATAAAAGCTTTGTAATTTTTTTCTTGTTGCAGTCCGTAACTAAAAGCTTTGCTATACAATAGATACATAACCAAACTTGACGAAATCAACTTAGTTCTTGCGGAAACTTTTTTATTGTTATGGGTTTATTGATGTTTCAGGAACCTGAATTTAATTAATAGATTCTGTTTTTTGTAAACAGATTTGAATTATTTTTTTTTTATTGTCAACTTATACTTACAGATTGGCTATAGATACATTTCATGAAAATCTTATTTTTTTTTTTATTAAATACTTAGGTTTTGAAACTTAACTGAAAACATATGTCGTCGAAGTAAACGAAATTGCGTATTTAGCTTCTCTGTGACTATTCAGTGGTGTTTTTGTTCACTAGAACAGTCCAATTAAAGTCAGTTATAGTATGTTCTTGTAAAACGTTCATTATATTGATTAAAAACAAATATTGGTTCTAATCAGATGAGAAGATTTGAGTTCATTGCTGACGATCAAAATCATAATTAGATTTTATATAGTCTGGAGTTCTGGACCGAGAGGAGAAGCTTCGACTATAAAACGAGCCCAACCAGTTCCGACTGCTAGTCTAGACAGCGGTGTTAGACTTCACTCATTAAAATAACTATACCGATGTAATATTTTAACTTAAAGCGGTTATAAAAGATAAACAATCGGTACTTGAAATATAATAATTGCAAAAAGAGGTATTTTTTTTTGTTGATAAGTTAGGTAGAAAATGTTTATCTGTCAGAAAGGGTAAACTTTTCCGGTATGTACATAGATCGTCAGACATCGTCAGAGATAAGTATCCCTCTTACACAAGACACCCAGCTATAAATACTATCAAAAAATAGTAATATTTAAAATTATTTTTAGGCTTACATACGGTTATGCATACATAATCTATTTTTTAAAGGCAAATCTTCTCCATTCGCCGCGACGGTGATTTAAAGGGATTTGAAACTAGGTCTTATAATGCAAGGGGATACTTATCTATGACGCTGTCTGTACATAAATATATATATTTATTGAAACATTAAATATATTTTCTTCTTCATAATTTTAATTTATCCTTATATTATTCTTTAAATTACAGTACACGCCCACACGCTTTCCATGGCCTCTCTCTAACCTCAAAAGGTTTTCTGGAAGAAAACTCTTATAAGGGTTAATAAGCTCGTCTTAAATATGTCTTTTCTTTTATGATTTATATTTTAACGTGTTTTTGTGTACAATAAATAATTACAGAATATAGAGATACTATTTTAAAGTCTTCTTATCATGTCACTAGCTCTTTCGAACCAGGGTGGTGAAAGGATTTTAAGTGAGCCTCGAAGAGGCTCCTTTCGTTCTTTTCGAACTTTTTAGGTTCTATGACATGCCGGTTTCCTCACGATGTTTTCCTTCCCCGTTAAGCACGTGATTAAATGCACACATAGATTTTTTGAATAGAAAATCGATTGGTGTACGACCAGGTACGAATCAACGACCTTCGAAAGTCAAGGCACCTCCCAACACGGCTTTTAAAGTGAAAACTTATTTAGGCGCGCTGAGTATTTTTTTTTGAATGTTTGATAACACGAGATTTCACGAAATTACTGCAACAAATTCACAGAAAGCAAAAGTAAGTTACACATCAAAAATAATAAGTTGCAGTAGATTATTAGCTCAAACGTCAAATTAGGCTAACTAGTGGGAAAACTCCTTGCCATTTGTTTCAAACATATTTCTCACGCTCAACGTCCCGACTCACGAATTAGTTGATTTCATTCCTGGCAACACTGGATTGGGAGAGATTGGGATGAGCAAATCGGTGAATGTAATTACAGCCTTCTTGGTGGAATTTGGCAGAATAGCCCGCCAATGCCGCGTGCACAGTAGCAGAAACGTGCAATTTAAATGTTTCAAATATCGAACGTGGTTTTTTTTTAATTCGTATTGCGTGCAGAATCGGAATGCTTGGGTTTTAGGGTTATAAATGTGCTGGTGGAATCCGAATTTGGTCAGTGAAGATGAATTTATTATTTCAATGAAAATAAAACAAATATTCGGTGAAGATAATCATAAATAATATATTATATAAAAACTAAGTAGCTAGGTATTTATTTAGATAATAAGAAGGTAGGTTTACATGTATGTAGATATATACAGTCAGCTGCACAGCTATGTATATGTCGCAGGCATATTGTATAACTCGGCATTTTACAAACGGCGTCGTCCGTTTACAAACGCTCGCCGTTTTGTAATATGCCGAAGGCAAATTATAAATTGCCTCGGCATTTTGTAATATGCCACAACATTGGTGGACCATTCAAACGCCGTTTGTAAAATGACATAAAAAACACTAAGGTGTCCATGGAATTTGGTGCTTTAAAAGGACACCGTCGAGTAAGAGGTTAGAATGATTAAAATTTCGATCCAGATAAAAGTTGGGTGACGGTCGGTTATTAGGTTTTTTTTTTTGCGCCTTCACGCGATCGAAGCAAGTGTGCTGCACAGCCTAATGGCAGAAAACCATCTAGGGTAGATGAGAGTTAGGTGACGGTAGGTTATTAGGTTTTTTTTGTGCCTGTATGCGAGGGAAGCGAGCGTGCAAAGACTAATGACTGAAAATCATCATAGGCAAAAAAGTACTTATTACTTTTTGTATGATGGTCACCCTACAATTTCAACTAATGTCGAATTGAACGAGTTGTCAATTTGCCTTCGGCATATTGCAAAACAGCGAGCGTTTGTAAACGGACGACGCCGTTTGTAAAATGCCGAGCTATACAATATGCCTGCGACATATACACTCCCAAGGTTTTACATTTATATTAAACTCTTAATATTGCAAAGACATTGTTTTGAAAATGCTTGCGTCTGCTTTTAATTTTCAAAATTAAGAGTAAGTAATCTAAATGTGAAAGCTTAGGAGTGTTTACATGTCTGTGCCAGCTGACTGTACCTACATCAATCAATATTTTAATGTTTGATAAACAAAGTATTTGACAAAATAACTTTTTCTGCGGGTTTTGTATTTAACATAATTAATTTGGCAACCATTTAAAAGGCTAAAGGTCAAACTGGCCGCATCAGTTCTTTGATTAATTCGAATTTCAAATCGTTAATAATAAAAAACAATAAATTACACCCAGCCAGCAACAAAGAAACATTAATTTTAAAAATGGAACGTGTAGTTTTCTACTGTCTTCGTCATCACGTCCACAATAAAAGGAGTTCTCAAATTAGGGCACTTTTCTCCTAACTCTGGGTTCGGATCAATGAATTTAATGGTAGAAAATACTACTTTTGTTCATCTTATTACAATTATCCTAAATAAAAAAAATAATGATAAAAAATGCATTTTTAGGAGGACTTTTTTTTACAAAAAATACATAGAGCATGGTAAATTAATTGATTGTCATCTATAGAGACGAATTTTACATAGTAAACGTAGGTATATCCCTTAATTGTATGTAGAGATCATTAATTTGAAAATGCACGCCTTTCAATTCGCACGATCTGTCTAAGTATGGCGGCAATTTTGGAGGGGCGTGCATTTTTAGACTGAAAAATCTCCTCAGCTGTATATTTGTAGTATGTTGATTATTGTATATGTACCTATTGATTGGACTTGACTGACTGACTGACAGACAACGTACAGGCGAAACCGCCTAACTTAGAGAATCCAAACTTGAAGGATGTGTTCGTTAAGAAGTGCAGACGCTTACCTACTAAGAAATAATTTTATTAATTTACAATGCAAACGAAGTTACACGCGCCAGCTAGTCAGCTAGTAAGAACCCCATTTTTTTATTTGAAAACCACTTTCGGTACCGAAGATGGATGTAAAACAATACATTACGCTAAAAATTAGCTGTCATCGTACTTTTAGTAATTAAAAAAAATAATGAGCGCGGCACCATCTTTTAGTAGACGAAAGTAAAAAAAAATTAAAACGATTTTCGAGTCCTTTTATTGGTTATGGCTCATACTTCACCATCGACATTAACTCTTTAGTTTTTCTACCGGAAGACGTGACACCTCTAGATTTACAACCATCAATTATGTTAATAGACTTTTTCTATCTTACTCTGGCATTTTTTTATGAAATGGATTTATTTTTCATATCAGGTACTAGCCGGTTAGATCCATGAAATGGATTTCTTAAATATCTCTTGAACTAAATTAGAATTTATTCAGTTCTCTGTTTTCGACGTGATTGAGTTTGAAACATCCATCCATCCCTCCATTCAATTTTGTGATTAGTGTCACTAATAAGGTCTATAATAGGACTACTAGTAGGACTATTGAGGCTATTAGTGCTAGTGGAACTTTAGTATACAATATATACACCGCAAATCTTTGATCACCAGAATAAAAAAATACGCATAATCAGTTGCCATCACTGAACACATACTTATAAAAAAACTTAAGTTGAATTTTTGTCAAAATAAATTTGATAAGAATTGGATAACTGTTACCGTTAGTCGTTTTCCTATGAATTCACGTCAGGCCGTACCGTATTGATAATAATTTAAGTTTTATTCATCGTTTGGTAAACCCGGGTACAGCTCGAGCCAGCTCGCAAAAGCTCGGCTCGGGCGCCGCACTCGCGCCGCTGTTATTTTGCAAAAATGAAAAATTATGACTGCACAAATACAACGTAGTACCCCTTCTGCATTGCGTTTTTTAGTTTTTTCGGTAATTAAAAATTTGTGGTGTATAGGTTTAATATGACTTCTAGTAGGACTATTGGGACTAATGGAACTTGTAGGACTAGCGATACTATTAGGACTATTAGAACGAGTATAATAAGCTCAGACAAACATCACAAGTACTAACAAACATCAATGACTTATTATTAACAATAACAATACAGTTATAACTTGTAGGTACTTACTTTCCAACTTACTACCTCTAAATTTAGAATCAAAATAACTTCACAATAAAATATCTCCCGAAAATTCGGAAGCTTCCTAATCAAAACTCCCCATAATCTCCATCTCCCAGAAACGCCTCAGATATTAATAAAAACCGATTAACTTACCGGAATACGCCTAAAATTAATAAAAGGTACTCCGTACGTAACGCGGTGAGCGCTCGTGCTACGCCAGTCACGATTTTACGGAGTGTAAGTAACGTAGTTACACGGGGAATCGATTATTTTGCTTCTGGTAATTGGTTAGTCTAAATATTACATTTACAATATAATATATAATAAACGTGAAGAAAAAATGATACTGTAATTCTTTATTGTACACACAAACACGTTAGATTAAAAATAATAAAAGAAAAGACATGTACAAAGGCGAGCTTAACCTTAATAAGACTTTTCTTCCAGCAAACCTTTTGAGGTTAGAGAGAGGCTATGGAAAGTGTGGGGGCGTGTAATGCAAATTTAATAAATAATTAATTATGATAGTACCTACTAGATTGAAAAAAAATCAATATAAGTAGGATTTTAAAGAAGAATTATTAGTATTTTAAAATTTATCACATAAAAACTACGAAGCAGTTTGGTATCTTGAATAACAATTTGTAATACTTAGGTAATATTTTAAATCACAATCTAACCAACCAAATGGCAATGGTTGGAAATATTATATAACAGTGATATGGTGATAATGACGAATGCCAAAGCTTAATTCATTTATTAACTTTGAGCTAACCAAGTTCTTCAGCAGCTTCGTTTGACCCATGTAAAATTGTCTCTATGAGTGTAAACACTTTTTTCCAAGCTCTATGTAACTCTATAATCTGTAAAAAAGGTTGGAAGGCACTACTGAACCTAAAATCAGTTTCCAATATTGCCACGACTGTTCTCTTTTTAAACATATTCTCAAGCCCGGTTCACACTTCCAGTTAGCCATGACAGTACCAACATTTAAACTTCGAAGGTAGAGCCGAGTGATCTAATCTGAAGTCATATTACCAACATTCAAAAATCGAAGCCATAGAGCAGAGCTATCAAATCTAAAGCAATTTCACCAACATTCAAATTCCGAAGGTTATTTTAAAATGCTTTAATCATGAAATGGTCTCGGGTTGGGGTTAAGCGTAGTGGGCGTGGCGCAGTGATGGATGCCCCCACGCGCAGGTTCGATGTCGTCTCACAGGCAATGTACCGGGGCTGACGGCTGATCAATCAGCTTAGCTTAGCATATTAAAAAAAAACAGTCGGATCCATTTCCGTCAAAATAAAATATTAAATAATCAAGGTTTTACAAAAACATACAACAACCACGAAGTATTAAAGTATAGAATCACAATCTTCAATATTGAAATGCGACCAAGAAAAGGGAGCTACATTGGCTAACTTCTAGTAGGTACATTTTGGTCCGATGCTAATTTTCGAAAAGGAGAAGTAACAGGGCTACATAAATATTATATGTTAAAACTACTAGGCTAGCTTGCACTGTCTCGGCCGAGTAACATTATAGGTACTGTCTCAGCCGAGTACTCGGTACGTGTGATGTAGGCATTACTCGTTGAAGTTTATGTTTCTATATGATTTACTGGTAGAAGCACAAACCAAACCAAATGCATTCTAAATTCAAATTAATTTTGGATTCTCAATGGGCTCGCCATCAAAACTACTGGCATGTTGTATTAAAAAGAAAACAAATTACTGGCAATTTAAAAACCACCTGAATTTAAAAAGAGAACATCGTCTTGGAATGTTGAAATTAACGGGCTACCACCTCGAAATACGCGGTTCCTACTTTAACTCAAATCTCGGTTTTAATTCTCTGAAATAGAGCACAATTTTCATTTGATAACTATTTGGTGCTTACCACTTTTGTATGAATATAAACAATTTATTGGACTTCCGTTTTTGGGAGTTATAGTCATGTTGATAACTTTAATTTTGTTTTTCGGTCCATTCACTGAATAATTGAAACAAAAAATACTAATTTTTTTTGAGAAAATGTTTCTTATTTATTATTGGTTCTGTTTTTTGGTATAAGTATTTTATTTTTCCCACACTCAGGACAAACATCAATGCTCTTCATAGAAATTTGTGTCCATCCGTGGCAGCGAAAAGTATTAACTTAGAATGGATTTTGCTTCCAAGACAAAGTTTTTGGAGCTAGAACGAGCACAGAGGTCATTACTAAAAGTAATGTACTTTAAACCGTATAGATATTCTACAGATATTCTTTATCAAAATTCAGGCTTACTCACTGTCAGAAAGCTCTACATTATAAACTCAGTTCTAAAAATACACAAGTCTTTAGCCTACAATCCCACAAAACTAAATAAAAGAAGGAAAGATAAAGTAGCGCCGATAATATATGTTCATTCTAAATTTGCATCCCGACAATACACCACGCAAGCAACCTACCTTTATAATAGTATCAATAAAACTATGAATATCTACCCTATGAATTATTATAAATGTAAGAAAATCTAAATAACTGGCTACTAACACTAAATTATGATGAAGTTGAAAAACTAACTAGAGATTGTCTCGTGATACCATACCGATTAAACTTATATTAACAAAATACAGAATACTTACACTCACTCACAATCACATCACATACTCTAGGCTACTCTTGCAAAACCAGACTCTTAAGAGACTGGCGTAGCTTGAGAGCCAGCACACACACACACACACACACACACACACACACACACACATATTACAACCCTGCCTATAAAATATATTAACAAACTAGTAACTTACCTACTGAATTTATCTTACTAGATCTACTGTTTTTGTTTTTGTTTATTTTAATAAGTTACCTATTCCTGTACTTAATCAATATTGTACTTGTAACGGAAGAGCGTGGTTCCCTAACACAGGTATTCTCATACTTAAAAGGGAACCTCTTACCCATATGTAAAACTACGATTAAGGTATGGAATAAAATATTTGAATTTGGATTAAAGTGAAAGACAGAGCGCATCCATCTGTATTATTTTTGCAGCCTATTGTCAATTTAGTCACGCTTGTCTGCATTGCACAGCTTTTGAGTATATTTTATTTTATTTGAAAAGTTTACATAAAATATTATGGACCACACGAAAGGTGAAGATATAACCTACTATTAGCCCGCGTTTCGGCCGCGAAGTTGGTATTTAAAACGCTTTTTAATAATAATAATAAAAGTTTATTTCAGAATTGCACAATTCCATAGATAGAGAATAAAAATTAAATTAAATCGAAATAAATTAAAATAAAACAAATTGAATCAAACTAATTAAATTGAAATTAAACTGAATCAAATTAAATAAAAGCAAATTAAATCCAATTAAATTAAATTTAGGTACAAAAATAAACGACTGGACTGGACTGCGCGTGCACGCTTATCCAGTACCTAACCTACTTCATAAAATGTATAATAAGCATCTTTCTGCAAAATAACCTTCTTTCTTGTAACTCATAAAAGTAAATAATAGGTAGGTACCTACATATTGAAAATTATTAGCAATTATATTATTGCGCTTTTACTACTAAAATTATGCAGAACTCTATCTACGTAAAAATAATAATTATGATTCATGGCCAATAACGCGCCTCGTCGCAAAACATTTGAATTTCGAATTAATCACAGTTCGTTCAAAAATAATGATAACTCTGTGCTGTACATTCAGCCAGCATAAAACTTGCTCGTGCCCAAAAAAATATTAAAACTAAAACACTTCTCCTTTGCCAGGGTAAACTCAACTTTGTAACTAACTAGATAAAGTTGAAATTCGGTTGTGATGAACGTGAACTTTTTTATATGGGCCCCAGGCGTGGCACGGGCGAGGTCCGTCCATTCCACCGGTGCCTAGAAATCTTCGAATCTTGTAATGACGGAGCACGTTGGAATTACCTGTCAATAACGTTGGCTATTATTTTTAAAAGTACATGTTACTATTTCATTTAGTTTTAATATTTTTTGGTACTAGGAATTATTTTTTTCATTCTTGCATTCTTTATACTGAAAAAGAACACCATGCGTTTGAGAGCTACAATGCCACAGATGCACACAAAAGCTTCTATCTAAAAAAACTCATTTTTATATTTTATAAAGGTATATTTTACCCTCCGATAAATAAACCACCAAGGCTGGCCAATTGATTTTCTAAAACCTCTAATTTAATTAATTATAATTAAAAGTTCTTAGACTGTTACCTTATGATAGCCTAAACAATGTTGCTCACCTGATTAGGAGCTCTTTACCTGGTTGACAGTTTTGTTGCATAATGGGGTATTTACACGGGTGACAAAACCGCACGATTTTAGCCGCAAAACAACTGTCTAATCTAAGGCTATACCTAGCCGAATTGCCATTTAGACGGTCGATTTACGCCGCGCGGCAATAATCGTGCGGCTTTAGTCACCCGTGTAAACCCCGCATAAGGGGTTACAAAAGAAATGTTATTATCTGATGATTTGCAATAAATCATAATTTTAATATCTAAAACCTCGTTTCTATCTTGACGCACGCGGCCGGGTGGTGATTAGCACCGATTAGCCTGTCAGTCCATTCATCAATGGGACCTATCGAATTCGATCATTGTTCTCGCTTTTGAATAAGTATTTCTAGAAAAGAAATAGGTACCTACTTAGGTTTCAATACATGGATGAACACATTGTACACCAGCAAAAACAAAGCAAAATAAAGTTATCTAATGCCCATTGTAGGCGATGAAAAGAGAAACGAAGGATTCTTGAGAAAGGGTTGCAAAATGTCGAGAGTCGCGACATACGTCCGAGCGCGGTCATTCATAAGGATCACTGCAATAAAGAAATTAGTTAGGCCGCAGGTTAATATATCATATTTCAAAGGAAAAGAGACACAAATAAAACCAGTAGGTACCTATCTAAGCAAAATATAAAAATAATCTAATTGTAGTCACGCGTCTCCTACACCCATTATGCACCAAACTGACAAGGTTCCTAAGCAATTTATTTATAGGTAAATTCTCATTTTTATGCTAATTTGCTAATTTTTAAGTTCCATACTTCAAAGGTAAAATCTTTATCGTCGAATAAATTATTAATTTTTATGTGTAAAATCGTCATCGTTACTATCGGTTGAATTTTGACCGTTGAGATCTTTCAAGCGAGTTAAGAAAGTGCTTAAGAACTTTGACAGTTTGGAGCACGTAGATATTAATATTTCTATAAGAAAAGATATAGTTAGGTACCTACCTAACTCAGGTACCTAATGAAAGTAAAAACGTACGGAATAAGGTATCCTGAAACAGTAATATAATAATAAGTATCCCTTTGTATCACTAAGTTAGTGTTTTGTTTTGTTCTAGGTAAGCTGTGAAAAATATTTTTAGATCAAAAAGTACAAAATAAGCAAAAACATGACTTTCCGGTGTGTTCCTACATTTCAAGCGGTGTCCAACGATAGCAACTCCACCTGGGTGAGTTTATTGTAACTATTTAGTTTTGCTACTCGCCTATAGATGGCGTTAATTGCATTTAAATGTTTATGCAAATATTTAATAATTCGAATATAATTAATATTTTGTTATTTTATCAATTAGTTTTTCTTAAATTGAAGTTATAATTTATATTATTCATTTAAGTATGTAAAAAAAATATATGTAAAAATAATACCAAAATTATATATATTTTTTTTAATTAAAGCAATATTAGTAAACGTGAACATAAAAAGCGAGGATATTTAAAAACAGTTAGTTCAGTTCAATTTCATTTTTATTATAAATATATCTGTAGGTTATTATTATTATTTACGAAGCTTATTAATCTGCCATCTATACAAAGTAATATGAACTTAATACTCAAAGAGCAAAGACTATGCAACAGAGCTTTAGCTACTTGTCAATAGAGGTCGCTACCCGTATTGGAGCCTAGGAAAAATAATATAACCATTTGGTCTATCAGGTTGTAGAGGTTTATTAAAACGAATCAATATTTTTTTATGAATTATTTTTTTATTCATATTTTTTTTATTTAATATGTGTTGTTCCATTGTTAGGTAAAGGTCTCCCCTAACGTTTATGTTAAACAAAAAATGTAAGACAAAGTGTTAATAAAAAAAGATGCGTAGAACTGAAATCGGGTTTACTTGGCCCTTTAGAAACCTACATTCAGTAGTACACTAATATTGATTGTAAGTTAAATAACCCAGTAGCCGTCAAATATTTGTAAAATCAACATTGTTTGTAGACCTGTTTACCTCTTCAAGTAGATGGGTAAGTAGAGCCACTGACTCGTGGAGTGACTTGTTGACATGTCAATGGAGCATAGGTTGACCCCAACATCCATGGGAAACTTTTTATTTTTAAGTTTTAGCATATTATAGGTAAGTACATTAATTTTCACTTGTATGAACAATCGAGTGTTCAAACGTTCAGTGGTTTAGCATGTGCGTTGTCGGTCAGTTCGGAATAAAACCTTTTAAAATGCTGAATAAATATATAAATAAATATTTCGGAGACATTTTACATCCATCTAGCCCCAAACTAAGCAGATCTTGTACATACATGGTGTACATCTTGTACAACAATATCTGGAACTATATCAGTTATCACTGATAGAATACTAATAATACTTTTTCTGTAAATATATACTTATTATATACTTAAATTAATTTATAATATATACTTAAATTAATTTATAAACGTAGCATCTCGTAGACGCAGCGTAGCTCCACGTAGCATAGAGCGCGTTGAAGTCTTTTCTTAGGAAAAACACTATAATAGATGAAATTCAACAAAACAAAAAAAAAAAAAAAAAAAAAAAACAGAAAAGAGTGGAAAGAAGGAAGAGAGGCCTTTGCCCTGCAGTTCAACGATAGAGTCATAAAAAAAAGATGAAATTCGCAAACAAGTTAAAAGTTTATAAAAATTAAAAACCAAACAGTGAAAAAACTATCTCCAAATTCCATTTAATTTTTTTACACGTTATTTTCTTCTATGACACAAATATGACTCATTGAAACATAATTTACCAAAATCCTCTAGTAGGTATTAATTGTAATTGTAATTTTTCACACATTTTAGTGCCTTACAGCCACGATATTGAATTTTTTGACATTTAAGGTAGCCTACCACCACACTCGCGTGACTTAGATGAATCTAACGACACCTCATATATGAAAATCCGTTCAGCCGTTTAGCCTGCAGGACGGCGCATAAAGACCTACATACATTCATTCGAAATACCTAACCCTTCTTCAACACAATCACATGAAAAACGCATTTTATCAAAATTTTGACAAAGCCACACACATATCATATCCACACACACATACATACGATTTAGTAATGAAACCTGATATGAAAGGAGTGCTATAGATCCGCGCAGCGAGCAAGAAGCTTTGAGCTTACGCGCAGTTCATGCTGGGAATACAGATCAAATTGGTTTCCACGAAGGTTGAATAGAAACGCAGTGAAAGCCAATGGATTTTTCAACCAGATTATTTATGTCTACAAACCAGAGTTCTTTTCAGACAAACGAAGACAGTTTGCATGAATTTGTTGTTTGAATTTTCAGGGAAAAGACAAAAATCATCTTAAAATTGGTAACGTTGCTCAAGAGTCAACGTCTTAGATCCCTATTGCCTTTAATAAATCTCATTGGTAACTGAAGATCTGCATAGAGAATAAGGTTCACTCATTTTTATATGAGGAGCGAGTGTTTAAATATAATAAACATATAAGTAACTAGTATAAAACAAAATCATAATACACATAAACCTTTCAGCTTCTCATCAATTAGCGATCCAAATAGTCTGTAGTTCGATCCTGTACTGTGGTAATCCTATCATGTCTCGAGGCGGAGGCAGCGCGCCACTCCATGTGATAGCCTCGAGCGACCGGCCGCGGGCTCGTGCCACGCGGGAAATTAATAAAAACTTTAAAAAAATACGCGAGTAAAACTTTGAAAAACGAACGCGAAATCTTTTAAAAATAAGTGCGGAACGCGCGGCAAGTTTAAAATTCGAACGCGAAGTTCATATTAGGAATTAGAAGTGTGTTAAGTAATTTGATTAGATTGTGAATTCGCGCGGAAATATAATAGTACCTATTTTGAATTTGGTAAAAATAATTGCGTTTTGAAATTGGAGCGTTTTTGTGTGTGGTATAAAAAGGCATAGCATTGATTTCCGATACAATCAAGAATGCATCGAAGATAACCACATATTGGAACTGAAGACCAATTTCCTGGTAATAACGGGGCAAGTAAACAATAACATTATTACCAATGAGACAGAACTATACGACAGATAGAGACGGAAGAAAATCATCGATAGAAAATAGAATTCTCATAAGAGTACAATAAGTCGTGTAAAAGTTCACGATACGTACCCAACGTACAACAATGCAATGAGACCAGTATAAGTTGGTCTTATACAAATCGATTTTACTGAAAATTTGTTCAGAAATTAGGGGTCAGTGGTACTGGTCAGCTAAAGCGGTCATCTCGATAATGATCTGATGATATACGCCGTGTTAAACTGACAATGGCATACAATACAATGTGACCAATTAGAATCGTTCGATTTCAAATTGCGAACATGACCAAAAACGAATTAAACCTGCCAACCATGACCGAGCAGAATTTGGATGACATTTTCAACTTAAGCCCGAAACGGAGAAAAATGGATTTTGATAAAAAAATTACAATGGATGAAGTAAAATACTCTAATAATAACCACATTAAATATGACAGAGATTCACCGCAGAATTTAAAACGAAAACCCGAAGATGAATACGATTTGAATAAAATAGTAGAATCGAATATAATAATCGATAAAAATGAAACGATTAGACTAGAGTTGAGACATCCTTTGAACGGTGAATACAAAAGAACGATTAATGAGGAAGGGCGATTGGAGGAATCGAATGATTTTCAAATCAAAAATGGAATCGATAATGATGGGAAGGAATTGAACGAGGCTGAATACATCAGGGCTGAGAATGGAGACAATGATGTAAGTCTTTTTACCTAGTCTACATATAACAATAACTTAATTTATTTTACATGAATTAATATTATTGACTGTTGCCTCCTTAGATGAATAACGGTATTCCTATAGAACACCAAGATATACAGTATCAAATCAAAGTGGATGCGGTATATAGGACCGAAAATTTTCAGACACCCTGTCAATAAAAATAAATATCTCTATTTTCAAATATTTTTTGTTATTTTACGATGGAGTTTTATTGACAATGAAAAAGCCTTGTAGTTTTAACATAATTATAATATTTATCTAGCCCTGTTACTTCTCGTTTTTTAAAATTAGCATCGGACCAAAATGTTCTAGAAGTTAGCCAATATGGCTCCCATTTTTGTTGCATTTTCATTGTACTTCAGTGTGATTCTATACTTTAATACTTCTGTGGTTTAAATAAAATACAATTTTAATAAAATATCGTGTATAGGAAATACCTGAGAAAAAAAAATTAGCTATACCTACTTATTATTAGGTACCTACCTACTACTACACACACTACTGAAATTCTACACGGTCAAATTTTAATCACCATAAAAAAAAATACACATAGTCAGTTGCCGTTACTGAACACATATACGGCAAAAAAACTTGAAAATATTAAGTCGATTTTATGTCAAAATAAATTTGATTAAAATTGGATAACTGTTACCGTTAGTCGTTTTCCTATGGATTTGCGTCAGGCGGTACCTTTAATTGGTAATAATTTAAGTTTTATTCATTACTTGGCAAACCCGGGCACCTAGCTCGAGCCAGCTCGCAAAACCTCGGCTCGGGCGCCGCACTCGCTCCGCTGTCACTCCGCCATTTTGTAGAAATCCAAAATTCTGACTGCACAGATGCAACGTAGTACCTACCCTATCTGCATTACCCATTAAATTTTTTTTGGTAATAAAAAAATGGTGGTGTATATGTATGAGTATCTTTTTTTTGTGCTATATGTAACCATATTATTAATTGTATTTTATTTATTTATTATTCACGTCAAAATATAATTAATTATTTGTATTAAAATAAAAAAGTATGTTCTGAATGTCGATGACTTCCGTTGTAGTATAATTAAGGCAGAAGCGCAACTTTCTTGAAAGGCGTATCCTGCGAGTCTGCGGGTGGCGGGAAAAGGTCGCCTTACTGGGTCGCGATATCCTACCTGCTTAGGGTTCTGTAATCACTGGTGATAAACCAATCGAATTAAAATGTCACTTATGAAAGTTGTCATAGAAGTGACCAATGCCTTTCAATATTTTAGGTACTTGTATTTGTATATATATAAAAGAACTATAATTTGTAAATATGCACAGGGAACAAAATGTAGACTCGATTTGGTGTAATATTAGTATATATTTCATAGCATATAAAGAAAAAAATGTAACTGTGAGTCTAATATAAAATAAATAAAATAAAATAAAGTACTTTCTGCCTGCCGTATTACGGCCTCGTCACAAACGAGCCACCGGTCGCTTTGGTTGGCGTCTCGTTTGCTGTTGGCCCTAATGTAATGAATAAGTTCTTTTCTAGCTCGAAATTTTACCCATACCGAATTGCCAAATTGGATCGGTGGGTTCGGCGTGAATAAACAAGAAACTTTTATCAATGCATTCCAATTTTGCGCATTTAAAATATTTGTGGAATTGGAAGAAATATCCATTTTATAATTAATTCAATTCAATTCAATCATTTATTGGCAAAACTGTTACATTGCACAACTCTGGTAAGTCAAAAAAATTGTATACAGTTTGAAATAAGTACATAAGCTTATAAACTATTTTCTGTCTATGTTATTAAGCTAGACATCTTATTCTAAGCAGTGGGTAAGGTAACAAGATTATTTATTATGACAGACGGTATTCAGCACACATACAATCTTCTTCGATAATATACAAATTCTCTAAAAACGCGTGTTTGATGTTAACTTTCTTGTTTTAAAAACATACGGAACCCAATGCTACTAACACAACTCACTCTTACCTCCACACCTGCTTCATTCTTGATTTTCCTTGTTATTTCGTCATGCAATGTTTTGTTACCGGTTAACGAGAGCTTTTTTTAACAAATTACATAATAGTATGATTCTATCTAATTTTATTTTATTGGATTTTAATCATACTGTAGTACATTGAAAACGCACCAAAAAAGTTATCCCAGTAATTTGAACATTTATTTTTTGTCAATTTTCGAACGCCCTGTTGCTTCTCTTTTTCAAAATTACATCGAATCAAAATGCACAAAAAGTTGCGAAAAATCTTTTTTTAGCACATTTTCAAGTGTCATTTTCAAGTGTCTATGCAAAGTAAACTACTATTTTTTTTGAAAAGTATATTGAAGTAGGTAAGTATTTTGTAGGTTTTTATAAATTATTAGAATAAATTGATGGAGCACACGTCAAGGATGAGAGGTCGCGGTGGCCATCTTGCTTTTCTTCTGGTGTGCTGCGGGGTGAGGTGCGCGGCGCGGGGCGACGCGGGCGCCAGACGCCCCCCAACCCCGCGAGGGGTAGGCGCAGTGGCTCGTGCGCCGACATTTAGCCGGGCTTGGAAGCGCTGCGGCTGCGGCTGCGGCTTTCAATATGAGTTCTCATGCTTCAGTCGGTAGAGCGACCACCCTGTTCAGGGCTCTTCTTTCTATGCCCCGATGGGTCTTAAAATCGGCCACTCTGCCGACTCCATCTTTACCGACGTAGATGCGGGTGACTCGCCCCAGTTTCCATCGTAAGGTGGGCGAGTATTCCCGGAAGACACCAAGGTCCCCGACCTTCATGGTGTCTCCCTTTGTTAAATTCTTGTTCCGTTTTTGAAGTTCGGATAGGTAGTCAGAACTCCACCTCTCCCAGAATCTGCTCCGGATGGCCTCCACCATTTTGTAGCGGCAGCGGATGGTCGTCACCGTTGGAGCAGGTGGCGAGGGCGGCGATGGCGGCGCCGGCGTGGGCAGTGCTGCGAGTGGCCGCCCGATGAGGAAGTGCCCTGGGGTGAGAGGAGAAGGATCGCATGGGTCGTTGGTCAAAGGAATTAAGGGTCGGGAGTTGAGTATCGCTTCGATTTGCGTGAAGAGTGTACTCAACTCCTCGAATGTTAGGCTAGCATTTCCTACTTCACGTTTAAGGTGATGTTTGGCGCTCTTTACGGCGGCTTCCCATAGCCCGCCAAATGTAGGAGAGTACGGTGGGGAAAACATGAATTTAATGCCCTCGTTCGCGGAGTAATCCTGAAGAGAACGAAGACTTGATCGCAGGACCCTACTTAATTCATTGTTTGCCCCTACAAATGTTTTAGCGTTATCGCAAGAAATAATGTCAGGCTTACCTCGTCTCGAGATCATTCTTTTTAAGCATGAAAGAAAGGCCTTGGTACTGAGGTCACTGACCGTTTCTAGATGTACTGCTTTGGTGGTGAAACAAACAAAAATACATAAGTAACATTTAGATATCTTATTACCTCGGCCAATTTTACTAGAAATCATGAACGGACCAGTAAAGTCAGTACCACAGACTTGAAATGGAAAGTAGGGGGTGACCCTAGTGGAAGGGAGGCTTCCTTGGTATGGTTCTATAGCCCTAGCTTTAAGTTTTGTGCAAATTATACAGCTTCTAACTATACTCCTAGCTAGATTTCTGCCACCAATGGGCCAAAACTGTTGTCTAAAGGAACTAAGCAATAGCTGAGGGCCCGCATGCATAAGATGAATGTGTTTAGCCCTCATCAAGAGTTTGGTGAAATAGTGCTTGCCGTCAAGCAAGGCAGGATGCTTTTGCTCGCAACTGAGCGAGCTGTGGTCGAGACGCCCGCCGACTTTCAAGGTGGCGCCAGCGTCGTCACGTTCAAGAAAGGGAGCCAACTGTAAAATTGCACATTTATGTTTAAGTTGTTTACCTTTTAATAAAGTATCAATTTCCGTCGGGAATGATTCTAATTGACTTTGTCTGATAAGGAAATTGCGAGATGTATCAAGCTCGCTGGTTTGTAATGGACTGGTGTCTTTAGTTTTGGTCTTACAATTTTTTATGAATCTAAAGACATATGCATAGCATCTAATCAATCTATTAGCATTTGAAAATCGATTGAAATCAACAATGTTAGGTATTTCTACGATATTATGAACATGAATTGATTTCTTAAGTTCAGGTAAATCAATTCTAGTTTTATTAGGAGCTTGTGGCCACTCAGGTTCCGGATTTAAGAGAAACTGAGGGCCGCGCCACCACAGGTCGGCGCAGGATAAGGCGGAGGGTTCCACGCCTCGGGAAGCGAGATCAGCGGGATTGAGATCAGTGGGAACGTACCTCCATTCATCATGTGCAGTCAACTCACGGATGTCGTTGACTCGATTGCATACAAAAGGTTTCAGTAGTTTAGGCTGGGTCTTGATCCAAGCTAATGTAATGGTTGAATCAGACCATAAGATTTTATTATGAATATCGCAACGAAGTGCTTGGGTTACCTTGACTGCGAGGCGAGCTCCGAGGAGGGCCGCGCTTAGTTCAAGACGCGGTATCGTCAGGGGCTTCAAGGGCGCGACTCGAGTCTTAGCGCAGAGAAGGTTGGTCGTTACATGACCGAAGACATCGACTGACCGTAGGTACACACATGCGGCGTAAGCATTCTGCGATGCGTCTACGAAGCAGTGCAGCTCTGTCTGAACTGAAGAAGAGCAGAGCGCGAACCTCGGTACTGAAATGGAAAGCAAAGTATTAAGATTGTTTACCATTTTTTGCCAAGTCTTTTTAATGTCATTAGGTACGGGATCATCCCATTGAAGGTTTTTTATGAGCCATAATTTTTGAAGTAATATTTTGAGTGCAATGGAGCAAGGGCTCAGTATCCCCAGGGGATCAAATATTTTACAAGTATTTGATAGTATTACCCTTTTTGTTATTTTATCATGCATTTGAAGGTTCACAGAGAACTTAAATTCATCAGTCTCTGGTGCCCACACTACCCCCAAGACACTGGACTGTTTGTTTAAATCCAAATTTTGTCTCTCAGTTTTATTCTCAAAAATTTGTGGGCAGTTGGTTCTGAATTTATGTAAGGTTAAGCAGGCAGAACTAAGGACTTCTGATACTTTGCTAAGAATGTGAGCCAGTTCATCAGGACTTGAGGCACCCGTAAGGCAGTCGTCGATATAGAAATCTTTAAGTATAGTTTCTGAAGCTACGGGGTCATTGCACTCAAGTGCCAGCTGTTTAAGACATCTGGTACTGAGGAAGGGACTTGCTGCATGTCCATAGGTAACCGTCTGAAGTTGAAAAATGACAAGTTTTTCATGATTATTATTTCTCCATAGTATAAGTTGGAGGTTCCTCTGTGTGGGATCTAAAGCCAAATTTCTGTACATCTTAAGAATGTCGCCAGATAAGACATATTCATGCTGTCTAAATCGTACTAGTATATTAAACAGTTCATCCTGCACTACTGGTCCGACACACTGAATGTCATTTAATGATTTTTTGCTAGACGTCTGTGCAGAGCCATTAAATACAACGCGCAGCTTTGTAGTTTCACTACTTTCCTTTATGACTGCGTGATGCGGCATGAAGTAGCCAAATGAAGGTCTATCTACTTTTATGGAGTGACCTAGCTCTTCATACTCTTTTATGAAGTCAGTATACTGCTCTTTTAAGTCAGGATTTTTATCAAGCTTCCTTTCCAAACTAAGAAAACGCTTTTCAGCTATTCTATATGAATCGCCTAGAGCTTGCTCTGGTTGTTCATGCAGAGGCATTTTTACACAAAACCTACCACTCTCTAAGCGTGTAGTGTTTTCTACAAAATGTTTCTCACAGAATTCTTCTTCAGGTGACATGGTCAATTCTGAAGATGGAAGCTCCTCAAGACTCCAGAATTTTGTTAAGTTGTCACTGATTTCTTTTGTGAAGTTACAATGTGTAACATTTTTATGTGTTACTTTTTGTGTTATTTGTGTGTTATGTGTGTCACCGTTTTTATGCTGGTAACATTGGAGAGGTCCTGCCACTAACCAACCTAACTTGGATTCTTGAAGAATGGGCTTACTGGGACCTAACCTGATTTGTTTGGCAGAGATAACCTCAAAGAATATCTCAGCGCCTAGGAGCATATCTACCTCAGCGGGCAGATGAAAGTTTGGATCAGCCAATTCAATGGTTGCTGGCAAGTCAAGATCAGAAACATTGATGGGCTCATTAGGTAAGTAGCCAGTTATTTGAGGTACTACATAGAACTGAAGATTCGCTTGAAACAAATTGTTTGTTGAGTAAATTGTTAATTTACAGCTATCAGTTATAGGAACTTGTGAATTATTCAAGGCAGATATGCATAAAGAATCTGTTTTCTCACTAATGATTCCTACTTTATTTTTCAGGGATTCCGTTATGAAGGATGACTGGCTTCCTGCATCAAGTAAAGCACGAGCCAGGAAAGTTGTGTTGTTTTTAGGATCAACAACTTGGATTACAGCTGTACACAGAAGTACCTGACTGGTGGACCGAGCAGACAGTGACACAATACTTGATGAGGTTGGCACGGTCTCAACGGCTGTATTCCCTACTGAAGATGGGTGTAAGAGTGTGTTATGTTTCTCTCTACATTCCCTACAGGAACCTAAACGACAGTCAGCTGCAACGTGGCCCCTACGGAGACAGTTCATGCAAAGGTTTAAATTCAAGACCTCCCTCAAGCGAGCTTCCGTAGTTAAGTCCCTAAAGACGTTGCAATCTATTATTCTGTGCTGCTTCTTACACATTGGGCATGCTAATGTAAGTGCATGCTTAGAGCCTGATGACGTCACAAAGCTCTTGGTGTTGTTTGATTGAAATAAAGGTTTATTCAAGCTACTATCAGGTTTCCTTTGAACCCTGACCTGATATGCAGGTTTATGATCAGGTTTTTCATTCTTATTCAAGTAGATGGTTTCCAGAATGTCTGCCCTATTTCTCAAGAATTGTACAAACTCATCAAGAGTGGGAAGCTTAGTTAAGCTATTTTTATGTTCCTCCCACTTTCTTGCAGTTACTTGATCTAATTTTGATGCAATTATGTATATTATGAGAACATCCCATTTATCTGTAGGTAGTTCTAGGTTATCAAGAGCCCTTAAGTTTTTAAGGAAGTGATCAATCAAGTACCTAATCGCTTTGTATGACTCATGTAATAAGGGATCTATATTAAATAATGCCTTAATGTGATTATTTATCAGAAGCTTCTTATTGTCATAGCGTTCGCATAATAATTTCCAAGCAACCTGATAATTATTGGATGTCAGTTCAATAGATTTTATGACTATTGCAGCACTTCCCTCTAACGATGAACGCAGGTAATGAAATTTATTTATGTCTGGGATGGAATCATTGCTATGAATTAAAGAATCAAAGGTATCTTTGTATTCCATCCATTTTGAGTACTGACCATCATAAGTTGGAAGGTTTATGGTCGGGAGACGGACTACATTGTTACTGCAGCTGTTACAAGCAGACCGGACTGAGTGTTGGCTACCATCAGCATGTTTCGGTTGAGTTTCCTTTGTATTTGACTCTATGATATCCTGAGCAAAACATATCAAGTGAAAGAACCTATCTTCAGTCTCATCTCGGTCATTCTTTAAAGTGTCATCCAACATTTCCAACTTATTTTGAACCTCATCAAATTCAGCAAACAATGTTTCAGTTTTACTTAAGCGGAGAATTATTTCCTTTATTTGTAATGAATTTAAGGCAGGTGATTTAGCATCATCCTGATTATTTGATTCTCCTAATGAATTCAAATAATTTTCAAAGTTAGTTAAGCGTCCCTTTATTGATCGTCTCAAATTATGTAACTTTTTGATTTCATCATCGCTTGATTTACTGGAAGAACTTTCACCCTCTACCTTTTCATGAGGAATATCAAGATGAAGTCTAGGTTTAGGTGAGACTGACATTGTTGCCTTTTATGAATTTAACTTACCTATATAAAGTTTTATAAAGTTTAAAGTTTATGGATATTAAGCGAGAGTAAGTAGTAAGTACAATGAATGGGCAGAACTATGAATTAAGTAAAGTATCTGTGCATCAAACCAGCGTTTTGAAGCGGCGGCGGTCAAGTCTCCGTGGCACGTTACGGTGTCGACGCGGCAGGGCGGCAGCGAGCGCCCTACACGGCCCGCGGCGACACGGTGCTCCGGCGCGCAACGTCAAGGCGCGGTACCGGGGAATCACGGGGCTCCGGCGCGCAATATCAAGGCGCGTTCACGTGGCGGTGAAGTCGATCTCGCAACGGATGCGCAGATCGCCCTGGAATCGATTGGCGATTCCCGTAAATACTTATGCAAAACACGTGTTTTATGTCTAAAGAGTGTTTAGGTTATTACGCAAAAGAGGGCATAAAACCACACCAAAATGATACCACAATTTGAAGAAAATAACCACCTGACGCTTTCTCAAATAACCTAACTTATTGTTCGTGCGCAAGAGTCACGACCCGTAATGGCAAAGCGTAGTGTAGGAAATGCTTGTGACACTCGCGAAGAATTACAAGCACGCTTTAATACAAATCGAAACGGGAATTAGATAGAGGTAGGATAGGTAAAAGGAAGGCACTTAGCTGATGTTTGAGTTTCGCAGACACGCAGATTACACGCAAGCAAGCAAGCCCACGCCAAGCACACGCCACGCGGGCTTGTAACCACACCAGTCCAATCCACGCTTCCTCGTGCCCCACGTTGGGAACTTTGTCTATGCAAAGTAAACTACTATTTATTTTGAAAAGTATATTGAAGTAGGTAAGTATTTTGTAGGTTTTTATAAATTATTAGAATAAATTGATGGAGCACACGTCAAGGATGAGAGGTCGCGGTGGCCATCTTGCTTTTCTTCTGGTGTGCTGCGGGGTGAGGTGCGCGGCGCGGGGCGACGCGGGCGCCAGACGCCCCCCAACCCCGCGAGGGGTAGGCGCAGTGGCTCGTGCGCCGACAATGATTTACTACGGTATGATTCTACACTAAAATACTATTTATTCCTGAAATATACTGCATAACAAAATTTATACCATTGTATTGAAAACATTATATTAAATCTTTAAATAATATAAAAAAAAATAGTGAAAACTTAATAAAAATGTGATCTTCCAATTAATTTTTCTTCTTTCCCAACTAAATATCCATTAAATTTAAATTAATAAAATATTTCTTTATTTAAAACCTGGAAATAATATAATTTCAATTAAAAGTTTAATAAATAGCTTTATTCAAAAATCGAAGCGCAATGTCGTAACTCAAGTAGCAGCAACGCCTATCTCAAAAATATAAATTTTTATCTCACCGCTTTTTACGCACATCAATCTCACTATATTGTTTATACCTTGCGGACAGAGTAATAATATCTACATAACTATAGAAATTAAATGGTGTTACCAAGTATGAACTTAACTTTCGCGAAAAATTATAAGTAATTTTTACTTTTATGTGTATACTTAACAAAATAATACTTAACTAACCATGTTATTTACATGTTAGATAATAACTGATCCACAACTTAATTTACGTTGCGAGTTGCGAAAATACATTTCCGCACTTCTTGGCTAACATACCCTCCAAATATCACGTCTCATAGTTCTGTGGTTTGGGCTGTACGTTGTCTGCCAGTCAGTAAGAACAAAGCCTTTATAAACATATTAACTGATATAAGATGTTTTTTTTTGTTATTATTATTATACAGGTTTAGGTTTAACTTTAAAATTACTTAGTAAGTAAGGATAATTACTGAACTAAAAAAAAGTTGATTTCTGCCACCAATCACTAGTATGTTACGGTATGTGCACTGCTAGCCTAGCATATGTATAAACCTAGCAGTCCTCAGGTTCATAATAGTTTTTCGTAGACTTTCGCGATTATCACATCATTAGATTGTAACGGGTATTCATCGCGCTCACCTCATCCATTTTTGTCCCGACACGTTTCGGCAGTCAAAATATATACATATTTTTATTGTTCATACATTGCTATGTTCTATGCTCAATATTACTCATCAATGCGAGTTTGTCGACCTTTCAAGCAATCAGTTAAATGTGTCAAACTGCTTGACGGTATACTTTTTGCCTCAACGTCAAACCAGTGCCGCTTGACCCCTCAGTTTTGGCTACCGAAATCGACCAGAAACTTTTAGATTTATGATAATTTTATTATTAAATTATATTATAAAAAAAAAAATTTATGCAAAATTACCTTTTTTGAAAATGAGTATTTTTTTTTAAATATACGAGACGAACTAAGCGCTCTCTTGGTGGTACGAGATCACGCCTGCTCATGACCAGAACAGTGCTACACAGGACTTTGATTCATATAGGCTGGTGCACCACTGCAACCACTGCTAAAGCGTTCGTCAACATTATTACTTATAATGTATGCAATTATACAATTTAAAATATATTTTTATTATTTTAATATATTTTTATTGCAAATCATTATAAAATTCCGACAATATTGATAGATATTATTGAACCAATCTGACATTCGCCGATATTAGCAGTAAGAAGTATATATTTGCTGAAGCCTAGAGCGGCGGATTTTAGGAGGCGGCAAATTTGGGGCCAATTTTTTTTTTTCCTGCAGAACTATTTCTTTCCTTTTTTTCATTCATATTAATCTGAGTAATTAAGTACCTAAATGTAAATCCACACAAACAATTCAACTTTTATGATATGTTTCACCTTAGATAATTAGCTAGAATATTTAGCTAATTTAGATAATCTAACTTAGATAATTTTTCGACTAAGTATTTGCATACTTTACGGCGGCGCGGGCAAATTACTATGACCATACCATTCGATTATATGATTTTCAAAACTTAACTTTAGTTTAGGCTTTTAGGCCTGAAATATTTGGCCGAACTTTAGAGGTCGGTAGGGGCGGCAAAATTTAAATAGCCTAGAGGCGGCGAATTTGTAAATCCGCCACTGTACTACTATCATAGTGTATGGTCTTCAAGAAGTGTAAACGCGCACTAAGAAAGCCATTTTGATAAGAGGGCTTGTCAATAAAAAAAAATCCCGCTTTTTATTTAAGTCACTAGGGCGCTGCACAAAAGTCAATTGTCAATGTCAAGTATCTTAATAAACAACGAAATTTTCTGGTTTTTTTTTGTTAGATTTTTGACACTCGTTTCATGCAGCGCCATCTTAGTTTATTTAAGGCAACCACTTTTTTTAATGTCTCATTGAAAAGCCCTCATTCACGACGAAATTGTTTTCGTGGCGGGTGTCAACTAGTATAATTTAAACTCTTAAAAACTGTTACTCAAATTTAATAGGCACTTATATGTGCAACTTTTATTACCTTTGAGCCAATTCAATCGTTCAAGAGCAGTTTCTTAACAACTATGATTTGTGTGCATTGCGAATTACCGCTCGTAAATCTATAAAAAAAGTTGTACCCAATTAGGCTATCGTCAGCTTTCAAGCTATTTATCTAAATTCGATCTTGCGAGTCTAGATATAATTGTTCGTTGAACTTCTTTGCACATTGAATTTTAAATTTATTGTTAATTTATTTAAACTTTTTAAGGGAGGTAGGTAGTTTAAAATAATAAAATATAAGTTATACAAAAAATAATGTACTAAAATGTATTGTAATTACTTAAAAAAGGTATTTATTAGGTAGATATCTATTAGAACTGTAACATTCATCATTTTAAAAGGGTATTTATTAGAAATTTCAGGATTTTTTTTTTGGGTTTGTATTAAATATGTATCTATCTATAATGTAAAAAATACTAAAAAGTAATAACCAATTAATATTTTTTGCGTAGTCAATATCAATGCTGAAATTGTAGAAGTATTAATAATTTAATATTTTTATTTCAATCTCTAATGGTTTTAAGGAAATAGAAAAATGCGATCAGATTAAAGGTAACGAGTTCAATTTCCATATCGATAATTGATTGATTCAATGCGTATAAATACATAAATAATATAATGGTATAAATACGGGCCGGGCAACGTTGTTTATTCACTCTCGTTTCAAACTTCGGCGAGTCCACACCTCCTGATGATGCCTCGTGTAGAGGCGAAACACGTGTCGTATCTTTAAACTTTGGTTTTCTGTTCGTTGACTCTTTGGTTTAGTTGAACTAAAGTTAAGTTAATTTAAACCTTTGTTTAGAAATTAAGCGGATTTATTACTAAATATATTTATATAATTTGTTGATATTTCATATCGAGGCAAATAGTATCAATCAAAATCATCAAAATTGTCTCATATTGGACTAATAAGATGTGAACGTAATATAATATCTTTTTAAACATATAACCAATTTAACAAGATACCTGGAAATGACACTAATTTTACTGAGTTTTTAATAAGTTACTTTCTTGTTTGTCTGTCTGTATTTCTGACTTTCGATCCCTCAGAAGGATTCCGAAGTTCCCGATGTATTCTTGCAACTTAAATTTCGAGCACTTCTCAATTATTTATCCTGCTGAAACTTTCAGAGTAGCTCACAACTCGATGACAATGGATTCTAAAACCATAAAAAAAATATACTTAATGTGATTACGTCAAAAAAACATAAAAAGCCGTCTATCTCGTAAAGGAAGCGAGATAGAGCAAAATTATATGTTTTATTTTATTTTACTAGTTTATTATATATTATAGATTTTAATCTACTATGATTTACGAAGTCAAAGTTTTTATTTATTATTTTAACCAAATGTACAGACAGCTTCAGAGATAAGTATCCCCCTTGCACAAGACACCCAGCTATAAATCCTTTCAAAAATTGTAATACTTAAAATTATTTTTAGGCTTACATACGGTTATACAAATATAATCTATTTTAAAAGGCAAAACTTCTCCATTCATCGCGACGGTGATTTAAAGGGATTTGAAACTGGGTATTATAATGCAAGGAGGATACTTATCTATGACGCTGTCTGTACGTGCGTGAGGACGTGGTGGCGGAGTGGATGAGGCCTTTGCCTTGCGATCTGATGGTCGCGAGTTTGAATCCCGGTTGCAGTCATGCGTAAATGGGCTTTTTCGGTCGAAAACATCTATGTATGCATCCCACGTTCTCGCAACGGTGAAGGAAAACATCGTGAGGAAACCGGCATGTCTAAGGACAGAAAAAATAAATGCTCTATGGCATGTGACATCCACCAATCCGCATTGGGTCCGCGCGGTGGATTAAGACCATTCGCTCTCCTGCCGAGAGTAGGCCTGAGTCCCAGCAGTGGGAACATTACAGGCTGATTATGCTATGCAAGCTGTAGACCCATAATCTTGGCTTACACATAGTTTCAGGCCTGTGTATGTTTATTTGGCACCAACATTTTAAAGTCGTGCAGAACTGTTCAATAAATAAATATTCAAAACATTACATACCATACATTGTCGCGAAAATATATATATATTTTCGCTTAAATTTCGGGTAATTCATTGCAAATCCACAGGTAGTGTAGTTTGGGTAAACTAAAAGAAACTGGTTTAAAAAAAAAGATTTGGCAGATTTATAATTTTGGCGCTAAATAGTAAGTCGTCAATAATGTTTTTGATTACCAAACCCATCGAGTAGGGTATCAATTTTAAAGGAGATTACAAAAATATAAATAAGTTATAAATTTAAATTTAATTTGGAATAATGATTTGACAATGAATGTATAATTATTTCACAATCGGGTTTTCAGTTTTTTTGAACTTTAAGCTTGTTGTAAAACCTTGATTATTTTCCTGGCTTATTCCCAGGAGCTTCACGAGTTCATACTTTGATTACCAACTAGGTTCATTAGGAAAAATAGGTTCATACTTTGATTACCAACGGAACTACGGCTTTTAAAATAAATTAATATTCCTTTACCAACTGCTCCATGGAATTGTTAAGTACAGTTAGCAATAAAAAGCAATATAGGATAGGACAAATATTCCTTAGTTCCCCGTTTGCGACACTCTGTCTGTAGTAGGTATAGTCAAATATTTTACCCATTGCTTGTTAATACCCAATTAAGTTGACGAGGTGTTTATACGACAGGGGTCTGCGTAGAGTGGGCGCTGACGATCGCCTACGCACGTACGCCTTTGCCGTGTTAGTTTCACAACTTTGAGTTGAGCCCTTACCATTGGTTCTCGATTGATTTTAAAAATATTCATACAATATATTTTATAAAAGGCTTGGACCTGACTGACAAACAATTTCAGGCCAAACCGCTAAACGTAGAGACTTATAACTTGGAAGGTGTGTTCGTCAAAAAGTGTAGTTGCGTATTAAGGATTTTTGTTTTTGCAACGCAAAGGAAGTTGCTAGTTTTTAATTAAATAAATAACAATTCATTTGTTGTCTTCATTTGAATACAGGTACTTGGTCTTAGGTGTAAGTAGCATAAAGGTACACAATTTACATTAACCCTGTCATGCCGCAACAATAATGTGTGCAAAATTTCATTAAGATCAGGCATATTGTTTCCAAATGAATCGAAAAGAACGTTAGTACGGGGGTTTAGGTGCTTGTAGCCTCCTTAAGGGGTAAAATTATATTTAAAATAGTTAATGTAACAAGAATAACCGCATCAAACAACTAACGAAGTTATTTGGACAAAAAACACGTTTATTTTTACACGCAAAGCTATGTTATATGCTATATTTAATGCTTTTTTAACACATCGATTTGCGTACGAGACTAACGAGACTTTTTGTTGATATCCAATAGACTTCTCAAAATGTACAATTAAGAAACTGCTATCATAAAATAAAATCAAATCGAGTTGCTTTCGAAAACCGATCGTACCATTTCGTACCATTAGACCATCAGACAATAATATATTCGACTAGTCCATTCGCCATTGTGTTTTTTCACATATCTGTTTGATGGATAGCAGTAAACAGATATTGGTAGGCTTCCGTTACAATAGACTTCGTTTCGACTTCTATTCTATAGGCCTATCTTAAAAATATATTTAAGAATAGACTTGTTAAGTTCTTTTCTTCTTTACTTTTTTTACTTTACTTCAAAAAAGGAGGAGGTTCTCAATTCGATATTTAAAAAAATATGTTTATTTTTGAGAGGATATACTTTCAAATCCAAAAGAAATTTCGAAAACGATCGTTATGACAAAAGTTTGAAAAGACATTACTTTTGGGATTTAATTGTGAATATCTAAATAAAACTGTGTATTATGGTATAATTTTGAAAATTTAAGACTGTATGATATATTCTTTTAGAATGTATGTTAACTATAACATGTTTTCCTGTATTAACTGTTAATAAACCTAATAAATAAAATAGAATAATAATTTAATATCCAATTCATTTCATCGTGAATATCGCCTACATAATAATAACATTTTTTTTAAATAAATTGTCTTGGCAATTCTTTTTATTATTAGTGAAAGTGATCTCTATTACTAAATTCAAATACTAGATCTTACATAACTGATAATCAGCGGCCTAATTTTATGCCAGTGTAAATCATTTATACAGATATGTTAATCGCAATGTCTGATTAATTCATTCATTGTAATAATCAATTTGTCGTGATTCTATCTTAGCTCTATAATTGAATAACGAGTAGCTTAGACTAAACCGCATGCTCGGACCAAAAAAAAATATTGGATGAGTTTTAAACTGTGGTGTACCTAGCTATTTGTAGGTTAAGTATTGCTCTGTCCTATATTAGTCTATGAATGCACTCCAATAAACCAGTTACTCGTTAGACACCGCCTTGTCATTTCACGTAGTAATTAGAGCCGTACACCTCACTTTGGCGAAGAGGATGCTACAAGATGGCGGACACGCGTGTTATTGTAAATATTAAAGAGTTTTCCTTGAGCACAGACTCTTGGACTAGTTACATTAGTCGAGTGCGAGCTTTTTTCAAAGTGAACGATGTTAAAATTGACGTGCAAACTTCGTATCTCATCACGTTGGTGGGAAATGAGACTTACGATCTCATGACCGTCTTGTGCAGCCCCACGGAGCCGGAGAAAAAAACCTTTGAATAATAGCTACTATATACTACATATTAAGATTGTATAAATTATCTTCATACTTTTTGACCAACATATTATAATAAAATATTATATTTGTTTGATATTTATTATATAATTTTTCTATAATTATGTTAATTCTACTTTATTTATGTTTTTTTATTATTATACAAAATTCTTAAGGTGTTTGAATGAATGAATGAAAACTCTTTATTGTACCAGGAAACTTAAAGATAATTAGTGAGCATGTACAATGGGCGGCCTTATCGCTAAGCAGCGATCTCTTCCAGGCAACCTTGGTATGGAGAGTGAGACCAAAATACGAAACGTTGGTGTAATATAATATTAATAAAAAAGTGCCAGTAGTGTTCTTACAAAGAAATAATTTTGTGTAAAATGTACATATCTAGTAATAAACATTCATTAAAACTAGAATAATAAGCAAATATTTGAACGGATATTTTGTCTTCAATGTTCAAATCATTTCTGATTTTAATCTTTTACAATGTTTCATGTACTTTTGATAATTAACTTAACTTCAATACTTATTAACATATTCATGCTCCAAAGTTCTCATGATTCGTTCGCAAAACATATTTCGACAGTCGTTACATACATACCCACAATACCCGTTTATACATATAGAAAGTTGCTCTCAAATCTTGACATGTCAACATTACTCAATGACGAAGAGTAATAAAAATATATCAAGGTCGAAAAGTACTAGCTTGGCTAGTATGTGTTTATGACGTGGATATTTCTATGCTTGCAAGTTGCATAACGGTACAGTTCAAAAAGTAGTACGTGACTTCCAGCACAAACTTTTTACATAAGGGCTAATTTGATTTCTGAAATGTGTGCATTAAAACACGTGCTGAACGGTGAAGGAAAACATCGTGAGGAAACCGGAATGTCATAGGACCTTAAAGTTCTAAAGCATGTATCAAGTGCATGAAAGGAGCCCCTTTGAGGCGCGCTTGAAATCCTTTCATCACACTGGTTCGAAAGAACAAGTGACACGATAAAAAGAAGATTTCTGATAATAGTATAAAAACATATCAATGTCGAAAGGTAGGTCATGGAGATATGTGTCTCCGAAGTGGATACTTCTTTGATTGCAAGTTGCATAAGCTCAAAAGTATTGTATGATATCCAGGACAAACTTTTAAGATAAAAGCTAATTTGATTTCTGATAAAGGGTCAATACTTTATTTTTACGTATATTATTTGTTATTAGTTATAAAATATCATGATAAGTTAATGCTTATAAGATTGGCAATATAAGAATGTTAAAATGACTAAGTACCGCCATTGTTAATTTGATTTCCTGTGCTGTCATCGCATCACACATCATCATCAATATTATGTATCAGTGTCAAAGAGGCGACGTAAGAAGTATTCACTTAATCATATTTGTCATGGATAAATGTGATCTCTTTCCATCAGGAGGGAAGGTCTTGCGCGTCAATTTTTTTATTTATTTTGAGGTCATATTTCGAGCAACACTTTTTTTCGGATTATTACATATTAGTGGTTTATTTGAAATAATTTGAATTGAAATGACGACTCACGTTAGTAATTTGTTCATAGCCTAAACTTGCGTGACGTATTGCCACTGACTCGATCATACTTAAGAACAAACCTGCATACATTCTAATAGATGTTTTACCTCGTTACCTGTAGCTGTTTATTACTCTAAGAGCCTAATACTGATGGTAAAGTGTCATTTGTAATTTAATTTACAATCAATAATAAACCCAACACTTATAGACTATGAGGCTATTTTTAATAAAAGTATTTAACCTATTTTTTTATATAAATATAAGTATTTATTTATTATATCCGAGATGTTATTTTTTCTTCAAATGTTACTTACATCACTTTTGAATCAAGTCGACGACATATGTTCTTATTTTGAAATAACTGAATAAAGTTTCAAATTCAATTAGATTGTTCCATATTTAAATCAACTGCACAATACTAGTGATGGAATTCGTTTTAATGTCAATTTTTATCGATAAAGTTTTTAATAGATTTAGTTAAAGTGATTGCTAATTTTTACGATTTTAAGGTTTTTCAATATAAAAAAAACTTGAAATCGTAAAAAAATGTCTAGGTTAATTACAGTTGCTTTAAATTATAACACGGATTTTATTGATTTTGTAGGATTAAGTCGTTAATTCTATTCCACATTTTACAAGGCAAGTTGTAAAATGTTCGTTCGGAAATTAAGGTCATTCGCAATGAGGTCTTATGAAATTTTTAACTAATTTATGCCCACACAGCTAGCGAGAATCAATCACTTTATTCTGAGAAGTAACGGCCGGCGCGCCTTTACTTTCTTCACCATTGCGTTCCTTTTACGAAATTTTTCGCAATTAAGACTTTTTTGTTTTGCGTCTGGTAAATTTTTTCGTTGCGGAATTTCCGTTGGTTTAAGAACTTAATTTTGTGTGAGTAAATAAAATAGTTATATGGAAAAAGTTCGGGTTTTTTACATTTTATTTTAAAGTACCAGATAGGTATCTACATGATAAATCGAATTATTGCCTATTTTAGAGTCCTACAGACATGATATTTTTAGGATAGCATACCATTTTATTTCTAATATTAATTTAAATGTTTAGGGTGTCTTCGATATATCCTTACATAGCCAGTTTATAAGGTTTACTATAGAATAAAAAAAAAAGTATCGTATTATCGAATCAAATATATTTAGTTCAAGGGCACAAATTCGAATTAGGAACTCCATTAACAAATAGAATTCGTATTTCCGGACGAAAAAGCAGAATCGGCACCCCGCCATCTTGCCTCGGGCGATATGGCCAATCGACGTGCGTTCTTTATTCAAAATCTACATTGACACAATAACTTTTTTCTTTTTTTCTATTATGAGTAATACGTACAGTAGTTTTATTATATTTAATTATAATTGGATGGTGCTTAGATAAAATGGAGTGCAATGCAAAGGTTTTTTTTTTAAATTTATCATGAATAAACAGCACTCTCTATGTGGGTATAGGTATAACTTATCTTAACTTACGCTATTTCCAGTAATAGATTCTTACTTTTTTTACTAAGGTTTTTTATAATATGTCTCTAAAATAATTGAATTTTTAGAGTAATTTTGAAACCATATTGGAAAAAAAAATGGGTTCTAAGACATTCTTCTTCTGACAAAAGTAAGATGACTACATTAATTTGAAAATGCTTGCGTGCACTTTTTTTGGCAAAATGAAGAGTAATATATTGTGAAAGATTAGAAATACATGTCTGTCTAGCTGACTGAACATTAGGTACTGAAAGGTTCATGATTCTTTTCTTTCTAGTTTATCCCAAAAGTAGGTTAAATAAAATAGGCTAAAATATGAGTAGAATCTGCAAATTATGGACCTACTGTAGAAGGCAAGGATTATCGTTCTTGCTCCGGGCTATGAGGGTCGCTCATGACGGATATTAGTTTAAACTGGCGAATTCAAATGTTTTAGTAAAGGCACCTTCAAATTAGAGGCGTGAGGAAGTCAAGTTTTCATACAATATCTAGACGCGCAGGTGCAGCGACACGTAGGTACGACCAGCGACCGTAGGCACCACTGAAAAGTCACAGGGAAGCAACAATGCAATTTTGGACTCGACCGATTTTCATGAAACTTGTATGGCACCAATCTAAAAGTACTACTCAGGCGAATGAACATGACACCTGGCTAACACTCTCGCTCGAAATTTGATGCTTCCCCCGCCCCCCGCGCAGCGCCCTCCGTGTTTCTTCCTCCTCTAATCGCGAAACCTTATCATTACTTATCATTACCAAGTATTACAGGACCTCTTCTCTATCAAGATTATCCAATTCCACGCTGTACTTTGCACAAACGTCATTCGAACCAGGTGTCATGTTAATTCGCCCGAGAAGTATATCTTTTCCAATAAATATTTTTTTTTAAATCGGTTAATAAACAACAAAGTTATGAGGTAACATTATATTTTTATGCCAGTTCCTGTAAAACATGCATTTGTACTGTTAACATATTTAACATCTTACCAACCGTGTTTCTGACAAATAAAATATCTTTAAAAAAAATCTTTATTTTTAACAAACATAAAAAAACTCCTTTTTTGAAGTCAGTTCAAATGAGATTTTAATCTTTTTCTGTAAATGCTTTATATAATAATTTTAATGTAAACATTTTTTTCGTAAAAGCTTCACATAATAATTTTTTCGTTCTCACAATTCTTTTCTTTCATTATAAGTACAAAGTATGGTCTTATTTAGCGCCAGCTAACATCATGCGCGCGCAATTATCCATTCATAGAGTTAAACGAAGCGTCACAATGTTTCTAAGTTACATACTTATAGAAAAATTACACGTTCGTCTGAGTGATCGCCAATGGCAGATCGGCAACGTGTAGTCAGTAATTAAAGGGTGTGGCGAGACTTTACAATGAGTTCTCGATGTGAATTTGGTTCGACTTTTATCTTTGTTAAGCATAATTGTACGAGTAAGTACAGGTTGCTTCGTAACCTTCAGTTTGCGATTAGAGAGCCGCGTGATACACACGTGATACGGGTGAAATTTGCCCATCAAATAATTACTACTTACTTTTAATTAAACGTGAACTTTCAATGAACTACAAAAATAATATTGCTTTGTGGTTCTGACTGGGAACGTACAATAATATAATATTAGCTTTATAATTAAGCTTATGTATCAAACTAATTTGTTAAAATTCCAATTCACCGTTATCTTTTTCTTTTTAATTCAGTTGAGTCGGTAAATAAATTTGTCGAAGAATCGAGAAAAGTGCAAACCCAAAGCTTATTTTTCGCAAAAAAATTGAACATTAAAAAAACTTTTCCTCAACTCGATTCGAACTCACCTCGCACCATTAGTAGGGTCTCTGAACAAGGGTTACAGTGTCAATGGCTGTAAGCTGCCCGTTACAAAGTATTTAGTGACGTCACCAAGCCCGAGGGCGGATCGGCTGCCCTCCGGCAGTCCGCCGCGAGCACGCGTCTCGATCGTACCATTATCGAGTATTTTCGCGATTCGAGTGACCGATATTTTATTTATTAACCATTTTTAAATGTATTTTTAATTTTATTGTACCATAACACGTTAACATAGACACGTACAATATGTCTCTGGTAGGCACCTACTGACCTATCCTTTACTCCCGAGTAAAAGTATGTTACTAAATGCTAGTATAAAAGCCTACGTGATTATTAAATTATATTGTATATTTTCAAAGAAACACTAATTATTTAACTAATCTGTCTATAAGTCAATGTGTATTTTTTTATAAGTTTTTAAATAAGTCATTATCAGTACTTAAAAAAAACAGAAAAAATATATATGTTTTGTCTAGTTCTAGGAATTTACGTACACTGGAATTGTACTAAAAGTTATGATATAAATAATTTTTGAAATTAAAAAAAAAAATTAAGTCACGTGCCTACATACTTGGCCGGAAAAAAACTTACAGGGTACCTGTGTATAGTTTTTGGAAAAGCAATGTAATATTTTGTATAGACGCGAAAGAGTTGACGCGATTATTATTTTAAAACTATTATAAAAAAAAACTTGATTGCATAATATCAAGGTATCTATTATTACTGCCTTAATAATGATTGATGCTTTTATATTCCCTTCAAATTAAAAGTTATTTAAATTAATTTGCTTCAATCAACCAAAATAGTTAAAAATTAAATTCCAACTTTTATAATTCTAAACTATATTATCGTTAATGTTCGAACATCGATCGTTTAATTTTGTAACAATATCGATCTAACTCGCCGTGGATAATCGATTTATTTGGGTTTATTTGCAAACGATTCGATGATAGTGATAGGTCATTTATATCGATAAAGATCTAACTTTCTCAATCATTAACGATTTAAACTGTGGTTCAATCGCCGCATTTAATTTAACCAATTTAATTGACGATCAATGAATTCGATAAGGCACTTATTTTAAACATTATCATCAATACTCGGTATTAAAAAGATGTTTTTATATTATTTTGTATAAAATAAATCAAAATACTAAATAATCATTAAAATACTAAATAGATCTAAAAAGCCAAAAGTACTATTTACTAGTTAGTGACTAACCATCCCAATAATACCTTTCAAAACTAAAAAAAAAAATTATAACAAAAAACGAGTAAGCTTTACAGTAGACGCATATGATGTGTCTATCTAATATCTAATTTAAATTTGGAAGGATTCTATTTACTTAATTTTTTGAGGTTGTTAATATCTGACGGATAACTTCTTGTAACACACTTCCGTTGCATTTCACGAAATCACTACCACAAATTGTCGAAAATCGAGAGGATAAGTGTTACACAGCAAATAGCGTTTGTATATTCGTTGTTGAGATTAAAACGATTAAACAAAATATGTCTTATTTAGTTAATTTCACTGACCACCTATAGAACAGTATAGGTAAAAAAAATGGTTTACGGACGATAGTTTAACGTGACAACGTCATAACCAGCGTAACGGGGCAATGAGCGTTACCGGACAATGACGTCTACGTCTTCGTGCATTCAGCCGGCGTTCATCGATTTATTAGACGTAGTCACGTCAAAAACTGATCTCAACACATCACTAGTATAATAAATAAAAAATCCGGTAGTCAGTCGGTCAGACAGCAATTTAAAAAGTAATCACTAACCGATTGTACCCGAATCCGCCTTTTAAGGGACCGATAATTATCGATATATCGATACATTTACATATTGTTTTGATAACTTTCACCTCACTAAACTAGTAATTGTAGTATATCGAGATACCGTTTGGTTAATCGATTTTCCATTGAAGTAAGATTTATTACTGGACTCTTTTTAAATTGTTTAACATTCTAAATGCCAACCTACTTGTAAATCAGACTTTAGAGAAACACGTAGTATAGTAAGTAGGTAGGTTACAAACACAGAAGTAAAAATTAGCATCGGACCAAAATGTACTAGAAGTAAGCCACTCCTTTTGCGAAAATTAGCATCGGACCAAAATGTACTAGAAGTTAGCTACTCCTTTTGCGAAAATTAGCATCGGACCAAAATGTACTAGAAGTTAGCCACTCCTTTTGCGAAAATTAGCATCGGACCAAAATGTACTAGAAGTTAGCCACTCCTTTTGCGAAAATTAGCATCGGACCAAAATGTACTAGAAGTTAGCCACTCCTTTTGCGAAGATTAGCATCGGGCCAAAATGTTAAAGTTAGCCAATGTAGCTTCTTTTTTTGGTCGCATTTTAGCAACAGGGCTAGATAAATATTAGGTATATGTTAAAACTACTAGGCTTTTTCATTGATAATAAAACTACATCGTAAAAATTAACAAATATTATTTGAAAATGGAGATATTTCATATGTATTGACAGGGTGTCTGAAATTTTTTGGTCCTGTCTTACGACACCATCTTGGTTTGATACTCTCCATTTTGGTGTTCTATAGGAACACCGTTATTTATCTATGGTTACAAATATACTAGCTAGCTTATAAACTGTGGTTTCACTTGCGTATTGAAAGTTATGTACAGTCATAAAAACAGATAAACATAAGTAAAGACTTTTGCTATATGTTTTTAGCCATGGTTTAAATGGTTACGTGTTGCTTCAATAAAAAAAAAGTAAACTTAATTAATTTATAGTTTACTTAACTATATTTTTTTTTAAGTGTTATTTATTAATCTTCTCCGTTATTAGTTAGTTGTGTAAATAAAAATTTTCTTTTTTATTAATTTATTTAATCAAGTGGTGCATAAGTGCTTAACTTTTGGTAAATTAAAACCAAGTGTTTTTAATATAAAGTGTTAAAAACAAGTGTTTTAACCAAAAGTGTTTGAAAACAAGTGTTTTAACCAAAAGTGTTTAAAAACAAGTGAGTGTTTTAACGGGAAGTGTTATTAATCTGTGGCACTGGCGTACGTGGATTTAGCCAGTATGATTGAGGTGCAGGTAAGAAATGAAATGAAAGTAAACAATAAATTAAGATTAAATCTAAAAAAACTTATTACATAAACATAAACATTCACACACTCACACCCCTGCACTTGGACTCCCTGTGTCGCAGATGGCATGGACACATACATCACAACATCCAAGACCCGAGAACAAACATTTGTGTTCGTCACACAAGTATTTGCCCCGGCCGGGGATCAAACCTGGAACACCAAGCTTCGTAGGCAGGGTCATTACCAACTAAGCCACGGTGTCTGTCGTATTATGCTAAAAGTTTTTACAAAAACATACCACAACCAACGTCAATTGGACTGTTCTAGTGACCGTTAACACCACTGAATAGTCACAGGAAAGTTAAATACGCAATTTCTTTTACTTGGTTTTTTCAGTTATTTTAAATTATTAAAACGAAAATACTGAACCTATTTTCATGATTTTTCAATGGAACCAATTTTAAAAGTATCTATAACCGCTCAAAAAAGATTGGATTTCAAATCGGTTTATAAACAAGAAAGTTCTGTGGTAACAAACATTAAAAAAAACATTGATATCCTCCTTTTCAACAGACTTCAAAAAATGAGGTTATCTATTCGGTTGAAAGTTTTTTTTATTTTAGTTTTTACCTCAGTACTTTGAACGTTGTTTATACTTAGGTACTTTCAAATTGGTCCCATATAAATATCATGAAATCGGTTCAGTATTTTCGTTTTGAACTCAAAAAAACTGAAAAAAAATTAAAAAAAATTAATTGATAATCCTTCTTTTTTGAAATCGGTTTATAAAATAAATCAAAATGAATATGAATAAATGATGTAAGTTGTTTTTATTACTAAGTAGGTAGGTAATTAACACACTGATTAGTCGATTGGGAAAGAGATTGATCGATTTCTAGAGAATTAGGTTTCTGCTAATTTATTCTTTTTTGAGAATTAAAATTTTGCTAATTTATTCAAACCATTTGCCACTTCCTCAGAAGTTGTAAAACGCTTAACATAATTTTTAAAAGTAAAAAAAGTCTAATTTTTCAACTAGTGATGGGCATAAATCTTGTTAATCCCTATATCGATATACTCGGAATCTTTTCATCAATCAATCAATAAATCAATCATCAATATAATGTACCTATACCACTAATAAATAAAAAAAAAAAATGAAAAACTGTTACCATTAGTAGTTTTCCTATGGTCTTGCGTCAATCGGTAGGTACCCATCATTGAGAAATAATTTAAGTTTTATCCATCGTTTGACAAACTCTGGTACCTAGCTCGAGCCAGCCCGCAATACCTCGGCTCGGGCGCCGCACTCGCGCCGCTGTCACTCTGCCATTTTGTAGAAACACAAAATTCTGACTGCACAGATACAACGTAGTACCCCTTCTGCATTGCCCATTTAAGTATTTTTGGTAATTAAAAATTCGTGGTGTATTAGTAGGATAGGTTTATTTAAGTAGGTTAGTTTTTTTCGTACCTATTATTGTAGTTAAATAAATAGTACAAAATTTATAATTAGCGTAGATAGATTGACGAATAACCTGCTACCTCTTTCCATTCTATAAAAAACACCACCTGCAAAGGAGTCCATTTGATATGCAAATCAGCCACACCATCTATCAACTGCATTCGGTAAAGTGATACTGAGTAGACTATAGAACGCACGTTTATATGAACAGAATTTTCTGCTCAATGTCAATGTTCAACAATCTGATTGGATTGTAAAAAACCATTGCTCTCTTACTTTGAGACTTCAAGAGTAGACTCTTGTAGTCTCTTTGGGTATTATTATCGGCTGATATTATGGCTGTAAACAGTTGTGTTTTACGGCTACGTAAAATACTGAACCAATTTATGGGTCATTAAGTTAAATTCAATTCAATTCTTATCCTTTTTATGTATAACATTATTTAGATACTTAAGTTAATTGAACACAAAATAAAAATAAGTTACAAATAAAAAAACTTAATTTGAGGTAATAAGCAAGTTTAAATTTCGAATGATTATATTTATTTAATTTTTCTGATGTTGGTACCTACCATCTAGTGGCCGCTTTCCTGTTACACACTTTTGTCCCATTTTTACGTAATGACTCTCACAAATTGACAGATAGCAAGAGGAAAAATGTTACACATCAATTAAGGAGGTATCTGCAATAGCATCATTAACAAGAAATATGTGACTCACGACCCACGTGGTACGACACGGGCTATATCTTGGTAAATATGTCTCTCATCGATCGTCTAATATGCATTCCATTTCTGATTGATTGTTTCGATTCGTAACAGTAAATCGATTCTATCAGCATCTTAAATTTCCGGAGGCACCTTGGACGTATAGGTTAAAAATATATCTTTTTTAACAACGTATCATACAGGTGTTTACTTATCTGAATAACAAGTAGCTAACACAGCAGTAACCTACTTTTATAAGATATTTCCAGTGTATATCAATTTAATTTATTAATTCTCAAAAAAACATCTATAGTACACGTAAAATACTATGTAATTAATGTCGAAATTGAACTTAAAATCTTCAAATAAATGTCAAAATGTAATAAATTATGACTAAAAAATGTAAAAAAAGTTATGATAAAATATATTTGATAACTTGAAAATATTACAGTTGAATACTTAATTTAATTTAGACAATTAATGTATGTATGTTATGAACTTAATTTTATTTGTAATGTCTATTAAAGGTAAATCTGAAAAAAAAAACTGTGCAAACTAACTCATTCAAGACCATATCTTAGTCTAAAACTAAGCATACCTTAATATTTTTACTTTTTTTTAATTTATTTAATTACGCTACATTCCTTTTTCATTTTGTTAATCGAACGTATGTGATTAAGATATTTTTACTTATATCAATTAAAACTTATTTACAACTTGTATCCATTGTTATAATAAATAATAATCATTGAATTATCAGTGTATTTAGTTAATCGATATCGATGATTTACCCGTGTTGACACACAACACTAGTGCGGAATTTTGAAATTGCTTGATTGCTTGCAAAAATTGCCGCCAATTTGTGAATGAAGCATTATTGAGATGTGCGGTAGCGCGCGCTGATTTGATTTCACCCATCAAATTAAATAGGTACTTTTCATTCACTCAAAAATTGAGAGCATTTTTCAAATTACCTTAGTCATGGATGAATTAAGATATTAAATTTTAATTGGCGTCAAAATTTTTTTGCGTTGCTCTCCTTTGAAGCTAAGTATCTGGGAGTTCTCAAGAAACATGAATTTTGAAGTGACTACGTCTAATAAATCGATGAACGCCGGCTGCATGCACAAAAACGTTGACGTCATTGTCCGGTAACGCTGGTTATGTTATGACGTTTTAACGTTAAACTATCGTCCGTAAACCAACTTTACAGACAACCAATTTTTTTTTATTACCAAGTTTATCAATAATACGACGTTTTCGAAATAAATCTATGTATTACCTTCTCGCAACGGTGAAGGAAAACTTTGTGAGGAAATCATGTCACAACCATGTCGTAGAACCAAAAGTTCTAAAACAAGTGTCGAGTGCACAAAAGGAGCTTCTTCGAGGCGCACTTGAAATCCTTTCACCACACTGGTTCGAAGGAACTAGTGACACAATAAGAAGACTGTAACCCCTTTGTAACCATGTGATAAAAATAATTATTGAGTATTGAGTATTCTTCCTAAAGATTTGTTCAATCTGCGATTATTTCCGTATTTCTCCCATTTGATTTATATTGATCGAAGCCTAGGGATAAGCAAGCAATAATAGTAGATTATGCACTTAGGGGATAAAGCAGTGTCTTATGTCGCGGGTGTCGAGGGAGTGAGTCCTGAGTGACGCGAGGGGTTCAAGCTACCCAAGACGAAGACAGGCTTTATCCCAGAGGAGCATACTCTACTTTTCACACCTCCTGCGAGACAATAAAAAGCCAGGGCTCCAGCAGCGAACATGCACCGTCTTTTGTTTCACAATCTTTGAAATCGCGCCTTTTTTCTTTTTTTTATGAGTGGCCAGTTCGATTTTCGAACAAACCTTTTTACAATGCTTTATGGGCATTCTTTTACTTAGAGTTTTCCACGAGTTTCCACACGAATTTGACGTTCCAAATTCAAATCACATTACAACCCTTGGGAGTTTCATACAATATTACCTCCCTAGAGAGGTAATGCTTTGCTTTACCTTGATCATAGCATCGCAGTGGTGTGAAAAAAAAATCTTTCACCACCAGCTACCAAATACGATGACCCGCGCTGACCCCGAGCAAACAATAGCTTTCACTACGAGCCCAATATTTCATATTGATTGTGCGTTTCTTCGTGTATCAAGATTGGCTTGTTTTCTGACAGGTACTCAGATGAATAGAGCGTAAGAGATATAGTTACACACAGAAGTATTAAAGTATAGAAAGGAGTTTTGGCGGGAACATGAAAAATGGCGTATTGGCGGCATTAAATTAATTAACAAAACTTGTATAACTTTGAGTGTTTAAGTGTAAAAACGGTGGTTTTTTATCCATTAAGTGCTCGTGAACGTGTATGAGTGTTGGTGAATGGTGTAATGCTGTAAAACGTGACTTTTCGTGTTGCCTCCAAAACTCCATAGAAACCTCTAGTAAGTCGCAACCACCACTACTTTACAGGGGCATGACTTGACTTATCGACTCTGACTGATGACAAAATAATCTCTCCAATTACTTGACACTGGCTATATACCTTTGATGTGAAGCCAAAATCAAAGAACATAGGTTCTTCGAAAGAAAAAAAAAAGTATAGAAACACAATGTAGTACATTGAAAATGCAACCACTAAAAGGCAGCCACTTTGGCTACTTTCTAGTACATTTTGGTCCTTTGCAAATTTTCGAAAAAGAGAAGTAACAGGGCTAGATAAATATTATATGTTAACATTACAGGCTTTTTCATTATAAACAAAATTACATCATAAAAAGTAACAAACATTATTTGAAAATGGAGATATTTAATTTTTATTGTCTGAAATTATTTGGTCCTGTCTTACGATTCTCTTTTGGTTTGATACTATCCATCTTGTTCTATAGGAACATCGTTATTCATCTATGTAGTTACAGTATAAAAATGCACGTTCCTCCACTCGCGCGATCAGTTTAAAGCGCTGCGTACTTTCGATCCTAAGGTCGTAGGTAAGCGAGGGAGTTATGTAGAGTCCTGAATGACGCGAGGGGTTCAAACTGCCCAAGACGAAAATATGCTTTATCCCAGAGGAGCATACTCTACTTTTCACACCTCCTGCGAGGCAATAAAAAGCCAGGGCTCCAGTAGCAAACACCGTCTTTTGTTCCACAATCTTTGAAGTCGCGCCTTTTTTCTTATTTTTATGAGTTCTGTTTATGTAAAAAGGTTTGTTCAAAAATCGAACTGGCCACCGATCGATTTTTGAACAAACCTTTTTACAATTCCATATGGGCGTTCTTTTACTTGGAGTTTTCAAACGAATTTGACGTTTCGAATTCAAATTACATTACTACCCTTGGGAGTTTCATACAACTTTACCTCCCTAGGGAGGTAATGCTTTGCTTTACCTTGAGATAGCATAATATGTAATTGGATATTGTCGAGCAGGTGGTGTGAAAAGAATATTGGGAATGTGACTTTGCTATATTATTAACTTTGAAGTAACCATACCACCTTACAAACTTCTACTTAGATTATAAACTGTTTTTTTTACTATGCTTACCTAATCCATAGTTCGCGTGTCATAACACAATCAAATCATCTTATTGTTTCATAATTATTTAGTGTATTTTGATGGTTAGGTGTAAGAACTGATGCATCAGTTATTTGAGTAATATTACTAACTAGCTGCCGTCCGCGGCTTTGCTTGCGTTTTAATATTAAAACATAGACAAATATACTCTTGTATTATCTAATACATATAGATACTTATTCTTACAAGTTCTTGATTCAACTTCAGAACTTCGTCATTTACTCGTATCAACCTACTTGAAAAAAATATCTTCCTGTTTGAAAAATAATACTTTCAGATTGGTCCCATACAAATTATATCAAAATCGGTTCAGTAGTTTAGTTTTTATATCGAAATAACTGAAAAAAATATGTCGTCGAAGTAAACGAAATTGCATATTAGGTACTTTGCTCTTTTCAGTGCTGTTTACGGTCACTAAAAAAATCCAATTGAATTCGGTTGTACCTACTTTGCGTTTTTATAAAACCTTAATTATTTCTTAATAAGGTCTTGTATTTAGTCATGATTTACAAAATGGCGACCTCCACTTACCTTATATCTTTGTCCTCAGGAGCGCCTGGGCGGCAGCGGACTGGGCTTGGGCGGCGGCGGCTTCCGCGGCGGTGGGCAGCCTTCTCTCGCTGACTTTCAGCCGCCCTACTTCCCCCCGCCCTTTGCCCCCGCGCCACACCCCGCCAGCCCGCATCATCAGCAACAGGTAGCTCACTCATCATACTTACGTATTATACTCTCTCATCATACTCACTCAAAATTCTCACTCATCATACACACTTACATACTCACTTACATACTCACTCATCATACTCACTCATCATACTCAATTATCAAACTCACTCATAATACTCGCTCATCATACTTACTCATCATACTCACTCATCATCAGTTATATTGGACTTCAACTCTCCGTGGATGTAAATGAGTGTATTCCTCTAATGGCTCGGCTTCCAGCGAAGCATTTGAGCCACTTCATGTGAATTATTTGAGCCAAACTCTTCTGCACGGGTTTTTTAAAGAGTGTGGCTCGCTATGCTCTGTGATTTATACGCCAAGAGTGTGTGAGCCTCGTGGTAGCTCAGATTTGCTACTGCACAGCAAATCTAACCGGAAAATACTACATCGTAGCTGACTGCATCTACCGACATAAAGTTTAAATTGAGCTTATTTCATATAAAACATTGCACGTTTCTATCATGGCTCGTTTTGCTCGCTAGATCAATTATTTAGCCACATAAATAGTATGCTCTTGCTCATCCCAACACTGACTCTACTATTTATCTCCAGAGCCATGGCATGGAATACGGCGGTGGCAGCGGCGGCGCGGAGTACGCTCAGCACTACGCTCCTCAACAGCTGCTTCCTCGGCACCATTCTCACCACGAACCGCATGCACACTTGCGCCACCATCGTGATCATCACGACGCCATCCACGCACACCACGTGAGTATACCTTTTTTTTTACATAGGGAAATCCTTATGGATGATTACCACCCTTGGGGGAGGGTGGAGGGGTATATCGGACTTTAATAGACCCCGGGATATCCATAGAACACGTACCGGTGTCCTTCACGCACGTCGCTGTAAGGCCCATCCCAGGAAAGGTTTGCGCCGTACCCGAGCTCCGCTTGCAGTGCATGCCTCCCCGTGCACTGCAACCGTCCCGGGTACATAAGTATACCTGCACTAGCGAGCCACAGACTATCTACTATACCAATTTACATAGCGAGCCGCATGTATACCTCCACATTCGTCATCAGGACGCCATCAAAAGAGCCACAGCCACTCACCATACCACGAGAGTGAGTTGTAGCGAACCGCATTCACTCATGTCTCGAGAGTGTACTACAGTGGACCGCCAGACGCACCACAATCCACATGCACATCTGATGCACGCATGTGATACCAGGAGCTCGCTCGATCTAATTTTCTAATTGGGCATGTACACCCCTAAAAACATGGCCTATTCGCCATTCACTAAATATTTCTGCAATAATAAAAAACATCATATTTATACAAAGAAGAATGCACGTATACAAATTCACTCACTGGTATGCTATGCACCCTTCGTCTCAGCAAGATCTCGGCATAGTTTTGTCTCTCCAAAAATATTGTTAATACGCCAAAATCGCTGCAGATATCGCGATTGCTAATTTTAGTTACGCACAGTTAGCTGCATAGACATGAATATTTTTGGTTGAATATTATAGCAAGTCTTTGCCAAGATATTGTCTAAAAAAGAATAGAATAATTTGAAAATGTAACTGATTCGTAATTTAAATCTATCTTTACCTATAACACCCTTTGCAAACAAACATTTCTATTGAAAAAGAAACGAATTCGATTTATTTTATATACAGTCAGCTGCACAGACATGTATACACTCCCAAGCTTTCACATTTATATTATACTCTTAATTTTGCAAAGACGCAATCTTCTTCGCACAAGAATTTTGACAAGTTTAGTAAGATGACTACATTTTTATATGAAAAAATACTTGCCAAAATAGGAATAATATAAATGTGAAAGCTTAGGAGAGTATACATGTCTGTGCAGCTGACTGTACCTACATAAAATAAATCGAATCCGTTCCTTTTCCAAATGAAAAGTTGTTTGCAAAGATTGATAAACGTATCGATAGATTTAAATTAATACAGTTCCATTTTCAAATATTCTATTTTTTTTAGACGTAATATCTTGGCAAAAACTTGCGTTATTCAACAAACAATTTTCAGAATAGCAATAATAGACATAGCTTGCCTTCAAAATTCTTTAGCCTTTAGCCTGTAAATGGATAGGGCCACTTTAGTAGATTAGTGGGCCATAATGCCCCGGTTTGGCCCGCAGCCCGTCTCGGATACAATGGATGCTGGATCTTTGGGAGGAAACTCGATGGCATTATGTTATTGAATAGCCATTTCGAAGGTTTATAATATTGGTTGGTATTTTGTAGCTCTTCAAAAAGATTTGATATTTATTTGAATAGTAACTAGTGGGTCTAAAATCGAAAAAATCTAAGAAGTTATAATACACGAAAAATATTTCTGTATGAACTTATTTTACATAAGTACCTAGTCTCTTCTCGCATTCATCTTGACATTGCGAGACAATCGATGTTATAGAAAAAGCGTGTTTTTGTTACGAATTTCACTTTATTGCAACTGAAATACTATTTTATAAGGTGCTGGTTGATAAATTATTGCCAGTGTTTAAAAACTACAAACTTTAGTGATGCCATATTTCTCGTTAGTGTTGCAATAAATGTTTTTTTTTGCCCTAAACACAATCTATCAACAATACTGTACGTGAATTTTTCGTCACCTATTTATATCATGTTTCCGTCATGTGCATAATGTAACTTATTTTTTTTTTTTAAGTGACTAAGTCTAATAAATCGATGAACGCCGGCTTCATGCACGAAAACGTTGAGTCATTGTCCGGTAACGCACATTGTCCGGTAACGCTCATTGTCCCGTTACACGTTAGTCAGTTATGGTAGTCACGTTAAACTATCGTCCGTAAACCAACTTTACAGACAACCAATTTTTTTTTTCAACAGTTGTCACACGGAGGCTTTGGATACGGCAGCGGGGGTGGCGGCGGGGGGGAGCGGAGAGCGGAGTACGGAGCCAGGGAGCAGCATGAGCTCGCCTTGCATCACGCGCTGCATGCCGAGGAAGCACCGGTGAGAACATACCTTAACCGACAGGGGGACGGGAATCGCTGTGCGGATACGGAAGCAAGGGGTGGCGGGGGGAGAGCGGAGTATAATAATTAATGATATTTTGGTTTAAAAGTTTTGGATGTTTTGAATGTTTAGTTCAGTAATTCAGTAATTTATTGCAAATTATGAACTTACACACCTAATACCACAAAGTTCAATTCTGTAATGTTTCAATTTGCCACAGCTACCTAAATATTGCCTTTTTTATAGCTAGTTATGAAAAACAGTTATGAAAAGGACACAAAGGGTCCATTTTAATAACTAGTTATGAAACAGTGAAGGAAATTGCCTTCTTCACAGATATGAAAAACAGTTATGAAAATGGAACTAAGGGATAAATTATTGCATATGTAATAAATTAATCTGCAATTATGTAATCTTCATACTGTGTGTAAATGATTTCTAATCAGGAAATATCATTTAGCCATTCATAATAATATGTAACTATTTGTAAGCTAATCGTCAACAGAACATCGAAAGACCGGACGAATAAAAAATGCTAAATATTTATTTTTGCCCTTGCAACATTCGGGCTATCGAGAAACATATTCGATAGGAATTTAATAAACTAAGCAAAATTAAAAACGTATTGGAGGGAGTATCCCGGAATTTTCCCAAGTATTTTTATTTCCTACTCCAAGCTTATCAGAATGTCTTGTATTATAATAATTGATTTTGTCGGCAGAATGCGGCCATGGACGATACCACGGGATTTATGACGGATCTACCTCTTCTAAAAAGTAAGTTTTTAGTGTTTCCAATTATTACTTATATATTTTAGGGACAAATATTAATTTCTGTAATACTTATTTATTCCCTACTTCTATGTACATAGTCAGGTAAAACAATATAATGTAGATTAAAATCTAAAAACCACGTTTTTTTACTTTTTCTCTATCTCGCTTCTTTTACAATATAAAGCGGTTTTTATGGATTTTAGAGTCCATTGTCGTCGAGTTGTAAGCTACCCTAAAAGTTTCAAACAGGAAGTGCTCGAAATTTGGGTTGCAAGATTCTATCCGGAACGACAGACAGACAGACAAACAAGAAAGTGACTAAATATATCCGTAGTAAAAAAATATTTAGAGCCGAAGATCGGGCTCAGTGGCGCGCCTTGTCCCAGCGCCCAGTCTCTCCGACTTAGGCGCTGTCCTAATTGGCTAATGATCGTACGAGCAAACGATGCGATTTGGTCGTACGACGAGATTATATACACTAATATCTACAGAGTGTCCTAATTGGCATTGCATGATCGTACGATCATTCATATGGCTAATTTTCATCGCGCGACCAAAACGCATCGTTTGATCGTACGATCAATGCCAATAATTAGGACGCCACCTTACGTCCAGCAGTGGACTGCTATAAGTTGATAATTATGATTAAAACAATGTACTTAAGGGGAATCCTCAAATCCGAATTCCATACAAAATGATGAATTTAGATTTTAAACGTGTTTTAAAATTAACCCTACTAACTTAAAAACACGTATAAAATATAAATTAAAGTATGAAACCTTTCACTTTTTTTGTTGACGAAATCAAAAAACATGGACGAAACGAGTAGTGTGAAGAAATTACTATAATACGGCGTACTTTTTGAGTATATGTCCGAATCATTTTGTATGGAATTCGGATTTGAGGATTAGCCTTAATAGTGATTGGGTTTTTCGAACTTATGGCACATATGGTAGGAATAGCCAAAGGCCGGAGTTACATCTACGTTCAGCAGAAGACCGCTGATTGGATGATGATGAATGTTGAAAAACCGCCTCTTACGTCCCTCAACAAGCATCTTTAATCATAAGAAAGTGTATCTCATTTAAATTGCACGCTTGAACATCCAACCCAAAGTACGTATTATTAACTTATCAAACATTTCATTGTTACATTGATGACCGGTATTGATAAAACTGTAATTAGGCCCTCATACAACTTATCGGATAGGTGTATCGATATTTTATAAGTAGATCGTAAAAAATCCATCTCATTCGGAGCAATAAGCAAGTAGGGCGTAAACGAAAGTGTTCTTATTGTAAGTATGTGATAGTTCTTTGTTCATGTTCATAACTGCTTACGGTTTATACTTTCAACTAACGCGTTCTATAGCTTAGTGATATTGTTCTGTAATCTTATTCAAAAGAATCGATATCTGAGATGTAACGATCAATCATTCGATATTTAAATAGGTAGCTACGATTTGGTCATTTTGTTGTCCAGTTACATTCACGTTCCAAAATTAAAATAACAGTCTAGCTATTTCCGTTAAAAAAATTAAATTAAAAAGTTGCTGAATTTATGGCTGGATATAATACAAAAAACTCGCCAATAAACTTTTTCAGAGTTCCTTTTTCAAATTATTTTGTCACTTTTAATATTTTTTTCTTAAGGGCATGCGGCCTGTATGGTGCAAAGCTAATGACTTACTAATGTTTATTGTATTAGGGTTGCCCTAAAAAAATATTACAATAATAATAGCGATCACGCTGGGCGCATGTTTTGGGCGTGGCGCGTCATTGTTGGAATTCGAATTTTGAAATCACGGCATTTCTGAGACCCACTGAGAATTGAAGCTGTGATTCCTGCGGCGAAAATTGTTGATACTTTGTTAAAGTGTAAATTAGCTTTATTAACAGCTGCGTTCAAAGAAAGTTCATACAATGTTTATAATTATTATGTATTTCCAAGTTTCGTTTGGTTCAAGCTTGAACACAGTCCAAGTAAAAAAAAAATATTTAAAACCAAATACAAAATTGGAGAAAGATATTACTGTTAAAAATATAATTTTATACCTCATGTTTGAAAAAATTAAGAGTACGTTTTAATTTATTAAAATAAAATATCAGATGTTGCGTGATTGAGTCAGAAACAATGACTTTTACCCGACTGCGAAGAAAGAGAGAGATTTTCGAGTGTATCAAACGGAACTAAAATATATTAGGTTTTTAATATATTTTAATGCTTTATACTTTGCCTATTATTACTTTCATTTGATTTTCTAAAGTAAGAATTTTAGGAAAAAATACTCCTATACTTTTTATTATATCCTATAACATAATAATATCTTATATCTAACTCTGTTTTACCATACGTATGAGTTATCCTTAGTCATGGGAAGAAACAATTGGCCACCCATAGACGTTGCAAACGATAGGTAGCTCAACTGCTCCAACTCGATACCCAATGGCAGCGTGCCGAGGATACTGGCCGCATTGCCTCTTTGTATTGGCCGAGATAGCTGCTAGCCATCTGATCACGCGTCGCTTCAACCAGAAAATAAATAACTAACAAATAAATTAAATTAAATTTGAAATTAAATGTATGTTTTTGAATTAAATTTTCTTCCTCAGCAATGAAAGGACGAGACGGTCTGGGCGGGAACGGGTCGTGCGCGCCAAACGACGTGTTCTGCTCAGTGCCAGGGCGGCTCTCCCTCCTCTCCTCCACCAGCAAGTACAAGGTCACTGTGGCCGAGGTGCAGAGGAGGCTGTCTCCTCCCGAATGCCTCAACGCGTCGCTACTGGGAGGAGTTTTGAGGAGGTAAGACACTCTAGTTTAAGGCCGGCCAAACTTAGGCCCGCGAACCACGATGTGACCCGCTATGGCATTCGAATCTGCCCGCCAGCACTTTGACCGGCTGGCTAGTGTTCCCCTATTGGTCACATGGGGACAGATAGAACTTTCCAAATTAATCAAAGTTCTATCTGTCACCTTATCAGCAACGGTGGGACAGATAGAACTTTTTTGTCCCATTTGTCACCCTAGGCGGACAGAGCAGGGTGACAGATGGGAATAATTCAGTCGGCGTGGTATTTTTTCTTTTGCTTAACTTAAGTTGTTAAAAATTTTGCAGCTCGCTATAGGCGGCTATTCGTTTACGGTTGGGAAATGCGTTATTTCTTGCGACATGAAAAAATATATATTTTTTTTTCAATAACTAAAGGTATGTAAAAATTGCGGCTCACTTCGCTCGCCGCGATCGAACGTGCTGATACTAGATAGCTGCCCGTAAACTTAAAATTTCCGTAATACACGATTAAAATATAATGTTTTTGTAACCGTGATTTTGACTGAATTGAGCTAACAAGCATAAAAAAATTACGGCTCACTTCGCTCGCCACGTAAATGTCCTGAGCGACTTATTCCTTCATTTAATTTTATTGTGCAAACTTAAAATACAATTGGCTTAAATCTTATTAGCCAGGTACCTATCACATGGCCCTGCAAGGGCGCTACAAATGTTTATAATGTATGTGTGTGTAATCTAGATTCTGGAGGCTAGATTACACTATGCTATGTATAAAATACAAACATTTAAAACTAGAAAAATTGCAAGGAGATTTTAATCATTTTTAAATAGCAAAGTAAAATGGCTTTTATCGAGCAATCTAATCGAGATCTAATCGTATCCGTGTCTCATTAGACACGGGCACGCGGTGACTTAGTAGATCCAAGTCGTGTAGGACACTCACCTTATACACAGCACTGGGACAAGGTAAATTAAGAAATTAGTACACTGTACATTAGTTAAATCTCATAGACTTATTGGGAGCTCATGTATGAATATTTAAAATTATAGTAATACTTGCTGGTAACTTATACGCAACTTCGTCTGCGCAGGTATCTTTATAAATTGTAGCCTATGTGTTATTCTGATTCTGATGTATAAGCTATATTATGGTAAAGTGACATTAAAATCCATTCAGTAGTTTTTACGTGAAAGAATAACAAACGTCCATACATCCATCCATCCGTACAAACTTTCGCGTTTATAATTTTAGTAGTGATTTTGCATGGACCCATTGGGAATTTAAGTACAATGGAATCATGGACTTCTGGGAATAAACCTATACACCACAATTTCCTTTAATTTGTAGTAATACATTTTTTTGAAAATAATGTTTCTTATTAGTAACAAAATCCATTGGTTCAACAATACAGGGCGTCTTTTTTTAAAAAACATCATTCGTGTCAACTTCCGTCAAAAAGAATTAAAAAAAAATCTAAATATGCAGAAAAAGTTTTCTTATAAATCGAGGGCATGACTCCTTTCACGACTTTTCTCTAACTCTCGTGGTTATATGGCCATCAATGCCCTTCTTAAAGAACCACCCTGTATATTGATTAGATAAATTACCATTTCTTATCCCGCCTACTTTGAAACCTCTAACAAGCGCTCGGCTGTCGGTCGGTTGTTATTTTTTGCAGTGGCAACACTTTACAAGTTGTGGTTTTCGATAATCACTTGTTTGATCTGCGGGATTAGTGTTGCTAGTAAATCGATATAAAGAAGGTATCCATCGAATACAGACGGAGACAGTAAATTGTTTTTTTTTTTTTTAAATTGGTTATCTGTAAAGTTAATTTACGGACGATAGTTTAACGTGACTATAACGTGACAGCGTAACGGGACAATAAGCGTTACCGGACAATGACGTCAACGTTTTCGTGCATGCAGCCGGTGCGGCGGCGTACATCGATTTATTAGACGTAGTCACGTCAAAGTTAATTAAGTATTTACCTACTTACTTAAGATAACATTTATTAATTACTACAAAAAATATACTCTAAAACCCAAATAAAAACATTGAGTTATAAATAATATACTAAAAAAAAAAACAAAAGAATCATTTTTTTTTAAATTCAGGTAATTTAAAAAAAAAGTACTCTTCAATATTTCAGCATTGATAAAAAAATGTTTTTGTTAAAGACTTAATGGCTACACTTTTATGTATAATATAGGTACAAAGACTGTTTCTGAACACATTTTGTTCCGGATCAATTTATTAATACCTCGCTAAGCTAGACGCTTTCAACTCTTTCAACGGTTTTCTTCGTGGTCACGGGTGCTGTAATATAACCGCAGAACGATCCTACACTGTTTATTGATACCAATTATCAGCTATTACGTCCAGATCGACAATGGCTGACTTTTTGAAACCTGTTACCGTAATTTTTATGTAAATTTCTGATGACTCTGGCTGTGCTCTCAATTTGTAACACCGGAAATTTGTATACTGGACTCATTGCTACAAAATATATTAAAATTATTATTTATCATCATTATTTTAATTTAGTGTAATGCAGAATTGTATTAATACAATACCGCCGGTAATCGCTGGTTTCAATACTTCACGTCCTTTATATAATTACCTATACCTACAATAATGACGCCCGCAACTTTGTTTGAGTTAAGTATTGACAAAACTCCTTTCTTATTACTCACTTTCAATTATAAACGAACATACCTTTGAAATTTCAAGTCTCTACGGCCACTGGTTTGGCATGTAGGATGTCTGTCATTCAGCTAGTCAGGACTCTACCCATAAATAAAATAAAATAAGCCTTTATTCGCTGACTCACATTGTACAGAGATTTTATATTTATGATATGGTTTATATAATGTTTGTTCTAGTTTGAGTCAGGTTGTCCTTCGACATAGGCCTCCTCCAGATTATGCCAGGTCCTTCGGTCCAAACAGGTTCTGCGCCAACCCTTGGGCAGGTCATCTTCCCATCTTTTCGGTTGTCTACCTCTCCTACGTTTACCGTCTCTAGGGTACCAGACTGTGTGGTCGTAAGACCATTTGTTCCTTTTTGATCTCATGGTGTGTCCAGTCCAGCGCCACTTTAATCTTCGGATTGAGGTCGTATACTCTACCCATACTTATTGTATAACATCAACTAATTCTCTTGTCTCTGTACATTACAAATAATTTCGTAGATTTTTTTATTTATTTGACAGTCGCCATATTGCTTTTTAATCATTTTATATGTCCTATTTATATTTATAGGGACTATTTATGCAAAAATCCATTTCGCGCTCAAAAGAACATACATAATATATGTAGGTACCTATACATAATAAAAAACGTTGTCGAGTTTAAATGTCACGTCGGTTGTTTAAGGGTTAAAACTCATCGGTAGAACAGAAAGCAATACATTTAAGACTTTAATAGTCTTAACCGCTCAATCCAAATCTATTCAACGCCAACAAAAAACAGTTCGATCATGTACTGACACAGATTAAACAAACTACTTGTAAAAAAACCAATCATACATCAAAAGGAAGCGATAATAGTATGTGTGAAACGGTTAGGTACAGTCATCTCCATTAAAATGTTTAAGTCCAATTTTTTATATATATGTTTGCTAAATATCATTAAGGGGAATCCTCAAATCCGTATTCCATACAAAATGTTTCGGACAAATACTCAAAAAGTACGCCGTATTATAGTAATTTCTTCACACTATTCGTTTCGTCCAGGTTTTTTGATTTCGTCAACAAAAAAAGTGAAAGCTACTATAATACAGCGTACTTTTTGAGTATTTTTCCGAATCATTTTGTATGGAATTCATATTTGAGGATTGGCCTTAAAATGCAAAAATAATGACATTTCAATTTGTGTGTGATCATTTGTTTTGAGTTTTTTCATTTCAATTATTGAGTTTTCGGATTGTTGATCTAAATGAAATTTAATTTAAAACTTTGACATCATTCTATACATCTCAGTGCAGGTGATTTTTAATTTTTCAAAAACATTTTTCATCTGAAAAGAATTATTATCTTAATAATAATTATCTTAATTATTGACAAGTAAGATGATATTTGCAAAACTAAGAATAATATAAATGTGAAAGCTTGGGAGTGTATACAATATCTGTGCAGCTGACTGTACCTAATGTCTAATGTACATCCTAGTGGGTACGTGGTCAGTAGTATGCAATTACTGAGGTGTATTGAGAAATTTTGTAGAGTAACTTATGGCCCGAAATTGGCTTACTCTACACAATTCGGTAAAGAAAGATTTCCGTGTACAATATAGCAAAAATTACCAATTGATTTTCTTTATTGCTATTAGGTTGGTACTCTTTATAAACAAGAAATTAAAGTAAGGTAAGTAAATATAATGGTGTTTCTAAAGAACAATGATAGACAGTATCAAACCAAGATGGAGTCGTAAGACAGGATCAAAAAATTTCAGCATGGGACCAAAATGTACTTGAAGTTAGCCAGTGTGTCTCCCTTTTTCTTGGCGCATTTCCAATGTACTACATTGTGATTATATACATTAATACATACTTCTGAGCCTATAATATATTATAATGTTAACTTTTATAAAACAGTGGTATTTAGATTTTATATAATAGATTTAACATAATGACAATTTACGTATACTTGTATTCCTGTACAAGTCTTGGCGAAAACATTTGTTCTACGGCTTTGGAATTTTTTAGTTTTTCATTCTTAAATATGCAATGCAATACATATATACATACCTATTATTAGTACATAACTATTGGATATAAATATGTTATGTTGTATCCTAAAATAAAGAATTTTAAATCAAATTTTAATTTGAATTGCAAAATTTCCAATAAAATATGTTGTTTTGATTTCTTAGAAAATTATATTCACTGAGTGGCTAAGCAATATGATACAAATAAAGTAAAAATCTAGATAAATTAAACGTAGATTATGTATTTATCTTATGGCAACATCAATTTCTTTCTGCAAAAGTGTTTTAATATACAGCGTCTTAATAATACTGGTTTTTATGATAAGGGAACATTAAATAATTTATAAATTATAACGCAGTAAACAGTAGGTTTGCCCGCGCCTTAATTGCGATCATTATGCTTGACAAGACACGTAGTCCAAACGCTTGTCAAGCCGGAGAGTGAAAAAAACAAGAAATAAATTATTGTAGATGGCAACACATGTCAGCAAAAAAGCTTGCATCCTCCTTACACGTTGTTCTTCTTTCGAATTTGTCATATGAAATTCCGTAAAGATTAGATTAGATTACATTAAAACTCTTTATTATACATCCCGGAGAAACATACACAATACACATCGAAACGTAAAGCGTCGATGATACACGGCTTATGATGAAATTATCAGTCAACGATCGCGATTTTTTAAATAAATGGAATTATATACCAAAATAGCTGGTGAATAATGGCAGCCAATCAACATAGTAAGCAAGCTGTTTAATGTCAGAAATCTTTAGAGAATATAATAATAAATGAATATAATAATAATAAATTATATATTTGGTTTAAGAATAGTATATATTTCATAGCTTATATAAGAAAAAATGTAACTGTGAGTCGAATGTTAAATAAATAAGAATATAATAAGAAATAATTTTTCGTACTTTTTGTGTACCTTAAAACTCTTTTATATCAACGAATTTTATTGATGTCTAAACCTAACAAGTTTACAATTAAAAACGTCCACTCCCGAATAAGTATGATGGTGTAAATTGATACTTTCTAATCCGTTACCCATTAATTTTATTTATCAAAGATGTGTCCATTACAAAAGATTCTACACAAAGGGAATTAATCAAACGTAAAAAATATTTTATATACGTCTATCTTTGCACAAAGACTGGCTGTCATACGCTTTTATACCATTGTGACATACGATAAAGCGCTATCATTTGAAATATAAAATGTTCCTTCTACCTACCTAATTGACTATAAAGTTTTTATTGAATAAGCCTCTACACCTTCTTATTTGAAAATTGTGAAATAAAATTAAGTATTAGGTATATTTACTTACAAAAAGGTTATTTAAAATTAACCCTGCTAACTTAAAAACACGTATAAAATCTAAATTAAAGTATGAAACCTTTCACTTTTTTTGTTGACGAAATCAAAAACATGGACGAAACGAATAGTGTGAAGAAATTACTATAATACGGCGTACTTTTTGAGTATTTGTCCGAAACATTTTGTATGGAATTCGGAATTGAGGATTAGCCTTAAGGCTTAACTACACATACACTTACAAACGCCGATTCGCCTTAGTATCTACACTCTAGGTCCTCTCTTGGTTCGGTCAAAACTCTTATCATTAGTTCATTACATAGCTACATACCGAAGTTCTGAAGTACCCACAATACCCACTGTTCTGTGATGGTTCTGTCGAAATAAAAAAATTACGTAGAGGTAGGTCAAGTTGACAGAAACTGAAGACTCTTCATCACTCGACGCCCATGCGCCGCCTAATCCTAACCGCAGACCGTTACTGCACACTAAATATCGATTACCGTCAAGTGCGTGTCAATGTGACGCGTACTGTGATCGAATAAGCAAACGGTTATTTTTATAAGTTTTGATAAAAACGTGAGAAAGTGGCATATTAGACAATATTGGTTACGAATTTTCTTCTTTCTTCTTCTTTCTTTAAACCTTGGGGGAATAATGATTTGGCGAGAACTTTGCCTAAAAAAGGTACAGAAAAAGTTAAAAAGAAACAAAGCTTTGTGTAGGTTTTAGTCATGGGCAAGTGACTTTATTTATTATCGACTTAGCATAAGAGGAACGCATTGTACGTTTCGTCAAAATAAAATATAAAATAGATAGAGTACAAATGATAATAATTTATGGAAGCCAGCTTCAGAAACTTTGGAGTGTCAATTTTTTTTTTCATATTTCTTCAACAAAGTTTAAAAAAAATAGCAATTAAAAATCTAATCTGGCAACACTAATCGAATTAAAGAGGTATACTTGATTTATAATCTCTCTAATCGATGCTCTACCTCGATGTCCAAAACTGTCGATTCATCCGATTTAGTTTTCCATTGATTCAAAATCCGAACCATTGATTCTGAATTCGAATTTATTGTTCGGCTCGTTAGCGCGCTTTCGCCGCTTTTGTCGATGCTCAAACGAACGTGTGAAAATATTAGACTCTTTGGTGTCTAATTAACTTGTTTATATCTCTTTGGGTTTAAAAAAGATAGGTTTTATATTAGAGAGCTTTATGCAGAAGCTATCAATGCCACTCGGACAGTAGGTAAGTGGTAGAATGATAAATTATTATTCTTTGCCACTTCCTTTGTATTAAAAAAAAATATGGCCCTACTCTAGTAGGTTGGGTGGCTATTTTTCTAGGACTGTTGTAAAGCTTAGAGCTAGGTACTTAGGAGCAATTTTGGGCTTTCCTTTAGTTTTCACGACATATACAAAACTTTTTGCAAATTAAATCAAAAATGTTCTTAAATCAAAGTTCAAGTTTAGAATCCGAACGCGCGGGCCGAATGAGCTCAATTTCGCATGATGGCGTACCGTTGCGGAATGCGAACAAATTCCACGAAATTAATAATGGATGCTTGCGCTTATTACAATACTTTTTCTAGTTAGTATATTTAACGAGATCTTCAAGTAAACTATAAATTATAATATTTTTTCAATACTTGCCTACCTTTCTCTTATAATAAAACATGTTACATACACCTGATTAACGAAATGAAAAAATATGATTAACAGTAAAAATGTTGTAGAGATTTTTAACAAATATTTTTGGTAAAAAAGACACTGATCAAAAATCCTTGACTCTACCTAAACCACTAGAATTGCTAGGGATTGAGAATAAAATTATCTCTACATCACAAGTAAATACTAGTAGCGCCATCTAGCGGGCAGTAGCCGAACATTTTATCCGATATCTACTAAAAGTTTGAACCATGGTTCTTAGAATTTATTATTTATGCAGTTTAGATATACTTTTTAATATTATTGTTTTTTTTAGACGATGTTATTTCAATATTCTTATTGTTTCATTTCTAACCATTTTTTTCTTTTTTTACAGGGCAAAAAGCAAAAATGGCGGAAGATTACTGAGAGAAAAACTAGAGAAGATAGGACTCAACTTGCCTGCAGGACGGCGAAAAGCGGCGAACGTAACCTTACTTACATCACTAGTCGAAGGTATTATAAATTACAACACTAACAGTTTGCCCCAAAATTTGGATTCTTGAACCTAAACCCCTGAACCGAAATAGCTCATCTACGAACACAAAAATTGTTTTGAATTTACCTACCCACCTGTTAAATTTCATTTTTTTTTTTTTTTTTTTTTTTCATCAGAAGATCAGTTCGAGAGTTATCGTCGAACAAACATACATACTACCCACATATACATAAAAACGCCGATTCGGCCTAGTAACTAGAATTCTAGATTCAGAGACGCACAATACCGAATTTGTTTACGGATTGCTAGAATATAAATACCTAACAGTAATTGATTGATTCAGGCGTCACTTTGCGGAAATCCATATATATCAACAAATTATATAAATATATTTAGTAATAAATCCGCTTAATTTTTAAACAAAGGTTTTAATTAACTTAACTTTAGTTCAACTAAACCAAAGAGTCAACGAACAGTTAAGTTAATTAAAACCTTTGTTTAGAAATTAAGCGAATTTATTACTAAATATATTTATATAATTTGTTGACCTAACAGTAACACTAGTAAAATTGAGTAATCTATTTGAAAAGTTGAGAACACATCAAGCCCGAATAAGACCTACTTCATTAGTACAATTTTATTCCGCTAGGGGCGCTACTTGTCTTCTTCCATATTATTGTAGGTACCACACTTATCTTCTCGTTTTACTATTTTATTATTTTAAATTGATATATTTTATACAAAGAAAAGTTGTTAAATAAGTAAGTTCAACGTATGATTAGGTATACAGTCCAACAAATATATCGAAAGGAGCCTCTTCGAGACGCACTTGAATTCCTTTCACCACACTGGTTCAAAAGAACCTAGTGACACAATACGAAGAAGAAGAAGAACAAATTATTTTTTTGTTTTAGCGGAAGCAGTGCATTTAGCGCGTGATTTTGGGTACGTCTGCGAGACGGAGTTCCCCGCGCGTGCGCTGGCGGAGTACCTCGCCAGGCAGTACGCCGAGCATGACGCGCGGCGCAGGCGAGACCTGCTGCAAGCTACCAAACAGGTAAACAACACATTTTCTATTCCCGATTGTCCCTACTCCCAGCGTTCCTACTAGGAAAAATCTAGCTGTCCCTAGTAGTTCAAATTCAAATTCAAATTATTTATTTCAGATAATGTCCATTAAAAAAAAAACACACACACACACACACAAAATTGAACATAATCTTTTAATTAAAATAAAATAAAGTAGTGACAAAAGGAACATTTTTCCCCGATTGTCCCTACTAGGGACAATCAGGAAAAAATATTCCCGATTGTTCCTAATGCTATTTTAAAAAGACAGCTAGATAGAAAATCAACAAGGTAAAAAAAAAGCGAACTTAATGCTAGTTAGCATTCTCTGTCAGCTAACCTCTGTACATGACAGAGATGTAGTAGTGCTAGATGTGTGATTGAGGATGGAAAATAATAAATAAAAAAAAAATGAATTTGTCCACGAGCACCAGCATGTCGATATATTTAATGATAAAATTAAAAATATTATCCTGGATTTATTAGTTTTTTTAGTTTTAGTTTAAGGAAAGTAAGTTTTTTGGTAACTATAAGCTTCTATCTTTTTAAATAAATAAATACAAGTGCTTAAACAAATACAAAATATAATGCTTATTTTTTAGTATAGCTACTTTAAGTAGCTTATTTTCTGTTATCTGGATCCCATAGTAGGTACAAACAAGCTTACCTACTAGGTACTTAGTTTAGAGCAAGATGGCGTTGCCTGAAAGGTCCAAAATATTTATTTATTTTTCATGTTTTTCCAGGTGACAAAAGAACTTATGGACCTTCTAAACCAAGACAGATCGCCGCTGTGCAACACGCGACCGCCGCACCTGCTGGAGCCCGCGATACAGCGGCACCTCACGCACTTCTCGCTCATCTCGCACGGCTTCGGCGGCCCGGCGATAGTCGCCGCGCTTACTGCCATACAAGTACGTCTTTACTACTTACTAGGCATGGAGAGTATACCGAGTAACATTTTATTTATCATGGTATAAAACTGATCACACATAACACTTGTTACTTTCTGACACCAAGTCTGTTACAAAATCACCGGTGATTTCACTGTGACAAAATGAAATCATATCACCATGTGACAATGAAATAGAAGTAGCAATCATTTCCATGCCTACAACTTACACTTTCAAACTTATGCCTAGATCACACGTACTGAGCAAACAGGCGAGACAGTAAAATGTTTCTCGGCCGAGACAATGATGTAAGCGAGTAGCTGACATCACTCGCTCAGCAAAGGACTCGGCGCTATGTTTGTTTATATTTACGTACCGAGTACTCGGCTGAGAGCACTGTCTCTGCCGTTGGATCGATACGTGTGATCAAAACATTAGAGTCCGGTGACGCAGTAACATCCATCTATGGCTAACTGCATTTAATGTCCATCCGAAAAAAAAAACTTACCCGCAAAAATACATATTTCATGTAAAATAAATTACCTTTTTTTTGATAATAAATCTACTGTAAGTAAATATAATTGTATTTTTTTTTGTTACAGAATTTCCTGAACGAGTCATTGAAGCATTTAGATAAATTATATCCTCAAAGCGGCATGGTCTCATCATCGATGGATAAAACAAAAATGGATCCGGACATCAAAAAGTAACAAATGCATGACGACGGAAACGTCGAATTGTACATAAAAACAAACGAACTGTTTATAATGTCGAAAATTTTAAAAAACCTAGTCGAAGGATTTTGGTTATTTATACCGTCAATAATAGTCGTCAAGCGGATTGTATATTTATTTCTATGATGATTTGTGTCGACTCGCATACAAATAAAGTGCAATTAAATACATGATTGTGAGAAATTGTATATATAGTTTTAAAAATAAACTAGTATTAATTTAAGCATTTATAGTTGTAAATAATTTTAATTCAGCATTATGTTTTTATTGCCGTTTTAAAAGTGCATTTCATAAATCCACCGCAATGGGTACACATATCAAAATGTAAGCAATAATTGTAAATAATTTTAAATAAAAACTCGCATCCTTTTTACACAAAATTAAGTGGGACTAAGACTGATACATTCCAAACCGAATTTTATACTGTCAGATGACCGCCAAAATAAAAATATTATGTACTGAAAGTGTATCATGTAAATGGTTTGCCTTTACTTGGTGTGAAATGGTAGTGAATGATTGAGTCCAGTCCAAAATTACATCGGCATCCAGGACATGGATACTGTCAACCTAAGTTAAAAAAGTATAACTTGGTCGAATTAACATGACACCTCGATTGATGTTTGTGCAAAGTACAGAGTGGAATTGGACACCTAATCTTGATAGAGAAGAGGTCCTGTAATACTTGATAATGATAAGTAATGATAAGGCTACGCAATTAGAGGAATAAGATACACGGAGGGCGCCGCGCGGGGGGCGGGGGACGCAGCAAGTTGCGAGCAAGAGTGTCAGCCAGGTGTCATGTTAATTCGCCCGAGTGGTAGCAGTAATTTTAAATATCTACCACTATTTCAATACAAACCAGCCAAAATTCACAGCCCCACATTTTACCAACAATACAAAACCTCTTAGATAGTAATTTGTAATTTAGGTTTAGTTTTGCTAGTGATTCAATGTGAAAGTGTGCCAATTATTTGTAAGGAAAAGTCCGTTATGGATTTCCGGTTTCATAATGTAATTTAATATTTATTGTGGCTTGTAAATAATATTACTTATAAAATTACATCCTTGCCTATATTTTTTCAGAATGATAAACTACCTTTCTGCAATATTTAAGTTTTTTGTGAGACTTGAGTTCAGTTGGACTTAGAAATTGGTATTGATACATACATAAATTGTACCCTCTATTCGCAAAAAAACACAGGTTTATGTTGTGCTACAAACTGTTAATACCCGGTTTAGAAGTTGTGAAGTTCATAGGACAGTGGATAGTAGAGTTGAGAAAGGACAGTGGCTTTCTTTAAACTTATTCTTCTTATATTATATTTTTTTAGTGTAAGTAGGTACCTAATTTATTAAGTTCAAATTCAATATTTTTTTTTATTTTCATTCTTTTGACTTGCCTCGTAGCCACCCTGTCCGAACCGTTTATTTACTATACTTGCTACTGTCCTGACAACTTGACCGTTTAAACCGGGCGGAAGAAAAAAACATAATTTTGGCAGAATCTTGAGCTCAGTGTGCCACTATAAGTATATTATGATAATTCACGAGATCTTAAATGATTATTCAGTGTCATAAATTATGAATTTTGCAATAATTGGATTTTTATTTTAAATTAAACAATGATGATTTAGTGGTTGTTTCAATTATTTCAATTAAAAAATACCCCGAACGATTTTAAAAGTACCTAATACCACAGCTAATACTATTTTATAAAAAAATATTTGCTTGTCAACGCCATCTATCAACGATATTCCAAAATACACATTCATTACCGGTATCACCAGATTCGTTAAAAAATAATATGTAGGAATTTTAATATCTATGGCTGTGGATAATAAGAAAACAAATATTTCAGAACGAATAGATAAACGTCATTTTTCCATTTTCTTTTTCAATGTTTTCCAACGAACTTTTTAATTCAGTTCAAATTCGTAGTTTTACGTGTGACTAAAATACAAGTTTTGGCTGTTAAAACTACAACTGATATCTCTAGCATGCGATGGATATTTTTGAAGAAGTGGTGGCTTTCAACAAAAGCTCCAATCAACCTTTCGACAACTTGAACATAGCTTACAACCCTTCTAACTCCATGGTAGTTCATTGGAATAAATACCAGTTATTCATCTACGAAAACCTAAACTTGGAGGACACATCGAAAGAACTGACTCCCGAGTATCTGATACATCAAATTCTCATCACAAATAACCATTTACTCTGCGTGGACAGCTTTGGTTACCTATACATAACAACACTGAAATTCAAAAATGCTGGTAAAGTTTTGACGTGTTCCTCTAAACCCCGAGATAGTGGGATCAAAAGTTGTGTGGCATTCAACCAAGACCATTCCCTGAGCCTGAAATATGATTCTCAGACACACTATCTATGTCAAAACAAGATCAATTCAGATTTAATTCCTGTAAAAACTGTTGCTCTCATCTACAATGATGATATACCCAAGAATCCAGGTGACAAATACATTCTAAAGGCTTATAGCATTGACCAACAAATTGCCGGACACTTGCAAACAATATTCAATATACAAAAGTTAAGCGATAACTACCACTTTATAGTGCTATCCTTTGACAAACTCACTCTATTTGGATGCCTTTATGATCCCAGTTCAAAAGAAGATTTTTCTGCTCTAATCAGTTTATACTCCTGTCCTTCAGAAATTTGTGATGTAGCATTAAAAGATGCCCACTTACACATAGGATTGAAAATAGGTACTGTGATACGATTACCCCTGAATGGTCATGATAAAGTGAGTACCGTTCATTTGAATACAGCATTGCATCGATTTACTGTCATTAATGAAGCTTATATTTACATAGACGGGATTACGATGTGGAAAGTTGAGGATATTTTCTCGGAATTATCATTCAAACAGTTTGTTGTCAAAAATGTTTATGATTTTTCAGTGTGTGGAGAGTTTTTACTGTGCACAACATTTGATAAACGCAATTACAAAATTGAATATTTCAATGAAGGGTCTTATCATAAACCTGTAGATCAAGAATACAATTCAGCAGAAAACCTGATAAATAACTCTGAATATTTGACAAAAATCTTTGAAGAAGTAGATAAAGATAAAGAAATAGCCAAGAAAATTATTGTAGAAGAACATTATTTGACTGCATTATCACTGTCCAACCGACAAGATCTAATGAACAAGGTTTTAGAAGCAAAGGTTACTGTATATGAGAATTACTTAGAAGTAACAGAAATGAGTGAACTGACTCTCACCGAAGAGATATCTTATTATTTTGAACCAGAAACATCCCTATTTCTTTTAGAAATTAATACTGCTAATGATCAACCAACATTGACTGATGCTGTGTCAAAGGTAGTAGCAAATATTGAAACTAAAATCCATATATCACTATCAAACGAGTACCATACTCTAAAAACCATAAGCATTAAAATAGAAGAATTAAAAAAAATCAAGTGCCTAATACCTGTACAAGTGGACCCGTCAACAGAAATCAAAATGAACGTAAAACTAGTGTCAAAAATACCAGGAACTTATGATAAGAAGCAAATTATATGGACCGTTTTGTATCGGAAAGACATAATGATAAACTCTGAACAGTTTATCCAAATGAATAGTGGAAATATAACTTGTCTCATGAAACCGAAAGATAATTATAGAGAATGTATCATGAAAATGTGTACGAATCAATACGGTGACTTATTTGAAGTCACAGATGTTTCAAAAGAAAGATGTACCTACTCAATGTATTTAAAATGGCCAAACAACTTTGACCCGAAATCAAAATCGGATTATTTTAAAAATTACTTTGGCAATGGCAAATCAGAATATTTGCTACAGCAGTTAAGTAGTGAGGAATTTTTAAAATCAAAAAATTGCATAAGATTTTCAATTGGGACGGAAAAAGTAGAGATTAGTATCAAAAATGATGGATTTTCCGACCCTCAAATGAAAGTTACGAGTATGGAAAGAAAAATTGCATTGGATATAAGAAATTTCTTCTCAAGCATGCTATATGAAGTTTGTAATCCCAGAACTGAATTTATCAATTGCAGCTTTTACACTACTGTCGAGGTAATTTATTTTTAGAACGTTAATGTCATCCTATCCCACTTCAATCACGCCAAAACCACTGAACCAATTTCACTCTACTGTTGGGATCTCAATAATTGTAACGCTAATTGTTAGCGGCACGAAACTTGTCGCTGACCGTTATTACGCAGAAGTAAAAAGTAAGATACCTACAGACAGCGTCAGAGATAAGTATCCCCCTTGCACAAGACACCCAGCTATAAATCCTTAAAAAAAAAATTAATACTTAAAATTATTTTTAGGATAACATACTGTTATACAAATATAATCTATTTTCTAAAGACAAAACTTCTCTATTCGCCGCGACGGTGATTTAAAGGGATTTGAAGCTGGGTATTATAATGCAAGGGGGATACTTATCTATGACGCTGTCTGTCTGTACCTGAGGGAGACTACACATACAATAACCATGCGCAGTAACCACCCCTGCCCGCATCGTTCAGCGCTAGACTTACGTGCCGCTACTTATACCTGCTATGGAAACTATACTGATAGGTTTAGTTACCAAACTTTACACCCTAATCAGTTGAGTAGATTTGGCGTGATTGAGGAATTTATATGCATACATACTTACAAACATTCGCATGTTTAAGTGAGTTGCCAACCAAAAACTAAGCTAACTTAGCTGAGTTTGATAAGCAAGCTAAACTTCACTGATTTAGCTTAGCTCTAGGTCTGCATATGCTTTAGTGGGATCCATTATTTAATGTAATGATTAGAATATAAGGTATTTTTATTACAGCTTAAGGGGAATCCTCAAATCCGAATTCCATACAAAATGTTTCGGACAAATACTCAAAAAGTACGCCGTATTATAGTAATTTCTTCACACTATTCGTTTCGTCCTACTTTAATTTAGATTTAATACGTGTTTTTTAGTTACTAGGGTTAATAAAATAAATATCTAAAAAATATCTAAATATCTAATTAAAAAAACGTATAAAATCTAAATTAAAGTATGAGACCTTTCACTTTTTTTGTTGACGAGATCAAAAAACATGGACGAAACGAATAGTGTGAAGAAATAACTATAATACGGCGTACTTTTTGAGTATTTGTCCGAAACATTTTATATGGAAATTTGCCTTGAGGATTCCCCATAAGCTAACTACTACAATCTATATTATAAAATTTACAAAAGGAAACAATTGGGCCACCATAGACCGTTGTAAACGATTTAAAGATTGCTTGACGACACGTTTGGTCGAGTGGCATATGTGTCGGACTGCCAAGCCGGTGACGCGGGTTCGATTCCCGCTTCAGGACAAACATGAACATTAAAGTTTATCCTGAGTCTGGGTGTTTTCCTATGTATTTTAAGTATGTATTTCTATCAGATATCTGGTTCCCATAATACGAGCTCTGCTTAGTTGTGTGAAAAATGTCCTAAATATTTATTTATTTATTTTAGCTCAACTGCTCCAACTCTATACCCAATGGCAGCATGCCGAGGATACTAGCTGCATTTCCTCTTTGTATTGCAAGGCTTATGGCTGAGAGCCTGAGATACATACTACTCGGGCGAATAAACATGACACCTGGCTCGAATGACGTTTGTGCAAAAAAACAGCGTGGAATTGGATAATCTTGATAGAGAGGTCCTGTAATACTTGGTAATGATAAGGCTTCGCAATAGAGGAAGAAGAAACACGGAGGGCGCCGCGCGGGGCAGCGGGGGACGCAACAAGTGCCGAGCGAGAGTGTCAGCCAGGTGCCATGTTTACTCGCCCGAGTAGTATCTGCGAGCCCTCTGATCACGCATGCTTACTTTTTTTTTCAGAACTTACAGAAGCAAGTGAAGGCATGCGTCGCTGATTCAGCCAGCAATAAGTCCTTTGAGCAGCTAGCTCATCAGTTTGAAAAAAATATAATGGGTGTGTTACCTGTCTAGTTTTAAGTGTAAATGTGTAATGATAAATAGCTAGTCAGTGTTTTACACAAAATGTGATGGAAATAAAAAATTAGAAGTTTATGAATATTTTTTTACTTCATAAGTTAATGCTACAAAAAAACTCATTGTCTTAATATTTTTTCCTCTTTTTTTTCATGAGGTATCGATGAGAACTCTTATTTTAGATAGGTACTTATTTACCTTACCTACTTTACATAAAATAAGTTATTGTCGTAGGTACAATAACTATGTAGATATCGACCATAAACCATATAAAACTTAAACGGTCAGTCAGTCAGCCACCCTTTCATTTCTCTAATGCGAGATACCAGACATAGTTACTATGTAATGAATCATTACACTATGATAGATAAGTCATCATTACTAATGATGACTTATAGTTATTATGAGAGGCTTTTATTTAACCACGTTTTTAGTAAGTCTCTCATGTTTGTCTGTCTGTCTGTCTTGGTCTTGGTTGATTCTCGCAACACAAATTTCGAGTACTTCCCGATTGGCGATCTAGCTGCATCTTTCAGGGTAGCTCACAACTTAATGACACTGCATTCTAAATCTATTTATTACCATGCAATATCAACCTAACCAAAAAAAACATAAAAACCGCTATATCTCGTAAAGGAAGCGAGATAGAGCAAAAATAACAAGTTTTACGGGTTTCCTAAAGGGATACACTTATTCATGACGAATCGATCGAAGGGTTCGCATACCTAAAAACAACCGAATTTTTTTTGTTTTTGGTTTTCAAAAATCTTCGTGAACTATATGAACATAGACTTTTCATTTCTTTCAAATAGTCCCTTTTATGCTTTTCTGTCTATCCTTCCGGGTTGAATCTTGCAAAACAAATTTCGAGCACAGTGATCTAGCTGCGACTTTCAGGGCAGCTCAAAACTTAATGACACTGCATTCTAAATCTATTTATTACCATGCAATATCAACCTAACCTCAAAAAACATAAAAAGCGAGATAGAGCAAAAATAACAAGTTTTGCGGGTTTCCTAAAGGGATACACTTATTCATGACGAATCGATCGAAGGGTTCGCATACCTAAAAACAACTTATATTTTTTTGTTTTTGGTTTTCAAAAATCTTCGTGAACTATATGAACATAGACTTTTCATTTCTTTCAAATAGTCCCTTTTATGCTTGTCTGTCTATCCTTCCGGGTTGAATCTTGCAAAACAAATTTCGAGCACGGTGATCTAGCTGCATCTTTCAGGGCAGCTCACAACTTAATGACACTGCATTCCAAATCTATTTATTACCATGCAATATCAACCTAACCTCAAAAAACATAAAAACCGCTATATCTCGTAAAGGAAGCGAGATAGAGCAAAAATAACAAGTTTTGCGGGTTTCCTAAAGGGATACACTTATTCATGACGAATCGGTCGAAGGGTTTGCATACCTAAAAACAACCGATTTTTTTTTGTTTTTGGTTTTCAAAAATCTTCGTGAACTATATGAACATAGACTTTTCATTTCTTTCAAATAGTCCCTTTTATGCTTGTCTGTCTATCCTTCCGGGTTGAATCTTGCAAAACAAATTTCGAGCACGGTGATCTAGCTGCAACTTTCAGGGCAGCTCACAACTTAATGACACTGCATTCTTAATCTATTTATTACCATGCAATATCAACCTAACCTCAAAAAACATAAAAACCGCTATATCTCGAAAAGGAAGCGAGATAGAGCAAAAATAACAAGTTTTACGGGCTTCCTAAAGGGATACACTTATTCATGACGAATCGATCGAAGGGTTCGCATTAGGGCATAGTACCGGGAAATCCCGGAACCGAAAATCCCGGGAAATCCCGGGATTTTCAGCTGTGTCCAGTACCGGGACTAGAAAAATCCAGTCCCGGGATTTTCGGTACTTTCGGGATTACTTAAAATTTTGTGTTTAAGAGCTTTTTTTAGGGATTTAATCTTTAAAACCATAGCTAAATAGTGCATTCTGTTAGTACAAAGAAGAAAGGACAGTAACTCCTCTACCCGCTGGATCCTAACCGCCTATATTACTAACTTTCGAAAATGCTGTTGATGTTCAAACTTAGGAAATGTTGCAATATCAACTTATTGTTGGTATCGTCGTCCCAATGCATTTATTTAAAGAATGACATGGGTTTTGGGGTTGTTTACTGACGGTCGTTTCCACAACCTAAGCCTTTGAACGTATTATTTTTATTTCTTATTATTATTTTATTATGAGCCTGAATCGTCCCACTGCAAGGCAAAGGTCTCCCTTCCTTCTTTCCACTCTTTTCTGTCTAGGGAAACTGTCTTCCAGACTTCCAAGAAGGAGTCTAGCTCGTTTCTTCATCTTCTCCGATGTTGTCATCAACAGTCTAATAGCTTAATATTAATAAAAAATAATGAATAATGATTCCGTTTTCCGCAATGCGACTGTGCTTTATGTTGATTTAAACCAGCTGACTATGGATATACGGATTTATAAGCTTTGTTAATGACATTAGTTCCTTATTATCTCAAACTCCGAGCGTAACTCGTTTCATAGTGTATTTTTGAGTCTTTTATCTAGATATCTAGCAGAACAGTGAGTGTTCACGCCTTAGCTGAGTATTTCATTATGGGTAGGACGACGCACTCGTTAAAAAGCAACGGGTTGTGTCGTAAATTATAAGTGGATACTTCTTTAAGTTTCGTCTTTGACAAACTATTGAAACTGACACATACTTATCAATGAGTGGATATGACTATGAGTGTGATAAACTACAGAGAAAATTAACAAAATTGGCACTTTCTCATTTTAACATTCCTATAAGGCCGATCATTGACATTGACATGATCATTGAGCATTGAATTGTGAAGATTAATAATAAATAACAAATAAAGTACGATTAAAAACATTCTTTTTATCAAAAATCAAATCAACCTTCGTTTAAAAGTGTTGTTACGCATGTGACGTACTAACTTTTGAACTTTAATCCTACACAATCCTGCAAACAAACAAATACCCACTTCAAAACTTTCGTTATAAGCCATTTATACTTGAAATATAACTTAAAAATTTGGACTGTATTGTTAATGCAATATTCAATTAGTTACGCGAATTTACTCTCTTAAAAATCATGCTTGCAGTAAATTACATAAATTTAAAAATATAACTTTTAGCTTTTCTTTATTTTACACTCGATTTTGCTTTATTTTATCGTTTTCTGACGAGTTTTCGGTTTGACGTAATAATGGGCTACTAATTATTTTCGGGAATACCGAAATTCCCGGTATTCCCGGTTCCGGCCGGGTGCCGGTACCGAAATCCCGGTACTGGAAAAAGGAACCGGTACTGGAGGCCCTAGTTCGCATACCTAAAAACAACCTATATTTTTTTGTTTTTAATTTTCAAAAATCTTCGTGAACTATATGAACATAGACTTTTCATTTCTTTCAAATAGTCCCTTTTATGCTTGTCTGTCTATCCTTCCGGGTTGAATCTTGCAAAACAAATTTCGAGCACGGTGATCCAGCTGCAACTTTCAGGGCAGCTCACAACTTAATGACACTGCATTCTAAATCTATTTTTTACCATGCAATTTCAACCTAACCTCAAAAAACATAAAAACCGCTATATCTCGTAAAGGAAGCGAGATAGAGCAAAAATAACAAGTTTTGCGGGTTTCCTAAAGGGATACACTTATTCATGACGAATCGATCGAAGGGTTCGCATACCTAAAAACAACCTATATTTTTTTGTTTTTGGTTTTCAAAAATCTTCGTGAACTATATGAACATAGACTTTTCATTTCTTTCAAATAGTCCCTTTTATGCTTGTCTGTCTATCCTTCCGGGTTGAATCTTGCAAAACAAATTTCGAGCACGGTGATCTAGCTGCAACTTTCAGGGCAGCTCACAACTTAATGACACTGCATTCCAAATCTATTTATTACCATGCAATATCAACCTAACCTCAAAAAACATAAAAACCGCTATATCTCGTAAAGGAAGCGAGATAGAGCAAAAATAACAAGTTTTGCGGGTTTCCTAAAGGGATACACTTATTCATGACGAATCGGTCGAAGGGTTTGCATTAGGGCCTCCAGTACCGGTTCCTTTTTCCAGTACCGGGATTTCGGTACCGGCACCCGACCGGAACCGGGAGTACCGGGATTTTCGGTATTCCCGAAAATGATTAGTAGCCTATTATTTTGTCAAACAGAAAACTCGTCAGAAAATGATAAAATAAAGAAAAATCGAGCGAAAAATAACAAAAAGATAAAAGTTATATTTTTACATTTATGTAACATACTGCAAGCATGATTTGTAAGTGAGCAAATACGCGTAACTAATTGAATAATGCATTAACAATGCAGTCTCACTTTTTAAGTAATATTTCAAGTATAAATAGCTTATAACGAAAGTTTTGAAGTGGATATTTCTTTGTTTGCAGGATTGTATAAGATTACAGTCCAAAAGTGAGATTGTCACATGCGTAACAACACTTTTAAACGAAGGTTGATTTGATTTCTGATAAAAAAAAATAGTTTTTAATCGTATATTATTTGTTATTAATCTTCACAAGTCAATGTTCAATGATCATGTCAATGTCAATGATCGGCCTCATAAGAATGTTTAATTAAAAAAAGAGCCAATTTTGTTAATTTCCTCTGTGATAAACTATCGATAAGTATATGTGTCAGTTTCAATATTTTGTCAAAGACGTAACGTAAAGAAGTATCCACTTATGATTTACGGTTGTATCTTCGTCACGACCCGTTGCTTTTTAACCAGTGCGTCCTACCCATAATGAAATACTAATAGAGTTAGCCCATATACTCTAATCTAATTTCAATTACATTCAACAAGAACAAGAAAATTCTCAATTACATTCATTAGATACAATTTTCACAGTGATTGACACACGTCTTTGTTTTTTTAAACAAAGATCTAAATTCAAAATTAAATCAAATAAGGTTTTATTCCGAAACCTTATTTCAACAAATACTCACCTGAGGCGTGAACACTCACTGTTCTGCTAGATATCTAGATAAAAGACGCAAAAATACACTAAATAACGAGCTACGATCGGAGTTTGTGATAATAGGGAATTAATGTCATTAACAAAGCTTATAAATCCCTATATCCATAGTCACCTGGTTTTAATCAACATAAAGCACAGTCGCATTGCGGAAAACGGCTATTAGACTGTTGATGACAACATCGGAGAAGATGGAGAGACGAGCTAGACTCCTACTTGGAAGACTGAAAGACAGTTGGCCTTCACAGAAAAGAGTGGAAAGAAGAAAGGGAGGCCTTTGCTCTGCAGTGGGACGATTCAGACTCATAATAAAGTAATTAGGTTGTGGAAAGACCGTCACGTCAGTAAAAACAACCCCAAAGCCCATGTCATTCTTTAAATAAATGCATTGGGACGACTATACCAACAATAAGTTGATATTGCAACATTTCCTAAGTTTGAACATCAACAGCACCTTCGAAAGTTAGTAAGATGGGCGGGTAGAATCCAGCGAGTAGAGGAGTTACTGTCTTTTTTTCTTTGTACTAAAAGAATGCACTATTTAGCTATAGTTTTAAAGATTAAATCCCTAAAAAAGCTCTTATCACAAAAATTTAAGTAATCCCGAAAATCCCGGTTCTAGATTTTTCTAGTCCCGGTACTGGACACAGCTGACAATCCCGGGATTTCCCGGGATTTTCGGTTCCGGGATTTCCCGGTATTATGCCCTAGTTTGCATACCTAAAAACAACCGATTTTTTTTTGTTTTTGGTTTTCAAAAATCTTCGTGAACTATATGAACATAGACTTTTCATTTCTTTCAAATAGTCCCTTTTATGCTTGTCTGTCTATCCTTCCGGGTTGAATCTTGCAAAACAAATTTCGAGCACGGTGATCTAGCTGCAACTTTCAGGGCAGCTCACAACTTAATGACACTGCATTTTAAATCTATTTATTACCATGCAATATCAACCTAACCTCAAAAAACATGAAAACCGCTATATCTCGTAAAGGAAGCGAGATAGAGCAAAAATAACAAGTTTTACGGGTTTCCTAAAGGGATACTCATATTCATGACGAATCGATCGAAGGGTTCGCATACCTGAAAACAACCTAAAATTTTTTGTTTTTGGTTTTCAAAAATCTTCGCTTACTTTATGAACATAGACTTTTCATTTCTTTCAAATAGTCCCTGTTTTATTATTAAAATAAAATATATATTTGAAAAATTAGAAAGAATTTATTACTTAAACTTCTACAGACATTTTACAATTGGTGGGAAAACCCCTACTTGACACATCATATATTGACACTGACATAACACCTCCCTTTTCAGAAGGTTATCCAACCAAAATAAAAGCAATATACCTATTCACATAATAAGAGCAATACATGTCATGTATAGCACAGTAGGTACCTACTTCATGTATTACACACACATTGAGAAAACAAAAAAAATAACACATAAGAACTACACAGTACTATTCAAAAACTAATCAGATTACCCTACTTACAAATCTAGTCGTTGCGGCATCTTAACAAGTCTGCCACTTCTAGTCACATTGGGTGGTCTTGTGATCTCATTAGGTGGTCTACTAGCATCAGTATCAAGGGGGCTGGTTTGCTGTAACGGTTCAAGGCCTTGCTGTTGAAACTCCAAATCCCAGTCCCTTTTAATAACATTGTTCTCACCACTAAATGACTTTTTCAAGTGACAACTAGTCCTTCTTAATTTTTGATTTGACCCCTTGTCTACTATCCAATATGATCTTGGTTGCTTACATTTCTTTACTATAATACCCTGTTTCCAGTATTTATCTTTGTCAGTTTTATGCACAATATTTTCCCCTGTTTGAAATTTTATTTCTTTTTTCCTTACATTAAGTTCAGATTTTTGTTTTGCAATAGATTTTTTAAGCTCTAACAATTTATGCACATCTACTTGTATTTTTGGTTTCAACAGCTCAGGTCGTACAGGCACTCTAGTTCTAACTTGCCTACTATTCAATATTTGTGAGGGAGAAACTTCCATCCCTGACAGTGGTGTGTTATTATAACACATTACAAAATCTCTGTAATCCACATTATCCTCTTTTGCTTTTTTTAAAATATTTTTGCCTATATGAACAGCTTTTTCAGCCATACCATTGCTTCTTGGATAATGAGGACTACTGGTTATCAGTGTTATATCTTTATCTTTAAAATACTTTAGACACTCTCTGGAGTTGAACGGATTATTATCAGCAATTATCTCTACAGGATATCCAAACCTCATGAACACTTCTTGAAATGCATTTATTACAGATTTAGATGTTTTATCTGACATTTTTAAGAGTTCTATCCAGTGTGATAAGTAGTCCACCACAACCAAATAATATCTCCCTTCAAACTCCAAAATATCTGTTCCTACTTTTGAAAATCTTAAATTTGGTACTTTGTGGGGTAAGAGTGGTTCATGAGCATTGGCTGGTCGATACTTTTCACAAGTTCTACATTTCATAACAAACTCATACACATCAGTGGAAAGTCTTGGCCAATAAAATAGAAGCCTTGCTTTTTTTATACATTTTCCCACTCCTGGATGACCTTCATGTATCAAATTGAGCACATATGACCTCAAATTTTTAGGTACAATTATTTTATTTCCAAAGAATGCTAACCCAGCTTCAAAATAAATGTTATCTTTAAGAGCATAATAATCTTTGCACTCTTTGGATATCTACTTATAGAGTTAATGTGTCTTTTCTCAAAAGACTCTCCTGCACTGACTTGTCGCTTATCCCTTGTACAATCCTATCTCTGAGCAACTGGTCTTCCAGTGACTCATCACTGTTTTCATTTTGGTAGTTACAGGTGCTTATTAATTGCCTAAGCGAAGTATAAAAATTTTCGAAGGATTCACCTTCCTCTTGTTTCCTCTCGTTAAATTTGTATCTCTCGAAAACTTCATTGATTTTAGGATTTACGTATTCGTCAATAGCCTTAACTACTTTCTCGTAACATCCAATTTCTTCTTTGGTCAACTTCAGAGTTAGAAGTACCATTGCAGACTCTGGCCCCATCATATTCCTCAGTAGGGCTAGTTTAACTTTATCAGATTCCGTGTCTTTTTTGCTTCCAATCAAGAAGTCTTCAAAAAGACATTTCCAAAGTTTCCAGTCAGACGCCGCTGATGGTGATCTGATATCGAAATTCGGTGGCATTTTTACCGTCTGCGCCATGTTTTATTATTAAAATAAAATATATATTTGAAAAATTAGAAAGAATTTATTACTTAAACTTCTACAGACATTTTACAATTGGTGGGAAAACCCCTACTTGACACATCATATATTGACACTGACATAACAGTCCCTTTTATGCTTGTCTGTCTATCCTTCCGGGTTGAATCTTGCAAAACAAATTTCGAGCACGGTGATCTAGCTGCAACTTTCAGGGCAGCTCACAACTTAATGACACTGCATTCTAAATCTATTTATTACCATGCAATATCAACCTAACCTCAAAAAACATAAAAACCGCTATATCTCGTAAAGGAAACGAGATAGAGCAAAAATAACAAGTTTTACGGGTTTCCTAAAGGGATACACTTATTCATGACGAATCAATGGGTTCGCAAGCCTGAAAATATTCGTTTTTTTTTTAATTTTCGTTTTTTGTTTTCTAAAAATCTTCGTGAACTTTATGAATGAAAACTTTGAAATTTCGTGACACGTACATGTTCGTGACGTGAACATGGGGAATATCCCCCTTTCAGCCTTATAGGGGCATTAATATTCTGATAGTTTATAAGTATATTTAGGTATAATCTCAATAAAAATCTTATGTTTTTCTAGTACCTTATTCGTAACTCATAACAAAAAATATTTATTTAAAACTGCCAACTGTACACTCTCGCTCTATCTTACTCGACGAAGAGAGACTGGAGCGCGATCGACCTTATGAAGCTCGCTATCAAGAAACTACGTCGGAGAACTCACCCAATCGAAAATCGAAATCGACTAAGTGTCACCGCACACGCGCCACTGGCCACAGCCACAAACGCCGCCACGAGAAGCTAGACGCAGCTACAAAAGTAGTTGAGGCGCGCGACAGCCACTTGTGGCCGGTGGTCGCCACTTGCGGTCACATTTTGAATCTCAAATCGCAGGACGAGATAGAATATCTGATATAAATTTCGTGTCGGCGTTTAGTGGCCGGTGGCTGCCACAAAAAGCGAGTAGCGGCGGTTTGTTGAGTGTGGCGGCCACCGGCGTCTACCGTGTGCGGCAAGTCCATATACAATGTATGAAAACTACAGGAAATATGCAGGTGGCGGCGTTTTGTGGTTGTAGCCGGTGACCCGTGTACGGGGACACTTAAAAGGAGTCTGAATAATAATTATATATCTAAGAGGCATTGTCCTGATTGACAGACAGCCAACGCACAGGCTTAACTACTGACCTGAGGGACGTTCGTCAAATAGCGGGGCTCTTTCAATTTAGACGTTTCATGTCGGACCGCTGCAGTGCCGAAGCGGTGCGTTTGTCGTGAAGCGCACGGACGGTCATTTATTTTCATACAAAGCGCACGGTGCGGCGTCGTTCAATCGTCGCACCGTGCGCTTTGTATGAAAATAAATGACCGTCCTTACGCCTCACGACAAACGCACCGCTTCGGCACTGCAGCGGTCCGACATGAAACTATATCGAAAGATCCCTAAGCGTGTAATTTATTAAATTATCAAAAGAATTTCCTCATTCTTTAGTGGTTGACAGTACTCGTAAATACTTCAATAAAAAAGGTATAAATAAAACCAGGTTAGTTATATCATAACGCTATATTTAGACCATTCGCCGGAGCAGTTCATTGATCTTATCCTCGCGGTTTCCGAAGTCTCCTCCGTCGACATAATGCGTGGTCTTCTTGCGCCATCCTCCGCTTGGGTTGTTCAGTTTGAAGGGCCATAGGAAATTGCTCGCGTACTGGAACAAAACAACACATTTTTAATTATTTAACAAACAAACAAAACAAACATTCACACACTCACACCCCTGCACTAGGATTCCCTGTGTCGCAGGCGGCATGGACACATACAACACATCACAACATCCAAGACCCGAGAACAAACATTTGTGTTCGTCACAGATATTTGCCCCGGCCGGGGATCGAACCCGGAACACCAAGCTTCGTAGGCAGGTTCACTACCAACTAAGCCACGGTGTCGTCTTTTATTTTCAGTATTGTTTCTTCTTCATGTATTTGTATTTTAAGGTGTGCAATAAATTACATCTATCTATCTATGTATTAGTAGTACTCTGTGGTATTAGATATAGTTCTTTCGAACCAGTGTGGTGAAAGGATTTCAAGTGCGCCTCGAAGAGGCTTCCGTGCACTTGACACATGTTTTCGAACTTTTTTTTTAGGTTCTATGACATGCCGGTTTCCTCACGATGTTTTCCTTCACCGTTAAGCACGTGTTATAATGCATACTTTGAACAGAAATCCATTGGTGTACGACCGGGTTCGAACTTACGACCTTTTGATCTAAAACGGACATTTTATGTCCAGCCATGTCTTATAACTATGTGTTCTTCTTCTTATGTCACTAATTCTTTCGAACCAGTGTGGTGAAAGGATTTCAAGTGCACCTCGAAGAGGCTCCTTTCGTGGACTATACCCTACTCATCATTTTATAAGTTAATGTATTGCTATGACAAACAGAATTTATTTCTGTGTGAAAAAAAAAACTTCTAAGTATTCTTAGTTATTGCAAATGGAAGTTATTACACCAAATGTTCACATTAACTAATGTCTAAAAAATACCTAAGTACTAGTTAACTTAAAAAAAAAATTAACAAATGTTTGCACCTATAGTCAATTCAAATTCAAAAAATTCAAGTCAAATAGTAATTTTAAAACACGTATAAAATCTAAATTAAAGTATGAAACCTTACTAATTTTTTTTGATCACACAGTCGGAAAACATAGACGAAACGAATAGTGTGAAGAAATTACTATAATACGGCGTACTTTTTGAGTATTTGTCCGAAACATTTTGTATGGAAATTTGCCTTGAGGATTCCCCTTAATGCATCAAAAACGATAAAAAAATTATGGGTTTTGACAATCGAGGTATCAATGGATTCGTCTTGTTAGTGGGAGTTTTAGGCTCTAAGTTAGGTTAGTTCAAAAATGTGTGAGCACTAGGAAAGTTGACTCCGCAAGCGGCGGGCCACCATAGGGGCGCTCGTTTTATTCTGCGCTCACATAAAGCTGGACACGTCACTGAGACGCGCCGGCTCGTGCTGAGCGAAAGAAAAATAGTAACAGTGTTACAGTAACAGTTTTAATCGTTGTGATTTTCCCCAACAAGTAATAGTTACTCAATGGGAATAAAATGATAAAAGCCTTTACTACTCGGGCGAATGAACATGACACCTGGCTCGAATGACGTTTGTGCAAAGTACAGCGTGGAATTGGATAATCTTGATAGAGATTAGATAGAGGTCCTGTAATACTTGGTAATGATAAGTTATGATAGGGCCTCGCAATTAGAGGAAGAAACACAGAGGGCGCCGCGCGGGGGGCGGGGGACGCAGCAAGTGCCGAGCGAGAGTGTCAGCCAGGTGTCATGTTGATTCGCCCGAATAGTACTACTCGGGCGAGTCAACTTGACACCTGGCTGCTCCGTGTAATCCTCTAATTGCGAAGCCTTATCATTAATTATCATTACCAAGTATTACAGGACCTCTTCTCTATCAAGATTATCCAATTCCACGCTGTACTTTGCACAAACGTCATTCGAGCCAGGTGTCATGTTCATTCGCCCGAGTAGTAAGGTGAGTTTAAGGCTAAGGACTGACTAAGAATACGGGTGTGAGATGATGAGATGGTATGGTTACCTTGAACTTGTCTCCGACGGTGAAGATCTCGTGGATGAGGTCCTCCACGCAGATGATGTCGCTCTTGCCCAGCTTGTCTTCAACGATGGTGTTGGAAGCGATGGGCATGCGCTGGCCGTTCACTTTGGCGAATCCGCGCTTGTAGATTAACTGCCAACAAGACAAAGTAATTAAATTATAAATTAAGTAAATCCTTTACTATAAGGTCGTACGACGAGATTGTATGTACAGTGAGCGTCAAATAAGTTGTCCTCTGGCGAACCACGTGACAAAGATGCGCAGAGCGCAATTCTTGTATCAAATTAAAATAAAAAAAACCAACTTAATATTATAAACGCGAAAGTTTGTAAGGATGGATGGATGGATGTTTGTTACTCTTTCACATAAAAACTACTGAATGGGTTTTAATGAAACTTTACAATAATAAAGCTTATACATCAGAATAACACATAGGCTACAATTTATAAAGATACCTGCGCAGACGAAGTCGCGGGCACCAACTAGTGAAAATATATTTATTTGTAATTTACAGTTTAGGTACAACCTAGCCCCCACACTAGGATACCCTGTATCGTGGGCGGCTAGTCTCTTCCAAATTACTCCAAAGATCTATTCAAAATTATATTCAATCAATCAATTTATTTTCCATAACACAGATATTGCACAATGGTTCACAATGGACCCCACACTAGGGCAAGCCTGTATCGCGGGAGTCCTAAATCGATTATAATATTAGTAAGTAACTTAATTTAATTGAATAATGTATGTAGGTAGGAAATAGGTAATAAAGTAGGTAAATTGGTTCTGCGCATCTTTGTCAAATGGTTCCAGAGGACAACTTGTTGGTCGCTTATTTTATTTTATAACACATTCACATTTGCGCTTGTGTAGTGTCTGTGAATAATAGAGCGGCGTATCTCTATTGTGTCTAAATTTGTCCAAGTGTAGTTAAAGTGCATTAGTGCAAGTACTTTGACAGCGTCAACTCTTGTTGCTTGACCTATGTTTAATGTTTAAAAGAAGGCTGGTAAAATGGCTAGCTGAAAACTGTTTCTATAACTTAAAGGAATTTATGAATCATACTGAAAAATAAAATATACTATTTACAAAAGTTAGCAAAAAAGTAGGCAGATTTATGTGCTAGTGTATTGTGCTGTTTAATATAATTATAGTTAAGTAGTAGGTATCGTTAAAATTTAAATTCACTCTGACATTTAAATACCATTTGATAGTATTATATTCATTCGCTGTAACTCGCACACCATAAATGGTAGATCATAAGGCACTAATAATATTCTTTAACAACATACTATGTATACTATGTTCTGGCGAATAAAAATCTTGAATCTATATACTATTCTTTTTATCTAAATTTAAGTAGTAAGAATGTATGAGCACTAGGAAAGTAGACTCCGCAATCGGCGGGCCACCATAGGGGCGCTCGGGTCACTCTGCGCTCACATAAAGCCGGGCACGTCACTGAGACGCGCCGGCTCGTGCTGAGCGAAAGAAAAACAGTGTTACAGTAGCAGTGTTACAGTAGCAGTTTTACAGTAACAGTGCTACAGTAGCAGTTTTACAGTAACAGTACTACAGTAGCAGTGTTACAGTAACAGTTTTACTCGTTGTGATTTTTATCCCCTACAAATAACACTGTTATTCAATGGGAATAAAGTGTCACACTTGATTATTAAAGTAATGATGATTAAGGTAATATTTCGCGCGCAAAATGACGATTCTGAAATCGCTCTTACATTATTAAACTTTTTTTTATACAATAGTTTTGCTTAAAAAAAACTAATCTATTGTAAATGTTACCTCGCGCACGCTCTTCAAGTTGGGGTACCCCCAGGCGATGTAGGGCTCCGCAATACGCAGCATGTTGACGGTGGCCTTGTTCAGTCGGATGAACACTCCGTTGTTGATCTGACGCAGTCTGAACAGCTGAAGGACTTTGCGGACCTGACAATGAACAGGAATTTAATGAATACATCATAATATGAAATTTGACAAGCTTTTATACACTACAGTTACAGTATACTAGACCTTTTTAACAAAAACATTATAGAACCGGAGATTCTAGTGATTGTAACACCACAGAAGAATCTCCACAAAGCGCAATAAAATACGCATAAATGTATGAGCGCTAGGAAACTTGTGACCTGTCAAAATTATCATCCTAAATATACCGAAGTGTAGTGAAATTGCATTAGTACTTTGCCAGTACTTTGACGGCGCCAACTCTTGTTGCGCGACCCTAAAAAACTATTCTGTTTTAGATAAATTTGAGAAGAATTAATGTATGAGCACTAGGAAAGTTGACTCCGCAAACGGCGGGCCACCATAGGGGCGCTCGTTTTATTCTGCGCTCACATAAAGCCGGGCACGTCACTGAGACGCGCCGGCTCGTGCTGAGCGAAAGAAAAAGAGTAACAGTGTTTCAGTAACCGTGTTACAGTAGCAGTGTTACAGTAACAGTGTTACAGTAGCAGTGTTACAGTAAAGCCGAGCACGTCACTGAGACGCGCCGGCTCGTGCTGAGCGAACATTTTTAACTACGGTTATATTAAAAAATGCTGGAAAAATACAATTCAATGTTATATAAAATAGATTTTTATGAAATAGAATAAGATTTTTTTAATTATTGTAGGTAAGCACCTGTCTAAAGTACCAGAGTACAGAGAGGTTAACGTTTGGGTGTAAGTGATTAGAGTGAAGTGTAAGTAAGTAAAACAGACTTAAAAAACGAAGTTTTTTTTAATGTTTGTTACCTTAGTTATTTATCAACAGATTTGGAAGTTTTTTTTTGTTTCAAAGCATAAATAAGCTTACCGGTGACTTCAGTGGTGTTTACGGTCACTAAAAAGGTCGGTGTAATATGTTTTTGTAAAACCATGATGATTTATTAGATTATGGGATGAAACTTACCTTGGGGGAAACCTGGTTGATACCACGGATTCGGATGACGAAGGCGAGCTTAGCTTCGCCGGGAACGTAGTAGTTGCCGCGGTTGCGTGCCTGGAGAGAACAAAATAGTTATATGCCTTACTCAAAGTAGTTTTACGCATAAAAATGTGTAACGACACGGATAGTCTAGTGGCATGTGTTTAACTGCCACGCCGGTGTCGCGGGTTCGATTCCCGCTTCTGAACAAACATTTGTGTGTTATCAGAATCAAAGTCAATAAAAACAGGAAATGTATGACCTAGATAAAAAATCTATAAACCACATTTTATACTTTTGCTCTATCTCGTTTTTATTATGAAATATAGCGGTTTGAATGGTTTAAGAATGCATTCAATTTGGCGCAATTGCAATGTAGTGCACATTTCAAGGAAGCGCGATTGCAATGCAGTTTGATTGCGATTTTTTTTATTGAATTTTCATGGAAACGATATTATTATATTTATTTTATTTGCTTACATATAAAATCGTCTTATTTGCCATTAACAGCGCTATCTTCTTGCGACAGAAGCGCGTTTGTTACGATTAAAAGTCGCAAGCCGTGTGCGTAGGAAGGATCTGAGACGTAACAATGACTGATGTCTCATAAGAAAAAGAAGTACCAAATGAATTGACAGTATAAAATAAATGTATGAGCACTAGGAAAGTAGACTCCGCAAGCGGCGGGCCACCATAGGGGCGCTCGTGTCACTCTGCGCTCACATAAAGCCGGGCACGTCACTGAGACGCGCCGGCTCGTGCTGAGCGAAAGAAAAAGAGTAAGTGTTTCAGTAACAGTGTTACAGTAACAGTGTTACAGGAACAGTATTACAGTAACCGTGTTACAGTAGCAGTGTTACAGTAACAGTGTTACAGTAGCAGTGTTACAGTAACAGTGTTACAGTAGCAGTGTTACAGTAAAGCCGGGCACGTCACTGAGACGCGCCGGCTCGTGCTGAGCAATTTCTCGATATTATTATAAAATGTTTCTAAGCAATTACTTTACTCCGTAGGAAGACCTTACAGGTGGGAAACTTGCTTTTACGGCTTTATTTAGAAACGAGTTTTACGCCGACCAGAATTTTTCATTGTTGTTCCAATATGAGCAAAATTATATAGACCTATCCTAGTTATAGAAAGGTCACTTGAATGTAAATGACATTTGTTCATAATTGGTCTATGGTACGAATGTAGTTTATATAGTGCAAACGGAACGCAAGTAAATGATACGCTCAAAAAAGTTTGGTTACACTGATTACGAGATAGTCTTTGCCCAAACTACCAGCTTACTAGGTTTAGAGAAAAAAGCAAATCTTTTCCTAAAGTCATGAATAAAGATGCTCGTTTGGTTAGTCTTCCTTGTAATTTTTTTTTGTAAGAGGAACACTAGTATAGAACTGGAAAAGTCAGGGGGTGACCTCGAGTTTAGTCCTCGTTTCAATATAAAGCTGTAACAGTTTAATGCAAGTTAAAATTGGATTCAGTATAAGCCCGGAAAGTAGATCCACTCACTTGTCTGGCCAGCCTGATTTCATCACGCTCCCTAATGCGGTACTCCTTAACATACTGTTCAGCACGTTTGAAGATCTCCTTCTTCTTCTTGATGGCTGTTGAACGTCTCTTGAGGGTCACCTGAGAAGAGAAAGCATTAGCACTGCTCTTGGTTATGGGAAGAGGTGCGTTTTTGGAGGAGAATCAGATATTGATGAGTAACAGCATCGTGGTCAGATGAACTATGCCTTTCAATGTGGTATCATCATACAGCACAAATAGAATCAACTGATGACACGGAAGGTCGAATGACAAGTGTATTGGACTGCCACGCCCGGTGTCGCAGGTTGATTCCCGCTTCAGGACAAACATTTGTGTGATGAACATCAGTATTTGTCCTGAGTCTGGGTGTTTTCTTTGTATTCTATGTACGTATTTCCAATAACAAAAAGTATTTAAGTATTTTATCAGCCATCTGGTTCCCATAGTACAAGGTCTGCTTAATTTGGGGCTAGATGGCGTTGTGTGAAAAGTCCATTACCACCTGGAATGCATGGGATTGACAGCACAATGACACGAACCCCACATCCAAGGTCCCTACGCAAAGGCTTTGAAAAGCCCAGGAATCTTGCTCCTGGATGGAGTAAGGCTGGCTACATCCATAGCCAGCAAGCGTGGTGATCCACTGTCAAGCGACAGAGGAGAGTAGGATCAAGACAGGCTTGCGCAAGTTATTGGACTCCTCTCCACCTAACGTGTCAATAAGCACGCTATTGGAACTGTGCTGTCATCAACCCAGGGTCCTGCTCCGTTATTTTGGGGAGCTAGGATGGCTGGGGCAGGGTTAAGTATATATCGGGGGGCAATGCACAATGCACCCTACAACGGGAAGCCAGTGCAGACCGCTGTACCCCCTTTTTAGAATTAGAATTAGAATTAGACACAGGAAGGTTCAAGCTGATGCGTATATATTGATTAGTATACCTGTAGGCGTCTAGTTCTGAGAGCATCCCTCCTCTTACGGTGCTTGAGCACGGACTCAGGGACGGCCGGCAGCTTCTTACTGTCTTCCTTGCCTTTCACGGGCTTGGCCGCAGCCTTTTTCTCTGTAGTTGCAACCATCGTGCTGCAATGAAAGGTACTTTAGTTTGGGGTACTGGTTATTGGAATGTAACGTTACATTACCAAGTGTGCTATCAGTTCCTAAGGTAAATAATATATGGTTCTTCATACTCATAATATGAGTATAAGTATGAATAGCATACTTAACAATGGATTACTGTTTGTTTGAAGGAATTTACTCTGAAATTAAAATTTGTCCCATGGAAGAAATTGCTTTTAGTGATAAGAATGTCTATTGTTATCTCTATTTTTGGTTATGTTTGAGTTTTCTATTTATATGTTATGTTTATATGGATGTATAATACTGAGTTATAATCTATTCTAATTCTTGAAATAGTACTGAAGTCCTAACAGATATTGGTTGGCAGGGAAATAATGTTGCAAGACTCTTTAGTGTTAAACGCACACAAACTATTTCAAGGTTTGTAAAAAATGTTGGTCAATATGATGCAGTTATTGGTATCAATGAGGCTAAATACAGCTAGATTTATACTCTAGAAGGATGGGAGTTTACTCTGAAAGAGTCATGTCAACAATGAACAGGTGATGTTTTAGGTTGCTAAATCATTATCTTCATCTCCTTTGAAGACATTAAACGATAAATTAATCCCGTTTCTGTAGAATTAAATCTAAAATATTGCTGATTATGAAAAATGTTACAGAAAGCATCGACAAAGAGGTTATGTGGACGAAAATATATGTGATAATTTCCAGTGAAACGAATGAAATTTCTACGTGAAATTACGCAGATAGGATCCAAATTATATTGATACTACAAATACACATGAGAAAGCATTAGAAAATGGTAAAAAACACGAGTTTCAATGAGTGGCGGCATGTCACCATTCCATCCATCCTCTAGGAACACTTTTCACAATACCCACTGAACATTTTATTTTACGAGCACTGTAAATAGATTCCTTAGAATATTCTGTACGTTTCAGCACTAGATTTATAATAAATAATTAAATAATTCTCCACCTGCGAGGCTAAACTCCACGCTGCACGTGTGTCAAGTTATCAAAAAGACAGATATTCGACTTCCGTCACCTATCGCCATTTTGGTTTTTTCATTGGCAATACTGAAGATTGATCCAATGACAATTTCTTCAAACTTACCCACTTTTTGTCTATGGTTAACATTTGAATCATTTGAATCACTCTTGAAAAATGACTACAAGTTTGCCAATGTTGAATCAATGGCAAAACATTTTATTACGAAATAAATAAATTCTCGAAAAAAGTTTAAAGCAGCGAACTTAGAACCTGAAAATCATCAGGGTCAGTTTTGGGTCAGTCTTCGAGAATCAAGCAAGGATCAGTTTTGTTTGTTTTGATTGATTGAAATAAACTTAGTGGTTATATTCTCTTTGATTGAAATATAAAAAAGCTACTTCATCCGGTGTTCATAGCGGCAACTTTAAAAATATTGAAAAATCGTCGTCATAGCAACTGATTTTTTTCTGTTTATTTGCTGCAAATAAAAGCGCTAAGATTAAAACTATTTGCTACCAAAATGGTTGAAAAAGATCCTCAATTAAGCGCTCTCGATGTTGGCGAGCTCGATGTATTTGTCGATAGCATGGAACCATCACGAATCGAGGGCATTGGGAACCAAGTGTAAGTACCTATTTGCATCTGTTTTATAAATATTTCAATAATAGGTGTTATTTTTTTTTTTTACTTGTAGCTGGCTTGACTGGCATATCCGCCTGCAAAAGTTGAACCAACAAGCTGTACTTGAAGCATCATCGATGCAAGAAGAACTTACAAAGGAAACTCTTATTTCTGGTGGAAAGGTACATTATACTCAACGAAATATTTATATTTCACACTCAACTCACTTCAATTATAAGTAAGCAAATATTTCATTTAAACCTATTTGCCTGTACCAGGTTTTTAGTAAAAAGTAGCTTTATAAAACAGGATAACTTCCGGTCAGCGCCATCTATTGCATTAAGTAGCATTAACTTTGGAACACAAATGGCGCTAGCACCTGTTTTTCAACCGACTTCATTTCAGTTACCCGTGTTGGTCTATGAAGCGATCTGCATTCAAGTGTGGCGCCTGAAAATCTACCCGCAAATTCTAAAGTTGGAACCAGCGCCAGTGAACACTTTTGGAATTTATATGGTGGTAAGAACCTCACCAAAACTAAGAAAAAATAAGATTTCTAAACTTTTTTGGTATATTTTCGTCTAAGCTAGGTGCTAAAATCGGAACACAGTAATGCTTACACATTTCTGCTTTGCGGTCTTCTTCTTATCGTTTTACTAGTTCTTTCGAATCCAGCGTGGTGAAAGGATTTCAAGTGCGCCTCGAAGAGGCTTCGAAGAGGGCTTCATTCGCCCGAGTAGTAGGTAGGTACTATTTTTAAGTTAGAGTGCACAATAATAACATTATGGATTTTTACAGTTCACGGTAAAGTTCGAAGTTCTCACATAATTCCAGTTGTACCACGAAGCGGCGGCAGTGGGTCTTCTAGAGACAGTGTTGTTCCACGAAGATGGAGCCCAGTGCATTAGCGACGTGGCGGCCGACTTACTGGACTATGCCATCGAACAGATGACGTCATTGCTCGCTCTTATCAAGTAAGCAGCCAGTATCCTCGGCACGCTGATTTTGTCAGGTTGGATCAGTTGAGCTACCTAATCAGAGACTAGTAAATAGTAGTCGTCTGGTAGAACGATTTTCGGGCTGTGCAACGACGCCATCTATCAATAATACAGAATTATAAGCTTTTTGTGAGGAACGTACTAGTACTTAGGACGAGGTACTCAAAAATTCTTCTGATTCGGGCCTTTATATTGACTAATCAAATACATCGTTTTTTTTTTTATTAATACGTTTGCAGGTGGTTGTTTTTAGCATCGCCATGTGTTGAAATTTTCTTCTACTCGTCAATAGATGGCGCTGCTTGAACTCAAATAAGCAACTTTTACTTGAAATGCATGCAATGAATGAACGTTTGTAATTTGTAAATCTAAATATGTTGCAAATTTATTTAAAATTTATGAGGTAACTGCCTATCTAAAGCAGCTTGATAAAGTTTTTAAGCAATTACTTTAGTCGCTTGACAGAGCATAACGTTCTGAATCGGGACCGATAAGAACTACCAAGTACGTAAAGTAATTACTTAGGAAATTTGATGGTTTGGGGCAAGTCGGCATACTTGTGCCGGGTTGGCCGAGTGGGAGGTGCCTCTACTTTCGATCCGAAGGTCGTGAGTTCGAACCCGGTCGTACACCAATGGATTTTTCTGTTCAAGTTAAAAGGGCATTTTTAATTTTATTTAACGGTGAAGGAAATCATCGCGAGGAAACCGGCATGTCATAGAACCAAAAAGTTCGAAAAACATGCGTCAAGTGCACGAAAGGAGCCTCGTCGAGGCGCACTTGAAATCCTTTCACCACACTGGTTCGAAAGAACTAGTGACACGTTAAGAAGAAGGCATACTTATTTCAAGCAATTTTTAATAATTTAACAGCAACGGTTACCTAAAACCGGTGACCACCAAACAGCTGGAGTGTGAAACCGCCATCGAGGAGTTGGAGCGACAAAAAGACGGCCTACAATTCGATATTGGGATGAGATGCATCTCCGTTATACGGTAAGCAAATTCATAATTCATAAATAGAGATAAAGTTTAAAAATGTAAAAAATATCACTGTGCCATACAATTAATAAGTAATTATAATACTTATTTAATGTTTCGGTCATTTCACACAACGCCACCTAGCCCTAAACTAAGCAGAGCTTGTACTATGGGAACCAGATAACTAATGCAATAGGTACACTACCTATACCCCGATTCAGAATTCAAGATTTTTTTTGTAAACAAAGGTGTCCCACCCTAAAAAAATACTTATTAAAGTGACGTTTACTCAATCTTCCTAAATACTTATGGTACGGTTTATTAAATAGCAATGGTTTTGTAAATTTGTACTGATTTTTTTTTTTTTTCACACGACGAAAAAATATTAGCCAAAAATATTGTATGACATTGGTATCATCAGAGTAAATCACAGAAGTTCGAAACAATTTTTGGATTTTGACCTAAAAGTGTGTTTGTAAATTTTATTCGTCTCTTGTCCGTTTACGAAGTCGAATGCGTTCTTCTTTCGCTTCTCGTGTGCAATTGTGTGAATCGAATGAATTTTTGTTAGGAATCTGCTATGCACCTTTGCATAATATTATGATTAATATCTCAGAAGTATAAATTCACAAATTCTATTTCCTATTCTACCTACTTTTAGTGTTCTAAAGTACCTGAATATGTTTGGTTAAGAATTATTTAGGTAAAATAGGAAACTATCGCACAAGCAAACCGCGCGCCATTACTAGTATAGTGATCCGTGGTATGAACTCGATTTTAACTCTGACCTGTCTCTGTTACAGTGACACTTCTTTGTTTACAAAAAAAAAAAACTTGAATTATAAATCGGGGTATAGGTACTTATTTATTTACTTCTTTTTAAATACCTACATACATAGAATACATAGAAAACACCCAGACTCAGTACCAATACCGATGGTTCATCACACAAATGTTTGTCCTGAAGCGGTTTAGTTTGTCGAACCCGCGATACCGGTGTGAAAGTCCAACACACTTGCGTCAAACATATTTCATGACATTAACTGAACTTTTATTCCGCTACTCACCAATAGATGGCGTTACTCTATTAAAAACCAGTTAGAATGGTTTTTATTTCCAGCTACCTGGCAGAGCACATGGAAATGGCCGGCGTAGGCGCCATCATATCCACCAGTCTGTACAAGACCCACGACGTGCCGTCATTGCTGGCCCATCTCATAATGATAGAGCCGTGGCGGCGGACCGCAGACAACGGGAACTTGGAGTTCTTCAACTGTAAGTTTTAGGCATGGAGAGTAAACCGAGTAACATGTTATCTAGCATGTTATAAAACTGTTCACGTCTAGCACTTGTTACTCTCTGAGACCAAGTCTGTTACAAAATCCGTGTCCGTAGGAACCTGTAATTGGCTCTCTAAAGCTAAACTATTGTCTACTTAAAAGTATAAAGCTGTTGGTTCTCCAATAAATACATAAATACTCGTTTCATTTCAAGTCGGTCGTTGGGAAAAGGCAACATCGGAAGATCTATCTCAAATGCACCGAAGCGAGGCTCAACTGTGGCTGTGCCTGCGACAGCTTCTGTTGGAGCCGCGGCTGAACCACCACTACACCATCGAGGAATGTCGCCGCACGCAGTTCTGTAGGGTAGGTGTATCTTCTGTAGGGTAACTGTCACTTCTGTCGGGTAAATGTCACTTCTGTAGGGAAAGTGTCACTTCTTTAGGGTAAGTGTCACTTCTGAAGTAGGTACCTAGGTCTTTCACGGGTTAAGTTTCATTATACGTAGGTACTAATAAAGTCAATTTCTTAGATAGGTAGGTAAGTGCTCTTTTTTAGTGTATATTTTATGATTGCACAAAGAACGGTACCTAACAGTCACTTCTGTTACAAATATAAAGTAGAACAATTATTCATAACTCTTGCGCGCGATAAACTACAGATACTTTTTTCTCCGTACTACAGACTTTAAATACCTTTCTTTTTTTTTTTTCTTTTTTTTTGTGTTCATTCCATAGCTCCAAGCGAAGATCTCCGAGCCAATGCTGGACCAGATTCCTCCGTTGGGCGATCTGAAGATGTTCCTGTGCAGTCTGTCGGTGGGAGACTACAGCGGCATGCAGAACCGCGGCAACGGAATCAAGAACCCGGGGTGCACGCTCATTGAGATCGTCCCACAGGTGAGATTTAATACTGAACACTTACAACCATAGATGAATAACGATGTTCCTAAAGAACAAGATGGACAGTATCAAACCAAAAGGGAATCGTAAGACAGGACCAAAAAATTTCAGACACCTTGTCAATAAAAATTAAATATCTCCATTTTCAAATGTTTGTTACTTTTTACGATGTAGTTTTATTAACAATGAAAAAGCCTAGTAGTTTTAACATATAATATTTATCTAGCCCTGTTACTTATCTTTTTCGAAAATTAGCATCGGACCAAAATGTACTAGAAGTTAGCCAAAAAGTGGCTCCCTTTTACTGGGCATATTTTCAATGTACTACATTGTTTCTATACTTTAATACTTCTGTGTTTACAACTATCTTACAGGAAAACACATTTCCCATCCCAATGAGATGCTACATTTACCTACACAATTTGATTTTACTCTTCACGATTTGACGACACAGATTGTGGAGTGGCATATGCGTTGGACTGCTACGCCGATTATCGCGGGTTCGATACCCGCTATAGGACATACATTTGAGAGATGAACAGTGTTTGTCATGAGTCTGGGTGTTTCCTATGTATGTATTTACAATAAAAATATGTTATCTGGTTCCCACTGTACAAGCTTGCTAAGTTTGGGACTAAATGGCGTTGTGTGAAATGTCCAAACATTATTTATTATTATTATAATACGCTAAAACACCCAAGGTAGAGACAAATGCACACTAAAAGTACTTACCCACTTATAACACTTTTCACTATCTTCTTTCAGATAAAAGACTCCTATCTAAAGCAAGTCCGCAAGCACACGAAATCCATCGCCAAATCTCAACTTAGCCTCTTCCATCTCGACGGTTCAGACGAGTCCCGTGCTATGGCCAAGAAGCTTCTAGACTCTTACACAAGCGACGCCGCGTTGGCTATGGACGGCGGTGGAGCGAAGTGCGGCCGGTGTGGGGAAAAAGCCGCAAAGAAATGTTCAAGATGCAAGACCGAATGGTATTGCGGAAGGTAAGTGTCGCTTCTGTAAGGGTAATTGTTACTTCCATGGGATAGTTACAGTCAAAGGTAAATAAGGACATTTACACGAGCGACGCCGCGTTGGCTATGGACGGTGGAGGGACGATGTGCAATCGGTGCGGGGAAAAAGCCACCAAGAAGTGTTCAAGATGCAAGACTAAATGGTATTGGGGAAGGTAAATGTCACTTCTATAGGCCTCTTCCATCTAGACGGTTTAGACTTGTCCTGTGCTATGGCGAAGAAACTTCTAGACTCTTACACAAGCGATGCCGCGTTGGCAATGGACGGCGGTGGAGCGAAGTGCGGCAGGTGTGGAGAAAAGCCGCCAAGAAGTGCTCAAGGTGCAAGACTGAATGGTATTGCGGAAGGTAAGTGTCACTTCTGTAAGGGTAATTGTCACTTCCATGGGATAGTTAGTCAAAGGTAAATAAGGACATTTACACGAGCGACGCTTTTTGTTACGGTAAATGTCACTACTCTATGGGTAAAATCCACTTCTATAGGAGTAAAATCCAATTTTTCAGGACAAGTTTACTCGTGTTTGGTAAGCTACACTTCTGAATGACATTTCTGTAGGGTCAGTATAAAATAAATTATTGGTATACAATCTGATATCAGCGAGGCTTAGCTAGCGATCAGCTTCCATAATTTAGCTACCTTATTTTAATATATCGGAATACTTAACTTTTTACCTTATTTGTACGTTTAACTTGTTTCAGAGAGTGCCAAGTGCAACAATGGCCGAAACACAAGGACATTTGCGATCAGTTTGCGAATATTAACTTGTAATATTTTAATCATTTAATCATAACTATTGATGTCTTATTTATTGTAGCTTCTTTAATTGTATTAGGTTAGTTTTATCCAACACTTAATTCTAGTCAGTGGAGAAAGAGATATACTTACAATGATTAATGAGTTATTTTTGCAATAAATTATGAATGGACTTTGTTTTTTGCAATAAAAACTGTGTTGATTTTTTTGGGTTTTTATTTTATGGATAGCTTATGACCTAAGAGCTCGAAACCTTCAGGTAGTCTTTGAGCACGTCGAGCGCTGGCGTCTCTTCTCCGAAATCCTGAGAAAAAAAAAAGATTTTCAGATATTTTCAACGGATTTAAAAAAAGGAGATTCACGATTCGGTTGATTTTGTTTTTTATTCTGTTACCTCAGAATTTTGTTTTTTGTATAAACCGATTTGGAAAAATATTTTTTTGTTTGATAGGTTATACTTCCAGATTGTTCCAATAGAAATTTTGTCATATCAGTTCAGCAGTTAAGTTTTTAATTACTGAAAAAAAAAATCGTTAGTGAACAAAATTGATTTCGCTTCCCTGTGACTTTCATTGGTGTTCACGGTCACTAAAATAGTCCAATTCAATTCTTATTTTATATGTATTTTATATGCTAGACTTCTCGGTTAAATATTTTAAACACAACAGCACCGATAGCACGGACTGGGGATAAAAATGCTGTCCCCCCTTTTTATCCACCTTCCAGTCAATTTTATCCCTTTAAGGTGGATAAAAACGGAGGACAACATTTTTATCCCCAGTCTGTGCTAAGCCTGAAGAGTGACAAAAATACATCCATCATAAACATTTGCTATATTAAATGTGTGAAGTGTTGCATATGAGTGATATTCAATAGGAATGTCACTCATTTTAGCACCCGGTTACTCTCGCGCTGACTACGGCACCAAGAACCAGGATAGCTGTTGGTGTGCTTTGCAGCGCATGACTGATGAAGGAAAATGGCACCTCGTTATTACCTAGTGGAATTTTATGGTTATTATTTATTTCTTGATAGATGAGCTTTCTCTGATATGATTTCAAAATTATATATTCAGAATAAAGTATGTACCGGAACAATGTCACAGTAAGGGCTCTTTCAATTTAGACGTTTGTTTCATACAAAGCGCACGGTGCGGCAACAGTGTGGCGTCGTTCAATTGTCGCACCGTGCGGTTTGTATGAAAATAAATGACCGTCCGTGCGCCGCACGACAAACGCACCGCTTCGGCACTGCAGCGGTCCGACACGAAACGTCAAAATCGAAAGAGCCCTGAGAATGGTGAAACTACAAGTTATTAAACAGTCTCTCTGCCCACCTTCCCTGACACATTTACATTCTGCCTTAAAGAAACATAGTTTGGATGACTTTCCAATAAAGAGGTGCCATTCAAAGTTCCTTCATCAGATATACCTATAAATTGTCGAAGGATATAAAAAAATAATAACTCGTCACGGTGGCGGTGGTGGATGTAAAAAAATCAGGAGAGGCCACCCTAAAAGTAGGTACCATAAAAAGTAGGTGTTAGAAGGAAGATAGTATTCCTCTTTCCCCGTTTGCTATGCCCCAACCCCAAATTTTAGTATAAGTAGCATGTGACAGAAGAATATCTCACCTTGATAACCACACATGAACAGCCGACGATCTTTCTGGCCTTGCCGTCCTTGTCGATCTTGCAGAGCCCCGCCCATTCGCCGAGTTTCTTGTTGTTATCAACCTGACAAATGAAACGTGGAAGCTATTAGAGTATTTGCTATACTGTGTGCCGTTTCTCACAAAAAACTCCCGTAGTTTATCAAAGAGGCAGGGTTGAATGAGGAACTCTTACCGCATTGGTCCAAGTAATCCATAGGCAAGCACTAATAGACTGACAACGGTTGCAGAACAAAGCAAAAAATAATGTGTGCTTGAATCCTCCAGCTAATGCTAGATCACACGTATCGATTACTCGGTACGAATACATAGTGCTGGGCTGAGCGAGTGATGTAAGCTTTCACTGTCTCGGCTGAGTAACATTTTACTGTCTCGGCAGAGTACTCTGTACGTGTGATCTAGGCATAAGCATGCCCAGAACAGTGCTTCACAGGACTTTGAATCACATAGTTCGATGCTGTTAAGTTTGATGATAGACTTATAGCTCTCACTTTCTTTGAGACATATAGATGGTGGTAACCAGTTGCGCTGTATCTCATCTAGCCAAAATTCTTAATATCAGCAGCTGCAGCTAGTAAGTGATAAATGTATGAAGTGTTGCATATGAGTGATATTCATGTTGAATGTAACTCATTTTATCACCCGGTTACTCTTGCGCTGACTACGGCACCAAGAGCCACGACAGCTGTTGGTGTGCTTTGCAGCGCAGTTTAGATATCAGTTATGCCTTGATCACACGTACTAAAAAAAAGCAAACGGACGAGACAGTGCTCTCGGCCTAGTACTTTGTACGTATAAATAAACATAGCGCACAGTGCTCAGCTGAGCGAGTGATGTATGCTACTTGCTTACATCACTGTATCAGCTGAGAATCATTTTACTGTCTTATCCGTTTGCTCTGTACGAGTGATCAAGGCATTAGGCTGAGTCGCCGAGTAACAAAATAATGTCAGAAACCAACCTTGACAAGGGGGATTTGGTGCTCATTGCAGAGGGCTTGTACGAGCTTCTTGTAGGCGGCTTCATCACAGTTCTCAGCCAGCACGCACAGCACTGCTTGCCTCCTGTGAACATACAAACAACGTACCAATGTGAAAAGAGCTTTTGAATTGTGTTTAGGTAGGTTTTTTTAACTTGTTTGAGCTAAACTAAACATAACATCTATTATCCAACCTCAGGTTATATTACCAAGTAGACGGAATGTTGATAAAAATTCATGATATTCTGAGAGCAATAAATACCCGTTACAATGTACTATATATAATAAATATGTAGCGGTCTTTTAGTTAAAAAATATAACAGTATAATAAAAACCTACACAATGTTAAAGTTATGTCACACAGTGTTGGATTTTCTAGTAGTTTTCTGTCCGTTTTTGTAACAGACTCAGACAGAGAGATAGAAGGCTTATTTATTATATTATTTTATTTATTATGTAAGTAAGTAGAAATGTAATTTATTTATTTGTTAATAGATGAGCAACTTTCGCTGATTTATTTATTATTTATTTATTTTACTTTAACTAAGACGGCAGCAGCCAATTACATTAATTAAAGAGCGAATTACATTAGGTACTAAATAACATTTGATCAAAAAAGATAAATTAAAATCTAAGAAAAGTGGAATATAAAGTTAAATAAAATTGATAACAATAATTTCGGAAAATTTAAAATGAATTAAATAAAACTGAATAAATTAATAGTTAACATTCATACATCACACTCACAAAACCTCAAACATTCCGACAAAATCTTCGTCCAAGTATCCGCAAAGAGGTCTAGACCAGGGTTGTAGTCCAAGAGAGCGTTGAGATGTGTCTATGTCTCACAGTGTTGGATTTTTTAGTAGTTGTCTGTCACACTTTTGGTTTCTTAACCAAGTAGATACTTTTAAACGGTCCAAGCATAGGAATAAATAAATGTAGCACACATGGGAGGCCACAGTCTCGACGTGCGAGTAATGTGGTACTATGCGTGTGCGATACTCTGGGCAGTGGAGGGCATCCAACGTATGAGGGTATGCTGGATATTTCCACACACCACGCGACTAGAACAGCCGCACGGTGAGTGAATATTATGGAGGGCTCCATTGCCTGACTAATATTGATCAAGTTTGACAACACAATTGGTTTAGTGGCAAGTTTATTGAACTGCCCAAGTCACGGTTTCGATTCCCGCTTCAAAACATTCATTGATGCAATCAGTGACCAAAACCCTACAAATTAAAACTGCCTTTAACCTCAAACTCGTGCCAACCAATACTTAATCCAACCTCCTCCATTACTTCAAGGAGCTGGGATGGCTGGGACAGGATTAATTGTATTTTTTGGGGGGCAATGCACAATGCATCCTTTAATGGGACATCAATGCAGACACAGCGGTCCCCCCTACACAGAATAACAATAAGAATCACTTTATCACTATCAATCACTGCACTGTACTCACTTGTCCAAGACCTTTGCGGCCTCATGCAGACCATGAACCAAGCCTCCGTGGATGAGGGCCGTCTTCAACACCTCCTGTAGAGCCTGGTTTACATCCATAGCGCCGCCGCTCAGGACGGGATTCACGGGTACCTCACTGCAAGTTACGGGTAGAGGTTAAGTTCAAAATATCACGTTTATAAAACTTTGAGTAACTAGCTGGTTGGTATAGATAAAGAGGGGAAACAGAGGACATGTTTTCATTTAGAAAGTGGTGTTATATCAAGGTAATTAAGATTTGTTTTGGAGGAAATGTGAAGTATATATGTGATGTCTTAGAGGTTATGTTGACATCCTGTAAATATCGATTTTCGGATGCGGGGATGAATAAATCAATTGAATATGATTATCTGCAATTAAATTATATGAGGGACATTAAAATAAGTGGGAATTTATAGCCGAATAAAATAGAAACAGAGAACTTACACTTCGACTTCAGCCATGGTTTATCACTGTTAGAAAACCTGAAATACGCAATACAATAGTTTGAATGGCACGATATCATTTTCTTTTAATTATCTAGCACACTGGATAATATATGATTACTGAAATAAATTCTGATTTACAAAAATACACCACGAAACGTTTGACAGTTTACCTTGCGCACAGCGAAAAGACTAGAGATGGCTAAATAGTTATCGACTACAGTTTCATTCGATGTAACTAGTAGTTATGCGATTAATCGATAGTCGATTAATCTTGCTGCTGATTAGGGTGCCGCGGTACTTTTGAGCGACAAAACTCTTTACGCCCTTAGCACACCGAACGACACGATGACGACGCATCGCGACGCGTTCGGTGTGCTAACGTCGTCGTATCGCAACGCGCCCCGCTGAGACGCCCGCCGTGGTACCGCCATTTCAGTTTCGCTGGTAGTAGAAAAATGTGGTTGCTTACAATGAGATAGAGCGAGATAGGTGCAACATGAGGTAGTGTACCGATCAATTATACTAAATTCCTGCCAAATAAAATCAGTGGTTTTTGTTTGAGACACAAATACCTACTTTCCCTTTCGATAATCTAGCATACTTTCACCAGTATGTGATATTAGTAATTTTGATAAATTAAAATGTAATCGACTAAAATTATTATTGATAGCAAAAAAAACTATTTTTTTTTGAACGGTAATCCTTGTTTTGTCACTGGCTATAAACTGTCAAGATGACGCGGTAAATTTAAAACAAAAGAGAACCAAGTTGCCAGTTTCCCTTCATAATTTTTGTATGAGTTTTCGAGGTTTTTTCTTTGAGAATTGTTTTTAAAATGTTTTTACCAGTGTTAAAGCATATATTTGTAAAGAAGGATGTTTTATAGTTTTTTATTTGTTAATATTACCGTGTTATAATGTATAATCATAATCAAGTGTTTACCTACGAGTCGTTTGTTGTGCTACGATGACACGCAGTCCTGACATTCTTTTTACTGCTGAATATATCAAAGATGTGTTGTATTTTGCTACAGTAAGAACAGAAAAATCATTGAAAAACACCAGTGATACTCATTATTTTTGCATTGATAATGAATTAGTATACGAGAATTATTATAATGACTTTGGACCTCTGAATCTTGGCTGTGTTTATAAATATTGTAAAATCTTAAATGATAAATTAAAGCAGTACTTAAATAAGCAAACAATAGTGCATTACACTTCTATTGATCCCAAAAAGAAAGCAAACTCTGCCTTTCTTTTAGGATGTTACGGGGTTCTGTACCTAAGCCTAACACCAAGAGATGCTTTAAAACCACTGACAGTACATGGTCAAAGTTACAGGTAAGATTTAAATTGAATATTATGAATAAATTAAAATTAAGAAAAATATAATTTTGTGTGTACATTGTCCTTGTACAATTTAAGACCATTTCAAGACGCAACACAAGGTGATTCAGCGTACACGATATCGCTGATGGATTGTTTGCAAGCAATAAAGAAAGCAAGAGAATTGGGATTATTTAATTTCCAAGATTTTAATTATGACGAATACGACAGGTTGGACAAAATTCAGGGAGGAGATCTAAATTGGATTTTACCTGGTAATATGTTATAATTAATTACTAGATTTAATTGTTTCCACGTCGTCCATCACCAGTTAAAATATTTTGTCTTGCAGGAAAGTTTTTGGCTTTCATTGGTCCTGTAGATTACAGCGTATCGTTATATCATCCACCAGATATATACATCAGTTATTTCCTTGATAACAATGTGCAAATAGTCATACGGTTAAATAAGAGACTCTACGATGGCAACGTGTAAGTTTGTATTTCTTCAAAATTATTAGATTTTATATCTATAGCTCATAAAGCTTCTGGTTTCCACATAGATTTTTTACTTTATATTTTTAATTATCTTGTTTTAGGTTTAATAATGCTGGCATAGTTCATTATGATTTATTTTTTCCCGACGGTTCGTGTCCTCCAAGGCACATACTATTAAAATTTCTTCAAATAAGTGAAGAATCTAACGGTGCAATAGCTGTCCACTGCAAGGTTATGATTTTAAGTTTTTCCTAAGAGTTAAATTTATCGAGTTGTAAAACTTGTAAGTACATTTATAATAGATTGTATTTAAATTACCTTAGTAGTAAACACAAAATGCTGATAAGTTCATTGTTTAGGCAGGTCTAGGGCGCACTGGTTCCCTGATAGGTTGCTATTTGATGAAGCATTATCGTATGACAGCACGTGAAGCTATCGGCTGGATGAGAATTTGCCGGCCAGGGTCTGTGATCGGCCATCAACAGGTCTGTAACTTTTTATTAATGATTTAAAGTCAGATATTTGGTTCGAATATATTTTTAATTAAACAAACATCCTTTTCAGGGGTGGTTGGAGCAACTCGAAGCTTGGCTTTTGAAACAAGGAAACCTTTATAGGTATGATAAAGATTTTGTAGCAGAAATATAATTCCTCATGTTTAAATCAGTAAGTAATTTAAAACCATTTGCTAGTGTACATATACTAAAGATTTTGGTTTGTAGTGCTAGGTACCTACCATAAAATCATTTCAACTTACAGAAAAAGAACGTTTAATGATACGGAAAAGTTACCAATCCACGAGTTTGGTGTTTACTCCATTGCGGAAAAAACTAAAAAGCAACGGCCAGTAGTTTTTCACAAGTCCCCTTCACCACCACCGCCAGCGCAGCGGCAGTTGACTCGAAATGATGTTCCTGCACCTGTTCGGCCTCAGTCTTCCAAAATAAAAGATGGTAAGAAAATCCCGATAATGTTCACTACAATCGCGGATGCTTAGATGGTACATTTTGGTTAAACTTTAAACTCAAACAGTGTTATTTGTAATTTTTAGATAAAACTTTACTTATTCGATTGGAAGTAACACTGTTTGTGTTATGACTGTCTTTATTCTTATAGTAACTCTTGCGCAATCCACCGTTTATAAACAACAGTGATATTTTAAATAGAAAAATAAAGTTTGATATCGTTACCACAACACATTTCGTTTTATCCAGATAAAACGGAAAACGAGGACGAAGAAGTATTTCTAACTTCTTGTGATCTGACTGTAAAACCTACTGTTCCAATGACTCAAATAAAAGGGTGTGTCATTAGAAACACTACAATTTCAGAAGAGTATGACGATAACGATAACAATGAACAAAACACTTCTTCACAGTGGAAAACTTATTTATGCTGTAAACCCTGCATCAAAACACTCAAAGACGCTGTTTGGATGATATCCGTGCGTTGTGCAAGAGTTGCTCCAGGAATTTGTTATTATAATAGGCTTTGTAGTCTTCTTGACATGGTAAGCACTATTTTAACTTGATACCTACTTTAATTTAATTTCAATGATATTCATTAATTATTTTGAGGCAGCTGCTGTCAAGACGGAGAAGGACCAATACGACTGGCGCGTGAAGACCTCCAAAATGACTGTTCAAAAGATGCAACATAAAGGGTAAGTAAATGATAGGTATAATAATACGTTTTTGATAAACCCATATCGTCTAATACTGCTCTCGATATAGTTTTTTTCTTATTTTTAGTAGCTAGTTGCCGCTAAAAAGCGAAGCCTACGTGAGTTGCGGCGTAGCTTACTCATTTCAACTGCTTTATTTTAATTTTATTTTTGTGTTTTTTTTAAACATTCTGTTTGGTTTAGAGACCAATACGACGTAAGCTCGATCGCTCCACGAAGAGGAAGTGGTGCAGGTGAGCCTCGACCACCTAGATCACTTTCAAGAAGTTCCACAGTTCGCACGACAACTCAAAGAAACAACGATAAATCGAATGTAAGAAAGCACTTTTCAGATTATAGTATTTATTAATTTGAAACATTTCACACTGCATCTTCAGTTGAAGATGCAGGATACCTGGAATGTTTCAAAAGCAAGTATTTAGCAGATTAGATTGACTTGATAGATAATTGACTAACTGATGTTTATGTTTTAGGATTCTTCTACAAAAACTCTTACTGGCGGTTTCCACCCCACAATAACAACATTCCGATCCACCAATGGTCCTATCATTAAAAACGTTAATGACGCAAGGGTAAGCCTCATCTACCTCTACTTAGTCAATCTCGAAAATCTCTGTTTTCTATCGAATGATATTTAACGCTCTCGGGGGTTAAACTATAGGTAGTTATTTTGTCTGCATGCAGAAATATTTGATAAGATCAAGCTTATACAATGAAGAACGAGAAAAACAACAGCTACTAAACTCCTCAATTACTGTTACTCCACATTATTCCACGCGAGTACCAAGTTATCTAAACACTAAACCAGGAAATATGGCAAATATCGCTTCTTCTCCTTTCAACAAAGGTACAATTTCAATTATTATTTATTTATCATGTTGTTAGAGAACTGGTCTGCGCAGACTGGTGGACGGAACGGCACAGGATTTTAGCTTTATCACTTGATTTTAATGAATATCCAATCGAAATAAATATTTAACAGCTGTTATGTGCCGGTATGCACAAGCGATTGCCATGCATGGAAACTGTGTGCCACTGTGCAGGGTGCGAGGGGGTTGCGCGAAAGGATTACCCACCACGTGTTGTCACTGGTAGAATAATCCATTCCTGGCGAACAGTGGCTACTCGATGGATACTGCGCATACTGGTACTAGTGGCCAGTGTGCGCAGTCCATTAATCTGTAATAGCCAGCACTAAACAAATCTCAGGACAGCTTTTTTTATTCTTCTATGATGATTTGATATCCTTATCTTTTACTCATATCAGCTTCAAGAACTACACAACCACAGCAGCGTCGTCGTCTAGGCCGAAGTCCCAGTCCACCTCCAACACGGTTGTATAATGAACAGACACGTGCTACGAACACTCCTATCGCATCAACGGCCCAGAAGTTCCCCGTTAAAGATGCGTCGAAATCTGCTTTGAGGGATGCACTATCAAGGTTAAAATGTAAGTACCCGCATAATGAGTTCTAAAAATTACAAATAATATTAGTAGGATGTGAATAAAAATGGTTTCATCTTGCATAACATCAACCTCTTTCGTATGCGCACAATGCGGTTACTGGCAACATTTTTTTGAATTTCGAGCTACCTGTCACTGTCAGTGTCAACATATATTGTCATGTCAATAAAAACCGTAGCTAGCAAAAATGCTGGAATTTATATTTTTCAATTGAAAACAATGATAATCCTCGGTAATTTAGTTTTTTAGACTAGTTTTGATAACCTATCGCCACCTAAGATGGGTGCTTTAGCGGCAAAAGTGATGCGACCGATTAAATCATTCAACATCGAAAATAGAGCTCACCGGGTTATCTCCAAAGAGAAACCGTCTCCGGCACCGACCTACGCTCAGAACTTGGAAGATTTGAAACGGACCCTCGACTCGGATCCTAATTTAGACGAAAAATTGGATAGAAAAGACGTGGCGCTCGACGGGAGGCTGAAGGACGTTTATGTAACCTCTCACGGTAGACCGGAAGATGACGTTACCCGGGAAAAACGAGAGCAGGCAAGCAAAAACCGTCCACTTCCGCTAGACCGCAAAATGCCTGAAGAATACGACTACGGCTTCAAAGAACCTGAAAAGGTAAAATATGGTCGCACCACACTCCGTAATGCTGTAACATTCATATCTGCACACCAGATCAATCCGGATGAAGTGACCGCAGCGAAAATAGCTTTTGAATACAAACTCAAAGAGGATGATGTAGAAAATATATTGAAATATTTTAAAACCTATGAAGTTTATATCCCCGAGACTAAGACAAGACCAGCGGTCTTTGCTGGGCCGGCCACAATGAGGAAGCAACTTTATAAAGAGGATAGAATGGAAATAGAGGATAAAAGCAAAGAAACGTTAAAAGATGCCACTTAGTTTTGGCTTAATTGGTCCATTTACGATCAGGGTGTAGCAAACGGGGCACTGAAAAAGACAGAAATTTTTTATGAAAATTTCCTTCACTATTAACACCTACTTTCTATGGTACCATCAGAGAGAGGGTTGTGTAAGGAGAAACTTTAGTTCAAGGCCAATTGACCTCCAAAGTTAACGACCTCCTAGCTAGAGGTTAAAATCTACCAGATAAATGCTGGGTGATGGTAGGTTATGGTGATCTTTTTTTTGTGACCGCACATGAGCAAAGCGAGCAAGTTCAGCCCTATGACGAAAAAAAAAACAATCTAATTTTTCTTAGTGTTCCGTTTGCGACACTGATAATTTTTTGGCTTATTAGGTCAATTTACACATGGAATTTGATGAAAATGAATGTTGTGCAGTGTAATGACTATATTATTCTGTTTGAAATTCCTAGGTTTTTGTTTGGAATAGTTAACATCTATCATAGTCATATAGTGTGGAAAATACTCCTTTATAAGGTAGAGTTTATTGTAAATATCTCTTTACCTCTGAGTAATTTATTTTTATAATTAAGGCAACACAAACAATGTGATTTAGTTTTAGAAACTGCAATACTGATTAAAACGACTTAAACAATCAATTTTTTTTTTCATTTAAGTTTATCATTAGTTTTCTTAAAGGTACCAAACCAGATTTAGTTTATCAGAACATAAGAACACCTACCTTGTCACTGGGTTTCATCTGTCTGTCATAGGCCCTTAGAGCTAAATGGCAAAAGTTTTTCGCAGACTTTCGTGATTATCACGCATAGTTATTTGATTGTAAGGCAGTGTTCTAATAGAACGCGATGACGCGACCATCGCAAGTTCGCGCGAACGTCGATCGCGCAATCACGCGATCAAACGTACTGACGTCAAATAGGCGTTCTATTTGACGTTAGTACGTTTGATCGCGGATTCATGCGACGGTCGCATTGCTTGCTCGCGCGACGATCGCGTGATCGCGTTCTATTAGGACAACGCCTTGTTCACAACTACCACAAAATTTTGCCAACCTTTATCACATTGACTAAGCTGTGTTGGCTGAGTGGGAGGTGCCTCGACTTTCGTCGGTCGTGGGTTCGAACCAGGTCGTACAATTTTTTTCTGTTCAAAAAATCTATGTTGGCATTGAAACACGTGCTTAACGGTGAAGAAAATCATCGCGAGGAAACCGGTATGTCATAGAACCTAATAAGTTCGAAAACATGTGTCAAGTGCATGACCCTGTTCGAGAAGCACTTGAAATCCTTTCACCACACTGGTTCGAAAGAAGTAGTGACACGATAAGAAGAAGTTACTTAAGTCCGCCATTCTGTAGCTAATCATTCACTCTCCTCGCTTGTGTATTGGCTATCTATTAGTTTGGACTTTTTTGAAGTAGTGACTTCACCCCGCGATGGCTCGGTGGGGGCGACGTCAGTGGGCGCCGCGTCGCTAGGGGCGCGAAGAGATGCGCCCATCCCTAAGCAAGCGCCGAGTGTGCGCTCCGACGAGCGTCCTCTAGCCACGCAGGGAGATATGCTCAACAGCATCAAGGTACGACACTAGTATATTGACTTCACCCCGCGATGGCTCGGTGGGGGCGCCGCGTCACTAGGGGCGCAACAAGACGCGCCTGACCAAGCACCGAGTATGCTCTCCGACGAGCGTCCTCTAGCCACGCAGGGAGATATGCTCAACAGCATCAAAGTACAACACTAGTATATTGACTTCACCCCGCGATGGCTCAGTGGGGGCGACGTCAGTGGGCGCCGCGTCACTAGGAGCGCGACGAGACGCGCCGGTCCCTAAGCAAGCGCCGAGTGTGCGCTTCGACAAGCGTTCTCTGGCCACGCAGGGAGATATGCTCAACAGCATCAAGGTAAAACACTGTATTGACTTCATCCTGCGATGGCTCGGTGGGGGCGATATCAGTGGGCGACGCGTTGCTGTGGGCGACGCGTTGCTATGGGCGCCATCAGTGGGCGCCGCGTCGCTAGGGGCGCCATCAGTGGGCGCCGCGTCGCTAGGGACGACATCAGTGGGCGCCGCGTCGCTATGGGCGCCATCAGTGGGTGCCGCGTCGCTAGGGGCGCCATCAGTAGGCGCTCCGACGAGCGTCCTCTAGCCATGCAGGGAGATATACTCAACAGCATCAAGGTACAACATCTAGTTTATTGACTTCACCGCGATGGCTCGGTGGGGGCGACGTCAGTGGGCGCCGCGTCGCTAGGGGCGCGAGAAGAGAAGAAAGAAGCAAAAAAAAACAAAGGGAAGGAAGAAGCCTTACCAACTACATTACTACGGTTACCGAACACATAACCAAGGAAGGAGACGTCAAGCATGGGTTGGCATCTTTTTCAAGCGGGCAGCTTACGTGCCCTCAGGGTGAGAACGACAACTTCCTAAAATGACAACTTTCAAAAACGACAACTTCCGAAGACGACAACTTTTTAGAATGTCAACTTTCAAAAACGACAACTTCCGAAAACAACAACTTTTTAGAATGTCAACTTTCAAAAACGACAACATCCGAAAACGACAACTTTTTTAGAATGTCAACTTTCAAAAACGACAACATCTTAAATAGAAGTTGTCGTTCTCACCCTGAGGGATCGTCAGCTATGCTAGTTTAAAGTACAAAATTTTATTGCAGCAACTAGAAAATAACGATCTTAATAGCATACAATTTTTGAAGAAAATTATATCCCTGTGCACTTTTGATTAGTGATGTAGATTTACTACATCACTAGCCGAGCCTCTTCGAGGCGCACTTGAAATCCTTTCTTCTAATCTAATCTTGAAAAGAACTAGTGACACGATAAGAAGAAGTATCAAAAATCAGTATAATTTTATAATTAATTATACTGATTTTTGATACTTCTTCTTATGTTACTTATGTTATGTAACTCAAATTTATACTAGTGAATTAAGTAGTTAATTTTTCATTTCAGTTACAAAGAAGATTTCGCGAATCACTACATTCTGATCAGTTAACTAGCGCATTCAGTATGAATAAAACCAGGTAAAAAAAATATTACAATGAATAAAGTATAAATATAAGTATAGAATATAGGTACATATTAACTACTATTACTTGGTGAAACTGCCGCTAAGCAGTAGGCAGTACATAACCAGTGATGAGTAAGCATTACGATCTTACGGTTTGGAGGGCAAATATCTCCGACTAAGTACCACAGCTGACCACTTCAATGTCTCAAAGTGGACGAGAGCAGTACTACACTGATGGACTTTCCCTGCCTAGCACCAGCTAGGTCGTGATAAGTGTGACCTCATCACATTACAAGCGAGTCTTATTTTAATGTAACGCAGCGACCGAGAGGACGTGGTGGCCGAGTGGATGAGGCCCTTGCCTTGTGATCGCGGGTTTCGAATCCCGGTGGCAGTCATGCGTAAATGGGTTTTTTCGGTCGAATAAATCTATGTATGCATCCCACGTTCTCACAACGGTGAAGGAAAACAACGTGAGGAAACCGGCATGTTGTAGAACCTAAAAGTTCGAAAACATGTGTCGAGTGCACGAAAGGAGCCTCTTCGATGCGCACTTGAAATCCTTTCACCACACTGGTTCGAAGGAACTAGTGACACGATAAGAAGAAGCGACCGAAATGTTCACATAACCTCGTAAAATACATAGATAAATATATAACCATAACGAAATTTTAAAGTTTTCAATCAGTGCGTCCTACCCGTTATAACATACGGAGCCGAAACGTGGACTCATCCACTCGGCCACCATGTCCTCCAAGTGGGCTGATGATGATGATAATAAACATTATAAACCATATGTGCGATACTTTCAGCATGTCTCCTAGAGAGAAGCCCAGCATCAAGATAGTGATGCCGCGCACGACCTCGCGGCAAGGCGGCATCAGCGGCGTACCTGACTTCTCGTTAGCATGCCTACTTACTACCTAACCTACTACACTCGCCTGCACTAATGCCTTGATCACACGTACCGAGCAAACGGCCGAGACCACAGACATAGATCAAGATAGACCACGTACAGCTTGGCAAAAAAGTCTAGAAACGGAACTAATTTTTTTGTCTGCTGGCGCCTGGCAACATTCATAAAAATAATGAAGTTTCATTTCATGTCAACAAACTTTACGACTTTGTAGAATTTTTATTTCAAACAGTGATTATTTACGTAAAATAAATACAAAAGTGAAAAATAATTATATTTTTTTATATCTGCCTCAAAATGTATGAAAACCATATTTTTACAACTTATTACGGAACAATTGACCATTGACCAAAACCATTTTCGTTTCTGACCGAGACGTGGTATCGCGGCAACGGTCGAAAGCAGACTGACTTCAATCGAACTTAATCCTGACAAATAATCAGGATTGAAACACGCAAGGTAAGTCCACTTGCTGGATCTACCTAGATCTATATCTGTGGCCGAGACAGTGCTCTCGACTGAGTACTCGGTACGTTATTTATTACACTATAAACATTCGGCAGTTCGGCTGACTGAGCGAGCGATGTAAGCTACTTGCTTACATCAATGTCTCGGTCGAGAAACATTTTACTGTCTCGCCCGTTTGCTCGGTGTGATCTAAGCATAACATGTCTATTGTCTATGTGCAAAATATACAAAATGATGTCACAGTGTCTACATTGAGATTTAGCTACAAAGCGAAAGCTCAAAAACAGTAGTAATCAATTTTGTGCCATAAAAATGTACAGGTTGGTAAACGATAGCTGGCGCTGTCAAAGTACTCACACTAATGCCATTTTACTATTACTATTACACAATTTATAAACAGTAGCAAAAGCAAAAAAATATCTGTCTCCTTCTTACTCATAAGCTTGAGCGCGCGCTAAAAAGAGACAGACTTTTCAAGATGATTACAAGGACCATTCCCATTTGGACAACGTTTCATTTCGTAACCCTTGTTAAATACCTACGAAAAAGTGGTATTTGGAAAACTTTTTATTATTCATTCATTTTGTAGCATTTCGACAACTTTACATTGTCGTACATCAAGGTCCCCCTTTTGCATTGTCCATTTAAGTTTTTATGGTAATTAAATATGTTTGGTGTATACTGTATAGTCGTACATTTCTTGTCTTCAGTATGTCACGTGACAAGCCGAGCGTAGCGTCTCGCAACTTCTTCGGCCCCGCGCGGCCCTCGTCGCCAAAAGGCAGGCGCAGTCCGCACACGCCCAGCTTCTACTGACTACAAATTACTAGTGTAGTGTAGTGTAGTGAAACTCGATGTTAATAAAAAGGTTTTTTTTTATTAAGACGTTTTATTCACTACCTACCTCTTAACTTAATTAACGTATCCTTCCAATTAACATTATTAAATCCAAGTTTGCGAGGATGGATGAATGTTTGCTCCACAATCATGTCTAGAGTAATGAACTAATTTGACTGAAAGGTGTGGCAGGAAAACGACATTTGGTACATTTATCTCTCACACACATTCACACATACTCAGCTTTCAACTACTACCTAAAACAGTTCTCGTCACGGTTTAATAGCGCTCGGCGAAAGTGATGTGAGGCGAGACGGCGGGAAGGGGACTAAGCGACCAATAGACGCCGGCGCTTGGCACCTTCCCCGTCGCGTCGCACCCCTCCCGCCAAACACATCTTAAAATCGACTTCTGCTTCTATTCAAGGTCAGTTCTATTAAACCGTGAAGACACCTGTAATCTGGTACCTATCCTAAATTACTAGTAATTGTGTAGTGCAGTGAAACTCGATGTTAATAAAAAGGTTTTTTTTAATTCCGACGTTTTATTTACAGCTACCTGTAGGTAGTAATTGGGATAAATCTCAGTAGTTCTGTTATGAGTTGTTCCATGGAACTAGTGGGAATATTTTTTTCGCACCGTAATGCCTAGATCACACGTATCGAGTACTCGGCCGAGACAGTGCTCTCGGCCGAGTACTCGGTATAAAAATAGCGCCGAGTGCTCGTCTGAGCGAGTGACGTAAGCTTTCACTGTCTCGGCCGAGTAACATTTTACTGTCTCGGCCGAGTACTCAGTACGTGTGATCTAGGCATTAAGGATCATATTTTTAAGTACTTAAGTACTAATTAACACAAGTTTATTTTCTTAGTTCGAGAAATGAAGAGATTTTTTTTACAATTAACTAGAGTTGTGTGCAAATTTAATTTACAAGAAATTCACATACGAGTATCCGGCTCAGTTGAGCTACTTGAGAGCGGGGTCGGCGTGCGGCGGCGCCATGATGTTCCCATCAGGGTAGCGTTTTTTGAAGGCCGCTATGAGCTCGGGGTCCACCAATCTTACGCCGTCCACTTGGTTGCCTAGCGTTATCCTAAAAACAAATAATCAACAGAAACAATGGGCTGGGCAAAGGGCACCAGACAGATTGGCTTTAAGGCTAATCCTCAAATCCGAATTTCATACAAAATGTTTCGGACAAATACTCAAAAAGTACGCCGTATTATAGTAATTTCTTCACACTATTCGTTTCGTCCATGTTTTTTGATTTCGTCAACAAAAAAAGTGAAAGGTTTCATATTTTTAATTTATATTTTATACGTGTTATTAAGTTAGTAGGGTTAATTTTAAAACACGTATAAAATCTAAATTAAAAAATGAAACCTTTCACTTTTTGTGTTGACGAAATCAAAAAACATGGAATAAACGAATAGTGTGAAAAAATTACTATAATACGGCGTACCAAGCAAAAGCGCTATAAATCTGTAATGCCTTATTCTACAGTCTTGTAAATTTCTTAAAACTTTTAAGAAATTCCTAACTAAATTCTGAAATAAAAATGATTAACCTAGAGATAGTACTTTCTGAGATTTAGGATATGCCTCTTTTCGCAAGCGTCTGGATTGAGGGACCAAGTGATTTCATCATAACAGCTTTATTTCAAGTTTAAGAAATGTATGGCTGCTTACTACAAGTTTTTACTATTTTTAACTAATTGCCCTGTAAATCTTATATAGTTTCTCGAAAATTTAAAATTTGGTCCCTCAGTTAAGATGCACACCTTATCGTGTCACTAGTTCTTTCGAACCAGGGTGGTAAAAGGATTCGGTTTCCTCACGATGTTTACCTTCACCGTTAAGCACGTGTTTTAAATGCACACATAGATTTTTTGAACAGAAAAATCAGCCTTCGGATCGGAAGTCGAGGCACCGTGTTCATCTGAACTGAGGGCCAATTTTTTAAATTTTCGAGAAACGATATAAGATTTACAGGGAAATAAGTTAAAAATAGTAAAAACTTATAGCTATCAGCCATAAATTTCTTAAACTTGAATTCAATCCAGACACTTGCGTTAAGAGGCATATCCTGAATCTCAGAAAGTACTATCGCTAGGCTTATCATTCTTATTTCAGATTTTAGTTAAAAATTTCTTAAAAGTTTTAAGAAATTTACAAGTCTGTAGAATGAGACATTACGGATTTATGGCGATTTACCTTGGTCCCTCAGTTCAAACATGTTTGGACTGAGGGACCAAGGGAAATCACCATAAATCTATTTTTCACCAACACGACTTTTTTATTTTACTTAATAAAATATTAAATACCGATCATTTACCAGTTTGGTTGAACGTTGTGCGGTCTCCCGAATAACTCGATTTTTCTTGTTCCCGGACTCAGTCTTTCTAATGGGAAAAAAAATGTTTTTTTTATTTGATTTAATATTAAGCATAATCAGCCTATATTATTACCACTGACTCAGGCGAGAGTAGGCTAGGAGAGCGATGGGTCTTAATCTCAATGTTAAAACTCGAAAATATATTGTGTACAATTAGAAGTGGATAGCAAATTTAAACATATACTGTAGAAAATAAGAATGTAATGAATCTTTCGTGGTTTGTTGTCTGTCATTGTACCGAATTAAAAAAAATAAAAAAAACCTCCACGTGAACCCAATGCGAAATAATGTCTAGACTATTTGAGACCTCTCTTCAGCTTAAGCATAAACAAATCAACGTATAATGTTCCCACTTTATTTTTTTAAAGAAATGGCGAGACTAGCTGGGCGCTCTCCTAATGGTAAGAGATCACACCATAACCGTGCTACATAGGACTGTGATTCCTATAGGCCGATACAACACGCTATAGTGCTCGTCCACCTTGAAACATTTTGAAGGTCAGTCTCGAAAACACAGTAACTTCACAAACAAAAAAATAATTTTTAAATCGGTTTTTATACAAATTAAAAAAAAAACGAATTGCGAACCTTCTCCTTTTTTGAAGTCGGTTGAAAAAATACGACCGAGTTGAGAACCTCCGCCTTTTTTAGAAGTCTGTTGAAAATGGTGGAAACTTACCAATGATACCGTATATTTCGTCCGGTTTGTGTGACGTGGCGCGCACTTCCGCCACGATGACGTCACAGTCCAGCCCTCGGTTCAGATTCTCGGGGTTGCCTTTCATTCCCACCTGGAGACATTAACGAATTGTTAGCATTTTTTTTATTTTTTTTCTTTATCTAGCTAACACCAATTAAATTTATAAAAGACTAGCTGACCCGCGTGCGACTTCGTAAATCGTGGAGTAATTGTTTATTGACGATGTTGTTTGTTCCACTCGCGGAAGAAATGTCACAGAATAGCAAAGTGTCAGTACTAAGCAAGTCAATCAGTACTTGCACATTTACAATCCCTCTTTTTACGCACTCAAACATTGAATTTAGTAGTAAACTGAAATACTTCCAGTACATACTTATCTTCGGAGATTAAACAATAGACTTTCAATCAGATATTGTGTATATTTGAGGAGATAGGTTCATTCAAATTTTGGTCTCATAACACTTTCAACTTTAATTAAATTTAAAAATCATTTCAAAAACCAATTCAAATTATTTGTTTTCAAAAACATAATTCCAAAGTGTGAGATAGATACACTTACAAAAAAAAACATTTTCCAAAAAAAAAATCTTTAAACTTCTATATCAACCCTTTACAAAGATGTAGCGTAATATTTATTATAGAAACAGCTTTTTTATGAGTGTATTTATCTCAAACTTTGGAATTATGTTTTTCAAAACAAATATATACAGGTTTCACCAATTTTCAAAATTAATGTAAAAAGATGTAAAAGTACGGATTGAAGGTGTTTTTAGACCAAAAGTTGAACGAAGCTGTCTCCTCAGATATACACAATATCGGATTGAAAGTAGCATTTTTATAATTTCCGCAAATAAATACCGCCATGTTTTTCAGTTAGCCACTAAATTCAATGTTTGAGTGTACCCACTCAAACATTGAATTTAGTAAATAATTTAGGAAAAGAGGATTTGAAAATGTGAAAAGTATTGATTGACTTGCTTAGTACTGACACTTTGGTATTCTTTGACATTTCTTCCGCGGGTGCAACAAACAACATTGACTCTAAACAATTCTTCCACGGGTGACGAAGTCGCACGCGGGTACAGCTAGTGTATAATATTTTCGCAGTCGGGTTTTCTGCTTTTTTATAAACTTAAAGCTTGTTGTTCCAATTCTAGGCGAGCGAAGTTGCAGGTGTTAGTGGAACATACCAGGCAGTGTTCCTTGCCGTGGTTGAGCCAGTGCCCCGTGCGGCCCGTCCGTATGATCCTCTGCAGTTGGTTGGTTTTCACCCAAATCAACTCGTCCACTCGTTCGTAGCCCCACAGCTTGAGGCATTCGCGACCTAGCTCCATCGCTCTAAAAAAGAATTCTAAGATAAATAATCAATGTTAACAAAAACTTACAGTAACCGACTTCAATCGGACTGTTTTAGTGACTATAGGCACTACTGAAAAGTCATAGGGAAACAAAATATGCGATTTTGTTCATTCAACGACTATTTTTTCAGTTATTTTGATTTCAAAACCAATTTTTTTGTTTGGTCCCATAGAAATTCATGAAAATCGATTCAGTAAATCGATTTATCTGGAAGTATATCATTTAATTTTAAACAAAAATTATAAAAAAAAAATCCCCAACTAAGTTCTGAGATAAGAAACATAAAAAAAATCATTCAACCGAATTAATAACCTCCTTTTTAAAAGTCGGATAAAAATATAAAGCACAAGCGGCGAATCCGCTCGGTTTGACGCCAGTCTGAAACCGCTCATACGGTTACGGGCCGTAATGTATATGTACCATTCCCAGTGTGCTGACTATTCCTCACCTTCCCGTGACCCAGAGGAAGATAAGCCCGCTGTCCTGCAACTGCGGCACGCCTAGACACCTCATCTCGTCATCAGACATCGTGCCGTAGGGCAACTCCATATGAATATCCCATGGAGGGTCCGCCATGATCACCGCAAACTTACCTGAAGCATTTCGTTTATGTTACCACTTAAATAGGTAAGTGAGACACAAATGGGTGAGTTTTAAGTGCTTCGTATTTTAACCAAGTTTTATATTTGTTGGTTTGGCTAAGCTATTTATAATTACAAATGGGCCGAAGAGATCATGTCTGCCCATGGCCAAAACAGTGCTAGGCAGGAATTTTAATCACAAAGTCAGGTGTTATACTGTTATTAGCGGTCTTTAGGAGACGTAGTCAGCTTGCATTTTGGAATTCAGTCTCGAAAGCATATTGTCACACCATTGTCATCATAGGTCCGAGAGAAATGTCTTACCTAAAAACGTCATATCGAGGTATCTAAGATCACATTGTAACCACTGAGGCGGCGTTAAGGTCAGCACACCGTCGGGTTTCACTACTAAACTTGCACCTGAAACAAAAACGAACTATACTATGTCCACCAATTCTTGAAGGCAACGAATATGGTCAATAGAATAGGAACTGGAATAGTCCAGGTAAACGAGGTAGGGGAAAAAGCTAGTGTACTTACCATTTTGTGAACCTTTTGTGCCTTCTGTATGTTTTGCTGCATTTACATTCGGATCTGTATTGTCAACTTCGTAGTGAACATATCTGAAAGACGAAATAAAAAACGTAATTTTATCTTTTCACCTACATACAATAATACGACATCTTATAAGTCTTAATCCATCGAGCCATATTTTAATGAACCAGCAAAGCTTTCGACTCTGTGTCGAAGCCTTATACCATACGCAAAATGGGGATTGCGCGTCTATAAGCATATGAGGCTCTGTAGAACTTGTTTTAAGAATTGGTCAAATAGTATTTTAGTGGTCGCAATAGTGTATGTTAGTGGCTTTTACAAGTTTAAATTTGGAGTTCCACAGGGCAGTATGTTGGGCCATACGCTGTGCAATCAAACAGCAATTTATTTATGAAAAAAATGTATAAACGGAGATCTTTACACTAGTAGAGACAGTCTTTACCATGGGAAAGTTATTTTTTTGGTTTAGTTTAGAAAGCAAACTGAATTGCTACGGTTTTGTTGGCTAAAATTAACTGTTATTAACATAATAATGAATACTTACTTGCAACTGTCCATGTGGAAGCAAGTGTTGAGGAAGGAACAGTCGCCGAGTGACTCGTCTGTGTGCGTTTGTATGATCTTGCGAAAGTGCAGTTTCTTGCAGGAATATTGTTCTTTCGGAGGGCATGCGCGTACGCATTCCGCGCGAGTGCCGTGTGGGCAAAACTCCATTACTTGCGCACCTGTAGCTTCTCTTGTATCAATATTGAGCCGAGCTGCGGCGAGCTGGCCCGAGTTAGGTACCCGGGTTTGCCAAACGATGAATAGAACTTAAATTATTATCATAAAGGGCACCGCCTGACGCAAATCCAAAGGAAAACGACTAACGGTAACAGTTATACAATTTTTATCAAATTTATTATTGACTAAATTAGACCTAATTTTTTTTAAAATGTCTCCATATCTGTGTTTAGAAACGGCAACTGATTAAGCGTATTTTTTTTCTGGTGATTACAAATTTACGGTGTATAAAAGGCTTGGACCTGATTGACTGACAGACAACGTACAGACCAAACCGCTGAATGTAGAGACTTGAAATCTAAAGCATGTGTTCCGTATTCAGTATTTATTTGCAATATTGGGAAGGTTACATTTTAGGTCTTGGTAAGTCAAATAAATAAAGTACAGCTACACAATATTACCCGGTTAGGGTGTTGCATGCAAATGCAACGGGCCGATATTTTTAACTATTATGTTCGTAGTGAGTGAGTACAAATAATGGAATTTTGTTTATTCGTAATGCAAATGAAGCTGCAGGCGTTAGCTAGTGTAATACCAAAGGCTTAGTACTGACAGAAAGACAACGCGTAAAGAGTAATGTACTCACCCCCTTGACTCTTGAACTTGTCAGCGAGTGACTTCTCTTTAGCGGTGGGTTTGCTCAGCAGGTCCATTATCTCCTCGCCGACCCGTTTCACCGCCTTCTCCCTACTTGACGGCATTGCTATCAATGACTGGAAACACCAATGATGAGTTACGTGACCTGATATCTTGTCGTGCCATAGTAAGTTAATAATAATAAATATTAAGGACATATCACAGAACGCCATCTACTACTCGGTCGAATAAACATGACACCTGGCTCGAATGACGTTTGTGCAAAGCACGGCGTGGAATTGGATGATCTTGATAGAGAAGAGGTCCTGTAATACTTGGTAATGTTAAGTAATGATAAGGCTTCGCAATTAGAGGAAGAAACACGGAGGGCGCCGCGCGGGGGGCGGGGGACGCAACAAGTGCCGAGCGAGAGTGTTAGCCAGGTGTCATGTTGATTCGCCCGAGTAGTACAACAGTTTATCCATTTACAGACGTACAATATTTACTTAATAATAATAGCTAACTAGGTACTATTGAGAGTGGCAGCCAGGTGGCATGTTGGCTCCAAACTAAACGGAGGTTGTACTATAGGCACCAGATTACTGATAGAATACTTAAATATTTTTTTGTAAATACATACATAGAATGCATAGAAAACACAGATTTAGAACTAACATTAATCAGAAATAACATCGTTGATGTTCATCACACAAATGTTTGTCCTCAAGCAGGACTCGAACCCGCGACACCGCGTGGCAGTCCAACGCGCTTGTCACTCAACCATCCGAGTCGTCAATAGTCAAATTTGTATGAGATTTTAAGCATTAATTTATTATTTGTATTCTAGCATTGAAAGTTATTTACCATTAAATCAGTACCACTTTTTCCAGTTTTCTTATCATCAGTGGCAGTCTTCTGTATTTTTGGAATTGTGGCTTCCTCTGCAGGGTCTTCTCCTGGAAGTAAAAATATAGACAATCTAAGTACAGTCAGCGGCACAGACATGTATACTAGGGCCTCCAGTACCGGTTCCTTTTTCCAGTACCGGGATTTCGGTACCGGCACCCGACCGGAACCGGGAGTACCGGGATTTTCGGTACTCCCGAAAATAATTAGTAGCCTATTACTAAGTCAAAAAGAAAACGTCAGAAAACGATAAAATAAAGAAAAATCGAGCGAAAAATAACGAAAAGTTTAAAATTATATTTTTAAATTTATGTAATTTACTGCAAGCATGATTTGTAAGAGAGAAAATTCGCGTAATTAATTGATTATTGCATTAACAATACAGTCCCAATTTTTAAGTTATATTTTAAGTATAAATGGCTTATAACGAAAGTTTTGAAGTGGATATTTCTTTGTTTGCAGAATTATATAAGATAACAGTTCAAAAGTTAGTACGTCACATGCGTAACCACACTTTTAAACGAAGGTTGATTTGATTTCTGATATAAAAATAGTTTTCAATCGTACTTTATTTGTTATTTGTTATTAATCTTCACAAGTCAAAGCTCAATGATCATGTCAATGTCAATGATCGGCCTCATAAGAATGTTAAAATGAGAAAGTGCCGATTTTGTTAATTTCCTCTGTAGTTTATCACACTCATAGTCATATCCACTCATCGATATGTATATGTATATGTAAGTGTCAGTTTCTATATTTTGTCAAAGACGTAACGTATAGCAGTATCTACTTATACTTTGTTTTTAACCAGTGCGTCCTACCTATAATGAAATACTCAGCCGAAGCGTGAACACTCACTGTTCTGCTAGATATGCAGATAAAAGATGCAAAAATACACTATGAAACGAGCTACGCCCGGAGTTTGAGATAATAGGGCACTATTGTCATTAACAAAGCTTATAAATCCATTTATCCATAGTCAGCTGTTTTTAATCAACATAAAGCATAGTCGCATTGCGGAAAACTGAATCATTATTCATTATTTTTTATGAATAGTAGGCTATTAGACTGTTGATGACAATATCGGAGAAGATGGAGAGACGAGCTAGACTCCTACTTGGAAGACTGGAAGACAGTTGCCCTTGACAGAAAATAGTGGAAAGAAGAAAGGGAGGGCCTTTGCCCTACAGTGGGATGATTCAGGCTCATAATAAACTAATAATAAGAAATAAAAATAATTCATTCAGGGGCTTAGGTTGTGGAGACCGTCACGTCTCAGTACAAACAACCCCAAAGCCCATTTCATTCTTTAAATAACATTGCATTGCATAGCAATGAGACGACGATACCAACTATAAGTTGATATGGCAACATTTCCTATGTTTGAACATCAACTCAACAGCACCTTCGAAAGTTAGTAAGATGGGCGGGTAGGATCCAGCAGGTAGAGGAGTTACTGTCCTTTCTTCTTTGTACTAACAGAATGCACTATTTAGCTATGTTTTTAAAGATTAAAACCCTAAAAAAGCTCTCATACACTTAATTTTAGGTAATCCCGAAAGTACCGAAAATCCCGGTTCTGGATTTTTCTAGTCCCGGTGCTGGACACAGACCAAAATCCCGGGATTTCCCGGGATTTTCGGTTCCGGGATTTCCCGGTACTATGCCCTAATGTATACACTCTCAAGATTTTACATTTATATTATAGGTACTCTTAATTTTGCAAACACATTCTTCTTCTGACAAGTAAGATGACTACATTAAGGGGAATCCTCAAATTCGAATTTCATACAAAATGTTTCGGACAAATACTCAAAAAGTACGCCGTATTATAGTAATTTCTTCACACTATTCGTTTCGTCCATGTTTTTGAATTCGTAAACAAAAAAGTGAAAGGTTTCATACTTTAATTTAGATTTTATACGTGTTTTTAAGTTAGTAGGGTTAATTTTAAAACACGTATTTGTCCGAATCATTTTGTAAGGAATTCGGATTCGAGGATTAGCCTTAATTCGAAAATGCTTGCGTCCACTTCTTATTGCAAAATTAAGATTAATATAAATGTGAAAGCTTGGGAGTGTATATATGTCTGTGCAGCTAACTGTACAATACGGCCGACGTATCTTGGCGAGTCTGAACATAGGCTATGCGATTTCTTTTTTATAAACCAACTAGCATAAGCCCGCGCTTTCGCCCGCATCGATATATTATACATATAAAACAATGTAATACGTGTGTACATGCGCTAAAGTTTGCATAGCCTATGTTCAGACTCGCCAAGATACGTCGGCCTTAAAGATAAAGATTTGCCAAAACACAAGTACAATAAATAGTCATAAATAAATTGGTGTCCTAAGTATGTTCTACCTTTAGTTTAAGGCGTGCAAATTTTGTCATAATATTATTCTTCAATTATTTAATAGAAAGAGAGTTTAAATAATTATATCTATGTCCCTATTAATTTATATAAATTAAGTTTATGTCCCTATGTGTTTGTATCATTGTATTGTAGTAAGACAAGAAAGTAGTTTTGATACTTGGGCGTTTAACATAGTTAGACCTTTTTCTACTTAGAGGACGTGGTGGAGTGGCCCTTACCTTGCGATCTGATGGTCGCCGGTTCGAATCCCGGTGGCAGTCATGCGTAAATGGTGAAGGAAAACATCGTGAGGAAACCGGCATGTCGTAGAACCAAAAGTTCGAAAACATGTGTCGAGTACACGAAAGGAGCCTCTTCGAGGCACACTTGAAAACCTTCCAACACACTGGTTCGAAGGAACTAGTGACACGATAAGAAGAACTTAGATCTTTTGTTGTTTTATGCTCATTCTGGGCAAACTACCCAGTCATAATTTTACTATACCAATAAGAGAAGAACGCAATAAAGGGCGTCAACAAATAAGATGGGAGGATGACCTAAAACTTACAGCTGGACAGCACTGGAGAAGGGTAGCACAAGACAGACAGACCCCAGTGGAAGGGGTTAGAGGAGGCCTTTTTTAGCCAGGGAGGGCCAAAGGGTTATGTCGGGCTCACCACACAGGGCATACCGACTAAAAACCCATTGATATTCCTTCAATCACCGCAGTGCCAATGCGTCGTCAAACCACTCATCATCGGACGAGAGGTTTGACATCGCATCAGCACTAGACAGGGTCACGGGGTCCCAGGGTTAGAGGAGGCCTATGCCAAGAGGCACATCAAACTGCGGGACATCTTTTAATACTTTATTTATATTATAACATTACAAAAAACGTGTTAACTCAAAGTTTGGAATAAATGGCTTATTATTATAAGAGAAGAACATACCTTTTCGTTTACAGCTCGGAGTATTCTGTTCTTCTATAAGAGCTGCTAAAACAGCGGCTAGTCTAACTGACTCAGCGCTTTCTACTTCTATATTGGCATCTGTTGTACTTTCCGTGCGCTCTTTGATCCTGAAAGAGATTTCATTTAGGTTTGAATCTTTGTGGCAAATTTTTTTTTTTATTTTTTTCTACAAAATATTTATTTATTATTTAATTTAATAATAAATAAATATTTTGGACCTTTCACACAACGCCATCTAGCCCTAACTAAGCAGTAAGCTTGTACTATGGGAACCAGATAACTGATACAATATTTAAATACTTCTTTTTGAAAATACATAACATCCATAGAATACAAAGAAAACACCCAGACTCTCTCACCAGATGTTTATCACATAAATGTTATAGTCCTGAAGCGGGAATCGAACCCGCGACACCGGCGTGACAGTACACATAACTAAAAAAATATGTATGCATTTTTATCATTTATTGTTGCATGCGTTGCAGGTTAGGTAGGCAACTCATTAAGACTTCGCACAACACACACACACACACATCACATTCACACTCCACACACACCACTGACAAACACAATGCGATTATTTGTTTGTTTGTAATTTACTGCTGTTAGAGTTACTAATTATCTACCCAGACTTACCTACCTATAATTCTTATATATTTACAGTAAACAAAATGTAGACTCAATTTGGTTTAAGAATAGTATATATTTCATAGCTTATATAAGAAAAAAATGTAACTGTGAGTCTAATGTTAAATAAATAAAATAAAATAAATCTGGATAATTTTAACAATAAGTCATTAACATAAGGGGGCACAAGAGTGATGTAAGTTTTATAGATTTATTACTTATTTGATTTTTTTTTAATTACTTGACAGCTTCAACTTCTTTTGCGTTGGAATTTAACAAAATTATTTTCTTAGTCGTCACATACAGTTCTTGACGAACATTCCCTCGAGATTTCAAGTCTTTAAGTACAGTGTTTTGGCTTGTGTGTTGTCTGTTAGTGAGACTTTAATAAATATTTATATATGCTGAAGTTGTTAAATTTGAGCTAAATTATATCTAGAGTGAAAAAGGGCTTGAAACTGTTAATTTCGACTCGAAACTTACGTGATAAGTTTCTGAGTGGCAAACTTCTGTAGCAAGCTGGCAACTATCCCTGTATCCACGTCTCCTAGTCCAGGTAATAATGCACTGGCTGTTGCTGGTAGTTGTAACTGCATGTCTGATAACACCTGTAGTAGCTGTACTTCTAATGATGCTGATGGTATGAGCGCTGGTTTAGGCTTCTCTTGTGTAGGAGCTGAAAAGAGAGAGAGGTTTTTTATTGACTGAACAAGGTGAAGGTAATAGAGTCTAGATACTAGCTTAGACCAATTGGGCAGTTGGTGATCAGAGTGTCGCAAACGGGGCATTAAGGAAAATAAGATTTAGAATCTTAATCTAAATTTTAGATTATTTTATTATCACAAGGATGTGCACGCTCGCTTTGCTTTCATGTGGACGCAAGGATATAAGTAAACCATAACCAACTAATTTTTCTAATTTGGGGAAGGGGTTACATGTGGTCTGCACTGACGTCCCGCTGTGGGGTGTATTGTGCATTGACCCCTTTTTTGTACTAACTACCCCAGCCAGCCCAGCTCCCCAAAATAGCGGAGCAGGACCCTGGGTTGATGGATGGTGTGTTCCAGTTTCCCGGTAGGGTCATCTGGGCCCGTGTCCAGGATTTTCCTCAGTCCAGTCTTCTTTCTGGCCTCTTCTGTAGCTGTTCAGTGCACAACCACGTGTTCTACGGTTTCCTCCTCTGCGAAGCAACCGCGACAGATTACAGATTACCATAACCAACTATCACCCAACTTTTAACTGATTAATTTTGATCTCCAGGTAGGTGGTTGTTGACTTCAGAGTTCTATGCCTTGAACTAAAGCTTCTCCTTAATCACCTCCCCTTTAATATTACCATAAAGTTTGTGTTACATAGAAAGCAAATTTTTCATTAAACATTTTCTTAGTCTCATTGCTTCAGTACCCCGTTTGCTACACCCCAACCTTTTTACCTTCCGAACTACACCAAAACCAAACTTTAAAACTGGTTTATTTATACTACTATATATATCCATACTAGGTTGGTTGTTGGTAAATGACTAGGCCAATCATTTTGGTACCTACATGGTTAGATATCAATCATATCTAACAATCTTCAAGAACTTTTTATTACTTAGTGTTATTTGTGACTTACAGTCGGTCTGCACTGTTGGACTGGCTTCAGCTTTATCGGCGCTGACGGAGGTCCCTTGCGTGTCTCCAAGAGTGGCACTACTTAATATTGTCTGTAGCTTCTTCTTACGCTTCTCCAGCTTCTCTCTCAAACTGTTTCGCTTGCTCTTCACAGCTTGGATCTCCTCCCAAGCATCGGACATTGTGGAGTATGTGGAGGCCTTTTTAAGCTTGTTTTTGTATACAAACGCGATACCGGTTAGCCTAGCCTTCGTTACGTGTTATGTAAGGTTTTTAAGAGCCTAGGAAGCTTACATCGCAAGGAATACTTTAGGGGCGGTGGGTGTGGTAATGGTTAGCATACTTTTGTGTTATTTACTCACAGTTTCCATTTAATTTTAAAATAACTAAAGATTGTCCGAACAGCCGTATCGTTGCTATTTTAGTGACGTTGACAATCACAAATTTTTGGGGCTGACATTGAGTGATTGTCGTGGTTCGAATATCATTTTCGGTTCGAAAGGGTAAGTAAGGGTCTCATGATTATTTAATTGCCTTAAGTTTACTTTGCTTTGGTCCGTTACATAACAACGAAATTCTTCTTTAAATATTATTTTAACCTTCCTTCCTTCTTAATAATTAACAACTTGATTACTAATAATAATTTTAAACGTATTGGAACAAAGTGTACAGGTTATAGGTAGTACTATAACCAACTCTTTGTTTGTAACTAATTAATGTCAGGTTTGGCAGGTTTCGCATATTTATTCGTAAAAAATTGCAAAAATGCCTTTTGCTCCGGAATTAAGAACACATTCTCAAAAAGTGTGTACTCTTTACAAGAAAGCTATGAGACTCATTGAGTCTTACTACGCAGCGAGGTATGAATAAATAAACTTTGAAAGGAGGCGACTAAATCATCAATATAATCTTTAATAGGCACCTCTATGCACCTTTGATTACTTATGGTGAAAATACACGACGACATCAGACACTAAGTGTATACATCGAATGTCTGTGTGTGTACATCGCCGCGACACTTAATTGCAGATATCATGACGGTGTCGCTCAATGTCTGTGTCGCTGCCGTGGAGACACGAGTGTCGTTAATTTCAAACCTGCGCGAAATTTTTAGCTAGACCAATGACGTCACGCGCTTGGTAACTGAGGAAATAAAATCTTTGATTTTATATTTTGAATTATTTTGGAAATAGTCTGTTGTGATACCCGAAATAGGTATGAGAGCGATCGAAACGAATCTCCTGAAACGAATAAAGTAAAGTAAATGTTATCATTAAAAATGTACTCAGTAATAGATATTTTTATGGTGTAAAAATATGATTTACCTGACGCCAAAAATCTTAATGCTATCGCCAAACGTTTTTCTACACTAATAGCTAGTCTCATATTCGTATCTTGCTTCTTAATTGCAGGTGAAATCTTGTACATAAATGTACCACATTGCATCGTGTAGACGGCAAATACACTTGAACCGGTACACTAGATACACAATGTCGACACAAAAAATTGCTTACCGTGTAGACGCAAGCGACACTAGTGTCGACATTTCTGTCAAGTGTCAGTGTCGTCGTGTATACTTACCTTTAGTATAATCAAAGCTAGGCACCTACATTTCCTCTGTAGTTGTGTTTAGGTCATGGATGGAATGGAACTTAATCTCATTCCATCAGAAGTGCCCTGCTCGTTTTTTTATGTGTAAATAGTATTATTTCAGGCACGTAGTGCGGTACCACCAAGTGATACTTAGAAACGAATTTGACTGCAACGCCTGTGTCTGTGAAGGTAAAGAGCAGAGACGTTTGCTTTGGCTGGGTGAACACGAACTTTTTGCAAAGGCCAATCCGATTCCGTCCATGAAATGTAAGATTTCTAAATATTTACGCCTTTAAAGCACACCAACCGACACGACGCGACGCGACCGATCGAACGCGGCGATCTACGCGGATCCGCGGAGTGCTATTAGTAGGCGTTATTAATCACTTAAAAATAAAATACTAGTTAGGCACTTAGGTATGTTGTAGATACAAACATACGTACATACAATACAACGTAAAGTTGGGTAGGTTTATTTCCATAGCATCTCAATACTCAATATTTTTATTTGACTGATGTGTTGTACCTAAGTAGGTAGGTACCTACGGTAAGTTCTAAGTAATGAAGGTAAATAGTTACAAACACACACCCTGTAAGGGCTCAACTTTAATCATCGTGCGTGATAAAATATCCATACAAAACCTTTTTGTTCGTGTAAACAGTTTACTAAAATAAGTGTTGTTACATTAGTTGCCCGATCTTATGGACCGGCTGCTGGCGTAGCTGCTGAGCGTATCGTTACTCCACCTGACTGGGTCTTGGACTACTGGCATCCGCTTGAAAAGGCGCAATACCCGGAGTACTTCCGCAAGCGCGAGAGCAGGAAGTGCGAATTTATTCAAAAGTGGTATTCTGGTGAATTGTGCTAATTTAAAATGAGTAGAGTCAAAATTATATGTTTTTTAGAAGAAATGATCTATTTTATTTCTTGAGAGACAATCTTTGTTATCAATCCATTTATTGTCGAAAGGAAGAGCCAATGCCTTTAATTTTATTCTTATTGGTCGCTCTGGACTAGAATTATGTTTTACTAACAGTAAGTAGCGTTTGTTAAGGATTTAGGACCGAGTGAACTAGAAAGAAATAATATTTCCAGTACACAGTTCGATGAAAGTAATTTTTATAAAACAACTGGAAACAGTCCAAGTGCTGCATCCTTGTCCAAGCAGAAAGAGCATGAAACCCTATTAGGGTAGGGGTGCTCCTCATAGTTGCAGTTTGCAATTTTTGTTCAGTTATGTTATTTTTGCCCCATCAGCCAACAGGGCAGTGAGTCCAGGGTAGTAGGTCCTTAAGTGTACGCCCTTTAGGACTTAACCTGCAGATTGAATCCAAGTGCCATCGACATTGACTACGTTCTAGATGTATTTGGATTGTCATTATAAAGTCAAGTTGTAGAATATGTCAACGTCAACCACACATGGTGTTGTGTTTGCTTTGCGCCGCTGTTTTATTTTTTTGAACACAATTTTTCTTAATAATTAAGAGTAAAGTAAGCAGTAGCAGCAGTAAACCTGAGAAAAGCCTGGCATAAGCTATCTTCATATCATCTACGGACTCCGCTTGCCCTGCGAAATAAAGTGATAAACTAAAAATCAGAAAATACCGATTATAACCTAAAACTACTCCTAGAATGGCTGGAGAAATGATGGAAGATAATGCTGGTGGATCCTCAGATGCTAGGGAAGTGAGGAAACCAATGACAGAAGAAGAAAGAGCTGCTTTAGTCAAGAAGAACATGACAGAAGAGGAACGACTTGCACTTGCTAAGAAACTGGATGACGATTTGGACGACTTCATCAATAGTTTAGAGAAAAAGAGGTACACTGATGGTTGGTCCGAAGACCGATGGGAGGTTTGTACCCTGCATTAATTTTGACGCCTTTTTCAATGGCAGCCTTTGGACATTCTCTACTAGAATAAAATTCCACAGACAAATGATAAACTATCTGAGGCAAATAGGACATAGTGTTTAAAAAAACACATTAATGCCTACTAAATCTTACTCGCATGACAGATGAGTAGTCTGAAATCTAGACTTTCAAAAAAGGCCAAGAGAGTTAAGTAATTGCTTTGGAACTTTGGTGCAAGTTAGCATGAATCTCTTGGGATTGGTGGAAATGTGGGAGTATTGGGGTGGGATAACTCATTGATGATCGAAATTCATTCGATTCGATTCAAATTCATTATTTTGATGGTGTGTCATCGTTTCATCAATTTAGATCTTAACTTTTTGAGCTTGTTTAAATTCATTATTTTGAAAACTGCTTGTTTTTAAAAACTGACATGATGTTCCAGGAAGAAATGGACAAGCATCCATTCTTCATGAAGGCTGTTCCTGACAGCCCTGACCAGATGTCCCCACTTGTAGAGGGTCTTGCTAAGCTCAAATATGACCCTGAAGAGAATACTCGGGAGGAACTGGCTACCAATTACAAGGAGGACGGTAACTTTCATTTCAAGCATAAGAACTACAGGATGGCTGTTATTGGGTGAGTTTTTTTTTTAAACATTACACATTCACACACTCACACCCCTGCACTAGAATTCCCTGTGTCGCAGGTGGCATGGACACAGACATAACAACATCCAAGACCCGAGAACAAATGTTTGTGTTTGTCACACAAATATTTGCCCCGGCCGGGGATCAAACCCGGAACACCAACCTTCGTAGGCAGGGTCACTACCAACTAAGCCACGGTGTCGTCATTTTCTTATCTTTAAATATTAAACTATTTAGAACAAGAAGTATTTAGATAAAGCATGCTACAAATTCATGTTACTTTTTCTTATATTTGGAAAACATACTTAATGTAGTAACAATGTTTCGATGTAAATTCACTTATCCAAGTAATTAGATTTTTTATTTCTAAGATTAGTCTTTGAAATAAATTTGGAATTGATAATAATATTTTTTAAATAAAAAAATGGTCCATCTATCTATTACAATACTAAAAGAATTGTTAAGGAATCAAACAAGAGTGTGTGAGTAGAAGATAAAAGCACCTTTTTAGAGTAAGTATTTGCTTTTTATGTACTTGTGTTTAATTTATAATCATTATATAATTTAAAAAAATCATACTTATTTTCCAGGTACTCTGAAGGAATCAAGCAAAAATCCGAAAACGCAGACCTCAACGCAACATTGTATCAAAATCGAGCTACAGCTCAGTACTATCTTCAAAACTACCGCTCAGCGCTTTTAGACAGCGAAAAAGCGCTGAAATTCGGCCCAAATTACTTCAAAGCACAATACCGCGCTGCAAAATCTGCTTACTCATGCTCAAAGTACGAACTGTGCATCGAGTATTGCCAGAAAATTCTTGAAACGCAACCGGAAAATAAGGAGATTTTAGAACTAATAGCCAAAGCTAAGAAAAATATGTTGGTACAGGAGCGTGATGATAGAAAAAAGAAGAAGCTACTTGCCATGAAATCAGAACAAGAAAATTTAATCATCAAAACAGTCAAAGAAAGAGGTATCAGAATCCATGAATGGATAAGGGATAGAAATGAAGATATATCCGGACTAAAACCTCAGACGTCACAAACAGTGATGCCAGATGAAATGGTTCAAGTTGAAGGTGGTATTCTAAAATGGCCTGTATTGCTAGTATACCCAGAGTACAAAGTTACAGACTACATCAAATCTTTTGCGGAGGACATACCGATACAGAGCGAGATAGAAAATGTGTTTCCAGCACCGTGGGACGAAGAAGGAAAATATAATGTTGGAAATGTTAATGTTTACTATGAAGGTTTTAACCAGAAGATTTATCCGGTTAAACCTGATAGAATGTTAAAAGAGGTTATGCTTGAAAAGTATTTTGAGGTCAAACAGGGTTTAGTGTCACTCATTATATTGGCTCGAGGTTCTCCAGCTGAGAAGAAGTTTTTGGAAGACAATAAGTAAAATACTAGGCACTTAAGATTTGTAAATCTTTATTGAGTTTTCAAATCACATCATCAAACATCGAACGAATACAATTGCCAGTTCTTACATACTACTCGGGCGAGTAAACATGATACCTGGCTCGAATGACGTTTGTGCAAAGCACAGCGTGGAATTGGATAATCTTGATAGAGAACAGGTCCTGTAATACTTGGTAATGATAAGTAATGATAAGGCTTCGCAATTAGAGGAGGAAGAAACACGGAGGGCGCCGCGCTGGGCAGCGGGGGACGCAGCAAGTGCCGAGCGAGAGTGTCAGCCAGGTGTCATGTTGATTCGCCTGAGTAGTAGCTATCATCCATGTTGCATTAAGCAATGACACACAAGCTCTTTTACAAGCTGATTGTTGGCGAGTTTAAAAGCTAGCGTGTGAGCGTGTTAACGTTTGTAAATAGAATCATTCTAATTTTAAATGTTGCTTATTACCAATGTGAGATATTAACAAATTATATAAATATAATTAGTAATAAATCCGCTTAATTTCTAAACAAAGGTTTTAATTAACTTAACTTTAGTTTAGAACTTTAGTATATATATCATATATAGTATTATATATATCATACATATTAAATACACTTCTTATATATTATATAATATATATTTTATGTAATATAACTATATGATATATATAATACTATATATGATATATACTAAAGTTCTAAAGTTAAGTTAATTAAAACCTTTGTTTAGAAATTAAGCGGATTTATTTCTAAATATATTTATATAATTTGTTAATATTTATGGATTTCCGCAAAGTAACGCCTGAATCAATCAATTACCAATGTGAGATGTCAATCGTTACACATCATATGCGATCGACGCTCGCTTATTTTTTATAAAAACCACGCTACAAAAGCGTCGATGACACAAGCTTTTTTACAATCTGATTGTTGGCGTTTTTTAACGATAGCGTGTGAGCGTGTTAACATTTGGGAAGGATTGTCAACAAGCAGATTGTAAAAACGCCGATGACACTGGGCATCTTTACACGCTACAAGCGAAGTCCCTGGCGTGTAGCGTGTAAAAAAGCCGTGTGTCATTGTACTAAAATAAATAATCGTCAAGTATTGGATCTGGGCTAGTCTATATCCGGCTCGTTGAGGTCATATCCATTCTGGTGGGGGTAAATCGGCCCGGAGGGGTCGAAGGTTTCTTTGTCGTTTACCAGCGAGGGGTACGGGTGGTGGGGCAAGGCGCCCATCCATTGAGGGTACCAATAAAGACCCTGGAAAAAGTAAGCTTGAATCAGCGTTTATAAAAAGCGGCGGTAAATCCGCTCCATTTTACGCTAGTCTGAAACCGCACTAAAAAGAGGTGCAGATTAGGCTCAGTGGCGCGATCAGTCCTAGTATCATGAGTCCTAATATCATGTACAACTATGAAAGGAGCCTCTTCGAGGCGCACTTGCAATCCTTTCACCACACTGGTTCGAAGGAACTAGTGACACGATAAGAAGATTTACAACTAATTTAGTTTTCACCTCTCATGCTCGTAAACTTCAACTTCGTTCTAGGTTTAGGGGGAGTAAAACTGCATTTTGACCCCTAGGGAATGAAGTGACTGCTTATTAAATCTGTTCAACATTAACATAACATGTTTTTTTTCGAATTTAGAATATCGTGTTACATTGAAAGGCTGTCTCAGTTTTTGAATTACAAAATGGGCGTTCAGTTAAGTTAAGTTTGTTTAATTTCCTTGCAATTAAAGTGTAAAATCTTGTGTATACCTCGGCCCTTCGCCGTCTGTCGGCTCGGGCTGGTAAAAGTCTGATATAAAATGACTAGCTTCAGTCCCTTGGTGCACAATTAACTATTGATATTGTAGATAAGGAGTACCTTATTTCCGCCGGCAGCATTGCAAGTGAACCGGTCATCGTGTAGATCCACAGAGTCTAAATAGCTCTTGCCGGCTATAGACCCGTAGTTCGGGGGGTACATGAATAGACACCCGTCTAGAATATCTGAAAATCAGGTGTTATTTTATATCTAAATATTAACTTATTGTTTTATAATTATAGGAATTTATTTTAATGTTTGTTATACTCGTCCTACATTCATAAGACCAGTCTGTAATTTAACCATACTTGAAACAAATAAATAATTCATTCATTCATTCATTTATTCGTAGGCCTTAAGTATCATATTATTGTTATAGGCTATAAAAAGCGTCATTCAATGTTTGTTATAGTATATCTTATTCAACCATCCTTTAATCTTTGTTATAGTATAGGATAGGCTTTTTAACTCTCATACAAGTGTGTTATAGTATAGGTTTATCAATGTTTGTTATAAGTAGGGTATTCGTCATTTAATATAATTCAAAAGACGGGCTGTTTTGTGGTTGGTGGGTGGCGGGTCTTACAAGGCACAGTGATATGGGTGGTGGGTCTTACAAGGCACAGCGATGTGGGTGGTGGGTCTAACAAGGCACAGTGATTTGGTGGGTGGGTCTTACAAGGCACAGTGATATGGGTGGTGGGTCTTACAAGGCACAGCGATGTGGGTGGTGGGTCTTACAAGGCACAGTGATTTGCTGGGTGGGTCTTACAAGGCACAGTGATGTGGGTGGTGGGTCTTACAAGGCATAGTGATGAGGGTGGTGGGTCTTACAAGGCACAGTGATGTGGGTGGTGGGTCTTACAAGGCATAGTGATGTGGGTGGTGGGTCTTACAAGGCACAGTGATGTTGTCGTCTTCCTCGGGCTCATCTGGCTTGGGCGTGGGTTCCACGTACGGAGGCACTATGAGGATCCCAATGCTGGGGTCGCCGGGGATCAGGAATGGCCCTGGAATGTATAACACGGTCGAACTAACATGACACCTGGCTCGAATGACGTTTGTGCAAAGTACAGCGTGGAATTGGATAATCTTGATAGAGAAGAGGTCCTGTAATACTTGGTAATGATAAGTAATGATAAAGGCTTCGCAATAAGAGGAAGAAGAAACACGGAGGGCGCCGCGCGGGGCAGCGGGGGAAGCATAAAGTTCCGAACCACGTGTCAGCCAGGTGTCATGTTAATTCGCCCAAGTAGTAGTGTATAGCGTCGATGACACACGGCTATTTCACACGCTACAAGCCAGTAACTTTGCTTGTAGGGTGTAAACTCGCTCAGTGTCATCGGCTTTTTTATAATCTGCTTGTTGACAATCCTTCCCAAAAGCTAACACGCTCACACGCTAGCTTTTAAACTCGCCAACAATCAGCTTGTAAAAAAGCCGTGTATCATTGACGCTTAAAATAATAAAGTATAAAGATAAATATATTTGTAAAAAAAAAATAGTTTAAAAATATTATGATAATCTATGTAACATAGAATTTGATGTTTATTTTGGTTTGCAGTGCCTAACACTAAGTGTTTATACTTGTGTTGTATGCAATGTTGACGTCAAAATTGACGTGAGTCACAGGTCTGTTAACGAAAGCTGGCATGTGCAACATATTCACACGTGCGCTTGTGTAGTGACTGAATAAGAGTGCGGCGCGGGCGGCGCGGCGTGACGTCGCAATGCATGCGCATTTAGATAAGTCTATCTGTCTCTCTCGCGCGCGCTTAAGCTTATGACTATGCAGGCGACAGTTATTGTTTTGATTTTCCTACTGTTTATAAATTGTGCAATAGTAGTGAAATTGCATTAGTGTGAGTACTTTGACAGCGCCAGCTTTCGTTGACCGACCTCTATAGAAACGCTGCTCTGAACTTACTCATAATATTTCTATTGAAAATGCATTAACAGGTGTTATTAGTTGAATTTATGACGCGTTAAACCATTGTTTATTTCTAAGTGGAAATGTTAAGAATTTATGAATATTTTATGCTTTTACAATTTTACGGTTACTGTAGGGTTAGAACCTGCGACTTGGCTCTCCGGGCCGATCGAGCTCTAAGCTAAGCCGCCTGTACTGCTGTAGACGAATATTCTGAACAAGATATTTTGGGCAAAGCTCATGTTTAGGTAATTATTTGCGTACTCATATTAATAGAATTTAATATAATGGTGTCAATTATGATATCGCCAAAACTAAACGAAACTAATTTGACAGCACTAAACTAATGCCTAGATCACACGTACCGAGTACTCGGCCGAGATAGTAAAATGTTACTCGGCCGAGACAGTGAAAGCTTACTTCACTCGCTAAGCCGAGCAGTCGGCGCTATGTTTATACGTACCGAGTACTCGATCGAGAGCACTGTCTCGGCCGAGTACTCGGTACGTGTGATCTAGGCATAAGCGACATCTCAATTTGACACCATTGTATTACCATCTCTTAATATATGTAAAGATTATAAGGAAATAAACTTTAAAAAACTATATTTTCTTTCATTAGGTACCATTTATCTTAGTGCAAAGCCGACATCAGAGCAACACCGATGTTCATCTCACAAGTGCTTGTCCTGAAGCGGGAATGTTCGATTCCCGCTTGCGCGCGACACCAGCGTGGCAGTCCAACACGCTTGCCACTCAACCCTCGTGTACCATTAATATCTTAGGGCAAAGCCGACATCAGAGCAACACCGATTTTCGTTCATATCACAAAGTGTTTCCTGAAGCGGGAATAGAACCCGCGACACCAGCGTGGCAGTCCAACACACTTGCCACTCGACTATCGTGTCCTCGACAATGACCCCAATGGTTTTTAAACTTACCACCGTAGTGGTTGGTGTAGTTCCACTCACAGACGTGGTGGTCGCAGAACAGGGGTGATGAAGGCTCTTTGGTGTAGAATGTGTTCCCGTTGGGAGTCGTCTAAAACAGCAATTTCGTACATTGCGAAACTTATCTAGAGAGTTTTTGGTATTTTCTTTAAATGTGGCCTAGATCAAAGGGACGGACCATGCTAGGTCCAGAGAATGTCGAGATTCGGCGTCGAATTAAGTTCGAAGATGTGTTTTTTGCATCTGAACTGAGGGAGGAACATATTTTTAATTTTCGAGAAACGATATAAGATTTATAGGTTTTAAATTAGTTAAAATACTTAGTAAAATCTGTAATGCCATATTCTACAGATTTGTAAATTTCTTAAAACTTTTAAATGATAGCGTAATAGAGAAGAGGCATTTACCCAGCATTTTGTGGACGTGGTGGCCGAGTGGATGAGGCCCTTACCTTGCGATCTGATGGTCGCGGGTTCGAATCCCGGTGGTAGTCATGCGTAAATTGTTTTTTTCGGTCGAATAAATCTATGTATGCATCCCACGCTCTCGCAACGGTGAAGGAAAACATCGTAAGGAAACCGGCATGTCGTAGAACCTAAAGTTCGAAAACATGTGTCGAGTGCACGAAAGGAGCCTCTTCGAGGCGCACTTAAAATCCTTTCACCACACTGGTTTGAAGGAACTAGTGACACGATAAGAAGAAGAAGACCTAGCAGTGGGTGTTACCGGCTGAATAGAAAGGAAAATGTAATAAACATCTTGACTGACAAGCATCATTCATAACAGAAACTTACAAGCAGAAAATCATGATGTCTGTACCGCAGCCCTTGGATATTGAAGTCCAGGATAAAAGACCCCGAAGTGATGATGCAGGACGCAGCCGTCAGCGGAGGGATCTTGTACATCACAAGACCACACTTCACTATCGCTTTGGGCATCGCTGTGACGTCACGCTCTTGCTGCAGAATCTTCTTGAAGGGGAACCTTAGGAGAATTAATAGTCAAGCTCTTGGGTTGGCTTAAAATTGACAGCAAACTGGACTAGCAGGTTTTCCTCTGAGCAGTGTTTGTACTGGCTAAGCAATTGCACTTGCACTTGGCAGTCACAGTCAAACGTGCACAGGAACCTGCAGAAGACTCTTGTACTTCCACTAGTCAAAGTTTATATAGGTAATTCATTAGTTCGTTCAGTTAGTGCAAGTGCAGTGTTCAGACAGCTGGTCAAGTAGACATGGCTTCCTCCATTATGTTCTGCTCTAAGCTTGCCCTATCCAACTTCTGCATGTATCCTCACATATATCGTCCCTAGCTGAAGCCTGAAGTTGGATTGGAAGTAAACAATCTCACCTGAAAATGCAGAGGCCTATGTGGCACTCCAATCCATGCATATAATTATCAGTCGGGAACGATATACTGGGATCATCTAGCAGATAGTACTTCTGCTCTTCATGAAAGTGCAGGAAACCGAGGAATATGAATGAGCGATCCTTGCAGTACGGGGCTGGTCCACGGCCCATGCTGTATATATCACTGTACAGCTCTGATACGAAGATGTAGACGTTCTTGCCGCAGTAGTATTCTGGGAAAGATGATATTAGAGGAAGTTCAGAAGACTGTTGTGTAATAATTTTTAGAAGTTATAAAAAAAGTTTCATAATCACACAGGGTGGTTTTTTGAGAAGGTCCTGATGGCCAAGTCCGAAACCACGAGAGTTAGACCACGAGAAAAGTCGTGAATGGAGTCATGCCCTCGATTTATAAAAAAGCAATAACTGCATATTTAGTTGACTTATTAATCTTTTACTTTTGACGGAAATCCAAATTGATATATTAATTATTATTATTATTATTTATTATATTTAGATTAATTATATATTTTGATTAATTAACTGCATATTTAGTTTACTTATTAATCTTTTACTTTTGACGGAAATCCAAATTGATATAGGTACTTATTATTTATTATTTTTTATTAATAAAAAAACTAAATATGCAGTTATTGTTTTTTTATAAATTGAGGACATGACTCCTTTCACGACTTTTCTCTAACTCCCGTGGTTTCGGACTTGGCCATCAGGATCTTTATCAAAATACCACCCTGTATACCCTATTTCTGGACTCTCCTCTCCGACAAACCACGCTTTGAAAGCTCTCCGATTTCCAGAAAACTGGCCTGAATTGAACTCTAAACAAATTTCATCAGCTACATTCTCTACCTTCTTACGGTCCAAGATGTTAATCACCAATAAACAGGTGGATAAAAAGGCTAGGGATAAGTTTTTGAGAGTTACCATTACCTTGGCTCACGTAGAATTCCATGGGAACTGGTCCACCAGTGTAGGTGGCTCGCCTCTCGGCTGCGATAGAATTGTGGTTCTCGTACATTGACAACATGTTGTCTAGCACGTCATCCAGGGTTATGAGGAGAACCTGGCAGTCATAACTAGGAATCAGAATCAGGCTTTGGATTAAAGACCGGGTTTGGTAGTTCTACCGAAACCATTGTCATAGAAATAAAGACTGCGGGGCATGACACAGCAGAGTTAAAAAATATAAGTACCTACAAATAGCGGCACGTAACTTTAGCGCTGACCGTTATTGCGCAGAAGTAAAAAGTAAGGTACCTGAGGGGGACTTCACATACAATAAACATGCGCAGTAACACCCCCCGCGTATCGTTCAGCGCTAGACTTACGTGCCGCTACTTATAGTAGATTTTGATAAAGTAACAGCTACCTAATAAAGTAAATCAGTAAATATTCGTATTCAGCTCTTAGAAAGAAAAATATTTTTATAAAGGTAGATTTGTAGAGTGCCTGTCTATTATAGATGGTCGTTCGTTGCGTTGGTGCTTGTTGCAAAAAAAAAAAATCGACTTTACCTTCAACTCCTGAATGTGCAGTTTTATGAATCTTCCCAAATGGTCCGTAGCTATGTGCACGCGCTCGTTGATCAAGTACTGAAAACAGATTAAACAGATAGACAACTGAGCCATCTCGAGCCAGTTATTTTCATCGAGCTCCTGTCGCCTTCACTTCACTCGTTTCCTTCTTCAGGACATACATTAGTGTGATAAATATCGGTGTTTGTTCCGAGTCTGGATGTTTTCTATGTATCCTATTCCTAACCTATGTACCTAATGTATTTACAAAAAGGAAGTACTAAAACCTATAAGTAGGTATTCTATCTATCTGTTATCTGGTTCCCATTGTACCTAAACGCTTGTTTAGTTTGAGGCTAGATGGCGTTCTGTGAAATATTATCCAATAGTAGATTATGCCCTAAGGGGATAAAGCAGTGTCTTATGTCACAGGTATATTAAACCCTGAGCTAACGAGGGAGTTAACTCCTGAGCGAAGCAAGGGAGTTATGTAGAGTCCTGAGTGACGCGTGGGGTTCAAGCTACCCAAGACGAATATAGGCTTATCCCAGAGGAGAATACTCTACTTTTTACACCTTCTGCGAGGCAATAAAAAACCAGGGCTCCAGCAGCGAACACCGTCTGTTGTTTCAAAATCTTTGAAGACGCGCCTTTTTTCTTCTTTTTTTATGAGTGGTCAGTTCGATTTTCAAACAAACCTTTTTACAATGCCATAGGGTGTTCTTTTACTCAGAGTTTTCCACGATTTTCCACACGAATTTGACGTTCCAAATTCAAATCAGTTTCATACAACATTACCTCCCTAGAGAGGTAATGCTTTGCTTTACCTTGATGATAGCATGATATGTAATTGGACATTGTCGAGCAGGTGGTGTGAAAGCATTATTATAAATCACCTGGTCTTCAGCCGATTTGACCCTCATCATCTCGTTCTGATAGAGCCATAAATTGTCCAGTTTGTCAGTGGGGTCGTGTCCGTAGATCTCGAAGGCGTCTATGATCATCGCCAGCGTGAGGTTCTCGCCAGGTTCGAGACAGCATGGGTGTTTGCGAATGTTGTAAGGAGCCTAGATTAAAAAAATATAATGAAGCGGTTCGTCCTAAGGCAAAAATTCGAGACCATTCTATTTGAAGATGTTTCGTTGTGTCAAGAAGTGACGAGACGATCTAGGCGCTCTCCTGATTGTAAGAGATCACGGTCTGCCAATGAATGAAACAGAGCTACACCGGACTTTGAATCACATAGGCTGGAACTAGGTACACGTGACAGCAAACCTGCGTCGGTCTAAAGTTGAGCTGCAGGTCTTCGAATATATGTTCATGATGGCTTTTAAAAACCTTGTTAAATTAAATTACTTATATTTCTTTTTCATCAATACTTACCGTGACGTGTATTAAAACCAAACATAATGCAAGAAGCGCGTGCGCACGAATACCCGCCGCCATTTTGCCAACATGGCGTCTGATAATGCGCGGGAACTGGCCAATTTGGTAATTGCCAATTTATTTCTTATCTCAACCTTGTCCTTAACTTTGATTTAATTAATTGTGTTAACTAAACTGTTAATTTCTTAGTTTTATACAAAGCTGTTAAAAACTTTGAATTGCTATTTTTATATATTTTCTAATTAGTGCCTAACGTGGGGCATATATTTTATGTTTCTTTCAACTTGATTGCTCTATTACAATGTCTCAATGAGTCTCATATTTATGAAGTATCATTTTAGTCTACGACTCGGGCGAATCAACATGACACCTGGCTGCCACGTGGCTCGGAACTTGATGCGTCCCCCGCTGCCCTGCGCGGCGCCCTCCGTGTTTCTTCTTCCTCTAACTGCGAATCCTTATCACTACTTATCATAACCAAGTATTACAGGACCTGTTCTTGATAGAGATTATCCAATTCCCCGCTGTGCTTTGCACAAACGTCATTCGAGCCACTTGTCATGTTTACTCGCCCGGGTAGTACGTAGAGCTGTTAGTTCGCTTCTAACCCCATGTTGGGCGCCAACGCCATTGTCTTACTAAAAATTTCGCCGATTTACATCGATTCCAGGAAATAAATGAAACACAGATTTCAAATAACGTTTTTATATTATTTAAAATACACACCTAGAATCGTTTCATCACAATACATTATTTAGTACGTAGGTATAGTTTATACAACATTATTGCGCTTGAATACATTACTAAATACAATATTATTACAAGCAAACATTCAACATTAAGTAGGTATTTAGATATGTAAAAAATATAATATTGTTTTTTTTTAAACTGATGAAGAAGTATGTTGTTGTAAGAATGAAAAAAGTAAACTCCTGAGTTTTCATAGCCATACATTAAATAGCTTATGATAATAAATGTGAAAAAAGCAAAGAAAGAACACATAACTAAGTTGATATAATATTTTTAATAATAATACATTTTTATGAAGAAACAGCAAAGTCTTTGCAAGAATTATGCAAAGTCAAAAAACGAATAAAATAGGGTTATCATATCACAATAATGCATAACATCATCCCGATCTAATCTAATCAACTTGTATAATATTACATTCATCTATTATTATAATAATCAACAACAATCATTTATTATTAGAATTGGAAGACTTGATTACATTAAGCTATGACTTTTATGTTTTAAATATACTTAAGCTTATTTTAGTTTTGTTCGAACAACAAATAAAACATTCATAATTATAATATTCTACATTGCCTACAATTAAATATACTTCCATAAATAAAATAATAATTTTAACTGAGTTTATAATGCAATTTTTGCCAGGCTCTTGGAGAACTGAATTTTTATCAAGTTGAAAATCAGTTTTTTTTTTCAAATCAATGATTTGTCTAATGCCTGTCTTATGGGGTTTTGATTTTTTTTAAATACCTATGTACTTTACTTTACTTTGTTACTTTCTGGCCGGAGACAGGGTCGTCCTCGTAGAGGCATTCGACGAGGATCTTGCCGGTGTATAATATTACCAAAAAAATTTAAAAATACATTATGTATTTCATTGATACTTTGATAATTTAAACGGTATTTTTAACTTTTAAAATAATTAAATAAAAGTTTAAATTACTAAAACATTTTCAAGGAATACTACAATCCAACTAATCTACTTAAGTATGTAAAATGTTTTCGAAATATTATAACATAGATTTTATTTATTGTTGTACTGTAAAATATACAATACATAAAGCTTTTTTTATTTATAAAATGGAAGACTTCGTTGTTATTATCTCTAAGCACATTTTGGAAGACATTGAATAATACTTGATACCACGTGGTATAACTATGAATAAAGGTACATATTTCACCAATTCTTTCGTTACTAATATTTTAATGATTAGTCCAAATATTTCCTTTTAATGTTTCTGCTTAACCAATTCACTAATCTGAAACTTCAAAATACTGACTGGGTTAGCATTAGATAAACAGCAGTGCAAGCGCCGCATCTGTGACAAAATATTATAATACTACCTAAATCTAAAAATAATTCAACAATTATTGATCTCTTTTCCCAATTAGAAGGGCAATCCAATTTTAAAGGCCCTAATAAGAGCAGAACCAGAATCATACATTCCGATAACCCCAAAGATCACTCCTAGGGAAATTATAAAGTAATCGTAGGCGATTGTAGTGCTATCCAATTGGTTGCCCTTCAACTTGATGTGGAAGTAAGCAGGCCAGATGAAACTCAACATCGTGCCAGTGAAACTACCGATGAAACCCATAAGAATCGCAAAGTGGGGGATAAAAATAGCCATAAGGATCGTGAACATTATCACTCCGAGTCTCCAAGCAAGCCCCCAAACTTTTAGCTCCCCATCAAGAGCATAAATGACAGGAAACAGTGTCTTAGGCTTGCCCCTGAAAAGCGCTCGTTCCAAAAGATCACAGGCCGCATAGTACGGCAAAGGGTAGCTGAGAACAGCTTTGATCACTAAGAAGAAGTTAACGAGCCCTTTGAAACCGGCAGAACGGAGGTTGTTGGTGATAACCTGCTGCGTATCATTCTGGAAAGTCAAAAAACAAAGGTATCCAAAGATTGACTTGAACGCGGCTGCTGCGATGTGCGACCAATTCAACATCCATTCGAATCTGGACCTATCTTCCATATTGCCCTCCAAAGTAGGCAAGAATATCTGCGAGGTGTATGAGAATACAATTACCCCGAGGCTGATAGGAAAATTTTCGAAGTCCAAGCTCCATTTTACTTTGCCCCATCCCCAATCGCCTATGTAAAGGATACAGTAGCCAAGAACTATGGCGTTTATGATTAAGTGGCTCATGGTGCACCAGAAAGAGAGCATACTCACACTCTTAAGAGATTTCAGAAACCCTAATGGGAGTAGAAATACTCCAGTCAGCATCATCCATGATCTAGTATCGATGGATCCATCAGGAAACGTGCCGATCATTAGATCGCCACAAACAACGACGTAGAGAATGCAAGTCATAAGTAATTCGATGATTTGGGCTAAATTGACGATTCTTGCACCGTATTTCTTTCCGAAGCATTCTTTAGCGATGCCGACGTAGGAATCCCTGACTCTTACTTTCTGGCCGGAGACAGGGTCGTCCTCGTAGAGGCATTCGACGAGGATCTTGCCGGTGTAGCAGCAGATGTGGGCGATGCCGATCATGGCTGCGATGGCCCAGTAGCCGCCTTGGAGCACAGCGAATGGTAGAGATACCACGAACATACCCTGTCAAAGAAAGGTCACTTTTAATTTATAATGAAGGATTTTTAATGTTGGTTTGTATCTCCAATAATATCTTAGTTCGTCTGCAAATTAGTGAACAATAGAAAATCTAGTTACAGAATTATTTTTGAAAATTAAACGTTAGCGTAAGGTTATTTATACCTGAATAGCGTTGGTGACGTTCCAAGCAGCCTGGTATTCATTGATCTTAGCACCGGACTTGCCTCCGTGCTCATCAAAGCCGCCTTCCTCTGAAGAGGCGTAGAAATCCACGCTTTGCATACTTTGGGCCCTGAAATTGATGTCATATTTTTACTGCGACTATTTTTTTCTACTCTATAATAAGATAATAATATTCATGACAAGATGATAGCAATCAAGGAATGATAGAGCTAAGTGGAAAATTGGATCAGTATTTAATTTAGCGATGTGGACTGCGCTTCACGCTGAAGAGGGGCTACCCAGTCGACAGACGACAATTATAACTTAGCTTAGGACATTCTTACCTTGGAGCCCCCCCATCTTGTTGAGGTAAAGTGTTCTGGTAGCTGGTGAAGGAATCTTCAGCTTGCAGCTGTCCGCTTAGGAACGGGTTGGTCGGATTGGTCGACTGATACCCAGGAGAGGTGGTTTCATTCATGGTTGACAGTTCGCAGCTCTCGCCCATGTCTGGGAAGTATAAAAGTTGAGAATATGACGTGCTAGTAGGAACTATCATCGTGATACTTAAGGTTGTGAACTTGGTTGTTTGCCAATACTTTTTCTGAAGGCTAATTTAATATTTAATCAATTAATAATTAAATTTTCATAGATGGATTTTTCTATAAAAGGAACTTCATCAGAGTCAAGATTCATCAAGGCCCAAAATAATCACCACCTCACTGCTACAAAGGCAAAAAAAGTTTTTTAGTAAAAAAATTGTGAAAGTAACTTACCCATATTTGCAAAGCGGACATTTTGAGGAGGCCTCGCAGAAGTGCCAGGCTTTTCTGGCACATGCTGCCTCACCGTTTGCATGGCCACATCCAAGGCATTCTTCAGAGGGGGCAACTTGAAACGGCCTAAGTTTATCATTTTGATACTTTTTCAAAACTGCCGATTCAGCTAATATCTACCTTTCTAAATTCTGTATAACGCGACTATATAAATCAATAATTTACTTATCCTAATATTGTCATGGAAGACTCAATTTATATTTAACACTAATTTAATATATTGGAAGACTTTGTTACACTAAACTACAAGATGTTACATTATTCTACAAGAGTGCCTTTGGAGCAGCCATTTTGCTTTTTACACATTTTCACCGATTTTTTTGCGATATTCTGTTTCCACTTGTATGTTCACTAGTGCTTGTTTGATTATTGGATTTTGGGTATATTTTGTAATGGTTTTATCATTTTTGAAACGGTTTATTTTATGTGATGGCTGCTCGGCACGGCTACCGAGGGGTGGTTATCGTTATGCCACCCTTGCGTGAGTAAGGATGTGAGGTATCCGGCTCGATCGACCAACTTCGGCCCGACTAATTTTCAATCCGGTAACATAATTTATTAATTTATGTAATTACAGATCCGAACCACATCTTCAAACATATTGAAAAGTTTATATCAAACTAATCAAACAAACATCCAACTTATTCCTCACAAACGTTCATATCACATTACTCATAACATGCGTCTTATCAGATTTTGATTAGAAAAAAATATATAATGCAGTCCGTCTTCTCCGAAAACACTGGTTCAATTTTAAACCTTTTTCTCGTTTTCGAAACAGGGGAAAATTTGAACAAAAAAATGTACACTGTTGCAATAAAGATTATGATTATTACTATTTTCTCCCGATTTTTCCTAATGTAGTAACGACCGGTGAATATTTTTCCCGATAGGTACCTAGTAAGATTGTAGCCAAAAATAATCGGGTTTTTTTTTATTACTAGTAGAAACGCAGGCAGTAGGGACAAACGAGAATAGGCGGATCCGACCGGCTTTCCGTAACCCGCTCCTCCCTAAGCGCAGGGTGGATGCGCGTCACACCGATCAATAGATCGACCGAGGCTGGAACAATGTTAGTGTTACGAAAGGTGGTACTGACATCACCTGCTTTTAGGATTCCTCAATAAGGTCACTGAGATTTCGAGATGAGTACCTACTACTCATACTAAACAACGAATACTAAATAAATAAACCGTTGAGTATTATTGAGAATTCCATAATTTTGGTTTTAAAAGATGACCTACTTTTTGCAATTGATTAATTTTATGAAATACCTGCTGCCTGTGGTTTCGCCTGCCTAGTATTGGGATAAAATGTAGATGATGTGTTTTTCCAGCTCATAAACTGTACCCAAACTGAATTTCAGCCTGAATGGCTTCTTAAAAACTTTCAGTAGTTTTGGCGTGTTTAAGGAACAAACATCCATCCATATTTCGCCTTTAGAATAGTAAGAAAAATATAAACAGTAGGTATAAAGCCAGTATAAAGATTTATTCATATTTTTTTAATTATAAGTTCGTCAAATTCGTGTGGAAACTCGTGGAAAATTCTGAGTAAAAGAACGCCCATATGGCGTTGTAAAAGGTTTGTTCTAAAATCGCACTGGCCACTCATAAAAAAAAGAAAAAAGGCGCGATTCAAAGATTGCGAAACAAAAGACGGTGTTGGCTGCTGAGTTCGGAGCCCTGGTTTTTTATTGCCTCGCAGAAGGTGTGAAAAGTAGAGTATGCTCCTCTGGGATAAAGCCTGTCTTCGTCTTGGGCAGCTTGAACCCCTCGCGTCACTCAGGACTCTACATAACTGAGTCCCTCGTTAGCTCAGGGTTCAATATGCCACCCGCGACATAAGACATTGCTTTCTCCCCTTAGTGCATAATCTACCTACCTACTATTATTTTTATTGTTGGCCAAATGGTTATTATAGATTGTTATTGTTGAGAGGTTTGTCGATAGTGGTCGTAAAATCTAATTGGCTAACTAATGGGTCCTTACTCTAACAAGGGTGCGGGTTAGTAGGAAGTGCTCGATATGGCTCGCGTGGTGGCACAAACAAATGCCATCGCTATTACGCATTTTTTATTTTTCATTTGTTTTACGGTAAGTCACAAACGTACCTACTTACGTACGTAATATAATTAACTACCAACACGGTATCAGATATTCTGCTCCAAAGCAGTAATGTTTAAGAAGCATAACTGTGTTCCGGTTTGAAGGGCACTGTAGCTAGGGAAATTACTGGGCTTTCGAGATTGACAATGAGGACAAGCGCATTAGCAGTGTCTGTTCTAGTCATGAGCAGGCGTGATCTCTACTAAGACTGATCTCGCACTCCTGATGGTATCACGAGTGCTCTTACCTCGTATCGTACCTACCATGTTAACATAAGGTTATTGGATTTTTAATCTTTATTTCTTGTTTATAAACTGTTAGCAAGGTTACAAAGTAAGTAACCATCCATGCTGTCAAGAGCCGGGCGAGAACCTCACGCTGGCGATGGTGATAGATGCCTTCGAGATCTACGGCCACGACCCGACGGACAAGTTGGATCATCTAGCGCATTACCAGATCGAGATGATGAAGGTTAAGAAGGCGCCAGATCAGGTAACCCTGAGTTACTCTCTATTCCTCTTTTAAGCGGCGATGTTTTACGGCCTTTTTACCCGACTGCCAAGGAAGGGTTATGTTTTTCGCGCGTATCTTGTATGTATGTAAGTACTAGCTGGTGCCCGCGACTTCGTCCGCGCAGGTTTCATGTCATATTTATAAATTGTAGCCTACCTATGTGTTATTCTGACGTATACGCTATATTATTGTAAAGTTTCATTAAAATCCATTCAGTAGTTTTTAAGTGAAAGAGTAACAAACATCCATCCATCCATCCTTACAAACTTTCGCGTTTATAATATTAGTAGGAAGGATGTAAATTTCTGGGTTACCTCGTACCTTCCAAACGGCAGGATGGACTTTGACAGTTGAGGTATCGTTAGATTCGTCTAAATCACCCGAGTGTTCTTAAATGGGTTTAAAAAAAAAAAAATGAAAATGGCGGTTTTTTAAACTTTAAGCTTGTTGCACTTAGATTAGTTGTATTGCAGAGCACATGACATACAGGAGTCTTTGATTATTTAGAGGGTAAATAATCAAAGGCATAAAGGGGTCTTAAGTTTGGTGGACATTGCAGAGTGTAAATGTCTGGTGTGAATGCAGTTGCTTATGAGATACCTAATAAATTATATTTTTAATTGCAGTACATAATAAATGAACATGTCCACATTGCGACGGACCATCTGGGGCGATTTATTCATTTGCATATCAAAGAACTGAAGGTAAATTTATTACAAACTTTCGTTCGTGTGATACATTTATGTTCTTACATTCATATTTTGCCATGATAGTAGATTATGCATTAAGGGGATAAAGCAGTGTCTTATGTCGTGGGTGGTATATTGAACCCTGAGCTAACGAGGGACTCAGTTAACTCCTGAGCAAAGCGAGGCACTTTTGTAGAGTCCTGAGTGACGCGAGGGGTTCAAGCTACCCAAGACAAAGACAGGCTTTTTCCCAGAGGAGCATACCTACTCTACTTTTCACACCTTCTGCGAGGCAAACAAAAGGGCTCCATCAGCGAACACCGTCTTTTGTTTCACAATCTTTGAAGTAGCGCCTTTTTTCTTATGAGTTCTGCTTCTATGGTGGCCAGTTCGATTTTCGAACAAACCTTTTTAAAATGCCATAATGGGCGTTCCTTTACTTAGAGTTTTCCACGAGTTTCCACACGAATTTGACGTTCCAAATTCAAATCACATTACTACCTTACATTACCCTTGGGAGTTTCATACAACTTTACCTCCTTTGGATGGATGCTTTGATTTACCTTGAGATAGTAGCATGATATGTAATTAGAGATTGTCGAGCAGGTGGTGTGAAAAACAGTAGGTATATAAACATTTTATTGATTTTCGTCCATGTGAAAAAAAAATGAAATTGGTAGGTACCTACTAACTTATAAAAATTGTGTAGGTTCTACTAATAGCCTTAGAAGACACAGTGGACAACATGCTGACGATGTATGATAACCACAACGCGTTGAAGACGGAGCGAATCGCCACTTACAACTCGGGAGCTGGTGGCGCTGTGCCTTCGGAGTTCTACCTTAGCCAGGGTGAAAGAAACTTCTATTTGAACCAATAACAACTAACAGACATAGTTACTTTAAGAAATCCCTGGCATAACTTTAAAGATCTTTTAACGACTGGACGTATAAGTAGTCCAGATTGGATAATCTTCATGAAAATAATTACCTCGATTAAACCAGCCTTTAAATATAAACACGCATAAAAAAATCATCTGTTTGGGGACGGAGATTCAAACCAGACAGATAAACTTCAAATCCTTTACAACTCGGGCGAATTAACATGACACCTGGCTATATGACGTTTGTGCAAAGTACAGTGTGGAATTGGATAATCTTGGTAGAGAAGAGGACGTGGGATACTTGGTGATGATAAGGCTTCGCAATAAGAGGAAGAAGAAACACGGAGGACACCACGTGGGGCGGCGGGGGAAGGATCGAGTTTCGAGACTTTCGAGCCAGGTGTCATGTTAATTCGACCGAGTTATACTTTACTTTTACGTCGTCATAAAATTTTTGTTTTGGTCCTTCGAGCCGGAATCTCAAACTTTATAAGATCAGATTCCGGCTCGAAGGACCACAATAATTTTATTATCCAACTTGATAAGTGACATGGAAACTTTGTTAATACTTAACAGGTCATTACTATATGTTTGTTCCCCTGCACGATTATCTTGCAGAGTACTATTGCGGCAAGAACGTGTACATATTCCTATCAGAGCTGTACAGCGATATCTACAGCATGGGCCGTGGACCGGCGCCGTATTGCAAGGGGAGAGCTTTCCACTTCTTAGGTGACTATTTTAATACTGTGTTATGGTGGCTTCACACAGCCTGTGCTAACACGCGCCGCACCCCGCCAAGGTCATCTGTACGGGCGAGCGCGCGCTGCAAACGAGTCCGGATCACCCCTTCTCAAGGCCTGTATTAACGCGGGCCTATGTTTACCGAGAATACGCGCCCGCCCGGCCCGGCGCGGCCCTTGCTAACACCGTGTAAAGCCACCATTACTCTTATTTGAATCACACCTATTCACACCACACTACACTTATCACACTCTTATTACCACTCCACGCCAATATCACACTTTTAAGATATTTGTGTGTACAATAGATACCTAGATATATATTTGTTGACCAATCACGTCAAAACTACTGAAACCATTAGACTTAATTTGGTACAGGACCTGAGCGAAGGTAGTCAGATAGTTAAAAATGTAAAATATTTAAGAATATACCTAACTAGCTGACGTCCGCAATTTCGTTTGCCTTTAAGAGTTAACAAAACTCTTTTCGCTCCATGATAGCCTTCAGGATTCATACTCGCGACCATCGGATCCTAAGGCAAGGTCCTGATCACTCGGCCACCATGTCCTCAGGAAACGCGGGCAACAGATCATCATCATCATCACACATCATAAACTAAGCGAGTAGGTATTGTTCGTTAACATTAACATATTAATATGTTTTCAGATCCATGCAAAGGTTGTCTGGAAAATATTGCATTAAGCGATAAGACCGCCCATTGTGTTTCACTTTTTATGTTCTTTGTGTTACTGTTTATTTTCTTGTTTTGTGGTGTGCAATAATGTGTTATCTATCTATGTTTTTTCCCAGGTTTCGTCCACTTCCTAGAAGATAATCATTACTACCTAGAGGAGGACCCTAACGTGGCCTTCCAGATGGACAACTACATACACGGCATGGAGTGCAACTTGGGAGTGTGCATATTTAGGTAAAGCGTCACTAACACAGGGCACATATTACACGCTGATTGTTGGCGTTTTTAAAAGCTGGCGTGTGAGCGTGTTAGCTTTTGGGAAGGATTGTTAACAAGCAGATTGTAAAAACGTCGATGACACTGGGCGACTTTAGACGCTACAAGCGTAAACGCTGGCTTGAAGCGTGTAAAAAAGCCGTGTCATCGTAGGTACTATAGGTCAATGTTTTCAAGATGTTATGGTGGCTTCACATCACGGGCCTGTGCTAACCGACAATACGCGTCCGCCCGGGCAGCCTCGGACCCCTCGTTTCACACGGCCTGTGGTGCGGTGCGGCATGTACAGGCCGCGAGAAGCCATGATAAGTCACCAGTATGCTTTAAAGCTTGTTTGATTTTGGCAAATTATTTTTTTAAAATCTATGCACCAGTCTATTGTGAAACAGATCTAACTAAGCTAATGGAATGTAATACCTTCCTCCTTTTAGTTAAGTTTCCAAATGTTAACCTTTAATGAGAGAAAATAAACAATCTATCTGTCTATCTACAGTTTTCCTTCTTTGACTATTATACCTTACTCAGGTACCTACCTATATAATTTTCAATCTTTTACCATAATCAGTAACAGAGATACGGAAAAGGCGGTAACGGCTGTGCTGCACGTCTCGGCTTCTGAAGCACTATCGTTCCTCCAGATGCTACAGCATTACTAGTACCATAATTCCTCAGGTTTCCATTTAAAAAGAACCTACAACATCTCCGGGATATATCGACACTGCCCAAAGCGATAGTGAAGTGCGGGCTAGTGATGTACAAGCTGCCCCCGCTGTCGGCCGCGTCCTGCATCATCACCTCGGGCTCGTTCATCCTCGACTTCAACATACAGGGCATCCGGTTCCGGCACTTTGACTACGTCCTTGTAAGTTATACTTAAGTGGAGATTTAATTCAAAGAATGTTGTCTTTTTCGACAATTTATTTATTTTACCTAAAATACCAACGAGCTCGCTTCACACGGCCTGTGGCGTGGCAGGGCCCGGCTCGGCGCGGCCGCTAACACGGGCCGTGTGAAGGCACCATAATAAAGATGGGAGGCCAGTTCAACGCCTCTACTGATATTTCTTCTTCTTATCGTGTCACTATTTCCTTCGAACCAGTGTGATGAAAGGAATTGAAGTGCGCCTCGAAGAGGCTCCTTCCGTGCATTCTCTGATGCAAAGTGTGTTATTTTTCCCAGATACTCCCGAACGGACACACTTACTACACTAAGGAGCCGTTCTCCCCGCTCAGCTGTGACCACCACGTGTGTGAATGGAACAACACCAACTTCTATGGAGGTAGAAACTTTTCACTTTCAGTTTGTATTATTTTTTCTAAGGACAGAAAACAAAACAAAAAAGAACCCTGTGGGAAGGAAGGAGGTTCGATGCTAAGAGCTATTTATGCTTTAGTACCTATTTTTTGCTAATTATACCTGAAATCAAATAAAAACAAATACCTACTTACATTTACTTAGGTACCTACAACAAAAATCATGGATTTCAAAATCACGCCATCTTGGACTTCATAGTTCCGCCATCTTGGATTTCAAAACCCCGCCATCTTGGATATCGAAATAGTGCTATCTTAAATTTCAAAATCCCGCCATTTTAAATTTTCAAAATTAGGCTATCTAACATTTTCAAAATCTTGACATCTTAAATTTTTTAAAAAGAGCCATATAAATTTCAAAATAACGCCATCATAAATTTTCAAAATCTTGCCATCTTATATTTTTAAAATGCCACCATCTTGGACTTCCTAATCCTGCCACCTTGGATTCCCAATCACGCCATCTTGGATTACAAAACCGCCTAATTCCAGGGCCATTCGTGATCCCCGGCGACCCGGGACGTGGCCTGACACCAATCCCGCCATGGCTCGAGTCCAGCACGGAACCCCCGGCCGTCACGCGGAACCCTAACGAAAACAACGAAGGATCGATGAACCCCAACATCACCTGTGAGTTTAAAAAAAATCTTTACTAATTTTTTTCAGGACCTTTCACGAGTTTTGGCGGGAACGTGAAAATGTCGCATTCGGTGCATTCGCGGCATTAAATTATTTTACAAAACTTGTAGATATTACTTTGAGTGTTTAAGTGTAAAAACGGTGGTTTTTTTATCCACTAAGTGCTGGTGAACGTGTATGAGTGTTGGTGAATAGTGTAATGCTGTAAAACGTGACTTTTTGTGTTGCCTCCAAAACTCCATAGAAGCCTTCAGTAAAGTCGTAGGTAACCACCACTACTTGATAACTGATGACATAAAAATCTCTCCATTACTTGACACTGGCTAGATATATACCTTTGATGTGAAGCTAAATCCGAAAAACTTAAGTTCTTCGAATAACTTCTTCTTTCACGATACCCGGAGACCCGGGGAACGGGTTTGGCTCCCATTCCGCCATGGCTCGAGTCTAGTTCCGGCCCTCCTACTCAAAAGCCATCTGATGGTGATCATGATAGATTCAACAATCCGAATATAACTTGTGAGTTTTTATATATCATCATCATAATCATTTCGGCAAAAAAGCCGTGTTGGATAAGTGGGGAGGTGCATCGACTTTCGATTCGAAGGTCGTCCAACTATCAGAGAATCCTACACGATAGCGGATTCTAATATTTCTACTAATGAATAAATGAAGTAACATATTATTCATACTTAATACAAATCTATAATATATATATATATATATATATATACATCTATAATATACATACCTATAATGAACTACTTATAATGAACTTGAACGATTGATCAACTAGAATCTAGAAAATTGAAGAATCGTACACGACAGCGGATTCTAATATTTCTACGTAGCAAAGAATCCTACACGACAGCGGATTCTAATATTTCTTCCTAGCAAAGAATCCTACACGACATGACGACAGCGGTTTCTAATATTTCTTCCAAGCAAAGAATCCTACACGACAGTGGGTGTTAATATTTCCACCTAGCAGAGAATCCAATTTTTTCCACCTATCAGAGATACCTACACGACAGCGGATTCTAATATTTCTACCTAGCTAAGAATTCCACACCACAGCGGATCCAAATTTTTCAACCTAGGCTCTTTTTTCCCAATACATTCAGACTCTTATTTGACTGTGAATTTCCAGATTCGCTGGACGGTTGTTGGTTTATGTTCCCGCCAAACTATGGATCCATCGCAGGAGTGAGCTACCTGGACCCTCTCACCGTCAATCAAGACCGGTTCTCTTGCCAGGGCGGAAATAAGGTAACAAGTCATTTTCAGCTCATCAACTACTGGGTGGTTTTCAACTGGCTTCAAAAAAGGAAGTTATCAATTCCGTTGAATGTTTTTTTTTATTTTATGTTTGTTAGCTCATAACTTTTATGTTTATTATCAGATTTGATTTCTTACCTTGCGATCTGATGGGTCGCGGGTTCGAATCCCGGTGGCAGTGATGCGTAAATGGGTTTTTTCGGTCAAAAAAATCTATGTAGGTACCTGTCCACGTTCTCGCAACGGTCAAGGAAAACATCGTGAGGAAACCGGCATGTCGTAGAACCTAAAGTTCGAAAACATTGTGTCGAGTGCACGAAAGGAGCCTCTTCGAGGCGCACTTGAATTCCTTCCACCACACTGGTTCGAAGGAACTAGTGACACGATAAGAATATCCGATTTGAAAAAATCTTTTTTTGTTTGAGAGATCAAAATCAAAACTCATCAATCAAGACTCAGATCAAAATCGGTTCAGTAGTTAAGATTTTAAATCAAAATAACTAAAAAATATATGTCGTCGAAGTAAACGAAATTGCGTAATTTGCTTCTATTTAATTTTCAGTTGTGTTTTTGGTTAGGTACTACAATTAGTCCAATTGAAATCGGTTGTACCTACCTACTGTTTTTGTAAAACCTTGATTAGGTATTAGATTTTAATCAACATTTCTTGTTATATTCTCTATGTACATTCGGCTCTGTAATTGTCTTTACACCCAGCTTACACCGGTTTTCTCCTGTGATTAAACCACTCACACAAACACATCATGTGCGTGAGCAAACTACTAATGTGATTAAACCACTTAAGATATACCTAGGTACCCATAATATAAACAACAAGTGGTTGGAGAACACTGGCATAAGCTGGGTGTAAAGACAATTACAGAGCGGACTGTACAGTCGGCTCTATAATTGTCTTTTTTTTTTTTTTTTTTAAGATAAAAAACATTTATTTTACAAAGGTCTTAGTATAAAGGTAGGTACAAATTTAAGTAAACGTAGTATAAAATGAAGAAAGAAATGAATGAAGGCTAAAATTACAAAATAAAACTATAAAATTGAAGACTATTTTAAATAAGTTGGTATATAATTAATGTATGCTGTATATGAGTTGAAAGATTTCTTTTCTTTTATTAATTTACTTAAAATAAAAAAGAACTACCTATGTAGTAAAGACCCGAATCAGATGAATCTTTGAGTACCTCGTCCTAACTAAGTACTAGACTTGTAAGTAGGAACGAGGGATCGCTGCTTCAGCTAGCTTCAGGAGATTTCTACAGTAATATTTTTATTTAATTTTTGAGTTTGTTCGAAATAAATGGTAAATAGTAGATAAATTAGCAGAATACCGTATACATAAAATATAAAGGTAAAATAAATCAAAACTTAGGACACAGGAGTAGATTTAAATCTTATTTAAATAAGAGTACATAGATTGTTATTTTTTTATTTTATTTTTACTGCCTTGTATGTGTTTGCGTGTGTTGCGTGGTGTGCGCGCGCGCGCGCGTGTGTGTGTGTGTGTGTGTGTGTGTGTGAGTGGTGTGCGTGAACATGTGTGTGTGTAAAATGAGGTTGTATAATGTGTGTATGTTCGTACCAAGCTCTGTTAGGAAATATAAACTAAGTTAATTTAGGCAAAGTAGAGTAGACCGATATAGCAGTGTTTTCATGTGAGTATTGTAGTGTATTGTATTGTGAGTAGGGACGAGTAATGTAGGTTATTTTTATTTCGTATTGTTAGAGTTTTTATTTTATAATGTGCATAAGTTCCTCTGTCTGTGCGTAGTTTAAGGTTTGTAAATATTTGTACGTTTTTGTTTTACATTCAATAAGGGAGATGTTATTCAATGTACTTGCGAGGTTTTTGTTAATTTTATTGTAGAGAAAAGGGGCGAGAAAACTGTTGTGCTTATGCGCAAATGATGTTTTGCATTGGACTGTCAAAAAGCGCTTGTCTTTGCGTCTTTTGAGGCTATGTCCTTCTAGCGGTTTTTTACAGTGTTGCTTTAGGACTGTCTGTTGGATAAATATTTGTCTTACGGTGAGTATTTGACATTCGTTATAGAGCTGGTTGGTTGGATGTCGGTATGGCTTAGAATACGCTACTTTAAGCACAGCTCTTTGCGCTCTTTCCAAAGGCAGCAAGTGAGTTTTCGCTGCGCCTCCCCATGTAGTAATACAGTACAAGATTAAGGTCTGGCATAGGGCGTAATACATAATTTTTAATTGGGTGTCGTTTGCAGCATGTCGTATATTTTTGAATACATAGATTAGTTTTCGTACTCTAGCAGTCAAAAGGTTAATGTGAGGTAAGTAGGTCATCTTAGCATCAATAGTAATACCCAGATCTTTACACCCAGCTTACGCCGATGTTTTTTTGTGATTAAACTACTTGTGGTATATATTAGGGGTATATCTTAAGTGGTTTATTCACATCAGTAGTTTATTCACACACAAACAAGATGTGTTTGTGTGAGTGGTTTAATCACAGGAGAAAACCGGCGTAAGCTGGGTGTAAAGACAATTATAGAGCCGACTGTACAATATGAACCCGTGTCTCTCCCCAGCCGGGCCTGTACCCCTTCTGCACATTGCCCATATAAATTATTTTGGTAATTAAAAATTGGTGGTGTAACAATATTAACCCGTGTCTCCCCCCAGCCGGGCCTGTACTGGTATCCGCAGTGGATGGGCGCGCCGCCGCACCACCCGTACCCGCACGCCGGCGACATGCCGCACGCCATGGAGCACCCGCCCCCCGGGCCCTACTACCCCCACCAGCGACACATGGATGTGCCGTTCCTGCCCACTCCACCACAATAAATATTACTTAATAACTATTTTTGGCTTTTATTTTGTGACACCATCATTGTCGGTAGGGGGGTACCTCCCTATACCTATACCCAAATTTTATACTGCCACATAAAACAACATTCTGACTGCACAGATACAACACGTAGAACCTGCTACTCGGGCGAATGAACATGACATCTGGCACGAATGACGTTTGTGCAAAGTACAGCGTGGAATTGGATAATCTTGATAGAGAAGAGGTCCTGTAATACTTGGTGTATTACAGGTTATTAATGATAAGGCGTCGCAATTAGAGGAGGAAGAAACACGGAGGGCGCCGCGCGGGGCAGCGGGGGACGGAGCAAGTTCCGAGCGAGTGTCAGCTAGCAGGCTTAGCACGGACTGGGGATAAAAATGTTGTCCCCCGTTTTTATCCACCTTCCAGTCAATTTTATCCCTTGAAGGTGGAAAAAAACGGGGAACAAAATGTTTATCCCCAGTCCGTGCTGGTGGCATGTTCATTCGCCCGAGTACCTAGTAAATGTGCTGCAAACAACACCGAACTTAAAACCGGGTTGGGGTTACAATCTCTTGCCTTTAGTCTGTAGAGATCGCGCACTTTCCAATCTTCAATGTTCCATTCCATTTACAACGGTACTTGATAAGATGAATAAAAACAACTTTGTACAATTTTTAAACAACTTTATTCATATTTAATTATAATTTACACAAACATAACGAAATCTAGTGTCATTACGATTATGACGAATTGATTAAACCTAATTTAATATTATTTGTCGAAAGCATTTTATATTATTGCACTTAATTTACATCCACGAGGCGGATTCATTAGTATGTCACTAATGAATTGTATCAGATACATCATACATCAGTGTAAAAAAAAATGTTGACCACTTTTTATAATTTAGGTTAAGCGTTGATGACACATGGCTTTTTTACAAGCGGATTGATGGCGAGTTTAAAAGCTAGCATGTGAGCGTGTTAGCTTTTGGGAAGGATTGTCAACAAGCAGATTGTAAAAACGCCGATGACACTGGGCGAGTTTACACGCTACAAGCGAACTCGCTGGCTTGTAGCGTGTAAAAAAGCCGTGTGTGATCGACGCTTTATTTGCAAAACCTATAAGGCTCTTTCCCACGATCCGCGGTATTGCAGACGCACACGGACGAGCACGCACCGTCGCACCACGGGAAGCGTATCGTCTGTGAAGGCGCACACACGTCCGTGTTAGCGTACACACGTCTGTGGTAGCGTACACACGTCCATGGTAGCGTACACACGCCCGTGGTAGCGCACACATTATGTTTTTGGATGGATTTATGTGTTTCGGTTTGTTTCTTTGACGACTATATGGCTTGATGGATTTTAATGAATGAGGTGTAATTGGATTTTCTTAAAACGTACTGGCGGTAGGAAGCCTTCACTTTGGGTAGGTTTTTAAGTATATTTGAAGTTTGTTACAACTTTTATACAGAAGGTAAGTTATCTTAAGAATGTAATATATTGTGCTATTGCAATTTTGTTTGAGAAAACGTGATTCTAGTAGTATTTATTTGCAAAATTAAGTAATACTTATAAACAACAACTAATTTTAATCTATATACTGCCCAAAACTAAGGAAAAGTAACACATTTTTCGTATATTTTCGTCATGACATGTTTTGAGCTGTACAAAAAGAAATTTCTATTTATCACACTTCACATAACTATCCGCGCAAATTCATTAGAATATATATAAAAAAACATATTCCTTCTAATTAATTTCTAAGTGCGGTTTCACACTAGCGTATTTTTGTCGCGCGTATACGCCCGGATTGGTACTTGTGAAACTTCAAAAGCCGAACGCGCGTATACTGGCGTTTACGCTCGGTTTTTTCTAGCGAGTGTCAGTAGCATGAGGCGTCTCTCGCGAAAGAAACAACACACGAGCGGCAATCCGCTAAAGGGCTATCCACACATTTCCGGGAACCCGGCCCTGACGTGTTCCGTCCGGGGAAAATTGGTTAAGGGGAATCCTCTAGGCAAATTTCCATACAAAATGTTTCGGAAAAATACTCAAAATGTACGCCGTATTATAGTAATTTCTTCACACTATTCGTTTCGTCTATGTTTTCCGATTGTGTGAACATAAAATTAGTAAGGTTTCATACTTTAATTTAGATTTTATACGTGTTTTAAAGTTAGTAGGGTTAATTTTAAAACACATAAAATCTAAATTAAAGTATGAAACCTTTCACTTTTTTTGTTGACGAAATCAAAAAACATCGACGACGAAACGAATAATGTGAAGAAATTACTATAATACGGCGTACATTTTGAGTATTTGTCCGATCCATTTTGTATGGAATTAGATTTGAGGATTAGCTTTAAGTACAACTTGTAAGAAATCGTTCACACAGCTCAGTGTCCGGGAACACTGACACGGACGACACTGAACACGGGTAGCCCTGACCCGGATATGTGTGGATAGCCTTTCATCCGGTTAATCCGCTAATCTAAAACGCACTATTAGAAAAAAAAAACGACAAAACAGGAGTGCGTTACAATCGGATAGTCAACTAGCAGATTGTCAAAACGCCGATGACACAGGGCGTGTTTACAGCCCCGTGTCATAGAGGCTTTAGATCAATTATAAATTCTATTGAACGAGCGCGTATTTATTTAAAATATAGGTACAATCATATTGGTATGTTAGTTTAAGGCAAAAACATATATTTTGAGAGAACAATTATCAGTTTTAAATTTTAAAGGTATATGGCTTATAAAATAAATAAATAGGGCGTCGTTTCAATGTTATCCAAATCCAATGTTATTGATATTTTTAATAAAAAATGTATTTTATAGGAATTATTCCCATCTGTCACCCCGCTCTGTCCTCCTAGGGTGACAGATAAGAAAAAAAGTTCTATTTGTCCCATCGGTTCTCCATTTGAGATATATTAGATATATTTTCCAGACACCCGGTATAGTTGGAATAGACAAAAATTGCTAAAAACTAAAAGGGTACTTTGCTTACAATATATTCGTAAGTAGTTAGGTACTGGTAGTAAATAAATGCAGCTAGGGTGAGAATAGGGAGCGTTGACAAAAAAAATATATTAGGTATGCACTTAGCCTAAACAACTGAACGGGTGTGCTCCGAAGTTATCTGAAGTATTTGCACATATTCAGATTTGCTACTGCGTACTTCTTACGGCTAACTTCGTAATTATACTATTTCGAGCGCGTACTTTTAAAGAAATAGGTATTAATTGTTATAATCCATATTAAACTACCAAAAGGAAAAAAAAACGTTGTTACTTTAGCTTGAAAATATGGATAATTTCAGCTTGACAGTATGGATAATTTTACCTTGAAAATATGGATCATTTTAGCTTGACAATATGGATCATTGTAGATTGACAATATGGATCATTTTAGCTTGTCAACATGGATCATTTCAGCTTGACAATATGGATCATTGTAGCTTGACAATATGGATCATTTTAGCTTGTCAACATGGATCATTTCAGCTTGACAATATGGATCATTGTAGCTTGACAATATGGGTCATTCTAGCTCGACAATATGGATCATTTTAGCTTGATAATTATTTTAAGGTAAAAATGGCTGAGTACATTGACTATACATTTTGCTAGCTTTATAATTTCAAGCTCGTTTATAAGTCAGCTTGATAATTATTTTGCTTAATTTAAGTCCAGAAAAAAAAAACAGTTCAATCTCTGTCCAGAATATTAATATCCCTTCACCAATTATTACACTAAGTGCATCCGCAAACAAGTCACCAACTACAGCGATCGGTGGCCAGCGTCAGTTTCATACATTTTGAAGCTGTCGCGTGTCGCGTCTTCTATACGTGTCGCCGGTGGTGGTCACAGCAACGCTCGCTGTAGTTGGCGACTCGTTTGCGGGTGCACTAACAACTATATAATTGGTTTTTTTTTTATTATTTGGGGACTGTTTTAGGTTTTATTTATAGTTATGGTGCTAAATGCGTCTATGCCTTAAAACTGTCTATCAAATGTAGGGTCGTGTCTATAATTGTCTTAACTTCTCATCTGTAATGATCTTTACACCCAGCTTACGCCGGTGTTCTCCTGTGATTAAACCACTCACACACATTATGTGTGTGTGAGTAAACGAATGATATAAACCACCAGTGGTTTAATCACAGGAGAACACCGGCGTCAGCTGGGTGTAAAGATCATTACAGGGCCAACTGTACTAATAATGACAATGAACACATTTTGTACGGCCCGGTGTTTGTAAGCTACAGTAGTTTATGCTGCTGGTTCAAGCTTTCTGTTCAACATCATCGATTTCAAACTCTTTTTCCCAACTTTCATCTGAATTGGAATCATCTTCTTTAGCATTTTCACCAAAATAATCCTCAACTAAATCATTTCCGCAGACATCTTGCTTTTTAGGTGATTTTACTTTTTTTCCGCCATTTTTGTTTTCCGTTTTCTTTTGTCCGCCATTTTTATTGTCTGCGGTCTGTTGCGTTTTCTTTTGCCCGCCATTTTTACTGTCTATGGTCGGCTGAGTTTTCTTTTGTCCGCCATTTTTATTGTCTATGGTTTGCTGAGTTTTCTTTTGGCCGCCATTTTTGTTTGTTGTTTTCTTCTCTGGTTTGTTGTTCATTAAGTCTCTCGTTTGTGCGGATTTTGTTTTAGATTGTGTTGTACTTGTTTGTTGATTTACGTTATTGTTTGCGAAATCACGTGGACTTTTAGTCTTCTTTGTGGATATTTCTTTCTCGTATTCTTCTAGAAGTAGGATTTGCTGTTCTTCTGTCAATTCCACGTCATTCGCGAAGTCTTCTGCGAAAAGGAAGTTACGCTAAACTATTTATAGATGGCGTTAGTATAGCAACTCTTCGATTGGTTAATTGAGCCGCCATTTTTTTTGGCGACTTCCTATTGGCTCTTGTTTTCACTAATGCCAATGAGGGCTTTTCAATGACATAAAAAAAAGTAGTTGCCATAAACTAATATGGATGGCGGTTTATGAAACGCAAGTGTCAAAAAAAAAAACCAGAAAATTTCGTTGTTTATAATGACACTTGACATTGACAACTGACTTTTGTGCAGCGCCATCTAGTGACCAAAATAAAACTCGTGATTGTTTTTTTTTATTAAACAGCCCTCATTAAAAAGTTCTTATTTTAAGGGTAAAAAAGGTTTCTTTTAAAACATCACACTAAGCGATACAATTTTATTTTATTTCTAAAAATAATCATTCAGATCCCGTTATACAATCAGAAATATATCGATTCCATTTAGTTCAAGAGAAATATAAAATTAAAATAAGTAATAAATGAAGACATTAAATTCTATGAATTAGATGGTAAATTAAACTCTATGTCAATAAGGATAGGGTTTCTACTCTACAGACTTACCATCCTCCCAAGTGACGACTACGTTTTCAATATCGGAGTTTTCATAAGATTTGTCGCTCTCGAGGCCGGAAAGTACTTTTTTGGGGCTCCTGAAAAACAAATAGAATTCAAATTTATACACAAGGTTAATGGTCGCCGCAAACGAGCCACCACCCACAGCGCTCGAACGACGCTCGAAAAACGCTCGTCGCACTATGGTCCATATACAAAAATAAATGGTCATCATTACTAAAATTGGAATTTCGATCTGAAAATGATATATGTGATAGATAATGAAACGTCCCCATCAACTGTTTTTCTATAACGAAAACTCGTGGAGCGATTAGTTTTGGCGTAAAATAATACTTGGTGTTTTTTTGTATGGGGAAAAACACACTTTATGTTTTTATGATGATTCAGTCATTTTGCCCCACTTTTGACTTATAGTAAGTGGTGGCCTAGGGTCTCTTTTCAGCAACAAAGTTTATATTACGTGCCACCACTTGCCGCCGCAAGCAAAAAATTAAAAAAAAACGTTTCTCTTAGTATTTCGGTGTAATTTTTTTAACGAGGGACTCGGTTATGTAGAGTCCTGAGTGACGCGAGGGGTTCAAGCTACCCATGACGAAGACAGGCTTTATCCCAGAGGAGCATACTCTACTTTTCACACCTTCTGCGAGGTAATAAAAAGCCAGGGCTCCAGCAGCGAACATGCACGTCTTTTGTTTCACAATCTTTGAAGTCGCGCCTTTTTTCTTTTTTTTATGAGTGGCCAGTTTGATTTTAGAACAAACCTTTTTACAATGCCATGTAGGCGTTCTTTTAATTAGAGTTTTCCACAAGTTTCCACACGAATTTGACGTTCCAAATTCAAATCACATTATTACCCTTGGGAGTTTGATACAACATTACCTCCCTTGGTAAGTAATGCTTTAATTAACTTGATGATAGCATGATATGTAATTGGACATTGTCGAGCAGGTGGTGTGAAAAGATATTAGTTTTGATGCCATTTTTAAATCCTTACTGTTGTATGGGCGTGGAGGCTTGCGACTGCAGCGGCAAGTGGTCCATGACGGGGTCAGCGGGCGTCGGCTCGTCGGAGGGCGTCTTGCGCGACGCCGCGGCGAGGCGGTCTTGTAATAACGCCACGCGGAACAAGTATCTGAAATATTCATTAAATAATCAAGATTTTACAAAAACATACAATAATCGACTTCAATTGGACGGTTGGACGGTTTTAGTGACCGTAGGCACCACTGACAAATCACAGGGAAGCAAACTACGCAATTTGGTTTACTTCGACGAAATGTTTTTCAGTTATTTAGATTTAATGCTAATCCTCAAATCCGAATTCCATATAAAATGTTTCGGACAAATACTCAAAAAGTACGCCGTATTATAGTAATTTCTTCACACTATTCGTTTCGTCCATGTTTTTTGATTTCGTCAACAAAAAAAGTAAAAGGTTTCATACTCTAATTTAAATTTTATACGTATTTTTAAGTTAGTAGGGTTAATTTTACTACGGCGTACTTTTTGAGTATTTGTCCGAAACATTTTGTATGGAATTCGGATTTGAGGATTCCCCTTAAAAATTGAATCGATTTTGATAAAAATGTTGTGGAACCGATCTGAAAGTATAACACGTCTTCACCTCTCACTTAAAGCTTGGTGAAGGAAAACATTGTGAGGAAGGCGGCATGTCATAAAACCTAAAAAGTTCGAAAACATGTGTCAAGTGCACGAAAAGAGCCTCTTAGAGGCGCACTTAAATTCCTTTCACCACATTGGTTCGTAACGACTAGTGCTACGATAAGAACTTATAGATTAATTGCAATCCATTCGGTCACTCGACTTTAACCCGTAGTTAGATTCGAGCCGCTTAGGAGCGGATATCTCCGCATTTTCGAGACTGCCGCGCTACGCCTCGAACTCGGGACTATACGGGACTAGTAATCTTGCTTGTATACCTTATCATTTATCTAGCTAGACTGTAGTAGATACTGATGGTTTTGTGCATTATTAGTCAATTAGAAGCAAAGTTTCAGAATTAACCGCCATTCGAGTTTATAAATATTTGTTCTCGAGTCCTGTATGTTACTGTAAGAAGTGTAATTTATCTAACCGTTCCCAAAACTCGTCATGTGATCCGTTAGTCTCCGGTACTGAGTCTTGAGTACCGGGTTAGAGTCGAGGCGCTTGGCGGCGGAGGCGGCGGATATGACCGCCTCTGCGTTCTCGAGACTGCCGCGCCACGCCTCGAACTCGGGACTGTACGGGACTATTGGATACCTTATCATTTATTTAGCTAGATTGTAGATACTGGTAGTTTTGCCTCCTATTAGTAGTGTTTTTACCAGTGTTTTATTACTAAATATATTTATATAATTTGTTGGTGTTTTTACCTACAAGGCTTCGAAATTAACCTATATTCGTTCTCGAGTCCTGTATGTTATTGTGTATATTATAGTAGGAATAGTCATGTATTACCGTTCCCAAAACTCGTCATGTGATACAGCATCGGGCACCAGTCTCCTGTACTGGGTCTTGAGTACCGGGTTAGAGTCGAGCCGCTTGACGGCAGAGGCGGCGGATATGACCGCCTCTGCGTTCTCGAGACTGCCGCGCCACGCCTCGAACTCGGGACTGTACGCTGGGACTATGAATGTAGCGTCTACGCGTTGGAGGGCTTCTAACTCTTTCTGTAATTTATAAGACAGAGATAAATTCAATTCAATCATTTATTAGCCAAAATGTTACATTGCATAACTTTGGTAAGTCAAAAATTGATTACAGTTGGAATATAAGCTGAGCTAAGTGATCTCTTCCCAACAGGAGAGTGCCTAGCCAGTCCCACCACTTGTAAACATATAAAAATACCTTGTATGTTGACAACATCGTGGTGTCTCCGGATGACAGGATGACTTCGGTGTCATCTTCATCATCTGGCTCCGGATTCAGGACGGTGCTCACTTGACCTGCAAATCATTGGAATTGATCATAATACCTGGATAATACTGGGTTTAAAAATACTACTCCTGGAAATAAAAACCATGATTTTATAAATATTAACAAAAAATATAAAAATAATATGCTATTTTTTTTATTAGAACTATTTTTTTATAGGAACCCTCTGATAGAAAACTTAAATACTTTTATTTTGTAAAAACATACATAAAATACAATCTCAAGACAAACACCGATGTTGATCACACATGTATGTCCTGAAGCGGGAACCGAACCCGTGACACCGGCGCGGCAGTCCAACACACTTGCCATTCAACCATCATCATTCTTGTGGTGAAAGGATTTCAAATGCGCCTCGAAGAGGTTCCTATCGTGCACTATACTTTAAATACATATCATAGTAGCTTCAATAAATTCGTATGACCGAGTACATGCGAAATGTTTCATACCGATAAAAGTACTGAAGCTTTTTTTCATCGCATTTGCTGTTGATTCCGGGTTCTCCAACTGTAACAATATTCAATACAAATTAAACAATATAATTGTTACTAGCTGACCCGCGTGCGACTTCGTCAGCCGTGGAATATTTTTTAAAATATTAATGTCAATTTTGTTAATTTATAGTATTGTTAATTATTTATTTAATAGAAATAGTTTGAATATTGATTTCTTACAAATATCAAATTGTCATCTATACGTCATTACATAGCTGTCATTATACGTCAATTACATAGCTATCATTTGCGTTTTGTTATTCCAAGTCTGATTCTTTTTTTGTTATACCACGTTTTATAGTGACTGACGTTTCATGTCAAGTCACACGGGAACGCTGTCGAACGGGATAAAAAGTATCTTATGTAGTTTCATGTCAAGTCACACGGGAACGCTGTCGAACGGGATAAAAAGTATCTTATGTAGTTTCATGTCAAGTCACACGGGAACGCTGTCGAACGGGATAAAAAGTATCTTATGTAGTCTCATGTCAAGTCACACGGGAACGCTGTTGAACGGGATAAAAAGTATCTTATGTAGTCTCATGTCAAGTCACACGGGAACGCTGTCGAACGGGATAAAAAGTATCTTATGTAGTTTCATGTCAAGTCACACGGGAACGCTGTTGAACGGGATAAAAAGTATCTTATGTAGTCTCATGTCAAGTCACACGGGAACGCTGTCGAACGGGATAAAAAGTATCTTATGTAGTTTCATGTCAAGTCACACGGGAACGCTGTCGAACGGGATAAAAAGTATCTTATGTAGTTTCATGTCAAGTCACACGGGAACGCTGTCGAACGGGATAAAAAGTATCTTATGTAGTTTCATGTCAAGTCACACGGGAACGCTGTCGAACGGGATAAAAAGTATCTTATGTAGTTTCATGTCAAGTCACACGGGAACGCTGTCGAACGGGATAAAAAGTATCTTATGTAGTTTCATGTCAAGTCACACGGGAACGCTGTCGAACGGGATAAAAAGTATCTTATGTAGTTTCATGTCAAGTCACACGGGAACGCTGTCGAACGGGATAAAAAGTATCTTATGTAGTTTCATGTCAAGTCACACGGGAACGCTGTCGAACGGGATAAAAAGTATCTTATGTAGTTTCATGTCAAGTCACACGGGAACGCTGTCGAACGGGATAAAAAGTATCTTATGTAGTTTCATGTCAAGTCACACGGGAACGCTGTCGAACGGGATAAAAAGTATCTTATGTAGTTTCATGTCAAGTCACACGGGAACGCTGTCGAACGGGATAAAAAGTATCTTATGTCCGTCTCCTGGCTCTAAGCTACCTCCATACCAATTTTCACCCAAATCTGTTCTGCCGTTCTTGAGTTATAAGTGGTGTAACTAACACGACTTTCTTTTATATATTTATATAAAAAATATGAATATAAATATAAATAAATAAGATAAGATAAGATAAGATATAAGAAGATATATTGTATTTCTAGCACGCAAGTGCCTGCAACTTCGTTTGCATTGCGAATTAATAAATTTATTTTCTTAATAAGCGTTTACACGTATAGACGATCACACTGTCTCAGTTTCAAGTCTGTACGGTCAGAGGTTAATTTATAAAGTGTTATAGAAAAATAAAGCTTTTTTTATTTTTTTATTTTATTTTATTTATTTACGTTCAGATGTTTGGCCTGTATATGTGAGTCAGCCAGGAATAGAAGTTTTATATATACCTACACTAGCTGACCCGCGTGCGACTTCGTCTCCCGTGATTTTTTTTTATTGTCGATGTTGTTTGTTCCACTCGCGGAAGAGATGAATAGCAAAGTGTCAGTACTAAGCAAGTCAATCAAAACTTGCACATTTTTAATCCCTCTTTTTACCCACTCTCACATTGAATTTAGTAGAAAAATCCGTTCAGTAGTTTTTACGTGATGGACGCACACACAAACAAACAAACAAAAAGTCTTTAAAAAAAAAAAATTTGGGGCTTGATATTTTAACTCATCTCAACAAGTTTCCATATAAGAATTCGGGGTATCTTGCTTTATTATATACTAGCTGGTGCCCGCGACTTCGTCTGCGCAGGTATATTAATAAATTGTAGCCTATGTGTTATTCTGATGTATAAGCAATATTATTGTAAAGTTTCATTAAAATCCATTCAGTAGTTTTTACATAAAACATAAACATTCACACACTCACACCCCTGCACTAGGATTCCCTGTGTCGCAGGTGGCATGGACACATACAACACATCACAACATCCAAGACCCGAGAACAAACATTTGTGTTCGTCACAAATATTTGCCCCGGCCGGGGATCGAACCCGGAATACCAAGCTTCGTAGGCAGGGTCACTACCAACTAAGCCACGGTGTCGTCAAAGAGTGAAAGTTACGTGAAAGAGAAACTAACATCCATCCATCCATCCATCCTTACAAACTTTCGCGTTTATAATATTAGTAGGATGTATAGTATGATGTGCTTGGACAGTTTTAAGTCAAAATAAATATTTTTCTTTTCTTTTTTTTTTCTTTTTTTTATACATTTGATCGCAAATAAAACTCAATAAAAAATACAAAGGATTCCACTCACTTTGAGGGTCTTCCCGATGACGTTGGAAGTGCTGCTGAGCACGTGGCTCGCCTCGCTCTTGACCGCGCTGCCGATCTCGTCCAGATCCTTCTTCACCATTGTGTACACCTCTGCGGACTGGAACAGGCAGATTTACGGTCGCCGCAAACGAGCTACCGGAGTTTTGGCCGGAACGTGAAAAATGGCGCATTAAATTAATTGACAAAACTTGTATAATGTTGAGTGTTTAAGTGTAAAAACGGTGGTTTATTTATGCATTAAGTGCTCGTGAACGTGTATGAGTGTTGGTGAATAGTGTAATGCTGTAAAACGTGACTTTTCGTGTTGCCACCAAAACTCCATAGAAGCCTCTAGTAAAGTCGCCACCACCACTTCTTTACAGGGGCATGACTTGACTTATCGACTCTGACTTATGACAAAATAATCTCTCCAATTATTTGACACTGGCTTTGATAACCTTTTAACCTTTTTGTTTGTTTGTTAGGTTCTTTGAAAAAAAAAACCGAGCTACCGACCACACCGTCAGTTTATCAGCGCGTGTAATTACAAGCCGCGAGAGAAGCCTCATGCTACTGATACGGTAAGAAGACCGAGCGTAAACGCCTGAATACGCGCGTTCGACTTTGAAGTTTCGCGGATACCAATCCGCCCGTATACGCACGACAAAAATACGCTAGTCTAAAACTGCACTAACGTTAGTGTGATTTATGCCTAATTGCACCAAATTATCAAAGTTTTCTAAGCAATTACTTTAACTAACTTGGCAGTTCTTAACCATCCAGATTTAACCGTTAATATCTTTCAAGTGAGTAAAGTAATTGCTAAGAAACTATTAGTTTGGTGCAAGTAGACATTAATTCAACTATTTTCATTATAAGTTCTACATAATGGAAATACTTGCGAAACAGCTTAGCCCCAATTTTTATGTAAATAAGGTCTTTGTTTCAGCGTTTTAATAAGTACCTAATTTAAACTCACCTACTTACTAGTACTAGTTTTTTTTTGATGAGATACATACATAGCGTACTGATCTAATATACCCTAAGATAGGACTGATAAATTATTAAATAAACAAGAAATGTTGATTAAAAATCTAAAAACCATGTTTTTATGAGTTTACTCTACATTGCATCTTTGGACGTGGTGGCCGAGTGGTTGAGGCCCTTACCTTGCGATCTGATGGTCGCGTGTTCGAATCCCGGTGGCAGTCATGCGTAAATGGGTTTTTTCGGTCGAAAAAATCTATGTATGCATCCCACGCAACGAAAACATCGTGAGGAAACCGGCATGTCGTAGAACCAAAAGTTCGAAAACATGTGTCGAGTGCACGAAAGGAGCCTCTTCGAGGCGCACTTGAAATCCCTTCACCACACTGGTTCGAAAGAACTGGTGACACGAAGAAGAAGTTTGCATCGATTTACGAGATATAGCAATTTTAATGAATTATTTTATATAATTTTTTTAAATGAATTTATTTTACCCCGAAAGTTTCAATCAGATAATTTATCGGGAAGTGCTTGTTTTAGTAGAAATATTCCACCGGAACAACAGAAACACATGTTATATTTGGCTTCGTTAGCGAGATATAGTCTTTTTATGGTTTTAGAAGGCATTGTCATCGAGTTAGCTACCCTGAAGCTTTCAGCCGGAAAGCTCATCGGGAAGTGCTATTCCTAAGTGCTATGTGGTGAAAATATGATAACTTAAAACTTTCTGGACAGAAAATAAACTTACTTTGGACTTGGCCGAGGTAATCCAACTGTCCCACCAATTGCCCGATGGCCTCTCATCCTGAGGACTGGCCGCCTCACTGGAACTGGCCTCAGCAGACCTGCGTCAAAGTCATCAACTTACTTTACTTTCACAAAACTTACTTTACTTGGACAAAGGACACTAAATATGGAAGAATGGCACAGACTGTCAATGCTGTCGCTTTATTTCGATGTCAATTAAAAAAAAAACTCTGGGCTGACAGAAAAACTCCTCAAAAAAGAATTGATTGATTCAGGCGTTACTTTGCGGGAATCCATAAATTTAAATAGTGTAAATATATTAGTGCCCTGTTTGCGACACTCTCACCCCAAATCCTACTGGACTTCCATTTCTCATCAGAAAAAAGCAAGCAGCTTCAAGACATATACACAACAAAGAAAGCACAAAAATCGTCTCGTGGGCTCCAATTAAATCGTGATCTAACCAACACCCTTACGGCTCATCACTTCCTTAGCAACAGAGTGGTCCACAACTGGAATATACTGCCAGAAGATGTTGTTTCTGCAGCATCCACAAACTCATTCAAGAACAAACTCGACACTTGGTTACGAACCAACAAGACTATGTTAAAAAAAGTGACACAAAAGTATTAAAAAATCCAACACTGTGTGTTATAGACACATCAGCGGAAGCTGCTCGTCTATCAACAAATAATAATAATAATAAATCTTTGAGTAGTTTTTAGGTAGCTTTGTGTTCTAACAGTACTTACTTTATTTACATCAGCTAATCACAATGTGAGACATACTGTAAGTGTAGCTTTAATCAAAAAATCATGCTTATTGCTATACCAAGGTGGACTACTGATAAAAAGAACAAGATTTTTAAGTAGATACTGATATGCCAAAATATTGAGGTCATCCACCAGATTTGTAGAACAGATCTTGATTATTATACATAGCATTTTTTAAGATATGTTTATTTAGAACACTTAAATACACGATTAGGTACTTGTTATTTATCAACAAAGGAGTTATTAGTTGATAAGACGGAACTAATTTATGTGGCGAATTTTATTAGAATTAGTTGTTGGTATGACCTATGAGGACAGAATGCGTAGATCAAATTTCGAATGTCTAGGAGTAAAAACCAGCTAACAGCACATGCAGAGGATATTAATTACGGAAATCAACAGCCTAAAACTAGTATTGTGTCGCAGGAAATGAAGACTACAGCCCAGACATTGAGGACGCGTATAAAACGTATTGTAACTCACTTTTCAGCCATCACGGTAAGAAATAACTATTCTCGAGAATAAACAGGTATCATGGATTGTAGGAAATAAACTTGGATGGAGTTTTTAATTTGTTTTTACACAAAATTTAGAAATATTTTTGACATAGTTTTGTTTGCAAATTGACACTAGATTTTTTACGTTTCATTTTACGCTACTTACCACATACTTGGTGAGGCTTTCCCGGTTGTTTGTTGTTGTGCGTAGGCCAAATAAACCGCAATCAAATAGTGTGAATCGGGTCAGAAATTGAAGTCTTAGTAAATTAGCTATAGATTTTCGTAAAAACATCGTTGATGTAACTTGTAGGTAGGTAGGTAGGTACCTACTTTAATCAGACGTAACCTATTTCGGGTAAATCAATCCTGCGTAGAATGGACCGTAATGGATAATAAGTTTATTTTTTTGACGATAGATGACAGAATTTTCAATTTCATTTTACCAACTGTGCATGAAGTGGTATGATGTTAATAGTCTCTGTGAATTTACAGGTACTTGTAGTATAATACAGTAAGTACCTACTTTTATTAAGTAGGCACTGACCTCCTTTTAATAAATCCGGTCCCCAAGTGATGATGTAAAACATTGTAGAAGCATGGCAGGGAGGACTAAAACCTACCTACTTAGGTACTCAGATCTTACCTAACACAGATGGTAAGTATGAATACTTAACTTTTAATTCCCACACATTCACCAAACAAAACCAAAACGACCCAAAAACTGACATTATAATTATGACTAATTATATTAAACCTCGCTCAAAATATTAATTTGCATCAAGCGACTCGATATCTTCGATCTCGTGGGTTCAATGTGGGGTATTTTGCATTAAACCTCCGCCATACATTCTTGTAGATATTCTGTGGTTTGACTGAGAAACTGAGATGTTGCGTTCATGATAGGAATGTTTGTTTTACAAGCTACGCGAGCAAATTGAGATGCTTACGTTCTTTCACTATTTTAAATAGACAACGGGTTTAGGTTTTCATTACTAATTATATCACGATAGTTACCGACTCATTAGATATATTTTAAAATGTTATATTAGAGCTAAGTACAGATATAGGTTCAATAGAATTTAGCAGGCGAACTTCTCTGTTGCCACAATTTTTTTGTAAGGCGTTGTTATATGTCATATTGCATTGTATACCAATAAAGGTTGTCGCAATAAAACTCTTCAGAATATGTAATTTTTCAAGGAAAAAAAATAGAAATTTCTAGTGATTAACTTTCTACGGGAACCGGAAGTCGTACTACAAAATACTTGTAGGTTAGACTTCCGGATCCTATCCTATAATTTCAACGCAAATTGTAATCAAAGCTTGCGCAGTTGCGCTACAAAAACGGAGCTTTCTGAAAAGCGCGCGTAACTTTGTTGTTTTAACATTTGTGCCTCATTAAAAAAATTGCGTTTATTTTGTGCAAATTAACGAAATTCTTTTCATAATACACTTTCAGGTCTTGACAAACCAATCACACCCTCCAAGTTTCAAGTCTGAACGTTTAGTGGTCGGCCTGTGCGTCAGTCAATCAGTCAGTCAGGCAGGACTAAAACTTAGATAATGATGAAACCCAGAATCTGCATAAAGCCAGCGACAACCACTAGTAAAAGGCTCAAGCCATGCATATTGAACGCGGCCGGGTCGTACGCCCACTGTATGCTGATCGCAGATTCGGCGCTTTCTTCGTTATTAATAAATGCCTGCAAACGATGCTGTAACGGCCGGAGAGAACAGGGTGTTCTCAATACCTACTCAATATATTTATTGTCATCATTATGTTATGTTAGGATGGTAACAATTATAATGCTCTTAATGCACATGTGAACCCTTCTGGGGCATTACTGGTAGGAGACAGATCGAGGTTTTTCTTATTACGTAGATAACTAAGACAGTTTTGTTTGGATAGGTACTATTTCCTTTCATTCTTAGAGGTTATTTTGGCTCAGAACTTTTCCATAATGAAGAGCTTCGAGTGGCTTGAAGTATTTGTCACTCTAGATGAGAATCAGTCACTTGCTAGGTTTGTTTGTACCTATACCAAAAATGTATGTTATCAAGATTATTGAATTTTAAGATTATTTTTTTAGCTATTGTGTATATCAAATCTACATACCTTCACCTACGTACCCGTCTTAGTATCTAGGGTAAGTTCAGACCGAATGGAAAATGGAGCCAATAATAGGTGTATGGTCTGAAGTTCTGCACTGACCCTAAAAGGAAAGTTGTGCATTCTTGCTCTATCATGTCTGTAATTTAAATAGTTTTAATGCCCGAAATTAAAAAAAAATATTAAAATTACTTTTAAGATTTATTTATTTACGATAAATAGGAATAACAATAAAGGCAATCATGCTACATCGTCAATCCTTACCACATAACACTAATAGTCTTATAATGATCAGATGAGTGGCTACAGAGTGGCTGTGTCATCGTGTGTGTATCAATTAAAAAAAGATAGGTACAATTTCAGCACACTCTGTAGACAAAAATGTGAATGGATAATCCGCCAACGAGGTAGGTAATGATCGACGGTCCATCGCTCAATCAGCGCGCGAGTGACGTCACCGCTCGTGACGCGCCCCGCCTAGAGATGGCGCTGTGCGATGCGCGCTCGTGTGTGGGATACCGGGTTCAGCGACCTGGAAAATAGTACACCAGAATGAATAAATATTATCTTCCTCCTCCTCGATCGGTCCCTCAATGCTGAGGATCGTGACGTCTTGCAAGGACACCAAATTGCTTTTCTCCACTTTCCTCTATCTTCGGCTTTGTGGAGTGCGACATTCACTGGCACTTCGAGGCATTCTGCCACCGGGTCTGACCATCGCTTTGGACTTCGTCCTTTTGGTCGCTTGCCTTCACTTCAATTTGTTGTAAATTTTATTATATTTTTTCGGATGGACTTTTAATGCAGTTAGCCGCAGATGGCTGTTACTGCGTCACCGGACTCCCGGTAAACGCTGAGGGCATTTAAGTTGAGGCTGTTGCCTGCGCGTTGCACAAGGGTACCCAACGGTGGATCGAACCTCGGCTTGGACCGTTGCCAGGGGGATCATTTTGACTTACTGCACCAAGGTACCGTTAGGAATCGAACCTAGGCAGTGTCCTAATAGAACGCAAAGACGCGACCGTCGCAAGTTCGCGAGAAACGTCGATCGCGCGATCACGCGATCAAACGTACCAACGTCAAATAGGCGTCCCAATTGGCATCGCGTCGCGTCGCGCGGTCGCGCATTGCCAATCGGGACGCCTATTTGACGTTAGTACGTTTGATCGCGGATTCGCATGACGGTCGCATCGCTTGCTCGCGCGACGATATCGCGTGATCGCGTGATCGCGTTCTATTAGGACAACGCCTAACGATGAAAGAGTAAATTTCCATGTGTACAAATAAAGAGTTACCCATCTTTCTTTTTTCAGGTCATTTTAAACATAAACTATGTATTTCTTAAAGCACAATCAAATTTAGAGACGTACAAACAACTTGTAGGAAACTGAAATGGCGATGGACAGGACACGTATTAAGAGAAAACATAGAGAAATGGACTAAATTAGTAATAAAATGGTACCCAAGGAATGGAAAGAGAAGCAAAGGGAGACAAAATAAACGATGGGAAGACGAGATCGTGAAAGTAGCTGGAGCAAAATGAATGCGGGTAGCGAAAGACAGAACAGAATGGAGATCTTTGGAGGAGGCCTTTGTCGAGAGACAAGCTGTAGATAATAAGAATCTGGTCGTTGATACCTAGATTTGTATAACAAACAGCAATATAGGCTTTTTTATATTTTTTATGTATTTTTAGGCCTTTATCAACCCCATCCGTAGGTAACCTTGTGTCCTGCGTGCAACAGATATAACTTAACCTTTTTAGCTCACGAATAATCAAGATTACCTCAGTACCTAACCTACCGTTTTATGATATAATAAGCAGCTATAGAATATGAACTAGGATAATCAAATTTTATGTGAGATGAACCCCACGCTTCGCCTACGGACTTTGTTGTAACCACGAAATCAATTCAGAGGTAGGTATAGAATTGAGATTTTTTTTTTCTTATGCTCGTAAAGTTCAAGTTTGTGTAGGTACGCTTTAGGGAGAGTAAAATATTAATAAATATAAAATAAAAATTTTACTTAATCAGTCATATCGTAGGTACAACAGAGGTTGGTAGATATAATGTGTGCTTTGCATCATGAATCACTTAATCACTTTTGAATTTGCATTTAACTAAACTCTTTTTGTCTTATGAAATTTCCAATGTTTAACATTTGTTGTTTTTGGTGGGTTAAACTTTCTTAGATCGCTCAAATACTGACAAACATACATAGGTACCTTCCGAATTTCGAGTTCGTACGTTCAGTGGTTTGTGCGTCTGTTGTCAGTCAGTCAGCAGTCATGACTGTGCTTTACAAAGTCCGGCATCTTTCAAAAGCATGCTTACTGCAGTATTGAAGCACGATGTTTCCTTTCAATCAATACCCGATCACTGAACAATCGAAAGGATGGTTCGCAACCTACGTGTACTCTTAATTTTAATGGGTTTTAATTAATTGAATCCATATTCCGATTCACGCCTCTTGTGAATTGCTGAATTATATGCGATGTGAATTCAGATATCTATCAGCTCATTCATCTAAAAAAAAAAAAAAAGCTAGAACTAGTATAAGAATTAAAGCTGTGTTTTAGGCCAATAATTGAAAAGCAAAAAAATTGTCTACTTGAGCACAGTTTTTGGAGTAGGTATAGATTTCTCTGGTAAGAATTAAGAAATTATAAGGAGTTAATTCTAACTAGGTAGGTACTACTAACATATTTAAAAATATTAAATTTACCTATTAATAAGTACCCATATATTTCTACATAATACAGTACATAATATTTCTGTTTCTGTTATTTACCCAATATGGTAAAAAAAATGTCTTGACTTGTAATTTAAGAATTATTGAAGAAGTATTGCATAGTATTTTATTGTTGTTTGTGGAGCGAATATTTTCTAAAACTTTATTAATTTATCCCGTGGTCAAAACCAATAAATATAAAATCCAAGCTACCAGAGCCGCATATTCTGCAGGAGCTGGTCTGGACAGCTGTCATCGGAGGCTTGCGCGCGCATAAATCCATGCGACGACATTCTTTGCGGACGCCGACGAACATTGCGCTCCTGGTATCCTGGTATCCGGGTGCTTGTTGCAAATTAAAACTATCAACTATTTGTACGTTAGATAAGTAACTACATTTATATAATACCCTTATAGTACGAAGACACACGGCTTTTTTACACGCTACAAGCCAGCGTTTACGCTTGTAGCGTGTAAAGTCGCCCAGTGTCATTGGCGTTTTTACTATCTGCTTGTTGAGAATCCTTCCCAAACGCTAACACGTTAGCTTTTAAAAACGCCAACAATTGCTTGTAAAAAAGCTTGCGTGTCTTCGACGCTTTAGACACAGAAGAATTAAGGTATAGGTTGGTATAGGTAGTATAGAATCACTATGTAGTATTATCATTGAAAATGTGGCAGAAAAATGGGAGCCACATTGGCTAACTTCTAGTAGGTAAGGTACTCGTACATTTTGGTCCGATGCAAATTTTCGAAAAAGAGAAGTAACAGGGCTAGATAAGTATTGTAATAATATGTTAAAACTAGGTACTAGGCTTTTTCATTGTGGAATTTCATTTTTATTAACAAGTTGTCTGATATTTTTTGTCCAGTATTTCGAATTCATTTTTCTTTGATACAGTCTATCTTGGTGTTCTATAGGAACTCATCTATGACCTTAGTCATAAAGTTAGTGAAAGTAACTAAATAAATATAAATACTATTATAGGCTAATTCAGAAGCCTAGAGATTAGTTACATGATGAAAATAATTGTATCTTGGTAGAGTTTGTAGAGTACGGATACTTCTTACATTAAAACTTAATACTCGCATTTTTTTAAATTTGGCAATGGTAACGTAAAGCACGGTGCATTATGCCAGTCCGGAATAAATCACATAAAAACAAAAGGTAACTAACATCCAAAATGCATTGCCGTCTACTTGAAAATTGAAAAGCGAAAAAGCCGCCGCACAGTGCTTCGAAATAGTGAAATAATTGCGGCACGGGGTCTTAAATCTGGGGTTCGCGTCATTTGTTTATTATGGGCCGCCCCGCCGCGCGCCCTTTTAGCATAAATACGGGAGCTATCTCCTTGCCCCACAACTTTCACGGGCTTGGCAGAATGGAACACTTTATTTTGCCACGCGTCCGACATAATATGAATGTGATGTAATAATGCAGCAGAATTCACAGCCGGTTCATTAATGGCGAAAACAATAACAGACGTGAATCATTTTTTATTGTTTTGAGTAGAAACTTGTTTACTTCAATTTACTTTCAGTAATAGATTACTGAAAATTTGGTTATTTGAGATATTTCGACAGTTTTAACCCGTGGCTTTCTTTTTTATTTTCATCCAGCTAGTGTTTGAATGCAACTTTATCTGAACCCAACAGCTACTGGATATGATCATTTACAATGATAAATAACCTGCTCCATCACTGACCGACTCGTCAAAATGGACTTATTTGTCAAACTTAGATCACTTTGAGGCGATAAAGAAAACAGGAAATTGAAATTTGTATCACTGGTCGAAAATCTCGCGCCAACCATCTTGGATGCTAATCGTCGCGCCGTGATTTGAATATGGAACTGGTAAAATTGCTTTTTCTTTTTTATGTGTTGCCAGTTGATGGATTCATAGTGAGATGACAGGAAATGGTTTTTTTTTATATTTTTATGCTTTGTTAGAATGTTATACAAATATTTTACGAAAAAGAAACCTAACTATGTCTACCCATTCTGTAGTAAGACTTTAAGGCAATGGAAAACGTAAGTAGAGTTTCCAGAGATGCTTATGGGCTTGTTAATCATTAAAACTGTGAGCTTATGTAAGTACCTACTTTCATTTTAAGAAGGATTACCATAACACAGGCGTATAAAAACAGTTATTTAGACACAACCAGCCCTATAATATAGTTGAATTTAATTAGCTCTATCGCTAATTACGTATGGCAAACTCACGACGGGACCTCTAACCGGACTATTTTAGCTATTCCTTTGCTCTTTTGCGAGGCCTGTGTAGCCTGCAGCTTGAAATAGGGATGGGATGAAGTAAGTTCAAAGAAGAAATGAAGAAAGACTTCGCAAAAAAAAGATTAAATAAATAAATCAATTAATTTTTATATCAGATTAAAATCCATACAACACAATTAAATGTCACACAAAAAAATAAAAAGTACGCACGCAAAAATCTAAAATCAACACAATTTTTTTTTTAGATTAATCGTTACGAAAAGTTTTGATTGTACGTAAAATATGTTACGTGGTCTTCGATCAATCTGAAAAAGTACGCCTCTTTGTTTTATGGCCATATCTTGAACCTCTTTAGACTGCTGTTGAAATTCTACAAAATCAACATGATGTTTCAGTCTTTTTAGCCCTTTTTTGGATGAACAAGGAATATTTGATGATAACAACGTAGAAATTAGTCAATATTTTTTGTTTTCTTATAGTCCATTTATGAAGTCTGAATGCTTATTCCTCCATCCCTAGTTTTTAAGCAAACTCGAATGCCAGTCCGTGTGTTCTGCTTTATTTGGCAGTATGTTGCTAAATGCGGTTACCTTTGAGTTTATGATAAAAAAACAAAAGATCCATATTCAAAGCTCGCTGGACAGACGACAACGCGACGTTCGAAGTTCAAACAGTTTAATTTATTTCTTTTTAAGTGGTTGGCAACTTTTGTCTATGGGTTGTTGCATCAAATGAGTTTACATTTAGATTTTAAAAACTATAACAGTTATTTGTACACTAAGGGCCTGAAGCAAGCCATTTTATGCGAGACTTGGGCGGATATTCAAGTCGAGTAAAAAATGGGCTTCAGGAATGAGGTATACTTACACCAGCTTTTTTTCTTTAATTGCGATGAAAGTAACAAATTCAAAATGAAATGAGTGCCCATTTCATAACAAAAAAATGGTGGCAGCCATTTTACGATACGATATTCGAAATCCAAAAATACCTAGTTATGTTATGGTCCCTCATAATTCCCTGATCTACGAGTAATGAAGGACTGAAGTTCGAAATTTGAAAAAAGTTCTCAGTTTCTCAGAAGGCTATTGCAAACTGAACCTCTTTAATCAAATTTTAAAAGCAATTACTTTTTGCCCTAGAGCCTAAAATGTAGTTTTTCTCCCCTTATCTAGGTACATCAAATTGAACTCTACAAGCATGAGAAGTGAAAAGAATTTAATCCGTTAAATTAAGCATGTAAAACACAATAAGGGACACAAAACGTAGAAATAAGCATAGATCGCATCGTGCGGCGTGTCCTTCCTGAAAGGATGCAGATCTGTGATCCAAGCGAGCTGTGCGAAGACAGTATAACATGGATAAGACAATCTTGAAAAATATTTTTTTTTTTTTTTTTTTTTAACTATTATAGGCTTGCGTTTGACCACCATCTCACCTGATGGTAAGTGACGATGTGTTCGACGATGTAGCACGCTTACCTAGAATAATCCTATTCACTCTTGCTTTGAAGACACCCAAATATATATGAAATAATAAATAAATCATTTTTGGTTTTTTTAACCGACTTCAAAAAAGGAGGAGTGGAGGATGTCAATTCGGTAAATGTTTTTTTTATGGTTGTTACCTTAGAACTTTGTAGTTTATAAAGCGATTTGAAAAATACTTTTTTTTGTAGGATATAGGTACTTTCAGATTGGTCTTTTAGAAATTAAATAAAAATCGGTTTAGTTGTTTAGTTTTAAATCTAAATAACTGAAACAAATACCTATGTCGTTAAATAAATATGTTTTGTTTAAGTAAACTAATAAATCTGTTCAGTAGGTACTTAGTTTTTGAATCAAAATAACGGAAAAAAATATGTTGTTGAAGTAAACGTAATTGCGTATTTTGCTTCCCTGTGACTTTTAAGTGGTGTTTACGGTCACTAGAACAGTCCAATTGAAGGCGGTCGTAGTAAGTTTTTATCACAGAATTATTAAAGAATAGAAACACAATGTAGTACTTACATTGAAAATGAGACAATTAAAAGTAGCCACATTGGCTAACTTCTAGTACATTTTGGTCCGATGCAAATTTTCGAAAAAGATAAGTAACAGGGCTAGTTATATATTATATGTAAAAACTACTAGGCTTTTTCATTGTTAATAAAACTACATCGTAAAAAGTAACAAACATTATTTGAAAATGGAGATAATTCGTTTTTATTGACATGGTGTCTGGAATTTTTTGGTCCTGTCTTTGGACTCCATTTTGGTTTGATACTGTCCATTTTAGTATTCTATAGGAACACCGTTATTCATCTATGCCTTTTGTAAAACTTTGATTATTTATTGAACTTAGATTATCAAGTTTTTGCATCATTGATTATGGTATATCCACACCTATGTCGCTGCAATCAAAGATTTTTTAAATACCCCATTAGGAGTCTTTAATTTGTAAACTGTTCGCAGATTATCTTCATACAAGTCAAACGAAACCAAACTCTATCCCTTTTAAAATACAGTCCAAAGTTACTCGGAAATCTTTTGATCTACTTTGTAGGAGCGACTAAACCCTGGCTTACACAGTAACTAAGAGCGGTAAAACCGCGGTTTAATGGTATGTTCAGAGCTTAATGATGTTGAAGGTGTAGGGTAAACCATAAAAAAATCATGTGAAGTACTTTTTTATTAAAATGAGATGTCAGAGACAATGTATTTTGAGATGGCAAAGTAAAATGATTGATTTATTTCGCCACCTTTGCAATAAGTTGTATTATCATATTTTTTCATACAAGAAATTTAGGTTGGTTTCTAAAATTGTTTGTTAAATCATGGTTTTACAAAAATTATGCTACAACCGATTTCAATTGGACTGTTTTAGTGGCCGTAAACACCACTGAGTCACAAGCAAATCACGCAATTTCGTTTACTTCGACGACATATTTTTTCTTTTATTAGGGGATTCCTCAAGGCAAATTTCCATACAAAATGTTTCGGACAAATACTCAAAAAGTACGCCGTATTATAGTTATTTCTTCACACTATTCGTTTCGTCCATGTTTTTTGATTTCATCAACAAAAAAAGTGAAAGTTTTCATACTTTAATTTAAATTTTATACGTGTTTTTAAGTTAGTAGAGTTAATTTTAAAACACGTATAAAATCTAAATTAAAGTTAAAATTAAAAAAACTAATAGTGTATAGAAATTACTATAATACGGCGTACTTTTTGAGTACTTGTCCGAAACATTTTGTATGGAATTGGATTTGAGGATTAGCCTTAAAAATTAAACTACTGAAACGGGTTTGATGAACTTTTTATGGGACCAATTTTGACGTAGTACTTGATATATCCTCTCAAACAAAAAAATATTTTTTCAATTCACAAAATACAACCGAATTAAAAACCTTTTCCTTTTTTGAAGTCGGTTGAAAAATGCATTATCTAACTATTCCTGCCTACATGAATTAATACATACATGAAAGAATACATGAACATTTGTAGGCAAGTCATTACTATTAGATACGAATCATTTTGTATAGAATTCGGATTTGAGGATTAGCCTTAAGAGTATAATATCAATGTAAAAGCTTGGTAAGTAGTGTATACATGTCTATGCAGCTGACTATACCTACTCTAGTATTGTTTACAATCCTATCGAGTCCCAGCATCCTCAAAGCATCTCCTAGGAATAAAAAAAAACACTTAAAAAAGAAAGTCCCCACAGATCAGTACCTAATCAGCATTGGCCAGTATCGAATCGGACAGATCCCATATCGTATCAGATGCAGCGATAATGCGCCGAAATACGAGGATCGCGCAAAAATGCGCGCTCGCAATAACTATGCAATGCCAACATGCAAACAATGCCAGCAAATCATGTTAGGACTAATAATAATCATATGTATGTATAACTAATAATAATCACATGTACTGTATACAAAGGCCTCCCTAAAATCCCAGTTAGAAAAAAATACACAAACACTTATAAAATAAAGTTCCCACTGATCAGTACCTATCCCAGTAGGCCAGCCCAGTAGGCCAGCAAATCATGTTAGGACTAATTAATAATGTTTCGTTCAACTGCTAGGCAAAGGACTCCTTAAAATCCCTGTTTAAAATAAAAATACACAAACACTTATAAAAGAAAGTCCCCACAGATCAGTACCTAATCAGCATTGGCCAGTATCGGATCGGACAGATCCCATATCGTATCAGATGCAGCGATAATGCCCGCGCCGAATTACGAGGATCGCACAAAAAGGCGCGCGCGCAGGATAGTGCCATGCAGGACAGTGCCAGGAAATAATATTGAAACTATTTTAGAAAATTTGTGAATCGTATGTGGAACTTATAAGTAAGAAAGTTCAAAGTGTATGTTTATCGAGTGACAGAGCCACAGACTGAACCAAAAATGTTCGTTGTTCGTCACAAAGTGTAAACCGTACTAAAGAATTTTGCTGAATAATGACATACATAACAACGATCAGTTAGATGTAACGTTATTTTAAGTAACTCTCTTGTTTAGACAAACATTCTTTAGACAAACATTGTTTAGACAAAGATTTTTTAGACAAGATTTCGAGCACTTCCCGATAAGCTATGCGGCTGAATGTTTCAGGGTACCTCACAACTCGATGACAATTCAAAAAAACCGCTATATCTCGTAAAGTAAGCATGATACAGTTAAAAAATTAAGACGTGGATTTCAGATTTTAATCTACTTTATTTATTTTCCTGGCTCCCAACTGCATGAAGCCGTCCAGGCGGCGTGGTAAAGGCAAAAGCGACACTGTTATTTAGTACCGAGCAGTAGCGCTGCTGTCGCTCGATCGCCAGTTAATAGAAAATAACTAAAAAGGCACGGTTTACTCGGCCCCTGAATAAATTTGCATGTGGAGCGCTTGAAGATCATAGAAGCATAAGTATAGAATCATACCTTAGTATATTGAAAACGTGCCATAAAAAGTTGGTCAATTTAGCTAACTTTTAGTACATTTTGGTGGGATGCTCAATTTCGAAATAGAAAAGTGACAGCGCTAATTAAATATTACAGTTTTAAATATAATCTTATATTATCGGACTTATTAATATAACTCTATCGTAACGAAAAGTATGTATTTAAAAATGAAGATAATTGTGTCAATTCAGATTTCGCCAAAACTTAACTAAACTAATTTGACAGCACTAAATATAATGCCATCCTTTTTATTTCCATCGTTATAAAAGGGACAACAACATTTTTAGTGCTGTCAAATTACTTTAGTATAGTTTTGGCGACATCTAAATTGACACCATTTTGTACTTTATTTAATGTCTATTGACCGGGTGTCTTAACTTTTTTTGTCCTGTTTTACAAGACCATCTTGCTTTGAAGCTATTTATCTTGGTATTCTAGAAGACCACCGTTATTAATCTATGTTAGAGATATACTAGGTGGTATTTTATGACAGCGGTCTCATATTCTATTACCGGAATATATACATATTCTATGTTAACATGGCCTTTCCTTGGGTTTCAATTAGACTATTGTATAAGGCGTGCTTCAGAAGTTACGATTTGCGAAATGTGGAGGGCAGACGATGGATGAGGGAAGCCGAAGACAGGGCGCAATGGCGCACATTGGGATTTCGGTAAATGAGGTTAAAATAGTTTTAGTCATGGGAATTACATACAATGTACTCGTACCTGATTAAAGTATACAGAATTTATTCTTCAAATAATATAGGGTAAAGTGTCGATGATACAAGGCTAGTTTACAAGCTACAAGCCAGCGAGTTTAAAAGCTAGAGAGCGAGTTAACGGTCCCGAAGGATATTCAGATTGTAAAAAAGCCGATGACACGGGGCGAGTTTACAAGTCACTAGCAAACTCGCTGGCTTGTAGCTTGTAAACTAGAACTGTGTCGTCGACGCTTAAGACAGAGTTCGATGCCCCAAAAGAATGAAGCTTAAAAAAATTATGCTAATTACTTTCATTTGAATTTCAAAGATTTTTAGGAAAAGGGCATTATCCTTTACGGGATACCCCAAAAATTTTACCCAATCGGTAGTCTGTTTTTCAGTTTAAGGGGAATCCTCAAATCCGAATTCCATACAAAATGTTTCGGACAAATACTCAAAAAGTACGCCGTATTATAGTTATTTCTTCACACTATTCGTTTTGTCCATGTTTTTTGATTTCGTCAACAAAAAAAGTAAAAGGTTTTACTTTAATTTAGATTTTATCGTGTTTTTAAGTTAGTAGGGTTAATTTTAAAAGACGTATATAATTTTAAGTATCTGTCCGAAACATTTTGTATGGAATTCGAATTTGAGGATTCTCCTTAACAAACTTGAAGCTTGTACCACAGTTCAAACAATAGTGAGTGTGCAATACTTCGAGGCACTTGGACCCTCGGTGTCTCGTATTTTGATAAATAAGGTGTCGTTGGGTTTGTCTAGGTCACGCAAGTACCTACTTTACTATACCTACAATTCAACTAGATTATCTTGAAGGTCAAACAATCCAATATGGTAGCTGTAAGCCAACAAAAGTCTCAAAAAAACATCGTAATTTCATCGCATCGCAAAAGCATCTCAAAAATAATATAGGGTAAGACAGGTTTAGATGCTCCGAAAGGACGAAGTATAAAAAAAAATTGTTTAATATACCATACTTTACCTATTTGAATTTCACAAGTAATATTTTTAGGAAAAAGGCTTATCCTTTTGGAGATACCTTAAGGGGAATTCTCAAATCCGAATTCCATACAAAATGTTTCAGACAAATACTCAAAAAGTACGCCGTATTATAGTAATTTCTTCACACTATTCGTTTCGTCCATGTTTCTCGATTTCGTCAAGAAAAAATATGTAAGGTTTCATACCTTAATTTAGATTTTATACGTGTTTTTAAGTTAGTAGGGTTAATTTTCATACCTTAATATAGATTTTATACGTGTTTTTAAGTTAGTAGGGTTGATTTTAAAACACGTATAAAATCTAAATTAAACTATGAAACCTTACACTTTTTTTGTTGACGAAATCAAAAAACATGGACAAAACGAATAATATAAAGAAATTACTATAATAGGGTGTACTTTTTCAGTATTTGTCCGAAACATTTTGTATGGAATTCGGATTTGAGGATTCCCCATAAAAGTTTTACCCTATCGGTAGTCTGTTTTTCAATTTAATAAACTTGAAGCTTGTTAAGAAGCTTGATAGCCGGTACCACAGTTCAAACAATAGTGAGTGAGCAATACTTCGAGGCACTTGGACCCTCGGTGTCTCGGCAGCCACAAAGCGATGTCAGGTGACTCGCTTTGGCTACCGGCCGACGCACGATGTGCCTAAGTACCTACATTTATTTATACATATTTATGGTAAAGAGAAACGTATGATGAAAGGCGGTTCAGTAGAGTTCTTTTAGAACAAGAATCCCAGAATCGGAAATAGGGCAAAACTGTTTTTCCCTATTTCCTTCGCTTGTGTTCAAATTCTTATCAAAACAAAAATATACTAAAACACCTACTTATCTTTATCTATACATGTTTAGGGTAAGAGAAACGTTTGATAAAAATCGGTGTAGTAACGTATAAGTAAGTTCTTTTAGAAACAGAGTCAGAAGTAGGGGAAAACTGTTTTTCCCTATTTCCTTCGCTTATATTAAACATATCGAAAAAATATACTAAAACACCTACTTATCTTTATTCATACATATTTATGGTAAGAAAAACGTTTGATAAAAAGCGATATAGTAATGTGCTACGTAAGTTCTTTTAGGAACAGAATCCCAGAATCGGAAATAGGGCAAAACAGTTTTTTACTATTTCCATAAATTATATTATAGTATATTTATGTAATCTCCTTTTAATTTTCTTTATTTTGATACTTCACTCGATAGGTTTTTGTTTTTGTTCTTGTTTGACGACTTCCTATTTAGTGCCAAAAATCTTTTTCTTTCATAACTTTTATCTAAAGACACTTGGGTTGTTAAGACAAATCTATCAATACCTTAAATCCATCCAGCCGTTTGGAAGATACGAAGTAACAAAGAAAATAACATTCATACATACATGCATATAAACATACATACACAATACGCGCGAAAAACATAACCCTTCCTTGACAGTCCGGTAATAAAAAAATCTATGGTAGAGCAGTAGTCTATGGTAGAGACGACTCAACCAATTATTCCTCGTCGACCATAAACAACAATCGTTCAGATTGATCCTCTTTGTTCCTAATTAATTGTGCTTTGATTGCGAACGTCAATCCTGAATCAGAATCCTGATCTGATCTGATTAAGGAGGTATCAAGCTGTAGATGGAACAGATACGTTTGATTCAATAGGATCTTGTTTCGCTATGGTCTCACTTGATTTATTTTATATCTTATGCGACAAAATGAGCTTTGATATTATGTATACACAATAATTAATTGATTCAGGCGTTACTTTGCGGAAAACCATAAATATTAAAAAATAGTATAAAAAATCATTTACCGTGAGGCCCATCCCAGGGAAGGCTTGACCGACCCCGAGCTCCGTTTGGGTTTTTTTTAGCTTCATCTACGTGAGGGAGACCGGTACGAGTTCTGAGGATATCCTGGGGTCCCTCCCCCATAAGCGGTGGGCATCCATGAGGATTTCCCCTTATAAAGTAATAGTAGATTAAAGCTAAGCGTCCACAGACCGGCATCGGACGTATCGGGCGCATCGTACGTAACGGATTAATTAATATATTTAGTAATAAATCCGCTTAATTTCTAAACAAAGGTCTTAATTAACTTAACTCTAGTTTAGAATTTTAGTATCTAAACCAAAGCGCCGAAAACAGAAAACCCAAGTCAGAACTCGACACGTTTTCGCCTCTATACGAGGCAGCCTCAGGAGATGTGACTCGCCGAAATCTGAAACGAAATATTGAATTACCAAAAAAACTTAAATTGTCAATGCAGAAGGGGTACTACGTTGTATCTGTGCAGTCAGAATTTTGGGTTTCTTCAAAATGACAAGAGTGACAACGGCGCGAGTGCGGTGCCCGAGCCGAGCCGCAGCGAGCTGGCTCGAGCTAGGTTTATTAATAGGGGACTGCTGAACGGGGAGGCATGCACTGCAAACGGAGCTCGGGGTCGGTCAAGCCTTCCCTGGGATGGGCCTCACAGCGACGTGCGTGAGGGAGACCGGTACGTGTTCTGAGGATATCCCGGGGTCCCTCTAATGCGCAGAGGTCGGCCACCATGGGGTTTTAGTCGGTTAAAGTCCGATATAACCCGTCTGCCCTCCCCCAAGAGCGGTGGGCATCCATGAGGATTTCCCCTTATAAAGTAATTAAAGCTAAGCGTCCACAGACCGGCATCGGACGTATCGGGCGCATCGTACGTAACGGATTAATTAGACTGCGTCCGCTGTATCGGCAGCGATCGGATTGCCGACTCGAGTATTAGCAATCGGATTGCCGATGTCACTTTCATTCGGATTTTTGTAATGCCTTATGACATTTCTCGCTATAAATTGATAATCGCGATTGCGTTTCGCGACAAATGGCCGACAATGCGGAGCGAGCGCGCGGGGCGCGTCCACTGATCGGCATTCCGCATGACGTCATCGGTACTTATCGCATGTAGGCATTGCCGATGACGTCATACGGAATGCCGATCAGTGGACGCTGTTGTATGAGTTTTTATACAAGGCAACCTAAAATCCGTTACGTGCGATGCGTCTGATACGTCCGATGCCGGCCTATGGACGCAAGCCTTAAGTAGGGGCTTTTGAGGGTTACGTTACCATAAAAAGTGGCTGCATAAGAAAGTTAAAGCTTTTATTTTGCTTGAAACCAAACGTATATAGATAAAACAAATAGAATCACAAATCACAGAAGCCCTTTACAACATTGTAAACGTTTACACATTCGCGGCAACCGTATGTAAATCTGTTGTCTATGGCCGCCCGCCTGACTTATTGCATAATCGGCTTCCGCCGGATACAGACACTGTATTGACTGCAGATGGGATTGAAATGGAGTCAAGTGGCGTAAACGACTTTTGTTGTGACGGAAATGAAGATTCTTGATCAAATAACTTGTTATTTGCTTGTTTTCTTGTATAATAATTTAAAACAGCTAAATAGTAGACAATACATTGTAGAGAAAGAGAAAAAGGCCCATCCGTGACTGGCGTATCCACTATCCAACCCTTTAAGTAGATAAATCTTAATAATATAATTAAGCATATAATTAATATAGCTTTATTTGTGCTGAGGTTTAAATTAGCTTTTTTTTACAATTTACTTAAAATAAAACGTAGATGTAACTTTAAGTAAGAATAATAATAAAGAGGACGTGGTGGCCGAGTGGATGAGGCCCTAACCTTCTGATTCGATCTGATTGTCGCGGGTTCGAATCCCGGTGGCAGTCATGCGTAAATGGATTTATTCGGTCGAAAAAATCTATGTATGCATCCCACGTTCTCGCAACGGTGAAGGAAAACATCGTGAGGAAATCGTAGAACTTAAAAGTTCGAAAACATGTGTCGAGTGTACGAAAGGAGCCTCTTCGAGGAGCACTTGAAATCCTTTCATCACACAGGTTCGAAAGAACTAGTGACACGAAGAATAAGTAAGAATAATCATTGTCAAGACCCGAAATACCTTAAAAGAAGATACGAGGGATCGCTGCTTTAGCTAGCTTCGCTTGTGGTGATTACTACAGTTATAATTTTGTTAAATTTTGCCGGGCACCTAGCTCGAGCCAGCTCGCAAAAGCTCGGCTCCGGCGCCGCACTCGCCCCGCTGTCACTCTGTCATTTTGCAGAAATTAAAAATTCTGACTGCACAGATACAATGTAGGTAATACCCCTTCTGAATATCCCATTTAAGTTTTTTTGGAAATTAAAAATTTATGGGTCTAAGAGGAGATGGTAGAGAAATGTGACGAATACTGTATGCATAGGTATTGATAGAACCATATTCCTGTGAGTTTAAGATAAATATCACACAAACATTTATTTGAATTAAGATACCTATTTACTTATTTTTTCTGACTCTCTGATGAATTTTGAACATTTAGGTACTTCTTGATCATAGAGCTTAACCTTTATGATTTGATTTTTTCGATATTATTATGAATTAGCTATGTAATTTCCTACATAATTACCATAGTATTTATAAAGGCTCTTCGCTATCTCACCCTGGGCCAGCATAATCCATTACCGTACGCGTACGCGTCAATATTTTATTTATCGGCAGTGCTAATCTTGATATCTGCGAGATACGCCGGCACGTAAATGAGGCCCGGGGACGCCATTACGCGCCATGATTTACCGACTACCAGCGAAAATATTTTATGATGTGGAATATGAAGCGGGAAACACTGGAAATTCTACCGGAAGTACAATACGGCCGACGTATCTTGGCGAGTCTGAACATAGGCTATGCGAACTTTACTTACTTTACTTTACACACGTATTACATTGTTTTTTAAGTATAATATATCGATGCGGGCGAAAGCGCGGGCTCATGCTAGTTGGTTTATAAAAAAGAAATTGGCATCAACAGTTTTCAATTGCGTGTTTTCGCTTTTTTTGCTTATTGCGCTAAAGTTCGCATAGCTTATGTTCAGACTCGCCAAGATACGTCGGCCGTATTGTACAGACAGCGTCAGAGATAAGTATCCCCCTTGCACAAGACACCCAGCTATAAATCCTTTAAAAAAATTGTAATACTTAAAATTATTTTTAGGCTTAGATACAAGTTATACATATATAATCTATTTTTTAAAGTTCTCGATTCATCGCGACGGTGATTTAAAGGGATTTGAAGCTGGGTATTATAATGCAAAGGGGATACTTATCTATGACGCTGTCTGTACGTCTAAAACAGACTTCTACAGAGTATAAACAGTAGACTGCTAACATAGATTAATAATGGTGTTCCGATTTAACACCAAGATAAACAGTATCAAACCCAAATGGATGTGGAATACAGGACAGCTTTTCAGACAACCTGTTAAATAAATAAAATTATCAAGGAAATTTCTGTATTTTTAAATAATTTGTTACTTTTACATCTTATTCAAATTAGCACTGTGACATCATTTTGTAAATTTTGTCGAATACATTTACGTGCAGGCGACAATATTACCTCTTTTTTATCATGTTAGTCAGTTACCAAAGTTTTAGTTGATAATTATGGTAAGAAGAACAAAGTATCTACTAACATTCTAAGAAAATAATATTTATTCAGTGACTGTACTTTCTTCATCACGTATTTAAAAAAAAAAATAGTATGAAATTTGTACGTATCATTTTTAAGTGAAAAAATATAAGTACCTATGTCCCGCATCTAATAAATATTCTTGCTAGTCGGATATGTAGTTCCACATATTCATTGATCGACAAGCTTCGTCATCAAATTAATAAAAAAAACATTAAATCCCAGACCACCCCTAGCTTTAAAAGGCATATTCACACACACATCACGATCTTTCGACCACAATAAAAACGGCCATTTTTGAGAAAGCAACTTTATTTCAACGGCCTACAGAAAAACTTCCTCTGCATTTATTTTTTAAACAAAAAGATTTTTCAACGATCAAAAAAGTTTTTTAGTTCGTATAGTTCAATTGTATGCTAGGTACATATGGGGATTAAAACTGTATTTTAAGCCCTAGGGAAAAAAGTACTTGCATATAAAATCTGATTAAAGAGAATTAGTTTTTAATAGGTTGCATGCCGGAAGTTGAGAACTATTTTCGAATTTCGAACTTTGATCCTCCATAATACCCATAGATAAGTTATAAAAGACCTACATAAAACTATTTTCAAATTTCGAATATCGTGGTAACATTAATTGGCTGTCTGTGTTTTCGAATTATAAAATGGGCGCTCATTTCAGATTTTTGTTTTATTTCCTCGCAATAAAAGTGAATAATCTTGTGTATACCTCGTTCCTGAAGCCCATTTTATCCTCAACTTAAATATCCGCCCTCGCCTACAACTTGGGCTGATAAAAGTCTAATATATAATTGTTTGCTTTAGGCCCTCGGTGTACAAATAACTATTTTAGACACGTGCCATGACATCGTAACTTATATGAACAGAAAATGTTTCCTGATTGAAGAATCCTAAAATAAATTTGCATAGAGATACGGAACACTAAAAAAATCAATTGAATAGAAAAGGGTGTTTCAAATGTCAATGTTTTATTTAATTTTATTTAGGTGATCGTAAAATTAAACTGTTATTGACTATTCATTTGATTTCTTGGATAACTTATTGAATCAATTAATAAGGATATGTATGTGTGCTGTGTACTGATAACATACAATGCTTATCAAAAGAGACTTTTGAAAGACTTCAAAAAAGGCGGAGGTTCTCAATTTGGTTCAATATATTTTTTTTATATTTATGATTTGAAAATTTCCTCAACATCGGTTCAGTAGTTTAATTTTAAATCAAAATAACGAAAAAAAAATACTTCATCGTAGTAAAGAAAATCGCATATTTTTTTTTTATTGTCATACCAAATATTTGTAGATTTATAGTAATTAGTACTTATCTTAATTTTTTTTCTGTGTTAATGTATGTCTCTGGTAGGTACCTACTGAATAAAAAATTAAAGAATAGGTTCTTTACTCCCGAGTAAAAGTATGTTACTAAATGTAGTGCTAATATAAAAGCCTACGTAATTATTAAATTATATTGTATATTTTCTAAGAGACACTAATTATTTATCTAATCTGTGAATAAGTAAATGTTTTTTTTTTATAAGTTTTTAAATAAGTCATCAGTACTTAAAAAACAGATAAATATATATGTTTATCTAGTTTTAGGAATATACGTACACTGGAACTATGCTAGAATAAGTTACGAAATAAAGAATTTTTGGAATTGAAAAAATTGAATTGTGACTTTACAGTGGTGTTTACTAGAACAGTCCAATTGAAGTCGGTACTTTGTTTTTGTGAAACCTAGATTATTTGTGTAAAAAATATTTGGGTGTTCGAATAACTGTGTTATCAAATATAAATATAATTAAATAAAAATATAGTCAGAAACCCTACTGCAATAAGATCTTCAATCAGTACTGAACTAGGTAATACTTCTTTATCTACCCTCTGAAGAGATATTAATAAATATAGCCTTTGTTTAACTATACGTACGTAATTCACGTATACGTAATTAATTGTACGTAATTTTATAAAGCCTATTGATGCACACACAAACAAATACACAAAGTCTTCCAATAAAAAAAAAAAATTGAGGCATGTTATTTAAACTCGGCTGAACACGTTTTTCGGCAAAAAGAAAAACATAATGTACAGGAATTCGGGGTTATTAAATGTATAAATCGACAGTTTTCTTAGCTCTTAAATTGTTATTTCGTCTCGAAAATTACAAAATATATTATAAATATGCTAACAGTATGTAAATGAGAGACATGTCCCAACTCCAAGGTGGGACAGGATGCTGTGACTCAGCAGAAACAGTGCTTATAAACAACTTTTTATTTCGGTGACGATCTGCATTTTTTATTCCCTTGTGATGAGGTGTGTCTTGAAGAAGTTATTAGTCATATATTTTTGGAAGTCTAAGAATAAGGTACTTGTTATTACACACACTATGTTTGAACTTAAACACAACCCATGGAGAAAGTTATTTTTTTCACCAAAACTACTTTTTGAGTGGTGAGTGTAAAAGTGGGTACAGTTGCGGAAATGATACAGCTGTTTTTGAATACAAAAGTTTAGAACTGATACCGGACTCAACATAAGTGAACACGTAAAAAAAATCAGCTCTACATTTCCAATTGGATGGATAAAAATATACGTGATGAAAATCAGATTTTTAATTTTTACTTTATATTTTTTACAAGGACGAGACGTGGACGTAGTCTTTAAAAGTCTATTCTAAAGAATAATTATAAGGAAGTGAAAAAACGCATAGACTGACTGCCGTTTTAGAAGGCGCAATTGTTAGATCAAATTCTTAAGAGAATAAAATATTATTTTTCTTCAGGTACCCGATATCTAATTTGAATTGTTAGTCACAAATAACCTTAGAAGATTGCAAGGTAAAAATATACACCTTAAAAATGCTCCATTAAATGCCGCGACAGTACTTTGTAGCTTATCGAAAGATCTCTTTTATTTTCGCTAGATGTTTATAGAACAGTCCGTATTACGCGCCTAACAATAGCTCGTTAAATTTGTTTTGGTTCGGAACTGGGTAAAAAGGACAGTTTTGAGGTACCTTCGCACGTGTTAATCAGTTACATTCATAAATACGCGCTTAATTCTGTACGATATGAACATAAAAAGTTGTTAAGCATACTATTTTTACTTTATTTTATTTATTGGTTCACCAACAGTTTTACATGAGTAAATGTTTATTTAGTTTAGGTATTAGTAGTTACATTAAAACTGAACCTTTTTTACCTTTAAGCTATCTTTAAAAACTAAATCGCTTTTGTATACTATCCTAAATGTAATAAGGTGCCTGAAGGATTAAGTGGACTGTGTTGATATTTAATTTGAAGAAGAACAAAAAAAAACAATAGCGAAAAAAAAGATAATTTATAGGTGATTGAAAATTGGAAGGAAAATAAAGTAATTCTGTAAAATACATATAAAACGACAAATCTATGAGCATATGTGATTAGAGCATCCACTAACCTTTCACGCAGTAGCGTCCCCGTTGATGATGGCTGGCGATGAGTGTCAGGTCTTCAAGCGATTCTCCGAGCTGAAGACTTCAGACTTACCAGATAACACCTTCAAACCTTCTAAACAACGCACAGCAAGGGGAAATAGATTGTAGACGCTCTTTTCTTGCTCACAGTATACAATTTTAACAGTTTTGAACCTTTTTTCACAAATATTATAGAAATTACGACAAGAGGAGATGTGAAAGGCTTTCTTCCAAAATTCAGACAAACAACAATATGGCGCGACAGGAAGTTGTAAACTTTTTTATTTTTTTTAATTAGATGACCGGAAGCTATAATTTTGACATTGACATTGATATAACTTAACAGTGCCAATAAATCATTTATCATTTAACTATAATATTGTTTTTTAATTAGGTGCATGCAAAACCTATTACAGGAGAACACAGCTTGCAATATAGTTTTAAGTTGAGGTAAAAAAGAAGGAAACCTATTACACATATTATATGTATTTAAGGCAAGTTAGTTTAACTTAGTAAGTATTAGGTATAAACCTACTACTGAGTGGCATAGCAGAATACTTTCTAAGAATTCTAAGAGATAATGTAGGAGTCTAACACAAGTAACTAGGATAATACACATACACTAAACTGAAAACAACTAAGTATTCTTAATCTTAATATTCTTAATAACTTAACTTAAGTGTACTTAATTTAACTTAAGTGCTCAAATTACACAGAGAAGTAATAGAGAGATATGTGCCTATGCTGGGCACTATAAGTATGAAAAATGACACCAGAGTTGGCTGAGGACAAAAATAATCACAAAGTAAGTACCTAGGCACTAGTGTAGTTCAGAGAGACATGATTTTGTTTTAAGGATATTTAGCGCTCGTCCACTTTAAGGCATTTAGATGGTTTTCTCGCGAGCCCAGTAATTTCACTAGTGCTTTGGACCGGAACACAGTAATGCTTAGCCATTACTGCTTTAAAGTAGATTGTTTGGCACGATGCTTGATACGATGGGTTCCCATCCAGTAACACCCAAACGAGTAACACTGTTACTATGTGTGCCTATGTGTGGATATTAATAAAATCCACAAAGTATAGTTAATAATGAGTCTGAAATTGGATTGCCGGAGCATCCCGGAGCCATAGATTAAAAACGGTGTTCCTGTAGAACACTAAGATTGACAGTATTAAACCAAGATCAGACACCCGGTCAACCAAAATCTCCATTATGAAATTTTTTTTTGTAGCTGTTTACGATGAAGTTTTATTAACAATAGAATGACCTAGTAATTTTTAACTATTATACTAAACTATAAAACTAGCACTGTTACTTCTCTGTTTCAAATCCGACCTAAGTACTAGAAGATAGCTAATTTAAATCCCTTTTTCTAGCGCGTTTTCAATATACTACAGTATGACTCTATACTTAAATAACTTCTACCCGGAGCATTGCAGCATTGAATCCAATTGACAAATCCAAAATCCTTCGCCGTACCGCCTGCCCAGAGTTCGTAGGCTATGTATGTATATGAGCTGGGCACACTCTGTAAGGTAAACGACTTTATGGATTTTGACAAATGAAATGTTAGTTACTTCTAAGTCTTGGAACCTCTTCATTGCTAGTACACTGGAAGTTTACTGCTGTCAAATGAGGCGTAGAGCCGCAGGTAGAAGCTAGTCAACTGAAATTACACTTATTGCCCAGGTTGCAAACCTAATGCGCTCTAAATCGCGCACCCAGAGTAGGTAATAAATGTATCGGCGCTATCTCAAAGGAGTGATCTCTTTGCGTACGCGCCGCCGCCGCTCCTGCGAAGCGACAAGCTTGTGCGATACCCACAGATAAGCTATAAAGCTATTGCTATTGCATAAATTGCGTTTAAGCCGAAAGTATCCGATACCTGTGGGCTTGGGGTCGACCAGTAAAAAAAAACTACATAAAAAATTGGTTGTCTGTAAAGTTGGCTTACGGACGATAGTTTAACGTGACTACCAGCGTTACCGGACAATGAGCGTTACCGGACAATGATGTCAATGTTTTCGTGTATGCAGCCGGGCGCGGCGGCGTTCATCGATTTATTAGATGTAGTCACGTGAAAAAGTTTAGTAACGTGAGATGATATTGGCGATTTTTTGATTGCACTTAGTGAGATATCGTGAGATTTTGTTCTGTGTAGCACTATTTTGGCCATGGACAAGTGTGATCTCACCATCAGGAGAGCGCTTAGCTCCTCTTGTCACTTGGTTACTTAAAAAGACAGTTAAGAGGATATGTGAAAATGTGCAAAATTACACACCATATACCCCGAGGGAAGAAGTTAGATACAGATTTTTGTCGCTCAAAAGTAACTGGAATAAGCGACAAATTATAAAACATCGGAGTTATTGAAAAGTATTGAATTTATAAAAAAAAAATCTTTTACATTTATCTAGGTTCTGTGATTGATTACTCACTCAAAAGTATACAAATTAATCGTAAATATTCTCTAATTATGGAGGATGGATGTAAAAAAGATTTTATGAGGGCCGATTTAAAAAAATAAATCTATCGAGAAAAGTTTCACCAATCGTGTTTCTGTATTACATTTATTTAGATTATATCCTCAAGTAATCACTGTATTAACATCAACCTGTTTGTAACCTGTACCGTTACTGAGTAATAATGTAACGCAGCGACTCCAAGTTTTCAGTCACATATCCTCTTAAACCTAAAAGACATTCTTATTTCAACCTTTTTATTAAATGCAGGGTAAATTATCGTGTTTGTGTTAATTTTGCGCATTACACGTGTGATCAAAGTTGGCACAGTGCTGCTTTTTTTGATGAAATAATGTATTTTTCTAATTTTTTTCCTGTAACAATCATTCGTCTATGGGATGACTCATACCTACCTTTTAAGAATTATTACATATTTTACTTAATGTTTGAGTTTTACCTGCCAAATTCCAAACAAGCATTAAAAATTATTAAAATCGATTTGAATAAGGTACTGTCCTGACTTTTGACGCCTGATTGATAGAAAATGCACAGAGCAAACCGCAAGTTTCAAGTCTCTACGTTCAGCGTTTTACTCCGTGCCTTTTCTGTCAAATAGCCTGCAAAATTGCCTTTACTGAACACATAATTATGAACGAGTATATGGCAAAAAATTAAAACCATGAAGTCGGTTTTTTTTAAATATAATCAATTTTTTTAACAAAATATATGGGTTTTTATATATCCTTATAGGAGGTTATGGGGTAGCAGTGGAATAAAACAACTTGGTTAAGGATTTTAAACGTACTGACTCTATAATTTATCCTTTTATATTTCACACTTGGAAGGCTGCGTCCGATACCTTGCACAGTTCGAATAGAAGTAAAGTGACAGACTTTTAAATTGATCAAAATGAAGATAGGTATTCTACATGAAATTAGCAACAACAACTCCATACTTGTCTTCCATAATGCCATCCCGACCACTTTGTTGGAAGTCAGAATAAAGACTATTTCCTTTCTGTTTAAAGATTGATTTTTGCAAATAATATTAAATAAAGTCAAACCCGCCCCCTCAAAAATTAATCTGCAAATCAATTATACAAACATAAATCAATTAACATTCACTAAACGGATCGTACGTCTTCCAAGTGCTCATCTGGGGAATACAACATGGTCCAACATTTGTTGCTAGGATTAGGGAAACCCAGGAAAACCTAATCAAACCATTTCATTCATTTAACAAAATAAATCTCTTAAATCTTATCAAAATCATCATCATATCACTATAATTAATCATACAATCATAAACTATTCTAAACCCATTTGTCGTCTCATCTCCTGAAACGTAACTGAAGGTAACGGTTTCGTCAACGCGTCTGCCAACTGCTGACCTGTAGGAATGTAATTTAATGTTATTACATTTAGCTCTATCTGCTCTCTAGAAAAATGATATTTAATATCTATATGCTTTGTCCGCTTGTGATTAGTCGGATTATTTGCAATACTTATACAACCGTTATTGTCTTCAAAAATCACAATAGGTTTATCAATGTTTATGTTAATACTGATTGCTAGTGATTTTAACCACAACGCCTCTCTGACAGCTTCATACAATGCCATATACTCAGCCTCAGTGGAGGAGGCTGCCACTGACATTTGTTTCCTGGTACTCCAGGTTATTGTGCAACGATCAAACAATTTAAATAAATACCCGGATGTACTTTTTCCGTCATTTGTATCACTACCACCCCAATCTGAATCTACACCCACACAGAACATTATCGTACTCGCACCTTTCATAACACAATTTTAAATCTACTGTGCCTTTTAAGTACCTTAGCACCCTTTTCAGACACTTCCACAATTCTTCATTATTATACTTTGTATACCTACTTAGTATATTTACACTTGTGCTTAAATCAGGGCGAGTACATAGCATTATGTACATCAAACAACCTATAACGTTTCGACAAGGATCGTTATATTTTTCATCTGAATTTAATGCTTCATAATTCAGTTTATTTTCAAGGGGTGTACTTACAGGTTTGCAATCCTGCATTTGAAACTTACTCAAAACTGTTTTTATATAATCACTTTGATCTAATGTGATTTTATTTTCATCTCAAGTGATTTTAATGACCAAAAATAGCTTTATTTCATTCAAGTCAGTCATCTTGAATTTACTCATCAGATATCTTTTGAAATTATTCATTCTTTCAATTTCTAAGCACGCTATAACTAAATCATCGACATACAGTACCACATATATATTTTTACGCACATCACCATTGTTTAAGACATAGATACACCTATCAACTGATGAGTTCTGAAAACCTTCCTCTTTTAATTATCGCTCAAATACCTCAAACCAACATCTAGCTGCCTGTTTAAGCCCGTATAATGCTTTATTTAATTTACAGACATAATTGCTACTATTATTAGACACACCCTCAGGAATTTTCTTTACATCCATATGATGAACTAGTAAATTATACTGATTTGCAAAACTTATCAAAAACCTGAAACTAGCTATCCTGGCAACAGGAGCAAAAGTTTCGGTATAATCAGTTAGGTATTCTTGGCTGAAGCCTCTAGCAACTAATCGCGCCTTATAACGGAATGGTTTTCCAAATTCATCATTTTTTATAGTAAAAATCCAGTAGACTGTACTACAATGTTTTTGCCCTCTGGCCTAGGTATTAAAGTCCATGTTTTATTTACTGAGAGAGAATCTAACTCATCCCTAATCGCACCTTCCCATTGAGATCTATCGTCACGCGTTCTAATCTCTTCAAATGAACTAGGTACTTTACATATCACACCCTGAGCACACATGAGATAATCATCATCATCTTCATTATAAGAAACAGGGGGACGACCTTTAAGCCTATCTCTTTCTAATTCCTAACTCCTTCTAAGTTCACTGTTTTCTGTGTTTTGCGTATCCCTAACTGACGCTGTACTATCAGACTCGACTACTGGCACCGATTTGACTATATCATGGTTTAACTTGCGAATTTTACTAGCACACACATGCTCATCAGATTTCACACAATCTGATTTTGAACCATCAGATTTCAAACTATCTGATTTTAAACCATCAGATTTAACACCATCTGATTTAGAACCGTCAGAGTTCCGAGATTTAGTTGACACTGATTTCGACACATCAGTTTTGTCATGAGAATTTCCAACATTCTCTTCAGACCTCGACACAGGCCTGGACTTCAAGAAATTAGTCTCGTTCACAATAACATCTCTGACTTTTTTCTCTGAACTGAGTTCTCTGACTTCTCTCTGATTTGAGGTTTTTTACTATGCCACAATTCGAATGGTGTTTGTGAAACTTTTAAAGCTTTAGTTGGTGTCACATTTATCAAATAAACCGCAGTCAATACCGCATGACCCCAAAACGCCATATCTAATTGAGCACCATTTATTAAAGAACGAGCTTTTTCAGTAATAGTCCTAACCATCCGCTCAGAAACACCATTTAACTGCGGAGTTCTAGGAACTGTCAAATGATAAGTGATTCCCTTCTCAACACAATAGCTTTTCATTTCAGTGGATAAGTATTCGCCACCGTTATCAGAATATAGGTTAACTATTTTAGAGTTGAATCTAGCCTCACTTTTCGCAACAAAATCTTTAAATGCCGCAAACACGTCTGATTTATAAGTCAGTAAGTACGTCACACAGTAATGGGTATACTCATCAACAAAAAGCACAAAGTAGTTTTTGTTATCAACAGTTTGAGGAGTGATTGGGCCACACACATCTGAATGTACATTAAATAATGGTCGCTATATATATCTTTTATCTTTAGCATGATTGAATGGTAGTCGACTCTGCTTCCCATTTATGCATCCTTCACACAACTCATCATTAGGTGCAACTGCACTGATTTGATCTAAATCTTGAACCAAATTATTATTTTTGATTTCCATAAATTTACTTTACTCATATGGCCTAAACGTTGATGCCATATTTTGTAATCATTATCATTACTGCACATTTGGGAAACAGGGCCAGAAGCATTCTGAGAAACCACAAAATCCACAGCAATTAAATTATTCACTGACATACCTTGCATGATAATCTTACTGTCCTTGCGTATTTCGGCACCATGCTGCCCGAATACCACCGTGTATCCAGCACGCTGCATCCTGGACACCGACAGCAGGTTGTACGGCACGTCACGGCAGAACAACACGTCCTCCAATACGCCTTGAATGCCACAGTTGGTAGTCACCTGTAGAGTTCCCTTTTTGGTAGCTGAAATAAATTCACCATTTTTAGCAACTGAAATTTTAAATGCAGGGTGTAATTCAGTTTGCGATACAAAAAGGTCTTCTCTATTTATGATGTGGTCCGATGCTCCAGAATCCAACAAAAATCTAATTTTGTTTCCTTCATCCCGTTGTTGGTAGTCGCCGGTCATAAATGCAAATCCAGAAAAATCCGCAGGCATCTGATTACTCGCCGGTTTTGTATTCTCCAACTTTCTCTTCTTCCACGTCGCGTCACTTCTATTTTCCACATGCAAAACTTTCGCACTCGTATCACCCGACTCGTTTTTCAGCTTCACCTCATGATCTGAAAGCCTCGTTTTTACAAAAGCCAGGGTTAAATTATCCTCAGACAACGTTTCGATCGCGGTAATAATGCCGTAACGTTAGCAACAAATTAGCAACTTTATCGGTCTCCTCTAATTTCGCGCCCGCAGCAAGCAATTCGGTTATAAGATCGTCGAAATTCGCGAAATGTTTTATCAGGGACTCATCGCCATGAAGCTTCAAAACCAACAGCTTCTTACGTAACGCTAACTGAGTCGCAATACTCTTACGTTCGTATAATGCATCTAACCTCGTTAGGATTTCCCTCGCCGTGCTGTCCTCCTTCGCGAACCCTAGGTAGGAATCGGATAGGTACTCCACGATGACACTTTTTGCAAGCCGATCTTCTCCCACTCACTGCCGCGTATAATCGGATTGTCGTCGATTACTTTTATAACGTCCATCTCCGATAACAACGCACGAATTCGAAACTTTCAGACACTATACTTTTCGCCATTAAACGGTTTAATATTACGTTTCGATTTTAAATTATCCATCGCGAGGTACCGACCGTTATTTTAATTTGAATTGACACCGCAAGCAAAGTCGTGCACTGGGCCCATAACCTATAGGAGGTTATGGGGTAGCAGTGGAATAAAACAACTTGGTTAAGGATTTTAAACGTACTGACTCTAAAATTTATCCTTTTATATTTCACACTTGGAAGGCTGCGTCCGATACCTTGCACAGTTCGAATAGAAGTAAAGTGACAGACTTTTAAATTGATCAAAATGAAGATAGGTATTCTACATGAAATTAGCAACAACAACTTCATACTTGTCTTCCATAATGCCATCCCGACCACTCTGTTGGAAGTCAGAATAAAGACTATTTCCTGTCTGTTTAAAGATTGATTTTTGCAAATAATATTAAATAAATTCAACAGTCCTTGCGTCAAGCGGTATGCAACATTGATAAATTATTTAGTTTCATTTATCGCTTGGCAAACCTAGCTCGAGCCAGCTCGCAAAAGCTCGTCTCGGGCGCCGCACTTGCACCGCTGTCACTCATTGATGAAGATGTAATGTTACACGTTTTTTATTGACCATATTTTATTTATGGTAAATAAAAACTTGTGGTGTATATTATTGATGTGTAAATTAAGTACTCGTATAGCTTGAGATGGATACCAAGCCTGCCTTGATCAGTTTGAATATTTTATTACTTGGCAGGATTGTAGCGAGTCGGTTTGGCGCCATTTTTATGTCCATTAGGCATCGTTTATTGTTTCCAAGCGCTAAATTTGAAGGTCAAAGGATTCATGGCTATTTGGGGAGATAAATATCTCCACCTAGGGCAACGAAAGGTAAGTAGATGGATGCGGAAAGCCGATGAGAGGGCGCAGTGGTTTTCATTAGGAGAGTCATTTGTTTAGATGGACTACGATTGGGTGCTGCAGTATGAAATAAAAATCGAATATAATTTTCTGTCATTTATTCTCAACTGTAGGTATACAATGATAGGTGCACATATAAAAATAATAACCTACTTAAATAAAACTAGGTATCCTAATTTTATATACTTACCTACAACCATCTACAACTAAATAAAAAACTCATGAGAGTAGATTTTGTGTATAATATATTAAAAAAAACTAACCAACTTAAATAAAACTATCCTAATTATTTACCTACAACTAAATAAATATAATAAAAGCTCATAACAGTAAATTTTGTTAGTGTAGTAAAGTTGCTAGTTCCTTCGAACCAGTGTGGTGAAAGGATTTCAAGTGCGCCTCGAAGAGGCTCCTTTCGTGCACTCGACACATGTTTTCGAACTTTAGGTTCTACGACATGCCGGTTTCCTCACGATGTTTTCCTTCACCGTTGTGAGAACGTGGGATGCATAGATTTTTTTCGACCAAAAAAACCCATTTATGCATGCCTGCCACCGGGATTCGAACCCGCGACAATCAGATCGCAAGGTAAGGGCCTCATCCACTCGACCACCGCGTAGTCCCGTGAGAATGAAATGTCCTAAATATTTATTCATTCATTTCGTCAGTTGAAATTATGAGCATTGTTTTTCTTATATTTCCATAATATTTCTTTTCAAATTCAAATCACACATTGTAGACCCAGCAGCCGGTATCGTCGGCCTCATACAGAAAGCATGTAAGTATAAATAAAATTAAAATGACTAAATAATTTTCTCGACGGGGTGTGCGCCGCGGGCCCGGCTCGCTTGTAATTACAGGCCGCGAACACGCCTCCTACAGCCAGTATTGATGTATTGACGTTTGCGAAAAAACGAGAATATGTATTTTTAAAATCAATTGAGATATCATACGGAATAGGAAGTGAATGTGTTTTAACATAAATTGTATTAAAACCTTTCTGTTTATAAAATACACACAAGTGAGCTCACGGCTGGCTACTCTCTGTGCATCAGGGTATGAATTATTCCCATGATGTTCCAAAAAAGTTATATTTGTCACCCTTTCAGCAACAGGGTGACATATTACTACATACTTACTACTATTTCTATAAACTACTTGGGTTATTAACTTTTTGACAGTTGCCCCCGTAAGAGTGAACTTTAAAATGCACAATAATAATATAATTGAAATCTTCCTAGTCTCTAGATATTCATAATTAATTTAATTAATTTTATAAGCAACATTAATAAAACCGTTCGTTAATGTATTGTTTTTTACCCGACTGCCAAGGAAGGGTTATTTATTACTAGCTGCTACCCGTGACTCTGCCAGCGTAGTTTTGGGGTAAAAGAAGTCTATGTTGTTTTTCAGCTTTAAGGACTATCAAAAAACCTAGAAGGTAATTTCACTAGCCATAATTGTAAAAATATATTATTTATCATCAAACTTTTTCAATTTTTGTACGTTAACTAACTTTATGGGTAAAACTTTAACTTACCTATGTAATAATTTAGATTTGTGGTATCGCGCATCCGTTAAAGCACAGGTTCTGAATTCTCATTTTGTAAGTGTGTGTGGTATTCCCGAGGTGATAATGAAATAAAATGATTTATAATTTTATTTCGCATTTGATCGTATCGCCCCAAATGAGCAGGTTGTTGGTTGATTATTTAGATAAGGTGCTTTATGAGTTCGACCTTTTTGATCTGGACCTCATTGAGACTTAAAATAAAACGATTTTTGAGTTGTAGCATTTTGTTCACCATTATTCGACATAGAGACTGCTATACAAACTTATGGTGATCCTATATTAAAGTAGGTTTTTTTAAGTACCTAACCTGATATTTGTTATTCATATATTATGTTAGGATAATCAGGCAAGTACTATAAAAACAAACTTGGTTTCGAATATAAATTTTATTGCGCCTTATAAATTTTCTTATAATTAGGAAGAACTGTCGCAGTGCGAATTTAATTAAAACAATGAATTTACAAAAAAATAACTACGATTATTTTAGTAATAATTAAATGAGATATTTATTTATTATAACTACAATTTATACAAAAAATAATTCAAATTAAAACTTAACTACACAAATTATTTACGATTTATCTACAGATTTATAAGATCCTATAATTAAAATGATTTAAACGTTAACTAATTTATATAATATACAAAAATAGTTACAAATAAATAATCTTTTAAAATAGGAATCTTAAGCACTACCTCTATGGTAAGGATTGGACAAATAATAAAAATAGTTTTTATTTTACATTTCCGCTATAAAAACATTTAGAACAACCTATAAAAGTAAGTATCTCCAATTTGAGACATGAAGAGTATAAAGCCTTAAAATTAATCGTTTTGAAAAAAATAATTAAACAATAATAACATCGTATACAAGAAGATTTTTTTCTAACTTTTATAAATTATTAGAAACTTTAAGAATAGGAACCTCATTGAGATAATGCATCATACTATAGATAATCTTTATGTTCAAAATAAAAATTTTAGAGGCCCGATTGATTAATTCAATAAATTTATCGACATTATTTAAAAATATGACGTGGTATTTAGGTAGATTTCGTAGGTTTTGAATGGACCGGAAGATCTTTGACAAACTTAAGATTTCTTTATTCGAATAAAAATTATCATGCATGCAAATAGTACAAGTTTTCTAAGTACTGAGAAGGGCGAGGTTGTATTGAACAAACAAACATTCACACACTCACACCCCTGCACTAGGATTCCCTGTGTCGCAGGTGGCATGGACACATACAAGACATCACAACATCCAAGACCTGAGAACAAACATTTGTGTTCGTCACAAATATTTGCCCCGGCCGGGGATCGAACCCGGAACACCAAGCTCCGTAGGCAGGGTCACTACCAACTAAGCCACGGTGTCGTCACCGAACGAACGAACCTAATGCAGCATTTTAGGTACTAGTTCATTTCCGAAATACAAAAGTTATCGTCACAGTACATAACAATACAGAAGCTCAAGTAACAATCTTATTTGCGAAAGATCAAAAAACTCTTTGGGCTATATCCAAGGATTCCAAAAACCACCAGCCAGGACGAAATACCAAAAAGAAGACTCTACAAGTCCGGGCAAAACAATAACCTTTGATTATCCGCCCTCAAAGGCAATAACATTAAGAAAACCAGTACCATTTTGAAGGTCTACCAGCTCTGGAGGTAATCAGCTATTTTCACATCATTCCTATTATTTTACAGCATATTTCAAGCCCAATTTTGAAATAAAATGTACATAATTCATAAAACTACTGTTACTTGTTAAACTATGAATACCAATATATCCTGATAGGTATGTTCAGTCAATTATCTGACCTCTTAGATGTGATAGGGTTTCCGAAATATGCTGTACCAAGTGATCACAGTCAATTACTGGTAAGGGTCTGTCTCATGGCCCCGTATAAAACATCACGAAGCTCATCATCCGACCTGACTTCCGCGTCAGGAGTCGCCGGATCATAGTTCACAGCAGGCTGCCCTGACTGAAACGCAGCATACGAGGATGTATACATCTTCTCTGTGCAGTACTCCGTTACAGGGGTCTGCTCCGCATTGTAAGGATGCCTGTACTCATGCTGTTGCTCGTATCTATACTGCTGTTGGTGTTGTTCCATTCCCTCTGTTCCATACTCCAAGTATTTGTATAGCTCGGGATCTACGGCAGATTCCGGAGAGCCGGTCCTTATTTCTGGGCGCTGTAAGTATTCCTCCTGGTTCTGATTTGGAGGCTCTTCAGAGAAGTAAGAGCCGCCTGTATCGTACTCCGCTTTAGGCTGTTCAGGGTAGTGGCCGTATGCATCCTCTTGTTTATACATGTTCTGTTCGTAGTGCTCGTAAGGGTGGTAATGGATGTATTCGTTGGACGCTTGCCCGGACAGAGCTGATGTGACTCGCGGTGTGGAAGTGCCTAGAGTCTGCTGGTCCTGCGAAGTCGCTACTGGTGGGAAGAACGTCCCAGTCACGAGGGGAGGCTGATCTGTCAAAGTCCTTTGAGTGCACATCACGTAAGTCCCATTAGCCATGCCCACTACTCCACAGGCTACAGGCGCGGGTGAAAAAGACCCGGTCGACCTGTATGATTTATACGGAGAGTATGAATCTGACATTGAAGACGCGTTCATCGCTCGCCTCCTCTCCTCATACTGGAAGTTCTCCTTCTCGTTCTCGATGGGAGAAGCATCAGGAGTCGGTAGAGGCGCTTCGGCAGGTAAGCTCCTCCTGCCTTGTGGTTCTGGGGACCTGGCGGGGGAGGATTCCGGAGTCTGCACGTGGCCGTTAAACTGGTTCTGGTAATCAGAAGCGAGGGGGGAGGTTCTGTAGGGGGAGAAGCCTGCGGCTGGGTTGTGTGAGAAGCGGTCAGGAGAGCCCGTATTGCCGTAGGGGGAGCCGAGCGCGACGGACGCTGTCGGTGGGGCGGAGACCGGCGTGGCTGGCTGGTTGGGTCTCGCCTTGTTTTGCTTCCGTCTCCGTGGCCTGTATTTGTAGTTTGGGTGTTCCGTCATGTGTATAACCCGGAGTCTCTCTGCCTCTTCGACGAACGGCCGCCGATCCTGCGGTGTGAGCGACCGCCACTTTTTACCTGCAACAGAAAAATGGCAAATGAACCGATTGTGTTGAACACAATGTTGTTACACGTTTTTATTCGGCTACCTATGGAGAAAATTGACGTGCCGTGCGTGCTTGCAACGTATTACTTTTTACCACTGCAAATATATTGTATCGGCGTGCAGTAATGATACTGCCATTTAAATTTCGATATCTGTTTTGGAATCGTTGGGATCTGTTTGTACAGCACACAGATCGGGACATAATGGAAGTGAATCACAAACAAAGTTTACATGAATGTGTTGTATACACCGCAAATTATAAATCACCAGAAAAAAAATACGCATAGTCAGTTACCATTACTGAACACAGATATGGCAAAAAAACTTAGAAATATGATGTCGAGGTTTTGTCAAAATAAATTTCATAACTATTGGATAACTGTTACCGTTAGTCGTTTTCCTATGGATTTGCGTCAGGTGGTACCCAACATTAATAATTATTTAAGTTTTATTTATCGGGTATCTAGCTCGAGCCAGCTCGCAAAAGGTCGGCTCGGGCGCCGCACTCGCCCCGCTGTAATTCTGTAATTTGGTAGAAACCCAAAATTTTGACTGCACAGATACAAATCAGTACCCCCTTCTGCATTGCCCATTGAAGTTTTTTTGGTTATTAAAAATTGGAGGGTTGGTGTATAAGGCTAACATCTCATGAAAATACCAAATACAATATGTAACTAGCTGGTGCCCGCGACTTCGTCTGCGCAGGTATCTTTACAAATTGTAGCCTATGTGTTATTCTGATGTATAAGCTATATCATTGTAAAGTTTCATTAAAATCCATCCAGTAGTTTTTACGTAAAGAGTAACAAACATCCATCCATCCATCTATACTTACAAACTTTCGCGTTTATAATATTAGTAGGAAGGATGCAAAGTACCAAAAAGGCTGGCGACGTTACCTCTTTGAATAGCAATGCTAATTTTGACCGAGGTAAGCACCAGACCTTTGATCGATATATTTTATTAAAAAATATATCGGAATTTCATTTCATTTTGATATTTATCGAAAAAAAATATAGTTTATCTACTGCTTTAGCATTATACGGTATCACTGTTTTACTATAAGCTATTTATCATGAAATGCAATACTTTATTATTCCATCGCGATAGCGCAAAAGTAATATAAGACGTGTGTTTAATGAATAAATAGACGCTACTGTCAGAAAATAAAGCTTAATAATCACGATACTACTTTATCAAATAACTATAAAACACTAGTTTGAACGAACCATAAATAACTCCACACACAATTCAACAGAGCACTGTTACAGTTTTAAAGTATTATAAACCTTAACGAATGGTTATAGAGTCTATAATTGTTTTATTCTTTATGCATTAGAGGTGGGAGAAATTATCGAGGAGTCTAAACAATCTTTAAAGGTATTTATCAAGGCGACACTGCTACTGGAACAACTTCACTTGTGTGGTGAGGTGAAATATCGATACTATTTATCGATGCCTTTATCGATAAAATTCCAAACCACCATTAGGTACAATTTTAATAATTATTTATGTTATAGTACACACGGCTTTTTTACACGCTACACGCCAGCGACTTCGCTTGTAGCGCGTAAATTTGCCCAGTGTCATCGGCGTTTTTACAATCTACTTGTTGACAATCCTTCCCAAAAGCTAACACGCTCACACGCTAGCGTTTAAAAACGCCAACAATCAGCTTGTAAAGAAGCTTGTGTGTCATCGACGCTTTAACAAGTAATAAGACCAGCCAGACGCTCTCCTGGTGGTAAAAGATCAAGCCTGCTCATAACCAGAACAGTGTTGCACAGGACTGTGAGTCAAATAGGCTCAACACTGATATAGCGGTCGTCCGCTTTAAGACATGGTGGTCAGTCTCGAAAGCTCGAAAATTTCACTAACTACAGTACCATTCAAACCGGAACACAGTTATGCTTACACATCACAGCTTTGTTGCATCTAATCAGAATTCTGCAGGGAACGCCTTTCAACTGTAAAAATAACTATATTATCTAACAAAGTCCATAAATACCTACCGCCTGTCGAGTTCAAAAATACAATAATAAGGTAATGAACAAGATTTTGAATTTTAACAATGGAATTTTAACTTAGTGGTTTATGATTATAAGTAAAGGGAGATTAAAATAATTAGTGCTTGATAGCTTGCTTAAACCGTTTAAGGTATTTTATATTAGGTACCGCAAATTTTCCTTATACACCGTCAATTTTTAATCAGCAGAAAAAAAATACGCATAATCAGTTGCCATTATTGAACACTTTGGCAAAAAAACTTGAAAAAATTAAGTCGAAATAAATTTGATAAAAATTTTATAACTGTTACCGTTAGTCGTTTTTCTATGGGTTTGCGTCAGGCGGTATTATTGGTAATAATTTAAGTTTTATTCATTGTTTGACAAACCCGAGTACCTAGCTCGAGCCAGCTCGCAAAAGCTCGGCTCGGGCGTCACACTCGCACCGCTGTCACTCTGTCATTTTGAAAAAACCGAATTTTCTGACTGCACAGATACAACGTAGTATGCATTGCCCATTTAAGTTTTTTTGGTAATTAAAAATTGGTAGTGTATTTTGCAACGCATTACTCTAGCAACATAATATGTAAATAATTAACAAAATATTATATTGGAAACAATGAATTTGGGAATATCAAAAGGATTGCTTTTTCCTTAAAATATTAGAATTCCCCGATTACATTACTAAATTTAATTAGCCAGGTACAAAATAATTTAAACGTGTTTATTTTTATATAACAATTGTATTTATTTACTAGAGTATTGGATTTACCCGGTCTTTTTTTAAAACAGGATGATTTAACCTGCATTTCGAAATAATTAAAACTGACTATTTATTATACTACAGAAATTTGTGTTATTAACTTTAATTAGGTATAGGTATTAGGTTTATTTTGTCCCTGTAAGCCCGAAAGGGGATTCCCCGCGTTCTGGCAAACACTATTTTGTCATACACTTTTTTTTCTTCAAATTGCTTTAAAAAAATATTTTTCGTTAAATTTGTTGGAATTTTGAGACTTAATGGTCAGTCTCGAAAGCCTACTTCTTCTCGCAAGCTTCATATACATATATTTTATAGCATATATAAGAAAATATATGTAAATATGGTCGTTTTCAAGCGGCATCTGAGATAGAGTTCACGAAAAAAAAAAATTTACATTGATTCTCATCGTCTGCAAAATTTTTAGAACTTAAAACTAAATAATATATTTAATCCCAAATTGCGTCCGAAGAGTTCTTGTACAGTTAGCAACGAAAGTATTTGTAAGTCAAATGTTAAATAAATAAAAAAAAGTCCAGTAATTTCATAGCTAGCTACAGTACGCTTCAAAAAGGAAAACAGTAATGCTCACACATTACTTTGCGGTAGAATATTTGGCCATTTAGACGGTATCCTGGAGGAGACACCTCCCTACGATAAAGGACATCAATCCAGTGTAGTACCTGTTTGACTGATGTCAAACGTCAAACTGACAAATGACAGAATCCAGCTTCCTGTAGCGTAGGGTTGGTCCATTAGTGTTGGGACCGAGTTATCGATGTTTTTACTAGTTGATAATGGATGAATAATTAAGTATTTAATGATTTATTCGTTTTATATCTTCGAGATTAAGAATGCATGTTGTGTCAGCGGGAAATCGGTAGTATTTTTTTTATTTGGGTGCGTTAAAAAACAACAAGAGGCGCTGAGCTCGTAAATTTTTTAAGTAAAAAGATATAATTTGTATGCTTAAGATCACACGGCAGAAGTGAAAACTTCTGCAAAGGCGAGGTTAATAATACGAAATACATGACATAACAGTAGATAGGATTCAAAAATTACTCTTTAATTTGTAGTATTAATGTTACGCTACCATAATTTGATGTCGTTCAGATCAATAAAAAGACAGTAGACATTATCATCTTGATTTAATATTATTATAACAGCCGACTTTTCACGAAGTAGTGTTACATCCGAGCGTTGTAACCAGTAACCCAGTCCAATTCACTCCCCACTAAATATTTTGCACAATGCGCATAGAAAAGATTTCACTTAAAAAAAATGTATTATTCTATTATTCTAAACAACAATGCATCGACGAGGAGCTACAACATTCGCGGTCAAGTACCTTATTTTTTGTTCGTATTAGTCACTTGTCAGTTGACAGATTAGCATCAGTTGACTACCGAATGCTGTCACCTCTCTACTCGCCTACTTACCTGTCCATGGAAGTATTAGTGGTTACCCGTGACTTTGCCCGCCGGGTATTGGAATAAAAGTAGGTGTGTGTTTCCCAATATTCTTAGCTAATCTAAGCTAAGGCTAATCCTCAAATCCAATTCCATACAAAATGTTTCGGACAAATACTCAAAAAGTACGCCGTATTATAGTAATTTCTTCACACTATTCGTTTCGTCCATTATTTTTGATTTCATTAACAAAAAAAGTGAAAGGTTTCATACTTTAATTTAGATTTTATACGTGTTTTTAAGTTAGTAGGGTTAATTTTAAAACCCCTATAAAATCTAAATTAAAGTATAAAACCTTTCACCTTTTTTGTTGACGAAATCAAAAACATGGACGAAACGAACAGTGTGACGAAATTGCATAATACGGCGTACTTTTTGAGTATATGTCCGAAACATTTTGTATAGAAATTTGCCTTGAGGATTCCCCTTAACATAATATCTAAGCAAAAATAACTGTACGAATTTGCGAGCGAAATAGCAGCGCGCGGTATTTTGGGCCTTAACGCGTTGAAGTAATATGTAATGTTAGTATAAGCACGTATAAGCAAAGAATAAGTAATATTATGTACCATAGTATAAGTTTAGAATTAGCTTTAATTTTGAAATGCATTTTCTATCAATATTATTAAACTTTAATAATTATAGGGCTGGACCTAACTGACTGACTGACAAACTACGTACAGGCTAAACCACTTGAAACTTGGAGACTTGAAACTTGGAGGGTGTGAGTTCGTCAAGAAGATAAGAGTAGATAGATAGTAACACTTTATTTTTACACCCCGAGGAAACATACATTTTATAAAAGGAAGCTTAAAAATAATAGAGGCTTCAATGGGTGGCCTTATTGCTAAAAGCTATTTCTTCCAAACAACCTTTGAAGTGCAGGCGCGTACTAAGAAATTAAGTTTATTTATGAAGATTGAAGACAAACTAAGTTGCAGGCGTCAAGTAGTGTTAGTATTCATTTTGAAATAAAATATGTATCATACGTAATCGTTTCGTGAAAGATAGAAAATCTACCACATTTTTTTTTTTTTAATTATTAAAAATATGGTTACGTTTGACCACGACTCGCCTGATGAAGCGATGTCGTGGTCTATTTTAACACGTACACCTAGAAGATGCTTGTTAATGCGATCTATAAATACACCCAAGTTATAGGTGGTGGGAAACACAGATGAAGGTAGAGCGTTCCACTCTCTTGCTGTTCGTATTATGAAAGAGCTCTAGAATCGTTTCGTTCGTGTAGGCGGAATGTCTAAAGGTTTGTCGTTTTGTCATGATCTGATTGATGCGTGTCATCCCACCCGACCACCTGGAGACAGTGGGCATCAGAGCCTACCAGTGGGCTAATGACTGGCCATTTATAACGATAAAGTATTTCGGGTTTGGGGTGGTTTTCGGAATCACTGATCCGAATTGATAGTAGCATAGGGTTTTATTACTTTTGACGTCTAAAAATGATTCGTGGAATCAAAGATTAGGTGTTATCTGCGATTTTGTATGTGTATGATAAATAATATATAAATAAATACGTAGATCAGACAACTTAAGTCCATAAAACTTAACAAGATATGATATTGATGATATTATGAAAAAATGAAAGAAAGCTGAATTAAATTAAATCAAATCAAGTCAATTAAATTTTTAAGTTTAAATATTTTTTATATTTATTTGATATTTTTATTAAAAACGGTTTAGCTTTTTATTCAAAAGTAATTAATAGGTATTATAGCGTTTATGAAAATCTGAATATGGTCATTGACTTTAGACCGTACAAACTTGCTTAGTTTGAGAATATGTATAATATAATATACGTTGTGTGAAATGTCCAAAATATTTATTTATTCTTTATTTATCTCTCATTATCATATACTTTATTTATCTCTCAAAAATATCTACCTACCTATGTATTTTGTACAGGAGCTATCATTAGAAAAACTTTTTTAACATCAACACTGTAATGATTCGATCCATCATGTTTGTTATGATCCAGTGGACTGACATCATTAATTAGATCATGATTAATGACAGACTGGTAATGATTGGTGAATCAATATTTTGCTCACTCCTACGCGTTTTGAGTTCAACAAATCGTTATACTATTTTTAAAAGTGATAAAGACCCGTAATAATCTAGTGTGATAGTCGCGAAAGTATACGATACTTTCTTTTAAATAATAAATAAAAATATATAATCCTTTATTTAGAAATTTTTAACAATTTGACATTATTGATAGATTAGATTTCATTATTATTATTACCCGACTAATCCCTATCCATATTTATACACCGGCATGGTTTGTCTGTGTGCCCCTTGGCATAGGCCTCCCCCAACTCCCTCCAAGCGCCCCTATTCATTGCAGTCCTTGTCCAGAGCTTCCCACCTACAGCTAATACACCACCAATTTTTTATTACCAAAACAAATTAAATGGGCAATGCAGACGGCGTACTACGTTGTATCTGTGCAGTCAGAATTTTGAATTTCTACAAAATGACAGAGTGACAGCGGCGCGAGTGCGGCGCCCGAGCCGAGCTTTTGCGAGCTGGCTCGAGCTAGGTACCCGGGTTTGCCAAACGATGAATAAAACTTAAATTATTATCAATAAAAGGTACCGCCTGACGCGACTCCATAGGAAAACGACTAACGGTAACGGTTATCCAATTTTTATCAAATTTATTTTGTCAAAAATTGGACTTAATTTTTTTAAGTTTTTTTGCCGTATCTGTGTTCAGGGACGGCAACTGATTGTGTTTTTTTTCTGGTGATTAAAAATTGACCGTGTATATCGTCTCGCCATCGCTTGACTTGCCTTTCTCTCTTTCTTTTCCCTGTTCTTGGTTGGCAGACTGTGATTCCCTGCTCCACTTATCTGTGCCACAAACTGTGTGTCCTGACCACTTCCATTTCAGGGACCTTATTTTCTTACTTTTTTTTTAAAAGCAGTAATAAAATATAAAAATACATAAAAGCTTCAAAAATACATAAAAAAATGTATAGTCAGCTGCTACATGTATACACTCCCAAGATTTCTCAATTATATTACTCTTAATTTAGCGAAGAAAAGACACGCAAGCATTTTTAAATTATTGTAGTCCTTTTACTTGTCAGAATTATTGTCAGACGAACAATGTCTTTGTAAAATTAAGGGCATAATATAAATATGAAAGCTTGGAAGTGTATACATGTATGTGCGATTGACTGTACCTTTTTAAAATTTGAATAAAATATGTCTTTTTAATGTGTTGTATGTTTTGTATGGTTATCCGAAATAAATCTTCTAATAAAATCATTATTATTATGAAAATTAAAAAAAAAAACATGTGAGCTTTACAGCAGTCGCATTTATGATGTGTAACATCTGACATCTCATTTACATTTCAATTTTCTGAGGTTGGCTGAGATCAGCCGTCAGATGACGGCTAACTTCCTGTTACACACTTCCGTTGCATTTTACGAAATCACTGCTACAAATTGAGAGACAGAAAGAGGACAGAAAGGTTTAGCAAAAAAATTTTTTTGCTAAACTTGGATGCTTAATACTTGCAAGCAATTAAATACATTACATCCGTAATGGATAAGACTGTAATAGTATATTATGATATAAGTGCGGTAAGTTGAGAATTACAGCCGAGGCGATATTGTTACAAGAACTACAAGAAAGCAGAGGCTGTAATTATCAAACCGCACGTATGTCATACGACGTTTTATAACACATTTGCGAGGAAATAAATAAATAAATTAATCATTACTTGACGACATTTTCAAATAAAAACAATACCTTCAGCGAAAAAAAACAGCGCGCGGAATAATTTTTACTGGCTGTCAAATTATCAGCGCTTCTTTTTTATGGCAAAGGCACAAAACTGCCAGTATTATAATAAAGTAAATTAATATTTTTGTGTTTTTTTACATTTAAATGGTTGTAATTTATAGTCAATATTAATTAAATTAAAGAATTAAATGTTTATTTATTATATTTTATCTCCCAAAGTTAATTTTATTCATAAAATGTTGACCACTTTTCTGACATAAAACCTCTTTGCTAAGATTTAAAAAAGTACCGTTCGTTTTAAACGGAGAACCTTGATAAACCTTCCTCTTTTAATCACATTACCGCACTCGTGCGTTTTACATTACATTTTACTTTACGAGCAAATGTGTTATAAAATTACTTGTACCTAAGTATTTACATAAGATCATTATTGTACCAACTACAGTTTAAGCAATAAATATTTTCTGATTCTGATTCTGAATGTAATATAATATGTTAAAAAAATGTGATGACCAAATAATTACGTTTAACCTCGACATAGCTTTGGTTAATCTGTTAAATTATTTATTATCTCCACAATACCGCTTAATCAATCGAAAATCAAGTTTTTCCAAACTTTCAGTAGTGTCGCATTCGCTCAATAGATGGCAGCAGTATTTTTTTTGCAACGGATCGGATGTCGAAAGCACGAGTCGCATTTTAAATTATGGCCGTCTCTTTCGGTCAAACGACCACATATAACTTCGTCTCGGTTTAACAAAATATTTTTTTTGCATTTCGATTCCGAGTGCGTGGTCAATTTCGTTTTTTAAAGTGTGCCTGGCCAGGGTTGTATTCAGGATTGGTTACAGAAGCTTCAAGGGCTGTAGTCGTTTTATGAGCAGGCAAATACAATTTCCGAGGAAGTCAGAATAAGTTGACTTTTTAATAGCTGTTTGCCATTTCCCTATTATTATTATTATTATAAAGTAGACTTTCAGAAAAGAAAAATATGAAACTGTGATGATCTAACCAACTGATGGCTTTCAAATTATGTTCTCAGCAAGTACCACTGTTGACACGTTGACAGTGAAGATCCAGTTGCATAGTAAAAAAAGACAATTCTGTACGTAGTATTATTTACATTATACTTGAACACACATACTATATTTTCTGGGCCTTACAATCGGTTATCTGGCATGAGCCCGAAACTTGCGATTCCCTGTTATGTTATAAATGCAAAAGTGTGTAAGGATGGATAGATAGATGAATATTTGTTGCTGAACTACGCCAAAACGACAAAATCGACCGTGTTGGGATTCGCTGCGGTAAAGTTAACGAATTAAGTTTATGATTAACCCTTCCTTGGCAGTCGGGTACAAAAACATGGCAATTTTTGATCCCAATACCACTCGGGCAAAGCTGTGGGAGCTATAGGATATGTCTAAATCTTGCCCCTCCCCCCTATCTTCCTGAGTCCATCCCTGCGGCTGTCTCATATGCGGTGGACAGTGGCACGCTCGTTTTATTGCAGGCGAGCTATTTTACGATTTCGGCTCGCTCGAAATGTAGAAATGCCGCTAAGATTGTAGTTTCAAAACGGGAATCGAGGAATAAACCTTCGAAACTTTAGTTAAGAACTTTTTCTAACTGAGAAGGGTCACAGTATCCTTATTATTTTGCTGATTTTATTTTGACAGATAGCTTTTGCTCGCTGCTTCATCCACGTGAAGCAAAAGATACAGACCACGCTTTTTTTTTGTTTGTAGATAATTATGTTGAGCCACAAAAAAATATTAAACTTTCTTATCATATACGGAAATTGTTGTCCACCTCAAAAAAACACCATTGGCTAACCCTGATTGTTTTTTTTAATTTGGATTTATTTGTATTTCTTTAAATTAAAAAGGCTAAGTGGGAGCTCAGCGACAAAGGCCTTAAAAAAAAAAATTATAGAAAGTTATATTCTTCGGTCTTCTCGGATCGGACACTATATTACTTGATGATAGCAAAAAATATATTACTAGCTGGTGCCCGCGACTTCGTCTGCGCAGGTATCTTTATAAATTGTAGCCTATGTGTTATTCTGATGTATAAGCTATATTATTGTAAAGTTTCATTAAAATCCAAGCAGTAGTTTTTACGTGAAAGAGAAACTAACATCCATCCATCCATCCATCCTTACAAACTTTCGCGTTTATAATATTAAGTAGGATAGGATGTAGATTTGTCGTTAGCTCTAAGTTGTGAATAAGATCATAGATCTATTATATCATAGATGTATTTTATTTAGCCTGTGGTAAAAGCGTTGCTGGTCAGGACTACGCGTTGCTAATCCATTGTTATAAAAGGGCAGAACAAGACAAATGAGAACCATAACATTGATGAAAACAATGCAATATGTGATTACTAGCAAAATATCTTATTTATTACCATACTGACTGTGATAGCTAGGGCTTAGACCACGAGAGGCGAGACCTAGGAACGTCCGCCCTCAGTACTCAATCTCATTCTATTCCATCCCATCCCATTAATATTGTTTTTACGTAATTTATGAGGATGGCTAGAATCTTTGGCTTATTCCCAGAAGTCCATGATTTCATTGTTCCTCATTTCCCAATGGGTCCTCGAAAAATATTACTATACTTTTAAATATTCATACATAAGCTCCCAATGGTTCCATGAAATTTAACTAATGATCAGTCAGTAAAAACATTTCAAGAGGGTCATTCATTAGAGCGTTTCAGTCTAAGAATGCACACGTCTTTACAATCGCCGCCATAAAAATTGCGCTTGCTATTAAGACTTCTTCTCCTTATCGTGTCAATTGTTCTTTCGAACCAGGGTGGTGAAATGATTTCAAATGCGTGCGCCTCGAAGAGACTCCTGCAACTTGACACATGTTTTTCGAACTTTTTAGGTTCTATGACATGCCGGTTTCCTCACGATGTTTTCCTTCACCGTTAATCGCGTGTTTTAATGCACACATACATTTTTTGAACAGAATTTTCCAAAGTCAAAGTATTACCTACCTTCATTTTCGTGCAACTTTTTCTAAATCTCTATTCAAGTTTTATCTAAATCAATAAATAAGTTTAAAAAACCTATGAAGTAAATGTTTACCATAAAGTTAAGTGGAAACTATAAAGTGCCTGATGTTGGGCGGTACAGAGAGTTTGTACGTCCGTCTGTCCAAGTCGTCGATAAACGCAGATCGTCATAAACCCTCGACATGACGGGAGCAGTAGTGTCTACAAATATTTCAATGTTCGCGATGGCATTCTGTGGAATACTCTTTTACCTTTTGACTTCTCCGAAATAAGGCCTACGATACACGAAGCGAGTCATTTTGCGAGCGAAATCTACATGAAAATTGGTTGTCTGTAAAGTTGGTTTACGGACGATAGTTTAACGTGACCGCCAGCGTAACGGAACAATGAGTGTTACTGGACAATGATCGCGTTACCGGACAATGACGTTAACGTTTTCGTGCATGCTGACGGAGCGGCGTTTATCGATTTATTAGACGTAGTCACGTCAAAAAATATAAGCCTTAAGTTTGTGGAAATGTATGAATTGATTAGTTTGTTCCTAATCATGCTAGTGATCTGAGCGGAGCGGGAGCTGAAAAAGGACACAGGCTGTTTTTTTTAAGCCACATATTTGGAATTTTACATGTATACAATAAATAATGATCTATCTATCTTTTAATTCCAACACCGCGCAGGCAAAACCACTAACAGCAGCTAGTTTTAAATAAAGAAACTGAAATAAATTATTACATAAATCCCTCAGTCTCTACCAAATGTATTAATCCTATACGGAAATACTAATATAAATCTCTACAAAGGTTTAAAACAAAAAGATTTTTTTTATTGAATTATATCCATAAACTAAATAAAAATAAAACTTGTGGACTACGACATAGGTTTTGATGGCAGGCAAACCATATTTGTAAACACATATGTTCTAGCAAATAAACAATATTTCATTTCAAACATATAAAGAGTTTTTTCCACAACTATTTATCAATCGATTAATTTCGCAGTCTTTTTTATTTAAGTCAAGCTTTATTATTCTACTGACTTTGTATTCTTCTCATACCTACATAATAGAAGCAGTTTTTTTGCAATAAAGTTATATTGATTTATCTTCTAGCCAGTACTAGCGTCGTTTGACGGCGGCGTAAGAGGGACGCTGCCGAAATCCATAAAGCGAGCTTTATTTCGTAGAAGCTTCTACGAGTATATTGGCGGAAACGAATGGCTTACACTTAGTTGTGTAGTATAAGCTATGGGCTGTAGCGAGAGCGGGGTGTATCAAAGTAGATTTCCACAACATAAAATATTATGATAAACTTTTTCAAAAAAACATTATACATTCTCATTGAAACTTTATACCTTATTGTCTAGATGCAAACTTTCAGTATTTTAATAAAGCAGTAATCATGTTTAATAAAGGTAAATTTATAATACAATACAATTATTTATGGTTTTACTGGGTTAGCTTACTTTAAACTTTAAAACTGTTCCAAAAAAAAGGAAGACAGTTGTAAATGATCCTTAAAACATTGTAAGGCATCCCCAAGTCCTACAATAACATTGCAAAATATATGTATTTATTGTAGATTTAAAAGAAAGAAAGATTCGTTAAAAACCCAATACGGTCAATAATGTTGTACAATTCGTCATATTGCGCAATGTAATTGATCGTCTAGGGGACGCCTAAGTATCATTTTCATCAAGAGTCAATTTGACTTCCGCTCATGTCTCTACCCGCTTCCGCTTATGACAAACACCAGCCCAGTAATAAACTTCATGGCAGTGCGCTGCAGGCTCCTCATTGTGTCTAGTCGGTGTCCACGCCCCCCGCTTATTGCTTAGATTCTATTTTATGTTCGACTACCCACATAGTAAACTTTTTGTAGATAGCTAAAGGATTATGCGCCTGTAAACTTATGAAGTGAGCACAGAGCTTAAATGAAATCAGTGCTCAATAAATATTCTAATAATCTGTCGGTTTGCCCCAAAATTTTACTTCACGCCTGAACTAACTGAAAATGTTATACCCACTTGCCAATTTTCATGTTGATCGAATGAACGAAAAGAAAATTTCGAAAGTTATTGTCGGCTTAGACTGAGGAATATCGTCGGATAAACATACATACATATCCATATACCTACACAGATAGGTACATACTTTGACAGATCAAACGCCATTTTTTTTTTTATTATATAATAATTAGTTATAATAATTAGCCATAACGATAAAACATCTAAAAAGCCACGGATGGTTTGTCCTAGATGTAAGCTATTATTACTATGTAAATGGTTCTGGACTTCTGGTATATCTAGATTATGAGACATACCTATTTACGTTCGATCAATAAAAAAATCTAAAGTGTAGGTGTTTAATATAGGTAGGTACACCACTTAGGTACTTACTTCAGAATCAATTTTCATTGATTCTATTGCTTCAAAATAATATTTATTTTTTTGTTTTAATTAGCAATTCCAAATCACGTCACTAACGATTTTTATTTTCTTCTAATTTGATAGCATTTCTTCGGGCGTTAGTCGTGCCCATTAATCATAGATCTGCCTCGCTCGCACTCGTTACAGGCTCGTATATCTGTCTCGTTCTATCATGTCGGGATTCTCTGCGCGTACGCAGACGGTCCCGCGCGTGCCGAGACAACCTTATTTTTTTCGATTGCAAGAAAAACCATGAAATCAAGTTACGGTTATTTAGTCTATTTGACTTCCGTTCAAATTAATGGGGCGTAGATAAGGGTTTTTAATTTATTTATTTGGGTGGGTCGCTGGGGTTTCGTTTTTTAACTATCTTAGACATTGACAGTGATAGTGACGAGTTCTTTTCAACCTTTTGTAGGACATCTTACTAACTAATATAAATTCTAACTTAAATAATAAAATTTGGTATGGGTACAAATTATGTTTAATTTATGAATCATACTGAAAAATCAAATATAATATTTACAAAGGTTAGCAAAAAAGTAGGCAGATTTATGTGCTAGTGTATTGTGCTGTTTAATATTATTATAGTTAAGTAGTAGGTATCGTTAAAATTTAAATTCACTTTGACATTTAAATACCATTTAATAGTATTATATTCATTCACTGTAACTCGCACACCATAAATGGTAGAACATAAGGCACTAATAATATTCTTTAACAACATACTATGTATTCTATGTTCTGGCGAATAAAAATCTTGAATCTTGAATTACCTATACTTAGTTTATGAAAAATTGTATTGGGTTGTGTGTTATACTACTCTGTAAGGGTGTTTAATAAAAAAAAATACAATGCGCTGTAAAAACACATTAATTAATTAATAAATGAATTATATTTATAAAAACAAAGTAGCCACATAATTATTAGGCAATTTATAATCCAGATAACACGCGGGTAAAACCACGGTTAGCAGCTAGTTTATAGCTTATTTATTGATGGGTGTATCAAACTGTATGGATATCTGATGGATGGAATTTTAGGGATCAACTCATATTAAGTACAATTTTATGGCAATAAGTATTTATTTTAAAAGTTTTTGAAACTGTCACCTAAAGGTTAAGTAAAGGCGCGCGCACACGTGCTCATTACTTGCGCGTTTATTCGCGGCGTGTGACGCGCGGTCACGTCTCCAGCACGCGCCGTCAGGGTGCGTGTCCATTGTTGAAGGGCATACGGGAATCCCGCGCGGTTATCGTATGCGTTATTTAGCAATTTGTTTGTATTGATAACTTTTAACTGTTTTCGTAATAGGTATTGTTACTACTACGTGTATGTTTGTAAACATTCCAAAATTGACAGAAAAAGATTTACTGACGTGTGAAAGCTGAACAGAAATTAATATAATTTTCAATATTTTCTTAAATCTGTGTGTTGAGTTCTGCCAGTCTTGTCCGATACATAGAGTGTGGTTCGGAATAGTGAAGTTTGTCGCTGTCGCTTTAGTTAGTTAGTTAGTCGTTAGTCGCTTTTCTCGGCCGAGACAGTGCTTTCGGCCGAGTACTCGGTACGTGTGATCTAGGCATTAGGAAATACTCCCCATTTCAATACTCAATGGTTTATTTGCATAGTATTGAAGGTTAAATTTTTATGTTAACTTTTATTATTTTTTATTATAGTTTCCTGCAAATAACGTTTGTCCTTCAACTTTTGAAATTGTTTGATGGATATTTATTTACATCGTGTATTTATCGTCAAAATTGTAGGTACAATGGACACACTCTTACCATCAGTTGTCCACAGTTTATCTATTCCACGTGACGACCGACGTCACAGAACGCGCCGCGTGCTTCAGCGAAACTGCCAGGATGTAGCCGACGTGAAGCGGATTCGATATTTATGAAATAATCTGGATGATAAGAATGTCTAATGGTATTTTATGATTCTCGAAATCCAATTCTATTCGATACTTTGAAAAATATTTGGCGTACAAATTTTAATTTTGGTTCTTTTTTTCCACTTTAGCGCTATTTAGTTAACTGCTTTTTTTCCCTATTTAACGCAATTTAGTTCACTGCTACTGCACAAAAGAAGGCGCGGTACCTATTCAAGGCGCACTTGAAATCCTTTCACGGCACTGGTTCGAAAAAAAGAACTAGTGACACGATAAGAATAAGAAGTTCACTGCTGGGCGTAGCTTTCCCTCCATTATGTGCCTTAGAGCCCGGTCTTCGTCTCTCTGCATCCAATATTTACGTGGTAGTTCTTCCAGGTTATTTTATCTTGGTATATGTTGGGTAGTTAGGGCAAAGTATTAACCAGCAATCAATAGTTATGCTTAAATCGTTAAGATAAAAAAAACCATTGTCCAAATTACCTTAGAATACCATAAGACTTATATCTTTTCCGTGCTTAAGATTTGGTTTTATTTTGAATTATAGTGCCAATTTTCATATACGGAAAAGCCTTTAAAATTTTTAATTAAAATAACTCAAAAATATAGGTACTTTTCCAGATGCGACGCGGCGCGTTGAAGTCTTTTGTACAGGGCTTTCATTCACACAAATTGAAATTTGGATTTATAAATTAATAATAGATAAGTACCTAATTAAATATTTGGAAATGACATTTTGGCCATATAAATTTACGTGTTTTATTTCCCTATAAGTCTGGCCTGCCTGGCCTGGTATCTTTAATGAACGACATCGTCTAGTATTTTAGTGTGATAATGTAACAAACAACATTTAGGTACTTTTAAAAAAATGTGTAATATTTGTAAATATTTCTAAAGGCAAAGAAGATTAACATTATAATTGATACGAAATAAATAACTATTACATAAACCTTACTTATTCTCTTCCCAAATCCCAGAACACGCAACCACTTCTAATCCCGAGAATTCAAGGTCCAGGTTTAGCACTGACTTATAGGTGCTAGACAAAACAATTTATAGAACTAAGACCGGGTAGAATTTATAGAATTCTTCAATAATGTATCGAACAGGGTATAAGGTATATGGCGGCTTCACAAAGGCGGCCCGACACGTCTTCGCTTAGCATTCTCAAAGCTGCCGACACGGTAACGGTAGCCGGCTTATAATACCTACCTTTAGTGCTAGAACCTAATTGATTTAAAATAACTTGATAATACTTGTCATAAGATTTAACAATAAGGAAGTTGGTAGGAAGTTACCCCGTCTGCAAACATAACCATTATAAAAATTGCAACCCCAAACTAAGCAGATTTTTTTTTTTGATAATTGCAATCCTATCGAAACTGCCACAGAAGAGACCAATGTGGCTTCTTTTATTGGTCACATTTTCAATGTACTACATTGTGTTTCTATACTTTAATACTCCTGTACGGTGTTCCTATAGAACACCAAGATAGACAGTATCAAACCAAAATGGATGCGGAATACAGGACAGAAACTTTTCAGACATTAAATATCTTGTTAATTTTTACGATGTAGTTTTATTGACAATAAAAAACTAGCAGTTTTAACATATAATATTGATCTAGCCTTGTTACTTCTCTTTTTCTAAAATTTGCATCGGACCAAAATACTAGAAGTTAGTCAATGTATTTCCTTTTTCTTTGTCGCATTTTCAATGTACTACACTGTGATTTAATACTTTAATACTTCTATGAACACAAATTGACAGAAAACGAGAGGAAAGATGTAACACATCAAAAAACATAGTACGTTCTTTAACTAATGATTTACTGTCGTAGATAAATTCATTTTCATCATAGTTTATAAATTGCCATCTATCCTTTCCATATTAGGTTCAGGTCATGGCTCATATTTTATTCATCACCACATCTCAATCCAGCAAGATAGATCTACAAATCTCCTCAGTCACGGATAATAAATTTTCTGCTTATAAATATAAATTTTCCGATATAATCTTACGTCTTTACAATTGAATACTTCATAGATCTAACAAGGAATGTAAGTAGTAGGTACTTGTTTTAACCCGCCTTTTCTTTAACGTCGACTTTAAAATTGGGTAGTTCTTTTTTTATCATAAATTTCAATATAAATAAATAATATACTTAAATGTACTTCCATAGATCCTCCTGCGTAGATTAGTCCTACTTCTTGGCTGAAAATCACAATGTTCCTGGAAGGTACCAGCATCTACGGCACAAGCTTAACAGCTTAGTGTAGGTGCTGAAACCCATACTATGTCTCAAGCAAGCCAATAAGTAAAAATTATGTTAGATACTTAAATTGAATGTAAATGCTTGAAATTGAAAATAAATGAATTATGAATTATACTTCTACAGGAATCTAACATTTTTTCTGGGATAAAAATATTCCAACGTGTTAATTCTGGTGAAAAACTATCTTTTTGTCTAATTTCATCTTAATCCATTTAAACTATATCTTTGTGTAAACTAATCATTGTTTAAACTATATCTTTATCCATTTAGCCGTTTTTGCGTGACTTGACTAACAAATATGCAAACATACAAACTTTTAAAATGGCGTTACTAGTTTACTTTTTTAACGAAAAAGATACAATATTTTTTGTAACATACCACTATTTCAGGCTATCAGCACTGAAATAGTGCGTTATTAGAAAAATCATTCACGACTTTCCTCAGTGTTTTGTAAACAATAGTTTGATTTGCTTAGCAAACGGTTGGATAAAATCTCGAGGAATCTATCAACATCCGTTTTATCTGAAAACTATGTCAGTGTATTTTGGTCCTTCGAGCCGGGTTGTTTTAAGTATAGCCAAAAAAAATCAAAAAATCAATCTATTATTTTAAGGTTGTTAAATGTCATATAATTGTCAGGTTGTATTTCCCATCGCAGCTGTTCCCATACGTCATACACGATGTCAACGACCCCGAAAATTCCATGATTCAAAACCAAATTACAGGCCAGCAATCGTTCGTCGCCCAAATGACACGCCCGTGACGACCAAATGACATAATTGTCAAAATAGTCACTCCGATGACAGCCGCACGTGACACCGACACTAGAAAGAGACGGTCATACAACTCTCGCGAATGACAGACAGTGACCGAAGATGGCGCGTCAGTGTCAATTATAGGCGGGAAAACAGAATTAGAGAGGAGAACATGCCGGTTTCAAATTTGGAACCGTTTGATTTTATCGATAAATCGATCGATTTCGTCTGTGATTGCGTGTGGTCGAATTTCAAAGAATAATTGAATATCAATACGATTCCATGCTATTATAATGATTGTTGTGGTGAATGAAAGTTGACTCATTCATCCACGCAAAATATTCACGGCAATAATTTATAATAAAGACCATTCTATTAAAAGAGTTATTATAAAAGGTTTTGGATTTTATGGTCGCATTAATGGTAAAAAAATCGTCGTCATATATTTGCAGGACACGGTTCTCGGTCGAGCTTTTCGACGCTTGTCGTGCATAAACCCCGCGATCGTTTCTCTAATTATATGTGTGGAGAGGGCAGGGTCGATGTGGGTGTTCGAAATATGAAATTACGATGGCGCGAACGTGCGACAATGATATTCGTAATAATGAAATGTGACTCTGATTGCCTGTTATTATTCCTAATTTATGAACTTTATCAAACTTTTTCAAGAATGAATTACACACACACACTAACTTTATGGAAAAGATAATTCACAAACAGAATTTCAGGTTTTCTACATCACTAAATTTTGATCTCCGGAAAACACCGTACGAGCCTTACAGTAGTCGCAAATGATGTTACATGTGACATCTCATTTAAAGGAAGGATTAAATATCTCTAACTCGGGCGAATGAACATGACACCTGGCTGACACGTGGCTCGGAACTTGATGATCCTCTAATTACAAAGCCTTATCCCTATACCTTTCTCTATCAAGATTATCCGATTCCACGATGTACTTTGCACAAACGTCATTCGAGTCAGGTGTCATGTTAATTCGCCGGAATAGTAATTTTTCTGAAGTTAATAGCATTTAATTACGAAATTACTCCCCCAAATTGATAGAAAAGGAGAGGAAAGATGTTACACATTAAAATATCTAGAAACATTTTCACACTGTGCCTGCATACATATTTTATTCGAGGATAGAGCATGGCTAATACGTTTATTTTGGCTATTTAAGGATAACTGTTGAATATTTATGTGATATAAAACGAGCGGAACGCTAATCCGATGTCACAGATTCAACAGCAAATCACAAACCGTGATAATTTTATTTATAGCTTTATAATGAGCCTGTTTACACACAGCGTCAGCACGAGAAATATGCGACTGGACTTTTGCAGTACCTTTTGCAAATATATTTTTTATGCTGGTATCATTAATATGAACGTATCCTTTTTCAAAATGTTTGTTTTTTGTGTTGGTATCATTAATGTCATTGCTTCCTTTTCAAAATATTTTCTTTAACTTTTTTTTTCATTTGTGAAAAATAAATCAATTCAATTCAAATCGTCGTTATTGAATTGATTTATTTATTAATTCAGTAGGTATATCATTCCCATTAAATCAAAATGATACATTACTTTGAATTAAGTTGTTAATTGTTAGACATAAACCAAATAGTTATTCTGTGTAGTGAGATAGGTATCTACCTATTTTACAAGTTTACTATTAACTTAAGTTAGTAGGGTTAATTTTAAAACACGTATAAAATCTAAATTAAAGTATGAAACCTTTCACTTTTTTTGTTGACGAAATTAAAAAACATAGACGAAACGAATAGTGTGAAGAAATAACTATAATACGGCGTACTTTTTGAGTATTTGTCTGAAACATTTTGGATTCGGATTTGAGGATTGGCCTTAAATGATAAACATATTAAAACAAAAAATATACTTAAAAATTTCGTGTGGATGTACTTACAAATTCATCGCTCCACTTTTTGAAATTTATACTCAGTCAAATATATACAATTGTGTAAGCGAGTTAGTGGCGCGCGGGATTCTGCGACTTAAAAATGCTCATAAATGTAATTTTTTACATTTAAAATTATCAGATTATTATAACTCAATAATCATAATTAAGACTTATTAAATCACTGCTGAGGACCCTAATTACTTCAACGAACGCTCGCCATTACAATCAATTAAAAAATAATCTATAAAAAATAAACACGGAAGCTGCCGAGTAATTATCGATACAAAAACTGTTCGTTACGATTATGACGGATCGGTTAATCGATTCTGTGAGGCGAGGGAGTATGGGAAAACATCGCAGGTTAACTTTCTTTTCTCGCATGATTTAGAAAAGAAAATAACATCCATATTTCAAGACACTTTTTCGTAGACTTTTGCGATTATCACTCATAGTTATTAGATTTGTAACGAGTATTTATCGCGCTCATCTTATCTATTTTTGTCTCGACATTTCGGCTGAATTGCAACAGCCGTGGTTACGGCTTGACTAACAAAAATAGATAAGGTGAGCGCGATAAATACCCGTTACAAATCTAAAAACTATTTGGAGACAACGTTTAAAACGTTGGCGGTTCTATAGAACACCAGGATTTATTTATTTATTTTATTTTAACACTTTAACACTTACATAAGTGAGGGAGGACTTAATGCTATAATAGCATTTTCTACCAGTCAACCCGGGGAGGATTGGCAGTATTAAACCAAGTTTTTTTTGTTACTTTTTTACTAAACTATTATTAACAATGAAAACACCTGGAAGTTTTTCTTAGCTATAATATTATAATAGCGCTGTTTGTTCTGTTTTGAAATTTGGCATTGGACCAAAATATACTAGAAGTTAGCTATTTAGATGCCTTATTTTGACGCGTTTTCAATGTACTATGTGTGGTACTAAACTTTAATACATCTATGATTTAAAGTATTATTTATTTTTTATTCACAGCCCTGCAGTGGTTCCTACTTGAATCTTTTGGTGGAATGGAAATCCTAAACATTGCCATAAAATACCAACATAAAAACTCAAACATAACATTCGAACTTCGAAATAGAAGCAAACCAAGCGTTAAATGAACTGGCCGAAAACACCGATCAATTTCCTGTCAAATTAAGAAAAAAACCGAGTATAAAAGGCAAAGTTCGTCGGTGGAACCCATTTCTTCGGGGTCATAGCACCTAACAGGAAGCAACGTCGCGGGTCGCCGCGCGCGCTCGCTCGCCTCTTACGAAAAATAATTCTTTCTAGGTATAAGGTATAACACATAGGCAGTCAATCGTATAAAACGTACTGTTAAAGTATTTTTATGCAGTGCTTGATCAAATTTTATTTCGAGTACGTGATATGATGCGGTCCTGCAAAATTGTGAATAATAATTTGAGTAATAAGGTTGGTTTATGGTAATTTATGCCGATGCGGTCAAGGTAGACGGAAATGCTTTTATAATGCTGACTATAAAAGGCTGCCAAACTGATGGAATACAATGAGTATCAATGACATGGAATTGCATTGATGCACATAAAGCTAATAACGAATTTAAACATGCCCTCAATACCTACTTATGAAAAAAGCTTATTACTCTATTGGTGAATTCTTGAAGGATATTGACTTGTGATTGTAACAAGCCATATACCAAATTGTAATCTCTGTTATACTCGGTTGTGACCACATGAAATGCACATTACACACACATGGATTTTTCGATTTAGAAATTTTATTTTAGAGCACAGAGAGCTTTTCTAGAGATTAGGTACTGACTAACAGTTAGTTAGTCAGTACCTTATCTCTAGAAAAATATATTAATTTCCTGAAAGTTTAATCTTAGAAAAAAACTTTCTTTTCTTCAAACATTTCTGAATTTCACGTAGGTATACTTACGAAATTTTTGATTCAGTTCGTAATAAATGAAGAAACGTTTGGACCCTAGATCTATATCTGGGTTTTGGACATTTCACACAACGCCATATATAACAATTTTAATTTTAATACAGCAATAATAAATAACTACAATTGTAACAATTTTAATTGCAATAAGTCCGCCCCCATCGTACTAAATTTTTGTAATGTTTTCTTCTATATTTTATTGTTTTTTGTCTTACAATAAAGCTTAAAAATAATTAATCATTTTTTTTTTTAATAATTTTTATCCATAATTCCCTAATTTTTATGTATCTACGTTCATAAGAGCAGGTTGTGTGCTGCAATATTTATTTTAAGTCCAGTATTTGACCAAAAATACAAGAAATAAATGGTTTCAATGGTTTCAATGGTTCCAGCAACCAATGGGCCGGTCAACCAGCGGTAAATCTTTGTTATGCAAAGGTCGTCAGATTTGACATTTCTCTATAATTACGTCGTGTGAACCCTCGGTCGAGTCACCCGGAAGGTCACACTCTGGTGACTTGCAACCTAGGGTTGTACACATTTGTGACTAGCTCACCAGCTGTGTAGTCTTCAAATTGCCTAAAGTTCTCAAAAAAAAAAAACTTTTTGAACTCTACCTTGCAACTCTTTTTGAGAATTTGCCATTATTTAACATTTGACTTTGAGACTAGAGAGAAAGGATCCAACCTGCTACAAATGCAACTTTTTGCAATCTTAACATTTTCGGTAATCATCTTTCTGCAAATTCAATATTTTAAGATTGAACATTCAGGAAAATTATACATTTTGGGCTTTCAACATTATGAGAATTCAACGTTCTGTTTGTAAAGGTGAATAAGTTCATACTAGCCAAGCGTGCTCCATCTTTGACCACACCATCACTTACCAACAGCTGAGGTAGTGGTTAACGCAACATTATAAAAAAAGAAAAAAACAAAGTTTTTTTGTGGGATATTTCTTATTCGAGCTGGGGTCACATCCCTACTAACTATGGAACCTGGATCCTCAGTAATTACATTTGTAATTGTCCGGGACCCTGTGACAGGTCGAAGGGAATCGACAGTAATTGAACTTAATGACACAGAAGGAAACGGCTAATGAGATGAGTACCGATGATTTAGGGAAACAGAAAGAAAAGAAAAGCTTTAGAATTAACATTTCGTTCATCATCTTTCGTTAAATTCAAGGAAGAATGGATAGATATATAAGCATATTGATTACCCAATCAAACAAGCTTAATGTTTAAAAAATTGAACTGACTTTTGACTGCGAATTAATTATACATTCATTGTCAATTCATTATTCCAAAATAAAAGTAATCATATAACTTATTTATATATTTGTAATCTCCTTTAAAATACCTTTATTTTGATACTCTACTCGATAAGTTTGATCAAAAAAAAAAATTAACGACTTACTATTTTAGCTCCGAAAATCCGCCATTTTGATTATTTTTTTTAAAAAACCCATCTAAGAACACTCGGGTGATTGATACAAATCTAAAGATACCCTAACTTGTAACTTGTCAAAATCCATTCAGCTGTTTGGAAGATACGAGGTAACACAGAAATTTAGATACATACATGCAAGATACGCGCGAAAAACATAACTCTTCTTTGGCAGTCGGGTAAAAATAAATTATAAAATAAACAGTTAAATCTACTTCCGCCAGGTCAAAGTTCACTGGCTTTTATAATTACTGCGAAAAACCTATATAAATATGAATCTCAATCAGTTATTTACAGTTACATACGGCCGGCCGTCATGGGAATGCGCCCTCATGCATATTGCACTACTTCTCCATTAAATTTCTTTATACCCATAATTATACAATATCGAGCAATTATACATTTATACACGAACTTTATACATCGATAGCTTAGCGGCGGATTGAGCGATGCGTGAAAAATCACGGTTTTTCTCCTGTTTTCCAAGCGGTCTTTTAGTTTTCACATAAATAACTATGTTTAATGGGGGTTATCAATTATTTATGTTGTATAATGTTATGGTTATTGGAGATTTTCGCACGTAATATTTTTGATTGATAGCATTCTGAGATGCTTACACATGACTGCCCGTTAGTAGAACTGCCGTCAACTAAATAATTATTTTTAATACATACCTACATAATATTAGATATAGAACAAACTGACTATCAAATAAAACAGTTTATGAATCTGATTAATAGAAAAAACATACAAAAAGCTGTAGATGTAGATAAACATCATCATACATTCCAACAAACACTTATCATCATTTAACACCATATTCTCTGATGCGGTTAATTTGTAACACCCTCTATAATAAAAAAAAAACAAAACATTTCCCGTTTTAAACCTTAAGCGAACAAAAATAGAGTGCATATTTCTGTGTCGCTGTGGAGCTATATGGTTCTTAATTAAAACAGTCATCAAGGTAATTTGATTCTTAACAAGTATGGAATAGAATTTTTTATCAATTGACTACGATCCAATGGGCTTGGTCAGTGTAATTAGGTGCTATGAACCGTCCAATAGTTTATCTAGTTGTTTTGTAAATACACATGTTTTAATAATAATGTTTCATAATAAATCTACGACTATCATAATATTTTTCTGGTCTATGTAAACTATGCGTGGTTGAGAATTAGCATTCTTAGTAGCTGATGTCTAGATTTTTTTTCTTTTAGTCATTAGTTGGCTTTTGAAAAGATTTTTCTTTAAAGACTGAACAAAAAAAACATTTTCGGACTGAATGGATGGTATTCCGTTGCCAAATGTACGTTGATATGTTTCCTCAGTACTAGCCTATGGACTCATACTGTGGGGAGACTCTACTCTTTTTGAAAAAGCTTTTAGGGCACAGAAAAAGTGTGTTAGGGCTATCTGTGGCGTGTAGCTACTTTAAAACCATGTCAGTAAGAAATGCACGGCACAGAAATATTTTATATCATCCACCATGTAGACTCCAGCTTGTAAAACGTAATGTCTTTTTTAGTGCCATTAACATATATAACAAACTGCCAAATAGATTTAAAGACCTACCTGTATATCTATTTAAACGCAAAGTAAATGAATGGCTGATAGATAAATGTTTTTATGACGTCAAGGAATATATAAATTTTGTAGATGACGCAGTTAACTCTGAGTAATATTTTATGAAATTTTTATTGATTAAGTTAAGTTACTTTTTAGTTTTCTATTTCATTATTTTAATCAAATAATCATAATCATTCTTTAGTTTAAATGTAATTTTGCACGCCTCGAATGGAGGCAGAATGTATAGGACCGTTTGATTGACATGTAACAACCTATTATATACCTACATTCTAGCAAATAAATGATTATCTTATCTTATCTTAAAAATATCAATACCGATCCTTATTTTATCCTAAGTCAAACGGCAACGAAGAGGCAAAGATAATACATATTATGTTATTTTGCATACTAGACTTTTGCAATCAGTTATGTAGAAAGGTCCGCCAAAGTCAGACCCCACGGTGCTAAATGGGAAGTCTTGCTCAGCACGATTATTAGGCATATTATTCATTATATTAGTCATCATTTCACCATTGAACCTACAACAGACAAAACAACCTTTATTTATTTAAACCAAAATAAATAAAATAAAATCATTTTACTGTCCATTATTAAATAATAAAAACACGGTGTGTGCGACCACACGACAGAAGCAAAAACTTCATCAAGGCGACTCGAGCCAACTTTACCATAAACATGACGGATCAGTCCAAATAATAGCCAAAAAATTAAGTGCTCAGTGCGCCTAAGAAGTTTAAACTTTAAAAATGCAAAAGCTGATGAGCAAGCTGAATAGATGGATGTTTGTTTTGCAATCACATAGAAAATACTCAACCGAGTAGACACAATTTGGTATGGGTTTAGTCTATGATATAAAAAGGTCGCGCAAGTGTCTTTCGCGCAAATGTCTTGATACCGTACATATGTAGGTACCTACGTATGCAGGGAGTTTCGAGTAACATCTCGTTAGGCAAATTGGGCGTTAATTTTCTCTTTTAACCCTCAACTCTTTCTTTTACGACTCTTTCTGATTTATGCATGTGTGTTTATTATGAACATTTTCTAGCTATGAAATTAAGATCATGGACCACATTGCATGAAGGTAGCCCGTGGGAGTCTCACATGATTGTCTGTACTCTTGACTTTCACGAATATTTTAATTCATTGTGTCACCAATTTAATTTATCTGAATACGGCCCCATGGTTTTTTAATTAGCTTAAGATTTTGGGGTTTTTGCGATTGTTGAAGTTATCTTGTCATTTTTATTAGAAGCCATTAAATATAAATAATTGTGTTGTAAAACGAGCAATTTGACGGAAAAGCCCTTATTTAAAGTTGGTACGGGCCTCAAATTATATTCTTCTTCTTATCTTGTCACTAACTTTCACCTCACTAGTTCTTTTTAACCAGTGAGGTGAAAGGATTTTGAGTGCACCTCGAAGAGGCTCTTTTCGTGAACTATATTCATTATAGGTATACAATTATTATACAAATATATTTATACAAATTATATTAAATTTAAAACACTAATTTGGTTTAACGGTGATTAATAAATTGACTAGTAGTTAGCTTCGAACCGTGACCTCACGTGTATTTTACCTCTTAAACCACTGAACCGATTTGGGTCACCCATAATTAATTAGGTACTTACTTAATTACCTACCCACCCGCCAAGTAGTAAGTATTCGATTTTTTTGGTAGGTAACCTTTTTACATTTCAGTGCTAACAACACAAGTATCATACTTAGTGCAGGCACTGCCAATTAATGCACAACAATCTAAATGAAGTTTATTGCTTGTTTTTTTTAACAAATAAAGTTATATTTATTTTCATTCCCACTTAACAATCGCAGGATAAGATAAACATAATAATTTGAAGCACCCCTTTTGTATCTCTCTAGTAGAGCTGATTAAAAAACAGAACGGTACAAACTAGTTGTCTATGGAAGCTGTCAGAAGAATAAAACGTGTTCATGACCCGTAACTGGCAACACTGTATTAATAGAGTTTCTCTAGCGCATAACGGGCAAATGTACGATAAGTCATCGCGCCACGCCTACAACGAACCACCTACTGTTCGATACCTAGTGATGTGGTTTTAACAACATCTTTAGCATGAAAATGTTCCACGTCTGCAAGAATGAAAGAATTGGGTACGGTCGCGCAACGTAAGCTCAAAGTACACACACTAATGCCATTTTTACTACACTTTGACAAATTTAGTCACAATAGGGACACGCCGCGCTCTTATTCACAGACACTACACAAGCGCATGTTTGAATGTCTTGTTCATGCCAGCTTTTGTTAATATACCTTGTAAGGAACATTATAAAGCTGTGACACTGTTTTTGATAGAACAATATTAAATATTTTAGCTGCTTGATATTGTATGAATCTTTCTCTAGTATGCTGTATTTTTTCATTCATAACGGTACGTGAGTAAGTTTATTTATAGTGTACATCAAGAGCTTTTGAATCTTATTTTAAGTTATAGTCTAATAAATGTTTTAATATAGGTAACCAAAGCTTTATTATTTATTGCAATACATAATTATAATCTAAGCTATGTTCCTGTGGCTTATATAAGTTTATTTAGTTTTGATAAATGCATTATTGGGCAATGCTACCAATTTTTTACTTGAAAGTTTGCTATTGATATTCAAAGTCAAAACTTTATTTCCGTTCAATTTTTCAAAAAAGAAAACTTATAAATATACCTAGTTTTGTGAGAAAATTGTGTTTTACAAACGTAATGTTATAAATACTGCATTTTCTAGCACAGTTTGCTATTGCTTCTACAAGATCACCCGACAAAAAGCACAAGTCATTACCACACACGGTTCTCACTCACCAAGGCCTCATGTTCTTTCACCTTTGCTCCAGATAAGCGACCAGCCACCCATGACGGTACGCACCATCGACTGCCAACATCTTCCCAACCAAATACCAACTCTACCTCAAACCCTATAAGGTCTCTTTCAGGGTTAAAACCAGGGTGGAATATAACCTTTGACATGGAAGAGGAACCTAAGTGTCTAGGGGAAAAATGTCCTCTTTGAATGGGGTACAAATTGGTTTCAGATTTATATTTGAAGTGTATTATAGTATAGTTTTGTATTATAGTATAGTGTCTATTTTGAATTTCTTGGTAAGATTTTTAAGTTTTTAAAACAAATTGAATTTTATAAAATTTATTTAAATTGGGACGTCTACGAACACCTTCCCAACCAAATACCAACTCTACCTCAAACCCTATAAGGTCTCTTTTGGGGTTGAAACCTGGGTGGAACCTTTGACATGTAAAAGGAACCTAAGTTTCTTGGAGTAAGGTGGTGTTTTTGGAGCTATGGGAGAAGTGTCCTCTTTGAATGGGGTATAAATTGGTTTCAGATTTGTATATGCATTTGTTTATAAGATTTTGGAGTATTTTTTAATTTGAATTCCGGTAAATATGGATCTTCTTAGGTTGTTGTTTGCGTGTCATGCAAAGTTTTGTGAACAGATTTCAAAGGAATAGGTGCTCAATTCAGTTGTATTTTTATATTTGTTACCTCAACACTTTGTAATTTACAAACCGATTTGGAAATCCCTTTTTTTCATTTTAAACGATCTTCATTTTCAGTAGGTCCCATAAAAATTTCATCAATACAGTTCAATACTTTGGTTTTTTAATTAAATTCACTGAAAAATAATCATAAATGTCATTCGAGTGAACGAAATTGTAATTTAAAAAAAACTTTCTATCCACTATGATGAATCAGCGTTTTGTTTTTAATTAAAGTAAAGAAGGTACATATGGGCTAACCGTGTCGGGTGGCGACCTATGCTAACCACTTGCCCAATGGATGCCAAGCGCCCTAGATATTGGTATTCAACGAAATGACCCGATGGTTACAAGGCTACTGAAAAATATTTCAGTTTAAAAGGGCTAAGTCCAGTCGTGACCTACCGTGGACACGATGCTCAGAGAAAAGAGTCTTTGTGCAAGGTTTTCCTAATGAAAACTAGTTTGGATTGAATTGAATTTTGTATTGCAGGTTTGTAATATTATTTTCAAGTGCCTGGAAGTATTTTTTTCGCAATTACAAGTAGTAATTTTTTATCTTCAAAAATTTTGATTTCAAAACCAAACCTACTGAATTTTTGATGTATTTTTTATAAAACCAATCTGAAGGGTATCCTTTATGAAGATTTTTCAAATCGGTTTATAACAACAAAGTTCCGCGGTAACAAACATTAAAAATAATAATTTAGAACATTCTCCTTTTTTTGAAGTCGGTTTAAAATATACTAATAATAATTATAAATTAATAAACGCTAGCAAAGCTTGCCTCCGTATTCGATGCAGTCAGTTACATCGTCTGTACCTACCTATAATTCTAGACTATAACTTAATAAAAACCAAATCCGAACAATAAGGCACAAGCCACACAATTTCGCAACTTATCAGGTCCAATCTCATTTAAGGCCGCGCTCACACATTCATAAATAGCCGCCAAATGACAATGAAACTGAGCTAATAAGAAGTGTTTTCGCACGACCGTTGCACTGCGCATGTACGGCCCTTGCGCAAACGAATTCGCCAAGAGTGAGTTAGATTCATGAAAAAGGTTAAGTACCTACCTACACCAGTACTTACTACCTACTTGTGATTATGATTAGTGCGATAATACGGTGTTCAAATGATTTAATATTTTTTTATGTGACATTTTTCCTCTAGCTTGTATAATTTTTATTTTTACTTAAATTCAAAATAAAGCTCTACTTTACCCGAAATCCAAAATTATAATTAATAAATAATAATTGGCTGAGTGGAAGGTGCCTCGACTTTCGATCCGAAGGTCGTGGCTTCGAACCCGGTCGTACATCAATGGATTATTCAGTCCAAAAAATCGATGTGTGCATTAAAACACGTGTTTAACTATGAAAGAAAACATCGTGAGGAATCTGGCATAGAACCTGAAAAAAAGTTCCAAAATCATGTGTCACGCACGCATGGAGCCTCTTTGAGGCACACTTGAAATCCTTTCACCACACTGATTCGAAGAACTAGTGGCACAATAAGAAAAGGATCCGAAATCGCTAAAGCTATTCTAATCTTAATTCTATCAAATGTAATGTTATTCTAATTTCAAATTACGTAAATGGTTCAATCGTTTTAATTTAATACATAATAATAATAACTAATTAAAACAATAAACAATAAACATAAACATTCACACACTCACACCCCTGCACTAGGATTCCCTGTGTCGCAGGTGGCATGGACACATACAACACATCACAACATCCAAGACCCGAGAACAAACATTTGTGTTCGTCACAAATATTTGCGCCGGCCGGATCGAACACGTAATCGTAATTATTTCCCGTTACATGCATTAACATTTTGTCCTTTGAATTTAGGTTTTGCAATAATTTATGGTATATTTTTTGCTGTATTATATTGTCTGTAACTGTTCTCTATATCACTAAGCATAGCAAAAAGTTAGCTATTGTGTTATTTGAATATTGGAAGCTAGCCTTGGCAACCTAACGACGTACTTTTACATGTCAACATTCCAATTTCGAAATGATTTTATATCAACCTTCTTACTTTGTGTGAAACAGGCTTTATAAAAACTTGAGTAGGATTTTTGAAATGGTTCCAAAATTAAAATTTATGAAATAATTAGGATAGTATGATTGGGTTATATACAGGGTGTAATCGTTAAGTGTGCACAGGCGATTATTCCGTAACTATTGCAGATATCAAAAAACTTTAAACTGATATCGAAAGTACTTTACCTAATGAGTAAAATGACATTAATAACTTTTTAAAAATAAAACGAGAAATATCCAAAAAAATTACATTAATCACTCCCATACATTTTATTTCTTAGTAAGTACAAAATTTTGTGTTCAAAGCATATGTTCGAAGTGACGTCCTCCTTGTGCAATACAATGACGAGCTCTATTTACAGTTTCTAAATGAACTTTCCTTAACATTTGCGGAGTAATTAAAGCAATTGCACGACGTACACGATTCTGTAACTCTTCTAGGCTGTGTACTCTCTCAGCGTACACGTGGTCTTTGACAAATCCCCATAGGAAGAAATCACAAGGCGTGAGATCCGGGGATCTGGCAGGCCAAGGGGTTGCACTATTATTGGCTATTAAGCCATTATAATTGTTTCGTAAGAAATTCATTACAACATTTGTATTATGTGCAGGTGCTCCATCTTGTTGAAAAATTATCGACCTTCTTTCATCGTCTGGAATTGGTTCTAAGAGACTTGGCATATCGTTTTGTACAAAGGAGAAATATCTCTGTCCATTTAAGGTTCCACTGTAAAAATATGGCCCAATGATCCGATCTCCAAGAATACCACACCACACATTAATTGAGAATCGCACCTGTGCTCTAACTTCAGTAGTTAAGCGAGGATTGTCAATTGACCAATAATGCGAGTTTTTTCTATTGTAAATGCCGCAGTTTGAAACATTACTTTCATCGGTCCATAAAATTGACCTTAGATTGACATAATTATTGACTAGCCAATTGCAATAGACCAGCCGACGAGCAGGATCATCATTGTGCAGCGTTTGAGTAGGCTTTATCTTAAATGCTTTGAAGTTGTGTTTTTTTAATAACTTGTGTACATAATTGTGGGACACTGGAAATGATCGGGCCACTGAACGCGTTGATTCTTGTGGATTATCTACTACGTAGTTAATAATATTGTTATCTAAGTCATTATCAAATTCCGGAGCTCTTGTTCTCGAACCTTTTTTTCTGTTAAAAGATCCATAATTTATCAAATTGTTATCCAACTTACGTAAATACGTACCAGAAGGAACTTCTCTATCTGGGTACTCTCTTCTGTAGGCGATAATGGCCGCCCTATTGTTACAATCATGTTTGTAGTACATTTTTAACATGTCCCTCTTTTCTGTATTGGAATATGCCATTTTTCAATCAATAAATGCAACAATCACGATTATTAACGCAAATTGAAAAATACAATAAATTGGCGGGAACGAGAACCCGCGATAAAGAATTTGAATTTAGAACGAACACCAAAGAGTATCTTTCTTTTTGTTTTTATTTAGTATGTTGCTTTTCAGCTAGTTCAAATCAATACAATATTGAAACAAGGTTTATTATAAATTTGAAGTGGTAAGATAATTAATCTACACGTGTATCTACTTGAAATTCATTAATACCTTCATATCGTACATAATTATAAAATGACAAGGGTAAAATGAGTAGGTACTATTCCACTTAAAATAAGGAAACTAAAACCTTTCTACTATCTCATACTAAATGTATGGGAGTGATTAATGTATTTTTTTTGGATATTTCTCGTTTTATTTTTAAAAAGTTATTAATGTCATTTTACTCATTAGGTAAAGTACTTTCGATATCAGTTTAAAGTTTTTTGATATCTGCAATAGTTACGGAATAATCGCCTGTGCACACTTAACGATTACACCCTGTATACAGGCTGATTCAATGGTCAATGCTTAAGTCATTCACGGTTCTTATAAAACACAAAATAATAGATACACAATATTTCTAAAATTTACTTCTAGGATTTTAGAGGCTTCCGTATTAACTAATATCATCTATCAAGTATGAATACTAGCTACGAGTATATCGTTATAATAAAAATCCAAGTCTAAAACCGTTACCCAGAAAATGAGACCAAAATTGTGTAGTTCCCAAATACCACAGATTAATTCGATTAACCTCAAGCTTAGAAAGGTAAATTACGGATAATTAAGTTAAAAAAAACTCGGTGCATATGGTACGGGCTATTGTCTTGGAAAAAATGTACTTTAATACATGTACATAAAGTATTTTATCTGATTTTCGCACGGTGCTAACTGTGCTTGCGTACAGGTTGTTATAAATTTCACGTGGTAACGGCGAGAAATTTAGGTTTCACATTAGTCTAATGGACCTCTAAATAGGTTAGATATTTTTTTGCGGACATTTACCACAACGCCATCTAGCCCTAAAAATAAGCAGAGTTTGTTATATAGGTTTATATGTAACTGGTAAAATTAAAAAAAAAAAAAACTTGTAATAGAATTCGTGTTATTAAACAGATTATAGAAATACAACTATCTCTAGTCGATAAGAAACAGAGCTTTAGAATGTTGATGAAAAATAAAATACTCGTTACATATACCATCTTTTTGACGCTGAGATCTGATATAATTGACATCAAAATGGGATTTTCTGATATACTTGACATCAAAATGGATTTTTTACGGTGAGCATTGACCCAAAGGGATTACAAATTGTGACCGTTTACCACCGACATGGAAACAAGAAGTGCCCTGTATACATTGCTCTGTAGCAATTAATAGGGTTGCAACACGCGACACGTTGCGTATGCCATCCTTGACTGGCGCTACCAAAATCTAGCTCAGATTTCTTTCACAATACTGTACTTAAGTAAAAAAAATCTAAACATTCAATTTGCCAATCTACCTGTTTTATACGTAAGCAAAATGTATATTATTCTTCTAGCTCAGAACCAAATATTATTAATATTAATACCTATGTACTAATGCAAATAAATGATTGCGAAATAAATAAATTCTAAATTCTAAATCATAAATTAATTCAAAAATTTATAGGTAAAAAGTACAGAGTGTTAATTTGATGCGTCAGTCAGATCTTCAAAAAAATCTTTCGCAACCTACCTAATAGTTCATATTTCCAAGTATTAAATTTTTTTTTTTTCAAAATCATCGTTCTAAACTTTACAGACATGGTATGAGTGTTACTTGAGTAAAATAATAATTGTCCATATTATTATTTTACTCAAGTAACGTTGCAACGGCTTACGTTCAAATAAATAAAAAAACACAGAACTAAAATTCACCATACATCGGGCACGTCCCGAATACGTGAGTGTTGTGCCATATGACGTCACTTCCGCTGCGGCCGTTGTCAGACTTGTCAGCTGATAGAAATTCCTATCCTAGCCATTTCCAGTTATCTATGCTTTTGAAATTCATAATTTAGGCCGACTTTTTACCCGACTACGGCGAAACAAAAGGAGAGTTATGATTTTGACCGGCTATAATGACCAGGAGAGCGATTGCATCTAAATCAACAAATATACACCACCAATTTTTAATTACCAAAAAAAATTAAATGGCGATGCAGACGGGGTACTACGTTACATCTGTTCAGTCAGGATTTTAGATTTCTACAAAATGGCAGAGTGACAGCGGCGCGAGTGCGGCGCCCGAGCCGAGGTATTGCGAGCTGGCTCGAGCTAGGTGCCTGGGTTTGCCAAACGATGAATAAAACTTAAATTATTATCAATTAAAGGTACCGCCTGACGCAAATCCATAGGAAAACGACTAACGGTAACAGTTATACAATTTTAATCAAACTTATTTTGACAATAATTCGACTTAACATTTTCAAGTTTTTTTGCCGTATATGTGTCCAGTAACGGCAACTGACTATGCGTATTTGTTTTTTCTGGTGATTAAAAATTGACCGTGTATATAAATGGCTTGGACCCGACTGACTGACAGACAACGTACAGGCTAAACCACTCAAAGTAGAGACTTGAAACTTGGTTGTGATCGTCAAGTGCAGGCTAAGAAATGGATTTTATAATTTACTTTGCAAACAAAGTTTCAAATTCAAAACTATTTATTGCGAATAAGGGTTACAAAAGAGATCTTAAAATTACGTAAATAAATAAGTTATGGGTGTCAGTATTTTTTTTTGTGTAATTTAAATATTTTAAACATATAAAAAGACAATTTTATAAAATAGGTTCTTTAAAATTCCAAAATTAAAATGTAATATGGATTCCATTTTGAAGTACTCATTTTGTTTTATGTGCCAAGGATAAGTACTGTTCATAAATAAACAGAATGCATTTCCATTTAAATAAATTAATTAATTATATACTTAGGTACTGCACATGAAAAGTAATTTATTTTGTTATCAATGTCACAAACCTCATTATACATACTTAATTTATTTAAAGCTATGGATCAAATTATAAAGATGCCATAAACTATATTTTTTTCTTAAACATGCGCGGATATATTGTCATTACTTTTAAATAAAGAACACGCGAAGTATCGTATTTACGTAGATTGAAAAACCAAAATCACTTCTCGGCGTGTTCTTTGAATTTGGAACGAAGAGCGCGCCGGCAATGTTGTATGAAACGGTGTGCTGTTTGAATTTGGAACGAAAAGCGCGCCGGCAATGTTGTATGAAACGGTGTGCTGTTTGAATTTAGAACTCTTTCATCTATCGTACATCGTTCTCGTGGCTGTATAGCCGTATAGCCACAGATGCGTTTAACCTTTTTCGGCACAAACCAAAGAGTTTGGATATACCTATTGCTATTACTTCATTCTTCTGAGGCACAAACTGTAAAATAAAAATAAATAATTGGCGGTAAAGCGGAGTTCGTTGTTATTTTGTTATTAAAAATAAATTAAAATGAGTTCCGATGATTATGAAAGTGAAAATGAAATGGACATTGACTGCACTCCACCAGATTTAAGATCGGAAGCTAAATTAGCGATGGAAAACCTGCTTCCAGCGAAATCTAAAGAAAAATAAAGTGTTTTTGGCATACTTCAATGAAATTGCTGAAACTAAAAAGCCATCTACATTATGAGCGATTTATTCTATGCTGAAATGTACAGTTCATATTAAAAACGGTATTGAACATTATTTAAAAGGTCCTTTTTTATTTCCTTGCATTTTTTTAAGAAAAGCACTATATATGCCTCGGCCGAAATGGCAATTGCCTGTCTCGTATTATTGAAGTCCTCGCCTGCGGCTCGGCCTTCAAACTCATACTCGACCTGCAATTGCCTATTTCGCTGCCTTTGCAATAATGTACTATTCCTAATTTATCTAATATCTATACATAGGTTAGGAAATGTGTTCGAATATCTATATATAGGTACAATGAGGTGAGTACAAATATTTTTTCAAGTTCATAGTATAAAATCAGAGCAAAACTGCTTTTCCCAATTTCCCTCGCTTATGTGTATGTTTTAGTATATTTTTTGTTTTGATATTAAACATATCAAAACAAAAAATATACTTAAACATTTCATAAGGTTGTACTAACAAATTCACCGAACCACTTTTTTGAAATTTATTGTCAATCATTAAATATCTTCAATAATGTACCGAGCGAGCGAGATTCTAGGCGTTATGGGGTTTTAGAGATAGGAGGGGCAAACTATAATTCTATTTTCATATCAATGAATTGAAGGAAATGGCTAATCGAGTCACAATTATTCAAAGCTCAGTACAATCGTCATAAAACTCGTACAATTAAATATTTTTATTCGCTTTCCGGCCCATTACCCAAGCCTTGGATCGCACGATAGATTGTTTAATTAAGAAGCGCTATTTGTCTTCTTGCAGTAGGCACTCGGTAGGCGTTACGCAGTTATATTTATTAATTAGGAATGTTCTAATAAATAAATATTTTGGACATTTAACACATTATTTAACCCTAAACTAACAAACTAAACTAAACTCTACAATTTTATTATCAAAATAAAAAATAAATTTCCAACTCACCTACAAGTTTTTTGCGTTGCGTGGTTATGGTTATTTGTACACCAAGGGCCGAAAGCAAGACATTTTATACGAGACCTTTATCAGTCCGAGCCGAAGGCAAGGGCGGATATTCAAGTCGAGTATAAAATGGGCTTCAAGAACAAGATATAGGTACATAATATTTTTCACTTTATTAGCGAGAAAATTAAACAAATTGAAACTGAAATCAGCGCCCATTTCGTAAATCCAACACAGAGACAGCCATAAAATTTTGCCAAGATATTAGAAATTCTAGAATAGTTCTAGTCATGCGTAAATGGGTTTTTTTCGGTCGAAAAAATCTATGTATGCATCCCACGTTCTCGCAACGGTGAAGGAAAACATCGTGAGGAAATCGTAGGGAATCGTAGAACTTAAAGGTTCGAAAACATGTGTCGAGTGCACGAGGCGCACTTGAAATCCTTTCACCACACTGGTTCGAAGGAACTAGTGACACGATAAGAAGAAAGGCTCACATACCCCTTTTATCTATGGGTATTGTGAAGGACCGAAGTTTAAAATTCGAAAAAAGTTTTCAACTTCCAGCGTAACTTCCAAACTGTACGTATTTGAACAGAATAAGCAATAATATTTGTTCCCTGAGGCCTAAATTGCATTTTCACTCCCTCCCCCTGGCTGGCTTAAAATTGAACTTACTAGCATGGGAAGAATTCCTTTCTTAGTACGCACCCTGTACATACATAAATAAAACCAGACAGACATAATATTTTCCAAAGTATATGAAACAACTTAAGAAGACCTACGAACAAAAAAGTGTGTAACCTATGACAGTAAGTACCTTATAGCAGTCATAATATTTCAGTTCAATGGACGACAACTTATCCTTTTACTCCCAAGGCAAATTGAGGCATTGTACGCGGTTCCCACGAAAAAAGGGAAATTAACCGTATAGTTTCACAATATTGCAACATGTGCCGTATTGTGAGGCCGGAATAAAGGATTTATGCCTTTCATAAAAAGATAAATTATCCTACAAGTTTAGTTATAACTTTATAACTAGTTGACACCTGCGACCTCGTTTGAGTTGCGAATTAAAGGTAGGTAATCCTCAAATCCGAATTCCATACAAAATGTTTCGGACAAATACTCAAAGTACGCCGTATTATAGTAATTTTTTCACACTATTCATTTCGTCCACGTTTTTGATTTCGTCAACAAAAAAAATGAAGGGTTTCATACTTTAATTTAGATTATAGGTATAGGTAGGGTTAATTTTAAAACAAGTATAAAATCTAAATTAAAGTATGAAACCTTTCACTTTTTTTGTTGACGAAATTAAAAAACATGGACGAAACGAATAGTGTGAAGAAATTACTATAATACGGCGTACTTTTTGAGTATTTGTCGAAACATTTTGTATGGAATTCGGATTTGAGGATTCCTCTTAAGGCACAGAATTCGACCCGCGACTATCTCACTTTTAATTTTTTTGTACATTTGCTAAACTGTTTTCAACCGACTTTAAAAAAAGAGGAAGCTCTCAATTCGGTAAAAAATATGTATTTGCTTTTTTTATTGTTTTTTTACTTTTATTTGTTACAAACGCCAATGAGGCAACTACTAATGTTAGTATAGATTAAGAAAAATATTATATGTAAATAATTTGAGTATTAGAAATAAAGGCTATTTTACTTTTACGACTTGAAAAAATCTTTTTTTTATTTCAAAGGATATAGGTACTTTCAGAATATAAATTCGCTCAGAAGTAACTAACGTAACCAACAAATGAAAACATCGTTATGTTTAAAAAGTTTAGCAGAAATCATTTTCCATTTATTTAAGTATCATAAGTCTTTCGATGGGATGGCCATCTTCATTTCGCCTCGATGACAGAATCACTAACTTACAAAAGGGTTTTAAACAAGTCACAAATTGCAGATTCCGAGTAATACAGAAATCCACTAACAAGTTAATTTTACTGCCATCTATACATTAGCATAAGAAAACCGAATAAATTATGCCATAATTACAGGCAATGAGGAAAACGGAAAATTACCGCTACGCCGTAGACGCGTAGCGCGGTAGGGTACCGCAAGCTAAAAAAAGGAATCTATTTATATTTATTAATTCTTAGGTAAAAATATTTGTTCTGACTTACTGACAGACTTGAAATATCGTAGGCTAGTTCGTCAAGATGTGTAAATGCGTTCCAAGAAAGTAGGATTACCTATTATTTCGATATTAATCGAAAAACTATTTCATGTGACTGACTGACAGAATTGAAATTTCGTAGGTTATTTCGTCAAGATGTGCAAGTGTGTTCTAAGATAGTAAGTAATATCTAAAAAGAATTTCAAATGACCGAAGTGAAAACTTCATCAAGGCGACTCGAGCTGACTTACCCGAACAAGCGTTACATAGCCGAGCTTGACGGCTCAGTCTCATTCCATACCCACAAAATAAAGTGCTAAGCGCGCCTAAATAAGTTTTCACTTCAGTAAAATAATTGATTATGTATTGATGACTGAGTATGCATTGATAAATTGAGTATATATTGATTATAAGTATGTCTAAAATTATTTAGCACATATACGGAACCCTTTGAAGTGAACTCGAAGCTGTTATTATCTGTCACGAGTTTCTTCAGCACTGGATTGGATCGGCCGATGTCATTCGATAAAACGCTCACATTGAGCCGATTTATACTTGGCAACATTACATAAGATTAAAATAATATTAGTGGTTAATGGCCACGATAAGATAATTTATTTATTTACTCTATCAAAATTAGAAGAGAACAACACAACGGGGTTGATTAGCTTTAATAAGCAAATAAAGTTACTATCAAAATTAACCACAAAAATAATTAAATTTAAGCGTTACTTTGCGGAAAACCATAATAGGTAAATATGGAAAAAATATTTAGGAATGATTACGTAATTGAAATTTGTTGATTATGTATTATTAGGTAGGTACTTAAAAAAACATCCTTTTAATAAAAAATGGTTACATGCACTTGTCGATTTAAATTGTAAATTAAACAAAAAAAGCTTCAGAAGCTATTTCTACGTCAAGGTTCTTCTCATTTTCGTTCCCAAAAATCTCATTGTATTAGCACCACCAGGCGTATCAGAACCTCCGCGGATCTTGCCTCAGCCTCATTAGAGATTCTAGGTCGTTCTGCAATCGTTAATTAGCGAGATAAGTGCGGTATTAATTGTGTACGCCATTGGAGGTGATATCGCGCCATCTTGTAGAAATAAGGTCGGTGTACACGGGGCGGGAAAATATTTATTTTATCTAAACAAATGGGAATATAGCGAAACGGAGGATTTTGGGGTCAAATTATAATGATGATGTGAGTTAGTGACGAGAAAAACTAGACGCTCCACTGATAGTAAGAGATCACGCCTATCTATGACCCGAACACTGCTACAAGTCAGTTCAGGAGTTTGAAAGACTGCTCTATCATTGTTAATGGAGGCTTCTGTTGATTGGGACCACTGTGATTGGGACCACGGTCCCAATTGCCGGGTCGATTATTTTTTTTATTTTTCTTCCGGCGATTGGGTGCGTCACGCAATCGCTAGCTTTTAAAATCGCTGGTGTGTTGCGTGTAAACTAGCCGTGTGTCATCGACGCTTAAAAGAACACGTTTGTGTGTACAGGTCCTTATCGGTTTATTTTCGCGGCAAACATTTGGTTCCACATTTTATTGCCAGCACGACATCTTTTGGCTGGTATTTACAAACGCTTTAAATTTTACGCTAAAATAGCCTTTTTTACGCTAAAATATCGTATTAGGCACATGGTACTTTATAATAAGTCAAATTGCATCACGAACCTTTACAAGCCTATATTGACTACCTACTAGTTTAAATCGGCATAAAAATGCGCCATTTTATTACCAATCCACCATTTTATTTAAAAAAATTGCTACATAATTTATTTTAACTAAACCTATAATTTTACGATCACTTTACCTACAGATTTTTTACACATTGCTAGTTTACTTACCTACCAGCTTAGATGTCATCGTGTAGATCTAGTTACCTAGAAGCTTGAAGATTTGTTGTTTTCTTACCTGAAAACAATAAAAAACAAATTAGTACATTTATATTTTTTTTTATATAATATAAGTAGAATAAGATAAATAAGTTTATTTTCTGTTTTTTTTTCTAAAAAGGACCTTTCAACGGAGTCTGTTAAGTTTGTAAAAAGAACCTAAAGTTACAATGCAAGATTCTTATTTTGAATATCAAACCATTTCTCACTACGTTACACAATCGTATACCGATTTGAAAATTGAACCAAATATTTTCTCGATATCGCTAACAAAATCACAAAAAGCCCCATTCAGCCAGACCATAGCGTTCGAAATTCAAATTAGTAACGTTTGGAAACGCTCCAACGCCTCCTATTCGTAGAGTTGCGAAAATGGAACGGATACCTCTCGTTCCTCTCGCTTATTCGATAGATTTCGAATTTTGCCGGTCAACTGGCCACATCCGGCCTTTGCTTTGTTCTGTTGGATAAGTTTCCGAACGGAGGTGTTGCTAATTTTACTGCTTAATCCTTAATTTGTAGCACATCCGGAGGACAGTTGAAACTGGTAGAGTCGTAGGCGCTTGTAATTGGTCAATTTCAAAAGCTCTAGGCAGGAAAATGTTGATCGAATTTAGATTTCTCTTTAAAAATATAAAATTGAAGCTAATCATAAGTTTTACGGATCACAAGTCATATCCTCAATGTTCAGTACATACGTATACGTAGGTACTAGCACGGTGATGGCAGTACTGTTCTCTCAAAGTACAAAAATTTCAAAATCGAATTCAGATTCCCCATTCTCTGATATATTTATCGGAGATTTAAAAATCGAATGTAGATTCCACATTCAAATGGTGTGTAGCGGAGGGCGGCACGTCACGGGTGGGTGCGCGGGCTAATTGCGCGCCGCGACCCGTGACGACAGTTAGAGTGTCTTACAGAGCACAGATTATATAGGAAACTTCTCGGACACTAGCGTAGCGTTGGCGCCAAATTGTAGGTAATAACTAGACGTCTACATTTTATTAATCTACTAATTAATAATCTGTGGTATTACTAGTAGTTTTAAAAGCCTCGCACACACATGCAAACACTTATATTGAACTTGCGACTTGCCTGTCTAAAATAATATAAGCAATGAATTATCGATTTTGTTACATGAGGTAAGTAAATACCACAGGGTAGGTACGTTATGTAAAAATAAGTAGGTAAGTATTAATGGATTTATCGTTGGATCAATCCATATAGCTAGAATACATGTACCAACAGCCGAAATTATTCGAAACCTGGATTTTTTTCTAAAAAGGGTTATAAGCTTGACAGTAGCAGCGGGTTTCCAATTTTAAAAACGTTAATGCTGACTTGCACCAAACTTTCAAAGTTTCTAAGCAACAACTTTACTCGTTTGACAGTTTTGTACTGTTAAGAACTACCAAGCGATTATAGTACTTGCTCAGGGACTTAGACAGTTTGGTCCAAGTAGGCTTTAGTGTATTTCTACAGTAAAATAACTCTTTTGACATTTGTGTAAAGTTTTAAATATACTAGTTCATTATTTTCAGTTTGTTGAACCACAGACTGAACATGAATTATAAATTAAAGTATTTGTGTAACATTGAAAGGTCGCGGTTGGCTGCACTCATTATGCGAAAATTAATTTGAACTGCATTAAAAGAAACAAGGATTTATGTAAGATGTGTGTTTTAAAAGATGAATTGATTTAGGGGTGACCTGAAAACTTTTTGGGCGCCATTTTGTTAAAACTTGTTTTCTGAATATGTCCAAACTTTGTACGTAAAAAAACTTGAATATTTAAATACCTACCGTTCTTAAATCTTGTATCTTGTATCTTTTAATTCCAATATGTACGTAAAATATTTCATTGTAGGTACTGGCAACAAAAAAAAAAACAAATAAATATACTTTTTTTGTACATTGTAACTGTTTTTTGTAAACAAGATATAATTGGGCAAGTACCTACCTATCTTACCTACTTATTACAGGTAAAATAAACTTATGCAAATGAACTTAATTAATGTCAGCCCACATCACATAAAAATAGCATAAATAATAATTGCTTTGGATAATAAAATATTTTTTTTACCTTACAACTTACAGACTACTAATATTTTACAGGTAAAATGTGCAACTGAACTTAATTAGTGTCAGCCCACACTAAAATAGAATTAATAATGTTTTGGATCATAATAATAATTTCCAATTTATATAATAATAATTAATTAAATAATAATTCTCGGCCTTGCAATACAAAGAGGCAATGCAGCCAGTATCCTCAGCACGCTGCCATCAGGTATCGCCGTATCGAGTTGCGAGCTGTTGAGCTATCTATAGATCGTTTACCACGGTCTTTGTTATTGACATTATTCTATATACAGGGTGCTAGGTAGATGGTGGTCCAAACGAAATAGGCGGTTTAATTTCATTTCAAATTATTTTTTTATTGCTAATTTAATGTTTACTTTTATGTTGTATGGATCCAAGTTATCCGAATACCGGCGGGATCCAGCGCCAAACTAAATGATAATTAAGATTAATATACGTTTTATCTAAGTTAAAATTGAATTAAATTTAATTTTATTTATTTATTTAGCTAATAGTTAGTTGTATACGAGTAAATAAAATATATATTTTATGTTTAAACGCTAGAAAAGAATTAATATAAAAATAAATATCAAAATTATTTTATGAATACTTCATTAACATAAAAATGTTTATTTTCCAAGTAAATGGGTGGTCATACGCCGATGGAAGGTAACCTTCGCCACGGATGGTGAGGGCCGCTCCTCTTCAACCTACAGGATGCTCACAAATTACATCACTCATTCGAAATGTGCTGTTTTTGTCATTCATTGTGTTTATTGTAGAAAAAAATTACATTGTATGTTTTATTTCTTTATGTTCCTACCCGTGGATATTTTGCCTTTCTAAATAAATAAATTACTTAAATTATATTAAAACACATGAAAAAAAATGTTTAAAACAAACGTCGAAAGTCTCTAACATTAGTCAAAGAACACGAACATTTCTGACAATCCCAATCCTATCGAAACTGTTTCAAGAAAATCAACAGTTTGTATGACGTTTTGAAAAAATATCATACAACCCTTTTGCAACGGATTCGATACGATAGTGATTGTCAGAAATGAGCATATTTTTGGGTGTCAAACTCTTAAAGTAAATTTTAAACTTGAAATTTATTTGATTTTTACTTTAACATAAACCATTAATCATCGAACTATAGTTTTTTTAGCTAGTTGCTTAAAGAAAATAACTAAAAAAAAGTCACCAAAAAGTGTTTTAAATGTGGGATACCCGCCATACAGGCTAGCCCTGTACAGTATTGGTCAAACACCTATATAGGTTATCTATGTATTTAGCGTACATATTGTTTTTCTTTTGTTTTATTTATTATTTTTGTGATGTTCACCCAAACGGAAAACACCCTGTATATTTTGTGACTGATGACTCGCTCCATAATGTGTGAGATGAAGCGTGAAGTCAAGGACACTAATAATAGTAATTTATGGGGAAAAAAACCCTCCGTTTTTTTTATGTAAATTACTTACTTGAAGGGGATAAATTAAAAATGTTGGTCACCGGTCTAACTTTTAAAATCGCTGATAAGAAAAAAAAAGATTTTTTTTATGTAAACAACTGACGAGACGCTCTCCTGATGTTAAAAGATCACACCTATCCTCGACCAGAACAGTGCCACACAGGACTTAGATTCATAGTGACGACACGGATAGTCGAGTGGCATGTGTGTTTGAACGCCACGCCCGCTGGTGTCGCGGGTTCGATTCCCGCTTTAGGACAAACATTTGTATGATGAAAATCGATGTTTGTTTGTCCTGAGTGAATGAAAAAATCAGTTATCTGGTTCCCATAGTACAAGCTCTGCTTAGTTTGGGGCTAGTTGGCGTTGTGTGAATTGCCCAAAATGTTTATTTATTTATGTATTTATAGTTAGTCTCGAAAGGCCAGTAGTTTCACTAGCTACAGTGCCCTTCAGACCGGAACACAGTGAAGCTTTCACATTACTGCTTCGCGGCAGAATATCTGGCAATGTGTTGGTACCCATCTAGATGGCATCAATAAACGTGTGAATGAAATCGAACGATACTTTTTGTACCAACTTATTTTACCCAAATATACACAATTCGGTATCGAAAATAGACTTTAATACATTGAAATAAAGACGAAATTGCTATGTTTTTTTCAAATAAGCTGTACTAAAGATTCGTAAGTATAATTGTATGGGGCTAGATACCATATCAAAAATAGACTTTAATACATCGAAATAAGGACAAAATTGTTATGTTTTTTTTTTCAAATAAGCTGTACTAAGATTTGTATGTATAATTGTATGGGGCTAGTCGATCACCTATCGATATTAAATTGATAAATGGTGTGTCAAAACACAACGGATTCCGGCGGTGACCAGGGTAGCTCTATAACCAAATGTTTGACCCGATTGCGAAGAATATTATTGTGAAACAAAAGACGGTGTTCGCTGCTGGAGCCCTGGCTTTTATTGCCTCGCAGAAGGTGTGAAAAGTAGAGTATGCTCTTCTGGGATAAAGCCTGTCTTCATCTTGGGTAGCACTTCGCTCAGGAGTTAACTGAGTCCCTCGTTAGTTCAGGGTTCAATATGCCACCCGACATAAGACACTGCTTTATCCCTTTATTGCATAATCTACCATTATATTACCTATTAATAGGTTTATAATGTCATCCATTCGAAACTTCATTTATAATTTTTTTTAAATCAGTTGTCATTGGTTTCTTCCAAGTCACTAGTGATATGCATCCTAAAGTGTAAAAAATGGCGGCGATAAGACACCATAGTGTGTGAGAAAGTGACAAAAACCATCTAAATTTGAATAGGAAAGTGAGTAATGAATAAAAGTGTCAAAAGTCCAAGATGGCAATAATATTTGGGCAAACTTTATGCTTGTTACGTTAACATATTCGTATCTAAGCCTTCACAGAAAGGTTATTAGTTTTTAAGAGTATGCAATTTTTCAAACAAACTGTTGATCTCTCTGTAATGGATTCCTTACGAATACGCTTATCAAAGACTTAGGTGATAGGGCTACAGAAACTAGTTTGTAACATCAAAATACGTATCATTACTGTTGTATTTTCAACTCTATTACAAGGGAATAAGGTGTAAAATAAATGTTATAGTACCTACTTGTGTTACGAACAGAACAGTTCATTCACCAGAGAACTTATGATATTTGTACGACTTTAAATATTAGGCATAAATAAATAAATAATATGACTAGGAATGATTTATTGTTTAAAATCGCCAAATCTTCAAAATTTTTTGGCGAGTATAACCATGCACCGCAAATTTTTGCACCGAATTCTTTAGGTGTTGTTGTGCCCCACATTCAAAACATTAGTAAACGTCTACCACAACTACTTTAAGACACATGATAATGTTTTTTTAATTCCCAAGGGCCGTATTTCATTGTTATTTATCGACAAAATATTTGGCGTTCTATTTTCAAATCTCGTGAACTCGATAAAATAAATCTATAAAAAAATTGGTTGTCTGTCAAGTTGGTTTACGGACGATAGTTTAACGTGACTACGACTGCAACGGGACAATGAGCGTTACCGGACAATGACGTCAACGTTTTCGTGCATGCAGCTGGCGCGGCGGCTCTCATCGATTCTTAAGACGTAGTCACGTCAAATATTATAGAAATTATTAATAAAATGGTAAAACCGGTTTTGAGTAAAAGCTATCAAAATTGAGATGTAAACGCGATATTTTGCAACGTGCATACCTCTGCTTCCACATGCCGTATTAAATACATAGTAAATCACATAGAGGTTTTATGTGACTTCGCTCAATTTTATTGCTGCAACAGAAGGGTGCGCAAAACAGGCTGAGCATTTATTTTTTAACTTTGAATCACATTTGCAACACCTTTAGAACATTTTGAGTCTCGCAATGCTTATTGCTAATGTCTCGAGAGCTTAGTAATTTTAATAATTAGATGTTTAAGAACTATTCTCTTAAAAATAAAATACGGGACACATTTGGACCGGGACACGATCTTTGGGACAAGATTATGCTCAACCCATTTGACTATGTAATAATTTTAATAATTAGATACTTCTGAACTTTTCTCTTATAAATAAAATACGGGACACATTTGCAACGGGACACGATCTTTGGGACAAAATTATACTTATCTGATTTGACTATGTAATTATTGCAGTTAGCACAAAAAAGGTACTATTCAGTTTTCTTCGTGATTTAAGTTTATTGCTTCAATCTGGCAGAATTTATTAAGTTAGGTTTTGACGTGACTAGTCTAATAAATTAATGAACGCCGACGCGCCGGCTGCATGCACTAATCCGGTAACTGCTGCTCCATTGAAAATACGAAAATCTGTGATTGCATTTGCATTTGTGATTGTGATTGTGAGTGAGTGTGTGTCTGTAGATGATAGAGTATACTCTATCATCATACAGACAGCATCAAATATCTCGGTATTAATATAGATAAAAACGTTAATTGGAAACCACAAATTGATACACTCAGATCTCGTGCTCGCAAACTAATTCCTATTTTCAAAAAAATTAGACATCTTAGATGAGACTACTAATAAAACAGTGTACCTGACGCTTTGCCAATCAATTCTTATCTATGGTATCTCTGGGGAGGTGCGGCCAAAAGCTATTTAATAAGACTTGAGAGAACACAACGATTGATCCTGAAAGTCCTCCACTTTAAGCCATACAGATACCCTACTTATAACCTATACAAAGAGACTAAGGCTTTATCCATACGACAACCATTCTTGAAAAATATCGTTAATCGACAACATGCCTATCCTTTTAATAACGTTGTGAATTCAAGAAGACCTCATGAAGTTTATAAAGTTCCTGCATGTAGGACCAAATTTGCTCAGGGTTTTGCATATTTTCTTTGCACCGCTTATTTATAACCGATTATGTAAAGTACAACCACAGAAAGACAAATCTAAATATACCTGTGGACGTCTATTAGACGAGTTCCTAACTAAACTAGACTATGATGAAACGGAAAACCTATTGCTAATTATAATATAAAATACCTATATAACGATTATATAACTAATTAATAATATATCCTGTATAACCCTAACATTTAATTAAACCTGTCATAAATCTAGCCTTCTTAATTATAAAATTATGTTACTAACCTAGCATAGATGTGTACATACATATACGTATACATATATATATATATATATATATATACATATAATACCTATTTAACGATTATACAACTAATTAATAACATATCCTGTATAACCCTAACATTTAATTAACCTATCATAAATCTAGCCTTCTTAATTAAAAAACTATGTATAGGTGTGTACATACATATACGTATATATATATATATATATATATTTCTCACATACACTAACAAAGTATTAATTTAATTATTAAGATTTCCTAGAACTAGTACTTAACTTGTACTTGGTACTATATGTATTAGTACCTACATTAGACTTAATAGTTACACATGTACTCACTTATGAACTCATTTTATTGTTATACTTTTGTACCCATGGATTTTTAGACGCTAGTGTATAACCACTCGGACTAATCTACGATGTATAAAACTAAATATATATAATAATATATAATACTAATAATAATATGTACCATTTGCGGGGGTGAAGCTTGCCTTGCCGTAACACAGTTTTTAACTAGCACGGAAGGCAAAGTTTTGTAACTGTTTGTGTGGGCCTATAATTTAAAAACCTACTACCTACCTACCTACCTTAGAAAATAAATTGTATCTCGTGATCTTATTTAACTATCTCTAGATCTAAAATACTAAATTGTATTTATGGCATAAGTCGCTTGTTGAAAATAAATTTATCTTATCTTATCTAACGTTAATTGTCCGGTAACGCTCTCTGTCCCGTTACACTAGTAGTCACGTTAAACTATCGTCCGTAACCCAACTTTAGAGGCAACTATTTTTTTTATGTGAAATATTAATTTAATTCTTGTGTCAATTTATATTATTATTATTTTCGAGTTTGCTGTGCCATCGGTACTCGATCGCATTCGTCTGTGGTTACGCTTGCGCCTTTACGATTTTTCCACCACCATAGCCTCCGAGTCTTATGGGGTACAGTCGCGTACAATCATTAGTATTGAGGACACAACATGAGAACGCAGTGGGCAAGTGGTTAAGGCTCCTTGCCTTGCTATCACATAGTCGTGAACTCGAATCCTGGTGGTAGACATGTTTAAACGGATTTTTTCGGTCGCTTAATTCTAAAGATAGATAGATACAATAATAATATATATGGCATGCCGTCACAAAAACAAACAAATTATACCTACAGAAATAAAAATAATGATGATTGAAACCAGATATATGAACATTTTCTTCATTTTTATATTTATTGTGTAACTTGTCAGTTGGGACTTTTTTTTAATTTGTAAAAAAAAATCGAACTACTAAAGATCCATATTTCACATTAACATTACAATATTAAATTACATTAAATTAAACTAATTTAAATTATACTAAATCAAATTAAATTAAAATATATTAAATCGAATTAAAACAAATTAAATTGAATTGAATGGAGTAACTATACCTTTCATGTATGTATATAAAAAAAATGGAAATGACTTGTGTGCCCGTCTGTACCCAGTAAGTAAAGTGCAAGTAAAACAGCAATGAAACCGGAGCGACCCAAACTTGTTCCACTTGGAAAGCTCACGCTTAATAATGTACCTTATTTCGCTTATTTTGGCGGGAAATGTGTGAGAAGCAATCAGTTTTGCTAAACCTTTTGCAGCCACTGAGCTAATGCCTAGATCACATACCGAGTACTCGTCCGAGACAGTGAAAGCTTACGTCACTCGCTAAGCCAAGCACTCGGCGCTATGTTTCTATGTACGTACGTACCGAGAACTCGGCTGAGAGCACTGCCTCGGCCGAGTACCTACTCGGTATGTGTGATCTACGCATAACCCTCGGCCCTTGTTACTTATTTTACTATTTATGACCTATGTTTTGTATAAACACGGGATTCGTTTACACCATAGAGTTAATTGGGACACGTTTGTAAAGATATAATAACACTTTCAACATTATAAATATTATTTAAAGACTGATGTAAATAATTAAAAACAATGAAATTTAAGCCTTTTTGATATACAGGGTGTAAAAAATGAATCAAGCCAAATATTTTTTATCTGCACATAGAAGAAAAAAATCTCAGAATAAATCTTTGAAAAGTGTTTTTTGTACTATAATTTGAATAAAATTTAAATGATAGACATGGACCCTTTTGGTACCTGTCATTAAACATTTCACCTAATTATTACCATAACAAAACAAGATCAAAATAATTTGTAAAACTGATAGTCATCTCATATTAATTCCAGCTTAGAAACGATACAGCTAGTTCATTAGAGTAACAAACATTTGAAATATTAATCGCTTTCGGGAATGGATGGTTGGATGGATGGTTGGATGGATGTTTGTTTTTTTTTTGTTTGCATGCAAAACCACTACAAAATTACGACGTTTAATAGACTAAAGTTTGGTACAATATCCCTTAATGAGCGTCTTTTCCAAGACGAAAACCTTTAAAATTTCACTACATTTTAAAAAGTTTCAACATCACTAAGTATAAAAAACAGCTTATCATCATTATACCTTAGAATTTTTTAGTTAAAACACAAAATTGACGGAATGATCTAGCTGTATTAAGCTTATTATGCTTACTTTCAATGCAGCCAGGGGGTCGACAAAATGTAGAGTCATACTCCAAGTGTTTTGAGATTATACGGAACATGAGTGTACAGAATTGGGTGTCGTTTGTTAAGATTATGTTTTGATTTAGCATTTTGATTGATTTGATTTTAGTACAAAAAAAATACTAGACTGTTTTTTTTATATGACACCCTGTATGCTATTACCGTAGAAATTTTATTTGCCTAAAATTAATAATTTATTAAAAATAAAAGGCTGCTAGAGATGTTAATATGCAAAAAAGTTAACGTTGGTTCCATAAATAAAAAAATAGTTTAACGTGACCAGCGTAACAGCGCAGCGTGACAACGTTACAATGAGCGTTACCGGACAATGACGTCAACGTTTATGTGCATGCGACCGGCGGCGGCGCAGCGGCGTTCATCGATTTATTAGACATAGTCACGTCAAAAAACCAAAATTATTGTACGTATTGATACGAAAGACTTGAAATAACAATCTAATGTTTTAATATAATAATTAGTATTGTTTAAAAAAAAATACCAACCTATGTAACCAAGCAATGTTTCAAAATAAAAAAAAAAACTTGGTAGAACGCTCTTACTATGCCTTTTTCATCACTTTAAAAATATAAGATCATACACAGACTAGAAAACATTATCGTATTCTTTTAATAAACTACATATTATCATAATTATGTAAAAACTGTGTGTTTTCACATATTGGTTTTTGTATTTCTTTCCAAAATTATCCAAAATCTAAAACTGACAAAGTTTTTGATAAGCAGTCATCGGCTCTGGTTATCGAATGCTACGTCAATTTCGGCACAAAACGGGATACCAAAATTGATGTACAGACAGCGTCATAGATAAGTATTGCATTATAATACCCAGCTTCAAATCGCTTTAAATCACCGTCACGGTGAATGGAAAAGTTTTGCCTTTAAAAAATAGATTATATTTGTATAACCGTATGTAAGCCTAAAAATAGTTTTAAGTATTACAATTTTTTGAAAGGATTTATAGCTGGGTGTCTTGTGCAAGGGGGATACTTATCTCTGATGCTCTCTGTACCATTCGATAACGAGGGTCGATGAATGCTCATTAAATCCTAGGGGACTAATTTATTAAGCTATCATCCAATCTCGTTATCAAATGGTACGTCAATTTTGGCACATAATGCGAGACCAACATGCCAAAATTGACGTATCTTTCGCGAATTAAGACCCTGTATTGGTAGCTTATGTCCAATTTTGGAATGAAGGACACAAATACACATAAAGAATTCGGTACAGGAATTCGCGGGACAAGGTTACACTCACCCATATATACCGGATTTAGATAAGAAGAAAATAATTTGATACATTTACCAACAGTTAATAAGGTAGTATTTTTATCTTATTATAGGTACATCATGATACGAGTGATGGATACTATGGGAGGCCGCTACAGAGTCCACTAGACGAATATCGTCGACAAATAACGAATAGTGTTGAGATTTTATCGATAAACTAATTGTCGATAAATTGATCGCAGTGTAGGTTTTGTAGATTGCGCTTTGTAGTTTAAAAGACATCAACGCGCTCCTATCCTAATCTTAATTCCTTCTATTCTTAATGCGAAAGTTTGTGAGTGCGAATAGATGGATTGTTTTTCAATCACGCCAAAACTACTGAAACAATTAAGCTGAAATTTAGTACAGATATAGTTTATAAGCTGAAAAAAAAAACAATTTTGATCGATTACGACGTTTGTGCAAAGTAGAGCGTGGAATTGGATAATCTGGATAGAGAAGAGGTCCTGTTATACTTGGTAATGATAAGTAATGATAAGGTTTCGCAATTAGAGGAAGAAGAAGCACGAAGGGCGCCGCGCGGGGCAGCGGGGATGCGTCCCCGCATCAAGTTCCGAGCGAGAGTGTCAGCCAGGTGTCATGTTCATTCACCCGAGTAGTACGACATTTTCATCGATATTTTCATCGAAGCTGTCCCCATCACTAGTAGGCATACATACCGATACAATTAGTAGTATCGATAGATCGGTGGCAGCACTGGCAGCGCTAACTCAACATTACCAACATTTGTCATCCCCGCGCGGGTCAGGACAGAAATACGTAGAGTGGTCAATAGTGGTCATTTGTTTCAACATAATCAATTAATTTTACACGCATGGTTATAATAAACTGTAGCCTATGTGTGTTTCCAGCTCAAAATCTATGTTCATACTGAATATAAGCACGATCCGTTCAGTAGTTTTGGCGTTATTAAGGATCTAACATCTACAAAAATTTTAAGCCTAACATCATCAATCGATATAATATGCTTAATCTTGACTAGCTGACTGACTGTCAAACAACGCACAGGCCTGACCACTGAACCTAGAGATTTGGAAGAGCTGAAAGTGCGTATTAAAAAAGGATTTTTTAACACTACCTGCTCGACAATATCCAATTACATATCATGCTATCATCAAGGTAAAGCAAAGCATTACCTACCTAGGGAGGTAATGTTGTATGAAACTCCCAAGGGTAGTAATGTGATTTGAATTTGGAACGTCAAATTCGTAAAGAAACTCGTGGAAAACTCTAAGTAAAAGAACGCCCATATTATGGCGTTGTAAAGAGGTTTGTTCTTAAATCGAACTGGCCACTCATAAAAAGTTGCAGGCGTTAGCTAGCTTATAATCTAGGTAGGATTAGATAAAAAGTTGGCAATATAGGTTTTCATCGGATCGGAAAAGTACAGGAAATATTTCTTTTAACAACTAAGTATATTTAATCTGTGAATCTGTAAATTGTACATATAATATTCACTTTGTGCATTGTTCTTTATGTACTTACAACAGCTGGTCATCTTTTGGTCTCACGGTTTAACGGTGCGCCAAATCATATAATTTAAGTTCATCAGCCTTTGGTAGCCATGTTTGTTCAAAATTTTCACAAGAAATTAAATGAAATGATGAACAACTTTAAGAAAAGCTGCTCGCCACGGCTTTGTTAGCGTCGCTGTGGTATCGAGATGAAAACTAACTTAATATTTATTTTTTGGCTTTTAAAGTAGCTTTTAAACCATATATTAATTTCTCAGCAGTGTGTTGGAGTGCCACGCCGGTGTCGCGGGTTCGATTCCTGCTGCTGGAAAAACATTTGTTTGAAGAACATCGGTGTTTGTCCTGAGTCTGGGTGTTTCTGTGTAAGTAATTACAAAAAAAGGTATTTAACTATTGTATCAGTCATCTGGTTCCCATGGTACAAGCTCTTCTTAGTTTAGGGCTAGATGGCGTTGTGTGAAATGTCTAATCATTATTATAATTATTACTTCAAGGGTTTCAGCTCAATCCGTCCAATACTTATGGCGTGATTGATTAGACATCTCTTCATCGTTATAAACTTCTTCTCCCCATCGTGTTAGGTTCCCCACTAGTTCTTTCCTAGTTAGAAAGAATTTCAAGTACGCCTTGCAGAGGCTCTTTTCGTGCATTGTGTTACACGGAGAAAAAGATCTCGTTATAGTTACTAAAATTCTAGTTGAATTTGTGACAGCGAGAATAATTTAGTAACGATTACAATATAATAGTTCTAGCTATTAAAGCATACAAGAAAATATATTATAGGTTACTATTTTTATTTATTTATTATAACACTTTAACACTTACATAAGTGAGGGAGGACTTAATGCTATAATAGCATTTTCTACCAGTCAACCCGGGCGTGCAAAAAATATGGTGTGGCGTGTCATTTAATACATTACAAAAACAAAGAGTGTAAAAAGTAATCAAAGTGGTTACTTATTAATGTAAAAAAGTGTAGGTACGGTATAACTATAGGTAAGTAAAGTACTTAATACTATAAATTATAATTAATATAATATATAATTATACTATTTTGTCCCGCTATCCCATTTTTTTCTCTCCGTCTATAAACTTAAAATTTGAATATTCCAGAGGCTACTCTACGTCTTCCCCCGTGTTATCTTGACCACGTCCATCTCTCATTTTCGGACCGCACGGGACGCGTGGCGATAAGCGTGGATTAACTAAAACTATTTATCATCTGTCGTTCTTTTTTGTTCACTACCGTGCGATGGGCTACGACCTCCTTGGTACGCAGACTCAGTGTTAGGCCGTTGACAGAGATTTAAAAATAAATTGTAGACTGCTCTACTCTATGGTTATAAACTGACAGATTGGTTCCGCGCGAAAAAAGTAACCTTTATTATTTTTGAATTCGGAATTCGTAGAGCCACATATAAGAAAGAAATTATGTATAGGGCAGTATATGTATATCACGATAAATTCAACTTTTACAACGTCGACTAATCGTTGTGTCACGTGACAAATTAGTGTTCGATTTTGAAGTTACAATTTACGATTTTGAAGTTACAATTTACGCACGATAGAAGGCGATGTTAAGCGTCATAATAATATGTTAAATAATTTGCATAGATTCAATGTGATTTATGCATAGGGATATTTCCATTTCGTAGCTTATTTTTGGTTATAAACATCAAACGATTATTTTGTTAACAACTCATTTTGTTTTCACAAGATTTATGAACGATTACATATGTCTCTCTCAAACTGAAGATCAAGTACATACAATGATGAACATAATCGGTGTCCATTCAACGATAATTTGTACAAAGACGTTAACCTCAAATGAAACAATGCAACATCTGTCAGACGAAACGTCAAATGAACTAGACAGCTTACGTCATCGACAATACTTTACAACAATGGCGTTCGCCAGTCTTTCTCTGATCAATGGGAGATAGGGTCGTGAAAACAGCTGATCGCAACAATGACGAAAAACAAATGAACCTATTTTAAAGACGTATACATGTGAATGAACGCAGCGACTCCTGATGTTCACGCAAATAAAGAACAATGCCCTATTGTTGTCGACTACGTCATAGCGGAATATGGGTCAGTGGTGGCCGAAATGTGATCAGCTGGTTGTGAGATCGGGTGCGCCACAGAGTATTATTGTAGTACAGAATGGTGCACTCAAAACGTCACTAGGCGGGTTTCCACCGAGCGCACGGGCTCGCGAGCATGCTCGGTCTGTGTGTACGTGCCTCGAGGTCGTGCTTTAGGGTTGTCGTGGCCATTGGTTGTCGGTAAATGGGACGTGCTCAAAGGTGCCTTAGTATGCGATGTGGACGGGCGGTTTCGGCTCGCAAGGCAATCTGGCTAAGGCTTGTGGTCGCTCGGTCTGCCTCGCGAGGCTTGCCTCGGTGTTTCCAGGAAAACTACTGAGGCTGACTCGCATGTCCATGCGCCTGGTGGACCCAGCACTATTGAAGGAGCGCCATAGAGTAGATACGATCTAACGAATTTATCAGGCGTAGTTCGATTAATAGAAATTTCGAGCACTGTCCGATTAGCTATCCGGCTGAAAACAACTGCCCAAACAACTGAACAGGGTAGCTCACAACCGTTTATTTTTTTTTAAATAAAAACACACTGTAGGTATTATTGTGCTATCCTAAACTGTGACCCTGGGGCATCCTTTGAGCGTTTTTCGACATTTCCCATACTTTAGGATTTGGTCATCTAAGCCCAGTTGAAAATTTCACCCTGTATATTCCTTGTTGACAGGTAAAAACGCTTTTTTTTTCTTTTTTATTCCTTGTTTTTTACCTGTCAACAAAGAATAATAAATAAAAAAATATTATTATTATTTATTTATTCCTTGTTGACAGGTAAAAACGCTTTTAGAGCAAGTCCACCGGTGTCAGTGTTTCCCGATTACTATAATTTGACTGTCTTCAAGGCAAGACTGAATATGATTATTCTATTTAAGGGGAATCCTCAAGGCAAATTTCCATACAATATGTGTCGGACAAATACTCAAAAAGTACGCCATATTATAGTAATTTCTTCACACTATTCGTTTCGTCTATATACTATATATTTTTTGATTTCGTCAACAAAAAAAGTGACAGGTTTCATACTTTAATTTAGATTATATACGTGTTTTAAAATTAACCCTACTAACTTAAAAACACGTATAAAATCTAAATTAAAGTGTGAAACCTTTCACTTTTTTTGTTAACGAAATCAAAAAACATGGACAAAACGAATAGTGTGAAGAAATTACTATAATACGGCGTACTTTTTGAGTATTTGTCCGAAACATTTTGTATTTAATTGGATTTGAGGATTAGCCTTCAGTGTGCTACATTGTCTACCGCATCGTCTCTTACGACCAGGTAAGATGGTAAGTCCTACGTCAAGTTTGTAAGTATTAAAGTGTTAAATAAAAAATAGTTGCTATTTATATCGCGTAGGCAACTTTTTGCGATATTGATAGTAATCAGCGTTTCGCCTTTTTGTGTGAGCGGATTATAAGTTTAGCCGGCTAGTTTAGTTATTTAGATTTGAAAGATTGAGCATCGAGAATCCGGTTTCAAAATAAATTGGCGAGCGAACATTCAAATAACTATAGAATCTAAAGCTGAAATTACAAACTTTTATTACAGCATAAATACTACAATCGATATTACAAAATACAGACATAAAAAAATTACATAATATGACATTACATACTCTACTTATTTAAAATCCTAGGCAGTATTTTATGAAATTTTTGTTTTTGTAATGTAATTAAGTTTTAATAAATAAAATATATTTTTTTATTTATTTCAGATATCGTAGACACATATAAACTTATACATAAATTTAAAAAATATGGCAACGAATAGGAAAGCGTATTGCTTATTAATTTTTTTTTTTAATAATTTAAGGGTAAACACTGCGAGAAATTCTAAAATACACCGTTAACCGAAAAAATATTGTTTTTGAAAGAAAAAAAAAACAAAAAAAAAATTTGCTTTCATAAGAATTTTCAAAAAGCAGTATGAAAATTGTGAGGTCCCGAACTCGGAAGCCCGGAGACATCGTGCAAGGACGATCCTAGATAACAATTGGTAAACAACAGCACGTGGCCACAATGCGCCATTGTTCTGCGCAAGCGCATGCGTATTGTCTAACTGCGCTCGTGATTCAAATCGTCTTAGTTTTGACAATGACAACAGGGGTTAATAACTTCTTCATCTTCTTAACGTGTCAATAGTTCCTTCGAACCAGTGTGGTAAAAGGATTTCAAGTGCGCCTCGAAGAGGCTCCTTTCGTGCACTCGACACATGTTTCGAATTTTTTAGATTCTATGACATGCCGGTTTCCTCACGATGTTTTCGTTCACCGTATGCCACACTAGGAATAACCTATTCTTTCTGATCGTTTAGCAGAATGTAACTTTACTGATACCTAAATGCAAATTGGAAATACCGTTGGCTACATCGTCAGTTTGTCGTCAAGAACACAACTTATGACCTCAAGTGACGTAGAGGCTTGAAGTCTGAGGTTAGCTTCGAGAATCTAACAAAAGGAGACGTCAAACGTTAGAATCTGCTAACATAATTTTCTGCCATTTTTGACGGGGGACGAGGTGAATACGCATTGCACACGCGCCTAACAAATCTTATTCATGTAAACGCACACTACAATAGTCTCGCACACCATCTTAAAATATACACACAGTTATCAAATACAGCGTAAAGTTTTATTTAACGTGAATGGCCAAGAAGGTTATATGGCCAGCAGAGGGGTACGCCTTGCGTTAACATCTCCTTTGCCTAGATTCTCGAAGGAGGTTAGAGATGATCTACGTATGTTTGTTTCTACTCATAATTTTTTACTCGCCAAATATACAGGTATAAGATTGATATTATTCAACGTTCTAATATTTTTGTGATCCAAGAATGAGTCCTGATTTATCTATTCATTGTCTTTTATTTCACGAAGAAACAAATATTTATCCTATATTTATTTTTATTGCTAACTGTACCAAACAATTCCATGGAGCAGTTGCTAAAGGAATATTAATTTATTTTAAAAGTCGTGGGGCCGTTGGTAATCAAAGTATGAACCTATTTTTTTTGACATTTCACTCAATGTCATCTAGCACAGATGGCACTGTGTGAAATATCCTAAATATTTATTTATTTATTATAAATTATTTGTGGGACTGCCGTCGACTCTCATGCCGACTTACACCAAACTTTCAAAGCTCCTGAGCAATTTTTTTACTCGCTTGGCAGTTCTTAACGGTCAGAATCTAGACTGTTAAGAACTACCAAGCGAGTAAAGAAATTGCTTAGGAACTTTGACAGTTTGGTGCAAGTAGGCATCACAGCCGTATTTAAACATTCACACACTCACACCCCTGCACTAGGATTCCCTGTGTCGCAGGTGGCACGGACACATACAACACATCACAACATCCAAGCCCCGAGAACAAACATTTGTGTTCGTCACACGAATATTTGCCCCGGCCGGGGATCGAACCCGGAACACCAAGCTTCGTAGGCAGGGTCACTACCAACTAAGCCACGGTGCCGTCTGGCTGTATTCTAGTCATTCCTCAAACTCAAACTCTCTAAGTAATAAAATGGCCGCCGCTTTATTACAGGTTCGGCTGTCACCTGTCAAATTTCAAATGTAGGTAAGTATTTCCTTGAGTGAAAAAATCGTCTTTGAAGGGGAATCCTCAAATCCGAATTCCACACAAAATTATTCCATATAAAATTAACCCTACTAATTTAAAAACACGTATAAAATCTAAATTAAAGTAGGTATGAAACCTTTCACTTTTTTTGTTGACGAAATCGAAAAACATGGACGAAACGAATAGTGTGAAGAAATTACTATAATACGGCGTACTTTTTGAGTATTTGTCCGAAACATTTTGTATGGAATTCGGATTTGAGGATTGGCCTTATTATTAATATTTTTATGGTTTAAAAAATATATTTTCAATTAAAGAGTTTTGTTCTTTATACTTTTTCCTTTGACTACTGTATTTGACTGGAACAATAGATTTTTTAATTCATTTCGAGAGTGGTCCCAATCGACGGAAGAAAAATAATAAAATTTAATCGTTCCGGCGATTGGGACCGCGGTCCTAAACCTAGTGGTCCCAATCGACGGAAGCCTCTAGAATACGGGTGTTAGTTATGACTTTTGTCATACCGCAAGCTAAAATAAATAATGACCTTTCCATTTTCTCACTTTCGAACTTTGACGTAAAAACCAAAAGTAGGTACAAATTGACTGCTAGTAACATGTATTATTAGTTATGTACTTAAAATAATTAAAGAAGTGTTTACTGCGTCAAGTCAAAGCCACAATTTTGACACGTGTAAAATACGTCACCTGACTTGTTACTTAACATAAATTAAAAATAAACATTTAGTTAATAATTTTGGTGATTAATTATAATAGTACAATTTAATTTTAATCATAAATTAAACTGCCTCAATCTTTGTTTAATTTCAACGATGCTCTGATGGATCAGGAGACGATTGTCAGATTTATTAAATCACAGCGTCTAAGATAGTGAGTAGTACTCGTTCGAGTTTGAGATTGACGAGAAAAAATTGAATTGGCAAAGTACTACTCGGGCGAATTAACATGAAACCTGGCTCGAATGACGTTTGTGCAAAGTACAGCGTGAAATTGAAATCTTGATAGAGAACAGGTCCTGCAATACTTGGTAATGATATGGCTTCGCAATTAGCGGGGGAAGCATCAAGTTGCGAGCGAGAGTATCAGCCAGGTGTCATGTTGATTCGCCCGAGTTGAAGAGAGCATAGGAGAGGATAGAGCGCCCAGAGTAATCACCTACTGGAAGCCGCAGCAGAAGAGACCGTGAGGAAGGCCGAAGAAGAGATGGTGCGACTGCATCGACGAAGATCTCAAGGCCATAGGGAATTTTACCACCTTTAGAAGGAAGGCCAAAGTTCGAAGCGAGTGGCAGTCCATTGTAGAAGTGGCCAGAACCCATGAAGGGTTGTAGCGCCGAAGAAAGTAGAGTAAAGCAATGTTTGTTTAATATCTAGAGATCCCTAGTATACAGGTTGGTTTTTTGAGAAGGGTCCTGTCGGAATGTGTCGGGATGGCGAATTCGGAAACCACGAGAGTTAGAGGAAAGTCGTAAAAGGAGTAATGCCCTCGATTTATAAAAAAACAATAACTGCTTATAGATATACTAAGTAATTTGTGAAAATTTGCTACTTCTTTTAATTTTTAGTAATACATTTGTTGCAAAGAATGATCCATAACAGCAACAAAATACTTTGATGAACCAAAGTATATTATACAGGGCGATTTTTTGAGAAGGGTCTTGGCCATCAGGACCCTTCTCAAAAAAACACCCTGTATAATATAATTTAACATAAGACCATATATAATAAGATGGGGCTCTTCTAACACAGGTTTATCAATTATGAAACTTACCAGAAGAGCCTCCAAACCTTAGGAATAATTTTTAATAAAATATATTTGATTTTTGATCAACTCAGAGTCTAGATACTAGGACGAATCTGCGATTTAGTGTATGTGTTATATTATGGATATTTTTGTACCTATACACCACCATTTTTTAATTACCAAAAAAAAATAAATGGGTAATGCAGATAGGTTACTATATTGCATCTGTGTAGTCAGAATTTTGGATTTCTACAAAATGGCAGTTACAGCGACTCGAGTGCGGCGCGCGAGTAGGTACCCGGGTTTGCCAAATGATGAATAAAACTAAAATTATTACCAATTAAAGGTACCAGCTGACGCAAATCCATAGGAAAACGACTAACGGTAACAGTTATCCAATTTTAATCAAATTTATTTTGACAAAAGTTCGACTTAATTTTTTCAAGTTTTTTTGCCGTATATGTGTTCAGTAACGGCAACTGACTATGTGAATTTTTTTTATAGTGATTAAAATTTGTCCGTGTATAGCTGAGCCGTGTCCGCGGCAGCACCAACGCCATCCTTCGCGTCGTGGCAGACCGGGTTGATTGTCCCATACTTGGTCATTTAGTCAGGCTTCATGTTTCATAATGTGTGTTTTATTTTTATTTATATATATATATTTTAATTTTCATTTAAATATTATGTTATTTATTTATTTTTTATTTTTTTGTATGTATGTGTGTTTTCTGATTGTTTTTTTTTGTACCTAATATTTCTAAGTTTTTATGCACATTGTCTGAAATAAATTATTTGATTTGATTTGATTTGATAACAAAAAATACGTAGTGGCACATATCGCTAATACTGCCTACATCTTCTGTTAAGTTTTTATCCGGAGAAAAAATCAACATTATTAAATAAGTTAAACTCAAAAACAAATTGAAGTTACAAGTAACTCACTCATAGCAATAATTTACGTATTTTATGGTATTTTGAATGACTTCACCGAGATTAGTTCAAATAAATTATTGACATTTGAAGTTACGGATCGAGTTTACGATGTAGGTGTCAAGAAAGTAACTTGAGTTACTGCCAACATGCTTATTGAGGTGTTACGAATTTCGGACTTCAAACACCCACTTTTCAAAAATATTTGAACGTAAAATATAAGGAAATGATATTAGGGTTCAATGTTATCATGCGTTAGGTAAATAAAATCTATAAATCAGTACTTATGCAATTTTTGTATTACACCATAAGTTAACTACTACAATCTACATAATATTACAAAATGAAACAATTGGGCCACCCATAGACCGTTGCAAAGCAAACGATCTATAGGTAATCTATAAGTATGATAATAGTATTGAAAAGTGCGAAATTTTGATCTTTGTGTCAATCACACCAAGACATATTAAACCGACACTTTGGTGTGTTAAGCCCCAAATTTTATACAAATAATTTATATTAATATAATTATAGCTACGTGTGTGAAGGGCTTTAAGAGAGGTGCGGTAGACAATTGACAACGATTGCAAGCTTCTAGGGAGATTGGTTACGAAGTAAAATCACCCTAAAAACATAGGTACAGTACAGCAGATTTGTCATCGTTCAAATCATTATTTTTTTGCAAAAAAACTGGGATGCCTAAAATACTATACACTGTAAAAATAATGCCCTGTACAAAATCAGAAAGTCCAGAGCATAAAACAGTAATTTGGAATAACATCAGTCACGCGTTTGACACATTTACACCATATAGTAATTGTTGCAAAAAAATGCGTAGCATAGCCATGAAGGTTTCAATAAATCAAATTTCTTACACTGGCAACACTGTAGGAGCCGTAAAACTCACCGCATACCACCGTTCACTTAAATTGTTCCAACAAGTTTGGAAGAAATGGACTCTGTTAGGAGTCCTCAGTCTGAATCGCATCTTTTAAAACGAACGTATTGTTATGTATTATGTCATAGCCGTCATTTGGGTAATAAAAATAATTATAATATAACTATTTATTCTAAAATGAACGGTTTGAATGATGCAATATATTTTTTTTTTTATATTTAATACTTTTCAAGCAATACGATGTATTATCATTTGTCACATGCGTCAGTTACTTTTGAGCGACAAAAATCTATATCTAACCTCTTCCCTCGGGTAAGGTGTGAAATTGCGCTATCACTGTCTTGCGATTTGGCCGCTGTCATTTCTGACATTGTCACATAGCGCCTAAACCTCAGAAGAATAGGTATATCCAAACTCTTTGGCCTAAACTATGCTCATTGCTCAATTGTTTTATAGTGAAGTAATTTTCATAATATGAAACTAGATGTCGCTAGTAACTTATTTCAATTTCTGGATCACGGTCACGTTACACCTAAGAGGAACCGTTAAGATAGCTTCTAAACATTTCTATTATAGATAAAATAATTTACAAAAAATAACGTATTTTTGAAAACCTTTATCCATTATGATATAAGGTTGAGAAGACTGTGACACCCACCGTAATTTTGTAAAAACCGATAGTTTTTATTTCTACGATGATTTAAGCTGAAATGAGCGCCCATTTCATAATTCCAAAACAGAGACAGCCATCCAATGTTAACACGATATACGAAATTCAAAAAGTTATGTTAAGGTCCCTCATAACACACTGATCTATGGGTATTCTGAAGGACCTAAGTTCGAAATTTGAAATAAATTCTTAACTCCCGGCATGAAACCTATTAAAAATTAACCTCTTTGGACAGATTTTAAAGCAATCAATTTTTTTTCCCTAGGGCCGAAAATGCAGTTTACTCCCTCTAAACAAACGTGCACGAAGTTAAACTTAGTAGGTACTTAGATTATGTTCTACTACACGGTGATCAAAGTTAGCTGCTTAATTTTGGGCATTAATAAGCACTTTCGCTATTTTTCAATAAAGTAGGCCAGGTAATGTCATATGCGACTACTGCAAGGGTCATTAAGTTTTTTTATATTTAATACCTACTTTTCAAGCAATAGGTACTACGATGTTTTATCATTTTTCACTTACGTCAGTTACTTTTGAGCGACAAAAAATATATCTAACAACTTCCCTCGGGCACGGAGCCTCGAGTAAGGTGTGAAATTGCGCTATCACTGTCTTGCGATTTGGCCGCTGTCATTTCTGACATTGTCACATAGCGCCTAAACCTCAGAAGAATAGGTATATCTTAACTCTTTGGCCTAAACTATGCTCATTGCTCAATTTGTTTTATAGTGAAGTAATTTTCATAATATCAAACTAGATGTCGCTAGTAACTTATTCCCATTTCAGGATCGCGTTTACGTTAATACTAAGAGGAACCCTTAAGATAACTTCTAAACGATATGAATATGAGATATTTCATTAATTTTGATAAATTTTTAAAAACCAGTATCCTGTATGATAAATTGTTGAGGAAACTGTGTCACCGTAATTATGCAAAAACCGATAGTTTTTATTTTTATGATGAAAGTTTTTATTAACTTACACTAACACCGGCTACTTTACAGTAAAAAAAAACATAGTACCTAGTCTACCTACTTTCAATCGACTTCATTTGTTTTAGTGACCGTAAACATAACTGAAAAGTCATAGAGCAAAATACACAATTTCGTTTACTTCGACGATATTTTTTTTCAGTTACTTTGTTACTTATAATAAGTTACCAACGTGTTTATTAGAAAAAAAGGGTAACACTTTTGTTAAAGAACTAAAAGAATGGCTTTCGATTAATTGTTTTTACTCTATAGATGAATATATGAAACATAAATTATAATTTCACTCAATTTTGTATTGACATGTTGGTATTACTGTATATTACTATTATTATTTTTTTGCTCTAACTTGGCCAAATTTTTGACGTTAAAATAGTTTGTTTAGTTTGATATTATGTTTTGTTTGTGTTGTTCTATTATTAGTTGTTGTTCTTCATGTTTTGTTATTTTGACATTAATTTACCATAAATAAATGACCTAGCACAATAAATGTAAGTAAATTCAAATTATTATTTGTATGCTAATGTAAATATCGAGCAAAATATGCTGGACTTTTTAAATATTACCAACTTTTATGTAACCATATTTTTGACAAATAAATATCTTATCTTATCTTATCTTAAAATCTAAACTATAAAACCTATTTTAATAAAATTTCTATGAGATCAATCTGAAAGTATTATCATTTAAAACAAAAATGAATTTCCAAAATCGGTTAATGTCTGTCATATAAGGGGAATCCTCAAAGCAAATTTCCATACAAAATTTTTCGGACAAATACTCAAAAAGTACGCCGTATTATAGTAATTTCTTCACAGTATTCGTTTCATCCATGTTTTTTGATTTCGTCAACAAAAAAAGTGAAAGGTTTCATACTGTAATTTAGATTTTATACGTGTTTTAAAAACTTTTATTTACTAGTAATAGGACACCCGCAACTTCGTTCGTTGTTCATATCCTCTTTCATCCATCTTTTCTTTGGGCTTCCTCTACTCTTAGTCTACTCAGATATCCATCCCTCCGCATCACATGGCCGATTTAACAATTATTACTATACCTACATACATTTGTTATTTTTATATATTAATATTATTAGAATAACCATATTCCTTTCTTAATACGCGCCTTCACTTTTTGACGAACATACCCTTGAAATTACAAGCTCTCATCTCTACATCCAGTGGTTATGCCTTTGCGTTGTCTGTCAGTCAATCAGAACTGAGTTTAATTGATAATAGCCCAATCAGTTTAGTACTTTTGGCGTGATTGAGTAATGATCATCTATATTTCGCAGTTTAAATATTAGGGTAAAATAAGTTAATTTTTTTGATTAAGCAAGCTGAAGTGGCAGTGATGGGCCGGCCATATCTGCCGAAGAACCGACAACCGTTGGGGTAAACGTGTTCTTGAGTGGAGACCGCGTCTAGGCAAGCGTAGTGTAGGATGGAGCAATGATCTGCGCGCTATAGCTGGCAGAAGGTGGATGAGAACAGCCGAAGATCGGGCTCAGTGGCGCGCCTTGGGAGAGACCTACGTCCAGCAGTGGACTGCTATAGCTTGATGATAACAATTAATTAGTTAATACCTACATTAATTAATTAACGTGGTAATGCCGCCAGCGTTCTGGGCACGTTGCCTTATGGTGGAGACAACGACCATCTGGGTAATATTTTTTTTTTTATTGACGTGACCACGTCTAATAAATCGATTAACGCCGGCTGCATGCACGAAAACGTTGACGTCATTGGCAACACTGTCATTGTCCGATAACGCTGGTAGTCACGTTAAACTATCGTCCGTAAACCAACTTTATAGACAACCAATTTTTTTCATATTTAGTGTAATCCAATCTGTGTCGTTCAGTAGTTCAGTTTTAAATAATAATTAGTAAATAAATAGTTTTACTTGAGTAAAATTATGCTTGTTAACTAAAGGTCTAAGTTCATTGATCGATAACCTACTGGAATTATCGTAAGCATAGTGAATCGATTTAAATATAACGGTAAATAAAATTATAATTTACTGTGAAACACTATTTTCTGCCCTACGCAGAAAATGGTGTATTTTAATTTATTAGGTACAACTCAGGCGAATAAACATGACACCTGGCACGAATGACGTTTGTGCAAAGTACAGCGTGGAATTGGATAATCTTGATAGAGAACAGGTTCTGTAATACTTGGTAATGATAAGTAAAATGATAAGGCTTCGCAATTAGAGGAAGAAGAAATACGGAGGGCGCCGCGCGGGGGGTGGGGGAAGCATCAAGCTCCGAGCGAGAGTGTCAGCCATGTGGCATGTTCATTTGCCCGAGTAGTAGCTACATTTGAAATAGAAGGGAATTAAAAAGGTCTCGATGTTCAGTGGTTTGGTCTGTACATTGTCAGTCAGTCAGTCCGTCAGTCAGGTACAATCGTTTTATATTTATTTATACAGTGGCAGGTATTCTGCAACTATGCATTATTGTGTTCCGGTAAGTTTTCATTTCAGGTATGAACCTACCATCAAGCGTCTTACTTACTCGCCTAATTGATTAAGTTAGAGAAGCTTTTGTATTTCTTAAAATGGTAATAATTCATTGTTAAAACCAATTTACAATCGCGTTGGAGCAGTTGAGCTACCTATAGATCGTTTGCAACGGTCTATGGGTGTTTCCTTGTTTCCTTTTGTAAATTTTGTATTATGGATTGCAGTAGTTAGCTTATTCTGTAATAAAAATTATTTACAACCAATTGTTAACATAAAAATATACGAAAGTTTTTTTCTAAGTTTTTCTATAAAGCAAAAGCGAAGCAAAACAGAGCATCGTGTTTTATCTTCTCAATTTCACTGGCAACACTTTTAAATAAAATCAAGTACCAATCCCACATTCATAATTGGAACACTCGAATAACACTCATTCACCAGATCAGTCTAAACATGGCTCGCGTTCAGCCGTGTTTTACTATAGTTTTGTAAACATTCGCTTGATATTAAAATATGGCCGTGAGAAGGGTGAAACGGTGATTGTATAATATTATAATAATATTGAAGTTATTGCTGCGGAAGTTGAAACTAAAATACTGGGTCTGGTGAAATGACGACACGGTGGAACGGCCTTTTTGTACTTTGCCAATTCAAATTTTTCATTTGATTCTTCAATTAGTCCGAATTCGTATTTTCGAAATCAACGTAGGTTAGGTAGGGTCGGCTCTGTAATGGTCTTAACACCCAGCTTACGCCGGTGCTCTCCTGTGGTAAAACCACTTGTGGTTTATATTATGGGTATATCTTAAGTGGTTTTATCACATCAGTAGTTTACTCACACATACACATAATGGGTTTGTGTGAGTGGTTTAATCACAGGAGAACCCGTGTTCACCGTAAGCTGGGTGTAAAGATCATTATAGAGCCGACTGTACCTACTTTGCTTAATATTAACAAATTGTAATTTAAAGTTTTCACAAAACTTAATATTGTAGTCAAAGTATTTTAATTCATACAGTCAAATTAAATAAGTACAAGTTCCGTTTAAATAAGATGGTGTTGTGTGAAATGGTCAAAACATTATTAAATAAAAATTAAGTTCAAAAACTAAAACCCAAGAGTAAAAAGTAAGAAAGAAGAAAATATTCTCATCTGAAATTGTTATGTGCCGTATGCCTCTTTGCCTAATGATCGCTTACTTCTATAAGAATATATTGTTTTGTTAGGGTAGGTGGCAATAGGCACATATAACATATTTACATATATTATTTAGGAACATAATTAGCAAAAAGCACCTGGGACACAAAAATCTCAAAAATCCTACTGATTTCGTTAAAAATATACAAAATGCATTCCTGCCAAAAACGTGCATTCGTCAAAATGGCCGAGAATTTGACGAGACGAAAGTCCGCGATCGTGCCTTTCGTAAGAGGTCTTAATGGGCAAAAAAGGCCAAAATGAACTCAAAGCCTGAAAATGACCCGCCCGTGTTAAATTAACGTACGATATTTATAAAACGGGAGGCGTCGTGTTACATTGTGAGTTTATTTTGCGTAGTACTAGTTATTGCACGCTGCTTGGCAGCGGGATATTTGAAAGGAGCAGCGGAAAAAGATTTTTAGGCCCAAATTATACAGAAACGGCTTATGGCGAAAGTACGGGGCGCAGACGGAAGAAAGATATACTTGCATGACTTTGTATGAAAAAGTTTTGCCAGCGCCCATACCTTCGCCTTACGTTGCTCTGTAGAATTCAGGCCTATATTTTTACTTCTCAAGCTCGTAAAGTTCAACTTTATGCTTAGTACATGAGGAGTAAAACTGCATTTTGTGCTCTAGGGCAAAATATGTGATTAAAATCTGATCTAAGAGGTTCAGTCTGTATTAGTTGTGTAGGTATATCTTAGTACCTACTCTGTGGTAATAGGTTTCGTGCAGGAAGTTGAGTTTTCAAGTTTTGAACTTCGATCTTTCAGATCAAGGTGCCTGTTTTATGCGAGACCTAACCATTAGTTTTCTCGTATATAATGGCTTGCTACGCACCGAAAGAAATATTTAACCCCAGCGAAATCTGACAAATGCCAGCTCTGTGTTATGAGTTTTATGACAATATAATATATTTAAGATTTTTAATATCTCTGGGTCATGTGGCATCCACCAATCTGCAATGCGCTCGAGTGGTGGATTAAAATCCATTCGCTCTCCTAACCAAGCGTAGGGTTGAGTAGGCATTGGGAAAATTATAGGCTAGTCAATAAGCAAGATATTTTTACAATAAATACTTTTCTTTGTCCACAATACACGAAGGTTTAGCTTCTTATCGTGTCACTAGCTCTTTCAAACCTGTGTGGTGAAAGGATTTTAAGTACGCCACTACGAGGCTCCTTTCATGGTCGAAACCAAGGTTTAGCTGGAAGGAGCTTACAGCTTAGGCCAAAGCGCCTAATAAAATGCCTAATAACATATCTTACATTAAGTAAAATTCAAATTGAAATCATAAATTCTACATATTAAGGCTAATCCTCAAATCCGAATTCCATACAAAATGTTTCGGACAAATACTCAAAAAGTACGCCGTATTATAGTAATTTCTTCACACTATTCGTGTCGTCCATGTTTTTTGATTTCATTAACAAAAAAAGTAAAAAGTTTCATACTTTAATTTAGATTTTATACGTGTTTTTAAGTTAGTAGGGTTAATTTTAAAACACGTATAAAATCTAAATTAAAGTATGAAACTTTTTACTTTTTTTGTTGAAGAATTAAAAAAAATTGGACGACACGAACAGTGTGAAGAAATTACTATAATACGGCGTACTTTTTGAGTATTTGTCCGAAACATTTTGTATGGAATTCGGATTTGAGGATTCCCCTTAAATAATTACTGCTACATAGCATTAATTTCATCTTTGTACTATTTGTTAAGTGCAATAATGTATTTTCTATCTTCTATCTATTTTCTAGCTTCATTTTCCTGTTTTGAAAAGCAGTTAAACAACATCGAAGATAGATTTGAGCGCATAAAAACGTAATTAGTAAAGGACACGTCGCGTGCCAGGGTCGATGCAAGGTCTAACCTATTTGCTCTCTAACTTGTTGGATGACGAATGGAATCTTCTGGAAAATAGCGAAAGATGATTATTACGTCGCTAGTTCACGCCCGCCACTTAGTTTGCGTTGCGAATTAACAAATACTTAGTAGATTATTTACTAAGGGGATAAAGCAGTGTCTGTCTTATGTCGCGGGTGGCATATCGCACCCAGAGCTAACGAGGGATTCAGTTAACTCCTGAGCGAAGCGAGGAAGTTATGTAGAGTTCTGAGAGACGCGAGGGGTTCGAGCTACCCAAAACGAAAACAGGCTTACTTTATGGTATAATGTAACTTTTTTTGTTTGAGAGAATATACTTTCAGATTGGTCCCATAGTAATTTCATCAAAATCGGTTCAGTAGTTTTTAAATCGAAATAAAAAAATATGTGAAATGTCAGTGGTATTTACGGTTACTAGAACAGTCCAATAACATTGAAGTCGGTTGTACTATGTTTTTGTAAAACCTTAATCATTATTATTATTAGTAGAATCGGATCGAATGTAGGTACCAATATTCGATAGTACGATTAGAAAATCAAAATTGCTTTCTTTTCATTGATGTTGTTCTTGAACTGAACACCTCGGCCGCCCATTCACGATCATTCACGTTATGACGCTTGTCGTGAAGTTTCGTGTCATGAAGTGAATGGCGGGTCTTTGTCCATCATGGTGACAGCTCCTTTGTATATTAGTTAACATACATTTGCATTATCATTACATTATATCATATATCATATCATATCATTACATTGTCAATATGACATGTTATTTTATAAAAATAAAGTAGTTATAGAAGTAAGCTGGCAACACTATTTTTAGTAATAAGATCCTTGAATGTAATAATAATAATTTTATTTGACGTAAATAGAAATTGATTTATTGATTGAAAATTTGAAAAAAAAAATAGTACATTCGTTGTAATAAGATATGTTTTTTTTCAAAAATTGCTTTTATTTTTCCGAAAAAATTATGAAAAAGACAGAAAAATTGATTGAGAGGCATAATCGCGCTTATAATGCCCCGCTAGATTATAAGTATTTTAAATTTATGAAATTATTATTTACCTAATTATGAAAACAGTTTCATAATTATTTTATGATCATTCATCATCATGTAAAAAAATACTTTAAAAAATATTTTATTACATATTTTTATTTTTTTTTTACATTATTGAATAGGTTTTTTAACTTGCTGGTAAAATATCCTAATAATTCATTAATTACGGGACAGATATGTGTACATAAAATAAATTATACAAAATTAATTAAAGAATAATAACTTAAATATTATAACATGATTTAGAATAGGTATAATTAATTCTCAAGTGGTTTTACCTTCGTCACGGAAATCATATTTCATGAGTAAAAAAGGTAATAAAAAAAACGATACCTAACTTTGCATCAATTAAAAAACTTACCAAAATAACGACTGACACTCATGTGAACTTACCTGTAAGAAAAAAAACAAAATGATTATACATACTTTTTAAATTATAGTAGAAAGCTTTTTTGGAATAAATCACACGAGTATCACTGTTACTCGATTGGGTTTAAAATCCCAACGAATTTAAGACTTATTCCCGTCCGATACCAAAAAGTAATACCAATGGTATTTGTTTATGGTCGTAATTAACATTCTATTCCTCACGAATACCAAATTTTAAATATTTCAATGAAGTACCAAATCTATTCCCAACTAATACCCGTGCTAATACCGAAACATAGCTTTTGGTACAGTCACAGAAACAATTTACTTTCTAACATTAAATTAAACTTTAAACGAAAGTAACACCCTGACTCGTGGAGTATCGATGGTAAAAAAATTCTAACGAGTAACGCTGTTACTCATTGATTCAAAAACTGACTTCAAAAGAGCTGAGGTTATCAATTCGCTTAAATGTTTTTTGATACCGATTTGAAAAAAATATTTTTTGATTCACAGGATATACTTTTAGATTGATCCCATAGAAATTTAATGAAAATCGGTTATGTAGTTTAATTTATAAATCAAAATAACTGAAAAAAATATGGCGTCGAAGTAAAAAAAATTGCGTATTTTGCTTCCCTGTGACTTGTTACTCAATGGAAACCCATTCCTTCATTGGAAAAAAAATTGGCTGTCTGTAAAGTTGGTTTACGGACGATAATTTAACGTGACTACCAGCGTACCGGGACAATGAGCGTTACCGGACAATAACAGCGTTACCGGACAATGACGTCAACATTTACGTGCATGCAGCCGGCGTTCATCGATTTATTAGACGCAGTCACGTCAAAAATCCCATCGAGTGAAAACACCCTGATTCGGGGTTTTTTGCCCACCCACCAAAGTCAGCTCTAGTATTTAAATTTATCAAAGTACCGTATAATTCTTTACAGTGTCGATCACAGGCCGTGATCTCAAAATAATAAGTTACCAAGATGTCAAGCCCATTCATTGATACTCCCACGTAGCGCGCGAATAACGGTACTTTTTTTTGTTGTGGCAACACACGTGCCTACAGACGGATGTATACGAAGATCATAGATAGAGTTTTTTGTAATGATCGACGGAAATTAACGGAATAATAATACTTTAATCTCATGAACACGAGGTTACTAGCTACTTTAATTTTGCCATTCTTATTTTTTTTTTTCTTTCGAAGAACCTAAGTTCTTCGGTTTTGGCTTCACATCAAAGGTATATAGCCAGTGTCAAGTAATTGGAGAGATAAGTCATAGTCGATAAGTCAAGTCATGCCCCTGTAAAGTAGTGGTGGTTGCGACCCTACTAGAGGCTTCTATGGAATTTTGGAGGCAACACGAAAAGTCACGTTTTACAGCATTACACTATTCACCAACACTCATACACGTTCACGAGCGCTTAATGGATAAAAAACCACCGTTTTTACACTTAAACACTCATAGTTATACAAATTTTGTCAATTAATTTAATGCCGCCAATGCGCCATTTTTCATGTTCCCGCCAAGAGCCTTGCCACTCTTATGTATGTTTTTATTTTGTCTTATACACCGCAATTTTTAAATCACCTTAAATAAAAATACGCATTATCAGTTGCCGTTACTAAACACAGAAATGGCAAAAAAACTTAAAATTATATCAATTATTTTTTCAAAATTTAGTTATTATGATGAAAATTAGATAACTGTTATTACTTTTAGTCGTTTTTCTATGGTCTTGCGTGAATCGGTACCATTCATTGATAATAATTTAAGTTACATTCATCGTTTGGCAAACCCGGGTACCTAGTTCGCGCCAGCTCGCAAAAGCTCGGCTCGGGCGCCGCACTGGCCCCACTGTCACTCTGCCATTTTGTAGAAACTCAAAATTCTTACTGCACAGATACAACTTTGTACCTCTTCTGCACTGCCCATTTAAGTTTTTTTGGTAAAAATTTGTAGTGTATAATGCAATACAATTTGATATGTTTAACATAAGCAGAGGAGATTGGGCGAAAATGTTTTTCTCAATCTCCTTCGTTCCAAAACATACTTACGAAAAGATCTCATGAGATTGTTGTTACAAATTCATAGCTCCAATTTTATGAAACATATACTCAGTTAATTTATATCTTCAAAAATGTACAAATGTGCGAGCGAGATAACGACACGCGGGACTCTGGACCTTAACACGACATCCAAAGCATAAATTCTATAACCTAACCGTTGCCAAAAATGGCGGTTATTCAGTTCATTGACGATGTAATTCACGGGATACTGACAGATTAACAGCTGTTTAAGGCATAAACAACCAGCTAGTATGAATTATAAAAAGCAACTAGCATTACTGAGGCATACCAAAGTATACTACTTACTAGCCTACTGAATGTTGTTGCCTTGACGCGATTGCTTTACCTCATTTTTTAATGCAGATATTTTAATATGTAGTAAAAATTGGTTGTCTGTAAAATTGGTTTACGGACGATAGTTTAACGTGACAACGTCATAACCAGCGTAACGGGACAATGAGCGTTACCAGACAATGATGTCAGAAAATGCTTTTCTTAACTTATGTTTTAAAATAGACTCTTTAGTGCACCTTTAGCCACGGTTCGTATTTTGGTCTCACTCTCCATCCCAAGGTTGCCTGGAAGAGATCGCTGCTTAGCGATAAGGCCGCCCATTGTACATGCTCACTAATTATCTTGTATTTATCTTTAAGTTTCCTGGTACAATAGAGTTTTCATTCATTCATTCATTCATTCATTCATTCAACGTTTGCGTACATGCAGCCGGCGTTCTTTATTAGACGTAGTCATACTAGTCACGTCAAAAATGCATGTTTGTATTTTAATGCCAGTAAAGTTTAACTTTGTGGTAGGTAGAGGGCGTAAAACTGCATTTAAGGCTGTAGGGCAAAAAGTAATTGCTTAAAAAAACTATTCACAGAGGTTCAGTTTGTAATAATAGTTATCATGCCGGAAGTTGAAAACTTTTTCAGATTTCGAAGTTAGGTCCTATAATACCCATAAATCAGGGGCGTAAAACTGCATTTAAGGCTGTAGGGCAAAAAGTAATTGCTTAAAAAAAACTATTCACAGAGGTTCAGTTTGTAATAATAGTTATCATGCCGGAAGTTGAAAACTTTTTCAGATTTCGAAGTTAGGTCCTATGATACCCATAAATCAGGGGCGTAAAACTGCATTTAAGGCTGTAGGGCAAAAAGTAATTGCTTAAAAAAACTATTCACAGAGGTTCAGTTTGTAATAATAGTTATCATGCCGGAAGTTGAAAACTTTTTCAGATTTCGAAGTTAGGTCCTATAATACCCATAAATCAGGGGCGTAAAACTGCATTTAAGGCTGTAGGGCAAAAAGTAATTGCTTAAAAAAACTATTCACAGAGGTTCAGTTTGTAATAATAGTTATCATGCCAGAAGTTGAAAACTTTTTCAGATTTCGAAGTTAGGTCCTATAATACCCATAAATCAGGGTATTTATGAGGGACCTTAATAACTATTTTCGAATAGGTATTGTGGTTACATTGAATTGCTGTCTCTGTTTTTAAATTAGGTAATGGGCGCTCATTTCAGTTTACATTTGTTTCAATTCTTCGCAATTCAAGTAAAAATTAATGTGTATACCTCGTTTTATTTTTATTTGATTGATTTATTGCATTCCTTTGAACTAAGAAAGTAAGTTTTTAGAAAAATAGTCACGTATCCTTTTGGGGCATCTGACCCTGTTTTACCCTATACAAAAAAAAATCATTTCATTTCATTTTCATTTATTTATTTAATCACTTAAGGGGAAATGAGCTCCTAAATTTACGTTTCTACCTCACAACAATCACTAAATAAAGTTTGAAAACCTCACAAAAATTATAATAAATAAATATATTATGAAAGTTAAAGATATTTTCTTTTACAATTGACCAGCCGAATCACGATTCTTAAATATAAACTCGATAAAAATTGAATTGTTTATGAATAATTCTGGCGTACTTTTTTGTTAAATGCTATATTTATTTTTTTATAAGCAACACGAAGTTATCCTGGTTTTATGAGTTATTTTATACCGTTTTCTACAGGCAATTTTAGAATTGAAGATCTAAAAAAAAAATAAGTTGTAATTATGTCTTTCGTCTTTAAAATATACTCCTTGAAACAGGATAGACTCTACTCATTTCGTTAGAAAATAAATCTGAAACAGAGACGATTTTGGCACTGTATTTCACTCATAACTCCAAAAATATTTGAAGTAAGTAAGAGTATATCATTCGTAAGGTGAGGTAATTTAATTATTTAGTGTTTGGAATCGTTCAACTTTTTTCAATTTATTTCATATTTGTGTAAATCACAAAAAACTGTGATTATAAAACTAAGCGAATCGCATATTTGAATTTAGTAGGCCGTTGGCCGCCCAACGGAGCAGATCCACGTCCGAATGTCCCGTTTTGACAGCTCAATAATTACGTAATTTTTGTTCAAAATCCCTAACAAATGACAACGTATAAAAATAAAATAAGTAGCTAAACTGTTTATAGGACCACTGATTGATTGATGCGAATGAAAAATATGGGTTTTCTATGGATACAAGCTGTTTGGGCTCGTTTGAAGAAGTTCCAAGTGGTTTTTGGGTTGGTAATACTCGTACAAGGTGTTCAAAACTTGTGTTTGAAGCGAGGAAGATGGCAAGCAAAGCGAACCAGCGACCTCCGCGAGGCGAAGCGAAGGTTGACGGATCACAGCTAGGGTTGAAGGTTATAATTTTGGTGTCAGATTTTGAAGGCATTTTGGCGGATTTTTTTTTATTGTGCAAAAAACGTTTGGTAATTGTCGGCGTTTCTTTAGTACAAAGTTCCATATATAATTTTTAATTAGCTAGGTATAGCTTATTATCAAGAAATACAAATTAAAACAAAAAAGTTTTTTAACATTGTATGTTGTATATTTAACTTTACATTAATGATAAAAATGGCGTGTGTGTATGACCAAATGACAGAAGTGAAAACTTCATCGAGGCGACTTGAGCCTACTTTACCTGAAGGAGCGTTACATAATCGAGCGTTATGAGCCCAGTTACATCCAATACCTATAGAAAAAAATTTGTAGGCGCGCTTATAGAAGTTTTCACTTTAAAATATATTTCAGTAACTCAATTGACATTTATTCATTGGGCAGTTGTGATGAAATCCGAAATAACCAAAGCCTTTTGTAGATTAGACGTTTACTAGAAAATCACAATCAAAAGAAGGTAATAATATTGCACGATTGAAAAGGTAACTCTGGATTAGATTGTTAGACTCGGAATTCTCCAATATGAACCGAAATCCAAAATAACCAAAGCTTTCTGTAGTTTGAACGTTTACGAGAAGATTACAATCAAAATAAGGTAATAATATTGCACGATTAAAAAGGTAAGTCTGGATTAGATCCAAATTAAATGGAAACGTGGCAAGTTCCACACAGACGCTTCGGGACCAGTGTTCCAGTGTCCTCTGATGTCACAGATTATTCAGAGTACTACGATCTGAAGTCAATTCAAGAGTGAGTTGATTCGGCTCGTCAGCTCGTTCATTAACTTCAAGAACGAATAAATGCACGCAAGATCTAATGATCTGAAGTTGTTACACACTGGCGCCCTCTAACAGCTCTTCATCGACCTTACCCAAGTGACAGTGAGACTTACAAATACCACTTGACGTTTACAAACTACGCTAGTCACTAATAAATGGCGAGAATAACGATTCTTGGGTTAGATCGGAACACAACGAGTCAATCAAGCTCAAATTTTGATTCAATCTCCGATATATATGTATATATATGTCTGTTTGTGGGTATTTTTTTTTCCTTATGATAATTGTCGAACCGTTAATCCAATTTTGATAAATTAGGCTGCTGGGTAAGTAAGTTCAAATCATTTTTACAATACGTATTGTGAACGAGATCGATCTAGATTTTTTGTTAGCCAGACTTTTCATTTTCTTTATATGAGTAAGTATATACCTAAATTTTTGACAAAATAATGACACTACACTTAAGTACGTATAAAATTGTTTTGGAATAAAATACAAACAATTAATGATCATTAAAAATTACAAATCTTGTTTTCCTTTGTTAGCAAGGGATAGCTATGGCGCTAGCAATAGTAACTCACGTATTTTAAAAAATGACTGTTAAAAGAACACTTACAAAATGTAACAAATTATTGATTGGGATGTTTATTATATATTGGATTGACGATGACGTCACAATAGTAAAGTACATTGACCTTTCGCACTTACTGTCAATATCTGTACTATGTTTATGCGTCAAAGCGAATTGACAGCTAAAGCCTTCATGAGACAGACTCACATCTTCTTAATACATTTATACAAAGGTCTATATAACTATGGCCCCACACTAAAATTATATAAAATGTCTCGTATATTTGACTCTACCTACCTAATTATATACTCGTGCATTACCCACGTCAGAAATAAATAAAAATGTAAATTCTCATTTAGAAATTAAAAACTCATCTTGTTGTTGCTCGCTTTTCAATTAAAAAAAAAAGGTTCTCTCTGGTACACACACACACGCCCACGCAAGCAAGAGGCGTTCGAAATTCAAACCAAATTTGCAATTCAAATAAGATGGGGTAGGATGACGTCGCAGGAAATAAAGTAGGCATCCGAAATGTCACGAGATCTCAGCCAGTTGTGTTTTAAAATTCGAAAACTATAAAGGAGCTGGTCGATTTGGTATGGGACTTTCAAGTCAAAACTATATAACACAACTATATTACATTACTACATTTTAATGAAGATTAAATACTATTCAGAAAAAAATAGAAAATAATTTAAAAAAATGACTGTTGAGTATTTCACCGGTCAAAAAAGTTCTAAAAATATGTGTCAAGTGCACGAAAGGAGCCCCTCCGAGGCGCACTTGAAATCTTTTCACCACCCTGGTTCGAAAGAACTAGTGACACGATGAGAAGAACAAGAATCGGTATTATTTCAATTTCTATTTAGCGTGTTCTTTACGATCTGAGCCACATTGAAAATGCGTCAAAAAAAAAGAAAGTCACACTGGCTAACTTCTAGTACATTTTGGTCCGAAGATAAATTTCGAAAAAGAGAAGTAACAGGATCAGATGTATATTATATGATAAAACTACTAGGCTTTTTCATTGTTAATAAAACTATATCTTAAAAAGTAACAAACAGCATTTGAAAAAAGAGATATTTCATTTTTATTGACAGGGTGTCTAAAACTTTTCTATCCTATACCTCATCCATTTTCGTTGATACTGTCCATCTTGGTGTTCTATAGGAACACCATTATTTATCTATGATTTCGCGTTCTTTACAAGCTTTCAGAGATAGTCCTCTATAGCCAAACGAAAGCCGAACACCAGTTTATCTCCGATTCCGAAACAAAGTCTTCAGATAAACCCTATTTGCATATAGAGCTGGCAGTTTTTCGCCCCGTATCGATAGTCGATACCACACAATTAGTGTCGGGCCAGTCAAAGTCCTTATCGATAAATAATGTCGACATCCGAAGACAAAACGCGATGGTATCAGCCCGAAGCTCGATAGGTTTGTTCTTTTTTTGAACGACTTTTCACTTGCTGACAATATAAAGGCGGTTAGAAAGAATTTCAGACTGTTGGAGCGAAAATGGTTTGGTACTTGACAAAAAGATGAGTGACTGTTTGCTTTGAAGATGCCTTATTTATTACGGATGCCCTATTAAATTATCGGCCATAGACAAAGGTAGATGATAGTTTAGTGTTGATAGAATAGATCGCAAGATGCGTAGCGGCAATCGTCATTTTCGAATTTACTAAAATTTAATTTTATGAAAGTTTCAAAATAATTCGAAAAAAATTGAAATTTGATTCTTCGAAAGCGAGACGTTTTGTACTTATATAAAAAATCTTAGGTTTTGACATGTTGTATGGATGAAAATTATGTAAATTTTAATAATGCAAATATTATTTTTTGTTTTTTTATAATTAAAAATATCTGTATTAACATAAGTAAATGTAAACACGTATTTAAAGGAATATGGTACCATAGAGTCTAAAATAATCTAGTGCTTAACGTGAGTAAAAAAAATACGGATTGTTTTCCCAAGACTGTCAAGAGCTTCTTAGAAGTATTTTCAAAGCCTTATTAATATTGCAGCCAAATATTTAAATTATTATGAAATCACCTGTTTAAAGGAAAAATGCTAATGCGGTCAAATTTTAAAGGAAAAGGTACTGAACAATGAATTAAATAAATATAAAAAAAATAATAATTTATTAAGAAATTCAACATTTTTATTTCAGAAAGCTGTGTTACGACTGACTGACAGGCAACGCACAAGCCAAAACACTGGATATAGAGACTTGACATTTCGAAGGTATGTTCCTCAAGCAGTGTAGGCGAGTACTAAGAAAGGAACTTAGTTCATAACGCAAACAAAAGTAGGTAAAGTAGGTTATATAAATCCGTTTTCTTTAATCCATAACAAAACTATTACATCTGACCTCATTTAAACAGGTTAATATTAGCAAGAAACTGCCTCCGTCTAAAACCACATTTGCGTATTTTTATCAACTTTATTGTACATTTTCTCAATAAAGATCTTTACCAACCCTATTAATTCTTGCGTTTGCGCACGATAGCCATTGGTCGGTACGGGCGATTGCGATTGGTCGAGCCCGCGCGGCGGCAAGCTCAAAGCAACGAGAGGCGGCGACTGTGGACGCTGACAGGTGTCTACAATGCTCTGGTCAGTCTATGAATATGGATAATGTATGCTCTGAAGAAATGTATGATGATTGTGGAGGTGAGATTACCTCTTCGCGAGTATGAGCGCCTGGTACTTTTGATTTTTGGTGTAGTCGGCGGGCGTAAAGATTTAAGGAGATTGAACAGAATAAGGTTTTATATCAATTTAATCAAGATAATTTAAAAATAAAATAATCAACGTTTTACAAAAACATAGACAACAGACTTCAATTGGACTGTTTTAGTGACCGTAATCACCACAGAAAAGTCACAGGCAAAGCAAAATACGCAATTAAATTACTTCGACGACATATTTTTTTAAGTTGGTATAAAAAATAAACTACAGAACCGATTTTTTTATCGATAGTACATGAAAGGAGCCATTTCAAGGCGCACTTGAAATCCTTTCACCACACTGGTTCGAAGGAACTAGTGACACGATAAGAAGAAGAAGACTGAACCGATTGTGATGAAATTTCTATGGGACCAATCTAAAAGTAAGTATCTATATCCTTTAAAAAAAAAATCAAATGGGTTTAATAACAACAAAGTTCTGAGGTAACAAACATAAAAAAAACTTCAAACTTCGTTTCTAACTTCGGCGAGTCCACACCTCCTGATGATGCCTCGTGTAGAGGCGAAACACGTGTCGTATCTTTAAACTTTGGTTTCCTGTTCTTTGACTCTTTGGTTTAGTTGAACTAAAGTTAAGTTAATTAAAACCTTTGTTTAGAAACTAAGTGGATTTATTACTAAATATATTTATATAATTTGTTGATAAAAAAAAACATTCAACCGAATGGATAACCTCCTGCTTTTTAGAAGTCTCTTGAAAAAACATTGCATAATTATGATTCATTTCATTGTTATTTTTAAGACTGACCTAGTTATTGTGAATATTGTCTAACTATTTTTTGTGTTCTAACTATAAATTTTTGTGTTAATTTTGTAAATATGATTTGTACCTAACATTTTGCTCAAAGTTTTATATAATTTGTAATATTAATTTTATTTCACTAAGTTACTCGCTCAATTACCTCTTGCATGTCGTCTTCACCTATAATTGCAGTGGCACTTGGCTTGCTATATATCATGTAACCAAAAAAATGTATTAGTGTATACTGTGTTGGTGTTCAATAAATAAAATAAAATAAAATTTCATGAAATTAACATAAAAGTGTAGGTATGTAACTAGAAGACTCCCCACAACTTTGTAAGCGTTACAAATTAACAAAATTCGTTAGTAGGTAGAGGTACGCGCCAACACTTTTGACGAATATTCAAAATTTCGAGTTTGAACGTTCAGTGGTTTGGCCTGAGCAATGTCTGTCGGACAATCAGGATAAATCCTTTTATTTATTTATTTATGTATTGTATTTGTATTGTATTTATTTATTTACTAAAAAGTTAACAATATTTTCTATTCTAAGGGCGCCTTAAAACCTTACCAGGTTTGTCTAGGACCCAAAAACAACATAAAACTATACTATTATACCCACGCAACTGTTCACAATACACAAAGGTTTAGCTGGAAGATAATGCTACATAGCATTAAGTTCGCCTTTGTACTATTTGTTAAGTGCAATAAAGTATTTTCTATCTATCTATCTATCTATTATAAATTATGTTAAAGCGAGCTGCGGCCTCAGTAAAAACTAAGTGTAAACATTATCGTTTTCAGCGACATTGCATTTCTGAGACACTAAACTTCGTAATTGGATGTAGGTATATTAAGCTTATCAGCTTATCTGATCGGGGCAATGTGTTGACTATACAGGGTGTTTAGATATTCAAGTATCTCACATAATTGTTAGTTGTTGTCTCCACCTATCTATAAACATCAATCAATCAATCAAAAAATCAATATGTACATATGTATATGGATAATATTTTTTGTTTTACCATGTTTTACTGTAGCTACCTAACTATTTGGTTGAAACTTATTTTTCTCGCTAAATTTAAAGTTTCTTCGTAAGCATGAGATGAGACGAGCTAGTAATTTTCTTGATGGTAAGATATCACGCCTGACCATGACCAAAACAACCCTTCAAACCACAACACAGAAATGGTTACACTTTGCGGCAAAATATCATTGTGATGATCGGACCCATCTAGAAGAAATCCTGCAGAGATAGCCAACGATAGAAAAATACAGACAGAAATATCTTGCTTTATCTTACCAAATGCATTTTCCACACCGTTTTTCCTCAATTCCTCACTTCACTGGTACTTGAGTAAACAATCGTTAATCAAGCAATTTACCGATCGACAATTAATTATTAATCACCAAGTAATTGCTACACCGAACTGCACTTAGATCAGAAATCTCCTAGGCTGTATCGCGGGAATGTAGGCAGATTATCTACAAAGAGATTTTATGCCGATACCGATTTTATCTTCCCATTTTAGAGTTAGTTTAGTTCCCAATATGTAGTGTAGATACAGGCCTACTCTCGTTAAAGCGTCGATAACAAAAGGCTTTTTTACAAGCTGATTGTTGGCGTTTTTAAAAGCTAGCGTGTTGGCGTGTTATACGTAGCTATCGGGAATAGGATCTATGAAGCGTGTGCATCGTACAAGCTTCTTCTTCTTATCGTGTCACTAGTTCTTTCGAACCAGTGTGGTAAAAGGATATCAGTGCGCCTCGAAGCGGCTCCTTTCGTGCACTCGACACATGTTTTCGAACTTTTGGTTCTACGACATGCCGGTTTCCTCACGATGTTTTCCTTCACCGTTGCGAGAACGTGGGATACATACATAGATTTTTTCGACTGAAAAACCCATTTACGCATGACTGCCACTGGGATTCGATCCCGCGACCATCAGATCGCAAAGCAAGGGCCTCATCCACTCGGCCACCACGTTCAATCTCTACAACGTAGTATAGTACAATCTACAACTTGACGACACGGATGGTCGAATGGCAAGTGTATTGGACTGCCAGGCCCGGTGTCGCGGGTTCGATTCCCGCTTCAGGACAAACGTTTGTGTGATGAACATCGGTGTTTGTGCTGAGTCTGGGTGTTTTCTATGTATGTAGGTATTTACAAAAAAAATCTATTTTATTATTCTATCAGCCATCTGGTTCCCATAGTACAAGCTCTGCTTAGTTTGGGGTTAGATGGCGTTGTGTGAAAATATTTCCATTATTAATAATATAATAATAAATAAATATATTGTCCAAAATATTTATTTATTATTATTTATTTACAAGCCAGAGTTAACGCTTATAGCGTGTAAAGTCGCCCAGTGTCATCGGCGTTTTTACAATTTGCTTGTTGACAATCCTTCCCAAAAGCTAACACGCTCACACGCTAGCTTATAAAAACGCCAACAATCAGCTTGTAAAAAAGCCGTGTGTCATCGACGCATAAACGCCGAAAAACGGGCGTTGGGCCATTGAAATTTCGCGAGTACAAATCTGCCCGTATTCGCGCGACAAAATACGCTAGTCTGAAACCGCAGTTATGTTAGTTCGCAACGCAAAGGAAATTGTGGTTGTCAGCTAGTTTAACTCTAAATTTATAAATCCAACGTTACTCGAGCATTCTTTCAACACCCATATTCTAAATCGATTTTTTTCACTCAAGTGAATACTTACATTTGAAATTTGACAGGTGACAGCCGAATCTTTGGTAAAGCGGAGGCCATTTTACCACTCGCTCACGTAAGCATTCCCTAGAGTGAAAAAATCGACTCAGAATATGGATGTTAGGGTGCTTTTCCACCAGAGATGTGCTATGCTACGCTGCTATGGGTGCGTTTGATATCCACCAATCATATTCATTGGTGCACATAGCTTAGCACTGGTGTAAACGGATTCAACTAAGCTATGTTTTTTATATGGAAGGATGCGTACTATGGATGCGTGCTATGGATGTGTGCTATGGATGTGTGCTATGGATGCGTGCTATGGATGCCTGCTATGCCGCTTCCCTACTATCGATACATCGCATAGCTCGAGCTGCGCATGTTTCTCACACAGCTACTTTGCGGCGGCGCATCTTCATAGCGCATCTTCGCAGCAAAGCTGCATAGCACATCTCTGGTGGAAAGGCACCCTAAGTCACACACCATAATATTGCAGCTACGAGTAGGTACTCTTATTACGCGTATAAAGACGTTCTTTGACTGAGGCTACTTTTAAGTCATGCACCATACGTAATGCGTATTGTATGTCTTTGACGTGGTAATGAGTCAGTGAGTGGACGTCAGTGTACGTGCACATTTGCGGTTCTGTAGGATTTTCCTTCACATTTATGGTTTCCTGGTACGTCCGACAATGAGCAGCTTATTTCCTTCGATACTCAGATCCTCGCAAGGCGCGGTAATCGTACATTTATGTACAGAAATGGTACTAAATTGGTAATAAAATGACCCCTTTTTAAACCCTTATAAGGTTTTTTTTTGTTTATGCGAAAGCCACACACTGCTGTTGTAATTACAGTATACTTTTTTGCGTTTAAATATATTAATTGAGTTAAATTGAGTTTTCTTATTGATTCACTAGATACAGGATACATTCAACTACAATACAATAATTCTTACTTATTATTTGGCGACAGAATATCTGGCATTGCGTTGGTACTCATCTAGGTGGAATCCTGCAGGGGGAAATAGCAGATAAACGGCTAAAACGTATCTGATTGCGTGATTGTGTAATGTCGCGTCATGCGTGAATTATTTTAACAAAATGTGACACAACATACCACTGATGAAAAATCACCGGTGACAAAATCACAGGTGATTTTACTGTGTCAAAATGAAATCATATCACCATGTAACGATGAAATCGAACTAACAATAATTTCCATGCCTAGTCTGAACTGACCCTTAAGCATCACTCTTGCTTAACGAGAGAAGGGCTGTACACATTAGGTACTAAACCAACTCGCAAACATACCTATAAAATTCAAGACTATAAGTTAACTGGCTTAGCCTGAAGGCTAAAATGTCAGTCAGTCTTTCAATGATAATGAAAGTACATAAAAAAATGAATGAACGAATGTAACGTATAACATCTGCCATCTCATCTTGGTAATAAGCGACATTTAAATTTGGATAATTTAATTAGCTACTTAATTTTTCTGAGGTCGGTATCATCTAAAGGCCAAATTTCCACACTTCCGTCCCATTTTCACGAAATTACTTCCAAAAATTGAGAGAAAGTGATGAACAAAAAATTACGTTACAAAATTACATCAATAAAAATATACAAGGGCGGTCTTATATTTATTATTACATCCTATATAGAAGACGTCTACTATAAATCTCGTCTGCATGCAAACAAGATAAGGTGTTCATGAAGCGTTCATGACCTAGTCGGTAGTGAGTAGGTAGCTTATTAAGTGCCGTACCTACGTATACACTAGACTTGTCCGTGTAATTACACCTTTATGTAATGACGCTCTCAAATAAAGTTTATGAAATATTACCTACTTATAATAACTTATTTTATACCTGAAAATTAAATTTATTGCAGCATATGCTTTCATACTTTAATTTAGATTTTATACGTGTTTAAAATTAACCCTACTAACTTAAAAACACGTATAAAAAGAACGCCGTATTATAGTAATTTCATCACACTATTCGTTTCGTCCATGTTTTTTGATTTCGTCAACAAAAGAAGTGAAAGGTTTCATACTTTAATTTAGATTTTATACGTGTTTTTAAGTTAGTAGGGTTAATTTTAAAACACGTATAAAATCTAAATTAAAGTATGAAACCTTACACTTTTTTTGTTGACGAAATCGAAAAACATGGACGAAACGAATAGTGTGAAGAAATTAGTATAATACGGCGTACTTTTTGAGTATTTGCCAGAAACATTTTCTATGGAATTCGGATTTGAGGATGCCCCTTAAATCTATATTACAAAAGGAAACAACTGGGCCACCCTTAAACCGGTTGCAAACGATCTATAGGTAGCTCAACTGCTCCAACTTATTTTATTAGGTACTGAATAATAAAACGGTACTACATGGGATTAGGTTTATTATACAGATTAATTGATCTAGTTGAAGTATATAAAAAAAATACCTCTAGAAAAACTGAAACAAATGAAAATGAAATTTGAAATTAAAAAAATAATAATAAAATACTGAACCGATTTTGATGAACTTTTTATAGGACCAATCTGTCAGCATATTATCCTCACAAACTATTTTTCAAATCGGTTTTTGAACAACTGAATTGAGAACCTCCAACTTTTTTTAAAAAGGTAAATAACAAAATTTAGACCTTTCAGGTTTATCTACTTAACTTTTTTTGTAGATGATTTCAGAAGCGAATATTACGATTCGAAAAACGTACCACCAGACAAAACTTACGTACCTATATACTACGTATGGTATTACGTAGATAGTTTTCTGCATACCATAAACTATGGGACTCTATTTGTTAACATTGTTTGCAATGAAATAACAAGTTAATGCCCTGGCTCACGTATTCAGCACATGAGTCAAAACATAATAAAGTCAGAAGCCATAGTCAGTGCGAAAAGTTGGCATAAAATCCCAAGGTTTAAAACCTTTTAGGAACAGTTTTTAGTCCAAATAAGTTGATTGTCTGTAAAGTTGGTTTACGGACGATAGTTTAAGGTGACTACCAGCGTAACGGGACAATGAGCGTTATCGGACATGACGTCAACGTTTTCGTGCATGCAGCCGGCGCGGCGGTGTTCATCGATTTATTAGACGTAGTCATGTCAAAACCCCCAGGTTTAATAAATTTTAAGGAAATTTTTCTTTTAAAAAAATTCACATTAAGGGGAATCCTTAAATCCGAATTTCATACAAAATGTTGCGGACAAATACTCAAAAAGTACGCCGTATCATAGTAATTTCTTCACACTATTCGTTTCGTCCATGTTTTATAATTTCGTCAACAAAAAAAGTGAAAGGTTTCATACTTTAATTTAGACTTTATACGTGTTTTTAAGTTAGTATGGTTAATTTTAGTGTAGAGTATTTGTCCGTAACATTTTGTATGGAATTCGGCAACTGTTCACAATACACAAAGGTTTAGCTGGAAGATAATGCTACATAGCATTAAGTTCGCCTTTGTACTATTTGTTAAGTGCAATAAAGTATTTTCTATCTATCTATCTATCAATTTGGACTGCCATGCCGTTGTCGCGGGTTCGATTCCTGCTTCAGGATAAGCACTTGTGTGTTGAACACCGGTGGGTGTCCTAAGACTGGGCTTTTTCTATGAAATTTTAAGTATTCTATTAGTTATCTGGTTCCCATAGTACAAGCTCTGCTTAGTTTGGTTCTAGTTGGCGTTGTATGAAATTTCCAAAATATATTCATTATTATTATTTAGTGTTTCCTATTAGGTCTCTCGTATAACGAGGAGTTACGTTTTTTCGCGGATTTTAGGACAATCGATAAATCGATGACGTTATGTAAGGATAAATATTATTAAGCTAGATGCCCTTGCCTCTATCACTAAAGTACTGACCATGTAAAATAACATCACTTTTTTTTAATTTTTAATTCATTTCAGATTACATTTTTATTTATTCTCATATATTCAAGTGCATTTTGCGTAAGTTTCTATTAATTTCAGGATAACTGAAGGCAAAAGGGACTGCAAAAGATTCATCGGCTTATGACAATGACAGTACCTTCGTTGGTGATTCAAACCCCATCCGTTGTCGCGTGCCAAACCTATGCTATACACGATAGAATACGATTAATATATTTATTGAAATCAATACTAATATCTGAAGACAATGAGAATGCGTACGTTTATGGCTCGTCGGAATGCTAAACGACGCCGTCATTTCAATACGCCATTTTGCATTAAATTTTGAGGTTATTAGATGCAATCGGAGTTCGATCGGCCATATTTGATTCAGTTCGGCTGTATTCGGACGTCGTCGGCTACTGTCGGCGCTTTTATGGTGTCAATTTTGACGTGTTAATGTCATAGATTTCCAAGAAGATACCATAGGGAAATTGTATCAAATAAACCATGTTTACTCGATTTGGTGGTCATGATGGTAGGTACTACTGTTAAAATTTTAATTTTAAATTAGCTTTCCTCTCGCTTTCTTATATTTGGGAGTGATTTCGTGAGAGGACGGAAGTGTGTGATAGGATGTCGAGGAAGCGCGCGCTATTTGATTTGACCAATGAGATCGCGTGGTGCTAGAGTCGGTCGTCAGATGCTTACAAGGTGAGATGACAGATGTTAGACATCATATAATTATGCGATTACTGTAAGGCTTACTCATTTGTTTTAATTAGAAATCAGTAATTGATGGCTTTCAACCGACTTAAAAAAAAGGAGGTTCTAATATCAGTTGATTTTTTTTTGTTCGTTACCTCTAAACTTTGTTGTTTATAAATCGATTTAATTTTTTTTCTTTGTAGTTTTTTGTAAAACCTATATTTTTGTATACTAACTCTACAGCTAAGTTTCATATTAGATCTCAAAAAATGTGTCTGGTTTTTTATTGTAGCTATAATAACCTTTAAAACTTATCAATTCTTAAAAAAAAGGAGAAAACTTGAGTCATTCTTTGGACTCTAACAGGTAGAGTAGGTGTGTTATTATATTAATATTCATACGAAAGGGTAGCGACACGATGTCCGTCGTCAAATTATGTACCTACAAATGCTTGTACTTCTGACATTGACAACCGACGAACTCTAACCCTGTTTACCAAAAAAAAACTGTCAATGTCATATTTTTTACCTTTAAATTGATTTGAAATGTATGGAAGCATGTCTATGAAGTATTTTCGTGTAGAGTTTTAAATAATAATATAACAAAGTAAGAGATTTACGTTATTTAGTTATAGACGACACGGATGGTCGAATGGCAAGTATATTGGACTGGTGTCGCGGGTTCGATTCCCGCTTCAGGACAAACATCTGTGTAATAAACACTGGTGTTTGTCCTGAGTCTGGGTGTTCTCTAAGTATTCTATGTATGTATTTACAAAAAAAAAGTATTTAAGTAGGTATTGTATCAGTTATCTCGTTCCCATTTTACAAGCTTTGCTTAGTTTGGGGCTGGATGGTGTTGTGTGAAATAATTGATTGATTCAGGCGTTACTTTGCGGAAATCCATAAATATCAACAAATTATATAAATATGTTTAGTAATAAATCCGCTTAATTTCTAAACAAAGGTTTTAATTAACTTAACTTTAGTTTAGAACTTTAGTACATATTACTATATTATAAACCAAAGAGTCAACGAACAGAAAACCAAAGTTTAAAGATACGACACGTGTTTCGCCTCTACACGAGGCATCATCAGGAGGTGTGGACTCGCCGAAGTTCGAAACGAGAGTAGACTCTCATAGTAATATGTACTAAAGTTCTAAACTAAAGTTAAGTTAATTAAAACCTTTGTTTAGAAATTAAGCGGATTTATTACTAAATATATTTATATAATTTGTTGATATGTTGTGTGAAATGTCCAAAAAAAATGAATTGATGCAAAATTCTGTTTGAATTTGCGATAGCGAGAGTAACTTAGTAAAGATTACGATAAGTTTCGACAGTACCAATCTGCTAGTCTGAAACCTCAATTACGCATTATATCTCTACATTACTTTATAGCAATCGAGTTACGAAGCCCAACAAACGAAGCCTATTTCAACAAATTGAATTTCGAACCTTCGTGTTCCTCAACATTTTGATTGACATTTGACAGCGCGTTCCAAATTCAAAATATTGCGCATAAATCAGCCGCCAGGAAAACGAGCTTGGTTATCTGACAAATCGATTCTATGGTATCGATTAATTCGTAATAACAATTTGTCGTCGAGTCATATTCTATCGAGTACTCGCCTACTTATAATAAAATAATATATTCGATGCTCGAGCCTACGTAGCGGTGGCTATGTAGGCGCGTGCGCATGATATTAAACGTTTTGATACTTTGCTGCACTAATTTACAAATAGTCGTCACACACAGAAGTATTATAGAATAGAAACACAATGTAGTCCATTGAAAATGGGACAAATAAAAGAAGCCACATTGGCTAACTTCTAGTACAGTTTGGTCCGATGCTAATTTTCGAAAATGAGAAGTTACAGGGCTAGATAATATGATATGTTAAAACTACTAGGCTTTTTCATTGTCAATAAAGATGCATCGTAAAAAGTATTTCTTTTTTAAATAAAGATATTTCATTTTTATAGGAACACCGTTATTCATCTATGCTTGCCACTGGCTAAAATCACTACGCTCTACCACTCAGTATTAAAATGGTACCCACCAAACCAGCTTTCAGAAGATAATTCCATGAACACTATTTAAAATCCACGAAATAATAAATGTATATATTGTGAAGGGAAGAACGTTATGTGACTAGGAAAGTGCTGAATATGGAAGTAGATGGATATAAGAGTAGAGGAAGACCGAAGAAAATATGGATGGACTGTGTGAAAGATGATATGAATAAAACAGGTGTAAGTAAAGAGATGACGGGTGATAGAGATAAATGGAAGAAGAAGACATGTTGTACCGACCGACCCCACGTAAGTGGGAAAAGGACCCGAAAAAGAAATGATAATGATTGTTTCATATAAATATATATGTTTTTTAAGTAATTACTTTTATATAAACATATAATTGACGTATGTCGTATTTTATAAAAAAATAAGGCTGGTTTTGGTTATTAGTTTAGCATTAAAGATGTACGCCATTATTTATGTTCCTACCATCAACTGGTTGACTGGTAGAAATAATTCCTGCATTAAGTCAACCATTTATACTACAAGGTTTTGTTAAGTGTGTGCAATAAAGTATTAAATAAATCAATATGTGTGGAGCCAAAACTGAAGAACAATATTATGTTCTTTGACAATTTGTTAATGATTTTAATGTTTTTATATGGATCTACAATATAAAGTTGTCTGAAATAAATATTTTAATTTGATTTTATTTAACGATAAAAAATAAATATCAAAACGATTTATCCATCTACCACAGAATCGCAATCAAAGCTTGGCATATAGTTTAGAACGAAGTCGCTGGTGGGGTCTGCCGCGCCGTGTCGTGACCCTATTGCCGTGTGAGTCATGAACACGGCGCGTGCGCGCAGACGTTTTAAATTTCGAATTTATTCGAATTTGAGAACGATAAGGCATGCCTGTTATATGATTAGGTTGGCAACACTTCGGTAGCCATAAGCACAAAGCTTTGGAAGTACATATATGTAACTACCTTTTTTAGCTTTAACGCTTGTAGTTTTTATAATAATGGTTATAAAAAATCTTAGCATAAGTACAATTGATTTCAATTAGAGTGTTTTAGTGACCGTTAATACCACTGAATTAACTAATTAAATAGGTCAAAATACGTAATTTCGTTTACTTGTATGACGTCATTTTTTCAGTTATTTGAATGTCAAACCCAAGGTACTGAACCGATTTTAATGAAATTTTTATGGGACTATCATTTTTCGAATCGATTTATAAACAACAAAGTTCAGAGGTAACGAAATAAAAAAAAACATTTTTGGTATCCGCTTACAAAGGTTTCTATCGTCGGGTCCAGATTACATACACTCAATAACACAAAATAGATCACTTCTGTTCGATACTTTGCCTTACTCTGACGTCAATTAAAAACAAATTTTCGTAACTTTCCTCATTATTTCCTACAAATTTACGATAAAACACATAAAAATCTCCCACAGATCAATTTGAATGCAAATATACCGAGCTATGTAGCACCTTCGTATAATGAAGTATGTCATTATACCGTGCGTAGGATCAGAGCGCTCGGTTGCCTAATTGCTTTGTATAATTGATCTAGAGGTACCTAGATCAGCTATTTACATGTGCCTATCAAATGATGGATGAATACTATACTACTTGGTCGAATTAACATGAAACCTGGCTCGAATGACGTTTGTACAAAGTACAACGTGGAATTGGATAATCTTGGTAGAGAAGAGGTCCTATAATACTTGGTAATGATAAGTAATGATAAGGCTTCGCAATTAGAGGAAGAAGAAACACGGAGGGCGCCGCACGGGGCAGTGGGGGACGCAGCAAGTGCCGAGCCACGTGTCAGCCAGGTGTCATGTTGATTCGCCCGAGTAGTTTAGCTATTTATGCTACCTATGAAATGATGGATGAATACCTACATATTTGTATTTTTATTTATTTATTTACTTTAACTAGAACAGCTAACGCCGATTATACTAATTAAAGATAGATAATATTTGTCAAAAGAATACTATACTAATTTAAAACAATAAAGTTATTAAAAATTTAAAATAATCCAAATATAATCAAGTAATACTCATAGATAAATAATGGTGTTCCTATAGAACATCAAGATGGACAGTATCAAACCAAAAGGGAGTCGTAAGACAGAACCAAAAAAATTCAGACACCTCGTCAATAAATATGAAATATCTCTATTTTCAAATCACAATACAATTACAAATCACACTTAAGGGAAATCCTCAAATCCGAATTCCATACAAAATGTTTAATTTAGATTTTATACGTGTTTAATAATTAACCCTACTAACTTAAAAACACGTGTAAAATCTAAATTAAAGTATGAAACCTTCCACTTTTTTTGTTGACGAAATCAAAAAACATGGACGAAACGAATAGTGTAAAGAAATTACTATAATACGGCGTACTTTTTGAGTATTTGTCCGAAACATTTTGTATGGAATTCGGATTTGAGGAATAGCCTTAAGCTACTAATCCAATTGAGCTGTGGTATGGGTTTATTTATGACCTGGAAAATTCAGATAACCTTATACCTTGATATAACCTTGATGATCAGGAAATATCTGCGTAGAATCCCAGTTTTCCGTAGGGACAACCTCCCGCACCGCTCCCTTATTAGTCCTATTTTATCACCGCATCGATTAACCATAGATAATAATAGTAATCGATTTTCAACCTTATTTACTCCGTGTATAAAGCGGTTGAATAAAGCCGCTCTGCATCACATGTGACAAACAGAATTAATTGTATTATTATTGCGTCTGTGTTTTGAATGTTAAATAGCTACAGCCATCGGTTCGCTTTTCGCGCTTCCTAGAACATTTTGGAGTATTCATAGTTCGTTTTTGGAAGTGTCTTCGTAGAATTTGACGGGCGTGATGATAGTCTAGTATTTCTAGAATCCTATGCATTTTACATTATTTAGGAATAAAGATTGCCTATGCTTTTGAACATAACACTAGTAGTTTTCCGCAAACTTTTGACTCCCATACCTAAGCCTCTGAATTGATTTGGCTCATCTAAAAACTCGAAATATGTTTTGAACTTTTGCCAAATTTCATCAAGATATGATGAACGGTTAGACAGTTATCGTCAAAAAGAATGCATTATTCATACCTACTTACATACATGCACCCACTTACACACCTCTACATCTATACATACGTTTATTCACCCCTACTCTACATACACACACACACACACATATATCTATACATACACATAAAAAATGACGATTTCCCCAGTATCTAGACTCTTAATTTCTTCGCCCTAAAAAAACTGTTTCTAGAAAGTTCTAAAAAGTTAACACAAGTTTTATTTACTAAAAACCATCTTTAAATGAATAAAACCTTCCTTTCACTGTAGCTAAAAAGCTAATTAAAGCAAGGATTACTTCTAAAGTAGCATATCTTAGATATTTGCCACTAAACAGTCTGTTTTTGGTTTTACCAACAGCTGATAGCCATTTTCGGTTGCTACCACTTTTTACACGACACTGATATGGTATTCGGCTCACTAATAGTAATATTAATCTTGATGCTTGTATAATTTGGAATTTTTGAACTTTCTGATATGGGTAAAAAAAATAGCGATAAATAAATTAATTGTGTAAGTAATTAGTATATACACCGTAATTTTTTAATCACCAGAAAAAAATACACATAATCAGTTGCCGTTACTGAACACAGATATGGAAAAAAAACTTGAAAAATATAGTTTTGTCAAAATAAATATGAAATTTTGTCAAAATAAATTTGATCAAAATTGGATAACTTACTCGTTAATAATCGTACGAGTAAAAAAAAGCAGGTAGGTATTTCAAAATGCAAAAGACGTGTAAAAAACTTTAGCGGTTATCAATATTATTATCTAAATTTAATGTTTTAGACTGATTTTGAAATTCGTCTTTGAGAGATGATTAAATTTCATAAATCCTTTTATATTATTTTAATTTTTGAAAACACAAATACACCTAAAAATTTGGTACTGGGATTTGCGGGACAAGGTTACATTCACCCATTTTGTAGGTATAATTAAACTATTTTTTTTAATTTGTTTTTTTTTAGTACTATTGACACAGTTCTGATTTGTATTTATTTATTTTGCTTTATTATGACGGCAGCAGCCAATTACATTAATTAAAGAGCTAATTACATTAGGATAAGTATCTAGACTATCTGAATGGGTTTTTACTTAGTATACTAATTTAATAATTTTTAATAAGTAGGAAGCACAGCAGTATTAAAGTAAAGAAACACAATGTGTACTACATTGAAAATATGCCCAGTAAATGGAAGCCACTTCGGCTAACTTCAACTACATTTTAGTCCGATGCAAATTTTCGAAAAGGAGAAGTAACAGGGCTAGATAAATATTATATATGTTAAAACTACTAGGTTTTTTTATTGTTAATAAAACTACATCGTAAAAAGTAATATTTTTTTTTGAAAATGGATATATTTCATTTTTACTGACGATGTGTCTGAATTTTTTTGGTTCTGTCTTACGATTCCCATTTGGTTTGATACTGTCCATCTTGTTCTATAGGAACATCGTTATTTATATATGGTAGGAGGGTGAGTAAGCACAATGATAATTTCTATCACACATGACATGAATCACTTGAGTTATGCGAAAGTACTTTGCTTAACTTAGTCACTAATTATTATTAATGTAATGTGTTGTACCTACTTGAGTATAGTTTGTGGTCGCATGAACACCTACAAAAATATTATGGGTTAGGAAAATAAGTGTTTTTTTTTGTCTGTGCTTCGACTCTACATACCTAATAATTAACTTTCAATTTTGTTGATGGTGGTGCTTTGTAATTAGTATTTTGTCTTAACTAAATCCCTCCCAAGAGAGGTAATTTTGTATGAAACTCCCAAGGGTTGTAATGTGATTTGAATTTGGAACGTCAAATTCGTGTGCCTATATGGCATTGCAAAAAGGTTTGTTCGAAAATCGAACTGACCACCATAAACAGAACTCATAAAAAAAAGAAAAAGGCGTGACTTCAAATATTGTGAAACAAAAGACGGTGTTCGCTGCTGGAGCCCTGGTTTTGTAATGCCTCGCAGAAGGTGTGAAAAGTAGAGTATGCTCCTCTGGGATAAAGCCTGTCTTCGTCTTGGGTAGCTTGAACCCCTCGCGTCACTCAAGACTTAACTGAGTCCCTCGTTACCTCAGGGTTCAATATACCACCCGCGACATAAGACACTGCTTTATCCCCTTGGTGCATAATCTACTATTTCATTGCACCGACCGCCTCAATATCTAAAAACTTAGAGAATACTTTGGATAGTACAACGAATGTAAAGCCGAGTGTAGAGTATAGTTAATAAAAAAAATAATGTCATAAAATTTAACATTTATTATGGGAATGCGACACTCAATCATGTCGCTCTCAATAATGTGTTTGTATGAACATTATCTGACCATCTTTAGCAAATTGTTGTTCTGTAAATGGACAAATTTAATCGGGATTGTGTATTTATTTATTACTATCAAGTAATTACATTACAACATTCCAGTAAGCTGTTTGAATGTGTATTACATGCTTCACACATCATTAAGACAAATGAAACATACTGCAAATAACCTGTTTACATTGTATTGATAAATTAAATTATTTATTTGCTTTCTTTGTTTTGGTAATGGTTATGGTAATGTTAAAAAATGTCTTTTCTCTTCTCATGCTCGTAAAGCTAAACTTTATAGGGTGAGTAAAATTGCACTTTAGGCCCTAGGGCCAAAAAGTAATCGTCATACATTCAACCTTCATTTTTATAGAAACCACCCAGACTCATGACAATCACCAATGTTCATCACTAAAATGCTTGTTGCAACCCGCGACACCGACGTGGCAGTTTAACACACTTGCCACTCGACCAATCGTGTCGTCTTTTAATCCCAATCGCAGACGAAACCGTAAACAGTAGCTTGGAGTTTTGGCGGGAACATGAAAAATGGCGCATTGGCGGCATTAAATTAATTGACAAAACTTGTATAACTTTGAGTGTTTAAGTGTAAAAACGGTGGTTTTTTATCCATTATGTGCTCGTGAACGTGTATGAGTGTTGGTGAATAGTGTAATGCTGTAAAACGTGACTTTTTGTGTTGCCTCCAAAACTCCATAGAAGCCTCTAGTAAAGGCGCAACCACCACTACTTTACAGGGGCATGACTTGACTTATGACAAAATAATCTCTCCAATTACTTGACACTGGCTATATACCTTTGATGTGAAGCCAAAACTAAAGAACTTAGGTTCTTCGAAAGAAAAAAAAAAAACAGTAGCTTGTCAGCTCATACAGCCTTCGTGACACGTCTTATCAATAATAGCAACCTTGGGCCCTCCATGGCTCTGGCTAAATTGCACGCCATCTTTGGATCCAGATAGTTAATGACATATCCTTGTCTATGGTGGCCAGCGTACATACTTATCGATCTTAATTAAATGAAGCCTTGTATCATCCTACCATGGTTGATATTCTTGTGATCTTATGATCACCCCACAGTCCCGCAAAAGGGCTTTTTAGATGTATGAATAACTAGTATTTTCACTTCTCATGCTCAAAAAAAGTCCAACTTTGTTTTACGCTTAGGGGGAGTAAAACTGCATTTTAGGCCCTAGGGAAAAAACTGCTTATAAAATCTGTTCAAAGAGATTCAGTTTGTAATAGGTTTCATGCTGGAAGTTGAGTACTTTATTCAAATTTCTGGTCCGTGTGGTCGATGAAGACCCATTTGCTCTCCTGTCGAGAGTAGGCCTGAGTCCTAGCAGTGGGAACATTATAGGCTTATAATGCTAATGCTTTGCTTATTTCTTAAATAAAAGTGTAAGTTACAACGAACCAAACGAACATTTTTCTTCTTATCCTGTCACTAGTTCTTTCGAACCTGTGTGGTGAAAGGATTTCTAGTGCACCTCAAAGAGGCTTCTTTCGTGCACTTGACACATGTTTTGCCGGTTTCCTCACGATGTTTTCCTTCACCGTTAAGCACGTGTTTAAATGGACACTAGATCTTTTCGAAAAGAAAAATCCATTGGTGTACGACCGGGTTCGAACTCACGGCCTTCGGATCGAAAATTCGAAAGTGTAAGCATCCCCAATCGGCCAACACTTCTTTTTTATGAAACGAACATTATATGAGTTTGCTTTAGTTTGCAAAATATTTATACAAATTCCGTTTAAGGCTTCATATCTTGTACCTACATAAAGTAACTTTAATAGGCGCGACGGGACGAATTTGAATAAAAATATATATTCTAATTAAAAGGTCTTAGAACCTAGTATGTAAAAGGAATGATGATGGCATTACTTGTCAAATTAATGGTTTTAGGGTTCAGTTCAGAGAACGTGGTGGCCGAGTGGATGAGGCCCTTACCTTGCGATCTGGTAGTCGCGGGTTCCAATCCATCATCCATCCATCCATCCATCCATCCATCGAAAAAATCTATGTATGCGTTCACGTTCTCGCAACGGTGAAGGCATGTCGTAGAGTTCGAAAACATGACATGTCAAGTGCACGAGAAGAGCCTCTTCTATATATTATATAAGTACATAAATGTTGTTTGTTTAGGTACTAAAAATTTACCTTACTGCAGCAGGTATGTATGAAAGTAACTAAGTGTAAGTTTATAAATAAGCTTATTATATACGTAGTACCTATGTATGATTTGTATGAAAAAAATATAAGACTCTCATGGGCTCTGAAGAAAACGCAAGTGAGAAGAGGTCTATGTCGTCAATACGAAAATCTAATGTGGCGACATCACCTTACTTAATAGATCCTGTTTGTCCCCTCTTGTTTGCAAGAGTAGTTAACGGTCTTCTTCTTATCGTGTCACTAGTTCTTTCAAACCAGTGTGGTGAAAGGATTTCACGTGCACCTCGAAAAGGCTTCTTTTAAAGATAAAGATAAAGATAAAGATTTTTATTTTGCACGAAACACGGTAGGTTAGATACCGTTAGGTTAGGTTAGGTTTTGTGCACTTTACACATGTTTTTCGAAATTTTTAAGGTTCTATGACATGCCGGTTTCCTAAATGTTTTCCTTCACCGTTAAGCATGTGTTTTAATGCACACACAGATTTTTTGAACAGAGAAATCCATTGGTGTACGGGTTCGAACCCACGACCTTCGGATCAAAAGTCGAAGCCAACTCGGCCAACCAGTTTACGGTAAAATCATTCAAATAATATAGTGTAACGTTTGGCTTTATTGATATTAGCAAAAGTATTCCATATTAGATATGTTAGTACAAATACATTTATTTCAAACGATTATCAGTCGAGCTAAACCACAAACAACTTTATCTACTAACGGCTCATTCATGCGAATATTAATTAATAAAATAATATTCAATAAATACCTACATTTATTCAAAACACGAGTCGGTCAATTCCTAATATGCCTACTTCCGCTCTGATAAAAAAAGAATCCAACGTTTTTTTAGTTTTTTACCCAACTGTGAAGAAAGAGAGATATTCTTTTGAAGTGTACTTACATGTAGTTTGAAATACCCTAAAAATTAGATTATGTAGCTAGGTTAGATTACGATAAAGTCATTTCTACATAAATAGTTAAAACAATTTAATGTAGGTACATTCATTGTCAATTCATTATTCCAAATTAAATGTAAACATATAGGTATCTTATAATATGTATAATCCCCTTTAAAATAATTAATTATGATATTTTTTTAAAAAAACACATCTTAGATCACTCGGGTGAGACGAATCTAAAAATCCATCCAGCCGTTTGGAAGATACGAGTTAACCCAGAAATTTACATACATACATACAAGATACGCGCGAAAAACATAACCCTTCCTAGGCAGTCGGGTAAAAAAATAATAGAATTGATATTGTATGAAAAATAGTAGAAGCACCACAGTGGCGCCTTCCTCATGCCACCAATTTTAAGGCATCCTAAGAAATAAATTTTGAAATTTTGTTACCTCGCAAGGCATACGAAGTTGCCATCGTCTGCTAGTGTAAAATAAAATTATATTAATTATAATAAATTCCTACTGAAAACGTACTGTTTTGCATTTGCGGGAAATACTGAACACGAGACAAATGACATATATGGGAAATCCCATATTTGTATCGATACGTCAATAATATCATTAATTGTATTTCAAATGTAATATTTTTTTGTAAACAAGGGACGAAACGAAATTCACGTCTACCTTTGTCCAGAACAGTGCTAGACAGGACTTTGATTGGCCAGTGCAAAAGTGCTATAGTGCTCATCAACTAGGAGACGCTTCCGTCTATTGGGACCACTAGGTTTAGGATCGTGGTCCCAATCGCCGGAACGATTCAATATTATTATTTTTCCGGCGATTGGGACCACTCTCGAAATGAATTAAAAAATCTATTGTTCCAGTCAAATACAGTACAGTGAAAAGGCATATCAATATCTACTATACTATCAAGGTTTCATACTTTAATTTAGATTTTATACGTGTTTTTAAGTTAGTAGGGTTAATTTTAAAACACGTATAAAATCTAAATTAAGGTATGAAACCTTTCACTTTTTTTGTTGACGAAATCAGAAAACATGGACGAAACGAATAGTGTGAAGAAATTACTATAATACGGCGTACTTTTTGAGTATTTGTCCGAAACATTTTGTATGGAAATTTGCCTTGAGGATTATATAATTAACCCCTTAATAGGTATTTATCTTACTTTATAGGAAGGAAATTTATTTTAAGTAATTCTGATGCTGTTAGCTTATCATGAAAAAGTAGTTTCCTGAAAAATATATTTGAATGGAATAAACGAACATATAAACTTTTTCCCTGATTAAATGTTCACAAGGTCGCTCGCTGCTTCGTCAATATATGACCTATTTCCCGTCTCATACCAAAAACTAATACCTTGGTATTTGTTTATTGTCGTAATTAATATTCTATTCCCGATGAATACTTGGACCTGACTGACTTACTGACTGACATACAACGTATTATATTTATAATTATTATATTATATTACGTATTATATTAGTCCAAAGCACTGAACGTAGAGACCTGAAACTTGGAGAATGTGTTGTTTAAGAGCTGAAAGAAAGGTAATAAATATATACAAAAATAAATAAATTCAAATACATATAAAAAATATAAAATTTAATTTTCTAAGTACTATAATCTATATTAAAAAATTTACAAAAAGAAACAATTGGGCCACCCATAGACCGTTGCAAACGATCTATAGGTAGCTCAACTGCTCCAACTCGATACCCGATGGCAGCGTGCCGAGGATACTGGCTGCATTACCTCTTTGTATTACAAGGATTATTCTTTGGCTATCTCGAATATAAATAAATAGGTAGAAATATAAACAAAAATTATTATGAAAAATTGTAACGTTTCCACAGCGAGACCTACTCTTGGCAAGGAGAGCAAAATGGTAACTTAAATTACCATTTTGTAAATTGGTAAATTATTTTTTAATGTCGTTTTTAACATAGTCAAAGGTTCAAAGGCATGATTTTTTTATCCGTTTATTTCATTACTGTTGATAACATCGCACCACCCACGCGGGCAGTAATGACTTGCCATATTTAAGCTATGATCGTAATGTCGCGGACAAAACGCTTACCGTTATTATCCTTGACCCCCCGTTCTGACTTGTGGGAGACAGTAATGAAAACACAGTAATGACCGACCCTGGGATGTACACCATGGAATCAAAGTCCTCGGATTCTCTTCCCATGTTGTACAATCCCGTGTCGTGCATTCCAGCCAGTACAAATTTTGTTCAGGGCTGGAATGCGCGATACGGTAACGCACATCAGGATAAGAAAGACGTAAAGAAAAGGATTCCAGTGCTGTACATTGGGGGGATCGTACATTACCGTGTCGTCCATTACAGGCACTCCCACGTCATCTATAGTATTTACAGTTTATAGTCATTATTTTTCATTATAATCCGATAACTTTTGGATTTCCGATTGACCGATATCCGATTAAAATTCGAATCCGACACCCGACAAGTCGAATGGGACTGTCTTGAGTATCCAAAGATAAATTTAAGTCTAGAAATGGTATGTTTTTCTGGGATTATTCCTGTTAACCCCCGCCTGTTTGACCTTTTTGGGGGCAGTCTCGTTTGCGTTATATTCGTATTCGCATTCTATCAGATATCTGGTTCCCATAGTACAAGTTTGCTTAGATTGAAGCTAGATGACTCTGTGTGAAATGACATGTGTAGCACTGTTCTGGCCATAGGCAGGCGTGAACTCTGCTGTGCCATATTAACCCCACTATAAATTGGAATATTTACAGAAAAAATATTTATTGTTTTCCATATTATTATAACTAGAATTATTATAATATCTAACGCCTAACACTTTACGTCTCGCATGTACCCGGTCTTATATTGCGTAGCGACTGTACTGGGTTCACGTTAACTGTCTTATCTCGGAGAAAGTAAGGTCGCCAGCATTTGAAATGCATCACAACATAAGTCTCTCGAATAATTATGGCCACTTACCAAAAACTTACGAGATTACGCCTGCTCATGACCAGAACAGTGCTACACATAATAATTATAGGTAATAATAAAAAATTAGGACATTTCACACCATCTAACCCCAACTAGCTTATAGTATGCAAGGGGTGGCAAAACATTTTATACCCGCGCGTGCCATATTAATTTGATAAATGTTCTTGGCACGCGTGCTATTGGTTCGCCATCCCTGTACTATGGGAACCATATTACTTAAATACTTTTTTTGTAAACACATATGATATGTGTTTACAAAAAAAAGTATACATAGAAAACACCCAGACTGGACCAGACCAACACCGATGTTTATCACACAAATATTTGTCTTGAGTCCTTTTGAACGGGAATCAAACCCGCGACACCGTGTCAAATTGATAACAATAAATGTAGATTAAAATTTACATCTAAAAGTGAAAAAAAAAGTCCGTAAATAGTTCTAAATATATAGGTTCATAATTTATTCATAAGCTGTGCTATTTTCAGTATTAAGATATAAAACAGGTCATGAAAACCGGTATTAAAAATTTATACATGTAACTAAGGAAGTACCTAAGTAAAGTTTTAATTGAGTTGTTAGACTTAGCAAGCGATCACTTCATAAATGTTAACTAAGACCTCGCTGTTGAATGAGCATAGCGACTAGCGATTATTTAAGTGACTATAGATGAGCATGTTACTGTGTTCATAGTAAACAGATCACGCCTGAGCATGACCAAAACGGTTCTACACGTGGCTTTGGACAAGAAAGCCTGGTGCACTGTTATAGCACTTGCTATCAAGCATTTTTGGTAGTGGTATTTCACCAGAAAAAAAATGTTCTATGCCATGTTACATAGACTATCCGCTCTCCTAGCTAAGGGTAACACTGAGTTCCAGCAGTGGGAACAATATAGGCTGATTCATGCTTATGCTGTTACAGTATAAGCTATAATACAGTAGTGGTCCACTTTTTTTTGGAAAGTGATCGGAAAATTTAACCTGCTTATCGCGTAGCTCGTGTCTAAGCTAGGCCTTAATCCGTGCTTTGTAAGCTATTTACGTATGAAAAATGCTACAATTCCAACGCATGGCTAAATAATTGAAGGCAGGTATGTTTGTATGTTTTTAATAATTAGCATTGTTGTGCTTGTCGAGTTTTATTATAATTATGTTATTACCTGCTCAGAGTGTGTTTAAAGTGTTTATGGTACAAATAATGATATAACCATCAACTAAGGAAATAAAATATATATCTGAGGTATTAATTATTATTATATATATAACTATTTTTTGTGTACAAAAATAAATTCAAAACTAAAAAAACATGAGTTATTGTACCTATCTGGAATAGAAAAACATGGTGTGTGCTTAAAACCACACGGCAGAAGTGAAAACTTCATCAAGGCGACCCGAGCCGACTTTAAAAGTAAAAGAGCGTTACGCAACCGAGCGTGACAGCTCAGTCTTATTCAATACCAACGAAATAAAGTGCTCAGCGCATCTAAAGAAGATATAAAATGAACAATAATATTACATTTTGAATTTGTGAAAAATAGAGCGATAGAGATGGACGGAGGTTTGTATACCTCGATCTCTCGTCTTGATTCCACCAAAAGCTAATCTATTCTTAGAATGACAAAAATATAGTTATTAAATTGTATCGTCAGGACTTAAATAGAAAAGGTGAGTGCGATAAATACCCGTTGCAATCTAATAAATATGTTGCTCTGTGATGAAAATCAAAAATCAAACTCAATTATTACTGTAATAATCACCTGAAGCTAGCTGAAGCAGCGAATCCCTCGTCTCTACTTACAAGTATTAAACTTAGTTAGAACGAGGTATACTCAAAAATTCTTCTAATTCGGGTCTTTCCAATTAATATTACAAAGTATGTATACACACATATGTATACATACAATAGCTAAAACCGTTTTTCACCTTTAATATAATTTAATTTAGGTAAAATTTTAGTCTGTTCATTTTATACTTAAAATTGTTACCTGACTTTGTACGTACTATAAGACCTACAAGAATTTTTTAATATAATATCTTTATTTTTTATATTTAAGTTTTTTTTTTATCTTTTAAAATAAAAATAATCGTGAAAAACTATAACAAAATAACGGAGAAATAATATTCTTAGCAATAAAAATAGGCAAAAACTCACCTAGCATTTTACTCAGATCAGCATTATGTAGATCCGGGTTTTCATCAGCCAGTTTCTTCCGCTCCACCTTCGCCCACACCATAAACGCGTTCATGGGTCTCCGTATCCTGGCCTCCTTGAGGGCTTTGGCATTACCCATCTTGGTTGCAAACGGAGCCCTTGCGTACTGCTGAGGAGAAAAGTCTCTAGCTTCATACGTGGTTCTATAGTCGTACTGCGCTCGGTAGTCCAGGCTAGGGTAGGGAAGGGAAGACCAGACTACCAGTTCCGGGGAGGTATGATCTTGGGGGGAATCGTTCGTGTCTACCCCCTGGGCGTATTGTTCATAGGCTCGGTGGTATGTGGGGGGAGATTCAATTGAGCCTCCGCCAGCCTCCATCATACTGTGAAAGAAAAAAATGAGTAAATTTATGGTATCGAGACAAATCTTTGGAGTTTTTTTAAGAATATGTTTTTAACAGTCTTCTTCTTATCGTGTAATTAGTTTTTTTCGAACCAGTGTGGTGAAAGGATTTCAAGTGCGCCTCGAAGAGGCACTGTAACTTTTAACAGTATAAACTGATTACTACAATATATATTACAAAATTTACAAAAGGAAACAATTGGGTCACCGATAGACCGTTGCAAACGAGCTATAGGTAGCTCAACTGCTCCTACTCGATACCTGATGGCAGCGTGCCGAGGATACTGGCTACATAGCCTCTTTGTATTGCAAGGCTTATTCTTTGAATATTTTACTATGAATAAACTAATGTAATGTTTTAGGCAAGTACTTCAATAAAGGTAAAAAAACGGAAAAAATCTAAGAAGGTTTCTAATCTACTTCTTTATGTTGTAAATATATTTAAAGGCTGTATTTGTTTTTGGTGGAGTAAGCTATTTTAGAAAGAACGATAATCAAGCTAGGCTAGCTAAAAATTGGCATAAATAAATATTTTTTTTATTTATGCTTTAGTGTTTAGTGAGCAGATCCACAAATCTGGAAATGTCTGTGTTCGCTACAGGTTGGCAATAGCTGGAGTTTTATACAAAACATCCAGCCAAAATAATCACAGGAAGACAATGAATAGAAGCAAAAGCTTCGACACGATTACCGGACACTGGCAGTTACAAGTATATTCCATACGGACACTAGCTAATCAGTTTATCATATCGTGGCTATCACAAGTGCTAGGGCAGGGGTGGCAAACCATTTTGTGCCATCGAGCCTTTTTTCTAAAAAAAATAATTATAAGACCATAGACGTGCCCGTCTATGTCTATGTGCCTATGGAGATGCGTGATCAGGAGAGCCGACCCCAAATAGAAATGACAATATAAAGCCAGGAGAAGAAGATATACGTGCCCGTCAAATAATTTTGACTTCGTGTAAACGCTTTATTATTCCAAGTGACCCAAGAAGCAACGCATTCCAATTTTATTTCTCTCTGGATGATATTTAAGATTTTCGAGCTGCTGAAGGCAGTCATAAACCTACATCTGCGATTATTTTTATTACTTTACATTACTTTTTCTTAGTAATTTTAAGTTAGTAGGGAATCTACATCTTATCTCATAGTGAACTTTGTGATCAGCGGGCGTGCCCAAAATATTTTGTCGCGTGCCATTATTGTCACGCGTGCTATTAGTTCGCCATCCTTGTGCTAGGGTATCCTAGCTCTCAAATACACCAATTATTGAGCCTAGGCAACCGATCGCCTTACGTCGCCAGTGTCGGCTCGTCTTTCGCTTTCCTGCGATCAGGTATGCGAGACGACACCCAGGATTTTTCGAATTCCATGTAAACTGCTGTCTGTATGGCGATTGGAAACCATCTGGTGTCCAATAAAATGAAGCTTGATACTGATAGCTGGCGCTGGCTGGTGGAATCCGTCTGATAGTCCAGACAGGTTGAAGGCTTCTGGGAATTTCATTTAAAAGTATCTACACTCGAAACTGAATCTTTTACAGCCCAGAATGATGTGGTGTTGTGGGTACAAATACCATTTTTTCTCACCATTTTAGGTAGGTCTTACACAAGGTGCTAGTTTTATCATGTAATGGTTCTAATGATTTTAACATCAGTGTGGTGGTCAGTTGCCGAGCAGCCCTAAAGTTAATGTTATTTAACGACTATAACTATGTATGTACATATATTTTATGTATGGTGTCCAGGCCGTACCAAAAGTGGAAAGTACAGGATCTGATCTGAGAGTGAAATTTGCTTTTGGATCTATAATCATTAAAATTATGAAATCACTAGAGGTAAAATTACCCTACATCTCTTCAGAGGGTAGCTAAAGACTCCTTTAGCTGACCCGCGAGCGACTTCGTGACCCGTTGAAGAGATTTATTGTCGATGTTGTTGGTTTCACTCGCGAAAGAAATGTCACAGAATAGCAAAGTTCAGCACTAAGCAAGTCAATCAATCTTATACTCCTATATCTTCCCTCTGAAGAGATAAAGCGCAATTTTAAAAAGCCTATTTCCTTTTTGAGGCTTTGTTCCTATGTTATTGTTAGTAATAGTTTGGGAACCCGAATTTTGGCTGGTTAAGATAGAGCCCTAAAAAGTTCTGAATGCTTAGCTATTACTACTCGGGCGAATGGACATGACACCTGGCTCGAATGACGTTTGTGCAAAGTACAGCGTGGGATTGGATAATCTTGATAGAGAAGAGGTCCTGTAATACTTGGTAATGATAAGGCTTCACAATTAGAGGAAGAAGAAACACGGAAGGCGCCGCGCGTGGCAGCGGGGGAAGCAATAAGTTCCAAGCGAGAGTGTCAGCCAGGTGTCATGTTAATTCGCCCGAGTGGTAGGTTGGATGCTATGTCAGTCAAAGAGTATTTTTATACAGTCATAAAACATTCTTAAACTCAAATTTAAATGACAAGGTCTTGGCTCATGTGAACTTGGTAAACAAGTATTTGACACTTATTTCAAATCGAATGATATCAATATCAGTCTGCAGTACTTCCTCGCAATCTGAACCAATGATGAGTCATACAATATTTGGGTTCGATTGGAAGTAAACAACGCAACGTCTCGACGTGTTACATTCATAGCTGTATAAGGATAGGTGATTTCCATAAGTTAAGACTCTTAAAAAAACCCTAGTATGTAAGGTGCTCTAGACTCTAGAACACCCTAGGACAGAGATGGCGAACCAATAGCACGCGTGCCAATGATGGCACGTGACACAATATTTTGGGCACGCCATCGATCATAAAGTTCACTATGAGATGAGATATAGATTACCTACTAAGATAAAATTACTAAAAAAAAGTAAAGTAAAGTAACTTTTAAGAAAAAAAAACGTGGATGTATTTTTATGCTTTTCTTAGCAGCACGAAAATTTTAGATATCATCCAGAGAGAAATACAATTGGAATATATTGCTACGTACTTGGGATACAAGTACACTTATGCCTACTTGCACCAAACTGTCAAAGCTCCTAAGCAATTACTTTTCTTGCTTGCCAGTTTTTAACGGTTAAAATTCAGATCGTTAAGAACTGTCAAGCGAGTAAAGTAATTGCTTAAAAACTTTGATAGTTTGGTGCAAGTCTCATTAGGATAATAAAGAGTTTTCTCAAAGTCAAAGTTATTGGTTTAAAATGTTAAAAAACGCACGTTGGTACAAAAAGGTTCGCCACTCCTATCCTAGGGTTATCCTAGCGAGCGACGACAGAACGATTTTGGCTAGATGGAGAGATGATCTGCGCGCTGTACCTGACAGAAGGCGGATGAAATGAGACGAAGATAGAGTTCAGTGGAACGCCATAGTAGAGAGAATTTAGTAGTTTATTGCAATATTGGGTAGGTAAGTAGGTTTTATTACAGCATAAGCTAACTACTACAATCTATATATAGGTATATTACAAAATTTACAAAAGGAAACAATTGGGCCACCCATATACCGTTGCAAACGATCTATAGGTAGCTCAACTGCTCCAACTCGATACCCGATGGCAGCGTGCCGAGGATACTGGCTGCATTGCCTCTTTGTATAGCAAGGCTTATTCTTTGGCCCAGATAGCTGCCAGCCCTCTGATCACGCGTCGCTTCGACCAGACGCTCTGACAAAATTTTAAAAACGCGGAAGGCTCCCATTCCCCATGGACCTAGGGTCTCGACCCCAAAGGGCTCAAACATGTACGACCTATCAAGACCTACATATTTACGCCGCTTGAGATCTTCAGCAGAGTTTGCCGCCGCACCAGCCCTAACTTGCGTCCCTGGCAAATGAGAAGGTGCCAAAGTGTCTACGCATGTAGCGTCCCACATGGTAGGTAGTAATAGGGTAGGTTACATTTCAGGTTCTAAATATGTCAAATAGATAAGTACAGCTAACCAATATTACCCGTTTAGGGTGTTGCAACTAATAAATACGGGCTGATATTTTTTAACTAGATTGTTATGTTACTAAATGAGTCATTCATAAAATCTTGCAGCTCGTAATAGCAGTTTTTAAACAACATTTTTTTTAAATTAATTTCAAAAATGTTTTCAATTTCCTGGATTTTTCATGAGCTCTTTATCATAGTAGGTACTCATGCCTAGATCACACGTACCGAGTACTCGGCCGATACAGTAAAATGCTACTCAGCCGAGACAGTGAAAACTTACGTCACTCAACAAATTATATAAATATATTTAGTAATAAATCCGCTTGATTTCTAAACAAAGGTTTTAATTAACTTAACTTTAGTTTAGAACTTTAGTACATATTACTATATTATAAACCAAAGAGTCAACGAACAGAAAACCAAAGTTCAAAGATACGACACGTGTTTCGCCTCTACACGAGGCATCATCAGGAGGTGTGGACTCGCCGAAGTTCGAAACGTTGTTGATATTTATGGATTTCCGCAAAGTAACGCCTGAATCAATCAATTATCTTACGTCACTCGCTCAGCCGAGCACTCGGGGCTATGTATATACGTATATATATACGTACCGAGTACTCGGCCGAGAGCACTGTCTCGGCCGAGTACTCGGTACGTGTGATATAGCATTATAGAGATAGGCTGAATTTTTTCAACTAGATTGTTACGTCACTAAATGAGCCATTCATAAAATCTTGCAGCTCGTTTTAAAATACCATATTTTTTAATAATTCATCTATATAATGTTGTCATTTTCCTGACTTTTTCATGAGTGGTTTATAATGGTACTGCCTAGATCACACGTACCAAGTACTCGGCCGAGACAGTGCTCTCGACCGAGTACTCGGTACGTATAAACATAGCGCCGAGTGCTCGACTGAGCGAGTGATGTAAGCTTTCTCTGTCTCGGCCTAAGCTTGACTGTCTCGGCCGAGTACTCGATACGTTTGATCCAGGCATTAGAGTTAGTTAAAACTCTCATATGTTATGTTATCACTACCAATGTCAGTACCGTCTTGCAACCTGACCTGATAATGAGTAATTCCGAATTTAAAGGAAAGTCTCCGGCGACACCGCGGCTTCTGAGAACGGCGCCTGAGAATCCATTGTTCATATGATTTCACTCGCGCACTCTACATACTCGTCTATATGGTAAGTAATACATGGGAATAACTCATAAGCTTGACTTGAACGCTTATTACTTTTTGGTTAAGTTAGCAAAGTAACAAGTTTGGATAATTTTTTTTTTTTTTAATTTTTATAAAACAGTTCAAATTTTTTATTTTAAATCAATTAAACCTAAGAGGCAAAGAGGCAATGCAGCCAGTATCCTCGGCACGCTGCCATTGGGTATCGAGTTGGAGCAGTAGAGCTACCTATAGATCGTTTGCAACGGTCTATGGGTGACCCAATTGTTTCCTTTTGTAAATTTTGTAATATAGATTGTAGTAGTTAGCTTATGCTGTAATAAATCTTATTAATTAAGTATTAAAAAAAAATTAAACCTTAAATTAAGCATTAACTAACTATTACAATCTATATTTTAAATAAAAACATTATTTTTCTTATTTATTAATACTCAGGTAATTTATGTTTCTACTACTTATTGAAGCTATGCTAGTGCCTTGGGATTCTGTATTTCAAAACCATATAGCGCCTTTCTCATCACAAAAAAAAATTGATAACGAAAATAATTTCATTAGCTCTAACCTCAACCTCAACGCAACGATTTTATATTTACCTACCCACTATTTGATGACAGGGGGACATATATAACTTTTTGTCCCATCTCTCGCCCTAGGCGGACAGTACAGAGTGACAGATGAGAATAATTCATATCTTAAATAGTGACAAGACAAACTAGGCGCTCTCCTGCCCGTGACCAAAACACTGCTACACAGGATTTTAATTCACATAGGCCAGTGCATTGCTATAACACTCGACCACTTTGAGACAATTTAATAATAAAATAATATTTTTTTATATAACACCAAGATCCATAAGGTACAAAAATTAAAAGTACACCAAACTCAACACAAAAATTCAAATCAAAAAAACAGTGATGCTTGCACATTACTTCTGTGCGGCATAATCTGGCACTACTATCTTATAAAATCCTGCTATAAATTCGATGTATCTACCTACATCGAATTGTACTTTTGAACTACTTGATCCGTAAACAGGCATTTAACGTTTAACGATCAATTAGTGCAAGATAGACATATACATTTTTGATCTAACGAATTTGTAGCAGATATGTTAGTTTTCCTTCTTATTATTTATCGATGACGTCTCAAGTATTTTCTCAACATTTTTTTATCAGGAAAACAAGATTTCATCACCATCTCATTTATTGTAAACATTCAACAACTATTGTTTTTCAAGATCACGTAAATATAAATAGATGACAATCATTAGAAATCACGCATTCCAATCCGTCTAAACAATCTATGAATGAGAAATAAACATTAATGTTTTCATTTGTTTACAATGTTTCTTCCTACTAATTAGCTGGGGAAAACGTATTATAATGAATTCTATATCGAGCTTCAGTGAAAATTTTGTCTTTATTTATCCCCTGCATAAAACTATAACAGTTCACTCCCCCTATCCAGTAATCTTATCTAATTTAATTTAATTTAATAAATCTTAACTAGTCCGAAAAAAAAAATTTTTTTATTTATGCCTGTATTTTAGCTCTGATGTCTGTTCATGCCAATTCCACATCATTCATGACTCGAGGAAGAAGCATTTTGCACGTTATTTCATCACTGCTGATCCCGTCTTTTCAACAGACTTAAAAATATCAATTAGAAGGTTAGTTTATAAATCGAAATTACTGAAAAAAATTGTCATTCATGTAAACGAAAATGCGTATTTTCTTTTTAATTTCTGTAACTTTTTAGTGATGATTACGGTCCAAAAGGCCCTGGTTGTATTATATTTTAGATAAAAACTTTGTTTTTTTTTAGCTTTAAATGATGAAAACATTAGAAAAGAAAATAAATAATTTTATTGATGGAAAACTATAAAATAAATTAACAAAACACGCTGCAGCGCTGGTGTTCTGCTAGACCCCAGTGGCGACGACACGGAACGTATAGCTATCCAAAAACTTTTTGTTACCTAAAATAAGATTAAAACATTTTTTAAGAGTAATTTTACAACACAAGTTTTGTCTTACTGGCAACATTACCTTTTTATGCAAGATCACCCAATTGGCAAAACCAAAACGAGCAATTAATTTAATTTTAAATTAATTGCTCGTTTTTTCTTATATCTAAATCAGCCTCTGTACTGTCAACTGTAGTCTCCATACTGTTTGTCTGGAAGAAATCGCTTAGTAGTGATAAGAACGCCCATTGTACTATATTTTGTAATGTTACCTTAAAGCATTTTCATTCATTCAGCCCAACTGGTAACGAGGGTAACAAACATCCATTTATCAATCCATCTTCAAAACACTCGCATTAAAAATTTTATAAAACTGCTTTATCGAAAAATCTCTACCGCGTGTTATATCTTTCGTGCTTAATTTTGATTCCGCAACATTAAGCATATGACGTGCCCACAGCAACATTTCCAACACCAGGGTGTTGTTTTCAAACATCACAAGACAATGCCTATTGTTGACAAAACGAGCCGTCAGCATTCACGAGATATAAAATCGTCGAGTCAAAGTCAATTCTTCTCGATCAATTGATTTTCACGCGCGCAGATTTTTGACCGAATTTTTGGTAAAGCTCGCACATTCGGCAGAATTTCAGGCAACGGATTATTTATACTTAAAATCATTATGAGTCAGTAGCCTTATCATTAAGATTGTTGACAAGCGTATTCGTATCCAAGTTGTCAATGTATGAAATTTATCAAAACTTTAGTAAACTGTTGATAAGATAACATAAAAACAGAAAGCCAAAATACATTATTCATTATAGTTTCAAATGTATACTAAATACCTATAAATGCAACGAAAGATACAGAAGATAAATGAAATAGTCGCAATAATCTACACCTAAACTTTTTTTTTGAAAATAGGGGCCACTGCTTCTTATCGTGTCACCAGTTCTTTCGAACCAGTGTGGTGAAAGGATTTCCAGTGCGCCTCAAAGATGCCTCCTTTCGTGGACTTGACACATGTTTTCGAACTTTTTAAATTCTATGACATGCTGGTTCCTTAACTATGTTTTCTTTCACCGTTAAGCACGTGTTTTAATGCACACATTGATTTTTTTTAACAGAAAAATCCATTGGTGTACGACCGGGTCCGAACCCACGAGCATCGGATTGAAAGTCGAGGTTCCTCCTACTCAGCCAACACAGCTTTTTAAAGGGGCCACTGAAGCGGCCCAAAAATAAAATAACTATGGGCAATTAAGCATATTGTTCTTATCGTGTCACTAGTTCCTTCGAACCAGTGCGGTGAAAGGATTTCAAGTGCGCCTCGAAGAGGCTCCTTACGTGCACTCGACACATGTTTTCGAACTTTTAGGTTCTACGACATGCCGGTTTCCACACGATGTTTTCCTTCACCGTTGCGAGAACGTGGGATGCATACATAGATTTTTTCGACCGAAAAAAACCATTTACGCATGACTACCACGGGGATTCGAACCCGCGACCATCAGATCGCAAGGTAAGGGCTTCATCCACTTGGCCACCACGTCCTCGTATATTAAAGGTACAGTGTCGTTTTATACAGGCAAATAAAGTGATTCATTCTATATAGTTTTGGTCGCGAAATTTGACGACATGTCATTGAATGTACTCCAGTGATTCATATGTCTTTGTATAATTTTTATGGCTGTAAGTGTAATTGTAACCGCAAAGGTATTCTGAAATACTTGTTTGGTTTTCCTCGTCAATGAGTGGTCTGATTGTGGGATTGTTCGTACCCTGTTGGTAGACTGAAGATTTTTCTATTCTCAATCATAATTGAATCAGTGTCTCCAGTCAAAAAGGTCACAATTCAAAATCAAAACTTTACAGGAGAGGCAATAAATCACATGATTTAATAATTTATGGTATTTCAATATAAACTTCTAGTAATTGGCAATTTTACATAAAAAATAGTCTTTTAATTAATGGGAATCACTCAACTGAATAATCAATCACTCAAACTATTTTTTTTTTTTCTCGAGGTGTGCCTTTGCTAATTAAGGATTAATGGAGCAACATTCATTACTTATATTAATGAGTCTACTTGTGCTTAGAGGAATATCCCAAGTTATTCTGTTTTTTTAATTTCCTAAAAACGAATAATAACCAGGACTTATGTCATTTCACTACCTAGTTAAGGTTTGATACATTTTTTGTAACGGAGCCAATAAAATACATTTAGGTATTTTATTTTTCTAGCAGATCTAAAAGGCCAACGTTTTTGCATTGAAGCAGGCCTGGAGATACGAATGTTTAGACATAAACTGCATTCAGGGTGCAATGTTCAGCTGATAACGGTATCTGATAAGGATTCTGTTATCGGCTGCAACGGACCAAGACCCACTCGGAATCAAATAGTTTAAGATATCAACTGCATTGTAATACATCTGCTGATATTGTAAACGCATTGAGAAACTAGTATACAGAGACCCGATCACAAAGTTTCGAGTTAACGTTATCGCAGCGTATCCGTCACCGAGAAATCGAAAGTTTGTAAGACGTTTTGAAAAATAATCATACAAACTTTTGATTTATTGGTAATTGATACGCTAAGATACCGTTAACGCGAAAGTTTGTGATCGGGTCTCAGTTTATTACCATCGTATTAAGTTGGCTCAGGTTTACTTCTAGTTTAAACACCTAGAAAACTTAGGTTTACATGTTTTTTTCAGGTCCTTTGGTTTGTTCATTAAATTTGTCGTCATTAAGTAATATACAAGACATTTTTGCCAAAAAATAATACTAGCGACTTCAATTGGGATTCTAGTGGCCGTAAACATTACTGCAAAGACACGGAAAAGCAAAATACGCATTTTCGTTTACTTGAATGACATATTTTTTCAGTTATTTAATTTTAAAATATAAGTTCTTAACTGATTTTAATAAAATGTCTATAGGGCCAAATATGGGAAAGTAATATATTATTTAGTTTTATATATTACCTTTCAAATAAAAAAATTGAGAACCTCCATATTTTTTGAAGTCGGTGGAAAATAGAAACATCTATCCATTTTGCAAAACTTTTGCATTTAATAATTATTTGGTAGAATTCTTATGAAAAAAAAAAACTTTTGTAGTTTATCAACCGATTTGAAAACTTATTTTTTTGTTTAGGATTTGTCTCATAGAAATTTTATCGAAATCAGTCCGGAGTTTAGTTTTTACCACAAAATAACTGAAAAAAAGAACAAAAAAACCGTGAGCAAAAATTGCGTATTTTGCTATCCTGTGACTTGTCAGTGGTGCCTACGTTCACTAGACATTCCGATTGAAGACGGTTGTTGTATGTCTTTGTAAAATCTTGATTATTTTAAATATGCTTCTCATTTAGTTTTTCAAGATCCATAATGTGTCGGGGCGAAGCCTCCGGTCTTTGATAGCAATAGTTGAATACCGCGTGAGTTCCCCGAACCATATGTTATACTCCTCAGAAGGCTTGTTTACCATCGGCAACAACACAATGCCTTGTAGCACTCCGGAGTGTAAACTACAGATTCTCCCTATATTGTGAGAAATAGCGTGTTTCGTTAGAAGATGCTATTAAATGACTTTCTAGGTACGAGGCTAAGAATTTGTAGCGGAGTAGTATCTGTCTATAATTTTCACATTCGGATTTTTATTTACTTATTTATTAGCTGCTCTACTAATTTATTAGTAAGCAAAATTTTTACCCCTATTGGTTTAGAATTGGTTTGTGTAAAAGTCTTGATAAATAAAAATTGTTATTTTTTTTTAAAGAAAACTGCGTCACATTTAGTGTGCTCAAAACACTTCACAAATAAAAGAAGATGAACATGAACAATCCCGAAACCTCAACATTCGCTTTTACTGTCCAGTGAGGTTAGTACCAGTATTTTAACTTCATGCTGATATCAGGATCGAGGTGACTTTAAAATACCTACTTACTTGTAACTTTTTACCAAATTGAAATGGGGCCATTCCTAGTATCATATCCTCTTTTTTAAAATTCAAGTGGCCGTACTCGATGTGATTAGGTAAGTGTAGCGACACAGCCGAAGGTTCGGCGCCGAAAGCTCAGCAGCTGAAGTTTTGGTCGTAATATTCCGTTGGTATGCCAAAACAAACGCTCAGAACGCGTTGTCTTGTTCAGTGCGCTACGCGACGGAAACGCGTAACGCGTCGCGTGATGTGTCGCTTCCTATGCAAAATACATTATGGCCGAAGCAATCGCTCGACGGGAGGTTCAACGCTACGCCGAACGCGACATAATTTCGGCTGATGTTTCAAAGGGAATCTGAAAACACTGCTGCGTATTCACGATCGACCGACGCCGTACGGTCCGTAGATGTGTCGCTACACTAAATGTCGTGCTGACCGGATCTCGAGACTCGAGATAATCACGAGATTATACGGTAGCCCGTGGCAGGTCGGTGTTGCGATGGATGACTTCGAGACCTGACTTATGAGCTGCACGAAACAGTGGAGTTTCGGAGACCATTATATTGATATAAGGTGTAAGGTAATTTATGTGAAATGAAAGTACGAGTAGAGGAAGGCAAAAGAAAAGATGGATGTGTTAAAAATGAGTGAACAACATAGGTGCCAGTACAAAAATGACGGCTGATACGAATAGAACATCGATTTACATCGATGGAATAGAAGAAGAAGATATGTTATGTCGACCACACTTACCTAAATGGGAACGGCACGGCAGAGAGATAATGATGTACAAGGTACATATTATATATTAATTCCTCTACAAACTTCGACAAGGAAAAATGTCTTCTTAATAACATGGTATCACAAACATAAGGAACTCCATGAAATTATCAAAAAAAGACAGAAACTGAGTAAAATCAATATGAAAACAATGTTTTATTTTGGGAATGCAGCTCATAATGCTCGTCTTGGCTTCGGAGGCACTACCATGCCTCCAGATATTACAGTCAGGACTAAGCCTATATTATGGATATTATTTTCTTATCTAGTTTTTTCGAACCAGTGTGGTGAAAAGATTTCAAGTGCGCCTCGAAGAGATTATTGATATTAAAATATTTATTGAGTGTTTAACCTTGACTTATAATTGAATATACCTAAAATTAAAATTAAACTTTTGGTCATTTTCCTTGTATTCATATATCCGGTGCATACCACAAGTCACTTATCTACCTACATATATGTGTTAACATATTGTTTATTAACAACTAAGTAGGTACCTATATACTAGCGTCACTATGCACTCCACCGTGTTGCAATCCTGTTATCACCTTATCAGAGTATAAACATTGTCACTTCACATCGCTGCAGTCTAGATGCATTTCTAGACCTGGGTTTTTGTTGGGTTTATGAAAATACTGGTTCTTGACGCATTCTTTTGTGGTAATATACACCACAAATTTTTAATTACCAAAAAAACTTAAATGGGCTATGAAGAAAAGGTACCACGTTGTATGTATGTGCAGTCAGAATTTTGGGTTTCTACAAAATGTGCGAGTGACAGCGGTGCGAGTGCGGCGCCTGAGCCGAGCTGCAGCGAGCTGGCTTGAGCTAGGTTTTTTCATGTTCTTTTAGTTCACTGTGTAACGTGGGATGCATACTTAGATTTTTTCGACTGAAAAAACCCATTTACGCTTGATTGCCACCGGGGTTCGAACCCACGACCATCAGACCGCCACGTCCGTCGGATTCTATACTTTTCTTTTCTTTTTTATTTTGGACATTTTTACACAACGCCATCTAGCCCCAAACTAAACAGAGCTTGTACTATTGAAACCAGATAACTGATACAATACTTGTATACTTTTTTTTTGTAAATACATACATAGAATTCATAGACAACACCCAGACTCAGGACAAACACTGATGTTCATCACACAAATGTTTGTACTCAAGCGGGAATCGAACCCGCGACACCGGCGTGGCAGGCCAACACACTTGCCACTAGACCATCCGTGTCGTCTTAAGATAAAGTGAAGTTTTCTCTACACAAGTGCAATCTCTGCTTTAGAACATAAGCGACAGACATGGCCGGCCACTACTAAGTAAGACAGGACATAAATTCTTCAATGGCCTAAACAAAAAAAAATGGTTCCCCTTTAGGAGCTACCGAACTATAATTTATGGCAGTGGTCCGAGACTACCATCGGACGAAACAAAACTGAAATAAAACTGGCCAAGTGACGTGGTTTTAGAAAGGTCCCGTATACATTAAAACCATTAAATAAATAAATAAATAAATGTTTGGACATTTCACACAACGCCATCTAGCCCCAAACTAAGTAAGCTTGTATTATGGGAACCAGATAACTGATAGAATACTTATATACTTTTTTTTTTGTAAATACATACATAGAATACATAGAAAACACCCAGACTCAGGACAAACATCGATGTTCATCACACAAATGTTTGTCCTGAAGCGGGAATCGAACCCGCGACAACGGTCGTGGCAGTCTAACATACTTGCCATTCACCCATCCATGTCGTCGGTATGTGACACGAGTTTCGCTTCTTCGCGAAACACCAACTTCAAGAAAGAAGGGAGTCTAGTCTAAGTCTAAATCACGATTTAGCAATATGTGAATAATTATTTGTTTTTTTTATAATTTGATTACCTATGTTATTTAATGAGAAAATGTTTTTTTTATCTACTAGACTAACTATTCACTTAACATTATAATTAGTAACAAATAGCCTAGTTTAATAAAAACTATCCTACTTTAATTTACTTAATTAATAATAACAAAAACATGAAACAAACTTGTTATAATTTTTACAAGTCAAACGTATCTGTTTTTACAACGGCTTGAGGAACTCTAATAATAAAACTCGCCGGTCGAGACGCAAAACGGTGAAATTGGAAATAATTTCGCGATACCATCGTGCGGGACAGTCAAACACTGAACCCCGAGTGAAATACTATACTAAAGTTGAAAATAAGATTGAAAAAAAACCACGTTGAATTTAGTTAAACATAAGAAAATATATTCATGTTTTTGCACATGGGGTACTTGACCTGTGCCCTGAGTTTTCAGGGTCAGTCTTATAACACCCTGTATATCATAAAATTGTCACAATAGCTGTTTTGAGAAAAAAATTGGTTGTCTGTAAAGTTGGTTTACGACGATAGTTTAACGTGACTACCAGCGTAACGGGACAATGAGCGTTACCGGACAATGACGTCAACGTTTTCGTTCATGCAGCCGGTGTTCACAGATTTATAAAATATGACGTAGTCACGTCAAATACACGGAAATGCGCGATTTACACGAAATGACAATTAAAAAACAAATTCTTCTTTAAATGTCATAAACGTTTTACATAAAAAAACGGTAATGATTACATTAGATTTGTTTGGCATCTCTGTTATTTTGAAGATTGCTTAAATGATGTATTCTTTATGGATTTGGCTGTATGGTGTTGATTTTTTTGGAAATCATCTTTTGCATTCCAAAACTAACTGTTTTCAATATAAATGGTATTGCAAATTAAAATCCAATCAATCAGAAGTGGTCTTCTTATGTAAATTATTTTCTTATAACTCTGTGGATAATGCAGTAGGCTGTAATATTATTAATTGTATAAACTGTATATTGCAGATGTTTGTTGTCCCCAAAAGTAAAATTAAAATTAAAATTACCCTAATATTAGTAAGATGATACGAACATCTAACTAGATAAAGCCAAGGCATTTTACTCAATATCAAAAAAATCGCCTACAGTCTGTCGCCATTTTAGTATTTCAGTATGCCACATTCAGTATTTTTTATACCTCTAATTTCAGTTTATATTCACTCGTTTAAATACTACCCTAATATAAGTAAGATAATACGAACATCTAACTTAATAAAGCTAAAGTTTTTTACTCAATAACAAAAACACATTTCGCCATGGCACGACGAAAACATGCGTAAAAACAGACTTCAGAACACTCTCCAGTCAAAACGCATTCCTGATACTGGCAATTGGAATAGTTTAATGTTTTTTAATATTATTTTGAGACCACGGAATCCTAACGGTATTCCACCGAGGACATAACTCTGGACCCGCGAAAACTTTTGTATTTTTTACACTACCCGCTGTCATCGAATTTAAAATCGATATTTAAATTGTCTATGAATTTGCCTTAGAGTTTATCTGATTTTGTATAGAATTTCAAAAATAGGTATATTTTAGTGGCCTAAAATGAATTGTTATATCAATTATTTAGATTAATCCTTCTGTCCATCTTTTAAGAGTCAGATTTTATTATTCTTCTACGAATGGGTGGTAAATATTTTAATGCTATTAAAATCCACTGATTTGACGTCATATTTATGGGTATAAATTATGTCGAAAATTCGCACCAAATCCTGAACTAGTATTAGAATGTTTCTTAATTACCATAGGAATAATACCCACTAACATATTATGTATCTCACAATTCCCTAGATTTAAGTAAACGAGGTGTATGAAGAAACATTTCGTTTTATATGGTTTTAAAAATTACGTATTTTTTCTTTACAGATTAATTACAAATTATTATCTCTATGTTTTGGATTCAACGCGTGTTGCGTTTTCTTCATACAAAAGATTTCAACGCGCACTTGCTTGAACTTTGTGGAATTAGGAAAAACACTAAAAATGCATATGGCAGTTTCTGTTTTCAATTTTTTTTAATAACATTTACTTACCTCCTAAATTGGGTGTACATACCTAACTTTTTGCATATTTTTTAAGCTAAGCAAATGAAGCCCACCCATTGAATTGTTGTAAAAAGAACTGATATGTGTTATGAAAGTCCTACAGCTAGATCATTATTGCACATTGTTCTCTTAGCGTGTCGATAATAAATCGATAGAAAGATAATGTCATCAATAAAATTTTATTATGTATGACGCACCTTAGAATTTAAGCTTGAGGATTGCCTCATTAATTAAGCATCAACCCGCATTTAAAAGGGACTTTATCGCCACAAGGAGATTATGACAAAAAGCAATACTGGCAACCTCTAATTGCGATCAACGCCGGCCAAAATTAAAAAGAAAAGTCCCACAGAAAGAATCCCGCCTATTTTTAAAAATGGAACCCGACGATGATTCGCCTAATTAATAAACCAATCACGTACAGTCGCGACGCGGCGGCGAAGTGCGGCGGACGTGCGGGCGCGGGGGATGAACGTTCGGAAATTCGAATACTATATTTTTTCTGCACTCGAAGCATCGCAATGCTTCTTATAATTGGCTTGACGGTCAATAATAACGTATTTAGAATTCGATTAATTATTTATAGCACATTACTGGTCCAACTAGAAATTAGCACTTTATATGAAAATGGTTCCAATATCCATCAATCATTAGGAGATAACTACACGCGCCAGATGTTATCACGACCGCGTACCATAAGCCAGTTATAATGTAACCATACAAAAAGTCAGTAGTTAATCTTGTCAAATCAATATGAGAAGTATAAAACTAATACCGCGATCGAGTTCTGGGAACATTGTTATGAGAACGATCCGATTATATGACGCAGCATTATGTTTTCCTTTTTGATTGAATGGGCGAATGAATGAAGCTGCCATTGTAACAAAAAAATCTTCCAATATTGACACCGAAAAATTACCCAAAAAGTCATTGCCTCCCGAGCCTCTAGCAGAAAAAATATCATTTATCAAATGAATGCATTCCCTGTAATGTCTTTGCGCAGCGTGACTGCAAAAACTAGTAGAATAATAAATGCGTTGACTGGCAACACTGGAGCCCGAGGAAGCCCGAAGCGTCGCGAAAAAGGGCGAAGATTAGCCAGCGCGCGCTTTTTGTTTGCATCAATCGATGCGCTCGCGCATTCGCACAATGAATAATTCAAAAATTGACATGAAATGGCGTATGGTTCTTTTTTTAAACGAAAGGTGCCCGATTGAGGACTGTAACCGCCTGACGAATTCATTGGCCAACGGCTTTTTGCGTTCCGTAATTGCTGTATTTGCTTTAGGTATAGGTATGTTATGATTTCGATGCACCGAATGCACACGTTCGTGACCTCCCGATGCGATCGACGATGTCCCCGCAACTTTATGCACCGAGTAATAAATTAAATTTATTACTAAACCGCAAATAAAGTTTTGCCTTGAACGCGGCAGAACGCAAAATATCGATTACGAGTGTTATAACATCGTTTTGCGCCTAAAATGGCGTTTCGTTTTTGCGTATCTATAGAACGATCGATGAAGCAAAAAAACAAATAATTAATTCGAGTAATGTCGTTAATGATGCATCGAGAAGTTGCTTCGATTTCCAAGTATAAGTAATCTTGCCATCAGGATTCTGTATGCGATTGGTGTATGTTGAGAGCAGTTTTTGGCTAAATGGCTTCATCGCGGCCCAACGGGACGCTGACATGACGACCCAAGTTATGGTTATGACGACTTTTTGCGTGTTTCATGACAATAATTTCATTACGTCAAGGGGAAAACGATGCAGCAGTAGTGCCGGAGCCTGTGAAGATTTTCTTACGCTATATTTAAATGGTTAATACACCAGCTCTTTGGCTAGAAACCAGTACATATTCAAACAGTTTTATTGCAATAAGTTCTCCAAAATAAACTACATTTTTTTTTTCTCGACAGTGCATTTCATCAAGCACCTACTATCCAAATATCGTTAACACCATTGACTCCTGGACTATTTAAAGCATTCTGTGCACAAAAATTCGAATTGGGCTAAGGTATGCAAGCGATTCGCAATAGCAATAATAATTGTACTTAATTTAATTGCAATACAATGGACTGTAAGTGAAACATCAGAGAGTCGGTGGTGACACGGAGAGCGATTCTCCTAATTGAGTTGATCCCGTGAGCTTTCTGTACAAGTTATCAGTTTACATACATGGAAGTTTGAATGTATCACAACAATTGGAAAAACAAGCCGAAAATGTGTCACGCGTTGGCAACACTTTACATTTTAGTCAGAACTAGCCGACGCGCGCAACTACACACTGTTTTTTTTTATTTGGGGACAGTTTTAATATAAATTTACACTATATTATTGAGTATATATTTATTGAAAATTCTTGAATTTTGTAGTTCTAGATAAAGTTTGGATAAACTTAGGTAAATTGTTATTTTGAATAATGATAAATTTTACTTATTTAGCAATTATTCAGTAGGAATGGATATTTTCAAGAATTCAAATGTAAGGTTTATTATTCTATATGATATATGTATGTGTCAGTTTCTAGAATTAAGTCATGAATAAATTAATATTCAAGTAATATTTCAAATGGTTTTTATGAACATCAGTAGTAACTTATCTCAGATAAGTGTTTTTCAGCTCAACCACGCTCAACTTAGAACTACTGCATGAGGTACAAAGGCCATAATCTTATAAAAAAAATCTAAACATTTTTTTTTATTATTATAGCTAAAATAGAAAGACCAAAAACCGACATCTTTTTATAGATAAACTGATATATAGGAACCGAAAAAAAAACTTAAAAAAATATAGATACAAAATAAGGAGCAAGTACAAGACGGCTTTAACGCTATACAGCTATTTTTTCCAGGCAACCTAGGGATGTAGAGCGTTTAAAAAATAATATTACTCACTTATAAGTTGAGAAAGGCATCCCGCTGTCCGTACAATGCTGGTCATCCACCACTCCACCACTTGTGAGCATGAGAGCATTCATTTACACTCGATATCGATAACGGAATCTATCGACAGTTCACAACACTAGCAAGTCCCGCGTCGATGACGCGAATCGCGAGTGATGGTGCATCACTAGCGGCGAAAGTTTAGTGTTATCTGGAACAAAGATTAATAAAGTTATCTTTATATTAAATAGTTATGAATCATAAATGTTAGCTGGAAGAAAAGTATTGTTAGGTCTTAGGATTGTATTTTATAAACTTAGATCTAGCTGTTATCGTGTTTCGGTCGGTACTTTCCTTGTAACTGCGTATATCTAATATAAAAATATATTAAAAGCCATATAAGGGACTTTATCAAAGAATAAGAGTATGGTCCGCCATCTGTTTCCGGTCTAAATACCTACCTCACACCGAAAGTGGACTGTATAAAGTTTTGTATCAAAAAGTTTATAGCACAAATTTTGTCTATTTTACATCTCAAATCTTATTTATGCGCTTTCAAAATTAAATTGCTAAAGGCATTTCAAATTCAAATGGGTCATCTAAAACCAGTGGTCCCAGAATCAGATTTTGACGAAGATAGCGGTCGGAACCGGCTCGGCCGCCATATTGAATGTGATTGACAGATGTCAATGTTGGCGGCACTGCGACGCGTCCGTCGCCGCGCCTGCGCACCGCACCGCTAATTCCTTTCAAGATTTAGTTGGGCTTTCGAAATAGGTTCCAGTCACCGAAGTATGAAAGTAAAGAATCACAATGTACCTATCTACATTGAAAATGCGCCAAAAAAAAGTCACATTAGCTAACTTCTAGTACATTTTAATCCGATGCTAATTTTAGAAAAAGAGAAGTAACAGGGCTAGATAAATATTATATGTAAGAATAACTAAGCATTTTCATTGTTAATAAAACTACCTACATCGTAAAAAGTAACAAACATTATTTGAAAAAAGAGATATTTCATTTTTATTGACAGGTTGGCTGAAAAATTTTGGTCCTGTCTTACGACTCCGTTTTGGTTTGATACTGTATATCTTGTTGTTCTATAGGAACACCATTATTCATTTATGGTTTCAGTTAAGTTGCCTTCTTCTAAGTATCTTTAATTTTTATGTATGTTTGAGAATCATGTTAACTTATTTTTGTACCGTCTTCAATAAAGGTTCTCAATTCGACGCGTACATATTTTATTTTCTGTTAAGGATTAGCTATGCTAAAATGATTAATCCACTTTTAAATTAATATTAGTAGATATCTGCCTGGGACATGACCTGCATGATATCGAGATAAATAGTAGGTTACCCATTTTTAGCACTTACCACACTTCTTCGACCCGTGCCTACACTAAATACCAAATCAGTTCTAGACAACACACGAGGATTTTGGCGGGAACGTGAAAAATGGCGCATTGGCGGCATTAAATTAATTGACAAAACTTGTATAACTTTGAGTGTTTAAGTATAAAAACGGTAGTTTTTTATCCATTAAGTGCTCGTGAACGTGTATGAGTGTTGGTGAATAGTGTAATGCTGTAAAACGTGACTTTTCGTGTTGCCTCTAAAACTCCATAGAAGCCTCTAGTAAAGTCGCAACCACCACTACTTTACAGGGGCATGACTTGACTTATCGACTCTGACTTATGACAAAATAATCTCTCCAATTACTTGACACTGGCTGATGTGAAGCCAAAACCGAAGAACTTAAAAACATCGAAAAAAAAAATGTTGTTTTGTCGTAATTGTGTAGCAAACATCAACCTTATTACCCAGCTCACCACTCCCTTCCAAGTTATTGTTTATATTAGTAAGATGTGTGTTTTCTTTATTTATTTTGCAGTATCAATAATATGTAACAATCTAAGGCGTATTTTACAATCTATAGAAAAGTATTTTTCTAAGCTGTTGTAGGTATTACGTATAACAAGGCAAATTTAATAAAGTTAGCAATTTCATGTTTTACCCTCTGCTTCGTAAGACTATTAAGTTCTAGCTCTGTGATAGCGTTCGTCACCTTGTTGAAACATATAGATATACCTACAAATTAAACCTCAAGTAAGGAAAACCAATGATATTACAGTTTTATGATTGTTTTTATGTTGTTTAGTAATATGACTGACGACAAACATTAAACATCTTATTATATTTTATTGTGTAGTCAATATTAATTTGATTCTTGTCAAGGTATTCCCCTAGATTTTAGTTTTATAGATTTTTTTAAATAAGATTCTAGGCCTAGAAAAAATATAACAAAAATTGATAGCCAAAAATATGAGCATTAGGGAATTGAATACATTTTAACCACAGAATTGTTAAAGTACAGAAACACAATGCATGACATTGAAAATGTGCCCAAGAAAAGGGAGCCACTTCGGCTTACTTCTAATACATTTTGGTCAGATGCAAATTTTCGAAAAGGAGAAGTAATAGGGCTAGTTAAATATTATATAATAATTTAAACTACTAGGCTTTTTCATCGTTAATAAAACAGCATTGTTGAAAGTAAGAAACATTATTTGAAAATGGAGTTATATCATTTTTACTGACGAGGTGTCTGAATTTTTTTGGTTCTGTCTTACGACTCCATTTTAGTTTGATACTGTCCATCTTGGTGTTCTTTAACACCGTTATTAATCTATGCTTTTAACCAATTAAAAAATACCAATCTAAACAGATAATGGTGTCAATTCAAATGTCGCCAAAACTAAACTGAACTAATTTGACAGCACTAAAAATGTTGCTGTCCCTTTTATAACGATCGAAATAAAAAAGGATGGCATTATTTTTAGTGCTGTCAAATTAGTCTAGTTTAGTTTTGGCAACATTTGAATCGACACCAATATTAAATAGACTAAATTTTATTACAAACAAAACTATTAATTTATATTTTGACAGAGGTTTCTAAAAAAACATTCATGCTCTTCCCAGACCCTATTATACTAAGCGACAATCAAATTGTCCTCTGGCGGACCACGTGATGAAACCAACAAAGATGACCAAAGATGCACAGAACGCAATTCTTAGGTCAAATTGGTTCTGCGCATCTTTGTCACGTGGTTCGGCGGAAGACAATTTGTTTGTCGCTTATTATAGCAATCATTGTCGGGCATGTATGAGAAGACTAACATATTTTTTCATTTTACGTAGAGGTTTATAAAAAAAGGATCTTTTCATACTTCCCAAACAAAACCAAAGAGTATCAAGGAATTTTAACCTTTAAAATCATTTTTTAAATAATGTCGGGACGTGCCACTTGTTTTTTTTTAAGTTTATTCAACCGAAGTCTTGCCATCATGCTATTGCATATTCAAATACAGGTGAGGGGGGTCGAATATATTAAGTTCCCTTATCTTTGCCTAGAATTTTAAGTTAAAAGAAATTATTTACTATCCAGTATATATAATAAACTACTGTTTTGTTTTTTTTTAAGTAAACAAGTCCATGCACATCGTGCCCATGGCCAGAACAGTGCTACGCAGAATGAATTGTACCCGAAAAGTAGCAAGAAATAAATAAATTTGGACATTTCACACAACGCCATCTAGCCCCAAACTAAGCAGAGCTTGTACCATGTGAACCAGATGGCTGATACAATACTTAAATACTTTTTTTTTGTAAATACATCCATAGTATACATCCCACTCAGGAGAAATATCGATGTTCATCACAGAAATGTTTCTGCTGAAGCTGGAATCGAACCCGCGACACCGGGCATGGCAGTCCAATACAATTGCCATTCGACCATCCGTGTCGTCACGAAAGCAAAATAAATTTTCAGCTACGCTATTACAATTTTACGTATCAAGTTATAAGCGTTCATAAATCGATTGTAAGTGCAACAAAACTCTGTTATGATATCAATGTAAGTTTACAAGTGTTTTCTAGAGCCTGTAAACTTGTGAAAATTTTAATATTTCATTATTATCTGGTCCTTTTCATATCATTTTTTATTCATATCATCTTTCACACAGTCCATCCATCTTTTCTTTGGCCTTCCTCTGCTCTCATATCCATCCACTTATTATATTTATTTCACTTTGAACATTTGAGTATTTAATAAAAAAAAAAAAACATAAAACAGAGTGTGATTGTTTACATTAAAGTTATAAATTTCGGAAGATTATAATTTGACGGGATTATTTTCTTCAAATCTTACGGCAAAATGTATAAGCTTATAGCTGGCTGGATTTAGATGGAAAGAGATCGAGCTCACTTCTACCTTAGGAGAGACACAAATCTAAGACTTGCATCATACTTACAATGAATTGCTAAAGTAGATAACAGTGGTTGAATGGCTTGTAGGATTAGCCTAATTGAAAATAAGTCTACTCGTTATCCGTTACATATTTAATATAAATGAATGAATGAAAACTGTCTAGTGTGCCAATGGAATTATAGATACAACAGGTTTTAAATATGAGCTGGAAAAGGACATTAAATGTAACTTACCTAGTTATTTTGTATCTGACGATTTTGTTAGTTATTTTGCAAAAGTTTACAATTTACAATTCCTGTAGTATTTTATTTGAATAAATAATATCTACCCTCTAAACACTTGACAGCAAAACTGGTTTCAATTACACCTAAATACGGTTATTTTTCTTTTGAATTGTATAAAATTAAATGTTTTTAACAAAATAATTACAGGATTTATTGAAAGAGGTTTAAATCTTTTTCAAAGTCTTTATATATGCTAAAATTTGAACGTAATTTCAGTTTTTAAATACCTTTACGTTTTGTCGAATTTGTAAGGTTATTTCGTTATTTATGTAAGCTGTAGTCAACCATTCATTCATTATTCTTAGTCTAGTTAAATCAAGGTAGCGTAATAAAACATTAAATTAGCTTTGATTATTATTTGAAATTCGTAATACGTACTTTATCGATTAGCGTGTAATATCGGCTGCACGCCGATTATTTGTAAAATAACTATTTAATCGTATAGGTATTACTGTTTTCTTTAATCTAGATTTTAGCTTTATGTATTAGCTAACTTAAGCTGAATCCTGAAACCTGTAAAATTGTATACTTAACTATTTAATTTAAATAAATCGTTTTGACAAAATTATTTGAACTTGTGTTAAATTACAGTGAGTAGTTGACAAATGTGATACTTGCATGCATAATTAATTTAAATAAGTAAGTAGGTATGGTTAATGTTATTTTATCAATAGTTCATGTTATCAATAAAATAGAGACGGTTTGTTAATGAAAGTTAAGTCTTATCTTTAGTACAAAATAAAGTAGGAGGATTTTTTTACATAAGTAAGTAATATTTGTATTTTAAATCTAAACAAGTTTTTGACACATATATGTAGGCGTATTGGTAAAAGTTTGAAAGTTAGGTACGTACTTTAAAAGATTGTGCTCTTATTGTGCACATAACTTCTTAATTTAAAAACTTATGGTTGGTACTAAATACTTTTTTTTTTGCGACGATAATAATTGATTGATTTGTGTCAATTCAGATGTCGCCAAAACTAAACTAAACTAAGTTGACAGCTCTAAAAATTATGCCATCCTTTTCATTTCGATCATTAGAAAAGGGACAGCAACATTTTTAGTGCTGTCAAATTAGTTAAGTTTAGTTTTGACGACATCTGAATGTGCTGTCAAATTAGTTTAGTTTAATTTTGGCGACATCTGAATTGACACCGCTGAATAAATAACTAATATATCTTCTGTTTACGGGAAATGTTAGGCTACATAGATAATTTACACACCTGTTTTGTAAACCGATTTCAAAAATTTATCTCACTTTAGTTCATTAGAAAAGTTCAAAAAGCACTGATATGAAGTAAAAATCACAAATTTCAACTGAATTCATCAAAATATCCACGAGCCAACGTGAAGCGAACTTTAACCGCAAGTTGTCACAAACTCTACAACACTTTTTGGAAAAATGAAAAACACGAGTTATACAACTTTGCACTTTGACACAATCACGGCATGTCTCGGAAAGTCACACAAAACGGTCCGTTTTACGTTGAAAGTTCGTAATATGAATTTGGAAACGGAACGATTGGGCTCCGCTGGCCGGGCACGATCGACTGGCAGCGCACGCGCACCTCTGCGTCGGACTGCGCTCAACGAAGTCGTCGCCAACCTTTTTCCTGTTTTCTTACGCATGCATGCTGTCATGACATGAGCTACTGTATTAAGTATGTATGATAATAATCATACACGTCACATAGAGGCATCTAAGTGTATTTTTTTATCATTCATGACTGTAGGTATATTAACTTCTCCCCACCTGTGTAGATATGTACATAATTCGTACTTAATTACGGAATTCCTATGTTTTTAATAAGTAAAAAACTGTAATTAGTACATATCACCAGTGACACGCTAATTTTATTTATAAGTTTTTATAAACATATATGTTAGTCTCTAAGGTATATATCATATGGGCCCTAGTTAAGCTACACTGTACTTTTCTTGTGTCTGAAATAAAATGATTATAAAATCATATTTTTAAATTTTACTAAGAAAGGAATTTTGTTAATAGTTGTTGAAGTTGTACGTTTTAGCTAGTTTGGAAAAAAATGAGAATATCGTTGACGTCAACCATACACACCATGTTAGTAACAATATCTAATAAATGAGTTGGAATTCCCAACATCGATAACATTTGAAATTTCAGCACATTTTTCCTTTGCGTTGTGTTTTTATTATCATGTTATGAACCAAAATTATTCAAAACTTTGATCCAAAAGTGCACTACCTCTGGAAAAACCTGTTAAGTCAACGATTGAAGCGCTAAAGCCTTTGGGACCTGCTGAAAAATATGCCCCTCCTTGTCGGCCGCTGTTCTAACTCCCCTACGTTAAAAGAAGACAACTATATTTTTACTCGTGATCTATCATGGACCTTGATAAAGCGATTCAATACAGAAAAGTTCTAAGTAAGCAATCAATTTGAGGAATAATAATGAACGTTATATGTATTGAAATAAGTCACATTTTAGAAATTATTTATCTCAGATAAAAGTTACGTTTTCAGTAAGTGGGTAATTTGAGAAATATGTAAATTTCGGCAACTTTATTCTCATATTACCAACAATGGCATGATTTATGCAGTTTATCTACTAATGTGTATGGATTTTTATGCTTTTTGGATGCTCACTGGAGCTTTTTGAGATTATTAAGGTACGAGATGCGTAGGCGCCGCCGGACAGTGCGGTCACGTTTGATTAGTCGCGAGGCTGAATCTCCGTGTCCTGTCTCTTTCTAGCACCGTTTCCTCAATACAGATAGAGCGAGACAATATTATGTTTACATCTTTATGGACCAAATCGGAGACGTGGCTAATAAGGGTTCTTCCCAGATTGGTAAATTTTTGTTGCAGGAAATTGTCAGTTTGCTTTACATAGCGACCTGGTTTTTATGTTATATAGACGTAAGAAATGCTTGGCTAGTTATTCAGTTAACAAGTAAATTTTTTATTTTTATTCTACAATACTAGCATAAATACTTTAGTATTAAATTTATTACATAAGTCAACTTAGTGATTTTTTTCTAGTGTGTCTTGCTGTGAGAAAGAGTAACAAGTAAAAATGATGACTTAGTTAGTTACTAGTATATGCCTAAACTAAGTTATGCCTGCGTGCACCAAACTGTCAAAGTCCCTAAGCAATTACTTCATTCGTTTGATAGTTCTTAACAGTCCAGATTCTGACCGTTAAGAACTGATAAGCGAGTAAAGTAATTGCTTAGGAACTTTGAAAGTTTGGTGCAAGTCGGCATTAGTATTTAATTTAGAGGAATGTAAGTTAACCAGAAAACAGCATTTTTTTTTTAATAATGGTAAGTTAATTACATTCCAAAAATTAATTATATATTAATTAATCGGTTTTTTTTTTACGCGGGGCCATTTATGTTGACCGCTCGTTTCTTTATAAGGTAAGGTAACCTGCCTGCCTACCACCTACCAAATTGATATAAAAAAACTTTTAGAATTGAATTGAATAGAACTTCGGCGAGTCCACACCTCCTGATGATGCCTCGTGTAGAGGCGAAACACGTGTCGTATCTTTGAACTTTGGTTTTCTGTTCGTTGACTCTTTGGTTTATAATATAGTAATATGTACTAAAGTTCTAAACTAAAGTTAAGTTAATTAAAACCTTTGTTTAGAAATCAAGCGGATTTATTACTAAATATATTTATATAATTTGTTGATATTTTAGAATTGGTTTAGAATTAAAATGAGAATAAAGAAATTGGTAACTAAATTCAGTTGATCAAAAGACAAACTAATCACATTCGTTTTTTGTAATCTTCTGGCAAATATGATTATTTTATGATACTCTTATAATGTTTTGTTGGTTCATCATATCTTTAATCGCTAAGTTCGAAGTACTTTTATGTTCTACTTAAAAATAATAAGTCCATTTGTCCACACAGAGATTAAGAAGCTAGAGTCGCGTCCGCCATTTTTAAACGTGGCCCCTGGCTAGAAAAAAGTAGACGTCCCTTGCCTATAGGGATAAGATTAATTTTCTAATCTATTCTAATCACATCACACAAAAAAACAATACATTTTGTGTGGATGTGTTTGAATGATTGTTTCTCAATCACGCAAAAAGTTTTAGTCTAAAATTTGGGTTAGTATAAGTACTTAGTTCAAGAGTCCAGTCGTAGTCTGACCGCCATCTGGAGCCAACTGCATTACTTCCATCCTAAAAAAATAAATATATATTTCAAGCCGCTATAAAGTGAATGCGGAGAGCCAAAGACCGGGCTCAGTGGAGTGAAATGGGAGAGGCCTGCGTCTAGCAGTGGACCATAGATGAATAACGGTGTTCCTTTAGATAGATGAACAGGCAAGTGTGTTAGACTGCCACGCCAGGCGTCGCGGGTTCGATTCCCGCTCAGGACAAATATTTGTGTTATGAACATTGGTGTTTCTCCTGAGTTTGGGTGTTTTCTATGTATTATATGTATGTATTTACAAAAAAAAAAGTATATAAGTATTCTATCAGTTATCTGAATCCCATATCCAGATAACTGATAGAATTCTTCCCATATCCCATAGCTTGCTTAGTTTGGGGCTAGATGGCGCTGTATGTAATGTCCAAACATTATTATTATTATTATTGACATCAGGGTGTCTGAAAACTTTTGGTCCTCTATATCGCATCCAAATTGGTTTGATACTATCCATCTTAGTCTTGTATAGGAACGTTATTCATCTATGCGTAATATGAAAAAAAAAGTTAATTCGCAACGTAAACGAAGTTGTGGGTTTCAGCTAGTATGGAAAGGTGAAAAGCTCTGTGTCATATGTTTTTCTTAGAATCAGTGTAAGTAGGTACTTTCTTATTGAGTGGTAGCGAATGTGAAACTTGTCGAGTTATGAGGTGTACGCCCCAGATAACATCTTGATTGTCAACGTTTCATACACGCTATGTAGCTGTGGATAAAACGCGAGGTTTTGAGTTACCTACTACGTGAGTGAGGGTCGTCGATATGATTTTTTTTGATGTGTAACATCTTTTAATGAAGTGGTATATATATATTGTATATTTGCAGATTATACAATTCTAAGTGGACAAAACGAAAAGGCGTCCCCTAGAGTCTAGGGAGCAATTTAATTGATCGTCTAGGGCTTATGCCCACTTGCACAAAACTATCAAAGTTACAAAGCAATTACTTAACTCGCTTGACAGTTCTTAACGGTCTTATTTTGGATCGTTAAGAACTGGGCAAGCAAGAAAAGTAATTGCTTGGGAGCTTTGACAGTTTGGTGCAAGTAGGCATTAGAGTCCTAGACGATCAATTATACTGCGTAATATGAGGATATGTGTCCTTATAGATATTGACCGTATAGGATTTATTTAAGTGTGCAATGATTTTACTGCACTATATTGTTCCATTGCGTGGGACGCCTTACAGAAGGGAAGGGAAGGAAACAGAAAAGACCAAGAAAGAGATGGAGGGACATTCTGCGGCCCGGAATGGATGAGGAAAGCCGGGGAAAGTGACGTATGAAAGAATTTAGAGAAGGCCTACACCGATGAAATGAGCAGGTACTGCAGAAGATTATACCATATCTAGTAAGCATTGGCAATAAAGGCTATTCTATCTATTTATTTTATTACATATTTCTTCTCCCCTTCTGTCAATTGAGGAATCAAGTCTGTCAAATCAGGAGTCAAAATTTGAGGAAGTGATTCCATGAAATGCAACAGAAGTGTGTAACAAGAAGTTAGCCGTCAGATGGACCACCAACAGAAAAAAATGGTTGGAGTGTAGGTGTAAGGTGTAGTGCCCAAACGGGGCATGAGGCATAAATACTTAAAAAAATATAAAAAAATCAAAATTTTATTTTCCTCAGTGCCCCGTTTGCAACACTCTGACCGAAGTAAACAGAATCCTTCCAACTTCCGACAACAGTAGTGTAAGGTTTGCTCTTTTTTTTCTCTATTCTATCAAATGCTGGATTCCTATACACCACCAATTTTTAATTACCAAAAAAAATTTAATTGGCAATGCAGACGGGGTACTACGTTGTATCTTAGCAGTCAAAATTTTGGATTTCTACAAAATGGCAGAGTGACAACGGCACGAGTGCGGCGCTCGAGCTGAACTGCGGCGAGCTGGCTCGAGCTAGGTACTCGGGTTTGCCAAACGATTAATAAAACTTAAATGATTATCAATTAAAGGTACCGCCTGACGCGAATCCATAGGAAAACGACTAACGGTAACAGTTATCCAATTTTAATCAAATTTATTTTGACACAAATTTGACTCAATTTTTTCAAGTTTTTTTTGCCGTAGGTATATGTGTTCAGTAACGGCAACTGACTATGCGTATTTTTTTTTATTGTGATTAAAATTTGACCGTGTATAGTATATAATTGAAAAATAGTTCCTATCATGTAAATGTACAAAAGTGCCCAATGCTCAACAATGTAAATAATTTAGATAGTATTCTCTGTAAGCGATTTATGTATAAATATTAGAGTCCGGTGACGCATAACGGCATATCTGCATCTTTTTTGCGTAAAAAAAAACTTTAGAGAAGAATATCTATAACCGTTTCCTCATGATGTTTTCCTACTGACTGATGTGTGTACCAACATCGTAAACAAACATTTACCACCCTAGGTCGTAGACACGAACAATTTGTGGCAATTATAGCGAAAGGAAGGACGCGTATCTGGCGACATCGGGAAAGTAAGAGTGCGACAATTTCACGCTCAGAGTGCTCACGCGCGCAGCGCTGAACTTGCGCTTTAGATCATTGTGTACCGTGCGCAGATACTCTACACGCTGAAAATATGAATACCTACTGTACAAATATTACCTATATATTTTTCTTTTAAATAAATGCGCTCTTTTAACCCTTAACTGCTCGCATGGGGTCAACTCATCTTTATGCGTTAAAAATTATACTTTGGTCTGTCGGAACGCACTCTCGTCAACAGTAGCTTCCTAATTCGGGCCAAATATGTAATTTTAGTGACAAACAGGACGTCGAGGGGTACGCAAGCATCACTACACTCTTAGTGCGTGACCCCGTGCGAGTAGTTACGAAACTTTTTTCGTTGTATTGAAAAGTGCCTACAAAATACAAAAATGCACAAAATTTGTTTCTTATTACCTCTCTTGTGTTTATTGACAAAATTGTGATGAGTGAGATTAAAATAGGTTGATAGAAATAAAAAATATTTCGAATTTGATCTTGTATCAAAGTGAGAAGTTTTTTTTATATTTTTTTTAGTTTCTAATAGTTTTTACATGAGGTGATCTTTTTTAAGTTTTAATATGATCATAGTATTTCTGTAATATGGAGTATTTTATTCAAAACCATTATTAGTTCTTTAGATATCATCATAATAAATTGGGGTCTGTGAGGACCCCATGCGAGCAGTTATGTGATTTTCTTCGTGCGAGTAACTAAGGGTTAAGGGGTTGGCCGAGAGAGTGTTGGAGGGACGATCTAGACGGATTCGAGAGGGAATCATGGAAGGCTGCAAAAGACCGCAACAATTGGAAGGATCTGAGACCTTTGCCCAACAATCAAATCAAATGAATTTATTTATCACATGATTAGGTATTAATAATTATACACTAATTAATAGTACATTTAGCGCTATTGGTTGTACACATGTAGGTGATGTAGAATACCATTGCAGTAGGTAGGTGTCGGTGAGGCCCAAACTAAGCTCAGAGCTTGTATCTTGGGCTTCTGAGTGCTTTTACAAGTAGGTGGTTATCATGGCAGTTATTGAACAATGCGCTTTGCTTAAAAAAAAAACAACAACCATGCATTTTAAATTTTAAGGTATATTTAAAATGGGATAAAATATATAAAATAAAACAGATAAAAAAAATATGCCCGTATCAATTTTGAAAAATGTGCCAGGTAAGAAGCACCGATTTAAAATTCAAGTAAAATTTCACGAAAAAATGGTTCAAGTAAAGCAAAATACGTAATTTTGTTTCCGACATATTTTTAACAGTCATTTTGATTTAAAAACAAATTACTGGACCAATTTTGAGGAAATTTCTTTGGGACCAACCTGAAAGTTTATCCTTGTTGTGAAATAACAAAGTTCAGAGGTAACAAACATTAAAAAACAGCCGAATTGAAAACCTCCTCTTTATTTTAATATGTCAAGCTGTGTTACCATACAAAGAGCCAATATTGACGCTATTCTACGTCGTAGCATAACGTAGCTACAAAGTAAAACGGTATAAATCAACTAATCCGATAGATTGATCTAGTCGGGATGAGTTAGTTATCAACAAATTATATAAATATATTTAGCATCTATCGCCTCTACACACACTAAACACGTGTCGTATCTTTAAACTTTGGTTTTCTGTTCTTTGACTCTTTGGTTTAGTTGAACTAAAGTTAAGTTAATTAAAACCTTTGTTTAGAAATTAAGCGGATTTATTACTAAATATATTTATATAATTTGTTGATATTTATAGATTTCCGCAAAGTGACGCCTGAATCAATCAATTATGAGTTAGTTAGTGTTTTTTTATTACAGCATAAGCTAACTACTACAATCTATATAAAGGTATATTACAAAATTTACAAAAGGAAACAATTGGGTAACCCAAAGACCGTTGCAAACGATCTATAGGTAGCTCAACTGCTCCAACTCGATACCCGATGGCAGGGTGCCGAGGATACTGGCTGCATTGCCTCTTTGTCTAGCAAGGCTTATTCTTTGGATTTTAAGATCATCGAACACCGTGTTCACGTCGCCCCTTAATGTTCCGTCATCCAAATACCAAACATTCAGTTTGGATTGGAGACGTTGAATAATCGGGTGGATGGCAAGGCTGAAAATGGCCGGACCTAGAGGGTCGCCTTGCTGGCAGCCAACAGTTAGTTACTTAGTTATTTGACGTTATACAAACTCATACACAGCTAAAAATACATGTGTGCTTCACATACCTATATACATACATATATAGGTATACAGTACATACTTTCCGCATTGATCTGAATTATCGACAAATTAACTGATTTCCTCGTCATCAGTTTACGTCAACAATAACTTTATTATTATAAACTAGCTGTACCCGCGTGCGACTTCGTCACCCCTGGAAGAATTGTTTTTTGTCAATGTTGTTTGTTCCACCCGCGAAAGAAATGTCATAGAATAGCAAAGTGTCAGTACTAAGCAAGTCAATTAATACTTGCACATTTTCAATCCCTCTTTTTACCCACTCGAACATTGAATTTAGTAGATAACTGAAAAACTTGGCGGTACTTATCTTCGGAAATCATAAAAATGCAACTTTTATGACATGCTCAATCAACTTTAGGTCCAATAACTCCTTCATTCTGTACTTTCACATCTTTTAACTTTAAATTTGAAAATCGATGAAACCCGTATCTTATTATTTGTTTTGAAGAACATAATTCCAAAGTTTAAGATAGATACACTCATAAAAAAAACTGTTTCCATACAAACTTTAAACTTCTATATCTACCATCTGAAGAGATTTAGCGTAATATTATATAGCCTATAACCATTTCAGGCTTTGTAGCTAAAATATCGTAAAGTTTCAGTTAAATCCGTCCGGTAGTTTTTGCGTGATGGACGAACACACAAACCCACAAACAAACAAACAAAGTCTTCCAATCAAAAAAAAAATTTTTGGGGCATGTTTATTAATCTCGTCTGAACACGTTTCCGTCAAAAAAAAACATATGTACAGAATTTCGGGGTCTTCTGCTTTATTATATGTATAGATTTAGACACATTGTCATAGGCAAATGATGGGAAAATCTGAAAATCATGCATGATTCATATAATAATGATCTTTATTTATGTAATAATAATAATAATAACACCTAAAGAGGCTCTCGCTTGGTGGCTGGGTCAAGGGCCAGATACAAAAGGCGGTATACTTTTGGAGTCGGCTCGCATGGTGAGAAGGTTCCTCACTCTGCAGCCCTAGCCACCAGCCGCTTGGGCTCTACTCCGCGGCTAGTGGTCCACCGTTTTTATATATTTTTACTATAGTGTTTAGTTTTTTTTTGTTTTTATAAATTTAATCGAGAAAAAATATAAATAAATGATATAATAATAATAATGTTAGAACATTTCACACAGCGTTCTATGGGAACCAAATAACTGACAGAAACTGCATGCAATGAACGATTTCATTTCATTTCATTTCATGCGTGTCGTCTAAGTCATTTTAAGTTCTAAAAAAATTTAGCAAAGTCCTACGAGTAAAATCTTGAATATGTTATCTAGGAAAATCTCAATCGCCTCTTTTGCAGACGCTACTGCAGAGAGGTGATGCATGCCCAGATCTCACCAAAATTGTCTGCGCACAATTTGACGCTTTCCATACGTTGCGTTGCATAACCTGCGTAATTCGATTATCTAACAGGATTTTAGAAGCGAAAATACACATGTTATTCTTAGTTGTTATATTGTTCTCGAAAATTTCATACATTGATTCTCACCAGCGGCAAAGTTTTTCGTACTAAAAAATAAATAATATTTTTATTCCCAAAAACTCAGGATTGAGGAAAGTTCAAAACGATTTAATGTTTAACTACCGAGTCCTTACTTCAATCATTGTAAGTACCTAATCAAAAGTAAAGATACTCCTCCCTCTCACAATACAATCAAAATTTATTTCCTAGTAGGTACACTAACCTTCAAAATTTTAAGACTCTACTAAGCTCTACGTCCACAGGTGAATGACTTGTGCGTTGTCTGTAAATCACTCAGCTACACCAATTCATATATTCGTTAGATAGTTACAGTACCATCCCTGTTACCTATTCGTACACGAGAAATGCTATATACCTATAATATATAATAGCTCAGACTATCAGCAAGCTGAAGTGGCATTGGGCCGGCCATATTTGTCGAAGAACCGACATCCGTTGGGGTAAACGTGTTCTTGAGTGGAGACCGCGTCTAGGCAAGCGCTGTGTAGGACGACCGCCGGCCAGACAGAGCGATGATCTGCGCGCTATAGCTGGCAGAAGGTGGATGAAAAGAGCCAAATATCGGGCTCAGTGGCGCGCCTTGGAAGAGACCTACGTCCAGCAGTGGACTGCTATAGCTTTATGATGATGATGATGACATGAGAAATGAAAATATACATATACTTATAAAAATAAAATATTCATATGCATAAGAAACATACTTTACTCAGTAATTACAAAACTACCAACTTATTTTTTATGTAAACATGTGATGAGACAAGCTAGTCCTGTCGCTCTCCTGATGGTAAGAGATCACGCCTGCTCATGACCAGAACAGTGCTATTCAGGACTTTGATTCACATCAGACTGTGTGATACTAAAGTGCTCGTCTACTTTAAAACATTTTGATAGTCGGTCTCGAAAGCACGGTAATTTCATTAGCCTACTAAGGGCAATATAAGTATATAATATAATATAATATATATAAGGGAAATAGAGCAATGCCTAATAAGTACTAACTAAAATAACATGTAAGTATTAATTTCATTTACCTAGTTCATTCTATTTGATGTGTGCACGAAAGGAGCCTCTTCGAGGCGCACTTGAAATCCTTTCACCACACTGGTTCGAAGGAACTAGTGACACGATAAGAAGAAGGCTGGTTCGAAAGAAATAATGACACGATAAGAAGAAGATTCTATTTGATTTCGTTCGTTTATATTCATATACCTAACGGACGAAAATAAGATAGGTAAGTACCTATTTATACTGTTTATATACATAATTCGTCAAATTTTCCAAAGTGGATGGGTTGACGAATTTTACTAGAAAGGAAAGGATCTTATAGTGAATGAATTGAAAAAACACAGGCTTCTTCTATTTTCCTAAGTTTTTTTTTAATTTGAAATAGGCAAGCATTTGACCTCAACCTCACCTGATGGTAAGTGACGGTGTGGTCGAGGATGTAGCACACTTGCCTAGTAAGAACTCACTCTCGATTGGAAGACTCCGAGATTATACAGTGTCGGAAAAACAGACGCGCCGGCACCGAGTTTCACTCCCTGCTGGTGCGTATCATAAAGTAAGGTACCTACCTAACCTACCTACCTATACCTGTTTTTCGTAAGGTGTCATAGTTTTCGTTAGTTTCTCAACCTTTTAAAAAACTTTCATGCAAAATTTGAATAACTTTTTTTTTTATTTTAATCCGATACAGGCAAAGCTACGAGCAACTAACTAGCGAGCTAGGTTTTGTAGATTTTTTTTTAGTGCACATTAATTACATTTTATTGTACGCTAATACCTACTATTACTTACAATCTAGCCAAAGTAGGCCAATGAGTAATTCAACTTTAACTTAGTTATATATATATTATTAAAATATCAAGAAGGTGTCCAATAGCACATTTCTTAGACTCTAATTAAGACACGCCGTTAATGTGTTTTTTATAAGTAGCACTACTTATTACCGTCACTACACTACACTATTTATTATACAGGGCCTCCCACGGCTATGCCACATGGAGGGAAGAGAGTACCTTGAATACTATTGTAGATTATGTAGATAGAACATTTTACTGAAAGAAGACATTATTTGAATTTAAAAAACAGTTTGAACTGCATTCATAGATATTTAGATAATTACATGGTTGATCCGGGAATCGAACCTGTAACACGTGAAAAATGAGCACCCTGTAGCTTTATCATACCGATCGAAAGGCTTCATCATAAGGATTATTTTTTGCTAAATAATAGTCTCACAAATAAAAGGAAGACCACGAATTTAAACATTTGATGTGAAATTTTGTTCATATAAATGAAAAGCTGACATCGCCCTGAAGACATACAACTGACATTATCATAAGTAATTGTCTTTACAACCAGCTTACGCTCGGTTTTCTCCTGTGATTGAACCACTCACACAAACACATCATGTTTGTGTGTGAATACACTACTGATGTGAATAAACCACTTAAGATATACCTACCCCTTATATAAACCACAAGTAGTTTAATCACATCGGCGTCAGCTGGGTGTAAAGAAAATTACAGAGCCGTCTGTACGTATTACTAATAAATGTTCCCACTTGAGAAGTACGTCTGCAATATTCAAGGTACTTTCCCTCCATGTGGCATAGCCGTGGGACGCCCTGTAAAGCACACTGCAGTAAGTACTTACACTGCTCGAAAGGTTTCGTTCTTTTAAGTTCTCACTATGTCCGTGTTGTCGTGGAGCTAGAGCTGGAAATTGCCTCGACGTTCACATGATGGTGAAGTCTGCGTTTGTGAGCTTCTGCATATTTTTTAATAACTTTATCAACGAACTCTATGTCGAGGTCCCGGTGGAGGTCGTCATTTCTGATGTAGCAGGGCGCATTTACAATGTCTCTGAGCACTTTGTTTTGGAACCGTTGGATGATTTGAACATAACTTTATTTGGTAGGTATCTACAGCCCCACAGCTGGATACCATAGGTCCATGGTCTTGGTTTTGTAGAATTAATAAAAAGTCGTGCGTAAACGCATCTATTCGGCCTCCTTTATTAAAATTCACATCATATCCCACTTCTATCAATGGTGCGTATAAACAACTCATAAAGACATTTCAACCCCATAACTTGAATAATCAGAGACCACCCTCGCTTCATTGCCATGCGGATGAGTCAAGCGAATAACTTTTTGTTTTTTTATATAAAAAAGGTGATAACCGGAACCGGATATCGCCTTCCGTGGACTACCGGTGGTTGTTTAATTTACTCACCTACGTCAAGGGACTAAAAAGCAATTTTTATTATACCTACTTACTAATTGTTCGATCTGCTGAGCTTAAAATCGAGACTTTTCCATAAGTTAGCCATTAAACATTACTTTCCAAAGTTTGATCCAAGCAGGCGACACTCTATGATAGCGCAGAAATAGACTGGTTTTTTTTCAAAATCAACCGGTTCGATTCCCGGCTGAGAATGCAGTTTAGGTAAGTTTCATCGAAATCGAGGGTCCTGTGAGCTTTTTCGATACTTCCCATAGGTACTTTAGAATTTGACCATCCAAGCCCAGTTGAAAGATGTTCACCTTTATTTATAAGTATATGTAGGTACTTACGTATAAAACTATAATTTATATCGTATTTTTGATGAATTTTATTAGGTATCGATGAGAATCAATGTATGAAAAAAAAAAATTCGAGTGCAATGGATGCCACTGAGAATGACCCTCCGTATTAGCCGAATATTGCCTTCATTATCAAGATTTGAAAATTAGGGATGTATAATTGATTGATTCAGACGTTAATTTTGTAAGGTTCAATCTGAACAAAACCACATATAATATGTGAAAATAGCGAGCCACGATCAGATGGATCGGATTATGATGGAGAAATCGTTTTCCCCGAAAAGACTTCAGATCTACATATATGGCTTGCCAAGGTCTACTAGATACATTCGTAACTTTATTTATAACAACGTATTACTTTATTTATAACGTAGACCTTGGCTAGCCATATATGTAGATCTGAAGTCTTTTTTCGGGGAAAACGATTTCTCCATCATATTCCGATCCATCTGATCGTGGCTCGCTATTTTCACATATTATATGTGGTTTTGTTCAGATATCATTACTTTGTGTGAATAAATTTATTACTATTCAAAGGTATACCTATAGGTTAGGTACCTACTATATTTATAATAGTTACCTACCTATTTATTTTCCTAATAAGGTAGTACCTTGACCCATGTGCCGGGAGATTAAAGTGTTTTGCGACAATTTGCTTGCATTCATCTGGGCTGTTGTAAATAATTTTTAAATTATTGAACGATAAAAACTACATTTCATCATGGAAATGACAATATCCCGCAAAAATTTGCAAGGCAATTGCTCTCATAATTTGCAAGGCACTAAATTTACCTCATAAAATCGAATAATTTGAAAAAAAAAATCTTATAAATTTACTGTTTTCTGATTTTTCCCTTCGTATCCACACAATTACCTAGCTGGATGCCAAATTTGAACTTTCTAGGTCATCTGGAAGTGGGTTAGGTTTTACGTCTATATGTCAGTCAATCAGTGATAAAAATAGACGATTTTTGAACGTTAATATCTAAATAACCGTTTAAGCTGTGTTTATGAAATTTGAGGTACTTCATTAAATCCGGGCTTTTAATACATAAACCAAATTTGGTGTGTTTATATTGATTAGTTTTTTAGCTATGACAAGGTCAAAAGTGGCCCCAAATGGTTCGTGTAAACTTACACACAGTGCTACTCGCCAGTTCGCTGGGCCTGACCGTGACTTGACACACTGTCGTGTGTCGAGATTTAATTATATTATGGGTAAAATTATGAATAAGTAATGCCATCAGTGTAGAATTTGTTTTGTTAGAAACACATTGGCGCCATCTTTGGAGTTGTAGTGGGAACACCCACAGTCGGTAAAGAGGGCAGTCGGTGAAGCAAAGCGGAAGTCGATGGCCGAGCTATGATGGCTTGGGTTGGGTGGAGTGGGGGTTCTCACGGGGGAAAAATGGCGGACCATCGGCGGTCCGGGATTCGGTACGGGGTTTTCAAAAAAGTAACTTCTCTCTAATCTTAAAGACTGATCTGGCGAAGAATAAAGTATAGAAGCATTATACGGTAGCTGTAGCGATAGAAGTGTAATGACGGGTCTTGACAAAAGTGAATAATGTAAGAATAAAATACCCTTCGCAAATACCTAGTATCAAAGCTGCAGTTTTATTTGGTGAAGCGGTAGGAACCCTCCAGTTTTCACTTTGTGGAAATCCATTAATACCTACCTATTAATAAATAGTATAAAGTATATTTAGTAATAAATCCGCTTAATTTCTAAACAAAGGTCTTAATTAATTGAACTCTAGTTTAGAATTTTAGTTATTCGATTGTAACGGGTATTTATCGCGCTCACCTCGTATGGTTTTGTCTCCCGACGTTTCGACTGTATTGCAAGAGCCGTGGTCACAGGTTGACTGGCGTATTGGAGCTACCGTCGCGGTGAAATGAGGGAACTACCCTCATTTTGGTCGTTAAAAATGTTCGGTCGGCACACTACACTGACGACATCCGGACACTTAAGGCTAATCCAAAAATCCGAATTCCATACCAAATGTTTCGGACAAATACTCAAAAAGTACGCCGTATTATAGTAATTTCTTCACACTATTCGTTTTGTCCATGTTTTTTGATTTCGTCAACAAAAAAAGTGAAAGGTTTCATACTTTAATTTAGATTTTATACGTGTTTTAAAATTAACCCTACTAACTTAAAAACACGTATAAAATCTAAATTAAATTATGAAACCTTTAACTTTTTTGTTGACGAAATCAAAAAACATGGACGAAACGAATAGTGCGAAGAAATTACTATAATACGGCGTACTTTTTGAGTATTTGTCCGAAACATTTTGTATGGAATTCGGATTTGAGGATTCCCCTTAAATAAAAAATCAAATACTTATATCAATAAATACTTTAATTTCCTTCAACCATTATAAATTAAGCACATATTTATTCATTTGAGATTAAAGTACAGTACGCGTTACATAGCGAAACGAAATATAATTGATAGCTTACATTTTAAAGTACTAATAAAAATGTATTTAGGTAATATAGTAAAAGCTAGGAAAATTCTATTGCTAAACTATCGTCATACGTAATTTAGACGTGCATTCATACTTTACGCGTACTGTACTATCTAGGTAAGTACTTTAACTAACTTTTTAGGACACATTTAGGTGTATTTTATTTTTACATATATAAATATTATAATATTTGAACAGCACCAAGATAACTATTATCTTATAAATACACCGAGCGATGTTTAATAACATTATTTAAAAATATATTTAACATTCAATTAAATATTAAATAATAAAAATCACGTGTTTGTTTGTACTAGGGCTTTCAGTCTCGATGACTTTCTGAGTCCCGGGAAAAAAAAATCGAGACTCGATGCGGTCTCGAAATTCCCGGGAAAAACGAGACTTTCGAGACTAATTTAACAGTACATAAAGGCACACTCATAAATGGCATTTAGGCATTTTATGGCGTATTAGCGAACACATCACAGTTTAACTTTACAATCCAGTATTTGATGATGTTCTGTGATATCCGATGTTCCTGATTTATCAAAATTTGCGTTTTTCTTCGAAATGGTTCCTCATTATACACATACACACACAAACCAACGAAGGTACAGGGGCCTTTCATTTGATTACAACATAAACATATCAATCTCTCGGTATGCACAGCTCCATATTCCAATGCGAATGTGTAGCGATCACCGAGGCAGCAAACACCATACTTCGGAGGAAAATCGAAAATCAAAATATACGAATTCTAACCAATAGTATGGCTATACTAAAAGCTCTAGATCGCAATACTTGCGACTCAATGCTCGTTAACGAATGCCACCGAGCACTGGAGAGAATAACCCAAGCCAACCGAATAACACTCCAGTGGATTAAGGGGCACAGTAACTCATTAGGGAACGACGCCGCAGACGAGTTGGCTAGAAAAGGATCTGAGACTGGAAGGGAAGGGCCATCTCCCTTCCTACCACAACCCTTTTCTCAATTGCGAGCGTGGATACGCAAACGTACAAAGACACAGCACAGTGAGCGCTGGCTGCAAACCAAGAAGTGCAAACAATCAAGAATGGCCTTTCCGCAACTTGCACCACGTTTAACTACACGTTTACTTAGTTTGAAACGACCAGATTTAAGAATAATTGTGGGTACTATCACAGGACATTGCCTGCTTAACAAACATCTACACAACATTGGAAACACAGACAGCCCACTCTGTAGACGCTGCTTGACCGAGGAGAAAACGCCCGCCCACGTAATCCTGGAATGCGTGGGAGTGGCAAAGCAACGAGAGGAAATCCTCAAAAACCCGAGGTCACTCCGCGAAGCCTACGAAGAACCCAGGAAACTTCTGTGCTTCTGGGCGGAGTTAGGCTGGCTAAACTATTAGTCGGGAGATCCGACGCACAAAGGACCAACAGGAGTCCAAGTGCGGAAAAGGGAATCCATTTTACATTTACATTAATTCCAGACATATTACTTTTTTTAAATTTGCCCTTTTTTGGTAAGCTAATGTCATAAGATATACCACTATGTCTTATCCTTGTTTTATTTATTATACTAAGGGCTACTCTACACTTAATATTGTTAAGATTTTTATAAGTATCGAAAGTCTCGTTATTCCCGGTACCGAAACCATCCAGTCTCGAGTCTCGAAAATAACGAAAAATCGTCGAGACTCTCGAAATTTTCGAGACCGAGACTCCCGGGATGAAAGCCCTAGTTTGTACACATGTACATTAAGAGGATATATGAAAATGTCAGAAATGACAGCGGCCAAATTGCAAGACAGTGATAGCGCAATTACACACCTTACCCGAGGAAAGAGGTTGGTTAGATAGTTTTTTGTCGCTCAAAAGTAATTGACGTAAAAGTCAAATGATAAAACATGGTATTGCTTGAAAAGTATTGAATTTATAAAAAAATCCTTTTAAGTTCTGTGATAACTCACTCAATATTATTATTAGAGCCGTGTTGGCCGAGTTGGAGGTGCCTCGACTTTAGATCCGAAGGTCGTGAGTTCGAACCCGGTCGTACACCAAGGATTTTTCTGTTCAAAAATATCTATGTGTGCATTTAAAACACGTGCTTAACGGTGAGGAAACCGGCATGTCATAGAACCTAAAAAGTTCGAAAAACATGTGTCAAGTGCACGAAAGGAGCCTCTTCGAGGCGCACTTGAAATCCTTTCACCACACAGGTTCGAAAGAACTAGTGACACGATAAGAAAGAAGAAAGAAAAGTAAATATTCTCTTAATTCGGAGGATGGATGTAACACAGATTATATGAGGGCCGATTTCAAAAAATAAATCTATGAGTAAAGTTTTAGCAATCGTGTTTCTGTCTTACATTTATTTAGATCATATTCTCAAGTAAACACTGTATTAACATCAAATTTGTAAACTGTACCGTTACTGAGTTAGAATACAACGCAGCGACTCCAAATTTTCACATATCCTCTTAATCATGAAACTAAAGTTTTGGAAAAAAAATGTCCATAACTAAATAAGTGAGTTTAAATTTGTGACAAGCAAAACTTTATAATGCTATAAGACGCATGCGCGCCCATTAACAGCGCAAGTGCAACATAAGACTACACGAACTGCAATAGGTACTTTAGAGTGACCGCTTTTATGCCTATTTGCACAAAACCTAGCTTTTACCATGCTAGGTACACGGGAAGTAAAACTGCCATTTGTGCTCTAGGGCAAAAACGTGAAAAGCTTTTAAAATCTGTACAAACTGAACCTCAGTTTGTAATTTTTTTTTTTTTTTTATTTCTTTCGAAGAACCTAAGTTCTTCGGTTTTGGCTTCACATCAAAGGTATATAGCCAGTGTCAAGTAATTGGAGAGATTATTTTGTCATAAGTCAGAGTCGTTAAGTCAAGTCATGCCCCTGTAAAGTAGTGGTGGTTGCGACTTTACTAGAGGCTTCTATGGAGTTTTGGAGGCAACACGAAAAGTCACGTTTTACAGCATTACACTATTCACCAACACTCATACACGTTCACGAGCACTTAATGGATAAAACACCACCGTTTTTACACTTAAACACTCAAAGTTATACAAGTTTTGTTAATTAATTTAATGCCGCCAATACGCCACTCTTCATGTTCCCGCCAAAACTCCCAGTTTGTAATTGGTTTCAGGCAGGAAGGTGAGAACTTTTTTCAAATTTCGAACCTCTGTCTTTCATAATACCAATTGATCAGGTTTATTATATTATGAGGAACCTAAACATAACCTAAACTATTTTCGAATTTGGAATATGGTGGTAACATTGGATGGCTATCTCTGTTTTTAAAATCACGAGATGGATTCTCATTTTAGTATGAATTTATTTAATTTCCTGAAGACCATTTTGTCCTCGGCTTTAATCCGCCCTCGCCTTTGGCTCCGGCTGATAAGTGTCGTATAAAATAGCTTGCTTTAGTCACTTGGTGTACAAATAACATTTAATAAAATAATTATTTAGGAACCTTGGCAGTTTGGTGCAAGTAGGCATAAGTTTAGAGCAATACATTATAACATATAGACATAATACATAATAAGTAATGAATAACAAGAAAATATAATTATTTTCTATTAACAGCCAATAAATGAGTTTTATTAATGTCTACAAGACATTAAAAAAAAAGTTAAGTAATCGCAAAATTTATAAATCCATTCACATAAATTCATTAAATGAAAAATCCCAGATAAATTTGAGTTGTCACGTATTTATTATGATCATTTATATCTATTTAAGTTTTTCACCCTTTTTTACTAATTTTATCACTTTGTTTTTCTACCATACTTGTTTAGAATGTAAACTATTAAAACTATTATACAATTTTTAACATAATTTTACTGTTAACTTTCTGTACACTATGTTTTTAGATGTTTCTTTTGCCTGTTGTTACGTACCAGGCGGGTCGGCGTAAGTGCGTAGTTAGGTTCATGGCGGATCGGCGTAGTTGCGTAGTCAGGTCCAATGTGGGTCGGCGTCAGAATAAGAAAGAGTTACGTATGTTAGTAAACTTGTAACCAGTAAACCTTTTTACTAGCAACCTTTCAACACCGTTTTTTCATATTTTTTTGTTTTTAGTACATCATTTATCTATATTCGTTAGTGGTTTGTTCCCAATAGTAGCCTTACAGACATATCCCTTTAATGCTAAGACCCCTCTACATTTGATGTGCACCTGATACCTCGCACACCACTCTAGAGTGTCGCAGAACACTCCTGCATCTGATAGAGTCTTCACGGCGGCAATCGAGAGGAGATCTGGGAAGAAAGAATAAGTGATTTTAAACATTAATGACCTTTTCAATTCTTACATAATTTTTGTACATTTCACAGACACTCACGACGGAGGAAACCGAATAACTGATAGAATTCCTCAGTACTAATATAATAATACAATTTAGAACTGTACACCATACTTCATACAATAAACCATTTCATTTATTTTCCTTGTTTTTTGTAAAAATAAAGGACTTTAAAAAAGGAAATAAACACAAAACATAATTTTGTTCATGTGATGGTGCCAAGAGTACTGGCTACCCAGTACTCTTGGCACCATCATTCATCATTGTAGTGAGTACTGGCTTGGCGCTAAGAGGCGGGCTTCACGAGCGACCAGGCGTGCATCTTTCATAGACATCCGCTGCCTTCGTCTGCCACGCCTAGTTGGGGGTTGCGTAGTATGGTACCAGACTAGTCAGCGCGGTTGCTTACGTACCAGGCGGGTCGTCTCAGCTGCGTATGAAATACCTGACGGGTCGGCGTGATTTCGTAGTTAATAACTAGCGGGTCGGCGTGAGTGAGTAGTTGCACGTCGTTGGCTCGGCAGAAGGCGTGGAGCGATGGTGGGACGACGCAGCATGAAGCCAGGTTGATCTGAGCTATAGCGGGCTTCACGCACGACCAGGCGTGCAGCTTGCATAGACATCCGCCGTCTTCGTCCGCCACGCCTTGTCGGTGATTGTGTAGTATGGTGCCAGGCGGGTCAGCGCGGTTGCTTACGTACCAGGCGGGTCGTCTCGATAGCGTATTAAATATCTGACAGGTCGGCATGATTGCGTAGTAAGTACAAGCGGGTCGGCGTGATTGCGTAGTTAGTGCCTGGCGGGTCGGCGTGATTGCGTAGTAAGTACATGGCGGGTCGGCGTGATTGCGTAGTAAGTACATGGCGGGTCGGCGTGATTGCGTAGTAAGTACATGGCGGGTCGGCGTGATTGCGTAGTAAGTACATGGCGGGTCGGCGTGATTGCGTAGTAAGTACATGGCGGGTCGGCGTGATTGCGAAGTTAGTACCTGGCGGGTCGGCGTGAGTGAGTAGTTGCACGTCGTTGGCTCGGCAGAAGGCGTGCAGCGATGGTGGGACGACGCAGCATGAGGCCAGGTTTATCTGCGCTATTGCGGGCTTTACGCGGGACCAGGCGTGCAGCTTGCGGAGACATCCACCGCCCACGTCTGCCACGCCTAGTTGGTGGACACGACCTAGAAAGAAGAAAGAAAAGAAAGAAAGAAAAAATAATTTATTCCAACATACACGGCATTACATAAAATAAAAAATAACTATAAAATGTACAATCTACCTACCTGCAAACACAACAAATTATTATTTAAATATTTGGAGCAATAAGGTTGGTAGAAGGTAGATACACACAGCTGCCGGGTTTACCGCGTTGTCGGAAACGGTCTATGCTCAGCATAATGTTGAGGATTCGCATCCACAACGCTGATTTTCAGCACAAACCGATGATGTGACTCACGAACAATATACCAGTTGCATATAGGAATAATATGAAAGTAGTGTGTAAGTACTTATGATAATTATAAGAACGTAAAAAATATAATGTTATAATAAATACAATAAAAATAAATAAAATACCTGATGTTTAGCAGAGGAAAATTAACCTAGAAATAGCAATTATTATATTAGATACTAGCTGACGCCTGTTTGCATTGTGAATTAATAATATCTTTCTTAGTACGGGCCTTCACTTCCTGACGAACACACCCTTAAAGTTGACGACACGGATGGTCGAGTTTTAAGTGTGTTGTACTGCCATGCCGGTATCGCGGGTTCGATTTCCGCTTCGAGACAAACATTTGTGTAATTAACACCGGTATTTGTCCTGAGTCTGGGTGTTTTCTTGTATCCTATGTACGTATTTACGAAAAAAAAGTATATAAGTATTCTATCAGTTATCTAGTTCCCATAGTACAAGCTCTGCTTAGTTTGGGGCTAGATGGCGTTGTATGAATTGTCCAAATATTTAAAGTTTCAAGTCTCTACGTTCAGCGGATTGGCTTGTACGTTGTTTGTCAGTCAGCCAGTCATTTTCGAGCCTTTTATAGGTATATATTGATTGATTTTTATCCAACTGCGAAGGAAGTTGTATTTTTTGCGCGTATCTTGTATGTATGTATGAATGTAAACTTCTATTTCATATCATATCTTCCAAACGGATGTATTTCGACATTTAAAGTATCGTTAGATTTGTCCTTACCTTCTTTGACGTAATCTTCTAGAACCGCCCACAGCACCATGATGCCGGGCAGGATAGCTTCGCACTTCTTCTTGTCTGCTTCGCTGTCTGCTTCGATTTCTGTGTTCGACATGCGCACCGCTGTCGGCGCTGAAAACAGACACGTCACATGAAAGTAGTCACTGAACGAATGAGAAGCTCTCAGAATGAATGAATTGCATTTATTTAAACACCACATATTTTTAATAACCAAAAATATTTAAATGCAATGTAGACGCGCGTCTAAAAACAGACACGTCACATGATATTATCACAACTGAATGAATGATAAGCTCTCAGAATGAATGAATGAATGACATATATTTATGCACCACAATTTTTTATGAACTAAAAATATTTAAATGCATTGTAGACCCCCGTCTAGATTGCATTTAATTTTTTTTACTACATTGTATTTTTGCAGTCAGAATTTTGTATTTCTACAAAGTTACAGAGTGACAGCGGCGCGAGTGCGGCGCCCGAGCTGAGCTGCAGCGAGCTGGCTCGCAAAGTTTCAAGTCTTTTTGTCTAGTGGTTTGGCCTGAGCGTTTTCTGTAATTTAGTCACTCATGTCTCATGCCAGGACTCAGGACTAAGCCTTTTAGAGATATTTAATGTATTAAGAGGCTATGTGAAAATTTGGAGTCGCTGCGTTTCATTCTTACTCGGTAACGGTACAGTTTACAAACTTGATGTTAATACAGTGATTACTTGAGGATATAATCTAAATAAATGTAAGACAGAAACACGATTGGTGAAACTTTTCTCGCTAGATTTATTTATTGAAATAGGCCCTCTTAAAATCTGATTTACATCCATCCTCCGAATTTAGAGAATATTTACGGTTTATTTTTATACTATTGAGTGAGTAATCACAGAACTTAGATAAATGTAAAAGGATTTTTTTATAAATTCAATATTTTTCAAGCAATACGATGTTTTATCATTTGTCGCTTACGTCCGTTACTTTTGAGCGACAAAAATCTATATCTTACCTCTTCCCTCGGGGTAAGGTGACTAATTGCGCTATTACTGTCTTACAATTCGGCAGCTGTCATTTCTGTGAGTTTCACATATCCTCTTAATGAGGCGATATTTTTGACTATTCTTACCAACATTGCTCCCCAGTGATATAGGCGAGGCTTTTGTAGAATTGTTCTTCAAATTAGCGTCGTCCAACGCTTGGTCTTTCGTGTGGAGTATGTCAGGGTTGTACGCCAGTGTCACGTTGTCTATGTAATCTGTATGTAGCGCTGTAAATACTGAAAAAATGGAAACAGTTTTAATCAATCAATTTAATAATCAATATACACAGCAAATTTTTAATTACAAAAAAAAATTAAATGAGCAATGCAGACGGGGGTACTACGTTACATATGTGTAGTCAGAATTTTGGATTTATACAAAATGGCAGAGTGTCAACGGGGCGAGTACGGCGCCCGAGTCGAGCTTTTGCGAGCTAGCACGAGCTAGGTACCCCGGTTTGCCAAACGATGGTTAAAACTTAAATTATTATCAAAAAGGGTCCCGCCTGACACAAATCCATAGGAAAACTACTAACGGTAACAGTTATCTAATTTTTATCAAATTTATTTCGACAAGAAACCGATTTAATTTTTTCAAGTGTTTTTGCAATATCTGTGTTCAGTAACGGTAACTGATTATGCGTATTTTTCTTTCTGGTGATTACAATTTACGGTGTATGTAAAAGGCTTGGACCTAACTAACAGACAACGTAAATACCCAACCCCTGAACGTAGAGACTTGAAATATGGGGAGCATATTCGTCAAGATGTGTAGGCGTGTGACATATTATCAGTAACGGATTATAAATTCGCCATCTGTAGGCTATTCAAATGCGCTATCGCCCTAGTAGCGTGGCGTAGTGAAAAAAAAATCGCTTAAAATTTGCCGCCCCCTGAAATCCGCCGCCCATGACTCAAGCCTTCTCACAGATTATTGCATATACAATACGCTGCATATTATTTGTTCAGTTTCATTGTTATCACAGACAGACTATGGCAATAATGATAAATCATTGATAATACTCAAATGCCAATTCACTGCATTTGTAGATAGATCAAGTCGATACTGGAACAACTAGCCATTAAGACCAGGTTGTCAACCGTTTGTTATCAACGTGTCCTTAGTTACTTTGGCCATATAGCCCGAAGGCAACCCGACAATTTCGAAAAACTGGTTGTAGTGGGAAAGGTTGAAGGCAAAAGACCACGCGGCCGATCACCTAGCCGCTGGTCCGACCAGGTCAAGACACTCACGGGACTCCCTGTCTCTGCCGCCCTGAGACATGCAGAAGACAGACAAACATGGAAGCAGCTTGTCAATCGAGCCACTCAAGTCTTTCAAGACGGGCACGACCTTCAGTAATGAAGTACACGAAGAAGAAGAAGTAGATAGATTAGATAGGGAGTTGAATTATCGTTGTGTACTATTTTTATGATATTTGATACTTAACATAATCTGCGACCCCCTGGAAGTTGATTAGAAATTAAATGAAATTTATTTACCTATTCAATGACAGTCAAATAAATAAACTTATAACTAATCTAAATAATTCTAACTTAAAAATACTCCAAGCTACTCGTATTTATGAAGTGCATGTATATGTAAGACGACACCGTGGCTTATTTGGTAGTGACCCTGCCTACGAAGCTTGGTGTTCCAGGTTCGATCCCCGGCCGGGGCAAATATTTGTGACGAACACAAATGTTTGTTCTCGGGTCTTGGATGTTGTGATGTGTTGTATGTGTCCATGCCACCTGCGACACAGGGAATCCTAGTGCAGGGGTGTGAGTGTGTGAATGTTTGTAGTTGAATGGCAAAAAAGGACTCAACTCATTAGGTAGGTTTGTTCACAAGTAGTTTTTATGATTTGGACTATCTCAGTTCTCCGAAAACCGATGAACGTAACCTTTGTACTTGAATAACTTACGACGCAGACATGTGATTTGATGTGACGTTTGAGACAACTTTAAGAACACCAGAATGAAGGTGTATACGAGTTTTCAGCTTTTTATCTCTCCGTATTCCGAGGTATAACCCTTTTTTCTCCTTATTTGACTGGTCTACCTTGGCATTCTTGTATTTTTAAGGGTTGTTGTGAATATCAGTACTATTTAGGTTCCTGATGCAAAAAACAATTCAGTGTTATTTGAAGAAATGGGGTCATGGTAGTAAAAAGTATCATAAGGGGTGTCAATTTTCGAAAGATTTCATAAATTGTACTGTAATAAAAAAAGTTTTCTTTTTTTTTTCACTGTCTCGGTCGAGTAACATTTTACTGTCTCGGCCGAATACTCGGTACGTGTGAACTAGGTATAATTAGTGAGAGAACTATAGTTGCCGGCTCACCATTTTCCAAGCATTCTGTCAAAGCAGCAGTACTGTCTTCATTTATAAATATTTTCACGCCAATTTTCAGATTCTTTCGTTCCTCCTCCGCCATTTTGTTTTGCACGTCATCATGGGGTCTGGTGATGTTCATCACCGCTTCCGGTGTTGACAGCACCATGTATTCTGAAGGGGCTGAGGTGTGGGGGAAGTCTTCAGGGTATGTTATCCCATTTTGGAGGGGTCGGTTTTGCGTACCCCATTCGGATAGTGTTAATTTGATGCTCTCTGAAAGCTGGAGAAGAGTTTTATGAAGACTTAATAAAAGTTGACTTTACGGAACCCTCAAAGCGTGAATGTAACTCGCACTTGAAATAATTATATTGTTTATCAATGGCTTCCTGCTTATCTTATTTGAGTACTCATACTCAACTCATATTAAGTAACATATCCTACTAATATTATAAACCCGAAAGTTTGTAAGGATGGATGGATGGATGTTTGTTACTCTTTCACGTAAAAACTACTTAATGGATTTTAATGAAACTTTACAATAATATAGCTGATACATAAGAATAACACAAAGGCTACAATTTATTAAGATACCTGCGCAGACGAAGTCGCGGGTACCAGCTAGTTATAAATTATTTCTATCTTTTTTTTTATAGTATTTTTTTATTTATAATAATAATAATAATTGTATTTCAGACACAAGAAAAGTACAATGTAGCTTAACTAGGGCCCATATGATATATACCTTAGAGACTAACATAAATATTTATAAAAACTTATCAATTAGCGTGTCACTGGCACTGAGGCAATGACGTAGCATAATCAGCCTATAATGTTCCCACTGCTGGTACTCAGGCCTACTCTCGGCAGGAGAGTGAATGGGTCTTAATCCACCACGCGGACCCAATGCGGATTGGTGGATGTCGCATGCCATAGAACATTTTTTTTTTTGGTTTTCTGTCCGTTGACATTCCGGTTTCCTCACGATGTTTTCCTTCACCGTTGCGAGAACGTGGGGTGCATACATAGATTTTTTCGACCGAAACCCATTTACGCATGTCTGCCACCGGGATTCGAACCCGCGACCATCAGATCGCAAGGCAAGGGCCTCATCCACTCGGCCACCACGTCCCTGTCCCAGGCAATGACGTGCGCGCGGTTTATACGTAGAATGTCGAAATAATCGAATATACAAAAAAATTACTACTCACTGATGTACTGTCAGCTGCACAGACATTACCCAAGCACTACTCCCAAGCATTCACATTTATATTACCTACTCGTAATTTTACAAAGAAAATTGCAGGCAAGCATTTTCAAATTAATGTAGCTATCTTACTAGTCAGCATTCATGACAGAAGAAGAATTTCTGCAAAATTAAGAGTATAATATAAATGTGAAAGCTTGGGAGTGTATACATGTCTGTGCAGCTGACTGTACTTACGCAAAATAAGTAGTTCAAAAGTATTTTATAATTAACCTCAATGTCTAAGTATATGTTTTGAATATTTCATTCATCTCTTGAATCAGTACTCATAAATGATATAAATAGCAATTTAGATAATAGAACAAAGGACTCTTTGTAGAGACCTTGTGCAAGCCATATCGATCTCAAGTCTTTTGTCAAGGAAGTAGACAACCCCATATCATATATCCATATCAACAAATTATATAAATATATTTAGTAATAAATCCGCTTGATTTCTAAACAAAGGTTTTAATTAACTTAACTTTAGTACATATTACTATATTATAAACCAAAGAGTCAACGAACAGAAAACCAAAGTTTAAAGATACGACACGTGTTTCGCCTCTACACGAGGCATCATCAGGAGGTGTGGACTCGCCGAAGTTCGAAACGAGAGTAACTTACAACTTAAAACCTTTGTTTAGAAATCAAGCGGATTTATTACTAAATATATTTATATAATTTGTTGATGTTTATGGATTTCCGCAAAGTAACGCCTGAATCAATCAATTAACCACACCATAAATTATCATTTATCATTATATTGACCTTGGCTCCTATTTTCAGATTTATGTGTTTGGTGGGATTGACTTTTCAGTTACTATCTTTTTAACTTCATTAGATACTTTTAATAGATTGCTGCAGTTAAGCCTAAAAACACTTAAAAATAGCAAGTTAGGTACAAAACTTTATATCATATCATCCTCAGGACAAACACTGATGTTTGTGACACAAGTGCCTGTCCTGAAGCGGGGATCGAATGCGCTACATCGGTGTGGCAGTCCAACACACTTGCTACTGCACCAATCATATTGATTGATTTTAAATATCAGTTCAATACCTAGGAGGGATTCCAAGTAAGCATGGATAATGTCAGTATGTTGAATATCAACACCAATGTTATATCAACATTTCTTGGTCATGCTGTGTACTGTATACAAAATTCAACTTTATTATATTCCAAGAAGGTTCAATTATGCTATGTTTAGACAAGTAGGAAAAGGTTTCTAGTTTCAGTTGGTTTTCCTACTTATTACTCAAATACCCTGTTACCTGACTGCAAAGAAAATAGGTAATGTTATTTAATTTATTTCTTGAAGCATTTGTCAAGTCCTCATCCTACTTCCTACTAATATTATAAATGCAAAAGTTTGTAAGGATGGATGGATGGATGGATGGATGGATGGATGGATGGATGGATGTTTGTTCCTCTTTCACGTAAAAACTACTGAATGGATTTTAATGAAACTTTACAATAATATAGCTTATACATCAGAATAACACATAGGCTACAATTTATAAAGATACCTGCACAGACAATAACAAATAAAGAAAATGATCTAGCGAGAAATTAGTTTGAAAGGACATGTAAGAACATAACAATATAAGGCAATGATTATTCACCATTTATCATAGATGAATAACGGTGTTCCTATAGAACACCAAGATAGACAGTAACAAACCAAAATGGATGCGGAATACAGGACAAAAATTTCCAGACACCCTGTCAATAAAAATGGAATATCTCTCTTTTCAAATAATGTTTGTAACTTTTTAGGATTGAGTTTTATTAACAATAAAAAAGACTAGTAGTTTTAACATATAATAATTATCTTGTCCTGTTCATTCTCTTTTTCAAAATTTAGCATCGGCCCAAAATGTACTAGAAGTTAGCCAAAATGGCTCCCGTTTTTGGCGCATTTTTAATGTACTACATTGTGATTCTATACTTAAAAACATCTGTGCCATTTATCAATCCCATTAATTTACATAATTTACTAAGATAACCAACCAACACTTATGTATTGAAGGTCAACCTTTCACACAAAGATATTGTAACAAGAAAAAAAATATTCCAACTTACTTCTTCAGTAACATTTTGCCCAGCTTTCTTCTTGATATCTATCAAGTTGAGGACATTTCCAGTGTTTATTGTCACTTTAGACGCGCTTTTTAGCATCGTGGCCGACTAGTTTACTTTGATATTGATTCCAGACTCGCTGTGTGTAAGCGAGCCAAGGTTACACAAAAACTCGGTATTCGTGACCCTCAAACCAAACGGCTGGACGCTATCGGTGGCGCCGAACTACTGAATATTGGCCGTGAACGCTGAAACTCATAGTTTTTAATCAATTAGCCTTTCAAAGCTGCGGTTTCGCCGGCTCTGACGTATTGCAAATTATGACGAAATTGGGCGTGATATCATCCTTATCTGTGAACTGGTTCGTATAGTGCTACGGTGAGGGTTTGCTGGTTGGAGTTTATGTTTCACAAGTAGAAAAGAAACACAAGAATTTAAAATTTCGCTGAACGAAGAATCCTGTTGAAAATCTTTCAGAAAAAGAAAACAGAAGAGGAGAGAGGAGCAACAATAACTTACAGTGGCAGTGACAGTTGCGACGTTGTGAAAGACAGCCACAAAATGTCAAAGTCAAAGTATTATCTTTCTGTGGAGTTTTGGCGGGAACGTGAGAATGAAAAGATGGTGACATTGGAATATTTTCTAAAACTTGTGTTACTTTGAGTGTTTTTAAATAAAAATTGTGTTTTTTTACCGATTATGCTCGTGAACGTGTATGAGTAGAGTATTGGTGAATAGAATAGTCTAATTTCGTGTAGCCTCCAAAACTCCATAAAAGCCTCTAGTAAAGTAGCCACCACCACCACTTTACAGAGGCATGACTTGATTTGATGACTCTGACTGATGACAAAAATATACTACTTTACTTTTTACTACTCTCACGTATGAAATACAAATAATATGTATAAAAATAAATAAATGTACAACAAAGCGGTATATTTAGATATTTATTTCGAAAAAACTCTGAATGGGCTCTTATGACTTATGATTATGACCAATAAGCGAATAAAAAATAAGTGTGTATGGGCTGTCAGTGTCTGTCAGTGTCATGGGTAGTTTTTTGTCTGTGGCTATCTCTGTCAATGTCATAATTGTCATTCAAAAAGTTACGTCGCCGCAGGCTAGCCGTGTTGTGATATTTTTAAAAATATTATAATCGTAATTAATTCAGAACAATGGGTGTCGATATTTTGGGCTTCGCTTACGCCGCTACGGTCGCTGCTGGTGGTATAATGGGATACGTAAAGGCTGGTAAGTATATAACAAGAATTACATCTCGTATCTTATCGATTTTTGATCAATGAAAAAAAAAAATCGTTTTCTGAGATTGTAGCCTGACTTTGTATAAATACTAGATAGCTATGATGGCCTCTTTGTTTTTCTAACTGTTGAAACTAATTTCCTCGCCTGAATAGTTAAAAAAATCTAATCAATTTTATCCAACCAGCAGTATAACTTTTCACTTCTGAAGATAGGTTATTCTTTAGGAATAGAAGAAAGAATACATAGATTAATCATAAATTGTGATGTTTCAGGATCAGTACCTTCTTTGGGAGCCGGCCTAATTTTCGGATCTATCCTGGGTAAGAAAGTTTTCTTAAAAAGTATATTTTGCATTTTACTTAATAAGTAAGTGTTGTATTAACACTAAAATTCTGTATTCTGGTATTCATTAACAGACACTTGTAATAACAAACTCTTGCTAATGTAAATAAATACTTGTGAAATATGCTAGCCTTAAGCATCAATGATACACAGTTTTTTAAACGCTACAAGTCAGCAAGTTCGCTTGTAGCTTGTTAACTCGCCCAGTGTCATCGGCGTTTTTACAATCTGCTTGTTGACAATCCTTCCCAAAAGCTAACACGCTCACACGCTTGCTTATAAACCCACCAACAATCAGCTTGTAAAAAAGCCGTTTGTCATTGACACTTTAGTACAGGATCCATTTAATATATAGTACAAGCTGGTGCCGGCGACTTCGTCTGCGCAGGTATCTTTATAAATTGTAGCCTATGTGTTATTCTGATGTATAAGCTATATTATGGTAAAGTTTCATTAAAATCCATTCTGTAGTTTATACATGAAAGAGTAACAAACATCCATCCATCCATCCTTACAAACTTTTGTGTTTATAATATTAAGTAGGATATACCTGTACCTAGTTAGTTAATACTCGATTCATTGTCCAGGAGTTGGAGCCTATCAGCTTAGCCAGAACCCGAGCAGCTATGGAATGATGCTTGGTACCACCAGTGCTCTTGGAGCTATCATGGGATACAGGTAAATTCCTTTTTATACCCCACAAGCCAAGGCCAAGTGGGGTGACGATCTGCGGAAGGTTGCGGGCAGAAGATGGATGCGGCAAGCCGAAGCGCAATGGCGCTCATTGGGAGAGGCCTATGTCCAGCAGTGGAATGCGATAGGCTGATGATGATGACCCCACAAGGTTTTAAATACCAAAAAAACTGAAATGGGAGTTGATTCAAATCACATGCGGAAAAAGAACACCAAAAATTATGGGAGCGCGGCACTGACTGTGCGCATACAAAACTAATGTTTCCTCGATTAGACAAAAATCGAACAAATAAATTACTAAAATTAAAACGCGATGACCTTCGTTTGATGGTGGGAGTCATCACAGGCCACTGTGATCTCAACCACCATCTAGTTAAGACGGGAGCTACGGATATTGTCATCTGTAGAGGCTGCCTACAAAATCAGGAGACCGCGGAGCACGTAATCTTCCACTGTCAAGCTACAGAGGAGAGTAGGGTTAGGACAGGCTTGCGCAGACTGCTAGACTCCTCTCCATCAAATGTGTCGGACAGCACTGTACTAGAACGGTGCTGTCAACAACCCAGTATCCTGCTCCGTTACTTCAAGGAGCTGGGATGGCTGGGACAGGGTTAATTGCAATTTTTCGGGGGGCAATGCACAATGCACCCTTAAACGGGACGCCAGTGCAGACCGCTGTACCCCCTAAACAGAATAAGAAACTGAAATGGGAAATGTAAAATGGGTATTGTGTTTATTATATATATGTGTATCTGTTCAGTCAAAATATTTGGTTACTACAAAATGATATTAACAGCGAGAAGCAACTAATTAAGCATATATTTTTTTCTGGTAAAAAACTTGTGGTGTATATCATCATCATCATCATCAATAGCACTGTTTTGAGCCTCGTCGAGGCGCACTTGAAATACTTTCACCAAACTGGTTCGAAAGAACTAGTGACACAATAAGATGAAGACCATGGCAACTGCTATATCTCGTAAAGGAAGCGAGATAGATCAAAAGCATAAAATCTTGGTTTTAGATTTTTAATCTAGGTTTCTTGTTTCTTTTAATTCCAGGGCCTACAACAGCGGCAAGTTCATGCCCGCTGGTCTCATATTTGTACTCTCTGCCGGTATGGTTGTCAAGATATTGATGAAAAATGTAGGTGTCAGCCCTGTACCAATAAAGGAAAGCTAAGTATATACTTTACGTTAAACTTACTCTTATTAATTATTATTCTTATTAAACACAAAGAAAAAAAAGAGGTTTTTTAAAGAGGTTTTTTGAAATTCTGTGTTGATGATCAAGTAGAAGATTTGTGTTAAGGATTTATAGTTATATAGGATTTGGAAAATATTGTTATAAATAATATTCTATATTACTATCATAATATTTTGAAGTCAGCTTTGAGAATTCTGACCATGTCAAGCAATTTGCGGATCCATCAAGAATCCAGTAGTATGTTACCTCATGTTTTTGATCAAGTCATATTGTTTAAAAATAACCAATTCATATAAGTATAAGCAGTCTCCTATTGTTCTCATAAAATAATATATGTTTAGAATCTAGTTCAGAAATTAGGTCGAATATAATACTAGATTAGTTACCTAAACCTACCCATATCTCTTTAAGATATGGGTCCTTCACAACTCTAAATGCCTGTAGATGGCAGCTTGCAAGAAACAGAGATAAAAAAAAAATATCTGTTTAAGAATGTTTAGGTACATTTTCTAAAGTGTTAAGGAGGTTGAAATATGTACTGCTATCTGAGTGATAACCTCATTTGACAGCATAAGATAAGCACAACAAAAAATATTTTAAGAAAAAATAAAAGTTTCTGGTTGTATATGTATAATTTTATAATTATAATAATTTGTTGTGTTCATACTCTTAGCATTTTACTAACGAGTGCATTTGTTACCTTGTTTAGAAATTTTGATTTTATTTTAGTTAAAATGGACTGGTGTATTTTTTTTACTTAATGAATAAAGTGGTGTTGGGACAAATAGAAAAGTTTTTTTTTGGATTTTGAGCTTAAAACACTTTTAATTAAGGTATAAAGTATATAAACGTTGTAATAAAACAATTTGTATCATCAATTTTCTATATTTTTCTCTCTTAAATTTAGATATCTTTTGAGAAAATAAGATTGGGGCCATACATAAATAACTTTATTAGAAATAAATAAATCTATATCAAAGGCAAGTGATGTCTCCAATTACAATATCACTACTTCCATCGAGTATTTCAAAATATATTTTTGTCAAATTTTAATTCTATTGGTAACTATATTTAGTTCTATGTCACATAAATAAGTTTAGAGATAAAAACAGGCTTAAATAATAACAAAATCGTATTAAATTTTGAATAAAACAAAAAATATAAATTTAAAATTAAGTACTAAATTCAAAATTAAGTATAATTTGATCGGAATGTAGCGATCCAGTCGCCTTGACACATAAAGAAAAACTTTATAAAACCTACCTTATTTTTATAAGTGTATAAAAGGCACATGTTGGCAGTATTTAATGTAACCTTACAAAGAGTTTTACAACAATTTTTATATTTAGGAGTATTATGAATCCAAGGAGGACGCACTATCCCTGATAGTCAGATCTACGTCTTAAACTAACTGTACTTAAATTTTATAAGAAACACAATCACATTTTTATCACCCACTAGTGTCCGACATTGTCTTCAGACATTTTCACTATACACAAACGCGCATACCTATTACCCGTTAAAACATAAATAAAAACAAGCAAAATATTTTTCTGCTTGATTTTATTTCATTGGAATTATTTTGGAATAAATTCCCACTGATACAAGAACCCACTGGAACAATATTTCCCACTCTTGTAGTTTTGTGAACAATTTTTACCCACTGTCATACCTACTTTTGAGAACAACTTTTACCCAATCTGGTTTTTTGTGAACAACTTTTTCACTGTAGTACTTTTGTGAACAACTTTTACCAACTATTGTACTTTTGTGAACAACTTCTACCCACTATCATAATCTTGTAAGAAATGTGTTCCCATTTCGAATCTTGTATCTGTTATGACCATCTGTCGAGGTATGCGCGTACACAATTCATTATTGTAGTTCTTAGCTGTTGGACCGGTACAGGCGTGAACGATTGTTCGTTTTCAGTCGCCTTGTATGTGGTCGCTTCAGCGAGGCAGTCTTCAAGTATTGGTCCGCTCGATACGCTAATGGCGGCTGCTGAAAAAACAAAAACGATGTTACAAAAATTAACTACTAATGATGGCTTCACACGGCCTGTGCTAGCAATACGCGCCGTGCCGCGCCAAGGTTATCTATATTGGTGGCGGACGAGTCCGGATCTCCCTTTCTCACGGCCCCTGTGTAAACACGGACCTGTGTTAACCGACAATACGCTCCCGCTCGCTTCACACGGCCTGTGGCGCGGCCCGGACTGGGGCGTGGTGAAAAAGGCGTGTGAAGCCACCATAAGAAGTTGATTTCAAGAGGAACCACCATGATAAGAATAGATCGAGAAAATGGTGATAGATTTATTACAATTATTAGGAGTAGGTATACAATTCAACATTGAATTTCAGTGTGATTGCATCCGTTATGACAAAATGCTGAAAGAAGAATCCACATAAAAATATTAACAACAGTAAAGAAAGGTTATTCACATTGTAAACCATGCATCCTACAGATTTACCACAAATGCTTATGATTGTAAAGTTTCAGTTGCTCGTATGTTGGTATTATGTACAGAGTTCTGAAATGAGTAGGAAACTGTGTGATGTGAATGTATGAAGTCCCGTGAATGGTCCGTGAATGATCTCCATTCTCTTACTCTTACCAATGGCACATCAATGGTGTATCTCCCCTGTAGTCAAATTTCTTTGGTAGGAGTGCACTAGTCTTGCAGGCTCTATGTGTACATTCGTGCTCGCCGGCTGTATCTGTATTTGCTGGGAGTTCGCATCAGGGCGTATAGAATTGTCGTAAGCCTTCGCTTGGGAGTAATAAGTCCCAATTTTGAATACAGGCTGAACTCCTTTATCTGAATACGGACTTTTTGTCGTCGATCGTGAGAAGTAACTGTCGAAACCATCTTTGTAGAAACCCCTCTTTGGTTCGTCGACTTTAGGTGGTTTCGTCGCAAAGTCTTTGAAATCGTACGGACTCTTTGTGGTTGAAATCGAATACTTATTAATCGATGGAGCGTATGTTGCTTTGGTAGTTTTCTCCGTGAAGAAATTGAAAGGTTTGCTCGTCGTGTATTGGTAGAATTTGAAAACGCTTTCGGTCGACGTTGGCTTTGGACTTTCTGTTTTTTGATAGTTTGAGTAATAATTTTGCTGTGGCGCTGGTGTGCTAGCTACGTATGGCTGTGTCGTTGCCTGGTAACTGTGTGTTTTGTTGTAAAAAACTTTGTATTAGTATCTATGAGTTTTCTTGTGTTTTGTACACACACTGACGTAAATGAGATTGTGGGGTTCTCTCATTCTTGTGGCCAGTGTTGTGACAGATAATGTTTGATGTGAGTTTAATGTATGGTCTTGGTATTTTAACTTTTCTGAGTTCCTTTTCATTATGTAAATGATTTTTGGCCTCAGCGGGACTCGAACCCGCAACCTTGGCTTGCCGTGTTTCTCTCCAATTCGATGTCCTTCATATCATAACTACTTACCTTCAATCGATTTATTTGGATAGTATCAGTCAGCACCAAAATAATTAATGATAATGATTGTGGCCTGCGCGAACTGGGCAGATGTTACGCCAGAGTATTTTAAATGTATCAATTCAATTTAATCCGGGATGTTTCGCAGGCAGTCTTCTGAGGTTGATCACGAACATCGAACAAACGTCGAAGTATTGAAATATATAAAGTCAGTTAGGTAAATATACCTAACTGACTAACAACGCACAGGCCATAATAATGGACGTAGATACTTGAAATTTGGAGGGAATGTTTGTTATTGAGCTGAAAGTGCGTACTAAGAAAGAAATTTTGTTAATTCGCAACACAAGTTACGCGCGTCAGCTTGTTGAAATATTTACCTTATTTCGATTGGATAAGTATTAAATTCAATTGATAAATATAAAATACTCTGCCGTTCCTAACATGCGCCAATGTAATCAGGCCAGATATCTTAATGATTTTATTGGTTGATTGTAAATATTTTCTTAATCACAAGAGCAGAACTAAAACATTACCTGGTAATATTCTGGAAGAACGGACTGGTCTCGGGCCGCACGTAGCTCAGCGTGTGTTGAGAATAATCCGGTATTATGTTCTCGTGTTCCGTTATACACCGCCCGTTTATGCAGTACTGAAATCAGATTAATACGTTAAGCTCTGGTCTCCTACGATACCCGTAATATAGCGGTCGTAATATTACTGACGCCAAAAGACTGCCGTCTTTACGGTGACGACTTTTGGAAAGTTCCACGGCCGTTACAATATGTATACCGTCGGCCACAAACTGCAAACGAAACGTATGCAGGAGAGAAAATGGACATGGTTACGTACAAAATCGATAAAAATTTCATCGTTCTCATTGCTCCAGTTGAAATTAAAATCGTCTTATTTTTTTTTGCCATATCTGTGTTACATATAGTAACTGCAACTGATTATCCATACATTTTTTCCTGTTAGTTTAAAAGAACAAAGCTCTTTTAGCCTTATTATGCTATGCTTGGTAATGCACATGGAAGTCTGAGTCACCTGTCCGTCGCCACAAGGCGAGCCCTCGGCCGCCGGTCGGTACGCCACGCAATACCCGCTCGCGGCGTCGAAGCAGAACAGCTGGGCGCACACACGCTCGTCCTTGAAACAAGCGCTGGAATACCATTTATTTCACATTATTCTTCGAAGAAAAAAAATCTCTTTATTATTCTTAAAAAAACATTTAATTCTTAGTATATTATTCTCAGACAAAATCATTTTATTATAAGTACAATATTATTATTTAGCTTTTTTGATATAATTCTTCAAAAAAGTTATATCTGTATTTTTTATATAAGTTTTATTTTATATTTTTCTACGTAGATAGATTCTATAGGAACAACGTTTATTCGCATCCATTCTATAGTATGACACCAAGATTGACAGTATCAAAGTAGGATAGAAGCGGAAAATAGTACAAAAAAATCAGAAACCCTGTCAACAACAAATTAATATCTCTATCTACATATTTTGAAACTTTTTACGATAGAGTTTTTTTACGATTAAAAAGCCAAGTTATTTTAACCATGCATATTTCTCTAGCCGTTGCATTTCTTTATCGATATTTTTCTGTCGGAACAAAATGTACTAGAACTTTTTTCGCCTTTTTAAAGTACCTACCTAATATAATACTTCTATGAACGTACCTAGTCCCTCTATCTTTCCGGCACTGTGCGTCGAGCGTGAGTAGCCGGCCGGGCAATACGCGCGGCAGTGAGTCGTCTTCATGCGGCGAGTTGTACAAACACGTCGCTGTGTCGCCGCTGAAATTTACAGAAAAAAGTAAGTATAGGTAAGATTACAATATTTTTTTATCTGGAAACACTGCGAAACCATTTAGCTGCAAACTAAGCGTGGCTTTTATTTGAGAAACCAGAAAACAGTCGGAACATCTGTGTTCGTCTTGAGTCTAGACACAAATGTATTTATAATCTGGGAATTGGACCCGTGTGACCAGGCGTGACAGTCTAATGGTGGCTTCACATGGCCCGCGTCAACACGGCCAACGCCGCTCCGGCCGGGCCATGCCGTGCCACAGGCCGTGTGAAGCGAGCGGCCTCAGGCTGCCTGGTCAGGCATGTATTGTCGGTTAACACATGCCCGTGTGAAGGGGTGACTCGTCCGCAGCGCGAACTCACCCGTACAGATGTCCTCAGCGCGGCGCGGCGCGTGTTAACTAGCATAGGCCGTGTGAAGCCACCACAACACAGTTGCCACTCGACAATTCGTGTCGTCACTATTAATCGATAGGAATAAAATAATTGTATTTTTCTCGATGGGAATAACATGTCACACATACGAGGTTCGTATACCTACTTACCAACAAAAAAAAACAACTTTCGGTCATTAACTTACTTCAACAAGTAATGGTGGAAGCTCTGCTCGGAGCATATCATGGCGTAGTAGGTATTCTCCATTAGGTAAAGAAATAAGTTCCTAATCATAAGAATAACACTTCCGGTCATGTAACTTACTTCAAGAAGTGGTGGAAGCTCTGCACGGAACACGGCGACCACCGGAAACCTTTCTCCGTGTGTCGCAGATCGGACATGATGAAGCCGTCTTCCCAGCGACACTTCTCAGCGCCCGGCCCGCCGAGATAGGATGGAGGCGGACTGCCATCGTGGACTGCGCCTAGCCTGAATACAAACTATTTGAAACAGACTGCCAAGAAGGAGGGACAAAGAAGAATGAGTTCTGGTGTATCCAGTCAGGGGCATTAAGAGGCTATGTGGAAATTTGGAGCCGCTGCGTTTCATTCTTACTCGGTAACGGTACAGTTTACAAACTTGATGTTAATACAGTGATTACTTGAGGATATAATCTAAATAAATGTAAGACGATTGGTGAAACTTTTATCGATAGATTTATTTTTTGAAATAGGCCCTCTTAAAATCTGATTTACATCCATCCTCCGAATTTAGAGAATATTTATGGTTTATTTTTATACTATTGAGTGAGTTATTTTAGATAAATGTAAAAGGATTTTTTTATAAATTCAACTCTTTTCAAGCAATACGATGTTTTATCATTTGTCGCTTACGTCCGTTACTTTTGAGCGACAAAAATCTATATTTAACCTCTTCCCTCGGGTTAAGGTGTCTAATTGCGCTATCACTGTCTTACAATTCGGCAGCTGTCATTTCTGACAGTTTCACATATCCTCTTAATATTGTTACTGTATTATTACTACATTATTATTACTGTAGGTATTAGCTAAAGCTGTCATCGGTTCTCGTTATCAAATGGTAGGTAGTTAGGTAGGTACGTGAATTTTTGTTTTTCTTTCGAAGAACCTAAGTTCTTCGGTTTTGGCTTCACATCAAAGGTATATAGCCAGTGTCAAGTAATTGGAGAGATTATTTTGTCATAAGTCAGAGTCCATAAGTCAAGTCATGCCCCTGTAAAGTAGTGGTGGTTGCGACTTTACTAGAGGCTTCTATGGAGTTTTGGAGGCAACACGAAAAGTCACGTTTTACAGCATTACACTATTCACCAACACTCATACACGTTCACGAGCACTTAATGGATAAAAAACCACCGTTTTTACACTTAAACACTCAAAGTTATACAAGTTTTGTCAATTAATTCAATGCCGCCAATGCGCCATTTTTCATGTTCCCGCCAAAACTCCTACGTTAATTTTGGCATTTTTAAATGGGAGACCAAAATTCCAAAATTGACGTACAGGAGGAGGACAGACAGGAGTTGTCATCTTTGATTTATTGATGAAGGTATCTCAAAATAGTGCAGAGTGACTTGCGCGAGGCGCTACTAAGTGGCTTTCTCCTACCACTCGATAACGAGAGCCGATATGACAGCGTAGCGAAGCCCCTACTTAAAAACTCGGCCCGCCCGCGCCGAGGCAGAAAGGAAAGGAGGCGCCGAGGAAAAAAATATTATGTTATGTACCTATTCATAGTTTCCTACTTTGATATTATAAGCTTATATTTTTCTTACTGTGTTCGCGTGTTTTTTGACTACTTATTCATAAATCTGCTTATGTTGTTAAGTAGGTATATGTAGATAATGTTAAAGATAAAGATAAAGATATTTTATTTGTCAGAAACACGGTAGGTAGGTTAAGCAATTCTAACCGAATAGGTCCAAATGGCGAGCACAATAGACCGACAACAACAAATAGGTAATGTTACCACTGCTGAAACCCTAACTGTAAGCTATTAAAGTTTGTCAAAACAAACGATTAGGTAAGTAGGTATGTAGGTAGGTATGGTCCCAAACCGCGAAACCAATAGGTATGGGTTGGTGGATGTCATAAATCATAGTTTGCCTATAGGTATTTATTATATTATTTTTGCCGTTCTGCGAAACTCCTATTTCGCACAATATTTTCCTTCACTGTTCTGTTAGGTATCGTCCAAAATAATTAATTATAACGTTACTGGGAATATAAAATACCTACCTAGTAAAAGTAGGATTGTGAAACCTTTATTCTGAGAGTCTAACTGAACTGAACATCAGGTGATTTCAGGTGAGGAAAAGTAATTCGAATATCGAACACCGCTTCGGCGCTGAAAAAACTAAACTAGGCGAATGAATGAATTAATGAATGACGTTTATCACGAAACATTAGTGCATCCAGCGATGATGTTAATTGTCAAACTCAAAAATTACCGCACCTGAGATTGAAAAAACTACCTATTGGTACCTACATTTTCTCGCTGGCAGAGGTGAAAAGTTGCATGTTTCACACGAGAGCAATTTTTTTTATGTCTCGTGCCTATAATACACTCACTGTGCTCAGTAGGCTATAGGTATTTTAATCATTCGCTACGCTCGTGATTCAATTTTAGCCTACTTCGCTAGTTCGTGATTAAGGTAAACTCTGCACTCGTAACAAAAAATAACTTTGCTCACTTGTTGAACAAATAACTATTGTTAGTTTGGCTCATTTGTAGAGTACCTAACCTACGTTATTTTTACATACCTATATTACCTAGGTACCTACTTTATTCTAAACCTATGTGAGATAAAGCTTAAGCTTTTCGCTCTAACTAAGTTAAAAACTTGTATGTAGACGCTAGGGAGTCTTACTTCAGCTACTATTTTAGAACTAGGTGGTGTTTACAATTTTACTTTTATCTAACAAACTCTATAGTAAGGAGGAAACAAAAGAATATTTTAAAAACATGTTGTAGAGTATATTTGTGTCAAAGTAGAGTTTGTAGAGTGGGTAGTGTAAAATAGTGTGTGCGTGTGTAGAGTGTGGTAGAGTGTTATTCAAAAGGTAGAACTTACAAATGACCAACTTCATGCGCAGCAACTATGATCCCGGAGAAACCGCCAGTGTCTTCAATGATGGCTACAGAGTTGACCTTTTCAAGCCGCTTGTTCACGACGCATGCGCCGCCCACGTAAGCGAACCCTGGTGCATAAGTATTGTGTCAGAACATAAGATTTTACCCGCTTTTGAAAATATGCTTTGGGATGAATGAGAAAAAATCATTGGTCAATTTTTACGTTAAGAGGATTCAAAAGTTACATACAGATTCCTGCCGCTTTTGATAAGTGGCGCTAGTTTGTATGAAAATAAAATTTTAAAAAGTATGTTACATGACTTAACTAGATCTTAAATATATTGAGCATCAAAAAAGGTTTGGTTTAAGAAAAGTGACTAAACTAATAGTACAGGGAAAATAGGGGAAAAATTAGAAATCAATTGTCATGGTAGGTAGGGAAAAATTACTTAAATAATTATAGGTATGTACTTACATAGGTAGGCAACTGGATGGTGAATTTGATGTATAAAATACTAAAAGGTATGTAATGTAAGTAGATACTTAGTTTACAAAAGAATACTTACTTCAAGGCATGCAGGCAGGTAAGAAAATATTTACAAAATGTTAAGTATCGTAACATGCATGCAAATAATTATGTAGGTACAAATTGTTAGTAGACAAACAAGCGAGTTATTATAACCTTTAAAACTACTAAGTGAGTACAGTAAGTAAATTAGTATTATGTAAACAATCAATAAAATCACATTAGATTTAGGCATTGTATTATTAATGAAAATATTACGCTAGTGATAAATCTTATTTGTTAGTAAGTACTAAAATGACCAGAAATAACCTCAAATTTCCCGCTATCGCAATATACGCTTTTCAGCAAAACGTTCCGTTACTTCATTGATCATGGTAATGTATGGTTAGTCCATTCTGCCAACGAATGTTACTTACAACATTGTGCTATACATGAAAACTTACTTGGTATTCTAATTAAATTATGAAGTTAGTTATGAGTTATATTAATTTAATTCTCACTTCAATTTCATTTTAATTCTAATGTATTTATCAATTTGATTTGATAAATAGAAAAGTACTTCATAAATAGATTCATACAGGAGTGAATCACCAAAAATAAAATGAGTAGGTTTATTCGATGATGACAAATCTTACCTAAGCCTAAATTAGGTACATAAGGAACTGATGACATCGTTCGCTACTTACCCGGTGTAACCTATCCTAATAAAATAGGTATAGTGAAGCTATTAAGTAATGTCTTCAATAGTTCCTACCCACCCACTACCCATCCACGTTAAATTAAATTAATTATTTTTTATTGTGGTAATTATTGCCCAGATAGAAGGATTTTTTTAAACGAAGCGAGCGATTCATGCATTTACGCTGAAAATGAACAAATAAAGATAAAAATTGCTCACGTGATTTGCAAGCCGATGATTGCAAATGTCTAGAAACATAAACATGAGAGCGTACAATAGACATGAGAATAATAAGAATACTTTAAAATATTACTAACTGTGGGACTAAACTACAATAGGAAATGGCAATTAATAAATTATATTACAAATGATTATCAAGGTAACTTGCAATGTATGTTTAGAAGAATAACAACAATAAATTGTGGAAAAGACAGAGTATTATTCACAAGGTGCCATCGATATGATATTTTGGAGATGGATAAAAAGGGTTTGTGGAATTTGATCCCAAAGTGATTATGGGTGTGGGACATGATGGTAAAGTAAAGGCGTGCTCTTGTAATATATATTCGTAACACGCCTACCTGCTGTCCCTCTATTGCACGCATCGTTCGCGTATTGTCTTCTGCACATGTCTAGTCTGAAATTTTATGGAAATAATGTAACTCAATAAAAAACACCCCGACAAACGGGTCCTAATATTTATTTCATTCCGTTGTGAAATGCAATAAATACATTATAACGGAGGCCATAACGAGTGCAAGCACCTAAGAGTAAGTGCAACAGGCACGCAGAGGAACTTTGAAGGTTCATTTTCATGCTGCAAAATGTCCTACACGGATGAGAGGAGAGTTTCGAAGATACATTTTTTTGAACTCAAAATTCCGACTGAAGCTGTATGCATCACTCATAAATGGTTGGTGTAACGTCGTATTTAGCGCCATTACCAAATCCTTAACCTCATGAATTAAAATTATTAAGCCAAATTAATGTTTCACTTGAAGCATTAGGAATGCTGATACCACTCGCAATCCATGGTCTTATAATGAATTTACCAGCGGTGCCTTTTGTGCAGCGACCACCCTTGCGTCGTCGGCACATGTCATACCTGTTGGTCAAATTAGTTTTTGGTTCGTTCATATCATTTTGACCGTCAACACTTGACTAAACTTATAAAAACTTGGAATAATGGCGCCAAATTAAGTGAGAGATACTTAACTAAAGTAATACTTACGGTGTCACCTGTAAAGCTTGAAATAAAGCAAATAATTAAATTAATTACTTATCAAAGGTTCCTGGTAGATTGAACTGAGCATTTAACTGGTGAATAAATGTGTAGTTATGGGTACCTATACACCTTGCAGTGAATGCAAATTAAATTGTAGGGAAGTAAATACTCATATGTTTTGTATTTAATATGAATTTGCTTTCGTTGGTATCGCCTACAGTTTTGGCCAAAAATGAATTCGATATTTTAGAAGAGCAAACGCAATATATAAGGTGTTATGCAAATCACCTGTTCTCGTTATTATCAAGATCATGGTCAACAGACACATAACGATTTAAATGAATCTACACAAAAAGATATATTTACCTCTCGGTCGGCAAATGTCTTATGTTACATTTGCATAAACCAGATTTGTGTATCGAGCTTTTATGTAGTAAAATTCGAATACCTACTATTTATTGACTCAAGTAGGTATACATATATTTTAAAACGTATTTTACTATGCTTAAAAATAAAATTGTTGGCTTTGTTGATTGACTTATTTCTCCATCCAGCTGAGTTGAGTCAAATTCTAAAAGGCCACAGTTTATTTCTTATGTTGCAGTTTATTACAACCTCGTTTCTATTTTGAGAGAGATACCTTCTTCATTTCTATAAATACCTGAATCAAAGAAATACTTACTTGGTGATTGCAACTGCGATGTCGTAGACGGGCAACCGCCTCTCTCTGAACAGATACTTGCCCATGTCAGTGAGCGCGGCAGCAGAGTCAATGGCGTCTCTACCGACTCTATTCCTTTCCAGGTAAGGTGTGGCATCTCTACCCTGATGATAACAAAACAATCAAGCGTAGGTATGTAGACTTTATCACATCACTATTACTTAACTAGGTACCTACCATCAGTCATGTTTTTAGCTCATTTGACTTTATGGTTTAGTCAATCGATAAAATATTGCCCCAGGTCTAATAAAAAGTATAAAAAATAACATAAATTGTTAAAATAATTTCAATTTTGTAAGTCACGTGGATTTTAAAGTTCAAATGTGTAATTTGCATAACTTTCCTGGCCTTGAAACACTCAAAAAGTATTTTATGACTTTCTGATTATATTAGAGCGCTAATTTCATGATTGAAAACTAGTTATAAGTTGAGAATTCACGTGTTTTGTTATTCTTTTTGATTTGGATTTATTAAAAATATTTGCATTAAATAAATCTAATACCTACTTATTTAAACCTCATCATTGAATTAGCTCCGGAAAGGGTGGAATGCCGCTGCATTACATTGCCAAATAACGTTACGTAGAATGGAGCGTAGAAATCGATAAATTGCTTGCAATAGATGGCGGCAAATCGAAAACTTTCATTGTCGGAAAATTGGAAAAGTTGCAAAATTTATTTTCGTGGCAAAAATGGCACAAGAAGCCGTGTTGAAATATTTGACGGACACAAATCGCCCTTATTCGTGTGCCGATGTAACAGTGAATTTACGAGGCGTTTATTCAAAAGGAGTGATACAAAAAACCCTCGACGCGTTGAGTGAAAGTGGCAAAATTCGGTGTAAATTGTATGGAAAACAAAAGGTTTTCGTCGCTATACAGACTGAAACTACCGGAGGAGACGATGACGTAGAAGGTAGGTGCTTACGTAAAGCTATTGTATTAATTTTAGACTTTGTTTTAGTGTCATTACATTAGTCAACTGAGCTAGTCCCGACCACAGAAGCAAGCTAGGTACTCCTATTGTTTACTTTTTACCTACACACTTGACGTCAATCTTGGCTTGACTGTAATAAGATAAAGTTGCTAGTATGTCATTCGTCGGCCTGTAAACTTTGACACCAAAAACTGGCCACTTTAAAACTAGCACATTTTACAATAACTTGCTTCGAACATCAAATCGAAATCATTCCCATAGAAATTTCATCAAAATTAGTTTGTCTTGAAACTTTGCAATATTTAATACTTATAGCAAAAATGCAGTATACAATATTACAAAATAATATTCGAAGTAATTTTTCAGATTACGACGCACAAGTAAAAACCTTTACTCAAGACCTAGCAGACAAGACGTTAGCCCTAAAAACCGCTGAATCCTCTCTAAAATCCCTAACATCTGCTCCCACCACAGCTATCGCTAAATCTCAGATAGACGAAGCTAAAAACTATATAGCCAGTATGGAGACGAAGTTGGAAGTCCTAAAGAATTCTACTGAAGTCGTCAGTGCAGATGAAAAGAAGAAGATTCTGGACGAGCATAATAAAATCTATAGGGAATACAGGTGATTATATTTTTTTGGAGGTTATTTACGCTTAAATATTGTTTGTGTTCCGGTTTGAAGGTACTGTAGCTAGTGAAATTAAAGGCTACGATCGGTTTTCTAAAATTTCTAATAACGTGTTTACTTAGTGGATACTTGAAATCGTTTCACCACCCTGGTTCGAAAGAACTAGTGACACGATAAAAAGAAAAAAAAGTGGATACCTACTTTTTTGTTTGCAAGATTGTATAGTATACTTATATCAAAATATCACATCCGGACTATTTTAAACGAAAATTTGATTTCTGATAATAGTTTATTATGTTTTATAATCGTAATTTATTTTAATCATGATAAGTTAAAGCTTAGATGATCGGCATAATAATGCCTACTTGCAAGGTCCCTAAGCAATTACTTTACTCGCTGGTCAGTTCTTAACGGTCAGAATTTGGACTGTTAAGAACTACCAAGCGAATAAAGGAATTGCTTAGGGACTTTGACAGTTTGATGCAAGTAGGCATAAGAATGGTATAATGAACAAGCGCCGCCATTGTTAATTTCCTCTGTTTTGTGATCGCATCATTATTTGCAAACCCAAAATATCGTTATATGAGACAGAGTCAATATTTTGTCAAAGAGGCAACGTTGTAAGACTTATGCCTACTTGCACAAAACAGTCAAAGTCCCTAAGCAATTACTTTACTCGCTTGATAGATCTTAACAGTCCAGATTCTGACCGTTAAGAACTTCCAAGTGAGTAAAGTTATTGCTTAGGAACTTTGAAAGTTTGGTGCAAGTCGACATTAGAAGTATTCATTTTTAGTAACGGTTGTATTGTATCTGCGAGACACCCCGTTGTTTTTTTTCAGGAATAGAAAAGGAATGAGCAATGACATGCTAGAAGCAATACTGGAAGGCTACCCTAAATCGAAGAAGACTTTACTCGACGAGCTGTGCATAGAAACTGATGAAATGGTGGACTTTAAAATAGCCTCCGCCAATTGATTGTAACTTTCAGACGAAGGTTTACATACCTTTAACTTTAGGTTGTGATTTGATTTGTGTTTATGTAAAAATGAATGTTCTTATTTAAATTAAATAAAGGTATTGAAATTATTTTTATGCGTATATTTAATAAAGTTATTATACCTACTTACCTACTAGTACTAACATTTCTAAAGTAACTAACCAAATCTATTTCAAAATTTGAAAAATTACGCTCTGCTAAAAGTCATACAGCTATGTCCTTTTCCAAAAAATAAACTGTAACTTAACCAAATTTCAGTCAAATAAGTTCAGTAGTTTTGGCTACAGATAGGTATTTGTCAAAATAGGTTGGTATTTAATGCCGACTTTCACCAAACTTTCAAAGTTCCTAAGCAAGAACTTTACTCGCTTGACAGTTCTTAACGGTCAGAATCTGTATTATTAAGAACAACCAAGCGAGTAAAATAATTGCTTAGGGACTTTGACAGTTTGGTGCAAGTAGGCATAATTATATTACTTATTTTTTTGTGGATACCTACCTTAGTATAGGTATTAGTCTGGGTATTTCCTATGTACTCTCTGTTAGTACATCAGGACAAACACCAATGTTCAAGTTAATCACACAAATGCTTGTCCGGAAGCAAAAATCGAACCTGCAACACCGACGTAGCAGTCCAACACACTTGCCACTGTACCCTTACACAGAGTTCTTCTTATCGTGTCACTAGTTCTTTCGATCCAGTGTGGTGAAAGGATTTCAAGTGCGCCTCGAAGAGACTCCATTGGGGTCCCAATCGCCGGCAGAAAAATAATTAAATTTAATCGTTCCGTCGATTGGGACCGCGGTCCTAAACCTAGTGGTCCCAATCGATGGAAGCCTCCACTTACTACACAGACTTACCCTGGATATAATAATCCCAGCGATGGATATCCGTATCCTAGGTCCCTTGAGTAGTTTGTATCGTAGATCCACTCCATTCCAGAATGACACGAAATATCGTTTAATTTGCACGTTGTCGCCTCCGTGCAACCTGAAATTGGATTTGAACACGATATATAAACGGTCAATTTTTAATCACCAGAAAAAAAAATACACATGGTCAGATGCCGTTACTGAACAATAATATGGCAAAAAAAAACTTGAAAAAATGAAGTCGAATTTTTGACATTTTTTTTTAATTAAAAGTGGATAACTGTTAGGTACCGTTAGTCGTTTTCCTATGAATTTCCATTTAATGATAATAATTAAAGTTTTATTCATCGTTTCACAAACCCAGGTACCTGGCTCGAGCCAGCTCGCAAAAGCTCGGCTCGGGCGCCGCACTCGCGCCGCTGTCACTCCATTTTGTAGAAAGTCAAAATTCTGACTGCACAGATACAACTTAGTACCCCGTTTACATAGCTCATTATTTTTTTTGGTAATTAAAATTAGTCGTGTATAGTATGAGGGCTTAGGCTGTTAAAAGTCCTAACAAACTGTGTAAGTAATATTTTTTTTCATACAACCAAAACTTACGAAGCTATTGAGAAAATGAAATGCTTTTTGGGTTGGCTCCGGGCGTTCCGCTTCGTGCGCCACCCCGTAGTGGCGTTTATTTCTGCAAAACTGACTGTTCTCACAATGGTGACGGAAAACATCGTGAGAAAATCGGCATGTTATAGAATACAGACAAAAATATTCTAAGGCGTGTGACATCCACCAATTTTTTTATAGGTACCTAAATTAATTTCTTAAATTGCACACATTTTGGAAGTATATACCTTCATAATTCAGTTTTAAGAGGTAAGTATGTACATACCTACATGAGATCACTTTTCAGCCTCGTAGATCTCTTGCATGGTATAAAAGCCATTTTCTATTAAGAAACTTAAGTAACCATTCGCTCTCCTAGCCAAGAGTAGGCGTGAGTCCCAACTGTGGGAGCATAGGCTGATAACATCGAGTGAGTTAGCTGATCAATTTTACCTGAACCTACCTCTATCCAGCAGTAGAATGCTACGGGCTAGTGATGTGACTTACCGGTAGCCGTCATAGTCAACGATGACCAGAATTTCCGGGTAGATGACGTAGAGCACGTTCCGGTTCTGGCAGCTGAGTGATCGCCTCTTCCAGAACCTACCTATATCCAGCAGTAGAATGCTACGGGCTAGTGATGTGACTTACCGGTAGCCGTCATAGTCAACGATGACCAGAATTTCCGGGTAGATGACGTATGGTGCGTCCCGTTTCTGCCGGCTCAGCGAGTCTGCTGAACGCCTCCTCCTGAATCGCTTGCTGATGTGGTCTGGCTCCATGAATGCTGAGAAAGACCAAAATTTACACATTTAATTTCAAGTTATTTATTGATAATTGATTGATTATATTAACAAATAGTATAAATATATTTAGTAACCGTATGTATATATATGTAGAAATTAAGCGGATTTATTACTAAATATATTTATATTAGGTATTTGTTAATTATTTATTGGAGGCTTCCGTGGAATGGATAACTTATAACTAGGTGCTTTAGTATAAGCAAGACCCTGTTAGAGTATGGCAATCTTATCCTTTTCTAGGGCACGAAAGGAGCCTCTTCGAGGCGCACTTGATATCCTTTCACATCACCTGGTTCAAAGGAACTAGTGACAAGAAGAAGAATCCTTTTCAAGCTTAAGTTTACAAATTTTGTTAGGTAGTTAGGATATAATGTCAAACTAAACACATATAAGAGTCGTAGGATGTTTTTTATGTACCTAGGTACTTATTCCATACTTATAATGTATATAAAAATTGTAAATACATAAGTATATACTACTGGTACCTACGGTGCTGTCAACAACCCAAAATCTTACTCCGTTATTTTTAGGAGTTGAGATGGCTGGGACAGTGTTAGAATTTTTTCGGGGGGCAAAGCATAATGCACCCTTCAACGGAAAAATCGCTGTCCACAGAATAAGAATACATAAAAGTACGAGTATTATATCAGTTAAGGGGGCATCCATTAATTGCGTGAGGTTATTTTGGCAATTTTTCGACCCCCCCACCCCCCTTCGTGATATTTCGTGAGATTTTGCTCAATCCTCTCACCCTCCTCTAATCTCACGTGAGATTTTTCGAAATACATATTTTTAATTTAAATAAGTTAATCTGTGCTTAATGACGTTCGATTTTTGATTCATTAACTGTTAATAAATATTTATTAACAGCTACTAAATATTAAATAAACAGTAAAAAATATTTAATAAATGAATGATTTTTTCTAAAGAATTAATAATTCTCACAGCATTGAAACTTTTTCTTGCATAAAAAAAAATTACGTGAGATTTGCCGAGACAACCCCCTCTCCCACATGAGATTGGGTGAGGTTTGACTCGACCCCCTCCCCCTCCTAAGAGCCTCACGTAATAAATGGATGCCCCCTAATTGGTTGTTTCCCTTAAAGCGTGTCCCAGACAGACGCGGCCTGCGGTGGCGATCTGCTGTTGCCTTCTTGCTTGACTGTGATAACAATACACTGCCGCGGCCGCGGTGGCGGTCATTCTAACCTACGGCGGCACATTAGCTCTCGAGTCTCACCTGCGAGTGGACGTTAGTAATGGCCAATCATAACGAAATTTTATTGCTTTTATTGGCGCTGATTATTTCAATAACGGTGCTTAAGCAGTGTAAGAATAAGATCTATTAAAAATTTTTGCTTAACATCACTTTTTACAATTATTTCAGCAATAATGTCCCATATTTTGTTTTTAATTCTGTTGTTTTTATAGTCTTTATGCACCGATTCTTTATGTAATGTATCTTACAAAACTGGATAATTTTGCACTGTTTGAATAAATAACTCAGTGTTTATAGGCATAATTTCACGCGGTACACGCGGCCTGTAGTACCTAAATATTTTTAACAGGAAGAAATTACTATAATACGGCGTACTTTTTGAGTATTTGTCCGAAACATTTTGTATGGAAATTTGCCTTGAGGATTCCCCTTAATGCAAGCTCTGCTTAGTTTAAGCATAAAAAAAAGATATCGGTACTAGGTGGTTTAAGGCACTTGTCTCACTGCCGACGATGAGCGAGAAACGAGTACAGCTAGGAACAAGAAGGCGAGCAGCGAGTAGCGAGTATATAGTTCCGATAGTGTTGTCGTTGGTCTATAAACGAGTATGCGAGTGCGATGGACGATAACTTATATCACTCGCTCAGGATGGTCTACCCTGCCACTTGCTGGTAGGTATGCGTACTACCAAGCGAGAAAGCGAGCGTTTTGATTTACCAAACTGCAGTTCTAAAGTGACAGCTAATGTTCATAATGTTTACACTAGATGGCGCTAGTAAATTTTGCTGATTTCTAGAACGCGCTAATGTTACTACAATAAAGAGAAAACCAAAAAGCAATATTTTCTTATTGACAGGTATAAGATCAGTTATAAATACAAACGTGAAATAAATTTTTAAATACCATTACACCTTTATGTAATTGGTTATATTTTGAATTGATTAAGTCTGATAAGGTGATAAGTGACAAGCAATGGTGGCTGTGAGATAAGTACCTACCCAAGGCACTTGTTAACCGACGAGAAACGATTAGCTATCGACTATTTTCTCGCTCAAGAAACAATATAATTCGATCAAGTTCGATTCGTTGCTAGTAGTTACTCGCTTCTCGCTCATCGTTGCCGATGAGACATCGTTAAAATGGCCAAACTGTTTATTATACCATTTCTTTAAACAAGTGACAAGCAAGGCTTTTTCCAGATAGTAAAAGATCACGTCTGCCCATAGCCAAAATAGTGCTACACAATACTTTGAATAACAAAGCCCGATGGTGTAGTACTGCTATATCTATGTAGATACCTTACAGGGTAGGTAGATCACTGTGCTGTTTTTTTTTATATGTGGTTTCGAGTGCTGAATTGTGCAAGTAACTAAAAAAACTTAATAAAATCTAAGAATGCAGTATTAGTACTAAGTTTTTGAAAAACCTTGATTATTTATGTAACCGTTGAAAGTTTAGTTCATATAATAGGTACCTTCAGTGCCCAATACCCTTGCATAAATTTTCTGCTTGGCGTCTTATTTACTTTACATAACTGACTCAAGCAAAATAAAGCTGTTTGTTTTCCTTCTAATAAATAACAAGGTAAATAAAATACCAAAATATAAAAAAAAACATTTTACGTTCTCAGTCAGTTCCTTTGACGTCACCTCATATACGAATGGGGCTTACTCAAGAACCTTTTGGTTTACTATATGACGTCTTATTGAAAACCTGGAAGGCCTATCATGAATCACTTTAAATCATACGCATTTTGACGCTTAGGTAGGTAGGTACCTACATTATGTAGGTAGATAAGTATTATAGTATTTTGTATGAAATTTTGTTTAATTGTGCGTGAATATGCATTTGTACAAACCTTTGTTAATGTTAGTCAATCAATAATTATTATTTGAGAATGTTTTATTTAGATGAATAATTAATATTGAAAAATGGTAACAATTTGGCCCCTTTTTTGAAATACATATCTAAATTTGATTATTTCGTCGTATTGTATTTTTCCCTATGTCCAATAGAAGTAGGTAAAATTGCTCCCCAAAGCAATGACTTATTTTATTATTAGGTATGATTATTTATTATTATTCGATTTACTTCGGTATTCGCAAATCAGCGTCCAGTGAGCCTCTATGATAACGTTTACGAAAAATATAAATCTTGCAGCAGGCCTAGCTCTAGCTTTCAAGCCAGCGATAGCACTGGCTTGAAAGTTCTGTGTAGAAAAATACAAAGGATTTGAGACGTTATTGTATAAAGTGTTTCGTACAAAAAAATCACGTAGCGAAATACGAAAATATAGTGTTAGTCCGTCTGTTCGACAATCGCGTTTTTCTCAAGCCTGCACCGCATACACCGCCCGTCTGCAATATCACGCACCGTGGGAACTATCCTTTAAACACATACTTGCATCTTGACGACACGATTGGTCGAGTGGTAAGTATGTTGGACTGCCACGCCGGTGTCGCGGGTTCGATTCCCACTTCAGGACAAGCACTTGTAAAATGATCATCGGTGTTTGTGCTGGGTGCTCATATGTAAGTATGTATTTGCCAAAAATTTAAGTATTGTATCAGTTATCTGGTTCCCATAGTACAAACTCTGCTTAGTTTGGAGTTTAGATAGCGTTGTGTGAAGTGTCCAATATATTTATTTATATATTATTTAGCTGACTTACCTCGAATATGAATGCTTGATTCTTGATGATCTCTTCTACTTCCCAAAGTCTACTTTTCTGGCAATGACGTCGACAGATTCCGATAGTAACGTTCGCGCCACAAACGCCTATTAGATTTCAGCAGCAAAAACAATATATTCACTGTTGTAGTCAGCACTAGATGTACAAACTTCATCAGAATCACACTCCGCGAGCTACCAAATAACGAACGAAACGTTTCATAAGCAATTCTTGATAGAAGAGCGGGCGCCCCGCCCATGAAAAAAGTAAACGTAGCTACTTGAATATTCCTATTAGGCGGGCTTCTCGGATCCGAAGAAGGTAGGCAGAATAAGATCCGAAAATAAATGAAAAACGTCGCCAATAGTACCAACCACATCAACACTTTGTAGAACGCTGTGTAGTACATAACGAAATGTCTGCTAGTTTGCAACCCGATCAGTATAATTGTCGGAAAACCCCAGCCGAAAATGCTACAAGTCAATTTCAAAGTCATGCTAACATTATTGAAAACTATGACTATATCTCTGTAGTTTAATATAGAGGCTATGAATAACCAGCAGAAGTAACCGAGTCTGAAATATACTGCGAATATCACTAAGTTTTCAGAAGTTAAGTAGTTTATCACAACGAACATCAAACTGAGAAAGTCCGTTAGAATTATATTCACATACACATAACTTTTGAATGTCCGCGATTTTGGTAATATAACCCAAGTCACTATTCCGTAGATTAGAGTCATTAGAGATATAAAAGCCGCTACAGAATGAAATATCAACACTGGTTCAAAGAGGTTGTGCTCTTGCGATATATCCTTTTCGAAAATGTTAAGTTTATTCGTCACATTGTTCAAATCCGTGAAAACAAATGTCTCTACAAGAGAGCCTAAAAGAGAACGCCATGTTGAAACATTTGTGTCGTTAACCGTTGCGTTGACAATTACACTTCTATTGATATACATTGTTTTAACACAATTAATTTCACATTTCCTATTATTTTACTAAGCACACGTTCGCTACGTTCAAACTCATGTCATATAATAAACAACAAAGTGATTTTGTAGGAAATAGCAGTAAAAACAGTATGTAGGTTTTATAAACACGGAATTTTATAAGGAAAATATACAGCGGGTATAATAAATAGGTGTAGAGCGCTAAAACCCAACATTCCAGACATTTCTGTGTTTAGTTTAAACATGAGTAGCTATATAACACTTTTATTTTTCATTTTCACCTAAGTACATAGGTGTTCCTATATGGTTCATATTTTGTTTTACATTTTAAGTACCTATGGTTTTTATGGGCTAACATGGTAACGCTCAGTAGGGTATAAAATATATTTGATGAAGTTTTCAGTTCTTTCGTTTGGTCATATACCTTATTTTTATAAATTTAGGTAATTAGAACGATTTAGGTATTATTCCAATTTATTGTGACACCCTGTATGAATATTATTTGTCTAGTTTATTGTTTTAGGCTTGAAGCAAAAACATTATTCATCGTTGCAATATAAGTAGGTATTTAATATACTTACAATTTTTTCCTCAACATTATTTAGCCCTATACCATAGAAAAAAGATATACACACATTATAAAAGTACGTATGAATGATCGTGCTATATAACGAACGGTGCATTATCACGGATTATAAGGTAGAGCGCCATCTGCGCTCGCCGAGAGTCCGGTGACGCAGTAACAGCCATCTGCGGCTAACTGCATTAAACATCGATCCGAAAAAAAAAAACAAAAACATGGATTATAATGCGGACGCATATCGACGTACCATGGGAAGATTACGTCCGTGATAGCGCAGACAATTCCGTCGCGTTCGAAGAGCTTTTGTGTGTGCGAGGTTGTCCGTGATCGTCGGCCTTCCGCGTCCGTCCGCAATATCGCGCACCGTGAGAACGACCCTTTAGACTTATGTGGTAGAGTTCCGAGTCATACGTCTATAACTACTTAATTTTTAATGTACATTTTGAATATAATGTATATATTGTATCGATACAAGAGTTGGATATTTCCTGTTAAGCTAAAAGGAGTCTCAATATAAACTATTTAATAATGTTGAATTTTAATTAAATTTATGATAATAATACATTTAATTTGAATAGAAATTAGTAGCTTGACAGATATCCAATAAAGAACACTTTTGCACTAAAAGTCACTCGACCCAACACGTGATGTTACAAAATAGCTGACCTAAATCGAAATCTTTTACTTACCTACTCAATAATAAACTTAGTCATAACGCTTGTTACTTATATAGGTAGGTAGGTACTTACCTAAATAGTTACTACCCGTGTGGTATTAAAATATAAACGTGTGAGTGTATTGGTAACCCGTGGTTGTGCCCCAGTAGAACTGTGTCCCGAATTTATTTTATTTCAGTGTATATGAGACCCACATTAACATACTTTCAAATTTTAACAAAGTTGGTACGTATAGGTACAGTCAGCTCGAAAATTGTACGGTAGAAAATGTTAGTAGACAACTATTACTGGAGAAAACAGTGTGTTTTACTTAGTACTTTCTCAGAAATCTACTCTTATAAGCTTCATTTATTTACTTCATAAATATAGCTAGGATAGCAGAGTAGCCCTTTTCTTAAAATCTTACTTTCGAAAATCAAATAACGTAAGGCACTTATACTTTTAAGGCATACCTATATCCCGGTTATACCCTACCCTTACAGGATTTGAGCAAAATCGGTTCTGTGATTTCGGCGTGACCGAATAACACAATTACTAACCTAAAGTACTTAATATATATATTCTGTCTTCATTTATTTGTTATCCAGATTCATCTTCGCAATTTTCGCAATTATTATTTTAGTGAGCTATACCACTAAACTAATATACTAGGAAGTTTGACAGTTTATGAGTGGGAAAATAAATATCATTCAGGACACGTTAACAAAGGGACACGTTCCTCGGGACAAGATTACACTCACATGGAAAAGAAAAGGATTCCGATACCACGCGGGTAAAGCCGCGGCTAGCAATTATAATAACTAATTGAAGAAACAATTATAACATTAATATGCAAATAATAATATTAATATGACATCAATAATATGATAATCAATAAATAATAATCTATGAAACGACGCTATCGTAACGAATAACGCCGTTTACATTATCACATCGGTTTTTCCCAACTATTTTTGTCTTGTAACAGGTTTTTTTTTATGACCCATCACGATAAATAATTAATACATGACGTAATAAAAATCGGTCTGACCTTATGACCCCGCATTTAAGAGACGCAATTAAAATAATATAAAATTAAGCAAGATTTTAATACGACCAGAAAAGTTTAGATTACCTACATAAACAGTTTTTATTAAATACCAAAAATATGCAGATAAGGATGGGTGATGAACAAATCTTTGCTTAGTGTTGACATACTAATTGGTAATCATGAATATCGTCAATTATAAAAATTAATTTATGCAAGATATGATTTTTTTCATTAAAAGTTATCACATTAAAATATTCATATGCAAAAATATGGTAGGTTCGTTGGATTTCTTTCTGCTTTATTGTTAATCAAATATCATAAAATTAGTTGAATAAATAAGTTAACTTAGCATAGTCTAAAGTTAGGTAAGTAGGTATACTTTTATCTGATAGGAATAATAATTTCGGACATTTTACAAAACACCAAACACCAAATAGCATAAAACTAAGCAGAGCTCATACTATGGGGACTTAGTAAATCTAATAGAATAATTACATATTTGTTTTTTTTAAATAATATTCTTACAGATACAGGTAAAAAAAAGATACTAGCATGAGCGTCAAAAAGATACACATTATAAAAGTACGTATGAAGGGTCGTTCCAACGAACGGTGTGTTATCACGGATTATATTGCGAACGGATGCGCATCGACGTAACATGGGAAGAGTATCGTTCGTGGTAGTGCAGGCAATATTTTTAGTAGGAAACAACAGTTTATCCAGATAGGACATACAATAACATAGGTACTTACAACTAAAATGAATTAGACACCTAGTTTTATTAAATCAGATGTAGTAGACTATAGCGCACCGTGGGAACGACCCTTTAGACTTCTGTGGTAGAGTTCCGAGCACAGACCGAGTCATATGTCTATAACTACTAAAATTTAAGCTAATAAGACGATCTTACATGTAAGCAAATTATATAAACAATATTTTTTCTTCTCTGAAGGTTTTCTAAAGCTCATTGGAAAAAAGTAGAGCAAGGAACAACCAAAAACCCTTGAAACTGAACTTTGCCAAAACGAATATAACGAAGACGTGTGTCCTCAATCACGTTCATAAGCTTGATCTGATCACGATCCAACATGTCGTCTGATCACGTGCACCGTATCGTGTTTCAAGCGATATATTAAACGTTGTTTGCATACTTAGGATGTTTGCAAAAAGACGTAGCTCTCAGAAGTTCTATAAAGCTGTTTGAATAATATTATAAAGAAACTCAATCTCGGAGTCATGATATTAAAAAGATTAATCAAAAGTAAAACAATTGTATTTTAAAGTTTTAGGCAGTTCTCAAGCAATAAGGTAAGATAGGTACAGAGTTTGGTGCAAGTTCAAAAGCGCTTCACTGAGTATTTTTCATCCGACTTCAAAAGAGGAGGAAGTTCTCAATTTGGTTGAATTTTTTTTTGTGTTGGTTGCCTCGGTATTTTGTTGTTTATAAACCGATTTCACAGCTTTGGAGACATCTTGATGGTCCTGAAGGGAGCGGAGTAACATCTTTGTTGCAAATAATTTTGATGTTTAATTATCCTTCCTCAAACAATTTCAAATTCAAGTAAAACCCAGTATTATTTCCTCAAAAACTACGTTGAAACTGAGATAAAACTTAGATCACCGCAAAAATCATGACAATTCCTGTGCATTTTGTAGTTGGCACAACGTAATAAACACAGGAAGACAAAATGCGTCTCGTACTCTTCCTGATCTTCTTATCGAATCTTAGTTTAATCTTAGCCTCTTAGAGGCGCACTTAAATCGTGGTGAAAGGATTTCAAATGCGCCAAAGAGGCTCCTTTCGTGCACGAAATCTCATCCTGGTGATATCGAATCATACTCAGAACATGTCCAACTTTTTATTCGAAAATACGGTACGCAGGTACGAGAATATCGGTGAAAGAATTTGAGGGACGGATCTGTACTTAGTACATGATAGAACAAAAAGGTCAGAAAAAAATGCTGCTAGACTAGCACACAACCCCAACTTGCCTTGAAAACCGCTAATAAGGCCTAAAAGAGCGTAGTTGGTATTGATTCATTCATCTCGAAAGGTTAGTCAAACAGTTACGTAATATGGAAGATAAACTGTTTGAACACGCGGTAGCGGGCAAAACCGGTACGCCGATTACCATAATCGATTTCATCGAAAATCGGATGCGCACACGAGAAAGATTACAACATGGTATTTCTTGAAGTAGCTGAGAAGAAAACGGCTAGACTAAAAAAATGCAAGAATAATAATGATAGCATATTGATATTTTATTTTTCTTACTGACTGACACAGAGATGAACGTACGTGACAAAGTCAACCAATAAAAAAAATTGGGGCATAATATTTCAACTCAGCTGAACGTTTCCAGCAAAAAAAAAACGTATGAACACGAATTAGGGGTCTACTATTTTAATATATTATGTACCAATCGGTTTTTTACCTATTTTAATTTAGTGCAAGAACTAGCGACACAATAAGAAGAAAAAGTAGAAATAAACGGAACGACACTTACACTGATCAGTTCGAATGGTGTCTTATGAAATGTATGAATCAATATTCATTTTTACTGATACTGTAGGTACGGTACGGAACGTGTCGGCACGTGTCGGCAAGTGTCGGCACGCGTCGGTACTGTTATGTGGGTATAAACCTTTATACGGTGAGTCTTTCTTATTGATGAGCTTACCAAAGTCACTAAGGTGGTCTCCTTCAGCCGGCTCCCGCCTGATGACCACGTGCTGCGCTCCGTTCAGAGCCCTCTTCAGTCGATCTTGGTCTTCCTTCCCGCGTTTCACTGAAACACGTCAAATGTAAATACAGTATACTTTATATATCAATAAAACATACACCACAAGATTTGTATTACTAGAAAACAAAAACGCATAATCAGTTATAAATTATGAGCATATAAAAATTCTATGTCTTTTTTTTTCAAAATAAATTAGATAAAAATTGGATAAACTGTTAAAATTAGTCGCTTTTCAATGGCCTTGCGTAAATCTTAATTTATCGTTTGGCTAACTCGGCGTAGCTCAAGCCAGCTCGCAAAATCAGAATCCATGTCAGAAGAAGAATGTCTTTGCAAAATTAAGAGTATAATATAAATCATTAAAACAGTCCAATTGAAGTCGGTTGTTGGTTTTAATTATTTAAAAAAAAAATGTGATAGTTAGGGAGTGTTTACATGTCTGTGCAGCTAACTGTACCCCTTCTGCATTGCCCGTTTAAGTATTTTTTGTAACTAAAAACTTGTGGTTAAGCTTGGTGCTTACCGATGGGCAGGCCCGTGTCGATGGAGACCATGTCAGCCATGTTGGCGGGATCCATGAACATCTCGTCATCCTGGGCCGCAGTCATCGAGTCCGGGATCGGCCGGATCACCAGGTCGTGACCGATTGACCCTTCCTGTAACATATCACATACAACTCTATTATTATTCCCATCTGTTACCCTGCTTTATGCCCCTAGGCAACTTTGCCCCTATAAAGTTGTATTTTTTAGCAACAGGTAATAAAAGTTATATCTGTCCCAGATATAACTTTTATTACTTAATTGAAAAAGTTTTATTTGTCCCCCCGTTAGTAGGTAATTTGGGGACAGACGTGACTATTTATTCCTGTCTGCCCTATACACGGTCAAATTTTAATCACTAAAAAAATACGCATAGTCAGTTACCGTTACTGAACACATATACTAAGTCGAATTTTTGTCAAAATAAATTTGGTTAAAATTGGATAACTGTTACCGTTTGTCGTGTTCCTATGGATTTGCGTCAGCTGGTACCTTTAATTGATAATAATTTAAGTTTTATTCATCGTTTGGCAAACCCGGGTACCTACTACCAAGCTCGAGCCAGCTCGCAAAACCTCGACTCAGGCGCCGCACTCGCGCCGCTGTCACTCTGCCATTTTGTAGAAATCCAAAATTCTGACTGCACAGATGCAACGTAGTACCCCGTTTGCATTGCCCATTTAAAGTTTTTTGGTAATTAAAAATTGGTAGTGTATAAATAAAAAAATATCGCTAAATGCAACATTAAGTGCAAAACTCCAGAATGACTGGACCAGTTTAGATATTTTTTTATATTTCTTGAAGATCGACAAAGGCTTATATGAAGAGTAAAAATAGAAAAATTGCCCGGAAAAACGAAGTCAATAAAATACTTTTTTATTTTTTTGGTGAGTTAAATCGGTTCAGTAGTTTAGGAGATGGAGGTCGAGGAGTTGTGTGAGATCATAAATTTGTCAAAGTGTAGTCAGTACTTTGACTCTAAGGGCTCATTCCCACGAATGATTTGGGAAATTTTTAAGGGGAATCCTCAAGGCAAATTTCCATACAAAATGTTTCGGATAAATACTCAAAAAGTACGCCGTATTATAGTAATTTCTTCACACTATTCGTTTCGTCTATGTTTTTTGATTTCGTTAACAAAAAAAGTGAAAGGTTTCATACTTTAACTTAGATTTTATACTTGTTTTAAAATTAACCCTACTAACTTAAAAACAAACATTCACACACTCACACCCCTGCACTAGGATTCCCTGTGTCACAGGTGGCATGGATATACAAGACATCACAACATCTAAGACCCGAAAACAAACATTTGTGTTCGTCACACAAATATTTGCCCCGGCCGGGTATCGAACCCGGAATACCAAGCTTCGTAGGCAGGGTCACTACCAACTAAGCCACGGTGTCGTCACAAGGGTACGTTAGGAAATTGTGCAACCGACCTTAGTCTACTTCGAAGCCATTGTGACTGAGGTTTTAGAGCTGTTTTGATGGACATGGTGAGTCTAATGGCTATGAATCAAATGGTTATTTATAAGCGCAATCGAGGTCAACTCAACGCAAAGTGATAGCAGTGTGGTTTCGATTTATCGGTCAGAACATAACTAAATTTTTTTTCAGAAATACAGCCGTGTTGGCCGAGTGGGAGGTGCTTCGACTTTCAATCCGAAAGTCCTGGTTTCGAATCCGGTCGTACATCAATGGATTATTAATTATCATGTTCAAAAAAATCTATGTGTGTTCAAAAAACACGTGTTTGACGGTGAAGGAAAATACCATGAGAAACTGGCATGTCATAGAACCTAAAAAATTCGAATGTAAATAGTAAAACACAGGTATCTGTCTAGTGCCGTCTTTTTGGATAACCGTGTCTCGTTAGAAACGTGTCCTGAATTTTATTTATTTTGGTGTCGATGTATAAAGATAAATGCAACTGCGTGCAAAAACCAGAGTCTGTTTTTACTTGGTTTTCATTAAATTGCTACCATAATTCTTTAATATTTCAGTACTTATATACTAAAATAATAGATAAAATATATAATAGACAAAATATATAATAGATAGATAATAGATAAAAGGATACTTATATATCCTTTAATCTTGCATTTTTGTGGATAAATCTTGTTTATATTTTATTTATTATTTTCTTTCTAACATCTTAATTAAGTCGTTGAATTGAACAAAATTGCGTATTTTGCTTCCTTGTGACTTTTCAGTGGTGCCTATGGGCACTAGAACAGTCCGATTGAAGTCGGTAGTTGAATGTTTTTGTAAAATCTTGATTATCTAACTTAGTTTGAAGCATTAGTTAATGTAGGTAGAGAGGTAGAGTCATAAAACATAGTGTCAAAAGCAAAATATCTCAGTGCATAATTTCAAGTACTTATATTTAACGAGCATAGTCTGGCAACATTGCTTAGAAATTCTAATATCTTCATGTCTAGTCACGTATTAGTTAATGGGTAGTTTGCCGCGTGTTTTAAATCCAAAGGATTTGACACGCGATATCCTGTCTGGATTTCAACAGGGAAAAACCCAAATTATGTTCTTATTATTGTTATATTTGCACTGTATTTGTAAACTACCTAGCATTTAGTTTTTCGTAGACTTTCGCGATTATCACGGATTATCACGGCGACGGTAGCTCCAATACGCCAGTCAACCCGTGACCACGGCTGTTGCAATACAGTCGAAACGTCGGGACACAAAAACATACGAGGTGAGCGCGATAAATACCCGTTATAATCAAATAACTACCCAGCATTTAATTTAAAGTTAATACAATAATCAAGATTTTACAAAAACGTAACTACTACAACCCTTAGTACTCTGTGATGTGCTACATACAACCGATCGGCTTCAATTGAACTGTTTTAGTGACCGTAAACACCACTGAATAGTTACAGGGCAGCAAAATACAAAATTACGTTTACTTTTTTCAGTTTTTGATTTCAAAACCAAAGTACTGAACCGATTTTTATGAAATTTCTACGCAACTAATCTGGAAGTATGTCCTCTCAACAAAAAAAAATCGAATCGGTTTATAAACAACAAAGTTCTGTATTCTGAGGTAATAAACTTAAAAAAAAAACGAATTCCTAACCGAAAATTCCTTCTTTTTCAAAGTTGGTTGAAAATCTATCTGCACTATCAATTTTTGACCTTCTCAAGTCATACTGTTATTTTAAATACTGTGCACTCATAGATGAATAACGGTGTTAATATAGAACACCAAGATGGACAGTATCAAACCAAAATGGATGCGGTATATAGGACCGAACATTTTCAGACAGAACAGACCCTGTCAATAAAAATGAAATATCTCTATTTTCAAAGAATTTTTATTACTGTTTACAATGTAGTTTTATTGAAAATGAAAAAACCTAGTAGTTTTAACATGTACACTATGTAACACAAAAGCGTGACCGGCAAATTTTATATAAAAAAATAAGTTTATCATATAATAATAAATGAAACACATAGTTTATCATATTGACGTGGATGCTTTATTATTAATAAGGCGTCCAGTCTCCTCCGTGGTCCAGAATGGCCTGACATCTTCGGGGCATACTTTCCACTAATTTTTCCGCGTAGTCGCGGGATAATGCTCTCCATATGGCCTTTAAATTGCGAGTAAGCTCTTTGACTGTACGTATTTTCTTTCCTCTAAGTTTAAGCTTCATCAACGCCCAAACGTTTTCAATTGGGTTTGCGTCTGGACTTTGTGAGGGCCAGTCTAAGACCTCAATGCCATTTTCTTGTTTCCAAGCGGTGCACTGACGACTTCGGTGTTTGGGGTCGTTGTCTTCTTGCAATATCCACGACTCATTCGGCCTTGGGAACAGACTTCGGGCAGATGGTAATAATGCTTTCTGATATATTTGATTCATCCTAACAGCATTCAGAGTACCAGTAAACAAGTACAAATTACCAAATCCTTGTTTTGAGAAGCATCCCCAAACATGAACCTTTACCGGGTGTTTAACTGTTCGTTCGACAAGTCTGTTATTTGCAGTTGACCAAGCACGAGGTGTAATACTAGTTGCCCAAAACGAAGCTTCGTCAGAGAAGACTATCTTATCCCAGTCACGGTCTTTGTTTTCTCGTGCCCAGGCCATCCTTTTTTCAACATGCTTTTCTGTAAGGAGCGGTTTCTTCAAAGTGCTTCGGTATTTGACCTTAATCTCTGTTAAACGTCTTTTGATTGTAGCTAGAGATAAGTGAAGTCCTTTTTTCTTTAACTCTTCTTGTGCTGATCGTAAAGATATTCGTGGATTTTTCAAAAACAGATTAGTAATCCGATTATCCTCTGCGGACGACGTCTTCCTCCTTTTACCACGTTCTGGTAGGTCATCGACGTGTTTTACTTCTGAATATCGGTTCACCCACTTGGTCACGAACGCCTTAGACTTTTTCATATACTTTGCAGCTTTAACACGCGACATTTTGGGTCCTTTGGGATGCAAACAAAGGAACACTGCCTCATAGCGAGATGCGTACGCGACACTCATTTCAGGAAACGTGTGCTCTGCGCGAAGCGAACACGAGAACTGATTTTGTTTGTTAATGCGTCGTGGAAAAAATGTTGGGCCACCGTTTCGTATATTTTGTTTAGCAAAAATACCCCGATTTTTTTTTTAAGCCAGGTCACGTTCTTGTGAAACACACTGTAATAGTTATTTAACCCTGTTACTTCTCTTTTTCGAAAATTTTCATCGGACCAAATTGTACTAGAAGTTAGCCAATGTGGCTCCCTTTTCTTGGTCGCATTTTCAATGTACTACATTGTGTTTCTGTACTTTAATACTTCTGTGTGTGCACTTACCACCACAAGTCTGCCGTGCTTCGGATGGCGCCTGATCAGCAGAGCAGCGCCGTTCTCCTCATCCTGGTACAGGTCACCGAACTCTTCATCGTCTTCCTGTAGGAAAATCACACATTAGGTATTGTTTGACGAAACGATTGGTCGAGGGGCAAGTGTGTTGCACTGCCAACATTCCTCTTCTTCTTCTTACTTACTAGTTCTTTGAACCAGTGCAGTGAAAGGATTTCAAGCGAGCCTCGAAGAGGCTCCTTTCGTTCACCTGTCACATGTTTTCGAACGTTTTAGGTTCTACGTCATGCCGGTGTCCTCACGATGTTTTCCTTCGTCGTTAAGCACGTGTTTTAATGCACACATAGATTTTTTGAACAGAAAAAATCCATTGGTGTACGACCGGGTTCGAACCCACGACCTTCTTTTATTAAGTAAAGCTTTTTGTATTTATGATATCTATTGTAACTATAATAAATCTACGTAGTAATATTAAGGTAAGGACAATATCGCTAATACCCAATTAGGGTATTTGATAAATGATTTCATTCAAATAAATGTAACCATATCCCTAAATGGATAACAATACCAGTAGGTAACAAACAGCTTAGCTAAATAGTCTTGTACATAATTCAAACAAACTAAGCCAAATCTTGATTTATGAATCTATGCGGAAAAACGTTCAAGTAATATAGTTAGTACTACCTTGCGTTACTACTTGGGCGTTACCGGACAATGACAGCGTTACCGGTAACGCAATGACGTCAACGTTTTCGTGCATGCAGACGGCGCGGCGTTCATCGATTTATTGGACGTAGTCACGTCAAAAACAATTTTAAATAAAATAGACTAGGAGCGTTTGTGAGTTAGTACATAGCATAGGCACCGGAAAACACAAACAGTTACCGTGACTCATTAAGCAAGATAATTGCAGTCTATTAGTCCAGTGCTCTACTGGCGACACGACACACTATGCAGTATTGAATGATTGATTGCGCGTATGCACAGCACACTACACATATTATGAGACATTATCTACTACCACAACATTATCTTACTTCACAATCTTTGTCAGTGACGTAGAAAATGTGTTTGTTGAACGTATTTCTATCAGTAGCTACAATTATTGAATATTCTATGGTATTTTTGAAATCTTATCTCGTTTATAAAATACGTTTTCACGCGTGATATTCTTCTACGTGAGTGTATTTTCATTGTCCTTAGACTTTGTATCATCTGAGGTCTTAAGATTGTTGAAGTCGTGAGGACGATGCTGTCAAGCGATTGTCAGAGACCCGACAGATATCACAAAATTTTTGGGAAGCGTATTCGTATCGAATTCTCCACACAAGTGCGGTTTCAAACGGTATTTCTGTTGCGCGTATACGGACGGATTGGTACTCGCGAAACTTCAAAAGCGTGTCGCGCGAATACCGGCGTTTACGTTCGGCCGATGAGAATCAATGTATGATTTTTTTTTCGAGAACGTTGGAACAGATGCCGCTGAGAATAACCCGGTTTTTTCTAGCAACTGCATGAGGCATTTTTCGCGGCAAAAGACAAGCGGCAAATCTACCCAGTTAATCAGCTAATCTGAAATCGCACCATAAAAGAAAGATACTACACTGACCGCACTAAAACTCAACAGTTTGTATGACGTTTTGAAAAATATCATACAAACTGATAACACATCTATGATCTCCTCATATCCCCTCTTATGGCGGATGCGATGCGAATGCACGTGTCAAAAGTTTTCGTGACACAGGTACAGAACGTGATCTCTACAATTCATGCAGTAAAAAGCTCTGTTTTGTTCAAAGCTAGTTTTCCTCAAAGATAAATTGATGCTAGTTGTAACATAAATTACTTATATTTATTCTATATCTAGGTTATGATATGATTTGGCCAAAAGCTAAAAGTTTTTGAGCATTGATTAATAAATTAATAACTAGTTATATCTCTACATTATTTTCTTCACAGTATTGCTATCAGTAAAAAAATGGTTGTCTGTAAAGTTGATTTACGGACGATAGTGACTACCAGCGTAACGGGACAATGAGCGTTACCGGACAATGACGTCAACGTTTTCGTGCATGCAGCCGGCGTTCATCGATTTAGTAGACGTATGCCGACTTGCACCAAACTTTCAAAGTTCCTAAGCAATTTACTCGCTTGGCAGTTCTTAATGGTCAGATTCTGGACTGTTAAGAACTACCAAGCGAGTAAAGTAATTGCTTAGGGACTTTGACAGTTTGGTGCAAGTAGGCAGTAGTCACATCAATAACGTATCAGAAGACATGTCTTATTTACAGAGATATGCTCTAACAAAATAAAAAGTAGCAGAATCAGGAAAGACCACACAAAGTGATTAAATTTAAATAAATTTTCCATTTTTCAAATCTTCATAATTTAATATTTTTTAGCGCCTTAAGTGTCAATACCTATAAGTGGGTTTTCGATGAAATTTTATGCAAACTTTGTAGAATTGATCATTAATGCCATTAAAATGATAAATGATAATTACAAATTTAGGTATCCATATGGCTAATTAATAAGTTGAATTTGTCCAAATATATAAAGTCATTGTAGGTTAGGGGGTATTTTATTTAAAGCTTTTCCATTCACTTGTACCGAAAGAGGCCTGATATCGAGTTCTTTTTTGTTTTTGGGTTTTGTGGGAATCCAAGAATATAAATTCGTTTGAGGTCTTTTTAGGATTTGCGTTTATTGGGAACCAGCCAATATAACGGTTCCCATTTTATGTGTCAAATAAGGTTATGTTTTAATCATAATCATAATCTTTAATTGCAACAATGTACATAATGGTGATAAGTCTTAACTAAGATCACAAATTAGGTATGGCAAGTACATTGGCCCTGTCAGGGCACAGCAGAGTTACTAATAAACATTCATAAACATAAACATTCACACACTCACACCCCTGCACTAGGATTCCCTGTGTCGCAGGTGGCATGGACACATACAACACATCACAACATCCAAGACCCGAGAACAAACATTTGTGTTCGTCACAAATATTTGCCCCGGTCGGGGATCGAACCCGGAACACCAAGCTTCGTAGGCAGGGTCACTACCAACTAAGCCACGGTGTCGCCATCTCTGTGTTAGCAATTACCTAGGCGTTTTATAAACCATAGGTGAAGATAAACTTAAATAAAATAGGATAGGTATTTATATACACATTTCTTAAAAACTTTGTACCTATACTATTTATTATTTTTTAGTATTTGGTTATTTAAGTTTTTAGTAATTACATTTTTTATTAGTTAAGGTAGGTAATTTAATTTTTTCAACATAATCTATATTACAAAACAAGTAATGGTTTATTGTCTCGTTCTTCTAACAAGTAATATTATTATTATAACGCGAATATACCAGTTGCAATTTTTTATATTATTCGCTATCAATGCTAATTTTTTAAATACCCAAGTCTAGTATATTAATAAAAAATCAAGTCACGTACAAAATGGTTAGCATAAATCGATTCGCAAAAATACATTTGGACTTATGCAAATTATTTCGCGATCGCGACACGTGTTCGATGAATACTGAATAAAACCCATCACATTATTGCCTATAATATTTATTATTTTTAGCATTTATGGTCACCGCAAACGAGCCACCGACCACAGCGACCCGTGGCGGCCGCGTCAGTTTATGTACATAAAAGTATTAAATTGTAGAATCACAATGTAGTAGGTACATTGAAAATGCGCCAAAAAAGGGGTCTAAATTAGCTAACCTCTAGTACATTTTGGTCCGATGCTAATTTTCGAAACAGAGAAGGAACAGCATTAGTTTAATATTATACCTAGTTACGAATTACTATGCTTTTTCATTGTTTATAAATGAGTGTAGTTGTTTGTTGATCAAATACATAAAATATAAAATCCATCGTAAAAAGTAATAAAAAATATTTGAAAATGGAGATATTGATTTTTTATCGACGAGGTGTCTGAATTCTTTTTTTCCTGTCTTACATTTTTTTTATTATTATCAAAGGAGGCAGCCTTTGATAATAATAAAAAAAATGTAACATTCGAAAAAGCCTTTGAGTAAGTAGGTGTACATGTAAAATAATTATTCCGCTTTATTTAGGAACAAAAAAAAAAATATATCCAAACGGTAATTAATTTTCATTAACGTTGGTAACCTACATGCATGCTAATTGAAAATAACGAGAGCAGAAACTGTTTTGCAGAATTTAGGATTTATGTCAGTGAGCATAATTTATTTGTCTCGTTTTATTCATCAAATTACTAATTGAAATATAACGTGCTTTGAAAATAAGATATTCATAAAGGTACCTATACCTTAATTAATACCTAAGGCTTAATACGTGCTACGCGTAGAGCTGTGTTTCAAGCTAGCGAATTTAGAGATATTTTTTTATAATCAATGTTCTACAGAAACATACTACAAGCTACTTTAGCTGTACGTTGTATCTTAAGACTCTGTGGTTTTGGCCGAAAACCACTGAAAAGTCACAGTAAAGCAAAATATGCAAATTCGTTTATTTCGACGAATTATTATATTCAGTTATGATGATTTAAAAACTAAACCATTGAACAGATTTTGATGAAATTTCTGTGGGACCAATCTGAGAATAAAACCTCTCAAACAATTTTTTTTTCAAATCGGTTTATAAACTCCATCTTTTTTTTATGTCTGTTAAAATGCACGATGCCTCCATTCGCGCGATAAGTCTAACTAAAGGCATTCGTATTGCAGCAATATTGGAAGGACATGCATTTTAGGCTAATTTGTACTACAATATGAATTTTGGTATAAAATACGTGCTACGTGCTACTCATTGCTTCGAGCGTAGCAAGGTTACGAGCGAAGCGAATACAAACAGAGATTTTTTCGTTTACTACACATACCATGTCGCTCGCGTATCTACATTGCTTCTTATATGTACGTATTCCTAGAAGAGCCGCAAAATCATTAATACCCAGTTGCATCAAACCTAAGCAATTATTACTTTACTCGCTAGGAAGATCTTAACGGTTGATCTATCTTCCTAGCGAGTAAGTTAATGTTTAGAAACTTTAACAGTTTAGTGCAAGTAGGCATAAGACTACTGTTATCTTGGTACGAAGCAATCTAAGTCATGGGTTGGTGATAATTTTGTATTTTGAAAATATTGAAATAATATTTCAATCATATTGTGAAAATATTGTAGTATCGGTACATTGTAGTGTGAAAAAGCCATAAAATGCAATTAGTAGCACTTCAACACATTCATTCAACTTGTAAAAGGTATATCATTTTTTTAATTTTTTATTCAGATTTACTGATATTTGCTCTTAGATAATATTAACACTAAATATTATATTAATCATTTAACACGTGCTGTCGATGTGTTAATTCCATTATAATTACTTTATCAATTTTTTTTTTGTACGATTGAATTAAGTATTTGATCGATTGACGTATTAGTTACTACTCAAGTAGCCTATCAATCAAATAGGTACTTGAAGCGGCTAAATAAAGCGGCAGTTTAGCATAGATTTACATAGCCGCATTAATATGGTTGGCTAAAATCAAAAGTTGAAGTACCTATCATCTATATGTATAGTGGTAAAGCAAGAACTATAAAATATGTATAGTCGAAAAACAAGAAAAAAAGGTTAAAATTCCTATACCTAAACCTATAAATAAATATAATTAGCTGAAAAGGGTGAAACTAAATAAAATTTAACAACACTAAAATATATCTACTTCGTTTCAACCTTACATAAACTATAAAATGGAAAAATAAATTGGTTAGATACATTTTTTTTCTGGGGGAAATCCAGATCAAATATTCAATAATAAGTCATGTCCGGGAAAACTATATTGAAACTTGGTAGGTACTTTGAAGTCATTTGGAGTCGAATATTGTTTTCCTACAAATCTGTTCATAAATGTGTAGCTTTATTTTAAATGTAAGTATTTTCTTTCTTGTTCTTATTTAGCACGCCAACACCTTTCACTACCTGTAAGGTTGGCTGGTACAAAATGCTTTAGCATTAAGCCCACCTTTTGTACAATTATGTTTGTTTTTGTGCAATAAAATATTAAATAAATAATATAATATTGAAAAAAAAAAAAAAAAATATTACTTCTAAGGTAATTCCAAAACAATATAAAAATTTTACGACTCCGAATAAAAATGACTCTAAATGCTAGGTAATTGATTAATTATTGTATAAAAGATATTGCTACAAAAAAAAAAAAAAAATTTATAATTTTACGATAAAATGACAAAAGGATTTATTGGTACCAAAACTGCAATTCGATACTGACCATAACTTATCAATTATTATTATGATCATAGATTTGTTTTGGTTTGTTGCATATTAAATCAAAAATATTGTACCTAAAGTAGGGGAGGGGTCACCCTTCGATAATAAAGTCACTTTTCACACGTATCTTACAAATACAGAAGTAAGTTATGATGTATGGATGTTTGTCACAAAATCTCGCTCTTAACGTTTCTTGTGAACCGGTGGATGGTTCTCATCTATGAGCTTTTAAGCCACCCAGAGGCATCCATTTGGGCTCAAAGACTACACGATTTGTTATATCTACCGCTATGCTTTTCTCTCCATTTGCACATCTGCACTGGTAAATTATGTTGTGTCTAAAACTAATAATGTACCATTTTATTCTACACATGTTTACGCAAATAAATAATGTTTAACTTTTACATTATTTTTACCGACTATCTAACATTTCAAATTTCCGCTTGAACTACTAAACGGATGGGGCTGAAAGGTTTAAACACAAGCAAACACGTAGTATAAAAATGTATGTAAATGTAACTTTGAAAATTATCAAGGTTTTACAAAAACATACTAGGTACAGCCGACTTCAATTGGACTGTTCTAGCTACCGTAAACAGCACTGAAAAGTCACAAGGACGCCAATTACGCAATTTGAATGAATGAATGATTAAATGAATGAATGAATGATCTATTAGTCTCAAGTATGGCTAGTTACAGACTGGTCTTATGAATGTATAAAGTAGAGTCACATACTTCATTGTAGAATACTGTATACAAATTTTCTTTTAATTTATACTTGATTGACTTAATAATGGCTTACGTTTCTCATTTCGTTTAATAAAAACCAAATAGATGTTAAAACAATCTCGCAGGCAAAACTACATGCAAAGCTAGAGTCAAACATTTTATTACAGTAGTAGGTATGTATAGTTACAACATGATTCTTAAGAATGACATTTATTCATAAAAAAGTCAACAAATTGTTCGATTGAATTAATTACGGTATAGTTTTATTTACGGGCCCAAAACCTTTTTAGAATAACCTACCTGCCTGTTTATACCAAAAGAAATGACAATAATTTTGTCGGACTCATAAATCATGGCACAAAAATACCAGTGTACAATGTACATATAAGGTAAATAGGTTATTTTAACGCTAAATGCATCACACATATCTAATTATTATAATAGGAAAACCATGATACTTTCCAAAGGCTTTTAAATATTGATTGTGGGTGCATTATTCTATATTTTCATAAATAAGTATCCTATAGGTAGGTAGATAGATAATAACATTTATTTATTGTATGCACCGCAAGTTATAAGTTAACAAAAATAAACATAAATGGGCAATGCAGAAGGGGTACTACGTTGTATCTGTGCAGTCAGAATTTTTGGTTAGGTACTACAAAATGACAGTGTGACAGCGGGGCGAGTGCGGCGCCCGAGCCGAGCTGTAGCAAGCTGGCTCAAACGGGAAAAGGGAAGGTTAGGTACCCGAGTTTGCCAAACGATGAATGAAACTGAAATAATTATCAATGATGCGTACCGATTCACGCAAGTCCAAAAAAAACAACTAACGGTAACAGTATCTCCAATTACTATCAAATTTATTTAAAAAAAATCGACGATCGAAGTTTTTTTTGCCAGATCGTATTTAGTAATGGCAACGCATATTATGCGTTTCTGTTTTTCTGGTAATTAAAAACTTGCGGTGTATGAGGCATTTTGTGCCAAAATTGACGTACCATTCGATAACGACTGTTGATGACTGCTTAGCGAATTAAGGCCTAAGATAAATAAATCGTATTGAAGAGTTAGGTTAACTCTTAAGAATTAATTCTCAGTTCGCATTTTTTTAGAGCTAAGCCTAGTATAAAATACTGTATATTTTACAAACAATTACCAATTTCACAATGATCGCGTCCTTAAATCGTTGGTATTTAGCTTTTGCGTAAACATTTAACAGGCAATTTGACACGTTCGTTTGATGCGAACGTCTCGAATGCTTAATTACCGTTTCTAGTTGACAAACCTAGTACAGTCGACACGAAAAAAAGATTATTAACTACATATAATCGAAACCGATAAAACTCAGGTCGCCACAGAAAAAGAGTCTAAGTCTAGTATCAGGACTAGTAAGATTTCTGTAAAGAAACTGCTATTTAGTGTCATTTGATACAAAAAATAATGTATAGCTTTTTTTAAATACCAACCTTTTGAAGTCTCAACAAATAAGCTATTTTTCAGGCCAGAATTTTATTGCAGTGGTATGTTTTTGAGTAATGAGTAATCCATTTAAATCCTATTTACTGTTTTCTTTGATATTTGGATCGATTGAGACATCAAAAATCATTAATCTAGCACTTGATATAGGTATATGACTTATAGAAAAAAATCATAATATTTCGAGATCAGAATAAACCATTTTAAACTCTACTCATCAATTCCCACGGCTGACTATATCTCCAACCTTCTTGCACCCCGAAGGTTGTTGCAACAACCTGATCGTTACACGTAGGCATGTCAGTTAGGTACCTAGAAAAGGTGCCTACTGCATTTTAAAATTTAATCTAATACCGAAAGCTACTTGGCGTATTTTTGGGAATTAACCCTTGTTAACTATATCTGTGACTGTACAAGTTAACTAACTTCTTTAGTATGACTTTACGGATCTATTGTCTGATTATTATTATTTTCCCCTTTATTTATCTTTATAACACACATATATTTTTTTACTATACTATTATAAATATAATGTCTAAAAACTAATTATTTTGGCGCCAGGTCTAAGTTATTCACTCTAAACTGAATAAAATATAAAAAAAAAGTTCAATACAAGTTCAAAACCCATTATGATACCAAATAATCTACTCGAAAAGTATCATATTACGTTATTATTACCCGAATGGAATTGAGGTGCAATTTATGAACAATAATAATTGCTTATTATTATACACTATTCCAATTCTGGCATTCCAAATATTTGAATTCTTACTAGTTAAGGGGAGCTATACAATAAGTGATTTCACCTTTTCAGGTGGGTCAAATAAACGTTACAGAATAAATATCATCATTTCCTGGTCCTTTTCCCACTTACGTGGGATCGGGTGTCTTCTTCTTCCATTCTTCTGTATCACCCGTCATCTCGGTACTTACACCTGGTTTATTCATATCATCTTTCACACAGTCCATCCATCTTTTCTTTGGCCTTCCTCTACTCTTATATCCATCCACTTCCATATTCAGCACTCTCCTAGTCACATGACATTCTTCCCTTCGCATCACGTGTCCATATCAAGCTAGCTTGTTACCTCTTAATTTATCCATCATTGGCGCTACTTACAGGCTTCCTCTTATATACTCATTCCTTATTGTATCCATCCTCGTCACTATATTATAAAACTACAGAATAAATATATACATATTCATGCAGATTTTTTGTCTACGAAATTATTTAAGATTACTCCAAAGTCTTTAAATAAACTTCGATGTAAATTTGTATGCAGAAACGTAAAAAATATTTAAGTTCAATATTTTTAAATCATTATAAATATCATAAGACTCATACTGAACCTAAAGTTATGTTTTCCCATGACCAACTTACCCGTTCTACTTTGAGGTTAAAACTTATTTTGAGGTTCGAGGTTTAAAGTTTGCCTGGAAGGAATTTTTTTTAGCGATAAGGCCGCTCATCGTAGACTGTATTATTTTTGGTTATTTTATTTTTAAGCTTATTTTATATTGTATGTTTAATCGGGGTATACTACAGATATATATCAAGAGGGTGTGCAATAAAGTGTAACTATCTATCTATCTATTTACTCTTTGAAAGAAGGTAACAAATAGACCGCAACATCGCTAACCATCATTTGAAATATTTTTAATTAATCTATAAAATCCTGTGCATTTTCCAGTATTCATATTATCATTTTCGACGTAGCTCGTCTATAATCTCATGAAACTTACGAGTAGATAGATAGATAGATACATAATTATTTAATGTACACATGGAAATTAACAAATACAAGGCTTAAAATAATGAGTGGTAGAATTGGCGGCCTTATCGCTGAGAGCGATTTCTTCCAGGCAACCAACAGTCATTGTAGAGGATTGAAATAGAAGTAAATATGTATAGAGTAAGTAGTATTATGATTGTATGCACTTTTTCTTGAATACACAAGTTCGTTCGCAATAATTCGGGTGCATTCTGAGGCCCCTTAAGTTAGATAATATATAATTTAGGGCATTGCCCAAGGCTATCAAGGTTGTCTCAAAGCCTGCTAGATTTGTTGATGAACTTGCCCTAAACTAGGTAAACACTAAATTAAACTAATCCAACGCAGATACCAAGCTTTATGTATTTGAGAACCAGCCAATAATATCAGTAATTGGTGTTTTGATTCAACTGTTAATTTCAGTTATAAAATTTATTGATAAGGTAACCGTGGTTGTAAATACACCACCACGATTATTATCGCAGTGATATCTTTTCGAGCAAGGAGTCAACTAATCCATTTAAATCCTCTTTCCTGTTTTCTTTGACATTTGGATCGATTGAGACATGAAAAATCATTAATCTAGCACTAGATTTATATGACAATACATTATAGAAAAAAGTCATTCGGCGCGCTATTTCGTGATCGGAATAAAGTATTTTAAACTCTACTCTTCCATTTCCACGGCTGACTGTATCTCCAACCTTCTTGCACTCCGAAGGTTGTTGCAACAACCTGACCGTTACACGTAGGCACGACAGTTAGATATCTAGAAAAGGTGCCTACTGCATTTTAAAATTAAGTCGTAGTCGTGGCGTATTTTTGGGAATTAACTATACACCACCAATATTTAATTACAAAAAAAAAAAAAATGGGCAATGCGACGGGGTACTACGTTACATATGTGTAGTCAGAATTTTGGATTTATACAAAATGGCAGAGTGACAGCGGCGCGAGTGCGGCGCCCGAGCCGATGTTTTGAGAGCTGGCTCGAGCTAGGTGCCCGGGTTTGCCAAACAATGAATAAAACTTAAATTATTATCAATTAAAGGTACCGCCTGACGTAAATCCATAGGAAAACGACTAACGGTAACAGGTATTATCCTATTTTAATCAAATTTATTTTGACAAAAAATCGACTTAATTTTTTCAAGTTTTTTTGCCGTACCTATGTGTTCAGTAAGCGCAACTGACTATGTGTATTTTTTGACGTACCGTGATGGGCCGTGTATAAGGCCCACCTAACAAAAAAGTGTTATAGACCTTGTATTTCGTGATTCACGAGATTGGAAAATTGGTTACCTATCTGTAAAGTTGGTTTACGGACGATAGTTTAACGAGACCAGAGTAACGGGACAATGTGCATTACCGGACAATGACGTCAACGTTTATGTGCATGCAGCCAGCGTTCATAGATTTATTAGACGTAGTCACGTCAAAAAATACCAGTATTAAGACAAAAGAAAATATCAGTGTTGCGGGTTTACCCAAGAAAACGGAACATAAGGGTATTATGTAAACTAGTTCAAATTAAATTAATTCAGTACCATAGGAAGTGTATATACAAATATCTTTGTTTTAGTTCTCGGTTAGATAAGGCCCGTGGGAACACGCTTTCACCCGCCTACCGTTTTTACACGACTAACAGTGAGAAAATGTAGAGATGGTAATGAACACGCACGTAGTCACAGCCACTACATATTCATGGGTGACTGTAATCTGTACCCGAGATTTCGACACCATTGTAAAGTGCGGTTTCAGACTAGTGTATTTATTTCAACTTTTTTTTTTAAACACGTGCTTAGCGGTGAAGGAAAGCATCATGAGGAAATTAGCATGTTGTGGAACCTAAAAAGTTCGAAAACATGTGTCAAGTGCACGAAAGGTACTCTTCGAGGCGCACTTGAAATCCATTTACCTCACTGGTTCGAAAGAACTAGTGACAAAACTATGTTTATGACTTCAGCTGCGGAAATTATTGTGTGTATACACCTAAAGCTTTTAATATCCAAAAAAATTGTATGGGCAGCATTGGTTACTGCATCTCTCATTTATATCCAAACACGTCTAAATTCAGCCTAACTTGATTTGAAATCATTATTATCTCATATCTGGTCTATTCTTAACCAAAAACTTATTTTTAGGAAATTAAACAATTTCCCCATGATTCGACCCCATCACTACGCGTCTTCAAGAGATCGATAATTTAAACCTCATTGTTCGTACACTCTCCATTTTTCACCCCGTTTTTATTACAAGTGAGAATATGGCCTTGTGTGGGCATATGATTATGTGATTAGAAGCTTATTATGCGTTAAGATTATTAATTAATATTCCTTCATCATCTTTCTCTTTTTAATTTTGTCCCACCTATGCGTCATGGATCATCCCAACACGTTTTTTTCCCCATTCGTCTCTATCAGCTGTTACCTCAATACTTTTTTTGTTAGCCTATGTTGTCCCATTGTTGGGCAAAGGCCTTCCTCAAATCTCTCTACCTTTCTCGGTCTTTGGCAATGTCCCACAATTCCCCGTCAAAGTTATTTTTTTGACGTGATTACATCTAATGAATCGATGAACGCCGCCGCGCCAGCTGCATGCACGAAATCGTCGACATCATTGTCCGGTAACGCTCATTGTCCCGTTACCGCTGGTCATCACTTTAAACTATCGTCCGTAAACCAACTTTACAGACAACCAATTTTATTACCTACTCATTAGTTCTTTCCACTTTCATATTCAAAGTTCTAACTAAATGACATTCTTCCCTCCGCATCACAAGCCAATAATTTACTTTAAGACTAACAGCAGTGACCTACTTTATTAATTTTATAAACACCTGTATGTGACAAATATCATTTGGAGCAGAAATATTTGCCATGCATAATATTTATATACCTATCCAATTTAAACACATACGTTTATGAATATTTATCTTTGAGAAGCTAAGGCGTGCAGACATCAGCTTAAAAAATGGGGCTACTATTGATATAAACTATTTAGCTTTCTAAACATCCTTGTCATATAATTTTTAAAGTTATTTGATAATAGGGTGGTTAAAAAAATCCTAAATGAAAGGAGACTGATACCTACTTGCACCAAACTATCAAAGTTCCTAAGCAATTACTTAACTCGCTTAACAGTTCTTAATGGTCAGAATCTGGACTGTTATAAACTACCAAGCAAATAAAGTAATTGCTTAGGGACTTTGACAGTTTGGTGCAAGTAGGCATAAGACTGAAGATATTATTCACGATATCAATAAAAACTTAGGCAATCCGGGAATCAAACGCATCTAAAGTAATAATAATATCGTTTGCAAAAAAGATATTGCAAGACCGGCAATGACCGCAAAAACGGTCTGGTATAAGTGAATCTTGTGAGTTATTCAAGGATGTACGTAGCACTGTTTTGGTCATGGGCAGGCGTCATCATACCGTCATCATATCATATCAGCCGTGATGGCCGAGTGGGTGGTACCTCGATTTTCAATCCGAAGGTTGTGAGTTTGAACCCGGTCGTACACCACTGGATTATTCCGTTCAAAAAGATCTATGTGTAAATTTATAGCACGTGCTTAACGGTGAAGGAAAACATCGTAAGGAAATTGGTATGTCATAGAACCTAAAGTTTAAATATGTGTGTGCATTTAAAATACGTGCTTAACGATGAAGGAAAACATCACTGGTAACCGGCATGTCATAGAACCTAAAGTTTAAGTGTCAAGTGCACGAAAGGAGCCTCTACGAGGCGCACTTGAAATCCTTTCACCTCACTGGTTCGAAGAAACTAGTGTCACGATAAGAAGAAGACTATTAAGAAAACATCATGCTGATTCTTGTTAACTTCAATAAAGCCCGGAACGGAACGTTCCGGGCTTTTTTGAAAAAAAACTATAGTTTTCCCGAGGAGTTATAGAGGGTTCCACTTACCGACTCCATCTCCACGTAGTCGATTCCATGAGGCTGTGTATCATTGCCTTCCACTCGCCAGACCTTCAACCCATCCTTCTTCAGAAGCCCCTCCTGTTTCTTCAACGTCAGCTTCAACTGCCTTCCAAACGCTTCCAACTCCATCTTATGAACATCTTCATCCTGCCCATCCACCTGATGCTCTTTATCACTCAAATCACTAATCACTTCACTAGAATTCGCACTAAAATTAACACTCACTGTATTATTTAAATCTCCTATTATATCTACATCTTTTATGAGCTCTTTCGCTTTGAGGAACATTTCGTCGTTGAGCAAAGATGGCGGATTCTCCCGCCACTTTTTCGTGTCCCGCCATTTTGTTTCTTGTGTTTTCTCGTTGTGTATTTTGTTGTTGGAGTGTGAGGTAGGAATGTGCCGCCTGGCGAGATGATGCGTGATCTGTAGGAGGTGGTATTGAGGCACGAGGGTGTGATGGTCTACGTGGAAGACGCTCCGAAGCTCGTCAGGAGTCATGTGCTCGTGGATCTGTGAAGAAGAGAAAAATAAGTTTAGTTGTGTAATAGAATAGTAAAATGTACACCAAGGGCCTAAAGCAAACCATTTTAAAGTTCTCAATTTTCGTTATGAAACCTATTACAAACTGAAACTTTCCCTAGAACCTAAAATGCAGTTTTACTGCCTCTCTGCATAGCATAGTGTAGCTCTCATCACAACCGTAACGGTGTAATGCTTGCATAATTGCTTGTCGACAGAATATCTGGTACGGTTTCGGTACCCATCTAGACGAAATTCTGCACACGGAGAAAAAAAATCGTTATAGTTACTAAAATTCTAGTTGAATTTGTGACAGCGAGAATAAATTAGAAACGATTACAATAATAATAATTCCTGCTAACGAAATTTAGTAACGATTACAATATTATAGTTCAAGCTAACAATAGTAGATTATGCACTAAGGGGATAAAACAGTGTCTTATGTCGCGGGTGGCATATTGAACCCTGAGCTAACGAGGGACTCAGTTAACTCCTGAGCAAAGTAAGGGAGTTATGTAGAGTCCTGAGTGACGCGAGGGGTTCAAGCTACCCAAGACGAAGACAGGCTTTATCCCAGAGGAGCATACTCTACTTTTCACACCTTTTGCGAGACAATAAAAAGCCAGGGCTCGGAACTCAGCAGCCAACACCGCCTTTTGTTTCACAATCTTTGAAGTCGCGCCTTTTTTCTTTTTTTTATGAGTGGCCAGTTCGATTTTAGAACAAACCTTTTTACAATGCCATATGGGCGTTCTTTTACTAAGAGTTTTCTACGAGTTTTCACACGAATTTGAAGTTCCAAATTCAAATCACATTACTACCCTTGGGGCTTTCATACAACATAACCTCCCTTGGTAGGTAATGCTTTGCTTTACCTTGATGATAGCATGATATGTAATTGGATATTGTCGAGCAGGTGGTGTGAAAAAAATATTAAAGGGTTACAAGAAAATATATTATAGGTTACTATTTTGTCTCGATATCCCATTTTTCCTCTCCGTGCAGGGGATGGCTCCCAACGGTAATTTATTGGTCCATTTTAAACGTATAAATACCGTAGCTTTAGTAGACGCTATGAAATAACAAAACAGCCTTGAGAATAAATAAATTTTGCTCAAAGTTAGCACTTAAATGGTCAAATCAGGCTCATATGTGGAGAAAGGCTCAAGATCATGAGTACCGACCACAGCCAAGGTCCTGGAGTAGCTTTGACATTCAGTTATCAATAATACGGATGTGTTTAAGAACTGGATTTGAGTGCGGTCTTATTTTCACGTCCTGTTTTGAACATTTTGCTTCACCAAATAACTACGTTTAATATACCTCCTTATATTAGTACAAACATATTACTTTGATTTCTTTAATTTCTAACAAATCGGGGTAAATGAGTTCTTGAGTGGAGACCGCGAATCGGCAAACGTAGTGTAGGACGCCCTCCGGCCAGGTGGGGTGACGATGTGCTACTTATTTTGAGATTGGAGTGAATGAGGGGCGGTGCATACTAGATGTGGATGGAGAAGCGCCGTCCAATATGAGAGGAATTGATCGTCAGCTGGGTCGCGGAAGGCTTTTGCTCCCGTGGCCCAGCAAGAATGGCGAGAGAGGAACACCGGAGGGGTTTTAGTGGGTATTCCGTCCTCCCATGAGGGCGGCGAGTCCCACATAACTCCGGTCCCCCCGACCGGTTTATTCGTAAATGAATTTCCCCTCTGAAGACAAAAAAAAAAAAAAAAGGTGGGGTGACGATCTGCGGAAGGTTGCGGGCAGAAGATGGATGCGGCAAGCCGAAGACAGGGCGCGATGGCGCTCATTGGGAGAGGCCTACGTCCAACAGTGGACTGCGATAGGCTGATGATAATGATTTCTAACTAGCTGGTGCCCGCGACTTCGTCTGCGCAGGTATCTTTATAAATTGTAGCCTATGTGTTATTCTGATGTATAAGTTATTATTTTAAAGTTTCATTAAAATCCATTCGGTAGTTTTTACGTGAAAGAGTAACAAACATCAATCCATCCATCCATCCTTACAAACTTTCGCGTTTATAATATATGTAGGATTGTTATTGAAAATACAGTAACGGCGTATAAAGTAGATTTCGTAGCCAATAATTTCATCTCTGTTGGTGCCTAATATTTCAAAATAGCCCATTGTGCCTATTTTTATTTTTATGTTAACTAGTAACGAGACGATTTTCCGACACTGTATTATCTCGGAGTCTTCAAATCAAGAGTGAATAAGTTCGTAAGAACTTATTCACTCTTGATTTGAACGACTAATCGTACTAGACATAGTACAAACGTATTACTTTGATTTATTTTCTTTCTTATTATTATTGAAAAGACAATGAAGAATAAAGTAGTTTTCGTAGGCAATAATTTAATCTCTGATTTTTCGACACTCTATTATCTCTTACCAGGCAAGCGTGCTACATCTTTGACCACACAGTCTCTTACCATCAGGTGAGGTAGTGATAAAAACTAGCCCATAAAAAAAAATTGGTTGACTGAATAGTTGGTTTACGGACGATAGTTTAACGTGACTACCAGCGTAACGGGACAATGAGCGTTACCGGACAATGACAGCGTTTACCGGGAAATGACGTCAACGTTTTCGTGCATGCAGCCGGCATTCGTTGATTTATTAGACGTAGTCACGTCAAAAAAGACGAGCCATGGTACAACTATTAGGTATCTATTCTTTGCTAAGGGCCGAGATTTTATACGTGTTTTAAAATTAACCCTACTAACTAAAAAACACGTATAAAATCTAAATTAAAGTATGAAACCTTTCACTTTTTTGTTCACGAAATCAAAAAACATGAAAAAAACGAATAGTGTGAAGAAATTACTATAATACTGCGTACTTTTTGAGTATTTGTCCGAAACATTTTGTATGGAATTCGGATTTGATGATGACCCTTAAGGCCAGTGCAATACTGCTAAAGCTCGTCAACTTTGAGTAATTTTAATGGTCAGTAAATATGTAGTAAGTTAAGTGGCTTTCTAACCAGAACACAGTAATGCCTACGAATTCTGGCACTGTATCTAGACGAGTAGAATGTAAATATTTATTTTATTTTGATATCAAACTCAGTTGATGAAGCATCTAATACAAAAACCTGTAAGGCACAAAAAGGATCGCTTACCTACTTAACTTATAGGTACCTAATTAGGCACAAAAAGATTGTATTTTACCCATGTTATCAGAAAGTGTCAAAATAATACACGGCCTTAATTATTCCTGTCTTTGTTTATTTTGGTATCATTAGCAACTTGTTTTCAAAACATCTGAGTGCACGATGGCAAAAACATTGTATGAATCTTGTTGAATTCGTGCTTTGGTTAAGAATACCAAAAAAATGACGCTGTCCTTACAAGAACGATGTTCTGAATTTTAATTAAACTACAAATTTATAAAAGGATCCGCATTATCAGAAGGCAATATTTTTTAAGCTAAATTGGAGAGGTTTAGATACTCTAAAGGGCCCTCGTGTCGATAACAATCATTGCAATTAATCAATGTGCTACGTTATTGACAATTGGAATTGATCGTCTCGGGGGCGCTTATAACCTAACTCGGCTACTGACATTAACAAAAAAAACAAAGATAGGACTGAACACAAATCGTGTGTAGCTGTTCCGAACGAAAACTAAAAAAGAGATCTAAAGATCTAAAGTAACCCTTTTTGCACATCGATTTATTCCAATACTTACTTGAAAAAATATTTTACGACCGAAAGAAGGTAGCCTACCGTTGGGAGGTGTCCCCTGTAGGTTTTTTTTTCATTAAGAATAGACAAGCGTTTAACCACTACCTCACCTGGTGGTAAGTGATGGTGTGTTCGAAGATGGAGCACGCTTGGCTAGTATGCACTTATTCACTCTAGTCTTAAAGAATCCAAGATTATAGTGGTCTGAAAATACAGACGCCGGTAGCGAGTTCCACTCCTTGCTTGTGCTCAATATAATGGTTGACGCAAAACGCCTGATTCGAGCAATGGGGATGCCGTTTAGATTGGTGCAATCGCAGTGTCAGATATTCTGCCGCAAAGCAGTAATGTGTAAGCATTATACCTGTCATTGCCCGTGCAACCGTGCTTATAATAAGATAATACGAAACTTATTTTTTTTACAAAGGTGAAATGAAATGGCAAAGACTTATCCATTGTCCGATTCTCCTATAACGCATAAATAGGGCATATGCATATAATACACAATATCTAAATGGCTGCAATGTAAGGTTTGAAGAGCTGATTGCCGACCTTCAGCGATACACATAGACAATATTTACCACATTGTAACGTACGTTTCGAACACCGCCGCAAGGTCGCTTGCCTCTATCTTACAGTTCAAAGAGAGCTCATAGGAACTTTACGTTCTAATCCTATCATCTACATTCTCTAGAGCAGATGAACGGCGCCATTTCTTCTTTATCTATGTAAATATTTTAGGTTCTATTCCACATCCATCTTGCGAACTGCTGAGGCATTAACGAATGATGTATTTGCATAAGTACCTACCTACAGGTACATTCGGCGGATTCGAGCTTGCTACCGGCTTATACAAACTTAGTCAGAAAGTTTTTTTTATTGATAAAACCAAGAGCTACAAATATAAAACATGAATAATCTTAAATAAGTGTTAGTATAAATTGTGCAGCCAATTATAGGTATTTCTAGATAGGATACAGAAATAAGTCCTACAAAATAAATAAATGGTTAAAACTAATTATTTTATTTTGAACAAGATGAAATACTTAGCAAGATCGTTGGGCAGATCGTTTCATAATTTTAGATGAGATTGTGGTCAATAGAATGTCTGCCATTATAAATACACTTAAATAACTTCACAATTAAATTATTATATTTGTATAATAAAATACCTAATCTAATTGTGAAATTATGATACACTTTAAGCACTTTGAGAAACAGATCGAAAAGATGATTTTTATCCGGCTTAAATCAAATTTTTGGACGTCCCTATCGGTGTGTACACGCAAGTAACTCACCTTGCGCGAATGCTCTAGTTATTACATAAGCCAATTCTATGATTTGATTGGTTTTTTGTTATGTAAATTGAATTACTGATGTGGAAGCGTGATGGATTTTAATAGGATGGTTATTTATGATCCTATTCTTCTTCCCTTGACTTGTAAAATGGTAAAATTAACTCTACATTCGAAAAATACAACATTATTTTATCTCCAGTATGCCTTTTTTTAGAATTTTGATAGACTTATACTTGATAGGCCCAGAATCCCGCTAACACATTTGTATATTTTTGAAGATATAAATTTCAAATAAGAAGATTGAGTGAATTTGTTACTACAACCTCACGAAATGTTATGTTCCATTTTTAGTTTTGATATTTTTAACATAAGCGAAGGAAATAGGGCAAAACTGTTTTTCCCTATTTATTTTCAGTCAAACTATATCTTCAAAAATGTTAAAATATGGGAGTGAGTTAGCGGCGCGCGAGATTTTAGACCTTTAGAAACTTTATTTTGTATAACAACCTTAAAAACCCATTTTTCAAGTCTGTAAAAGAAACTCCTTCGTGTCTATGGCCTTTAAAAATGGCTAAACTGATAATGAGTCACGAACGGAACTCCGCAAGGTCGTGGGGTAGAAAGCAAACCGTAGGTGACTGACTTTTATCTGACCAAAATATGAGAAGCTAAATAATATGAAGTGTTTACTCAGTTGAGTTGTTTATTTACCCTGATGGAGTTTAAGGTGAAACGTGAATGACAGATTTATACCGAATTCAAAAAATTAAATACCTTTTGTGGAACATTAAAGGAGTACCTACCTACATGATAAAATGTGAGCGTTGACCACTGCAGAAGCTGAAATAAAACTATGTGATGGCAGTCAGAACCTTCTTTATAATTAAAAACACTTTAGGGGAATCCTCAAATCCGAATTCCATACAAAATGTTTCGGACAAATACTCAAAAAGTACGCCGTATTACAGTAATTTCTTCACACTATTCGTTTCGTCCATGTTTTTTGATTTCGTCAACAAAAATTATTTTGTACGGAATTCGGATTTGAGGATTGGTCTCAAAAGGAGGTTTTTTTTCGAAATTTATCCAGTATTTTTCCACAAAAAATATTTACACAGCAGATGCCGTTTGTGGTTCGCTTCAGCAAACGTTTTGATGAGGATTTTGAATCTCCGTTTCTCTGAACGGGCCTGTTCATTATCATAAAACTAACCACGTACCTAAAATTAAAAAATAATAACTTTTTAACTACAGCTTTTTAGCTTGTACAGTTTTGTCAAAATAAATATTTTTCTTTCTTTCTTCCTTTAAAAAAAAAATTCAACTGACTTCAAAATAAGTTAAATCTTGTCTTATGTAAAATTTTTCACTAAGTACTTTTAGTCGGTGCCAGACAAACAACCAACATCGACAATCAAAGTGAAGCCCGTGTCTTTTTTCTTAATTATATCCTTTGTTTAATGAATAAATATAATGTGTTAGTTTTCCCATTTATTACACTCGACATTAGTTAAAAAAATAAAAAACCTAACGTACTTTAAAGGTACCGCTTGGTATTTACAAATACGGAAATCAGGTTAACGCAGCATATACCTAGGTTATTTTTCATAAAGATTTGATAGGGAATACTTCGCTAAGAATTTGCAACATTCTTTACTTTGTAACAATATTAAACGTTTATCCAACAGACCTCTACCGTCCTTCACTATATAAATACCTAATATCTAAACAAATAAACGTAAATGGTAACCTTGCCCACTGGACGGTATGACCATACTTAAAACTAGCGCAAATACAATTCGCAATTGTAAGTATTTAGATATCCGTGATAAGAGACTAGAGCTGGTATTTGGACAGGATATCTCCGAATCCTGGTTGCATTATCATAAAATCAATTAAGTGATTATGACAAGTCACTTTGTCAACTACAACATAGTAAATCGAAATATTTTTGAAAAATATGTGGGTATTAAGTTCTAAAAATACCTGTCTTTTCTTTTACCTGAACAACATCAAATAATGGTAATGGTAACACATTACCATCTTCACTTAGAAATATTACCTACCTAGACTTTACCCGAATTATTATTATTATTTTGCTCAGTGCGCCAAAAGAAGTTTTAACTTAAAAAAAAAAACCAAAGAGTCAGTAACACTGAAATTTATTCGAGTGAGATTTGTCGAAACCCATGAATGATTGCATGTATTAGTAATTAAATGCACATTATTCAAATGTAATTTGATGATCGCGTAACCAACAGATAAAAACATCGAGTTATCCGCCATTGTTTGGCGGGAGAAAATCGCGCCATTGTCTATGGTCTGACTTTCTAAACAGCTGATGATGTTCGATATTCAAACCAAAGATGGATCAATTAATTAAGTTGCATAATTTTATTGTGTTGGTATCAATGTGTGCTAAATCTCAACATCATCGTAATTTCATCTTCGTAAGTATTAACTAGCAGTTTCCGCGGCCTTACCTACGTGATATCGAAATAGAAACTTATTTCTAAATCCTGAACTTCTTGGTCGTTACAAAATTTCAGTCTCTACAATTTTGTAGTTCCATTGTTATTGTTATAACATTCAATTATAAAACGGAAGTCAAAATTTTATGAAAAAATATATTAAAGAGGAGTGCGTTGATGTCTTTTGTATGGAAATTGAGAATAAATTTTTTTTTGTTGCTTTATAAGCTTTGAAACAAAGTTGAGGAATATTTTAATTTAATTAATTAGGTAGGAACCTAAAATTCAATTCATATTTTCTTTGATACAATTGTTTTTATTTCAATAATCAAGATATCATTGTACTCCATTATTTGGACACAGAACAAAAGTTTGAGCTTTATAAGAGTACGTTTGTTGTATTGTGTGTGTAATATTGAAACAAAAGGCTTATTTGAGTCATGATGACTGTACCTTTTTAAAGTGTGGCAATCCCTTTTCGAACAAAAGTGAAAGAAGGCTAATATTATGCAATGTCCATAGAGATAAAAGTCGCGATTTTTGCAACTTTGTATGTCATTATGTGTCAACCAATCAACAACGCCGATTTTAGTAAATCATTTATTATTCAATCAAAATAAAACAATACAATAAATTATTTAAAAAAAAAAACGAGCGAGCTTGTCGCTTATGATGTGTAACATCTGACATCTCATTTAAATTTGAAGGATTCTATTTTCATACTTCATTTTTCTGAGGTTGGTACATACTATCTTACTATTATACACTTCCGTTGCATTTTACAAATTCACTGCCACAAATTGACAGTAAGCAAAACGAAAGATGAACACAATACACATCAATAACACAAAAATGAGGTGAGCGCGATAAATACCCGTTACAATCAAATAACTATGTGTGATAAGCGCAAAAGTTTACGAAAGACTACACATCAATAATACTAAAATTCATTAAGTATTACCAAAACGACTACAAGAGAGTATAGATCAATAGAACGAATTTTCCCATCGGGCGCATTGCGAAACCCACCGGCGTGTTAGTGGAGCAAGGTCGGGCCAAGATGGCCGCCAAGCGACATGCCACTTCGAATGTCAGCTGAGCTTTCGCGCCAAAACCGCACGTCATTGATTTTCGCGCTTTTACTTATTGATCATCGCGATGGGAATAACAAATGCTAAATGAAAAAGATATTTAAAGAATTATTGTAAAATTGTATAAAAATTAAAACTGACGGGCAACATTGAGATATTGCAGGATGATTGATGGCTACCTACCTATTGTTAAACAAGAGTTCAAATAGAAAGTAGGTAAGTATTATATTGATTTTTGAATGCGATTGATAGCTAATAAAAACACTGTATTAACTATAGTGTAGTAAAAGGCATAACAATAAAAAAAACGAGCGAGGCTTACTGCTGTTATACAGTAGTCACATAATATGATGTGTACCTAACACCTAACATCTTATTTATATTTGGAAGGTTTCTATTCAATTTTGTAAGGTTGGTACAATCTAACTTCTTGTTACACCCGTTGCACACGAGATCACTTCCACAAATTGACAGAAAGGTAGAGGAAACATGTTACACATCAAAAACGATTAAGACCTACTTGATTTTTCAAACAAATTACAGAAAAACTATTCATACATGTCATTTTTAACATTTCTCATACGTTTTTTAACACGCAAGGCCGGGGCGACTGGCAGACACGGTACAAAATTATACCACTGCGTGTGAAAAACACGGTTGCGACGCGGTCGTCTAAACCGATGCATTAAATATTGAGAAACATCATATAATTTAATTTAAATCATGACTTATTTAATGCTTTTAGAGTCAAATGTGAAATGGAAGTACTTCGCGCCCACGTAAGCTGTAACTATTGAAATCAAATTAATGTGTTGTACGAATAGCGCATGCCTAATTTTTTTAATACATATAGATGAATACAGTGTTTCTATAGAACACCAATATGGACATTATCAAACCAAAATGTTTGCGGAATACAGGACAGAACATTTTCAGACACCCTGTCAATAAAAATGAAATATCTCTATTTTCAAATAATGTTCGTTACTTTTTACGATGTAGTTTTATTAACAATGAAAAAGCCTAGTAGCCAAATTTATGTAGTCCTTTCTCTCACTTCTCTTTTTCGAAAATTAACAACGGATCAAAATGTACGAGAAGTTAGCCAATTGCACATTTTCAATGTACATTGTGTTTCTGTACTTTAATACTTCTGTGTTTAAACATTACTCGATGCGTAGGGGCTCTATTCATTACGCTGTCATTGGCACTCGTTATCGAATGGTACGTACGTTTCGGCATTTTAGTATCCAATTTTGTCACTAAAATTGACGTACCTTACGTTAATGCTTTGTGAATAGCCCCAATTCATCATCATCATCTCCATGCCCTTATCCCACCCTTAGGTGGGGTCGGCGCAACATGTCTTCTTCCATTCGTCTCTATGAGCCGTCATCTCTGTACTCACGCCTGCTTTGTTCATATCCTCTTTCACACATCCATCTTTTCTTTGGTCTTCCTCTTCTCGTAAATCCATCTACTATCATATCTAACACTCTTCTAGTAACATGTCATTCAGTGAATGGCCTCAGTTCGTTGGTTCAAATCTAATTTTCATATTTACAGATTATAAATTGGAAATAAATGAACGAATGAACTGAACCAAATGATTTAGTTAATGAGGAATTTTAATTAATGCAACATAATACTAATATATATAGTCTTATAATAATCCTTGGGCACTCGAGTTCCTTTCATTGTGCTCATTTATACCATTGTTTGATAGGTCATTGTCTTGTTTTGCATTCACATAGATATTTACATACAAACGAATTATTTTCACATGTCTGCAATTCATTATGTCAGATCGTTGGGCAGTTGCCAGGATATTTAGGCCTTGTATAAACTGTAAAACAGGAAAACGGCCTTTATTTATTTTTACAATGAGAGTCAAGTCAAATGACGAACTATTAAATTTTTCGAATATACTATGGTATATAATCAAGTGAAAAGCTTTTTAATTTTACTTCGACAATATTTATTTTTAAAAAAATACTTAATTACAACAGTGGGCAGGAAATATTACCCATGGGCCTTAAAAAGAGTCCATCGGATGACTTGGGTTATGTAGAACTTCGTCTTTGACACTCATGCCTTTTTTGACGTGACTACGTCTAATAAATCGATAAGCGCCAGCTGCATGCACGAAAACGTTGACTTCTTTGTCCAGTAACGCTGTTATTGTCCGGTAACGCTCATTGTCCCGTAACGCTGGTAGTCACGTTAAACTAACGTCCGTAAACCAACTTTACGGACAACTAATTTTTTTTCTCGATCTTTTTTCACGTGCGCAAATACTTCAGATAACTATGTTCTTAGTAAAAAGAATCTCGATGTTTGACATTTAAACCACTCACGCACGTCACGGCCCTTTAAAAATGTCAAAACAAAATGGCGTCAAAATGATTCCCATTTTAAACTTACACAACAATGTGGATATGTCAAAACCGTAATAATGCCTACGTCACGTTGACAACTCGCGCGATCTCCGCATTGTGATCTCGCTTATTTAATAACAATAGAAAGCTGTTATGTAAATTCCGGCAAAGTTCACTTTCAAAGTAAATACCACATGTCAAATTAAATAACCGTAATAACTATTATTTCTGTCAACTGTTACTTATAACGTCGGAGTAAATAATAGTTATTATTTTGGAGTTTTGTCTATTTCTTTTATAGTTAGTCTTCCTATCTATGTTACCCTAGTAGGTAGATCAGTGCCTATGAAGCGGATTTTTTTACGAGATGAGACAGGGGCTATTCTGATTGTAAGAGATTACGCTTGCCCATGACCAGAAAAGTGCTACACAAGATTTTGAATCACATAGGCAGGTGCATAATGTACCTACTAATATACATTATCATGACGACTGACGATGGTCAGCCTCGAAAGCCTAGTAATTTCTCTAGATACACTGCCCTTCAAACCAGAACACAGTAATGATGACAAATTACTGCTTTAATAATGCATGCAAGTGTAATTGGTTTTGTGTAGGATACGAGAGTGACTGTAACTTGGCACTTCCGTGCTTCGGAAAGCACGTTAAATTGCTGGTCCCGGCTATCACAGAATAAGTTAGAGCAGCCTTTCCCAAAGTGGGTGATAACGCCCCCTTGTGGGTGCTGCAGGCCATAAGGGGGGTGATAAGAGACCCAGAAAAAAATGGGGGCGTTGTGTAGAGGCTTGGGGAGTGATTTGTAATTTAATTTAGCTAGGAGGCCTCTTAGACACCGACTGCATGAGCTCTTGACTCTCAACTACAACTTGTGAACATCAACTAATATTAGCTAAGAGATTGCTCAAACTCGGTTCGATATTTCTCAGCTGGAAGAAGAAGTTATAGAATTGACAACAAACGAGGAAATAAAAATCAAGCTAAAAAATGGTTACCAAGAATTTCAAAAATGGGGGCGCAAAAATAATGTATTCTCAAAGTGGGCAGTAGACAAAATAAGTTTGAGAACTCCTGAGTTAGAAGGAGGTGACAGTGACTGGGGAATCGTGAATGAGAATCGTGGCTTTGATATTGTTTGAAATTGATTATGTCCTTTAAAATAAGCTTCAGTTAGCCGGAAGTACGACACATATCTCCAAACGCACGTAAATCTTATCACTTCATTCATCAATCACAGATTAAAAAAGTCATTGAACGAAATCGATTGAATGATACAGCACTTCCGGAATGCAATTGTTTTATTTTTAATCAAAACCAAGGTCCCATTCGCAAAGTTTAAATTGAGAATTTTAAGACCAAAATAAGTACTGACTTTGGGTATGTCTTTACGGAAATCGTGTACCTTTCAAATTAATTGCAGCAATAAATACAATCATTGGATCACGTTTAATATTTGATTTGTATGTATTTGCTTACATTTGAATTTATAACATTATATTGCCTTTAAAGTAATACACGACAAAGTTTTAATTACCAAAAAAACTTAAATGGGCAATGCAGAAGGGGTACTACGATGTATCTATGCAGTCAGAATTTCGGTATACTACAAAATGACAGAGTGACAGCGTCGCGAGTGCGGCGCCCGAGCCGAGCTGCGGCGAGCTGGCTCGAGCTAGGTACCAGCTGTTATCCAATTTGTGTCATATTTATTTTTAGAAAAATTCAATTAATTTTTTCAAGTTTTTTACCATATCTTTGTTCAGTAATGGCAACTGAGTATGCGTATATTTTTTTTGTTAAAAATATGCGGTGTATATCTATGTTTTTTAATGAAATAAAATATTCACACTGTTTAAATTATTTGTGGTAAACCAAAGTCATCATCATCAAACTGTCTAGGAAAAAAAGTACTGAACTTTAAAATTACTATTACACAATAATTGAAAAAAACTTCTTTCTTAAACAAAAACAGTAATCTAACCTACTTTTTTTTAACAAAGAAGTGGCGAGATTAGCTAAGCGTTCTCCTGAACGTAAGAGATCACACAGGAGGATCACACGACTGTGATTCCCATCTTATATCGTGTCACTAGTTCCTTCGAACCAGTGTGGTGAAAGGATTTCAATCCTCGAAGGGCTCCTTTCGTGTACTCCACGCATGTTTTCGAACTTTATGTTTTACGACATGCCGGTTTCCTCACGATGTTTTCCTTCACCCTTGCGAGAACGTGGGATGCATACATAGATTTTTTTCGACCGAAAAAACCCATTTACTCATGACTGCCACCGGGATTCGAACCAGCGACCGTCAGATTCCCATAAGCCGGTGCAACACTACTATATCGCTCGTCCACCTTGTGACATTTTAATGATCAGTAATTTTTTTTTTATATTTTACAATTTTACCTTTCAATTCAATTCTAGATTGTGGCCTTAATTTTAGTCTTTAAAATTAAAGATGGCCACTTTAGTGCTTATTATCTCCAATCATTCACTCAAAATGAATGAACAAATACCTCATTGGAACAAACCCCGCAATTATGCCCACAATCATGACATCACAGAACAGTTACTGAGTGAAATGGAAAGTGCTTGTGAACGAAAGTGGATACCCGACTAGCTCGCGGCGTGATCTGCTTTGTATTACCGCACTTAACCGGGTTAAGAGTTACCTACGTTGTTTCATAAGATGGAGGCATTATGTTGGCAGCACCTGTTATCGATAACAGGTATTTCTTGCGTGATTTTCGATCATTTCTTTACGCATTTTGCAACAGTTTCATTGTTGTAAAAACATTGCTCGTTACTTATGTAGAAAAGAATATAATTTATTTAAAAAAACTGCAACATACACAGAGAAAAAATCTCGTTTTAATTAGTTACTAAAATTCTAGTTGAATTTGTGAAAGCGAGAATAATTTAGTAACAATTACAATATAATAGTTCTAGCTAACAAAATTTATTGAAGGGTATAAGAAAATATATAATAGGTTACTATTTTGTCTTGGTATCCCATTTTTTTCCTCCGTGTAACAGATAACTACTTACATAATTCTAAGGCATTACATTTCTGTATATTAGTTTATGTACCTAGTGGTGTCATTTTATTTTCAGATGCCATCACACATTTAAGAATAAAATAAATAAATACTAAATATAAATTAAATGGTAAGAATAGTTGAATGGTAAATAGTCTTTTAGCGAAAAGTATCTTTGATCAATGTACCGATAAATGTTATTTTCCGTTTTTTTCGCATACGAAATACAATTAAGTACTCTACCTAAACTTCTTCTAATCTCAGTTTGAAAACATACGTAAGGAACAATTTAGTAAAAAATATTTACTTTTTTAAAGATCCAGAAGAGGTACTAACATCTACTCGTAAGTAGATCTTGAAATCGTGACCTTAATTATCGCAGATAATAGAAAGTCAGGTATCTACAATGTTGCCAACCACACATGCTAAGTAAGTATAAAAATAAAGTGGTGGCAATGACTGTAATTAAAAACGTAATTAGGAAGTGTTGCCGTAAAACTCCATAAATGAACACAATTTATGTTTTAACACAACAATAAAATTATGTCATTGTGAACTCTTAACTATATTTCTGTGAGAACTTTGCGACGAAGAGCCTTAGGCACTTGTCTCACCGCCGGCGAGAAAACGATTAGTTATCGACTATTTTCTCACTCAAGAAACGAATAATACATATAGATTCCGTGTTAATATAATGGATAGCTGGTGATACTCCATCTTCAATAGTTTGTCAAATTGACAAGACAAGCAAACACAATCTAGTACCTAACCTACCTACATTGAAAATGCGACCAATAAAAGAAGCCCCATTGGCTAACTTCTAGTACATTATGGTTCGATGCTAATTTTCGAAAAAGAGAAGTAACAGGGCTAGATATATGTTATATGTTAAAATACTAGACTTTTTTATTGTTAATAAAACCACATCGTAAAAAGCAACAAACATTATTTGAAAATGGAGATATTTCATATTTATTTACAAGGTGTCTGAAATTTTTTGGTCCTGTCTTACGACTCCATTTTGGCTTGATACTGTCCATCTATAAGAACACCGTTATTCACATGCGGTATACTTCGAGAATTCAGCAAAAGGGGCTATACGTCAGAATCTGCTACCATAATTTTCTGCCATTTTTGACGGGGGACGAGGTAAACACGCATTGCACACGCGCCTAACTTATCAATGTAAACGCACACTATGATAATCTCGCACACCATCTTAAAATATGCACACAGTTATCAAATTCAGCCTTTAGTTTTATTTAACTTGAATGGCCAAGAAGGTTATATGGCCAGCAGAGGGGTTCGCCTTGAGAATCCAGCAAAAGGAGGGGTCCTTTTGCTGGATTCTCGAAGGTAATATAGATAGATTGCCAACAAGACGAAACTGATGCATCGGAACTCGGAAGTGGGAAGGAACGTGTTAAGTCACTGTTGCGTGTGCGTTGCGATGACGCGACCACGCAGCAAACTCGCGTCCGCTTATGGATAGGACAGTGTGTTCCGACTTTTTTGTTGATACAGTTTTCTAGTGAACGGTAGAAATGAGTTTTTATTGATGAGAGTTGATGATGAATGACGTTAGATCTTATTGAGTATAATTAAGGTTTTACAAAAACATACAACAACCGACTTCAATCGGACTGTTCTAGTGACCGTAGGCACCACTAAAAGTCACAGGAAGCAAGATACACAATTTTGTTCACTTCAACGACTTTTTTTTCAGTTATTCTGATATCCAAAACCAAAGTACTGAACCGATTATGATAAAATTTGTATGGAAGAAATCTGAAGTAATCCTTTCAAATAAAAAAATCGGTTTATAAACAACAAAGTTCTGCAGGCTTAGCACGGACTGGGGATAAAAATTGTGTCCCCCTTCAAGGGATAAAATTGACTGGAAGGTGGATAAAAATGGGGGACAAAAATTTTATCCCCAGTCCGTGCTATCGGTGCTGAGGTAACAAACATTAAAAAAAATTGGTTGTCTGTAAAGTTGGTTTACGGACGATAGTTTAACTACTAGCGTAACGGGACAACGAGCGTTACCGGACAATGACGTCAACGTTTTCGTGTATGTAGCCGGCGTTCATTGATTTATTAGACGTAGTGACGTCAAAAAAACATTCAACCTTTGAATTGAAAACCTCCTTATTTTAAGTCCGTTGAAAAATGAATATAAGGTCAAAATGTATATGTAAAGTAAACCAGACATGTCCCCAGTTAAAAAAGTAGCCATCATTTTACAATATTCGTTCTCAGACGGCACTTGTTCTTCGGTTTTGGCTTCACATCAAAGGTATATAGCCAGTGTCAAGTAATTGGAGAGAATATTTTGTCATAAGTCAGAGTCGATAAGTCAAGTCATGCCCCTGTAAAGTAGTGGTGGTTGCGACTTTACTAGAGGCTTCTATGGAGTTTTGGAGGCAACACGAAAAGTCACGTTTTACAGCATTACACTATTCACCAACACTCATACACGTTCACGAGCACTTAATGGATAAAAAACCACCGTTTTTACACTTAAACACTCAATGTTATGCAAGTTTTGTCAATTAATTTAATGCCGCCAATACGCCATTTTTCATGTTCCCGCCAAAACTCCCAAGACGGCACTTTACAACACCAATAAACAAAATCAGATGAAAACAAATGAATGGCGCCCACCACAAATGTCATTGTTAGTTTTATTACGAAAATCCATAAAACCCGCGTGGAATATTGTAAAACATGCAAATTAACATGTCTTTGTCCATATTCGTAAACTCGTGAAATAAATTTTGTGTTTGCTCAAATGTCATCCGAATAAATCTGTCCTAATTGAGATAAATTGTTTTTGCAGCGGTTTTATAGATATTAATATAATAAGCTCCAATTAGAGATGTTACTATTAACCAAGGTAGAGTGAACTCTAATTTTTTTTTATAATGGATGAAAATGTATGACAAAATTTACAAAAGGAAACAATCGGGCCACCTATACACCGTTGCAAACGATCTATAGGTAGCTCAACTGCTCCAACTGGATACCCGATGGCAGCGTGCCGAGGATACTGGCACTACCTCCTTGTATTGCAAGCCTTATTCTTTGGCCGAGATAGCTGCCAGCCCTCTGATCACGCGTTGCTTCGAGCAGACGCGCTGACAAAATTTTGAAAACGAGGAAGGCTCCTATTCCCCATGGACCTAGGGTCTCGACCCCAAAGGGCTCAAACATATACGACCTATCAAGACCTACATATTGAGATCTTCAGAAGATTTTGCCGCCGTACTTGGACTATCCAGCCCTAACTTGCATCTCTGGCAAATGAGAAGTGTCTAAGCATGTAGCTAGAACTAGAACTCTACTTAGATTAATAAGTACCAATTTTTGATGTTAAAAATAAATAAATTTCGAGAAAAAGGGTAAAAAATGTTAAAATTTCCTCGTTGACGTCTTTATAATCGAGGTAATATTTCACCAAAATGATCATCCTTCTAACCAGTATCATTTTTACTACTCTACATTTCCTTTACAAAGTATCAAATACCCTAAAACCTTTATTGATATGGCCTTTGCCCATTTCAAATTCAAAATAACTTTATAAATGATAAAAACAACTTGAAAATCAAATTTGGATAAAAAAGGATAGGTTCGATAAAGGATAATATCTGGCTCTTAAAACTAAAGAGGTCTAAAGTCTTCATCACGTCGAATTTTAAGTCAAAAGAGTAGTTACTCGTTGGTTCTACATTACAAAATATATCAATGACTTCAGAGCGCAATACAAACCATCCCACAATATAAATATATAAAAGACTTGAACCTGACTGATTGACTGGCTGACAGACAACGTACAGGCTAAACCACTGGATGTAGAGACTTGGAACTTGACTTATGGGTCACATCGACGATTTTCGTTTTGGAGCGAAGTATCATATTCCTGATGCGATTCGTAAGCAAAAGTAAAAAATCTGAGTACGAAATATCTAGCCAATAAACCAATTGCTTATTGAATTAATAATTAAAAATCTTATTGAGACGTCTATATTGTTTTCCCCTTACATACATTAACCGCAAATAGACTTAATTACTTATTTATCTGAAGATACTAATCAGTTGAGCTAATCAACCAGAGGCCATAAAATATTTTGATTGCTAATTTTGCGTAAAATATCATAAAACTGATTGACACGTTTAAAACTAAACATAAAAAACTTGATTAAAAAAATACACTAATACCAACATTATAAAAATAATACTAAAATAATGTAAAACTTGTGACATCGGCTTTTCAATCGAATCAAATCGATTGTTTACAAAAAAACAGTGTCGAATTATTGTTGATCGATTGAATTACCATTTGGGTAATAGCATTTGGAGACTTCGTCTTTGATTAAAGTTACGACACTTCACAAAAAGTGGCACAAATAAAACTTTAATTAGATTTAACCAAAGTTGCTTTTGTTTTTTGTAATTAATCATATTAGCCGATGAAATTGAGTTGATGATTCATCCAGCAATTGTATTAGAGTTTTTAGGCTCAAAGGCTTCAAAGGCACTAGCCTATGTTACACAAATGTTTGTTCTTGAATGGTCGGGTCTTGGATGTTGTGATGTGTTGTATGTGTCCATGCCACCTGCGACACAGGGAATCCTAGTGCAGGGGTGTGAGTGTGTGAATGTTTATTTGCTATTATTATTATGTTCTATAGTAAAATATAGAAACACAATGTAGTACCTACATGGAAAATGCGACAAATAACAGAAGCTACATTGGCTAACTTCTAGTACATTTTGGTACGATGCTAAATTTCAAAAAAGAGAAGTAACAGGGCTAGATAAATATTATATGATAAAACTACTAGGCTTTTTGGTTTTCTTGGTTAGGGTACGATGGGTCTGTTATACCCAAAACTAGGTGAAAGTCTCTAAAAATTAATTAAAAAAAAAACTAGGTACTAGGTTTTTTCATTGTTAATAAAACTACATCGTAAAAAGTTACAAATATTATTTGAAAATGGAGATATTTCATATTTATTGACGAGGTGTCAGAAATTTTTTGGTCCTGTCTTACGACTTCATTTTGGTTTGATACTGCCCATCTTCTTGTTCTATAGGAACACCGTTATTCATCTAGATCATATTCAAATTAAAATTCAAATAGGTACTTTTCTTTTCTTAAGTTTTATATTAGAAAATGTCACAATCCTTGTCACATCCACTCAACCGCATCCTCATTCAATTAAGCACAAAACCACAGAAGCAAAACGCCATTAAAACAAGTGGTTTTATAATAGAATGTTTTACACTTTTGCCCTTTACCTAGTAACACAAATAGTAGCGCGTGCGCAAAAACCTTTCATAATTGTCAATTTTTAATGCCAATCAATAATGAGCCTTATTGGCAAGTGATAGAGCATAAAATTGAAGTGATTAAAGAGGCGTTTACGATTAGAAATATGACATTGGCAGTCGTGACAGCACGTGAATTTGAATATCGAACGCGAAGTGCGTCAAGCGTGAGTGAATAAGTGCAATGCATACGACTAATATAGATTTTTTTTGCCTACACCACATAAAAAAAAAAAGTTTACAGACTATTTGTTGCTATTTTTTTTATCTTATAAATTCTATCCAGCCAGTCCTAATTCGGATAAATAAGGAAGGAAACATAGTTGGCAAAAAAGAAAAACGGGCGAGTCTTACAGTAGTCGCTCGCATAAGATGTGTAACATCTGACATCTCATTTAAATTAGGAAGGATTCTATTACCTTAAATTTTATAAAGTTGGTACCATCTGACAGAAACACACTTCCGTTTCATTTCACGAAATCACTACTACAAATAAACAGAAAGCGAGAAGATAGATGTTACTCATCAAATACAATTTTCGCTTATGAATTTTGAAACAAGACAATGCTCTAAAGCCAAACGATCTCGAGGCAAACCTAAGAAACTGAAAAGATTGGAAAGATCTAAAGGCAGACATGAAAAAGTTGAGCATTCTTTTAAAATGTGTTTTTTTTTATTCTTATAAAAAACAGATAATACCATACGTAATCCGAAAATCCGCCGACAGGATATTAAATTAGTAACACAATCGAATTATTTACGGACGAAGGTTGAATAGGTGTGTGCATTTGCCACATTTTTCATGTAAGGACATCAAAAACATTGCTGCCAACATTACAAACAAAAGAAAGTTATTGACAGTGACAACAGGAAGTAGGTTGTTATCTAATTTCCGGTTTTGTAAAACCGATTCTTATGGAGGTCAAGGTCAACTGTGTTATCTAAAATTTATGATGAAACTGGTTAGGAAGTGGATGAATAGTCGTAAACGTTTGTGTCGGAAATGCTTCGGTGTTGCCATTAGGTCAAGTTGAGTGGAGCAGAAAACTCGAATGCGAGATTCATTTTGTCTTATTTTAAACTTTAATTCATTTATTCGTATTTTCGTGTCGATTTAGTCGTGTTTTTGTGAATTAATGAATGAATGAATGAAAACTCTTTATTGTACCAGGAAACTTAAAGATAAATACAAGATAATTAGTGAGCATGTACAATGGGCGGCCTTATCGCTAAGCAGCGATCTCTTCCAGGCAACCTTGGGATGGAGAGTGAGACCAAAATACGAAACATTGCCTAAAGGTGCACTAAAGAGTCTATTTTTAAACATAAATTAAGGAAAGCATTGAATGATACAAAGAACTAATTATTAAACTTTCAATAACGATACTATTGTGTTTTAATATTAAGTATTATAAGGCAGGGTTTGCATTTATTTTTCAACTACATTAGGGCTTTATCCCTACGACACTACGAGAAAGCGAGAAAAAGAGGATAGACGCTCTCGAGATGTGGTGCTGGAGAAGATTGCTTGGGGTATCTTGGACAGAGTTTCGTACTAACCAGTCCATACTTCAAGACCTCGGCATCAAGCAGCATTTATCATCTATTATGTAAGCTCGTAACCACACGTTCTTCGGGCACGTCGTGGAGAAATGCCTATCGAGCGTGGTACAGAGAAATCTCGAGGGCACCCGAGGGCGGGCAGATCCCCAATGCGATGGACGGACCAAGTCAAAGCCACTAGATGGTCCTCTTCACGAATGCAATAGGAAAACCGATGCAATGGTAGAATGTAATTTTACTAGCATGGATAGACTGCGTTGCGTTATGACAAATTATGATTATGACCATTTCATAGTTTATATTTCATTAATTGGTCCATTTCTCAATACAGCACAGATATAAGCGCCAATAACAATTGTACTTTGTGACCAGATGTTAGGAAATCATTGGTTGCAACACGCGGCGTGGTCACTTCACACTGAATGTCACTTCACACTGAACTGAATGGTGACTGCGCTGCGCCCCTTGTAGATATTTGTTATAACAAGTGTTTATTTGACATAAAGAAAATTACAAATTAAAAAAACATCGTTATGAATTTATTGGTGCCTAAATAGACTAAATAAACTTATAGCCCAGTAAAATTAGACATTCATAATTATAATAATAATTGTCTTTTAAGACGTGTCAAATTTTTCGTGTTTTACTCCATAACAATGGATCTACTAGGACTAATTTGTTCTCACTAACTCTATGAATTATCTATGTAATGTATCTATGTGTGTAATATATCTCTGGGAATTATCTATGTAAATGCATTCTATCATAATCTAGATACTTCGAAATATGGTATGGTTTATGTTAAGATGCTAGAGTTTGTTGAAAATGATATTTTTTCAAAAGACTTAGCAATTTGTAAATTTATAAAAACGTTTCTTATAAGTTTTCTAAATAATAACCAAATCTTGAGAATTTATAAAGACTCTACTTGATAGTATTTGAAGCTATCTCGGTCGAACATACTATTAACTCTATAAACGGGGTATTTACCATAATACTCACTATTACAGTATTTTTTTATAAACTATAATACAATATAATTAATAATATTATAGCTTATATTAAAAATCTTCATACCTACAACATTTTTACTGATAACTTAGTACCTTTTAACTTTAGACTCCTTTAGACGAATAACTTTAAAAATTAGTCAGTCTCCTTTGCAAATTGTGTATTTTGGAATTAAAATACCAAACTGACGTCAATTGATGTCCCCTTAAATACTTTAAGCCCCTTTTAGACCCTGTTAAATATCAAAGCTTGCTCAGAAAAGGTTATCGGTCTTGGCCGGCTGGTTTTGATATGAAATAAATTAAACAAAAGTATATATAGGTTATTATGTACATATGTTTTGTGTATATGTATACTAAGGTTTGGAGGAAAAGGTTGGATATATGTATGTTTTTTTGGGCAATAACGAGGTTAGAAGGACAAGCGGGGATGTAGCATGGTCATCGTCATTTCAATGGCAATGTATATAAAAGGCTTGTTCCTGACTGACTGACTGACAGACAATGCACAGGCTAAACCACTGGACGTAGAGACTTGAAATTTAAGAAGTATTTTCACTGGGAACGAAGGGAGCACAAAAAAGAATTTTGAAAAATTGCAACGCAAACAAAGTTGCTGGACTAGTTATTTTACAGTCAGCTAGTTATATTATACAAAAATAATATGAATATAAAGGCGAATATTTGTGAAGATAGATTGATGAATATGTAATGCTCAATCAAGTACAAACTACAAAACATACTTGGGCTGAAATTCAGTATGAGCATAGAAAAGGACATAGGCTACTTTTTGTCCCGTTACGACGTAGACAAATCCACGGATGGCAGCTAGTAATAAAATATAACCATCGTAATTTGTCTCATAAATCCTTGTTTGTTTGTTAAAATCCATAATTGGTATGACACTAAACGATTACGTCATGTTATAAGCTGTTACTATTTGTCAACTAAATACCATTACACAATAGGATCCAGGATACTAAAATAACTAATCTGAAATAAGGCTAATTCAGACGACAAAATTCGGAGCACCAAGGTAAACTATTACAAAGACACCTTTTGATACTGAATGCAAATTAGATAGTTCTCCGGAATTTGAACTCTGACGCTAAAATATAATTTTAAGTTTTTATAAATAAAAATTTGAAATCTGACTGCGAAAATATTCATTAATTTCCAATTCAGTATTCCAAATTAAATTTAAACATAATGATATAAGTTTAATATATTTGTGCTTTCCTATTAATTTCCTTCATTTTGATACCAGAGTAGGGAATTGGTTTGGTAAAAAATAAATTATAAACGACTTACTTAGTTACTTACTTAGCGCCAAAAATCCGCCATTTTGATAAAAAAAACCTATTTAATTACACTTGGGTGTCTTTAGATAGGTTTAAAGAAAATATTGTTTTTGAGAAAAATCTAACAATACCTTTGATGACGAAATCTATCCACCGTTTGGAAGATACGAGGTAACAAAGAAATTTACATACATACATACACGCATACATAAGCGCGAAAAACATATCCCTTTCTCGGCAATTGGGTAAAAATAACAACAAAATTGAGACCAACATTCGCCTGTCTAGCTCAGCCCTACAATTAGGCCACACTTCACAATCAAATCACCTACAGTCGGTTCCGTGAGCCACCCGCCGGTATTACCTGCTCTAATCAAGCCCTGACCATTGTCTCAGTGCATATCCGGATCCGGTATATACAATTGGTTCGTATGCTAATTAGATTTGATGATAATAATAATAACGCAATATGAAACTAGCTTTACGCAGAACTTAATTAAAAAATGACAACAAAATCGAGACCAACATTCGCCTGTCTAGCTCGGCCCTACAATAAGGCCACACTTCACAATCAAAAGCACCTAATACTCGGGCAAATTAACATGACACCTGGCTCGAATGACGTTTGTGCAAACTACAGCGTGGAATTAGATAATCTTGATAGAGAAGAGGTCCTGTGATACTTGGTAATGATAAGGCTTCGCAATTAGAGGAAGAAGAAAAACGGAGAGCGCAGCGCGGAGCAGCAGCGGGGGAAGCATCAAGTTGCGAGCGAGAGTGCCAGCCAGGTGTCATGTTCATTCGCCCGAGTAGTAATTGCGAAGCCTTATCATTACCAAGTATTACAGGACCTCAAGGAGGATATCAAGATTATCCAATTCCACGCTGTACTTTGCACAAACGTCATTTGAGCCAGGTGTCATGTTAATTCGACCGAGTTATACAGTCGGTTCCGTGAGCCACCTGCCGGTATTACCAGCTCTGATCAAAAGCCCTGACCATTGTCTCAGTGCATATCCGGATCCGGTATATACAATTGGTACGTATGTTAAGATTTGATGATAATCTCCAGGAAGCTAAACAGTCGAATTCCTTACGGTTGTAGACTTGTAGACAATTATGGTTCTTGTTCTTGACTTAGATAATCGTTTTTGGTTAACTGATTATGAAAGATAACAAAGCCACCGTTAGCAGTATTTAGGTCAAAAGTTAAACTCTTTATTCAACCTCACCCATTTTACCGAATTTGAAAAAAATAGGCTTAGGCCAAAGCGTCTAAGTGTTAAATTGCCTAATAAATATCATATCTTACATAAGTACAAGAATTATTTAGAACAAACTGTCTAGCTTAGGAACATAGATACATAGGTTCTTATAGAAAATATTTCATAAGCTGAATAATTTCAAATTGTAATCAAATTATGACTTACCAGAGTTATGCAATGTAACGTTTTGGCCAATAAAGATTGAATTGAATTGAATAAAATATCGGTACGAGATAATTGAAATAAGAGATAGGAGGCGGGTCATAAGTGATTGTCTGTGACCTGTTATTGTTATACCTACATAATATCCAAAGACGTGTTCCTTTTGGGACTTTGGGAAAATATTACTTATTCCCAAAACTTCCATTGCGGTTGATAATGGGGACTGTAAGTGGGAATTTTGGGAAAAGACTTGATACATTGAAGTATAGAAACACAATTTAGTACATTGAGAATGTGCCATAAAAAAGGAAGACATAATGGCTAACTTCTAGTACATTTTGATCCGATGTTAATTTTCGATAAAGAGGCAAGATAAATATAGGCAAGATAAATTTCTTTAGCTCATAGGATTAGCAAGCTGAAGTGGCAGTGGGCTGGCCATGTATGCCGAAGAACCGACAACCGCTGGAGCAGGCGTGTTCTTGAGTGGAGACCGCGTATCGGCAAACGTAGTGTAGGGCGCCCTCCGGCCAGGTGGAGCGACGACCTACGAAAGGCAGCCGGTAAAAAGTGGATGCGGAGAGCCGAAGACCGGGCTCAGTGGCGCGTTATGGGAGAGGCCTACGTCCAGCAGTGGACTAAAGTGGGCTGATGATGATGATGAAATTTCTTTGTTACCTCGTAATTGTTAAAATTACGAGGTTTTTTCATTGGTAATAAAACTACATCGTAAAAGTAATTTGGAAATAGAGATAGGTATTTCATTTTTAATGACAGGATGTATGAAAATGATCTGTCCTGTTATCCGCATCCATTTTTGTTTGGTACTGTCCATCTGGGTGTTCTATAAGAACACCCTTATTCATCTATGACCTGAAATACTATCATAAGTAGAAATAAAATGACAGATTCAACTCAACACTAGAAACCTTATTTATTACCGGTAAATTTACGATTCTAATTTAACTAGTTAAGTGCTTACAATGTTTACAATATGTTTTCACATTTGGTCACGAATTCGCACTTGGAACCCGTAGAACAGTTAAGAGCCCAAAAGGACAAAAAACCGAGGTTGTTGACTCGGCCTTATGATATCCACAAACATTGGAGGGGCTAATGACCTCTATACTAGCCCTTAAGGGTAATCCTCAAGGCAAATTTCCATACAAAATGTTTTGGACAAATACTCAAAAAGTACGCCGTATTATAATAGGTCGGGGAAAAAGTCTTTTCGTATTTTGTATGTACGAAGTTGTACCAAAATATCTTCGGTTGTACTGTTTGTATCTAGCTGGTTTTGATACCATTAAAAATATGACATTTTGGTAAAGGAATAAAAAATTAAAAAACAATTTCCCACCATTTTTTAATGGTTTTTTTTACCGGTAAAATTAGTGAATCTGAAGACGAAATTCGATAAATTTTGTTTTTTTTATTTCTAAAAAGGGAAAAATGCGACAAAACCCGCGATAAAAATTTGTGACGTTTATGGACCTAATGTTGTGTCTGCAAGAGTAGCACAATGTTGATTCAAGTGTTTTCAGTTCAGGAATTTTGATGTCCAAGATGCAGCTCGCTCTAGTCGCTCTGTTACGGATAAAGTTGATGCCATTTCTGAAAAGGTGGAGCAAGATTGGCATATTAGTAGTTACGACGTAGCTGAAGAACTAGGGATCGACCATAATACAGTTTTGACCCACTTGAAAAAGTCTGGGTATACAAAAAACTCGATATTTGGGTGCCACACGAGCTCACTGAAATAAACCAAACGAATCGTGTACGCATTTGCGATTCTCTATTGAAACGTAACGAAACCGAACCGTTTTTGAAAAGATTGATCACTGGTGATAAAAAGTGGATCACCTACGACAAGAACGTCCGCAAACGATCATGGTCAAAAGACAGTCAAGCACCACAGACTATTAGATAAACCCGGATTAACGCGAAATAAGGTGATGCTGTGTGTATGGTGGGATTGGAAGGGCATCCTTTATTATGAGCTTTTACCACCGGGCAAAACCATCGACTCGGATCTCTACTGCCAACAGCTGATCTTTGCAAGAGAGACTCAAGCAAGAAATTGAGAAAAAACGGCCGGAATTGATCAAGAGAAGGTTTGTTTGGGAAGTGTTAATGCATCCACTTTATAGCCCTGACATTCCACCCTCAGATTTCCACCTGTTTCGGTCTCTTCAAAATTCTTTGGGTAGGGTTAGGTTAACATCAAGAGAGGACTGTCAAGACTACTTGTCGCATTTTTTTGATCAGAAGTCCCAAAATTTCTACTGCAACGGGATTATGTCACTACCTACAAAATGGCAACAAGTTATCGAACAAAACGGCACACATATATTATAATTCAATGAAATAAAAAAATCGTATGTAAAATGCGAAGGAACTTTATCCCCGACCTAATAGTAATTTCTTCACACTATTCGTTTCGTCCGTGGAAAACATAGATTTTCCAATTGTGTCAACAAAAAATAGTTTTCATACTTTAATTTAGATTTTAAACGTCTTTTAAAATTAACACTACTAATTTAAAGGGATTCCCCTTAAGGCCATTGTCCACCTAACTTATAAATACTACTTTTTAACCGACTTCAAAAAAGGAGGATGTTCTCAATTCGGCTAGTTTATTTTTTACGTTTGTTACGTAAGAACTTTGTTGTTACTAAACCGATTTCAAAAATCTTTTTCTATTGAAAGAATCTACTTCCAAATTAGTCTCATAGAAATTAGTACTTAGGTTTTGAAATCAAAATACCTAACTGAAAAATTACGTCATCCAAGCAAACGAAATTGCGTATTTTGCTTCCTTGTGACTATTCAGCGGTGTTTACGGTCACTAGAATAGTCCAATTGAAGTCGGTTATAGTATGTTTTTGTAAAACATTGATTATTATGTAAAAAACTGACGAGCTAGGCTCTTTCCTGTGTAGCAATGTTTTGGTCATGGGTTGTAACTTACCATACTTAAGACATATAAATCATTCATTCTTTCATTCATTCTCCTGTTCGCTTTGGTGGAAACTTTTAGGTGATACGTTCATAGCAATGAATATAACCATTATTTCTAGAGGTCAAAATGTTACTAAATTTCGCTTTCAACATAAAGTAAAATAACTAAATCTTACAGAATTCTTTAAAAATTGAATTAATTTAATTGGTAGGTTAAACAATTTGAATTTATTATAGTTCTGTTTGTATTACGAAAGTAACTTACCAATCGCAGTCTTATTTTACGTACACTATTGCGTTGTGAGTAAGCAAAATTATTTCCTCAGTACTTCTTGATCTTATCGTGTCACTAGTTCTTTAGAACTAGTGTGGTGAAAGGTTTTCAAGTGCGCTTCGATGAGGCTCCTTTCGTGCACTTGACACATGTTTTCAAACTGTTTAAATACATACATAGAACAGAAAAATCCATTGGTGGACGACTGGGTTCGAACTCACGACCTTCGGATCGAAAGTCGAGGCACCTTCCACTCATCCAACACGGTTTTTAGTACTGATTCACTTCTTGACGAACATACTTTCGAAATTTTAAGACTTTACGTACAATGGTTAATGATTAGCCTGTACGTTGTCTGTCAGTCAGGACTACACATAATAACTGACTGACGCCCGCAACTTTGTTTGTGTTGCGTTTTTTTTTTTAATTATTTTTATTAAGTGTCTGGGTTCAGTGTTTTTGCCTGTGTGTTGTCTGTCAGTCAGTCAGCCAGTTAAGTCCAAGCTTTTTATATATATATTTATGATTTATGCTAAACAAAAGTCCAATTCGTGCTGTAGTTAAATAAAAATATAAAAATAAATTAAAAAATAAAAATTGTTAGTAAAATAGTAGTTAAAAATAGTAGTTAAATAAAAAACAAACATCCATCCATTCTCACAAACTTTCACCCACTTAGTCTATTAACCAAATTCTCGACTTGCTACTGCCAATAATTTAATTTTCTTCGATTAGTTTCGATTTCAAAGTCGAATTGAAGCTATTCGAACGATTAATCGAAGTTAATTCTGCCAATTCGTCGTTTTGCAAAATAATTGATATCACGAAATGTGTAAAGTAAGAATTCTGTTTATTACCGCGAAATGAGTTTTCGTAAACTATTTATCCTTGGAGCTATGTAATTATTGTACTCTACATTACTGTGTTATGGTTTGAACGGCACTGTAGTTATATTACTTTGCTTTTGATACTGACCATCAAAATGTTTCAATGTGGATTAGCGCTAATTTCACCGGTCTGCACGGGCCTATGTAATTATTTATTACTAATCGGGCGAATTAATATGACACCTGGTTCGAATGACGTTTGTGCAAAATACAGCGTGGAATTGGATAATCTTGATAGGGAAGAGATCCTGTAATACTTAGTAATGAAAAGTAATGATAAGGTTTCGCAATTAGAGGAAGAAGAAACACAGAGAGCGCCGCGCAGGGTAGCGGGGGACGCATCAAGTTCCGAGCCACGTGTCAGCCAGGTGTCATGTTCATTCGCCCGAGTAGTACAAAGCTGTTATTTATAACGATACCTAGATTAACATAATGAATTAACCAGATATACCTTAGACATAATCGAACTCAAAAATACCATGTTGCATCGCTCTGACATGTATGTACTTTACCTAGTCTGTAACTAACACTTAAGACCAAAAATACGTATAGACAGCGTCAGAGATAAGTATCCCCCTTGCACAAGACCTCCAGCTATAAATCCTTTGAAAAAAATTTTGATACTTAAAAATATTTTTAGGCTTACATACAGTTATACAAATATAATCTATTTTTTAAGGGCAAAACTTCTCCATTCATCGCGACGGTGATTTGAAGGGATTTGAAGCTGGGCGTTATAATGCAAGGGGGATACTTATCTATGACGCTGTCGTACATGGAGGCAATAATTAAATACAAATACAAATATGTCTTTTAAAAATCCTTTCATTTAGTATATTCAAGTTGGTTTTGGACATACATTTTGCGAATGAAAGGTAAAGTGACTGCTAAGTGGTGGTAAGCAGATAAAAACCATTTCGGTTCAAAACAACCAAAACGCTGGTTATGATGGTTGTAGAATGATACAAAAGCTTGGGAGAGTATACATAAATGTTTGTGCTGTTGACTGTACTACACGTTAGCTAGTTTAGATCCCTATTTTCTGGCGCATTTTCAATTCATTATGATTTTATACGTTATTACTTCTAAAGCCTGTTCGAGGCGCAATTCTTTCACCACACTGGAATGAAAGAACTAGTGACACGATAAGAAGAAGACTTCTATGGCCTTCAATCATGAGGGTATTTCCTGACATTGACACGATTCGTCCCGCGACATTGTAAACAGAATCCAGTACAGCAATGCCACGTTTTCCCCAGCAGCGCAAGTGGCGACTCTACACATCCCGTCAGACCCAACTGACCGCTTTCGCGTATAAAAACCATTGTACGGACAGCATAAAAAACACTAACAGTTATTGTAAATTAGTATATATTATCTTATTAATACAACAATACACACATAGTTTATGCTCAAACTTTTATTACTAGGTATACACAAAAATAAGTATCTCATATTTTTTTTTAGCAAATTTAAAAGCTCAATTTAAATATTCGAAATGTAAACTTTCAAAATAACACCCGAATAATTTTTAAGGTTGCTTATTAGAAAATATTTTTTTTACGGTACAGAGGTTTTTTTATATGAACAAGAGACGCGCTTTTGGCAAATGATAATGCAGGTAATTGGCTAAGTGCAGGTAATGCAAATGTAAGCAATGTTGAAGTCTAAGAACACTAATGATTTTCTTTTGCTGACCGTACATCTAGCTAACTACACACATATAATCTACGTACTTATAAGGGAACTCGAGAACGTGATATTAAATGTGTTTTGATGAAATCACGCCTATTTCTATTGCGAAGAAAGTATTTTGGTTTTGCGCACACACCGGCGTTTACGCTCGGTTTTTAGCAGTAGAATTTAATGAAATGTAATGGAATAATGTGAATCAGCACTGGAATGGAATGGAATAATATGAACCAGCACTGGAATACACTAGAATGTGCCCAAATCATGGATACATCCCGCTTACCTGCGCATCTTGCTCAAATCTTATTTCATCCATTTAAAAACACGTGGAAGTTAGCATAGCATAGCATAATCAGCCTATAATGTTCCCACTGCTGGGTCTCAGGCCTACTCTCGGTAGTAGAGCGAATGGGTCTTAAATCCGCCACGCGGACCCAATGCAGATTGGTGAATGTCACATGCCATAGAACATTTTTTTTCTGTTCTTTGACATGACGGTTTCCTCACGATGTTTTCCTTCACCGTTGCGAGAACGCGGGATACATACATAGATTTTATCGACCGAAAGAAGCCATTAACGCATGACTGTCACCGGGATTCGAACCCGTGACCATCAGATAGCAAGGCAAGAGCCTCATCCACTCGGCCACCACATCCTCACATGGAAGTATGCTAGTGGTATTGTAATAAATATTATCTATTATGTATGGTATAGTGGCAGAGTTATTATCTGATACTTACGATGAAGTCACAGATCCAAAACTGACTTTCTTTTCCCAACCTACTCGATACAGGGTCAATACCTATGTATAGCTAAAAAAAATGTTCTGCATACCTGAAACAAACAAAATTATAAATGAACAGATGTTCAAAAAGTTTTAAGAGATTGGTATCTTATCTTACTACTACTTTTTCACGTATAAACTTTAGAAAACCTGGTTATATTAAAAATATCAGGCAAACAAACGCATAGATCGATCCAAATAAGTTAGGATCCAGCAGATGGGAACAACCCGTTCAATCAAAGTAGTTACTTTTGGTCTATGGCATTAAAAATAAAAATTGAGTTCAAAAACGAAAACCCGACTAAGTAAACCTACTGAAAATCATGCTCTAAAAAGTAATAAACAAGAAAATAATCTCCCTGTGTATCTGTGATGGTCATAATATTATGTAATAATATTATTTATTCTTTGCCTAAAGCTTATGATCGCATAGATAGATAGATAGAAAATGCTTTATTGCACAAAGTAAAAAAACAAGTACATAGGCGAACTTAATGCTAGTTAGCATTCTCTTCCAGCTAACCTCTGCGTATTATGGAGATGTGGTAGTGCTAGAAAATAGTATAAAGCTTATTTTATTAACATAATACTTACGATATTATACAAAATACACTAATAAATAAAATGCTCAAGTATTCTGGAGTGCCATGTAGTGACAAGATAGTCTGGATTTGAAGACCCCAATCGCATACTACTGTTAGAATTTATAGTTTTGTTAGGTATCGGTTTTATTTTTTGAATTTTAACCTCTGTAATGTCTTCTTATGAACTCTGGACAAACAATGAATAATGCATCACGTGACACAACAATGACAATTTTCGAGTCCAAGACCAAATCCGAAGGCTCACTATTTAATAAAATTGGTTTTCGTAACGCTTTATAATAGTGAATGCCATATGTTATAGCCTAAACCAGTGTCAATGGTCCCCGCCTTAATTTACGAAGGTCGTAGGTTCAAATCCCGGTATTTTTATGACTTTTGAGTTTGATGACGCTACATATTTGTAATTAAAAATAAATCGTTTCCGGTAGTAAGGCAGCTTGCAGCTGCGCTGTCGTGACGAACGCTTATTGCTTATTGCTTCTTCAATCCTTCCAAAAGATTTTGCTTTTGAGGTCATAAATGCTTATTTTCCTTACAAACCCCAAAATAAAACGGGTCCTTAACCCAAAGAGCCCCAAGTGGCCATTGCAACTTGAGGTCCCATTTCAAACGATTAGCTAAAGGTTTTGACATAAAAAAATACAATAAATATAAACTTGAGGACTTATTCAAACTGAAAAAACCTCAAATCACTTAAAAAATAAGCTGAGTTTACGACACTGGGTCAACAGACAAGAGAGTAAACTTATGGTTTAAATTTGGTTTTTGAACCTAATTAGAGGAAGTTTTAATTGCTTAGGCCTATTATGCCTACTTGCACCAAACTGTCAAAGTCCCTAAGCAATAACTTTACTCGTTTGGTAGTTCTTAACAGTCCAGATTCTGACCGTTAAGAACTGCCAAACGAGTAAAGTTATTGCTTACGAACTTAGAAAGTTTGGTGCAAGTCGTTATTAAAGACGTATGTATGGATAGAAAAAGAAATATAAATACCTAACTGTGTCTATGCTCATAATGGGCATTTCATTTCATTTCATTTATTTATTCAATCACAATTTCACAATCGTATATGAATGTCTTATAGTACACACAAAGCAAAAATAAAAATAAAAAAAAATACAGAAGAACTAGTATACAATTTCAAAATAACTACCTAAACCACTACCTAACAGCAGCAAACCTACTTACTACATACTATCCTATGTCACTAAACCTATCTTGTCATAAACTCGTCAATTGTATAGAAGCACCCCTCCAACAAAAGTTTTCTCAGTTTATTTTTAAACACGTTTGGACTGTTAATTGTTTTCATCTCATTAGGTAGAGCATTATAGAGAAGAACCGCTTGATAACGACAGCCATGCTTTGGCACATTTAACCTCATATGCATTGGAAGCTCAAGGTCTTTTCTTTAAAAAAAGCACCTTATTAATAATAATAAGGTGCTTTTTTTGTTTTCACAAAGAAGTTTTTGTGTGACTCCATGTTGTGAATGATTAGGCTTGGACTTTTTACGATCGGCTACCTGCCTTACTTCAACCCAGGGGATAAATGCCACGATAGAGAGTACAGATCAGTGATGCCATGTCACTGAAAAAAGTGTTAGAAATGAAAGTAGATGAATTAACGAGAAGAGGAAGACTAAAGAAAAGATGGATGGACTGTGCGAAAGAGGATATGAACAAAGCAGGTGCGAGTATAGAGGTGACGGCTGATAGAGACGAATGCAAGAAGAAGACATGTTGTGCCGACCCCACCTAAGTGGGATAAGGGCAGAGAGATGATATAAGAAGTTTTTGTGTGATAGAAAATAAAATAAAAAAATATTTTGGACACTCGACCAATCAATTTTGTTTACTATTTTTTCGTGTTAAGATTTTTGTGAGAGTTATCTTCTTGATTTTCCTTGAGGTTTCCTCGCCTTCGAGGCCCTTGCGGTGAGGTCGCAAGATTAAAACGATTATAGCCACGATCTGCTACATTTGCGGTCGTTGCTAAACCGTCGCGTTGGGAAACGCTTTCTACCTAACGTGGAAATGGAGTAAGATCGTGGCTCTTGAATGAATTAAATAAAACCTCCGTCAACCAGGAAGTGTTCTAAACGCGCGTTTACGTTAATTCCGTTTTATCGCTGCGTTGTGTTGTACAGACATCTATGCGTCTATTCCCGATTGTCCATACCCCCAGGCCCAGCGTTACCACTAGGAACAATTGGAAAAAAATCCTAGCTACGATCTTACTAGGTGCGATGACTATCGAGCTAGCAGTACTCGACGCGTCGCTTAAGCATCGATGACACACGGCAGGTCTTTTATGCGCAGGTTTCATTTACATGCTACATGCCGGCGAGTTTAAAAGCTAGCGTGTGAGCAAGTTAGCTTTCGGGAAAGATTGTCAACAAGCAGATTGTAAAAAAGCCGATGACACTGGGCGAGTTTACACGCTACAAGTGAACTCGCTGGCTTACAGCATGTAAAAAATTGTCATTGATGCTGTACTGTCTTATACCAGCGCTCTCGGTCTGTTTGATAGATTCTTTACATATTTCTGTACAACAAAATGCAGCACTATAGCGCGACGATAGCCCAGTAATTTCACTAGCGAGTGCTCTTCAAACCGGAACTCAGTAATGCATTACAACTTTGCGGGAAAATATCTGGCTTTAAACCGGAAACAGGGTGCAAGAGCGCACGTCACGAGAAGGTTATGACCAACGATATAATAATGTTTTGCTTCATTCATTTGTAAAAGTTAGCAAATTTTTTTTTATTGAATTATGTTAAAAAAGTACATCGAACAAGCTAGTTGTTTATTTAGATATATCTCGCCAACCTTGTCTGGAAGGTATAAAGCTAATAGCAACGCCATGAAATCAATGGCCCGAATTTTGACCCACAGAGGCTTGCGAAAATCTATAACGATTGTGAAATTGCACGCACGCACCACGATTTAATGCTGGCCAAATTTAAAATGGGCTTTGTATCACTTTCGTTTTTAGTTAAAAAAAATACTTAGGTAGAAGCTGCGGTCACACCAACGGATTATTTCTTAACAAAAAAAAGGATTTTAATAAAAAAAAAACTATGTAAACAAAGTAAAATTAAGCTTCAAATGTTATCCTTGTAAATAGGTTTCACACAGCCCATCCATCTTTTCTTTGTAAATCCTCTTCTCGTAAATCGATCCAATTTCATATCTAACGCTCATCTAGTGACATGACATTCATCCCTCTATTTTTACCGTTAGCAAATAAATTTTAAATTGACAGAAAAAAGCTAACTGAACTGAGTTGTCTATCTATACCTACTTATTTATCATTTATTAGAGAGGTTGTTCTAAAACATTAGTATTTCACTCATTAATCAGCCATTAGTTCTGCCGTTTGTCAAAACACCGCCATTCTCAAGGCATTGACCCTACCCTAGAACCATCTAGGGTAAAACAGGGTTAGATTCCCCGAAAGGATACGTGCCCCTTTTCCGAAAAACCTTGAAAATCAAATGAATGTCAAAGCTACCCTTACTCAAACCTACTTTTAACTAAGGGCGTCGGTCAATATTGGTTTTAACCAACGTCCTTAGTCAAAACTAGTTTTGACTAATTACTTTCGGTCAAAACTTTCAAAATTTAGAGGGGTCATTAAAAATTACCAGGAATAGTATGTACTTTAATAAAAAGGTTAGTTAGGTACAATATTAAAAGTACTCAGTAGGATAGTAAAGTTTTATTTAAGTAGGCTAGTTTATGAATTATAATTTATAATAACAGTTGTTTTTTATGTGTTAATAAATAAAAACTTGCATTATGAATAAATAATAGGTAATGTGAAGCTTAAAACATATGATAAAACTTTACCTATGATTATTCTATTTTAGAAAGTACAGTTTTTATAAAGAGACGCACATAAATATTTTGGGGTATCTAACCCTGTTTTACCCTAAATAGTTCTCTAAGTGTAAAATGTAATCCTCATCAACCATGATTGACTGACTCATTTGCAGAACTATCTAATGCGAAATTAATCCGGAAAATATATCAAAAACACGTTTTGAAATTACAAAATACGCTAACACTTCTGCGAACCCCTTTATTGCCCAATTAATATTACCCGAATTTTAGTGTAAGAAGATGATGTGAATACATTTGCATAAGGTAGGTATATACCTACCTGTCTTTTTATGGAGAGATGTTTAGCAGGTGTGTTATTTCCTGTGATTTAGCGTTTTGGGTTTTTAATGAAGTATACGATGAGTTTTGTGGTTAATTTATCAAAGGTATTTGAGATCCTTATACAGATTATGTTCCATTAGAGGCATCGTTATGGTTTTAAAATATTAAGACAGCAAAGTTGTAAGGTTTTTTGGATTATTAATAGGTAGGTAGAGGTAATCAATGTGATAAGAGGATATATGATTAGAAATGAGTATAGTCAACTAAGGGTGACTAAAGTATGCGTCAATGCACCCTTTTGAAACTACTCAAAACCTATCAAACGTACAGCATAATCTACCATGTAGTAAATTTCTAATTAGTAATTATCTGTAAATTTGAGTCAAAATCTAGTGCTGTAAATATGAGTCAAAATCTAGTACTGTAAATTTGAGTCAAAAACAGCACCAGATGATAAACTTTGCTGTACTTTCGATAGTTTTATGAGTAATTAAAAAAAAATCAATTACCTCAGTTTAAATCAGAGGAAGTCTGAAAGTATCGCCAGTGATCAGGCTATCGTGGTATGGTATGGAAAGACGATACAGAGGAGGGAATGCTATTAGAAGAATGATTACTAGAAAGTCGATAGATATAGGTACCTACGAGTAGAAAAGGGCCAAAGAAAAGATGGATGGACTATGTGAATAAGCTTGGCTTGCGATTAAATAAAATTCCTCTCTTAGTACATGCCTATACTTCTTAACGAACAAGCCCTCAAAATGTTTAATCTCTACGTTCAGTAGGCCTGTGCATCAGCTGGTCTATATTTTTGTAAAACCTTGATTATTCTATCGAGTGTCAGTAGCAAGAGGGGTACTGCGTTTTGAAACGCGCGCTTTCCTAACGCGCGCTTTGCTAACGCGCGCTTTGCTAACGCACGTTTTGAGAACCCCGAATTCTAGGTTCAATACCTATATAGTAGTGTAGTGTAGGTACACATGCAAGCGCGTGCTTCTTGTCAAGCGGCATGTGTATACTTCAATCCGGGGTTCTTAAAACGCGCGATGGCAAAGCGCGCATTTCTAAACGCCCAATGTGTACCCTTCTTGCTACTGACACTCGCTAGAATAATCAAGGTTTTCCAAAAAAAATAGACCAACTAACTTCAATCGGACGGTTCAAGTGACCGAAGACACCACTGACAAGTCACAGGGAAGCAAAATAGGCAATTTTGTTGACATCGACCGCGTTCACTAGCGCGTGCAGGCGCTGTAAAAAACAACACACGAGCGATTAATCCGCTAATCTAAAACCGCAATAACAGAACCATAAAGTTATAGTTATCGCCTCGATCACCGACGTAAGGTTGCCTGTCTGTCTATCTTCTATCGCTTACATTTCGGGGAATGCGCTCAGGAATTGCACGACTTGATTCCCCCTTCTCCATTCCGCCACAGGACAACCAGGCGAGGTGATTCGTTCCCTCTGTTGTCGACATTCCGCCTACACAAACGAAACGATTCTAGAGCTCTTTCTTATTACGAACAGCAAGAGAGTGGAACGCTCTACCTTCATCTGTGTTTCCCACCACCTATAACTTGGGTGTATTTATAGATCGCATTAACAAGCATCTTCTAGGTGTACGTGTTAAAATAGACCACGACATCGCTTCATCAGGCGAGTCGTGGTCAAGCGTAACCCTATTTTTAATAAAAAAAAAAAGAAAAAAAAAGTTATATGACCTAATCTATCTTTACAGGCTAAATGTCAAATAAAAGTTCTCGAAAAGTGTAATGACCTCGGTCTACCGTTAAACTTTTGTAAAACGGATCAATCATTGTGAACGTAATTCAAATTTAATGTAAGTGGGTTAGTTGAGATTAGTGTAACAAGTATGACGAACTCTAACTTTATTTTTTTAAACCAAAATCATCAATCTTCAGTGTTGAATTTAAAAAAAAGGCTTGGTCGTGAATTACTGACCGACAACGTGCATGCTAAACCGCTAAACGTAAAGGCTTGAATCTTGACTTTTTCTTATCGTGTCACTAGTTCTTTCGAACCAGTGTGGTGAAAGGATTTCAAGTGCGCAAGAGGCTCTTTTCTTGCACTCAGTCTTAGTCTAAATCTTGAGACGTTAAGACATTTGTTCGGAGCATGTGTTCGTCAAGAGCTGAAACTGCGAGACTAGGCGCTCTCCTGATGGTAAGGGATCACGCCTGCCCATTACTTTAACAGTGCTACACAGGGCTTTCTTTGATTCCCATATAAACCAGTACTGTTATAGCGCTGATCTACATTGAGACATTTCTATCACGTCAGTCTCGAAATCCCAGTAATACCACTAGCTACAGTACCCTTCCAACCGGAACACAGTAATGCTAACACATTACTGCTTTGCGACAGAATATCTGTCACTGTGTTGGTACCCACCTAGAAGGTTTCCTGCACCTCATAACGGTAAAAGTGAGTACTAAGAAAGGATTTTTTATAATTTGCACCCCAAGGGGTCCAAACGGGGGTCGAAGTTTTTACATAAATGCCATTTATATCCGACACCGCTCATGTTTTATATATACCTACTTATTATCCTTTATAGATACACAGATCATAACCTAACAAAGCTTAGATTTATGGTCTTGTCAATAGAGTCTTAAAATAAAATTTACGACATTTTTATGGTAAATGACGTTATAGATTAGTTCATTATAGAGCAGGTGTGATAATTATACTAGTTGACGTCAAAAAGTATATAAATCAGTACCATCTTGTATGAAAAACAGCATTTGACCATATTAAAATTAATTAGGTACCTACTAACTTTACTATTAGCGAAAAATTTTGAGTAGAGACTATTCATAAAATGATAATATAAATCACACACATACACAATCATACCAAACACACCCTTACAAAAATACAAACACTAACACATCTATTCACACACACCCACTCGCATACACTTATCCAAACCCTATACTACTTGCCTATAAATATTAACTGACTAGTAACTTACTTTAATAAGGTACTTACTGAATGTATCCTATTACAAATGCAAAAACAAATCATTTATTGGCAACACCATGGTTACAAGTCATAAAAAGAAATTATTATTTATATAAAAAATAATTAATTTATAAAATTCATAAAATAATTGTGCCCTAACCTATACTATAAGAGGCAAGTTATAAAATTCATTCGTATCACTAGTTCTTTCGAACCAGTGTGGTGAAAGGATTTCAAGTGCGCCTCAAAGAGGCTTTTTGAACTTTTAGGTTCTATGACATGCCGGTTTCCTCACGATGTTTTTCCTTCACCGTTAAGCACGTGTTTTAATGCACACTTAGATTCTTGAATAGAAAAATCCATTGGTGTACGACCGGGTTGGAACCCACGACCTTCGGATCGGAAGTCGAAGCACCTCCCACTTGGCCAACACGGCTCTAAGGCTCGCACGGCTCTAATAAAATGCATTAATATCATAGAACACATGTTCTAAGAGTTTTTCAGTCAAGGTTAAAATCTACTGTTTATGTTTATTTTAATAAGTTACCTAATCCTGTACTTAAAATAAATATTTAACTTGTAACTGAAGAGCGAGGTTCGCTTACACAGATATTTTTATACGTAAAAGGGAGTCTCTAACCCCTATGATGTAAGGCTGTAAGGCCCCTATGGCTCTAAGTTATTGAATAAAATATTTATATTTCTATTTAAATAGATTCAGAATACATTTTCATCGAGTTGTGAACTACCCTGAAAGTTTCTGCCGGATAACTGTTCTGAATTACTCGGTCATTTGAGTCTTAAAGTCCATCAACAACTCTTAGAAATCACAATATCTTATATGCTCCACAAGTCAAATCTAATTACAGCCGTAATTCTTTCTTCCCACGTGTGTGCAGTTGTTTCTATTATACATTGGCGCGAGAAATTGATATTGACCTCTTCAACACAACCCCTATTAGTCTCAAGCGTGTATTAAACGATAGTTTCTTTAAATCCTAAATTCTAAATTACAAGTGTTTGTCCGTCTACTTCTATAAAATTCCAAATACCTATTTGCCTTTACCTATTTGTGAAAATTTTTAATTGGACATCTATTTTTATCTTTGTAATCAATCGTGTACCTAGCTGTAAGTTTTCCAAAAAAAAAAAAAATAATTAAATAACTAATCGGAAAGTACTCCAAATTTGAATTGCAAGTACCTGGAACGACAGACAAACAAGAAAGTCACTTCACGAAAACGTAGTAAAAGAAAAAGACTCATGCTAATCCAAAACTTCCCGTTGGGACAATAATACTTAATCACAATACGATAGAGTCAAAAACCCGAAATGAGTCAGCTACATGGTCCATCTGACAGCCTCTGAATAAATAATAATAAATAATTATTATTAATTGTCGTGCGATACTTTAAAGCACAGCTGTGTACATTTGCATACCTGATTTATACGCTGTAAATTTCCGCTGGTAAAAATGAGAAATGGCAAGGAGTACGCATAATTTGAGTAATCGCATCGTTGACTGAGGTAGCTTGGCTTAGGAGTGTTTTTAATTTTTTTGCAAAGGAGGATATCGTTGATTTGGTTGAAAATAATTTGGTATAATTGACAATACCGTCTTCTTCTTAACGTGTCACTAGTTCTTTCGAACCAGTGTGGTGAAAGGATGTAAAGTGCGCCTCGAAGAGGCTCAATTAATCAAAATATAAAAATATTATCAGTTCATAATAATTGGTGAATTATTATGAACTGATAATATTTTTTTTTATTTTAAGCATGAGTAAATTTATATTTTTTTAGGTTTTTTTCTATTATATATTATTCTAGATCGTCCATATACAGGGTGTAATCGTTAAGTGTGCACAGGCGATTATTCCGTAACTATTGCAGATATCAAAAAACTTTAAACTGATATCGAAAGTACTTTACCTAATGAGTAAAATGACATTAATAACTTTTTAAAAATAAAACGAGAAATATCCAAAAAAAATACATTAATTACTCCCATACATTTAGTATGAGATAGTAGAAAGGTTTTAGTTTCCTTATTTTAAGTGGAATAGTACCTACTCATTTTACCCTTGTCATTTTATAATTATGTACGATATGAAGGTATTAATGAATTTCAAGTAGATACACGTGTAGATTAATTATCTTACCACTTCAAATTTATAATAAACCTTGTTTCAATATTGTATTGATTTGAACTAGCTGAAAAGCAACATACTAAATAAAAACAAAAAGAAAGATACTCTTTGGTGTTCGTTCTAAATTCAAATTCTTTATCGCGGGTTCTCGTTCCCGCCAATTTATTGTATTTTTCAATTTGCGTTAATAATCGTGATTGTTGCATTTATTGATTGAAAAATGGCATATTCCAATACAGAAAAGAGGGACATGTTAAAAATGTACTACAAACATGATTGTAACAATAGGGCGGCCATTATCGCCTACAGAAGAGAGTACCCAGATAGAGAAGTTCCTTCTGGTACGTATTTACGTAAGTTGGATAACAATTTGATAAATTATGGATCTTTTAACAGAAAAAAAGGTTCGAGAACAAGAGCTCCGGAATTTGATAATGACTTAGATAACAATATTATTAACTACGTAGTAGATAATCCACAAGAATCAACGCGTTCAGTGGCCCGATCATTTCCAGTGTCCCACAATTATGTACACAAGTTATTAAAAAAACACAACTTCAAAGCATTTAAGATAAAACCTACTCAAACGCTGCACAATGATGATCCTGCTCGTCGGCTGGTCTATTGCAATTGGCTAGTCAATAATTTTGTCAATGTAAGGTCAATTTTATGGACCGATGAAAGTAATGTTTCAAACTGCGGCATTTACAATAGAAAAAACTCGCATTATTGGTCAATTGACAATCCTCGCTTAACTACTGAAGTTAGAGCTCAGGTGCGATTCTCAATTAATGTGTGGTGTGGTATTCTTGGAGATCGGATCATTGGGCCATATTTTTACAGTGGAACCTTAAATGGACAGAGATATTTCTCCTTTGTACAAAACGATATGCCAAGTCTCTTAGAACCAATTCCAGACGATGAAAGAAGGTCGATAATTTTTCAACAAGATGGAGCACCTGCACATAATACAAATGTTGTAATGAATTTCTTACGAAACAATTATAATGGCTTAATAGTCAATAATAGTGCAACCCCTTGGCCTGCCAGATCCCCGGATCTCACGCCTTGTGATTTCTTCCTATGGGGATTTGTCAAAGACCACGTGTACGCTGAGAGAGTACACAGCCTAGAAGAGTTACAGAATCGTGTACGTCGTGCAATTGCTTTAATTACTCCGCAAATGTTAAGGAAAGTTCATTTAGAAACTGTAAATAGAGCTCGTCATTGTATTGCACAAGGAGGACGTCACTTCGAACATATGCTTTGAACACAAAATTTTGTACTTACTAAGAAATAAAATGTATGGGAGTGATTAATGTAATTTTTTTGGATATTTCTCGTTTTATTTTTAAAAAGTTATTAATGTAATTTTACTCATTAGGTAAAGTACTTTCGATATCAGTTTAAAGTTTTTTGATATCTGCAATAGTTACGGAATAATCGCCTGTGCACACTTAACGATTACACCCTGTATATTGAAGCCGATGTGTGTTATTTTCAAGTAAATTATTATTGAATTATTATATTATTATTATAATTATTATATTATTAATATAAATTATTATTGAATTATTATATTATAATAATTATTATATTATTATAATTATTATATTATTAATATACCGTAGGTATATTACGTTAAAAACCGTTTTCAAAGTATATCATTTGTGTCGAATTTTAGCAATTTTCTGGTCTCTGCGTTCAAATTACGTTCAAAAACTAAATCATTTGAAAATAAATAAACAAATAAAAATCTTCTTATCGTGTCACATGATCTTTTCAACAAGTGTGGTGAAAGGATTACAAGTGCGCCTCAAAGAGGCTCCTTTCGTGCACTCGACACCATGTTTCCCGAACTTTTTAGGTTCCAAGACATGCCGGTTTCCTCACGATATTTTCCTTTACCGTTGAGCACGTGTTATAATGCACACTTAGATTTTTCCATTTACAATCCATTGGTATTCTACCGAATTCGAACCCACGAACTTTGGAACGAAAGTCGCGGCATCTTCCCACTGGGCCAACACGGCAAAATTAAAATTAAAACTTAGGAAGTAGTATTTCGGTACAAAAAGTTAAGGTACCGATCACCGATTCATAAATCTAATTTTTTTTTGCTTCACTTAATTTTACATATCCTATTTCTGTTTCGATATGTTGAGCCTCCTTTTAGCAGAGTGTTATTTAATATGACAGCTTTTAAATCGATGTCTTCTGTTAGCACATTCAAAACAGGTTTTACGCTTACATAACACATTGTATCGGTTTACATTTTCTTAAGGCGTTTCTTTACTAATATCATTAGTAGTGCTTAGTAATATGACTTAAGGCTAATCCTCAAATCCGAATTCCATACAAAATGATTCGGACAAATACTCAAAAAGTACGCCGTATTATAGTAGGTAATTTCTTCGCACTATTCGTTTCGTCCATGTTTTTATTGATTTCGTCAACAAGAAAAGTGAAAAAAAGGTTTTATTACGATTTTATACGTGATTTTTTTTTGTAGGGATAATTTTAAAACACTTATAAAATTTAAATTAAAGTATGAAACCTTTCACTTTTTTTGTTAACGTAATCAAAAAACATGGACGAAACGAATAGTGCGAAGAAATTACTATAATACGGCGTACTTTTTAAGTATTTGTCCGAATCATTTTGTATGGAATTCGGATTTGAGGATTCCCCATAAGGACAGAATCCTGCACACCGCTAACACACTCATACCTACATTTGTACATTTTTAAAGATATACCTAAATTGACTCAGTATAAATTTTTAAAAAGTGGAGCGGTGAATTTATTACAAAATTTCACGAAATGATATGTATATATTTTTTACTTTGGTACGTTTAACATAAGTGTAGGAGATTGTGCAAAACTGTTTTTCCCTATTTCCTTCGCCTAGGTTAAACATATCAAAACAAAAATATGTACTAAAACGTGAGGTTATACTAACAAACAGACCGATCCACTTTTTTTGAAATTTACACTCAGTCAATATTTATCTTCAAAATTGTACTAATGTGAGCGAGATAGCGGCGTGCGGGATTCTGGGCCTTAAGTTGCTAACTTAAATAAGCCTTCATCTATTGTTGCCATCGCTGTCAGCTTGTTTAACTCATTATAAGGTACGCAATGCTTACACACTATTCTTTATTTATACCGTGTAGTGCTCACTTCGCTGACTATGTGGGTCAATGATTTTTCGAAGAAGTACTGGAGGAAACATTAAGAAACCTATCCTTGACTAAGGATATTTAGTTTTATATTGAAACTTTTACAAACATATCCTCAATATGTTTGTAAAAGTGTGTGTGTCGAAGTGTGTTAAACGAAAAAGGTTTTTATTCGATGCTTGGACCTGACTGAGTCACTTCTTATCGTGATTTCAACCAGTGCACTGGTTCTAAAGATGTAGTGACACTTGAAATCCTTTCACCACACTGCAGTGTACTGGTTCAAAAGATCTAGGGCACCTCGAATGGTCGTGAACGCCATGGGATTGGCTTGGAAAAAAATAAGTGTCAACAAGGTTCTACAAAAGCATACTACTTCGATTGGACTGTTCCGGTGACCGTAAACACTACTGAATAGTCACACGGAAGCAAAATACGCAGATCGATTACTAGGATAACGTAATTTTTTAAGTTATTTTTATTTCAAAACCAAAGTAGGTACCTACTGAACCGCTTTTCATTAAATTTTTATGGGACCAACCTGGAAGTATATCCTTTCATAAGATTATTTTTCAAATCGGTTAATAAACAACAAAATTGTAAGGTAACAAACATTAAATAAAATCAACCGAATTGATAACCTCCTCCTTTTTGAAGTCGTTGAAAATCTAATTTGGTGATCATGTTTTCGTAGTCGGATTTTTAGTTTTATAAACTTTTTGTTTACCTGTTTGTCTGTTTGACCATCAGTGATGTGCCGTTCTTCAGTGACTACGACCTTTTTATTGAAAAAATAGGTTGACGACTTTACCACCCAAGTTGGTCAAGCACTCGCCACCTGGCTGCAAGTATTGAATGTTTTATGAAACAGCCTTAAGAGCTGTTCTAGACTAGCGTATTAAACCGAACGGATTTGCCGCTTGTGTTTTTTGTTTGACGACACGGATGGTCGAGTGGTAAAACCTCATTAGTACTGTCGAAGGGTATAACATTAGCATAACAAAAGAGTGTACGAACTGAGAAGTAGCCGTGTGTTAGACTGCCACGTCGGTGCCGCGGGTTCAATTCCCACTTCGGGACAAGTACTTGTGTGATGAACATCGGTGTTTGTCCTAATGCCTAGATCACACGTACCGAGTACTCGGCCGAGACAGTAAAATGTTACTCGGCCAAGACAGTGAAAGCTTACATCACTCGCTCAGCCGAGCACTCGACGCTATGTTTATACATACCGAGTACTCGGTACGTGTGATCAAGGTATTAGCCTGAGTGTTTTCTATGTATTCTATGTATGTATTTACAAAAAAAAGTATGTAAGTATTCCATCAGTTTCTAAAAAAAACTTAACTACAAACTTAGCTTAGTTTGGGGCTAGATGATGACGGTAGAGTGTGTGAATTTTCCTAAATATTGATTTATTTATATTTACAGCGCGCCCGTATTCGCGCATATACGGGCTTACGCCGGGGCGTGCTGGGATTTTCAATAGCGAGTCACTATGAGTGACGGGGGTGGTCGGGCGCGTAAGCGCGACAACGTTCGTACGAGTGGTCATGCGCGTATACGATCTCCGAAAATACAAAACACGAGCGCCTAATACGCTCGGCTTTACGCTTGTCTGAAACCGCTCTAAGAAAGCACCGTCCTTCAACTTTACGATGCCTGTTGCCCTTTACCACAACACTAAACCTTTTAAGTCTTCTTGCTATTGTTTTAAGGTCAATTTTTGAGCAACTCATCATTGCAAAAGCATACATCACCAGCATTTTCATTTTTAAGACTTACATATGTTGCTTTAAAGTCGTTTTTGAAGACATTGCTGGTTTATCCGCTGTGCAAATTCTGCGGGCTTACCCAACACGTCCAAATCAATGAATTATTGTAGCATGATGATATATTGGAATGTGTTAGGATATTTTGAATAATCTGAGCGTAATCTAGACCTTTGACTTTCCTCACTCGCATTAATTAGGACTCTGACGTCAACGAAATAAGAGAGGTCATTTTTTATAAAAACATGTTTACATATTCTATCTTTATGAACATGGAAACAAAAACGCATAGAGATTTTTTTAAGTTAATAACGATTTGTTATTATCTAAATGAAATTTAGCTTGTAATCAATGAAGCGTAAATCACTACGTAACTGGTACAAACTCAATCTGAATAGTATCTATTTAATTCCAAGTTAATTAGGATTAAGTATAGAAAAACTATAAAGCAGTTAGCATTTAATGAGTAATTATTGTATTTTTGTAACAAAAGTGTAATTAACACCGGAACACCAACAGTGAGTCTATGATATAATCTAAGTTGTGTCTCAGTGGCAAATTGGCAGCGTGCCGTGGATACTGGCTGCATTGCCTTTTTGTATCATCATCACCAACCTATAGCAGTCCACTGCTGGACGTAGGTCTCTCCCAAGGCGCGCCACTGAGCCCGATTTTCGGCTCTTCTCATCCACCTTCTGTCAGCTATAACGCGCAGATCATCGCTCCATCTCGTCAAAGGTCGTCTTACACTGCGCTTGCCTAGACGTGGTCTCCACTCAAGAACACGTTTACCCCAACGATTGTCGGTTTTCGAAGGTTTTGGCCACATCCACACAGAGCGGCAGATTATACAAAAATCTGAGGAATACAATAATCAGCCCCTGTGCTTAGCGTTTTCGGACTATGATAAGGCCTCTGTCTCTATCGAAATATCTGGCTGTTCTGCAATCAATGCAAAGATAACTTCCTACCTTCGTCTGTGTTTCCCACCACCTATAACTTGGGTGTATTTAAAGATCACATTAACAAGCATCTTCTAGGTATACGTGTTAAAATAGACCACGACATCGCTTCCCATCAGGTGAGTCGTGGTCAAACGTAAAACTATTTTTAATAAAAAAAAAAAAAGGCGCCAAGTTCATGTGCGATACCTCAAGGTGTTGAGATGTCTGCACGATAAGGCTACCATCCATATGCCTCTTTGTATAGAAAGGCTTATTCCTTGGGCGAGATAGCTGCCAGCCCTCTGATCACGCGTCGCTTCGACCAGACGCTCTGACAAAATTTTACCTCATTATTTCCAAGGATGATTGTGATTGCATCCCGGTGCTCATCAAAATTTGGATACATTAATCGCGTTTACGAGGCAATAATAAATGCGGTCTGTGAACCCACATCATTAGATTGTACTCACAGAATTGAAAGCAGTGGCTTGGTTGACTTTTTTGGCTATTTGAGTTTACCGCCCATCAAAAGGGAGCCACATTGGCTAACTTCTAGTACATTATGGTCCAATGCTATTTAAAAAAAAGAGAAATAACAGGGCTAGATAAATAGTATATGTTAAAACTACTAGGCTTTTTCATTGATAATAAAACTACATCGTAAAAAGTAACAAACATTATTTGAAATTGGAAATATTTCAAATTTATTGACAAGGTGTCTGATTTTTTTTGGTCTTGTCTTACGACTCCATTTTGGTTTGATACTGTCCATCTATAGGAACACTGTTATTCATATATGACCTGATCTTATATCTAGACAATTAACAAAGACCTGAGATGTAACCTACCTAGTACTTACCCAATATGGCAATAAATGACTGAATACTGAATACTGAATGTTACACCTACAACCTCTGAGATCTCTCCCAGCTATGAGAATTTCATCATTGCTTGATTTATGTATAAGAAGACAAGTAGGTATTTTTGTACATTAATCGAAATTACCTATAATTACGTGCGAAATGTCAAGTTGAACTTGTGATCAGAGGCCCGATCACGAAAAATTCTGACAATCGGATTTGTATCGCATCCGTTAAAAAAGAGTTATCAGAGGCACAATTCGCTAAGTAGTCATCGACTCTCGTTACCGAATGGTACGTCAACTTTGGCACAAAATGGGAGACCAAAATGCTAAAATTTACGAATCATTCAATCTTCTTCTTATCGTGTCACTAGTTCTTTCGAGCCAGTGTGGTGAAAGGATTTCGAGTGCGCCTCCTTTCGCGCATAGAGTAATATACTGCGAATCACATAGACTGCTACAATTTAAATTATTATCTTCCCGTCTAAATATGAAGAGTACCTACCATTCGATAACAAAAGTCGATGATTGCTTAGCGAATTAAGCCCCTGTTTGCAATCTTTTTCCAAAACGTTCATACGGACTATTGACTTCTCTGTGACGGAGGGAATACGAATCCAGTTGTCAGAATTTTTCGTGATCGGACCTCAGTATATCTGTGAGTCATTTCATTCAGGCTGGGTCAGTATGAAATAAAAGTTTAATTGTTGTATTTATACGTGAGTCGGGACATTAATTCAATAAGTAGGTACAATTAAGCGTCGATGACACACGGCTAGTTTACACGCTACAAGCTGGCGAGTTTAAAAGCTAGCGAGTGAGCGAGCTAGCTTTCAGGAAGGATCGTTAACAAGCAGATTGTAAAAAAGCCGAAGACTCTGAGCGAGTATATAAGTATTTTTTTAAGTATCTTTCCTCTCACTTTGTCAATTGGTGGCAGTGATTTCGTGAAATGCAACGAAATTGTGTTACAGAAAATTAGCCGTCAGATGATACGAACCTCAAAAAAATTAAGTTAATAGATTCCTTCCAAATTTAAATCAGATTTCCCTCTTTTTTTTGACGCATTTTCAATGTACTACATTGTGTTTCTATGCTTATCTCTGTGCTTACTACCAGTTCAAATTACTTACTACCAGTAGTTATAGACTGAAATATGCAAAATTAAATAAAATTACTTACTTACTAAAACAAATTAACTGGCCCTAGAGAACAGACGTACAGCCAACTTCACCAATAAACTAACAGTTGGTTAATCACCGGTTTTCTAAACATTTCCATAAATATACATCAACTTACGTTTACTGACTAAGCTCACCCTACTATATTCCTTTCAAAACTGCTATCATAACTTTGAATTGCAAAATCTATCAAAAGACAAAGGACAAAATTGTTTTAACAGTTGGTTTCGTGCTACGCAATATTGTAAGATTAATGGTAGGTGACAATTGAATTATCCTGAATTACAGAGACATTTCAATCAGTTGGTTAACTCAATTATCGCTTTTCATAACGCTTTGTTTATCATCAAACCTTTTGGTTTACAGGGCGTAGACTCTACGCGTTTAATCCTTTCTTTAGCGAACGTTTTTTTTTAAAAATAGAATGTAAATTAGTATTGCTAATTCCTACAATGACAACGGTTTATATTTAACTTCTATGATCTCTACATTTAAGACGACCTGTACAACTATTGTAGAAAAAAAAGGCGATCCATTACGTGCAGTATTTTTTGGAGAATTGGCCCATTCTACAGTGTTTTACTATCTATCTATGAGGCTTCCGTCGATTGGAACCGTAGGTTTAGGACCGCGGTCGGAATCGGCGGATGAATTCAATTTTATTATTATTCTTCCGGCGATGAGACCACCCCCAAAATGAATGAAAGAATCTATTGTTGAATTGACTTCAACAATAGATTCTTTCATTCAACAATAGATACAGTACAGTGAAAGGAAAAATATTAAAAACAAAACTCTAAAATTAAAAAAAATGTATTTTTATACGTAAATGCTGTGAGGAAAGTGGCCCAATAAAAAAACAATGTTGAATTCCATTGGTAACACCAACAAAGTTTTATCCGAGATAACTCAAAAAGCTTGCCTAACGTTGTCACCCACTCCTTAAATTAAGGGTTATTCGTATACCCCGAGCAGTTACCAATTCTATTGCCACATCCGATCCAAATTCGAGCATAAATAAAGCTTATCATGAAATTGCACACAGTAACAGGACTAGTGGAAGCAATTTCGTCAGTCACCACGCCTTATTTCATAAGCGGTACCTGCATAGGCGTGAAAGCCTAGAACGAACAATTTAAAGTAGGTAGTAGGCAAAAGCTTGTGATTAAAGCTTCTTTAACACAGGGCTAGTTTACAAGCTACTAGTATTTGTGATCGTTAGCACCACTGAAAAGTCACAGAAAAGTAAAATACGCTATTTTGTTTAGATACTTCGACGACATATTTTTTTCAGTTATACTGATTAAATTAGTAAACTACTGAACCAATTTTGATGAAACTTCAATGGGACCCATCTGAGACTATATCCGCTCGAACAAAAAATCCAAATCGGTTTATAAACAACACAGTTATAGATAGATAGATAGAAATACTTTACTGTACACCAGAACTTATGATTAAATCTTTACATAAAAAATAATAAGTAAAATGGGCGGTCTTATCCTGTTATAATACATACTAATACTGTATAATACTGTATACAGTTCTGAGGTAACAAACATAAAAGTTAAAAAAAAACAACTGAATTGAAAACCTCCTCATTTTTTGAAGTCGGTTGTAAAGAAAGGAATTTCCATAGTAAAACTCTGCTTAGTCTTGGGCTAAAAAACGCGAAAATGACTACTACTTACAAAAATATTATTATTAAAAAACCAGTTATTAAAAGACCCTCTTCATCTGTCAAACTAAAAATAATTATTAAGAGTTGAATGATGTCATTTCGGTCAAAAAAATGATGGATTGCCTTCCATCAATTTGCGGTTTTTGACCAAGGTTAATATTGTTGTTAATTTGCCAATTTCTCAATGGATTCGCAAAGGTATTAATGTATGTTTTTTTTATGATTCAAACTTTGTGGTTATCAATCAGTCTAGGATATGGTCTGCCAGCTGACGTCTTAAAGACAAAAAATAAAATATCTTATTAATAACCTATTTCTATATTATTTTATCAATTCATTGTGATGTGACGAACGATATTTTTTAAAGAAATCCGTAACATAACTCACTTTTTTTAATTTTGGTTTGCTTACAGAAACGCATTCCTACTTCATAAAACTAAGTATATTAATTATACGCCACCAATTTTTAATTGCCAAAAAAAAAAATTGGGGATTGCAGACGGGGTACTACGTTGTATCTGTGCAGTCAGAATTTTGTATTTCTACAAAATGTGCGAGGACAGCGGCGCGAGTGCGGCACCCGAGCCGAGCTTTTGCTAGCTGGCTCGAGCTAGGTTCCCGGGTTTGCGAAACGATTAATAAAACTTAAATTATTATCAATGATAGGTACCGTCTGACGCAAATCCATAGGAAAACAACTATCGGTAACAGTTATCCAATTTTTGACAAATTTATTTTGCCATAAATTTGACTTAATTTTTTCCAATTTTTTTGCCCTATATGTATGTACCTACGCGTTCAGTAACGGCAACTGATTATGTGTATTTTTTTCTGGTGATTAAAAACGTTCGGTGTATACACCTAAATAATATTAATAATAAAAATTTCCCGCATTTCCGCGCTGAATCGTCAAAGACAGTCTTTGCACGAATGATGGATGAGCCAGCCCTTTTGTCTACAGTGGCGTCGATTTATACTTGGCCCCCAAGGCAAATAATAAGTAACATTATCACATACCCAAGGTCCTAAAGTTTCCAACCCAAGCAGCGAAAAAAATTTTTCACGGTAACTATTAACCTAATATTAAGATTTATATTATTTGCGATACTTATTTCTAATCTTAATCACATTAGAAAATATTTTTAATCCCTTTTACAACACTTAACGTGTGCAAAATTAATCATTAGTTTACGTGAACAAGGATTTTATGACGGACGAACACAGGTGTGCCATAAAAAACTGCAAATTTAGAAATATATTACCACAAAATAGTTTTAATTAACACATTTTGGGTATGAATATTCCAAAATATATTTTAATTAGGTTTTTATAGCTATCTTACTTTGTATCGATTAAAAAAAGTTTTTTTTGTACCAGTGTCAATCAGTTTCACTTGAGTAAAAAAAAAAAAAATATATAACTTAATGTGCGCCATCTATATCAACTTCACTCTTTTCCGTCATTGCTGGGTTGCCTGATAGAGATCGCCCACAGCAATAAGACCACCCTTGTACTTTTACTTCCTACCATAATACTTTGTTTTATTTTGCTTTTTTCTTTTTGTTGTACAATAAAGTGTTCATTTATCTATGACTGTCATAAAGATTCAAATCTACAAACACCAGATGGCAATGCAAGGGTCTTATCCACTCGGCCGCCATGAGCTCACTGCTAGAAGGCTATAGTGTCTTACCTTAGTGCTGAATGTAGGTGTGGAGAAGACCGAACAGAGAAGAACGCACGCCGCGAGCCAAGGAAGCGATACATAATGCGGGGCCTCCATTATGTATCTGAAAATAAAGAAATAAATATTAATAACCTATTATTTCATTTCATCAAAAAAACACAGGAAGGGCTGACAGATTCATAGTCTTATTCTTATCGTGTCTGTAGCTCTTTGTGTCAGTGGTGTGGTGAAAGAATTCAGATGAGAAGAATTGAGACAAGTGAGATGGATGGTCAAACGCAAGCCTATAATAGTAAAAAAAAGTGCGCCACAAAGAAGCCATTTTTCGTGCACTAGATTGATAGTAAAAAAAATACATTTTTTATTCCTTGGTAGAGTCAAATTATTTGATTTATCTATGCTAGAGTCAATGTAGCTTTATACAGGTAAATATAAACATTAGGGCTGGCGCACATACGGCGGAGCGCAGCGCAGAGCATTTTTCACTGTCAAACTATTATAGACATTATCCTCATTGAAAAAATATCAAATAATGCAACAATACATTTCTCGCTTCGATGTTCAACTGTTGTGTTATTTGATATTGGATATTATTTTTATGAAAACAATGTCGATAATAGTTTGACAGTGATAAATACTTATGCCCTTACACGTACATTTATCATATCGACATAGGTCATACAATGATCGGAAGTGAGAGAGATTCGACAGCCTTCACAGCATCAGATAAGTGCTACTTGTGGAGATCTGATCTCGAGGAAACCGGAAAGGCATAGTTCTCATAGCACAATGGTTCATGGGGTTTTTAGAATTGGATATGGCCAAACTGCAAATCAGTAATAAATTAATGAAGGAATGAAAATACTTTATTTGACACCATAAGTAGAGACCGGTATTTCAGTAAATCTGCGGTAACTGTATTAAACGTCCATTCGAAAGAAACACCATAAGAATATAAACATAACATAAATAACGAAACAAAAAAATGGCATCTTATCGCTATGAAGTGATCTCTTTCAGGCAACCAGAATGAGACAGTTATGGAAATACAAAATGGTCCCCCGACCCCCGATGTACAAACATGTAAAAATGAAATGGAAAAACCAAAACACCAACAGCTTTATTTAGAAACGAGTTTTACGCCAACCAGGATTTATCATTGTTGTTCCAATATGCGCAAAATTATATCGTCATAGTTATAGGAAGGTGATATGAATTTAAATGACATTTATTTATATTTCATCTATGGTAACGTATGTAGTTTACTAAGGAGCAAACGGAACGTAAGTAAATAAAACGCTCAAAAAGGTTTTGTTATGCTGATGGCCGTGTTGCCTAGCAACTGTCAGATAACATGTCAAAAATCTACCATAGATAGTCCTTGCCCAAACTAGGGGGCCACTAGGTTTAGAGAAATAAACAGTTTTTTCCCGTAAATCATGAATAAAGATGCTCGTTTGGTTAGTCCCTGCTAGTCCTCCTTGTGAAATTTCTTAATTGTAAGAGGAAAACTAGTCTAGAACTGGGAAAGTCAGGAGGTGACCTCGAGTTTAGTCTTCGTTTCTAAATAAATCTGTAAGTGATATTGCACAAGAATCGGCCACCGGCTTATAAGAATGATTATGATAATGAAAGAAGGTAATGACAATTTGTTAGGCTAACTGGAGGCTGACTGAACGACAGACAACGTAAAGTTCAAACCACTGATTGTAGAGACTTGAAATTTTATCAAAAAATTATAAATATGTAAGTCTATTATTTGCTGTCATAATAAGTCTAATTTATTAGTGGATTTTGTAAAAGAAAGGATATTTTTTATTTTACATTTTACACACAATTTGTGTGTGTAGATACAGTGATAATGTTGATTTTTTGCGTGTCTCTGCTATTATTAATTACTTAAATAGCTAGTTAATTACTTAAACTAAGTTGGTGAAATAAATAGATATATATATCAATAAATATAAAAAGCTTGACTTGACTGACTGAATAACAACGTACAAGCGAAACCACTAAACGTAGAGTCTTGAAACTTGGAGGGTGTGTTTGTTAAGAAGTAGAAACGCGTACTAAGAATGGGCTTTTATTAATTTCAAATTTCAAATTTATTTATTAAATGACAAAAGTTTACAAAGTATACAAAAAGTAGGGAAATTCTCAATGCAACCGAAGTCGCGGGCTAATTATTAAATAAACGAAAACCAATTACAATATAACAAAGGGTATAATTAAAACCGTTAGCAGTAAATTAACTTCAGACATATTTTACAAGACTGGGTTACTACTATTAAAGTTAGAACTCAAGGCGTTGATTAGCCAAATTTATAGCTCAAAGCCCGAAGTCATTGTAAAGCGTGTTTTTAATTCGAACAAAAAGTAGCAGGTTCAACACCCGGGCAATGACTTTTCTCACTGTTATACAATAGTGTGGTCGAATAGGTCGTACTTTAATGTTAAATTTAATTTTAATTAAAGTTAAAGTAAATATAATTCCCCAGATACATAGCTTTAAGGGCTTACTTACCTTAAACAAGAAAACAGAACTGAAACAACAAACAGGCATCTTGACAAAAAAGGAAAAAAAATATCAAAATATATTTTTCACTTCTCATGCTCAGGGGGAGTAAAGCTGCAGTTTAGGCCCAAGGGCTTAAACGTAATAGCTTCTGAAATCTGTTTAAAGAGTTTCAGTTGAGGTTTCATGCTGGAAGCTGAGAACTGTATACTCGACTTGAATATCCACCCTTGCCTTCGGCTCGGGCTCATAAAAGTATCTCATAGCTTGCTTCAGGCCCTTGGTGTAAAAATAACTATTTTTCGTATAACGATGGAAAAACTTTTATCCCCATACCACACGCGCGAAGCCGTGGGAACAGCTAGTGACAAAATATTTATGCTGACTTCAAAACATCAGCATCCATTGATGAACAAAAACACGGAAGCTTCAAGTTCAAGATCAGTTGAAAAAATCGCGGGTTCAATGCCCGGACAGGACAACGTCTCTTCCAAGAATCGGGACCAACACACGTTAACAAAACTCATACATTCACAAACAAAAGCGTTAAACTTTACATTGCTTGTATATGCATAAACAAAAGTGCACTTAACTTAACTTTGCAAGAAGTCATAAAACAAATGACAGTTACATTACACTCTACTTACTTTGAGTACTTTATTTTTTCTTACTCATTTAACTTATTATGCACTTTTCACAAAAGAGCATTTTCATAAAAGGGTAAATTGGAAAAGGGGCTGGAAGTAAATAACCTCATATATTCATTTTGGTTACTTATACTTTAAACGTGACGAGTTGAAGATGGGGCTCAGTACTAATGCCTAGATCACACGTACTGAGTACTCGGTACGTTTTATCAAGGCATAAGTCTAGCAGTAGATAGTCTACATAAGTCTAGCAATCTTCTTCTTCGTGTACTTCATTACTGAAGGTCGTGCCCGTCTTGAAAGACTTGAGTGGCTCGATTGATAAGCTGCTTCCATGCTTGTCTGTCTTCTGCATGTCTCAGGGCGGCAGAGACAGGGAGTCCCGTGAGTGTCTTGACCTGGTCGGACCAGCGGCTAGGTGATCGGCCGCGTGGTCTTTTGCCTTCAACCTTTCCCACTACAACCAGTTTTTCGAAATTGTCGGGTTGCCTTCGGGCTATATGGCCAAAGTAACTAAGGACACGTTGATAACAAACGGTTGACAACCTGGTCTTAATGGCTAGTTGTTCCAGTATCGACTTGTTCGTTCTTTTAGCAGTCCATGCAGTCTAGCAATAGATGAGGAAATATAAAATCTGTGATTTATTATTTTTAAGGTACCTTATAAATGTATTTGATTCTTTATTGTACAGCATAACTAGTACAGAGGCAACATAATCGCCATGTCTAATATTGGTAGGTATTTATTAATTGATTAAGATTGTTATAAGTTCTCGATAAAATCGGACTATTAGAGACCATAGATTTTTCCTTGTTGTGTCGAGGCTTTTTCATTATTTATTTTTTTAGTACTTATCAGAGCTTTTGTTACTAACGTTCCTTTGCGACTGTATCGAATTATTCTTGTTCTGGCTCTCTTATTTCCGTATTATTCTTTATTCTTTTTTAATCGTTTAGCAGAACGAATTGCAATCGAAGCGAATGTATGAACACAGTCGTAAATATGACTCGATTTCAATATTGCAAAGTCATATTTCATTCAACAAGTCATTAATTCATACAACATGTAAGTCAAACAAATCATGTAAGTGTATGAGAATTACATTTGTAAAAAAAAGTAATCACTTGTAACATTTTATGTACATGTGGTTTTTTGTTTATTTGTAAAAAAATACCTTGCGCTAATGAATTTATGATTTGTTTATTTAATTATTTTTTTAATTTCTGCACACGTTTTTGCCCGCGAATAAATAAAAAAGGATATGTTATTTTCCAGCGCGAAATTCGTAAAAAATACCCATCATGACATTTCTTCTTTTTTTTATTCAAGTTATGCAAAGTCGGATTGGTTACATCATTTTAACTAAAGAACGGCTTAACCGATTTTAATGATTTTGATTTGTTGTAGGTATTTGTCTTCACCTTCATAGCGAAATAACTATCAAAACGATGGGTTGACGAAGTCGCACGCGGCTCAGCTAGTTAAGGATAAAATAAGGCAGGCTGATAGCTCTACTGGGTTACTGACTTAAGGCTTCGCCAAACAGAGCGCGTACTTACGCCGCATCTATGACGGTATTCTGAGCGCCGGCGCTAGCAGTACGCAACGTTCTGTCGCGGCGTCAGGACTGTTTGAAGGGTCTCAATATATCTGTACAACACAATGCAGTGTTATAGCGCGGCGTCAACTTAGTGCCCTGACGCGGCGTAAGTACGCGCTCTGTTTGGCGAAGCCTTCATTGATATTTATGTAAACAAACTATATTAGCCTTTAAATCACGCATCCCTTTATACCTTTTTAGGATCCTGTCTTATCTCCTGATTTATTTTAGCGGGAGCCCATTACGAGTATTTACGATGCTTGACGCGTTTATCATCAAGCAATCAGTTTATCTGAACACTTATTTGGTTTTACGCGTTTTGGCGCGTTTTTTGTGTGACAAGTCAATTAAGGTTTTATGTAAGTGTTTTTACGGACATTACATCAAGTGATACGATAATCCAAAGAGTTGTTTTATGAAATCAATTAACATTTGACACTTACTCAATCTATCGACCGCTATTTTTTTTAAATTAATGAGTGGATTGAAATAAAAGTTTGAAAGGTTTGTCCTAAAACTATCAAAATTATATAATACAAAAGTTTGCAAATATGGATGGAGTCTATTTGCTGCGTGTATATATTTTTATACACATAAATGTGTATATTTATGATAAGTGATAGTTTATATTGATGAGAAGGCAAGCAGCCTTTTAAGATATTCAAGTCGAAACAATAGGATTTCAACTCAAACGAGCTTCTCGATGTATGTCAAGAAATTGCAGTTTACCACATTGTGTTCAGTTACGACACTGCTTGGATGAGCAGGCGCAGATTCGCACGGCCCGATGCTAAAATTCAGTTGAGACATCTCTATTTCCTCAATTTTATAATTTAAGTCAATTTAGTATATGGCCTTTGAAAAAATATGGCGTATGTATCAATGGAAAATGCTTAGCACTTTTGTACATGACTGTTGACAGCACGAAATGTTTATTAATGTATCTACGTACCTACATAGTACCTAGAACTATATAAACATATTATTATATTTGAAAATGATGCTAAAATTCAGTTGAGTCAACTCCATTACCTCAATTTTATAATTTTTGTCAATTTAGTATTTTGCTCTTGAAAAAATATGGCGTATGTATCAATGGAAAATGTTTGGCACTTTTGTCCATGACTGCACTGTTGGGAGCACAAAATGTTTATTAATGTATGTACAGTCGGCTCTTTAATGGTCTTTACACCCAGCTTACGCCGGTGTCCTCCTGTGAATTAACCACTCACATAAACACATCATGTGTTGGATCCTTCTCATCCGCTGTAAAAAAGTTTCCCAATTGCGTTCAAATCTATTTTAAATAAATTTGCATAAATTATAAAAATCATTTTTGTTCTCAACCGCTGCAGTAAGTTAGTGCAAAGTACAGTCAACAGCGGAAGTCGGAACAGCAACTACTTCAAAATGTAAGAGCGAGAAGATTCGACGTCCCTCGTTCTATTTTTATAAAAAGCTTCGTCCTGAGTGACTGATAGACAACGCACAAGTCATACCAGTGGATGTCGAGCTTGGTAGAGCCTTTAAATTTCGAAGGTAGGTAAGTTAGTATAAAAAGAAAGGAATCTTGCTTGTATGTGAGAGGGAGGAGTATCTTTATTTTTGATTACTTACAATGGTTAAAGTAAGGACCCAATAGTTAAACAAAAAATCGTATTGAAAACTTTCCTTGCTAACTGTACTAGAACGCTTCGGATGCAATTTGGGAATAAAAATATTATTTATTTTTTAGTACTAAAAATTTTGCAGCCGATGAAAATCAAAGTATGATTTTTTTTTTTTCGAGAACAATGGATCAGGTGCCGCTGAGAATGACCCCATGTGTTTGCGTGAGTAAACTAATGATGTGATTTAACCACTTAAGGGGAATCCTCAAATCCGAATTCCATACAAAATGTTTCGGACAAATACTCAAAAAGTACGCCGTATTGTATTAATTTCTTCACACTATTCGTTTTGTCCATGTTTTTTGATTTCGTCAACAAAAAAAGTGAAAGGTTTCATACTTTAATTTAGATTTTATACGTGTTTTAAAATTAACCCTACTAACTTAAAAACACGTAATTATACCAATAAAATAAACCACAAATGGTCTATTCACAGGTCTGTCCGTCTATTCGACCCTACGGACCTATAGTACCTAGAACTAGATAAACATATTGTTAGAGAAAATAGTTTTAACCGGAAATCAGTATGTATTGTTGTCAACTTACAAATAAAATAAATAAAACGCGGCAGTAAATTGATTAATTTGACAATTTGTTTTGTTTCACAAAATTAATTAACAAGTCAACCTTGAACCAAAATTAAGATGTTTTCTGTGATTTATTTGCAATTTATCATTGTGTCTATTAGTGATGGTATGGTTGTAAATAACGTGAGAAATTATGGAAAATTTTAATGAACAAATCTGTAACCTGTCTATTTGACATTTCATTATCGTTAATCGCTGAGCGACGACAGCGGTCAAAATAGATGAAAAAGCAAAGTTCATCCCGATAGAGATCATTATGTTGGTACTTCAAAGATATCCTACTAATCCTACTAATATTATAAACGCGAAAGTTTGTAAGGATGGATGGATGGATGGATGGATGGATGTTTGTTCCTCTTTCACGTAAAAACTACTGAATGTATTTTAATGAAACTTTACAATAATATAGTTTATACATCAGAATAACACATAGGCTACAATTTATAGAGATACCTGCGCAGACGAAGTCGCGGGCACCAGCTAGTATCTTAATATATTAAGAAGCAATTAAGTGTTTAGTCCTATTAAATAGTATAACTGACGTTGATCAAATAATTTAAGAGTATCTTAAGCTCTACTTTTATGCGATCTTCGTGCATTTTTTTCCTTAGAAAAGATTTCAACGCGCTCAGTCTGCTATCAAATTAAATCTAGATTATTTTTATGAGACGAATATTTAAGAAACCTATAAAATTTAACGTAAAAACTCAGATTTTGTTAACTACTTATCGTATTATCGAATGTATAATAAATAGTTATTGAAACATGTGTAGCGTTCATTGAATTTCCCCCTACTTAGTCGTTAAGGCTAATCCTCAAATCCGAATTCCATACAAAACGATTCGGACAAATACTCTAAAAGTACGCCGTATTATAGTAATTTCTTCAATTCTTTAAGTTAGAAGGGTTAATTTTAAAACACGTATAAAATCTAAATTAAAGTATGAAACCTTTCACTTTTTTTGTTGACGAAATCAAAAAACATGGACGCTACGAATAGTGCGAAGAAATTACTATAATACGGCGTACTTTTTGAGTATTTGTCCGAAACATTTTGTATGGAATTCGGATTTGAGGATTCTCCTTAATTAGGAATTGAAAACATTTTCGTATTTCAAAATTGTGCCTCAAAATTTTACTGCAAAAATAAAATGTTAAAGATTCTTTTTTAATTTAGAATTAAAAAAAATGCCATCTGATTAGCAATAATCTGTCGGCTGCATTTGTAATGCAGTCAACCGACCTAATTTAATGAACGAACTGTTCTTTTAATAAAATTCAAAGCTTTTCGCCGTCACCTAAAAAGTTGGTAACTCTCGAAATCTGTACTTTACGCGCCATTTCGGTCTTTTTTGGCGGTAACGAGGCAGAACATTTCCCGCTAATTGGTGTCAAGATAAAAACGCTTTGGCGGGGAACCTCAACGGTACTGAATATATTGGCGTTTTTTTTCGCATTGACCATTGGAACGAGATAAATAAAAAAAACGTAAGGACATTGAACTTAACAGGAAGATGTTTCGGGAGATGTAAAATATTTTAATTAGATTACGTAATGCTGACTCCGGTTGAATGCGTGCGCCGATCGGTGCCAATTTAAAAGAAAATATCAACTTGAATGAAAGAGGTGGTAATAATAATGAAAGAGAAGATATTCACCGCTACTGACTAAAAAAGGAAGAATGGAAATAAAAATGAGTTATGATTTTATACAAGACAAAATATATCAAAATTTTAAATTATGAAAGCAATAAATCATAATCATTAATGTATGCAGCGATGATAACAAACAGTCAAAATACAACTGATATAACTCTCAATAAATTAGCTAAAAGTATATTCATAAAATATTTCATTATAATAAAATAATAATTAAAATAAAAAACGATTTATGCTTTAAACCTTGTAGTCCTTGTCTTATCGGTTTTTACGGAAACGTTACTTGTTATGAGAAAAAATCGTACAATACAATACCTAGCTTGACTTCCTGTTAAATTATGTCATTTTTTCCAGATGAAAACCTTGTTTGAAATGACAAAATAAACAAGTAAAATTTTTACAAAACAAACTGACTTCGAGGGACGAAGCTACGTAATTTTGTTTACTAGGATGAGCATATTTGTTCAAGTTAGTTTGATTTAAGAATTAAACTTCTGAACCGTTATGAATAAAACTTCTGAATCATTAAGGATAAAACACCTGACCGAGTTTGATAATTTTTTATAAATTAGATTGAACGCTAGTTCAACATTATGTTCATTGTCGAAACGTGTGTTGGTAAGAAAGATCGAGAATATAGTTCCCGTTTGTATCTAGTCAAAACGTCAGGTAAGAACAATGGGTTCCCATCCAGTAACACCCAAACGAGTAACACTGTTACTCGATGGGATTTTTTTCCTATCATATCGATGGGAAAAACATCCCTCTCCGAGTAGTTCGGAGGGAGATGTCCAACTGACATACTAATCACAGCGCTGGGGCCAACGGCAAAGTCGTTACATTTAGTATTAGGTTAGGTTAGTTCTAGATTTAGGTAGGTAGTCTGTAAGAGGTCGTATTAAACGATAAGACCGCCTTTTGTAAAATAATAATTGTTCCTTGTTACATGTGTTTTTGCAATAAAGATTTTTTTTTATTTTATTTATTATTTAACTATCGGGAATATTTTTTTTGATTGTCCCTAGTACCTAGTTGTGTATATCTAAGTACTCTGTGCTAGTAGTAACAGTTGAAGAAAAAAACGATTGTTCCTGGTAGGTAGTAGCTACTCGCAGCGTACCTACTGGGTACCCTGCGAGTAGGGGCAATAGGGTAAAGGCGGGGTCTATTAGCCAAAAAAAATCACTGTAGGTAGGTACACCTATTTACCTCGAGCAGTAAAAATAATGTAATACAATTGTTGTCCAATAAAAGGAAATTATACTAAATAAGACCCATAGGTAGAGCCCAAACAATAAATCGATTACATATATTTCAATATAACAAGTTTGTTGACCCTGTCCAAAGAGTTTTTCCAGAAAAAAAAACCCGTTACGCAATATCCGGAAGGTGTCACAGAAATCATTAAAATACAAGTTTTTTTTCTTATATTCATATTTTAGTCGACAAATTCATTTTTCAGATTTTGGCGGCCCGCTGGCAAACGGAATCGTACAGCTTAATTTAAATTTGATATTTTATAGCAATATGGTGGAAATTTATGCTCAACGCAATATTATTATAGTGTCAAGTGATTTTTAATGTTATTGACTTTTTGCATTAAACGGAACATATGGCGTGGTGCGATATTTTGCAAAAAATATGCCAAAAAATTCCGAAAAATTGTAAGCTGAATATTATTATAGCGGTTGAATATACTGGTAATATCTTTACATTGGTAGATGGATTGGCAGATTAGCTACATGGATGGATCAATGTTTGATGTATGATGACGCCAAAACTACTAAAATTATTAGGCTAAAAATCAGAAAGTATAATGGGTATAGTTTAACGACATTATTTTATCATTAATATTCTTATATCATTAATATCAATACAAATATTTTAAATTAGAAAACGTTCCTTATGTAATAGATGCACTAACGAGCCTACAATCTAATATTATGTAAGTAAAGTACCTACTAAATATAAAAAAACACTCAAAATTGTTGCGCCCTGACAGGGTTCATGTGCATTGTGTACGTATGTAAGTAAGTAGCTACTTACACATAAATTGTATTCCATCTGTATGCAAATGAGAACAATAAACTATGAAACTATATTATATATTTAGTTAAGTACCTTATATATTACATATTTATATATATTAGATGGCGGGACGAGCTCATTGCGTCCCGTGCACACTGGACTGAATTGGCCCAAGACAAGAGGAAATGGGGAGAATGGAGGGAGGCCTTTGGCCAGCTATGGGACTGTGAGGACTCATTTTACAATCAATGAGTTTGTATAAAAGATCATTGCTCAGACTAGCATCAACTTCAAATTAAACCTAGTTTTTTATTGTTTTTTTTCTTCCTTAGTTTACATTTTCATTTTTTATAGTTATTACATCTCTTATCTTGTTTTTTTCTTTTATTTTTATTTAATTCGTCTGACTTGTCAACAACATCGTGAACAATATTAAGTGGACATCCAATTTATGCATGGTACTTTTTAGCATTACTTTTTTTTCATTGTACCTAATACAGATTTTTTTTCTGTTATTGTGCCAAATAAATAAAAGAAACCAAAATCGCCACTAAATTTATTTTACGGAAAATGTTATAATCCGCTTTCCCATAGAAAGTGACTTTTGATTCAAAGCACAAAGTTCGGTAGTCTGTTGAATTATAATAATACTGGCAACATTCGTGAAAACGCTCCGTGTGTAGAATCATAATGTTATTGTGAATAAGTTCACTTTCGTCTTCTTTATCTATTTCGTGACGTTTTGTGTGTGAAAGTACTTTTTGTATAAATTACTTTTAAAGATAAAAAACGTGTCTAGAAAGCCAATTAAAAGAAATGAAATGAAATATTGTTTATTTGCTAGAACATATACATTGAGTCCATTTTATGTCCTGCCGTAATAGAAAAGTTAACTCATTAATAAATTGCCAACGTGCATTCAACTTTTTTTTACGTTCAAAATATTTAAAATGAATAAATTTAAAAAGGGCACTAAGTTATGAAATATACAATAATTGAATTTTGTTTATGATCCAAATAATTGAATTAAATTGAATTGAATTGAATTAAATTGAAAATACAAAAGTAGAAAAATTAAGATTCTAATATTATTATGATGCAAGTGTTGGAATGCCACGCCGGTGTCGCGGGTTCGATTCACGCTTCAGGACAAGCACTTTTGTGATGAACAACTGTGTATGTCCTGAGTCTAAGCGTCTTCTATGTATTCCATGTATGTATTTACAAAAAAGGTAAGTATTTAAGTTGTATCAATCATCTGGTTGCCATCATAAAAGCTCTGCTTAGTTTGGGGCTAGATGGTGTTGTCCCAAATGTCCAAATATTTATTACAGCTGGCAGAAGCTGAATACTACCATAAGCCCAATCTTCGGCTCCTCTGTGTGGCTAAGCTTCTATAGCTTGTTTATAAATACCAATAACATCTTGGTATTCCAAAATATTAATTAAATCACACATTCACATCTAAAATTCAAACGCCTCAGTGGGGAACCCGAAATTAATTAGGGTAAAATCATTTTAAAATTAATTGAAAAAAGTTTTGATTAAATTATATTTCGCGCTGCTGGTGTCGGGAGTGCTAAATTAAATTAGTTTTGTTATAAAAAAAACATTTTTGCATTGAAAAATATTTTGATGTCAAGTATTTTTATGGTAAGAAAGGATTCATTTGACATTTTCATCATTACTCGCGTTTCATCGTTTTTTTTAAAATAAAAACCAAATTATTTATACCCTATACATTCTCTTGATGTATATTTTAAATACCGGATACAAAACAACGAATTGAGCTGCGTTTTAATTAATTTACTTGTAAAATAAATGCTTGATAAAAATGCCTTTTTTAGCTCTGACTAAACAGAAAAGAACATATAAATTAAAACAAAAAAAAACTCAATGGGTCGAATCGAAGATTATGTATTGATAAATTTACGTAAGTACATAAGTACCTACATCTTTGACTATTTACTCTCTAGAAAGTAAAAAATCAAAGTTAATAATATTTAGTTTTGCGATTCAATGATTTGTAGTCGTAGTACTGTGTGGGAATCACTGAACGACTCAGCCTAATCGACTGGAAACATCGATAAAAATCAGAGCTATTATTTTAAGTAGGTTTTGAGTTCCCAGTATCTGTGACCTGCAAACACACATTAAAGAACAGGTAGACATTATGTAAAGTTACGCAATGTCTATAACTTAAACAGATTACAGTGCGGGTGATGTAAGTGTGCACTTGCACTTAACATTGGTGAATAAAGTGAGGCAAACTTTTTCTTGCGTGTAGCGACGGAGAACATTTTAATAAACTATTTAGTTTGGCGTATTCCCGAGAGCTCCACGAGTCCATTGTTCGCAAAAAAAACTAGGTTCATACTTTGATTACCAACAGCTCCACGGCTTTAATTATTTTGAGCTGGAGAGCGTAATTTATATTTTTACCACATAATATCCAAATATGTAATTAAAAGGGAGGACACAGTTTATTTTTGCATTCAATTGAAAAAAAAACAGCTTATGAAAATATCATAGCTAAAGTAAACAATATTTTATATAATTTGTACAACAAGTTTTGATCAGCCTATGGGTCATATGTGGGTGTTCAGGCCTATCGATTTCGTGACTATGAATATAATAATATAACGTACTCTGTGATATAACCGTCCTGTCAATTGTTTCGCTCTAATAAACACGGTTTTATCGCAGATGCAACCTCGCACGCACGTTTACGTGCACTTACTGTAGTCAACCTGACTACTTTTTCACTTGAATGTCCATTAGGTAGGTACTTACCTACTTTTACAACTAATTTTACGGAAATTGTACTAAAATACGTTAGTATTTTTACAGGTTTTAAGTTAATTACAACTTGTATTTTTTTATAATTATAAGGTGTTTCGTTTTGCAAAGGTATATTCATATTAACTAAATTAGTTAGGAATGAGGATAAGAATATTCTTAAATAGTAATATTAAAATGTATATGGGTGATTAAAACATTCAAAAACGCTGATTCTTTTTATTTTACTCAAGAAAACTGTCATTTCAGTAACCCTCCTGTATAAGTATTGGGTTTGAGTACATCATCGCTCATTTATGAAACACCATGTATAAAAAACATTGGATTTTTATACGTCAGCGGTTTTTCTAAGCACAGGTAAATTGGTAACATATGTTACTAACAATTTTCCCGCTTCGAAGGTTTTTAGTAAACTGACGAATGTGATACTTCCACGAAGGTTGTATAACATGAGCCATTATTTCACGTACCGATGAAATAATAAAAAAAAAGAAATTTAGATTAAAATCGAAATACTACGTTTTTGCTCTACCTTACCTATTTACGCTTTTGCTCTACCTCGCTTCCTTCACGAGATATGAAAGAAGGAAGGAAGAAAATTCGTTGATTGGCTCCAACATAAACAAAAGCGAAGTACATGTAGGTCCTTATCACATAGAGTTCAAACTAGAATACACAAGACAGCCACAATATTTTAATTACCAAAAAATCTTAAATGGGCAATGCAGAAAAGGTACTACGTTGTATCTAATGCAGTCAGAATTTTGGGTTTGTACTAATGGGCGAATGACAGCGGTGCGAGATTGCGGCGCCCGAGCCGAGCTGCAGAGAGCTGGCAAGTGGCTATGAATAAAACTTAAATTATTTTTCGCAAACATGCTTGGAAATTCGAACCTTATTTTGACAACCTTCTTCGAGTTAAATCTACTTTGCCGACCTAGGCCAAATAAATTACTATGTTTCATATCGTGTTAGGTTATTTGAAAATGGAACGCACTTTTCTTCTTTGGGAGTAGCAACTAAGGAGGTACGTTCCTAAGATTTACTTTTTGGTATGTACCTCCTTAGTTACTTCTCCCCTTAATAAATAGGTTCGTACCTCCTTCATTTCGAACTAGCTTTCTAAAGAGATCTGTTTTAAAAAAAGAAGTAATTCATTAGCGCCTTGATTGTGGCTTCATTATCTAAGATTTGAGCGTGAAAAAAATATTGTTTATTTATTTTAACAAAATTTCGAGTTCAAGTGAAGAAAATAAGTGTGAGACATTGAGATACGTGGTGTGAGGAAGATATTTTGACTCGAGCTGACACTGAAGAAGCAGGTAAGAGCTGTATAAAAACTTGTTAGGTGCCTCGAAATTAGGAGACTACATTAGGCATTGTCCTAATAGAACGCGATCACGCGACCATCGCGCGAATACCAATCGGGACGCCTATTTGACGTTAGTATGTTTGATCGCGGATTCGCGCGACTGAAGTTCGCGCGAACTTGCGGTGGTCGCGTGATTGCGTTCTATTAAGACACTGCCTTATGGACTAATACTAAGTTTAAAACTTTGAATTTCCGTGCATTTATTGAGAAATAGAGTACTATACAAGCCTTGGCTTGGCTAAAGATACGACACGTGTTTCGCCTCTACACGAGGCATCATCAGGAGGTGTGGACTCGCTGAAGTTCGAAACGAGAGTTGAATTGAGAGAGTTTCTCTCGTTTCGAACTTAAACTTTGGTTTTCTGTTCGTTGACTCTTTGGTTTATAATATAGTAATATGTACTAAAGTTCTAAACTAAAGTTAAGTTAATTAAAACCTTTGTTTAGAAATCAAACGGATTTATTACTAAATATATTTATATAATTTGTTTCGTTTTTCAGGTTTTCTTGCCTACGTGTTCAATAACGGTAACTGATTATGCGTATTTTTTTTCTAGTGATTTAAAATTTACGGTGTATATCTAGAGAAATAGCAGTTTTTATATTTTTTTTGAGGTAAGATCGGCACAGCATAATAATAAATGAATTGAAAATGAGTAGTTATCGAGTTTTGAGCTACCCTGAAAGTTTCAGCAAGATAATTAAGTTAATCGAGAAGTGCTTGAATTTTGAGTTTATTAATTCCAGAGAAAAAAAATTGTCAGTCATAAAATCGACATCCACTAATCAAAATTTCTTTACTATCTGAATATATTTTTTTACTTCGGAACATGAATAAATTACTTCGATTACATAACAACATCAAATATTATTCTATGTAGGTACCTAAAGAACATTTATACTGTGCAAACATTTGTTTATTTTTATGTCATTTAAATAAATAAACCACTTACATATTAGTTTTCCTCACATCTTTCCGGATCTAATGTAGGCCCCATCTCCACGAGCGAGAGAATCGCGGCGATATTATCGTCGGCGATATTATTTCTATAATACTCTCTATGAACGATATCATCGCCGTGTGGAGACGCGTTCATAGAGAGTATAATATAGAAATAGGTGGCACGACGATATCGCCGCGATTTTCTCGCTCGTGGAGATATCGCCGTAGAGTCACAAAGTATTGACTTATACTTTGCGGCTCTGAATTACATCCGGATTCAAGTTAAAATAATCAAGGATTTTGAAAAAACATACGACAACCGACCGACTTCAGTCGGGCTGTTCTGGTGACCGTAAACACCACTGAATAGTTACAGGAAAGCAAAATACGCAATTTCGTTTACTAGGATTACGTAATTTTTCAGTTATTTGATTTCAAAACCCAAGTCCTGAATTGATTTTCATGAAATTTATATGGGAGCAATCTAGAAGTATATCTTTTCGAATAAAATATTAGAATTTGTCAAATCGGTTTATAAACAACAAAGTTCTGAGGAAACAAACATAAAAAAATATTCAACCGAATGGATAACCTCCTCCCTTTTTAAGTAGATTGAAAAGTAACAAGTCGTGTTAAAGTTACAACCGTAAATTACAAGTTGTAGTAAGTGGTGGTAAGTGATAGTGCCTCTTTGACAAAATAATGACACTGACACATATATTTGTATCGATATTTTGGATTTGCACTAGGGTGATACGATCACAGAACAAAGGAAATTAACAATGGCGGCGCTCATTTCAAAATTCTGATTATGCTGATCATAGAAGCAATAGCTTATCATGATTAATAACTATTATCAGAAATCAAGTAAACTATCGAAAACAATTTAGTCCGGATGTAACGTATCTACTTCATTTGGAACTGTAGGCATATAGAATCATGCAAACAAAGAAGTATCCACTTAAAAAAAACAAATGTCAACATACATTTATTTATTGATGTTCTATACTACCAAAATTCTTAAAATGAAAATAAAGTATTTACTTACACAACTAACTAAGTACCTACTAACTCAATGATAAGACGGTTAAGGGGAATCTTCAAATGCGAATTCCATACAAAATGTTTCGGACAAATATGGAATTCGGATTTGAGGATGCCCCTTAATGCTAAGACGGTAAAACTAAAATTACTTAATTAGGTTTATAAATACAGAATTAACCTATTCTATTCTATCTGTGGAAATTTGTAATTGGCCTTCAGAATTTTTCTATACTTTAGTTATACTCATAGTTAGCTATAAATTTTCTTAAAATGTACAAAATAAATAATGAAATCTAAAATTATAAATAATACACAGAATTTAGGTCAATAATAAAAATAGTAATAATAAGTTCCTTGTATTTTTTTACTTTCAAGAGTTTCAAGGCTTCCGAAAATATTACGATAAATGCATAAACCAATAAAATACAATTACACCCTAAACAGTTTTGCAGTTTTTACAGAAATATTCGTAGAAAGATAAATGTAAGCACTCGGCCTTGACGCCGTCACGGTGTTTGGTTGATTGGTAAAAAATTGTGTCAATGGTGAACTGACACACTTCTACGGATCATAGATAATGTAAACAATGTTTTTTTTACCCAACTGCGAAGTAAGAGTTATGTTTTTCGTGTGTATGTTTGTATGTCTGACTCTATGCGCCGCCCTGCAGGCTAAACGGCGGAACGAATTTTGATAAAGGTGTCGTTGGATTTGTCTAGTTCAGACAAGTTTCATAAGCTATTATTAATGTTAAAATATTCTATAGGGCTATAAGGCACCAGAATGTGTCAAAAAATCCAAATGAACGTGATAGATTTCGGTAAGTGAGGTATTTTGAAATTCGTTTTAGTTCTCTGAATTGTACCCTTTTATATACTTACCTAAGGATACGAGACCGGACTCGTTGTTTACCAAAACGCACAAGTCAGACTATTAAGTGCATTTAGTAGCAGCCATTTAGCCAGCTTTATGGATTTTGACATGTAAAGTGTCTTTGGATTCGTGTTTGTCGCGGTTACACAGGATGCAGTGAATATCAATAAGTTTCATTAGCAACTGAAAATATGTGATGATATAAATATTAGATAGATTTTCATACATGAGGTATGGTTACTTGTGATATGAATAGATTCCTCTTGACTATGAGAGTGCTTTAAGGTATAATTTAAGTTAAAAAATCCATTAGCGTTTTTGTTGTTTACAGTAGCCAACGAAAATTTAACAAGCGCCAAAGCAGGCGAAATTGCTATGTAATTAATTAGTTTTGCTTTCTAAACGGCACCTTTGTTTAGTAAAGACACCTTATAGCAGTAGAGTGAAGATATTAAAAATGCTTAATTGTATTTTATTTTCAAAAATTAGAAATATCTATTTTTTTTGTCGCTGAACACTAAAAAAAGTATTCTTTGAAACCGAGAGCAACAAATAGAAGAGAGTGGAAAGAATTGGAAGAGGCTTTTACCGCAAGAGGCAGACCCTACACTTTGAAGCAAAACCCTATATAAATTTTCTTCTTTTAAATTTTTATATGGAAAGGAATAAATCTTTTTTATTAATTTATTTTATTATTAGAATGCGGATAGTAATTTTATTTCCAAATAATTTGTAAATAAAAGTGTTCACCGAATGAAGAGAGGTCTCTACTCATAGTCTAGGGCGATTCGGCGTTTGATCTGTCAAAGCATCGATTTAAAAGTATGTAAGTACAAGGTATGTATGTTTACCCGACGCACTTATCCTATCATCATGAAATTTGGCAAGTGGGTGTGTAAGATAAAATATTTTATGAGTTCGTAGATAATGCGGCGCCTTACGTGCGCGAGGTCAGTTTCACGCAAACTATATACCTAGCTTATAACATTATTAGGATACGGATGATAATTTTATTTCCAAATAATTTGTAAATTGTGTAGGTATTAAAAGTTGACAGTTGCATGTCGTGAAAAACGGTTACCCAACAGTAATTACAACGGCAACAATAAGTTTTGAAACGCACCGGTCACACGATCTTGGGACTTACTGCAGCGATAAAATGACGCTTAATATAAGCCAAATAATGCTAACCCAAAGAAGTATAAATGTATAAAAACACAATATAATACATTGAAAATGTGCCCAAGAAAAAGGGAGCCACATTGGCTAAATTCTAGTACATTTTGGTCCGATGCTAATTTTAGACAAAGAGAAGTAACAGGGCTAGCTATAAATATTATATGTTTAAACTTCTAGGCTTTTTCATTGTTAATACGGTTCCACCGTAAAAAGTAACAAACATTATTTGAAAATAGAGATATTTAATTTTTATTGATATTGACATGGTGTCTAAAATTTTTTTGTACTGTAGGTATACCGCATTCATTTTGGTTTGATACTGTCCATCTTGGTGTTCTATAGGAACACCGTTATTCATCCATGTGCTAACTATACACCATCACCTACCTACCCAAATGTTAATCCAGTAAGTGCATTCAAATTTTAAGAGCAAAAAAATTAGTTTATATTTTAATCTCAATTTCATTCTCAATTATTATTTTGATGCCAATTTCAATTTATACAAATTTATCTTTATCTCTGGTTATGTGTTATTTTTAATTAGTTACTAACCTTAGAATAAGCCTTATGTACAAAATAACAAAATACGGTGTCATTGAATGAACCGAAATAAACAATTTTGTTTATTGTAAAAGGAGAAAAATATGGTTATGCATAGCATAATCAGTTTATAATATTTGTACTGCTGAACCTATCGGCTAGGAGAGCAAATGAGTCTTACATAATTCATCAACGACCCAATGGATTGGTGTATGTCTTTTTTCTGAATTTAAAACTTTAGGTGTACTGAGCAATTTTTTTTTTGGATATTGTATGAGACTGAGTCGTCAGGTTTGGTTATGTAACGCTTATTTGGGTAAAGTCGTCTCGATTCGACTAATGTGTTGAAGTTTTCACTTTCTTCATCTGTTCATAAGCAGACATTGTTTTTTCTTTATATTTTACATAAAAAAAGATAAAATTTTATTTTATTTATATTCATTTTAGCGTCTCTAAGAACTAGGTTCATAAGCCTCATAGCTTTAGGTACCTACTTATAAAATAACATATCAGTGTTTTGTTAACGCTTGATTTTTTTGTAACCACAAAGCATTATGTATTTATTATCTCTAAGATAAGATCTTACATTTTTTGCTCCTCAAATCAGGCATTGAAAATTGACAATTTGTAAATGGAAAAACGGATTATGTAAATAAGCTATGTCGAGCGCCATTTTAGGCTTAATCTCATAAGAAAAAAAAACAAAGATTAGTTTAAGAAACCGTGAAGTTTAACTGCTTATACAATTAGGCTCATTTGATTGTTAAGATAAGTTTAAAAAACTCGTACCATCTTTTTTGTTTGAGTTTAAGGCACTTGCCAATTTTGCAATTTTGTGTTATAGGTATTATTATACCACAGGAGTATTAAAGTATAGAATCACAATGTAGTACATTGAAAATGCGACAAAATAGAAGCTACATTGGCTAACTTCTAGGACATTTTATTTCGATGCTAATTTTTGAAAAAGGGAAGTAACAGGGCTAGATAAATATTATATCTTAAAACTACTAGGCTTTTTCATTGTTAATAAAACTACATCGTAAAAAGTAACAAACATTATTTGAAAATGGAGATACATGTATCATTTTTATTGACAAGGTGTCTAAAAATTTTTTGGTCCTATCTTACGACTCCATTTTGGTTTGATACTCTCTATCTTGTTGTTCTCTAGGAACACCGTTATTCATCTATGTTTTATACTAGCTGACCCCGCGTTCGACTTCATCACCCGTTGAAGAAATATTTATCACAGAATAGCAAATTGTCAGTACTAAGCAAGTCAATCAACATACTCCTATATATAGCTACACTGTGAAGAGATGTAGCGTAATTTTATATTAACACCTCTGTCCATTTCAGGCCTAGTGATATCGTAAAGTATCGTTTCGTTCAGTAGTTTTAACGTGATGGATTTACAAACAAACAAAGTCTTCCTAGCAAAAAAAAATTGGGGCTTATTGTCTATGATTTGTCCTTTGATTTGTCTTTGTATTTTTGTAATTTAATAAAACAATTCTTACAAATCTTAAAGGCCATAGACTCCCACACTTTTATGAAGATAAACCTAGGTGCAGGTTTTAGACATTTTAGCACTATAAAGATAATTGGAGGCTTATTGGAGATTTCAGAATGCCTTGAATATTTTATAGAATAATAAAAATAAAAATATTTTTCACTGTCTATCAAAATTTTGAGTTATATATTTTTTTTTTAGTTAATAACCTCATTTCTAAATTGCATGAACTTTTTTGTTATTTAATTTTAGAAAAATAAATTTGAGAATATTAAAAGTAAAAGTAGAAGAATACAAGGAATTTACAAACTACGTATCTAGTTTATAAATTCCTTGGAAGAGCATTTACCATAGAAGAATATTATGTCTAATTCATTTAACATAGTAGAATATTATTACCAATTCATTTTCTAGAGTAGAATATTATTACTAACGCATTACCATATAATAATATTATATACAATAGAAAAATATTATAACTAAGACAAGCATTTGCCAAATAATCATAGTCTAGTCACATAGTTATTGTAACAAATATAAAGACAAAAATCATTTATAAATTGAAAATACCTAATCAATGGTTAAATAAGTGCATTATATAAATTATGCAACTTCTGATTTTTTTTAATGTCAGAGTAAATAGACCTGTTTCATAACTGCACCTAAATAAAGCTCCATATTTACAGTACCCTTCTCAATTTTAAAGAAATCTTATAAAATACTTTCAGGCAAGTGCGCGTTGACCGTATGTTATAGAAGTTCCGTAGACACTTTAACGTTCAGATGCAAATTACAAACATGCACATTATTTTATTTATATTTTTTTCAGAAAAGTTTACTAGTTGCCTTTTTTATACCCTTTCGCCCAATTCGACTCATAAAAGACGATCGCGTCGTCAGTTTTGGACAAAAATTAGATTCATCGTCGTTTCTGTCCAAAACTGACGACGCAACAATGTAAATGTAGCAAATGTGGTTGAGGAGCTATATAACTTCCCTACTGGAAAATTTAAACCAATCAACAACGTGATTGACATTCAGATACATGTTGCATCTTGTCGCTCATTGGTTGATTTTCCCGGTGGTAATCTTCAAGTCATATAATACAATTAAAATGTCGTCAAGGTATCAAGCAGTTCATTTTCTTGAAGCACTAATTCATTATTATTTTTAGGCTTGTGGATTTTTTATAAATTCAGTGGGATTATGCTGTTTTTTTAAAAAAAAACATGACGGTCTGTGACGGACGTTGAAATATCATCAGATCTATGGAACCCTAAATCTCCACACTTTCCAAGAATATCAAATGACAAGTTTGCACAATTTTCACGTGACCACAGTATTTTATTTCACGGTTATGTCATGACGATTAAATTACTTTGAAATTACTTGTATACTGATGTTCACATGAATGGTTGCCAAGGCTGAAGTAAAGTCGGAAAGAAAATTTTCTAAACATAGTCAGCATTTTAATTTTAAATTTGCATAGATTGTATTGCAAAATCGCAATACAGGTTGCGAGCTAACCTCGCTTATGTTGACTTATAACATTAACTGTAAAGAAATTTATGTAAAGAAAAGGTTAATATTAATATTCATAAAAAATAGCTTAGGTATTTCTCTTTTCAGCTTTTTATCGACACCCATACCCACTTAGTTTCAACTGGATCGGTGAAGTAGTTTTGACGCCATGGAGGAGCAAACATCCATCTGTTTATTTATCCTATCCATAGATAGATTAGAAAGAAAATGCTTGATTGTACAAGGTCAAAATAATCAAGTACACAAGCGAACTTAATGCTAATTAGCATTCTCTTCCAGCTAACAGCTAATAGGATGAATAGACATTTATAATCTCAGCATCACATAAATAGACAGTTATAATTCTTAGCTTAGTACATCAGAAAGATGTGCAGTCATTTATGCTGCTGACTGTACCAACTACGGTTTATATTCCGTTGGTTTCGGTTGGATTTCCTTGAATCAGACGTTTATGGCCTTTACATTTTGGTCACCATCTTTAACATTTTAACCAGAAACGGTAGAAGTGTCAAAATGGAGATCGGTGACAAAATCCAACGATGGCTTTATCCACTAAAATTTGGTTTTTTACAGCGGTGATTTTTTTTATAACCGAATGAATACTGGAAGTGAGTTAGTGTTTTAGACAAAATTTAATTTTGAATTGTAATTAAATTTTAACCGATTGGAAAGGAGCGTAAATATAGCATTTCGAGAAAAAAAAAATGTATGTTCATATAAAATGTACGTATGTAGATAATTTAAACTTTGGCGCGTCCTGTATCATGGTACGCTTGATAAATTTCGTCGAATTAATAGTTTTTGGATCCTTTTAGGCCACTTTAATCCGTAACACAGAAATGCTTGGCGTCAGAATATCTGGAATATCTTATTGACGAGGTGTCTGAATATTTTTGGTTTTTGATTTGATACTGTATATCTTGGTGTTCTATAGGAACACTGCTATTTATATATGGTTATAGTTCACTGCTCTGCCGTTACCATTGAGCCTGGTCTTCGCTAGAGCGCTATAGGGCGTTACTCATAAATTTCTTTATTTCTCGTTAATTTTAGTTTCAATAAGCGTTTATAACTTGTCACTATTGTAGTGCACTTAGAAAGTGTTCGTATACACGTCTTTGTATGGCTAAAGATACTGTGCCGTGTATCTGGGGTGTTCCGATTAGCACCCGATTATAGGGTCTTAAACAAATTTTGGTGTTACCTGATTTTTTTTTCTTAAATTATTAAGTTTATTTAATTATTTGTTAAAATTAATGAATTAAATTTAACCGTACCTTTAACTTTTAACTAAACCTTTTAACTTTAAAAACTACGTTTTATATAAAAAATACTTGTAGCATAAAATCTGACTGTCGGATACTGAAAAATAAACATAGTATATTTCCAATCAGATCTAAATTTTACATACAAAATAATTATAAAGAATATTGTTTTATATAGGTACCTACTCTACCAACTTATTATTACAAACCTACACCTACTTTATTGGTTTAAAACTGTTATAAATCAACTCTAGTTTGCGAAACAAATAATAAGCCCACATACCTAATTACCTAAAATACAAAAAAGATAAAGTGGTTTAAAATACGTAGATGGAACTGTTGTTACATAGGGGATTACATAAACGTTACTTAGTGGAATCTTCGTTTTATTATGTTAAGTACGTGTTTGTAACTTAAAGATTACGCAAACGCAAGTAAATTGGAATAAGTCATTAGTAGATAAAACGACAAAAATATTAGGTAGCTTTTTGAAGTAAGGACCTAAGACGTAACCAGACGTAAGTTACAATAGAAAAAGTTAATGGCAGTATTTTTGACCATAATATTGAAAAAAAAAAACATTTTGACTTGCTTGATTTTTTAATGGTACTAATTTTAATATTACCATTTTTTTTGTACTGCACTGGGAAGCAGCCCTTAACCCATGACGTATTTGTGTTCCTTATTCAATAGATAATTATTTATCATATAAATCGTATTTTACTTAGTGCCTCTTTATACGAAATCACCTTGCTCTAACTTATTAAAAATGTTTTAGGGTTAAACACTAAGGTGCCAAGTGAAATAGCCTCGCTGCATTATATCTTTTGTATGGATCGCTTGGCGCGTGAGTATCTATTGTGTTGAGTCGTTGGTTAGTTGACATGCCCACATTTAATCTTTTTTTATGGTTCGGGCTTTTGTAGAATATTATTATTACTGTTTTTAATATTTGAGTTACCTACTTAAAATATTTTATCACATAACTAGCTAAAATTACTTAACTATAAACATAAATAATTAACCTATCTTAAATTATAAATAATACACAGAATTTGGATAAGTTTTGAGACGAAAAATTTCGTCCGCAGATGGTTTTTTACCCGCAACTTCAACATTTTGTGTCATGCTCTTTCCAATTGAGCTATAGGTACGATAATACCACCCTAGCTTAAAATGTTAAACATTACCTACATATCATTAACTATTTGACACCTGCAACTTATTTTGCGTTTCAAATTAACACAATTCGTTTTTTACGACACGCCTAAACTTCTTGACGAATGTACGCTCCAAATTTCAAGACTCTACGTCCAGTGGTTTATACTGTCAGTCAGTCTGCACTAAGCCTTTTATTATTATCTCAGGGTCGCGTTTTATTTGCATGATATAACTTCAAATTCAGAGCTTCTAGATTCTGGGTACAAAAATGAAGTCAACACAATACGTGTCTATAAGACCCCAATCACCAACTCACTGTACAAATACAGCAATGTACTAATCACTATACAATTATGTCGTGTCCCCAACCTACTTGTGCATTGTGGTAATCAGGAAGTCATATCTTCGCCGGAGGATGTATTGCAATATTTTGAATTATATGCTCCCTTGGTTAACGGTGCAATGACATAGACTATTTAATGGCTCTAGGCAACCAATCTTCTTCGTATAAACCAGGCATGGGGTTAAAATTTATAAGAGTTGTAAGAATTTTGAAACGTTGGCATACTTCGAGAATCAAAAGGAGGGGTTATACGTCAGAATCTGCTAACATTATTTTCTGCCATTTTCGACGGGGGACGAGGTAAACACGCATTGCAAACGCGCCTAACAAAACTTATTCATGTAAACGCACACTATAATAATCTCACACACTATCTTAAAATATGCACACAGTTATCAAATGCAGCGTATAGTTTTATGTAACGTGAATGACCAAGAAGGTTATATGGCCAACAGAGGGGTTCGCCTTGCGTTAACCCCTCCTTTTGCTGGATTCTCGAAGTTGGTTACATATGTACAGTCGGCTCTATAATTGTCTTTATACCCAGCTTACGCCGGTTTTCTCCTGTGATTAAACCACTCACACAAACACATCATGCTTGTGTGTGAATAAACTACTGATGTGAATAAACCACTTAAGATATACCCCTAATATAAACCACAAGTAGTTTAATCACAAAAGAACATCGGCGTAAGCTGGGTGTAAAGACAATTATAGAGCTGACTGTACATACATATTAATACCCACATACATGCACACATACATACTTTCACGGATCAAACGCCGATTCACCCTAGCTATTAGGTATATCTAGACTGCAATTTTCATTCGGTAAATAGAGAATTAAATTGAATTGGATTGAGGTTGAATTTAATGTTGTTCAAATTCTGGCAAAGAACGTAGGACTAGCCAAGTAGTCATACAGACAACTGCTTTACTGAGCTGCAAAATAAAACTTCTAAATTACGTATCTTACAAGATGGATCTAACTTGGTGAGAGACATCGTATTTGAGGATGTTACAAAAAATATTACAAAAAAGACGTAAGAATATAACCTCTACGAACTCTAACAAAAACAATATTGTCTCAGAGACTTGACTTCTACGAATATTACACGAACTGAAGCTACTTTGACGAAATCCAAATAGTAATTAGCCATGTATGGCTACAATAATATTTGTGTTACCGATAACCAATCTTTTGGTAACATAAATATTATTTTTAATTCCACAAGAAGATTAGTTTACTCTACAATTTTGCAAGCAATAATAAACGTGGTATGCATGTTAACGTAATTTCATAAGTACTGTAAATTTACAATCTAACGGTTTTCAAACACGTTAAATCATAAATTGACGAAAAATTGTAAACACTACGAAAGTTTGCTATGAAATAGACAAATTAAAACACCATTCACAAATTTACAGTTTTAAAAGCATCAATATGTGACTGTCAACCATTAAGAAGTGCACGCTTAATCTAAAATTCAACCTAACCTACCAATATGAGGGCGAATGCGCCGTGAATGGTCTATTATAAAGAGCATGTTATTTGCACTTAAAAATTTTCAAAAAAATATATAATTTGTCGGTTCTAATTCTAATTCTAATTCTTAAAAAAGGGGGTACAGCGGTCTACACTGGCTTCCCGTTGAAGGGTGCATTGTGCATTGTCGGTTATCAAACCGTTAAATTGTAAATTAAAGTTTTTACAATTTTACTTTGACATGTTGAATGTATATTTTAAGTACGTACCTACTTAATTAATAATACAAAATTATACCGACGTACAAACGCAGACATTACCTCAAGTTTGTTAGTAAATAGCTTCTGAACAATGGCACTTGGCAACAAGAGGAATGTAAGGATATTTCATTGCATTATAACAGAAACAATAGACTATGGCAATAAAGCTATACCTACACTAGACAAACTAAGCTGAATACAGAATGTGTTTTACTCGCAACTAATTTAAAACAAAATAATCAAGGTTTACAAAATAATATAACTTTTATTACTTTTAAAAGTTCTGTCACAAATAGGGGGACAGATAGAACTATTTATTCCTGTCTGTTCTCCAATAAAAAAAAACGTACTTTGTATCATACATAGGCATATTTCTCTGGACTAGAATATAAAGAACGGAAGTGTTAAATTCATCAACAAAGTAATATATATAATATGGATAACAAATACCAACAAAACAATATAAAATAAATAAAACCGAATCTGCATTATAATTGTATTACAGTCATAATAAAAACGCTGTTTTGCAGTGAGTAGTAGCCTCAGTCAACGATCGAAAGTGAACGTAACGCACACATAAAACTGTGTAGATACACACCGATCGCACGTGTGTATCTATGTGTGTGTGCTAGGAAGTTGTTGCAGATTCATCACAGAGTTGCAGTTACTGGAAGTGTGAATAATAGTGATGGTGATAAGTTGAGGGAAGTGGAATCGTACGATTTACAGAAGAACATAATAAATGTTTTTACTGAGAAATAAGATGAGTAAAATACTAGTATCTTAGTCATCATGGATAAAATACTTGATATAGCAGTTAGATCATCAAACATGTACTGAATCACTTAATTAGACTAAAACATAACAAAATAATGATAAACATAGACATTTTGAATCAATAAAAATCAAAATGTCTCAAAACGCACAAGTGCTTTACAAGTGTTGCTCCAGCCTTTGTGAGTCGACGTCTTGTGTAGCACTGTTCTGGCCATGGACAGACGTGATATATTAACATTTGGAGAGCGCATAGCTTGTCTTGTCACTTGCTTCCATAAAAAAACTTACTAAAACATGCATCGATAATTCAAATGCATCTTTGGATAATCCTCTAAAGAGCGAAGACTGATTGATTGATAGTATTTCGGATAGACAGTATTTGAACAACCAAGGTTATTAATATGCCACTTCCATGTTCTTTATATTACACAAGCTGTCGGATAGAGCACGACTGGCCACAGTGAAAATATCTGAACAAATTATATCAATTCAATATTGAAATAGAAAACTCAAGGAAACCGCACAATGAGATCAATGAACGAGACAGATTAGATGAGATGATAGATCCTACTGCGATCTCATATTGTCTACTAACTAAAAAACCAATAAAAACATTACTCTAAGCATAATGCACAGCATAATCAGCTTATAATGTTGGGACTCAGGCCTACTCTCGGCAGGAGAGCGAATGAGTCTTAATCCACCACGCGGACCCAATGCGGATTGGTGGATGTCACATGCCATAGAAAATATTTTTTTCTGTCCTTTGACATGCCGGTTTCCTCACGATGTTTTCTATCATTTACCCATTTACGCATTACTGCCACCGGAATTCGAACCTGCGACCATCAGATCGCAAGGCAAGGGCCTCATCCACTCGGCAACCACGTCCTTAAAGATACTCTTATTCACTGCAAAATAATATTAATTGATAGCAAAACAGATTATTTTAATCTTTATGCACGGAAGCTGTCTAGCCCAGGATGTCATAAGACGATCATTTGAATGCTCACCCACCAGTGTCCATCAGATAACCAGCGGCTTACCTGAAAAAATATAATTAGGTACATTAAAATCAGTTAAGAGCCGTATTTTGGCTAATAAACACAGTATTATTAATGTTTTTAACTAAATAAACCGATTCAAAAATTTGTACTGCGGATCAATAAACATCGCTTCGACCTTTGATTGCGTGTATCACGATTATTTCAACTCTTTGATTATCACTAATTATGGGACGTGACTCCGTTTAAATTATACATTTTCGCTATCTAATTATACATCTAAAATCGAGTAATTATCGTCACATACAATAAAGATCATGTACGATTAGCACGGGTGTACCACAAGGCTCCTATCTACGACCGATCTTGTTTCTTATAAACACGATTGGCAAATTTGGTATTTTTATTTAAGACAGTACCAAATTGCGTTATTTATAATGATAGGATCATAAACGAAATGATATATCCAATATTCGTATACATTAAGGGACGATAAAGGTCAGACAGATGACTTGCTATTGCAATTAACTTATTACTACCACATAACCTTTTCAATGCGAAATGTCACACTTCGAAAATAGTATGTAATGGTGTGTAATAGAGTTTATTTTAGATGCAATATAGTTCTGAGGTGCGAAAGGTATTAAACATGTCAAAGAGTAAAAATATTGGTGTAACGTCTGTGGCAATAACATTTCTGATTGATCGAACTTTGAACTATAACTGAACATAGCATTAGTATTTGTCTTTATACCACTGCACGCATTTGAACACTGTAGGCACAATCTTCGATGTTAGCCGCAAGTAGCGCACTTCTTCTTCTTATCGTGTCACTAGTTTTTTTCAGACCAGTGTGCTGAAAGGATTTAAAGTGCGAGCTCAATTCGATCGATAATTCAACTACGCACTATAAAAAAAAACAATATTTCAATGCGCGTACTGTGTACAACTACGTGTTGAATTTAAAGATGGTGGTAAAACTGTATTTTTTGTGATGAAGAGTTTATTAGGTTATCTTGGTCTTTAAACTCAATAGTATAGTGTATAGAAAATAAATAATTTCCTACATTCTTCTTACCGTGTCACTAGTTCTTTCAAACCAGTGTGGTGAAAGGATTTCAAGTGCGCCTCGAAGCGGCTCGTTTCGTGCACTTTACACATGTTTTTCGAACTTTTTTAGGTTCTGTGACATGTCGGTTTTCTCACGATGTTTTCCCTCGCCGTTAAGCACGTGTTTTAAATGCACACACAGAAAAATCCATTGGTGTACGACCGGGTTTAAACTCACGACCTTCGAATGTCGAGGTACCTCCCACTCGGCCAGCACGGCTTCCCTACATTGAAAATGTAACATGTTTTGCTCTACATTCACTATTTACGATTTCTTCACTTCCGTTATAAAGATTTTTCCTATCATAAACAAAACATAAATCAGCTGTTCCTTTCACCCACACATTCACACAATCCCTGACAGAAAGGTGCCGTTTGACTGAGAGCGAATCGTCCTCATAATATTTTAAACTAAACGATTGACCATTTTGATGTTCAATCTCGAAAGCCTAGTAATTTCACTAGCTACTACCCAGACCTACCTACCATGTTTGATATAGAGACATGCTCTACCATGTCTCTATATCAAACAAGCAGCAGAGTTTGTCAGGCAACATCCAGAGCTATTCAAAACAAATCAACACTTCCGCACTAGACAACTCAGGGATACAACTAACAACATGCTCTACAATCCGCTTTACAAACTGACTCTCACTCAACGGCAAGCATACTACATGTGTATCACTATATATAATAAGTTGCCTAAGGATATAAAAAACCTAACAGGGAATCTATTTTTTATAAAACCAAAAAAATGGCTCTTAGAGAAATGTTTCTATACGATAGGTGAATACTTGAACTCATAGTAGATTAGATTTTTCTTTTGTTTTAATATAGTTATACTTACTTAGTTATTAAGACTTAATATTTGCATGCCTATTACGGCAGGACATAAAATGGACTCAATCTATTTAAGACATTATTTGTAAACACATATGTTCTAGCAAATAAACAATATTTCATTTCATTTCATTTCATTTAGACGGCATCCTGTAGGGGACGCTTCCCAATGGTGAATGTATGCTGCCATATGGTAATTTATAGCCTGCTATTTAGCGCCAAAAATCCGCCATATTGATTATTTTTTTTTAAACGATACCTTAACTGTCGAAATCCATCAAGCCGTTTGGAAGATACGATACAAAAAGAAATTTGCATACATATAAGATACGCGCGAAAAACATAACCCTTCCTTGGCAGTCGGAAAAAATTAGCCTATGTCTTTTTTTAACTCATGATCTATACCCGCACCGCATGTCAGCTAAATCGGTCCAGTGTTTTGACGTGATTAAGAAGTAAAATTACCTCTATCTGTCCATCCTCACTAACATTCACATTTGTAATATTAATATCATTATTTATGTTCGTTTGCTCGTTCCATTCAAAATATTTTAGCTTCATCGCGTGACATAGAGTCGTTTCCTCAACTGTGGATTCTGTTATGGCACGCTTTACTAAAATATTATTTACTACGTGTTGCAACGACCTAAATTAAACGTATTTTACAATTTTGATAACATACATACCTTTATTAGAGAAATACTCTATCTTAGCTTAAGCTTCTCTTTAGCTAAATGAAGTCTACAACGTTTTCTTGATTATTGCAAATTTGCTATATCCTTTGATTTTTAGTAATACAGTTTTTGCAAAGATTGATCTTAATTAGCAACTAAATTCATTGGTTCAATAATACGGGGTGGTTTTCTTTTTTTTTCGAAACTCATTCCGGACGATTTCCGTCAAAAGTAAAAGATTAGAATAAAACTAAATATATAGTTATTGTTTTTTTATAAATCAAGGACCTCCTTTCAGGACTTTTCTCTTACTCTCGTGGTTTCGGACTTGCCAATCAATGCCCTCCTCAAAAAACCACCCTGTATATTCAGAATAAGCATACTGACCTTAAACAATACAATATTATCGCAACTTTGAAACTCGAAACATCCACGTATATGGGACTGCAAATGTCCCAAACAATATTTGAATTGCCAAAGTATTTCACAAATGCGAATGGCATAACTTTATTAGCCGTGAACTTAAAATTGCATTTAATTAACATTGCAAGACTATAAAAAACCACTTTTGGCTCTAGCTGCTCTAACGCTCTTGAGACAATAGTTTTTCATTTTGACCTTCCACCTCAATAGTAAAAGTTTTGTAAAAAGTCTAGCTAATTCTAATAATACATTTAACTTAGCTTCAATTACAAATAAGTAAAGAGTAGGTAATTTTGTGTTTAAAGTACCTATAAAAGGAATTGTATAATAAAATAATACAAGCCGTTATTGCTGTTTGTTTTAGAGTAGGAATTGTAGGGGTAGTAAAATTACTAACGACACGGATGTCAAGTGCATCGTACGTCGTTACGTCGAGGGTCACGGGTTCGTCTCCCGTTTCAGTCCGATTCCGCGCAATTTGGCACTCTTGAATACGATACTAGCGTGAATGATTTTGAATTCAATGGAACTAAACAAAATCGACTATACGCGGTCGAAATTCTTAGTTTTTGTTACTCCTAACTCGATTTAATAAAAACAGAAACTGAAACTGAATTGGGATTGGAATTGGTTACAGTAGTAGCCTTCCTTTGCTTACCATTGATCCATGGTTCAACGAAAAACAGCATAACAAAGTGTCAACAACCACCAAAATATCAAACGCGATCAATCGTTCATGTTTCCAATACAATGACGGTTGCGTAAGCTGGCTGTTCAGAACCAAGTAGTTATAAGTTGCAGTGGATTGCAACACGGTACCCATCTGCTAGCCGTTCGTCCGCGACCGTTGTGCAAGTGGACATCTATTTTGATTGGTAATAAATAATGTTTTGACAATTTGTAATTTGTGTTACTATAAATAATAATTACATGGTTACATTATCTCATTACATTATCTTTTGCTGAAATTGAATATGACAGTACAATCTTTCTTATAGACCTATAAGATCCGTACGTAGGTAGAGTAAGGTTGACTTGAAGTTACTTATCACTTATTAAGTTTTAACCAAAGAATTATTATGGTTTATACTTAAAACTGACTGGCTGGCTGACAGACAATGCACAGGTCAAACCACTGAACGTAAAGACTTGAAATTTACAAAAACCCGTATGTTTGTCAAAAGGTGTTAGTCCTAAAAAATAATTTGGTTAGTTCGTGACGCAAAAGAAGATACGGGTGTCAGCTAATTAAGTAAGTGTAAGGTAATTTGGGGTTACCTGTAAACAGAATAGTTCAATTTTCTGTATGAAAAAGTTTTATATAATATTTTAAAAGTAAATTATAATACAACCTTAAAAAAGCAGACGCATTATTATTCGATAAAGCTGATACAACACAGCTGTCTCTACCTTTGACATTTGCTTGGCTACTTTACATTCTTTCGTTTATATTAAATCAACCTCTCTAATTTGCACACATTTGTCGAGATTTATGAACAATGTGAAACGTTGATAATAATAGAATGCTTTATTAATTATTTTTTAAATGTTTTTATTATTCGTCGTACATCTTTGTATTGTATAATTTTAAATGTTAAGTACCTAAGTAAAATGGTATATTAAATCAAAAACTTATAAATTACTGAATAAAGATTGCACGTGATTATAAATTAGGTCATTTGAGAAACGAGATCTGTATAAATAAAAATGGTTACCTATACTATTTTTATTTATATGAAAAATTGACCAAGTTTTGTATAGATAGCATCATCCGAGTCGTACAAAAACTTTGGTCAAGTTAATAATAAAATAGAATATAAGTAGATACTTAATATTAAATATATAATTTAAAAATATTATTTTATTATTGAAAATAAGTATTGATAATATTAACAGTACCGGTTTGTCTTCTAAAAACTTAGTCCTGCTCCTGACTGATAACTAACGCAAAGGCACACTGCACATAGGAAATGAAGAGTGAAGTTTTATTTGTCAAACCTTGTTGAAATGTAGGTGCGTATTAAGAAAGGAATAATTCGCAACGCAGTTTATAAATAGATTAGATATTAGCTTTTGAACCGAATTGCCGCTACGCTCAAAACTCTGTATAAAAGTATTATAAAGTTACACATTAAAAAAAAAATGTATCCGGTACCAAAATTGGAATCCGATATTCAAAATTGCCAATAGGAAACGTATTATTTCCGCGCGTGTCCGTTATTTTGCAACGTGCATAGGTCGCCAGTAGCGCACTGCCACAGAATGAGAATCAGTATGTATCGGAAGTAGGGCCGTTTGTTACGTCATACCTTGGCCAACTTTCGTCGCGGCCGAGTCTCCTGCGCAACTCTATCGACCAATCACAGCTCTGATACACTTATTAGAATCATTTTTAAGGTTATGTTATTTAAATGGCGACACCGATGGTTCAGTAGCTTAGTGACCCTGACTGGTGTCGGTGTCGCGGGTTCAATTCCCCCATCAGGCAGGTAGGGTAATTTTTAGGTGGTTAGGTTATAAACGAATTTAAATTGTGTCCATAGTGGAAATTTTAGTTACTTTAGGATTTATAACGCTCTGTGAAATATTCATTAATATTTATATTTTTTTTAGTTTGAGTAGCTTTTTTTTCAATTTTTAAAATAAAAATCATGTTTCTTACTTATCATTGTTTGCCTTACTTTTATTTTGCAATATTTCAGTCGCAATTTCACAAAGACACTAAAAAGTCAGGAAATCATAATTTAAATTTAATTTCTCATTGTATAAAAAATCCCAAGGTTATAGGTAATTCGTAGCACAAAACTACAAACAACTTTCGACCAAATTAGTACCTTTTATAAAGTTATTATCTTCAATTTTGCGTGTAGGTATGTACCTACCTACTACCTACTCACATTTCGTGACTACAAGCTTTGTAATAGTACTGGCCACTTTTGTTACACAATATAAAGTGTAAAGTTTGTAAGTACCTACTACCACTTGTAAAAAAAGAACTTATTCGTGATTGGAAAGTATTTTGACCTCTGTTGCACGATATTTACGTTAAATAACACTATTATAACAAAGTTACTAGAAACTAGAAGGTTAAATGTAAAGTAAAATATCAAATAATAATTGAAGGCAAGTTATTTGACCTTATATGGCGCACGGAGCACTCAACATTTCACCCGCCCACCCATCATCATTTAAAAAAAAATCTAGATCTACTCTAGATCTAACTAAAGTCTAAGCTTCTATTACTAATATGTTTTTTTAGCTAACAGCTAGTCTGAGGGTTCACTTGCGTGTTTTCGATGTGAAAATTAGGATGTCTTTATCCAGGCCTGTTTGTGATATACAGGCACTGTTCATTGGGACACACCTATTGTAACATCGTTTCTCGACTGTTTAAAGTATTTAGTTGTATGTAACGCTTATTTTTATGGTAGGTAGGTATAAGTAGTTCGTAAGTCTTTATTTTTTATTGTATTTTTTAATTAATGTTAGTTTTTTTAATTCTTCGTTGCTTTACTACCATAATTGTACCTACTGTGTGTCAACCTGTGTACAGTGTACCTTAAGTTATTATCACAAATAAATAGTTTTTCTTTCTTTCTTTCTTTCAGTTTCTAAGCTTTATCTAAGCCATATACCGAATTTTAAGCCATACAATTCAGCTTTGTCTTATTTGAATATAAAAACATACTTACATTCTCACGAAATTAATTGTACCTATTTATTATTGTTCCCAACATATCTGACAATCACGGACCATGACTTTGGAATTGAAGAAAAAACGAGGGGATTTTCCAGTAGTCGTATAATATGATGATGTAAAGAAAAGAAAAGGAAAGAAATAATTTTATTGATGGAAAACTTTTATAGTTAAGAAATAAATGAACAAAAAAGTCAAATAACAACAAAACAGAGTCCTCCATACAATGGGTGCCTCCATACAAATTGTAAAGGAGTATTTATTAAGAAATATGTCTTTCCTCTCGGTTTCTGTCAATTAATGGCAGTGATTTCGTGAAATGCAACGGAAGTGTGTAACAGGAGGTTAGCCTTCAGATGGTACCAACCTCAGAAAATTTAAGTTAATAGAATCCTTTAAAATGTTAAATGACTTATGATGCTTGCTGTGCTAGCGTTAATGCTGCAGCGTACTGGCAGCCCGCTGCAGCGCTGGTGTTCTGCTAGACCCCAGTGGCGACGACACGGAACGTATAGCTATCCAAAAACTTTTTATTACCTAAAATAAGACTAAAACATTTTTTAAGAGTAATATGTGTAACATCATGATATGTCATATAAAATTTTAAAGGATTCTATTAACTTAAATTTTCTGAGGATGGTACCATCTGAAGGTTAACTTCCTGTTACGCACTTCCGTTGCATTTCACGAAATCACTGCAATAAATTGACAAAAACCGAGAGGAAAGACATATTTCTTAATAAATACTCCTTTACAATTCTTGACGAACATATCCACGAAATTTTAAGACTCTACGTTCAGTTATTTGGCCTAAGCAAGCATTGTATGTCAGTCAGTAAAAAAAGTACTGACAAAACAAATTATGATATTTAAAATTACACAAATCACTTGGTTTTTTTTTAAACGCAGATGAAGTCACAGCACCATGGCAAACAAAGTTCCCTGGCATTGAACACCTGTAGTACCTCACAGTGTCGCATACAACCGGTTTGGTACAATCAATACCCAAAAACGTACAAAAGTAGAAACGACCCGATACGTTATGGAATAAAACGGAAATACCTACGGTTCAAACTTGTCCGAGTACCATTGCCAAAGAATACAAATATTCTTTGTCTAAAAATAGACAGAAAATCTAGCGACGGAATTGCCAATCATTTTAGCTACCTCGTTAGATAAGTAGGTATATTAGAATTATGCATTTTTAAATTTTAGTTCAATTAGTTTTTATTTATATTTATATATAATTTTATTTTTATTTAAATGTATCTGTGTGAATGACATTAGATTGTAGCTAACTAAATAAAAAATATGTAATTCTGAAATTCTGCTTCCACTGTTACTAATATATTAACTTGATCGTGCTATTAACTTTCATAGCAATGTGTGATGTAATAAGTGACACCTAATATGGTAGGTTTTTTCAGAAGTTTTTGTGTACTCGAAAGTATATACGATATCTATCATATATATCTTACCCTAGCAAAGATGTATTCAAATATCGTTTTTTCAAATCATTTGGGTACCTAGTTAGTTACCGCAGAAACTAATTCAAATCCCAATTCAGTTTCAATTCCGTTTATTTTCAGATTATGGTGGCATTCTTAATAAACAAAGTGGGATTTGTTAACGTCAAATCGCGTCTGTAGTCCAAAAACATTAGAACTACGAACGCGTAGTCGATTTAGTTTAGTTCCATCGAGTTCCACCAAATAGATACTAATATCGTATTCAAGAGTGCCAAATTGATCGGTATCGTACTGAAACGGGATTTATGATTGGGTAGACTTCCATGTTTAAGGGGAATCCTCAAATCCGAATTCCATAAAAAATGTTTCGGACATACGGACACACAAATGTAAGTGTTTTAAAATTAACCCTACTAACTTAAAAACACGTATAAAATCTAAATTAATGTATGAAACCTTTCACTGTTTTTGTTGACGAAATCAAAAAACATGGACGAAACGAATAGTGTGAAGAAATTACTATAATACGGCGTACTTTTTGAGTATTTGTCCGAATCATTTTGTACGGAATTCGGATTTGAGGATTCCCCTTAAAATTATTTGGCTTAGCAGCTTCTTCACAGATGATTACACGTAGGCAAAAGAAAACGATTCTCTCACTTCTATCTTTTTACTCAACATTCAATTTTTTAGCAAGAAAAAGGTGTCATTTAAATAATTTGTTAACCCAAAGTCCGATTAGGGAAAACATTGTGGTTTTGAAACCAGTATCGAGAGATTAGATCACACATAAAATTAGAATTGGATTGTGTAGGTAAGTATTAAAATGAATTTATTTACTTTTACATTATTTATGATGCCGTAATATACGCGACACAGGTGCTTAAAGATATAACATTAAAAAAAAACTTTTTACGATTTTTGATTTATTAATATTATGGAGGTTATAATAATAACCTCATGCGGAGTGTAAAAATGTCTCGATACTTGTACAAATCATGTTGATAAATCACTGATACTCCTTGGCCATTTATTAAAACTCATTATACTTATGTAGGTATTTATTTTAATAATATCGACGCTTGAAAGGCAAAAATTACCAAGCGACATTTTGGGCGATATTGAGTTATATATATCATTGGAATCAGAAAAAAATTCTGCGTCGATTGGTCCTACTCTCATGTCGCTAGGACGAAGTTGGTGTCGCTTGGTAATTTAAAAAAAATACACATTTTCACAGTTTTCGGCGTCCAAGCGACTAAAATTTTAGCGATTTATGAATAATTTTCACTTAGTATTTATTCGATCTTTAATTTTTGTCCATAGTAATTTTTGCCTAGATTCGAAATAATGCGTTTGAACATAAAGTATTTTTTGCCTAATGGTACCTAGGGTGTAAAGATTACTTATAAAATTTTACCTGAAATCATATTTTTTTTTCTCGTTAATAAAGACTTTCTAACCCACCTTAATTATGTATAAATTTTCATTTAGTATTTTTAACCTCAATGCAATGGACTTAAAAACGTAAAGTAGTAATATTTACCTGCCTAGAAAGGATATATTTTGTCGTTTGGTAATTTTTTACCTACCGTTTTTTTTTACTGTTTTTGTTACTTAGATAACTATTTCTGATATGAAATATGTACAAAAGAGAGCTTATCCCTATGTCCCTAATATGTTTTGTCGCTTATCCGCGCTGTAAAGCAGATTTTTAGTGGCTGTGGTAACAAAATAATGATTTAGTCTTGTCGCATAGGCAACCTGCGTGCTCCCGCGTATCGCACATAGTGCATCGCGTAGCTTGGATTGTATACTCGGTAAGTGCATTTTAAAGATTTAATGAAATTAGCTTTTTTAATGTGCATTTTATATTGATTTAAATTTATTGTTTTAGGTACATAATGAATCGGAATACGAGAGTAGATAACATTATTCAGCTAGCTATATCAAACGCCGGGGTGGATAGCAGAAATTTGACTTTGGTAATGTAACAACTTATGTTGTTGAATAAATATTTTATTCTCTCAATCGCAACGTATAGAAACAACTAAAAATTAAATTTAATTCCTAGGGGTCAAGATATTGAAGATCGCAAGATTGCTGAAAAATAATACTTGATGTGGTTGATTTAAATTTTTTTCATTGGAAATAATAGGTACTATAAATAATTATGAATAGGTACCATAAACCCATTCCAGTATTTAATTTAATGTAACAGTAGTTTTAATAGCTATTACTTTCTTCATAAAAATTGCATTTAATCTAATTAACTAGGTGTACTGATTTTGAAATTTCTAATAAATGCTATGTATAAAAATAAAATGCCTTATTTATTAACAACGACAGTCTACGTTCTTTATAAGATCAGCTATCCACTTTGCGAGAGATTTTTCGCATTTTTATCTCTAATTTTGTGTCTTGCCTTATATCCTATGACCCCCAAGTGGGGCAGAGGGCGTCCACAGTGATCTGTCTTAAGCTTCACGTTTGACTTCGCTCCAGGATTTACCCATGGCTTTGACCTCCGACTCCACCGATATTCGCCAAGTCTTGGGACGGCCACGCTTTCTCTTGCCCTGCGGGTTCCAGTCTAGAGCTTGTTTTGGGATATGGTCGGGCGCTCTGGGTAGCGTGAGGCCGATTTCTATTTACAACACTTTATCTGGGAATCCATGGGCGATTCATGGCACTTGTCTTACAGGTCGACGTTGGTCATTTTGTCCGGCCAAAAGATCCCAAGAATCTATCGAAGGCACCAGTTTATGAAAACCTGGATCTTACGCGTGAGGTTTTTCGTTACTTTCCACGCCTCGTATGATTATCAGAACGGTTTTGACATTGGACCGGAATATCTTGAGCTTCATTCTACTGGTCAGTTTCCGTGACTGCTATGTAGGGCGCAACTGTGCAAAGGCTCCTTCAGCTTTGGTGATTCTATATCCTGTTCGGTGCCACCAAATTCAGATACCGTACTCCAAAGGTAGACGAATTGATGGACCTGCTCCACCTGTTCCTGGCCAATCAACAAAGGCGTTTTGTTGCTTACGCAGCCGGGTCTCATCTCCTTAGTTTTGCCTGTATTAATTTTAAGTCCTGTGGTTGCTGCTTCTTTTCTGAGGTCATCTAGTTTGGCTTGCATGTCTGCGCGTCCTTGGCTGAAAATACAAAGATCATCGACATAGTCTAGGTCATCTAGTTCTTCCGTGAGTCCCCATTCAATTCCGCGGCGTCTGTTCTTGTTGACACGCTCCAGCTTACTTACTTTCTTCGGCGCTACAACCCATCTCCCAGCAGTATCAGAGCATCATACTTCGGGAACTTATCACAGGTGCTTTGGAGGTCTTCGTAGAATTGCTCTTTGGTATCGTCCGCAGCTTCATCGGTAGGGGCATAGCAACAGATAAAAGTAGAGTTGTACATGTGACCTTTGACTCTTAAGCTGCATAATCTGTCACTGATAGGTTCGAACCCTAGGATGCTTCTGCTAAGTTTACGACTGACCATAAAACCAGTACCATAGTGACCTTGTGTGACAGCTCCGCTATAGTAAAGCGTAAAGTTCTGCTTGTCAATCTGGCCATTCCCACTCCATCTGACTTCCTGTAGTGCAATTAAGTCAAGGCTATAGTTGCAGAGAACATCTCCAACCTCCTTCATTTTTCCTGCCTGCAGCAAAGTCTGTATATTCCAAGTTCCAATTCGCATGATATATCGTTTGTCCTTTTTTTTTTTAAGCCGAGGTCGTTGGTTATTAAGCGGTCCGGTATTTTCCTTTGTTGCAGTCTTCGTAACCAGGTTTTTTTTTACCATACTGGGTGGTTAGCCCTGCGACGAATCCTCCTCTTTTACCCAGGCTTGGGACCGGCAGTGCAGAAAGTTTCACCCCCACACAGGCAGAGTTATGACACGCTCCAGCACCCCATCCAATACCACAGGGAACCGCAAAGGTGAGAGGAGGCAGCCCTGGCATATACCTGCTTGCACAATGATATTGTCAGAGACCAGCCCTTCATGGCTCACTTTACAGGTATACTTTGCATACATAGCTTGGATCACTCTGATTATCTTTGGCGGTACTTCTAGAGTGTATAGACGCGCCCAGATACTATCCAATTGAAGAGTGTCAAAAGCTTTTTCGAAATCTACAAAGATAAGATTCATCTCTCTTTGCCATTCTGATACCTGTTCTACAATGATGTTTGTTTATCTGATCGGTGCAGGAGCGTGCTAACCACCGGAACCCTGCCTGTTCGTTGCGAAGTAGTGGGTCTATTACCTTGGATAGTCGATCCAATACTACCCGACAAAGAACCTTCGATGGTATAGAGAGAAGTGCGATGCCTCTCCAGTTACTGCACTGGCTTATGTCACCTTTTCTCGGTACAGTAACAAGAAGCCCCGTGTTTTAGTCATTGGGTAGAGTTTCAGTATCCCAGACCTTGGCCAGTGTTAGACATTTGACGGCTGTTGTAAGATCAGGTCGATTCCGGGGGCTTTACCTGGTTTTAGGGCAATAATGGCATTTGCGACTTCGTCTTTAGAAGAGGTATCACCACTTATTTCTAGCGTCTTAGATAAGTGAGGCGGCATCGCTGTATTGTTGGGTCTATTGGTACCTCAGAAGATCCCTGGTTAAATACTTCCTGGAAATGCTCGTGCCATCAATTCAATCGAGCTGAAGGAATAGCTAAAGGTTTGCCTTCTTTGTCACGGATGGGTACTTTTCTGAAGTTTATTTATCCTGCTAGGGTATTCGTGGCCTTATCACATAAAGTTATAGTTATAAAGTAGTAGTTATAAAGCTCTTTCAGGTTGCCTGTATGTGCAGCAAGTTGAGCAAATTCGGCGATATTGGTAATTTTGTGTACTAAAACCTAATTGTTTGGTTACTTGTTCAAAAAAGTCCTACACATATCTCATTTAATTTGTAATTTGGTTGAAATTGCTTGACAGAAAAGTTTTTTTGGTTTTTATTTAGATCATTTTACCTATGTGTCAAACATACTTCAGATCTGGATGTATCATTTTGCTTCAAACACAATTATAAACTACTAGGATTTAGTTAATTTTACATGTTTTATAAAAAAAAAATCTTGTCGGTAAGTAGTTTTTACCTGTTTGTGATTTTGATAAATATTTTACTAACCGACACTATTTCTTAAAGTATTGAGAAAATGGATAATCTTTAAATGCCAGTTTATAAAGCGTTTAAACTACATTTAAAACTCGTTGGAATCAAGTGACTACGACTAATAGGCGATTTATGACGATTTTTTTTCCAAAAAAAAAAACTTTAAAACACTCTCCTGTAAAGTTGCCAACATGTCGCTTGGTAATTATTGCCTTTCAAGCGTCGATATGTAGGTACTCAATTCGACTGTATGTTTTTTTCATTACGAATTGATTTTAATGATTCTTTTTATGTTTAGTCGGTCATACTTTAGAGGTAGGTAGGTAATATAAATTTTATCAAAATCGGTTCCGTTATTTAGTTTTTAAAGCAAAATTATTATTATTACATTTATTTATATTTCTTTGTCATTAAAATTTATTTTTTACAATAATATTATAAAAAGTAAACTATTAAAAAAAAACAGCAATACTATTGTAAAAATATATAAAACCGCGGAGTAGAGCCCAAGCGGCTGGTGGCTAGGGCTGCAGAGTGAGGAACCTTCTCACAATGCGAGCCGACTCCAAAAGTACCCCCTTTTGTATCTGGCCCTTGACCCAGCCACCAAGCGAGAGCCTCTTTAGGTACTGGACTCTTTGGGTCGAGACTCTTCGCTATTATCCCGTTCACCGTAACGACTATCGGGACCATCGTCGTCGAGTCCATATTATTATTATTATTATTATTATTGTGAGCCTGAACTGTCCCACTGCAGAGCAAAGGCCTCCCTTCCTTCTTTCCACACTTTTCTGTCAAGGGCTACTGTCGACCATTCTCTCAAGTGGGAGTCCAGCTCGTCTCTCCATCATCATCTCATACGTCAAAGCAAAATAACAGAAAAAAATATTAAATATCGCTCAAAAATATCGATACATTGAAAAAATAATATCGATATATCGATATTTTTTCAACGCAAGGGACTGTAAGCTCCAAGGATGATGATGTTGTGTAGATGATAAAATAATAATAGTACATTATGATATAAGTGCGGTAAGTTGATAATTACAGCCGAGGCGATATTGTTAGCCCGAGCCGTAGGTGAGGGCTACAAGAAAGCAGAGGCTGTAATTATTATCAAAGCGCACGTATGTCATACGACGTTTTATAACACATTTGCGAGGAAATAAATAAATAAATTCATTATTACTTGACGACATTTTCAAATAAAAACAATACAGCGAAAAAAACAGTGCGCGGAATAATTTTTACATGTTCTCAAATTAGCGAAGCGCGCGCATCAGCGTTTTTTTTAAGGCAAAGATATTAAAACAGCCAGTATTACTAATAAAGTAAATTAATATTTTTGTGTTTTGTTACATTTAAATAGTTGTAATTTATGGTCAATATAATTTAAATTAAATAATTAAATGTTTATTTATTATATTTTATCTCCCAAAGTTAATTTTATTCATAAAATGTTGACCACTTTTCTGACATAAAAACACTTTTCTGACATAAAAACTCTTTGCTAAGATTAAAAAAAAGTATCGTTCGTTTTAAACGGAGAACCTTGATAAACCTTCCTTTTTTAATTACATTACCGCACTAGTGCGTAATGAGATACAATACGATATTGAAATTGGTGCAATAATAGACCCTTTACGAGCAAATATGTTATAAATAAATAAACGCCACACACTCACACCCCTGCACTAGGATTGTGGCATAGACATATACAAGACATCACAACATCCAAGACCCGAGAACAAACATTTGTGTTCGTCACAAATATTTGCCCCGGCCGATAATAATGATGATTTATGAATCACATGAATGCAAAAAATGGCTTTATTGCAGTCAGATTATACATATACATTATACGACACAAATTAATTACCAAAAAAAACTTATATGGGCAATGCAATTCGTTGTATTATTATTATAATACAATCAGAATTTTAGGTTACTACAAAATTTATGACCATAATCATAAACTTCTGTACCTACATCCCTACCGTTTTATTAATTAATTTTTTAGTGTCTTATTTGATTAAAAAAAAAAACAATAAACCCTTTCTTTTTTGTCATACTTAATTAAACTAACCCATAATCACTTAATTACGAAACATAAACCAAAAAATTCTTGAAAATCTAGTTATTTAATTATTGCTTGCTAAATAATAAATAAGGCACCTGTGTAATAAAGATCCACATTAATTGCTTTACGCTTAATTAAGAACATATATTTTAGAAAAAGAAGTTCTTTTAGAAATTAATTTTAAAATTTATTCTAAACAATAAGAAAACTTCAGCTATGATAAACATACCTCATAAATATCTTCATACGAAAATTTAGATCATAGTTTACATCAATCAATATTATGTAAATCACTAATTCTAGAAACTTGAAAATTGGCATGTAGACTCATCAATAATTTTATCATATCAATTTATATGTAATAGGCTTGGACCTGACTGCTTGAATGACTGACAGACAACGTACCTACAGGCCAAACCGCTGAACGGGTTGTGGAAAAGAAAGGAAAGGAATTTTCAAAATTCCCAATGCAAACGTACATTTTAAAAGTTCGGAGTGTCATTTGTCAGCAGTATTATATAAAAGGCTTCGTCTTGACTGACTGATTGACAGACAACGCACAGCCTAAACTACTGGGTTTCAAATATTCGTCAAGAAGTGTAGGCACGTACTTAGAAAGGAATTTTATTAATTTGCGTCAGCTAGTAATTAAATAATTAGCAATTACCTCCATGTTTGAAATTTTGTATCTAGTTAGGTACCTACCTACCGTAAAAGTATCTACTTATTTAGAAATACCTTAGCAAATTAATTCAAATACTTAATTAAACAATTCGGTGTGAAAAGTCAATACAAATTGTTAATTTATTTATTTAGCATTGTACACTGTGCGGACTGCGGACAGTACCTACGCCAAAATTCCGTTAGAAAGTACAGTTAAAGACAAAATTGTTGAACATTTACCAAGTTCTTAGATTTGTTATGTTTTAATTTTTGCATTTCAGTAATGACTCAAACAAAAAGCTTTTAAAAAATAAGAATATTGTAAAATAAAAATTGGATTTGACCTTCAAACTATGGGACACCACTAAATGAATTTAAAAAAAATAATTAAAATAAATAATCTGCTAGTGATCAGTTCATAAACATAGATCATACGTCATTAGGTTCTTGAGAACTGAGGCAATTCATACTAACTAAAAATCTATATCAAATAGGTACCTAATTTAAATAAGAATGCTTTTTATAACTGTTGTTACTGACTTTAGACGCATGACTAAATTGACAAATGAATAAACGTTCATTTTTTAAATTATTCTTGAACAGCACTTGACCATAGAATTCAAGTAGCTCTTGGTAGCACCAAACTTGCGCTTACGCATACCAATCAAGTATACAATTTGTCGAAAACACAGGTCAACGTGCTGTGTACTGTTAACGCTTGTCACTTTTACGGGACCTATTGCAATGGTAAATATTTAATACTTAACACTTGTGAAGTCGATGGTTCAATTTTGACACATACGTCTATATGCTTGTAAAGTCATTGGCTTTTTGAAGTGAAAACTTGTATAGGCGCACTGAGCAAAGTTTTTAGTGGGGAGTGAATTGGACTAGGCTACTGGATAGTGATTTGATTGTAACGGGTAGGTATTTACGCTCACCTCGATTTTGTGTCCCGACGTTTCGACTGTATTGCAATCGTGAGGAAACCGGCATGTCGTAGAACCTAAAGTTCGAAAACATGTGTCGAGTGCACGAAAGGAGCCTCTTCGAGGCGGACTTGAAATCCTTTCACCACACTATGGTTCGAAGGAACTAGTGTCACGATAAGAAGAAGACTGTATTGCAACAGCCGTGGTCACGGTATGACTGGCGTATTGGAGCTACCGTCGCGGTGAAATGAGGGAACTACCCTCATTTTGGTCGTTAAAAATGTTCGGTCGGCACACTACACTGACGACATCCGGACACTTAAGCGGTGTTTTAAAAGCGTTCCGCATGCACTTAGCAATCACTGGGTTCCATGACGTTGAGAGTCTGTATCCGTCTTTACGATTGAAATTTGGATTCTTCTTTATTTCAATCGCTTCCCGGACCATCCTCTTGTGGAAATAACGTTCATGGGCGAGAACTTGACAACTGGGTTACTGGACTCCTAACGCTTGGATGTCACACTACTTCGGGTAAAGTCGGCTGGTATAATACTACTAAGTGAAGATGGTGTGTCTACTGTCTTTTCTTTTACCTGAATGACATCAAATAATGGTAGCGTAACATTACAATACTACAAAATAAAGTGCCTGTATTGTTGATGCTATGACCGTGAACAAAATGTTTATTGTTTATTGTTTATTTCATTTGCTTACATGTAAAATCGTCTTATTAGCTTAGGTTCTAATATATTAGCTAGCGGTGTACATGACCCTGTCAGGCACTGCAAACATTCTGTCCTATTAAATGATTTTAAATATTTTAGATTACATACAAATTCATTTTAAATAAAATTGGTATAATAGTTTTAGCATAATAATATTAGTAAATTTGTTTTGAATGTCATAAAGAATTTAAATTCACGAATTACTGTTCGAGGTCAATTTTATCAACTAGAAATTCGTTAACAGAATAGTAGCATCTTTGAATAAGTAAATTTTCAAGTTTTTTGTAAAATATATTGTCATTTTTTTCATTCTTAATAATGTCAGGGATTTTGTTGTAGATATTAATTAATCTACTGTTAGGGCTTCTCCTAGCTAAACGTAGATGAGTTTGGGGTATAATCAATTTGTCTTTGTTTCTTCTATTATAGTTAATATTGCATTCTATGTTTGATTTAAAAAGTTTTCTATTGTTTCGTACAAATAAGGTCAATGTATTTTTGAATTAGCATCTTTTCTTTCATTACAATCTACTCCCTGTCAAACTGTGAAAAACAGTTGTATTTCGTACTATTGACCTCGCCTTTGAAAAAGTTTTCGCATTTGTCGTGTGAACTTAAGCTAAAAACTTTTTGTAAAGGAAAGGCGAGATGACCTCGCTCTCCCGATCATACATCGGCAAAAATCGCAAACGACTTAACTTTTTTTTATATAAAGGAAAGATGAGACGTAGTATGGCAGAAGACTTTGATTTTGTAATGTAATGAGAAATTACATAAAATATTTTTTTTAAAAAAAGACCTAAAGTGTTATCGACAAAACACTGTTTCTGGATAATTGATTGATTCAGGCGTTACTTTGCGGAAATCCATAAATATCAACAAATTATATAAATATATTTAGTAATAAATCCGCTTGATTTCTAAACAAAGGTTTCAATTAACTTAACTTTAGTTTAGAACCCTAGTACATATTACTATATTATAAACCAAAGAGTCAACGAACAGAAAACCAAAGTTCAAAGATACGACACGTGTTTCGCCTCTACACGAGGCATCATCAGGAGGTGTGGACTCGCCGAAGTTCGAAACGAGAGAAATTGAAACCTTTGTTTAGAAATCAAGCGGATTTATTACTAAATATATTTATATAATTTGTTGACTGTTTCTGGAAACATAAATAAATATAGAGTTTTGTCAATAAATGTACTACTGTACATACCTTACAAAAAAGGTACTGTACAGCATTAATAATAGCGCTCGTCCACTCTAAAATATTCTGATAAGTACCTACAGTGCCTTTTAATCCGAACGCAGTAATGCTTACACATTGCTGCGGCTGAATAAACTGGCACTATATTTACTGGCTACCATTAACTTTGCAACATACTCGGTCAAAGAGTAACGTACAGACAGGTCATGCCACCTCAAAGGTCAGACAACCAGCGAAAGCAATTTCAACATAGATTATCGCTAAGAAGCTCCTATTTCAAAATAATAAAGGTCACTAGTTAAGTAATTGCTAGTGCATCTTTATGTAACTTAAAATTACTTTATACATAGATAAATAACGGTGTTCATATAGAACACCAAGATAGACAGTATCAAATCAAAATGGATGCGGTATACAGGACAGAAAATTTTCAGACACCCTGTCAATAAAAAAATTGGTTGTCTGTAAAGTTGGTTTACGGACGATAGTTTAACGTGACTACCAGTGTAACGGGACAATGAGCGTTACCGAACAATGACAGCGTTGTCGGTCAATGACGTCAACGTTTTTGTGCATGCAGCCGGCGTTCATCGATTTATTAGACGTAGTCACGTCAATTCAATATCTCTGTTTTCAAATAATTTTTATTACTTTTTACGATGTAGTTTTATTAACAATAAAAAGCCTAGTAGTTTTAACATATAATATTTATCTAGCCCTGTTACTTCTCTTTTTCGAAAATTAGCATCGGACCAAAATGTACTAGAAGTTAGCCAATGTGGCTCTCTTTTTTTGGCGCATTTCCAATATACTTCATTGTGATTCTACACTTCTGTGACTTTAATGCCTTCTTGCACCAAACTGTCAAATTCCCTAAGCAATTACTTTACTCGCTTGGTAGTTCTTAACAGTACAGATTCTGACCGTTAAGAACTGACAAGCGAGTAAAGTTTTTGCTTAGAAACTTTGAAAGTTTGGAGCAAGTCAGCATTAAGATCTTAAAATTATAAGTAGTGATTGTTATCTGGGATATTAGAATGTTGAAATTTGATTTGTGTAGATAACCTTTCAATTTTAGTAATGTCGGCGACATTTTAAATTTTAAATTCGATACTTAGATAAAAGATTGAGATATTCTTAGATAAGATGTACAATTAAAAGAAATAGTTATGTCTTTATTATTAAATAATAAAGTGCTTGTAGACATCAAAATTGTAATATTCTTCTTATCGTGTCACTAGTTCTTTCGAACCAGTGTGGTGAAAGGGTAACAAGTACGTCTCAAAGAGGCTCCTTTCGTGCACTAATAAATTTCAATAATATTATTTTTTTAAATTTAAATATTGACAGCAACATTTTTTATAGTCAACACTTTTAATTCTTCAGTATATGTATATTTATCTTAATTGTATATATGTATATCTAGCAAAAGGACAAAATTTAAGATTACGATTTCGGGTAAAAGTATTTTATGTTAAAAATGTAAAGTATAAAGCTACTTTTTTTTTTTTATTTATTTATCAATATAAACAATTTATAATACATTGGTTGCTTATGAAAATTACTTATTATAAATACTTTTAATATGTCTATTAATCCAAATTAGGTAAGTAAGTACCTACTTAATACTTTACGTAGATACTTAAACATAACCTGAATTCGGAATTACTAAGAACATTTTTTTTATTAATGGCCATTTTCACCTTTTTCAATTCATGCTATTAAAAATGAATAATTTTTGTAACAAATGAAAAAAACTATTACTCTAAGTTTTTAGTTTTTTTATCCTTTTTCATGTTATAACTAAATTCAGGGTTGTCGCGTTTCTCAAACGTTGGCTAAGCGCGCGTGGCGCAACCCGTAGGTACGGTCGGGTGCACAAGCGCTGCGCACTTTTTGTGCAAGATTAGGGTTGACCTACATAACTCGTTTAATTTTATTACTAATATTAAGTTACAGGCTTGATACATTTGGTTTTGTATAAAAATTAGGTTTTAATTTTTTGTTACTCATTTTTTTTAATTAACAAATTCAATTAACACACAATCTTGGTCATACTGTATTGTTTGCTTTGTTTACTAAGTTTATTGCGGTTTTTTTTAGATAATTAATTACTAACATTCCTTTAACCTTTAATTGTTTAATCCATACAAAATAAAATAGTATGACATTGTATCGGTAAGGGCTTTGGATTCTGTAATACAGTTAATAAAAACTATAACAGGAAACAGCGACTGAACCACAATTTTGTCTGATTGTTTTCGTGCGAAATAAACCCTTTTTTCTGCCTTTTAGCAAATAACGAGTTGTGATTAAAGCTTTCACTGACAGATTTTTTCTTAAGTTAAAACTATTTAAATAAAATAAAAAAACCTTGAGTCTAAAAATAACTTATATTTTTTTTTCAATTGATTGAGAACAAAGGTTATCATTCAATTGAATAGTCACGTTATCGGTTCTATTTATATCACTAACCTAGTTCTAGATATCAAGATGTGTCACGTAGACTTTTGATTTGTTATTCACTTTGATGAATTAATTAAAGTAAAAAATAAAAAGATTGATAAATAGATTTAATCAATACACACTTGATTTTGATAGTGAAACATGATGAGTGATGACTACTAATCCATATTATGGCTTTAATCTAGAGCGCACGCTTGCCAAGACCAAAACAGTGCTACACAGGACTTCATTTATACACCGCGAAATTTTTAATCACCAGAAAAAAATACGCATAATCAGTTGTCGTTACTTAACATCAATATGGCAAAAAAACTTAAAAAATTAAGTTGATTTTTTTTTTCAAAATTATTAATGATAAAAATTGGAAATCTGTTTCCGTCAGTCGTTTTCCTTTGACTATATTGCCCATTTGAGTTTTTTTGGTAACTGAAAATGTGTGGTGTATAAGCTAGCGCATCACTTCTATTTTTTTTTTCTAGACATTTTTGTAATAAATTTAGAAATCCCAACAATTTCACTAGCTAATCCTTCCCCTGAGCGACTCCTATAAGAATAACGTAGATATTTTCGCTCGAGCCAAATGCAATATTTTACGGATATGATGCAAGTTTGAAAGTGACTCGATATATGACCAAATCCGTTGACTTTCGATTCATACGAAATAAAGGTATTGTGCAAATACCTACTGAGTCATTATTATTGTCATGATTTAAAAAACAACTAGATAAACTTAAGTTTATATATAGTAACATACATACATAGCTTTTTATAAAATAATAATAGATCAACAGCTAAATATAGGTATATAATTAAAGAATTTAAATTATAAGTAATGAAAAAACAAGAGATTTCTTATAAGACAAAAATATTTTTAGCTACTTTTGTTGTTTACTTTACGACATACAAAATAAATGCCTACGATACAGGCATAAGCGCTTGTTAATATAATTCCTGTAATTCGATTTATTGAAAGTCCTGACAGACAGACGCAAAAGCCAAACCACTGGACGTAAAGACTTAAAATTTGAAGGTTTGTTCATGAAGATCACGTACAGTCAGTATCAAAGTCGATGACCACATTTAGAATTTCAAATCGGTGTACACTATTTATTATGCCTAAATCACTCAACAAATAAAAAAAAAATTATCATCAAAGTTCAAAATTAACTGTACACCACATTGTTAAAAATATAATATGGTGAAAAGCTATTTTGAAAATCTGAACGTGGTCATCGACTTTTCATGCTAACTGCACCGTGTCAAAATTAAAAGTAAATCACGAAATTTACATATAAGAATTTAGTTTAGAACTGTTCACGCGTGATGTTGTGCAGTCACTATCGCTACGGTCAGCAGAATATTGTGAGACGTACGGTTAGCACGAGAGCCACGTAACAGTTGAATCACGATTGTTCGCGTAACACCTTATTGATCTATATCTAAGTAGATCGGCGGCCACTTTTGTACGTGAACATACGATGAATAAAAAAAAGAATGGATACTTTTTATTAGTCTTGAAAAACACTTAAATTTTGACAACCCTAACGCATAATTGAATACAATATTATGTTCCTTCTTTTCATTGATATTTAAAAAAAAGTTGGTTGTCTGAAATGTTGGTTTACGGACGATAGTTTAACGTGACTACCAGCGTAACGGGACAATGAGCGTTACCGGACAATGACGTCAACGTTTTCGTGCATGTAGCCGGCGCGGCGGCGTTCATCGATTTATTAGACGTAGTCACGTCAAAATATAAATAAATTATTGGAGCTAACTTTGTAATATAATTTCATTTTTGTAGATTTTTAATGCGTATCAAAATCTAATCAAAAACTATATATCTACATTCATAAAGCAGTAAAGAAATTACTCAAATAAAGGTCCGTAGCACTGTTTTAATCACGGGCAAGCGCGATTTCTTACCTCCCCTTCGTAAGTTGAGTGCCTCTTTCGTCTCATTATTTGTTAACATAATAAAAGTATGAGTAAATAACCAACCTGTAACTTGAATATTTCAACCACTCGAGAAGGTGTAAAAATTGTCGTGTATGTAATACACAAGTGGCTGTACGTACAAAAATCATTAGCAGACACATACCAATTGTTGAAAGAGTAGAAAATAACATACTTATCTATTTACCACAATATAAATGGATAGTTAGGTATATTAGACGCTCCCAGCCCATCTGTCACCCTGCTCTGCGAGGGCGACAGATGGAACTTTTAGTAATTGAAAAAGTTCTATCTGTCCCCCCCGACACCAATAGGGGGACAGATAGAACTATTTATTCCCGTCTGTCCTCCAATAATATAAGCTTTTAGTAGGTATACTTCGATTTGTACATAAAAGTGTATGGGATGAAGTAAAATCGGCAGTCTTTTCATGCGTATCAGGTAAAAAAGTTCCAAATTCTAAATAAAAATAATGTAATAAACGTTCGAAACTATGTGTAAATCGTATCCTAAAACGTTTTTTAAATATATATCCAATATTTTTTTATATGTTTTTCAAACACATGCAAAGTACTTACAATACCCTATTATTCAAATCGCAAATGTTATTTTAAGCGAATAAATTTGCAAATGACGTTGATACCACTTAAAAGGGACATTTAAAAATACATTAGACTCAAGTAAATAATAATTTATCTTCGACTGTCTTAATGCTTTTTGTTTTTATACTAATAACTTTAAAAACTGATCATAAATTTTGAAATAAAAAACACCGCGAGTCAGTAAAATTAGAGGTAAATAATGCCTTCGTTTGACATGACATAGAAATATATGATATGAAAAAAAAATGACACGAAAATCGAGTTTTTTTTTCGTCTGATAGATTTTATGCCCTGGCTAGGTGACGTAACATGAAGACCTGACGTTTGACTAAACATTAGAATCCGCTTGACACCCGCCTTAAAAATCCAATATTTATTCAAGTTCTGCGAGGCCAAACCAGAGAAAATTAATCCTTACTTATGACCTTACGACACGTCCACACTAAATTTAGACTAAAGTGACTAAAGCATGTATTCTGCCATTCATTTGTTAAAATATAGTATTTATTTTATATATTTTTAGTTATAACACCAGATGATTTACATATATTTTTCACTAAAAGGCAGTGGATGAAGATTTTAGTGTAAAGTATGGATAAATTAATGAATCAGGTTAAAACATTTACTTGTGTCCCCACAAACCTTTAGAGGATACAAAAATGTTGTTTTTAAATATAATTTTTGTGTAAATAAAAAAAAAAAAAGGTAAGTAAACTGAAAATACATAAATGTGATTTATTAATTTGTTTAAATAATAAATCTACTAAGTGTATTAACTACAATATTAGAGCTATTTATTAAATAATCTTAATTTTAAGTTCTATTTTTCTTACTAAGTCCATTCCAATCATAGTTGTTATACAAATATATTTTTTAGATACTTAAAAAAAAAAAAACATAAGCTTCCGACTAACTTCGAAATAACGTTCTAAAGTAAGGCTATCAAAAGTTGCTCTACATAAAAAGAGCGTCAATTATAAGATCTATTAGAACCGAGTAAGTATAAATATTGTAAAGATGAAGTAAAACGATTATAATTTTTTTTTCATAATTCTGTTAAAAGTATTTCGGCTGTCAATTCAAAGTTGTATGCAGACGACCAAAGTTATTTTATTAAACTTAAATTTTAATAAGAGGTAACTAATTACCTTATTACAATCTCATCTATGTATAATTAAAAAAGATACATCATATTAATATGTAGATTAAGTAATTTTAAAAAGTAAATGGAACGTCCTAATAGTTTTTCAAGTGTTTCAAGCGTAAAAGTTTTCCTTTAGAACTTCGTATTATATTATATTGCTTTAAATTATTTATTTGCATGTATAAGATTTACCATCTACGTTTTTCTAATAAAATTGTTTTGTTCTTCTTTTGGTCATAAATTAATATTTTGAAAGTACAATTATTAATAATGTGGCGCCACTAAATAGTATAAAAAGGTGCATCTAATTTGATGATTTGGACGCGCCTTAATAGTTCAAAGGTTGTGAAATACTGGTTTCGCAAGTGACTGGCTTGTTGAATCAATAAAATATTTAAAACAACATTATGGGGTGACATTTTGCCAAAATGTTTTTAATCAGCCACAGTCATTTGAAAAGATAATTTTGCCTCCAGGGTGCCTTGTTTGAATTTAAGTTCTGTGACTCATAAGGATAATTGAAAATTTTGGATTCGGAATCTTAAATATTGATTAAACCTTTTATTGGTTGACGCACATAATATTTTTTTTTAACAAATCGATTAATATGTTAACTTTGTTTTTGGAATGAGATTCCGCTGCTGTTTTTAATTTAGTCACGGTTTTTGCCATTTGTGTCACCGTCTGACATTTCTCGCAACCAGTTCTTCAATAAAATTTGATTGATAAATGTTATTTTATTAAATTTGATAAATATGATTTATGTTATTGCTTGTGTTTTAAATATTTGACATTAAGAATTACTTGTGATTTTAATAATCGGTGTGCGCAGGCGCATTCTAAGTTTGCTCATTAACGCCTCGGGCATTTTGGCAATGTCCTGTCGCAACTTTCAGTTTCAAAATGTTTTTGTTACGCAACTTATTATACAACATACCTGGTAGGATTAGCAGTAGGGCGGGCCAGGAGCGCTGGTGAATAGGTAAACACTGGAGCACTTTAGAGCCATGCACATAATCCAATTTTTTTTTGAACTGTGTATACGCGCGGCACAATTTTTCCGTAAGAAGTGGGGGAAACTTAATGCCGCTCGGCGTGCTCCGGCGACGGCGAGCGGGCAACTGGTGGCTACCTTCTCTCCCCCACACAATAAAACCTTCGCTTTTCAAGAGTGGGGATTTTTCTTTTTTTTTTAAACGTTTCTGGATTTGCCGGGTTCATATTTTGAAAATCTTGTTTGGACATTCTCATTAGCACAGGGGAAAGAAACAGACATAACTCTATTTAAAAAAAATCAATGGATTTTCATATTTGGTTTTTATATTGGATTTTCATATCAGGTTTATATTTTTTGATAATCGTATTGAAAATTTTACAATGAAACCATAGTCAAAATACTCAATATTCGCTTTTTAAAATCGACCCTATAGAATCTAATTCAATAATTTCTAGATTTTGAGATCGTTGTTTAGAGATTCATATTTTATTAGCTCACTCCTTTTTGTCAAACTTCTAAATAAAATTTAACAAATTTTATTTTATTTTGTTAAATTGTTCGTGAAAATTAGGTTAAGCTCTATCAGGATCCAATGGAACTATATAAACTAGCTTAAAAAGATCTTAACTTGATTTCTTATCAGAATCTTATAAGAAATCAAATAGTGGGTCTACTAATCTTTTTTTATTTTTTGCAGAGTAGGTAAAGTTTTTTTAAAATTGGTATTAAATATGATGTTTCGAAAATATTTAGTTATAATATACTTATCTAATAATTTATATTAGTTTTTTTTAAGTAAGTAAGATTTATAAGGTTTATTTTTTGAAAAATCTTCAAAATTCTTCTTTACGTCTCAAACTCCATTGCAGTAAATCAAAATACTTTTTCAGAAAAAGTTTTTGGGTAATTTACCTAATCGACTTATGTATTTCTTTTATTTATGTTGGTATCGTATGTTTTTGATGATTCACATACATATGCGATCAAAAACTTGTTTTATTTTATGTGTTTATCTTTATAAAGGAAAACAGGTCTTATGTTGTGATCGCAAAGAACCTCATGTTGTGAAATTCTATCTTTATTAAAATACCTGCGTTTTTTTGATCCTTTTCAAACTGATCTTGAAAATTTCAGGGTCATGGTTGTAGTCAGTGTGAAAGATGCGCTGCTTTTTAAATCGACTGAAAAAGAGAGCTGTGTTTTTCGAATGATGTATGTATGTGTATTTGTCGCGTCCTGGGGCTTAATTCGCACAAAATGACTAAAATGCCAAAATTGACGTACCATTCAATAACGAGAGTGACTATGACAGCTTAATGAATAGGGGCCCCTATAGCCTAAACGCCTGAACGGAATTTGACAAATGAGATGTCGTTAGATTAATTTAGGTCACGAAAGTGACAAAGGCCTACCTAAAATGACAGAAAACTTAATATGGCGTCTGTATAATATCCATACAGCTAAAAAAAAGAAAAAGTGATAAAAAAACCATGAAAACTTGAAAGATTTCGGTAAATGAGGTATTTCTAGATTCGTTTCAGCCGAGGGAATGTCATAGAATAAAATAAAAGTGTCAATAATCCAAAATGGCAATAATATTTTGGCAGTCTAGTATTTTTGTAGTTTCAGTGTTTATTAACATTAAGCCTATTTGTTGATATTTTAAAACCATTGTATTTATACCTACATATAACTTAATAATTTCAAATGTCGCAACTGTCGATTTGGTTTGGTCAAATTTAAGTCCACGCTAGACGTATTTTTTTTTTTGTTTTTTTTTATTGGAGATAGACCTTCGATTGACCACAATCTCACCTGATGTTAAATGAAGATGTGGCCGACGATGAATCTCGAAGGTCTAGAAGACACCTATTTACTCGCTTCTTGAAAAGACCAAGATCGTAGTTGTCCGGGAAGACAGAAGCGGGTATGCTATGTCTCTACCAAAATTCATCTTTGGCTTTACAGATACAATCCCTTCTACAATTCTAGCCATGGTAAGTAAAATAACATTATTTGATTTCAATTCATAATCCTCGGGTAAGTCTTCTTGATACAAAAAACTTCAACGAGCGTTCTCTTTTTCCGACAATTTTTAATTTTTTTTTTTTAATTAACAAGTTTATGATCTAGTAGCTAAGCCCGCAAAGTCGTTTGCGCTGTGAATTTCCTAAATTCCTTTCTTAGTAGGTACGCTTTTACAACTCTGGGCAAACACATCCTCGCAGTTTCAAGTATCGAGTCGCTGACGATTCGGACACAAAATATTCGGACACTGTGTCCGAATTGACACTTTTCCTACGTCTTCCGGTTCAGCATGTAGGCTGTCTGTCTAGTCAGTCTGGCCTAGTCAGTCACGACTAGGCCTTTTATATATATTTATGACTAGCTGACGCCCGCCACTTTGTTTGCATTGTGAATTATTTTCTTGATAAACATAACCTCGTAATTTCAAGCCTCTACGTTCAGTGGTTTGGCCTGTGCGTCCTCTGTCAGTCAGTCAGCCAGGATGAAGCCTTACATAATATTGATGGGAATTTTGGCGGGAACATGAAGAGTGGCGTATTGGCGGCATTAAATTAATTAACAAAACTTGTATAACTTTGAGTGTTTAAGTGTAAAAACGGTGGTTTTTTATCCATTAAGTGCTCGTGAACGTGTATGAGTGTTGGTGAATAGTGTAATGCTGTAAAACGTGACTTTTCGTGTTGCCTCCAAAACTCCATAGAAGCCTCTAGTAAAGTCGCAACCACCACTACTTTACAGGGGCATGACTTGACTTATTGACTCTGACTTATGACAAAATGGAATTCCAATTACTTGACACTGGCTATATACCTTTGATGTGAAGCCAAAATAGAAGAACTTAGGTTCTTCGAAAGAAAAAAAAAATATTGATGATTGATTAATTTAAACTTATTTATAATCATCAGGCGTCGACCACATCGACACTTACCATCAGGTGCTATGGTGGTCAAACGCTAGCCTATAAATTCCTAGTAAAAAAAACTTCTATTAAACAATGCATTACAAATATTGGATTAAAACATAATTGAGGTTGAAATTCGGCGGAAACTCCAATTACACGTGTATTGTTGGTTCATTGCTGTGCCAAGGTAGAATGTTATCATTTTATACGGGGTGTTCAGTTTATATCGGTCAATGTTAAAAACTTAGACACGAAACATCACGCAAAAATTATGTATTATATCTTGCATCGTTAATTGTAAAATATGTTAAAATAATCAAAAAAATACATAAAATAAGTGATAGAATCTTGTCACTGAAATAAAAACAACCAAGTCTGTGCATTATTGTAATAGATTTGAATACGTATATTGAAAATTCAGCATAAAAAAGTGGTTGTCTGTAAAGTTTGTTTACGGACGATAGTTAACGTGACTACCAGCGTTACGTGACAATGAGCGTTACCGGACAATGACATCAACGTTTGCGTGCATGCAGCAGGCGTTCATCGATTTATTAGACATAGTCACGTCAAAAACAGGTTAAAAAATAAATAATGATTTATTTTCCTTATGAGATTAGGCGCTGAAACAAAAATTCTATGCATCAGGTTCTCCAAAATATGGCAATTCTGTTAAATAATTCGAACCCACGCCTCGATCTTTACAGCCGGTCACACAGCCACATAGCTAAGGAGGTCGTTATAGTGTAATGCACGCAACGATGTAGGTCGACGCGATCGACCAAACGAAATAATTCGGCGAGCCATTGCACACGCGAACCGAATTCATATTCAAATTTAATTGAACCGTTTTTCATAACAAAGATAATTTAATTAATTATCAATTCACTATAATATACAAGTTGTTTGTTAATATCCCTACAATGCCGAAGGGGGGGTGTTCTACCCCCCCGCGGGAACAACAACAAACCGTGTTTTTTTTAACGTGGCGATTACCCTAAAATCAGCTGTTTGGTGAACTTTCCAAGACCTCTGACCTTGACCTCAGTAATGTTAGTGATGAGACAGATTAAGGCTTATCTTACAGAAAACTTAACAGCATCTGAGAGGCAATTTTTTTTTTGTGCTAGGTTTTGTTGTTTAACTTAAATGCCATACGTAATGGTGTACCTACAAAACATCGTGAGGAAGTTGCATTTTGCGCAACTAAGTAGGTACTCCATAAATCCGCATTTTGATCAATGTGTTTCAAACAACGATCACGCTAGTAAAGAGTTTGACCCTAGTCCAGGTAGTGGGAACATGAACATCAATTGTGTCAGAGTACTTTGGATCGAGGACAGAAACAAGATTTTTCAAAGTATTTTTATTGGTAATTTTGTTTTGACCACTCTGTCTTTCATATTCTTTATTTCATAGCTAAAGAGGTTTCAGCTTCTCGATACTCTTTCGATATAAGATAGCTCTAATAAAACTCCTTGGTACAACATTTAAGACATTTGACATTTTGTTTGTTTTTTCGTAACTATGGTTATGGACTGAATTATTTTTTAATTTTTAAATTAATTTCTTCATTAATTCAATAAAACATAGCACAAGTGCTGTGCTGAAAGCTGCGAGAAGACAAATTGACTCAAACTTCAGCTTTACATAAAGTTGTTTGCGTAAAGTGAAAAATAACTCAAAAATGTGTTATGTTTAAGCATTTGTATGTATTTTCTCTTAATCTCTCAATAGTTTGAAATAATCTAACAAAATTATGTAAAACTTTTCTTAATTATTTTCATCGAAAGGTTCGTAAATACCTAACCTTAGGTAGGTTAGGTACTCAACTTACCTAGACTAGATCATAGGCATGAGCCCATGTTCCTTACGTGTGTCTATATGTGACGTGGAGGGTGTGTACAGATGGAGAAGTAAATAGCAAATAGGGTTGTCTTAAATAATTATTGTATGAAAATTTCTGATACGATGTATTCAACCTTTGCACACGTGATAGTATTCACACTCTTAGTCTGAATTCGCCCCCTCAGGGCTTGTAGGGACATAACACTACACGTTGTAGAAGACATCATCATACCTACAACCTATAGCAGTCCACAGTGCTGGACGTACTACTCGGGCGAATTAACACGGCACCTGGCTGACACGTGGCTCGGAACTTGATGATTCCCCCGCTGCCCCGCGCGGCGCCCTCCGTGTTTTTTCTTCCTCTAATTGCGAAGCCTTATCATTACTTATCATTACCAAGAATTAGTGGACCTCTTCTCTATCAAGATTATCCAATTCCACGCTGTACTTTGCACAAATGTCATTCGAGCCAGGTGCCATATTGTTAATTCGCCCGAGTAGTAGGTCTCTCCCAAGGCGCGCCACTGAGCCCGATCTTCGGCTCTTATCATCCACGGTCTGCCAGCTATAGCGCGCTGATCATTGCTCCATCTGGCCAAAGGTCGTTCTACACTACGCTTGCCTAGACGTGGTCTCCACTCAAGAACACGTTTACCCCAACGGTTGTCGGTTCTTCGACAGATATGGCCGGCCCTCTGCCACATTGAAGATATAAGTAATACAATACATTACTAATAATAAAAATTAATACAATTTCGAGGACTATCGGAAAACCAAAACTTCGTTTTCGTCGCGAATTAGCAAAATTCCTATAGTGCGAATTCAATATAGCGTATTTTTATTGCGCGTATACGGGCAGATTGGTACTCGCGAAACTTCAAAAGTATGTTGCGCGTATTTCGGCGTTTACGCTCGGTTTTTTCTAGCGAGTGTCAGTAGCGTCTCCTGCGCTCATACGCGCTGCAAAAAACAAAACACAGGCTGCGAATCCAACCAGATCAATCTGCTAATCTGAAACCGCACTCATTAGTACGCACTTACAGCTTTTGTCTTCAATTGAAATCCTTTCACCACACTGGTCCGAAAGAATTAGTAACACGATAAGAAGAAGACAGCTATTAACGAACATATCCTTCAAGTTTAAAGTCACTACGTCTGTCCGTCAGTCTGTCAGCCAAGCTTTTCATAGTATGATGATCGATGATCACTAAGTTCTATGTTGGTAAAAAATATAGTCGGAAACACTTTAATCACAGGCTTTCCCAAATGCAACTAAAATACTGAGTAAAATGCATAAAAATAACTTTTACTTGACTTTTAAAATCTGCCACTAATGCCTCATACGTCAGTTCCTTACCTCATTTTGACATACGAAAGAGGTTGCCATTAAAACCTTATTTCCGTTATAACGCTTATGGGGGAAATGTGGGCCCCTCTGTGATTACCCCGGTTTATCAGCGTTTCACCATCTCCCATAGCTAAACGGTAGAAGCGAGAGAGAATTGAAGATAAAGGTAATTTATTTGCGTAAACATGAACTTGATATCGTATGAAAATTTAAAAGATTACAAAGAATACAACTCGTCAACACTTAAATCTAATGTATAAATAATACAAGCTCAAAATTATAGAAGGACAATCAGAAAAAAAACATTATTGCATTCTGTAAAAATATTAATTGAAAACATTTTGAGAAATTTGTATTTACATGCATGGAAAAACCTATAATTAATTGGAGCAAACCTCGCATCATTAATTTTTATTATGTTGAATATAAGACTGGTCTATGACATCCACATCCGCTTGCTAATTATATTTTTCCCAAAAATAATTAGTCATTAGAAACCCCCAATTCTGAAATCCATTCTTCCTCAATCCGTTCCTATTATTTCGACAAAAGTTTTACAAAGTTTTCCTGCAATTTCTTCCAAGGGATCATCGCCTTTATTTTCTTTATATTAAGAGTCAGAATCCACCAAACACATATACAGGAGCTACGGTTTCATCTTCCTTATTTCAAAGGCCTTCAATGATCTGAGACAATGTGTAAAGTGATTGGATTATTGAAGCTATCTCCGGACATTTATTCATGAACCTATTAAACTTGTTTCCTATCATATTTTTCTCTTCATCAAATGTATCTCGAATCGATACTGAACCTATGTATAAGATTTATGAAATATCAATAGAACTACTAGCAGGGTTAATGGACTATAGAACCATGTCACATTTTTGGTCATGGGATAAGATTATGTTGTCTTGTGCAGGCTATAGCTTTGGTAACATTGTAAAGTCTAATAAAAATTGTAAGGTCAAACCGTGATAATGCTTTTGTGTGTAAGAATCTTTATCTTAAAATAAGATCTAAGTTGATACAATCAATTATTAATACATAATAAATTATAACTGTGCTATTTAATTTATTATTAAACTTGCTGACGACCGTAACTTCGTTAGCATTGCATATTTTCAAAATTCCTTACAAGTACGCACTTGGAGCTCTTGACACGACGGATCCTCCAAGTTTCAAGTCTTCACCTTCAGTGGGTTAGCCTGTACGTTGTATGTCAGTCAGTCAGACAGTAAGGACCAAGTCTTTTAAACATATTTATGTACCTGGTTCCGTGTGCCTAGTAAATACATACAGGGTGTGTCGTAATGAGTGGATAATCCTTCAGGTGCGGGAGTGTATACCATGTTCAAATAATTTTGAATATGGTATGTATTTACTATACAGGGTGTGTCGTAATGAGTGGATAATCCTTCAGGTACGGGTGGGAGACTTCAGGACTGATCAGAAAATGAAATTATGGACCCAGTGAAAATCCACGGATTTCGAGTTACTGAACGTTTTCGAAACTTCCATATTTTTTTCCATGGACAAAGGTAAAAAAAAATGAAAGTTTCGAAAACGTCCAGTAACTCGAAATCCGTGGGATTTTTACTGGGTACATAATTTCATTTTCTGATCAGTCCTGAAGTCCCCCACCTACCTACCACGTACCTGAAGGATTATCCACTCATTACGACACACCCTGTATAGTAAATACATACCATATTCAAAATTATTTGAACATGGTATGCACTAAACGGAAAACTCAGAATATTTATCATTCTAGCATTTATTCTAACCATTATTTTATTAATATAATAACTTAGGTATGTTATCACGACTCTTCCTGACTGATACAATCTTAATATCACTTATTTGTAACTTACTATTGTTAATCCTGATATCTTCTTGGGGTCTATGACAAACCGATTTTCTCAAGATGTTTTCCTTCACCGTTTAGGAGGTACTCTTGTTACAACACTGATAGAAGCTGCTCACCTTATAGATAATTCCTACCGACCCTCTAGTGGTCTTCATAAGTAAATAATTCTCTTAAAACTCTATGGATAACGTAGTGGGCTAAAATATAATTAATATGCTTAAGATGTTATAACTGTTAAGTAAAATGTATATTGCAGCTGTTTGTTGTCCCAATAAATAAAATTAAAATTAAAATTATTTCCTTTCGACATGTAGTTATTAATAATAAGTAAACACATTGTATATAAGTACATATAATTAGTGCGGATTCAGATTAGCGGATTAGCCGAGCTGATTCTCCGCTTGTGTGTTGTTTTTTACAGCGCGTATACGCGCGTCAAGCTGCGAGAGACGCCTAATACTGACACTCGCTAGACAAAAACCGAGCGTAAACGCCGGTATACGCGCGACACGCTTTTTAAGTTTTGCGAGTACCACTCGTATTGCCGTCACACGTACCGAGTACTCGGCTGAGACAGTGCTCTCGGCCGAGTACACGGTACGTATAAACATAGCGCAAAGTGTTCGACTGAACGAGTGATGTAGGCTTTCACTGTCTCGGCCAAGTAACATTTTACTGTCTCGGCCGAATACTCGGTTCGTGTGATCAAGGCATACACGTGCGACAAAAATACGCTAGTCTGAAACCGCACTTACATTATAAAGGAAGAAAGAAAAAGTATTTATGTAGCATAGTTTTTTTTTTCGGATGGACTTTTAATGCAGTTAGGCGCAGATGGCTGTTACTGCGTCACCGGACTCTATTTAGCATAGTTTTTCGTAGACTTTCGCGATTATCACACATAGTTTTTTGATTATAACGGGTATTTATCGCGCTAACCTCATCATGGATGTCTGGATGGATGGATGATGAGGATGTCGTCAGTGTGGTGTGCCGACCGAACATTTTTAACGACCAAAATGAGGGTAGTTCTCTCATTTTACCGCGACGGTAGCTCCAATACGCCAGTCAACCCGTGACCACGGCTGTTGCAATACAGTCGAAACGTCGGGACACAAAAACATACGAGGTTAGCGCGATAAATACCCGTTATAATCAAAAAACTATCTATTTAGCATAGGTTTACAAAATAACATATACACTTATGATAGAAATTAAAGTTAATGCCAAAAAGGCATAAAATATACTTAAACTGTACGTTTAAGTATATTATTTGTTTTTATATGTTTTGATACGATAATTGTTTCCTTTCGTAAATTTTGTAATATAGATTGTACTAATTATCTTATGCTGTAATAAAATGTTACCGGTAATTTTTTGATTATTTATCATAAGCAAAAAGATTGGAAAAAAAAATGTTATGCCCTATTTCTTCGCTTCAGGTGTTCCATTTTTTTTGTTTTTTTTTTCTACATGCTGTATGTACAGTCAGCTGCACCAATATGTATACACTCTCAAGCTTTCACATTTATCAACAAATTATATAAATATATTTAGTAATAAATCCGCTTAATTTCTAAACTTCTTCCACGGCGAATTCGGCGAGTCCACACCTCCTGATGATGACTCGTGTAGAGGCGAAACACGTGTCGTATCTTTAAACTTTGGTTTTCTGTTCGTTGACTCTTTGGTTTAGTTGAACTAAAGTTAAGTTAATTAAGCGGATTTATTACTAAATATATTTATATAATTTGTTGATATTTATGGATTTCCGCAAAGTAACGCTTGAATCAATCAATTATCTTTCACATTTATATCACTCTTAATTTTGCAAAGACTTCTGACAAGTACTACATTAATTTGAAAATGCTTGCGTGCACTTGTATTTGCAAAATTATGAATAATATAAATGTGAAAGCTTGGGAGTGTATACATATATGTGCAGCTGACTGTACTATGTCCTTACAACCCGTATTGTAGTACAATATTAATGGTGTTTGTATTACTTCCTGCCTTCCGCTCGCCCCGAGACATTGGTAATGGAACATCATTATTTTCTTGTTTTATCGTTAAAACCGGTCGTAAGGTAAAACATCTTTGTAATTATGAACTATCATAAATATACAACTGTTATATTATTATAAATACCTAAAATACATCATTGGACTCAGTTTGTGGCGCGCCTTATAAGATATCTAAGTCCAGCAGCGGATTGCTATAGGTTTTCTTTATGTTAATATGGATCGAGACTAAATTAGCGCTCTCCAAATGTTAAGAGATCACGCCTGCTCATGACCAGAACAGTGCTACACAGGACTTTAATTCACATAGGCCGGTGCAACACCGCTAAAACGCTCGTCCACATTGAGACATTTTGATGGTCAGTCTCGAAAGCCCAGTAATTTCATTAGCTACAGTGCCTTTTAAACCGGAACACAGTAATGCTTACACATTACTGCTTGTGTGTCTCAAAATGAACGAGCGCTCATAGCAGTGTTGCACCGGCCTATAAATATATAAAAAAAAAATTTGGATATTCACACTACGCCATCTAGCCCTAAACTAAGCAGAGCTTGTACTGTGGGAACCAGATGGCTGATAGAATACTTAAATACTTTTAATATTTTTTTTGTAAATACATACATATAATACATCATCGTCCGGACTCAGGACAAACACCGATGTTCATCACACAAATGTTTGTCCTGAAGCGGGAATCGAACCCGCGACACCGGGCGTGGAAGTCCAACACACTTGCCATTTGACCATCCGTGTCGTCTATGTATATTAAATTCCGGTTTAGCACTGTTTTGGTCATGGGCAGGCGTGATCCCTTAACAACAGGAGAGCGTCTATCTCGTCTCGCCACTTCGTTGTATAAAAAAAATTACTACAACTGATGATCTTTAGAATCAATCATAAATCAAAAATTCGCCTAAAGGCAGATTTTTTACGAGTTTTGTAATAGAAACAGCAATTATTTGCGGGCAAATAATTATAATGTAAATGAAATGTATGATTATTCGTTAATCTACGAATTCGAGACCTTTAAAATCTAAATAGTAGATTGTAAAATCTAGATGTAGATTGATGAGCACACTGTGCTCATCAATCCAAAAAGACCTGTGTTCACACAGGTCTTTTCTTAAGGCCCAGAATCTCGCGCGTCGCTATCTCGCTCGCACATTCGTTCATATTTGAAGAGAGATATTATAAAATAAGATAAACTATTGTCTACCTAGAAGTATAAAGCTATTGGTTCTCCAATAAATATATAAATAATTAACTGAGTATAAATTTCAAAAAAGTGGAGCGGTGATTTTGTTACACAATCTCACGAAATGTTTAAGTATACTTATTGAAAACAATGAATTGACTAAATAATAATGTGGTAAAATTAAAACGTTGTAAAATAATCCTGACTTTGGTTCATGCGCTCGCTGTAAATGAAATCCTGACTTATTTAATAAACAGATTTTGAAGTGGAAAAAAATCTACTTGCATTGAATTGAAAAATATAAACAAATTAACATTAATAGAGATCAGAAATCACGCCAATCAAAATAATAGCAGAAAAAAGTGCAAAATACAATTCCCGTACCGGGAATCGAACCCGAGCCTCCTGGGTGAAAGCCAGGTATCCTAGCCACTAGACCATACGGGATATATAAAAGATGTCGAAATTTATATTTTCATGTGTTAAGTGTTTATCAAAATAAAACGTGCGTTACGGTGACGTATTTTCATGGTTAGATATGATGACATCTGAATAAATAATCGACATAATCTCGAGTGCAATGTCGAATAGCGACAAATCCTTTTAAAGTTATTGTCTTTTTATTATTTTTTCCATAAAATAAATGAGTAATAAACCTGATTACAAACGGATGAAGGTTTTTAGATGTGAAGGTTGCAAATGATTATTCTTCTTAGATAAAGCGTAACGAAATGCATAGTCGTTAAATTAAGACACGTTTAGTAGTGTTTGAACTGATTCTACGAGCGTTCACACTTTCGATTCAAAATGGTGGGCTTTTGCAAACGAGAATCAATCCTTTTCAAAAGTTTGTTTAACCAACTCTTATTAATTAAAAATAGATAAATATTAAGAGATAAATACAAAGAGGCAATGCAGCCAGTATTGTTATAAAAATAAATTGTAATAAAAAATTACTACAAGATACTTGATTAAATACCGGGTTGTATATTTTCGTCTGTCAGCATCGTCTTCATCAATCTATAAAAGGTTTTGTCCTAACTGACTGACAGACAGACAACGCACAGGCCATAATACTAAACGTAGAGACTTAAAATTTCGAGGGTATGTTCCTCAAGAAGTGTTGGGGCGTAATATAAAAAAAGGAAAAAAAATATATTTAAATCACAATGCAAACGAAGTAGCGGCGGGCCTTCTAGCTAGTTATATTTTGACACTCATTTGTCAGGGAACCTGATAGCCAAATTTTATTAAATTTCCATCGATAAGAGAGAAAATAATCAAAGAAAAAGTCTATAAAAAGTCACGATTTCGGTAACTTTGACTGCCTGAAAAAATTGGCGTTCTTAAACGTACTCTTGGTGCTTCGTTCGTTCTCGTCTGCAACCAGTTGTAAACGGAGTCCATTGTGACTTGCCCTTCACCTGCAGACGCATTAGCTCGTATGAATTATGTATGGATGTATTGTGGTGGCTCTATAGACCCGGACTTTAATGGATTTTGAAGTATGTAGGTTAGGTATAGCATTTTTTTGAATTTTATGAGACGAGGTAAGCGCTTTCCTTTAATTAAGTGTGCTACATAAAAGCTCTACCTTGGTAGGTTAATTCAAATATTATCACTTGAAATGCTCGTAGTTTATTCTTCCCCCCTTGGAAGAAAAACTGAATTTTAGGCCCTAGGGCAAAAAAGTGATTGCTTATAAAATCTGTAAAAAGAGGTTCAGTTGGTTGGTTGGTTTTATTATTCGGTCCTTCATAATTTCCATAGATCAGGGTATTATGAGGGACATAAACATAACTTTTTTCGAATTTAGAATATCGTGGCTGCCTCTGTTTCTGAATTATGAAATGAGCGTTTATTACAGTATTTTTTTTTGTTAATTTATTCGCATTAAAGTAAAAAATCTTGGGTATACCTCGTTCCTGAAGCCCATTTTATCATAGGATTTTATCAGCCCGATCCAAATGCGAGGACGGATAATTAGGGAGGCCGCAGGCCCTTGGTGTACAAATAACTATTTATACTCTTCAAGAGGGCTAGGTGCAATTTCTTATATACCTACATGACGTCACTTCAGTAGTTAACATCTGTCAATTGATAGTTTTCCGCGTGTAATTATATGCGAAAATCACGTGCATCGCTCAGGACAGTGAATAATAATGTGATTATTGTGTCCGTGTTGCCCTCGACCTTAGATGCGAGTATGGTCAAGGTTGCGCCGGCGCATCTTGCGAGTAAATACTGATAAACATACAGAACAATATTATATTTCTTTGTTGTTTTATCCAGTGGTTTCCTTCATGAGTGTGCTAGAGATCTTTGAGTGCAAAAATGCTCGTCCTGGAGGGGTCTAAAGAGGCCCTGGAGGGGTCTAAAGAGGCAATTTATGGGGCCATTCCCGGTCGGTAACAAAGGATCGGCAAAAAATAATTCCACTCGTTTACAGTGTTGACGAACGCAACTTTTTATTTCCTGATCGTACACATCTAAAATACAAAAGCCATCATCTATTAAACAGGGTGTTTTTTTTTAAAGGGCACTGATGGCCAAGTCCGTAACCACGAGAGACAGAGACAAGTCGTCGAAGGAGTCATGCCCTCGATTTATAAGAAAACAGTAACTGCATATTACGTTTTTTTTTTAATCTTTTATTTTGGACTGAAATTGGCCCTTTGTATTGTTATGGATGTTATTTTTGTTATAGATTTGTAGGATCGGGAAATAAAAAGTTACGTTTGGTAAAACTGTGATCGTGGGGGCCTTTTTTCCCCAATCGTCTACAGTGTTGACGACGAGGTGTTACCAACCGGGAATGACCCAATTTTGGAGGAGCATGTATTCTTAGACTGAAAGATACCTATCTAATATTATGTAGTCTAGTATTTTTAAAAGTATCACTGACGCTAACTTTTATCCTATTCATTCATTACTTTCTATTTTCGATAGCAAGCAGAATTAGAAGAGCCGATTATTGCTACTAGCTTTGCTTATGCGCTACATTTTTGTTGCGCCTACTAAACTTCGTGTAGATAATTACTACAATACGCACACCGAATGAAATTGCTACCAAAATTATGCGCAGAAGCAAATGTAATCGAAAATAAACTAAACAAACACACTCGTTCACATTTTTCTAAGTTATCTAAACCTTGCGCGGCATCGATTAAGTTTTTAAATTTAGCACCTGACATCGGTATTTGTCCTGAATCTGTCCTGAGTCCTGAGCAGAAAACATCCTTTCTGCACCTTATGTATAATGTATTTGATTGAATACTTTATCAGTTATCTGGTTCCCTTAATTTTACAATTGTGCAATAAACAATATTACCAGTTTTACAAATCAACATTGTTTTCTATTTAAAAATATACCTTTAATAATAATAATAAATTATTTAATCAGATCATTATAATCCATTCATGTTAAATTTACTAAACTAAAATTAAAAATACAAAATTATAATTTTACCTACCTAACGAGTTAAGACATTACTCAATTAATTTATTTATATAAATTTGCTCAGCGTTGGGGTTTATTAGGGCTGACACTCAGTGCCTCTGCAAAGGACTATCGAACCTGCCAGCCAGGACCCCGAGTATTGTTTTAGAGCTACCCAGCATTTTGCGCTTGATGGATGCTATTTTATTTCTCATGATAGCGTGGAAATCACTGATACAAGTTCTGCTTAGTTTGGGGCTAGATGGCATTCTTTGAAATGTCCAAACTAAATAATCATATTCAGGTTCTACTGCGCGCTACTCGCGGCTACCTTCGGAACCACACTCGTGCTAACTGTGGGGTATATATACATACCTGTTCGGCTTAGGCTTGTGGATAGCAAATGGAGCATGATGGCTGAGGTAACAGCAGTTGAACCACTAGTTACGAAGCAATTACTGCCAAGCTGTAGATACTAGTATGTTGCGTCAAGTGCTCGCGTCCACTCTGTTACGAGGAGATTACAAGACAATAGTATTCTTTCCTTATTCTATGACAGCTTACGAAAAATGCACCACGAGATAGGTTTTCTAGTCATCCGTTCTGATAGAGATAGGATGGATTTTCTTAACCCTCTTTTCAATATCTGACTAAAACACTATGGATTTTGAGGTTGCCAGTCTTGTAATAGCTTTGCCAAATGTTTTTTTTTATACTATCTGCGATCAGTCCTCTGAATGAGCCGATGAGTTAAGTAGGTGATGGCTTCTAAGGACTCATTAGTTCCTCTTCCTTTTTTCATCAGGTTGACAAGAACGTGTTTCCTCTTCAACCGCTTCGTTGCAGGGTTTTCTATTAGTTCTTTAGCCAATGGATTGATATGGTGTTTGAGGCGGTCATAAGTACTATGGACTGTGTACTATGGATGTTTTGTCTGAAATAAATGAATTAATACACACACCGGCAAAATTAGGGAAACAAACGTAAAATGTTGCGTTTTTCAAGATTTTTATTAAAATTTTGTATTTTGTGGGTTTATTTTTTAATAATATTAATAATTAATCAGAAATAAACAAAATATATGTTTTAAAATTGTTATTTAAGGTAAATTAAAATCAAAAACTTAAATTACAGTTTTTCAATTTTTAATATTGACAAGTTTCGTGCAAGTTTAATCAACTTAACTGAATAAAAAAAACAATTAATAGCGCGTATGGTTTCTACGAGCTCTTGTGAGAGCTTGAATGCGTTTTCCCATGCTTCCAATGATGCCATCAATAATTTCTTGAGGCAAATTCTCCCACTCTTCGACTAAGGCCAATTTTAGCTCATCGACGTTCCTAGGAGCTGGGTTTCTTCGATGTACCCTTCTTCCGATGGCGTCCCAAACATGTTCTATTGGGTTCATATCTGGAGAACGTGCTGGCCAATCCATTTGGGTAATGGCAACTTCATTCAGGTACTCGCGCACCACGCGCGCTGTGTGGGGCCGAGCGTTATCGTGCATAAACACAAAATCGTCGCCTATAAATGAGGCAAAAGGCAAAACGTGGGGTTCCAGGATCTCTGAGATGTATCGGAGTGCAGTCACAGATCCATTTTTAATAATGACCAGCTACGTGCGTGCTCCCAAGCATATGCCACCCCATACCATAACGGAGCCTCCACCGTACGCCACTGTTTCGCTAAAATTAGCTTGATTATAGCGTTCTCCTCGATACCTCCACATCCTTTCCCTCCCGTCTACGTAATTAACGCAGAAACGGCTTTCATCTGTAAATAAAACTCGCCTCCACTCTTCTGTCCAATAACGGTGCTGACGAGCAAATGCTAATCTGGCTACTCGATGACTCACCTCAAGTTTTGGTGCTTTGGCTGGCACGTATGACTTCAGACCTTCTTCATTTAATCGTCGTCTCACTGTTCGTTCACTAACACGCACGTTACGAACTTCTTCTAAAGCATATCGAGTCTGAACAGCAGTTTGTCGACGGTTTCTCAGGGTTTGCATCCTTATAAAACGATCATCTACGGCGCTAGTTGCTCGATTTCTGCCTTGGCCCCGTCTCCGCGTGTATGATCCTGTCTGTCGGTATCGTTGAACATTGCGATAGATCACTGATACCGACACACCTAATGCGCGACTTACTGAACGGTAGGTGTGCCCTTCCTCGACCATCGTTACAGCTCTGGCAACATCAGTTGCTGGTAAATCACTCATTTTGTATCCAATTCTTCAAATGTTAACAGTAAAATGATATAAAGTCACTATAGACCATTTAAAAAATATTTTTATCATAAGGTCTCAAGTCCGTAAAAATGTCAACAAACACTTAACTGGGTAGAAATTTCGTTGCAACGTTGTAGAACTCCTTTTAATATGTTAATATTATTTCTTTTGAAGGTAGCAACACGAAAAAAAATAACCACCCGCAGAAATATCCAAAAAAATAAAAAATAAAATATTTACCCTCTTGTTCCCCTAATTTTGCCGGCGTGTGTAATAATAATAATAATAAGTAATCCTCCAATACTTATAAAAGTACACTTTTGGTATTTCTTCAAACTTAACCTGTTAGGCAACGAAGCGAGTAACGAAAGAGGTACAGGTTACCTCTTTCGTTACTCGCTAACAAAGTTGCTTAGGTAAACAACCTAAGATGAATCTTTTCATCACAAACTTAGGTAATAGCTGGTCTTAGCCTAGGCTAGACACCTAGGTGTAGCATGCCTAGATAAGGGTTTGCATGTAGGTAAAAGGTTCAGGGGTTATGAACTTTCATCTGTTAGGTAATAATCAGATCTTGTCTTATGTATTATGTAAGGCCTGAACGAATGGCTCTGTCGAAATATATAAATATTTTTTAGAAAAAAAAACAGTAACCGACTTCTAAACATACATACATATGTAGGTACAAACTTAAACTTAAAAGTTTACGTGGTTAACTTTATGATAAGGACGAGCCCTGTGTGCTGTGAGCCCGACTCTAGACTTCACAGTTTGATCATATATTTTCTCCACTCGTGGGTAAAATTTCTCGTTAAAATTATAAGAAGAGCCATCTTGAGAGCGTTCTTTATCGAATACAATACTCAATTCATTTATTGTCTTCACATGGTAAAAATGCTAACAATAAGGTACACAATAAAGTGGTAGAATCACAATCATGTGAGTGAGCCCCTTTGGGGCACTACAATATATGTATATAGGTAGGAGGCAGGCAATGATCTAGCACCACTGAAAAGTCACAGGAAAGCAAAATACGCCATTCCGTTAACTCTGATGACATATTTTATCAGTAATTTTGCTTCAGAAGCTAATCTACTGAACCGATTTTGATAAAATTTATAGGTAGTGTCCTATAAATTTTAACAAAATCGGAAGTATGACTAGCAAAAATGTGTTTAAAAAATTGTTGTGAGAAAAAAAGAATCATCAAAATCAATTCATAATAATTATCGGAGCAATCGCATAACAAACATACATATATAAACATACATTGAGAACCTACTTTTATGGAATGATTGGACATTTCATACAACGCCATTTCGCCCCAAACTCAGCTGGCCTAGTGTTAATGAGCTGGTAAAAGTGATTAATGTACTTAGGCTAGTTTTAGCCTACGGTTTTGCCCTCGTATAGGACAGATACCTATTTGATAAGTAATTACCCAGGTTATGACCATTAAGCCCCATAAATAGCCACAGCCAATAGATATTTAGATAAACGTCGAGGCTCGGAATAATGTTTGTGTGCATATTAAATACATTATGTAGCTATTTCAACATGGACTCTGCATTTCCTGGCCACGATTTGCGAGATAACATGGCTAATGTGACTCGGGCAACAATTCTCTGTTAGACCCATGTCTGTACGTAGTTTAGTTTTATTGAAATAAAATTAAATATTTAGAACATTTTACACAACGCCATCTAGCCCCAAGGCAAAGAATAATTAATATTATTACATCCCCAAGGCTTTGCCCAAGGTAAGCAGAGCTTATACTATGGGAATCAGATAACTTATAGAATACTTAAATACTTTTTTGTAAAAATATAGGTCCAGACAGCGTCAGAGATAAGTATCCCCCTTGCACAAGACACCCAGTTATAAATCCTTACAAAAAATTTTAATACTTAAACTTATTTTTAGGCTTACTTAAGGTTATACAAATATAATCTATTTTTTAAAGGCAAAACTTCTCTTTTCGCCGCGACTGTGATTTAAAGGGATTTGAAGCTGGGTATTATAATGCAAGGGAGATACTTATCTATGACGCTGTCTATACATGTAGTAGGTAGATTCAGGACTAACACCGATGTTCATTGTTCATTACACAAATATTTTTCCTGATGCGGGAATCGAACCCGTAACACCGGCGTGGCAGTCCAACACACTTATCTCTCGACCAATTCCTCAAACAAAACAATTCGTCAAATTTCGGGGATACTGGATGTGGCCAATGTCTTCTCCCGCCTAGTATCAGAATAGTACCTAACTAGTCTAGGCTCATTTCATCATTTAGCCACTAGAGCATCCGAATTTTTTACGTGCCTGACACTCGACAAAGAGGAACAGGGCCTTTAGGGTCGCCCTACACAGCGTGTCGGCCAGTTCATGGTCGCAATTCGAGAACCTATATTTTCCAAGGGTCTTTATGGATCTTCTACGATAACTTGCCCGCCCATCTAAGCTACTCTCTTATATGTCGAAAAAAACAATGTATAAGTTTTTAGATTCCAACGCGTTGGAGGCTAGGAACCTATATGCACCTACATTGTTTTAAATTGATGAAGGGTTTGAAGGCTGCCCCTTTATGCAACGGTTATTGTACTACATAAAACATGCAATTTTTGTCATTTTTTTTTTTTTTATAAAATCCACTTACGACCGGTTTTTTTGGCTCAAATACCCCTTTTAGTGCAACGGTCTGAGTAGAGCCGGCCGTGTTAACATGGAAGACTTATCTCTATCTAGTTTTAATGACATGGATAACAACAGTGTTTGAACCATCCATAGCAATCGGAGCGGAGACACGTAACTTATTATGCAAGATGCACCGATGCAACTAATAGCTATGTAGGTACAAGTACTCTACCATAGTGTGGCGAGGGATGGTTGGGTATGCATTACCGCGATAGATATGGATATATCCTTATCAAGAGCATTTAAGACAAGCGCATTCGTATCGAATCTTCTAAATTTCAATAGCTACCCATCCACCACACTCAAAAAACCAGAGGGGCCATTGGGTATGCTATTGCAACGTAGCAACGTTGAGGACATGGAGGACGTGGTAGCCGAGTGGATGAGGCCCTTGCCTTGCGATCTGATGGTCACGGGTTCGAATCACGGTAGCAGTCATGCGTAAATGAGTTTTTTCGGTCAAAAAAATCTATGTATATATCCCACGTTCTCGCAACGGTGAAAACATCGTGTGCAACTGCATGTCATTGGACAGAAAAAAAATGTTGTATCGCATGTGACATCCACCAATTCGCATTGGGTCCGCGTGGTGGATTAAGACCCATTCGCTCTCCTGCCGAGAGTAGGCCTGAGTCCCAGCAGTGGGAACATAGGCTGATTATGTGAACGCGGCTTCGCTCGTAAGCCTTTGCGGCGCCTCGTATCGCGCCGCAATGTTGTTATGTGCTTAAGCCCTATAATAGATAATTGTTTGATTCAGGCGTTACTTTGCGGAAATCCATAAATATCAACAAATTATATAAATATATTTAGTAATAAATCCGCTTGATTTCTAAACAAAATCTTTCAAACAAAAAACAACAAAAAAAATTATAACAAAATTTTTCTCTCGTTTCGAACTTCGGCGAGTCCACACCTCCTGATGATGCCTCGTGTAGAGGCGAAACACGTGTCGTATCTTTAAACTTTGGTTTTCTGTTCGTTGACTCTTTGGTTTATAATATAGTAATATGTACTAAAATTCTAAACTAAAGTTAAGTTAATTATAACCTTTGTTTAGAAATCAAGCGGATTTATTACTAAATATATTTATATAATTTGTTGATCCCTATAATAGATATTGAAAGTACAGTGTAGCTCATTTTTGTTAAACCCTAACCTACCAGAAGCCTTGCAGCAGCTGCCCATCTCGCGTCGTGCCTGCCGTGCCATTGTATCCATTGCCCGCTCTACTTCTTATACTTTCGTTTTTTTTTTCTGTGACATCGGTTATTATTCTATTGAGAACGAGGTTATGCAACCACTGCCTTTGAAGTTTTGATATAATTTTTACTTGGTTTTGTGTCACAACCACTTTATTGCACGTTTCTATAGTGGAATTTGAGTCTTGTTCATTTGTGATAGAGTTGTTAGTTTTCGTGTACATAGAAGGTAAGTTGGTGGTACAGTTTGATCGTGACTGCAGAAGCGACTGGCTGTTACGCAAGCTTCAGTTATAATTAGGTATCTGCGTTGAAAGTGCAGAATTAGCCGATGCAGCTACCAGTTTTGGCGTTCGATCGGGGCGATGCATTTCGGTGTTGCAATAGCAATTGGTGATGCTCGATGTTCATCGCTCTATTAAAGGTAATTTTACAATGAAATGATAGAGTAACAGTGGTAACTAGCTAACTCCTACAACATTGTTTGCGTTGTGAATTAACAAAACTACTATTAATGTACGCGCCTTCACTTTTTGACAAACATGTCTGTCTGTCATGTTTAAATTTCGAGTCTACGTTCAAGAGTCTGGCCTGTACGATGTCAGACAGGACTTTCTGCTTTTGCGTTGCGAATTTCAGTCAGGACTTATTATATTGATGATAAAAGTAATGAAGGTAGAGTTACCTAAACCTCATAACCTACTCTTTTAGAATTGACTCTATCACGACAAAATTACACAAGCATTTACGAGGATGTGGTGGCCGAGTAGATGAGGTTGCGATCTATAGTCGAGGGTTCAAATCCTAGTGGCTATCATGCATAAATGGGTTTTCTCGTTTTAGGAAAAATTGCACGTTCTCACAACGGGGAAGGAAAACATCGTGAGGCAACTGGCATGTCATAGAACAGAGAAAAAAAATTGGTTGTCTGTAAAGTTGGTTTACGGTCGATAGTTTAACGTGACTACCAGCGTAACGGGACAATGAGCATTACCAGACAATGACAGCGTTACCGGACAATGACGTCAACGGTTTCGTGCATGCAGCCGGCGTTGATCGATTTATTAGACGTAGTCACGTCAAAATATGTTCTATGGCATGGCATGTGGCATCCGCCAATTCGCATTGGGTCCGCGTAGTGGATTCAAACCACAGACATAGACCTAGATCTAAATCTGTGGTTAAAAGCCATTCGCTCTCTTAGCCGAGAGTAGTAGGCTTGAGTCCCAACTGTGGGAACGTTATACACTGATTATACTGTGTAATAAGGACTATAATACATATTTTATAACACAATCGTCAACAATCGACATCGACTTTGCCCTAGTTTTCATTTCAGAGCACACCTTATTTAATAATAAAATAGCTTTTATGTTTGCATCAAAGCAATAATCATAAATGATTGGAGCAAGTGAAATCTTAGTTCAGAGGTCAATATTAAATTAATTTCTAGAGCAAAAAATATATAAAACATTCGCTCTTATTCCTATGATTATAAGAACTAGAATTTTAGGAGAATGAATACAGTTCAATAGATTTCAAAATCCTTTTTTTTAGATATATTGTTATGTCCTGTTCAAATAAGTACAAGGTTTAGTCTTTTAGGCCGTTGTCTCCATTAAATTTGTCCAAAGGTTGTCTAGAAAAGATCGCTTGTTAGCAATAAGACCGCCCTTCATTTAGCCCGAGAGAAGGAATACATGTGTGTTCGTTAATCACACCAAAACTACGGGACTTATAGAGCTGAAATGCGCTATAGGTATTGTTTAGGTGCGGGTAAAGGACAAAGACTCTTTATAATCTATCAGTGTACGAAGAATAAAAAATGGGATAGCAAGGAATAAACTGTTTTTTCTTGTACCATAAAATAACTTTCGTTAGCAGAAACTTATATTGTAGGTGATCGTTACAAAATTTCGTTAGCAGGAAATATTATTAGGTATTTTAATCGTTACTAAATTGTTCTCGCTGTTCACAAATTCGTACAGAATTTTAGTAACTACCTATAACAAGATTTTTTCTCCGTCTGTGTTGGACTGCCACACTGGTGTCGCGGGTTCGATTCCCGCTTCAGGATAAACATTTATGTAATGCACGTCGGTGTTTGCTCTGAATCTTGGAGTCCAAAAATACTTAGGTATATAAATAATAAAAATATAAAATATAATTATTTTGTGTTGTCATAAAACCCTCAATATAACATAAACACAGATTGTCCCACGACCAGGAAGTGTTTCTGTCGAGATTCGGAGCAGTGAAAGTCTGGGGTACCTACCATAGACTTCCTGTACGTACCATAGATAAACCTAGGCATAGATTGAGGTTGCGCAAGGAGGAAATTGTAACTATCTATGATTGTAGTGTGCAAGCTTAGTGGAGCACGCTTTACTCATAACTTCGAAACTACTGTGATTTTTATGCAATAAAATTTAATTAAGAGTAAGTAAATACCTACAATAGGCAATCGTAGGTACTGGTATAAGTAGATACTTACCTATAATTTTTATAAATATGCACAGGCAGTGTAAAATAAATAAGAATAAGCTGACTTAAACTTACTTTCAACATCACAGATCTATTTATGTCTGTGTTCAACATACTTCTAACAAGTGGAGGCTCTTAATTCTGTTGAATATTTTTTTCGATTGAAAAATTCTTTCAGATTGGTCGCATAGAAATTTCATTAAAATCGGTTCAGTAGTAGGTAGTAGTAGTAGTTCGGTTTTTTTAATCAAAATAAATGAAAACTTGTGGTCGAAGTAAACGAAATTGCGTAGTTTGCTTCCCTGTGACTTTTCAGGGGTGTTTACGGTCACTAGAACGGTCCAATTGAAGTCGGTTGTTGTATTTTTGGAAAACCTTGATTATTTTGAAATCTGTTGCAAATAGCGAACATGACGACAGTTTAAAATAATATTATTCAACGTTGATGGTCTCCTAGTTACTTGGAAATGGATGAAAACGATGGTGAGTACCTAGATAAAGTCATTGATTATTTTGTGAGTAGAAGATAGAATAGCTTTTGTTTTGATGTATTCTATAGGTATTTACTTATTTACAACAGTTATCAGATAACTGGGGGAACCAGATTTTGGTTCCCGTAGTACCAGCTAAATGGCGTTGTGTGAAATCCTCAGCCTTTTTTTTTAGACTTTGTGTGCCTGACTTTATCTATAAGAAACTTGTAGTAGCTATGCGTAGGTATTATTTGCGACTAACCTCCAACTCTTCTAAAATAATATGAAATCGAAATCATGACTCAAAATATTGTCCTTTTTGTTAGGTACCTACCTACTACTTAAGTCCGAAGTGGCATTCCACAAAATCAACATCGTCTCGGTTTAGATAAGTCAAAATTAACTCACTCTAAAAGTTGCATGAAATAAATGTTTTGCGTCAGGATTGTTAGTTGTTCTAAAAGCAGGTTAGATTTCATTCCAGCGGTCTATAGTAATTATAAAGCCGTTTTTTGTTACTCTAATGCCTACTTGCACCAAACTGTCAAAGACCCTAAGCAATGACTAACTCGCTTGACAGTTCTTAACGGTCAGAATCTGTACTGTTAAGAACTACCAAGCGAGTAAAGTAATTTCTTAGGGACTTTGACAGTTTGGTGCAAGTAGCCATAATAAGAACTACATTATGTTTTGCTACTTGTTCAAACTATAGCTAGGTGTCTAGACTTTTACTTCATCTACTTCTTATCGTGTCACTAGTTCTTTCGAGCCAGTGTGTTGAAAGAATGTCAAGTGCGCCTCGAAGAGGCTTCTTTTGTGCACTCGACACATTCATGTTTTCGAACTTTAGGTTCTACGACATGCCGGTTTCCTCACGATGTTTTCCTTCACCATTGCGAGAACGTGGGATGCATACATATATTTTTTCGACCGAAAAAACCCATTTACGTATGACTGCCATCGGGATTTGAACCCGCGACCATCAGCAACAGATCGCAAGGTAAGAGCCTCATCCACTCGGCCACCACGTCCTCGATAACCCAAACTGCGATATGAAGAGACTCCTTTCGTGCACTTGACACATATTTGAGCCCCTATGAAAATGAAATAGCAAAGTCACAGCAATGTGAACCTTATTACTTGGTAACTTTTAGGCAAACAATGTAAAAACGCCTATTCCTGATTGTCCCTACCTTTGATCGTAGCTAGGAACAATTGGAAAAAAAAAACCCGGTTGTTACTATTTGGAGAGAATTTTCCCCATTGTTCCTATTTACTGTTTCAAAAACGAGGCGCACTTGAAATCCTTTCACCACACTGGTTCGAAAGAACTAGTGACACGATAAGAAGACTGCGCTATTGCTGCTGCCATCTGGCTTCTATCGTTATCGTAGTCGTATCGTTGTTGTATCGTGATTATAATTTTAATAAATTATTATCACGCATTATTATAATTAATAATGCGCACTTTTTAACTAACTTGTATTGTAATAACATAACAGCTAGCTTATTATAATTTTAATGAATAAAACATACTATTATTATGTTCCAAGTTTATAACATATAATTAATAGTTATCTTTATTTATAATATACAAGTAGGAAACTAGTTCTAAAACTAATAACTGTTTAAATAATTACTCTAAGTTATGAATTAATAAAAGTTATAACAATAAATTAGTAATGTGGGTAAGTTTGTAATTTTACACAGAGTATTATAATTTTTATTATAAATTAATCTTAAATAGATTTTTATATCAGATGTTTTTTCATTGAACTGAGATTTCAAAGAAATGGTTGATGCTAATCGATCTAAAAATGTAGATACTTAAAAATCTAATTTATTTTTTAAAAAAATTTTAAAATGTTTTGTAAATAAATTAGTCGGACAGGAGAAGCTATCTCTTTGACAGAAATATTGATAAAGCTCTGGAATAGCAAAATTTTTTAAATCCAACAAATTTTAAAGTATCAGTGTTAGATCAAAATTGAGATGTACATATTCCCATCATCTTTTCATAGAAGTCAGCTGTTCTTGTATTTCAGTAAGCATTTGAGCAGATTTGAGAATGTTTTCATATTGGTATCCCATATGAACAGCGATTAGTTGCATTTTCTTTAAATTTTCTTCACTATTTTGAAGCTGGTTTTCAGTGCTGGCCATGTCTCGGGCTGCTTTTGTTAGGAGCTGGAACAAATATTTTATTTTATAGGTATTCTATGTATTTATAAAAAAAAATACTTTTTTTTACAGCATAAGCTAACTACTAGAATTTATATTACAAAAGGAAACAATTGGGCCACCAATAGACTATTGCAAATGATCTATAAGTAGTTTAACTGCTCCAACTTGATACCCGATGGCAGTGTCCTAAGGATACTGGCTGCATTGCCTCTTTGTATTGCAAGGCTTGTTTTATTTTATTGACTGAAGAAAGGCCCCTGGTCTAGATAATACTAGGGCAATCGGTGTATGTAATTATTGTAAGAAATTAGGTAGGTATGTATGTATTACCCGCCAAACTAGTTTCTCCTAGGACAAACTGGTTCATCCTTAGTGTGTCAGGATATAATAGGGGAAAGATTTAGTACACATTGGCACATAGTTTAGCCCAGGACAATCTAGTTTGGACTTAACTAGTTTTGCCTAGGCCTTCACCCAACTTCTATCTGCCTTGATTTTCTGTCAATAGGCTATGCACGTAGCTACCTACCTCGTTAGATTTGGAGCCCCTCTGTATCTGGCGCGCGAGTGAAGATATATTGTTCATGTTGACTTGCACCCGCTCAGCGAGGCGTTGTTTGGACTCCGCGAACAACGAGCGAGCACTGCTTGATGATGCTGACGTCATTTCAATTATTTTTTCAGTTGTATTGTAACTTAGATTTTAGTCCAGTTCTCAGATTCTTCGTAATAATAAACAGTTTTATTTTTCGAAAATGTAAACAATGACAAAACGGCTAAGCACCTGTCAAAATAAAAAATACTTGTTTTTATAACATTCCGTACTTTATTATGAAAGCCATACTCGCTTCAATAAATGTTGTTACATTTTACTGTCATACAAAAGTACGCACGCTCTATATTAATCATCTCGTCTATATAATCGATTGCTCATAACATTTAAGTTTAAAGACGTGAGATTCTCTTAACTACATGATGGATATAATTTATACAAAACCAACGGTAGCTTGGTTCAACATAAACTTGACCTGGTTTTTATTGCAAAGTACACACACTTATTTTTTCATAAGCAGCCCAATAAAGTTGTTGTGGGAAGCGTGGTAAGGGTCGAGGTACCTTTTCAATATGACATTGACAATTTTAAAATAATTGACATTGAAAATGACAATCTGAAGTTATTCTCGAAGTTTTCATGATGGAAAGAGGACCTATTCTGATTATTTTTATATTGATCAGCTTAATATTTTATTTCACTCACTCCGACAATATTAGCTGCATAATAAAGCGAGAGAGATATATTTACTATCGAATAAAGACGGAGTGATTGGCATTGGCAGAAAAATCATAATCGTTTTTTTATCAGGACAGAATAGGAACTCGTCGGCTGACTTTTCGCTCGTCACGGAAGGTTTTGTGTCGAAGGAAATTTCTGTAATTTGATTCAATTACATCGCTTTTTCTCCCGAAATGTTCCCTAAAAATCTTTGTGCTTTTATGTTTGCCCTTCCCGCTAACTCAAATAAACTCGCTCGGTCCATGGCCGCTCTGTAAAATGTGTAACTTCTACCATCAATCTCTCCTGTGAACATTGATACTGATTTATTTACCTTAGTGGCTAAATATTTACAATGGAAAAGGGAATGACGTGCGACCACCTGAACAAACTGGTAGATGTACTCGGGAACGATCTGTGGCAGTCTAAGGAGGTAATAAGTTTAACTATATTAACCTCAAACTTAGTACATACACTTTATCATTACATTATTCGAGTCCAGTTCATATTGTGTAACTGCGTTCTTTGTGATCTTGCATGCGAACATAAGTAGTTGATTATGTTGTCTGAGCTTACAGTAACAGGATGTTTACACTATTGAACGTAACTTATGCAATTTCTTGCCTTATCTTGTTACTTCTGTAAGTTATGTTGAGGTCAATGTAATATGTATTTATTGCATTGCATTTCTGGGTTTTAAAGTTTGTAAAAAGAAATCCCTGTAACTTGCACTTACAAATACTAGTGGCTTATAGAATTAACCAAATTAGTAGTAAAAAAGTAGAGTTGTTAAAAATTAAATTGTATGATGTATATAAAATGCTTTGTCCTCATTTACTGACTGATAGACAGGCCAAACCACTGAATGTAGAGACTTGAAATTTGGAGAGTATATTAGTTTAAAAGTCTAGTTTATTTGTAGAAAAATTAGATTTGTGTATGTTTAATTTGATGATGGCTGCAACTAAGAATCAAAGTGTAAGATACAAGATGACAGGTTTGAGACATTGTACCAATACTTTGTTCATTACCTTTATTAGTTTATAACAAAGTCTTTGCTGAGTAATGCTTGCTAATGTTGTAGATGCTGACTCAGAATGTATATTTACATAAATAGGGCTTTTACAGGATGCTAAATTAATTAAACCAGACCAGCGGGAAGTGCCTTTTGTTTTAAAAAAATTGATTGACTTGATTTTAACTTTTTTTGCTAACTTTTTAGGTGCATTTTAAAGAATAAATAACAAGTTAGTGTCCATAAACTTAATTTATCATTAGGGAAATACTTCCCAAAGTCAATCCAAGATTTTGCAAAAAATATCATAAAAGAACAAATAAATTCCATTTATGTTTATGGAATTCAGATAGAGTTCCATATATTTCTTAGAATTCAGATAAAGTTCCATTGCCATCATATGGTTTTGGAACTCAGATACATTCCATTCTTATGTTTTTGGAATTCAGATAAAGTTCCATAGATTTCTTAGAATTCAGAAAAAGTTCCATATTATTTATGGTTTTGGAATTCAGATACACTTCATTATTACGTTTTTGGAATTCAGATAAGTTCCATAATGTTCTTGGAATTCAGATAAAGTTACATAATATGGGATTGCTAACACCGATTAGGATTAGGAAAGTGGAACTTTACCTACCATAAGGCCTCTTTATATATTAATCTAAAACTTAATGAAGACCTATCTATGTTTTGCTACAGGCACTGACATGTTTCGACTGTGGTGTCTCCGGGCCCAATCTCTGGATCTGCCTGCAACCAGAATGCCACCACATTGGCTGCTCTGAAGTCAAGAATGACCATAGCACTCAGCACTATAAGGTAACTATTATCAACCTTCATGTATAATTTCGATCCCTTGAAGTAAACTATTCGTAAATGTGGCCTATCACAATGTACGCCATTATTTAAAAAAATACATAAAAATGAAATATCGTAATACACGCTTGCCTACAGAAAAATCTTTTTTTAATACATATTTGTCTCATTTCAAATACTAAATAGCCTCTTGCAGCCGCCATTTTGGATTGTTGTATTTTTTATTTTGGTAAAAAAGAAGTGGAAAATTCGTATAGGAAACCTGCATTATAGCAGGAAAAATAAGTTCTCTATCTATGGTCTGATATCCATCACATATCACTCTTGCTTGCCGAGAGTAGGCCTGAGTAGGTCCAACTTCCAGAAACATAGGTTACTTATGCAGTTGCCTTGATTATGTTTATGCTCTTTGTTGTAGGCATTACCGACTCACAGCGTTCATATGAATGTGTCAACTGAAAGAATATGGTGTTACACGTGCGAAAAAGAGGTCCACATCAAAGCAGCTATCAATTCAGTGGCAGTAAGTTACACTCTATTTCATGTTATATAAAGTGCAATTTTCAATAACATTTATTTGCCGCTTTATGCTTAATTCATTGGCAGTAAGTTACACTCTATTTCATGTTTATTAAAGTGCATTTTTCAACAAAATTTATTTGCCGCCTTACACTGAATTCAGTGGCAGTAAGTTACACTCTATTTCTTTTTTAATAAAGTAAATTTTTCAATATCAGTAGATAAAGTGCAAATTTCAATACCACTAATTTGCTGCCCCACGCTCATAGCATTTGCGCTCTTTAAAAAACTACCAATTTTAAGCTTTCTTACCTAAAGGTCAAAGGTCATTAACACTATAATTTCAGACTCATCCCGATCAACGTCATATGAGTTTTTTTTTTCTAAAAAAAAAACTACCAATTTTAAGCTTTCTTACCTAAAGGTCAAAGGTCATTAACACTATATTTTCAGACTCATCCCGATTCAACGTCAATTGAGTTTTTTTTTTAACTACCAATTTTAAGCTTTCTTACCTAAAGGTCAAAGGTCATTAACACTATCATTTCAGACTCATCCTGATTCAACGTCAATTGACGGGTCAATCAGCGCTCGGCTGAACTCAGTCGGGCTCGGCGCGGACAATGACCTTGACCCTGATGACATGGACTATGATGACAGGAGGGGTAAGATCTCGGTTTACCATAATGAATTAATGATTGAATGATTTATTTGTCTAAAGCATGGTTAGTTACAGACTGATCTTATGAATGTATAAAGTAGAGTCACACACTTCACTGTAGAATACAGTAAACAAATTTTCTTTTAAAATGAGTATTCATGGCTCATGATCTCAATCAATGTATCTTAAATCACATAAAATTTAAGTTTAGTGAATAACAATGTTCAATAAAATTTGTGAAAAAAGCATGCAGAAATAAAACAAAATTAGCCTACAATAATAATAATCAATCCCTACAAATTATATGTATAAATTATACAAATAAAAGGATAGATGTCAAATGTCTAAACAAAGTTATAAAAGTATACTACAACAAACTTCAATCAGACCTTTTTAGCGATAACACCACTAAATAGTCACAGGGAAGCAAAATATGCAATTTTGTTTACTTGAATAAAGTCACTTTTTCAGTAAAAGTACTGAACCGATTCATTAAATTTCTATGGGACCAATCTGGAAGTATATCCTTTAAAATTATTATTTTTTCAAATTGGTTAATATTAATAATGTACATACTAATGTAACATGCATAAAAAAAAAATCCACTGAATTGAGAACCGCATCATTGTCATTGAAGTCGATTGAAAATAGTGGTTGTGATGTCCTATATAGGACATCCAAAAGGACACTTTGAGTTTAATGCCGACTTGCACCAAACTTTCAAAGTTCCTAAGCAATTACTTTACTCGCTTGGCAGTTCTTAACTTGTTGTGTAAGTAAGCATAAAGTCTCTACCTTTACATAACTTAATATATAGCTCAAACTCAAGCAGTCCTGGGTATTAGAAGAGAGCCATTTCTCATTGTTACGTACCTTCATCAGGTCTGGTGGGACTCCAAAATATGGGCAACACGTGTTACATGAACGCAGCCCTACAGGCGCTCAGTAACACGGCACCCCTCACCAGCTACTTCCTGCAGTGCGGCGCTGGCGTGTGCGTCGCGCAGGCGCAGAACAAGCCGCACATCAGCCGGTAAGGCGGTAACCACTTACTGCACCCGTAACCACTCGCTCAATACATTTGTTTCTGTAACCACTCACTCAATACATTTATTTCTGTAACCACTCACTCAATACATTTATTTCTGTAACCACTCACTCAATACATTTGTTTCTGTAACCACTCATTCTATACATCTGTTTCTCTAACTACTCACTCAATACATCTGTTTCTGTAACCACTCACTCAATACATCTGTTTCAGTAACCACTCACTCAATACATCTGTTTCTGTAACCACTCACTCAATACATCTGTTTCAGTAACCACTCACTCAATACATCTGTTTCAGTAACCACTCACTCAATACATCTGTTTCTGTAACCACTCACTCAATACATCTGTTTCAGTAACCACTCACTCAATACATCTGTTTCTGTAACCACTCACTCAATACATCTGTTTCTGTAACCACTTACTCAATACATCTGTTTTCACCTATAACTACTGTCTCAACACAATAGTAACCACACACTCAATATGTACATCAGTAGTCATTACCCATACAACAGTAATCACTCACTCAATACAACTGTAACTTTTTACCCAGTAACAACTCACTCAAAAAATAATAAAAATTATATTTAATATTTCTCCACAGAGCATACCAAAAACTAATCAAAGAAATGTGGAGTAGGAGAACAAGAGGCTACGTCGTACCCAACGGCATTCTGTACGGAATAAGAAATGTAAGTATTTACTGTGTATACCTAAGTATTTATTTTATTTTGTTTATTTAGGAACAATAAACAGTTACTTTATAAATTTATGTAGATCTTATGAGTTTATCCAGCAGTAGACGTACAGAGGTAAAAATAACGGTGATCAAAGGATGCATTGTATATTTTTTATCTCTTCCGATCTCTCCTCCGGCTGAGATCTAGAGTTGTGAATTGTCTATATATAATAGATGAAAATTAAGGGTGTACACTTTTTCATTTCATTTATTTTTACACTGTAAGTACGCCTTCTGTAATACGGAATACCCCTTTTTCAACCGACTTCAAAAAGGAGGTTATCAATTCGGTTGAATGTTTGTTACCTCAGAACTTTGTTGTTTAAACATTAAACATTCACACACTCACACCCCTGCACTAGGATTCCCTGTGTCGCAGGTGGCATGGACACATACAACACATCTCAACATCCAAGATCCGAGAACAAACATTTGAGTTTGTTACACAAATATTTGCCCCGGCCGGGGATCGAACCCTAAACACCAAGCTTCGTAGGCAGGGTCACTACCAACTAAGCCACGGTGTCGTCAATTTATTAACCGAAATGAAATGAAATCGTCTATTGCATGAAATATGGTGTACATTTGAAGAAATATTTTTTAGTTGAGAGAATATTCTTTCAGACTGGTTGGTCCCATAGAAATTTCATCAAAATCTGTTGAGTTGTTTAGATTTTTCTTTTTTGTGCACATTAATTACTTTTTAATGTACTCTAATACTATTACAATCTAGCCAAAGTAGGCTAATGAGTAATTTAACTCTGACTTAGTTTTATAAATACAGATATCAAGAAAGTGTCCAATAGCACATTTCTTACAGTCTCTAATTAAGGGGAAGACACGTCGTTAATGTGTTCTTTATAAGTAGCACTGTCACTACACTACACTATTTATTAAATATAGTACCTACACTGCACTACACTAACTCGAAAGGTTTCGTTCTTTTAAGTTCTCACTATGTCCGTGTTGTCGTGGAGCTAGAGCTGGAGATTGCCTCGACGTTCACATGATGGTGAAGTCTGCGTTTGTGAGCTTCTGCATATTTTTTAATAACTTTATCAACGAACTCTATGTTGAGGTCCCGGTGGAGGTCGTCATTTCTGATGTACCAGGGCGCATTTACAATGTCTCTGAGCACTTTGTTTTGGAACCGTTGGATGATTTGAACATTACTTTGTTTGGTACAGCCCCACAGCTGGATACCATAGGTCCATACTGGCAAAAGGACCTGTTTGTATAATATAATTTTATTTTGTACCGACAATGAGGACTGTCTTCCTACTAGCCAGTACATTTTCTTGTAGCGAATCTCTAATTCATCTCTTTTCTTCTTGACGTGAGCTTTCCAGCGTAGCTTTGCGTCAAGAGTCATGCCCAAATACTTTGCCGTATTTTCGTAGGGTATAACTTTATCGTTAATGTAAATGGGACAATATTGGTCCTTTTTGTTGGTGAAGTTGATGTGGACTGACTTCGATTCGTTGTGCTTTATACGCCAAGTTTTAGTCCAATCATGGATTTTATAAACAGCTTCTTGTACTTTTTCAGCTGCTTCTGCGTGATTGCTTCCAACAGCCATTATAGCTGTGTCGTAGAGTAGTTTTGATGTTAACATTATTATTATTATTATTTGACGTATCCAATTGTACCAAAATGTATCAAAATGGAATAAAGAGATTGTATTGTATTGTAAAGATTTTTCAAATCGGTTTATAAACAACAAAGTTCTGAGGTAACAAACATAAAAAAAAACAACCGAATTGATAACCTCCGCCTTTTTCCGAAGTCGGTTGAAAAATAAGAGAATGGTATAGTTATACAAATGTGCAGTTATTCCTACAGGCCCATCCGATGTTCCGCGGGTACCATCAGCACGACACGCAGGAGTTCCTGCGGTGTTTCATGGACCAACTACACGAGGAACTCAAGGAACCGGTATGTACGGGGGAGTGTACACATGGACAGAATAGTGTATACATTGTACCAGATAGTGTGTACACATGTACAGAATAGTGAACAAATAAACAGGATATTGTGTACACACACATGTACAGGGTAATGTACACATGAACAGAATAGTGTATACATTGAACAAGATAGAGCAAGTTATACGCTCCGAGATACAGTTGTCCAAACTAGTTCGGAGTGTATAATAAAACCGACCCCGCTGGGTTAAATAATATACAGATATCAGCTACCAAAATTGTAAAATTTTAGACCTAAGATGTGTGTCTATTGAAATAAATATATTTATATTTGATAGTGTGTATAACATGTACAGAATAGTGAACAAATAAACAGGATAGTGTGTACACATGTACAGGAGAATGCACACATGAACAGAATAGTGTATACATTTTACAAGATAGTGAGTCCACATGTACAGAATAGTGAACATATAAACAGGATAGTGTGTACACACACATGTGCAGGGGAATGTGCGGCGAATAACAGTCAGTCAGCATTTTATACACGGTCAATTTTTAATCACCAGAAAAAAAATATACACATAGTCAGTTGCCGTTACTGAACACAGATATGGCAAAAAAACTTGAAAAAATTAAGTCGATTTTTAATATTTTTTTTATTAAAAATGGATTACTGTTACCGTTAGTTGTTTTCCTATGGATTTGCATCATGCGGTACCCTTTATTGATAATAATTTAAGATTTATTCATCGTTTGGCAAACCCGGGTACCTAGCTCGAGCCAGCCCGCAAAACCTCAGCTCGGGCGCCGCACTCGCTCCGCTGTCACTCTGCCATTTTGTAGAAACCCAAAATTCTGACTGCACAGACCAACGTTGCAACGTAGTACCCCGTCTGCATTGCTCATTTTTTTTTTCGTATTAAAAAATTTATGGTGTATATATTTTAGGTATGGGATTCCCCGCCGGAAGACAAAATGGGCACGGAGGCGGATGGTGACCACCAGGAGAACAGAACAGTACACGTCAGACGCAGGGCCGCTTCCTCGGGAGGTAAATATTGTACACCACAAGTTTCTTTGGAATCGCTGCGTTTCATTCTTACTCGGTAACGGTACAGTTTACAAACTTGATGTTAATACAGTGATTACTTGAGGATATAATCTAAATAAATGTAAGACAGAAACACGATTGGTGAAACTTTTCTCGAATGATTTATTTTTTGAAATAGGCCCTCTTTTATTATATTATTTACATCCATCCTCCGAATTTAGAGAATATTTACGGTTTATTTTTATACTATTGAGTGAGTAATCACAAACTTAGATAAATGTAAAAGGATTTTTTTTTATAAATTCAATACTTCAAGCAATACGATGTTTTATCATTTGTCGCTTACGTCCGTTACTTTTGAGCGACAAAAATCTATATCTAACCTCTTCCCTCGGGGTAAGGTGTCTAATTGCGCTATCACTGTCTTACAATTCGGCAGCTGTCATTTCTGGCAGTTTCACATATTCTCTTAAATGGGCAATGCAGAAGGGGCACTATGTTGTATCTGGGCAGTGACAGTGGGGCGAGTGCGGTGCCCGAGCCGAGCTGCAGTCACTCCGTCATTTTCAACCGCCTTCAAAAAAAGAGGAGGTTATATCTTCGGTGACTTTTTAGTACAGACGATGGGTGCAAATTGCATCCTAACAAGAATTTTTACTTTTTGTGTGTACTTACTATGTAATGGATATTTGTGTCTGAATAAATAAATATTATTATATATTATATTATATATTTAGATTATAATTTTGACATACGATATAATTAAATCAGATTGTTAAATTAGATATATAAATAATGCATGATAAATTTTGCACGCCGTCACACGGTGGAGTATTTGAATCCAAATATTATAATTTAAGAACTGTATACCATACTTCATGCAATATTTGCAATTTGATTTCATTTCGGTTGATTAAATTATTTTTTGTATTTCCTCATAACTTTGTTGTTTAAAACCGATTTGAAAAAAATGTTTTTTGTTTGAGATGTTATACTTACTTTCAGATTGGTTCGATAAAATGTTATCAGAATTGGTTAGTTTAGTTTTTAAATCGAAGTACTTTGCTTCCCTGTGACTTTTCAGTGGTGCCTACGGTTACTAGAACAGTCCGATTGAAGTTGGTTGTAGTATGTTTTTGTAAAACCATGATTATTCAGTAATGTAATGGTTGAAACTTAAACTAACAGTAACTAGTATCTACTGTAGTTTGTAGAATTACTGTACTGTAGACTGCATATACACCACCAATTTTTAATTACGAAGAAAAATTTAATGGACCATGCAGACGGGGTACTACATTGCATCTGTGTAGTCAGAATTTTGGATTTCTACAAAATGGCAGAGTGACAGCGGAGCGAGTGCGGCGCCCGAGCCGAGGTTTTGCGAGCTGGCTCGAGCTAGGTAGTAGGTACCCTCCCGGGGATGGGCCACACAGCAACGTGCGTGAGGGACACCGGTACGTGTTCTGAGGATATCCCGGGGTCCCTCTAATGCGCAGAGGTCGGCCACCATGGGGTTTTAGTCGGTATGAGTCCGACATACCCCTCCCAATGGCGGGGGGCATCCATGAGGATTTCCCCATGTAAAAAAAAAAAAAAAGGTAGTAGGTACCCGGGTTTGCCAAACGATTAATAAAACTTAAATTATTATCAATTTAAGGTACCGCCTGACGCAAATCCATAGGAAACTAACGGTAACAGTAATCCATTTTTAATAAAAAAAATTGAAAAATAGACTCAAAATTTTCAACATTTTTTGCCGTCTAAGTGTTCAGTAACGGCAACTGACTATGCGTATTTTTTTTCTGGTGATTAAAAATTGACCGTGTATATAACGTAGTACCCCTCCTGCATTGCCCATTTAAGTTTTTTTTGGTAATAAAAAACTTATGGTGTATATACTTCAGTAAAGATAAAAAGATAAAAATGTTTTATTTCTAAAAATATCTTATAATAAGGTACATAGCATAATAATATATAACTAAGAAATACAATAAATCATAAAATTATAGGCAAACAATTTAAAAAGGGAATGAGTAGAGTAGCTATTATACTTGTAATTTATTTTTATTTTATTTATTTAACATTAGACTCACAGTTACATTTTTTTTCTTATATAAGCTATGAAATGTATACTATTCTTAAACCAAATTGAGTCTACATTTTGTTTACTGTAAATATATAAAAATTATAGGTAGGTAAGTCTAGGTAGATAATTAGTAACTCTAACAGCAGTAAATTACAAACAAACAAATAATCGCATTGTGTTTGTCAGTGGTGTGTGTGGAGTGTGAATGTGATGTGTGTGTGTGTGTGTTGTGCGAAGTCTTAATGAGTAGGTGCCTACCTAACCTGCAACGCTTGCAACATGAAGTATGCGCTCGAAAAACAAACTTGTCATTAGGTGCGGTTTACATGATGGTCATTTTATTCTAAAACTTATATGTTCGGGATTATGGAAAAGCGAGATTATTTCTTTTGTAGCTTTTGAAGGTCCTTTAAGTGAGTAAGAACCTTAGATTTGAAAACATTTTTAGATAAGCAAAACAGATCCAGGTCATGAAATGTTTTATTGTACGTGCGTGTATGTTTAATATAAATTGTTCACCGTGTGTGTATAATATATAAGATTTGGTATTCAATGTATTACTTTTTTTATTTGCACGACCTGTTCTATCAGTAATTCAATGGTTGGAGCTCTTATTCACAATCGACCAATCATGTTACAGCGACGGACGCGCCACTATTCGCTCGGGTGAGGCGGAGATCGCCCGCCGCCTCGTCCTACAGCGAATCCAGAACTGACGGCTGTTTGAGGTAAGTTTGTGTATATATTACTTCTTGGCTTCTGTGCTCCCTGTAGTGTACCTAGTAAATGTGGGTAGATTATATTAAAAACGTTGTTGGTCGTTGGTGGTGGGTAGTCAGTTTTTACTCTGGAATAGACTCGAGCACTCGTATTACGTATTTAATTGTTTCATCCCATGTTAATATCCTACACTCCCAACACTCGGATGTAACACTAGTGGGCTGATATAATATCACTTGTTAGGCTAAATCCTCAAATCCAATATATAAAATTAACCCTACTAACTTAAAAACACGTATAAAATCTAAATTAAAGTATGAAACCTTTCACTTTTTTTGTTCACGAAATCAAAAAACATAGAGGAAACGAATAGTGTGTAGAAATTACTATAATACGGCGTACTTTTTGAGTATTTGTCCGAAACATTTTTGTATGGAATTCGGATTTGAGGATTACCATTAACTTAGTACTCTGTGATATCACTAAGGGAAAATGTGTCTATTCTTTTACCTGAACGGCATTAAATAATGGTAGCGTAACATTATATTTTCTCTTACCTTCTCTTGCTTCTTCTACCATTTGTTTTGCTCTTTAATTTCTGTGCAAGGACCACCTTTAGTGGCAAAAGCCAAAGAGAGAGAAAAAAATTACAAGATATGGACTATCTTGTAATTTTTACTTTACTCTACTCCAGGTAACACGAGATATTTGGGTAATTTCTTCGCTCCATCTCTTATAGTCGACCTAGTCTACGTTTTCTGGACTATTATGGTCCATTTTTCGCCATTTTCAAAAAAGGACGAGGTTCTCAATTCGGTTGTTTTCTTATGTTTGTTACCTCAGAATTTTGTAAATAAATCGATTTGATTGGATATCTATGTATGATTTTTATTTGAAAGGATATATACTTCCAGATTGGTCCCATTTAATTTCATGAAAATCGGTTCGGTATTTTGGTTTTGAAATCAAAATAACTGAAAAATTACGTCATTCAAGTAAACGAAATTGCATATTTTGCTTCCCTGTGAGTATTCAGTGGTGTTTACGGTCACAAAAACAGTCCAATTGAAGTAGTATGTTTTTGAAAAACCTTGATTATATGCATGGTACCAGACATTATTAAGTAGGGTACACACATACATAGATGAATAACGGTATTCCTATAGATGGACAGTATCAAACCAAAATGGAGTCGTAATACAAGACTTGACAATTTAGACAACTTTTCAATAAATATGAAATATCTCCATTTTCAAATAATGTTTGTTACTTTTTCCGATATAGTTAACAATGAAAATTTTAACATATAATATTTATCTAGCCCTGTCGTCATTTTCAAAAATTAGCATCGGACCAAAATGTACTAGAAGTTAGGCAATGTGGCTCCCTTTTTTTGGACGCATTTTAAATATACTAAATAAATAAAAAAATAAAATATTTTTTTTTTTATTGTTTACATAAAAACCTTAACGGTACACAGAAAATGTTGTTATTATTATTACCTATGTACTACATTGTGCTTCTATACTTTAACACTTCTATGACTATATACCCCTTATACTATAAGTAGGGCATATGTTTCCAGGGTCGCCCAGGAGGCTAACACTAGACACCGTCGCTCGGCTAGTTTCGCGGGCACGCCGCAATTCGCGTACAACGTGCTCACTCAACAACTCACCAACGGTAAGTTTTACCACGTTTTTCAAAAGTTTTCCAAAAAAAGATATTCTCAAGTGTATTTTTTTTGTGCGTTTTTCAGAACTTTGTTTATAAACCGATTTGAACAACAATTTTTTTTTGTTAGAGAGTATATACTTTCATATTGGTTCCATATAATTTTTATCAAAACTGGTTCAGTAGATTAGTTTTTAAACTAAAATAACTAAAAAAAATATGTCGTCGAATTAAACGAAATTGCGTACTTTGCTTGTTACGGTCACTAAAACAGTCCAATTGGAGTCGGTTAGTATGTTTATGTAAAACCTTGATTATATGCAATGACTGTCTTGTTTGTCGTTCCGAGTGGAATCTTGCAACTGCAAAATAAGGAGTAGGTAGTACAGATGTGAAAGCTTGGGAGTGTATACAAGATGTCTATGCAGCTGACTGTACATACAGATTTAGGTGGATCTTTAAAATAACTTTGAAAACAAGTTTTGAAAAGTCAATAGTGTAAAATAGGACGTATTGTGTAAAAGAAAAAGTAAGTGTTTATTCTGTTAGTTTTAGGTAAGTAGTGCAGATTTGAACACGCATCTGTTTTTAGGTCCCGAACCTACCCAAAGAGATAATATTGGTTCGGAATCGGAACTCTCCTGGTCGAGCGAAGCTGAAGAGAGATACGAGACTTGCTCCAGCGGCGCCAGTGATGTGCCTTCCAAACCGGAACGCAGCGAGCCGTGAGTATATCTTGTTGTTCTGCTTGTTATAAATCCGTGTTATCCCATGACAGGAAGTTACAGTGTGTTATAAAAACGTGTTATCCTGTGACAGGAAGTTTCAGATTTTTAAAAAAGCGTTTAGCCGAAACAGAATGTCTGAAAAAATTACTCAAAGTAGACGAGTCCTTAAGCAATGTTGCACTGGCCTAGGTGAATCAAAGTCCCGCTGTAATAGGAAGATGTGATTCCGTGTCAAGGATTTTTTAACTCTTTATAAAAGCGTGTTATCTGTGACAGGAAGTTTCAGCTTGTTATAAAAGCGTGTTTTTCCGTGGCAGTGAGTTTTATCCTGTTCTCAAAGCGTGTTATCTGTGACAGGAAGTTGCAGCTTGTTATAAAAGCATGTTTTTCCGTGGCAGTGAGTTCGATCTTGTTCTAAAAACGTGTTATCTGTGACAGGAAGTCGTCGACCGGATGTGGCGGCGGCGACGGCGGAAGTGGCGCCCCTCGCTACCGCAGCATCATATCTGACGTGTTTGATGGAAAACTACTGTCTTCTGTGCAATGTCTTATTTGCAATAGGGTGAGTGTTGTAACATGTCACAACGGTGAAGAAAAACATTGTGAGAGAATCGGAATGTCATATAATAGAAATCTATGGCATTCTTCTTCTTCTTATTGTGTCACTAGTTCTTTCGAACCAGTGTGGTGAAAGGATTTCTAGTGCGCCTCGAAGAGGCTTTTCGTAAACTTGAAACATGTTTTCGAACTTTTTAGGTTCTATGACATGCCGGTTTCCTCACGATGTTTTCCTTTATCTTTGAGCACGTGTTTTAATGCACACATAGTTTTTTTTTGAACAGAAAAATCCATTGATGTACGACCGGGTTCGAACCCACGACCTTCAAATCGAAAGTCGAGGCACCTCACACTATGCCAACACGGTTTTTAATCTATGGCATGTGAAATCCACATTGGGTCGTATTAGTACCATAGAAATTTCATCAAAATCGGTTTTTATATCAAATAAACTGAAAAAATATATGTCGTCAAAGTAAACGAAATTGCGCATTTTGCTTCCCTGTCACTTTTTCAGTGGTGCTTACCGTCTTTAAAACAGTCCAATTGAAGATGGTTGTTATAGTAAAACATTGATTATTATGCGCAGGTTTCAACCCGGGTAGAAACCTTCCAAGACCTGTCTCTGCCGATCCCCTCACGCGATCATCTGACGGTGATCAGACACCAACAGCCCATCATCAACCACCACATGCAGCTCGGCGAGCAGGAGTCATGGGTAACTACAACATGGCGGCTTCAATTCGCCATATTGAAATCATAGACAATTAGTGTTGAAATGTAAATCCACAAAGTTGTCACAGTCAAAATATGACAATGACAGTTTGAAATGTAGAACACTAGTCTTTTCTGTCTCTAAATGTACGGGTTGACCATTTTTTTTTTCGCTATAAAAGAACTGAATAAAAGCTCAATATATCAAAGTAATCCTGACCTATTTTATTGAAAGAATAACAATTAGCCACAATTCCCACTGAGCAGTGGCCAGCAGAGCACTTTCAGGGTCAAACAATTTTAAACATCTTATTTTTGTTTTATTCCCTCTATTTTTTTTTTATATAATGGCTTAAAACAATAGTTATATTATGTACACCAAGAGCCTGAAGCAAGCCATTTGATACGAGACTTTTATCAACCCGAGCCAAAGTCAAGGGCGGATATTCAAGTCGAGTATAAAAATAAGCTTGAGGAACGAAATATATACAAGAGTTTTTACTATAAATTGTGAGAAAATTAATGTTATTCAAACTAAAATGAGTGCCGATTTCGTAACTCAAAAATACCACGATATTCAACGTTCGAAAATAATATATGTTTAGATTCCTCAAAAAAACCCTGATTTAAGATTTGAAAAAATCTCCGCGTTCAACATGAAACCTATTACAAACTGAATCTCTTTGAATAGATTTTATTATTATTAATTCATTTATTCTCAGACAATACATCCATATTATAGCACACGTAAAATTATTTAAAAAGAAATGTCATACAAAAAAGATCTTAAGAAGCAATAACTTTTTTTCCCTAGGGCCTAAAATGCAGTTTTACTCCCTCTGTACCTTGCATAAAATTGAACTTTACGACCATGAGAAGTGAAAAGGAATGTATCATCTATGTATGATGTCTTCCCAGGTGTGGTGGGTGCTGAGCTGGCTGCGATCGTGGTTCTACGGGCCGGTGGTGTCGCTACAGGACTGTCTCGCGGCCTTCTTCAGCGCTGACGAACTCAAGGGCGATAATATGTACAGGTAATTATTCTAGAGGTACTTACTAACTATGTAACGTATGTCTTGCATGTTCTCTATAATTCTGGAAATTGTTTTTCGGATCTCCGCGATACAGGCGTGCCAAAATTAAGAGTATAAATATAAATATGAAAGCTTGTGAGTGTATGTCGTGGCCGGCGGATCATTGAATTGGGCATTTCATTAAATAGCTGGCCATTTCATGAAATAGCTCATGAATTTGGCTCTATATGGCCAATTCTATACGACCACGACATATTGTACATGTATGTGCTGGTGACTATATTGATGGGCTAGAAACTAAAAAAAAAATTTAAAGTCTCGTGACATTCTACAGTTGTTCCCGCTGCAACAAGCTCCGCAACGGAGTGAAGATGTCGGGCGTGGTGCGACTGCCGGAGGTTTTGTGCGTGCATCTAAAACGCTTTCGCCACGAGCTGATGTTCAGCTCCAAAGTAGCCGCCAGAGTCTCCTTCCCAATAACTGACCTCAACATGGCGCCTTACACGCATAAAGGTATCGTATATTATCTTATTGCCTTGTTTTTACCCAACTGCCAAGGAAGGGTTATGTTTTTCGCGCGTATGGTTTATGTATGTATGTATATAAATTTATTTCTTATCTCGTATCTTCCAAACGTCTGGATGGATTTTGACAGTTAAGTTATCGTTAGATTTGTCTGAAGTAAGATACATTCTGAGTTTTTTTAACTTTGCAAAAATTCCGAGTTTTCTTGGAACTAGGACTCGGGATTTTTGCTAAATTATTAGTAATTGTTCTATAATTGAAAGCTTTATGATAACATTACACCTACCATACAAAAAAACATGACTGCCATTCAAAAACATTATTTCCCACATGCTACTAACCAGATACTATATCATCCATGTAAAAATCTTAATAAGGTATATTTGTGCGAATAGGTATATTTCTGAAAGTATAAGTCGTAGAGGATTCTTGATTTTTTGCAGAGTTATATTAGGTTTATGTTGATTTTTTAAAACTAAAATGTTTTCATGAAGTTAATAAAAGAACAATGACTATTAAATTTGCGAAAATCCCTAAAACTTTACGACGTATACTTTCTGAGATATTCGCAAGTGTCTAAACGCTTAAGACCAGCCGTGCAGATGTTTTATTTATTTTCAAATAAGATTTTATTTGATCTCCCCAGATTGCACGTCAAAAATAACCCGTTACGAGCTTTGCGCGGTGATCTGTCACGCGGGCACGGCCGGTGGCGGACACTACACCTGCGTGGCTCGGCACGCGCGCGGCTGGCATTGCTACGACGACGCGAGTGTCACGCCGCTCACGCAGAGCCAGCTAGCCAACACCGAGGCCTATGTGCTGTTCTACAAGTGAGTGGCTCATGCACTACACATAACGTGTACACTACACCTGCGTGGCGTGGTCACGTCTTTTATTTGTTTTCCCTGTGAGAGCTTGGCGATAGCTTAGCCTTATGCAACGGCCACATTATCGCGCTAATGCGAATATTTGCGTCGTCGCGACTAGTCTGGCCAAGTAGTTCGAAGCATCGCGATGTATTCATCGAAAACGAAGAAGTTGACTGCTTAAAGTTAGATAAGAATACGATATAAACGATAAAAATGTCGCGATAACGCAAGACGAATTATCGTGTGATAATGTAACCCCAGCATTTCTACCATGTCTTACGCACTTTTATTTCCCTTTTTGTTGGTAGGAACCAACTTGGTGATGCGTCCTTCTAGTCTTGACTGCTCAAAAACACAAAAAACTCAAGACAAACGATGATGTATAACGTCGCGTCAGCAAAAATTATACACCACGAATGCGTTTTGGACATAAATACATACAAAAATATAGCCCCCAAGACCAAACCAATATATAATAGTATTTGGTTGAGTAACATTGTAATATTGTGGTTTCTTTTGCAGAAAAGTAAATCCTCAAATGACAGAATTGCGACGGAAAGCGGCTGAAATAATCGACTCCACAAACATAGAGCCGAATGACATCAAATTCTTTATTTCAAAGCAATGGATTAACAGGTAAACACCCATTAATTCTCTGTTCAACCAACCCTTTATAAATCTTCTATACTAAAATTCTAAATAAGTAAATCCCATTAAAACTATCTAATATCCGTAGGTTTCAATCGATTTTTCTTAAGGGGTTAGATCAAAGCATACAGTGCCAGCCCTATATATATATGATACCCTTTTGAATTTTTCTACCAGATTTTCTTACAGAAATCATTTTAAAGTAACCTATGTTGTATGTAAGTATGAAGACACGGATGGTCGAGTGGTATTGGACTGCCTTTCCGGTGTCGCGGGTTCGATTCCCGCTTCACGAGAAACATTTGTGTAAAGAACATCGGTGTTTGTCCTTAGTCTGGGTGTTTTCTATGTATTTTACAAAAATAAAAGTATTTATGTATTGTATCAGTCATGGTTCCTATAGTACTAGTTCTGCTTAGTTTGGGGCTAGATGGCGTTGTGTGCAATGTCTAAAATATTTATTTTATTTATTCATTGGAGAACCAACAGCTTTATACTTCTTGGTAGACAATAGTTTACTTTAGAGAGCTAATTACAGGTTCCCACGGATAGATATAAGAACATTAAGAAAATGATGATTTATTTATTGTTTTGTCGTAGGTTCAACACGTGGGCAGAGCCAGGGCCTATAGACAACAGCGACTTCGTGTGCTGCCACGGCGGCGTGCGGCACGACCGCGTGCAGCATCTGCACTACTTGGCCGCGGTTGTGCCGCAGTCGCTCTGGGAACTACTGCACTCGCAGTGAGTGTTAAGCTCCGTACTCACATATACGGTTTTACTCGATAGTTTTACTCCAAAACGAGTAAATATTAAGGGGATCCTCAAGGCGATTTTAATTTAGATTTTATACGTGTTTTAAAATTAACCCTCCTAACTTAAAAACACGTATAAAATCTAAATTAAAGTATGAAACCTTTCACTTTTTTTGTTGATGAAATCAAAAACATGGACGAAACGAATAGTGTGATGAAATTACTATAATACGGCGTACTTTTTGAGTATTTGTCTGAAACATTTTGTATGGAATTCGGATTTGAGGATTAGTCTTAACTGCAAACCTGTATTGCGACGACGAGCAGTCACTGAACATAGCCTTAAGCCGCGTACAGATTTGCGAAACGAAGCATGCAATGTAACATGAAAGGAGCATTTCATAAGTGTGGACGCAGGGCGCGCACGAACCGAGCATGTACAATCAGCTGCACAGACATGTATACACTCCAGAATTCTTGTCAGAAGAAGAATGTCTTTGTAAAATTAAGAATAAAATATAAATGTAAAAGCTTTGAAGTGTATACATGTGCGTGCAGCTGACTGTACGTACTCACATCTGTTTCCGGCGTGCGCGCGAACGTAGCGTCGTCAGTCTGTTGAGAACATGCGCAAGAGATTGGTGTTCAGTTCGTGTTCACGCGCGACTCAACACAACCCGTCCACACTGACGCTCCGAGCACACTGCGCGCCCCTTTGTGTTCGGCGAAACAACCGACAAATGGCGGATCGCGGCGCGCACGAGTTGAAATGCTCTGTTCGTGCGCGTATTGAGCACGGTTCGTGCGCGTAAGCCGTCCACACTATATGAATTCTGTTACATTGCATGATAGATTGCGACAATGTGGACGGCAAATTATTTCATTGCATGCTACGTTTCGCAAATCTGTACGCGGCTTTAGGCTAGTTATGTTATATACCATTTTGTTCTAGTTTCGGCGGCGGTCCGGCCGTGTCGCACGTGCACGAGTGCGGCACGTGCGCGCGCGCCGCGCAGCGCCTGCGCACGCGCCGCGCCCGGGAGCTTGCCGCCTTCTGCGAGCTGCACGCCAGCTTCCAGGTACCTCACACTGTGTCGCACGTGCACGAGTGTGGCACGTGCGCGCGCCGCGGACTGCGGACTCCCAGGAGTCTACATAACTCCCTCGTCTCGCTCAGGAATTAACTTTTTTTTTGTTATTTATTTATCAATATAAACAATTTATAATACATTGGTTGCTTATGTTAATACTAATAAACCACTAAGGTTTGTGCAAGTGCTATGAGTTGACATTTCGAGCGTTATCTCGATAAGTAGGTACCTAACTAAGTGCGTGAGCAGTATAGGCACACTGGAGAGCTGAATCCCGTTTCACTCAGATTTCAAGTTTCCGCCGGCCACTTAAGACACAGCTTTATTCCCTTGGTGCATAATTGTAACTTACTAAGTGTGCGCCGTCTATCTCACCTCCAATTATATTCTTTCCTTGCCGGGTTGCCTGGAAGAGATCGCTTACAGCGATAAGGCCGCCCCTTGTACTACCTACCTTAAGGCTTTTGTTTTCTTGTTCTATTGTTTTACTCTGTTTTGTTCTTCTTGGTGTGCAATAAAGTGGTCATCTATCTATCTATCTATCTATCATAATGTACTGTTATTTCCAGGAGCAAAACTCCCCTCGCGCCATCTACGCGATCAGCATGCACTGGTTCCGGCAGTGGCAGGCGTTCGTGCGCAACAAGACGCACCAGCCGCCGCCGCCCCTCGACAACTCGGGGATCGTCACCAAGCAGGTAACACTGCTACGTATACACCACGTCTAACTAGACCTTTACTCAGTCTGAAACGACCAGATTTAAGAATCATTGTGGGTAGGGCTTGTATTATCCGTTGGTTTTTGGTATCCGGATAATTCGGATAGTAGTAAATCCTATTATTCGGATATCCGGATGTTTCGGATAGTGTTAAAAAAACCTTAATTATACCAATTAAATCAGATAATTATACGTTTCATTACGTGTTGAATCACTTACCGAGTACTAACGACTAAAATTAGATAAAATATTTAAACAAAAAGAAATTTTTAACCTATTAAAAAAAATCGGAAAAAAAAAATTTGACGGACAAACGAACATGGCGAAACTTAAAGTTTTTTTTTGTTGTACTGAAAAACAGTATTTTCTATCTTTTTTATTTTTTTTACTATTAGTTTTATCCAAATAATCCGGATACTGTTGCCCTCATTATTCGGACATTAAAATGATATCCGGGTATCCGAATTGCAAGCCCTAATTGTGGGTACTATCACGGGACATTGCCTGCTAAACAAACATCTGCACAACATTGGAAACACAGACAGCCCACTCTGTAGAGGCTGCCTGACCGAGGAGGAAACGCCCGCCCACGTAATCCTGGAATGCGTGGGAGTAGCATAACGAGAGGAAATCCTCAAAAACCCGAGGTGACTCCGCGAAGCCTGCGAAGAACCCAGGAAATTTCTGTGCTTCTGGGCGGAGTTAGGCTGGCTAAACTATTAGTTAGGGAATCCGACGCACAGTGCGGAAAAGGGAGTCCATTTACATTTACATAATATATATACTTATATATAACTATGGCAACTTATTCCAGTCTATGGCAACATGTTCCAGTCTAAGGCATGGCAACACGACATGATCCGGAGATTTAGCGAGTGTCCTCCCAAAATTGTATCTTTTTATGTATCCTAATTCCTAACATAAGTTAATTATTTTTGTACTTCGCAGGAGGTAGACGGTGTCGTAACCTACGTGCTGAAACAAGGCTCCGACCACGCCCAACTAAGTGAAGACCTATGGCGGTTCTTCATTGACATCTACACGGGCGGACCGGAAGTACTACTTAAGTCCCCACCAGCTCCAGAACCCAAAGAAAAACCCACAGAACGACGCCTTTCGAGGAAATACTCCGAATCAGACAAAGAGGATTATTGCTCCAAATCAAATTCAGATATGAACCTAAAAGATACGGATCTACAAAAAAATCAGTCATTGCAAAACATCAGTCGAAGGTACAGAGTATCAAGAACAGCGGATTCCGACGAAGATGTAAACTACAGACACTCGTTTCAATACACGAGGCATGAACCCAACGGTAATTACCAAGATTCAGACGAAGAAATCCAACCGAATCCACCCAGGACTTATATGAACACGGTGAGAATGGAAAATGGCGTCGATAGCTCTGATCACGACGCAAACGATAACCATATTAAAGATAGACATAGCACAGTTACAGAATTACCAAATGTAGACAGCATATCGCTGAAAGTCAAGCCGAAAACCGCCAAAGTGAGAAAAACTAAAAAACGAACTGTGAAATGATTGTTTGTCGCGTTCCAATTTGTTCACAGATTGAGACGGACTATCGCCAATAGGCGCTAACATTCCTATATTCGGTGATTGGCATCGATATAAATCGTTAGATGTGCCTTGATACCGAAAATCCGTGGCATTGGGTTTGAATGCGTGTATGCCGACGCGTGCACACTAAAGAGTGGTATTTTATAATAATATACGTTTGTTTGTGTCCATTTGTAGATGATCCCTTTTAAATCAAGTCTTCAGTATCGCGTGTCTAAATATATCGGTCACAAGCATTAAGTCAGCGCGTGTCATCCATTTTTCTCCTACATTCATTGATACTACAACTCGGGCGAATTAACTTGACACCTGACTCGAATGAAGTTTGTGCAAAGTACAGAGCGGAATTGGATAATCTTGATAGAAAAGAGGTCCTGTAATACTTGGCAATGATAAGTTATGATAAGGCTTCGCAATTAGAGGAAGAAGAAACACGGAGGGCGCCGCGCGGGGCAGCGGGGGACGCATAGAGTTCCGAGCGAGAGTGTCAGCCAGGTGTCATGTTGATTCGCCCGAGTTATTCTTTCTCTTTTGTCTCTACACTCACGGCACTTACTAGATTTATAAACTTAAATATTTTTGAGAAGGGAAAGAAATTAATTTGATTTATAATATTATAATACTTACGATCAAATGATACACATATTCGTATTTCTAGAAATGTGCATACGACGGCATTTCACGGCTTTCCTCTTAAAAATTCGATACGGTTACGACGTCCATCCGTCACTGTGTTCAGATGAGCACTGAGTGAGTCCGACTGAGTGAGGCTCAAATTGTTACATTCTGTTAGGAATTGTTAGTCTTGTAGAATTTAACAATTCCTAACATTTGTAAGTAAACGTTTTAGTGTTAGAAAATGTTTGTATACATTTTTTAACAGCAGTGTGGCAGCACCTATACTCATGTTACGGTGGACACTATGGTAATAAGGGCCTATCTAACAATTAATATCGATGGTGACTGGTGTATGTGCATTTAGGAATCAGTGTTATTTTCTTAGGTCTCGGAACCTTGCGGGATGGTTTTCGTTATTTTTAGTACAATTTTTTTGTTTAGTTCAAATTCATAGATGGACTCTATAGAAACTGTTATTCATTGAATAAGTATTTATGTGAATATGTAACATTTATAGTTATAAATGTATAAAAATTCCGTGTTTAGATAGTCGTTTCTTGGCTGCATTTCTTCTTAGGCCATCCTGTCACTTAGCTACTCAAAGATATGACTTGCAATTAATACGTGAGGAACTTTTTTGTGAGAAATGTTCTTGATCTCTTTAGATGGTGCTACTGATCTAACCACAGATCTCATACACAATCAAGATCATCTTTTTTGTTAATCTTTCAGCTTTTGTAGGAATTAAACAAGACTTGAATATTATATGCATAGGTACAACAATATTTATAAGAGGTTTTGATCTGACTGACAGACAATGCGCAGACCAAACATTGAACGTAAAGGAGTGTTCGTCAAAAGTATAGGCGCGTACTAAGGAGTTGTAAATTCGCAATGCAAACGAAATTGCGTGTGTCAGTTAGTCTACGATAAAGTGGATACGACAGCTGACAGCTGAATAACAAAAAAATCAAACTTACTACGTTAAAATAACACTAAGCAGCGAACTAGAGCCATTTTATCCTTAGAAAATCTCTACATAGTTTTTTGCACTAATTACACCACTTATTCTGATATAAACGCCATCTATCGAGCTTGCTAGAACTAAAAGTATTTTATGGAAGTTCCTCACAGTTGCAAAATGGCTGTAGTGAAATGAGAGGATAGCTTTACTGTGGATAAGGTATTTATTTCGTTACTCTGGTATTAAGTTTATTTGTTATGTTATTAATTGGACCAGCGATAAAATATAATTCATCTTATTGGCTGAACCACTTTGTTTTTTTTTGTCTATAGTTAGCAGTATCTATGCAGAACACAATACATATAACTCGGTCGAATTAACATGACACCTGGCTCGAATGACGTTTGTGCAAAGTACAGCGTGGAATTGGATAATCTTGATAGAGAAGAGGTCCTGTAATACTTGATGATGATAAGTAATGATAAGGCTTTGCAATTAGAGGAAGAATACGGAGAGCGCTGCGCGGGGCAGCGGGGAACCCCGCTTTGCAAGAATGAATCCACACACTGAACCCAGTTTGCTTAATATGGACCCCGCTTTGCAAGAATGAATCCACACACTGAACCCTGTTGGCTTAATATGGATCCCGCTTTGCAAAAATGAATCCACACTGAACCCAGTGGGCTTAATATGGCCCCGCTTTGCAAGAATGAATCCACACACTGGACCCAGTTGGCTTAATATGAACCCCGCTTTGCGAAAATGAATCCACACTAAACCCAGTTGGCTTAATCTTAATATGGACCGCGCTTTGCAAGAATGCATCCACAAACTGAACCCAGTTGGCTTAATATAGACCCGGTTCGCAAGAACGAATCCACACACTGAACCCAGTTGGCTTAATATGGACCCCGCTTTGCAAAAATGAATCCACACACTGCACCCAGTTGGCTTAATATGGACCCCGCTTTGCAAGAATGAATCCACACACTGAAGACAATTTGCCAATTTTTTTCTCATTCAGTTAATTTCACGGGCCGGTGCTGCTTTAGCGTCCATTTTGGTACATGTTGAAGAACTATCACAAAAAACCAGTGTTATTAATTTCTACCAACCAATGTCCTGGGATTATCCTGTTCCCATTTGTCCTATGGTACTATAGGAGTGGCTATCCAATGATAAAAATCAAACAAATCATTGAATGATGTTCCATAAATTTATTCGTATTTGTATGAAGACTTACATTGTTATTGTTATAAACCAGGTACTGTTTATCATCCTGCAGGGATGTTCAGTTATGTTAGTAATACATCTTTGATTGTACTTATTTGAGTGCAGGGTAGCTGGTTAACTGGTAAATGCAAACCATTAAAATCTTAAGCCTCGTCCTCGCCTCTGGGTCTAATTCCCCTGTCATCGCTTCTAGTAGTCTAATGGTACGTCAAAAAAATTGAAATTCAAATGATCAATCGAGAGAATCGTTGAATGACGTCATTTTCGTTCCCTCTTGCTTTTTTTGAACAAATTCACGCAGATATTTAGGAAATTTTACCATTAGTGCTCTCTGCCATAAACTTGAAAGGTCAATCACCCGAACAGAGACAGACATTTATAACTTTTAAAGAATTAGTGAACAAAGTTGTAACCACACTAAAGCCGGTGCCAGACATAGCTTGCGCAATCACTTTTACTTGGCAATTCGTTAGTAAACTCAACCTTCAAAAACTCTGCTTCATTTCTAAATTTACCAATTTAACCAACTACCTACATTGTAAATTAATGTTTCAGTGATATTAACATAAAATGCATTATGAGGTATTTTATAAGCGTAACAAAAATAGTTTTTTAAAATATTCCTACCACAGAAAACTATTTTCTTTCATAAAAAAAATTAAAAATTCTACTTTTTATTAACATTCATTAAGGCCCCTATGTTATGTAGCAAAATTACGTATATCGTGTAATAAAGGAGGATAGTTTTAAATGTAAAGAGAATACAAATATGAAATGGAAAAATAAGATGAAAAATCGAAAATTTTGTTTCTAAAACAATTTTACAATATCGAAAATGAAAGTAACCTACTAATGAATGAAAAGAAAATTAATCGAAAGTGAATTTAACTTTAGCCTTTTTTAGACGAATGTGCAGAACTTGCGTCTCCTACGACGATTTTGTAAAATCATCAGATTTAAAAAAAATGCTTTTACAGTTTTTTTCCAAGATTTTAAATAGAAAGTAAGTATAACTTACTCACACCAATTAACTCACACACAAGTAACTGCACCGTCTAAAACGAACCCTAATTTAGCATTGTTGATTACCAACTTACTATACATAATGACATTAATAACAAAAATAATATTCAAAGGATGCAAAGATAAGAAATAAAAATTAATATATTTGGTATTTTACACAACAAAGACAACGAGTTTCACTCATCAACTGTTCTATAGTATTAAAATACATAATCGGGAGTTTTATGATTACCAAAAAAAACATTATGCATTCAGGCATCTTGAGAAAGAATGATTAGGTGTAATAACAAAATAAGTACTTAGAAGGTACCTAAATTGAAAATAATTTGATTGATTAAAGTGTTTAACAAAAACATAGGTACTACATCCGACTACAGTTAGGACTGATTGACAAAATATGCCATTTCGTTTACTTAAGATGACATAGAAGAGAAATACAACCTCTGAAGTTATGAAAATCATCATGAAAATCGATTTATAATTGGCAGAGGAATCGCGTAACATACACACAAAAAAAACATACAGTCAAATTGTAAACCTCGTTTTTAAGTCAGTTGTAAAAAGTTTTGAATTCCTATATTGGCCATCATTATCGAATTACAATCGTGTATGTCATACGGAAATTAGGATAATGAATATGATGCACAAACGAAACATGTCACTTAAGGGTAATCCTCAAATCCGAATTCCATACAAAAAAGGTTTCGGACAAATACTCAAAAAGTACGCCGTATTATAGTAATTTCTTCACACTATACGTTTCGTCCATGTTTTTTTGACTTTAATTTAGATTTTATACGTGTTTTTAAGTTAGTAGGGTTAATTTTAAAACACGTATAAAATATAAATTAAAGTATGAAACCTTTCGCTTTTTTTGTTGACAAATTCATAAAACATGGACGAAACGAATAGTGTGTAGAAATTAGGTACTATAATACGGCGTACTTTTTGAGTATTTGTCCGCAACATTTTGTATGCAATTCGGATTTGTGAATTCCCCTTAAGATGTTATTAAGAAGTATGATTAACAAATATCAATATAATCATTTTACTATGATCATAACTTAAAAATTACGATCCCAAGATGCCAAAAAAGTGAATTTTCGTGAACCTTACCCTTAACAACATAAAAAATTGTAAATGAACACTTTGTGTTATAAAATTACAACAGAGTTTGACAGTTGTTATACATACTGTTTTGCATTATAATTACATAAACAATAAATAAACATGGACTTTATTATTACAAAACGCAAAAGAAAAGTAACTCACTGTAATACTAATAGTAGTTATCCCTAAAACATTATACAAAAATATATTGCATTTCATCGTTGTACTTTTATGTCAATACTAATATAATACATAAGTAATGTTATGAATGTTTTATTTTGTACTTTAAATGCACCCAATACAGAATGGTTGAATGATTGATACAATAAGCAAAAGTTCTCGTATATATTTATATTCATAATAGCTGCTTTACTGTTAACAAAACTGCTGCTGTTCTGTTAGCAAAATTGCTCCTGTACTGTTAACAAAATTGCTGCTGTGCTGTTAACAAAGTTGTTCCTGTGCTGTGCTAATATTAAAATTGCTGCTGTACGCCTGTACTGTTAACAAAATCGCTATTTGTAGCGTCCATAACAAATAGTTTTAACAACACTGAACATTTAATAAGTATACTATTAAATACTATAACTATAATACATTTCTTATGTATTATAACTACAGTATGTAAATTATTAACGTCATATAACTGCTATCTATGGTTACATATAGATATTTTTTAGATGAGTTTTTATGAGAACTTTTGCCTAGGGGTCAAATAAATATCAGACCTATTTGTATTGAGATAATGCAGCTATTGTTATGTATGACTAGTGGTAAAAGAAAAAGACTGACATGGTAGCCATGATTCAAAGTTTAAAACTTGAAGAACAAACAGTCTAAATTCTTAGGAATTCATGCCAATATAATATTTCCAATTAAAATAGTCTACTTACAGCAGAGCATCATAAATAGTATAATATTAAAATCTAATTGAAAATATTATTAATGCAATCATTACAGGTAAGTATTAATATTCAGGAAATAATGTATAATCATCAATATAAAAATATAATATTCTTATCTCTTATCTATTTTTTAATTATGTGCGAAAATGACCTAAAATTATATTTTTTAGTATTTTTGTGTAGCTTTAATATTATTTATTATCCCAGATCTTTGTCAATTGGAACTTCGATTGCGTAAACCAAGTAGCAAATCTATGATACATTATTTAAGTTTCAAATCAATAAAGATTTGTAGCAGCACACTAACTAAAAAAAAAACATTACTGAAATAACCAGCACTTGGTTCTTGTGTTTCAATAAAAAGAAAACCAAATAATATCACTAACCTAACATAGTCATTAAAATTCTAGAAGATAAGTTTTTTTGAGGTAGATTATTTTTTAAGTCTATTAACTTATGACAGAATACAATAATGTAGGTACTTAATAACCTTATGAATTCACTGTGAACAGTTAGGTATTGGATCATCCTGAAAACAGTCACCTTGCAATTACTAGACGCCCAACACTAGGTATAATCTAATAAATGATTATTTTACTTAAGTATGAAATGAACTAAAATTAACTTAAAAGAATGCATCTATATGAAAATGATTTTTATACCTTACTAGAACAACACTTTTACAAGTGTCATTAATTATTAAGTAAAATACCTATAGTTATTGAAGTAGGTATTGACAATTTAAAACAAAGGTGTATCAAAACTGAATGGATTAATATGAGTTTATAAATAAGGTGTCGATAGATTAATCTTCGTTATTTCGAAAAATTTAAGGCCAATTAATTATTATTTTCATATTTATCATTCATTATTATCATTATTTTTATTTATTAATTTTTCCAAAATTCTAAGATCCAATAGCAGACGTATCTCTGCGGGCGTGTTTTCTTTTTGTTCTTAACTCTATCAATTTATAAACCATTTGAAAATAAATGGCAGACCTTAAATTCAATGAATATTATAATAATGCACTATAAAAAATCCTACTTCAACAACGTAGGCTAGTACTTAATTATTGAAATTAATGAAAAAAAATTTGTTTTTCTGTCTACAAAAGTTCAGAATGCAGTGTCCAGAAATGCAAGGCACCTATGTATATTTTGTTGTAATACCCTTCCATTTTCATCCGATTTTCGATCTTGCTTGTTTCGCACTCTGAGTGGAGTCATCAACATAATCAACAGATTTATTCAAATAATTAATTTGTTATTATAGTTTTGGCTTTCACTTAAAACAAAATGCCTTTAAAAGTATTTGTTTTCTTCTTACACATAGATGGGCATGTAATTTTTTTTATTACTTACTCGAAATCGTATTTTTTTTAACTGTCTACCTTGTTTCATATCTTGTTTCATGATCTTCATGATCCAAATTGTCGAAAAATTTTCACAGTTCATCAAATCAATGAAATTGATTGTTTCATTATTATTTTTTTTACTTTTTTTCTGATTTTGTACACATAATGTGGATGAAATGATGAGAGTACAATATCCATTTTTTTTATTTTATTCTAAGATGAAGCAAAAAGCTTCTGAGGTATTTGGATTTTTTAAATATTTTTTTTTATTTAATTTGGGTTTTATGTCAATAAACTTTTACTTAAATCCATTATTTAGGACTTACACATACGATGATACACATGTACACTTAACAGATCTGGTGTTAACCTACTCTAGCAGAAAATAATATTTTTTCTTGAAAATTAATATGCTCTCTGTTGTATTATATCGCGTGGAGGACAGCGAGCCTCTCTTGAACATATTATAATAACTCGCTGCCCTCAAGAGCTTTATTCTTCACAGTTCTGCCCTGGACCCACTCGGCACTCAGCAAGCAGGTCAACTACACTATACCCCGTTAAACAGCTTACAGAGTTGGTCCCTTCGTACTCCATAAACAAAGAAACTGTGCGCTTAATTAAACAATATACAATTCCGAAAGTACATACACGACTAGATCACTTATTCATGTAGAATTCGGAAACATTTTGGTATAACCAACATACAAATATACAATTTTTTGGGGCATGACAATCGCATCGGCCCTTAGTTTAAAAAAATATAAAATTTGGCAATTCAAACCGGGAACAATGCTCCCGAGCTTAAAATATCAAGTCCAAAATTAAAATTCGAATTCCTACCGCAAGACTATTTACAGGTCAGGCCAACCTTACCTAATGAGGTAGTTCGGTTATAAGCTAAATGCAGGTATTGCTGGCCGTTCCAACTTCAAATTAACGTGAGTTTATAAATAATACTTACTCCTAAGATACGTTGATTAATTTGGAGTTGTAACGGTGCAGGCTGGTAGTTAGTGCGGCGGCGGCGGCGGGGGCGGAGGCTTGGAACTTTGGGCGGTGTGGAAAGCCTGTGTGAAGGCCGGCAGTCTCTGCTGCTCCCTGCCGCTGGCTTCTTCTGCCCCATACCTCGAGTCCCGATCCTCCAAAAGGCCTCGCAGCATCTCACTGGACAATCCCGAGGGCCCTTCGCCAGGATCATCTATCAGCAACGAAGGATCCAACAAGTCAGTCTCTATTTCACCAGGCAGCTCTTCCGTTATGAAACCCAGTTCCGTTTCCTGATACTCCTGAGGCATTACATACACTATTTCGGGATACCCACTGGTACTGGGAAGTAATTGAGGAGATGTAGGCTGTTCTAACTTGACTAACGGTTCATCAGATTCATCCTCAACTGGCTCCACTTTAATAATTTCTGACGAGTGGCCCGGAGTCTCCAGAGGCAAATCAATATCTGGTGAAGGAACAGATAAATGACCTGGTTCTGTGATAAATTCAGGACATTCAGTGTAGTCTACGTAAGTGGGAGTTTCTTCAAATGCAGAAGCCTCTGGTATCGGTTCACTGGAGGTACCGGGCACAGATTGCCAGGTTTCATCTGGGTGCGCGTTTTTCACGTGCCTTACCAAATGGTCCTTCCGTCCAAACTTCTGAGGGCAGAAGGGACACAGAAAATCGCGCCGCCCCGTATGCACGACTAAATGCCGCCGCACATCTTTAGCGGTGAAAAACCGCCGGTCACAATGATCACACGTAAACTTTTTATCAGCCTCATCTTTCACAGTCCGACTTCCGGTGTGCACTTTTAGGTGGTAAACAATATCCTGCTGGTTTGTAAATACTTTATCACAAATTTTACACTGCAAATCCCCTTCTTCGGCTGAATGTAGAGCGGCATGCTTTCGGTAGCTCATATGAGAAGTGTAGGATTTCCTGCAATTGGGTTTGTCACAGGTATACATCATTTTGACGGGATTATGCACTCTGACATGGTTGGTGAGGTGGTCTTTACGGTTAAAAGTTTTACCACAGAAGCTACACGCAAACGCTCTGGCCTCGCTGTGTATCAAGTTGTGTCGGGCGAGTTTGAATTTGGAATTGAATCGCTTATCGCAATACTGGCAGGGGAAGGGGAGTTCTCCGGTGTGCGAGAGCAGGTGCTGGCTGAGCTTGCCGGGGCTGGTGAAGCGCTTGTTGCAGGTGGTGCAGGCGTGGCGCTTGGCCTGGTCGCGGCGCGTGCGGCGCGCGGGCGCAGCAGGAGTGGGTGCGGGCGAGGGGGTGGGCGGAGCGATGGGCGCGGGGGTGGGTAGTGGCGCACGCGACGAGCCGGCGCCCTCGTCGCGCGGCCGCCGCGGCATCGTGGGCACCCGACGCGCCATCTTCACCGTCCGGTAGAGCTGCTTGACGCCGCTTGGTCCGGGCGGCCCGAACGGTACGAAGGAAAGCTTGGACGGCAACTGCTCCACGGGCGGCGCTACGTACGTCTTCGGCGCGGCGGGCGCGGGCGCGCGTTCCCCGCCCGACTGCTCCGCGCGCTCGGCGCCCGCCTCGTCTCTGGGGTTCGGTGGCGGACTGGCCATCCCGCGCACATCTTTGACGCCCTGCTCCTATATCGTCGAGAGAGGAACGCGCGACGAGCTCGTGGAGGCTTCGCGGAGGTGCTGGCTCGTCGCGATGGCAGAAAACATCTCTGTCACATCGACGATCTGGAAGCCCTTTTTCGTATTCGTGTCACATGGTTCTCGAGGAGTTTCTCCACTCCGCGGTTTGGTTCGTTGCGCGGGCGAGGCGATCGAGTCTCTCTTCGACCGAATTTGATTGAAAATTCGAGAGAAACGATTGGATTTCTTGTATAAATTACTTTTATCAAAGAAATACGTAGCGCTTGACATCAAATTCACGAAATGTCAAAATAATGGAATCAAGCCAAAAGCCTTGTCAAAAAAGTCCGCCGAATTGTCAGCTGTGGACCATTGACCTAAATTGGGCGATTCCACAATGAAGTTTGTGTACCATGTTTGTGATCATGTATACCATGATATCTATCACCGATTCTTCCAAACATATTATTTTATAGCAATAACTTGGTTAACATCCTTTTATTCATAACACAGTTAACAGAGTACCTACTACTAAATTCTTACTACTACAAGTTATTCAAAATCCACATCCCATTTTCCCCAACATCCTCCCACACTCCCACTGACTGAAATGACCTAACTAGTGGAATTAGAATAGGATTTTCATGCGTCAAATCATTATTTTTAGCATGGAACGCAACAGCTTGAAACCAGAGACAATTTTGCAAGTCCTGTCACAATCGTGTCAAAATCAATCAGTCAATCAAGCGTTCAAGATTCTAACCTATGCCCATCTTTTCTGTTATAATTTATTTTTCAGGGCCGAAAATAGTTGTTTTGCCCAGTATTACAGTTTAATATTATCACAAATAAATCAGTAAGTATTTGTTAAACTTCCAACACCCAAAATGCGCTCGTTGGCTCTGTGTAAGAAATGCCCTGTAATTGTTTTCAAGCTATCCCTGATTTTTTTATTGGCATTGATATTTATTAACCTATTGCTATCAAGCCTTGGAGGAAGAGGGTAAGAATAGCTCTTCCATTATCTATAAAGTTTCGAATCCAGCCTAAAACTATTTTTGTCTGGTGCAGCATCCATAAGAAGTTGTCATTCAAAGTCTTGCGTAGCACTATTTTGGTCTTGGGTGATGAACTACTTGAATTTTATAGATTAGGTACCAACCAACAAAATCATGAAGATAATCCAATCATAATAGCCCTTGCCTATCAGTATGAATTAATTTGAATGATATTACTCAAGTTTATAGTCCAGTGAAGATAAGGTGATAAAAATTTGTAAGTTATGTTCAAAGACAAATATCCAGCAATTATTATTTAACAACTATAAATGCCTTAATATTCAGCACTTATATTTTGTGCTTTGAAGACAATTATTTATTTATATGTTGATAGATGAGCAGCTTTTGCTGATGTGTCTATGTCGCACAGTGTTGGATTTTTAATAGTTTTGAGTCACTTTTTTTAACATAGTCTTGTTGGTTCGTAACCAAGTGTCGAGTTTATTCTTGAACAAGTTTGTGGATGCTGCAGAAACAACATCTTCTGGCAGTATATTCCAGTTGTGCACCACACTGTTGCTAAGGAAGTGATGAGCTGTAAGGGTGTTGGTTTGATCATGATTAATTGAAACAAATCAAGAATAAGATTCAACACGGTCAGGAACGGAATAAGAAGCTCTGATAATGTTGATTAGGTTGTTGTTTGTTGCAGGCAACATGTCTGAGCAAGTGGTGGGATCTATAGCGGCGTCGGCAACCAGCGTGGGAGGTGCAGAGGAGCAGAGATCTGCCAGCATTGTTGGCGGTGTCAGTGGCGGTGGTATGTACCATCTCACCTCACATTTCCAAGTCAATATTTATTAGTTTGTGACTATGTTTGGTAGAGGTAGTTGAAGGCTGAGATACTAAGGCGTCACTGCTCATGAGCCCGGACTGAAAACCAGGGTTGTTCAGCCTCCTAGGTATCTAGCTAGGTACATTATGCTGAGACCGTAGCTATTGACCTCCATATTATAAAAAATATCCTTACCATTAAGTATAAACTTATTAAGTGTAAACGTCTTTTGTGTTCTAGTTTGATTCTATGTGATTTTTGTACCTTTATGTATTTAAAGTACCATTATTATTTATGTATTTATACACCACAAATTTTGAATTACCAGAAAAACTTAAAGGCACAATGCAGAAGGGGTTCGTTGTATCTGTGCAGACATAATATTGGATTTCTACAAAATGATAGAGTGACAACGGGACGAGTGCGGCGCCCGAGCCGAGCTTTTGCGAGAAGTTTTTTTCCCAGTATTCAGTTACGGCAAATGATTATTTTTTTGGATGGACTTTAATGCAGTTGGCCGCAGATGGCCATTACTGCGACACCAGACTCTGCCTTCGTGTATTTTGCGTTAGTTTATGCCTCATTTTAAGCAGTAATCTCATACAAGATTCCTCATTCCAGGCAGTTCCGCAAGCGCTGTGCTATCTGAAGGCGAGAAGTACTACGGCGGTTGTGAAGGCCCAGACGCGATGTACGTGAAGCTGGTGTCTTCAGACGGACACGAGTTCATCGTGAAGCGAGAGCACGCCCTCACTTCGGGCACCATCAAGGCCATGCTGAGCGGGCCGGGGCAGTTCGCTGAGAACGAGGCCAATGAAGTCAACTTTAGGGAGATACCGTGAGTATTTACTACTGCTGTTACATGTCTGTCACTTGTGTGTATAGGGTTGGTGAAAGGCTGAAGATACCTGAAAAAAATAAAGAAATATCTAAGACTAGGGTGACACTATAGCCAGAGCGAGAAACTAGAGTGACACGATACCCAGAGTGACAAAACTAGAGTGACACGATACCCAGAGTGACAAAACTAGAGTGACACGATACCCAGAGTGACACGATACTCAGAGTGACAAAACTAGAGTGACACGATACCCAGAGTGACAAAACTAGAGTGACACGATACCCAGAGTGACAAAACTAGAGTGACACTAAAACTGGAGCAACAACCCTAGAGCGAATTACACGTCAGCAACAGTAGACCCTAGTACCTATAGTGATTGTTTTTTCGGATGGACTTTTAATGCAGTTAGCCGTAGATGGCTGTTACTGCGTCACCGACCTCTAGTATAGTGAGACACTAGCAACATCAAATAAAGCTATAACAACAAATGCATATAGCGTGAAAGAATAAAGTGAGAAAGAGCAAAATCATAAAAACGTGGTTTTATAGAATTATAATCTACAATTTTCTTGTTTTCGAATGAAATAACCGGGATTCGAACCCAAAATAAATCGTTTTTTTCTTCTTTTTCAGATCGCACGTACTTCAAAAGGTGTGCATGTACTTCACATACAAAGTGCGCTACACAAATTCATCTACTGAGATTCCAGAGTTCCCCATTGCTCCAGAAATCGCTCTTGAATTACTAATGGCGGCCAATTTTCTCGACTGCTAAACGGTTTATAAGAACCCTTGTAATGTAGCGGCATGGTAGTTCACATAAATCAATATACACCGCAATTTTTTTATAACCAGAAAAAAAATATGCATAATCAGTTGCCATTACTGAACACAGATATGGCAAAAAAACTTGAAAAATTAAGTCGAAATTTTTTCAAAATAATTATGATAAAAATTTGACAAACTGTAACCGTTAGTCGTTCTCCTATGGCCTTGCGTCAGTCGGTACCCTTATTGATAATAATCAAAGTTTCATTCATCGTTTGGCAAACCCGGGTACCCAGCTCGAGCCAGCTCGCCGCAGCTCGGCTCGGGCACCGCACTCGCGCCGCGGTCACTCTGTCATTTGGTAGAAACCCAAAATTCTGACTGCACAGATACAACGCCCCCTTCTGCATAGCCCATTTAAGTTTTTTTGGTAAGTAAAAATTTGTGGTGTATAAAAGCTTAGTAATGACTGACTGACTTAGTAATGTGGTCAAGTTTCAAGTCGGTCCGACTTGAAACTTGGAGGATGTGTTTGTCAAGAGCTCGTACGTACGCACTTGGTACTTGTCTTCAGTCATTTGGCGAGTGTGCCTTTTTAAGTTTACAAAAGTTAATAATAGCATTATTTGAATGGAAAAATGGAGTGCATTATTGATGATTTTTTTAATATTTTGCACTACACAGATAATAGTCAAAAATCTTATAAGTATTCTGGATTTTTAGATCCTGGATCCGATTCGAGTCATGCAAATACCATGCCCGATATTACTGTCTCCCAGATCAAACCTTTTTCATCAAATAGTGCATTTTCTAGTAAGATTTTGACCTATTTGTCGCCGCAAACGAGCCACCAACCACAGCGAACAGTATCCGGCGACCTTCGCGTGGCCGCTACAGCAACAAAATGTATGTAAACTGTCTGCCGCCGGTCGCTGTGGTCGGTGGCTTGCGACTGGCCATATGAGGATACAAGTCGTGAATGGCTTGGCCAGATTTGGTCCAATAAAGTATTACCAAAAACATGGTTTCATACTCGTCATCAAATATGTTCATATGATTTGCAAATGTGTGATTTCATAAATAATCCCTCTTTTATACTAAAATTAAATAAGCTATTTTATCTCGTTTATTAACCCTTAAATGGTTATGTCGCATATAGTACTAATTGTGAACCGAACGAGGCATAACTTATGCTTTTATGTTATTTCATTAATGGGCGAATGGGAACCAGGCTCAAATCCTGGGAGTCGGACTGTTCATCACTTATCAGCCATTGTTCATCACCAACTAATGGTATGGAAATGGACAAAGGCATGATCCTTTGTTGGCCAGTTTGACCACAGTTCGGACTTAATCGAAGTCGTTGCTATTTCGGTGATATTAAAAACATACACCCCAATAAAAATATTTATAGGGTTTAAAACCTACCTATATTATAGGTATATTATAAATATAATATATCTAAAGAATAATATACTCGAGACCTCTCGTCGTGGCATGTTAAGGGGGAGTCCTATGTCAAGCACTTGACGAAAATATAAACCCTATTTAACTCACCCCTCATAAGAAAATAACTATTCTCTTCTCTTTACTTGATCCTTTTGAATTTTGAGAGAGTGAAATTGAAGTTTTATGATTTTGTTCCACGCATCTCGGCTTAAGCGTCGATAACACAGGGCTAGTTTACAAGCTACAAGCCAGCGAGATCGCTAGTATACTCGTAGTTTCCTAGCTTGTAAACTCTCCCTGTGTCCTCAGCTTTTTTATAATCTGCTAGTTGACAATCCTTGAACTACTTTCTTCAACCTTTTGTCCAATTTCAGGTAGGTATTAGAATTGACTTGCAAATATAATGTTATTTCTTATTATGTAAGTCTGTAATGTAGATTTTATAAATATGTTTATTTTGCTGGTTCCTTTCCATTAATTCATGTGTACATTATTGGTAAGTCTGTAGTATCATTATTTATTTTAAAGTGTCTCGAAACTTAGCTAATGTATGAGTTATGCTTTGTAATTTTGTTATTAAACTCTTTTAAATAAATACATTTTTTAATTAGTAACCTATGTCATTCGCGTGACCTAGACGAATCCAAGGACACCTCATTTATCAAAATCCGTTCAGCCGTTTAGTGTGCAGGGCGGCGCATAGGTACCGTCAGTCAAACATACAAACCTACACTCGAAAAATATAACCTTCCTACTTCGTTAAGTTAGGTAAGTACATAATAAGACACTAATCTGTTTATGTACTTAGTAAGTCAATAAAAAAAATCTAAAATCTTTTATTCATATATATTTATATACATGTACCTAATAATTTCACAAGGTTAGAAGGCTCTTCTGGTAAGTTTCTTAAACTTATGTATTCTTATATACAAGATTATATTCAAAATATGTACTTGAGACCTCCAAAAGGTAGGTACATTCCCACTAGAACCCGTTCTGTAGGTACCGTAGTTATGTACACAGAACAAGTAAGACTTTTTGTCTCTTTCGTTCTGTAACAAAACAAATGAGAATAAAATTGTCTCACTAGTTCTGTGTCCAAAAATAATGGGATGTAAAGTTTTACCTCAAATGAGCCCTTGCGTACTAGGTAGTTTGCCGGCACCGCCGTACCATGGCCGGTGAGGCGGAAGGAGGAAAGGAAAGAGCACGAGTTACAGTGATGACGGCGGAATGACAGAGACAGACATACGTCAGGCGCGGTACAGAGGTTACGGTCAAACTATAGAGCACCATTCCATCATGCCCATTTTTGTAAGTTATCCTTATTGAAAAGTACTTGAGCTACTTGCATACCAGGCAATCATGAGTCTCAAGCGGTGTTTGTAGTAAGAACCTATATGCATCTTACTCGTACATAGGTCGGTTGATGTCTACCTACAATCTACAAGCACCGAGCAATGGTATCGCTCAGTCCAAGTTACCAGGAAAACATGTACCCCGAAGGGGTGTTTGCTGGCAAATAATAGCCGGAACCTACGAACCTATCTTCCTACACCAAAAATGCTCCATAGGACTAAGTTAAGTAGGTCCCGGCTTTATTTGCCAGCAAACACCCCTTCGGGGTTCATGTTTTCCTGGTAACTTGGATCGATAACGAGCACGGAGCGACTATCTACTGCTGGGTACATGCCTCTTCTCTATTATGATATTCTGGCCGATTTTGTACAAGGGGATCCACAGTGGTCCATGCCATCATGCCCACTTTGGTGAGTTATAGCTAATTGAAAAGTAGTCATAGGTTAGGTTTTCAATAACCTACTTGAGCTTCTTGCTAACCAGGCAACCATGAGTTTCAAGGGGTGTTTTTAGTAAGAACCTATATGCATCTTACTCGTACATAGGTCGATCGATGTCTACCTACAAGCACCGAGCGATGGCATCGCTCAGTCCTCATCAGTCCAAGTTACCAGGAAAACATGAACCCCGAAGGGGTGTTTGCTGGCAAATAGTTGCCGGGACCTGCGAACCTATCTTTCTACAATAAAAATGCCCCATAGGACTAAGTATTAGTACGCTAACCATATTGTACCACCCTACAAGGGTTGGCTGGGAGAGAATAACTAAGGCATTAAGCCCGCCCATTGTGCAATGTAATTTTTATTTTTGTGCAAAAAAATTTTTAATAATAATAATAAGTTAAAGTAGGTCCCGGCAAATATTTATCAGCAAACACCTCTTCGGGTGTCATGTTTTCCTGGTAACTTGGACTGATGAGCACTGAGCGATGCCATCGCTCGGTGCTTATAGGTATCGATATCGATCGATAGACATCGACCGACCTATGTATATGATGCTTATAGTACCTACTTACAACAAACACCCCTTGAGACTCATGGTAGCCTGGTATCGAAGTAGCCCCAGTAGGTTATGTTGTAAACCTAACCTACGACCACTTTTCAATTATAAAGGTTTTGTGGCATGGACCTATGGGATAGGACTAAGTTAAAGTACCGGGATTTTAATAATGATAATAAGTTAAATTTAAATAGTAGGTCCCGGCAAATATTTATCAGCAAACACCTCTTCGGGGTTCATGTTTTCCTGGTAACTTGGACTGATGACGAGCAGGGAGTGATGCCATCGCTCGGTGCTTATAGGTAGGTAGGCATCGACCGACCACATAGTAAGAGCTGTACGAGAAAAGATGCGTATAGGTACTTACTACAAAAACCCCTTGAGACTTATGGTAGCCTGGTATTTATGTAGCTCAAGTAGGTTAGTGAAAACCTAACCTACGAACACTTTTTAACACTTTTCGTTATACAAGAAATCCAATTTAGCATTATGAAGGCGTAATGGATTTTTATAGTACCTACCTGCCTACTATCTACTGCTAGGTAATGCCTCTTTTATATTACGACATTCTGGCCGATTTTGGGCAAGGAGGATCCACTGTTGTCCAGTCATACTACCTACGTAGTTATTTTTTATAATAGGGATTTATAAATGAAATATAAAAATGTCCTTTATTCAGTTTATTGCGTAAACAAAAACCAGTCCACCATTCAGATGTTCGGTAAATAATCTCAGCGACCACTACGTTACGGACTACGCGGCTACGCGACTCACATACCAATTGGAATGACGATACATCCTGCTTACACGATATGCTTTGACTACGCAGAAATAGAGGCCTTGAAATCCTTTTTGAAAAGTTTTTATTATGCAAACAGTGATGCGATATGTTTGGCGCTCTCCTGATGGTTAGAGATTATGCCTATTTATGACCAGAACAGTGCTACACAGGACTTTTATAATCTCTAATAACATCAAAATTCACACAGGCCGGTGCAACACTTCTAAAGCGCTCGTCCACTTTGCGATAATAAGTATTTACTTTTACGTACAGGTTGTAGGTACGTAAAGTTACAAAAGTAGGTATCGATTTTTTCTGTTCTTATATTATTTTTTAGTTGGCTTTAGATTTTTTTTTTTGATGAATAGGAATTCTTTTTTTTTTTAAATTCTGTGTAGCCAAAGCAAAAAATTAGCTTTACAAAATAAAATGTTACATCAATAAATAAATTCTGTCATCAATACACAACTAACCGAAACTACGACTCTAGAAATTCTCTGAGATCTAGACTTATAATAAACTTTGGATAAGAAATTAAAATAATCAATTTGTACATTTTTACAAAGAAAAAAACCATTTTTCAATATACTGAGTGAGAATGATAAATGCATTATTGTTAAATTGTGACAGTGTGTATGCACCTTAATAATAAAATATACATTTTACATTAAAATAAGTGAGTAATACTTTAATAATTAATTTCAAAGATTGACATTATTGTATTTATGGAAGAATTCATTGTCTTATACATACTGTGTAAAAACCGTTACACCAAAATATAAAATTTGTCTGAAAAATAAGGGCTTATTCCCGAACACCCCACCGGCCATCCCCACCGGTGGCAATTTCGAGAAAAAAAGTCTCTCAATCCCCATCATCAACACCAACCGCAATGGGGATTCGATACAATAATATTCCCGATTTCCCCACTACGGTTGGTGGGGATTTATAGACTCGAAATCCCCCCCGGTGGGGAAGGCCGGTGGGTATTTCGGGAATAAGCCAAAATAACTACCAAACTTACTCGTTAGGTGCAAAATCCAAGGAATGTGCTCTGTATGAAACTTTAACCTTAATTAAAGTTATGCGAATTATGTCATATTATTGGCAATAATATCACAAATCAATATTATCAGTTTTCACAACAGTTCTTTTGATACGGAAACGAAATGCACCAACTTTGAGCCTTAAGAAAAAAAAACATACGAAACTTCCGTTGAATTTCGCACGAATTTGTATAAAACTCACACAAACAATCAAAGTTTTATAAAAACATACTACGACCGACTTCAATTGGACTGTTTTAGTGACTTTATAGACCACTTCTTATCGCGTCACTAGGTTCTTTCGAACCAGTGTGGTTAAAAGATTTCAAGTGCGCCTTGAAGCTCCTTTCGTGCACATAGACCACAGAAAAGAAGCAAAATACCTACGCAATTTCGTTTACTTTGACGACACATTTTTTTGTTACTTATTAATTTTTAATAACTAAATTACTGAAATGTCTATGGGACAAATCTGAAAGTATATTCGTTCCAACAAAATACTTTTACAAAACGGTTGATATATGACAAAGTCTGAGGCAATAAACATTAAAAAAAAAACAAACGAATTGAGAACTTCCTTTTGAAGTCGGTTGATTTTCAAGTTCCTTCCTGAAATGTTCTAACTCTCTATTTATGGTATACTTAATAATTTCCCAATGACTGCAATAGGTAGGTTACGAAGCACAACAATGCGATGATATGTTAATTTTTATTACTATGACATAACAGTGTTTATTTATAGCGCACTTTTTTAGATCCAAAATCCCTCACGACGCTATCTTGCTCGCACATATGTCATATCATACGCGAATGAGATTGTGCAAAACTGTTTTCCAATCTCCTTTGTTATAATAAATAGTTTAAAACAAAAATAAGGTGAGGTAGTAGTAGTAACAAATTCACCGCTCCACTTTTTTGAAATTTATACTCAATCAAATTATATCTTCGAAAATGTGCAAATTTTCGAGCGAAATAGCGTAGCGCAGGATTCTGGGGCTTAATGGTTTTTAATTTTGAGACAAAACACAATGACACATATATCCTAAACGTTTCCACAGGGCAACACTTTACAAAAGTTTCTCATAAGATACCAGAAGATAAAAATAGGGGTGTGATTTATAAGAAACAGTAATGGAAATTACACCTTAAACCGTACCGTAATCAAATTTTAATTGTAAAAAAAATATGTAAAACGTATCTAATATAATTTGATGAATGAAATCCTTTTCCGAGTAAAAATGTATGTTTATCTCAAAATTGGAAACCGTTGCCCGTAAAACTTGCGCAAATCTAAACCTTGTTCTAAGCGATATAAAGTTGATAATACAATAGCAAAAAGTGCGCTAGCAATAAATACATAAATAATTTGATTACATGGATACGTGGGACTATAAATGGATGGAAACCGACTAAAATACTATAGTCACTATTTTATGATCTCTTTATGACAAGTTGCAATAATTTTAGTGATAAAAAATCTCTGCACACAGAATGCATAAGTATCAGAATAAAATATTCCTAATACATTTTATAGATGAAATTAAAAATAATGGGTATCTTAAAGATGATAAGCTAAATAAAACTGATTAAAAAGGATTGCTTGCGCTAATCTCGAAATAAACCAGATAATTCTCTTATTGACTGTACAGGAACGCAAACTTGTCTAAAAGTGTTGAGGATTATGTTGTTTTGCAAGCAAAATAGCTTCGAAACCGATAAACATTTGTAAGTACTATCATAGCCATAAAATAATAAAAAGCTGTAGAACCGGCACTACAAGCGAGAATGAACTATCATCTGTGATGAGAATTCTGATCAATTGCGATCAAAACTTTGATCAATTTTGGCCAAGATTCTGCTTCAAAGTACCTTATCAATTAGTATCAAAACTCTTTCAAGCGTCATCAGAACTATATCAGAACACTGATCAATAAAGAACAGAACTCTGCTCAATCAGAACTCATGATAATAAGAATCAGAACCAAGTCCAATTTGATCAAATCTCTAATCTGATCAGAATTCAAATCAAGATCATAACTCCCATCAATTCGGATCAGAACTCTGATCAATCGGAATCATTTTCTTGGTAACAGAGTAAATAGCAGGCGATTCGATTTTGCCCGCGATAGCCTGAACCCTATTCTTGACGGAATCTATAGGAGTTGAATCTATTTTTGGTTCATCTATGCTAGATGTAGATTGGAAGTCTGTGTTTCCATATATATGTTGAGCTTCTCTGACGTTTCCATATAGATTGTAGTTGTGTATCAATGCTGAGACGCGGTTGGATGATGGTAAGCTGGTATGTTCCTTAGGTATGTGGTCGGTTGAAATCATTTGGCTGGTTGTAACTGGTTGGTTGATTTTGAAGTCCGGTTTTGGAGGCTCGTCCTCTTGGACTGATTGATTGCTCAGGATCGGTTGAAACTGCTCCTGAAAAGGGGTTTTTTTTTCAATCAGGACTTGATTTGATGTAACTTGATTATTAGGGGCTTGATTTGCTAAGCTGTCATTAGCTCTCGTTATCAAATGGTACAGACAGCGTCATAGATAAGTATCCCCCATGCATAAGATACCCAGCTTCAAATCCCTTCAAATCACCGCCGCGGCGTATGGAGAAGTTTTGACTTTAAAAAATAGATAATATTTGTATAACCATCTAAGCCTAATCATAATTTTAATACATTTTTTAAGGGATTTGAAGCTGGGTGTCTTTTGCCAGGGGGATACTTATCTCTGACGCTATCTGTACGTCAATTTAGGCACATAATGGTAGAACAAAATGCCAAAATTGACGTACCAGTCAATGACAGCCTAATGAGTGGCTCGCGCTTTTGACAGTGACAGTTCTCATTTCGTTTTACAGCGACGGAAGCTAGAGCCATGTAGCATGTGTATTATTTTACTTTTGGAGAATTTGGCTAGAGTAACGGTTGCGGTATCAACCTCAAGGCCAGGATAGCACGCAGACCACCCCGTGACTCGGTAGCCGCCTCCCAAGTAGAAGCCAGGGTGGAGAGTTAAGTTCGACCCTTACCCGCACTTCCCAAAAAAGAGATCGAGGTGTGAAGACTGCAGCTGCCTGCACACCGCTGCTGTATATTATTTATAACCAGTCAAAAAATACTTGGTAAAACCTCACCTGTTGTTGACTAGGATCACTTAACGCAGAGTCTTGTCGGTTGAACGCTTGATTCTGATTCAAAGCTGAGAACGAAATATTCTGGACTGTATGCATTTGATTCTGCGATGTAAGCACTTGGTTTTGTGTTTGATCCGGTGGGACTTGATTTGATGACACTTGATTAGCAGGTTGGTTTGTCTCGAGAGTGGCTCGCCAGTCGATATGTGGATGTCGGTCTCGAATGCAATCGACCACGTCTAGTAGGTTTTTCGCGTCCATCGCTAATACATGCGCTGCTGCCAGCATGCTCCTAAGAGGAATAATATTTAAGTTAGTACCTAATTGAGTTACTTTAATTTTTTTAAATTTCATACATAGAATACATAGAATACATAGAAAACACCCAGACTCAGGACAAACACCGATGTTCATCAAACAAATGTTTATCCAGAAGCGAGAATGGAACCCACGACACCGGCAACAAATTAAATAACCTAAGTATCAAGAAAATGTTTTGAATTGACACGTCAAATACATCTATCATAATATTGGTATCAGAACTCGGATCAAATCAGAATACTGATCAATAAATATCAGAATTCTGTTCAATTAAAGTTAGATTAGCACAGAATCATAATCATGGCTCATAAGTAAGACAAAATTCAAGTGTCAAAATTACTTTTTAATAACTTTACTAACTTTTGTGTCCATAATTCTAAGCAGTTAAATAGTAGTTATATTAGTAATCGCTTTGACTTATTCATTACGAATGTAATTTCGGCTAGGCAGCGGCTGAACAGATACTTTTTCAGTAAATATTTAATCTGTTAGTACCTAATTTTTAATTATTTAAGTTGTAATTTAGAAGTCACTTTGATATGTTATTGACATTTTTGTTCTCAACAACTGTTTCCATTCTGCTAATCGTGAAGACCTCTAATTAGCTTTATGTCACCTAGAATTAAGTTACTAAAATAGACCAATATATATAAATAAATAAAATAAAATAAAATATTATTTTTTGTTAAAGTTGAGTATAAACTGCATATGTTTATAAGAAAAGCATCATTACTTGGTGTACTCATGCTGCAGCGTGGTGGCGGCGTACTGTATCGCGAGCCGCATGGCCTCCACCAGCGCCGCCATGTCCTTGCTCAGCACCTGGTGCGCCATCTGCACCTCCCTGCGGACAATGGCAATAACTACACAACTGTACCACGGTTGAAACAATCATATACAGGGTGAATTTTGTCTAAAATTGCAAACTATGATTTTTGGAAATCCAAGCCCTGTTAAAAAATTGATTTAATCAAAAAATAAATTTACAGCACCATCCCTTGTGATTTATCCCAGTGATTTGGAGGAATATGTTTGTATAATTGCTCGGATATCCTGATCAAAGCACCAAAATGTAATAGTTTTCTTAGGGTTATGTGACACGCAGACACACGGCACTCAGCTCTAGATATCTTTGAGGGGCGGGCGGGAAGTTCACAGTGACGCAGAGCGCGCGCAGTTGCTCGCCGACACAGCGCATAGCACACACCGTGTCGGGCGGCACCGTGATACATACCTCTGAGGGGCGGGCGGGAAGGGCACAGTGACGCAGTCGACGGTGGCGCAGAGCGCGCGCAGCTGCTCGCCGACACAGCGCACGGCGCACAGCGTGTCGGGGGGCGCCGCGTCGCGCTGCGCAACTTGCGCCAGTCGCATCACGCAGCGCACCACGCTCGTGGTGGCCGCGTACACCGGGTCGTCGACGTGCAGAGAGCGCTACAACACCACATTATAAGTAAGCTGCGATTCGCAACTACAGAGTTCTCAGACTTGCGAACAAGCCCAAAAAAATGAAGTAGGTACCTCCCTAATATTTTTAATTTTTTAAGTTGTCATTTTTTTATTTTTTTTTCTTTAGAAGAACCTAAGTTCTTCGGTTTTGGCTTCACATCAAAGGTATATAGCCAGTGTCAAGTAATTGGAGATATTATTTTGTCATAGGTCAGAGTCGATAAGTCAAGTCATGCCCCTGTAAAGTAGTGGTGGTTGCGACTTTACTAGAGGCTTCTATGGAGTTTTGGAGGCAACACGAAAAGTCACGTTTCACAGCATTACACTATTCACCAACACTCATACACGTTCACGAGCACTTAATGGATAAAAAACCACCGTTTTTACACTTAAACACTCAAAGATATACAAGTTTTGTCAATTAATTTAATGCCGCCAATGCACCATTTTTCATGTTCCCGCCAAAACTCAAGTTGTCATTTAGAAGTCACTCGGATTTCAATATCCGTATACATACATTTTTTTTTTATATATAATTTGTTGACATTTTTGTTCTCAATAAATGTTTACATTCTGCTTGCTTAAAGTGAAGACCTGTAATTAGCTTTATGTTACCTAAAATTAAGTAAGTAAATTTTTAAACCGTTGCTATAAATATAAATAAATAAAACTTCTATGCTTCTATGATGGCTAGACTACTAGCCAATATATCCGACGCACAAAAGACCAATATACCCTGTATACAGAAAAACTTATATTATTTTACTGTATTTGGATAAAAAGGTTGAAACACGATGTATGAGTACCTAACGAGAAATGAGTGAATGAGGTCTTACCTTTTCTTCGCTGGGTGGTTTATCCGTTGTCTTCACTGTGTTGGCAGGGCTTGTTTCTGATGAATTTGCCGCTACAAACAAAATTATAATTAGTAAGTTCCACCGTCGGTTTCATCACTATCGGTATCGTACACTTTGGGAGACGAAAACATGTTTTTGAAAAACGATTCCAAATATCTCAAACTTATTTAAAATATTCATAAAAATATACCTAACTAATGAGAAAAGTAATTTGGACACACGAGCATGGCGAATGGGGTTGGTATGGTATGGGGTTTCTCAAGGGTTTCTTGAAGGACTCGAACACCTAGGTACTTCAAAAAAAATGTAAAAGCAAGTGCAAAGTGTGGTAAAGGTACCTGAGTGCGGCTGACTAGACGCCCTGGCCTCAGACGCTTCACTTTTCGGCTCGCTTGGTTCAGATTCTGTCGAAAGCTGCACACTCGATAGCCGCTTCTTCTGAAACAACACTCAACATAATAGCCTGCGCAAACTGTGAAGACGATACGGCGGAGGATTTTGTATTTGTCAATTGACTTTAATACTTCTCTAATCAAAATGAGGACCTTAAGTCTTTTAACAAAAATAATATTAGGTATATATTACAAAAAAATCAATGGACAGTGCAGAAGGGGTACTTACATTGTATTGTATCTGTGCAGTCATAATTTTTGATTACTACAAAATGACGAGTTTGACAAACGATGAATGAAACTAATGAAAAATTAATAATGCGTAACGGACAGTATGTCCAACTATTTGTATCTTTATTGAAAAAAAAATCGACTTAATATTTTTATTTATTTATTTGTCATAGGTATCTGTAACGGCAATTGATTATGCATATTTATTTTTCTGGTAAACAAAAAACTTATGGTTGAGAATGCTCGGTGATCGACCTTTATCGAATAATAAAAGGTATATACAAAATTTTATGTATACCTACTATTATTTTACAAGTAAACTAAAGTGCACGTACCAAGCTATCCTCCTGCATTTGCAACCATCGCCTGTCTTCTTCGCTCTGATGCTGTTGTCTCGCCAACTCGGCCAGCAGTCTGCGCTCCACAGCCTGCTCCGTATCGAATTCTGGACTCTGTTGTAGGAGGATAAGGGTTAGAGTCCTGTACATAGGTCTTTAGAAAACTGACGCATACTACTGTGGAGTAATTTTGATTTATCTATTGAATTTGATAGTTAATTAATCGGAATAAGGTATTTATTTCAATGCTCGGGATCGGATGCTTTGGGATGCTCGGCGGTCGATTACAGACCATTAAGGGGCATCCTCAAATCCTAATTCCATACAAAAATGTTTCGGACAAATACTCAAAAAGTACGCCGTATTATAGTAATTTCTACACACTATTCGTTTCCTCTATGTTTTATGATTTCGTGAACAAAAAAAGTGATAGTGAGTTTCATACTTTAATTTAGACTTTATACGTGTTTTAAAATTAACCCTACTAACTTAAAAACACGTATAAAATCTAAATTAAAGTATGAAACCTTTCACTTTTTTTGTTCACGAAATCAAAAAACATAGAGGAAACGAATAGTGTGTAGAAATTACTATATTATGGCGTATTACTTTTTGAGTGTTTGCCCAAAACATTTTTGTATGGAATTCGGATTTGTGGATTACCCATAAACTATAATACCTACTGCGTTTGTATGTTAGTATGTTTGAATGTATGTACAGACAGCGTCAGAGATAAGTATCCCCATTGCACAAGACACCCAGCTATAAATCCTTTCAAAAAATTGTAATTTTTAAAATTATTTTTAGGCTTACATACGGTTATTCAAATATAATCTATTTTTTAAAGGTAAAATTTCTCCATTCGCCGCGACGGTGATTTTAAAAGGATTTGAAGCTGGGAATTATAATGCAAGGAGGATACTTATCTATGACGCTGTCTGTACATATAGTTTTTATGTATGTTAAACTATAACCTCCGAACCGCTCATCTGATCTTTACGAAATTTTGGAGACACGTAGATAGGTTCAAAATATATGATTTATTTGTCGATGAGCCAAAACAGTTCAGTGGTTTAAGATATAGGAGAAGCGCGAGTTAAGTCACTACTAGTCTCCTACGTATAAGTAGAGGAAATGATAAAACTTATGATAATATAAAAAACTATTCTCGTGAACTAACTATTGATTAGTGTTTTTTTTTCAGTTATTTAACCTGTTTCAACCCAAAATTTTAGTAAACAAATAATATTATTTCGGACACATAGCCAATCACCTAAGATATAATAAAAAAAACACCAATTAAAAGTTAGTTCTTTGAGGGTCTTTTAATGAAATCACTTGTGAAAATTCAACTACTAAATTAATGCCCACTTGCACCAAACTATCAAAGTTCCTAAGCAATTACTTAACTCGCTTGACAGTTCTTAACAGTCTGAATTTGGACCGTTAAGAAGTGGCAAGCAAGAAAAGTAATTGCTTAGGAGCTTTGACAGTTTGGTGCAAGTAGGCATAAATGTACTTAAATTGATTACTAAGATATCTAAGTGCAACAAACAAGCAAAAAAAAAAAGTTATTTCTAAAATAATATTAAAATAAAATAATAAAATCAAAAAATCTACCGGAGAAACCCAAGGAACATATAACTCTGCAAACAAAGAAAATGTACACTTATTTACACAAATTGAAACTAGTTTACAAAAAAAAAACTCCTACACCTATAAACACAAAATTACAAACTCATAAAAAAAATCACCAGAAAAAAAAATCCACTCTATCTAAAGCATGCTTTCTCTATCTAACACACGTTCAAGGTAATCATGCTATCCTTTTCATTCACCTGCATAGAACCTGCTTGGATGGGTGAGCATTCTTGCCTCGACGCGTATTGCGCGTCCATTGCCGTTACAGACCCAAACTGAGGTTTAACTGGGCCTTGAAAACCAGCAGTAGACTGGGGTCCTTGAAAACCAGCAGTAGACTGGGGTCCTTGAAAACCAGTAGTAGACTGGGGTCCTTGAAAACCAGCATTAGACTGAGGTCCTTGAAAACCAGCGGTGGACTGGGGTCCTTGAAAACCAGCAGTAGACTGCGGTCCTTGAAAACCAGCAATAGACTGGGGTCCTTGAAAACCAGGAGTGGACTGGGGTCCTTGAAAACCAGCAGCAGACTGGGAAAAGCTAGTGCTAGCAGTACACGGCGGAGTTTGAAAGCCAGCCGCCGATTGGGGTATCGGGAAACCAGCAGTGGATGATACCGCCTGCTGAAAACCACTCGACGCTGGACCTTGAAAACCAGAAGGTGGACCTTGTAAACCAGTAGCTTGGCCTTGGAAACCAGGTGGTTGCCCTTGAAAACAAGATTGCGAGGCTACTTGTGGCCTATACAACATAGGCTGAGCTATATTATGATTATACATATAAGGCGGAGGTATCGCTTGAGGGAACTGAAACTGAGGGCTATTCGACCGAAACATTTTCGACTTTGGGCTTTGGGAATAAGGTACACCTTGCACCACACCTACAGGAACGTTGTAGCTAGTCGGATGCGACGCGGACATTGCCGCTGTAGCAGGCCTGTACGGCTTACACATCGCTTTCTGAGCCGCAATGGCGACACAACTCTTAACATTATCGCCTCCGAAATCGTATATCTCCTCTACCAATGGGGGTTCGGGTTGTGTCCTCATTTTGTTAACTACACTAGCCGCAAGTTGAGCATTAGTCGTTCCTTGAACAGAGAATTGCCCTACATCTGGTTCGCGCCTATTTCTAGGTGGGGGAGAGGCGGGAACTGAATGCTGTCTAGTAAACGGGGGTATAGGAACTGGAGAGCCCCTATTGGACAGACTTCCCCTATTTCGTTCTAACGACCCCATTCTAGCCGGGACCCGTTCTGTGCTAAGACTCCTAACATTGCGTTCGAGGGATCTAACCCTGCTAGGATATTCTTCGTCATTTTCTGGTATATTTTGACAGAGATTTTCGCAGCTTTCTTTAGCCCCAACATGGACTGTTAAGGTGTCTTCTGGGACAATAGGATCCAGTTTATGTAGACTATGGGCGGGTATAGGGGCCGTGTGGAGTGGAATGTCGATTTTTTCGTCTGGTTTAGGGTGTATGATCTTGTCTACGATGTTGGGGTTCTCTGGTAGAGTTTCGGCAAAGTCGACAGAGACGGTGTTGAATACCGAGGCGGGGGTGACGTAGGCTTGCGGGTCGAGCGCCCTCGATTGGTTTTCCCGGAGTAAGTGAGCTAGCACGAGCGGGTTTTGAGCTACGATGTACGTTTGAGGCGCCGCGCCCGTGCTCTGGACTGAGGTAGAATCCGCAGCTGAGGATAAAGGAAATTATTACAGGATTGATCTGTAAATAACATGGAAACTGAATATACATAATTATATACACAACTACTATTTTTAAACTAGCTTTTGCCGGCAGCTTTGATCGTGTGGTATTTATGAGCTATATTTAACCTGAATTTTACCTAAAAAAGAGGCCTTTTGAGGCCTCAACGAGTAACAAAAATATATAGTATTCATTCATCCTTACAAAATTTAAAATTTTGATTAGTGAGAAGGGATTGACGATACGATTAGTTAAGTGGCAAATTCATTAGACTGCTACGCTCATCTTACGGGTTTGATTCCAAGTTAATAGGTGGCCTGTGCGTTGTCAGGACAAAACCTTTTTTGAGATATGTAGTACCTCACTGAACACACTTTGTAGTGTGATATCTCACCGATCAGGTTAGTGGTGGACGTGTCCCACACCGTGTTGCGCTCCTCCTGTAGTACCTCACTGTACACATACTACTCGGTCGAATTAACATGACACCTGGCTCGTATGAGGTTTGTGCAAAGTACAGCGTGGATTTGGATAATCTTGATAGAAAAGAGGTCCACGAAATAGCAGCAGAGACTTCGCAATTAGAGGAAGAAGGGGAGAACAGAGGGCGCCGCGCGGGGCAGCGGGGGACGCATCAAGTTCCGAGCGAGAGTGTCAGCCAGGTGTCATGTTCATTCGCCCGAGTAGTACAGTATGATATCTCACCAGTCAGGTTAGTGGTGGACGTGTCCCACGCCATGTTGCGCCCCTTCTGTAGTACCTCACTGTACACATATAGTGTGATACCTCACCTGTCAGGTTAGTGGTGGGCCGCGTGGGCTTGGGCGGGGGCTCGTCGCCCCACGACGCGGCCGCCACGCGTCTGTTCTCCCGCCGCATCGTGTCCCACGCCGTGTTGCGCTCCTCCTGTAGTATCTCACTGTAATACAATAGTACTGTAATGAGTGTCAAATGTAATAGAACAGAAGGCTAATTCGCTGACGCTATCGTCCAAGCTGATTTCCAACGAAATGGATTTCCGCCATTTTAATTTTTTCGCCGTGTCAACACACACGCGTCGGCCGAGCAAAAACGTTGATTGTTTTGAAATGAATAGATACCACCAACACTATATTTCACCACTTTTATAGACTTACGAGTATTATAATTTACATCAGGATATTATACGCCTAGAAATATTGGACAACGAAAACTACCGTGCTCAATACGACTTGTCACTGGTACCGACTGAATTCAACTACCCGTGTTCAAACGATTCTCTCCGAAGTTAGCTCGGTAGGCATCGAAATAAAACCGTTTTCAAGGCCATGGCCGCTCGGCCTTCCTCGCTCGGAACCAGTTATTCACCAACTAGTGTTCCCAACTAAAAATACTCAAGATATCGTTGCCATCTTATAGAAATAATACTAGAAAGTTACAAATATATCAAATTATTTCAATAGATCACGACATTCGGCCATCGGACATCGTACGACCTCCCGGCGTACGTAAGCAACTATAGAGTTCTTGAATATTAAAATTATAGTAAGGACCAATGAGACTTATCATTAGAATTTCACTCCATCAAGCGTACCTAATCTTATTTGCATAAATAATTATGGTAATAATTATAGTTAAACAAAAGAAGTAAATCATAATATTATTTTTTTTTTGCATACTGATTAGGTGACTAAACATTATCGTAAAGCCATAAGAATACGCAGAAATTACAGATACAAACAAAATATTCTAAATATGTAGGTATTACTTTTGGGCATAAATCACGACATTTGGCCTCAGCAAAGCTATGTATTTAATAGAAATTAATGTAATAATGTCCAATAATGTTATCAATAGAAATAAAGCTATTGATGTTAACCCAACATATTTTGTACTGAATATGCAAAATAATATGTGTTTTTGTTAAAGTACGCCAGATTGTATTCAGTATTTGCTGTCATTTAAAGTATAAAACTGACTATCAAGTGACTCAACAGTAAATTGACTTTACCCATACCTAAATATTTCAAATCCATAATAGCATTTTCGCATGTTCTCAAGTTTTAGTAATATATAAATAATAAAATATTGAGTATAATTTTATCTTACTTGAATGCCTGCCTTTATCAGTACAACGTTAGTGTAAATTGGCCCATGAGCATGGGAATTAATTTCTGCATGTGACAATTAAACTTAGAAATAAATTATCACTATCATACATGATTGTCTAAAAAGAGCAGAACTAAATGTATTCTTTGTGTTAACTTACATTTATTTTTTTATCAAAGTAACCTATTAACTTAGGCTTGCCGTAGTATCTACTGAGTTTTGACAAGTTTCTATTGAACCCCTTAAAACTAGAATAGATAAGACATTTTTATCCATACCAAAAACCAACATGCACCTGTTCGGTTCACCAAAGCTTAGAAAAATAACTTAAATACAATATAGGTCACATCTATTCCACATAACATTCTTTGCTCAATAGTCGTTCATTAAGATCTACTAGAAATGCTTTTATTTTTGTTATAATCTAATTTGTATTGGTCCCACTGAAAATTAACCGTTGATTCTTCTTTCACACTCGTCCACGCCTTGGGAAGATGGCGTGGTGCATTGGTCGTCCATCATCTACACATCCATTTTCATAATTTCTTACGACATGAATTATGCTTTGTCCTCCATCATAGTTCATCATGATCTCGCAAAAATCAATATTAATTTAAAACCAGAATATCGTAAAAAGTAATTAGCTGCCTTTCTCGATTCATCAATTATGTCGTTTCGTTTTATTTGATTTCTTTAAGTCCAGAGAAAGATAATATTAAGACTGTCAAAATAAAATAATCTACAAAGGCCGGATTAACCTTTCTCAAGGTATTAAAACCAAAACCTTAACAATTTTGAATAAGTCAAATGACTTGTAATATTTAGAATAACTCCAATAGTTTGAAAAGCTTTAATAGCTCGGATTTCTTAGAAACGTGTATAATCTGAGTTACCCGACTAAGTTACTCGAGCAACTTAATGTATAGTATTAGTATAGTATGGTAATCATGAATAACTTGAAAGTATCTTTTATTCAACATGGTTACTTCAGTCGCCTAAGCAATCCGAGCAACTCTAGTAACTCAGAGATCCAATCGAACAAATTGAATGACTTAGGTGCAGACATTACCTGGATGCTTTAAATTACCTTAATGTCACATCACCTACTTATTTTGATAATTTGTATTAAATTTATTTTATTGATTGAACTAACTAGAATAATAAATGAACCAAACAATGAAAATACCTTATAAGATTTCGATGTTCGATCTGAACGAAATGAATGATTCAATTGTTTTCCATCATCCAATATTAATAATAACTTTTACATAATATTAATGAATTAATATGAAATAACTCTTAAGATACTTTGTTTAAGGTATTTTTATTATATGTCCACTCATATGAATTATCAAAACTGCCTAATATATCAGTTTAAAAGACCAGTCTGAATTATCTTGGTTAAGGTGATCTGATTATTGTTTTTTTTTATTAAAATGTAACTTCAATAGCAATTTGCAATTCATCTAGCAGAGCTTTTAATATTTAAAATTAATTTAATTAAATCAATAATATAAATAATTAATTCTTTTAAGAAGTTGTTTATTCTTTTTTTTAAAGTTATTTATTATGTTAATACGTTTTAATTATTAACTTGAGTTTGCTGGAAATTCTTCTAATAACTTTGAACTTACTTGAATCAAGTGTAGTTAGTAAAAGTAATGAATCATCCTCACGATGCGCAGTGACATTGACAAATGACATTGTTGTGGTCATAAGAAGTCTTTATGCAGTCCGCTAGTCCGTGGCGTCATACAAAAATTGGCCTGTACAGCAGTGGGCGATAAAGGGATGTTGATGATGTACTGGAATAAACTTGATATAACCCTGATTATCGGGAGTTACTTATATTTATGGCGCCAACCTTATTTAATCTTACTTGAATTGACTCAAATTATCTTTATTTAAATCAAATAAACTTTCAAATAATTAAAGCAATTAAATTATATTCAAACTAATTCAAATCTCATAAACACGATGTAAAATTTGCTATATAGCTAAATACATTATTATTTGTAAGTTGTTTACTTAAAAGGTATATTCGTAGGAAAGATTACTGCTAACTGTTTAAATACCAATACCGAAGTTCTTGAAAGATATTACATGCAAAGTGGACTCAATGGAAAGTCTAGTTATTAAAGAAGAATGGAAACCAAGAAATCCCGTGGTTGTTATCCAACTGTTTATTGGTAAAATCTAATTGAAACCCTCACAGATTCAATCAAGACCGACCGCTTTCACAATGCGTAAAACAGAGTTTATCTAAAGATGAATAGTTGAAGCTGCCATTTATCGGGCCTTTGTGAAGAGTGCCCGACTACGAAGAAGATACTTTATTTTGTATACCTAGATTTTAATTTATCGATAACTATACTGTCTTGAAAGATATACTTAAAAATTAACGTGTAAACGTTCTTCAAATAAATTTGTAAAGTAAACTTGAAATGCAAACTGGGAATATAAACTTGAAATGTGAAGCATGAAATACTTGTGAAACGTTGTAGAACGTTTTCTTCCTAAAAACATTAAACGAGGTACTACTTACTAGATTTCTTTTAAGCAAAAGCAACCTAATGAATCAGTGAATGAACAGGCTTCTCAAATCCACTCAATAAAATTATTGTTCACCGTCCTAGTATCGCAGATTTACTTTTAAACCGTCAAGGTTACACTTTAAAAATAATCTTGATAGAAATACTCAAAATATAAACTTGAAATATCAATTTAAGAAAATAAACTCTTGAAATATTAACTTGACAACTTGACTTGATCTATGAGTTTAAATAAACAAACTTGATAGGTAAACTTAACTTGAAAAATTGACTTCTGATCGTGATAAATTAATTTCAGCAACTTGAAAAGATAACTTGTCGATCGCACAAGCGTGTTTGATTTGCACCCATCTCGAGGCGCAAATTAACGTAGAAAATTAAGTTGATTTAAGTAATATAAAACTTTTTTTTTTTTAAAACATATAATTGAAGATTTAACTTTAAAATACTATGTGACTAACCAGAAAATAAATTTAAAATGTCTGGTTAATTAACAGGTAAAAATGTTCTTAAAAAAAACTATAAATTGGTTGTTGTTCAAAATGTCCCAAAAACTATTGTTAATATCATAATTAATAATTGAAATTATTGGAGAAAGTAACTGAAGAAAGTACTAGATAAATACTTGACAATTAACTGAAAAGTTATCTGGAAGATAAACTGAAAAATAACTTTAAAATAATTTGAGAGTAACTGAATAAAATACCTATATCTAATAATAAATTCTTGTCCAATTGTTGTACTGTACATATCTCATTTTATCTTCTGTTCTCAATTTTTTTCAATAAGTTTGCCAATAGTTAAGTTAGTACTAAGGAATTGCTTTTTTGTTAAAGTCTATTGTGTTTTTGTATTTATAATGAATTGCTTTATTCTTATAAAATGTAACTATTTAAGTTTCATGTACATGTCGGGTAACGTTTCCTTAATTAAATATGTACATTATATTCTTAATAAATTATGTCAGTCAATAAACTAATAAACGCAAATAAACTTTGAAATCGTGCCTCCATTCTACGACGTTTCTAAATCCTGGACACACATGGTCCGTTGATTTTAGACATGGTTCAGTCAAAACATACTTGCGGAACGAGACTCTGAACACACATGGTTCAGTAAGACGACGTTTCTAAATCCTGGACACACATGGTCCGTTGATTTTACGTACTGAAATCTGAACACACATGGTTCAGTCAAAACATACTTGTGGAACGAGACTCTGACACACATGGTTCAGTAAGACGACGTTTCTAAATCCTGGACACACATGGTCCGTTGATTTTACGTACTGAAATCTGAACACACATGGTTTAGTCAAAACATACTTGCGGAACGAGACTCTGAACACACATGGTTCAGTAAGACGACGTTTCTAAATCCTGGACACACATGGTCCGTCGATTTTACGTACTGAAATCTGAACACACATGGTTCAGTTAAAACATACTTGCGGAACGAGACTCTGAACACACATGGTTCAGTATGACGACGTTTCTAAATCCTGGACACACATGGTCCGTTGATTTTACGTACTGAAATCTGAACACACATGGTTCAGTTAAAACATACTTGCGGAACGAGACTCTGAACACACATGGTTCAGTATGACGACGTTTCTAAATCCGGATTACATCATTATTAATTTCTTACATTATTGACTTCATAAGATTCAAAACTTTAAATTTATAATAATAATCCTACACTTGAGCGAGTCAACCTGTTCATCACATCATAGTGTTTTGTTAATTTATCTAATGTTACTGAACAATACTGCACTGCTAGCAATTTCGCAAAATGTTATTACAGAGCAGCCCTGGTCGAACCCTGTCGACGGTGCCTTTTTAATAAATTCTAGTTACAAACTCGATCGAAATGTAAACCCGACCACAATCGAAGCATTAAAGTAATCATGATGATATTACCAATTTTTTTTACAAAATCAGTGGGTAGACTCACAAATAAAATTACCATGATAATCACTATGCATTGTTTGCGACATAATTTGCCATCAATGGTAGTCCTGATAAAAATATTATGCAACTATTGCCTATGCACTTGCGTATTGTATGCTGAAAACATCGGAGAGTAGCCCTGATCACGGTGTCAGCAATACTCTGATACGTAGTCAAAATATGATATAATGACTTCATTATGCAATAATATTTCAAATTACATACCTGGGTTCAGCCCCTCTTCTGACATGAAATGAATAGATACCACCAACACTATATTTCACCACTTTTATAGACTTACGAGTATTATAATTTACATCAGGATATTATACGCCTAGAAATATTGGACAACGAAAACTACCGTGCTCAATACGACTTGTCACTGGTACCGACTGAATTCAACTACCCGTGTTCAAACGATTCTCTCCGAAGTTAGCTCGGTAGGCATCGAAATAAAACCGTTTTCAAGGCCATGGCCGCTCGGCCTTCCTCGCTCGGAACCAGTTATTCACCAACTAGTGTTCCCAACTAAAAATACTCAAGATATCGTTGCCATCTTATAGAAATAATACTAGAAAGTTACAAATATATCAAATTATTTCAATAGATCACGACAGTTTTTTAATTTTGACAGACTAAAAGGGGGGATATCTTACGACTTGCTGGCATGGCCTGCGCTGCCGTTTAGGCTGTAGCCTGAATGTATATTGAAGTTCTATGAACAATCAATATTAATTCTTATCTAACTTACAATAGCGTCTCCATCAGGTTGGTAACGGACAAGGGCTAGCTAGAGTCATAGGCCTAAACATTCAATATTCACTCTTATCCCACTTACAGTAGTCTCCTTCAGGTTGGTAGCGTACGGCATCCGGCTGGGTTCGTAGGGAAAACTAAATATGCAATCTTCACTCTTATTCCACTTAAAATAGAGTCTACTTCAGGTTGGTAGCGGACAAGCGCTGGCTGGCTCGTAGGCCTAACTAAAGATTCAATTCTCACTCTTATGTCACTTACAATAGAGTCTCCTTCGGGTCGATAGCGGATGGGCGTTGGCTGAGCTCGTAAGCCCAACAAATCATGCAATCTTCACTCTTATCCCACTTACAATACAGTCGCTTTCAAGTTGGGAGCGGACAAGCGCTGGCTGGGCTCGAAGGCACAACTAAACATTCGATCTTCACTCTTATCCCACTTACAATAGAGTTTCCTTCAGGTTGGTAGCGTACGGCTGGGTTCGTAGGCAAAACTAAACATTCGATTTTCACTCTTAACCCACTTACAATAGAGTCTTCGTCAGGTTGGTAGTTAACGGTCTCCGGCTGGATTCGTAGGCAAATTTAAACATGCAATCTTCACTCTTATCTCACTTACAATAGAGTTTCTTTCAGGTTGGTAGCAGACGGGCGCTGGCTGGGCTCGTAGGCCCAACACCGCGACATCACGGAGTACAGTCGCGGCGGACAGCGCGGAGGAAGCGCCAGTCTTTCGCCATTCTCCAGTTTCCCAATAACGTCATTGTTCTTCACACCACTGAACGGTTTCACACCCAACATTAGGATTTCCCACATGCACACACCTGCAATGGATAAAAAGATTTTTTTAAGACTGTAACGGTTATTTATCGGGCTATTTTTTTCCCGAACGTTTCGGTAAATACACGTAACAATCTAATAACTATGTGTGATGATCACGAAAGTCTACGAAAAACGATTGCAAAACAGATTTTGATTTTGAAGCTTGAAAGAACAGTGATAGAGAATCTACTTTTTAGTACACTCCTAATAAACGTTTCATATTTTTTTCTCACTCTAAATCCCAAGGTTGCTTGGAAGCAATCATGATTATCAATAAAGCCCATTTTACATGTTCCTTAACTGGTAAGTTCTCTGGTACAATAAAGATTTCTCATTATTCAATTCAATGAATGAACAGATTGACGTGTCAGGTATTTAGCGGTAAAGCAAATATCTGTTCTAATGGCTATGTTCCGTTTTGAAAGGCACTGTAGGTAGTTAAGTTGCTTTCGAACCTGGCTATAAAAATAGTTCAAAAAGTGTCAAATAAAATGATTCAAAATTTATATTTCATTTCAGTTTCGCTGGTAGGAGAGTAACACGGGTCTTGTTTATAATGTGACAGAGCGAGATACAACGGACGATATTTTTCTTGGAAGATGACACATATAACGCATTTTGCTACCGCCTTACTACCGCGGATCGTAGCGTCGGTGTGCTAAAGGCGTAAATAAAAAAAATGCGTATTTTTTTTCCTGAAAGTAGTTTTGTTTCGGAAAAACCATTTCATTACATTTAAAAGTTGTCCGTGTGACTCACCAAACATCCAAACATCGGAGGCGGAAGTGAACCGCCGGAAGTTGATGGACTCTGGCGCCATCCACTTGATGGGCAACTTGCCGCGAGACGCCTTGTAGTACGACTTGTCTTCCACCATCTTGGATAGACCGAAGTCTGCCAGCTGGAAAAAAGTTTTTAGTTTGATTGTACCTAGCTAAGATTAAAAACGGTGTTCTCATAGAACAATAAGATTGACAGTATTAAACAAAGATGGAGGCGGAAAACAGTATAAAAATCTTTCACACCCGGTCAACAACAATGAAATATCTCCATTTTGAAATATATTTTGCAACGTTTTACGATAAGTTTTATGACCAATTAATTCTAAACTACTTATAATAATTACTATACTAGCGCTGTTACTACTCTGTATCGAAATTTAGCATCGGATCAAAATGTACTAGAAGGCGTTGTCCTAATAGAACGCGATCACGCGATCGTCGCGCGAGCAAGCGATGCGACCGTCGCGCGAATCCGCGATTAAACGTACTAACGTCAAATAGGCGTCCCGATTGGCAATCGCGCGATCGCGCGACGCGACGCGATGCCAATTGGGACGCCTATTTGACGTTAGTACGTTTGATCGCGTGATCACGCGATTGACGGTCGCGCGAACTTGCGATGGTCGCGTCATCGCGTTCTATTAGGACACTGCCGAAGTTACTAAATATGATCAATTTTATTGGTAGACTGGCACTTTTAGACGCAAATTATTAATTGATCTCTGGCCAGGCCATTTCATGATATGGCCAATGGATATTAACCATTTCATGAAATAGAGATATCTTAAGAAATGGCTGACCGTTGCCAATGAAATTGGCCGTTAAAATGGCCAATTCAAAGATCCGGCCACTACATATTCATGTCTATGTGTGCAGCTGACTGTACATATATTATACACCACCAATTTTTAATTACCAAAAAAAAAATGGGCAATTCAGACGGGGTACTACGTTGCATCTGTGCAGTCAGAATTTTTAATTTCTACAAAATGATAGAGTGACAGCGGCGCGAGTGCGGCGCCCGAGCCGAGCTTTTGCGAGCTGCATGATGCAAATCCATTGGAAAACGACTAACAGTAACAGTTATCCGTTATTTATAAAAATAAAAATGACATAAAATCGACTTAATTTTTCAAGTTTTTTTGCCATATCTGTGTTCAGTAACGGCAACTGACTATGTGTATTTTTTTTTTAGGTTGTAAAAAATTGACCGTGTATATTCTTTGGTACAAATAATTCAACTTACCTTGACACACGTGGGTGTAGAAACGAGCACGTTCCTAGCAGCGATATCGCGATGAACGAACTTCTTGCTCTCCAGATAGCTGAGCGCAGTCGACAGCTGGTAGATGTACAGCACTAGGGTACACGTCTCCAACCTGGAACACCATGAAGCGTAGATTAATAATGGTGTTTCTCTATAACACCTGATTAGTTTTAAAGAATGGAGGCGGCGTGTAATAGGACACACGCCGTCAATAAAAATGAAATATTTCTAATTTTATCACCTTTTTATGAAGTCTTTAGATCTAGAATGCATTGTCATAGAGTTATAAGCTACCCTGAAAGTTTCAGTCGGATAACTAATCGAGAAATGCTCACAATTTGATTTGCCAGACCCAGAACAACAGACAGATAGCCAGCCAAACAAGAAAGAGATTTCATAAAAACGTGGTAAAAACGTCCAATTAAATCGTGATCTAACCGTCACCCTTACGGCTCATCACTTCCTTAGCAACAGAGTGGTGCACAACTGGAATATACTGCCAGAAGATGTTGTTTCTGCAGCATCCACAAACTTGTTCAAGAACAAACTCGACACTTGGTTACGAACCAACAAGACTATGTTAAAAAAAGTGACACAAAACTATTAAAAAAAACCAACACTGTGTGATATAGACACATCAGCGGAAGCTGCTCGTCTATCAACAAATAATAATAATAATAATAAAAATAGAAATATTTCTTTTTTTAAATGACAGGGTCTTTTGTCCAATTTCACGACGATCGATGGATCTATCATTGAAATAATAATAAAAAAAACTCAAATAAGCCATCGAAACAGCTTTATCTGGTAAAGGAAGCGAGACAGAGCAAAAACATAAAAACTAGTTTTTTAGATTTTTTTACTGCATCGGCTACAAGTAATACAAAGTCCCATGCAGTGTTGTTTTGGTCATGGGTAAATGGTAGTACCTGTGAGAGTTCTGTTGTAAGTAGGCGCGCATCTCGCCCAAAGTAGCCAACTCCATAACGATCCAAATCGGCGGCGTGCTGCACACCCCGACCAGGCCGATTATGTGCGGGTGCGAGAATTGTTGCATTATATCTGAAACAATAAGGTATGTACTACTCGGGCGAACAAACATGACACCTGGCTGACAAGTGGCTCGGAACTCGATGCGTCCCCGCTGCCCCGCGCGGCGCCCTCCGTGTTTCTTCTTCCTCTAATTGTGAAGCCTTTTCATTACTTATCATTACCAAGTATTACAATACCTCTTCTCTATCAAGATTATCCAATTCCACGCTGTACTTTGCACAAACGTCATTCGAGCCAGGTGTCATGTTTATTCGCCCGAGTTGTAGGTATTACACTTAGTGGGTAGTGGATAAAACATTTCAGGTACAATCAGCTGTACAGACATGTATATGTCGCAGGTATTTTGTATAACTCGGCATTTTACAAACGGCGTAGTCCGTTTACAAACGCTCGCTGTTTTGTAATATGCCGAAGACAAATTTTAAATTGCCTCAGCATTTTATAATATGCCACAACATTGATGGACCATTCTAACGCCGTTTGTAAAATGAGATAAAAAACACTAAGGTGTCAATGGAATCTGGTGCTTTCAAAGGACACAACCGTCGAGGAAGAAGTAAGAATGATTAAAATTTGTCAGGGCTCAGGGCTTGTAGGGACATAACACTACACGTCGTATATGCGAGCGAAGCGAGCTTGCACAGCCTAATGACAGAAAATCATCACAGGCAAAAAGTAGGTACTTATTACTTTTTGTATGATGGTCACCCTACAATTTCAACTAATGACGAATTGAACGAGTTGTCAATTTGACTTCGGCATATTACAAAACAGCGAGCGTTAGCGAGTTATACAAAATGCCTGCGACATTATACACTTCCAAGCGTTTACATATATATGATACAGTTAATTTTCTTTCTTTCTCTATTATTATCTTTAAACTTACATGCTTCTTCTAGAAACTTCTCAGCGGTGTCTAGGTCCGCGTCCATCTTGCAAGTCTTCACGGCGACTGGTAGCGTGTATTCCCCCGTTGTACCTTTGCCCCTTTGCTTCTGAATGGCAATCTGCCGTCGAAGCGATGGGTGATTTGCTGACGTCACTTTGCATGTTCCTGTAAATAATAATAATTATAATAAAGATTAATTTCAGGCAAATTGTCTTCCTTTTATTTGTGACACTATGTTATTTATTAAGCAAAAAATAATCCATATGATGAAGCCTTTCGATCGGTATGATAAAGCTACAGGGTGATTATTTTTCTCGTGTAACGGGTTCGATTTCCGGTTCAACTATGTAATTATTTATATATCTATAAATGTAGTTTAAATTGTTTTTTAAGTTCAAATAATGTCTTCTTTCAGTAAAATGTTCCATCTACAATATTCAAGGTAATTTCCCTCCATGTGTCATATCCGTGGGACGCCCTATATATATAACTTACAGACTAACATATATACAATAAACACACAATACAATACAAGGCAATAGGATTTTTTCTTCGTCGACGCCGTCCTGTAGGGTATATTGTAAAATATATACAATTCTTGTTCTTATCGTGTCACTAGGTCTTTCAAACCGGTGTGCACACTGGTTCGAAAGAACTAGTGACACGTTATAAGAAGAATGGGATAGAAATGGTTTGTCATCGATTTCTATATTTTACATACTTACCTACCTAATTTAAAATAAAAAATAAAAGTAGTTTAAGATAATTGATTGATTCAGGCGTTACTTTGCGGAAATCCATAAATATCAACAAATTATATAAATATATTTAGTAATAAATCCGCTTGATTTCTAAACAAAGGTTTTAATTAACTTAACTTTAGTTTAGAACTTTAGTACACATTACTATATTATAAACCAAAGAGTCATACATTAAATACATACATACATTAAAGTATCTTTAAACTTTGGTTTTCTGTTATATCTGTGTAGTAATATGTACTAAAGTTCTAAACTAAAGTTAAGTTAATTTAAGCCTTTGTTTGGAGGTCAAGCGGATTTATTACTAAATATATTTATATAATTTGTTGAAAAGTAGTTTATTTCAGGTACAAGTCCCATAGATTTAACAATAACAATATAAAATAAAATAACACTTGCACTAATTACCTACATAAAAGGCAAAAAATAACCTAAGTCATTTTTTATTATCGTCCTGGACGTCCGTGGACGGCAATCCAGTGTTTCAATGTCCGATCAGGATATTGTTATAAACAGCTTTCAAAATATCATTTTTGGAGCGACGTAGCCTATCCCAACAATACGCTATTCTCGTTCTTATAATTGCAAAGAAATTGGGAACACTACTATTTCACAATTTAGATAGCAATAACAGAAAAAACAATGAAATTATATTAACCTTTGTGCACATCTCCAAACTGGCCTTCTCCTATGATGGCCGTCAGCTCAATCTGATTACGAACCAACTCGTAATCACGAACTGAAACAAAATCATCAATTACGACCGCTGCAAACGAGCCACCGTTCAGCGACCGGTGTTTACATACATTTGTTAAAGAAACTCCAGGCAGTTTACACCAGACTTTTATGACATTAACTTACTACTTATCTTATATTAGCTTACACCTTACTATACACCACCAATTTTCATTAAAAAAAATGCAATGCAGACGGAGTACCTACTACCAGGGTTGGAAAAAAAACCATTTTAGTTTTATAAAACAAACCGTTCAAAATAATTTAAACAAGTGTTTATTTTGTTTTTTTTTTATTTATTTTTTCTTAGTTTAGGTCACTATCATAAGAATATAAACATTTATTTACTTATAAAATTTTCTTTTTTATTTTGAGTCCAAAGATTAATGAATGAAATGAGAAGTGGTTTTAAACCTGGTTTTTTTCCCTTATGTTTTAAACGTTACTTAAAACTTGTTTTAATCTTTGTTTTTAAACTCGTGATAAAACACGGTTTTAATTCAAACTGTTTAAAACACTGATTTAAACGCCTGATTTTAAAACAATTTCTTTTAATCATGCCAACCCTGGGTACTACGTTGTATCGGTGCAGTCAGAATTATGGATTTCTACAAAATGACAGAGTGACAGCGAGGAGCTTTTGCGAGCTGGCTCGAGCTAGCCCGGGTTGGCCAAACGATTAATAAAACTTAAATTATTATCAATAATAGGTACCGCCTGACAAAAATCCATAGGAAAACGACGGTAACAGTCATCCAATTTTTATCAAATTTATTTTGACAAAAATCGACTTAATTTTTTCAAGTTTTTCGCCATATCTGTGATCAAGTAACGGCAACTGTTTATGCTTATTTTTTATTCTGGTGATTAATAATTTACGGTGTATACTCATAATTTCTTGGCTTATACCTAACTACTCATAAATTGTATGTTTTACCTGCCGGCGTGGAGTAATCGGCGTCGTCGTCGACTATCTCGGCGTAATCTTCAGACAGGAGGGTAGAGCTATTCGCCTCCCAAGAACTGGTCTTGCCTTCAGACGAACTACTGCTCATTTCAGCTAAAAATAAAATAAATTATTTAAAAAAGAACTCAGTCATGTAACAGCCGGATTTTAAGGCCCAAAATTCAGTGTACCTCATTCTCGCTTTATACATTTTTGAATATCTAAATTGACTGAGTATAAATTTCAAAAAAAGTGTATCGGTTATTTTAATACTAAAACCTCACGAAATGTTTGCCCTATTCCCTTCGCTTCATGCGCTGGATTCTGGACCTTAAGATAGATCTATATCATATATATATATATAATGTAATGTAATATATAATATAATATATATAATATATATATACATATGGTACTTATTTGCCAAAATATAAAATATATAAAAGCCTTTTATTCAGACAACACTTTTTAATGTTAAGAATTCTAGCATATGCAATAGTACAAAACAATATAAACGAGACGTGTGCATTCTATTGCTCTGCATTTGTTTGCATCAAAACATCAACTAATATGGTCAGTCTAAATTATAAACAAAATCAATATTATATCTGTATATAAGTATACATATTTATTTCCTTCATGTTCTTTACACGTAAAAATTTAAGCATTTTGAATAAACTAGGAAGTTTGTAACGTGGGAATGAGATGGTATAAAACTTACTTTTGCATTGACAATTCAGCGTTTTCCATACGGTAGCTTGAAAGAAAAGAATTATTTTAATAATGTTACACGCAATTTTTATTATCTTGACGTTGCACGTTGTTACAGCTGTGATTCTGCCTGCGAAGCTTGGTGGCGTGGGTTCGATTCCCGGCTAGAAAGTTCGTGTCAAGAAAAGGTAACTCACTGGTTCTATTAAAAGGTCTGTGACTCCGTGACTAGTCTGCAGTTCCCGTCCACCAAGTCTGCAGTACCCGGCCACTAAATCTGCAGTACCAGTCCACTAAGTCTGCAGTACCCTTCCACTAATTCTGCAGTACTCATCCACTAAATCTCTAGTACCCGTTCACTAAGTCTTCAGTACCCGTCCACTAAGACTCGAGTTCACCAACAGATGGTTAAGTTTTAACGTTTTTGACACGAATTTTCATAGATTAAACGTCAAATTAAACGGACGAAGAGGCCTAATCTTCCGATTATCAATTGGTGAACTCAGACCTAAGTCTGTCAGACTCTCGTGACAATGGATAACAGCTAGTTCAAAGATATCTTACTGGTTCTATTCCACAGGGAGGTCTGTGACTCCGTGACTAGTCTGTAGTACCCGTCCACTAAGTCTGCTGGACTCTCAGCCGCTTCTACGCTACTGCATGTGACAACGGATAGGAGCTAGTTCATAGATAACTTACTGGTTCTATTCCACAGGGAGGTCTGTGATTCCGTTACTAGTTTGCAGTACCCGTCCACTAAGTCTGCAGTACCCGTCTACTAACTCTGCAGTACCCGTCCATCAATTCTGCAGTACTCGTCCATCAATTCTGCAGTACCCGTCCATTAAGTCTTCAGTACCCGTTCACTAAGTCTGCAGTACCCGTCCACTAAGTCTTCAGTACCCGTCCAATATTTCTGTTAGACTCTCGTGACAACGGATAACAGCTAGTTAAAAAATAACTTACTGGTTCTATTCCACAGCGAAGTCTGTGACTCCGTGACTAGCCTGCAGTTCCCGTCCACTAAGTCTGCAGTACCCGTCCACTAAATCTGCAGTACCCGTCCATCAAGTCTGCAGTACCCGTCCACTAAGTCTGTTAGACTCTCGTGACAACGGAGAACAGCTAGTTCAAAGATAACTTACTGGTTCTATTCCACAGGGAGGTTTGTGACTCCGTGACTAGTCTGCAGTACCCGTCCACTAAGTCAGCTAGACTCTCTGCCGCTTCTACGCTACTGCATGTAATTGTTAATGTTTCTGCCGCTCCTTTAACCCTTAATTGTAGCGCTGCTTTGCCGCAAGAACCACTCTGGAATATTATTAATGAATAAGGTAATGAATAAAAGCAAATGGCTAGACAAATAAAGGTAAATAATCTCCAAGCTCTCTCACAACAATTCACGCCTTTTACTGTCCATTCCGCAACTATTCACACTATTTTAATTACCATTATCTCAACTATTTACGCTATTTTCAACAGACTTCAAAGAGTAGGTTCTAAAATAGTTTCTTTTTAAGTTTTTATCTCAAAATTTTTTTGTTTATAAACCGATTTGGACCTCTTTGAATAGATTTTGGAGGCAATCACTTTTTTGCCCTAGAGCCTAAAATGCAGTTTTAATATGTACACGAAGTGGAACTTTACGAGCATGAGAAGTGTAAATTAAATAGTGTAGTATGTGTATACTAGAGATATTTTTACATTATTTTATCTCTGACTAAAATACTACATTTAGTGTTTTAGTTTGAAAGGTAATAAGTACTTTCAGATCGGTCCCATAGAAATTTTATCAAAATCGGTTGCGTAGTTTAGTTTTTAAAACCATAAAACTATAAAAAAATGGTGGTTGAAGTGAACAAAATTGCGTAGGTATTTTGCTTCCCTGTGACTTGTCAGTGGTGCCTACGGTCACTAGAAGAGTCCGATTAAAGTCGGTTGTTGTATGATTTTGTAAAACATTTATGTTATTTTTAGTACCTAACTATTTTATAAACTATTCACGCTATTTTTTATTTACCATTCTATCAACTATTCATACTATTCTCATTACACTATTTTATTACATATATTTCCCACTGTTCTCACAATTATTCACACTATTCACCTGAGTTTGTGACTGCTGCGACTGTTGTGACTGTTGTGACTGCGACTGTGTGCAATTAGACTTTAGCGTCTGTACGGCGATGATATCGCTGAAGGACGCTATTTTGGTGTAGGTTGGCGGCTCGCCGGCCTTGTGGGATACATAGGAGATATCTGAAAACAGTAATGGATGAGTACCATGTATTTATCCTTTGTTTTATTGATTCAACGAAGGAGTCTAGACAGAAACAATAAAAGAAAGCCACCGTCAAGCCACAAGTGGCACAAAAACTACCAACGAAATGTCCAACGAAGCCAGAACGGCACAAAGGACTAAGCCCAATGACCAGAGGACTGTTTCCCACGTGAGTTGAAGTCAGGGCGGAGGGTTAACACCTGAGGCCCTTACCTGCAGTTAAACCTGTTTACCTGGTAAGGTGCCTACATAATTACTATCTTTAGTTACGAACGAATTATGAAAAGAACCATAACATTTAGTGTGGGGCAGGTGTATGTGTATAGGAAGTAATTTATGTTATAATTTATTAAGTATGCTGTATAATTTGTAGCGCTTAAAATATTATCAATGTTTTCTTTTTCGTTTGTTTTCTTCTTTATTCTGATGTATAAGCTATATTATTATAAAGTTTCATTAAAATCCATTCAGTAGTTTTTTACGTGAAAGAGTAACAAACGTCCAACCGTCCATACTAACAAACTTTCACGTTTATAATATTAGTAGGATCTAAGTGAACTATAATGTTCTTTTGAGAACAAAATATCTTTAAAACGAAACCGGCTGTGTAGGAACCGATGATGATGATTCTACTAGATAATATGGCGGCGTTTGTATGTATGTAAATAAATAAAAAAAAAAAGAATGTGTTACCTATAAAAGGTCCGATAGCCAGCTCAACTGGTATCGCCCAGCCGGAGCCGAGAGCGCCCGTGAACGTCTCTCTGTCGTAGCCGTAGTGCGTGTGCATCGTCTCCAGGTATTTTAGCATACAGTCTGTGTCTGTGAGGTGAGCCACCTGGAATGGACAAGATAATCTTTAGGTAATTGTAACATTTTAATATCACTTACTCACTCGCTCAGTCACTCAGTTACTATATCACTCACTCATTCGGTCACTCACTCACTCACTCATTCATTCAGTCACTCACTCACTCATTCAGTCAGTCACTCACTCTATCGGTAGTAGTTCACTCGGAACGAATGAGTAAATGCTTTCATTTACTCACTCGTTCACTCACTCACACATTCAGTAACTTTCCACTCATTCTCTCACTCACTTATTAATTCACTCACTCACTCATTCACTCGGTCTCTCACTCAGAGATTACAATAGCTTCGACTTTATGTCATTCAGAAGTCTACTAGTAGATGATGGATGAGAAGAGCCCAAGTGGTGCTTTTTGGGACTTTTTGGGCTGATGATGAGGATTATGAAGCAAGCTGTTTACCTTTTTGAAGTGTTGTTGTATCGCCTTTTTCAGTACTTTAGGTTTGATGGCGTCTAGTACAGATTTGGGCAGGAACTTGTGTAGGCCGAATTCTTTCTCTAAGTACTCTATGTTGGACTTCTTGTCTAATGATATCTGCATGTCTTTGCAGAAATATCTGAAAAAAAAAGTTGTTGCTTTTGTAAGGTTATTTTTGAAAAAAATTAAATGATCTGTTTGTAATTTTAAATTGTTACAGGAAATGCTCTACTAAAAGTATACTAAATGAATGAAAAAAAATAGTATATATTGATAATTGATTGATTCAGGCGTTACTTTGCGGAAATCCATAAATATCAACAAATTATATAAATATATTTAGTAATAAATCCGCTTGATTTCTAAACAAACTATTACTATATTATAAACCAAAGAGTCAACGAACAGAAAACCAAAGTTTAAAGATACGACACGTGTTTCGCCTCTACACGAGGCATCATCAGGAGGTGTGGACTCGCCGAACTTCGAAACGAGAGAGTATATATTGTATATAGTATATATTGGTCTTGTTTGTTCTTAGTAAGAAATATGTAGGTATGAATTATAATGTTTTTTAAGTCAAATTATACAAAATTATACAAGCCTACAGTTCTACAGTGTACAGTTAGTTCAGAAAAATAGGCGACAAATTTTTCAATTATTTTACTAATTCGTATGATGATTTATTTACGGACCAGTCTGAGAGTATATCTTATCAAACAAAAAAAAATCTAAATCGGTGATTCTATGACGATTGACGAGGTTACACACATAAAAAAAACCGAATTGAGAACCTCAACCTTTTTTGAAGTTGGTTGCAAATGTTTATAGTGATTACATAAACAGTTAAGGCTACAGCGTTGTTCATAGACATAACTTACTTTATTTCTAAACAGCATATCTGTATCGCCAACTCCTGGTCGACCATAGGATGGTTGGCATTGAGGTAGTCATGTCGCACCTGGAAATAAGCCGAATAACATCATGACCGGGCTTAGTGGCGCATATAACAGACTGAAAACTGATAACAGTAGCCTTCAACAAAGTAAACTAAATTGATCATGATTAAATGTCATGTGCTTCACAAAACTTTAGTTATGCGGCTCGCTACACTCGCTAGCGTATTCAATGTGCTCATATCATCGTTTTAATAAATATCGGCGACTGAGTGATATAGACCGTTCTTCTTCTTATCGTGTCACTAGTTCTGTCAAGAATGTCTGAAAGGATTTCAAGTGCGCCTCGAAGAGACACATGTTTTACGAACATTTCCGGTTCTATGTCATGCTGGTTTCCTCACGATGTTTTCATAGATTTTTAAATAGAAAACACTAGGTATTAAATTGTTTCTATTTATTCTTTATTCTTATTTATTCATTTTACACAAACAGTAACTTAAAGACTATAGGTCCAAGGCGTTACAGAGTGGAACTAAGGTATGCAAGTGCCTTGACCACCTTATCTGGAAAAAATCCAGTTCTGGGTATTGAGCGAGCAAACAGTTCATCAACTTTATAGCGCGTGCATTTATTGTCTATGTCACTGGCTTGTACGGGGTCACAACTCACACGTTACCTGATCGTAGTAGTAGTGGAATGTGACGCGGTCGTTGTCGCACAGGTCACGCAGGTTCGCGGGCAGGTAGCGCACGCGCAGCTCGAGTCGCCACTCGTGCGCCGGCCACCGCGCCACCAGCTCCGACACCGGCGTGTCTTGGTGGATCCATCGGATCTGGAAATGTTACATGGTTATATAGTCGTACGTCTAAAAAAATAGAAGCGACGGTGTTTTGTAAGCATTTATGTACTAGATTTAATTTATTGGGTTTTCAGAGCGAGGTAATGCGGCTCACTACACTCGATATAGTGTGCATTACCTGTTAGGTATTTGTTTTATTACGAGGTTATTCATCTCGTCCGTATTACTTCTCCCCAATAGCGAACCAACATTTCGCTGTCTGAGCAATGATCTGACATATTTATCCACTACTACGTACACCATAACTCGCTATGCTCGCTATAAAGGTAGCTTACCAGTACCGCCTTACCGCAGAATTACTTATAGACCCTATCTCCAGGAGATAGCAGCTAGCAGCCTAAATCTGCTGACTACAGCTCGCTTTGCTCGCTTGACACCCTTGCCAGTGATGAGCCGCCTGGCTTGTAGCGCGTACCAAGATGCGTAGACCCTATCTTCATTAGCTAGCAGCTAGTCCCCTAAATCAGCTGATTATAGCTCGCTTTGCTCGCTACACATACCTAGCCAATGGTGAGTCGCCTCGCTCGTAACGCGTAGAAAGATATCTAGACCCTTTTTTCAGCTAGCAGCCTGAATCTGCTGACTACAGCTCGCTTTGCTCGCTACACATACCTTGCCAGTGGTGAGCCGCCTGGCTCGTAGCGCGTAGCAAGATGCGTAGACCCTGTCTCCAGTAGCTAGCCTGGACGCTAGCAGCCTGAGCACCGATCTCACATCCTCGTCCGCTGACGCCCGCACCACGTTGAACCCACCGTTGGGAAGGTGGACTTTCAATGTGGACTGATCGCCAGCACCACCTGTAATGAACAGAATAAATAAATAAAAAACCTTTTTAAAGAGTTGTTTAGTAAACAAGTTTAAAAATAAAATTTGAAAAGCCGACTGTCGAAATATAATTGGTATATTGGATTTTTAACACTCTGTTTTAATTTTCTGATAGGTACTATTTTTTACATTATATTTTATTCCATGATCAAAGGATCTAAACATGCCTTATTCACGCAAATCCTAGCCTAACAGCGGCAACTAGCGACCCATATAAAGTCATACCTACATACATACACTCGAAAAACTACCCTCCTTCAACGCTGGTGGATAAAATTTGGTACGTACGTACGTACTATGTAGGTACTGTACACGTAGGGTATTACAATATGATTGAGTTAAGTGAGATCAATGAAAGTAAGTAGGTACTTTATAACGTTTGCATATACATTGTAGGTAGGTACATCTAGTTATTCAGTGCTATTGATAAAAAAAACATTCACAAGTTTTGGTATTTCCTCCCCAAACCTATTAAAACTGATCATTCTACCAGACAGGAATCGAAAAAGCGCCCCCGAAGGACCAATAAGATCCATATTCAGCTGTCATAAAAAGGCGCAGCGCAGTACTTGAAAGGAGTTCGTTAGTCAGAGCTGTGTAAGGAACCTCCTTTATCTATGGCCTCCCGTGGGCTGGTTGTCATTACGGGCTATTGATTGGACGAAACGAGGTGACGTTTCGTTTCCATTTTCAAATAGTAACAGGGTTGCCAACCTTTAGAGAAAGTTATAAATAGCGATGCTTATAACGTCAATATGAGATGAAAAAAGTGTTAACAAAAATCAACATTTCATCAGAAAGAAAAGAGTTTTTTTTCTAAATAAATATCTACACATGTCACATTGGCTGAGACGACACCGTGGCTGAGTTGTTAGTGTCCCTGCCTACGAAGCTTGGTGTTCCGGGTCCGATCCCCGGCCGGGGCAAATATTTGTGTGACGAACACAAATGTTTGTTCTCGGGTCTTGGATGTTGTGATGTCTTCTATGTGTCCATGCCACCTGCGACACAGGGAATCCTAGTGCAGGGGTGTGAGTGTGTGAACGTTTATACATGTACAACGTTACATTTTATTTACACAAAAGCCGAGACCCGCATTAACCTATTTAAACAAAATGAAACTTTGTAAAAGTAGCAAAACCTCATCAGTTGAAAGTAATAGAGCCATAATAAGCTGTGCTTGCCAAAGTCCCAAGAGGCTTGGAAAAATGAAGACATCCTATCCATAATGCATCAACTTTCATGCTTACAAATGGTACGCCCTAAAAGGAGGAGAGGAAGTAAATTAATATTAATAAATGTAAAAGGATGTGCGAAAATGGTATGAAGGCGTGGTGTTCTGATGAATGCTGGAAGCGAAATGGCTCACTTATGCCAACTGTATTACTATGGCGTGATTGTATACAAAAACCGTTATAACAAAATTGAGCCTTTATTAGATTATAGTATTTTAGACTTTTTTTCAACAGCCCTTTGCTAGTGTCCCTTTGTTGGGCAAAGTCATTGCCGTGACTCCAGATTATCGCTGTCAACTCGGGTATCTCGGGTAGGTCTCAGTAATTCCATTTAAAGTAGTTTCATTTGAGCAAATTAGTCTAAGTAGTTCCAGGAAACTACTGGGAACTATCCTTTGAGATTATTTCGCGATGTACTTTTGGCAAAAAAACCAATAAATCATCGATAATAAACGATTTACATGCAAAAAGAGTCCGGCAGACTAATAACGGCGCTCCGGACAAGACGCTCTATTGATAGACATGCAGATATGTCATTATTTAAAAGAGGTGCCATCAAGGTGCCATGCAAATCATAAACATCTATGCTGGTGACATCATATCTTAATGTGGGCCAAAGGGGTAGACAAATTTCTACGCCTAAGTGCGGTTTCAGATTGGTACTCGCGAAACTTCAACGCCCGTATACGCTCCGTATTTTTCTAGCGAGTGTCAGTAGCATGAGGCGTCTCTCGTGGCTTGTCGCGCGTAACCTTTAAATTCCTAAATGGTTGAAAACTGTACCTCTTACATGTGGGACCTTTTTTTTTTTACAATGGGAAAATGCTATTACGCATACCCTTTAGCCGGGGAGGGCCAAAGGGTTATGTCGGGCTCACCACCAGGGCATACCGACTAAAAACCCATTGATATTCCTTCAATCACCGCAGTGCCAATGCGTCGTCAAACCACTCTTCATCGGACGAGAGGTTTGACATCGCATCAGCACTAGACAGGGTCATGTTGTCCCGGTCGGATTCGACCTCGGCCCTGTCGGTTTACATGTGGGTACTACCCTAACCAATAGGTACCTAATCAATATCTACTAATCAATAAAATTTAAAAAAAATTAGGTATTTTAAATGGTACCTATATTATGAGCTCTATTCTATTCTAAATTTTAAACATATACCTCCAGAGTCTATGCGAGGCTCCGTACGTGTTAAGCCCTGGTTAAGCCTATTTTAGCGAGCCTATTTTTAACTTTTATGAAAATGAATACGCATTACAATGTTGCCAGGATATTGCCTGGGAAATCAGACAGGTGGGCAAAAAGGCACAGAAGTTTAAAGGATAAAATCGATTAAGTTCACTGTCAAGCCGTCTCCAACAGATTTCTTTCAATGGACTGCTTTGCCTGACATCGGCAGAATGGCTTCACCTGCAGTTGCCTCAATGGAAGAAAATGGACAAAGCTTTTGTTGAAATGACGATGGACTTGAATTTACAAAAATAGAAATGAAAATTATTTGCCGCGGTTGGAGTTTTGTTTTATTGGAATACGGTGATAAAGAGATTAATTACATATGTTACTGTTAATGAAACAATATTAAGAGGCTGTATGAAAATTTGGAGTCGCTGCGTTTCATTCTTACTCGGTAACGGTACAGTTTACAAACTTGATGTTAATACAGTGATTACTTGAGGATATAATCTAAATAAATGTAAGACAGAAACAGGATTGGTGAAACTTTACTCGATAGATTTATTTTTTGAAATAGGTCCTCTTAAAATCTGATTTACATCCATCCCCCGAATTTGGAGAATATTTACGGTTTATTTTTATACTATTGAGTGAGTAATCACAGAACTTAGATAAATGTAAAAGGATTTTTTTATAAATTCAATACTTTTCAAGCAATACGATGTTTTATCATTTGTCGCTTACGTCCCTTACTTTTGAGCGACCAAAATCTATATCTATTCATATTCATATTCATATTCTAACCTCTTCCCTCGGAGTAAGGTGTCTAATTGCGCTATCACTGTCTTACAATTCGGCAGCTGTCATTTCTGACAGTTTCACATATCCTCTTAAATTGTTATATTTGAAAGAAAAATGCTCTGCCGGCGTCAGTGTTGCCCGCTTATCACTATAATTTGGGTGTCTTAGAGGCATGAGTGAGTAGGATTATTCTAGGTAAGCGTGCTACATCGTCGATCGAATCATCATCAATATGTGGTGGTCATACGCAAAAAAAAAAAATACTAAGAAGTCGATTGAAAAAGTTGTGTGACGGTTCTTGCCTTTTTGTACGTGTGGCGAGCAAGACGTTATCGAAATCTCAGGAAATTAAAAATATTGGCACGTTCTTAAATGAACTGGTTGATTGATTATAGAAGCCAGCAGCAAACTCGGCACTGACCACAGCGACCGGTGGGGTGTGCGACCGTGCGAAACTTCGAAAACATGTGTCGAGTGCACGAAAGGAGCCTCTTTGAGGCGCACTTGAAATCTTTTCACCACACTGGCTCGAAAGAACTAGTGACACGATAAGAAGAAGTTCAAATACATTTTCAACCGACTTCAAAAAAGGAGTAGGTTATGAATTCGGTTTTTTTAATGTTTGTTACTTCAGAACTTTGTTGTTTATCAACCAATTTGAGAAATTCTTTTTTTGTTTGAGAGGATATACCTACTTTCAGATATTCCCATAGAAATTTCATCAAATCAGTTCAGTAGTTAAGATTGCGTATTTTGCTTTTTTGTGTTTATCGAAAACACTACTCATGAGCTTATAACTCGTAAGCTACTGATCCGATTTGCATGCAGTTTTCATTGTTAGATAGGTAATTTAGTTGGCTTGGTACCTTGCGTGGGCGCAGGGGGCTGCCGCTTCGGCGAGCCGCCCGGCGGAGCGGGCTGCATGGCGCGCGCTAGCGGCCCCTCGCAGCGGCCACCGCCCTCCGGCTCATGGCTGAAACAATTGATTAAAACTGTTAGTATAATTATGGTAGGTATATCTTATCACAAATATTTTTTTAGTTCAAAATTTTACGACTACACGACTAGGGTTACTACTAGGGCTAGGGGACTAGGGCTTACGGTTTTACAAAAACATACTGCAACCAACTTCAATTGGACTGTTCCAGTGACCGGTTTAGATGAAGCCAGCGCTGGCTGCCAGTCTCGCTAGTAGTTGTTATTGGCCTCGTATAAACAGTTTTTGAAGACAAGCCAGCGCTGGCTGCCCACACTGGCGGGAAAAACAACACGGGCCAGGCCAGCGCTGGGTTGTCTGAGGACTGGCGCCAGGGTTATTGGCTTCGTCTAAACCCTGCTTAAAACTCACAGGGAAGCAAAATACGCAGTGATGAAATTTCTATGAGACCAAGATAATCGATCGATTCAGGCGTTACTTTGCGGAAATCCATAAATATCAACAAATTATATAAATATATTTAGTAATAAATCCGCTTAACTTCCAAACAAAGGTTTTAATTAACTTAACTTTAGTTCAACTAAACCAAAGAGTCAACGAACAGAAAACCAAAGTTTAAAGATACGACACGTGTTTCGCCTCTACACGAGGCATCATCAGGTGTGGACTCGCCGAAGTTCGAAACGAGAGACACTCTCACTCTCACTCTCTCGTTCTTTCTCAGTCTCTCGTCTTCACTCTCGTTTCGAACTTCGGCGAGTCCACACCTGATGATGCCTCGTGTAGAGGCGAAACACGTGTCGTATCTTCAAGCTTTGGTTTTCTGTTCGTTGACTCTTTGGTTTAGTTGAACTAAAGTTAAGTTAATTAAAACCTTTGTTTGGAAGTTAAGCGGATTTATTACTAAATATATTTATATAATTTGTTGATATCTATGAGACCAATCTGGCAGTAGGTTTATATTTTCAATTAAATAATTGTTTAAATCGGTTTATAAGCAAAGTTTTGATGTAACAAACATAAAAAAAAAATCAACCGAATTGAGAACCCTTTTCCCCCTAACTTATTTTATTGAAATCGGTTGAAAATAAAAATCATGGACAAAGAAAATATTTTTACAAAAAACATACACAACGGTAACAATAAAAACAAGCTAAGTCACTCTACATTTTTAACATGTTCAAAAACATCCTACAAAACATATACAATCACAACTAAATATAACATGTTTTATATACAGGGTGTCGCCGTTACGTCACCGCGTCAGCTGTCGAAGATTGTCTTACTTCTACCAAATTATAAGACTTGCCCGCAAGTTTGCATTGTTCCCTAACAAGATTACCTTGTACTTGGCCGTAGACAATATTGTTAAGCTTGTAAGCTGGGAAAAGCAATTAATTAACTTGCATGCACGAAGCTTGGGAATTTGCAAATCTTGAAGTTCTGGGCTCATAACATGTTATATAAATTTTGAGAAGTTAATTTTTAACTTTCTTATTATTGTAGTTAAAGTTTAATGTAGGAGATCAACACCCATATTCTAAGTCGATTTTTTTCCCTCAAGTGAATACTTACACTTGAAATTTGACAAGTGACAGCCGAACCTTTGGTAAAGCGGCGGCCATTTTACCACTCACGTAAGTATTCCCTTAATATGGGTGCAAGTCCTTATTTTAATGTAGAGTCTGAACCGAGTCACTCTCTCATCGTGTCACTAGTTCTTTCGAACCAGGGTGGTGAAAGGATTTCAAGTGCGCCTCGAAGAGGCTCCTTTCGTGCACTTGACACATGTTTTCGATCTTTAGGTTCAATGACATGCCAGTTTCCTCACGATGTTTTCCTTCATCGAGACAGTGTAACCCTACAATACAGGCTCTAGACTCTAGAGCCTCGATAAGTACCCTACTAGTCTCTAGAGTCTAGAGACTAGTAGGGTACTTATCGATCCATATTTTATAAAACAAATAAACGATTTCTTATTTATATTTACCACCCTTTATTATGATAGCTTAACTTCATTAACTATTCCATTACTTTTCAGACATTAGGTAGTGTCCTAATAGAACGCGATGACGCGACCATCGCAAGTTCGCGCGAACGTCGATCGCGCGATCACGCGATCAAACGTACTAACGTCAAATAGGCGTCCCGATTGGCATCGGATTGGAATCGGGACGCCTATTTGACGTTAGTACGTATGATCGCGTGACCGCGTTTTATTAGGACACCGCCTTAGGTAATATTTTGGTGTATGCCTGAAATCCTATTTCAAATATCATCACAAAGTTTCACTTTAATTAAAAAAAAAACAATTCATTTTCAGTTTATTTTCCGATCGGTTTTAATTATCGCTACACGACTGAGCCGAATGTCCAGTGTGACCACGTGCGGGGTCAATCCACCCCTTCAACCCCTTCCCCCCTGTTTCACCCCTTTACACCCTGGTTCACCCCTTTCCGCCCCTACGCATCGATTGCCATGCAAATGCACAATGGTTCGCATTGCCTGGATACATTCGTATAGGCCTAATAGGTACTATAGGGCTAAAGGCTCCTTCTACTAGAGTTAGAGTATAAAACCTATTTTAGGCTATCTATACTCAAAGACTCATTTTGTGAACTCTTTTTTTATTCGTTAAATAAATAAAGAATGAAGTGGAGTTTTGGCGGGAACATGAAAAATGGCGCATTGGCGGCATTAAATTGATTGACAAAACTTGTATAACTATGAGTGTTTAAGTGTAAAAACGGTGGTTTATTTATCCATTAAGTGCTCGTGAACGTGTATGAGTGTTGGTGAATAGTGTAATGCTGGAAAACGTGACTTTTCGTGTTGCCTCCAAAACTCCATAGAAGCCTCTAGTAAAATCGCAACCATCACTACTTTACAGGGGCATGACTTGACTTATCGACTCAGACTTATGACAAAATAATCTCTCCAATTACTTGACACTGACTATATACCTTTGATGTGAAGCCAAAACCGAAGAACTAAGGTTCTTCGAAAGAAAAAAAAAAAAAAAAAGAATGAAGTGCAAAAATGTTTTGCATGCATGTCGCAGAATTTATACAGTTCTGAAATTTCGTTTATTATTACTAAAATAGCTTGCAGAAATCGTAATATTTCTAATGTAGAAAATATTTGGATACCATCCCACAAAATTAAATTCAGTTTAGACAAATTTTACTAATCTAAATATTACACACCATTACTTCAGTGAGTGGTATCCCAACAAGTCACACTTAATCGAATTAGAGTGAAACTTTTTGAAAATTATTTCCCAACTAGTAACATTAGGTACAACACTAGGTGTGACTGGAATAAAAAGTTGAAGCAGTAACACTGTGACGGAAATTTCATTAACGATATTAGTACATAAATAACAAGGCTAGTGTACGTACAATACTGGACGTCCCTTGCATTGCCTGGGGTATTATAGTGTACATATTCCCTGTATAATACAGGCCTATGTAAAAGTCATACGGAGAATACAGGGTGTGCGACTGTGCGATGTACCGTTTGCAACAAAACAAAGCTGCAAATACACGTTGAAATATAAACACGACCAACCGACGCGACGCGACGAACGCGGACTTAAATAGAGGCAGAAAATATTAATTTAGAATTCTATTTATACAAAAATATTGTTATCACGACAAATATGAATAATACGTATATTACATAAAGCATACTCTTTCTTTTACACCCGTATTCTAAGACGATTTTTACACTCAAGTAAATACCTACTTACATTGTAATTTGACAGGTGACACACGTAGCCTTTAGTAAATCGGCGGCCATTTTACTACTCACGTAAGGTGAGTTTGAGTATAAGGACTGACTTAGAATACGGGTGTGAATGTTTACTCATAGAAATGTGAAGCTTGAGTGTGGACACTGTGTACGTAATGGACAATACATTTACCGGCAACCCTGTATAAACGTCACCCGCATTTGCAATGCAAATCTGCCTTGTATTGTCTTAGATCTAAATGGCTTGGTTTGAGTGCATTTCAAAGTCTGCTGTGCGGTGTCTGACTTTAGAAGAACCTAACCTAAAGTAAAAAGTATCAAAGTAATCACAAATTACGAGTCGAGTCGAACGTTAATACAATCATGCAAACAAAGAAGTATACACGAACGAATTTTTCGTAGGAATATTCATTTTTTACAAAGGTTTTTCTTATTTTACACTGAATATTTTTTAATAAAACCCCGTTAGGTTTCAACACAAGCCGATTTGAACCATTCTCAATTGTTATAAAGGAGCTTGGGATAAAATGGCAGAATTTGTCCCCCTACCAAATGAATTAACAAAACCTAGGGTAGGTTTTGTTAATTCATTTGGTACGTGGTGCAGGAAGAGTATGATTTAAGAGTCTTTTTAGGGTGGAAACGGATAATGTAGGTTCCTAGTTTCTACATTTTGAGAACTTATGATTTTTGTGGATTAGTTTTTTTTTTTTGAAAACGTGCGAGCATTACATTAGTCGCTTGAGATGTGTAACATCTGACATCTCATTTACATTTGGAAGGATTATATTTACTTCATTTTTCTGAGGTTGGTAACATCTGACGGCTAACTTCCGTTGCATTTCACGAAATCAGTGCAAATTATTCTTATCACAAATTATCAGAAAACGAGAGGAAAGATGTTAATCATAAAAATAGCTTCATACTACAAGAATACTGCTCTAATAGCAGTATTGAATCGAATTGGTCATAGAACAGATGGTATCTGTACTACTTCGAAAAATTTTACAAGCATCATTAAAATAATAGTAGATTATGCACTAAGGGGATAAAGCAGTGTCTTATGTCGCGGGTGGCATATTGAACCTGAGCTAACGAGGGACTCAGTTAACTCCTGAGCGAAGCGAGGGAGTTATGTAGAGTCCTGAGTGACGCGAGGGGTTCAAGCTGCCCAAGACCAAGACAGGCTTTATCCCAGAGGAGCATACTCTACTTTTCACACCTTCTGTGAGGCAATAAAAATCCAGGGCTCCGAACTCAGCAGCCAACACCGTCTTTTGTTTCACAATCTTTAAAGTCGCGCCTTTTTTCTTGTTCTTATGAGTGGCCAGTTCGATTTTAGAACAAACCTTTTTACAATGCCATTATGGGCGTTCTTTTACTTAGAGTTTTCCACGAGTTTCCATACGAATTTTACGTTCCAAATTCAAATCACATTACTACCCTTGGGAGTTTCATACAACATTACTTCCCTAGGTAGGTAATGCTTTGCTTTACCTCGATGATAGCATGATACGTAATTAGACACTGTCGAGCAGGTGGTGTGAAAAATATTTTACATCATATTTACTTTTGAAAGTGACATGACGTTAATGAATAAAGTTAAATAATTTTCATTTTTACCAATATGGTCATAGAGGAATCAACATTTTGGTTTTCTAGGCCAGGTGTGGTCATTCATTCAATTTTAAAAGAGTCGTGGGTGTCACAGGTGTACCATTTAGGCCACGAACGTATCCAACCACTTGAACCAATGTTGCACCTTATTATGAAAGCAATAAAGGCGATAATGCAGTCGTTGACCATGAGGTTCAATCAACTATTTGTAATTTATAATTATTATGAGTAATCTAATGCTAACTGGTTATTGAAAGGTGCGTAAGAATGATAATGATTTACCAACAAGGTTTCAACACAATCTGCTATCGGTTAGAAAAAAACGAGTTGTGTAGACTTATGTGATAATTATTTTATTATGATAAGTACTAATAGCGACTTGCAATAAACTTTTATAACATTATTTTTATGACCGTTCTTTAAATCTCTGTTTTCCGAGTACTACCAACATAATTTGTATCTAAATTAAACTTTTTAGCTGGAAGATGACGCTACTTAGCATAAAGCTCACCTTTTACATTTTTTTTATATAAAAATACCTTTATTTTGTATTATTTATTTCAATTAATTTATTAAAAAAATCTTTGTTCTATTGCTGTTTGTAATAAAAATAAATATTTTTTTGTTAAATATAAAACGTGTGTCCAAAAACAGGTGAATTCTGGCCAGTGTCCTTTGAAAAATATCTTTCACACAAAGCCCATAAGGTGTAAAAGGAAGGATTGCGTCAAAAGAAAAAGATCAAAGTTATAAATAGGTAAAGGTATAATAAAGCTACAAAAGGTAGAAATGGTTGGAATGTGTGTCGACAATACCATGTAATTGGAATCCAAAGAAAGGTTCAAAAGGCAGGTTAAACCGAACTGTTCGTAAAGCTTCTATTCTTACAATTTTTAGCACTGTGAATCTATCATCAACTTTTTTGACAAGCGTATTCGTATCGAAGGGCAATCAGTTGGCAAGTAAATGATCTTTTAAAAAAGTCATACAACCTCTTTTGAGTTAGAACCTTGAAGTCGTGGTAATAGGCATCAAAAGGGAAAACTATTTTTTTTAAATTGGGAAGGATTCTATTTATTTCATTTTTACGAGGTTGATGATACACCATCTGACGGCCAACTCTAGCACCGCTTCATACACACACTTCCGTCCCTTTTCTCGAAATCACTCCCACAGATTGCAAGAAAGCGAGAGATTTGATTTCCTTCATTTTGATACCCTAATCAATAGGTTCGGTAAACAAAAAAATATTAACGACTTACTATTTAGCGCCAAGTTTCCGCCATTTTGATTATTTATCAAAACCCACATCTAAGAATAATGGGTTAATTGAGACAAATCTAACGATACCTTAACTGTCAAGATCTATCCAGCCTTTTTAGAAGATATGAGGTAACAAAGAAATTTACATACATACAAACATGATACGCGCGAAAACATAACTCTTCCTTGGCAGTCGGGTAAAAAGGTAATGCTACGGGTTGAAGCCAGTAAGCAGTTATAAGAACGGTAGACATAGAATAATGGCGAGCAATGTGTCTGCGATCGAAATTGTTTTTGTTGAGGCGATGAGTTCGATGGGTAGAGGTTAAAAACCTCATTGTTTGGTGATCTATTACGATATTTTCAGAGCAAGTTCAATAGAATTATTTTTAGCTATTGTTAAGGAATGCGGCTTCTCTACAATTTTTCAGTTGCTTATTTTTAAATTAGGACTTCTCAAATAGTTTTTCTATTTACTTTTAAAGAAGCAAGCTTAAAAGTTCCTATACTTAAAAAGTTTATTGGCCTCATCATAAACCTTTTTGACAAGCGTAGGTTTTCATAACGAAGCCGCCCAAGGGCTACAATAAGTATGTTTTGTTTTTTTTAAACATCTTATACGCTTTAGACTTTTCTGTGACGGATTCGATACGATTACGCTTGTCAAAAAGTTTGGTGATAGGGCTGCAAAATTAAAATAGTTAGTAGATAAGACATATTTAGTAATTTTAATTTTAACAAATTTCAAAATTTCTTATTTATTTATTTGGTCAACACATGTTACGATTTATAATATACAGGGTGTTAAAATTGTTTACCTCCAAAAGAAGGATACTAACACGACATATCACTTTAGTCTCAGAGACACCATCTATAACAGGGTAAAGGTACCTAGATTGACGGTGCAATATTGATCACCTGCATTGCAGGACATCGTCGTCGGACCAACTCGTCAATAAATTGACGGCGACTAGCACTGAATATGCATGCAACGGTTATTTATGCAACGGTCTTCAATTTTCTGAAAAACACGGGAATAAATTGCGTCCGGAATCGCACAAAAATGTGTTCCGTTCGGATGAAATTGAGCGTAAACTTATGAAAATTCGGAAAAAAGAAATGTTTATTGATACTTACCGGTTTAAAATATTTTTATTGATACCGGTTTCACCCTTTCTCTTATAAAAAAATCTAGGTTTTCTTATGCAATTTCTTACTCAATGCAATCTCATTTTTTTTTTGTAAACTTACATAGGCAACATTCAGACTCAAGACAAACAACAATGTTCATCACGTAAATGTTAGACCCGAGGGAATAAAACCCGCGACACAGTCTTGGTAGTCCAACACACAAGCCTCTCAACCAACAATGTCGTCAAAAATTAGCAGGCAAAGCCACGGGCTATAGCGAAAATAGAGCCTTGGTAATATAAATAGATTACTAAGCGTAGGATAAGCTATCAACTTAGTATTCATTACATAGCGTTTATAACCAGTAATAATCAGGTTATTGCACTGAATTGTATAATTCATATTCAGTGTTGTAATCAATTGACTATGGAAATCGTAGTACAATTGCGGCTTACAATTCTAAACATAAACATGACTAAGTATCTACCTACTTATATGCAATAGTCCGATTGCGGAAAAGGGAGTCCCCTTTACATTTCATTACACTACTTAATTTTAATTGAGTATAAGGCGCTTAATAATATGCTATCGGAATATAATTTTTTGAAATTTTGCCTACTTAAATAGTCGACGTGTATTAATTTGGGTTTTGCTTGCTGTGTAAAATACCTGATAAAAAACTTTTGACAAGTACCTACCTTTCTCAGATCCAATATACCAACGTGTGTTTACAACGTTTGGTTATTTTACTCTCGATAAATATGGATAGTTTGGCACAAAGAGATATTTATGATCGGTAATAACTAATCGATTGTATGTGAACCGTTAAAAATATCACTTTTCTACTAAGAGATTTAATTTGATGGAACGTCTACTGGTCTATACTTAATAATTACGATAAAAAGAGGAAGTATTGTTAGAAAATAATCTCGTTATAGTTCTAAAATTCTAGTTAAATTTGTGACAGCTCTTTATCTCGCTATCCCATTTTTTTCCTACGTGTGTGTATGTTTCTTACAATATTCTAACACCCTGTATAAAAGAACAATCAAGTATAGGTAATGACATTTATTAACACTTCAACCACACTCTTAAGAATGTATAAATGGTGGTTATTTACATTACAATCAACGGGTATTTATCGCGCTCACCTCGTTTTTTTGGCCCGACGTTTCGACTGTATTGCAACAGCCGTGGTCACGGGCTGACTGACTCAGTCGTCGTGACAAAAAAACGAGGTGAGCGCGATAAATACCCGTTACAATCAAATAACTATGTGAGATAATCGCGAAAGTCTACGAAAAAGTATAAATGGTGGTCTAAATAGTGGTAGAAATAAGCTGGCAACACCAAATACCTACTAAAATCCGTAAAGACTTGTTTAGTTAGAAATGATTTGATTGATTGATAGGGTTGTCTATGTAGGACATTTTTTGCGTATGTTTACACAATAATATTTGATATCCCAATAAATAATAAGGTATTTAGTACATTCTGCTGAAGTCAAAGTTCATTGAACACCTAGTTTGCAGGAAGCGACGCCCACACGTCTACGGAATCGCCGAGATAACGTTACAAATAAGACCTACTGGTAATATTTGTAGTAAACATATGAACAATAATAAGAGAATGTAAAAAAAGTATGAATTTGGAGGCCAATTAGTGGCGATTTGAATAAAGTATAAAGCTAGTCGCAAACAAGCCACCGGCCACCGGTGTTTGTCTTGTGTCTGGGTGTTTTATATGTATAGAGATGCACAGGATTCTGGGGGGGAATCCTCAAGGGAGCAATTAGTTGTGTTCATTTTAAAACACGTATGAAATCTAAATTAAAGTATGAAACCTTACTAATTTTTGTTGACACAATCGGAAAACATAAACGAAACGATAGTGAGAAGAAAATACTATAATTCGGCGTACTTTTTGAGTATTTGTCCCAAACATTTTGTGTGGAAATTTGCCTTGAGGATTACCCTTAAGTAATTTAGTTATCTACTTGTAAAAATCAGTTATTTTGACGTAGGTAATTGGTAAGTCTTATTTCCGATTTGCATGTAAATGACGGAACAAAATGGCGGGCACGGTATGAGCATAAGGTGGGGCCAGAATATGTAAATTTAATTACAAGCACTTAGTTTTGGGAGTGCCATATTGGTAATTGGGGTAAAATGTGTGTTAGTACTTAAATCAGGGTGTTTCGATCAAATGGCGACCACGAACTATCACCAGACTTTTTGACAAAATTATCTGTACCGAAGCCGTCACAAGGAAGTTAACAGTTCGTAAAACGTTTTCGTACGAGTCATATTGTAGTGCTTAATCGTCCACATAATTTAAACAATAACTATCTTTTCACACCACCTACTCGACAATGTACAATTACATATTATGCTATCATCAAGGTAAAGCACAGCATTACCTCCCAAGGGTAGTAATGTGATTTGAATTTGGAACGTCAAATTCGTGTGGAAACTGGAACTCTTGGAAAAACCTAAGTAAAAGAATGCATGTACCTAAAATAATATAATTATTATTATTAACTAAAAAAAAGGCGCGATTTCAAAGAACGTGAAACAAAAGACGGTGTTCGCTGCTGGAGCCCTGGCTTTTTATTGTCTCGCAGAAGGTGTGAAAAGTAGAGTATGCTCCTCTGGGATAAATCCTGTCTTTGTCTTGGGCAGCTTGAACCCCTCGCTTCACTCAGGACTCTACATAACTCTCCCTCGTTGCTCTCAGGGTTCAATATGCCGCCAGCGACATAAGACACTGCCTTATTCCCTTAGTGCATAATCTACTATTATCAATCACACACTGTCTTATCATAAACAGTAGGTAGCCGATAACTGATACCATTACTTCACAATACAGCCTTTATTGCTCAATTCGGGAGCTGATAAGACCTTGCAACAGATAAGGGTGCATCTACCCACACCGCAAAACCCACCAGCTACCCACTGACTCACTGACCCGCCTGGTTTTAAGCATGTCGCAACAAGAACTCATTCATGAAAAAATTATAAGTAGTGTGTCAGAGAAGTTTATTTATATAAAAGTATTTAAGTATAGAATCATACCTTAGTTCATTGAAAACGCGCCAATAAAAGTTGGTCATATTTGCCAACTTTTAGTAGCCCTCAATTTTTGAAATGGAAATTTGTAGCATTGATGAAACATAACGCTTTGAATGTCTGGGCTTTTGAATTATTACATACTTAAACTTCATCGTAAAAAGTAACGAAAAATATTTAAAAATAGAGATAATTATGTATTTCATTTTTATATACAGAGTGTCTGAAATTGTTTGGTCCTGTTTTACGACTCCATCATGCTTTGAAGATACTTATCTTGGAATCTACGTTATTTAGGCACAGAGATTGATCTGTAAATCAAGATAGACCACGCAACCTAGATCGATATCTATGGTTTATAATCTAAGCCTATAGGTATATTCTTTGGTCCTATCCCTAAAAATAAAAGAGGTCTAAGTTTTGTGTTTTTAACGTGACTACGTCTAATAAATCGATGAACACCGGCCGCATGCAAGAAAAAGTTGACGTTATTGTCCGGTAACGCTCATTGTCCCGTTACGCTGAGTGTTACGTTAATCTATCGTCCGTAAACCAACTTTACAGACAACCAATTTTTTTTTCTATTAAATAAGGAAAGGCAAAGGTTCTAAAGGAAAGAAAAAGAGAAAGAAAGAAAGGTAAAGGAAAGGTTCATCATCATTTTTTGGTCCTTTTTCCACTTACGTGGTGTCGATGTCGGCACAACATGTTTTCTTCTTCCATTCGTCTCTATCACCCGTGATCTGTGTACTTACACCTGTTTTATTCATATCATCTTTCACACAGTCCATCCATCTTTTCTTTGGCCTTCCTCTACTCTTATATCCATCCACTTCCATATTCAGCACTCTTCTAGTTACATGAAATTCTTTCCTTCGCATCACCTGTCCATACCAATATAATACCTAACCTAACCTATTACCTCTTAATGTATCCATCGCTGGCGCTACCTTCAGGCTTCCTCTTACATCCTCATTCCTTATTTTATCCATCCTCGTCACTCCACTCATCCATAGCAAAGTTCAACGTCCATACCCCTAATAAAACGAAACAACATAGTAGCTTGTTACTCCTAGCAATTAAATTAGCTAACTCAATGGGTTGTCGATGGGTTTCATTGTTTTCCCAAATTGCCAGAAGCCGTAAAAATAATAAGGGTACTTCTATTGAACTGAGCTCCAGAATTACTCTAGATAGGAAATGGGGAGTTTTAGTCACACCGGCTCGGGAACGATACGATACGATAAAAAAGGCACGACTTCAAAGATTGTGAAACAAAAGACGGTGTTGGCTGCTGAGTTTGGAGCCCTGGCTTTTTATTGCCTCGCAGAAGGTGTGAAAAGTAGAGTATGCTCCTCTGGGATAAAGCCTGTCTTCGTCTTGGGCAGCTTGAACCCCTCCTGTCACTCAGGACTCTACATAACTCCCTCGTTTCGCTCAGGAGTTAATCTATTATGTGTCGGCGATTTTGCAGCGAAGTGCATTCTTAGACTGAAAAATCTCTACCATTTCCTTATTAGATGTTCTATATAAGAAACACCCATGTCTAAGATAAATCTATAAAACCTCTTTTGGACAAAGACAACTTAAAACGTCAAGAAATCCACAGATCTCGGATACTTTCGGCTGTCGCCCCCAAAAGATCGGTTAATGAAAGAGATGCAAGTATAGCTTTTTATAATTAAGAGCAGTATAGAACTAAGTCACGTCACTCAAAACCTTTTGAAGCACAGGAGACCCCGTCAGTTATTGTTTGTAAATTATTTTATCTTTTTACAATTATCTACAAAATGAAACCATTTTATTTATTTTAAAGAGCATGGTTAGTTGCTCAATCAATACGTGTGGCACAACGCATAGAAATAACCCAGATAATCATTCATTTCACAGGTGAGTAAAGAAAATATTTGGTTTATTTTCGTAGAAAAATTTATGGACAATTTTCTTTTACAATTAGTTATAAAATCGTTGTGCCTTGTGGAGTTTTGATTGCTCTTGCCGTGTGTACAAATGGTTCTTACATATATGGAGAAATAATAGATTTTTCATGTAAAAACAAATATTGCTTCGTTACGCTAGGGCTTGATAAAATGATGACGTCATGAAATATCGATAGTACTTAATGAGTAGGTAGTTATGCAAAGTGGTACAAAACTCTTTTCTTTTCTATCGTTAGGGTATTTTTACCTAGTTATAATAAATTTACCACTTTTGTCATTTTTATTTTGTTTCTTAATATACGAGTATTATTATAACTAATCGTTTTTACTTATTTAATTTCAGCTTACCAAAGGATCCGCAAAACAGAAAAAAATGGTAACAAATTCTTCAGAAACAGAGCGATCATCAAAACAATATAAAAGTTTGCAGCAATCATTTTAAAACCGATTGTTTTTTATTCAGAATACATAAACGTGTTTTGAAGAAAGGTTCGCTGCCTACGTTACATGTTCCAGTAAGTACCATGTTGGACAATGTTTCAATTCAGGCATTCATTAAAGAATATATTTTGTGACCTTATGCCGACTTGTACAAAGTTGTCAAAGCTCTTAAGCAATCTCGCTTGGCAGTTTTTAACGGTTCAGATTCAGACCGATCAAGATCTGTCAAGCGAGTGAAGTAATTGTTTAGAACTTTGGAAGTTTGGTGCAAGAAGGCATTAGTCTAGTAATTATTAGATAGGGACTTAAATCATAAATCAACCTCTTTTACAGATTCAACTCAAGAAAAAGCGAGATCCAACTTCATATTGCAATTGGATATTATAGTACCTACCTTACCTACCTGAAACTAATAGGCTACATATATTATGACAGACCTACATATCGTGCCTACATATAATGACAAAACTCAGCATTAATATTCTTAAATAAAGTATTTTTCAGTCATTGAATAAAACATTTGCATGGGCTTCATTATTGTTTATTATAATCAACCAACTTTAAAAAAAGAACAGATATATATATTATACACAATCGACTTTCTAGCTATTACAATCTTATTTCGAAGACTACCGCCTATTTGGATTGGTGAGTAAGTTGTAGGTAAATATTGGTAAGTCCTGCTACTATGTATTATGAATGTAAGTTTGTGAGGATGGATAAGTTTTTGTTCCTGAATAACGCCAAAACTTGGCTATTTAGTCTTTAGTATCTAATAAATAATTACCAAACCCATCTCATTCCTTTGGTTAAAATCTTCATATGTACAGGTGGTGACGTAATCAGTGAATAATCTTTCAGCTGCGGGTGGGGGACTTCAGGTCTAATCAGAAAATGAAAATATGTACCCAGTAAAAATTCTAAGTCCGTGGGATTTCTACTGGGAACATATTTTCATTTTCTGATGACCCCCACACGCAGCTGAAGGATTATCCACTCATTAACCCTCTATTAACAATATGATTGTGTAGTAGGCCCTATTTTTTTCTCTATTAAGACTTGTGACGCAAAATAGGTAGGTACCACAGTTATCGATGTCGATAAAACATCTTATTGAATGTCCATCACTATTTTTGAGCAACACATAGACAATCACTCGCACATGCTTATTATCATTTCTTGTATCGCATTTGAAATGTCATTACCCCTCTTTACATTCTAACTTTATGAAGAAATCCAATATGAAGGCTAAGAAAGCTATAGATTTTGACAAATTTATTATTATCAATGGATTCATCATGGTCATGTAAGTCGTATAAATTAATATTAAAATTTTAAATATGGCTATGGTTAAAATAAAGTTATACCCGTTCCGTTCCCGTCTCGGCTCAATAAAATGCTAAGTAATAAGTACAAAAAAGTACTTTTATAAGTTGTTGGCTCTGAAGCTGAAATTAATTTGCGGAGATCGGTCTTATTACGTTTGATATTAAGCTCGCCGAGACGTTGTTTGGCCAACTTGTCTTCCTTTGTGCGGGCTTTATTAGAATTCTTGTCTATTGATGATTTACCTCCTTGTTTTTATTATATTTAATGAATGTTTATGAAATACTATTGTTTTATAATGATATACCTACATAGACAGAAGAACTAAAAAATATGCTTTGTATTTTTTTTTACATAACAAAAACAAAAGAGGGATTTTTTGCTGTGCAAGCGGAATAAATTCACTGTAAATAAACTAAACAAAAAAAGCAACGGTATATGGGTGTTACAAAGCCTTAATAGCGTGCTTGCCTATTTCAAATTAAAAAAAATCTAAATATTTTTTTTTAATTTGAAATAGGCAAGTATTTGACCACAACCTCACCTGATGGTAAGTAAGATTAGAATATTTCAGGAATTTTGAGTTAATTTTGGGATTTGGCTGCATATTATCCGTTGCTATGGTAACTAAGTTGATGGGAGTAAACTCTAGTAGTGCGTTGAAGCTAACACGCACAACATATTTTTTTATATTATAGAGGCACAGAAGTATTAAGTATTAATCACAATGTAGTACATTGAATATGTGACAATAAAAAGGAGCCGCATTGGCTAAATTGTAGTACATTTTGGTCCGATGCTAATTTTCGAAAAAGAGAAATAACAAGGCTAGAGAAATAACAGGGCTTGATAAATATTATAATTTTAAAACTACTAGGCGTTTGCTTTTGTTAATAAAACTACATCGTAAAAAGTAACAAACATTAGTTGAAAATAGAAATATTTCATTTTTATTGACAGGGTGTCTGAAAGGTTGTCCTGTATTCCGCATTCATTTTGGTTTGATACTGTCTATCGTGGTTGTTCTATAGGAACAATTTTATGAATCTATGTATAGAGGTAATGTAACGAACCTTTTAGAGCGAACTCTGGTGTACCGCCAAGTATTGCTACTGTAATGTCCAGAACTGGACGGACATAATAGCAACTGTAGACTATTCGGCCTTGGCTGTCTCTGTTTCTTCACTCGCAACTTCACAACCTCTTCTTTCTTCTCTTTAATCGGCGGCTTCTTCTCACTCCATCTATTCTCGAACCCAAACTCTTCCAAATTCAAATGATCCAACCTATCTTTAATGAAACTTCTGGATCGAAGGAGGTCGGGCGTGTTGTCTAAGCGTTTTCTTAACTCTATGGGCGATAAAGGTGGTTTCCTCGGTTCGAAGACCACTTTGGAGTATTCGTTGCTTCTCCGCCAAAGACGAGGCGACAGAGGCCAGAATCGCCCCGTGTTTTGACCAGACTCCATCACCATTTTGACACTTCTGGACACTTTTTAAACACTTTTTTTCGGTCGAAAATCATAAGACTTTATCGATGTGTTCGTTTTTCACTACGCAATTTAAATTAAAGTAAGCTAAGGAATCTCAATATTTATTACTATACCACAATTTTATTCAGGCAAAAACGCGTCTAAATCATCGAATCATAAGTAATTCACTGAATCGAAATTGACCAAATAAAACAGTCATTTGAGGTAAAACTCCTGTAGTTAAATTATAATAGTACCTATTATTTTTTTAAGTACCTAAGCACCACTTTAATCGACCATAAAAAATCACACATGCCTATAATACCATAATTTCGTTTTGTTTTACTTTTCGAGCCATGCAACAATATCATAATCAACAAATTTCGTTTTTTTTTATTACAGTTATTTTGTGGCTAGTATAAAACGCGTGTGCATCATTCGATATCCATTCGCAGACTAGCCAGATTGTACTAGTGTTCATTCAACGACCAAGAACCAAGACCCCACGCAATGCGATCGATCAATATGTCAAGGATCGATAAAGAGTTGACTGTACTATTTCATGAGAATGTATCTATCAACACGACATCACAGTCTTATCATACTGTCTGTTTACCTAAACCTTAGTAGAGTACTTCCTCAGTACGTATTTAGTGCCCTAAAAGAGGAGTACTACCCATTCATACCATAAGTCCGAAGGTTTGATGCGACAACCATTTTCACAGCCTATCTACTAGGTGCATTTTTGCAATTCAACATTAAAATGTTATTCAAGGAATTCAGTAATATAAAATATTTTTAAAATTGTCGGTATGTATGTTCATCTGATAAGGAATTTGAGAGAAATTTTAAGGAAAAATCGCGTGATCAGAGGGCTGGCAGCTATCTGGGCCAAAGAATAAGCCTTGCTATAAAAAGAGGCAATGCAGCCAGTATCCTCGGCACGCTGCCATCGGGTATCGAGTTGGAGCAGTTGAGCTACCTATAGATCGTTTGCAGCGGTCTATGGGTGGCCCGATTGTTTCCTTTTGTAAATTTTGTAATATATATAGATTGTAGTAGTTAGCTTATGCTGTAATAAAAGATAAGGAATTAGACATATTTTAGTTTAAGAATGCACGATCCTCCACTCGTACAATCAGTCCTAGGTAAAGGAATTTGTATAGTGACATTAGTATAAATATAAATATAGTAAATGTAGCGAACGTGCATTCTTAAAAAGAATTCTATCTACCATTGAAACATGGTTAAAGCAAAACTCTTAATAATATGTATTTTAATACGTTGAGGATCAAGAGCCGAATCAATACGAAAGCCCTAAATGGCCTTGATCCTTTTCGAATTTGAAATCGATTGTACCAATGAGTCAAGCAAGATAAATGGTTAGATAACGGATGTCAGTGTTTTGGTCGTGGCAGACGCGCTGTCGTTAATATAGGGTGTGGCACTTTGAATCAGATGTTTTAGAAGTGTGTCACCAAACAGAAAAAAAATTAAATTCCCCTTGAAAATGCCCTAAGTAAGTGAAAACTCCTTAGCTTATAATGCCCACCATATTTAACCTAAGTTTATTTTGAAATAAGTAGTTATATACGGTTTGTTTTCCAAGTAGTAAAAAATAAAATAACATGTAAAACATAAAACATAAACATTCACACACTCACACCCCTGCACTAGGATTCCCTGTGTCGCAGGTGGCATGGACACATACAACACATCACAACATCCAAGACCCGAGAACAAACATTTGTGTTCGTCACAAATATTTGCCAACCACCAAGCTTCGTAGGCAGGGTCACTACCAACTAAACCACGGTGTCGTCTAATGTAATTTATTTGATTACCTTACATCGTTTGCGATCTATCGGTGGCCCAATCGTTTTCTTTTATAAATGTTGTACTTTAGATTGTAGTAGTTAGCTTATTAGGTATTAAAAATATTTAAAGCAGACCAAAACTCATAGTAAAGTAGTAATTACAAAAAAAAATGGTTTTGTCACCTTCCTAAGATATGGCAATGATTTTTGGGGTAGAATATTAATTTTAAAAATAACTTGAATACTAAATATAAATAACATAATGCATATTAACGACAAAGTAAGTTTTAGTTTTGGACGGGATAATACTGTTTTTTATTTAAAAACTTACCAAAGTAGGTATAGTTTACTAATCATTTGTTTATCACCAATGTATCATTAAAGTTGATGTCCAAAAAAGCGTTGTTTCTGTCCGTTAATATCGGTTAACAATGTCTACTTAGCATAATAACGTGTCAAATATAGCACTTTCAATTGAGTCTAAATTGGCAAACCGGTTTGATTCGTCGACGTCAACGGGCGCTCTCGTTTGAAACAATGCTAGAACAACAGTCAATGGAATAGAGAAATCAAGGACAATAACCGCATAATGATGAAATCAATTCAAACATATCGCCAATAATAAGGCCAGCTCAGACCAGAGACAATGCAACGCATAATCAAATCTCATAAGTATAGCCTATAACAATGTCAGGCTTAGTAGCTATGTTATCGTTGAGTTTCAGTTAGATCCGTTCAGCGGGGCTATTTGCTAAGCTGTCATTAGTTCTCGTTATCGAATTCGATGGTCAAGACTGGGAAAAAAATGACGTCACCATAGGATTTCTGTCGCTATCGGCTTCGAGAGGTCGGCCATTTTCTGTAAGATTTGACGTACCATTCGATAACGAGAACTAATGACAGCTTAATGAATAGCCCTGCAGTTGTTGTTACATGATGGACGCACACACAAACAAAATGATTTGCACTCATAATTTGTACATTGACACAGAAAACACTTCACCTTAAACCTACTCGCTGCAAGGAGACAAGGTCAACTGTAAGAAATAATATCCCTGTTGCATCCCTTCATACTGTCTATCTCGTTCAAACCTGTAGTCTATTTCGCTTTAATGGCATGAAGACTCACTAACGAATAACACTCTTGTAATGTTTTAACTGACTGTACATTAGTAAAATCTAATGGAGCTATTGGGAGTTAATGTATGAATATTCAAATTTATAGAAATATTTTTCGTGGGGCTATTGTGAAATAAGAAACAATAGAATCATGGAGCTCTAGGAATAAGCCATCACAATTTTGATTGAACAAGGAATTTATAAACTATAGTATAGAAGTTCTTTGAGATTGAACTTGTCACAGAAGATGGAACTTGAAGATGAATTGAGGAGAATCGCTTTTTTTGTCTATGGAACTTGTCATCAAAAATTATTCAATAATTGAAGTAAGTGCCTTTATTGTTTTCGCAACAATATTATTAAATACTAGCTTCGTTTGACTTCGAATTTTGAAAATTCCTTTCTTATAGTACGATGATACAAGGCTTTTTTACACGCCAGCGACTTCGCTCGTAGCGTGTAAAGTCGTCCAGTGTCATCGGCATTTTTACAATCAGCTTGTTGACAATCCTCCCAAAAACTTACACACGCTAGCGTTTAAAAACGACAACAATCAGCTTATAAAAAAGCTTGTGTGTCATCGACGCTTGATTAACAGTCAACGGAATTTATGAATCAAGGACAATAACCGCATAGTGATGAAATCAATTCAAACATATCGCCATATTATAACATAATAGGCCAGCTCAGACCAGAGACAATGCAATGCATAATCATCACAATTTTCATTGAACTAGTCATCAAAAATTATTCTATTGAAGTAGGTATGTTATTGTTTTTCAACAAAATTATTAATTACTAGCTGAACTAAACTTCTTTTGATTCGAATTTTCGAAATTACGTTCTTAGTACTGATATTCAGCTCTTGACGAAAACATCATATAAAAATTGAACCCTGAGAGCAACGAGGGACTCAGTTATTTTATGTAGAGTCCTGAGTGAAACAAGGGGTTCAAGCTGCCCCTGCTGAAACTCTACTTTTCACACCTTTTGCGAGATAATAAAAAGCCAGGGCTCCAGCAGCCACTGATCTGTATAGTGGTATAGTAGAGGTCAGTGAGCAGCAAACACCGTCTTATGTTTCGCGTTCTTTGAAATCGCGCTTTTTATCTTTTTTTTTTATTGTGCTTATGGTGGCCAGTTCGATTTTATAACAAATCTCTTTACAATGCCATAAGGGCATTCTTTTACTAAGAGTTTTCCAAGAGTTCCCACACGAATTTGACGTTCCAAATTCAAATCACTTTACTCCCTAGGAAGTTTCATACAACATATTAAAACTCATTTAGGAGGTAATGCTTTGCTTTACCTTGAGATTGCATGATATGTCATGTTATGAATTGGACACTGGCGAGCGGGTGGTGTGAAAAACTCTTAAAAAAACCTCTTTTATAGCAAAATCAAAATATCATCGGTTTTTCAAAGAAAGTTGAGAATCTCAGGCCGTCGATAAATTTTTGGTACCTATCTAACTTAATAAAAGTACAAACTAGTTAAGGGTAATCCTCAAGGCATCTTAATCAAACAAACAAACATTCACACACTCACACCCCTGCACTAGGATTCCCTGTGTCGCAGGTGGCATGGACACATACAACACATCACAACATCCAAGACCCGAGAACATACATTTGTGTTCGTCACACAAATATTTGCCCCGGCCGGGCATAATCATAGAATATTTTTATTTATCTATCGAACAGTAACATTTATGAATGAGTGTGTTGAGTGACAAGCTAGTGATGGGAAGTGCAAGTGACAGATAACCATAGACAATAATAGTTTTATCGGATGGATGAGACAACACTGGCATGCGTAACTAAGTACCTACCGGAAGCTTTACATTGTCATGCTGTAGGCATAAAATAGTCGTCATAAATGGTAACAGAGTAGAAAACTATGCATATTTACCAATTTGTATGCGATCTAGTGGGATGGATGATGCAAACTAATTTGTGGAATTTATATGTTGACTGATTTCATCCTACACCTTTCTTTGTAAACAAGTAGGCTTTTTAGACCATATAAGCTTTTTATAGACCTAGTGCGGAAACATGGTCCACCAGGGGTACGATTTTTTCAATATAAAATTCTAAGGTTAAGTAATTTAGTATTACCAGATGTGTTTTTGTGAAAATAAGGATTATTCTCATCTGTCACCCTGATCTGTCCGCCTAGGGTGACAGATGGGCAAAAAAAAAACATATTTGTCCCCCTTTCAGCAACAGAGTGACAGATGGAACTTTTAAAATTTGATAAATTCCATCTGTCTCCCTGTCAGTAACAGGGGGACAGACAGAACTAATTTATTCCTGTCTGTCACCCAATAAAAAAATTTGTAGATACACTATGATGATTCACACATGCGTTATTTTATTATTATTTTTTCTAAGTAGAGTTAAGAAATTCGGACTATTTATGGGTTTTTGACTCTCCGTCTGTTATCGACTGCCAGATCTTAACACATGAAGCTAGATAGTAAGAACTTAGCATTATGACGTTTGTTTTAAAGTTTTTAATTTAATTTTTGACAATTAGTATTTTAACAACAAGATTGTTTTATTATTATTATATTTTATTATTATTAATTATCATAACGCCAGCATTTTAGTAAGGAAAAAATTGGTTGTCTGTAAAATTGGTTTACGGACGATAGTTTAACGCGACAACGTCATCAGCGTACCAGGACAATGAGCGTTACCGGACAACGACGTCAACGTTTTCGTGCATGCAGCCGGCGTTTATCGATTTATTAGACGTATTCACGTCAAAAACTAATATTGTATGAACTAAGGGTATAATTACAAACAGCATAGAGTTTGGCTCACTAGAGGCAGAAACATTTACACTTGCATTATTATAAGCCTTTGCCACAAACGAAAAAACAACTTTTTGACCGGATATACTTTAATAGACGGAATCACAGGACCGGAAGTCTAAATCCTGCATTTATAATAGTTAGGATTGACTACTTGGGAGTCAGAAGCAATACTGACGATACCACCTGTTAATTTTGCCATCAATTTTATCGAAACAATAGGTGACAAGAAACAATCGAATTGGATTCTTACTGGTTCTTTTTATATTTTGTTGACTTTGCAATAATATTTAGAAAACAATATTTTAACAACTCTTTAAAATGATGAGGTCATAAAACTTTTTTTTTTTTTTTCATTTGAATATTGAATAGTTACCATGCAATTATAAATTCAGTTGCCTGGTTTTGCCGATTTCTAACCATGAAGTGTTTTTTTTTTCATAACGTCAAATAAAAAACAAAAAATATGATGAATCAACATTTGAGGCAAATCATGACATTAATGACGTTGAAGTTAGATGTTTCTCAGAAATATTAACGTAATAAATATTTTCCTTGGAAATGAGTTTGCCCTATTACTTCCTCGTTTGTAAACATCGTTATTTTGACTCATTTACTCCAATTTCAACCGCAGCACGTGTGATTTTTTTTTTAAGAAAATAATGATGAATTTTATTTTTCCGCTTAAGGGGCCATCATAAATTGTATTCCTATAGAACACCAAGATATACAGTAGCAAACTAAGATGAAGTCGTAAGGCAGGAGAAAAAAAATCAGACAACTCGTTAATAAATATGAAAAATCTCCATTTTCAAACAATTTTTGTTACTTTTTAGGATGAAGTTTTAATAACAATGAAAAAGCCTAGTAATTTTTAACTGTATTATACTAGTGCTGTTCCTTTTCAGTTTTGAAAACAAGCATCGGACCAAAATGTTACAAGAAGTTAGCTAATTTAGATCCTTTTTTTGGCGCATTTTCAATATATTACATTGTGAATTAATTAATTTAAGTCTTCAACCTAGATACAACCTTGTTAGTGCCGCAAATAAATAGACTAAAACCTATGGCTATTTTACCTATCTAAAGGTTCTACCAAGATTCTTCGAACCCCGTAAAATAGAACGCTATCATGCATCTAAGCTCGATGAATCTTGAATCAACATCGCTACTGGGAACCCGACAATCGCCGGAAGACTACTTGGAGAGACTTCAACAGACAAGACAAATTCACCGCTATTTCCTGCATCACAAAGGTTGTTCTTCGCTGGCTTAGCTGTTATTAGAAATGCAGTTCTAGCGAAACCAACCTTACGTTGAAAACAGACGCTTGGAATATCCTATTGAAGGTGTTTGAAGGAAATTGATTTCATGTTGACGGTAATAAGGTTCCTATTGTAGTGATGGCACAATGCCTTCGTAAATGGTTGATACTGCATGCATTTTTCTTAGCTGGTGGTGAAAATTGAGGCCTCATTTTTTTTTAGTTTACTTTAACATAAGTATTTATTTAATTCACTGATGAAAGGAATGCAGCAGAGTAGAGTCTCGGAAGGAAGGGAAAGGGAATCTCTGTTTCCGCATCTGCAGGTAATGGCCGTAGGGTTGAGTCCGTTACCCTGACTTCTGCAAAGACATCTTTTGACAGTGACATTCGTAGGTAGGTATGATCGATTAGAAAAATATATTTACAAAACGTCCCCATTCGAAAAGCTGTTTTTTACAAGCTATTTTATAAAGGTCACAAACATCAAACCGTTTTTTCGGGTGGACTTTTAATGTAGTTAGCCGCAGATGGCTGTTACTGCGTCACCGAACTCGCATAAAACCTATTTTCAAAATTTCATAATAAAATGTTCTGCTACGTATGACAATTCGAGTGCCCATAGCACTCACCACAGAGTACAAAATATAAAATTAAGCTTTAATGGCACTGCATTTAGCACAATCACCAATAGAGTTCATATCCTGCTTAACAAGTCCAGCGTCAGTCGTGACGGTCTATGACCTGTCTATTCTATTCAAGAGGTCGCGGCCTTGAGGCGGCCTGAATACTATTACAAAAGTGCGTACCAGCTATTATCACAAAACAAATATGTCTATCTACTTATAAATAGAATTTAATTATTTTCCTACTTATTAGAATCTTTCAAGTGACAAAAATAAAATTAGAACAAAACTTAAAAGCTGTTTACACTTTTATTGCTATTTATTTATACTTGTCCATTCACAATTTCATTCGTATCGTTAATAACAATAACAGTCAGTCAGTAGTGTGTTGACTGAGAGTGGGAGTGATACGTCGCGTCATGCGTCAATTATTTTAACAAAATATGACATTATTCAAATTCAAATTCGTTTATTTATATTTATACATAACATAACAGATATCTCCAAATCGTTATATATAAGTAATTTCAAAAGAAAGAAACCTTAAATATAAATGAGATCTCTTAGAGTAAGACTTAGAAATAATAAAACAATAAAAATAACTTACGGACTCATCTAATATAAAGAAACTGATACGCAATTATTACAGTAACTGTAGGTCACTGATGAAAAATCACCGGTTATGGAGCTGTTACAACATGAAATAATATCGCCATGTGACAATGAAATAGAAGTAGCCATCATTTCCATGCCTAATCATTGGTAACCTATTTACGCCTCAGTAATGATATTTTGACAGCATGAGTATTAAAAATGTTAAGCCACTTATGTAGCCGACTGTGCCTAACGTGCTCAATTTCACGCTCGTTGAGGTAAACTGTTTGGCAACGGACTCTCTTATTATGAAAATGGGTAAACGAAACGTGAAAACATCTTACTTACAAAATGTATGTTTTCAACGGGGCTTAAAGAGCGTTTGTGCGGTTGTACTGCGAGCGGTGTAGAAAGTTTGTGACATTTTGAGTAAACAACGAAGTTGGTCCCATTTCTGCGATTTACAAAACGATGAAAAAAAATTGGTTGCCTGTAAAGTTGGTTTACGGACGATAGTTTAACGTGACTACCAGCGTAACGGGACAATGAGCGTTACCGGACAATGACGTCAACGTTTTCGTGCATGCAGCCGGCGTTCGTCGATTTATTAGACGTAGTCACGTCAAAAATACCTACTATGTTGGTACCGTTTCGTGCGTTTTAAAAAAAATACCTAATTGTTTAGTTTTGAATCTTATTGTAGCTGAAATTGCTGTATTTATATACATGTACAAGTCATGTATATAAATACAGGCGACTGTCGCCACTTCTGTTACAAATTGTCATTTATTTCAAACAAGGCTTTAATTGACTTAACGGATGGTAGAGATCACATAGTGCCCATGACCAGAACAGTGCCACACCTTTCTTTTTGTGCCAGCCCTCTCTTTTGCCCGATTAGTAAGGCTTTTGCAATAAATAAATGATACAGTTATACATTATGAGAACATGTTGTGAACAGGATAATCATGTTCGCTTTCAGACAGACCACTTCTTAACTCCCGATTGTGAAATCCACTTGTGTAAATAATGAGTGAGGAGTGGGTCGAACATCGCGGATTAGTGATTGTGTTCGAAATACGAGGAATCTGTTCCACATTCACTATGGAAGCTGCGAGAATACACGAGATTAGTTCAGACGAGTATAGTTCGTCTGTAAACCTTTGAAGAGGTTAGATTGTATCGTGTTTGTCGTGCGGTAAACCGTTTGCGTTCCGTTCGACGCACGATTTTGGCAACACATCGTTTGTGCCATTCAACCATTCAGTGAATATTTTTGTTATTGTACCGTGAACTAGTATTTTGCAGCTGGCAATAAAGTTTTCCTAAATCGGTTACTTTAGCAATATAGGTACCTAAGTTAAGATTTATTTGCTACGTTTGCGCCTGTGAATTGTAGGATTTATGACGTGACTACGTCTAATAAATCGATAAACGCCGGCTTCATGCACGAAAACGTTGACGTCATTGTCCAGTAAGTTACAGACAACCATTTTTGTTCTGGTAATATTGATAAATTTCTAAAAAAAAAGTCTACATATAAAATTATCAATTTAAATATTATCGCCTAATTACCTCCAGAAAACTAATTATTTATTCCACGTTATGAAATCAAATTACGCAAATTGTGCTTCCTGAATTTCACACAGATTACATTAGCATTTAAAAGAGTTTTCATTAAACATCTGTTTCCCGGCAGTCTTGCAACACTTTCCATTAAGTCGAGTAATAAATCTCATCTTTCAGCCTGAACAAGTGTGAGTAAAACCAAAACTGGGAAAATTAGTTTTGCTAGGACCTTTACACTGTTCTTTTCTAATTTCAAGGATTTTGACGTGTAAAGTTAATGTTAGAGGTGTTCCGTACTAATATTGTAAAAACGGAACACTTAAAATCCACTTCAGTATACCTATCACTATCTGTTCATTCCTTCTTTTTTTTATCGTGTAACTAGTTTTTTCCGAACGAGTGTGTGCTGAAAGGATTTCAAGTGCGCGTTGAAGAGGCTCCTTTCGTGCACTTTCTATTCATATTTGTACCTTCTGTTCATTCCATCAGTCAGTCACGCGCCTTTTTTAAACTGGCAACATTGAAATAAATTCATCCATAGGAACAATTTATAAGATACTAAGAATTGATAACGACTTTTTTTTAAACTATTTTTAGGCTTGCGTTTGACCACCATCTCACTTGATCGTAAGTGGTAAGTGAGCTGATGACAGCTTAGCAAATAAGCCCCCAGTATTTCACCATGAAAGCACTATATTAAAATATTCCATTAAGACTAGTATACACATACATAATACAACAAATAGGTGGTTTTAAAAGCAGCAAAGTAATCCCTAGCGACAAGTTCAGTAGACTTTAAAATTATTTACACCGAAAGGAGAAATTGCACTTTGCTAAAGTGGCACTAGAAATAAATACTGAATTGACCACAGAGCAAGTAAGTGCAGATTTACTAGCCAAGCTATTAATAGAGGCGAGAAGCGATGGTATATTGAATCAAATGTTACTATTGCTAAAGTGTAATCTGGGTCAAAATAAGTTTGTACTAACATCGATAAAAAAATATGTTAAATGCCACAGATAACCAACGTAGTAAGACACCTCTATAACTCTTCTACGTTGATTTATCTGTGGATGCAGCTTCTATGCCACCGGCTTTCACGAAATGCAGAATGCGCTCATAGATATTTTTCTACTGAAAAAAACCATTACGCATGCCTGGCATCGGGATTCGAATCCGCAACCATCGGATCTCAAAGCAAGGGCTGCATCCACTTGACCACCGCGTCCTCCACCGCCCTCCCCTTATGGGCAAATATAAAGCATCGATGACACATGGTAAGTTTACACGCTACAAGCTGACGAGTTTAAAAGCTGATTGTAAAAAGCCGATGACACTCGGCGAGTTTACAAGCAACAAGCGAATTCGCTGGCTTGTAGCGTGTAAAAAAGGTGTTGTGTCATCGGCGATTAAGAAATAGATGAAAGAAAAAATCATAATATAGTTGGTTCGCGTCAAATTGGCTACTTGAACATCATTCTACCACCCACAAGGAACAAAGTGTTGGAGACGTTGTAGCCGCCTTGGCACTCGTCCAAGGGCCTGACTCAGAGGGAATTCCTAACTTGGTGTCATTGTGCCACGGTTACTGCTGAAATATCCGCAATTACATGCCTAATACAGCTTTTATGAATTACATACTATTATTACACTTATTTTTTCTTTGTTTGTTAATAAATAGCAGACAAATGAATAATAATAAATAGTTATAATTTGAACATTTGGACACATAACGTTCAAAAAGAACAATGATCACTTTCTTTCGTTAAAACATAGTTATTGTGGCGGTAATTTTCAAGCATGGATGACGGATGTAAACTTCGTAGATGGAATACACATAAAAATATGATTACACTTTAGCCAACTTAACAAAAAAAATGTAGCTATAGGAACCGTTCTGATGCTAAATTCAGAAAACAGGAAGTAACAGCGCTCGTGAGTTATTCTTTTTTTAAATTACAATCAATCACATATTTATTTGCGTAGCAGGATTCTTCAAATTCTACTACATAATGGTGGTGCCAACTTACATCTACCACTTGGGCAAAGAATAAATAATATGACTTGGGCATGCAAAAGTTTTATCCTATGTATAAATATTTTAAGTGATACAATAAATGTCAAAAAAGAATACATATAAAATTATCTAAACGCAATAGCAAAAAAAAAGAGATAAGAAATAAAAATTAGCTTATTCATGTAAAGTGAAAATAATTTCATCGCTGAAATCTGAAACGAGAGACTCTCTCTCTCAGAACTCTCGTTTCAAATTTCGGCAAGTCAACATGTCCTGAGGATGCCTCGTGTAGAGGCGAAACACGTGTCGAGTTCTACTTGAGTTTTCTGTTTTCGGCGCTTTGTTTTAGATAATAAAATTCTAACGTAGAGTTAAATTAATTAAGACCTTTGATTAGAAGCTAAGCGGATTTATTACTAAATATATTTATGCTATTTACTAATATTTATGGATTTCCGCAAAGTAACGCCTGAATCAATCAATTATGTATTACAAAGCTTTTTCATTTCATTATTCTCAAACGCGAGTCTCTTCCGTCGTTCTTTTAAGAAATAAGTTTTCATTTTGCCCTAATTTATTGAGGTTAATACAAAAACAATAATGTCTACTACAATAATATAAGTGAAATTACTGTCCATCAGACCACCCGACCATTATGATTAACTCCCGCGGTGTATTCTGGCCATTAGCCAAATTGTCGTAACTCGATTGTCCCGCACGCTATGGTTCCTGTAATTCTGTTTTAGCAATCACTTTACTTTTTCAGGCTACAGCTTAGCTGAAAGAAAACCTTTTAAAAATTGTTCACAACCTGTGAAATTGTTCACAACTTGTGACTTTTAATTCATTTTTAAAGCTGTATTAGATATTCTGTGATACTGTGGTTAAAACAGAAGAGATTAATAACGGTGTTCCTATAGAGTCATCAAAGTATCAAAGCAAGATGAAGGCTGAAAACATTTCAGACACCCAGTCAATGAAAAATGTACTATCTCCATTTTCCTACACATTTACTTTTTACGATGGAGTTTTATTAGCAATGAAAGTCTAGTAATTTTAACCTTTAGCCTCTTACTATGTTTTTATTTTTCGAAATTTAACATTGGACCAACATGTACTAGCCAACTTTTTTGGCAATGTACTGTAATATGGTGGTATACTATAATATAATATGTACTTCTATGGGTTTTAAAGGTTGTCGAATGGCGACTACGAACTGGATGATGCAGTGTACGAAATTGTTGGCTTTTCGTCATGGCATCTTACGGGGAAGGCCTATGTCCAAGAGTGGACTTCCAAAGTCTGAGATGATAATGATCTTGATGACTGTGGTACAGCATGAGAATCTGCCTAAAGGTTTTTAAACGAATAACCATTTTGACCTTATTCTGAAAACCTCATCTTACGATCCAATTTCCTTATGAAACAAGTAAAAAATTCACTTCACAAGAATCCAAAAGGGCAAGTTTAACGAAAATAAACAACCAGCAATAAATCTGATCACACTTAAGTCATTATGTCGTTAAGAATTGAAAACTCATTGTCTTTAGGACGTTAAAGCGAAAGGCTGTTGAGAAAACTTGGCGTAGAAAGGACGACTGCTCACTTAACTACTTCAGAAGGCAAATATCTACCTCACACAACGGTGATCTAGAGTAGGGATGGGATTTTATAAAAATTGTAATTAATCCTACCTATGCCTACTCCGAAAACCAGAATATGGATGAAGTTAATTTTTGACTCATCATCATTGTCAGCGGACATCAGTTCACTAGACAAAGGCATCTATTTGTTTTGCTATTGTGTTTCATCTCATAGAAATCAAATTTAAACAGTGTCTTTAGAAACTAATAATTTAATGAATCTTTTGTGGTTTGTTGCCCGTTATTGTACCGAATTTAAAAAAATAATTAAACATATAGCTAAAACCCGCGACCCGCGATCTACCGTGCCAGCAGAGCGGACCTCTATTAGTCCTCCACTACGTTTTCCCGATCTCAGCTACCATTCTGTCAGAATTCATACATACACAACCACGCCAAAATAATTACTGGCTAGTTAGTACCTAGGAGTTGTGGTTCGTTAATTGAAATTTACGATGTACAATTGTACATATTAATTTAATTTGTACTAATAGTAGATTATGCACTAAGGGGATAAAGCAGTGTCTTATGTCGCGGGTGGCATATTGAACCCTGAGCTAACGAGGGACTCAGTTAACTCCTGAGCGAAGCGAGGGAGTTACGTAGAGCCTTGAGTGACGCGAGGGGTTCAAGCTACCCAAGACGAAGACAGGCTTTATCCCAGAGGAGCATACTTTACTTTTCACATCTTCTGCGAGGCAATAAAAAGCCAGGGCCACCGCTCCAGCAGCGAATACCGCCTTTTGTTTCACAATCTTTGAAGTCGCGCCTTTTTTCTTTTTTTTTATGAGTGGCCTGTTCGATTTTCGAACAAACCTTTTTACAATGACTTATGGGCGTTCTTTTACTTAGAGTTTTCCACGAGTTTCCACATGAATTCGACGTTCCAAATTCAAATCACATTACATCCCTTGGGAGTTTCATACAACATTAGCTCCCTAAAGAGGTAATGCTTTGCTTTACCTTGATGATAGCATGATATGTAATTGGACATTGTCGAGCAGGTGGTGTGAAAATAATATTACACGGTACGGCACATCTACGGTGCTTGAATGACTATTTCAGAGTAAACAAACTTTTATTTTATGTTTAAAATTGACGAGACAATGTAGGTGCTCTCTTATTGGTAAAAAATCTTATCAGCTCATCACCAGAACAATGCTTCACAGTGATTCGATAGATAGAACTTTTCGATATTTTCGGATTTTCGGAGTAAACTGCAAAGCTGTCCCATCACTATTCTATAGATAACTCAAGCGGTCAAGTAGCTCATCTGACCAGTTCCGACTCCGTGGCTGGCTTCCAGGAATGTGGCAATTTCAACATAATTATAATCTGCCTTGTAAGTAATTATTTAGCAAAAAATTGCGGCCAGATTGCCGCCTTGTCGCTTTTTGTCTCTATAATTGTGAGCTAGAATGATTAAACGGTTCTTTGTTAAACAAAATAAGTATAAAGTATAAATGATATGAATGGTTAGAAGATGAATAGAAGAGCTGCTTATGCCGACTTGCACCAAACTTACGAAGTTCCTAAGCAATTACTTTACTCGCTTATCAGTTCTTAACCGTCAGATTCTGGACTGTTAAGAACTACCATGCGAATAAAGTAATTGCTTAGGGACTACGATAGTTTGGTGCAAGTAGACGTTAGTCCCTTAGCCAACTTTTAGTACTTTATTTGCAACATTTTTAAACAGAATTAACAGCATACGTGACTCTTTTCATTTCAAAATGATTAAATTTTTTTTTTTTAACTCCTTCGTAAAAAGCTTAAAAATGGAAAGTAGGTAAGTTTTTTTTTGTATTGTCTGGGATTCTTAAAAAAGCGTGTTTTTCGACGCCATGTCTTCCTTTGTGTTGGCACTTAGGTATCTACTTTATATTTCAGGAAGTAGACAGTCATTTGATCTCGGCCTGCTTAAAAATAAAACACCTCTTGTTAACTTTTCAACCTATAATTTTCACTTATAAAACAAGCACGATTTCGCATAAAATAACCTGCTTACCACACGGAATCCATAAAATGAGATCGAATCAATAAATTGATTTTTATTTTGATGTTTTTATTTTTAATCTGTTTTCCGGTACAAAGGCCACCAGCTGTCATGTCGATTGAAAGTCCGATAAAGACATTATGGCGCTAAAATTTCGATTACTTACCTTCGATTAATTGGTTGGAATTGGCCAAATAGTTCAAGCCTCGATGACAAGAAGCTAGTTAACAAGCTACAAGCCAGCGAGTTTAAAAGCTAGCGAGTGAGCAAGTTATTGGTCCCGAAGGATATTCAACTAGCAGATTGTAAAAAAGCCAATTCTTCTTAACGTGACACTAATTATTTCGAACCAGTGTGGTGAAAGGATATCAAGTGCGCCTCAAAGAGGCTCCTTTCGAAAAGCCACGGGACACGGGGCGAGTTACAAGCTTCTATCGAACTCGCTGGCTTGTAGCCTGTAAACTACCATGTGTCATCGAGGCTTTATTATCCTAAAAGGCAAAGCATTGCATGTTTGTTTTAATGAAGCTTAATACGGATTTAAAGGGAATCGTGTTTAAAAATTAACCCTACTAACTTAAAAACACGTATAAAATCTAAATTAAAGTATGAAACCTTTCACTTTTTTGTTGACGAAATCAAAAAACATAAGACGATACGAATAGTGTGAAGAAATTACTATAATACGGCGTACTTTTTGAGTATTTGTCCGAAACATTTTGTATAGAATTCGGATTTGAGGATTCCCCTTAAAACATAATTATGTAGAATTTGTGGTTCAAGGGTATTTATTTCAAAGCGATAATATGATTTACCCTCTCGCAGTCATCTCTAGTTCTACTTTCAAACGTAACTATCATCAGTAGAAATGTAAAATAAGATTAGAATTTAGAGCTGTCAAAATCTTCATGGATTTTCAGGAGTTTTGGCGGGAACGTGAAAATGTCGCAATCGCGGCATTAAATATTTTTACAAAACTTTTATTACTTTGAGTGTTTAAGTGTTAAAACGGTGTTTTTTTTTTAATTTAAAATATTAGGGTTTTCAAGCTTGATTAATCCCAAGCCAATCAAGGTAATGGTCAAGCAATTTTCAAGTTGAACTTGTAAAAGTATTGTACTTATAATAGTAATTAATAATGTATAACATACCTACTTCAAAAATATGTAGGTAGGTATTGAACCAATTAAAATTGCATCTCGATAAAATATCTCGATGATTGATGCTAATAAGGAAAATATTATGACACTTCAATATAAATTGGACAGGAAGTGTAATTATTTCACACTTGTTATTCTTTTAAGTGTTTAACAACATTCTTCATATTAATATTTTTTCTTTATGTTCTTTTTATTTTTATCTTGCGTGATATGATTACTCGGCTGCCTGTCGCGCGCGTATTTTATTGCTTGAAATATTGATTGTCTTTAATGAAAGGAAAAAGATCGATGTGCATTATTCGTTTATATTGCTTTTTGACATCATGTAGTTTTTTTTACATTTTCACCTGGGGCCTAATTTACTTTCGTGTATGGATACACATGGATGTCATCGGCTCTCGCTATCGAAAGGTACATAATTTTTTCATTTTAGTCTCCCATTTTGTGCCAAAATTGACATACCATTCGATAACGAGAGTCGATGACAGCTTAGACACAACTATCGGCTCTCGTTAGCGAATAGTGAATTTTGTCATTTTGGCAAAAAATGGGAGACCGATGTGGCAAAATTAACGTACAGACAGCGTCAGAGATAAGTATCCCCCTTGCACAAGACACCCACCTATAAATCCTTTCAATAAATTGTAATACTTTAAAAATTTTTTTAGGCTTACATACGTTTATAGAAATATAATCTATTTTTTAAAGGCAAAACTTCTCCATTCACCGCGACGGTGATTTAAAGGGATTTGAAGGTGGGTATTATAATGCAAGGGGGATACGTATCTATGACGCTGTCTGTACCATTCAATAACGAGAGCCACGAGAGGCACTCGTTATCGAATGGAAAGTCAATTTTGACATTTTTGCTAAAATGGGAGATCAATGTGCCAAAATTGATGTGTGTTGTGTGTTGACAGCTTGATGAATCAGGCCCCTGTTCTCAGATACTTTCAGCTGTCATACAAATTTTGTGGACAGGACAGCGTAATTTCGGTGCTTGTCACAAACAATTTTTTTTTACGAAGCTTTTCTGTGAATGAAATTTAATCCGATACAGTTAAATCTAAGTATACCTCTAGACTCATCGTGACTCAGTGGACCAAAAGCGGCTCAATTCGTATGACAGTTGGCGCCGACTGTCATAGACATGCGTATACGCATTATTAGGTATAGCGAAAACTTAAAATAGTTGCCTTTTGCTCTACGCGACAAAGTATCCGAATAAAACGTAAATGACGTTGCGTAAAATGTCCAAAATACATATTATTATTATTGTGCTACAGAGAGAGGACGTGGTGGCCGAGTGGATGAGGCCCTTACCTTGCGATCTGATGGTCGCGGGTTCGAATCCCGGTGGCAGTTATGCGTAAATGGGGTTTTTCGGCCGAAAACATGCATCCCACGTTCTCGCAACGAAGGAAAAAATCGTGAGGAAACATGTGTCGAGTGCGCGAAAGGAGCCTGTTCGAGGCGCACTTGAAATCCTTTCACCACGCTGGTTCGATGGAACTAGTGACATGATAAGAAGAAGATTGTGCTACATTGTCACTTAACATCAGATGATAATATTGATTGAACCCTATTCATGGCATTACTGATGCGAGCTGGTGTGAGTCATGATCATATCAGTAATTTTGTAATCGATCAAAATATTATTCTATTCAATTATTGTTAGACAAATACTACAAGTGTTTATTAAGACTTCTTGTTTGAACAGAAAATATAGGTACAGAAAGTTAAAATGATATAAAAATAAGGAAGTATTTTTTGCCCGACGCCTACAACCCTATTTCAAGGTCTTATTGAAATTAATGTGACAAGCGAAGCTATTTTAAAATGTTTATAATAGGTGAGTCGCTCGAAGATGTCATCGTAGCATTAATATTTAGTTAGAGATACCACAGAAGTAGCTATTAAAGTATAAAAACACAATCTAATACATTGAAAATGCGACCAAGAAAAGGTAGCCACATTGGCTAACTTCTAGTACATTTTGGTCTAATGCTAATTTTCGAAAAAGAGAAGTAACAGGGCTAAATAATATTATATAAAACTACTAGACTTTGTTCATTGTCAATAAAACTACATCGTAAAAAGTAACAAACATTATTTGAAAATAGAGATATTTAATTTTTATTGACAGGTTGTCTGAAAATTTTCGGCCCTGTATTCCACATCCATTTGGTTTGGTACTGTCCATCTTGGTGTTCTATAGGAACACCGTTATTCATCTATGAGAGATACTTACCTAATTAATTCTGATTTTAATATAATTCATATGTATTTTAATAACGAATTGAAGATTATTTCAGCGCGTGATAATTTGATACCGTTACAGCGGAAAACAATTTATAATATACATTTTAATAAAATGATTGCGAAATCAGTTCTTAGAAACAGCTTAGCTAATTTAATTAGCAGAAAATTAATTAAAAGGTTCTGTGATTTTCAGTTTTGCTAACTTTGTTGGACTAAAAAGGTATTAATTAATGATATCACCTTTTTTTGTGACAGAACAAAGAAAGGTCTTGTCGTTTTACTAGACCGAATAGGCGTTTGATCTGTTAAATTAAAGTATGTTTAACTCAGTCGAATTAACATGACACCTGGCTCGAATGACGTTTGTGTAAAGTACAGCGTGGAATTGGATAATCTTGATAGAAAAGAGGTCCTGTAATACTTGGTAATGATAAGTAATAAGGATTCGCATTAGAGGACGAAGAAACACGGAGGGCGCCGCGCGGGGGGCGGGGGAAGCATCAAGTTCCGAGCGAGAGTGTCAGCCAGGTGTCATGTTCATTCGCCCGAGTAGTATGTATGTTTGTTTGAAAAAATACATAAATATCTACTCACATAGAGTAGGTATTTATGTATTTTTTCGTCCGAATATTATTATATTTTATGAATCAGTTATTAAAAACTGTCGAACCTAACATCCGATCTTAATGAAATTTGACAGGTGGGTAGGTAAGTTCAAAATATTATTTGAGTTCGTAGATAAGCCAATTCGGTTCAGTGTCTTAGGCGTGTGAGATCAAAGTTTGGTGATAACTAATAGTATAGTGGTATACTAGTACCATTTATAATCTACCTAGAGAAAAGATACATAATAAGGAAACGACTGAAACATGTGCAGTAAAATTTGAAATTGAAAGTGAATGCACTTTCAAAAGTGACTTAACAACGGCACTTTGATAGCTATCTTTCTAACTTTTACTGCCACATGTGTCTCGGGTAGATCACCATTATAAACCATGTCTAAATAAAGCCTAATGTTCGGAGTAAAAATATTATAGTAGGCTCAAATATAACGCTGAGTTACTTTAAAATTTACAAGTCATCATTTTTGTGATAATAACATGACGAAAGGAGTGTAATTTACATACTGCAAACCTAGGTAAGGTTTTATGTATGAACTAGCTGATTCCCGCAACTTCGTTTGACTTGCGAGTCAACAAAGTTCCCTTCTTAGCACTTCTTGAAAAACATGCCCTCCAAATTTCAAGTCTCTAAGTTGGCCTGTGCGTTGTCTGTCAGTCAGTATGTCTGTCAGTCAGGACTAAGTTTTTTTTTCATAAAGTGACCGATACTGTTCACATGAGACATCTTGAAGAACTTACGTTTTAATTATGTAGGTATCTAATTACCTATTCAGAAAGATAATCTGTCAAAACAAAAGTGACAGCTAAGTTTGGTTCGGGGGCTCTATTCTCTAAGCTGTCAATCTGTCATCGGCTCTCATTATCGAATGTAATTGACTAAAATTGACGTAACATTCGATAACGAGAGTCGATGTCAGCTTAGTGAATAGAGAGTTGCTAGTTTATCTATTGTGTTGTTCATAGTTCTAGATATGGTGTAAACGTATTCTATAGCTAGCTCCTTAGTTCTCCATGAGCCGCCAGTCTAAACTGGTCGGTCAAAGCGACTCATTTATTTCAGAAACTAACGAATTTTGAATACTGTGTTCACGCTTGACGGATATTCATTTTTCAAAATTCTATGACAAAGGAAGCAATCTTATTCTGGCAATCTACCATATCATATGCATTTAATAAATAAACACATTGTTATAGCATTGTGGAGATATTTCTTTATTATTTATGATCTAGTAGGTAGGTTATATCATTTATGCTGACTTACACAAAACTGACAAAGTTCCTAAGAACTTACTTACTTTGACAGATCGTAACGGTCTGAATCTGGACCCTTAGGAAGTGCCAAGCGAGTTAAGTAATTTCTTAGGAATTTTGAAAGTTTGGTGCAAGTCAGCATAAGTCCTCCCGCACCATACGTATCTAAGTGATAGTGTTAAATAAATAAATTAATAAGATAATGCAATGTCACATGGATTAAAATGCAATTAAACAACAAATGTCAAGTTTGAGATAATAGTTTCCGTAAATGTCATTTATCATAAATGAAATGTGAAAACGGAAACGGATATACTTTTCATACTGAAATAACTTAGCAAATTCATATGTAACTTAAAACTGATCGAAACCTACATAGATAAAATAATACCTAAACGCATACAATTCTAAGAAATAGGTACCTCATGTTTTTTGTAATACCAAAACAGTTTCGAGAATATTAATTCTAAAATTATAACTAGCAGTTAACAGGATGGTTGTGCCATAAAAAACGGTGACTAACTGCTGTCTGACCCGAGATTCCTTAGCTTACAGACCGTAAAAAAACACACACACTTCACCAAAAACCACTAACAAAAGAACATCGATTAACTTCTTTTAAATTTTCGAATTCGGAACGATCGCGTTTCGTTATTCCACCGGTCGGTTCCACGCGCGGTCGCGCCGCATGCGCAGCGACCTGAGACTGCCCGGAGACGAAGCTCGCAGCTCGCATCATTCACCTGTTCCCTCCATCTCATTCACACATACCAAACATACGTTAGTTGAACAGAGACAAAAGTTTAATTTTCCCGAGGTATTCTCGTGGGCGCGAATTTCACAAGCCTTCAAGGACGATTTACAAAACATTAACGAAATAAATACGGCAAATGTGGTTTGTTTTTTACAAAATGTCAGCGGTCTATATTAAGTTAACGGTACGCCAGAAATGCCGTGATGTTATTTAACTACAAATCGTTACAACCATTACTGGCATTTATTTGCGACTGAGCATGACATTTTCTTGTAAGAACTTATTGTAATTTCGAGGTATGGCAAAGCCCTACTTTATAACTTGCTTGATTTCTAGAATGACTGTATGATTAACCCAATTATTTTTCTTACTTCTTCTTTTCTTAAACTTCGCGCTCATAATGCTAAATGCCAACTTGACAGTAAAATTTTAGCGGTTGTGTCTAACGATTGATTGTGAAGTCGAGGTAAGTGTTGAACTTACATACATACCACCCTGCCTTGGCTTCAATTACGGAAGCGAAATCGGGGGTTGCAAAAGTTGAATCTTCAAAAGCTACACTTATCGGCTTGAAATGACACTTTTATCTGCAATTATGTTGATGCTGGCATTAAGAACAAGGAAAACGAGTTTCTCACTATCTCTGAGCTTATTAAAAATAAATTATCCCACTACACACTTAAAACATCAAGTAGAAACTGCATCTAGATAAATAAAGTGAGTTTCAAGATTGTAATTAAGTCGTCTTGAGACAGAAAATAAGTCTGTGGAGATAGCAACTAGATATAAAAATAAGGTGCTTAATGCTTCCCGAGCACTAAAGATAAGAATCTAAGTTTAGGGCAAGCCAGTTTTTCAAGCCATAACTCTATGTTTAGTTATGTAATTTGGATGAAATTGTATGTAATTAGGTACTTACAAATAGTTTGACAATAAATATAATTGTCACTGTGTTAAAGCCGTTAAAGAGGACATAAATTAAAAAAAAAAAGCATTGTCAAACCAAACTGTAACTGTTATTATACAAATATATATTATATATTATGTTATTATAAAGTTTACCATAATTTTCTTAATGTTCTAATGTCTATCCGTGGGAACCTGTAATTGGCTCTCTAAAGCTAAACTATTGTATACTTAGAAGTATAAAGCTGTTGGTTCTCCAATAACGATAAAATAAAATAAAAAAATATACATAAACAAAAATCTGTAAATGACTGCAAGAATCTGTATACTCAGATTATTATTATACTCTAGGTATTTAATTAATTCCGGCTAAGTAAGTTTGTTTAATAACCAATCAAAAAAAGTTTAAAATCACAACTAGGTACATTTTCGCACTGCACAGTGATATGAAAAACCATAAAAAGCTAAATTTAAGATGCATGAATGAACAGTAAAATTAATCTATCGATATAAATGCAGATGGAAAATAAAAATTATGCTTGCTAATAAACCTCAAGGTAAAGTGCAAAGCTTAAAAAATAATTAACCAGCTTCGAAAGAAAACGAATGGACTGAAAACGTCAATTAAAAAAAACCATCGAAATTATTTTACAGCTAATATATAACCATGTAGGTACGTAAAAGACAATACAATAGTCAATTTCTTATTGTTTTAATAAGATTTTTTAAGCTATATCACGGTCAATCAATTTGACGTTTTAAGGCTTTACCCAGCATTTGGCAATGGGACGACAATGGCGGAAAAATATAAGTATAATTACTTATTATACTGATGATTGGTATTTCAACAATGCAGCCTTAATAATACACGGTTAATTTGTAATCACCGGACTGGATAACTGTTGCCGTTAGTCGTTTTCCTATGGATATGCGTCAGGCGGTAAATTTTATTGATTTTCATCGTTTGGGAAACCCGTGTACCTACCTACTTCGAGCCAGCCCAATAAACCTCAGCTCGGGCGCCGCACTCGCGCCGCTGTCACTCTGCCATTTTGTAGAAATCCAACATTCTGACTGCACAGATGCAACGTAGTACCCCGTCTGCATTGCTCATATATTTTTTTTGGTAAGTAATTTGGTGCTGGTGTATATACTTTCTTATAATTAACTAGCGATACTGTTAGTAGGTATTTAATATTTGTACTAGCTCTACTTTTAGAATGTAAGCAAAGCAAGGTAAGAAAATGCTGCACGTATACAATTGAAGGATATCTAGTAATTTTTATTTGATTTACACCGGAACTACGCTTGTCAATGCGATAATGAGACTCTTAAGTTATTTGTCAATTATTTTCCGCAGATTTTATAGAGGAAATAAAATATTTTTATATTTTTCTTGGTAACTTTGTGAATTTGCACGCAATAGGGAAATATCCAAAGTGAGCTGTCAAAATGGCCGATATAAGCTGTCAAAACTTGAACATTTACAATGGAAATTGAGTTCTAAAAACGCAACTCTACAGGTATATTAGGCAAAATAGCTACCGTTCTGCCAAATACACATGTAGAGTTGCGTTTCGTGATTTTTTTTTAATTTGGACACAGATATATTATCATTTTTATAGTTCCGAAGTCATGACAATAACTTTTTTATATGAAACTTAATAAGTTAAAGTCGTTTGAATAACTTTGGAAGTAATTTAATTTATAGACAACAATTTATTCCAAATCCTCGGTACTCGGTTTCAACCACACAAGGGTTAAAACTTTTCCAATATGGACATTCTCAACAGATTCCAAGAAGTACATATTGTTACTAAGTCAAGTATCACGTACCTATTAATTTAACATTCTACATAAGCGTGACATTGACAGACTTTTTATTTTGCAAACAAATTTTCACGACACTATAGAAAAAAAATAACTAAATCGTTTAAAAAAAACTCCCGACGTGGCAATTTTTTTATTGAAATCGAAACCACATTATAAATCACGAACGATTGAATACTTTTCAAAATAAAACTTCCTTAATACGAGTTGAAAATCTTAAGTGTGTGTATTAATAAATAAATTAAAATGTACAAAAAGGAATTGCAAGACCTAGAACTTAAGTTGTTAATTATTGTAACAATGTAAAAAGTAAGCGTTTGCCTCACTCACCAGATTATTTAAAATTAAAAAACTACTCGGCACTAAGCCGTGAGGTCGTATGTAAGGGTCATAGGTTGACTCTCTTTGCCCTGACTTCGAATGTCAGAGCAAATGTCCACTATTTTTCCTAGTGCCTAGGTGTTAGCCGCCTCTGGCATAGCTCCAAGTCGGAAGCCCAAACAAGTTCAACATTCAACATTGTGATAACTAGCTTTATACCCGTATTAGCTTATACCTTTTATTATCACACTTGGAGTTTTATTTAAAAACTAAGCATTAGTGCGGTTTTAGATTTGCGGATAAACCGAGCGGATTCGCCGCTCGTGTTTGTTTTTGCAACGTGTGTACGCGAGACAACGAGCGTTGTTGCGCATGTACGCGCGATAAAACGCGAGAGAGGCTTCATGCTACTACACACGTATACGGGCGTTGGGCTCTTGAAAGTTCGCGAGTACCAATCGGGGCGGATTACGACAATATACGCGCGACAAAAATGCGATAGTCTAAAACTGCACTTAGTTAGTTTGAAAAAAAAAATAACAATTTCCAACTGCAATAATTTGAACTTGGATGTTCACAAAAGTTGAAAAATGCACAAGTATACTAAAAGGTGCAGAAGAATAAATAGACGAAGCAAAGTGAGGGTGTTAAGTTATGGTTTACCAATGTAAGGCTGAGGCCTTTTTTGTATTGCCACTGCTACATTGTATCGGATGAGTTAAGATCCGAACCGAGCCTTGGCATGTCTTTAGTGAAATGTTGATTAATGAAGCTGATCCCCAGTTGAATTTATAATTGGTGTCAAATCGCATCGTAAATTTATTAATGAATTTTGATTTAATAGCTTTGAACTATGTTTAACCAGTTTAAACAATTTGTAAGGAGAAGTTCATACTTACTTAGTTTTTTTTATTCACCTTCCCTTCATGCTTAAACTTTCATTTTATTTATGTTATAATTTTATGTTCTTTTTCTTCATATCGTGTTACTAGTTCTTTCGAACCAGTGTGGTGAAAGGATTTCAAGTGCACCTCGAAGACGCTCCTTTCGTGCACTGTTTCGTGTAAATTTATGTTGGTAGTTATAATAAGTTTTTAAGTCCTATAATTTGATTAGGTTACTTTATAAATATTGTTGGGAAACTTTTGAACTACCAATTAATATTTTAACAATGACAAAATATGTGTGCTATTTAAATTTTCATCCTTTAAAAAGGACCTAATGTTAACCAAATTATTACTGACACCCATAAAGTATTAATGTATAGAATCATATAGTAGAACATTGAAATTACTCCAAAAAAAGGATGGCTAAATTATTAGATATATAAATTACTAGGCTTTTTAATTGTTAACTCCATCGTATAAAGTAGCAAAAATTATATGAAAATTAACATATTTCATTTTATTTTTTTTTAATTTCATAAAACGGGGTGTCTGAATAATTTTTGTCCTAATTTCCGCCTCCATTTTACTATGATACTATCAATATTGGTGTTCTATTGGAACATTATATTATTAATCTATGCTTACACCCATATATTATGTCCGTTTAATTAGTTTATAATATTTTCCCTTAAGAAAAAATATTCCAGCAGATGCCCTAAGGAAAATAACCCCATTACAATTCTTCGTCTGCGCCATTTTGCATAATTCTCAACAACTAAGCGAATTCCGAAGAAGTGTAAAGTGAATTACAACTAAACTGATGAATATTTAAACGTAGACAAGACAATGTGATTTTCCGATAGACTACGGAGGAAATCTTTGAGCAACTTTAAATTATTTTGTCATCGTTTTCAAGGGACTTTAATCCATAGTTAAAAAAAATTAAAGTTATAAATAATAAAAAAATAAATTAAGATTTAAAAATTTAATTTTAATTAATTCAAATTTAATGTTATCCGGATGAAATTTATCATCGTCTCGCGTTATCGATCTTATATACCAAAATGCAAAAATTGACGTAGTACTATTCGATAACGAGAACCGATGACAGCTTAGTGAATTAGGCCCCAGTTTCTTTATTAATAAGAAAAAAAGTATTTCAAGTCAAAGTCTTATAATAATAATTAAATATAAATATTTAGATAGAGTCAGGTCAACTGAAAGTAAATGCGTCATGCTATTACGACTTTTCGAAATTAGGTTCTTAATAATTACCTTGCATTTACCTCAGTTCAATATACTTAAAAGAGTATTTTTATATTGTATTTTTTTTTTGTAGTATGTACCTAACTAACCCTAGTTTATTCTGATAATTTGGGATCAATGATTGTAAGTTGTAAACATTTTGTCATTTAAAAACTCACGTAGGCATTTTATAACTAAACAAACGTAAGAAAATAGTATTTCAAATGCAGCAAAAAGCTGACCATTACAAAGGGGGTCTAGGGTTCCGTACCAAAGGTGCAAAACGAGCCCGTATTAGGAAAATAAATAACCAACCGTGTAATATCATTTATCATAAATGACGTATCGTTCAAGCGACTACGGCGGTTATGATAATTCATCATGTAATGAAATCAGCCCAGAAACAAGTTTCCATATTGGGACTAGCACGCAGCTTCAAGGGTCAAACACACTTACAAACTATTTTAAACCATAATTCCACTAAACCTAGAACTTTTTTTCATATTTACTAAATATAGATTACCAAGGAGTAAATTACAAAATACATTTAATTCCATTCCAGTCATGCTAATTCATTTATATTTTTAAATAAGTCCGTAACATATTAGCTAAGTTTATCAATAAATATAAAAAGCTTGATCCTGACTGACTTAAACACAACAACACATTTTTTTTCACACATTCACAACCTACAGGCCAAGCCACTGAATGTAGAGACTTGAAATTTGGAGGGTATGTTCATCATGAACGTGTAAACGCGTAAAAAAGGTGTTTGTTAATTCGCAACGCAAATGAAGTTACGGGTTTTTTCACAATATGATTTACAAATAGAATGCTTTTAACTCATTAAAATGAAACCTGTGATTAAAATAAGTACTTAAGTATTAAGTTTCATTGAAATTAATGTTCCAATAAACGGCCTGAACTAATTAGTAACTTATTAAACCTACTAATCAAATCACCAATTAACCTATCGTTAACAATCTGTCTGATCTAATCTAATATCTATGATTATGTAAGGTATCGGTGTAGGATGATAGGTATTTCAGGTTCATTAACCGGGCAAAGATTATTCAGGCACAGATAATACAGTCCACTTAGCATTACATTTTTGTACCTACATATCAAATATCTAAGTATAAACATTATAATCGTTTTCGGAACCCACAATTCATATGAGCGTCACACACTCGGCGATTTTTATTTTTAAATTAGAAAGTTTATTTTGATGGAGTATATATTTTTTTTTAAATACCTATAGACTAGAAATTTCAACAATGTCTATAACAATCTAACCAAAATATATATTATACACGTACTGACTGAAAATATATTAAGTGTCCTTTTTTTAAGATGCGATGTGAATGACTCTTCTAGGTATATATATATATATATTTCATTCTGTTTTTACCCGCAATAAAATATTTTGTTTTTAATAGCAAGCCGTTTGCTCCAAACTTTGACCTCACGCACCTAAATCCCTAAACCAATTGGGCTCAACTAAGAACTCGAAAATTGTTTGAACTTCACGAACCGATCTTGATGAAATTTAGCAGATGAGTGTGGATGAGAGTGGATGAGCGGTTTGACAGTTATCGTCGGACAAACACACATACATACACACGCCGATATTCTCAGTATCTACTCTGAAAACTCGCTTCGCCAGGTCAATTAACATAGAAAAACTACTGTACCTTCTATACATTTTCCGTTGCTTGTTACTCTATGCCAGCGATTGGCATGATGCCAAGCTTTGATCAAACTGTTAAAGCTTGTATTACTGTTATCAATGTTAACATGTTGCTTATTTACACGTCCTATTATAATTTTATGGATCTCTTCGTTTTCTATAATCATTTTCAATCGACAATATATATAAAAGGCTTAGACCTGCCTGACTGACACACAAAGTCAGGCCAAACTGCTAATCTTAGAGACTTGAAACTTGGAGGGTGTGTTTGTCAAGAAGTGTACGTGCGTACTTTGTACGTACCTACAGTCAGCTACACAGACATTTATACACTCCCAAGCTTTCATAGTAATATTACTCTTAATTTTGCAAAGAAAAGTACACGCAAGCATTTTTAAATTAATGTAGTCATCTTAACTTGTCAGAATTATTGTCAAAAGAAGAATGTCTTTGCAAAATTATGAGCATAATATAAGTGTAAAAGCTTGGGAGTGTATACATGTATTGTCTGTTCAGCTGACTGTACATACAAAGTACGCACGTTACGTCCGTGTGAGTACGTCACGGATTTTATAAATCCGCAATGCAAACGAAGTTCCGGGCGTCAGCTAGAATGATTTTAACGATTCCTATGCTGAAGTAAAAAAAAATCAAGTCATTAGGTGCCACGTGTACCTACTACCATAACCTAACATAGAAAACCTATATCATTTACCTATAAATAACTATTTTATCACATTTCTATGGCTATCATAAAGATAATCCGTATAGAAACTTGTCGCAGATGTTCAAGCAACGATAATATAAGAAACTTCACACTTATATGAAGTGGCATAAACATACTGAAGTGGTCGAGTAAATATTTAGGTTGGGCGTCTGCCCACGCCGCCATTGTGTCTTCATTCGATGCATCAGTTCCGCGAACGTAGAGCGGGTTTGTAGGCGTTTGACTCGCTTGGTGTATGTGTATAAACTTAAGGTAGAAGACTGAACTGGGGCCGGGGTTTTCAGGCCGTTAAAAGCCACAAGCTTAAACTTTAAAGCTCGTACAAACATGGCACAGAGAGCCATGGAGTCAAATTCATAGACCCTAACATCGAGATGCGAAAACGAACTAAGGTCCACAGCATAGGAAAACGGTTCATAAAGCTCAAATGCAGTTGGACGGGACACCTGGTCAGACTTGGTGAAGACAGGTGGAGCAAGGTGTTACCAGAATGGTGGCCGAGGACTGGCAAGCGAAGTGTCGGACGTCCGGCAGCGAGATATCGAAGTCAAGGTGATTGTAGGGTGTGAGGTGTAAGCGCGAAGCCCTTACCTACCGCATTTGACTATGCCCCTTGTTAATAAAAGAATATACTGCCAAGAAAGGGTTATTACCGTATTCAACCATATTTTGATGAATATTTTATCATCTTTTATTCACCCATTCTGAGCTGGTGTAATAGTTAAACTGCGAAACTGTCGAACAAATAAAAACACAATGTTGCTAAAAGCTCATGTTTTAATACAGCAAGTTCATAATCTATCAAACATTTTAGTACGTCGTTAAACCCCTACTGTGCACTGCAGCTGTTACTTAAAGATGGTCTAGGTAAGAGTAGGTTACAACCAATAGTTATTTTTAAGATTTTTCACTTCAATTGCGAGGAAAATAAATAAACTTAAACTAAAATTAGCGCCCATTTAGTAATTCAAAAACATCCATCTAATGTAACAATGATGTTCGAAATTTCAAATTTAGTATATAATATTTAGGTCCCCCATAATACCCTGATACATGGGTATTATGAAGGACCGAAGTTCGAAATGTAAATAAAGTTCTCAACTTTCAGCATGACACCTATTACAAATGAACTGATTGATGATTTTATAAGCAATCACTTTTTTTTTTAATAAAAAAAACACAGTTTTACTTCCCCTAACGCATGCACGAATTTGAACTTTACGAGCATAATGTGTTAATAAGGTAACCCTAGCCAAAAAACTGATATTCACCTAGATGCTTTGAAAATAATGGAGATAATGATAGAGAGAAAATAATAGACAATTTCTCACCCCCTCGGGCGTAAATGTAGGTACTATTTTATCACAGTGAGGCAAAATGAGATTTGAAATTCGAACGCCATAAGGTAGTGCCTTCAGTTGTTCGGATATTAAAATATCTTGTGTGTGAAAAAGATAGGGTTGTACTTTACATATCTATCAGTTTGTTGGAAGCATTGTTTTTGTTATGGCAATGTTTTTGAAGAGAAAACTTTTTAAGGCTTTTTGAGGCACAAGGTTGACAAATAAATAAATAATTAAGTATTAAGTTAACATTATAGGAACATCCATCAATTTATCCATAAATATTGGCTAATCAATTATTTATATTATTGTTAAACAATTTATGCCCTACGCAATCACGAATGGTGCGAGGCGTGGGCGGGCGGATGCGCAGGCGCAGATAGGCCCTTACGCAAGGACGTAGTGATGCCACTCGTATCGATAACAATAACTACTTATTTAAAAAAATAAAAAATAATAAAACCTTTATTTCTACTAAATTAATTACATACCTACTTGCATAAACAATTTTTCTTAACCTACCCATTAGTAGTCGCCTCATTGGCGTAGGCCTCCTCCAAACTCTTCCATCTATGGTTATCTTACCTACAGATGTGACCGGCTCCGTTCCATTTGAGCAATTGTATTTTAACCCTTATTAGATTTGTCTTCTTACGAATAACTTAATTAACACAATGCTAATAATCCAGCTATCTACTATTATTATAAATTAGTTGACGTCCACAAAACTTAGTTCGCGTTGCGCATTGACTAAATTCCATCCTAGTACATATTATACCACACATATTATACCCTCACAATTTCAAGTCTCTACTTTTAAAGGTTTGCATTGTACGTTGTCAGTCAGTCAGTCAGTAAGGGCCAATCGGTCAATTATTGAACCTAATTATTGAACCTAATTATTATCTCTGTTTTTTTTTTTAATATTTTTTAACGTTATCTTAACTAAGCGGCTTAGTTAATGATGAGTGGTCAGTGTGGTCACCGTTGCCTAATGACGCCGGGAACGTCAGAGGCTTTGTTTTTTAATCACGACAAAACTACTGAACCGATTTCGCTGAAATTCGGTTTGGGTACATAGGTACATAGGTTTTCTATTGGGTACATATCATAAACTATCGAGTTTTATGGTCTAGAAAAGTAAATAGGTTCATTGTTTTTGAAAAAGCCGCAAGCAGAATCTTATTGTCAATCAAATAAGTAAAAACCGAACCGGAACTACCAAAAAAAAGGAAACTTAAATGGAAAATGAGATTAACGCAAACCCAGCATAAAATAATATTTTTATACTGGGTTTGCGTTATCTGAAGAATCGTCGCTACATCACTATTTCAAAATGGCCTCAGGCGTTATCGATACATCTTTATCTGATCGGAATATCGATGAGCACAACCCTAGCGCGTGCCATTGACAGTCTCTTGTTTATGGCTACTTAAAAACGTTCTACTTTTGAAATTCAAGTGTTTTTTTCTTCATTTAAAATAATGTTGAAATACGACCTCATTTTAGTGCAGTTTTGGACGAAAAAATATAACGATTGCGATTTATAATAAAAAGGCTGTACTTCCTATTTTTGCCAGTTAAAGAAATGTTTTAATTCGGTTTCAGGTTTAACAACATAATTATTGTTTATGAGCTCTACTTTTTGAACTCTGTAGGTATTATTTGTTGTTTTTTGAATGTTTAAACGATTGACGAGACAACGGTCTTTTCTGATCGTAAGATATGACGTCCTTTTTTGACGGTAAGTATGTATTATTCCTGATTTCTAATTTATTATAAATAATAATTTATTTATTTTATATATATATTATATAATATATGTAGATATTACTAGGTACCTCAGTTTAGACCTAGTAAGTACAGATATAGTTCCTAACTTAGTACTTGCCTACCTAAATCACAAACGAGGATGCATTGCGTGTATCAGTTCGAAGCACGCAATCAACTGGCTCCTACCACGAATTTTACGACTGTTTTGAGCTTCTCAAGCGATAGGTCTTCTTCTTATCGTGTCACTAGTTCTTTCGAACCAGTGACAGATCTTCTTGGTAATTGTAATTGTCTACAAAATTATTTTACACTAGCTGGTGCCCGCGACTTCTGCGACTTCTGCGCAGGTATCTTTATAAATTGTAGCCTATGTGTTATTCTGATTTATAAGCTATAATTATTGTAAAGTTTCATTGAAATCCATACGGTAGTTTTTACGTGAAAGTGGAACAAAATCCATACATTCATCCTTACAAACTTTCGCGTTTATAATATTAGTAGGATTGACAGTGCTCCGTCAGCCGCTGCCATCCCGGTGGAAATTGAGCCTTACTCCATTAACTTAGATCCTTCGGTATGAACAAATAAATTCCATTCGACTTCTAAATCGAGATACACAAGTAGGGCATAATACCCCACACCCAGGATAAGGCAATCGGAATATTGCATTTCCTGCATCAAAGCGAGGCGGTAGGGGTGGATATTGGCTAAATTAACCAACCCGGTCGCGGGGCCACGATCGCTATTGAATTGCACGCAGATTGCTATTAGTTTTGTATGGCAGATCTAGCGATCTAAATATGGCCGTGCATATTGCTCAGGCTCCACTTGCTCAGGCTTAGGTAATATTGGAGAGATTAATATTGGATCATTCTTACACTGAAAGATAGAGTCCGGTGACGCAGTAACGGCCATCTGCGGCCAACTGCATAAAACGTAAAAAATAATGTTCAATGTGACTTTTCTAGTGACCGCAGGCCCCACTGAAAACACAGGGAAGCAAAATAGGTACGCGATTTTGTTGCGCGAAATTACTGAACTGATTTTCATGAAACTATTCATAAAATAAAAAATATATTTTTTAAAATAAATATTTAGAAAGATCTCTGCAAATACAGGGTCTGAATGGTGAATAGGTCGTTAAGAGGCTAAGTGAAAATTTGGAGTAGCTGCGTTACATTCTTACTCAGTAACGGTACAGGTTACAAACTTGATGTTAATAGAGTGATTGCTTGAGGATATAATCTAAATAAATGTAAGACAGAAACACTTTGGTTGATTGGTGAAACTTTTCTCGATAGATTTATTTTTAGAAATCTGCCCTCATAAGGTCTGTTTTATATCCATCCTTCGAATTTAGAGAATATTTGCAGTAATTTTTTGTACTATTGAGTGAGTAATCAAAGAACTTAGATAAATGTAAAAGGAATTTTGTATAAATTCAATACTTTTCAAGCAATACAATGTTATTTCATTAGTCCCTTACGACAGTTACTTTTGAACGACAAAAATCTATATCTAAACTCTTCTCTCGGGGTAAGGTGTGTAACTGCGCTATACCTGTCTTGCAATTCGGTCGCTGTCATTTCTGACAGTTTCACATATCCTCTTAAGTGCGATTTCAGACTAGAGTCATTATTTATTCTTTGCTAGAGTGTACGTAAAATGATTGAATGTCATGTTTTTTTTTATAAAATCCTTAGTGCGGTTTCAGATTAGCGTATTTTTGTCGCGCGTATTATACACGGATTGGTAGGTTATCGCGAAAACTTCGAAAACGTGTCGCGTTTTTCGCAGCGCGTAGAGCGGCGAATCCGCTAATCTGAAACTGCACTAATATTTATTAATATATATTTTCATAATAATTATGTACATTATGAAAATATACAAATCTTTTTAAGTGCAAAAAGCTCTGAAAGCAGTGAAAACATAAAAAAAAATGACGATGCTTCATGAAATTAATTAGAACCACGAAGGTAGCATTGGGTTATTCAATAGTTAATTAAGTGCCTTAAATATCACCAGCCACCTTTTGTGTACAAAGGAAACACAAGGAAAAGGTGCTGTATGAAGCCACCATCATTAAAGCTACATAAAAAAAAATTATACCCTCCACCGTTAGTAAAGGGTTAATCTTACCGGGTGCAGGGTGCGAAAGTTACCCGTTTACTTATCATGCCAATGCCATGCACTACTGGCCCTTACCTGCAACAAAAAACATTATTGTATACCATAGATAGAAAATGCTTTATTGCACAAAGTGAAAAACACGTACATAGGCGAACTAGCATTCTCTTCTAGTAACCTCTGCGTATTATGGAAATGTGGTAGTGCTAGATGTGTGATGAAAGAAAATAATTTATGCTTATTTTTACCCGACTGCCAAGGAAGGGTTATGTTTTTCGCGTGTATCTTGTATGTATGTATGTAAATTTCTGGGTTACCTCGTATCTTCCAAACGGCTGGATGGATTTTGACAATTAAGGTATCGTAAGATACGTCACAATCACCCGAGTGTTTTAAAAATAATCAAAATGGCGGATTTTTGGAGCTGAATGGTAAGTCGTTAATAATTTTTTGTTTACCAATCCCATCGAGTAGGGTATCAAAATAAAGGTATTTTAAAGGAGATTAGAAAAATATACATAAGTTATATGTTTAAATTTAATTTGGAAAAATGAATTGACAATGAATTATTTCGGTCGAGTTTTCAGTTTTTTTTAAACTTTAAGCTTGTTAATAACATTATACTTACGACATTATACAAAACATAACGATCGCAATCAGGTAATAAGAACGACGAGTTCCCTTTTAAAAGCTCAAACCTAGCTTCAAAGGAACATTTAAAAGAACATCGTTAACTCGCAAATTACTCTGGATACCGGTAAAACAAACGGGGGACTTGTAAAGACACTTGTGCGTGTATGTAACCTGCTTTTGGCATGTTTAGAGTTTACGTAATAGGGCTTGGGACAGGGTTAAACTGCGGGGTACAGAATGGAGGTTTTGTAAAGTTGCTCAGGGTTTTAACCCTTTAAACATATAAAGTAACTAGTTGACACTGCAACAACGTTTGCGTTGCGAATAAAAAAATAATCCTTGCATAGTACCCGCCTTGCAGAACATGCCCTCCAAACTTGACGACACAGATGGCCAAATGGCAAGTGTATTGGACTGCCACGCCCGATGTCGCGGGTTCGATTCCCGTTTTCCCGCGGAACATATTTGTGTGTTGAACATCGGTGTTGGTCCTGAATCTGAATGTATGTATTGACAAAAAAAAGTATGTAAGTATTCTATCAACCATCTTGTTTAGGTCAAATAACATAAGTTTTAGAATAATTAAAATTAAGATAATTGATTGATTCAGGCGTTACTTTGCGGAAATCCATAAATATCAATAAATTATATAGAGGTGTGGACTCGCCGAAGTTTGAAAAGAGAGACTCTCTATTCAAACTTCGGCGAGTCCACACCTCCTGATGATGCCTCGTGTAGAGGCGAAACACGTGTCGTATCTTTAAACTTTGGTTTTCTGTTCTTTGACTCTTTGGTTTAGTTGAACTAAAGTTAACTTAATTAAAACCTTGGTTTAGAAATTAAGCGGATTTATTACTAAATATATTTATATAATTTATTGATAATTAAAATTAGTTTCGATATTGAAACAAGTTTGTCATCATAGTACACTGTCATGTTGCATCGCGCAAACGGTGCATTTCAGTCGCCGATGTACAGTAAGGAGTTTTGATAATGAATGTAGCTACTAAAGTTCCTGAGTGTTTTCTTTGAAAACCCCCACCAAGTACAGAAAGGCCGGTAGCTCACCACATCTGGTTCCCATAGTACAAGCTCTGCTTAGTTTGGTGCTAAATGGAGTTGTGTGTAATGTCCAAAATATATATTTATTTTAAGAGGCTATGTGAAATTTTGGAGTCGCTGCGTTTCATTCTTACTCGGTAACGGTACAGTTTACAAACTTGATGTTAATACAGTGATAACTTGAGGATATAATGTAAATAAAAGTAAGACAGAAACACGATTGGTGAAACTTTTCTCGATATATTTTTTTTTTGAAATAGGCCCTCTTAAAATCTGATTTACATCCATCCTACGAATTAAGAGAATATTTACGGTTTATTTTTATACTATTGAGTGAGTAATCACAGAACTTAGATAAATGTAAAAGGATTTTTTTATAAATTCAATACTTTTCAAGCAATACGATGTTTTATCATTTGTCGCTTACGTCGCTTACTTTTGAGCGACAAAAATCTATATCTAACCTCTTCCCTCGAGGTAAGATGTCTAATTGCGCTATCACTGTCTTACGATTCGGCAGCTGTCATTTCTGACAGTTTCACATATCCTATTAAATGACGGGTCTCTACGTTCAGTATTTGTCCTGTGCGTTGTCTGCCAGTTAGTCACGTCTGGTCCAAGCATTTAATATATTGATTGATCATGCATGAATAAGCGATGACTTTTTATTTTGCAAGGCATTTATGACAGACAACAAAAATTTGCAAGGCAATTACACAGATCAATATGATGATTAATATGCACAGATTAATAATGTTGTTCCTGTAAAAAACACTGCTCAGAGTTTTAACCCTTTAGACCGACATCAGTCAATAATAAGCTTTAAGGTGTGAATAGTGTCGATGCACAAATTAATAATGGTGTTCCTGTAAAGAACACTGCTCAGGGTTTAAAGTTTTAACCCTTTAGCCCTTTATGTCATGCATGAATGACTAATGACATTTTATTTGCAATACCGACATCAGTCAATAATAAGCTGTAAGGAGTGAATAACGTCGATGCACAAATTAATAAACGGTGTTCCTGTAAAGAACTCAGGTTTTTAACCCTTTAACCCTATAAAGTCATGCATGAATGGCTAACTGATGCACTGAGGTACACAGGTTTTTAACCCTTTAACCCTATAAAGTCATGCATGAATGGCTAACTGATGCACTGAGGTACAATGTACCTCAATGGATTAATGACATTTTATTTGCAAGGCCAGCATCAGACCGACATCAGTCAATAAATAAGCTGTTAGGTATGAATAGAGTCGATGAATGAAAACGTAATCTGAAAACTTAGACAGTTGACAATCTAGTTTCGTAGTGTGCTTTTAAAGAAACTTGTGTAGGATAATGATGTATCTAAAGACGCTATGGATGGTCGAGTAGCGTGTGTGTTTGACTACCACGAGGGTGACGCGGGTTCGATTCCTAGACTCCTAGGTATCTTTGAATTAAAATAAATCTAAAATTATAAAATGATGCCTCCCATAGAAGTATTATAGTACCTATAGAATCTTATAGGTACCAGCTGACTTTATCCGAAGTTAGTATATCGAGCGTTAGGAGCCCAGTAGCCCAGTTCGATTCACTCCCCACGATATATTTTGCTCAGAGCGTCTCAAGAAGTTTTACAAAAAGTCTCACTTTTTCTGTGTACGAACTAGTGGGAATGTACGTTTTATTCGTCCCAAAATAGGTCCAATTACGAAAATTCAACCATTACATTGTTGACTGAAAACTTATGATATCCAATTTCTACCTAACGAGTAATGCTGGCACTTGGAACTGCTGATATAAAACCTGGCAATATATCATACTCGGCAACGCGACGAGGCGGCATAAAAAGAAAAACGAACACGGGCACTAGAATATTTCACGCGGGCAACACTCAACGTTCATGCTCGTTTATGGCATGGCAACACTAACTTTGCTAGTTTATTTTCAGTGTAATATTCGTAACTTTACGAATTTCATAATTAAAATAATTATGTTTGGACTTTTCAAACAACGCTATCTAATCAAAGGCTATCTAGTCCCAAACTAAGCAACGCTTGTACTTTGGGAATCAGATGACGGATATACTACTTAGGTACATACTTTTTTCGTAAACACATAAATAGAATACGTATTAAAAACCCAGACTCAGGACAAACACCGATTTTCATCAAACCAATGTTAGTCCTGAAGCAGGAATCGAACCCGCGTCACCCATGCAAATAACGCTATTTTTCTTTACAAACTCTGAATAAAATACTGTCTCTTAGATCTGAGCTCTTACTAGATTCCTTACAATAAAATAAGGAGGCTGGAAGTTGGTCGTTACCAGAACAGCCAAGGAGTTTCCAAGTGGCATCCAGCTGGAGAGGCCAATTTACCGCAATGCAGGCTGGTTGAATACATCGTCGGATCTTTGCCATGTCCATGAATACCGAGTGTCGACTTCAAATTCAAAATTGGAATTCTTTAGTGTCGTCTTATTTTAAAGTGTTGACAGGATTAATTTCATGTTTTCAATTTTCATTGGAATTCTAGGTGTCGTCTTAGTTTAAAGCGTTGAAAGGATTCATTTCATGTTTTCATTTCTATAATGCAACAAAATAATGGCGGTTCTTTGGTTTTAGTACAGAAACGTGATTGGAAATAGAGCTTCTATAGAATTTTAAGTGCTTAGATTAGAAAAATAAATCTCAATATTAATAAATCATGGATGTTAAGTTAAGAAACATTGATACAAAATCAGATATTAGATAAGTATTCTAAAGTGGGTAGGTAAGTTCAAAACAATTATTGAGTTCGTATGTGAGCCAAATCGATCCAGGGGTTTAGGATGTAGGGGGCGGGTGAGGTCATGGTTAGAGTGAACAAGTTACATACATAAAAAAATGACCCTCCTTCTCCGCAGTCGGGTAAAATAACAGCGTATCGCGTTTTAGTTCAGTGCCTTTATTTATAACAGGAGTTTTACAAGTCAAATTCTTATATAAATAATTACTAAGGTACTTTAAATTTTTCTGTAGTTCTTATCCTAACCCTGGTTTAATGTGATAAGTCTTATAAAATTAATTATTTTGTGCATAGATAGGTGCCACAGCCTATCGAGTCACCAGGTCTCCGTTCTGCGTTCAGAACCAAATCAAAAGACTACTTTTTGACAAATATGTACCTACATTTTGATTTTGAATTTGTAGTGTAGGTCACTGCATGGACTCCAACTTTAAATATAAGTAAGCTGAACAGTGTTTAGTTAGTATATTTTTTTTTATAATTTTTATGTCAAATAAAAAACTTTAAAAAAAACTGGTACTGTGGGATCAATGATAGTGACCGTCTTGTCATTTATTGTAAGTAGGCTTTGTCTAAAAGCATTATTTTATTTCTTTCCAGGATTTTATCTCTAAGGTCTAGTCTAGACTTTGGCATGCCGGCGTAAAATCTAGACTGCGCGGCGTGATGCAATCAGACTCGAACAATTCCAACTCGAAGTTGGACTTCACGGAGTGTGACTTCAAATAGCTTCGCAGGAAGTTGATTACCTCAGATAGATTGGTTTAGTATTGAAAGATAATAAACGTAATAGAGGATTTTTAAATATAAGATATGTTACTTAATTATGCTTGCTTTTTTAACAATTTTTTTTTAATTTTATAAAAATGTTATCTCTTTTTTAGTACTAAAAAATTTGCAGCAGATGAGAATCCAAGTATGTTTTTTTTTTCGAGAACAATGGATCATATGCCGCTGAGAATGACCCATCTTAACTGTTTTTTTGTAGAATTCGACAGAAGAGTACAATTTATTATTCCAAGTCCTGCGTAGCACTGTTTTTGTCATAAGCAGAAGAGATTTACACCATCAAAATTACTTCCGTCTCGTGATGTAAGTAATTAGTATGTTTTACAAAAAAATCGAACATGATTTTTTACTATTCATTAAGGGGAATCCTCAAGGCAAATTTCCATACAAAATGTTTCGGACAAATACTCAATAAGTCACACTATTCCTTTCGTCTATGTTTTCCGATTGTGTCAACAAAAAATAGTAAGGTTTCATACTTTAATTTAGATTTCATACGTGTTTTAAAATTAACCGTACTAACTTAAAAACACATATTAAATCTAAATTAAAGTATGAAACCTTTCACTTTTTTTGTTGACAAAATCAAAAAACATGGACGCAACGAATAGTGTGAAGAAATTACTATAATACGGCGTACTTTTTGAGTATTTGTCCGAAACATTTTGTATGGAATTCGGATTTCAGGATTCCCCTTAACTTAATTATGCTTGTTTTTTTTATAATATTTTTAAATTTTTTTGAAAAGTTTATCTTGTTTTACTTTAAAAATTTTGAGAATCAATGTATAAATAATTTTTTCGAGAACTATGGATCAGATACCTTTGAGAATGACCCATCTTATCTGGTTTTTTTTTTGTAGAATTCGGCAGAAGAGCACAATTTATTTTTCCAAGTCCAGCGTAGCACTGTTTTAGTCATAGGTAGAAGAGATTTACACCATCAAAATTGCTTCTTTCTCGTTTTGTATATGTTTACATTAAAAAAAAATCCCACATGAGTTTTTTACTAGTCATTAAGTCCTACAACGTTCGGAGCTTTAAAAATTGGCGCCATTTTTCCCGCTATCTACCAGCCAGGCTACTTTTGCAATATCATAAAGCCTATTTAAGTTAGCGATTAAAAACTGGGCTCGCCGCCAAAAGTTGATCCAGCTTCGTTAGCCGACAGGAGGCTCGTCTGTGGCTCACTTGATTGAAGGGGCTTGAAACTTACTGTTTTCAGCGCACCTGACAGGTTTCAGCCTATTCAGGAGTCGTTCTGCGTTTCCCGCTAGGTTTTTTCGTACAACTGAATCGCAAATTTTGAAATATTTTCGTTCCTGAACAAGTTTTTTTCAGGGGATGAGTTGAAACTTATTTTCAATCTTCTAAAATTACAATAGAGTAGAAAGTTTTCGCAATAAATAAATGCCCGATGATTATTCCAGTAGGACCGACTAAGATCTTAGGCATTATAAATAAAGCATTCGACCTATGTTGATTATGTAGGTAATTCTTTTGGTGCCCCTTTTAAAAAAACTTTCGAAATTCAAATGGAAGTAATAATGGGTAAAGTTTTAACCATATTTTTTATGCTTCATACTTTACCTATTATTACATAAATTTGATTTTTGAGAGAAAGGTTTATAGGAAAGCGGGGCACCTATCCTAACCCTTTTACCCTAATTTAATTTTAATTTAATTTAATAAAACGAAAAAAAAGCAGGATAAAAAACAAACATTCAAAGATTTCTACTGTGTCTGTTTTCCGATCAGTAGGTATTATTAGGACCCTTGACCCCCACTGCCTAAAACCTTCACTCATCGCTTTATGGTGTCGTAAACAAAGGTTCGTTGGTGGTCTCATTATCACCGCTCCGTGCGTACGCGCAGAAACGAACATGAATATCGCGATAACATCATTGATCTTTGCGATAATTTTAACAAGAATTACAACACCTTTAACTGCTTTTTGATATTTATCGATATCTTTGAAACGTCTCGCGTTGTTATATTACAGTTTTTAACCGAGATGTTTGTTACCTCTGAATTTTGTTGTTTATAAACCGATTAATTCATTATTTTTTTGTTTGAGAGGATATACCTACTTTTAGATTGGTCCCATATAAATTTCATCAAATCCGGTTCAGTAGTTTAGTTTCAAAATCAAAATAACTGAAAAAATATGTCGTCGAAGTAATCGAAATTTCGTATTTTGCTTACCTGTGACTAAGTATTCAGTGGTGGTTACGGTGACCTATTCCTTTCTAATACCAAAAACTAATACCAATGGTATTTGTTTATAACCCTTAATTAATATTCTATTCCCGACGAATACCACTCATAAACGAATCCCACAACAAGTTAAACGGTATGAAATACAGACAGTAACGAAAATGTTGTTTAATGCGATTTAAAGTAGTGTTTAACGAGCTGAAAGAAATTGTGTTACCAACATTTAACTTTTATAGGCTGGCGTTTGACTCTAATTCTAATCTGGGGAAGGGGTTACATGTGGTCTGCACTGACGTCCTGCGGTGGGGTGTATTGTGCATTGACCCCTTTTTGTACTAACTCTACCCCAGCCAGCCCAGCTCCCCAAAATAGCGGAGCAGGACCCTGGGTTGATGGATGGTGTGTCCCGGTTTCCCGGTAGGGTCATCTGGGCCCGTATCCAGGATTTTCCTATTAACTAATCAAAATTAACTATTGACGACACGAATGGTCGAATGGGAAGTGTATTGGACTGCCACGCTGGTGTCGCGGGTTCGATTCCCACTTCAGGACAGACATTTGTGTGATGAACATCGGTGTTTGTCCTGAGTCTGGGTGTTTTCTATGTATTTTATGTTTTGAAAAAAAAAAAAATAAGTATTTTATTGGTCGACTGGTTCCTGCAGTACAAGCTCTGCTTAGTTTGGGATAGATAGCGATGTGTGAAATTTCTTATTATTTATTACAATACTTACACTTATACTACACTTGATGGTATGTGACAATTTGGTCGACAATGTAGCACGCTTGCCTAGAATATTCCTATTCACTCCTGCCTTGAAGAAATCCAAAATAAAGTAGAAAATCTCTACCGTCGCTAAATTCAAAACATTTTCAAGTAGCGTAAGAAGAAGGCAAACATCCTCTAGCGTCAGATACACTGTAGCGTGCACGAAGACTGTACTCCTGTTTATTTTATCAAGTTTACATATTAAGTGTATCTGACGCTAGAGGATGTTTGCCTTCTTCTTACGTTACTTGAAAATGTTTTGAATTTAGCGACGCTAGAGATTTTCTACTTTATTTTGGACCACCACCGCTCATAATATAATCATGATTTTATAAAAACAGTACAACCGACTTAGACGTAAATTGGGCTGTTTTAGTAACCGTTAACACCTCTGAAAAGTCACAGAGGAGAAAATACGCAATTTCGTTTACTTAGGATACGTTTTCTAAGGGTAAGTATATCCTCTCAAACAAAAAAATAATTTACAAAATCACTTCATAAACAGCAAAGTTCTGAGATAACAAACATAAAAAAAAAACAACCGAATTGAGAACCTACTCCTTTTTTAATACGCGTGGTGGACCCATTCACTCTCCTGCCGAGAGTAGGCCTGAGTCCCAGCAGTGGGAAGATCATAGGCTGATTATGTTATGCTTATGGTCGTGGTAAAAAACGTGGGATAAACGTGCCAAATTAACTTGGGAAATATCCACATCACTACACCAGACATGCTACCAGCCATATCGGCTTGCTAGTTACGTAGACTGCACCCTCGAGGCTTGCGGTACCGTTAATTTGTCACCGTACCCGTTAACGTTATAACGGTGCGTTAATCATAACGTTGCGCGTTGGTTGCACTTTGCCCTGTTTTCATGCTGTAGTGTGGCTTATTACAACCTCGTTTCAGGGTAATTTCAGTTGTTACATGTCATGTTTTGTCGCTTGTATTATAAGTGGGAGAGTTTGAGTAATTGGCTTTAAACTTTTCGTTTATAAAACTTGTGTTACTTTTCAACAGACTTCAAACAGGAGGTTTTCAATTCGGTTGTAATCATTTTAATTGGTTGTAACCTCAGAACAGACCTTCGTTATTTATAAACAGATATGGAAAATTGTTTTTTTTATTTGAAAGATGATAAGTACTTTAATTATAATTTCACCAAAATAGGTTCAGTAGTTTAGGTTTTAAATGTAAATAACTTAAAAATATGACGTTTATGTAATCGAAAATGTGTATTTTGCTTTTCAGTGACTTTTCAGTGATGTTTACGGTTACTAGATCAGTCTCCATTGCAGTCGGTTGTAGAAAGTTTTTGTTAAAAACTCAAGAATGTCTCTCTTTGATTAGTACATAAATAATCAAAGCATTCTCTTCTATTTTCAGAAGCTCTAAAACTACCCTTAATCTACAAATTTTGCATAATCTATGTACCGAGCTCTACAGTCCACCGACTGAAACTTTTATTGAACAGAAAAGTCCACAAGGTGGCTTCTGACCCGACTCCGATTACTGTATACACTTCTGGACAGCTTTGAAAGTGCTCATTCAAAAGCTAATTAAGTTGAAGGTTCAAGTCTGTACAAAGTAGCTTAGTTCGCTTTTATGGCATTCGTTTTTTTATTCGAATCATTCAATTTTGATTCAATCAATCATTAATGAAGAAATGAAAATGTTAATTTCACACCATAATAAACATAAATATAGGAATCATTTAGTATATAAATTTACTTCTGAAGTTGAATAGATAGATACTTAGTTAGATAGATGAACACTTTATTGTACACCAACAATAACAAAGCAGAGTAAAACAATAGAACAAGTATAAAAAGGCCTTAAGTTAGGTAATACAAGAGGCAGCCTTATCGCTGTGAGCGATCTCTTCCAGGCCACTGAATATTCTTAATGTTGTTGCATTTTTAATTTTGAATACCCAAATCAAATTTACATCCAACCAAAATCTATCACAACTTGTAAATCTGCAAACGACATTTAAATCGCGATTTAGAGACACACATTCAATATAATGCGCGATTGCAGGATTTTTTCACACGTCACGTCAATCTCACGTCAGCAATGCGATCTACTTGCGACGATTGAATATTTGTTGCATGATTAATTCGCCGTGTGTACTACACTGTAACTAAAGTCAAGCCACACTGCTCCGTTGCGCTGCGTTGCGTCGTAGTGCTATTTAGACGCATTATTAACAAAATGCCAGTACACAACTAACGACGCTACACAGCGCAATGGAAGAGTATGGCTTCACTCTTATCCGGACACAGAAAGGAATATAAAAATTATAAATTCAGCAAACACTGAATGCGTCGAAAATTAAAAGTTCTCATTGATAAAACTCAACTCCTTTTTGTTAAAACAGTTAAAACAGAACTCGTACATTTTGCCGTTGGATTAAAATGCACATTTCATATTCTGAAAACTTTTGCGAACCACGGACTGTCGTTTCAGATGTATTTACGTTCCTGATAAAGGTTTTCATAACGAAGCAGCGCACATGTAGCGGACGGCATCAGCGGACGACAACTTTTGCATCGGTTAGTAGGTGTAGCGGACAAACCGCTTTTATTCGTATAACTTTTTTAACGTTTGTTGCATGCAGTCAAGGGCAATCAAATACTATTTTTTTTTGTGATGAGTCCAAATTACTTCAGGGTAAGACCATATTTGGTATAATGCAAATCGCAGATACTATTTTGAAAAAGATAACTTTGCATTGCAAAACTTATTGTGTTAGTTTGACAGAAAATCCGAAGACCGGGAAACGTAGGTATTTGACAAGGCTTATGAATGCAAAAAACTTTCAAGGAGAGGATTTTTAGTTCAATGTGGCGAACATCCGCTTATCAACGAGTCCGCTAGATGTGACTACTCTCCAACTGGATGTCCTGAACCCAACAAAGGATTTTATCTGCGTGTGCTCATGCAAACTGCAGGCTTTCGCGCGAAACGGGACAAATGTAGCGGAAAATGGCACGGCGTGTATGGCGGCTCACGAAGCGCACTGGAATTTTATATGGGGGTTGTGAAACACGTGAGGCTTGGTTTTACTGGGTGTTGCGGAAAATATTTATGTTTAGGTAATTTTGCTTTTATGTCATGAATTCTTAGATGCAAATTTAGGTATAAGCTAGCTGGATGACACTCGTAGAAGCGTTTTGTTGTTGTTTCGTAGAATACTGTAAAAAGTAAAAGTTCCTTTTAAGGGGAATCCTCGAGGCAAATTTTCATACAAAATGTTTCGGACAAACGTGTTTTAAAATTAAACCTACTAACTTAAAACACGTATAAAATCTAAATTAAAGGATGAAACCTTTCACTTTTTTTGTCGAGAAATCAAAAAATATGGACGAAACGAATAGTGTGAAGAAATTACTATATGACGGCGTACTTTTTGAGTATTAGTCCGAAAAAAATTGTATGGAATTGGATTGGAGGATTAGCCTTAAGGATTTAAGAGTTATTGGGCGTTCGGTGGGACAAAGTTCGCTCCATTGACTTATTAAACATTAAACTTAATATTATTTAACTTAAAAAAACGAATAAATTCGTTTTTTTTCAAGCTCTATGGTTTCCCTGAAATCGGTAAATAGTATCGGTTTATAGGTACATAGTTTCAGGAAATTATTCCTCAGCTTGATCCTGAAATGTCAAGATTTTTGGGCATTTTTTTAAAGACACTATAGTAGGCCCTGCAACCAAAATTTTTGACAAGAATACTTGTATCGGATCCGTCATAGTTCATAGTTTTTTATTGGCAACTATTTGTCACAAATAATTTACAAAAATACATTTTTATAGCACATATGTACATAAATGCAGTTGCACACAGTAATTTAATAAAAAATAACATAATATAAATTACTAAATAATTGTTAATTATCGATAATTAATAATATTAAAATAATGTCAAATAAGTTATTTAATTGCATTAAATTCATCCAATTCATAGAACGATTGCTCTATGAGCCATTTTTTAAGTTTAACCTTAAAGGATTGCGTCACAGAGTAATACAGTTTCCAACAGTTTGTTACGTTTTAAAAATGTTCATTCAAACTAAAAACACCTCCTGGTGTCTACACTCCCGATTTAACTTGACTCACGACACAAAACGTTTAGTCATTTTCCTTTGTGCTAAAGGCTTCAATCTAAAACCCGCCGCAGCCCAAGACGATGAATCCTTATAAAAGGAACGTGAAAAGTCTCTTTTTCTCCCATATCCAGCGTCCCAGCCAATTTCCTATAGTGAGAATTACATTGAGTCAATCCAATAACTGACTACGCGATGTCTCCGTAATCGAGGCAGAGATATTCTACGCTATTCTGGTCATATGAGGTCTTATGGGAATGTTATCACTCATTACCCTTATTGTAAACAGATATATTCTGGGTTCTACTTTCAAATAAACAATATTTCATTTCATGAGTTTGGATTTTCTAAAACTATATAATGACGTAGGTACTCAGAGGTGAGTAACATACCACTAGCTTTTTCTTGGTAAATTTGACTAACTGCAAAACATTAATAAGTTATTGGTACACCAAGGGCCTGAAGAAAGCCAGTTAACGCGATTCTTTATCAGCCCGAGTCAAATGCGAAGGAGGGTATTTAAGTCGAGGATAAAACGGCATTTAGGAAGTCCGGTGACGCAGTAACAGCCATCTGCGGCTAACTGCATTAAACGTCCATCCGAAAAAAAAAGCATTCAGGAACGAGCTATACACAAATATTTCACTTTAAATTAGTTTAACGAGGAAATTAAACAAATTTAAACTATGCCATGAAACCTATTACACAATGAACCTCTTAATACAGTTTTTTTTATTTTAGAAGAACAAGCAATGAATGCGTCGAAATTTTAAACTATAAGATATCTACCTTTTTTTAAATCAATTTTTTAATGGGTTTTTGAACAACATTTTCAAACCAGCCCAATAATAACACAAAAGATATTCCTCTTCTATGACCTTCAGACCAAACGTCACAGGAGGAGGGGAGTAAGATTTTCTAGGTTCTATTAGGTACTTGTTATTTTCAGCTAAAAAGCTAAAAGGACGTCAGAATTCCTCCGAGGGGTTGGTCGTTCCATCCCATGGGGAATGTGTGGTGGACCCGGCATTACTTTCCATTACATGATGAGAAATGTGAAGCTTACCTACTTACGAAAAGTGTACAAAGTTAAATAAAAAAAATATAAATAAATAAAATATGTGGTGTACCTACTATTTTTTTGGCTAAGGTTGTGACAATAGTTATAGTGCCTAACACTCGTATTCTAAGTCAGTCCTTCCTTATACTCAAACACACTTTACGTAAGTAGGAAAATGGCCACCGCTTTACTAAAGGTTTCGTCTGTCACCTGTCAATAATGTAAGTATTTCCTTGAGTGTAAAAATAGTCTTAGACCGCGACATTTCTAACCTTTATAAGCTTCAGATAAGTAAAAAACTTTCACTCAGGCGAATCAAGGTATCTTGATTGATAAATCCGATAGATAGGATGGCGAAATAGATTATTATAAGACATCCGTATTACTTGGGAGTTTAATCCCTTCATCACATCATTTCAAATGGCTTCAGCTGACTTCGATAAGTTTCTGTGAAGTAGAAATTATAATCTATTTAGCTTATTGAGCTTCAAGGAGGGATACAGAAGTCTGCAAAGTTAAATGAACTAAGCGAAAGTGCTTTAATAGAAAATCAATCGTGTCGATCATTAGAAGACTGGGATCTCGGAGTTTTTCTCCTGTTTTTCGTATATTTAGAGCTAGGTACTGTAATTGTATTTAAAATAAACTTGTTTTGTCCCTTTCTGGAGTAGTTTACAAAGCTGTCGATAAAAGCTATTTGAAGCTAGTACCTAGAGTTCTAATGTAGAGAACAACGAAGCTCCAGACACATAAATGAAAAAAAACAATGCAACGCTTCGAAACTCCGAAAACAAACATTTTAAAAGCATCACTGACCATCGACCGGTAAACGGGGGAAGAGAATCGAAAAATAACCATAGACGAGACGATAGCTAGAGGCCCTGGCCGTTTTTCATTAATTCTAAGGACTTTTACACACGAATGCAGACAACACTCGTGTAAAATAAATAAATCCCAATACAACTCGTATAGATTCAAGTATTGGTAGTTTCGAAAAAAATGAATATTATATAAATTCAAAATTTAATATGATAAAAATTCAATAAACATGAAAAATTTACATTTTTAACTAAATAATTTACGAGGGTTGTTTTGAAACGTTTACGTATTTCCGTACTACGAGATGTGCTACCGTATTTTATAACTTAACTTAAACAAATCATCAATAATAACATTAACATAAAAACTTAGATTCTAGGTCTTGCAAGGCGCTACTTAGATCGATTTTCGCTTTTCCTCTGTCAGCGTAATTCCAGACACTGTGCAAAAGTCCTAACACAAACAAAGAAAGGAAAAAGAACGACGTAATAGAAGCAACTGGCGAGAACGTAAACTCCCGACGATTTGCATAAAGCTTCGAATAAACTTGTTTCTACGTTAGAACTACTACTACGTTCATATTCTGATCCCATCAATATCTGTAGATATTTGGTAATATTTTGTAGAAACGAGACTGCCTATTACGCCGGAAACGCCTATATTCACTACTGTCAGGATCAACGACCCAGATTCAAGGTTCGTACATAGGTACTATAAAGTTATGGACGGAGGACGGTAACCCTAAATTTTGGGCTAAATCCGAACCAATTTTATTGTTACCAATTTAATTACCACTTTCGAAGTTTCATCGTTATACGAACTATGTATAAATAAGGGCCTAAGGTTAACAGACTCTTTGCCCTGACATCTAAACGCGTGACTTACTATTCACGAAACTTAAATATTGAAACTCAGACCGACAGTGCGGTTTGGCTGAGCCTTAATGGGGGTATAAAGGGGGGTAAAAACACTCCCTCAGTCCGTATACGTAACTTTGAAATATTTAAATAGACCAAGCTTTACACGTGACCGCCGCTTCCAGCGAAATATTTAATTAAAATAGCTTGAATCAATACGAAAACAGATTTAAAATGGCTGGATTTATAAAAAAAAGGTTTCATTTTCAGGCTATAAAATTCAGAAGGAATCACTTTAATTATTCAGAGTTATGAACAACTTGAAGTATGAACAACAATGAACTGAGTGCGCTCAAAGCTCACGGTTCATTGAACAGCTTCTGAACGAATGAACCCTTGTTCATCACAGGGAACTCTATAGTTTCGAGATCAAAGAGTTTATGGGTTTATTAGCAGGGGAGTGAAAGGTAAATTAGTCAAAAGATTTTAAGAGATTTTGCCGCTTAGTAGAGGATATTATATACTGATTTAGCGATCGATTAACATAAGATGCATTAAAAATATCAACCAAAAAAATTATATGTATATAGGTAGGTATCTATGTACCAACATTGTATAATATGCTATGTAGCAAGCCATATGGTAGGCATAGAAATATTAAAGAATAGAATCGCACTGTAGTACATTGAAAATGCGACCAAGAAAAGGGAGTCACATTGGCTAACTTCTAGTACATTTTGGTCCGATGTTAAATTTCAAAAAAGAGAAGTAACAGGGCTAGATAAAAATGATATGTTAAAACTACTAGGCGGTTTTATTGTCAATATAACTAAATCGTAAAAAGTAACAAACATTATTTGAAATTAGAGATATTTCATTTTTATTGACAGGTTGTCTGAAAATTTTCTGTCCTGTATTCCGCATCCATTTTGGTTTGATATGGTCTACCTTGGTGTTCTATAGGAAAACCGTTATTTATCTATGCATCGTATATGCTATGTTTAAAGTTGTATGGTAGGTCAGTGCTGATTATATTAATATAATGATAAACAATTGATTGATTCAGGCGTTACTTTGCGGAAATCCATAAATATCAACAAATTATATAAATATATTTAGTAATAAATCCGCTTAATTTCTAAACAAAGGTTCTAATTAACTTAACTTTAGTTCAACTAAACCAAAGAGTCAAAGAACAGAAAACCAAAGTTTAAAGATACGACACGTGTTTCGCCTTTACACGAGGCATCATCAGGAGGTGTGGACTCGCCGAACTACGTTGCCGGGCCGGGCAACGTTGTTTATTCACTCTCGTTTCAAACTTCGGCGAGTCCACACCTCCTGATGATGCCTCGTCATCTACGACGACTAATCAGGACCTACAAAAATCGACTAATAGCTATTTAAACGTCAGTAACTTTTCCTTCTGACGTTCAATGAAGCATTTTAAGGACTCAATCCCAAAGACGTTATCTCTATGTTTAATATGCACTACAGTTTTCTCTACTCCATCAGTTGGCAGAGTTCACGACTTGTCTAATAGCCGTAATCTCACGGCGAGGTATCTCCGTTATTAAGGGTGCTTGCACACGAATGCTTGCGTGAGAGGCGCCAATCTTCAGCGGGAAAGTGCTTTGACAGGCTCTGGGCGAAGGTGGTATTGCGAAAAAGCACAGGATTAGCCTAATTGCTAGAACCAGGCGTTTTGCGTCAACCTTTATATTGAGCACAAGCAAGGAGTGGCACTTGCTACCGGCGTCTGTATTTCCGGACGACTATAATCTTGAAGTCTTTAAGACTAGAGTGAATTAGTTCATACTAGCCAAGCGTGTTCCATCTTCGACCACACCATCACTCACCACCAGGTGAGGTAGTAGTTAAACGCTAATCTATTCTTAAAAACAAAAAAAAAATTGACGCCAAGCATAGGCGCTAATGCTGGCACAATATTCCTTGATAATAAAATTAGAGTGGGCATTGACCGGTGTTATGGAGGCGAAAGTGAACGGTGTAATGTACCATTCGCAGTGAGCATTCGTGCAGACAGTACGTTAAATTGAAACGAACACGCGAGCAACGAGCGGCTCGTTGCGGGAGCATATTTCGGTAAGTACCCACATTTATGTGATAGCAGCAGTGAGGTCATGGCAGGTGCTTGTAACCTGTGGCCCTTACCTTCAGTTCGCATAAAACCAAGCGAGCATAGGGTATAAGTGCGTTTAAAAATGAAAATCCATTTTTTTAAGAAACAATTTTATTAGATAACAGACAAACTGATTTATGTTTGAGTTGGTAGAGTCATAGAATTGAAGAGGATTGCAGTGTGCAGTTTAGTTTAATAAAGAAGAATAGGTACAAGATGTAATAAAAAAAATGAAGTTTTTAAATCTGTTTCTAACACCCGTATTCTAAGTCCTTCCTTAAACTCAAACTCACCTTACGTAAGTAGAAAAATGGCCGACGCTTTTTTAAAGGTTTCGGCTGTCACCAGTCAAATTAAAAATGTAAGTATTTACTTGAGTGAAAAAATCGTCTCAGAATACGGGTGTGACTCTTTAAAGATTTGACTCTGTTTCTCAGTGCGGGCTTCCACTATCAGACGAGTTAAGTCGGGATCGGAGATAGGTAGTTTACATGCTAAACGATGGAGACTCTATCATTTACAACATATTGCTGTAGACGACAACATCTATGTCGATACAAAAATGGCGACTGAAAAAGCAAGTTTAGATTTATCGGCGTTTTTTAACTTTGGAGGGCTATATTTTAGAAATATTCTGAACTAACACCCGTATTTGAAGTCATTCTTCAAACTCAAGCTCACCTTACGTAAGTAGTAAAATGGCCGCCGCTTTACTAAAGGTTTCGGCTGCCATCTGTCAAATTTCAATGTAAGAATACGGGTGTAAGTCACTTTCGTTTATAAATATCTACCTACTTTAATAAAAAATGTAATAATGGTGTAATGGCAAGATACTTCGTAGTTTGCAAAACACGTAATTTTTTTTTTACAATTTTAGGCAAATTACTGTATGTTACAGTCATTTGGTCCGATATGGTAGTAGAGTAGAAACAGCGCTCAATCGTAAGTTATTTTAGTTTTTAAGGTTTAGATATTTTTCATTTGTTAAAACTCCAATATAAAAATAATAAAAAAAGAAAATATTTGAATACGCAAATATTTCATGCATTTATTGTCAAGGCGTCCTAAAACTTTTAAGCGTGTTTTTCGACGGCATTTTCCATTGAAGTTATACATCTAGGGGTTTTATAGGAACACCATTATTACTCCATAGGTGGTAGTAGGTACGTAACATAAAAACGTTCAAAAGGTCTAAGTGCGGAGAGCAATTTCATGATTGATTTTCCGCAACATATTTTCTAGCAATAAAATTTTAGTGAAATTGCACAAATCGGAGCTCCGCTCCATAACTGTGTGTTGGATCCAATCGTGTGAGAAACACAACACGTGAGGGTTGACCATAATACACAGCTCAGGGCAAACAGCTAGAACGTTTTTTTATAATAGAATTTCGCTAATTTCTTTTTCTAATCAAATCAAAATTGAATGACACCATATTTAGATAGTGCTTAACATATATTTTTTTTTCAATTTAAGATTAATTATACTTTATTTACACAACTAACTACTAACAGAGAAGAATCATAAATTACACTAAATATAATAATAAAAAACTATAAATAACCTAGTCAGTCGTTGTCACCACCAGACGGCAACGTGCGTTCTGGCTGGCGGCATTGCCACGTTGAATGGCAATGCTTATACGCTGTGCAAAGTAAAAGCCGGCATTCTGGTAAATAACATAAATTGAGTTTGAAATTGAAAACAAAATAAAATTTATATATTAACATTTTTCTTTGTTTCTTTAGAAAAGGTAACGAGACGATACAGGCACACTCTCTTCGTCCCGTCTGTCTATGAAGCGAACCGAACAGTGTTACAAAGAGCTTTTATTTACAGCTCTTCTATAGCGCTCGTCCATTTCAAACATTTTTAATAGTCAAGGCATAGGCGCACAGATAAAGCCTAGTATTCGGTAAGTTAGTTACAAGAGCCTAATATTCGGTTTAGTCAAAATTACAATATCTACCAAATTACATGCAATTTAAATTAATGTTCTAAAAATATTTACACTCTAAATTTTATTTTTAAATATCTGTGGCCTTATCGCTAAAATCTATTTTTTCCAAGCAACGTTTGGATGGAGAGAATAACCCATAGAAGCCAAAAATAAAAATGAAGCTAATAACTAATCAAAGATTATTTGCAACACACAATGCCATTTTCCATAAATTTAAAAAAGAACCTGCACGCATTTAACGATTTAACGTGATGATTTAACGACCTAGTTTGCTAGCTATAGCTTCTATGAGCTATGTCAAACAGCCCTCGAACATCGACCCACTGTGACCAAGGGTGCATTATTGATATTAATCACTCAATGGGGCTTCATTCATACCATTGCCATAATTCATAGCATATTGATAGGAAATATTGTTCTTTTATGTATTTGCGTGGGGTTTGATCAAGTGTGGTGAGTATTAATAGCGTCGGTAATGGAAAAAGATTCGTTTCGGACACTTGGATAGAGAAATTAAAGGTAAAATGCACGTATTTGCTATAGACGTAGGTATACGTAGATATAATAGAAGAATTTTGAAATATCTATTGGAAAATCTTTTAAAATCAATTGTTAGGCCCGTTTTTTGCTTCTTTTGCGTTTCTGAATGCAAAATGTAATTTTGACGTGACTACGTCTAGTAAATCGATGAACGCCGGCTGCATGCACGAAAACGTTGACGTCATTGTCCGGGTAACGCTCATTGTCCGGTAACGCTAAATTATTGTCCGTAAACCAACTTTACAGACACCCAATTTTTTTTGTTAACCTATATCGTCCCACCGCTGGGCAAAAAGTCTCCCCCAACTTATTCCACACTTTCCGGTATTTGGCCATTGTCTTAAAAAGAGTCAAGATCTTCCTATATCAAATTATTTTTTACTAATAAAAAAAATATGTCAACAAAGTCTCTCTCAAGCACTGTTGTCAAAAAATCTCAAGATTTAACGTACGAACGAATTTTTATCACGCGTTCAAAACTACCGAGCACTGTTCAAAACACTTAGCTCCCCTTTTAGCTAAGTATATTTAAGACTTATGAAAACATCCTTTCCTTTCGTTTGTAAAAAGCTCTATCGCTCGTGCTTACAACATAATCAAACTAATTTGAGCATTTTACACTTATTAATATGTTAGTTGACTTGAAGATATAACCGTTACAACTATACTTTCTTTAGCTTCTTTCTATCTTCTTTCGCTGTTTTGTACTGGCATTTGACAATAAATGCGTGTAAATCGGGTTATTCCCGATTGGACGCATCCTGATGTTTATGGTTTTAGAATGCATTGTCATTAAGTTGTGAGCACCTGTTACCCTGAAAGTTTCAGCCGGATAGCTAATCGGAAAGTGCTCGAAATTTGAGCTGCAGGATTCCACCCCACCCAACCGAACCGGAATGACAAATAGACAGACAGATAAACAAGCAAGTTACTTATATCCAAAGATATGTATTATTTGAAATACATATGTTCATTGCTTTTAATAGTGGGAATTTCGGGTTTTTTTTAACCACATCTAATACATCTAAATAATAATCTAATAACATCTAATTACAGCACATCTGTATATAGGATACGATTTTTTTTTTAAAGATAACTATAATTTTGGAGATAATATCATGATGAGTAAGTCCGTCAGTGGTATTTTCTCCGCCCTCTATCTCAAAAACGGTTAAGTGCATGAAAAAATGTTTGAATTAGAATTTGTCGCATGTATATGTAGTAATGTAATGCTCTACCTTTTCTTAAGAGGATTGTCCCTAATAAACGCGCGAATAGGCACTTTTGGTTTGAAAAATATTGAAGAACTCTCTGCATTGAATGACACTACAAAAATATCTCAACTGCCTAATAGACGAGTGTTCCCTTACACCGCGTGGTATTTATAAAATTATTCTTAATTTACGAGAAAAAAAATCTTTATATTGATCAAAAACATCGAAATCGACCTTTTGTATTTGAAATATTTATGCTATATCATTGAGAATATTTGAAAATATTTCAATAAATATGACAACATCATTGAGGCTATAGGAAGGAAAGATAATCGCGAAAAACCGATTACCGTAACCTTTGACCTCGAATAACTCACGCAGACATGTGATTTTATGTGATAACAGGAAAAAAAATCTCTACTAGTGTGGATTTCGGGAATAACCCTCCAAATCTAGCGCTGCGACGCAAAATGCCAGTGCAAAACTGCGACTAAATGCATCGCAATAGAGTAGTGCGGCTTCGCTCTAATATCACAAGAAAACTGTAACAATGTATAAACCAGAGCATATGTACCTAGTGCGTAAATGATCGCCCCTAGATCGCCTTCAATAACATCAAAACCCACTTTAGCCTAACGAGCGTTCTACCGATTTATGTGGCTATGTGCTTTTTCCCTTTCCTTTCTTGGAAATGAAGGGAATTTGAAAATTTGAAGCATGTTATTTAAACTCGGCTAAACAAAAGTGATTCTTATTGAAAGTAAGACCACACTATACCTGTATTATGCAAATAAAAGTAAAGGCTTCGCCAAACAGAACGCGTACTTACGCCGAGTCAGGGCGTTAAGTTGACGCCGCGCTATAGCGCCGAACTGTGTTGTACTACGACGGTATCCTACTGTCACACCGAGCGCCGGCGCTAGTAGTACGCAACGTTCTGTCGCGGCGTCAGGACTGTTTGACAGGCTCTTAAAATATCTGTACAACACAATGCAGCGTTATAGCTCAACATAACGTTACGCCTTGACGTGCGCTGAGAACACTTCCGGTTTGACGAAGGCTTAAACGTTATGTACAGGAATTCATGGTCTACCTGCTACTTTACTAAATGTATAGATGTTTTACCAACGCCATCCAGCGTCAACCTGATCAGAGAGTGTACCTATTATGCTTAAGATAACTGGTGCCGAAAGAAATAAGTCTTCTTCTTATCGTGTACTTTCGAACCAGTGTGTCGAAGCGCACTTGAAGCGCTTCGAAGAGGCTTCTTTCGTGCACTTGACACATGTTTTCGAACTTTTAATGGTTCTATGACATGCCGGTTTCCTCATAATGTTTTCCTTCACCGTTAAGCACGTGTTTTATAACGCACACATAGATTTTTTGAACAGAAAAATCTCTTGGTGATCGATCGGGTTCGAACGAACGATCTTAGGATCGAAAGTCGAGGCACTTCCCACCGGCCAACACGGCCTTTAAAAAAGAAAGAAGTTATACCTAAATGATTGATAGTATTCGCACCAGTGCAGGAACGACCAATTTATTCAGAACTTTACATAAAATGCAAAGTTTCGCGCATCTGTGTGAAATATGGCTCTGTTTGGCACCGGCTGCATTATCGATTACGCGCTCTGTAATTTATAACTATTTGTTGCCCGCGGCCTCGTTTACTTTGTATCGAGATTATACAGACAGAATGATTTTCAACCGACTTCAAAAAAGGAGTAGGTGCTCAATTTGGTTGAATATTTTTTTTGACGTGACTACGTCTAATAAATCGATGAACGCCGCCGCGCCGGCTGCATGCACGAAAACGTTGACGTCATTGTCCGGTAGCGCTCATTGTCCCGTTACGCTGGTAATCACGTTAAACTATCGTCGGTAAACCAACTTTACAAGCATCCAATATTTTTTTCTTTTTTTTTGTTAGCTCAGTTGTTTATAAACCACTTTGAAAAAATATTTTTTGTTTGTGAGGATATAGGTACTTTCAGATTGGTCCCATACAAATTTCATAAAATCGGTCCAGTAGTTTAGTTTTAATATCAAAATAACTGACAAAATATGTCGTCGAAGTAAACGAAATTGCGTATTTTGCCCAGATGAAAACTACTTACCATATACAATCAAAGTACATAACTATGTAGATTTTTTTGTTATTATATATTATAGGTACCTATTTTTTTTGTTCCTATTGTTAAAAATTAGTAGGTACTTACATAAAAAATAATACGAAACATCATCAAAGCTACGACTGGTTTGTCCTAGAGATGAAGGCTGGTTCTCATAGTACATTATCTACAGATTTAAGTTGATCAACAAACCTGTCTTTGCATACATAGGTCCATACCAAAAACTCGCATAACACTACCCTTTTTCGCTGTTGGGTAAAAAATAAGTTAATATATCGACCATATTCAACATCTGTCCTTCATAAAAAGCTAGTTGAATCATATCAGATCTTTCGTTTCCGCCGGGGGCCATATAGGGTTCAATTTACATCGACCCTGGACAACCCCTTTCTTATCAGTATTGTTACCCTTTGACGAAAGGGTTTCATAGTCCACGTTTTAACACGCTTACTTTAAAAAAAGCACCGGGTTTTGTTTTCATGCACTTATTTTAAAATCACCAAACTTAGGAGTTACATAGCGCTATTTGGTGCAATGAAAATTTATTTAGGTTCAATTTTTGTTTGTAGGTACTTATATAAAAAAATTGGTTGTCTGTAAAGTTGGTTAACGGACGATATTTCAACGTGACAATATCATTACCAGCGTAACGGGACAATGAGCGTTACCGGACAATGACGTCAACGTTTTCGTGCATGCAGCCGGCGTTCATCGATTTATTTGACGTATTAACTTCAAAAAATTACGATCATATCAGTTTAAATTATTTTACTTTTTTCAGTTGTTTAATATCCTCGCCATCGCCTTTGACTCGGGCTGATAAAATTCTCGTGTATAATGGCTTGCTTCAGGCCCTTGGTGTACAAATAAGTATGAGGTTACATAGTTTAAATACTGTAGTGTCCTATATGGGCAAACTTATCTAATGGATAGGGAATAAAATCAAACTATTTTTAGCAGTGTGAACACGTCCGACCGCCCGCGTATCGGTCCAGCGAGTACCCGCTCTACGCCGAGCGATAGGCTGTCATTTATTTATTTGATGGTACGGTACACATACCATATCTAACTATCTAAAGAGACTGGGCACCCCTTTGTAGCGCAAACACTTTTAACCAACCCCTGTCGACAATTTCCTAATTTAGCTAATGGACGCTGAAACTCCATCTGTAATTATTTTTATTACTTACCTACTGAGTCTTAAGTATTTGTTCTTACCCGACTGCGAAGAAGGCGGGTTTCAGAAGTCTTTGTATGAATGTTTGTCTGATTTATTCCTAAGCTTTTGCTTTTTTTTTGTTTTTTAATTTTTTATGTTTAATCATTCAAACCTTGATTATGTTCATACCAATTAAGTAGAATTTAAAAGAATCTTGTTAAATTTATTTCTGAAAATAAACAAAGTATGATTGTATTTGTGAAACTTACGTGTCCAAATACTGGAACACCCTGTAGACGGGCTTCCGGTAGACCAGGAACCCATCGCATCGCTCCATGATGAAGCTCCTCCAATCCAAGTCCTGGCTCCAAAATCCATTCACCACCTCACATCATCACGCGAACACCACGCACACTTTACCATTCTCCACTAAAAACGGCCTTTACAAAAACGGTCATTTACAAAAACGGATTTTACAAAACGGATTTCCACGAAAACGGTTTTTACAAAACGCTTCTGGTAAAGCTTCACTATTCGGTACAAAAATTAAGGCGTTTATACACTATGCTAAAACGTTAAAAACTTTGGTCCTTTAAGGTCTATAAGGCTAGATTACACTTCGCGTATTTTATATTTGGTAAAAGCACATACTACGTTTTGAACGTGTGGTTTCCGGGTCCTGTAAAATTAAACATAAGCTGTAGAATGTGCGATGGTTGGCTTGAATTTCCACAAACATCGGAGTCTGGTGAACAATGGATCTATAACGCCATTCTATAAGATGCTTTCCCCGTTACGTAACATTGCTTCTCAAATTTCAAAAGGCGTTTCCAAGCAATTTGCGCTCACTTTCACTGTCACTTGGAGATCATTTCGTTTGAAATGGGATTCGTCAATAATGTTGATGAGCTCTTCTTTATTTTTTGCAATGACTTAAACATTATTTGTAAACAATAAGATCGAAAAACCCTTCGTTGACAGTCGGGGAAAAACGCAGATATAATGTTGATAAGCTTAAGCGTCGACGACACTTAAGCATATTATAAACATATTATGTCCGAATAAATATTACTATTACTAACTATTACACACGGCTTTTTTACAAGTTGATTGTGAGCGTTTTAGCTTTTGGGAAGGATTGTCAACAAGCAGATTGTAAAAACGCCGATGACACTGGGCGACTTTACACGCTACAAGCGAAGTCGCAGGCGTGTAGCGTGTAAAAAAGCCGTGTGTCATCGTACTATTACGGCCTGACTGAATTAAACACGGGCGCAGGCAAACCTTTTCCATACAAAATCTGTAAGCGAGACGCATCATGCAATTATGTATAACCTAGTGTTCCGCCTGCGCCGTGCCTTATGCCGCTTCTGTTTTAATTCAGGCCAAAATGATATTTAATCTACCATATTTTCGTCGCTTAAAAACAAAGAAATTCAGAAGATTAACAACGGCATGTCGGGAGAATTGATCAAGGAATGTATTTATTGAACGCGTGAGGTGTCTGACCCACACAGCTGACCAATGCGCAAGCGACGGAAGCAGGTGGTGTGCCACCTGTCGCGAATACCAAAATGTTGGAACAATGACCTGGTAGAACTGGCTAGTCAGAATGGAAAAGCCGGAGAGTCAACTAGTTGTTCTCTAAAAGCCGGAGAGTCAACTTGATATTCTCTAAAAGCCGCAGATTCAACTAGATGTTCTTAAAATGCCGGAGTATCAACTAGATTTTTTCTTAAAGCTGGAGAGTCATCTAGATGTTCTCCATTAGTCGGAGAGTCAACTAGATGTTTTCTTAAAGCCGGAAAGTCAACTTGATTTTTCCTAAAAGCCAGAATGTCAATTTTGGTAGGGGAGCCAAAGAGGGGATTTCGGGAGTTACTCCAGCGCGGCAGATTAACATACAGGGGATACCTAGTACTCGGTTAAGTACCTCCACCAAATATGAGCCCCCTAGATAAGGCCGCCCGTGCAGGATAAAGGATCAGATTAGTAAAAAAAAAAATGATCATCTGACTTTCTCGAGCGCGTCAGATTAAGATAGGGTGGGTTAATTACACGCTAAAAAGTGTATATTCCACTAATCTGACAATTTGAGCGCGGGGTAAAGAAAGGGGAGGGCTGCAAAGTTGTAAAAAAAAACGTCATCTGGACATTCTTGAGCGCAGCTAAATTTCGATTCATTTTGAAGGAAATAATTCAAGGATAACGAAAAACATATAATCTGACGATTTCCGCAAGCCGAAATAACAAAAATTCGTCGATAAAGTTTATTACTTATTGTCACAAATTCCAACTTCTTGCTCATTTATGTAACAAAATAAGGTATTAAGTAAGATCTAAACTAAAAAATTCAAAACATAATTCATATAAAATGCACGACACCGATTTTTGGCCGTGCTCCGTCAGGAGCACGTCCCGGTCACGGCCCTGATATGTGTGGATACTCTTTTATTTGCTTTGCAAACAGGTTTCCTCACGATGTTTTCCTTCACCGTTAAAAACGTGTTCATGTTGAATATTGAATCTAGCCTATAATTATTATTCAGCCGTGTTGGCTGAGTGGGAGGTGCCTCGACTTTCGATCCGAAGGTCCTAAATTCGAACCCGGTCGTATACCAATGGATTTTTCTGTGCAAGAAGAATTATGTGTGCATTTAAAACACGTGCTTAATGGTGAAGGAAAACATCGTGAGGAAACTGGCATGTCATAGAACCTAAAAATTCGAAACATGTGTCAAATGCACGAGGGCGGCTCTTTGAGGCGCACTTAAAATCCTTTCACCACACTGGTTTGAAAGAACTAGTGACACGATAAGAAGAAGATTCAATTAACTATAAAAAAAAGTTTTTTTATTATTTTCTTATAAATACTTATATATAGATTCTATTTAAAAAAAATATACACTCTTTTATTTGCATGCTATTTCCTGAGCTTTTCAATTAATAAAGTTTAATAATTTATTAAAATAAAAAAATAAAATTGCTTTTTGTCAGATTAAGCGAATCCCTCTAGATAATAGTCAGATTATGAGACAGCATATCTAGTACATCAAGATGAACCATACATATCTTAATCTGACGCGCTCGAGTAAGTCAAAATGGCGTTTTTATTTTTGCAAATTAAAATAGTGGCCACGAGTTTGCGTTACATCGAAATCGTCAGATTATTGAATAAGACCTTTTGTTTTGGTCCACTTAACACCCCCTTAGAAAATCAGACGCGCTCGATACATATTTTTTTCCATTTTCAACCCGTCAGTACAGCCATCCCCATCATGCAAACGGTCAGATTAACATACTTTACATTATTAAAATACGTAGGACCATGATGCTATCAATATCTGACGCGCTCGAGTATGTCCATTCAACAGTTTTTTTCTTACATTTTAAAAAGCCTATAGCCGCTTCCCCCACCGTTGAAAAGGTATATATTATATAACATTTTTTCTTCTTATCATCTAAGCTTTGCAACCCAATAGGTCTCAATGACGCTCGAGCAAATCCTCATTTAGCATCGTCGCCTCCCGTACTATTTGTAGTTCTCTAAATGCCGGAGCATCAACTAGAATTTTCCTAAAAGCCAGAATGTCAACTTCTAGGTCTCTAAATGCCGGAGTATTAACTAGATTTTTCTTAAAAGCCGGAAATTCAACTAGATATTATCTAAAAGCCGGATGGTTTGTGATTTTAACACAACCAAAAGAAGTGTCGCTATATGAAAATGTGAGATGTGAAAGTAGGTTTAAGATCGTAGAAATATCCACAAATGGTTAATAATAAGACAGCGCGTTTGATACCATACTCTTTTTATTGCTCGGGATAAAGATCCCGCCACAAATACTGTAAAATATCAGTTACTAACGGAAAATTTACTTAGAAGGACGAAAGGCTTATTCGATCACCAGATATTGGCGTTTGGTACGAACACAAAGCCGGAACAATCGAACTACATTTTATCCGTGTAATTTTTTGTATCCGTGCCATAAATACCATGGACTGGACATTTTGCAAGGATAATAAGTCGGAAAAATAGATTATTTTTCCGGCTTTTTGTCCGTAGCAATTGACTTGTTGGCAACCATACCTACAGTTACTCAGAGCCGATAATTAGGTCTTACAGCAGACCAATTTTACAAGGCTATCGAACTGATCTTTATGTCGTGTCGGGAATAAAAACATGACCCATCCTTTTTGGCAAGTCGGCGAAGTAAAAAGCCGGTACTTTATGGGGTACTAACTGTTTAAAGTTGTAAACAGAAGGTGCGTTGACTTGGAAGTCGGAAATTGGAGTCCTGTTATTAATAAGTCATAGTTCTTGTGACTCATAAAGTAAGACTATACTTTATCGGTTCCTCTATCTATACCTACCAATTTAATTGAGGTATTGTTTAAGAAGGTGTGGTGTTTACTACTCTACCATATTATGTTCAGTGTAGTCACAAACAAATCTAAATATCTGCTCGCAGCCATGGAGTACGCGTCTCGTCTCCAGCAAGGCCTCTCGCGTACTGATCTGATATTATCCGCTGTGAGATTGTGTAGGGTCTCAAGCTATTGCATTATAGCTATGAGTGTGTGTACATGTATAGTATACGACTTCCAACCACCACATTGGTTTCAGATATTACGATGATTTATATTATGATGTATGATACATAAACTACAGAAGGTATTATGAATCACAAATATTTGCACAAAAAAGTTAATTCGCAACGAAATCGAAGTCGCGGGCGTCAGCTACTTCAAAATAAACCATATCGACCGTTAATTTTGAAATTAAGTATAAAGCAGTAGGTATATTAGAGCGCCATCCTAGTGTCGCTTTTATGGACCAAATATTGGGAAATTCCTAATGTTTAGTGGAAAGCTTAAGAAAAGGTTTGATTTCCAATAACACAGATTGGATTACACTAAATATAAAAAATAAACAGATTGGATTACACTCAATTAAATTAATTACACTAGAAAAGGTAGTTCATTTTGATAAATAAAATAACTCATTCGTAAGTTGGTCGACGCAACCAATTTTTTTTTTTTTTTTTTAACATTCTCACACCCCTGCACTAGGATTCCCTGTGTCGCAGGTGGCATGGACACATACAACACATCACAACACCCAAGACCCGAGAACAAACATGTGTGTTCATCACACAAATATTTGCCCCGACCGGGGATCGAACCCGAAACACCAAGCTTCGTAGGCAGGGTCACTACCAACTAAGCCACGGTGTCGTCTAAACAACAATTAATACAACCCCTTTCGAGTTCCCATTCGACAGTAGTTTGAATAAAACAGAACATAAAGCAAGCAAATGAATTCAGGCCGAGCCTCGATAATGGAGAAAATATCTACAGAACAATACCTATCACATCCACGCCAGATATCGACAGACAGACAGGACAGGATAGCTGGTTCGATTAGAAGAAGCTGCTATGTTTATGAATAAATGAATTAATTATTAATTTGTCTCAAGTATCTATAATATCTTAGTAGTATTTATTATATGTATTTTTTAACATTCTCACACCCCTGCACTAGGATTCCCTGTGTCGCAGGTGGCATGGACACATACAAGACATCTCAACACCCAAGACCCGAGAACAAACATGTGTGTTCATCACACAAATATTTGAAATAAACAAATAATAATAATAATATATAATGCTTACTCTCAAGAGCTATGAGAGTGTCTCCAGAATTTGGGGCAATCGTGTCATTTGAGAAGAGAATTCTAGCAGCACCTTTTATGTCACCATCGCTGAGTTTACTTTCCACAAGTTTGTAGATAGCAGACTCAGCGACTCGGTTCCTAGATTTTGAATTTGTAGGCAAAGGGTTAATAATTATTATTAATAATTTCTAATAATATTATATATAATTTATAATAACATAAATATATGTATTTAGATATATTTATTCAAACATTATATATATTTTCTTCTTCATAATTTTAATTTATCCATTATTATTTATATTACTGTACACGCCCCCACACTTACACTATACAATACAGTATACAAATTTTCTTTTAATTACTACTAATGGCTTAAGTTTCTCATAATCTCTAACTCGATCAATGTGTTTATCGTAGGTACCTAAAATAATTGAAATAGCTCTTTTAAAAAATCGCTGAAAAAATACTTGTCAGATGAACAAAAATCTCTAGCTAAATAGTCCTTCTTGGCTTAAAATAAGTCAATTTTACAAAAATTATTATTAAATTTTTTCTTATTTTCAACCAACTTCAAAAAAGGAGAAGGCTATCAATTCGGTAGAATGTTTTTTTTGTTGTTTATAAGCAGATTTGAAAAAAAAAATAAAGTGTGAGAGGTTATATGTAATTTTAGATTGGTCTTATAGAAATTTTATCAAAATCGGTTTAGTAGTTCACTATTTAAATCAAAATAACAGAGAAAAAAATAAAACGTATTTTGCTTTCCTGTGATTATTCAGTGGTGTTAACGGTCACTAGAACAGTCCGATTGAAGTCGGTTGTTGTATGTTTTTGTAAAACCTTGATTATTATTTTAACTTTGCATTTAAAACATTTTTTGTAGGGTGTTTTTCTGAGCTAGAACTCTAGAAGTTAAACAAAAAATCATCTACTTAGAGCTTTAATAAAATGACTTAGCTATTCACTGATTTATCTGTGTCAGTATTTAATAATTTGGCTATAACGAACGATAGATAGATAGGTATCCACAGCTTCGGAAGCCAAAGTACTAGAACAATGGCTCTAGTTAATAATGGGAGTGGAACATATCATTAGGTTGTTTTTGTATAAGTACTCAGCTTCCTACAAATATGTAGGTAGATACTACCTAGAGTCGCCACAACGCAACTGGCAACATCAATTTATAAACAGATTAATAAAAAAACGATTTGCGACAAAAGTGCTTCATCACCAAACTGCATCCGCAAACGCGTCGACTACAGCGACCGGTGGTGGCCAGCGTTCGTCAGTTTTCATACATTTCGTAGCTGTAACGCTTGGCCGGCGACAAGCGTAGCGGCCGCGCGGCAGCTACAAAATGAATGAAAACTGAAGGACGCCAGCCACCGGTCGCTGTAGTCGGCGACGCGTTTGCAGGTGCACTTAGCTATTCGAAAATTTTTTTTTTTATCCTTGTCCTCGTTAAAGGTATGATTGATTCATTCGCACAAAATTTCAAATTAATTTGATCAATTAGGTACCAACTTTTAAGCGGTTAGTAACGAATCATAGGTACATAGAATTGATTAATGAATTAATGTTAATTGTACCCAACAACTTACAGATACCTGCACCTACACATAAAAGCATTTACAATATTAAAATAATATTGGAACGCCTTTATTGACTATGAGAGCAAGAACCCCAAGTTTCCCACTAACACGTTATGGACGGAGGTAGAACCACGTAAAACTATAGATTTAAAAAGAAATAAAACGAAGCATTAATTTCCTCCGGACGAGACGGTCATCAATCATAGGGGAAAGGGGAGATGTACCCGCCAATGGGGTATTGACGTTACGTGAAATGAAATGGCACCAAATGATGTAATATTGCTTCCATTAGGAAGTAAAGGAAATGAAATAGACCAGATATTTTGGCCGAAGTATATTTTTTTTTCTTTTGCCCTCGCCAGTAGGCTATGGTCGGACTTGACCTTACAGCCTTGTCTTCCGTGAATTGGGCAAAGTATATTTTTACGCGCTAATAATTAGACAATTACATGACAGATGACAGTTCGTGAAAATATTGGGAACTTTGATGGGGGATGTCAGGTAAGTCTTAAACCTTATACCCTTACCTACAAAATACGGAAAATAATGTAGAATAGCCAGATAAATACAGATAGAAAACAAGGAAAATCATTTATGTTTTTAAGTTGACAAATGATGGCACCAAATGATATAGTATTGCTTCCATTAGGAAGTGAAGGAAATGAAATGGACCAGATATCTTGGGCGATATTTACGCGCTATCAAGATTTGACATTTATATGACAGATGACAGTTCGTAAAAATATTGGGAACTTTGATGGGGGATGTCAGGTAAGTATTAAACCCGAGACCCATACCTACAAAAACGGAAAATAAATTTGAATAGCCGGATAAAATCAAATGGAAAACTAGGAAAATCATTTATGTTTTTAAGTTGATTAGCATAAAATAATGCGGTTTCAGATTACGGTTCAGCCGCTTGTGTTTTGTTTTTTGCAGCGCGTAAAGACATTGAAGTCTGATTTCCCCCATAAGAAACCTTTTCTGATAACTTTAAAATATTTACGTACAAAAAAACTCTTAATTGAATGAGAACGAAATAAACTTCCGAAAACTTCAGGCACTGCTATCAGACGTTCGAATTTCTACCACCGAGTTCCACCATTAAAGCTCTGAAGCTTTTGCAAGAAAATTATCGTGTCTGCTGGTTAATTGTTCGTTGTCTGTGAGTGAGCACGTACCTAGGTACTTGTATTTCTGTATAGACTTTTTCATGTGTAACATCTTACTTTTCGCTTTCGGCCAATTTGTGGCAGTGATTTCGTTAAATGCAACGGAAGGGTGTGACAGGAAGTTAGCCGTCAACTTCACAAAAATGAAGTAAATAAAATAGGTACTACCAAATTTAAAAAATGAAATGTCAGATGTTACACGTCATAAGCCACTAGGTAGGTACTGTAAAGCTCGCTCGTTTTTTTATGTAGATAGGTAAGTAGTGTAGGTAGGTACTAGCTTCTGCCAGCGATTTCAGCGGTGATATAAAGTTTATTATCCAGCTAAACATAAACGCAAAGCATAAACTATATCTACCAATACTGAAATTCAGCCAAATCGGTTAAGTAGTTTTGGCGTGAATGAAGAATAAACGTCCACACACTCAGACTCAACTAGATCAATATAATATAAAAGTAACTAGCGTCGAACGGAACGTTTTTTCGCCCGACTACAAGAAAGTAGAGGTAGGTACCTAATGTTTTTGCTATTTGTGGTCATTAATCGTAATCATGTCAGCTCAGACATTATTCAATTTATTTTTGGTGTTGCTTTACAATGTACAGCCGTGAAATTAAAACAATCTTTTTTGCACAACCTGATTTATAAAATTGAATTTATGACGGGATAATTTCGATTTCAACCTAAAATCAAGTTATACTTTGATTTTCAATATTTAAATTTCAAAACACGTTCTAAAGTTCAGAGGCCCAAATGGAAGTAATTAGTAAGCGATAGAGGTGCACTGCTATTGGGTCCAAATAATCAAATTAAAGGTTCGTTCACAATAACGGTATTATCGAGAAACGGTACGGACTACGGACCTGTGGTATGGATCCTTTCATAAACAAAACGAGGTAAGGGCGTTGACATTATTTTATTCAACCACCACATTAAAAGGTGCTTCTTAATTTGACCTATAATTTTTTCATTACCATTTTACAAGGTTATTTATTAATGCTGTTTTTTTTTTGTATTCCATAGAGTAGAAATACGAGAGTGGTCTAATTTTGAGCTGCTTAGGTACCTCACTGAAATTATAATATGAATTTAGGGCATTTTATAATAAATAATTTAATTATAGTTCTAAATCCCTAAAAACTATTTCATTTTTCAAAATTAATCACCTTTACACACGCGATAATTACGCAATATTACGCAGCAATTTAATCCATTAAACGGATGTTAAACACGGTAACTGTAATAAAACTGAATGTTGCCCTTTTACTCTTTATTATAAAAAAAATGTATGGAAACGGGACAATTCTAATTACCCTCTCCTACCAACTCTGTTTTTATTCCTCAGAGAGAGCTTAATTTAAAAAGTTTCAGTGGTGACTTTTTAATATAACAAGTGACGAACGTCGCTGGCAGAGGAATTAAAAAGTATTGCGGTCTTTTGAATTTAGAGCTTCTACTTTCGTTTGTTTTTTTTCGCAAGCAACTTGCTTGCAAAGAATTTATAATAGGTATTTTCGAAAAGGAGGATTTATATTATTATGTTAAAGTTCCTACTTAGTAAAATGTGATGGCGATGCTATATGCACTATTTTTACGTTGCACCGAATATGATTCTAGCTTTTTCTGAAATGAAAAGTTACTGGAATGTTGCCGTTACTAAAAGTTGAAAGTTCCATTAAAGGTATCAACTTAAAATTACGCTTCTCCGAAACGTACTGCAAAGAGGAGTAATATGAAAATGTCCATGATATTATTGCTTGCGCGCTTGCGAGAGTATATGAGCTTTATCCTGAATACTGTTGCAAACTAGAGCAAAAAATACCAGAGAGCTAGAAAAATTGAGTGCAGCCGAATTTTTAGATTTATTTTTACGTAATTTTAAAAAGTTTGTGTAATTTTAATCTTAAAACGATATGCGTTGCACATGGCCATGCAGAAATTAATAATCTTTCATCTAAAGTCCATACAGAATTGTATGAATGAAATTGGCGTAGGAAAAGCAAGCAATTCGTGCCTCCTACGAACAGAATCAAAGGCTTTTTAGCTTAGAACTTAAAACCTTACCTTATGTAACATGAAACAAGAGTTTTCTAATAACAACCTAACTCAATAAATACGACAGTAAAAATCAATATTTTGCTGGTTTGATTTATCAAAGGATGTAGGTATTGCATATTAAATATGATTGATATTATAACAATCTCAAACAAGAAGATCTACGCAATCCACTGGGAAATTGTATTTCCGAAGTCGTGAAATATTCATAGACAAAACAAATTGGTAAAATAAATGTAGCCAGATGCAAAAAGGAAAACTAGAGTTTTAACATGAATTCCAGCGCAGAAAACAAGAGTTTATTTTAACACTTGGAAAATAAATTTGAAAAAGAACGTGTGTATAGAAATCTTTAAGAAATAGACAATATAATTTTGGACAAATTCTGTTGGTTTATTTTATTATTTTTATTCGAATCCATTCGTAAATAATCTAAGCTTTACTAAAAATTCAAATGAATTAAGTTAAGTTTTTTTTAATAGAATATTAGCGCAAAGAACTAAACTACATACACAAAATATAGTAGGTAGGTAAGTACCTATTTTTAATCCGAAAGTATATTAAAGTTAAACTATCCATAGAAAATAGTCTTAACAAATCGGCAAAATTTTAGGATGGCTGGGTTGTTGGTAACTCAAAACGCAGCGTCTACTCAGCGGTAATTAGTGGAAATTGGCGCCATTGTGGAAAACTTGAGTCAGGTGAATTAAGCCTTCATTTTCATCTACGTTAGTGAGATTTATCTCTTGTTTCGGAAATTGGCGCGATTTTGAAGACAATTAATTGAATTTCAATTAAGAAACATTTTGCTTATATGTATTTTTAACGTTAGAAAATTAGGCTAGTCAATTGAAATACAGTTCGCACATTATTTGTTTATCAAAACTCAGTAATGTCGATGAATTATATTCATTATTATTTAGTATTAACGACAAACCATGGATAAATATTTCAGTTGGAATTTATTGTGTTAATTGTTGCAACTGCGAATTTATAGCTTCAACCGCGTACTATTTGTCATTTGAACCGGATATGTTTTGGGAATGCAATTCCAAGTTAAACTTTGTAAAATTTGTAAGTATACTAAATTATCAGTTATAAATACAGTTTTACTTAATTATATATTACTTTTATTTTTTTACACATGGAAACGGCCAACTGTATTAATTTACGTTTTAATAATTTTATTTAAGTTCAAAGTACTTAGATGCTCATGTTCAGATACCTACGTAGTTCGTAGGTTCCTGTCAAAACCTAGCTCAGGAACTTTCGAATTGTCTTGTTAGAGTGGTTAGATGTTATTTTTATTAGGTTATGTATCTCTGTATCAGATAGATATAGAAAAATATAGAATATATTAAAACATAAAAAGTTAATAAGTCTAACTAAAACCTAATTGATCTAGCTAAGAATCTACGATATATACCTAATTAATTCCAGCCATGGAATTCAATTTATTTTTAAATAAACATAATACTAAAATTAAAAATATTCTCGCTAAAATATTGCGAAAAACTTTTCTCCTTTCCCAAGCTCGGCGTTTTTCACAGCTCTTTAAAAACATTGAGGTCATTCACTTTTAACTTTGCGAATTGAACTTTCGTGCTTTTCCAAGAACTCCGTTACCCAGACATAAAGTTAGGATTATAACTCAGTTTTAGATGGTTTTTTAGAACATTATTTCAAAATCAGAAAAAAAACTACATGTTCCATTGTTTTTTTTTTCTCAAACTAGTGTAGTAAATTCTATTCCATAGTTATGGCATGTAATTCCAACAATTTTACGAGAAAGACACACAGTAAGCTTTGAAAATGTTAGCTTTTAACAGGTACTACGTATCTGAACATAAGCACCTAGCACCTAGCTAGGTACTTTGTTTCAATTTGAACTTATATAAAATTATTAAATTAAAGCAAAATGATACAGTCGGCCGTTTCCATTTGTTTTTTTTAACAATATTTAAAAAAAAGAATAGAAAAAACTCAGATATTCAATTGTTTTTTTTTTAAACTAGTGTAGTAAAATCTCTTTCTTTAGTTTACGCCATGTAATTTCATATAATGGCAGTGGGTGCATCGCTCTGGGATGCAATTTTCCCGCCCCCAGAGGTTTAGAAAGAACGCGGAAAGAAGTTTTAATGGGGGATAAAAAGCACCATAAGATGGCGCTTTAAAAGGTTTTAAATTACTTGTAGACATAATGTTTAAGGTTTTGAATTGCTCGTAGACACTCAAAAACAAGCAGGTATTATAATAATTTGTAGGTAGGTATTGTTTATGAAAAAAAAATCGTACTTCAGACGGATTTTATTAAACCTCCTTAGTAAAAATGATTACTTAACTATCCAAAACTTGAAAAAAAAAAACTATGTAGATATTTACACTACAGTCACACTTAGATATTTAGAATTTTCAAATTGGATTGAAAAAATTGTAAGAATACAGCAAAAACTCAGATCAACACCAACATTAAGACGAAATTTGGTTTTGACTGTACACACTGACGTAAGTACCTACTTCGAATGCCCACCTTTTTGTAACTTTTTAAGCAGATAAAGTTTGACTATAAAACCGTCTTTGTTCAAGCACTCGCAACGTTTGCCGTACATCAAAGAGTTAGCAAACTTTGGCCACACTGTTAAGAAGGAAACCCTAAGCCACCATACTACACGATAGAGGCCCGAGCTGCATACGACATTGGACTACCAATTTTCAAGGAGTTTAATTTTGCCGTTTCCTGTTTTATTTTCTTGATTTCAATTTTTACTCGAATGATTTTCTGTTTTTTTTTCTTGATTGCAATTATAGCTTCAATGAGTTGCGTTTGTATTAAAAATAAACTATTTTCACATTATCAAAAGCCACCCGACAGACACGACAGAAGCCCGAGCCGCACAAGTATTTGGACTACCAATTTTCAAAAATTGCATATTTAGTCGTTTTCTGTTTCTTTTCTTGATTGTAATTTTAGCTTAGATGAGTTTCATTTGTATTAAAAATACTATTATGTAAGCCTACACATTATTAAAAACCGCGTTCATGTTTATTGTAAACAAAATCAGTATCTATCTGAAACTTTAGATGGCAACACATCACAATTGAAACTAAAACGGATAGTATTTTATAAGTACTTAATATAGGTTGTACACTCAAAGATATCACCAAGAAATAGATACCTACCTACACAATACTACAGGTTGTTATATACTTTATTATTATTATTATATTCTTTATTGCACAAAATACAAGATAAAATGTACAAAAGGTGAGCTTAATGCTAAAGCATTTTCTACCGGCCAACCTTATAGATATTGATAAATGTTGGCGTGCTAACTTATACAACATTTGTTATACCTATAAAATATTTGTTATATAACATAAACATTTATTTTAAAACTAATTAAAAGTTATACTTATTGGACTTTGGTTACAGAAGAAGCAGTAGGAGAGAAAAGTTTCTGGAGGCACGGTAGTGCCTCCGAAGCCGAAACAAGCAGCACGACCGTAACTACCTTTTCTCGAAGCAACTCGAGGCACTTTTCAGCCTCTTAAATCTCTGTTACTGATAGTGGTAAAAGCTTGAAAATTATGTTACAAAGAGAACTTTGTTTATACAGGTAAACTTCCAAAAAATAAGTTTCTAGCTATAACACTTTCCGAGATATCCATCTCCTAAGTTCACAGTATTGTCACACACTCATTCACTCACGTAGGTATAGATAATTAAAAGTCTGAGCCAAAACTAGAAGAGCTGGAAACTTGAAATTTGGAATGAAGTAAGTGTAAAGCCGAATTCAGTTGTTACAAACTTACAATGAACGATTGTATAAAATAAGAGTTAACGATAAATAGAGTTCCAGTTTTGGCTCAATATTACAAGATCTCACGTATTTTTGCGGCACTAAGAACTCGTTTTGGCTTTGATTTTTACACGGTTTTTGCTGGTACCTATATCAGCTGATGAAAATCTAAAATTTAAACTTAATTTGAACCTACGTGTAGAGTAGGTAATAGAGTGTCTGGTCGTGACGGCCCGCGGTCAACCACGTGCCAAAACTAGCACATCCATATACAGGAAAATTGGCTCCCGCACCTCGGTTTTCTACGTTTATTTATCGTTGTTATTTGCAGTAGTCCTGGGGTGTGCCATTCATTCTTGTAACTGTTCATTTGTTCTCGCCATTCATTTCATTCTTTTCAGAGAGAAAATTGTTGTATCTCGTGTAGAACAACCTCTCAAAACTCAATAGATAAATACCAAGTTGGTAATCTATCTATTGGTATTACCAACGCAACGTGGTAAAAACATAGATGAATAACGCTGTTCCTATAGAACACCAAGATGGACAGTACCAAACCAAAAGGGATGCGGTATATATGTCGTGGCCGGATCATTGAATTGGCCATTTCATAAAGTGGCTGGCCATTTCATGAAATGGCCAGCTAATATTGGCCATATCGTTCAAACGTCAACGTTTAATGATATGGCCATCCAAGTTTGGCCATTTCATAAATGTAGGGTTTCCATGATATTGATGCACAATCTGACCAAATAAAATTATCTAAGCAGATAGAAGTTAGGTGACGGTAAGTTATTAAGTTTACTTTTTGCGCGCCCATACGCGACCGTAGCGAGCGTGCTCGGCCTCTTGACAGATAATACTCTTTTTTTTTTCAGATGGACGTTTAATGCAGTTAGCCGCAGATGGCTGTTACTGCGTCACCGGACTCTGAAGAGAATAATCGCAACAAGGTAGTACTTATAATAATACCAGATTATACAGATTGCCGAATGGCATAAACACTTAAATATAGTTTTAGAAACATATACATTAGTTTTTCAAAATATTAGTCTTTAACCCGCAATCTCCATGAAGTCATAATTTGTAATCCAATAACAGTCCATCAATTTTCGTTGCGTGGTCACACTTTTTTTATCAGAACAACTGCCCGCCGCCATGTTGCATCACAAAAACAAAGCGATATCAGCGCCTCTAACGGTGGATAATATAACTATTTTACGATATGATCAATAATGCTTGGCCCTTTCATGAAGTTGCCACGCGTTTAGCCGTTCATATCATGAAACGCTGACTATTCATTGATCTGGCCAGGCCGTTTCATGATGTGGCCAGCGGGTATTGGCCATTTCATGAAATACGGCCATTTCATGAAATGGCCAGCTACTTCATGAAATGGCCAATTCAATGATCCGGCCACGACATATAGATAGAACCGAAAATTTTCAGACACCCTGTCTATAAAAATAATATATCTCTTTTTTCAAATAATGTTTGTTACTTTTTACGATGTAGTTTTATTGACAATGAAAAGGCTAGTAGTTTTAACATATAATAGTTATTTAGCCCTGTTACTTCTCTTTTTTGAAAATTAGCATAGGACCAGAATGTACTAGAAGTTAGCCAATGTGGCTCCTTTTTCTTGGTCGCATTTTCAATGTACTTACTGTAGGAGGTACATTGTGTTTCTATACTTTAATACTTCTGTGGGTAAAAAGTACAACTTTTCGAAAAAGGAATTTCGCGATGTTTGAAATAAGGTTGCCAGGAATTTCGATCAAGCTAATGCCATCCACAGAGTTATGTGGCGGCTTGAGTCGAGCGCTCTCGAGACCTCTGGATAGGATGACAAGGGTGCTTGCTCCCGTTTTCCAGAATTTGCCAAGTTCTGTCTATTTGTTCCGTCGACTTCGTTTGCGACTTTTGCAATTTGTAAAAGTTTCTCGACAGTCATTTTATAGACAGGAAGTAAAATATTAGCTATTCATAATATGTCTGCCATCATTTTATATTTGAGAACATTTTCAGACAGCGAAAAGTGTAGTTTACTAACATCTGACGACTCTTTCGTCAGATGTTTACTAAACTACACTTTTCGAGGTTCTATTGTTTCGTTTATTTCATAGTTAAGGTGGCAAATTTCCATACAAAATGTTTCGGACAAATACTCAAAAGGTACGCAGTATTATAGTAATTTCGTTTCGATCATGTTTTTTGATTTCGTCAACAAAAAAGTGAAATGTTTCATACTTTAATTTAGATTTTATACGTGTTTTAAAATTAACCCTACTAACTTAAAAACACGTATAAAATCTAAATTAAAGTATGATACCTTACACTTTTTTTGTTGACGAAATCATAAAACATAGACGAAACGAATAGTGTGAAGAAATTAATACGGCGTACTTTTTGAGTATTTGTCCGAAACATTTTGTATGGAATTGGATTTGAGGATTAGCCTCAATTGTATGATTTATCATGTTACTTTAAATGTGGTATGGAATTCGGACCAAATTACATTGTCATAAATAGTTTATTACCTGCAAAATCAAATGATGTACTAACATATCTGGTTGGATGGAAATAAATCCATAAATGGGTTGATCTAAAAGGAAAATAAAATATAATTAGTTGCACCTTATGGATCGTGCGTGATTGTGAATCTAGGTGGAATGAGCTGAATTTCGTATTAGACTAGCCCTGGAAAGATTTGCTGCTTTAAATCCGATCCAATATTGGCGACGGGGGGACAGATAGAACTTATAAAATTAATAAAAGTTCCATGTCCGCATTATAGCAACGGTGGGACAGATACTTAGAACTTTTTTGTCCCATCTGTCAACCTAAGGGGACAGAGCAGGGTGACAATAATTCGTGTTTCGACGTAATGTCTGTCATCCATGTGAGCAAAGAATCAAGTGCTTCCCGGAATCAATTAGCGGAATGAAGTCACCGTAAATACCATTATGGTCCATTGTTTCTAACATTCAGCTATCTCCTAACGAGCAGAATAGCTGCAATCGCAAATCGCTGGTTCCTGGCGATACCATCGGACAATTGTGCGCAGTTCCCACGGAGACGACAACCGCTCTCATTAGGCGGTTTCCTATGGTTTTCCACCATGATTTTACTTGTAATGGGCAAGGAGAGCAACATGCAAGGGTATTTTGTAGTTTGAAGATTGCCACTGAGGTAATTCGAAAAATGTATAATGAAAATGACTTTATTTTCCGTTGGTAATTGTCTTTCGCAGTTGGCAACATTTCGGCTATCGGTAGGTATATCATAAAACAGAAAAAAATAGGTATGTGACATCCACCTAGAGGACGTGGTGGCCGAATGGATGAGGCCCTTACCTTGCGATCTGATGGTCGCGGGTTCGAATCCTGGTGGCAGTCATGCGTAAATGGGTTTTTTCGGTTAAAATAATCTATGTTTGCATCCCACGTTCTCGCAACGGTGAAGGAAAACACGTAAGGAAACCGGCATGTCGTAGAACCAAAAGTTTGAAAACATGTGTCGAGTGCACGAAAGGAGCCTCTTCGAGGCGCACTTGAAATTCTTTCACCACACTGGTTCGAAGGAACTAGTGACATGATAAGAAGAAGATCCACCAATACGCATTGGGTCCGCGTGGTGGATTTCAGATTCAGACCCATGCGCTCTCCTAGCCGATATTAGGTCTGAGTCTCAGGAGTTGTAGCAGTATAGGCTGAATATGCCAATCGCTTTTAAGTTGCGTACAAAATCCAAGGACTGCTCTTCTAAATCACGTCGTTTACAAAACGAAAACGAACCGGCAGTTTTTCAGGATGAAAAGCTTTTCTAACATAGCATTAGTCACATATCGATCGATACAAGGTGCGACGATTGTTGTAAGCAGACAAAGTGAGGAAACATCTCTATTATTTCCCGCCACAATAAAGACAGGTAGAAATGTCCTTTACGTGACCCAAATTGTAGACGGTCACAAATTGGGAACCTACCTACCGAACAAGGCTAGCCTTCTATATTATATTAAAGGACACGGTTAGGGCATCAGGCTTTTTTTTTTACTATTTATAGGCTTGCGTTTGACCACCATCTCACCTGATGGTAATGATGTGGTCGACGATGCTTTTTACTTTTTTGCCCCGGCGGCGGCGATAGCTTCGACCACAACATCACTTACTACTCGAGCGAACATGACACCTAGATCGAATGACGTTTGTGCAAAGTACAGCGTGGAATTGGATAATCTTGATAGAGAAGAGGTCCTGTAATACTTGGTAATGATAAGTAATGATAAGGCTTTACAATTAGAGGAAGAAGAAACACGGAGGACGCCGCGCGGGGCAGCGGGGGAAGCATCGAGTTCCGAGCCACGTGTCAGCCAGGTGTCATGTTCATTTGCCCGAGTAGTAGGTACCATCAGGTGAGGTAGTGGTCAAACGCTTGTCTATTCATAATAAAAAAAACAGCTTATATACTCCCTACTGCTTTTTTTTATAAAAAAATAATTCCCCATGCTCCTCCGAGACTTTCTGTCGATAGAAACTTAATTAATAAAAGCAGCTAACGACAAACTGACGCTACTCCATAACTTCACAGTTTCTACTTGCGTTTTGGACACAAAATCTTACTAACGCCTAAATCACACATACCGAGTAGGTACTCAGCCGAGACAGTGAAAGCTAACGTCACTGGCTCAGCCGAGCATTCGGCGCTTATGTTTATACGTACTGAGTACTCGGCCGAGTACCCGGTAAGTGTGATCTAGGAATTAGATCCAAAAACATAAGAGCACGGCAAACATGTTAGGTGCCATTTTAACAACTCTGGCATCACGCTTCAAACCACAGACTGATTAAATAGACGTGAATCGATCGATTCCCATGGCGGTGACCACAGTGCAAATATAGAGCTGATTTACCGGAACCAGGCACTGAACTGGATATTTCGGCAACCCTGTGGGATTCAATAATTTTTTAATGAATGAGTTTTGTTTGCCTCTCGTCAATTCGGTCCAGAATATGATTATTTTGATCACTATGTAGGTTAGGTCCTAATCGGAATCTAATTTATTCTGTATTATTATTTAGTTTGTTAGTTCGGAATCTAATTTATTGGTTACTATTAATTAGTAACACTTTATTGTACACCCCGAGGAAACATACAATACATTATAAAAGGAAGCTTAAAAATAAAATAAACCAAAATAATAGGTACCTAACTAGAATTATTTTTATTAAATCTAGACATGTTCGAGTTTAAAAGGTTCCGAGTGTTTTTGTAAATTATTTTTGTGTTATTTGTTTTATTTTTCGACATTTCATTCTACCTAAAGAAATTATAGTTATACATGGTAGATATTAATAACGGCAAAGTGATCATAAAACCAAAGTAAAAGTACCTACTTTACGACCTACTCGTTAAGTACTTACTTCCATATTTGGCAACCAAAAATTATACCTCAAACAATCGACCCAAATCTCTGGTGCTAAATACAAACCGATTACTGTCAGAATCGGAACAAGAGGTGTTGTAACTTTGAGAATTTCATTCATTCTTTCATTCACTCGTTTTATTTTTAATTTCCCAATTTATAAATGGCAACGGAGAATCTACCATTCTCATGTTGTAAGTTCGTAGTATTTTTTAGGATAATCAATTCAATGCATACTTTATTTTTATGCGAATCGCTACTGGCTACGAGTTATGTATAATGATTTAAAACTCGTGCTCAAAACGTAAATAACTGCATTTGGCAACGCGTTTGATGATGTCATGCTCATGGCTTTTTTAACAAATAAAAAAGTAAAGCCTAAAATATACACTCGGAGAGGTAGATTTCGATAAGAACATACTTAGTCGACGTTTTAAGGAAGTATAACTTAAAACAGTAAATATAAATAAATGCTGTTGGTAACTTGATTCCGAAGAGGCTAAAGCTATGGATACATTTTGAGCTTACCAGCAGGGACGGTTACTAATTGTCTTAGCAATTTGAACTAGCGATAGACATTATATACAAAGTACCTACCTAAACAGTCTAGCTCTAGAATAGATGTGTAAAATAATATTTAGGTAGGACTGAAAAATGAAGCGAGGATTCTCCCAAACCAAGGTATAGGCAAATATAATGAGCTCGTCAAGTCTCCAGTTACCTCGTAAAGTGAGCATTTAGGGTGGGCTCATGATGACTCATTATAATTTAAATTCGCTTTTACGCACTTTGTGTCTAGTCTTGTCATAATTGACGATATATTTTTTCTTGTTTTTTAATTAACCTTTACGCATTTTGTTTCTAGTCTAGTCTTAATTGATGATCTATTTTTTCTTCTTTTTGAATTCGCCTTTACGCACTTTGCGTCTTATTTAGTCATAATTGGACCATTTTTTTTTACTTTTTCCTAAATTATAGATTAAAGCGTGGACGACACACGGTTTTTTTACATGCTACAAGCCAGCGACTTTGCTTGTAGCATGTAAACTCGCCCAGTGTCATCGGCTTTTTTACAATCTGCTTGTTGACAATCCTGCCCAAAAGCCAACACGCTCACACGCTAGCTTTTAGACTCGCCAACAATCAGCTTGTAAAAAAGTCGATGACACTGGACGAGTTTACACGCTGAGAGTACAAACTGAAACAAACTTTTCTTCTGAATGAACAAGTAAAGGAGATAACATAGAGCATACTCTATGAAAAATCTCCCTCACTCCACAGGTTAAAAAACTCATCGAAAGAATAGAACGTCTTGTAAACAAGTGACTCATAGTAGAAAGTGAACTAATTGTGCGTATTGGCTCGCGAAACATTTTTGATTACAGACTTTCCTTGTTACTCGACCAAGTAGGGCCTTGGGGCTTGTGTACCAGTGTTAACACTTGATAGGCTATGACCGAAGAAGTATAAATGTATGGAATCGCAATGTAGTACATTGAAAATTCGACAAAAAAAACTAACTTCTAGAACATTTTGGTCCGATGTTAATTTTCGAAAAAGAGAAGTAACAGGGCTAGATAAATATTATATGATAAACTACTAGGCTTTTTCATTGTTAATAAAACTACATCGTAAAAAGTAACAAACATTGTTTGAAAATGGGGATATTTCATTGTATTTATTGACATGGTTTCTGAAATTTTTTGGTCCTGTCTTACGACTCCATTTTGGTTGGTACTGTCCATCTTGGTGTTCTATAGGAACACCGTTATACATCTTTGGCTATGACCATGATTGGGCCAGTTCTACAAAGGCTATCGCAATTTATAGATTTACTGTTTATTGCAAATGATAATAATTTTCCTAGTTACTATCTATTTTGATACAGAAGACAATGTCGGTATCTTTTAATTGGATAAAAAAAATGTACCTATCCAAACTGGCCCGGCCATTTTATTTATACTTAGATAAAAAACTGAGTTGATTTTTTTTATATTTGAAGACAAACGCAGCTAAAGACGCAGCCCAAAGTCACATACTTACATACTTAGGTACCTATTACTTTTGAAATTTTAGATAATTATCTCTAAAATTAGAGACATCCTGGAGGAAAACCTGCTTTTCTATGAAAAGCCTAAGTATCTTTATTCCGGAATTTTAGAAACCTATAGTAGTTATTTTTATTAGTTAACCTATATCTAGTAGTATTTTTAGTCTGTACCCCGGAAGCTAATGCCTACTTGCACCAAACTGTCAAAGTCCCTAAGCATTTACTTTACTCGCTTGGTAGTTCTTAGCGGTCAGAATCTTGACTGTTAAGAACTACCAAGCGAGGAAAATAAATGAATAGGGACTTTGACAGTTTGGTGCAAGTAGGCATAAGAGTCTAAAGGACAAATAAACAGGCCCTTCAATAAGCAGATGTTTAGCTAAATACGGACACAGAATAAAGTCCGCACGACACAAGAGCGAAGCAAGTATAAATAAGTATTGTATGGGCGATTTGCATGACAAGGGACAGGCGTTGAATGGCCATGTCTGGCTGTGGAAATTGAAATTCGGCCTCCGTCCACGGTTGTTGCACATGAACGGTAAGGTTTTGTTAGGCATGGAATCATTTAAAACCAAAATGGTTGACAAGGGGCTCAAGGTTTGTGAGAGAAAATATGCAAATTGTAAATATAACTCAGATTTCTGACGTTTGAATACTCAAACACTTATGCCTACTTGCACCAAACTGTCAAAGCTCCTAAGAAATTACTTTTCTTCCTTTCCAGTTCTTAACGGGCCAAATTCAGACCGTTAAGACAGTTCTTAACGGGCTGAATTTGGAGCTTGACAGATCAAGCGAGTTAAGTCATTGCTTAGGAACTTCGATAGTTTGGTGCAAGTCACCATTAAGCTTATACCACTAGCTTATTATTATCTTCATGCCCTTATCCCTCTTAGTTGGGGTCGGCACAACCCGTTTTCTTGAGTTATTCCCATCTGTCACTCTGTTCTGTCACCATAGGGTGACAGATGACACAAAGTTATATCTGGTCCCCTGTTGCTAATAGGAGGAAAGATGGATTTTTTTTTAATTAAAAAAAAAATTCTGATAGAACATCTGTCCCCCTATTACCAATAGGGGGGCAGATAGAACTATTATGCCCATCTATTCTTCTTTATCAACTATTTGTCTCTATCAGCCATTCGTCTCTACCAGCCATTCGTCTATAACAGCCATCTTTTTTGTTAACATCATTTTGCTACTAGCTTCTATAAAACCTAAAAATAATTAATAATCACAAAGAAGTTCTTGTGTTTTATGGCGTCGGTAGTACCTCGTATGACCTTCTCAAGGACCAGGCAGGTAGTGGTTCAGAATGATGGATGGGTTATCTTATTAATCGTATAAAATCTAGTCCCAAGAAACCCGAGGTCGTCAGCATCGAGGCTAAGTGAATTAAAAGTCGATAAAGAGAATTTTGTAACGGGAAAGGAAACATGATGTTTCTTAGGATAATTTTGAAATGGTAGGTCTGATGGAATACGGAATACGGAAATATGATGGAAGTTGAAAAATTAATAGTTTTTATGCAAGCCTAGTTTTGAACATGGTTCAGGGTCTTAGGATATCATTGAAGAATCGGATGACTTTACAAAACTGCCTAAAATCTAAGAATCGAAAAAGGCAAAGACAGTCCTAAAAAAACTGGTTGCCTGTAAAGTTGTTTTACGGACGATAGTTTAACGTGACAACGTCATAACCAGCGTAACGGGACAATGAGCGTTACCGGATAATGACGTCAACGATTTCGTGCATGCAGCCGGCGTTCATCGATTTATTAGACGTAGTCACGTCAACAAGCTTATAATAAACCTAATTCAGGCAAAACAGTCCCACAAATCCTATCATCTTTAGGAAGGTCTTAATAAACTTGATTCAGACGAATCCCAACCTAACTTCAGTTGCACAACTCGCAAATTATTAAAACAAAATGACTCGATTCAAGTTCTAGTCCTCCCACGAACAGTATTGTATAAAGGCACGTCGCTTTGTGCAGTGTAGGGTTTTATTATGACAGATATGTTGGTATTCAATCAGTCAACTGACTTATCAACTCACTGCAGACCGCAGCGTCTCGCCTTCGCAGTATCTGGATAAAAAGTGACTTATGTATGTCCCTTTGCATATCATAAGCTAACATATGAAAGGCTTAGTCCTAAAAGACAACGCACAGGCCAAACAGCTGAACGTAGAGACTTGAAATTTCGAAGGTAATTGCGTAAGTGTAAGTTCTTAACGAACATACCGTTGCGAATTAACAAAATTCCTTTCCTATGAATTGTGTTAATTCGCAGCGCCAACAAAGCTGCATAATAGCATATAACTACCTACGCCAAATTTCAGCTCAATTGGTTCAGAATTTTCGATGTGATTAAAGAACAAACATCCATCGACCTCACATCTTTAGTATGTTTTATATTAGTGGGTTTTCAGTACGCGAAATGCGGGTAACATGTAAAAATGTTGAAAATAAACTCAATCGCGGGTTAGGGTCGAGCTTTGCACTCTCAGCCCTATCTTTAACTTCGAAGGCCACGACACAGGGTAGTGCAAAATCTGTCCTGACATTGATAAGTGTGTTACTTCAATGAGGTAAAATCGTGGGAAAGCTGAAGCAGCCTACGGGTATACTCCACTGGGAATATTCCCATGGTTTCGTTATGTTTGGATGCAAAAAGCTGAGATTAACTGAACACCTTTGAAAACGGTTTAATCTATCGTGAAGGCTGTTTTAAACTAATGTGCTCATGATTGTGGTGTGACTAACATTCTACAGACTAAAATAATTGGTTGGTAATACGTTTTAGGTCCACGTCCACTTTGTTGTGATATACTTATTTAAGAAAATAAATTATATCTCGAGATCTTATTTAACTATCTCAAGATCTAAAATACTAAATTGTATTTATGGCATAAGTCTCTTGTTGAAAATAAATTTATCTTTATCTTTACCTGAGTATCAAAAATTCAAAATGGCGATGGTAAGTTAAGACTTACCGTCGCCATTTTGGATTTTTGACACTTTTATTCCTATGAAATTCCGATGACAAGACAAATTCATTGACACCTTATTTGTCAAAATCCATCAAACCCGTTGAGCCAAAAGGGCCAAAAATTCATGCCCACATGGTGTATACACTTGAAAAACATAACTCTCCTTTTCCGCAGTCGGGTAAAAGTGATCTGTAGTACCTACCACGTCATATGTACGTCGAAGTAGTTGGTGCCTTGCAATCATGAATGATTCATGGGAACTAATAACAGCAACCAGTCACGCGCTGAACAGATACAGTTCATTATTACTGCTGCGAGAAGTTCTGCTGAATGCGAATGAGATAATATGTGTAGGAACTAAAGCACATAGATTATAATACTCATTGTCTACGACACAGTGTGAAAGGTAGAATCAGTGAGAAGGTTAATATGGAAAATGTCGAACTGTACCTGTTTAAAGTATTTTTTTTTAATTTAAAATTTAAAACCCTGCTTTAATGGCATCAGATGTTTTTTAACAAACTTCAAAAAAGGAGGAAGTTTTCAATTCAGTTGTATTATTTTTTTAATGTTTGTGTTTCCTCAGAACTTTGGAGGGATGAATGCCATGTTATTAGAAGAGTGTTAGATATGAAAGTAGGTGAATTTACGAGAAGAGGAAGACCAAATAAAAGTTGGATGGACTGTGTGAGAGAGGGTATCAATAAAGCAGACATGTTGTGCCGACCCCACCTAAGGGGTCTATGTCTTCTTGTGGGATAAGGGCAGGGAGATGATGATGTTTCCTCAGGACTTTGTCATTATCAACCTATTCGAAAACATCTTTTTTGTTAAAATAATAAATTTGATCAAAATCAGTTCAATAGTTTAAGTAGTTTTTAAATCAATGTATCTGAAAAAAAAATGTCGTCTAAGTAAACGACATTGTGTATTTTGCTTCTCTGTGCCTTTTCAGTGGTGTCTACGGTCGCTAAAACAGTCAATTAAAGTTGGTTGGTTGAAGCTGCGTTTGAATAAGAAGAGCTGTTTAGACCTACCACGAAACAATACTAATTTTATTCGACACTTACCTACCGCACGATGGTAATTAGTTAATACCCGAGGCCCTTACCTGCAGTCAATAAAACCAGTCTAAGGAAGAACCGATGCGCCTCCTATCGTGGATAAGAAGTACTACAAAATCTCATACTAAATTGCTAATATGACCCGACGATCCTTTTTAGATACGTTAGGCATTACGAAAGCAGGATTCCTGCTAAGGGAACGTACCCATACTACGTGACCTGTTCAAGGGGGGAAGGGGTTTCTTCGAAATACCATCCTTGGTCACATGGTGGAGGGGGTGGAGCTTAGTTTCGCGAAAAAGTTTTAGCGAAATCTCGCGCTTTTTCGAACTATATTCAAATAGCGATATTTTTGTCACTTGTGATGTATACCTAAGTGTATTAATGTGTGATACTATATGTATGCAATTATGCATCCACTTTTGATGTCACACGGCAAGCGCTGATAATGGCAAGATTAATAAAGACAAATATGAGCCAAATTTTTTGTCTGTTCTGTTTGCAAAAATGATTGTAAACCATATTTATAAATTACTACGTAAAAACTAGAGGGAAGGCGAGGTCTTCTCATATACTACAGATGTCACCAAGGGGTAGTAAAAAATTGACAAAAATGGGTCACGTAGCTTGGGTATGTTCCCTAACTTGGTCATAAAATAGGCTAATGCGAAAACATTATGCAAGTTTGCATGCAAATGTCCGCCGTATAAACGACATAGAAGAAGTAAATACTGTCTATCTGCAGTCAACGACCCACCGCGGGGGACGCGCACATGTTAATTACAATTATGTTGTAATTGAAGCAAATGTAGCCATGGCAGTATTAATCCATTAGTACAGAAGAATTAAGGCTAATCCTCAAATCCCAATTCCATACAAAATGTTTCGGAGAAATACTCAAAAAGTACGCCGTATTATAGTAATTTCTTCACACTATTCGTTTCGTCCATGTTTTTTGATTTCGTCAACAAAAAAAGTGAAAGGATTCATACTTTAATTTAGATTTATACGTGTTTTTAAGTTAGTAGGGTTAATTTTAAAACACGTATAAAATCTAAATTAAAGTATGAAACCTTTCACATTATTTGTTGACGAAATCAAAAAACATGGACAAAACGAATAGTGTGAAGAAATTACTATAATACGGCGTACTTTTTGAGTATTTGTCCGAAACATTTTGTATGGAATTCGGATTTGAGGATTCCCCTTATGGTATAGAATCACAATGTAGTACATTTAAATGCACCAAAAATATAAAAATCTAGTACCTACATTGTGGTCGCTGGCGCTAAATTCTAGTACCTACATTTTGGACCGATGCTAATTTATTTAAATCATAAACGAGAAGTAACACGGCTAGATAAATATTATATGGTAAAACTACTAGGTTTTTTCATTGTTAATAAAATAACAATGTAAAAAGTAACAAATAAATTGAAAATAGAGATATTTCATTTTTATTGACAGGGTGTCTGAAAATTTTCTGTCCTATACTCTACATCGCATTCATTTAGGATTGGTACTGTCCATCTTGGTGTGCTATAGTTGTGTATATCTAAGTACTCTGTATCTATAGGAACACTGTTATTCATCTATGAGTAGAAATAACTTTCAAACTTGAATGCAACAAAGTAGAAAGATATGAATCAATGCAGAGGCAGGGCGAAACGACACGACAGAAACCAGCGGGGAACTGTGCTAAAGACACATCACATGATTAAATATACGTAAGATCTAACATAATGTTGCAATACAGTCGAAACGTCGGGACACAAAAACGAGGAGAGCGCGATAAATACCCGTTACAATCAAATAACTATATAGAATAGAATAGAATAGAATAATTTTTATTTTCAGATAACACAGTACAAGTACAGATCCATAATTGAGTTAATATACTTTATGATTAAATCTTAAATCTATGTTATTAATTATTATGGTGGAGTTACTTAATAAGTACAGCAATGCAGTGTCTGTATAGCGGACCATCAAACTTGTCCGCTATCATGCGCAGGATGTTGTTGGTGCTCCTGCGGACTCTGGTCAGCAGTGAGGCTGCCTTTTTCCTCATGCAGGCGGCGAACCCGTCTGTGCGCGCCTCAGCGAACATGCCGATATAGATCTAACATAACATAAGACACGACAAATATAAAAAGATTTAGGCAGATACGTATTTTAAGCCTTTAAATTATTAGGTCCTACTGTTTTGGCTAAGTATTGTTTGTGTACTTTAAGTTTTATGCACGATGTGGTCATTTATAATTGAAATTGCATGCAACTTAGATACTGTAGAGATATTAAGAAATGCACGGCACCATATACATTTTGTTAATGACCCAAATTAATGAATTGAATTGAATTGACACCACACCACTGAATAATTTAACAGTTTAAATCTCAAGAAAAATACAGAAGGTTGACTGACAGTGCCTACTCTAGAAGGTACTTAGATAAAAGAGAGAAATAAAATAATACGTCCAAAGAACAGTTAAGTGGATAACACAATCGAGAAATCGATCATCAATGTACAAAGGCTTGGTCTCTTGACTGACTGACAGACAACGCACAGACCAGACCACTAAACAAAAAGACTTGAAATTCGGAGGTTAAATTTGTCAAGAGGTGCGTGCGTAGGTACTAAGGCATTTTGCTAATTCACAATGCAAGTGAAGTTGCGAGCGTTAGCTAGTAATAAGTACATCAAAATGTCCATAAATATTGAACGTGAATTGGAACACCACAGATTTCAGAAACATGGAACTAAGCAGTAGGTTAAGCAAGTACGGCTATTGTAAACAGTGTAGCTAAACGAAAACATGAACTCACTTCCGAGTCGTGTTGAAAAAACTAATGGACACGAATCGAATGTTTTGACTCGTCATTGTCATTATCGGACTCAATAACAAATCTGGGTCGTTCGCTAACTGGTACAGTTACTATAAATTGCAAATGGTCTATATTTAGACCACTTGTTGACCCATTCGCTGGCATACATATACGTGGAGGTAAATTCGAGTCAACATTGACACATCCTCACATCATTCAGGATAAATTACAATTTGTATTTATAGAAAATCCACTAAAATGATAAGGTTTTATTTACCAGCCTCTAGGTTTTAGTGGTTTCGGTCAAACAATGACAAAAATCATCATAGGTTACAGGAAGAAATGATAGAACATAATACTAATACCTTGATCACACGTACCGAGTACTCGGCCGAGACAGTACTCGGTACGTATAAATATAGCGCCGAGTGCTCGGCTGAGCGAGTGATGTAAGCTTTCACTGTCTTGGCCGAGTAACATTTTACTGTCTCGGCCGAGTACTCGGTACGTGTGATCTAGGCATAAGAGACCTTGTAGCACTCTCTTTGTATTCTTTGAGTATAAAAAAATAAAATGACTCTTAATAATCATGAATCCCTAGAATCGCTTTTTTGTCTATGGAATCCCTGATAACTATCATCATAATTTTTGTTAATGTTGATTCATTTTTTTTTATTTTTAGATGATTTCAAACGCGTTAGGTACCTACCTACCTAAGTATTTATTACCTTCCCTCTTAGTCAATTTCAAACAATTACGATTGTTACAAATAATTTTATAATGTCATTTATATGAATATGGATTTGTAATCAATTGCTTGATGTCAATTGTTTAAATAAACGTGCGGGTAACCGCTTACAATATAATAAAAAACTATAAACATACACTATCTATACAATTACATTATTCCTAAGTACTTTTGAAACAACATCATTATGTAGGTCTAGGTACCTAGGTACTTGGATTATCCTCGTACCCGTTACTACAGAGGAAAGATAAACCCGTTACTGACATAACAAGAGTACAATATGTTTAAAAAACTTATAATATGAAAAAATACTTTGTTTTTCTCAAGCACTTTAAGAACAAAGCATTTGAGTTAGGAAATTGAGGAGGAAAAAAAAGGAGGAAATTGAAGAGCCCTAGTTAAGAACTGAGTTTGAAAAACTTTTTTTTGGTAATAGAGCCTCCTAATTGTTAAGTATTACTCTTTGTACTCGCGATTGCTTATGTATGATAATTATAACTAAATCAAACATAGACCAGAATCGAACATAAGTTTAACTTATGCATAATTATGAACGTCAAGTAAGTACTGTAAAACCCATAAGTAAAATTTAATTGTATTTGACCAAATTGTTTTTTTTTAAATGTCAAATTGAAATGTAACAAGTAGAATCAATAATTATGGTAGGTATGAAAGTACTAATACAATTTCATGTAGTATCGAACTCCTTCAATGTCTGTAATTAATATTTGCTCCCAACTCCCGGTACAATACGACAGGACAGAGTACATTGGTGAAGCCAATCATGCCGCGAGCTGTATTGGTAAAATTTTAAAGGTCTCTGGAGCCGCCATGATGCCAACTTGCTGCCAACTGTCCAAATTGCATCTTTGTCTACTTTGTCTTTGTTTTGGTGCAAAGTACCTTAATGCCTGGAGTTGTGGGAAATTTGAATGCCTTTAAGGGGCATCCTCAAATCTGAATTCCATACAATTTTTTTCGGACAAATACTCAAAAAGTACGCCGTATTATAGTAATTTCTTTACACTATTTGTTTCGTCCATGTTTTTTGATTTCGTGAACAAAAAAAGTGAAAGGTTTCATACTTTAATTTAGATTTTATACGTGTTTTAAAATTTACCCTACTAACTTAAAAACACGTATAAAATCTAAATTAAAGTATGAAACCCTTCATTTTTTTATTGACGAAATCAAAAAACATGGACGAAATGAATAGTGTGAAGAAATTACTATATACGGGCGTAGTTTTTGAGTATTTGTCCGAAACATTTTGTATGGAATTCGGATTTGAGGATTACCCTTAAGTCTTCTACAGTCTTTGCAAAATTCAGGCCTTAGCCAAGACTGGTTCTGCGTTTCCCACGTAGTAGTAAGTAAACGGCAATCAGATAAAAAAAGACTAAGGTTGCTTGGTGTCAAAGAAATTATATTAGATCTTAATTTTTAATAATGAGAATTGTGAACATGCTATGTAACTAGAATTATATTAGAAATATAATTTGAATTATGTATATCTATCTGAATAAAAGGCTTTATTATTATTAATCTTCGCAGAGGATTTAAATTCAGATGCACTTGAAACTTACGCAAATTTATCATTGTCGGATATATTTTGATTACTTACCCGATTGTTTTTCTCGAAAATTTTGCTTAGTCAGGTGGATAAGATTTGCCTAGGTAAATACCAAAATTTCACTAGTAGGCTGTGTCTAAAATGGTCTGTATTTACACAGCCACAGCGATTTCTGCATTTACCAGAGCAATTAATTAAGGAAGTTGGTTTAGGTCTTCAAATAATTACTTAACGAAACCCTGGGTCTGGTGACACACCGCAATCAGCCCGGTTGCCGACCGCCCTATTGAATTCACGTGGGCGTCAAGGATAGCAACATTTCAAATCCAATCTGTGCGACTGGATCACATTGGATAACGATCTCTTTGGAACTTTGGGGCGAGCCTTTGCAAATATTTGGTTTAAAACCCCAGATTGCAGATGCTATTTACCAAGAATATGAATTTTACGGGTTGGGGTTGTCCAGGGTGCAATATTTTCACCGAAATTGTTAACTATCTTCATGGTAAGTTATTTATAAAAATGGAAACCTTTGAACCAGGATTCCGTCATGTTTATTTTAAACTATTGTAATTGAGCATCACAGGAAAATATTCTTACAGGGCATCAATTTATTCATGCCGTTTTTTAGAGTACTTTCTAAGTCTTTCCCGTATGCGGTTGCGGTCAGTGGTAGATGAGGGATTCATGGCATCATGTTGGTACCAAAGGTGCATCGATCGATACTGCAATGAAGTAGTCTACGTACCGTAAGTAGCTGTATGTAACAGCTATGCATAAATGGGTACATATGTCCGTATGTCGTGATAAAAAGTATCGTTTTAGGTCCATTGTTTTCATATGACTAATAAGCGTCTGATATGAATACAAATACAGTGTATTCTTTTATTTTTTAATTAAATTCTTCCTGTGGAATATAGGTACGCGAATAATCATTTTTGAATCTATATAATTTTGTTAGCGTGGTAAATAGGCTGTTACCGTAATAATTTGGTTCAATTACACACTATTCGGATAAATACTCTTTGTAGATAACCCCTTAAAGCATCTTATAGGTATTTAATGTAGGCACATTAGAAGTGAAAATTGACACCGATGTTTTGTAGAAACACAAGCCAATAAAACATAACAAGTTAAAACTTTACAACAATTTACAAACCAGTTGGGCGGAAAACTGTAAAAATCCTTCACGTCACTAACTATACAAAACTGTAATAAATTCAGCTAACAAGCATTATTAAAAAAAGAACATCACTTCACTCATCATTTTCGGCAAAATTTCACACCAAGCCGAACCGGCACGCGTTCGTCATCGAAACCTACCGCAACGCGACGACTGTTACCGAATATTCCCGAATGGGGAAGCGGCAACGCGGGCGGTGAAGCCGACGAGCGGCGAGGCACTGCGGTGCCGACCGGCCGCGTGCGAACCCCTTCCCAGAACCCTGAAGTCCTAAGCACCCCAGCAGCGCAATCCAAACCAGACCCTAACAACCAGAACATAAGCATTCCAATCCTACTTCTGACACTAAGCACGCCAATCGATGCTCCTGAAACAGGACAACACAATCTTCCGCCTCCGCTCCAGAGTTGTCACCGATACAAATTTTCACCAATTTCGACGATTTTAAAACAAATTTTATTAATCGAATCCATATAACGCATCTCGAATTTCATTCGGACCTGGCAGTATGCAACAGGCTATAACTTGTAAAAATATGGATTCCTTCGATCGTAAGTTTGCGTTTAAATTGCGGTCTTCGAGAATGCGAGGAGTTAGTTAAGGCTTAACTATGGCAGTCGCTACATTGTAATCTGGAACATAGGCCAAAATGCTCAGGTTTAAACAGCGTCAAGGGGTGTTAATAAAAATATAAAAAAAATATTATAATATTATTTGGTCTTTTATCTTGAAAATATCAGAGAAACATTTATTATATTCGCTTATTTAATATAAATAAAAAAATCTCAAAACAAAGCTGTTTCTAGATGGTTTTTTCGTATCTCCTCCTGAACGGCATTATATATATAATTTATTTTTATACCATTCGCTAGGGAAAAAAATTTATCTAAAAAGCTCAGGAAGCTTTTTATGATACAGTAATTATTCTTGCGACTACGAGTTATTTAACGTAATTTTGCAATAAAAGTGGGCGTGCACCGCTCTGGACCTCAGTACCCATCTGACTACGGGACGGGGAGGCCGCGTCGCGCTGGCGCGCACCGCCTCGCGAAACAATTTTACGTAACATGACTGAATAAAGTAATATTCACACCATACTGTTGGATAGTACGTCCGTTATAGATAGATTTATTTATGTATGCAAATGAGATGACTATTGGCTTTATTGTCAATACGCGCATGAAACAACATTTATAACAGGCTCGGATTTGACTGACTGACTGACAGACAATTTACAGGCCAAACCGCTGAACGTAAATACTAGAAACTTGAAGTATGTGATCGTCGAGAGCTGAAAGTGAGTACTGGCATGAAGGTAGGTAGGTAAGTAAGTAAGTAGGCAAGTAAGTAGACACTTGCTTTACTTACTTAAGTAGTACTTACTTAAGTAGTACTTAAGTAAGTAAGTTAAGTTAGGTACTTACTTATGTAGGCAAGTAAGTAGGCACTTGTCTTATTTACTTAAGTACTTACTTAATAAGTAAGTTAAGTTAGGTACTTACTTAAGTAGGCAAAAAATTAGGCGAGTAAGTAGGCGAGTAATGGGCGAGTAAGTAGGCAAGTAAGTAGGCGAGTAAGTAGGCGAGTAATAGGCGAGTAAGTAGGCGAGTAAGTAGGCAAGTAAGTAGGTAAGTAAGCAAGTAAGTAAGTAGGTAAGTAGGTAGGCAAGTAAGTAGGCAAGTAAGCAAGTAAGTAAGTAAGTAAGTAGGTAAGTAGGTAGGCAAGTAAGTAGGCACTTGTCTTACAAACTTAAGTACTTACTTAAGTAAGTAGTCACTTAAGAACTTACTTTAGTAGTAGTTAAGTACTTGCTTAAGTAATAAGTACTTAAGTAGTACTACATTACTAAGTACCTTACTTAACTAACTTACTAACTAAGTTATTAAATAACTTACTTAAATAGTACTTAAGTAAGAAAGTTAAGTTAGGTACTTACTTAAGTAGGCAAGTAAGTAGGAACTGGTCTTACTTACTTAAGTACTTTCTTAAGTAGTACTTATGTAAGTTAGTTTAGTTAGGTACTTACTTAAGTAGGCAAGTAAGTAGGCGGGTAAGTAGTAAGTAGGCAAGTAAGTAGGCGAGTTAGTAGGCGAGTAATAGGCGAGTAAGTAGGCAAGTAAGTTGGCACTCGTCTTACTTTCTTAAGTACTTACTAAAGTAGTACTTATGTAAGTAGTTGCATAAGAACTTACTTAAGTAGTAGTTGAGTACTTACTTAAGTAGTACTTAAGTAAGTAGTTGCTTAAGAAGTTACTTAAGTAGTAGTTAAGTACTTACTTAAGTAGTACTTAATTAAGTAGTTACTTAAGAACTTACTTAAGTAGTAGTCAAGAATTTACTTAAGAAGTAGTTAAGTACTTACTTAAGTGGTACTTATTAATTTACTTACTTAACTTACTAAACTACTTAAGTAGTACTTAAGTAAGTAAGTAAAGTTAGGTACTTACTCAAGTAGGCAAGTAGGTAGGCAAGTGAGTAGGCAAGTAAGTAGGCAAATAAGTAGGTACTTGTCTTACTTACTTAAGTACTCACTTAAGTGAGTAGTTACTTAAGAACTTACTTAAGTAGTAATTAAGTAAGTTAAGTAAGTAAATTAGGTACTTAAGTAGGCAAATAAGTAGGCACTTGTCTTACTTACTTAAGTAAGGTTACTTAGGCAAGTAGGTAGGCAAGTAAGTAGACTCTTGTTTTACTTACTTAAGTAGTACTTACTTTCTTAAGTAGTACTTAAGTAAGTAAGTTAAGTAAGGTACTTACTTAAGTAGGCAAGTAAGTAGGCGAGTAAGTGGGCAAGTAAGTAGGCAAGTAAATAGATACTTGTCTTACTTACTTAAGTACTTACTTAGTAGTACTTAAGTAAGTTAGTTAAGTTAAGTACTTGCCTACTTAAGTAAGTACCTAACTAAACTTACTTACTTAAGTACTACTTAAGTAAGTAAGTTCTTAAGTACTTAAGTAAGTACTTAAGAACTTACTTAGTTAGTACTTAGCAACTACTTAAGTAAGTACTTAAATACTTTTTAAGTAAGCACTTAAGTACTACTTAAGTAAGTTCTTAAGTAACGACTTTCTTAAGTACTACTTATGTAAGTACTTAAGTAAGTAAAACAAGTACTTACTTAAGAACTTACTTAAGTACTTGCTTAAGAACTTACTTAAGTACTTACTTAGGTACTTACTTAAGTAGTACGTAAGGATTCAGTTACTTAAGAACTCACTTAATTGCTTACTTAAGTAATACTTAAGTATGTTAAATTAGGTACTTACTTAAGTAGGCAAATAAGTAGGCACTTGTCTTACTTACATAAGCAAGTAAGTAGGTAGGTAGGCAAGTAAGTAGGCAAGTAAGTAGACACTTGTCTTACATACTTAAGTACTTACTTAAGTAAGTATAAGACAGGTGTCTACTTACTTGCCTACTTAAGTACTTTCTTAAGTAGTACTTTCTTAAGTAGTACTTTCTTAAGTAGTACTTTCTTAAGTAGTACTTAAGTAAGTAAGTTTAGTTAGGTACTTACTTAAGTAGACAAGTAAGTAGACACTTGTTTTACTTACGTACTTAAGTAATTAGTTACTTAAGAACTTACTTAAGTAAGTAGTTACTTAAGAACTTACTTAAGTAGTACTTAAGTGCTTACTTAAAAAGTACTTAAGTACTTAACTAGTACTTAAGTGAGTTAAATTAGGTACTTAATAGGCAAATAAGTAGGCAAGTAGTTGGTAGGTAGGCAAGTAAGTAGACACTTGTCTTACTTACTTAAGTTCTTACTTAAGTACTAACTTTCTTAAGTAGTACTTAAGTAAGTAAGTTAAGTAAGGTACTTACTTAAGTAGGCAAGTAAGTAGGCAAGTAAGTAGGCGAGTAAATAGGTACTTGTCTTACTTACTTAAGTACTTATTTAAGTAGTACTTAAGTAAGTTAAAAAAGTTAGGTACTTACTTAAGTAGGCAAGTCAGAAGGCACTTGTCTTACTTACTTGAGTACTTTCTTAAGTAGTACTTAAGTAAGTTAAGTTAGGTACTTACTTAAGCAGGCAAGTAAGTAGGCAAGTAAGTAGGCGAGTAATAGGCGAGTAAGAAGGCGAGTAAGTAGGCAAGTATGTAGGCAAGTAAGTAGGCACTTGTCTTACCTACTTAAGTTTTTACTTAAGTAGTACTAAAGTAAGTTAGGTACTTACTTAAGTAGACAAGTAAGTAGGCGCTTGTTGTAGGCACTTAAGTACTACATAAGTAAGTTCTTTTTCGAGACAGGTTCCGAGGTGGACGTGCGAATCGTCAACCTGAGCGAAGCGAAGATTGCCGCTTCGCGGTGCGGACCCGGACCCGGACCCGGACTAGATCCGGTCCGGGTTCGGGTTAGAGTTAGAATTAAAGATTCGAGAAAGTGAGTAAGTGACTAAACTAAGCAGAGCTTGTACTATGGGAACCAGGTAACTGATACAATACATACCTACTTTATTTTTTAATACATACATAGAGTACATATAAAACACCAAAACTTAGGACAAACACCAATGTTCATCACACAAATATTTCTCCTGAAGCGGGAATCGAACCCGCCGGGACTGCCCAACATACATGCCACTCGACCACTCGAAAACTCAAAATAATGATATAATGTAGCCTAGGTATATAATTTTCAAACAATTCGCATACCTACCAAATTTTGGTTCAGTAGTTTTGGCTTCATTGAGTATCAAACATCCATTTTGCGAATTTTTAGTAGGTAGGTAGGTATGGACCTGACTGAGCGCGGACCGATTAGTAAAAAAAAAATCTGTTCTGTACTATTTGTTAATATTAGGTGGTATTAGGTAGGAAGTACCTACTTATCTTGTTGCATTTTTTTCTGAATTTATCTTGTTTAAATGTCGGTAGAAGTTGAACGATAATATTTTATGGCCCGCAACAGTAAGTCGTTATTCAATAAATATCCTAAAATTATTTTATAAAAAAATATGTACCTGCTTACGAAACGTTTCTTACTACTCAAATGATTGTCTGAATCTGACTTTACGCAAAGGCAAAGCCGCGCGATGTCTGTTTCTGTTTGTCGTCGTGCGCGTGCGGGGTGCGCGGGACAAATCAGAGTGATCCCGCCCATGACGGATGACCTCTAAGCACCTACAACGGCCTTAAAAGCGGGATATTATTCCGTCGCGCAAATTGATCGAATCGTACTTAACGAGTCAGGAATTCGATTAGAATTTATGGAAGTATCCTGATATCACTGCAAAAGATTCACCGAACATATTTATAAGAGCAAAAGAGTAGCATAATGGATTCGAAACAAACTTTTGGATTGCCCGCAAAATACTCCAATTATCGATAAGGAAAGGGGTTTTGCATTCGCGAATACAGACATGGTTCATGAATAAGATATCAACTCAAGCAAAACAGAGACAGAATAAAGATAAATATTTATGAAATACAAGAAAATGCGTCGATTTCGTTCGATCGAAACGATCCAATTGCAGGCCAACTCGATATGGCTCGGTTCGGATTACTGAAACCGAGATTGCGACTTGCAACTATTTGCGTTTGTCATTCATGTGGAGCATTGGCAAATAGGGACAGGGAATGAAAAGAAAATAGTCCTAGAACAAGACGTACGATACAGTAAATAAAATAAATAAATCAATTCTTAAACACAAATGTAATAACAGTTGTGTAAGTAAAGCTTACACATTCCTGCTTTACGGCAGAATATCTAGCACAGTACGATACAAATCAAAGAATAATATTCATTAATGTATCAATCAATGATAAATAATTACCTAACTTAACTAAATAAACCTATGTACAGGTCGATCAACGAAAGCTAGCGCTGTCAAAGTACTCACACTAATGCAATTTCACGACATTAGGATGATAATTTTGACAGGTCACAAAAGGGTCACGACGCGCTCTTATTCACAGACACTACATAAGCGCACGTGTGAATGTATTGTTCATGCCAGCTTTTGTTAATATGAACAATCAAAATAATTATGACCTAAAATATGAAAACTAATCGGTGCATTTTATGTAAGTACGTTTTTTGCACTAGAATCGGATTCCGCAAATGGTAAAATGGCTGTTACCGCTGCCGCTGCTGTGAGGGTAAACGGTGTCATCCGGCACTACAAAGGTAAGTTGCACAGACCGTTTCAGAGTGTTTCGTTCCGCTCAAATCACTTTGAAGTCGTGGGAAAGGTAGGATTCCTAGACTTAGAAATAGCGGGAGTCAAATGAGTCAGAAAATAGATAAGCTGCTAATTACACCCCTACCTAGCTTTGTTTCAATTTGACGTTATAGGTAATTTATTTCTGTTGTTACCAGCTGTTTTAAGAAAGTATTTAAAGGTCATGGATTTAAAACGGTGATCCTTATTTCCTATAGAAGACCAAGATACTTATCTACTGTTAGTATTCAACCAAGATGTAGGCAAAAATAAATTCAAGTAAATTAAAAAAAAAAACAAATATTGTTTGTAACTTTTTACAATTTTGTTACTGAAGGTAGGAGGTACTTCTTTTTCGAAATTTAGCATCGGATCAAAATGTACTCTAAAGTTAGCTAATTTAGATCCCTTTTTAAAGCATAATGTAGGTACGTGTGTACGGTAGTGCACGAAAGGAGCCTCTTCCAGGCGAGGCACTTGAAATCCTTTTACCACACTGGTTCGAAAGAACTAGTGACACGATAAGAAGAACAAGAACGTAGGTACTATAGTGTGATTCTGTACTTTAATACTTCTATGCTTAAATACCTACTTACTAACAAATTGAATCACGACCTTTTTCTAATAAAACGCATCTCCTTAGATATTCAAGTTTGGGTCAGCAAGTCAAAGAATCTTAAAATAGTTCATTGCTCATCAATCAAGAGCCTAGCAAAATTGCTACCAGACCATAATAATTATGTTTTCACTTCGCCGCATACGCTTTGAGCTATTTTTTATTGTCTGAACCGGGGCCTAATTTCTGTAATTAATGAGTGTAGACGAAGTTTAAATAGTGTGAGAAAATATAGAAATAAATGATGCTGTAAGTAGTAAACTTAAACGTCGGTACCAGACTAGTCTTTTGAATATTAGGTTACAGCTTAGGTATTTATTTAACACTTAATCAATTACATATGTGAGGGAGGACTTAATGCTATAATAGCATTTTCTACCAGTCAACCCCCGGGTACTGAAACTTACTGAAACTTGCAACTTTGTTTGTGTTGCTAAATACCAAAATTAATTTCTTAGTAGGTACACGCACGTACCTTTATGTTAAACAACGCACCTTCTGAATATCAAGTCTCTACGTTCAGTATTTTGCCTGTGCGTTGTTTGTCAGTCATTTTTTAATATTGATTTGATTGATTTTTACACAGCTATAGAAGCCTTTTCATCTAACATCTGGTCCTTAGCTCTAAAAAGGGTTTACAGCATTTCATTTCACTGATGAATATGAAACAGCTTCGCTACAAAATGCCATCTTATGAGGGTCATCAAAGCAAGGCAAATCTGCCGGTGGGAACACAAATCAGTAAATATAGATAGGTATTACGGTCTTCGAAATAGCCATCTAGAGATCGGGTTCAAAGATAGTTTCTATTGGTTTATTATGGTGTGAACGTACACGCCATTACGTTTATCGCAATAAGGAAATGTGGTGAGGAAGATACCGACCATTCTTCGGGTAAAATCTCCGATAAAGAAGGTATGATCAATATTCAAAGATGCGTTTGTACTGAGGGACCTAAACATATATGTATTTTTGGATCAGAAAGAGAAGAAAATATAATAAATATTTTTTAAATGGAAATTACTCAGCCGTTAATGAAATATCCAATCCATTAGCCAAAAACAGTTTTCGTTATAATACTATGACACACGGCTTTTTTACACGCTACACGCCAGCGTTTACGCTTGTTGCGTGTAAAATCGCCCAGGGTCATCGGCGTTTTTACAATCTGCTTGATGACATTGACAATCCTTCCCAAAAGCTAACACGCTCACACGCTAGCGTTTGAAAACGCTAACAATCAGCTTGTAAAAAAGCTTGTGTGTTATCGACGTTTTACAATCTAATAACTATGAGAAAGAAATATTACGTTTTTTTTTTTGGAAAATTTCCCAGCCATTGCTGAGATACCGAAAAACATATTTCGGTAGAGGTCGATTTTGATCCCACTTCTAATTATTGTTCTCGTTATAACAAAACAATGATGAAATTGAAATTATTTTGTCAAACTTTCATTTCTATTCGTGTATCAATTAAATAAAATAAAAGTATTTGCCTAGTACCTACCCACCTACTTGCAAAGGCAAACGTAATTCAGTAGTTAATCCAAAATCCAAATCCGAGTGAATTCGAAGCCAATGAAATAAAATCGATGAAAGCCTGCATTGTTTATACGCGCAATCGAATAACGGCGACAGTGTGCATCCGAGCGAATCGAGAGTGGCTAATCGATTATGTATAACGATTATGCGTGACTTATGTCCGTCTGATCAAAAGTCGTGACTTTCGTGACAAACAATTATGGAAGCTGTTGCTTTCGCAGACATGTTTTAAAAATACAGATCAAGCAATAACCTTCTTGGTACCTGAATCCTGATGAATGAGTCGAGAATACTGTAAACTCGGTCGAATTATCATGACACCGGGCTCGAATGACTTTTGTGCAAAGTACAGCGTGGAATTGAATAATGATAGAGGTCCTGTAATACTTGGTAATGATAAGTAATGATAAGGCTTCGCAATTAGAGGAAGAAAAAATACGGAGGGCGCCGCGCGGGGCAGCGGGGGAAGCATCAAGTTCCGAGCCACGTGTCAGCCAGGTGTCATGTTCATTCGCCCGAGTAGTACCTACACATCACCATTGTAGTGTCCAGATATATTACGAGAAAATGTTTAAAAAATATTTTTACTAGGATTCATCATCAACCTATAGGAGTCCACTGCTGGACGTAGGCTTCTCCCAAAGCGTGCCACTGAGCCCGATCTTCAGCTCTTCTCATCCACTTTCGGCCAGCTATAGCGCGCAGATCATCGCTCCATCTGGCCAAAGGTCGTCTTACACTGCGCTTGCATAAACGTAGGATTCCTAGGATAAATCAAAGTTAAATGCGCACAGAAGACAAAGCTGTAAAGTCATGTCCAACTATAACCTACTAAACGCAGTTCGAAAAAAAATGGTAGAGACGGAAAGAGTAGAATGGTAGATTGAAAGAGTAGAACTAAAATATGCACCCTTCTAAAACGTCGAATTGACAAAACCAAATTTGTTCCCCTTGCCTCAATTCTTCCCAATTCAAGGCGTTTCGAGCCTTTATTGTGAGCAAAAGCAGGAAGTAGAACTCACTGCCGGAGTCTGCATTTTCGGACCTGGAGTCTTCTAGAATAGATTGAATAATTTGTTTCTAGCCAAGCGTGTTCCATCTTTGACCACACCATCGCTTACCATCAAGTGACGTAATGGTCAAACACTTGACTATCTCAAATACCAGACAATGTCAGATACCTACAATACCTACTGCTAAGCCTACTGCTGAGCATTTTGCTCAGCTCTAGCTTAAAATACCTATATGAGTAGAAAATTGTCTGTATGTAAGGGAATGAATCTTTATTCAAAACTCTCCTTACGCGGCGCAACTTAGTTAAAGTTCTCAGTCATATTTGACTCGATCTGAAGCTAGTTAAAACAGGCGTTCATGTGAATGCAATTCACGGAGCATGTGCATAACTCATGCATGAGTTTCATCAAACTTGTAGCTTTTCTGCAAACGCGAAGTTCAAATTTGTGTTCGTGCTTAAAATTTGGTTCAAAATCACTATTTTCTTTACTAATATTACTCGCCTAGTTGAGTTGCACTTATTTAGGTACATAAAAATAAAACTAATTAGGTACTTAGTAATGTTATGTGAGGTAATATTACGCAATCAATCGCAGCTTTTTCTTGCCTATGACTGGCATATAAGACCTCAAACGCTATTTTTTCCGATCTTGGGCTCGTTTGTAACCCAGGGCAAAGAATAAGTAAATATTATATACAGTCGGCTCTATAATTATCTTTACACCCAGCTTACGCCGATGTTCTTTTGTGATTAAACCACTCACACAAACAAGTTAATTTAGTAGGGTTAATTTTCAAACACGTATAAAATCTAAATTAAAGTATGAAACCTTTCACTTTTTTTGTTGACGAAATCAAAAAACATGGACGACACGAATAGTGTAAAGATATTACTATAATACAGCGTACTTTTTGAGTATTTGACCGAAACATTTTGTATGGAATTCGGATTTGAGGATTACCCTTAAACAATATTATCTGTTATTTAACTACCTAGGTACGCCAATTTTTTAATGGAATCCAAGAGATACCAACGTGTTTACTAGGTCACAGATTTCCCAAGAGTTAGTCAGTCCTATCAAAATCTAAACTCAACTCGAGCTTGTGAAACAAACACTATAAATCTTAGATAGGAGTTCTGTAGTTATCAGAAACTGTGTTCTGTTAAGTTTATATTCGCTAATCCTTTTGGGACTAAGTTAAACATTTAAGAAGATTATCTAATTGTCAATCTATCATCTTTTTTATGTTATAGTTATCGAAGCTTGCCTGTTTCAAAGGAAATGAAATAGTTTATGGGATTTACATTTTATCAAAATTATTGTCCACTTTAGTGCATTCCTTTATTTGTCACAGATTCAACATCACTAATGCCTTGGTCACACGTACCGAGCTCTCGGCCGAGTATTCGGTTCGTAGGTATAAACATAGCGCTGAGTGCTCGGCTGAGCGAGTGATGAAGAACTTGCTTACATCACTGTCTCGGCTGAGAATCATTTTACTGTCTCGCCCGTTTGCTCGGTACGTGTGATCAAGGCATAAAATCAAAGTGCGCAGCGCACAGGCAAGTTCTTAGGAAAACGTCTGCAAGCGCACTAGGCACTATTTACACGAAACGCTTCGAGCCATTTTGACCCATTTTTATTTAGAATTGCCAATACCAGATTCTCGCACTGAGGATTACGTTTTTCCTATAATGGGTCGATAAAGTATGTAGTAAAATTTTATACTTTTTGGTTGAGATCACCCGGAGTTTTTGATTTGCAAGAAGGCTTCCCATCCAAAATGTCCGTGCTCTAGGGAGCATTCGAATATCTAATACAACTTCAGAAGACACGAGCGTCCACTGAAAACTACGTAACATTCATATTTGAAAAGTTTAGTGCAATACACAGAACTTCAACTGAAATGTAGGTCGCTTTATACGCAAGAATGAATTTAATTCTCTGGTTCTCTACTCTTGGAAAACAGATCGCAGTTGGTAAAGCGAAACTTAATACATAATAGTTTGTTACTACGTTCAAAATACGATGGAACTGAAGATAGTTATCAATAAGACACGGTGATTTATTTATTTATGACTATTATTTATTGTAATTTTAGTTTTATTATGTTCTACAATTTAGTTATAAATTAGTCGTGTGAATAAAGCATAATTTATGACTGGTCTGATCATAACTTAACTCAACTTATGATGGGTTCCTAAAAGAGCCGGTATTAGTTGTTGGGTTTTTTACCGACTTCAAAAAGAAGGATGTTCTCAATTCGGTTGTTATTTATTTTATTTAAACTGATTGTTACCTCGGAACTTTGTCATTTATAACCGATTTGAAAAGTTCTTATATGAGAGGATATAACTACCTACATTCAGATCAGATTGGAGTAGTTAAGTTTTTAAATTAAAAATAACTGGCAATATATGTAGGTACCTACGTATACGTCGTCGAAGTCAACGAAATTGCGTATTTTTCTTCCCTGTGACTTTTCAGTGGTGTTTCGGTCACTAGAACAGTCCAATTGAAGTCGGTCGTATGTTTTTGTAAAACCTTGATTATTCTCAAGAAGTTACACATTTGGGAACACACTAACTTAACATAACTTTTTACACTTAACTTATTAAAATTGAGGTTCCAATGGTCTGACCTGACCGTTCAACCCCAACTTTAAAGCATCGATGACACAGGGCTAGTTTACAATCCGGCGAATTCGCTAGTAGCTTGTAAACACGCCCCGTATCATGGGCTATTTTACAATCTGCTAGTTGACAATCCTTCCGGACCTAACTCGCATTCGCGAGCTTTTAATCTCACTGGCTTGTAACATGTAAACTTGCCATGTGTCATCGACGCTTAATTAGATAACTCAAAATAGTGGTAGTAGGTAGTTTTGTGCTTTTAATCTACAAAATGGGATTTATATGGATGATGGAGGGATGAAAACTAACAGTCTTCTTGGCAGGATAGGATCGGTCTTGGTGATTGTAGATCAGGATAGGATCAAGTCAGTCAGGATGAAGGAATACATCTGTAAACAGAATAAAGGAATAAATCTGTAAAAAATTATAAATAGGTACTATAGGTAGCGGCACGTAAGTCTAGCGCTGAACGATACGCGGGAGGGGTTACTGCGCATGGTTAGGGTTACTGTATGTGTATTGTGTAGCCCACCTCAGGTACCTTACTTTTTACTTCTGCGCAATAACGGTCAGCGCTAAAGTTTCGTGCCGCTACTTGTAATGTGCAGGAATTCCCTCTAGTCATTTATAGTACAGTCCCAGCATCCCGCGTGCCGCTATCTCCCTCGCACATTTTTATTTCTCAAGATAATCAAACAAGTGGAGTGGTAGAATTTGTAACTAAAGATAATTGATTGATTCAGGCGTTACTTTGCGGAAATCCATATATATCAACAAATTATATAAATATATTTAGTAATAAATCCGCTTGATTTCTAAACAAAGGTTTTAATTAACTTAACTTTAGTTTAGAATTTTAGTACATATTACTATATTATAAACCAAAGAGTCAACAACACAAAACCAACAGAAACCAAACAACACGAACAAACAGAAACCAAACAAAACGAACAGAAAACCAAAGTTTAAAGATACGACACGTGTTTGGCCTCTACACGAGGCATCATCAGGAGGTGTGGACTCGCCGAAATTGGACTTTGGTTTTCTGTTCGTTGACTCTTTGGTTTATAATATAGTAATATGTACTAAAATTCTAAACTAAAGTTAAGTTAATTAAAACCTTTGTTTAGAAATCAAGCGGATTTATTACTAAATATATTTATATAATTTGTTGATTTGTAACTAAAACCTCATGAAATGTATAGTCTATTTTTTGTTGTGAAATGTTCAACATAAGCGAAGGAAATTAGGAAAAAACTGTTCTTAATCTTCTCCGCGTATATTTGCGAGTTTACCATCGGTATAGATTTTTTAAGTTTCGGACACTTAAAATACAAATACAAATACAAAATTGTTTATTTCAAAAACATTTGTTCAAAGTTATGGTACAGTCGCTGTTTTCCGTTTTAGTTTTTATAAACTGTATTACAGAATTCAGAGCCCTTCCCGTTACAAGTGGTACATGTTTTATTCTGTGCTGTTTTAACAATTATATGTAAATACTTAAGGTAGGTTAGTAGTACTTAATATGTATATTAGTATTAACTTATATATGAAAACAAAAACAAAAACACAGTAAATTTAGATAACAGAGCAAACAATAAAGCAAAAAAATAATATTGCTACTCGATGGTTTTTTTTACAAATGGGGTGTCATTGGATTTGTGAAGTTCACGCAAGTGACACAGGCTAATCCAAATATCAGAAGATCTTAGATGGCGGCTGCATGCAGCCATTACTACTACTTATGTTTGTTAGTAGGTAGAGATGTTATTTTTTTTTTCAATGTTTAATGCTAGAATCTGAAATAGGATATCTTATGCATGTTTTATAATTAAATAAGATTTTCGTAAAAAAACCCGGATCATGACGAATAATAATAAAATCATGTTTGAAATTATATTTAATAAATAGTGAAGTGTAGTGTAGTGACAGTGCTACTTATAAAGAACACATTAACGACGTGCCTTACCCTTAATTAGAGACTGTAAGAAATGTGCTATTGGACACTTTCTTGATATCTGTATTTATAAAACTAAGTTAGAGTTAAACTACTCATTAGCCTACTTTGGCTAGATTGTAATAGTATTAGAGTACATTAAAAAGTAATGAATGTGCACTAAAAAAATAAATTGAAATTAGACAAAATGAAAAGTCAAATTATTCCGAATCACATTGTTAACACACCGTAAAATATTTATAACCAGTAGCTCGCCAGTAAAACAGAAACCAATAGTTTATGTGTATAAATAAGATTAATTTAATTAATAAAATGTAACTCACCAACAGGAATGGTAGAGCAGAGAATTAGGTCACCTGGAAACAGAAAATTAAGTAAGAAGATAGATAGATTATTCTTTATTGCACACCATCACAAAAATGACAGATATATTGCTGCAAAACAGCAATGTGTTAGCATTATCATAAATGTAGTGTCATAGAAAATACAGTCAGCACTCTCCAATTTATAGAATGTGTTCGTCTTATAATGAAGTTTGTCACGAAATTGACATATTCTCGTCATCTGTCTCTTCCATCAAGATACTTTTTCTAAGTTATAATATTTAGATAAGCTTATTATTAAATAGTATTAATTTCCAGAGCTAGGTATAATATTAATTTGCATGCAGTGTTCATATCAAGAAGGTTGTAACACTAATCTGATAGTTCATGTTTTTATTTGTCTATTTTTATTACTGTGTTCAACCAGTTTTATGAACCTAATAATAAAATAAAAAATTAAAAAATACTGTGTTCCGGTTTGAAGGGCACTGTAGCGACTCAAAATGTCTCAATGTGGACGAGTGCTATACTGATAGACCATGTGAATTGTGAATCAAAGTCCTGTGTCTAGTCTATTCATGGGCGATCTCTTTCAATCAGGAAAGCGCCTTGATTGTCTCATCACTGGTTATCATAAAACAAAAACTTTCTTGAATTACCGAACAACCACGCAAATGTTGAACAATATTCCAGTTTTATTAAAACTTGCGCCACGTTCCCGACATCTGTTCCTGAAACCCATTTCACGTAGACACGCAAACAATAGAAGTCTGAGTCCCGCTGGCCTAGTTTCAGGACTTTAGTACTAAATCACGAGTTTTTTGACTAATCATAACGATTATCGGATAATTTAATAATAATAAACATTCACACACTCACACCCCTGCACTAGGATTCCCTGTGTCGCAGGTGGCATGGACACATACAACACATCACAACATCCAAGGCCCGAGAACAAACATTTGTGTTCGTCACAAATATTTGCCCCAGCCGGGGATCGAACCCGGAACACCAAGCTTCGTAGGCAGGGTCACTACCAACTAAGCCACGGTGTCGTCATTTTTATATTAAGATAGATGAATAGCGTTGAAACTAAGTTGTTCGTCAACCCAACATCTAGGCTAGGATGGCCAAATGCTGAAGTATGGAGAATATCTAACAAACGCTTTTGAGGACAGACAGGAATAAATAGTTCTTTCTGTCCCCCTATTCGTGACAGAGGGACATATAACTTTTAAAATTAATAAAAGTTCCATCTGTCCTCCTTTTAGCAACAGGGCAGATAGATTTTTGTCCTATCTGTCACCCTAGGGGGACAGAGCAGGGTGACAGGTGGGAATAATTATCTTTAGACTCTCGATGCCTATTTTGGTGAAAACTAAAACTGCATCTTAGTCTGCTCTTTAATCGATTTTACTCTACAGGTTTTGAACCAGTTGATTTTGAAAAACACATCCTGTATTGCCACATAATATTGTTGCTAATAAGGATCAAATACTGGAAATTTATGTCTAATAGCAAACTGAAGAAAATAATTACTGCGTCTAAAATCTAAATTCTCGTGTTCACCCCTCAACAGACAGGAGGAAATACAGTGAGGCTGAGGTGACAAGGATACCGCCGCGCGACGCTTTCTTTGTCGAAGGTGTATTCATGCAATGTTTTTTTTCTGCATAACACCTCCATTTTTTAGCATTTGAGACTTTAAAAAATCTAAATAATAAGTAGGAGTTCTGCAGTAATTAAGGTTTTTAAATAGATGTCAAATATGTATATGTTTGTAGGAGACAAACCCATCTATGTGGAGTGACTAATGATTTATCAAATAAAATTATTTCAAGAATAATAAAGCACATACATTTACATTAAAGAGTATTTAGATACCAGGTTACCTGAACTTTGTTGTTTATAAATACAAATATTTTATTTCAGACTTCAAACGATCCATATTTCACATACTTAAAATTGTTTAACATTCAATAAAGCTACTAAAAAAAAAAAAAAATTACAATTACATTTTAGGTAGGTACAGACAGACAGATAGCAGCATACTCAGCCATAATGCCAGGTATAAGTTGCTAACACTGAGTTTTGTGTTTATAAGCTGATTTGAAAAATTCTCTTTTTTGGTTATACTTTCAGTCTATTGGTCCGCAGACTTTTTATCAAAATCGGTTCAGTAGTTTAGTTCTTAAATCAAAATAACTGAAAAAAAAAACAGTTGTGGAAGTGAACAGAATTGCATATTTTGCTTCCCTATGACTATTCAGTGGTGCCTATTACGGTCACTAGAACAGTTACAGTTATAATTATTGAGGGATTGCATTTACCATAAACATAGCCTTAGTAGAAAAACACAATTTTCAAAAAGCACATTTTTTAAGCACATATTACAATTTTAATTTATTGTTTGGCTGGTTGGTATAAGTAGATTACAATATATCACAAATCACTATTTATATAATTGTGATAACAATACAATGGGGTTACAAAGAAAACTCAATTATTGCTAATCCACTCTCCATTATATATTTTTCCCTATGTTTAGAGCAGTAGTAATGTCAACAAATTATATAAATATATTTAGTAATAAATCCGCTTGATTTCTAAACAAAGGTTTTAATTAACTTAACTTTAGTTTAGAACTTTAGTACATATATTATAAACCAAAGAGTCAACAAACAGAAAACCAAAGTTTAAAGATACGACACGTGTTTCGCCTCTACACGAGGCATCATCAGGAGGTGTGGACTCGCCGAAGTTCGAAACGAGAGTTCTTCGAACTTCGGTGAGTCCACACCTCCTGATTTTTATGGATAATTTGTTGATATTTATGGATTTCCGCAAAGTGACGCCTGAATCAATCAATTATCAGTAGTAATGGTTAGATCTCTGATAGCAATATCAACCTCTGAGTTAAAAATGATGCCTGTCCAGAATATATCTACAGTCACAGTGGCCAAAATCAGTCAGGAGACATCATCATCAATGGGTAGCCAATATAGTTTGTAGTTTATGAAAATGATTTGATATGAAGGAAGATAGAGACAAACCTTCTTTTAGATAGAATGACAAATAAAACGCTAGCAGTAAGTACTTAGTCAGGGTGTCAATGAATACCTACTTCTTCTTATTCTTATCGTGTCACTAGTTCTTTCGAACCAGTGTGGTGAAAGGATTTCAAGTGCGCCGAGACTCCTTTTATTATACAGTAATTTATTAGGCCCAACCGGTTCAGATCGCCCCCAAGAATATATCTCGCTGAAGTCAATAATAAACTTTTGGAATTAAGTATAAAAGACACATTTAGGCAGCGAAAACTTAGAATAATTATTCGTAATAATGTATTCATAATTCATAATTCATAATTCATTTATTTTCAATTTCAAGCATTTACATTCAATTTAAGTATCTAACATTATTTTTTACTTATTGGCTTGCTTGAGACATAGTATGGGTTTCAGCACCTACACTACACTACACATGTATTTATTCCCTTATGTTAGGATAATGTAAGAAAACATCAAAATTAGAGCTGATTGTGTTGAGGACTCTAGCATCCACAATAAACATTCAAAATCACACCAAAATCAGAAGGATAACCACTATACTTACAGTTTATAGTAAACAGTTTAGTTCTCACTACTTGAATCACTTTTAATAATTATACTAAACACAGAATTAGTGCTTGAAATATTAGAAAAACTCTAATGCAAAAATATTGACACCCTTTCAGTCAATAATTCAACCATAGACAAAAAAATACAGGCGGGTGATTGTTTTTCAAATGCCATTCGACCTGTTTGGGAAGTGCCGATACAATTCGATCTTTTGCCCTTTACCCTAGCTTCAACTTCAAAGAGGACTTCTCCAAGACACGCGCGGTGGTGTCAGAGTGCTCAATACTCAATAATTTTATTGTTGTCACATGGTAAGAGGGTTACAGTAATTCACATGTACAGTGGTAGGATCTCATGCGAGCCCCTTTAGGGCACTACAACAGAAGGCTGGCAGACCGAGGTTTTGAACAATAGGTATGTAACACATATATATTATTTATTATTAATTAAGTATGTCAATTTAAAAGTGCCATGAGTATGAGCCATCCTAGCTTTTAGATTGGCATCACAAACGTTACGTTAGGCCTACGAAGGACTTCTTCTATCCGCTGTTTCTCCTTTGGAGACCTTGGAGTCAGGAGATCATGACGAAGCGTAGCCAATAGCTTACGGACAACCTTATAGATTTTAAAGCAGCCTACCTCAAAAAAAATCTTTATCGAGGGATTGACTGTCATAAAAATGGAAATGCCAATGTCGCTTTTGGCTTTTGTATGTCAGTGTCACTGTCACTGTCGAAAAAACGTCAAGCAAGGTGCAAAGGAGCAAAAATTGAGCTATTGATTATAATTTTCGCGATAAATTCCCAAATAGATCATTATCTCAGCTCCGAATGGCACACAACGCTTATCAGTGAACCTACGTACTCAATCACACTCAGAGATACCGTCCCGATCTCTTTGTTAGCTGTGAAAGATGAGTGAAACAAATAACATGGGTGAATCATCTGTTTTGGGGAACGCTGGACAAGCGCCTCCAAATATCGCATCGTTTAGGAATACCATGCCTGGAGAATATGGTATAGTACAGAATCCTAATTTCCCTGCCCTGCCCCCTAGACCTGATATGATGTCTTCGCAAGGTTTAGGAATGAATACCTACGGGGGCATGGGTTCGTATGGTATGAATGGGATGGGATCGTACGGAATGGGGTCCTATGGAATGGGGGGGTACGGAGGATACGGAATGGGTGGCTATGGCATGGGAGGAATGGGCATGGGTATGAACTCCTATGGAGCATACAACAGAATGGGTCAGAATCCCTATGGATATGATAATATTGAAAGCAGGTAAGCTCTTTCTGTTTGTATGTAATTTTCAAAGTATGCTCATTTGTTGATGGACCTAAGCACTCACAGAGTGGAGGCCGATGTACATGCGGCAGCCTCAGGGCAGACCACCACATGCCTGATGGTTGGATGACATTGTTAAGGCAGCTAGACCACTGTGGCAAAATCAGCAAGAATGGTGTAATAGAGAAGAGGCCTTTACTTGTGTGTTACCGGCTGTACGGATAGATTATCATTTAGCTAGTAAGTTGTATTTCTGAAGTTAGCTGCAAGAAGAGAGTAGTAGAAATTATGTATCAATAATTGCTACGGTGCAACAAATTTCAGATTACTTTGAAGACAATATTTGTTGAAAATGGATGGATGTAGATGCAGCTAGTAATTTAGTAATTAATTGTTATGATGTTGCTTCTGCAGCATCCACTAACTTGTTCTAAACAAACTCAACACTTGGTTACAAACTAACAAGACAAAATTTAAAAAAAAAGTTACACACAAATTTTTGTAAAATTCTACACTGAGACAATTAATAAATTAAATAATTTCAGGTTTATACAAATGGCTGAAGAAAACTCGAGACCAGCATTTGAATCGATACAGAGCCTAGTGTACGCAGTGGGGGGTGTTTCTATGATGCTTGAAAACACATTCTTCGCTCTTACCAGCTCTTTTAGAGCTATACTAGGTAAGCTACGTACGGTCAGTGTTACAAACGGGGCACTAAGATTAATAGGACAGAATTGTTTATTGACAGAAGGCTGTGCATAGGTCCATGCCCTATCTAATGCTCTTAGCAAAAACCTCGGTCTGCCTGCCGCCTAATTATAGTGCCCCAAAGGGGCTCACATTCGATTCTACCATTTTACAATCCGTTATGGGTATAGCTTATGAGCTCAAAAAATACATAGGCCAATTTTTATCCTGATTCAGCGCAGGCGCTGCGTGCAGCAGCTAGTAAAAAATAACTATTATTACAGGAGTAGCAGAAAACTTTGGTCGACTCCGGTCTCTATTCGCCCAGTTTTGGACTACATTTGGAGTGCTTCGCAGCATCAACTGGCTGATCAGGAAGCTATCAGTCATGTTGGGGATCAGAACTAAGGCAGAGTTTGAGGTAAGTATATGCTATTCGAAACAGACCAATCACGGTTCAGCCGACTTATGATTGGTAGGTCCTGTGGAATCCTATTGAGTATTAATTTACAACTTGATGATTTTAAAACCGTAATATTGTGAAGGGTCCTTTGATTGGTTTATTTCATAGCAGACTTTCTTAGTGTTTTAATTTTTTTTTTGCTTCCAATTGGGTGATCGTTTACAAATTGTCAATTTTAAAACTGGTCATTTGATAACGGTCATTTTAGTTGGTCTATTTCATAGCAGATTTATGTAATTTTTCGACATTTTGTAATTTAATGTGGTTTGAAAGCGTTAAATTGTAAGGTTTTTACAAAATTATGTTGACATAAGTATTTTATATTGATTGATGTGAAGGTGTGCAAATACACGCCGAAACTACTGCACCAATTGGACTGAAGATGGATAGTTGAGGAACTGAAAAAGATATAAGTTACATTCAGTTCAGTTAATGTCACCTTCCAAAAACTTTTGCTACACTGCTAAAAGTGCTTGTCCATATTGATACATTTTGATGGCCAGTCTCGAAATTGCAGTAATATCACTAGTAAATTCTTAATGGTATTAGAAAATGTATTGAAAGATCCACCGCTCTATCATTATCATGCTGTCATATGATTTACCAACTTTATCTTAAATCAATGTTATCGCGAATATTTTGTATAATGTCTGATATTGTATTTTGCCGATACTCCTGACACGAGACGCCCAGTGTCGCGGGTTCGATTCCCACTTCAGGACAAACATTTGTGCCATGATCATTGTCCTGAGTCTGGGTGTATTCTTTGTATGTTTTACAAAAAAAAAGTATTTTAATCTTGTATCAGTTATAATCTGGTTCCCATAATACAAGCTCTGCTTAGTTTGGGCAAAGAATAAATAATATTATTACATAGTTTGGGGCTAGATGGCGTTGTGTGAAATGTCCTAAATATTTGTTTATTATTTATCTTTGCATGTGCCTTATTTATTTAATACTTTATTGCACACACTTAAATGTAGTACAAATGGAGGACTTAATGCTAGAGCATTTTCATAACCTTATTATAGATAATTGATAAGTTTTTATAAATAGAAATAGATAGAATAGATTTTTTTTTATTTGCTAGAAAGACATTAAGTAGTTAGGTATTTTAAAAATATAAAAGCTAAACAAAACACACATTGCACAAAAAGAAAAGAAATTTAACAAAGTACCTAACCTACATAATTATGATACCTAGTATATTTATGTCGCAGAGTTTCTAGCAATAAACGGACTCAAGTCAGCGTTATGCTGGATAGACAGGTTTCCCCATCTATCCAGCGCTGGTTTTCAGTTGAGCCCACTCCCGTCAACGATATATATAAATGTTAGTCTCTAAGGTATATCACATGGGCCCTAGTAAGCTACATACAGGGTCTGTCGTAATGAGTGGATAATCCTTCAGCTGCGGGTGGGGGACTTCATGACTGATCAGAAAATGAAAATATGTACCCAGTAAAATTCCCACGAATTTCAAGTTACTGGACGTTTTCAAAACTTCCACTTTTTTTTACCTTTGTCCATGTTTTTGCTGCCAAGACTTGTAGTCTAAATCTAGGAATTTTCTTATTTTTAAAAGATTATCCACTCATAACGACACATCCTGTACATTGTACTTTTCCTATTGTGTCTCAAATAAAATTATTATTATTATCTCATTTATTTATATTTTTTTCTAAAAAATAAACTATTTAAATAAACAGCAATACTATTGTAAAAAATATATAAAACGGTGGACCACCAGCCGCGGAGTAGAGCCCAAGCGGCTGGTGGCTAGGGCTGCAGAGTGAGGAACCTTCTCACAATGCGAGCCGACTCCAATAGTACCTTTTGTATCTGGCCCTTGACCCAGCCACCAAGCGAGAGCCTCTTTAGGTACTGGACGAGACTCTTCGCTATTATCATTATTATAACCGTGTGGTCTGCAGGCGTGGTCAGAAGCTGTGGCCGCCACGCAGGCCGGCACCGCCACGCCGGAGCAGCGAGCTCGCGGCTCCAGCTGGCCGGTGCTGCTGTTCTTCGGCGTTATCGCCGCGGCGCCGTACATCCTGCTCAAGATGTTCAACAGAGCGAGTACTAGCGAGACCCGTGAGTATACACTAGGGCTTTCGATCTCGATGACTTTCTGAGTCTCGGGGAAAAAAAATCGAGACTCGATGCGGTCTCGAAATTCCCGGGAAAAACGAGACTTTCACTTTATTTTTCCTAGGGCCTAAAATGCAGTTTTATTCCCACTAAACCGTGCAAAAAGTTGAACTTTACGAGCATAAGAAGTGAAATATTATTATTTTCAGTTCATGACCCGAAGACATGGAAGAACCCTTTGAAAGCGGTCGCCCAGTACCAATACCAAGCTGCATCGCCTCAAGAGTTGAGTTTCAACCCTAGCCAAGTCCTAATGGTGGCGCCACAGACCCTGCAAGGCTCTTTATGGAGTTCCGGTTGGGTTATGGCCACAGCTGATAGAGTCAGCTCGGGACTCATACCGGTACCCTATGTGAGGTTTATTAGGGAACGAAAAGACGGGGTCGAAGGTCAGGCACAGGGTCAAAGTCAGAGGCTAGGTCAAGGACAAAGTCACGGGCTAAGTCAGGGCCAAGGTCAGGGACGAAGTCACGGGTTTAATCAGGGCCAAGGTCAAAGTCAGGGGCTAGCTCAAGGACAAAGTTACGGGTTAAGTCAGGGCCAAGGTCAGGGGCTAAGTCAAGGACAAAGTCACGGGTTTAATCAGGGCCAAGGCCAAAGTCAGGGGCTAGGCCAAGGACAAAGTTACGGGTTAAATCAGGGGCTAGGTCAAGGACAAAGTCACGGGTTAAGTCAGGGTCAAAGTCAAAGCCAGGGTCTAGGTCAAGGACAAAGTCAAGGGTTTAATCAGGGCCAAGGTCAAAGTCACGGGCTAATTCAAAGCCAGGGACAAAGTCAAGGTCAGAACTGTGATCAAGTTGTAGAGAAGAATGATACGGTTCTTGAATGTCAAGGTCAAAGTCAAGGGCAAGGTCAAAGTCAGAGTGAAGCAAAGGTTTCTGGGGATAAAATATCATCATAAGAAATTAATAGCTGACTGAAATTAATACCTTGTTTTGACGATGTAGAAATAGTAACGGGATATTTAGGTAACGTAACGTAACATATTGCCTGAACATAGGTCGTAGCATAGCAGCTTTTTTAAGTTGCATGTAAAATGTTTTAAACCCCGTAAAAAAAATCTAAAATTATTTTTTTAAAGCCATCCTTGTAATATTACAAATGAACTAGTTGACACCCGCAATATCGTTTGCGTTGCGAATTAACATAATTTATTTCCTTAGTACGCACCTGCACTTGACGAACATATTTGAGAAGACTTGAAATCGAAATTCAGCAGTATGTTCTGTGCGTTATTTTCTTTGCCTTTTATAGATATTGAATTAAACAGATACAGTTGATTCCAATTTTGTAAATACGCCTGAAATAGCTAAACGTAGGTGATGTATCAAAATGGACGAACTTTGTGGGAGTGTGTCATCGGCCTGTGTGATTCAGACCTGTGTAACAGCACTGTTCTGACTTTTAACTTATAAAAATCGAAGTATAAATGTATTTTTACTAACAAAGCCAGGATTTCTGACGGTCCTAAGCCCGACAAGGATGAAGGGAAAATTGGAGTCATTGTATGCCTAGATTTTGCGCACAATATAATTATGAAAAAAATACCGCGTGTGCGAACAAATTAATTAATTATTTTTTTTATAAATATATTCCATAAAAGATGATGTTTAGTAATTTAAAAAAAATAACCCAAGAAAAGGTTTTGGGATTTTTTTTCAGGGTTGAAAATATTTTACATTTTCCTGATCTGTCATCACCTATGAGTAGGGAATGCAATCTTGCAGCAAAAACGCAATCTCGGTATTTGCGGGATTACGAAAAGCTAATCTCGCGAGATCTCGGCATTTGCGAGATTTCGCAGTAAGCGGACGCATGGTTTTATATTTTATCTAAAAAGTATCGTTTTGCTATAGGATGAAGACGGAAAATCAAATCTAAGTAGAATGATATAGCTGTAAACCGTCAATATGCGTGAAAAAGCGTCAAAATTAATTCAAAATTAGATCTCGCAAATCTCACTGTTTTCGATGCGAGATTGATCTTGTAATATCAATGCTAGATCTCGGTATTTCGAGATTGCATTCCCTACTTTTGAGAATTTAGTATCTTACAATTTAAAAATGCACGCCTTTCCACTCGTGCGATCATTCAAATATGACATCTGTGTTGTATGGCGGCTAAACTAGAGGGCCGTGCATTTTTAAAATAAAAACTCTACTTTGTTATAATTTTATTATCAACTACTTTTCGAAGTGGGAAAACTAGTGGCTATTTTTAAGGTGTCGTCGGATTGCGGGTTTGATTCCCGGATATGACAATAATTTGTTTCCAAAATATTTTTTGTTCATATGTTCTAATGTTATTTATATTCTGATTATGTCAGAATTGGGATTTAACCTTAACAGGGAATTGTATGAAGGGTTATATTATATAATGGGTGATATTAAAAATTAAGTGTAAGGTACCTAGTAGACAATTTATTCTAATTCCTAAAAAACACATTCAAGGCATAACTTTTTAACACTTTTTATAATTTGTGATATGTGTGTTTTGTAAAATTATAATTAATTCAATTTAAAGATAATCTAACGGGGAAAAAATATCTTTCGTAACATAAAATTGAAAAAAGATCTTTCGTAACAAAATTGAAAAAACATTGTGTGATAATTATGCTTTTGTATCGTACTAATGTGTTTATTAGAAAAACAAATTATTTGGAGATGACACCAATTCGATACGAAAATGTTTATGCGTTCCAACTTTTTAATAGATATTAATTGTCCTGTACACTTGTACAGGATGTGGCGTAATGAGCAAAACACATTTTCTGTGTTAAATAATGCTGTACCAAAAAAAACTGTTGACACAAAAACAGGAAATAACATTCGATAGCATAAGTATCCAGGAATGTTCTAGCAAAAAAAAAGAGAAAATACCTAGATTTGTAATCAGCAAAAACCTTGCAAGTTTTTAAAACTACCAGTAACTCGAAATCCGTGAGATTTTTACTTGGCACATATTTCCATTTTCTGATCAGTCCTGAAGTCCTCCGCAGCTGAAGGATTATCATTACCCCACAGCCTGTATGTAGTGTCGAAATCATTTATTCAATTAAATATTTGTGGGCTAGTCTGTATTAGTCTGATTTAGGTATTTAATTGTTTTTATGGGCATTTGGTGGGTTTTACTCTTTTTAAGTAGGTTTTAGGTATACCTAGTTAGAAATTATGTTTTAGACTGTTCTTTGCATTTTTATGTTATTACCAGTACACCACGTCTGTAACTAATTTTGGTGTTCATAGTTGTCTTGAATCTACCTACTACCTAAAGAAAGTGTCTATGGTATTCGGAAACTATACTATACATAATTGATTGATTCAGGCGTTACTTTGCGGAAATCCATAAATATCAATAAATTATATAAATATATTTAGTAATAAATCCGAAAAAGAACTCTCTCTCTCTTCTCTCGTTTCGAACTTCGGCGAGTCCACACCTCCTGATGATGCCTCGTGTAGAGGCGAAACACGTGTCGTATATTTAAACTTTGGTTTTCTGTTCTTTGACTCTTTGGTTTAGTTGAACTAAAGTTAAGTTTATTAAAACCTTTGTTTAGAAATTAAGCGGATTTATTACTAAATATATTTATATAATTTATTGATATACTATACATCACAATATACAGTATGTAATAAGATTGCTCCCGAAAATTTGTAATATTTTTTCTGTTAAATATTTTTAAAATTATGGTCTCAGTGCGTGTTTTTCGATTTTGGGAGTCTTATTTTATACCTGATTTTATATTATTTTTAGTAATGGTTTACATACATTATTATTTGCATAGAACACTAACTTCTGTGCCACTCTTGATTGATAATATGAAATGTGAAAACAATTTATGATACTCTTACCCTGTGTACCTTCTAATTTGATTTCGATCAATTGAATTAGGACTAGGATAAGGATTTATAATAATCAATAAAATTAAAATCATTTTTAGTCTTTTTCATCCCACCCCACTAATATTTTAAAGGCGAATGCTAGGATACTAGATGTTTGTGTTGAACCATGCCGAAACTACTGAACCTACTATATGACAAGTTTGTGTGGATATTTGCTCCTCAATCACGACAAAACCACTGCAATGATTTAGCTAAAATTTCGCACAAGGCTACTTATCTGCAACAGCCAGCTTCGTATTGTTGGCCGAACAAAAATAAGTCTCAGTCTAGAGCTTAGTCTCTAGATAGACACTGCACGGTTAACCTCCTTATGCCTTGATCATAAGTACCGAGTACTCGGTACGTATAAAGATAGCGCCGAGTGCTTGGCTGAGCGAGTGACGTTAGCTTTCACTGTCTCGGCCGAGTACTCTGTACGTGTGATCTAATGGCATAGGAATGGGCTTGATCTGTGGTTGGCCACAGGGTTAAGGAGTCAATGATCTAGGCATTAGTTGCTACTCTCAGAGAAAAGAGCGTTCCATTTTCTAATAACCTAACGTGATATGAAACATGGTTATTTATTTTGGTCTAGGCCGGCAAGGTTAACTCGAAAAAGGTTGTCAAAATAAGGTTCCAATTTCCAAGCATGTTTTGAGAAAAGTTAATAATATCTAAATAAAAGATGTATGTAGGATTTTAGTTTTATTGTCATAGCCCTAGTTTACAAGTAAGGTTCCGGGAATTCAAAGGTGACTTCACGGCCCGTCAACTTCTTGTACACCGACTGGAAAGTGTCGACCTGTGGATAAAAGAACATCGATATATTGAGAACATAGATCCTACTTTTACTCGCAAAGAGGACTCAATGTAGCGTCTAGTGGTTCAAGGCAGAATGGAGGGCAAGAGATCCCGTGGTCGCTCTCCAACTAGATGGTCAGACCTCATCAAAACTCTCACAAACGCAACCATGACCGACTGCTCCCACAATGCGTCGAACCGAGCCAGGTGGAGGCGCATAGCTGGAGCTGCCATTCATAAGGACCCAATTATAACCTCGACCACTCTGTCAAGAATGCCCGACTAAGAAGAAGATCCTACTTATTTAGTGCACTCGCAAACGCGTCGCCACACGTGGCGCCCATACACCTTTTGGTGTAGGTGGATGAATGAAAACTGACGGACGCTGGCCACAGGTCGCCGTCAGCGACGCGTTTGCGGCTGCACTTACACCATAGAAATTGACCAGTGTTACAGGCCATAAGAGTAGGCACCTAAGTCTTTTTTCTTTATGTAAAGAAGTAGAGATGAGGTTGGGACTCTCATGAAGTTAAAAGATAACTTCTGTCGATGACTTGACTGAACAGTGCTGCACAGGACTTCAATTCAAAAAAGCCTATGCAACATTATCACCAGAAATAAGCAACACCCAATGTTTATTAGCCTTTCCTCGTGTTCGATGCAAATATATTAGTATCAACGGTGTATCTGCCAGTTCTTTGGTACAATAAGAGTTCTAATTATATCATTATATGATTTGATCGACTTATCACTCGTACTGGCCTTGTACATTTGTTGGATATCAGACTAGTTGTGGAGAACTACTGAGTGGTGCCCAGAGAGATTGGGCAAGGAAGGCCTTTGCCAGCTGTGAGACATTACAGGCTGAAAATAATAATTACCTTGTGTTCAATAGTGGTCTGTTGGTTCTTGTCTAGATGCACCTTGGTGAGCTGAGATCCGTCCAGCTTGACTCGTATACGCTTGCCAACAATCTCGGCCGGGAACACTAGGTCCTCCAGAATGGCGTCGTACACTGACGTTAGTGTCCTGGAAACCAGGGGAACGTGGGTTAATTTGGCCACACGGACAAGTAGAACACGGCCCTTTCTGTTTGAGAGCAACGCACGTCTTATAGCTAGACTCTGACAGGATTTTACTGTCTCTCCGACAACACGTGCATCATGGATCTTAGCTTTCAGGCTAGACATAACTCAATCTACAACTAGTGTGGAACATACCCAGGAATGTTCTGACCGGACGGATGTAGCCAGCAGTTAACATCCTCACGCAAAAAGGACCGACTAACGAGTCCATTTTGGAAAATGGAGTCACCACACATACGTACCTAGAGCGCGGCCTATTATGTTTGTGAGCGACGCGCGTCTTGTAGCTAAACTCAGAACTTAACTCGGAACTACTCATTCTTGTAGCTAAAGCAGACAGGATTTTACAGTCTCTCAGAAACACAATGCTCTAAGGCTAGACATAACTCAATCTACAACTAGTGTGGTCCGTACGCAGAGTGTGGTCTTTTCTGTTAGTGAGCGTTGCGCGTTTTGTAGCTAGACTCAGACAGGATTTTTCAGTCTCTCGGACAACACTTGCATCATGGAACTTTACTCTCAGGCTAGACAACTTAACAAGTGCGGTATTTTATGTTAGTGAGCGATGCGCGTCTTGTAGCTAAACTCAGACAGGATTTTACAGTCTTTCAGACCACACATACATCATAGATCTTAGGCCTGCCTTCCTGCTACGCTGACGTCGGCGCGGACCTCGGTCGAAGGTACGAATATACATGGTGTGATGTGGCACCGCACTGCAACACTGATGTCAGCAGTGGATTAATTGCCACAGGAGGAAGGCAGGCCTTAGCTAGACATAACTCAATCTACAACTCGTGTGGACTGTACCAAGAGTGTGGCCTCTTCTGTTAGTGAGCATTGCGCATCTTGTAGCTAGATCCAGACAGGATTTTATAGGTCGAGCGTACAATATACAACATGTGCTATGTGGCACGTGGCACACTGCAACGCTGATGTCAGCGGTGGATTAATTGCCATAGGAGGAAGACAGGCTTAGCTCTCAGGCTAGACATAACTTAATCTACTGTTGAATGTACCTAGAGCGTGGCCTCTTCTGTTTGTGAGCGACGCGAGTCTTGTGGCTAGGTTTGGGCAGGATCTTGCGGTCTCCCACAAACACTACATGCTTGCCGCTGAACTTCTTCTCAAGCTCTCGCACGAGACGGATCTGAATTTTCTGGAACTGCTTCAGTTTGGGCATCGGCACGTAGATGATGATTGACTGGAATTAAGGATTCACTTATTTAACAAAAGTGTTAATGGGTTCCGATCTAAGAAAAGTCAAAACAGAAGGATTGGGCTGAAGGACAAAGAAACAGGATAAGAAATTTCAACAGAATATACTATACTTTTAACCCAATATAGCAATATGAAGCTTTTCGAAAATAATGTTTGAAGATACAATAATGTATCATAAGTTTCTTTAATTAGATTTGTGATCAGTATATTTTAAGGTTTTGTTTTTATGTTTGGAGGAGCACACTCCTGCACTCGCACTTCCATTGTCGTTATCTTATTTTTTTATTTATTTTTTTACTATTTATAGGCTTGCGTTTGACCACCATCTCACCTGATGGTAAGTGACAATGTGATCGACAATGTGCGGGGTCCATTGGTTAAAACTCTTCCTATGTAACCTGTTTTGAAATAAATATTTTGTATTTGTATTTTGTATATAGCACGCCTACCTAGAATAATCCTATCACTCTTGCCTTGAACGTATATTATACGTAATACTTTATATGTAAGGCTTTATGTCTCACAGTTGGTTAAAGTGTATTTTTATGTAAACTAGGGACAAGACACACTACTAGGTGTACTCCTGATGGTAAGGGATCACACCTGCCCATAATCGAAACAGCTCTGAGTTTCATTCTCAAAGCCCAGTAATTTCACTAACTACAGTGCCCTTCAACCAAAACACAGTAATGCTTACACATTACTGCTAAGCGGCAGAATATCTGATACTGTTGTTAAGTACCCATGTGCACGGCATCCTGCAAGGGAGGCCTGCCAATGGTAACTTTCACTCTCAACAGCCTTTTGTACTATTTCCCAAGTAGTAAATATCATAAAATAATACAAATTTCTCACATTTTCAGCCTTTTTGTTACGATAACAACAATTATTGAGAACAAAACAAGACATTGAAAACGCTTTGAATTACCTCATTTAAATTACAGCCTATTGAAAAGCATGGAACTTAAACGACCTTAGCCCTACAATCATAAGTCAGTCGTTACCCATAGATGAGTAACGATGTTCCTATAGAACACCGAGACGGACAGAAGTATCAAAGTGAAATGGATATGGTACATAGGACAGATAATTTTCAGACTCCCCTATCAATAAAAATGAAATATCTCTAGTTTCAAATATCGTTTGTTACTTTTTACGATGGAGTTTTAATAACGATGAAAAAGCCTAGTAGTTTTAACAAATAATATGTATCTAGCCCTGTTACTTCTCCTTTTCGAAAATTAGCATCGGCCAACATATACTAGAAGTTAGCCAATGTGGCTCCCTTTTTTTGGCTTCAATGTACTACATTGTGATTCTATACTTAATACTTTTGTGGTCTTACCTTTTTGTTGTGGAGTTCGATTTCCTTAGCTTTAGTAATGTAGAGCTCCCTTAGTTGTGCCTTCAGGTCAGAGTTGGTTTCCAACTCAACCAGGGCCTGCGAGATCGAAGTCTCGAAAGCATCGGGCTCAGCGGCGCTAGCCTTGATGATCTTCGTACTCATCTGCAAAGGCAGACCATCACTTTTACACATAACTCCCACTTATAGGTTAGAAAACTTTACACCGCCAGGCATCATAACAAATAGAAGTTTTCACTGAAAATCACTAGTACAACTCCAGGAGCACATGATTTCGCGACCGTTTGAGTGGTCAACGAGAAAATATAGCTTTTATTGTACTCTGAAAAACCAAAACAACGTTGAACACTGAGGGAGCGGGTTTGTCATCACTAAATATCCGAGAGATCTTTACCGTAAGCTTATGAGAAACTATAACAGTAAATTGCACAGATATTTCTTTACGTTAAAATTATGGTATTTGTCTAATGGTTCCTGTAAAAACTTTAAAAATATCATGAAAATTCACAATTTCGGCTACCTTGAGAACTTTACGGGAGCAAAAGAGACGGAAAGTTTAATGTTGTCAGTCTACACCTGACATAGTACCAGAAGTTTTACCCGATTATTATTGAGTTTCAGTCAGAATTTAATAACTCTTATTATATAATCTTACACAAAATACTAGGTGAATAATTAATAATATTATAATATAATTGAGAAAATCTAGGTACGTAAAGGCTTTTAAATCCAGTTAGTTAAGTTAGCATTGTTACACAATATATTTTTAAAATAAAATATAAACTGTCTGTTCATTTCCACATTTTAAGGTAAAATAAGTAAACTGGCAATACTCAGATGATTTCGTTCGGAAACAAGTCAATTGACATCTGTCAATATAATTATTTCCAAAATCATCTATTTAATTTTTGAACGAAATCGAAGTTGTCTTAAAATGTCAATGTCATTTTTTTATAAACAACATGTCAAAATCAGCTGTTGTTTTTGATTCGATATTTTTTTCGTTATCATGTAAAATTATTTTTCAGCTTCATGTAGGTACGTGATACGTGTACTATAACCCTCTGTACTTTCCATTTTCCTAATTTCCATAGAAACGTAATTGCACAACTTAAATTGTAATCGAAACCTGTGCCCAAGCTGAAAGCTATTGTTTTGCTTCAGCCTGAAAATGACTGAAACATTATATTTACAGTTGCGTAGCCGGCGGTATACTGTGTAAACAAACCTTGGGTATCATGACGCAAGTCTAGGAAGTGCTGAAATCACAATGAAGGCGTGTTTGAATGGGTAAGTGAATAATTTGTAATTGACTTGCAGACTAAATTGACTGCTGATGAACATTCCTTCTCTACTTTATGCCTAGACATCACTAACTTGCTAGCCTTTACATTCAATAATAAAATTAGGAACGCTAGCCACTAAAGAGCACATCAGAGTTCAAAACAGCGAAGCCTATAAAGTCTAGAAGTCTATAAGTTCATTCACCTATCCAGAACATATCAAACTAGGAGTGCTTAGTTCAAGGAGCTGGGATGGCTGGGACAGGGTTAATCATATTTTTCGGGGGGCAATTCACAATGCACCCTTCAACAGGAAGCCAGTGCAGACCACTGTGCCCCTAAAACAAAATAAGCTGTTAGTCACTGATTTCTAGATAGGTGCAAAAATGCTATATTAGTCACATGTCAGGATGTCATTTGTATTTGGCCTTAGAATGGAGGTTCTGTCAGCAAATTGTTTCAGCTGGTTTTCTCTGATAGATACTTACCTATACCCCGATTCAGAATTCAAGATTTTTTTTGTAAACAAAGGTGTGACTACCCTAAAAAAATACTTATCAAAGTGACGTTTACTCACTTTTCCTAAATACTTATGGTACGGTTTATTTTCTAGTCAATATCCATAGAATGGAAGATAGCAATGGTTTTGTACTGATTATTATATTTTATTAAATTTTTTTCAGAAAGTTATAACACGATGAAATAATATTAGCGAAAAATATTTTAAAACATTGGTATCATCGGAGTAAATCACAGAAGTTCGAAACAATTTTTGGATTTTGACCTAAATGTGTGTTTGTAAATTTTATTCGTCTCTTGTCCGTTTACGAAGTTGAATGCGTTCTTTTTTCGCTTCTCGTGTGCAATTGTGTGAATCAAATGAATATTTGTTAGGTATCTGCTATGCACCTTGGCATTATTATGATTAATATCCCAGAAGTTTACATTCACAAATTTTATTTCCTATTCTGCCTACTTTAGTACGTACCTGAATAAGTTTTATTAAGAATTATTTACGTAAAATAAGAAACTATTGCACAAGCAAAACCGCGCGCCGTTACTAGTAATAGTGATCCGTGGTATAAACTCGTTTTTAACCCTGACCTGTCTCTGTTACAGTGACATATCATGACACTTCTTTGTTTACAAAAAAATCTTGAATTATAAATCGGAGTACAGTCGAAAGTAGTTAACTGAGTAAAATACATACATTTTATTAAACTTATAAATCAATTTTTTAAATGGCTTTAATGCGTTAAAAAAGGATCATGTAAATCTAAAAACCATTGTTAATCCATCAATCATCTACATTACTTAAACGTACCGCTATCGTGTATTTCAAAATATGGCGCGATTAAAAACAGCGATACAACTGCTGATAACTAATCCGCTTGTAATAATAGTGCTGATAACAGTTCTTGGTCACGAAATACAAAATATTCTCAATTTGATTCGATAGTGTAATAGTGATCCAACGCCCGCGGTGCTTGACGCACGAATTGCAGTTGCCGCCAACGATTTAAAAAGTTAGTGAATTCCATTTTTAAAATTGGCGGGATTTATCCGATTTGTTTCTGGACGGAATTACTTTTTTTGTCTAAAAACTATTTATTAGGCAAGAGTATTACAAAATCATAATTATTGTGACCTTTAGATAAAATGTGATCTGTTCGTAACTGTTATGTTTTTAATAACTTCGTCTTTTCGTGACCTCTACATAAAGTGTAATATGAGTGCTCTGTTGACTCACGACATTTCTTTTGCTTGCTACTAAGTACATACTTACAAAAGGTACCTAGTAACTACACGACCTACTTAGTAGGTATTTTACCTACTTACATCACGTTTACATTCTTAGGTTGCTAAAGGTAATAAAGATAGTAGAAGATACCTAGTAATTACCTACTTGCTACCGTTAAGCGAATAGTTATCATATATTATTAATTCTTCATTATTTATTTCATGTTATTTAACATAACTTTGATAATTTTAAAGCAAGAGAGAGAGGTGGAAAAAAAGACAAAAAATATTAGACGAAAAAATTGTTTTTTTTAAAGTTTACGATGGATTTCTATTAACAATGAAAAAGCACAGTAATTTTAACTTCAGGTAAATATTTCTCTTGCTCTCTGTTACTTGTCTTTTCAGAAATTTAGCATCAGACCAAAATGTCCATACTACACTAGAAGTAGGCTAAATTATTCAACCTTTTTTGGCACATTTCAATATACTTCGATATGATTCTAGACTTTGATACTTTTACATTCCATAATATAAATTTTATTGTGTCAATGTAAACAAATTGCCAGAGTTAACTTTATCTAATGAAGAGTTCTAGAAGGAATAACTTGCCAATAATTACGCAAAAATGCTAAGTAGGTAGGCAGGCACCATAGATATAACGGTGTTCCTATAGATGGACAATAAAAAAAAAACAAACCAAAATGGAGTCGTAAGACAGGACCAAAACATTTCAGACATCTTGTTAAAAAAATATATATCCATTTTCAAAAAAAATGTTTGTTACTTTTTACGATGTAATTTTATTAACAAAGAAAAAGCCTAGTACCTATTTATCTAGCCCTGTTACTTCTCTTTTTCGAAAATTAGCATCGGACCAAAATGTACTAGAAATTAACTAGAAGTTAGGCACTCCTAAAAGGTGCCTACCACAGAAGTATTAAATTATTACAATGTAGTACATTGAAAATGCGACCAATGAAAGAACAAAATTGGCTAATCCATGTATCTTGGTACCCAGTGGGGTACCAAGATACATGGATAAGTGAATCGACCCTTCTTAGCTGTCCACATAAAAAAATCACCCACCACGGTAGAGCCCTAGATAAGTCAAAATACCCAATGGTCAATACGGTATTTTGACTTTTCTTAAAGAACAGAAAAACATTTATTTCGACACAAGTAACAGTAGGTATAACCGTATAAATTCTTTCTGTGTTCCATTGTTGGGAAAAGGGTTCCCTCGAATCCTTTCAATTGTCGCATTCTTTTTTATTAAGCGTGTGCCCTACAGTGGCACGAAAGGCTGAATTAAGAGTTATAATAATAATTTATCTTAAATATTATTATTTTAGCCCTATAATTGTGGTAACTGATAGATAAGGTATCGATACTGAAATTGGAATAGTGGTTTACTTCCTTATTTCTATTCCACAAGACAATTTTCATCTTATCATAGTTAAAAGTTAAAAAATAAATATTTTATTAATCGGTTAAGAGGTAGAAAATTATTTACTGCACTGAGGAATAACAGGTTATCGTGGTATGGGCATTGGGCATGTGATGCGGAGGGATGAATGCCATGTCACTAGGAGAGTGTTATACAATACAGTGTTGTTATTAAAGTGGATGGATTTACAAGAAGGGAAGACCAAAGAAAAGATGGATGGACTGTGTGAAAGAGGATATGAACAAAGCAGGCGTGAGTACAGAGATGACGGCTGATAGAGACGAATGATATGATCTCTGAAGGATATGATCCGTAATGAGGTTATCCGACAGAGGACCAAGGTTACCGACATAGCTCAGAGAATTAGCAAGCTGAAGTGGCAGTGGGCTGGTCATATCTGCCGAAGAACCGATAACCGCTGGGGTAAACGAGTTCTTGAGTGGAGACCGCGAATCGGCAAACGCAGTGTAGGACGCCCTCCGGCCAGGTGGTGTGACGATCTGCGGAAGGTTGCAGGCAGAAAATGGACGCGGCAAGCCGAAGACAGGGCGCGATGGCGCTCATTGGGAGAGGCCTATGTCCAGCAGTGGACTGCGATAGGCTGATGATGATGATGAGAGACGAATGGAAGAAGACATGTTGTGCCGAACCCACCTAAGTGTGGGATAAGGGCAGGTAGATGATGAAGACCCATTCACTCTCTTAGCCGAGAGTAGGCCTGAACTGTGGGAACATTATAAACAGATATGATAGTTCCAGCTTCATTTTTATCCTGTAAAATGTTCTGTCGCTGACACGTCTATTGTTTTATATTTATTGATAAATAGTAATTTTGCCTATTCTTATCGTGTGGCGGTTTTGCTATCATTCGACCCATAAAGGTATAAGTATAAATTAACAATTATATTGTATTTAGAGTTCAGTTACTTTCGTTAGTTGGTGGGAATACTTCATTTGTAGTAAGTATCTTATTTTCCATAAATTATAAATTACTTTAATAGGTATGTATGTATATTAACCGTGTGACACTAATTACCTACTTTCTTTAAATTTTGTAAAAATGTTGAAATAAAATTTATTTAAATTTATTTCAACTACAGAATTAAGAAAAAATCTACAGTCATTTTTATGTATAGCATTGAGGTTCTGCTTTTTAACTCTCTCCTATATTATTTTCGTTTTTTGCTCTTTTATAATAATTGTGATAACTGTTACTTATCAGTCTACATGCTATGTTGATAGAATTTTCATTCAGTATCAGTCTACATTGTAGACTGTAAGTAACTTCCTCTTTTTTTAATTTATAGAGACATTAATTTATAAAATTGTAATGAATAGAGACGGGCCTATATTATATTTTTACCCGACTGCCAAGGAAAGTTAATGTTTTTCGCGCGTATCTTGCTTGTATGCAGGTATGCTAACTTCTTTGTTACCTCATTATTATCTCATATCTTTCAAACGGCTGGATAGATTTTGACAGTTAGGGTAGCGTTAGATTTGTCTCAATAACCAGAGTGTCCTTAAATGGGTTTTTAAAATAAATTGCCGAAATGTCGGATTTTTGGCGCTAAATAGTAAGTCGTTTATAATTTTTTTTTAACCAAACCTATCGAGTACGGTATCAAAATGAAAGAAATTAAAAGGAGATTACAAAGAGTATTTGAGTCATGTTTAAATTTAATTTGGAATGATGAATTGGCAATCTATGCAATCAATTTTATGTTTTAATTTTATTTAAATTAATGTTTTGTCCTTTTTAAAATGAGTTTTGTACCTACTTTTATGGACTAAGAGTCTAAAATAAATATTTTGAATTTAAATTTGAATTTGAATGCATAATATTTTCGCAATCGGGTTTTCAGTTTTTGTAAACTTTAAGCTTGTTATTCATCTATATTGTTCTGTCGCTTTTAAGCAAGTTCATACGCATACCTACCAAGGCCTACTTATTAAACCGTGGGGCTAACTTACACCCATAGACAATTTTGTCCATAAAACCCTTCGCTATGCGCCAATTTATCTCAATGAGTGCGCACTCATTCAGAGTCATAATAATAATATGTAGTTGACCGATATTCCCTGCTGATAAGCACACGAGACGTGACGAAACATAACACGATTTCCAATTAAATACAGTAGGTAATTAATAATCCCTATTTCATTATTATAAAAATTCAGTATTATTAATATTGTCTGTAGTTAAGTTATAATAATAAGAAAATACTAATTATATTGACACAAGTGCTCAGAAAGCAGGGTCATAAAATTACAATTCTATAGGGTAGAGTGCATCCATTCTGTTCTCTATTAGTTTAAGCATTGTTGGCCGAGTGGGAGGTGCCTCGACTTTCGATCCGAAGGTTATGGGTTCGATTCGAACCCGGTCGGACAGCAATGGATTTTTCTGTTCAAAAAATCTATGTGTACATTAAAACAAGGAAAACATCGCGAGGAAACCGGCATGTCATAGAACTTAAAAAGTTCGAAAACATTTGCCAATGTGCACGAAAAAAGAGCCTCTTCGACGCGTACTTGAAATCCTTTCACCACACTAGTTCGAAAGAGCTAGTGATACGATAAGAAGACTATCATTTTGATTTTTTTTATCATCATCATTAACCAATGGAGTCTTTTGCTGAACGTAGTGTCACCCAAAGCGCGCCACTGAGCCCGGTCTTTGTCTATTTGCATCTACAAACAGCTGGGAGAGCCCAAAGCACGCTGAGCCAGATTTGAAACATCGAGCGTAGCAAAGCAACCTACACGTACTACTCGGGCGAATGAACATGACACCTGGCTCGAATGACGTTTGTGCAAAGTACAGCGTAGAATTGGATAATCTTGATACAAAAGAGGTTCTGTAATACTTGGTACTGATAAGTAATGATAAGGCTTCGCAATTAGAGGAAGAAGAAACACGGAGGGCGCCGCGCGGGGAAGCGGGGGAAGCATCAAGTTCCGAGCCACGTGTCAGCCAGGTGTCATGTTCATTCGCCCGAGTAGTACACGAACAACTATTATAATAAAATAATTTGAATTTGAATATATGCTTCTTTTGTTCCAGCACAGCCACCATGCCAGCAGTTCTGGTGACAGGCGGCGCGGGGTTCATAGGGTCCCACACAGTCGCCGCTCTGCTCGAGAAGGAGGGCAATGACCTGGAAGTCGTGGTCATAGACAATCTCTCCAACTCGTACAAGGTATATATATCTAAGCGACAAACCAGTCCTCTGGCGTACTTTTACGCCGTATTATAGTAATTTCTTCACACTATTCGTTTCGTCCATTTTTTTGATTTCGTCAACAAAAAAAGTGAAAGGTTTCATACTTTAATTAAGATTTTATACGTGTTTTAAAATTAACCCTTATTAAATTATTAAAAATATTTAAATTAACGAATAATAATTGATTGATTCGGGCGTTACTTTGCGGAAATCCATAAATATCAACAAATTATATAAATATATATAGTAATAAATCCGCTTAATTTCTAAACAAAGGTTTTAATAAACTTAACTTTAGTTCAACTATACCAAAGAGTCAAATAACAGAAAACCAAAGTTTAAAGATACGACACGTGTTTCGCCTCTACACGAGGCATCATCAGGAGGTGTGGACACGCCGAAGTTTGAAACGAGAGTGAAACTTCGGCGAGTCCACACCTAACTAAATTAAAACCTTTGTTTAGAAATTAAGCGGATTTATTACTAAATATAATTTGTTGAAATTAACGAAATCAAAAAACATGGACGTAACGAATAGTGTGAAGATATTACTATAATACGGCGTACTTTTTGAGTATTTGTCCGAAACATTTTGTATGGAATTCGGATTTGAGGATTAGCCTTAAATACTTTATTGTAAATCAAATCAAATCAAAATATTTATTTCGGACAACTTTAAATGTAGATCCATATAAAAAACATTAATTAATAAGAACAATAAATACAATAAAATAGAATAATAAAAACATACATAGAATACATAGAAAACACCCAGACTCAGGAGAAACACCGATGTTCATCACACAAATGCTTGTCCTGAAGCGGGAATCGAACCCGCGATACCGGGCGTGGCAGTCCAACACACTAACCACTCGACCAATCGTGTCGTCAATAATTATTTTATTGTCTTTTTAGGGAGAGGGTAAAAAAAAACCCTCTTCGATCAAGATCATTGAAGAACTCACAAGCAAGACGATACATTTCTATGAAGAAGACATCACAGACGTCGCTGCGTTGACCAAAGTTTTTGAAAATGTAAGTAAGTAATAGAGTTGAAAGAAGAAAGTTGAAATAGATTAATTGGGAACCAGTCTCTAATTTGTAATATTTTTATTACAGCATAAGCTAACTACTACAATCTATATATAGGTATATTACAAAATTTACAAAAGGAAACAATTGGGCCACCCATAGACCGTTGCAAACGATCTATAGGTAGCTCAACTGCTCCAACTCGATACCCGATGGCAGCGTGCCGAGGATACTGGCTGCATTGCCTCTTTGTATAGCAAGGCTTATTCTTTGGCCCAGATAGCTGCCAGCCCTCTGATCACGCGTCGCTTCGACCAGACGCTCTGACAAAATTTTAAAAACGCGGAAGGCTCCCTAAAATTTGTAATTGGGTTTTATGGGAATCCAAGTATGGAAATTCATTTTGGGAATTGGGTTAATTGGGAACAAGTCTCTATTTTTTTAAGGGTTCCCAATAAACCCAATTCCCAAAAACCCCAAAACAAATTTCCATACTAATCCAAGTATGGAAAGTTTTGGGGTTGTTTGGTGAATTGGGTTTATTGGGAATCAGACCCTAATTTATGTGTTCTTCACTTCTTTCAGCATGATATTCACTGCGTCATCCACTTCGCTGCACTGAAAGCCGTGGGGGAATCCGTTCAAAAGCCTCTTGAGTACTACCACACCAACATCACTGGAACATGCAATCTCTTTGAGGTAACATTAACATCAACAAAATATATAGAGAGTAAACTCTCGTTTCGAACTTCGGCGAGTCCACACCTCCTGATGATGCCTCGTGTAGAGGCGAAACACGTGTCGTATCTTTGAACTTTGGTTTTCTGTTCGTTGACTCTTTGGTTTATAATATAGTAATATGTACTAAAGTTCTAAACTAAAGTTAAGTTAATTAAAACCTTTGTTTAGAAATCAAGCGGAGTTATTACTAAATATATTTATATAATTTGTTGATATTTATGGATTTCCGCAAAGTAACGCCTGAATCAATCAAGTAACATTAACCTTTTTTTTTCTTTCTTTCTTTTCGTTTTCAACCAACTTCAAAAAAGTAATTCTGCTGATTGTTTTTTTAATTCTGTTACATCAAAACTTCGTTGTTTATAAGCCGATTTGAAAAGTTATCTGTTTGAGAGGATATACTTTCAGATTTGTACCATACAAATTACATCAAAATCGGTTCAGTAGTTTAGATTTTATATCAAAAAAACTAAAAAATATGTCTTCGAAGTAAACGAAATTGCGTATTTTGTTTCCCTGTGACTATTCAGTGGTATTTACGGTCACTAAAACAATCCAATTGAAGTCGGCTATACTATGTTTTTGTAAAAAAATGATTTTTTTTAGGTTTTCAATTTGTTTTTTTTATGGTTACCTCAAAATTTCGTCATTTAGCAACTGTTTTTTTTTTATTTGAATAGATATACTTTCAAATTGGTCCCATCAGTGGTTCAGTAGTTTCGTTTTGAAATATGCATAAAATGTAAAAAAATACATCAATACAAAAATATTGCATAATTTGCTTTCCTGTGTACTTTTCTTTCACTAGAATAGTCCCGTGGTGGCCTAGTGGATAAGGCCCTTACCTTGCGATCTGATAGTCGCGAGTTCGAATCCCGTTGGCAGTCATGCGTAAATGGGTTTTTTCGGTCGAAAAAATCTATGTATGCATCCCACGTTCTCACAACGGTGAAGGAAAACATCGTGAGGAAACCGGCATGTCGTAGAACCTATAGTTCGAAAACATGTGTCGAGTGCACGAAAGGAGCCTCTTCGAGGCGCACTTGAAATCCTTTCACCACACTGGTTCGAAGGAACTAGTGACACGATAATTGAATTAAAAAAGTCCCAATCGAAGTCGGTTGTATTTTTTTTTGTAAGCAAGGACTTGTTAGCTGTCTGCTAAAAAGGTGTGATAAGAAAAATAAACAAAACTTTAATGTTCAATGAGTGTTTGATAAACATCTATTGACAAATGTAACCACTTAGCAGGTACAATTGATATCACTGAATCAATTGTACCTGTTAATTGTAACCGATAAGTTATACAAATTTTATCCATTTAATATTATTTTAATATTATCTATGCAAATAAATAAATAAATAATGTTTAGACTTAATTTTATACAGGGCTATCTAGTCCTCAATTAAGCAGAGCTTGTTCGAAGCTTTTCATTTATAAATTGTAAAAAGTTTACGTGAAATTGTGTAATTTTTCATATTTTTTTCCCAATTTGTAAGCTACAACTCATCTGCGTGATAACTACATACCTTTTAATTTGGTACCCCTGATTCGCCCTCTCGCTCGCGCGTACCTACGTTTTTGAAGATTTGGAAATTACTAGTAATTAGGGAAGACGTTAATGTGTTTTTTATAGGCATGGAAATGATTGCTACTTCTATTTCATTGTCACATGGTAATATTATTTCATTTGGAACAGCGAAATCACCGGTGTATTTTCATCAGTGGCCGAATGTGATAATGTATTTTTTTTCAAATAATTCATGCATTACGCGACGTCACGCAATTACTCCCGCTCACAGTCAGCACACTACTGACTGTCTGTTATTGTTATTTATGATGAATGAAATTGTGAAAGGTGACAAGTATAATGACATCACAGCGTACAAAATCGCCTACCGGGGCGCGCCGGGTAGATATCAGTAACAAGTAACAAGTGTTATGTGTGATCAGTTTTATACCATGATAAATAACATGTTTTATGTTATGTTACCGAGGTATAGTTTTCGTAGACTTTCGCGATTATCACACATAGTTATTTGATTGTAACGGGTATTTATCGCGTTCACCTCTTACTCGGTATACGTTCCATGCCTAGTGCAGGGGTGTGAGTGTGTGAATGTTTAGTTTGAAATATTTGTTTATTTGCTAGAATATATGTGTTTACAAATAAGGTCTTAAATAGATTGAGTCCATTTTATGTCCTGCTGTAATAGGCATAATAGTTCATATAATGCGTAATAGTTCTTTATAAGTAGCACGATCAGTTTCACTACATCGACATTACAGGTGATGCGTAAATTCGGCGTGTACAAAATGGTGTACAGTTCTTCGTGTACTGTGTACGGGGAGCCGGAGAGCCTTCCCATTAACGAGGGACAGCCCACCGGCCGCGGCATGACGTGCCCCTACGGCAAGTCCAAGTTCTTCTGCGAGGAGATCATGAAGGACCTGTGTACCAGCGATAAGGTAAGAATGCTACGAATATCTCCCATATTTTGTAGTAACCAACTGCGAGGAGATCATGAAGGACCTGTGTACCAGCGATAAGGTAAGAATGCTACGAATATCTCCCATATTTTGTAGTAACCAACTGCGAGGAGATCATGAAGGACCTGTGTACCAGCGATAAGGTAAGAATGCTACGAATATCTCCCATATTTTGTAGTAACCAACTGCGAGGAGATCATGAAGGACCTGTGTACCAGCGATAAGGTAAGAATCCGACTTAAGAATGCTACGAATATCTCCCATATTTTGTAGTAACCAACTGCGAGGAGATCATGAAAGACCTGTGTACCAGCGATAAGGTAAGAATCCGACTTAGAAGGCTACGAATATCTCCCATATTTTGTAGTAACCAAAAATTCTGACTGCACAGGTCCAACGTAGTATCCATTCTGCATTGCCCATTTAAGAATTTATGGTAATTTTTTTTTTGTGGTGTCGTATAATAGTCTAATTTCAAATCAGCCTAGATCCGATGGCTGTACTAATACCCATCTAGATTCTTTATATTTTAAATTCTTCATCTTTAATTTAATTCCAGAAATGGCAAGTGGTATCTTTGCGGTACTTCAACCCGGTGGGCGCGCACCGCAGCGGCCGCATCGGGGAGAACCCTAATGGCATACCCAACAACCTGATGCCCTACATCGCACAGGTAACACCTTTTCTATAAACTAATCCTACTAAATTCAAATTCAAATTCAAATGTTTTTATTGCACCTTATACTTAAGCCTAGATTAATATAATAATAATAATACTATAATACTTAATACTAATATTATAAACGCGAAAGTTTGTAAGGATGGATGGATGGATGGATGGATGGATGGATGGATGTTTGTTCCGCTTTCACGTAAAAACTACTGAATGGATTTTAATGAAACTTTACAATAATATAGTTTATACATCAGAATAACACATAGGCTACAATTTATAAAGATACCTGCGCAGACGAAGTCGCGGGCACCAGCTAGTACTTATATATGAGTGTCAACTAGGGACATACAAATTAAAGAAGGTTGTTCTTTTTAAGATTTCTAATGAAGTTAAATTAGCTTTCGTACAATGTACGGACGAAATGCTCACGCGTGGAGTGTCGCCGGCGTCCGTAGGCAAACAGAATGGATGGAGTAAGCTAGGCATGGCAATGATTGCTACTTCTATTCAATTTTCACATGGTGATATGATTTCATTTTGTAACAGTGAATTCGTCTGTGATTTTGTCACCGGTGATTTTTATCAGTGGCTCATGTGATTCCATTCTCATTTACGGAGCTGAAACATGGCCCCTTACAAACGAAAACATGTATGCCATAAGAGTTACTCAAAGAGCCATGGAACGGACCATGCTAGGCATACACCTCGTAGATCGTATACCTTACGTCGAGATTCGACGTCGAACTAAGGTCGTAGATGTGGGTATACGGATTGCGAGGCTTAAGTGGAAATGGGCAGGATACTTGGCCAGGCGAGATGACCATCGGTGGACCAAAGCACTCACAGAGTGGAGGCCGAGGGACAAGCGGCGGCCTCGGGGCAGACCACCAGCCCGATGGTCGGACGACATCGTTAAGGCAGCTGGACCACAGTGGATCCGCCTTGCACAAGATCGGCAAGAATGGCGTAATTGAGAAGAGGCCTTTACCCAGCAGTGGGTGTTACCGGCTGAATATACAGATTGATAGAAAGGCTCATGTGATAATGTCTCATTTGTTAAAATAATTCACGCATGACGCGACGTCACGCCATCACTCCCTCTCTCAGTCAGCACACTATTGACTGTCTGTTATTGTTATTAAAGATACCAATGAATTACGTATGATTACTTGACACTGGCTATACATACCTTTGATGTGGAGTCAAAACCGAAGAATTTAAGTTCTTCGAAAAAAAAAATATTGACATTGGATTGTAGTTCCTCCTTGCGTCGATCTCCTCACTCCTGAGGGTCGTGACCTTTACGAAGGACTTTTGTGTAGATGATGTGTCTTTATCGGGATCTGTCTGTCTGTCTTTTGCAAAGTGGATGGCGTTGCCCACGCTGGAATCTAGCGTACCGGACTTGGTCGCTTCAACAATCAATTTATATCATAGTTTTATATTAATGGCACTCTATTATAACTAGCAATATTAAAAAATCTATCACTAGCAATTTATTACAGCATAAGCTAACTACTACAATCTATATATAGGTATATTACAAAATTTACAAAAGGAAACAATTGGGCCACCCATAGACCGTTGCAAACGATCTATAGGTAGCTCAACTGCTCCAACTCGATACCCGATGGCAGCGTGCCGAGGATACTGGCTGCATTGCCTCTTTGTATAGCAAGGCTTATTCTTTAGCAATTTATTATATTTCGCAATTTTATTTCAATGGCAAATACCTATCGATGGCAACTGATTCTAATTGGCAACTGGGGCCTTGCGATCTGATGATCGCGGGGTCGAATCCCGGTGGCAGTCATGCTTAAAAAATTTTTTTTTTTCAGTCGAAAAAAATCCGTGTATGCATTTCCCGTTCCGTTCTTGCAACGGTGAAGGAAAACATCGTGAGGAAACCGGCATGTCAAAGGACAGAAAAAAACAAATGTTCTGTAGCATGTGACATCCACCAATCCGCATTGGGTCCGCGTGGTGGATTATGACCCATTTGCTCTCCTGCCGAGAGTAGGCATGAGTCCCAGCTGTAGGAACATTATAGGCTGATGTTAGTATGGCAATGGTAATTTTTTTTTCTTATTTAGGTGGCGGCGGGTCGTTTAGCCGAATTACAAGTATTCGGTAACGACTACCCGACCGTAGACGGAACGGGCGTTAGAGACTACATACACGTGGTGGATCTAGCGGAAGGGCATCTGAAGGCGCTACAGCTGTTCAGCAATAAAGGCTTCCAAGGATTCCACGCCGTCAACTTGGGTAAGCTAAATGTGTATTTCTATGCAAATAGATATGCCTAAGTAGGTCAAAGTAAAATAAGTTTGCCAGAAATCATGCGAGTATCTACTACAACACGGAATTATTTATTTTTTATACAATATTTTGTTTTTATTCATCATCATCATCATCATCAGCCTATCGCAGTCCACTGCTGGACATAGGCCTCTCCCAATGAGCGCCATCGCGCCCTGTCTTCGGCTTGCCGCATCCATCTTCTGCCTGCAACCTTCCGCAGATCGTCACCCCACCTGGCCGGAGGGCGTCCTACACTACGTTTGCCGATTCGCGGTCTCCACTCAAGAACTCGTTTACCCCAGCGGTTATCAGTTCTTCGGCAGATATGACCAGCCCACTGCCACTTCAGCTTGTTAATTCTCTGAGCTATGTCGGTAACCTTGGTCCTCTGTCGGATAACCTCATTACGGATCATATCCTTCAGAGAGACGCCGAGCATAGCCCGTTCCATAGCTCGCTGAGCGACTTTAAACTGGTGGACTAGCCGTACCGTGAGTGTCCACGTCTCAGCTCCGTATGTCATGACGGGTAGGACGCACTGGTTAAAAACTTTCGTTTTTAAACATTGCGGTATGGGTGACGAAAAGACCCGACGAAGAGTTGTTTTTATTACTACCTACTTTATATTCTCTATTAATTCTTCTGTACATAGGTAGGTAGGAAGCTTGTTTTAGTTTTAACTTTTATGTATAATTTTCTGGCAAATATAAACATTTTCTTTCTTTCTTTTAGAGTGTCAAACTGGGCACATAAGAAAATAGGATTTAGAATGTTTTATTGTCTTAAGGCTGAGCACGCTCGCTTCGCTTGCGTGTGAACGAAAAACAAGAACGTATAAACAAAATGTACTAACCGACTTCAAATTAAACTGAAAAGTAAGAAATAGTGATTGGAAACACCGATTTAATCGTTGGTAGTAGATAAAGTCACAAAGTCGTTTACTTGGATTACTTTTTTTCAGTTATTTTAATTTCAAATCCAAAGTACAAAATCGCATTTCATGACATTTCTATTGGATCAATCTGGAATCCTTTCATGTTAAAAAAAAAAACATAAAAATGCTCCCGTAATTTACTGGCTCCGTTGAAAACAGGACCGTATTACCTTAGCATAAGGTAGAATCGCTATATATCAAAGTCATCGTTCATAAGCGAGTCAGCGCGGGCGCCGAAAAAACTTCGCGATTCTACTTTATTCTATGGTAATACGGTCCTATTTTCAATGAAGGAGAATTTAAATTGCGCAAGCTTTTTTAAGTTTTTCTGAACTGACCCTTAAGCGTCTATAACACACGGCTTTTTTACACGCTACAAGCGAACTGCTGGCTTGTAGCGTGTAAGAAAGCCGTGTGTCATCAATGCTTTAAATATAAAAAACTTAAAAAGCTACAGGCGAACTCGCTGGCTTGTAGCGTGTAAAAAGCCGTAAGTCATCGACGCTTTAAACATTAAAAAAAAACTTTTTCCAGGCACTGGCACCGGCTATTCAGTCCTCCAAATGATATCAGCCTTCGAATCCGCCAGCGGTCGCACCATACCCTATCGCATAGTGGCCCGCCGGGCGGGAGACATAGCCGCGAACTATGCGGACGTCTCGCTCGCACACCGCATGCTGGGCTGGCGCGCGACAAGGACAGTAGATGACATGTGTAAAGATACCTGGAGGTGGCAGAGCGCCAACCCTGATGGGTTCGCTAGTTAGGGGGATTGAGGCGCAGAAAATAGCATGTACATGTACAGGGTGTAATATGACTACTTTCGAAAACAAAAACCAAGCCTTTACAACATGTTCTTATTTTTAAAGTAAAAAAAAAATATGCAGTATCCATTTTGAGTAGGTACTTTACCCGTACCCTAAGTTTACGGCGACAATCTTATCACACCTTGTATAATGCGAAAGTTTGAGGTTAATTATAATTGAAATAGTTTTATTTTTTATCAAATTATACACACTATTACTTAATTTTCGTGAATAATTAAGTTTCCAAAATAGTTTTGCCGCATAAGTACCGTATAGTAGCCGCGAACTATGCGGACGTCTCGCTCGCACACCGCATGCTGGGCTGGCGCGCGACAAGGACGGTAGATGACATGTGCAGAGATACCTGGAGGTGGCAGAATGCCAACCCTGATGGGTTCGCGAGTTAGGGGATTGAGGGGAGGCGCAGAAAATAGCATGTATACAGGGTGTAATATGACTAGTTTCGAAAACAAAAACCATTTTTAAACATGTAAAAAAAAATATGCAGTATCAATATGGAGTACTTTACCCGTACCCTAACTTTTCGGTAGCAATCTTATTACACCTTGTATAATGCGAAAGTTTGAGGTTTATTATAACTGGAATAGTTTTATTTTACAAACATTCCCCAGGATATATTTTATTTTTTGGAGAATATTTAAGTTTCCAAAATTGTTTTGCCTCAAAATGGCCTACCTCATAGTGTCCCGCAGAAGATTTTAATACAGGGTGTAATAAGACTATTCTGGAAAACCACGTATTCGTAACATCATTTATAAGATAAAAAAATGCAGGAAAAAAATGGGTGAAAAATCCTTTACCCGTACTTGTTTCGGAAACAATCCTATTACCTGTAGATGCGATTGCAGTTTTTGTATAGGCAACTGGAATAGTCAACAATTTTACCCCAGGATTCGGGTAACTACGAATCGGGAGTAACCCTAAGGAAAATTTAAGTCACCAAATTAGTTTTGCTGTGGGACAGTCAGCATCAAAAGTCGATGACGACATTTCATCGCTTTATAACGTTTATTATACCTAAATCGATCAACATGACAAGCGCTAGTATTGAATGAACGAACATCATTAAAGTTCAAAATTAACTGTACACCACATTGTCAAAAGTATAAAATTGTGTGAAGCGATTTTGAAGATCTGAATGTGGTCATTGACTTTTGATGCTGACTGTACAACAGCAGAACTTATAAAATTAATCTTATTGCTATTAGCCAAAACTGCGGAAGGAATTAAGATTAAAATCGGAAAGGCCATTTTTACAATTTTTTTGTTTTTTGTGTTTAAACAGCCATATTTTATTTTTACATTAATATTTAGAGATGTTATTTATTATTATTTACAAATTGACCAAATATTTTGTTGATGTTCCTACTTATTTGCCATATTATTGTGTTATGTTAATTTATAACTATTATGTTTAAAATTAAAACCAAAGCGATGTAGCTTATACCAAAGCATTTAAACTAAAATAATTCCCAAAAAGTAATTTTAAGGTTTCAAAAAAAGATGTATTTTTTAAAACTAATGCCGACTTGCACCAAACTTTTAAAGTTCCTAAGCAATTACTTTACTCGCTTGGCAGTTCTTAATGGTCAGAATCTGGACTGTTAAGAACTACCAAGCGAGTAAAGTAATTGCTTAGGAACTTTGACAGTTTGGTGCTAGTAGGCATAAATTGTATAACAATTGCTTAAATATTATATGCATTTTTATTTATGAAAAAAAGTACGTTTTGTATGTAACTGATCATTCCTTCGCTTTATTTTGTACGAATTTAGGTACTTATTTTGGTGCTAATTTATCCAAAGAAATGTTATTTTTTTATTTATTGATCATAACATCTACTTATAATAAAATATTGATTTTACTTCAAGGTTTTATTTATATTATATCATCTTACTAATATTTTCAAAACTATCAACAACAGCTGTAGGTACAGTCAGCTGCACAGACAAAAGTATATACTCCCAAGCTTTCACATTTGAAAAAAAAAATGAATCTATTAGCTAATTTTTTATATTTATATTCTTAATTTTGCAAAGACATTCTTCTTCTGACAATAATTCTGCTAAGTAAGATGACTTGCGTGCACTTTTCTTCCCAAAATTAAGAGTACTATAAATGTTAAAGCTTAGGAGTGTATACATGTTTGTGCAGCTGACTGTACATGATTCTTCCACAAGTCAAAACCACCACAGGGCTGTGATTCCTTTAGACCGGGGCAATACTGTTATAGCGCTCGTCCACATTTAGACATTTTGATGGTCAGTCTCGAAAGCCCAGTAATTTCACAAGCTACAGTGCCCTTCAAACCGGAACACAGTAATGCTTACATATTACTGTTTTGTGGCAAGGTGGAATCTTGCAACACAAATTTCGCGATTTACTACACAGCACTTCCCGATTGGCATCTAGCTGCAACTTTCAGCGTAGCTCAGAACTTAATGACCTGCATTCTAAATCTATTTATTATGCAGGTCCATGCAATGCCAACATAACCTGAAAAACCATAAAAACCGCTATAACTCGTAAAGGAAGCGAGATAGAGCAAAAATAACACTTTTTTTAGGGGTTTCCTAAAGGGGTAGTAACTTATTCATGACGAATCGATAGAGGTTCGCAAACCTGAAAAAATAACCTTTTTTTGTTTTCAAAAATCTTCGTAAAACGTTGATTTGTTGCTAGAACTGACTATAACAGAAACAGACAGATTTAGTATAACATCACAAAATATTAAATGTATGTAAGATGCCGACTTGCACCAAACTTTAAAAGATTCGAAGCAATCTCTTAACTCGCTTGGCAGTTCGGTCAGAATCTGGACTGTCAAGAATTGGCAAGCAAGAAAAGTAATTGCTTAGGGGCTTTGACAGTTTGGTGTAAGTAGGCAATAAAGTATTTACCTATGAACTTATTACTTTGTTCTGTAGGTATGTTGTTACCCGTAAAGAAACTATTACCTAATAATAAATACATATAAACAATAAAAACTTACTCACGTATGTGAGGCTAAGCCAACATTATCATGTTCATCCATTCATGCCTGGCATGCAGGCCGTGCAGTAATGTAACTATAGCTACTTTGAATCTCGTGTCTTCACGGTTTAATAGCGCTCGGCGAAAGTGGAGAGGAGCTCTGCGCAAGTGAGGTGAGGCGAGACGGGCGGGAAGGTGGCTAAGCGACCAATAGACGTCGGCGCCGCGCCGGGCGCCTTCCCCGTCGCGTCGCACCCCTCCCGCCTAATAACACATCTAAAAATCGACTTCTGCGCATTCAGAGACCGCGCTATTCAACTGTGAAGATACCTCCTGTAGTAGCTACTAGGTACTCGGGCGAATCAACATGACACCTGGCTGACACTCTCGCTCGGAACTTGATGCTTCCCCCGCTGCCCCGCGGCGCCCTCCGTGTTTCTTCTTCCTCTAATTGCGAAGCCTTATTATTACCAAGTATAAGAGGACCTGTTCTCTATCAAGATTATCCAATTCCACGCTGTGATTTGCACAAACGTCATTCGAGACAGGTGTCATGTTTATTCGCCCGAGTAGTAGGTAGTAGGTAGGATATGAAAGGTTTCGTCCTGACTGACTGACAGACAACGCACAGATCAAACCACTGAACCTAGGTACTTGAAATTTAGAGGGTGTGTATGTCGAGAGCTAGAAGTGCGTGATTAAAAAAATTATTTAAAAAAATCACAACGCAAACTTCGCAGGCGTCAGCTAGTCTAGTTATAATCCGAATAAATTGGAAAGTGAAATAAAACCGGAAGTAATTTTAATTAATCTGTATTCTAAAATTACAAATTTTTATAATCTTTATTACAACTAAGTTCATGGTTATGCAGCTCATACAACTGTTCTAAAAATATCGGATTTACATTTTTACATTATTTCGCTATATTTGTGTAAGGGGGGCCCCATAAATTACGTGAGGAGTTAAGAGGGGTGGGGGGAGAGGGGGGTAGAGGCGAATTTCACGTATTTATGTTATGCAAGAAACTGTGTAAAATTGTGAGAAAATTTAGTACAAAATATTTCTCTAATAAAATATGATTAAATTATCAAACATATTTACCTCGCCTCGCTTGATCAATAATAATTAGGCAAATTATTTTAACTTAAATAAATCCAACGCTATCAAGCGCAGAATAATTTGTTTACGTTAATCTACGCATTCTGAAAAATCTCACATGAGATTATAAGGGGGAGAGGAGTACCTAAAAAAATCTCCAAAATCACCTCACGTAATTTAGGGACGTCCCCTAAACTAAAGTGGAAAATAAATGTAGAAAAGTGAAATTATCATGAGAAACAGAACCTTTGCTGCAAGGAGACAAGACTTAACCTAAGTAAAATCAAAAAGTAATTTCCAATAAAAAAAAAACATACTTAAAATGGAAAAATTGCACCTCTTTCCATGAAAAATATTACTAAAAAGGTTACGAGTAGAAGCACTTACGGTGCACGAAATAAACTAAAACAATCAAAAAAGCTATTTTTTAAGTCATAATGAATTCGAACACAAGCTTTAATATGGATGCTTTTATGGAGTTTTGGCGGGAACGTAAAAAAGTCGCATTCGCTGCATTAAATTATTTTACAAAACTTGTATTACCTACTTTGAGTGTTTAAGTGTAAAAACGGTGGTTTTTTATCCATTAAGTGCTTGTGAACGTGTATGAGTGTAGTGTAATGCTGAATTTTCGTGTTGCCTTCAAAACTCCATAGAAGCCTCTAGTAAAGTCGCAACCACCACTACTTTACAGGGACATGACTTGACTTATCGACTCTGACTCTGACTGAATTACTTTACACTGGCTATATAACTATGATCTGGAGCCAAAACCGAAGAACATAATATATATTATATATAGTTAAAAGGTGAAATTTTTGAAAGTTTATTATACTTTTATTCATGAACACTACTATAAAAGCGCATTATAATGTTTATACATATATCTTTTATTGATGTTTATTATTACAACAAATAGTAAATATTATTACTCACGATTTATAATTCAGATATAACAATCTGAACATTCTATAGACATGTTCAGATTAACAATTATATGAACATTACATTATTTGGAAATTATTTTATTTTCGAACAAAAAACACATACAAAGTTTCATTGCTTTTTAAATCAGAATATCTCATAGTATTTCTATTAGTTAGGGTCGGCTCTGTAATTGTCTTTACGCCCAGCTTACGCCGGTGTTCTCCTGTGATTAAACCACTGATGGTTTATATTATGGGTATATCTTAAATGGTTTAATCATATCAGTAGTTTACTCACACACACACATGTGTTGTTTGTGTGAGTGGTTTAATCACAGGAGAACACCGGCGTAAGCTGGGTGTGGAGATCATTACAGAGCCGACTGTACAATAGTAAAACCACGGTTCTTTTAAAACAATGATTATGCATTAACCACTGAAATTTTGTTATAAAAAAAATTGTGAGTGCTTCAATACAAATACACTTGTCAAAAATTTTGGTCATAGCTACAGGACACTCAAAATGTCCGGTTTTTAATGCAAATCTAAGATCAAATACAGGTTTAAGTCAAAAACTTTAAATCGGATTGTTTATGCTTGTAACTTTTAGTTAGATGAGGTTTGATTACAAATTTTAACTTAAACCTCGGTTTAGGGCAGTTTCTAACGTGATTTATTAATACAGGCCTTATTTTACGAGCGTTTAGACACAACGTTATGAGGCATCAAATATCGAACATGTCTCAAGGACATAATGACTGTAAGTCAACCCCTTGGCGCTGCTCTAAGCATTGATATGTTAGCATAGATGAAATTCTAAGTAAACTGCGTAATAGGACGTACAGAAAATATGTTTGTGTCAAATAATACCACTGAATTCTATTGGTGGCAGACTTTACAGACCTTAAAAAACCTGTTTTTTTTTTTGTAAATATTTGAAGACTTTCTTATACAAGATATTTCAAAATTAACTAGAAATTTTGACAAAACATTATGTATGATAAACTTGTGTTAGTACGTATAAGGATTACTTATTTAGGTTCTTAGGTGTCATCACGCTATTTTGGACAACGCTTATGCCTAGATCACACGTACCGAGTACTTGGCCCTATTGTTCTAGGCATTAGTTTTAGCTGCATTGTAACTTACAGAATCATTTAAACCTTTTCTGCTAGTCCCATTAAACATTATAGAGTTAGTGAAAAAACATGTTAAGTACTAATTTTTAACTTTGGTGTGTTGGGTAACTTACGGAGCAAGAAATGAAAGTATTGTGCAAAAGAGAATTCTGTATGCTAACACATCAATGGAACGCGTATAAAGAAACCATTTTTATATTGAAAATCATGAAAAATTAAACAAAATGTACAAAATCTTTACGAAATGTACGGTCAGCATCATCATGACCACATTCAGGTTTTCAAAAAAACTTTACACTATATTATATTTTTAAGTGTGGTGTACAGTTAATTTTGAACTTTTAATGATGTTCCTTCAATACTAGCGTTTGTCATGTTAATCGAATTAGGTATATTAAATGTTGTAAAGTGATTTAGTAAATTTGAATGTGGTCATCGACTTTTGATGATGTCTGTACGTATCAATTTCAAAATGTTGTTTGCATCAAATATAAGCAACAATCATTGCAGAGCAGAACCTCAAGATGAAATAAAAACCCTTAAAAAAAATCTTAAAATGATAAAATAAGCCTAAATCATTATAAAAATGTAATAAGCATCGATTACATACACATTAAAAATAAGTTTAAAAACTGTATCTCAAGTTTTCAATGAGATCCTACTTGAGTAAAAATAAATTGGACCGTGATTTTACTGAGAGGTCTAACACTAGACCTTATCTTACTACAGCATGGTCTAAGAAAACTTCACTAATTAAAGTATAGTTCAATTTGAATGCAAGAGTAATAATGATTAGGTACCTACCTTCTTTGTTAATCTAAACTGAATTGTTGTAAGTAACCTATTGAATTTAATAAAAAAAACTTGGATTAAGGGGCATCCTCAAATCCGAATTCCATACAAAAATGTTTAGGACAAATACTCAAAAAGTACGCCGTATTATAGTAATTTCTACACACTATTCGTTTCCTCTATGTTTTATGATTTCGTGAACAAAAAAAGTGAAAGGTTTCATACTTACTTAAAAACACGTATAAAATCTAAATTAAGGTATGAAAAACCTTTCACTTTTTTTGTTCACGAAATCAAAAAACATAGACGAAACGAATAGTGTGTAGAAATTACTATAATACGGCGTACTTTTTGAGTATTTGTCCGAAACATTTTTGTATGGAATTCGGATTTGAGGATTAATTACCCTTAAACTTGACTTTTAAGCTTTTGTTATTTCCAGAGACAAAATTAAAATGCGTTTTGTTTGACTGCAATGCGTCAGCAGAAAAACGGATATGACTTTATAGTTAAAAAGATGGTCTTATCAGAAAAAGTTTTCTTAGACCACGCATTACAGAAAAAGAACAAGACAGCGTAGTGCTAAGTGTATACACACGCCTATTTCATATAGAAATTGTAACCTAAAAACTATATGATTGGTCGCATTACAGAGGAAATTCGGTTGGGGTGTAGCAAACGGGTACTGAAGGAAAATATGAAAATTTCAACGAAAAATTTGCTTCCTTAATGACATTTACTTTTTATGGTACCATCAGAGAAAAAACAATATAACCTTCATCTACCGTTGCCCAGCTTTTATCTGGTAGATTTTGACCCTAGCTAGGCGGTCGTTGACCTCAGAGGTTAATAACCTGAACTAATGTTTCTCCTCTCCTCTCCTCTCAAACGGGGGTGGCATAAGGAGAAACTTTAGTTCAAAGAATTGAGAGGTCAACCGTCTAGCTAGAGGTCAAAATCTATCAGATAAAAGCTGGAGAGCGGTAGGTTAAGGCTAATTTTTTTTCGTCCATTTACGAGCTATGCGAGCGTGCACAGCCTTAAGACAATAAAAAAATCTTAATCCTAATTCCTTAATGCCTCGTTTGCCACACTCATGCCGAATTGCACCAACGTTTCAAAGTTCCTAAGCAACTACTTTACTCGCTTGGCAGTTTTAAACGGTATAAATCTGGACTGTTAAGAACTACCAAGCGAGTAAAGTAATTGCTTAGGAACTTTAACAGTTTGGTGCAAGTGGGCATCAGACCGAAAATACACACAGATTACGTAACGGTAGTGCAATTTGTCAACCCTACATGCTGCCCTATAGCGTAACACAGCCTGAGCATAAGATGATGATAAGAAATAAGAAACGATTTACAAACCATATTTACCACTGCTTCTGTAATTAAAACTAAGAATTATAAATGTGTTCTTAGTTAGCACAAGAACTATTAAGGCCAATCCTCAAGGCAAATTTCCATACAAAATGTTTCGGATAAATACTCAAAAAGGACGCCGTATTATGTTTTCCGATTGTGTCAACAAAAATTAGTAAGGTTTCATACTATAATTTAGATTTTATAAGTGTTTTAAAATTAACACAACTAATTTAAAAACACGTATAAAATCTAAATTAAAGTATGAAACCTTACTAATTTTTGTTGACACAATCGGAAAACATAGACGAAACGAATAGTGTGAAGTAATTACTATAATACGGCGTACTTTTTGAGTATTTGTCCGAAATATTTTGTATGAAAATTTGCCTTGAGGATTAGCCTTAAGACCTGAGTTCACCAACAGACGGTTAAGTTTTAAACAGTTCTTATGACGTTTTTGACTTTTCATAGATTAAACGTCAAAGATAACGGACGAAGAGCCTAATCTTCCGATTTATCTTTTGGTGAACACAGACCTGAGACCTGAGACAGGTTTGAGTTAATGTAAACTAGGTTTTGTAAAATCTGTAATGTATATTATGTCAGAACTAAACAATTTGCTTTATATAGTTCGGTTTATGTTTTATATGTATTGTTTTTAAAATATTTACTATTTTATATGGGAGGTTGTATCTAGTCTTCGGTGCATTATTTCAGCTCAGTGCTATGTGTGTGGTTGTCACTAAAACAATGAAGAACCGCAATTTTATAACCTACCGAGCATCAATCCCTACTATACTATACTCCCGTAAAATCGTAAACTGATTAAGGCTAATCCTCAAATCCGAGTTCCATACAAAATGTTTCGGTCAAATACTCAAAAAGTACGCCGTATTATAGTAATTCCTTAACACTATTTGTTTTGTCCATGTTTTTTGATTTCGTCAACAAAATAAGTGAAAGGTTTCATACTTTAATTTAGATTTTATACGTGTTTTTAAGTTAGTAGGGTTAATTTTAAAACACGTATAAAATCTAAATTAAAGTAGTAACGAAATCATAAAACATGGACGAAACGAATAGTGTGAAGAAATTACTATAATACGGCGTACTTTTTGAGTATTTGTCCGAAACATTTTGTATGGAATTCGGATTTGAGCATTCCCCTTAAAATGGACCAATCGTTGCACAGCATTACGGATGAATCATTCCTATACACGGTCAAATTTTAATCACCATAAAAAAAAACGCATAGTCAGTTGCCGTTACTGAACACATATACGGCAAAAAAACTTGAAAAAATTCAGTCGAATTGTTAGCAATATAAATTTGATTAAAATTGGATAACTGTTACCGTTAGTCGTTTTCCTATGGATTTGCGTCAGGCGGTACCTTTAATTGATAATAATTTAAGTTTTATTCATCGTTTGGCAAACCCGGGTAGCTATCTTGTGCCAGCTCGCAAAACCTCGGCTCGGGCGCCGCACTCGATCCGCTGTCACTCTGCCATTTTGTAGAAATCCAAAATTCTGACTGCACAGATGCAACGTAGTACCCCGTCTGCATTGCCCATTTAATTTTTTTTGGTAATTAAAAATTGATGGTGTATAGGTTGGTCAAAATCCATGTATTATCATCGATATATCATATGAGGAAGGCGAGCTTGTCACGGCATTTATTGGGTCCTTTTGGTCCTTTTCAAACCAGATGTTCGTTACATACATCTTTTAACAGTTTTATAATTTACCGGGATATAGCCGTCAAGTTATAAACACGCGGCTCTCATTTCTCGGTGACACAGGCGTATGATTGGTGTTACTATAGTCTAAGGCACTAGTGAACTAGCCTTCACGTTTGATGCTGGGCATCTGTGGCGGAGGTTCGGCGAGGCCTTTTACCTGGAATTAAAAAAAATAAATAAATTGTGGTGCATAGTTTATGAGCCGGAAAATAAATTAGGCTATTTATCTTCCTGATACCACACTGAGGCATCCGCAGGCACCAACATTTAGGTCGCATATAGTGATTCAAAGCTATTCAACCAACAAATGTAGCCACCTATATTCATGCAAATAAATGTATCATTTCATTTCATTTATATAAAAGTGTACCTTCAGCCGAGCGGCAGTCTTCAGGAAGGCGGGCAGTTGTTCCTGCGACACATTCACTTCTCCTGCATACATGAACTCCAGGATGGCTTGCAGATGCAGGTACGACACATCTTTCAGGATTATTATCGGGTGCTTTGAGGGATTTTCCTGAAAGACAAATATAATTAGAACAGAGAGATGATATTTTTATTTTAATGTTATCATGTCACTAAAATAAGGAACTTTCTTCCGCATTATTTAAACAAATTATATAAATTATTAAAGATACGACACGTGTTTCGCCTCTACACGAGGCATCATCAGGAGGTTTGGACTCGCCGAAGTTCGAAACGAGAGTTCGGCGAGTCCACACCTCCTGATGATGCCTCGTGTAGAGGCGAAACACGTGTCGTATCTTTAAACTTTGGTTTTCTGTTCGTTGACTCTTTGGTTTATAATATAGTAATATGTACTAAAGTTCTAAACTAAAGTTAAGTTAATTAAAACCTTTGTTTAGAAATCAAGCGGATTTATTACTAAATATATTTATATAATTTGTTGATATTTATGGATTTCCGCAAAGTAACGCCTGAATCAATCAATTATCGCATTATTTAAGTTTGTAAACAAAAAACACAGCAGAATTGTCCCCATATTAGATTTTTATTTATAATGGTTTTTACCTTATGAATCTATTGATACTCATCTGTTAAAATCCATCAAGATATATTCATAAAATTAACCGCGTGACTTCATACCATTATTACTCGCATGACCTTGAATAATGCAATGGATGTTTGTCGACACCGTGGCTTAGTTGGTAGTGACCCTGCCTACGAAGCTTGGTGTTCCGGGTTCGATCCCCGGCCGGGGCAAATATTTGTGTCGAACACAAATGTTTGTTCTCGGGTGTTGGATGTTATGATGTGTTGTATGTGTCCATGCCACCTGCGACACAGGGAATCCTAGTGCAGGGGTGTGAGTGTGTCAATGTTTATGTTATGTTTATGTTCATGTTCAATTTACAAATGTGTGTTACAAATCCATCCCGCCATTTCGTCTACAGAATACACCAAAGGCACAGTTACATACAAACAAGATACATCCATAAAAAAGATTACTGTTAAATCTTTTTCAATGGATGTCTCCTAACAGTGGGGTTATTATTTATAATTATATTATTTTACAATTCAGTAATATGCCATAACAGCCTGTACTAAAGTGCAATATTTTCATAGTCACCCAAAACAAATGGCATCATAGAGACAACATTTGGCATAACATCCTTTAGCTTCAACAATGTTTACATAACAATAGCTCTATTTAGGAATATTGCAACAGCTTTGTGGAATGATATTCTACAATATTATTATTAATTATTATAATAAATAGGCCGAGATAGTTTCAGACTAGTTCGGAGGGAAATGTCCTCCCGATGCACTAAACACTATGCTGAGACCAACGGCAAAGTCATTACCCTTAGTTGTTAAGTTAGTTTATAGTTACATAGGTTGTCTGGAAGAGATATTAATTAAGGATAAGACAACCTATTTTTAAAAATCCTAGCTGTACATTGTTACATGCTTTTACAATAAATAATATTTATTATTATTATTATAGGTAGCTTAAAGCTATACTGATGGATGTTGAGTCCTAATAACTGTAAAATTATTATTATAATTGATTAAGTTTAATAAACACATAAACTAGTCAACAGATTTGCATAAGCATTGGTAAAACAGTGGATGAATCATAACTAAACAGGGGCAGTTAAATATTAAAAAAAAACAATACTATTAGGATATACCAGAAATGGATTAAGACGATTTACAATCATCAAAAACTCGAATTTCTATCTAACATGGATCCAATTTTATAAAATCAACCCGACATGTGAATAACCAGCGAAGTGTGTAGTCTCGTTTGCTTTTTATGACTCAGTACTCGTCAGAGCATTTTACTATAAAATTACCCACACACCAAATCAGATAACAAAGTAACAAAATTGCAATTATGTAGTAGTAGGTCTTACCTCTAATAAACTTTTGAAGTATGGACTACAAGCAGAGAGCACCATTTTATGCGCCTTACACGTTTGACCCTCGCATGCTAGAGTTACCTGCAAAATTAGACAAACGATAAATCCTGGGCTTGAATGGCCAAATCTGAACCAGGAATAGCAAATAATTCCTAGCTAGAAAACCTTAATTTAAAAAAAAACACTGTTATTGAATACATAGTGTCGCATGAAGATGAAATTTTGATTTTTTTTAATGAAAAACAAAAAAAAAGTACCTACTGGTCTAAATTTTAAGACAATCAATGTCTAAATGCCTTGTAGAAGTTATTTTGGACAGATGCACACATTCTTTACTTCTCAACCAGCTGCTAAAATTACCATCAAAAATTAAGTCTATTTGAAGAAAATCAAAATGCCATGAATTAATGAAAAAGTTTTGTCAGGAAAGCACACAATCTCTGAATTTATTTCATTTGCATCATAATCTTTACTTCACAACCAGTTGCTTCGTAAACTACCTTCAAAGCAGGCTAGGGTTCCCAAAATAGAGGTTATAAAGTGTACACTAAAGTGATTGTTGATTTGTTTACTTACTCAATTTATTCAAATACTCACATCAGTGAAACTCTTCTCATCTCTTAGGTGCCTGAAAGACGTCACCATATTCGTTTGGAAATCGTTCCATTTTAGAAAAAACTGTTGGTCACCCATATTGAATGCTAACCCACTGAAAAAAATTAGAAATTATGAAAACATTAACTTTTCGACTTGCAAAACTTAACTTTTACACAGATTTTAATAGTTTAATACGCGCACAAACAGTTATTAGATGTATTTGTAAGAGATTTCAGTCGATATTATTGCAGTTTACTTAGTTTACCTACGTCATTTAGATAGAAAATAAAAAAAAAAGATGCTTACCTTCCGAACACTTGGTTAATTTTTTTGTTTCTAACTTGTTCACGGCTTAGCGAATAGAGTAATCCAAGGGCACAACGTTTTATTACGAAACACACACGTAAGAGTTAGGCAATTTGAATCTCAAAATAAAAACGCTGTCTCGAATAAATTAGTGACTTCTTTCTATTTCTTCTTGATGAAATTGAAATTCCTTCCCTTCATTTTTCAATTCGTTTCATTCATTCATTCAATAAATCCTAGTCTTCGTTCACAGATTAGTCCACAGAATAATCAGAGTACTATCTTCGTTGTTCGTTCGTTTCCATGTCGCGCTTTGTTAAGGGATACCAGCTATGTTGCTCATAGTTTACCCTACAAACCCTACGCTGCTAATATTTCGACGATATTACTATAAATCCTAATTAAATAACTTTGTACTTCATATTGGAATGGGATCAATAAAATAGCTCTGGCTAGAACAGTATCTAATCGTGAATCAGAGCTATCTAAACGAGACAGCTAAAGATAGAGTGTATAATGTATAATATAATATAATAATATTATGTATAACAAAACCAATCGGTTGTATACTTTAGTTTTTTACCTTTTAATTGGCAATCGGTTATTTGTTGCAACATTAAATCTTGTTCCTTTCTTAACTTTTGCTATTTGCAATGCAAGTTATAGTTTCACCATTCATTCTATTTCCAGCCTTCCAGCATTCATAAAATATATTCAGTAATTAGCTCGGCCACATGAGATATAAGAGCGCTATCTATTGGCGAGTAGCGAATGGTTTTGAGTTTCATACCGTTTTATAGAGATGTCGCTTTTATGAAACATTTTTAAATTATAGATCTGGTTTTTTATCTAGTAACTGATGTTTGCGAGGTCTTGATCATCTTACTATATGCACTCATTCGAGGACAGTTCGGTAGAGAATGCTTTTCTTTATCATTAAATCCTCAGGCTGATTTACACTAACATATAGGAACTGTACTAAACGCACCTGTCTACACACACACGCAGCGAGTTTAGCTGGTGGGGTGCGGAAGACGCACGGACAGGGTGAACTTGCACTTGACTTGCAGTAAAAATAGAACATAATTTTATTCTCTGTAGGTACTTAATCGTTAAGTAACTACTAAATCCCTGTCAAAACGATGATAAGAACTACTCGCTGCTGTACTTATGAAAGTGTAAATAAGCCTTAATTGTAGGTGGTACACTTTCAAAGTTATGTGCAAAATAAAATAATAACTTCCTTTTATTACACATCATTTATTTCACATAAAACGTTTTTGAAACGACACTCGTTATTGCATAAAAATCAGAGAGGCAAAATGTGAATATTAGACAAGAATAAATAATATTAATCAGACTAATACCAATTAAGTTATGCGTTATTTTCACAATAAAATGTTTAGTATTAGTTAAATTTACTTAATTAAGAGAATAATTTTAAAAAACGACACTACATTTTGAAGGCCAAGCGGTGTTGCCACAATTTCTTATTAATATTTCTTACATTACATAACTTACAGATAGGTTCTTACAATTTTAACTTATCAGTAGGTAAGTAAGTACGAGATTAATTCCTAGTTTCCAATCAACGTTAAGAAAATCTACAAAAATAATATACTTTAGCAATAAGCAACGTAAGCATAAGTACAGTACAGGCCATATCCATTGGCAGCAAATGATATAAAAAATAATTTTAAAAACTAAAATATTATAGTTTTATTTATTTTCTTATCTATAATTGACATGAAGCGGGATTTCGTTAAAAAACAACTATAATTATTAACCAACCTTGGTATACACAAGCAAACATTTCGATATAGATGCTTAAAAATAGGTAGGTAGGCTAACCTAACAAAATCACGATTTACCTTTATAATTATTGCTTTTTAATGATAAGAGCTAACAAACTGATATTGAATTGAGATAGAAAAGTTTAATATTTATGCTACTTGAATAAACTTATATACATTTTGGTATATTTAGCCATACAAATCCAAATATATACAAAACACATTCAGACTTAGGTATATTCTAGCAACGTATGAATCATCCCATTTGGGGTTACTGATTTACTTATCTAATTCGATTAATCTTTTACAACTAAGGAGTTTTTAACCCTTTAAAATATTGCTGAAAATAAACAAATCATATAAACAAATAAAAAATAAACATTTTTTAAATAAAAATAGAATATTGTGTGCAATTTGCAACGAAATAAAAATCTTTTTCCCCACATTGGTAAACCACTGCCCACCAGGGTTAAAATTATTCACACATATCTAAGTGACATTAAATAGGTACTGCTTGGTAAATTATAATGATACTTAAATTACAAGAGATCCTCACCTTCCCCGAATTCTAACTAGTCTTTGATATATAAAGAAATGCCATTATTTGAGCAAAACAAAACATTTAAGTACCTAATATCTATTAACCAGCTAATATCCTAATAATAGATAATTAGTATAAAGATAAGAAGTTCTAAAGAAAGGTGCGTATAAATATGAAAGTGCCGAAATATAAGATAGAAAAGATGAAAACACACGACTTATCTTCATAGTTCGTACATATTTACTTAAATTTTCATTACCTACAGTTATTTCTAATACGCCTACAGTTATTTTTACCGAATATATTAATCTAATTACTAACTAGTTTAGATATTCATCAAACTTTAAAATTATGCCTAGATATTCATTGGTAGCATAACGTAATGAAATATCTTATAATTATGACGTCTCTTAATTTATTATTAACCTCAAAGATATTGTAAAAGTCACTAACTTTAATGACATTTTGGTATTATAGCTTAGGATTAAGAAATCGTTTAAATTGACTAGATAATTTTGGATTTGCAAAAAGTTTTTGGCTGTATTTCACTACGTGAGTTTTGAGTGAAAGGTGAAAGTCTCGACTAGATGAGAAAATGCAAAAAGGAGAGCTTTGTAGCTTCTGACAGTGTATAAGGTTAAAACAGTGCATTACATCTATACTGGCTTTTGCTGTACCCTATCCTAAACACGATAAAAATAGCAATTCCACTTTATACAAATTAAAACAAAATATACAGTTATGTACTTTTAACCTGGCACTAAGGTAGATAAATTTCGTTGTATAGTACCCACAATTTATTACTAAGGCATTTAGGACGGTTCGTACTCTTCAATAAGGCAGCTAAGGCACCTATTTAAACTTCAAAATATTTACAATAAAAATCATAGTTAAGCTCAAACGTAACGCTCTAACTTGAAATGTTGTCAAAAATCAGTTAACGAGTTTAGTTTTAGAGCCGACGAGACCTTAAATTGCCATTGCAAAAAATATGCAAAAGCAAACACCCTTAACTGGCGAAAACAGCGCCAAATAAAGCTTCGTAGTTCCGCTACTCGTTGATAGATGGCGTTGTCGCCTTCGTTTGGATTAGTCCTCGCGGCGCCAGAATAAGTCTGGCAGGCGTTACGAGGACTAATGCGTACTTTCATTTGTTCACCCCCAGAATTTTAGCTGCTTCATCAGCCGAAGAGAGCAACTTATTAATAGTCTTGTCTGGGATTCCAAGTAGTTTTCCAATAAGGTCGCTGCCATTTTCTCCGTCGTTTTCTTCGGAGGAGTACTTGCGTGACGTCATGTCTAGTTTGAGTGTTTTCTCATAGGGGGCGGCGGGGGGAGAATTGTTGTTGTTTACGTTGTTTGGAATCTCGTTGCCGGAGTCGTCGTCTTGGTAACGATAGCTAGAACAATGAAAATATATTATGTTAAAAACCGTGCTAAATTATCAAGGTTTTACAAAAACAATCGACTTTAATAACCGATTTTTTCAAATCAGTTTATAGACAACAAAATTCTGAGGTACCAAAAAATCATTAAAATAAAATACAACCCTATTTAGAACGTCCTCTTTTTTTGAAGTCTGTTGAAAAATCGAGGGAGCTAATGCCTAGATCACACGTACCGAGTACGTATAAACATAGCGCCGAGTGCTCAACTGAGCGAGTGATGTAAGCTTTCACTGTCTCTGCCGAGGAACATTTTATTGTCTCGGCCGAGTACTCGGTACGTGTGATCTAGGCATTACAGTAGTCGCAAACGATGTGTAACATCTAACATCTCATTTAAAGGAAGGATTCTATTTACTTCATTTTTCTTAGGTTGGTACTATCTGACGGCTAACTTCCTGTTACACACTTCCGCTGCATTTCACGAAATCACTGCCACAAATTGTCAGAATGCGAGAGAAAAGATTTTACACATCAAAAGGGCATTTAAAATCCTAGCAGTTCATTATGGCTTGACGCAATACATCCCATATCATTATGGCTTATTCCCGAAATCCCCACTAGCCATCCCCACTATTAAGAACTATGAACATAATTTCAATTTATTAGATCTTATCATTCTCTATACATTATAAAATTATGCCCGAGATACACGTGGCTTGATTTTGAAGCCAGGCTAGCAAGATAGTGTAAGCTAGAAAGCTAGCAGCTCCGGTATCGTGTAAATAGAACTAGCTTCATTTCTAAGCTATTAAGCTAGTAAAAAAGTAAGGTAGTTCTGTTTACACGAAGCAGGGCTGCTAGTTTAGCACCACTATTATTACTATCCTTATTATTATTATTATATTACTATTATTATTGCTATCCTTCTAAATAGCCTTGTGTATCTCGGGCATTAGAGCTAACATTTTTCAATGTTTTTGAAATGCCATAACCCTTCTTCTTCTTCTTGGTCGTTACACTCTTGGCAGAGTGGTCGTGGTTGTCATGGTGGGGGTTGTGACACGCTTCACAATCCTGCGCCATTCATCTCTGACAGCGGTTTTCCTCGTGCATTCGTGTAAGGGACCATCTAGTGCTGCTTTGACTTGGTCAGTCCAACGCATTGGAGATCTTCCTCGCCCTCGTGTGCCCTCGACTTTTCCCTGTACCACCAGACGCTCGATGGACATTTCTCCACGACGCGACACGTGTCCGAAGAACGTGAGAATACGAGCTTGCACAATAGATGATAGACGCTGCTTGATGCCGAGTTCTTGAAGCCATAACCCTACTCACCCATTAATTTTCTCCTCGGGCGTGGTTGGTGGAGAAGCCTCTTCATCATCAGTGATCTCTTCCCTGTGCTTCTTGCGGTGGCGCAGCATGCTGTGTTTGAGCGTAAAGCGACGCCGACAGAGGTCGCAGGCGAAGGGTCGCTCGCCGGAGTGAGTACGCATATGGCGGCGTAGGTCCTCGGCAGACCAGAAACGACGGATGCAGAAGGCGCAGACCACCTGAGGATATAAACGCTGGTTAGAGAAATATCCTGGTTGCTGAGCTGGCTAGAGAATACTGGTCGCACAGAAGTATTAAAGTATAGAAACACAATGTAGTATATATATATATGTATATTTATATTATATTATACATATATGTATATTTGTAGGTATATATATTTTAGTTTCCTAATTTAATTTCTAAATATTATCTATATTAGCACGCTAACCATACTGTACCACCATACAAGGGTTGGCTGGGAGAGAATGCCTAAGGCATTAAGCCCGCCCATTGTGCAATGTAATTTTTATTTTTGTGCAATAAAGAATTTTAATAATAATAATGTAGTACATTGAAATTGTGACGAATAAAAGAAGCCACATTGGCTAAAATCTACTTAGGTCTGTGTTCACCAATGATAATCGGAAGATTAGGCCTTTTCGTCCGTTATCTCTGACGTTTAATCTATGAAAATTAAAAGTTTAAAACTTAACCATCTGTTGGTGAACTCTGGTCTTAGTACATTTTGGTCCGAAGCAAATTTTCGCAAAAGTGAAGTAACAGGGCTAGATAAATATTATAGTTATGTTAAAACTAATTAGGCTTTTTCATAGTTAATAAAACTACACTGTGAAAAGTAACAAACATTATTTGAAAAAAAAGAGATATTTAATTTTTATTGACATCTCTCTGAAAATGTTCTGCAGGGCTATTTGCTAAGCTGTCATTAGTTCTCGTTATCGAATTCGATGGTCGATAGGGGGAAAAAAATGACGTCACCATAGGATTTCTGTCGCTATCGGCTTCGAGAGGTCGGCCATTTTCTGTCAAATTTGACGTACCATTCGATAACGAGAACTAATGACAGCTTAGGTAATAGCCCTGCTGTCCTGTATTCCATTTTGCTTTGATACTGTCCATCTTGGTGTTCTATAGGAACACCATTATTCATCTATGGTAGGTATAAGATATTAATCATGGCTATTCTAGGTAAACTCCTAATGAAGCAAAAATATGGGTAGAGATCTGAATGGTGGAACTATTTGAAAGACAAAATGGAGACAGAAAAGTTAGCAAAATGTATGTGTCGTGGCCGGATCATTGAATTGGCCATTTCATGAAATGACCAATACCCGCTGGCCACATCATGAAATGGCCTGGCCAGATCAATGAATAGTCAGCGTTTAATGATATGAACAGCTAAACGCGTGGCCATTTCATGAAATAGCCAAATTGATGTTCGCTTACGTTTGGCCACTTCATGAAAGGGCCAAGCATTATTGATCATATCGTAAAATAGTTACATTATCCACCGTAACTATATATTTTAAAAACTAATGTACATGTTTCAAAAACTATATTTAGGTGTTTATGCCATCGTATAAACTGGTATTATTATAAGTACTATCTGCCTGCGATAATTTTCTGTAATGAGGCTGATCACGCTCACTTCGCTCGCGTGTGGGCGCGCAAAAAAAAACCTTATAACCCACCGTCACCTAACTTCTATCTGCCTTAGATAATTTTCTTTAGTCAGGTTGTGCATCGATATCATGGAAACCCTACATTTATGATATGGCCAAACGTGGATGGCCATATCATTAAACGTTGACGTTCGAACGATATGGCCAATATTAGCTGGCCATTTCATAAAATGGCCAGCCACTTCATGAAATGGCCAATTCAATGATTCAATGCAGTGGGGCTGTGGAATTCTCTACCACTCAGTATTAAAATGGTACCCACCAAACCAGCTTTCAAAAGATTAGTCCGTGAACACTATTTAAAATCCACGAAATAATATATGTATGTACTATATTATAATATATATATTATTTATTTAGTCATTTTTAATTATAATTATATATATAAATACATAATTATTTAGTATTATTATATTAAATATATATTTAAGTAATTAGCATTTAAGTTGTACGCCAGTTTTTCTTTTTTCTACCATCAACTGGTTGACTGGTAGAAAATGTTCTAGCATTAAGTCCTCCTTTTGTACTACATTTAAGTGTGTGCAATAAAGTATTAAATAAATAAATGATCCGGCCACGACATATGCATAACCTAGCAAACTACTGGTGTACGTTAGGTACGTATCTTACTTATGGCAATAAATGAATAAATACTGAAAGAATAAGTCTGGTAATATTTGAACTTCAAATTCATTTTAATTACAATACCGTAACTTATGTGACGATTCTTGAAAGTAAACAAAGACGAGAAGTCTAAGATGAAATAGTTTAGAAATATTATCTAAACAGTGCGGTTCAACAAGTCGTGTCACCATTGTTTTAGTTCGGGGAAACCCAGTGATTCTATCGGTGTTTGAAGTTTTGAAGAACAAGAAGAAGTCATTGAGATGAGGAGAAATCATGAGGAGGAAATGTCGCGGAGTAAGTTTCTTGCGTTTTTCACGTGACTTCATGCTTGGTTTGTTTAAGAAAAATGGGTCATAGTAGTTGAGTACAGCTATGAACCAAGGTATTAGGATGAGAAGTTATGTCTAAGTATGAGAAAAAATTAAGACACAGACGAAACACTAGTCAGGTAATTCAGAAGTCTGTAAGTTTGAGTTCCAAACCAAGAACTTCTAAAAAACTAACCGAGAAACATCTTATTGGTTAAGCTAATGCCTAAAAATGGGTATCGTAGATATTGGGAAATAATCTTACCTTTCTGTTTGCATGATCCGGGAACTTCCCCCTATCATCATCATCCGTGTTTTCGCTTTTGTCGCTGGCTGCATCCAAAGCCCCCTTGCTGACAAGTTGCTCGTACTCCGTAGTGTGGAAATTAGCCAGGTGGTTCAAAGCGCCACTCCGGTCTCCATACGACGCTTCACATAGATGACATTTGAAGACCAAACCGTCAATGTTATCGTCATGATTTTCAGGGATTGGCGAGCTAGGTTGGGATTCGCCAGAACCGTGGCGCGATGAAATGTGCTTCTTTAATGTCTCCATCGAGGAGAAGGTGCTGGTAGGGCAATTGGTGCATTTAAACGGCCTATAAGGCACTGTTCGGATGTCATTGACTGGCTGAGGTGGGGGTACAGAGTCAGGGATTGGCTCAGCGAGAATGGCTCGGGCTGAACCTCCATGCTTTCTCAACAAATGTCTGTCGCAGTTTGACTTAGTCGTGAAGAGTAAGGGGCAGTGAGGACATTTGAAGGGTTTTTGTCCGGTATGCGTGAGGACGTGGCGACGTAGGGACGAAGACCACGGGAATTTGCGATGGCAGTAGGGGCATGAGACCCGGTTTGGAGCTAGGCTGTACGCTGAACGCTTCTTTGGTGGCTGAGTTCCAGTGTCGGATTCCGATCTGAAAGGAAACAACGATTAATATCGTGTCAATTAACCATCTCTGTTCTTTTAAGTTAAATAGATATACGTACATACATTTTATAATTAAGGGGTTACTTACTTATTCTCGTCGCTTCCAGAGTTGTTGCCCTCACTGGTGGAGGCGACCAGACCTTCTTCATCTTCCTCTTCATCACTTCTTGTTGGCACGACTGGAATAGGCATGGGTTCCTGGGTTAGCGGAATAGGTTCCGTTCCAGTCTCAATCTTGTCAGTCACTGGCTTATTGATGAGATTGCCGGCAATTTTGAGATCGAAATCCTTGGTCAACTCCTGCTGGCATGTAGCCATGAGGATTTCCGCTGCAGCTCGCTTTGCTGCTGGATGCTCTTCGGAATCCAAATCTTCGGGTTCTTCGTCGATGACCAATGCGTCCTCTTCATCCTCTTCGTTATCAGCGACCTCGTCTGAGTCGCGGCGGATCGGGGACCGGTCAGACTGCTGCAGCGGTCTTTCGAGGTGACGAGCGAGTAACGCGAACTTTACGCGGTCAGTTAAAGCGTCAGACGATGGGTATGGAGGAGGCGCTCTGGGTGCTGGCCGCCTCACGCTCCAGTGCTGAGGGTGTTGTTGTTTCACGTGGCGCTCCATGTTGGAGCGGAGAGTGAAGCGAGCCGAGCATTGCGAGCAGGAGAATGGCCTCTCAGTACGGTAGCGTCTTTGTTTCTGCTTTGGCATGAGCACGCCGTTTTTTATCACCATTTTGACGGAATCAGTCTGCGGAACCATGCTGTTGCTGTTGGATAGTGGCCGTGGAGATTCTGAGAGAGGTGATGGTTCAGGAGAAATGACGAGCGGCGCTGGCTTCTCTTCGATTTCAGGTTCAGGCTCTTGCTTCGGCTGAATCTCCTGCTCATTAGGAACGAGTCTTCCGCCAGACATGCTAAGACCCCGAATGATTTCTTTCTGGATACGCTGCTTTATTTCTGCCATTTCGGGTGAATCAGTAGGGTGGGGAAAAAAAGAAGGTTGTAGAAAATAAGGAAAAGACGGTGGGAGAGGAAGGCCGTGCAGTGCAGGTACTGCTCCGGCGTAAAGTTGAGAGAGTTGGGTGGCATAGTAGGCAGGATCGATCTTGGGAAGCGTGGAATCAAAAAGTCTTTGCTGGGCGAGTAAAAGTCTCGTCTTTTCATAAGCTGTAGCAGCAGCCGAAGTCGCATCGTGTTCAAAAGCTGGGCGCGAAGGTGTAGGTGTAGGTTCTTCTTCGATACTTTCACGCCGTTTCTTGCTGAGATCGAGGACATCGCAGCTGTTATTGTCACTAGTGCTGAGATCTACTGGAGCCTCATCTTCGTAAAACTCTGGCTTGATATCATTGTTTTTGAACGACAAATCAGGCACTCTGAATTCCGGTATTTGCGTCAATTGTGCAATGCCTTTTACCGTAATACGCGGCGTAGGCTGTTCTGGATCCCTTGGAGGCAGTGGAGCTAAGTCAGGTATTGGCTTGGTTGTCAACGAAGCTACAGGGTGCCTTTCGGTAATAAAGCTAGGCGTGAAATGTGTCAGAGGGGTGTCTCGGCCCGTGTTTTCATTGCGCCTGTCGATTCCAGGAGGAGAGTGGAAAGCAAGTGATCTCTTGACTTCATCTCGGGCTATTTTAGAATTCACTTCGTCGTTGTTAGGATCTTCTGAAGGATGGTAAATGATAGAACGTTTCACGTCTTCTCGGGTGACTTTAGCGTGTCTGTTTCTCAAGTGTCGTTCACAGTTGGCTTTGGTGGTGAAGGCATAATTGCATACAGCACATTCGTAGGGACGATCGCCGTTGTGAGTTCTCATGTGCCTGACCAAAGCCGCCTTGTCTAACGAAGCATGAGGGCACATATTGCATTGATAAGGTCCGGGTCCGGTTCCGCTAAGGTGGACTCTGTTATGCCCTTTCAACGCCCGCAGATTTGGGAACTTAGCAGGGCACAATCTGCAAGGGAATTCACCGCGCAGTTTCATGCGCCTAAACTCCGCCGCAAAGTTATCCTGCGTTTCTTCCTGATCACGATCCTTCCCAATAGTGTCCGGTGGCGTCAGCACAGAACTTTCTAAATTAACTCTGGTGCCAGTGAGTCTCTCTAAAAGGCTTCCCGTCGACGTGACGTTGAGTATCGATTGAATATCTGCCAAGTCTCGGGCGGCGTCGATGTGCCGTATTCCATTACCGATGTGTCCGTCATCGAACTTTGGCGTGAACCTCTCCATAGGGGGAGTCAACGTGCCCGGAATGCCGAACGACCGGTTCCTAAGGTCCAATTTAGCGAAGAAATCTTCTCTCCTCTCGCGATCTGGAGTTGGTATTCTACTTGAAGGCGAGCAGGTTTTTCTGTGGATGTCTAGAACTTGAGCGTTGACGAAATCTCTCATGCACAGATCGCACCTAAAGTTGTGCAGTCCGCGGGTGATGTCTGGGATTTTTTTTTTGGAGAAATCGACGAGGTCGTCATAACCGGTATCGTAGCGTGTGTCGTCTCCATGGACAGTGAAGCGATGCATTTCGAATGCGTTTGCCGAGTCGAATCTTTGGTGGCATTTTGGGCATTCGAACCGCGCGATTCTTTTGTCCATAATAGGAGGCGGCGAAGTAGAGGCTGCTCGCTTCTTCGCTCTCCTGCAGTCATCTTCCTCGCTCCGGTCCGAGCGGTTGTCACTGTCGATGCTCGTCGTTCGCGTTCCCCTAAGCTCCTGCCGTTCGATAAGCATTCTTTCCATTTCCTCGGCCTCGATTTTAGCCTCGCGGATCACCTCTGTTTTGATTTCTGTAACAAAAGAGAACGCGTTACAATTGATTGCTTTGCTTGTTTGAATAACGCAGGGCGCTTTCATTTTACAATTCCAAGAAAACTCCGACAATAGATGAGTCAGGCGATTCACTTGCGTTGTAATAAAATAATACAATGAGATACCTTTCATAGAAATGTACCTTTAGGAAGACTGGTTTTCTAATCAGCGTAATAGATTTTGGGGGTGGAGTTTTCGTCGAGTGCTGCCGCTACTCGATACAAGATGGCGTTAGCTGTTCTTATCTCTCATTATCTCAGACTTCTTATTTTAAAAGACAGTGTTTTTTGGCTGATATAGAGATGGGCGGGCCTTCCGTTATCAGCAAATCGAATTCTTGAATCTTTATTCATATCTCAAACCAAATTAGTCTTAATTCTTTGCTACTAAAACACGATTTTCGCTTCACCTACGCAGAAATAAGTTATTTGTGAATCATTGCTTCTATCTTTTGTTATAAAACACACCCTATTTGAAACTAAGCCCTATATATCTCTACTTAGAGTTGATCTTTGTTCGCTGGAGACTACAGGGCTAAAATCAATAAGTCTGACGCCTGTGATGGCGCAGAGTTGGTGCATAGATAGGTAGATAGTATCTAGGTGAATAGATATGTTTCTGTAAAATTATAGATAGATAGAATACACCTTATTGCTCACCATCTTAGTACTAATATTAATACTAATCGTGTTGGAGCAGTTGAGCTACCTATAGATCGTTTGCAACGGTCTATGGGTTGCCCAATTGTTTTCTTTTGTAAATTTTCTAATATATATTGTAGTAATTAGCTTATGCTATAATAAAATACTAATGCTGCCTTGCACCAAAATGTAACTCGCTTGGCAGTTTGTAAGGGTCCAGATTCAGGCCGTTAAGATCTCTCAAACTAGTAAGGTAAGCTTAGGAACTTTGTCAGTTTGGTGAATGTCAGCATAAGTATTATGGTAACCAGAAGTATTACCTAAAGTATAGAAAAACAATGTAGTAGGTACATTGAAAATATGCCCAGTAAAAGGGAGCCACTTTGGCTAACTTCCAGTACATTTTGGTCCATGCTAATTTTCGAAAAAGAGAAGTACCTAACAGGGCTAGATAAATATTATATGTTAAAACTACTAGGATTTTTCATTGTTAATAAAACTACATTGTAAAAAGTAACAAAAATTATTTGAAATTGGAGATATTTCATTTTTATTGACAAGGTGTCTGAATTTTTTTGGTCCTGTCTTACGATTACCTTTTGGTTTGATACTGTCCATCTTGTTCTATAGAAACATCGTTATTCATCTATGGTTGGTAGTGGTAGGTTAGGTAGTAAGTACCTAAGTCATGGTTAGGTAGGAATAATAAAATTAGGCGGGCTGGGGCGACCGCATCGATTGACGTTGAAGTGAATCATGATGATTTGATGATGACTTTAGGGAAACACAACCAGTCATGAGATTGTGACCTTTCGGATGCTGAAGTTACTGACCTAAATAACTGCCATGAACATGTTTACCTACATACTACTTGGGCGAATGAACATGACACCTGGCTGACTCGTGGCTCGGCGAAACCTCCGTGTTTCTTCTTCCTTTAATTGCGAAGCCTTATCATTACTTATCATTACCAAGTATTACAGGACCTCTTCTCTATCAAGATTATCCAATTCCACGCTGTAGGTACTTTGCACAAACGTCATTCGAGCCAGGTGTCATGTTTATTCGCCCGAGTAGTATTCCGTCCCACTGCTGGGCAAAGGCCTCCCTTCTCTCTTTCTATTCATCTCGACGTAGGGCATCGGTGACCCATGTTTTGGAGAACGAATCAAGTTCGTCCCGCCATCGTCTCCTGGGTGTTTCACGACGTCGTCGGTTGGCATTGGGTGGGCTCCAGTCATTGGTGGTTTTTGCCCACAGTTCACTGGACATGCGACAGACATTTATGTACACCATGTACACCACATTTTTTTAATTAAAAAAACTGAATGTAAAAGGGGTACTACGATGTATCTGTGCATGCAGTCGATTTTTGGGTTCCTTAAAAATGATAGAGTGAGAGCGGCGCGAGTGCGGCGCCCGAGCCGAGCTTTTGTGAGCTGGCTCGAGCTAGGTACCCGGGTTTTTCTGGCTGCTCCAATTCGAATCCAGGGATGGCTGCAGTGCACTAGTGGCGTGCACTGCAAGCGGAACTTGGGGTTGGCGCAAGCCTTCCCCGGGACGGGCCTCAAAGGCAACGTGCGTGAGGGGCACCGGTACGTGTTCTTTAAGATATCCCGGGGCCCCTCTAATGCGCAGAGGTCGGCCACCATGGGGTTTTAGTCGGTACGAGTCCGACATACCCCTCCGCCCTCCCCCAAGGGCGGTGGGCATCCATGAGGATTTCCCCATGTAAAAAAAAAAAAAAAAAAAAAGGTACCCGGGTTTGCCAGACTATGAATAAAACTTAAATTATTATCAATGATGAGTACCGATTGACGCAAGACCATAGGAAAACGACTAACGGTAACGGTTATCCAATTTATATCATATTTATTTTGACAAAAATATGACTTAAAGTTTTTTTGCCATATCTGTGTTCAGTAACGGCAACTGTGTATGCGTTTTTTTCCTGGTTATTAAAAAATTACGGTGTATATCGATTATTTCGGAAAAACTTGTTCGGTTATTTAGGTATTATCTACGTATGAATTTCGATATCAAATTTTCCGCAAGTAATGAAGCGTAGTAAATTTGGTAAGATTTTTTGTATGTGCTATTTGCTAATTTCATGGCTCATTTTTGCATCAAAAACATCCGTGCGTATCTACTTATTAATGTGTTCGATCAAATTACAATAACCTAAGCATAATCTTTTGAGTAGGATGGCCATGATGAAGTTACTATTGGGATAGTCCTGCTGACTTTGACAGCTTAACCCTTAACGAAAAAAATATATAATTAGGTATATAATATTATTCTATTATTTTATATTATCTAAATTGTTAATAGTAAATTATTTTCACAATAATAATTTATGCTTAGGTAATTTGCTATGCATAAAATACTACCAAAATTGTAATACCTTAGTTAGTTACATACGATATGGTAACATATAAGTAGACGGTGTTATTTATTATCTTCACCGATCGAATGCATGAAGCGTGGCTAAAAAGCAGGTTTCGGCAGAAAAATGTTTAGCAAAAAGTAGAAAACTTCAACAGGATTTTATTCTACGCAATGCAGTGAAGTAACAAGACAAGTGGTCTAAATACATGCTTTTCTTTTGTAACTGAAAACGTTAACACAGTTTTTGCTAACTGAAAATGTTTATTATATAATCATGTAACGAATTTACTAAGTGAAGTTCGATCTTAATTATACTGGCATCATCGGCGAATATTTTTATATTACATGACTTTATAGTAATAATAATAATATTTTGGGACATTTGATACAACACCATCTAGCCCCAAACATAGCAGAGCTTGTACTATGGGAACCAGATAACTGATACATTACTTACATACTTTTTTTGTAAATACATAATTATATGGAATATGGATGGATAGATGGAATTTGGAGTATATATAGAAAACACCTAGGCTCAGGACAAAACCGATGTTTATCACACAAATTGTATGTCCTGAAGCAGGAATCTACGGCACCGGGAGTTGCAGTCCAATACACTGGCCACTCGACTGTTCGTGTCGTCGTTATATTTACTTATTCTCAGAAACTGCAGTAATAGGGATTAGTTAAAATAGTTTCTCGATGTTACAAAATAAGAGAATGGTCGTCATTTGACACATCCTTAGCAAACATTTATATTACTTGACATTTAGAAACAAAAAATATGAATAGGTGTTTGCGATTACGCAACGTCGGGTACGAGGAAAAAATTAACACAGAATTATTACGAAATTATTTTCTGGCAACTAAATCTGAAATGCAGGTTTAGAGAGACGCATGCGCTGAATTTCAAAAACGTTCCATTTATGATGATGATGCATTACAATTGTTTTGGGGCAATTCGTAAAATTACAATAATGTGTACACTTAATTCTACTAATTACCATTTATAATGCGTATCTACGTATGCTTAAACACTTTAATTCTTCAAACATTAAGAACATTACGTTAAAAAAATTGGGATTAAGTGTCAAAATATCGTCTACGGTATCGTCAAAAAAGTTATTTCATAACTAGACTTGAAATTTCTAACGAGGAGTGTTAAAACGGTAAAATGACGGAATATTGTCCTTAGAATTCAGTGTCCATCGGGTTCAATCAAGTTCATATACGGAGAAAAAGGTGTGACATAGATGCGCCAGAATCGTGACTTCCTCCTTCCCGCTTATTCTGAATTTAAATCGACCTATCACCATCCCGCGTGGTGTTGCCATAATGTTTTTCCACACAGGGTACAGAGTATTATTTATCAGTGAATTTTTTTTCTGTTATTAAAAACAAAATAATATTACAGGATTGTGTTATTATTAAGGTTATGATAGCACAGTCATGAAGCAGGAAAACGATAAAAATAATTAATAGGATGATTTAATTTCATTACCATAAATAGTAAGATCCCCATTAAATGGTTAAAATATGGTTTACGTAACGTAAATACTAGTGTAATTATCCTGTAAGGATAACAAAATTCATTCATTGAGCTTTGGTGAGTAACTAGGCTCGGTAATCGCGTTAATGACGTGTTATCAGCTATTTAATTATGTCATAATTTACCTACGTCTGACCACAGTTCTGACGAATCTCATTTGCCTGTTGCGATGCGAAATATTTAGCTTTAAAAATGTTAAGACCCGCCAAATATTTAAATCAAGAATCATAACCCTTAAAACGATAAGTATTTTAAATGCAGCAACACTAAAAAGCATCCGTTACATCACGCAATAAGAGTTCTTATGACTACTGTGGGTCACGTATAACGGAACGTATATCATAAGTGATTGGTATTGCTAGGACGTCGCGCGGTGCTTTCTTCACTCCAATGAGCCGAACGGAACGGTACTGAATTACACCATGTATCTAGCCTCTAAGCCTTCATTTGCCGTCGCCATCGTCAATTACCTGACCATACCTCTTACTTTCAAATAACGGTGTAACTTAGCCTCTGAACAGTCGGGATAGCGTCGCTTTTCTGTCCCGTACATAATGGCTATTGTCTAGTTAGAAATTGATAAGTCCGAACTGTCATTTTGATTGAACTAGTTTCGAGTTTAACTAGCTAAGAGAAACTATATAACTGGACGTAAGACTTCTTTATGGTGAACTAGCTGAAGCTCGCAACTTTGTTTGCATTAAAAATTTTAAAAATCCTTTCCTAATACGCTTCTGTACTTCTTGACTGCCAGTGAGTAAGTCAGTCAGGGTCAAGCTTTTTATATATGGTGAATGTTATGGGCACTTTAATAGTCATACTTTTTGGAATATTAGTTTAGAAATTTTGAAAATTGTTTTTAATAAGTATGATTTTTGAAGTTCTTAGTCTTAGTATTGGTAGACAGAATTAGGAATTCAGGAAAACTTTGTAATTTGAATAAAAAACACCAAAAGAAAATAATTCAAGTTATCTTTACGCCTAGGAAGGTATATACCTACACCTTAAAAGAAAAATGCAGGCGACCAGACCAGTCTTCTGACGTCAATGCAAACCTATTTTATGTGTAAACAAAGTACTTATGTATTTAAACGACAGTGATAAGCATTTTTTTCAATAAAGCAATTAACGATCGAAATTAGGAAAAAAATGCATTCGACTTATTTTCAACAGATAGATAGGGTGACAAAGCTTTGAAGTGTTTGAGGAATTATTGTTGATTTTTATGTTTGTAGCTTATTAATAAATAAATAACTTTTTGTACAGGTACATAATTATATATTATTGTTATATCTATCAATATACACAATACACATAAGTTTAGCTAGAAGATTTATGCTACCTACTTTAGAATTAAGTTCACCATTGTACTATTTATGTTATGAATAAATAAATATGTTTCTATCTATATATCTATAAAAGACCTTGTCCTAACTGACTGACTGACGCACAGCCCAAATCACTGGACGTAGAGACTTGAAACGAGGGATTGATCGTCAAGAATTTTAGGCGCGTTCTAAGGCTTATATTTTGTTATATTGATTGTTGTTACCTTATGATGTAATAAAGTAGAAAAGTTTATTACAGCATGAATATTAACATAGTTTTTTTTTATATTCCGTTATGAAAGCCTTCTGGCTCCTAAAACAGGTTAAGTTTTCGATCATAAATTCAACGGGCAAGCGCGCGGCCATTTTGTCTGGACTTCATTAATGCAGCTCAGGAGTTGGCCTTCCGCGGCGATTTAACGGCTTTTCTTATTATATTTATTTTTACTTAACCACATCTTCAGCTCCAACATTGACCCTCACTCAACGCAGGCAATATATGTAGGTAAGTTTAATACAGAATCACATCAATCTAATCTTTTCAAAACTTATCACTGTAATAATACATTGGTAACCATTTATGTTATTTTACCTACATAATATCTAAGTGCATCATTATCTAATTATAATAAGTACTCAACTTACCTACAAAGTACGTTGTTGTTAGTGAATATAAAATTCATTAACAAATACGCAAATACACTCCTGAAAAATTTAGGCCATGCCAAGCCGTCTGAACTGAACACATTGAATTAATAAAAACAAGCAAAATGGCGAAAATATGGACGTAAAGCACAATTTGTCAATAAGGCTGGCATTCTAGCCATGGAATGTAGTTCTTCGATTTATGAATGGACTTGCAAGACTCAAGTTTCATGCTACGTCAAGCGTTTTGTTTCAATATTGACTTGGTTTGTGTGTTGAGTTCCTCTGAAAGATACTTTACCGGTTTAACCATTCATACATAATACATGGGTACTTGTACCATTCATACATGTAACTTACAGGGGGATAAGAGTGTCCTAACATTGATTTTTCTATCACTTTACATGTTGAACTCATATTTAAGATTCGTTGTTTAGAGAAATATTATGTTTGCTTAATAAGGGAGGTTTCTATTTTGTTACTATACCGGTGTCTTTTGCAAATAATTAGGTAACTACGTCATCAATATAGTCATAATCTTTCTTTGTCTGCAGGGTTCACTCTCCTGACCATTAGCCATATCTGTCAAAGGTGTACCCTAACGGCACCTCTTATCTGATAACCCATTTGGAGTTCCGGCTGGCTGTTTGCTGTGAAGCAACCTGGCAAATTTGGACAATTGGAGCAATGATAGTAGAGATGACTAATTGCTTAGCCTGCCTTTCTTTACATTAAGAGTATTATTGTTCTTTCTATCTTAAACATCGAAACGTATAAAGTTATTTTTTGAAAATCTAGCGTGGCAGGCAGCAATCTTGATCATCGTGGTAGAGAGTGCTATCTCTCAATAGTTCATTAAAATTGTAATAGCTTTGATACCTTCAAATCTACATAACTGTGTCTTAATCAATCCAGTTATATTTTCATTAATTTACTTTCTTAAAAAAATCTTTAATCTAATGCCGAATTCCACTATCTTTTTTTCATTAAAAGGTGCTTGCCACCCAAGATTACACAGTCAAATCAAATTAACATCACACCCAGACGATGCGACACTTTAGCATCCACATCACGACTATTCACGACTGTAGCGGCGGTTCGTCTGTTACTGACATCTCAGGCCCTTGTACTTAACATTCAATCATCTGGCAAGCCTAATTGGTACGCCTTCCGTTTGGTGAAAGCTGATTTGTAACTGTTTTTGGTGCGACTTCACACGTAAGATCTGGCTATCGCACTTTCTGATACGTAAGGATCGTAGAGCGAGTTACATTGTTCAATGTTCGTTCATGCCGAGGATAGGTTTGCGTAAGTTGTCTTATGCCTACTTGCACCAAACTTTCAAAGTTCCTAAGCAATTACTTTCCTCGCTTGTCAGTTCTTAACGGTCAGAATCTAGACTGTTAAAAACTACCAAGCGAATAAAGTAATTGCTTAGAGACTTTGAAAGTTTGGTGCAAGTCAGCATTAGTCAAATAAATCTAATGATTTTAGGTTATAGCTTTATCAAAATGTATATAAAAAAGAATAGAATTAAGTGAGACCCATTTGTTTTTCTAGCTTAGTGTAGGCATGTGTCCCACTTAGCAGCAGATAAATATTATGCTGATTATAAATACTGGAGATACAATTCACTTAATTATAACCCAGATTTAACAGCATATAATCATCCAAAATGTTTAAATAAGGGTAATGAACTAAAACAGTCGTAAAATTACTCAAAAAATTGAATCTTTTTAAAGATGCCAATAATTTTATGACAAAAGTAATAATGATCCAATTGCATTCATACATATTTTGCTTAGAAGATGTAAAGTAATGTGTAATACTCATATTCCAAGAATCAAATCACACTAGCCTTTTCCTTGCGGATGAAATTGATGACTGTCACAATCACCGGAAACAGATCAGCCAATTATCTAATTTACTTACTTAGAAGTATCAAATGAACACTCATTTATGTTATTTACGGATTATGGACTTTTGTGATGGCGTAAGCAAGGAGAAGTTGAGAAATTGGAGATTTATGGATAACTAACTCGCGTTGTATCGAGTTCTAATTATGTTATTTTCTAGTCATCGTCGTATCGTGTCACTTGTTCTTTCGAACCAGAATGTGAAAGGATTTCAAGTGCGCCTCTACGAGGCTCCTTTCGTGCACTTGACACATGTATTCGAACTTTTTATGGTTCTAGATATGCCGGTTACCTCACGATGTTTTCCTTCACCGTTAACACGGATGAGATTGTGTTAGACTTTGGATGAATTGGCGAATTGAATATTTTATTCTATTTTCTTTCGTCAACTCTACCCATTCCTTTTCACACCTGTCGATCCCAAAAACTTTTTTCATAATCGCAGAATGGAGAACATGCAAGACAACCATTTACCAATAAGAAGTTAAATCTAGATTCATGATCAATAATTACCTAAATCGAAAGAAGAATTTGAATAAACAGAATAGATAATTATAATACATATGATACTATCATTATACAATGTAAATGGCCAACATTGATAAAAATCTTGCAAGACAACCATGAATAAATCAATAGCTAACGTAAGCCTCATATAAGAAATAAGAAACGGATAGCAAATACGACCTCGGGCAGACGGATCCAAGCATAGTGGTTATATTATCTTTGGTTCCAAGTATATTTTGTTCTCAGCACTACCGGCAACGGCCTTAAAGATCTAGTGTATGAACAAGTGTTGCAGATACAAAAGGATGTAGATGTGGGCTCTTCTCGGGAGATCATCTGAGCAAACTGAATTCCGAAAGCGATTGTCTTAATGAGTTCTAATGACGAATACTGTTTGTATTACGAAATAGTTGCCTCGGCGCTTGTTAGGGCGACTTGTCTTCCAAATACACAAATAACAGCTCAAATGTAACCTGACTGCCTTTGTACACTATGTATGCTTTGTTATATACATAAATATTTACAATATTATTTTATAATTCAGAAATTATTTTATTAAAAGGGGGAGTAACTTAATGATAAGCTTATAATTATAAGAATTGTAGATAAGCTTACTAAATAAAAGTTTGGATTATGTATACAGGTCGGTCAACGAAAGCTGGCGCTGTCAAAGTACTCACACTAATGCTATCTCACTACACTTTGACAAAAAGATGAAAATTTTGACAGTACAGGTCAACGCACGTGTGAATATGTTGTTCATGCCAGCTTTTGAAAATATACTTAGGGGGCGTCCATAAATTACGTGAGGTGTTTTTTTAAATTTTCTGTCCCTCCCTCCCCCCTGGTGAGATGTCGTGAGATTTTATTCAACCCCCTCCCCCATCGCCCAATCTCACGTGAGATTTTTCAAAATGTGGGTTTCTTACGTAGGTAAACGCGTTGGATTGTTATTGTAAAAAGAAAAATCAATATTGCTGTATAACGTCGAAGTATGAATGAAACTATTTTGGTACTTTCGAACGAATTAGTGAATGATCTTAATCGTATTACGATTGCGCTTAAGATTAAATCTTAAGCATGTAGGTCTTTTTTTGTTTCAATCAGAAACAAAAATTGCGTGATATTTGCCGAGACCCCCCCTCTCTCCAACGTAAGATTAGATGAGATTTGACTCGACCCCCTCCCCCCCTTAAACACCTCACGTAATTTATGGACGCCCCCTTATATCTACAGCGATTTCAAAATCATACTGTAGTATCTGTTTAGTTTCTGAAAAGATAAATGAAGTACAAAAGATGCACAAGAAAACGATACAAGCAATTATAATTGTATGACTACAATACGATCCTTTTATGATCTACATAGCAAATTCTACAATAGAGCAGTTTCCAGCAAAGATATAACCGCCAGATGTAGAGGGCATACGATTATTGACCTGATGTTTATTGTTTTCTCCATATGTATCTACAATTTACAATTGCATATAGAATACAGTCTGTATCAGAATTATGTATGACGTTAGAAACTTGTTTATGATCACTTGAACAATCGTTGGACCATATTGTATTTTGTATAGTATTCTACTATATAGTCAGCTTATTATATTATCTTATAATATAGTTATAGTTAATACCAGGGTTCGAAAATATCCGATATTTATTATAAATATCAAAACATCGGATATTTATGATATTTATCGGATATATATCAAGTTGGATATATATCAATTTTGTATGAAAGCCATACTATTACCTTATTGTATTATTTATGAATACTATTTGCATGTGTTACAAAAACATACTAAAATTATAAAAATGTATATCAAAAAATCCGAAGAGTATAATCGGCCCTTGTGCTTAGCTTTTGTGGACTATGAGAAGGCCTTTGACTCTGTTGAAACCTGGGCTGTCCTGGAATCCTTGCAGCGATGCCAAGTATACTATCGTTATATCGAAGTGCTGAGATGCCTTTATAATGCTGCCACCATGAGTGTCCAAGTACAGGACCAGCAGTCTAAGCCCATCCAATTGCGCAGAGGGGTGAGACAGGGGGATGTCATATCCCCAAAACTGTTCACAAGCGCATTGGAGGATTTGTTTAAGACGCTGGACTGGAAAGGTATGGGCATTAACATAAATGGCCAATGCATCTCACACTTACGATTCGCCGACGATATAGTCTTAATGGCGGAGTCGCTGGAGGAGCTACAACAGATGCTGGACGGCCTAGCATCAGCCTCGCGACAGATAGGTCTCGGCATGAATTTGGATAAAACCAAAGTCATGATCAATGACCACATTGATCCGGGACCTATCGTCGTAAATGGCCACCTTCTTGAAATTGTTTCAGAGTACACGTACCTCGGGCAGATACTGCAGTTAGGTAGAAACAATTTTGAAAAGGAGGCCAAGAGGAGGATTCAACTGGGCTGGGCAGCATTTGGAAAACTGCGTCGGGTCTTTTCGTCACCCATACCGCAAAGTTTAAAAACGAAAGTTTTTAACCAGTGCGTCCTACCCGTCATGACATACGGAGCTGAGACGTGGACACTCACGGTACGGCTAGTCTACCAGTTTAAAGTCGCTCAGCGAGCTATGGAACGGGCTATGCTCGGCGTCTCTCTGAAGGATATGATCCGTAATGAGGTTATCCGACAGAGGACCAAGGTTACCGACATAGCTCAGAGAATTAGCAAGCTGAAGTGGCAGTGGGCTGGTCATATCTGCCGAAGAACCGATAACCGCTGGGGTAAACGAGTTCTTGAGTGGAGACCGCGAATCGGCAAACGTAGTGTAGGACGCCCTCCGGCCAGGTGGGGTGACGATCTGCGGAAGGTTGCAGGCAGAAAATGGATGCGGCAAGCCGAAGACAGGGCGCGATGGCGCTCATTGGGAGAGGCCTATGTCCAGCAGTGGACTGCGATAGGCTGATGATGATATCAAAAAATCAACTCAAAAATATAAAACCTTTTTTATTAATTCTTATCAGTCAAAAGTAGTTTTTTATTTATTTCAAAGCGCTTCAACGGTAAGAGAGTATGTTTTAACTGTACTTCAACCATCTTGTATTATCGTAACCGTCTCCATACTGGTTGTCTGGAAGAGATCGCTTAATAGCGATATGACCGCCCATTGTACTAAATATTTTGTAATGTTTCCTTCTCTTTGTTATTGTTATTTGTCTTATGGTGTACAATAAAGCATTTTCATTCATTCATTCATTCCACGCCAAAGTAGAAATACAGTAACAAACGCTAAAAATTACTAAATAATAACTAGTTATCTTTAAATGATAAAATTGTACATGAAAACCTTGAAGGTGTATAAATTCTTGGTTAGCTGCTAAGTATTTCTAACGGCTGCATACACCGGATGCCAAGTCGTTAAGTTTATCAGCTGTTCTGAAATGGCGCGATGGAATGAGGGTATGAACTTATGAAGACTCGGGTGACGGATCTGCGCGTGCGCACCATTAGCTCACGTTGCTTATGAGATGAAAATGATATCTGACTATAGACCGCACAAGGGTCTAGTTTAAATAACTTGATGGTAATTATATTACTGTGAACATACAATGAGTATGATAAGGTCACTGGACCATGTAAAACCTTAAGAAGAGTATATTTAGTAATAAATCCGCTTAATTTCTAAACAAAGGTTTTAATTAACTTAACTTTAGTTCAACTAAACCAAAGAGTCAACGAACAGAAAACCAAAGTTTATCGTTTACCTCTCGTTTCGAACTTCGGCGAGTCCACACCTCCTGATGATGCCTCGTGTAGAGGCGAAACACGTGTCGTATCTTTAAACTTTGGTTTTCTGTTCGTTGACTCTTTGGTTTAGTTGAACTAAAGTTAAGTTAAGAAGAGTAGTCTAAAGACTAATAACTATTTATTTTTCAGTGCTTACAACACAAGAATACTACTAAGAGTAAGCACTGCGCACCATATACTGAGTGAGTACCACACACGAGCTTAAAATATCGAAATATAACCTAATTACTTTCCAATTATGGTTTATTAAATCTTGTTTTTGAATAAAGATTTATTATTACTATCATCATGAACTCCCTGCCCTTATCCCACACTTAAGTGAGGTCGGCACAACACGTCTTCTTCTTCCATTCGTCTCTATCAGCCGTCATCTCTGTACTCACGCCTGCCTTTGTTCATATCCTCTTTCACACAGTCCATCCATCTTTTCTTTGGTCTTCCTCTTCTCGTAAATCCATCTACTTTCATATCTAACACTCTCCTAGTGCCATGGCATTCATCCCTCCGCATCACATGCCCATACCACGATAATAAATAAAGATTTATTATTACTATCAAGACGTTATAAGCGTGTTTTATCAAATCGCTTCAGATATTTTTATTCATAATTGTTAAAAGCAGTATTATAGTTTTAAGGGCAATAAAAATTAAGCTATCAAACTATAGATTCAGATAAAAACAATTAATAATACAGTCAATATCGTCTTCTTAACATAGCTTAGAATACATATCTTAGTAGGTATGTCGTTAATATAGCAGAAGTCTTTTGTTTGCTAATGTCGTCAATCTTAGTCAAATACTATCTTATTCTTAACAAATTAAATATACAGGAAATATATTCTTTTGTCTAACAATGATTGCGATACTCAAAAATATAAGTTGTAATACAGATGGTGTAGACTGGATGAAGGTTTTGGTTTTAAGTCTTATATGAAGTAGGTACCTAACTAACATTTCGGTAGGTAAATCCAAAATTCATTGGCATGGATACTTATGAAATTTCAATCTATTATGTATAATAGAACTTATTATTTTGTGGTAGGCAATTGATTAAGGACCTATCTACAAATTTAGATGCGCTTCATGAAATACTGATTGGATTACCTTATTATACCATACCCTTCAATTTATAGACAAGTTGTAACATCGAATGTCTATGCTTGTCAATTAGTAACCCAGAACGAATAATAAAAATAAGAACAGGTTAGTATTTTTTTTATGTGATCTTTCCTCTCGCTTTCTGTTAACTTGTGGGAATAATTTAGTGAAAATCAGAAGGAAGTGTGTAATAGTAAGTTAGCCGTCTGATGGTACCGTCCGACCTCACAAAAACGAAGTAAATCTGGAGGCACGGCAGTGCGTACTTGTGTATTGTTTGGCAAAGGTCTCATTCAAATCTTATTAAATAAAAAAAAATAAGAATGATAATAAAGGTTCTGGTACTTACGTTGCGAGGACGGGGGTTCTGCCGCGGGGGCTGCCACGACGCCAGCAGCGCCCTGCATGGCCCGCGACGGGAGACCGTGGCGCCGCCTAAGACCAAAATAATAATTATATAGTACATTTTCACTATTGAACTCCATTATTAATTGATAAAAAAAAAATTAAAACATGTACCAATATACAACTAGGGTTTAACAAAAGGATAACGATTCTTACAGACTTTATACAACACATAAATGACACTTTTGATTATACTATGATAGACATACATATGTTTTTTTTTCAGTATGTATGTTTTGTTTTTTTACTCAAATACGCTGAAATATTGAAAAAATGGTAATGAATAAGGTAATGTAGACAGTAACTGATAATAATAACGGTAACAGTTCATAACAAAACTAGGTTGTTTACAGGAAAAGTCTTAAACTCAATCCCGAATTGGAAAGTGGTTAGATAAGTAAGTGCCAAGTCTATGTATTACAATTTTCAGCAGTAACACAAATATGTATATTTACGATTATTATAACTACATACATTCGATGTATGACGACAAACTGTGGTGTTCGTCAGTTACGTATAATGACTTAATAAGGACATGATTTTTGTTATGTATAGGTATAGAAATTACATAATTTATACATTATAATAAATCTATCAGGTCGGTTAAATGATTCATAATTTAGAATGAGTGAGCTATAAAATGTAATTTGGTAAGTACTTTTTAAATTTTCCGCCTAATGATTGCATTTTGTGGTCACACTTGTCGACCCGTGTTATCGCCGTATAATTGTACTAAATCAATTAAATTCAACGCAGTACTAGTATTTATGTACTGTACAAATCTAATATCAAATATGGCGTACTTTTTGAGTATTTGTCCGAAACATTTGGTATGGAATTCGGATTTGAGGATTACCCTTAAGTGTTACTTTTTTATAAAAAGTTACGTGCTTAGATTACACGACAGAAGTGAAAACTTCTTCAAAGGCGAGGTTAATATTACGAAACACAATTATTTTTCACAGTTTGACAGAGAATACTTTGACATGACAGTAGACATCCAACTTTACGTGAAGGAGTTTATCCGAGCGTTGGGAGCCCAGTTCAATTTACTCCCCACGAAACTAGAAGTTTTCTTTTTTTCGGTTTCTTCAATAATTCAATATTTTAGTGTGGCTGTGACGTAATAGATAAGTTGCCTCATTCATTATGAGGAAGGACTACCTCCCTTGCTAAACTTAATACCTACTTCATTTAAATTCTTGAATATTTCCTACGATTTTTTTTTATTTGGTTTATGGTTATTAAATACTAACTAAAATAATCGTGCCCGGTGAGTTGACGATCTGCGAAAGGTTGCAGGCAGAAGATGGATGCGGCAAGCCGAAGATAGGGCGCGATGGCGCTCATTGGGAGAGGCCTATGTCCTGCAGTGGACTGCGATAGGCTGACGATGATGATGATGATGAAAATAATCGTATCATTAGGGTTTATCTAAGTTTGCATACGTCACAGAACAGTGAATACCCTGCCTTATCACAATCATACAAAAAGGATAATTAGTACAATACTGATGACGTATGTACTTACGTCAGATAAATTAAGGGTTTTTGGCGGGAACATGAAAAATGGCGCATTGGCGGCATTAAATTAATTGACAAAACTTGTATAACTTTGAATGTCTAAGTGTAAAAACGGTGGTTTTTTATCCATTAAGTGCTCGTGAACGTGTATGAGTGTTGGTGAATAGTGTAATGCTGTAAAACGTGACTTTTCGTGTTGCCTCCAAAACTCCATAGAAGCCTCTAGTAAAGTCGCAACCACCACTACTTTACAGGGGCATGACTTATGACAAAATAATCTCTCCAATTACTTGACACTGGCTATATACCTTTGATGTGAAGCCAAACCGAAGAATTTAGGTTCTTCGAACGAAAACAAAAAAAAAAAGATAAATTAATCCAATATTTTGCATATTAATTATTATTAGTAAATTAAAAAAAATGATTTTACACTACACTAATTCCATCACACTAACATCAATGCGAAAGATTGCGACAATGGATGTTTTTGATGTAAAACATATTTCCTATAGTTTTCTGTCAATTTGTGGGAGTTTGAGAAGTTTTTATTTATATTTTTATAGTCTTTTTAGCCTAATATTAATATTCAACTTTTTAAGACGTATAGTGTCCCTTATTCGCCCTCTCACTCACGCGGACCTAAATTTTTGAAGATTAAATTACTACTTGTAATTACAAAACAAACGGACCTCCACGATAAAGAAAATAACATTACAAACGTGTTGTATAAAATCCAATTCAATCCAACATATTTTTTTGACATTGATGCTGGATGTCTTTTGCACCGACATGGATACTATGACGCTGTATGACCTGTCTAACAGGCAGTCTAACCGTACAGGTTAATTTCATTTTCAAATTCTGATATCAGTTAGTTGGATATACACGGAAATTAACCGAGCAAATCTATCCTTATCTCTGTCACGGTTGCTCACTCTTAAAAGTAAAGTGACAATTAAGGAACAAAGACGCTTGACTCACAAACGCCTGTTATCAGCGCCGTTTCCTGTCGCCGCCGATCGATGATCGAAATGAGGCTGAACGCGACACGGTTTTATCGTCAAAATGTAAAAAGGTGTTACTTTATTCAGGAATCGATGTTTCGAGACGAAATGAGGCTGAATGCGGCTTGGTTTTATCGTCAAAATGTGAAAAGGTGTTACTTTATTCAGGAATCGATGCTTCGAGACGAAAGGAGGCTGAACGCAACACGGTTAATCGTCAAAATGTGAAAAGGTGTTACTTTATTCAGGAATCGATGCTTCGAGACGAAAGGAGGCTGAACGCAACACGGTTAATCGTCAAAATGTGAAAAAGTGTTGTTACTTTATTCAGGAATCGATGCTTCGAGACGCACAATTATATTCAAAAATTTCGAAATTACTTATCCTATACCTAATAACTACACGGATAGTCAAGTGGCATGTTTGACTGCCACGCCGCGCGCCGGTGTCGCGGGTTCGATTCCCGCTTTACGACAACATTTGTGTAATTAAAACCGATGTTTGTCCTGAGTCTGGATGTTTTCTATGTATTCTGGGTATGTATTAAAAAAAAGTATATAGGCACAAACTCAAAAAGTATAATAGTACAAGCTCCAGCAGTGTAATCGATCCAAGAGAAAGAATACGTTGTGCTAAACTTGCGTATTAGCAATTGTTGCGAAACCGATCACACGCTGTGGTTTTAAAATCCTTCTTCTAGGGGCAGAGACATCTCATACTATTCTTATAGAACTGTTCTATCTATTATATATATATATATATATATATCTATTATATTATATATATAATCAATTGCCAAAGTCAATAAGAGAGCTGCCTTGTTCGCTGTTCCACAGAAAGCTGAGAGAGGTATTTATTCACCAAATGTTACTACACGTTAAATGAATTTAAAATTGACAAAAACTTCATAAAAACACTATAATTTAATTTAAACTCAAGATAGGTATATATTATTAATTTTTATTTAATTTTGTATTTTTTCGATTTTGTCTTTTAAGATTAATGTTATAAAGTGTTGTTGTACATATATAATAGGTATACTTTTTGTTTGTAAAAACAACATTGCACGCCCGAGACGGCAGAATATATTGATACCAATGTAAATATTTAAGATCTGTAAAAACATATATTTCAAGCAATAAATTAACTTTGAACTTTGAGCTTTATCATAACATAAAAAAAAAACAATTTTAGAAAAAAAAATCGACTTTTAGTGATTATATCCACTAAATCAAAGATGCATTGTCGCCCTATAGTCGATGCGCGCGCGCCCTTATTCGTCATTAGCAGACAATGCGAGCGAATAACCTGCTAGGTGCAAGCGCAAGTGTCAACCACATATTATTTCAATAGTTATTATAATAGTTCATGAAGGTGCACGTTAGTAGTACCAGAGACTAGTAAAAAGAAGTTCGTTAGCTGTTAAGTAGTTATATATAGTATAGTTAGTAAGTTAGAAGTTCTTTTTACTAGTCTCTGGTAGTACCTATATTTGAGGACGTGGTGGCCGAGTGGATGAGGCCCTTACCTTGCGATCTGATGGTCGCGGGTTCGTCCCGGTGGCAGTCATGCGTAAATGGGTTTTTTCGGTCAAAAAAATCTATGTATGAATCCAACGTTCTCGCAACGGTGAAGGAAAACATCGTGAGGTAACCGGCATGTCGTAGAACTTAAAAGTTCGAAAACATGTGTCGAGTGCACGAAAGGAGCCTCTTTGAGGCGCACTCGAAATCCTTTCACCACACTGGTTCGAAAGAACTAGTGACACGAAGAAGAAGAAGTAGTACCTATTACTCGGTGGTTTTTAAGACCCTTGTACACTTCTTACAATAAAAGTTAGAAGTGCATCCGTTTGTCATTAAAAGACTTATTAGTTAATATTTCTTAAGGAATAAGGCATCCTGCATTATATTTTTTTTTATATTGTATGGACATTTCACACAACGCCATGTAGCCCCAAACTAAGCAGAGCTACTACTATTTACATACTTTATATGTAAATGCATACCTAGAATACTTAATAATACTTAGAAAACGCCCAGACTCAGGACAAACACCTACGTTCACTACACAAATGTTTGTCCTGAAGCGGGAATCGAACCAGCAACACCGGCGCGGCATTAGAATTATGTAATAATTTATTTGTAGTTCATTAGTGTTTTATGTTCTTATCTAAGTCCTCATTATCATGTCCTAACAGCCAAAACGGAAATAACCGTGATTTTTTCTAATAAGTTACAATCGTAATTAAAAAAAATGTTAAGGAAAGGTTTATCTTTTTAAAAAATAATTAGATGTAGCAAAATTTTAACAATTTGGTCTTTCCCAAATTGCCCAAAACCTCATTTTTATCTAACATCCGGTGCCTCCTTTAACCTACCTATACCTATACAGGAAAAGCGCATAATTTTTTTTTAGTTAGGTTTAGGTCAGTATAAGTAAAGTAAGTTTGAAAGCTCAGAACCTGCCTCTAGTCCACACGAGACGAGGTGGAATGATTTTCTGCAGAATGCTGCAGGCAGGGTTGTAGAAGATCGAAATGGACCGAAGCAAACGAGTGAAAAGGTGCAAATTTAGCCTATGTCTATTTTTTGCAGCAGTAGACTGTGATAGGATGATGACGTCAAAATAATATCTAGACTGTTTTCAAAATTTTGTCAGATCCTGGTCGAAGCGACGCGTGATCAGAGGGCTGGCAGCTATCTCGTGCAAAGAATAAGTCTTGCGAAGAGGCAATGCAGCCAGTATCCTCGGCACGCTGCCATCGGGTATCGAGTTGAAGCAGTTGAACGATCTATACTTAGATCGTTTGCAACGGTCTATGTGTGGCCCAATTGTTTCCTTCTTTAAATTTTGTATTATAGATTGTAACTAGTTAGCTTATCTAGAATTAACAATTCAATTCCCATTAGATTTTAAAGTAACTGGGTACTCAGGACACTCAGTATATAATCAGTACAAAGAGACCGCCCTATCAGTCCAAGATAAGTAATAAATATTGTATTACTTTCCTAGTAAGGTGTAATCCTGATCATCAAAGAAACCGTGCTTTTGTTCATATTTGCAATATTGCGAAAGATGATTTTGTAACTTGAAGGCTTTAACAGAAACTGGATTCGATCAATTTACCATACAGTCGCATTAGACAGAAGACAAAACGGACAGGGGTGACTTGCGGCTACCAGCTAGTTTTGCTCGCGTGTTATCGGAATAAAAAGTAACTTATTTGTTTTTATTTTCTAGCTCAAAAACTAAGCTATATCAATTTTCAGCTCAATCTGTAAAGTAGTTTTGGCTGTTGTCGGCGCTACGTCTTGCTGGAACCACAACCAGTAAGAAAACGATATTCTTATAAGTTCAAATATCGAACAAAATGTTTTGTTTTTTAATTTGGTGCTGAGGTCTGTCCTTCCCTATACATTTAGTATGAACGCTTAAATTAATTATTTTTAACTGTTCCAAAAACTATAGAGCCATTATATTACAGTATTTAAAAATTTGATAATTTTAAATGCAGTTTCAAAATCGAGCCCGTGACTCCCCCACAACTCTTTCTGATAACTGATAGTATAGCTGCTCCTATTAGTTTTTTTTATACATATATTCTATTTACAAGTCATATATTTTTGTTGGTGTTGTTGTATACATACATATGTATATGTTAAATGTATATTATATTGTATATAATGTTATATTCTTGCTTCTACCTTCTGCTCTCACTCGCATGCCTCCAATAAAATTAAAGTGGCTATTGATCGATTTATCACCCATACAAGGATTTCTAGTGTTATCAGCGGCAGACGTGATCGGTGACTTACCTATCTACACAAGTATATGTACACACATCAACAGTTTTTCATTGAAAAAATTTGATAAGTTCGCCAAAAAATTTGGTTTCGTCTTTTTATGCGAATTGGATAAAATTTAGTGAACGACATGACGAGCCGTCGAATGTATTTTGGCAATAATGCGCTGGATTTTTAAGTCCAAAGTCTTTTATATCTTTCCTGGATACAACATCACAGCTTTTTTGAACTGATTTGGATTTTTTCAGTCAGTCAGGTCCAAGCCAATTGATCATAAACCTATAAAGCGCTTTTGTTACTGACTGTACTTTAAGAGCCGTAATAATCCCTAATCTCGGAATAACTAATTACTTTTATTTATGCTATAATAGTTTAAAAAATTAAGTGCTAATTCGTTACTCAGCTTATCCGAGTGAGAATGGTAAGTTGAGGTATTATGAAAATATTTACTGTAGAATAAATAAGAATTTATTATTCTTATAGTACGATGATGACACGCGACTTTATTACACGCTTCACGCCAGCGACTTTTCTTGTAGCGTGTAAAGTCGCCCAGTGTCATCGGCGTTTTTACAATCAGCTTGTTGACAATCCTTCCCAAACGCTTACACGCTCACAATTTTAACCACTAGCGTTCAAAAACGCCAACAATCAGCTTGTAAATAAGCTTGTGTGTTGTGGCTTTAATAATAATACATAAGTTGCGATAACTGACATAGTTAAATATCTTGTTTAATTAAATTTCAATTATTTCATTTATAAGTAAAATTATGTGAATAATTTAGACTAAGTTTTCTTCCACTCATGGTCATCCTACAACTTTTAAATAAAAAAATGCAAGTTTGTTACCAAATATATTATTTATTATGAGACAAAATATAAAACATATACTTTTATATAGGTATTAAAATCAATTTATATAATTAAAATTATTTTTTTAGGTGTATCAAATTGCAATGAATACCTAAAACACTTACCTATTTACTACAGATCTACCTTATAAATACCTATACTATGTACACCTTCTTCAATATTATAATCTATTGAATTTTTTTTCGTATAGGAATTCGAATTATTGAATTTTTATTGTAATTCATTGTTGAATTGATCCGCGATCTGTGAATACAATACAGCTTTATTTTAACCATCGCGAAAATGAATTATTAAATTTTGCATTGTTCTATAATTTTTATACAATAAGTGCTTCGAATTCTTTCTTGTACGTATTTTATGTGCTTTTAACTTCATCTTACGTCATCAGGTAAGTAAAGGCGACATGTCTTCAAGTTTTTGAACCTTAGTCTAAAACCTAAATATTTTGAATTGCACACAATTATAATTTTGTTGTCCTATTGTTGGGCAAAGGCCTACCCCAAATATTTGCAACTTTCTCTAAATTTAATTTCTCAAAATTTCTTTACTCTCAACACCTAAATAAAATTAATATTATAAATAAATAAAATAAAATAAATTAAAAAAAATATTTATACTACAAGATCCATATAAAATTTCACATGACACAATACATTACTACTATTACATTACAAACAATTAAATTAAAATAAAACAAATTTAATTAAAATAAATTAAATTGAAGTAAAATCAATTAAATTGAATAAAAATTAAATTAAATCGATTAAATTACTTTTTTATTAAATTATATTATAGTACTTTTTAATAGATTTAATCCAGAAGTGGACGTGAAGAGGCGGATAGGATGACTGTTGAAGATATTTTAATTATATTTCCGAAATAAATCAAAATTTGAATTAACTCAATTCCTTCAAATCTTTCTTTCCTATTCTAGGTTCCTGGCTCAGCACCCTAAGGTATTATTAAACTTATTTTTTAACGTGTCAATATTTAATTTTACAAAATAAAGAACCTACCACAGAATTTATCAGCTATTAGAACTTGTAAGTATGACAGTAATCGGTCGTTTTAAGATGTTATTGAGCAAACTCAATAGCAAATCTTATCCATACATATCTCGCACTTAAGATACTGAAGATAAAAGAGCAAAATCTTAAGAAAAGATCGTAATAGGTAGTTAAGTAACTGATATAATAAGAAGATAGATTATCAACAATGGGGCGATGATCTAAGAAGGTTGCAAGCCGAAGACAGGGCACGATGGCGAAGTTTGGGAGAAGCCTTCTTCTTATCATGTCACACTAGTTCTTTCGAACAAGTGTGGTGAAAGGATTTCAAGTGCGCCTCGAAGAGGCTCCTTTCGTGCACTAAGCAGTACTAAGATGATAATGACGATGACTTTACAAAGGGTGTAGTTTAAGATTGACGGGTACTTAAGGTTTTTCCTCCGACATCTTATTGGATTAAGTTGTAACCTTTCTGTATTCTGATTGGATAAAATTATAGAGATTTTTAGTTATTTTCTTATTAGTTTATGCTAACCCGGCATAATAATCATCGGCTTAGTAATCAAAATTTAATAGGACATAATGTTTGCAGTGCCCTGACAGGGTCATGTACACCGCTAGCTAATATATTAGAACCTAAGCTAATAAGACGATTTTACATGTAAGCAAATGAAATAAACAATAAACAATAAACAAAATAATTATTTACACAAATAATTTTGATTATATTTATGTACCTTACCTATTTATTTTCTAATTTCGACGTCTCTCTCTGATTTTTTTATATAAAGCAATCTTTGCCGACGGATTTGTTTTTTAGGTACAACTGTTTTTTTTACTTTTCCGATTTTGGATTATGTATAATTGAATAAGCTATTAACAATTAATAGAGTAATTATCATTTTCTAATTATGTATAATGGGCATTAAATAATATTATTATTAATAGTTTTACGTATTTACTTACCTCTATTTTTAATTCATTCATATTGAATCTATTTTATTCAATGAAAGCTCTTTTTAACAATATATTTCTTGATAATTACACGTTTTATTACATACATGTAAATTTAAATAGCTAAAAAATACATTTTCAAAGAAAATTGTGTTGGCAATTTGGATTTTTTTTATATTCATTATTTTCTAGTGAGAAAATAACAATAATTTAAGTAAGCAAACAGTGATTGTGAAAAAATCGGAAAAACATACTTAAAAAGCATTTTTTTTATTCGTCATCATAAAATAATAAATAGTTTTTTGAATTTGTTACAAAACCAGCCAAATCACACAAAGAAAGTCTTATTTATAAAAACAATAAGACACTCCAAAAATTTTAATACATAAAACCACAGTTTGTAATAATATAAAAAATATCATGTATATTTTACTTATCATCAAATCTAGCAATAAAACAATATTAGCAACCAAAGTTATTTGGAGTAAAAGTCACTAAAAACCTGCACAAAAAAACTAAAAACATAATTTTAAAATTTCGCGCAAAATTTAAATCAAAAATTGTAAAATATAGCCCATTTCATATTAATATACACGAAATTTAGGTAGTCTTCATATTTTTAGATAGTTGAACACCTTTTTTTTTGTTATAGTTATTACAAAGAAAATTCACCTTTCGACAATCGCGAGGTGAACGGACCGAGCATGTCGTATACTCGCAGCCTGCTCGATTTTCGAACTAGCTAGGTACTAGACAGCCAAAACAAAGGACATCGCACTCATCGTAAAACGATAAAATTTGCATCCTAATCTAATCGAAAACTCACCCAATTGTGGATTATTCACGCTATCAGACGGAGCCCGAATTAAAATAATTATTGTCCACACACGTTTCAGTCACAAAAGCAGCACAATCACAATAGAATAAATTTTCACTAAGTTCTAAGGCACTATGTTTATAAATTTTAATCGCGTGTACAGTCGCGCATCTCGCGAGCGACAACCTCGCGCCACGAGATGTCGTCTCGTAGTGGTGATGATGAGAGTACGCACTGTCGCTCTGCTCTCGAGGGAGCAAGATCGGCTTGCCATTGGTCGAGAGCGACGGACGCGACGGACGGGAGAATGAGAGAGCACCTCTCGCACTGGACGAGAACGAGCGAGACAGATAGTCGATCGTTTCGTCGTGCTACAGATTGTCCGATCCGAGTTCAGGTGGATTGAGAGAGCTATGATAAAGTGGAGATGCCGCTGTTGTTGGTTCCGTATATATTATTGATTCGATTTTCAATCATTTTTATGCAAAATATATTTTTATTACCAAAATTCTATGGTTGTTTTTTTTTTCATAAAAGCTTGAACTAAGGATGGTAAGTGATACATTCGTTTACGTCATTCGACGTATCGCACGTTCGCAGCGGTGACGATTTGCTAATTGTATGATAATGTTACGTGGTTAATTTTCGATAGAGTTCCGAGAACTTATTATCATTACAACATTGCTCAAGATTTTTAAGATTACTTGTCGTTCTTTGTGATAGGATTCTAGGAATCCATTGCTTGGAGTTACTTTAGCGTTTCATAAGGGCTAGGAGGAGGTGATAGTTGATGTTTTGTTATTTTAACAAATTGATAAACGTCATTCTGCGAAATTATTGTGCAGGTGCTGAAAGAAGGGGGAAAATACACCCCTAAGATAGGGGTGTATTTTAAGGCTTATATAACTAAGGGATAGCTTTGAACAACAGGTGCCTGGTAGCAAAACCAGAAACACGGATGGTCGAGTGGCAAGTGTGTTAGACTGCCACGAACGGTGTCGCGTGTTCAATTCCCGCTCAGGACAAATATTTGTGCGATAAACATTGGTGTTTGTCCTGAGTCTGGGTGTTTTCTAAGTATTCTATGAGTGTATTTACAAAAAAAAAAGTATATAAGTATTCTATCAGTTATCTGGTTCCCATAATACAAGCTTACTTAGTTTTGGGCTAGATGGCGTTGTATGGAATGTCCAAACATTACATTATTACATTAATAGACAATATAGTTATTATTTTATTTCTTACTTACCTAGTTATTTTTATTATTATTATTTATTGGTATTTTTAACAAATGGAAGATCACTTTAAAAACATATTTTAACCAAGAGTGTGACAAGATATTATAATCAAAAGGTATGACTGCAGTGCGGATATCATGATAATCTGTAAAATTTTAATCTTTCCACAGTCACGAAGACACCTATCACGTTGAAAAATAATTATTTATTATCTATAAAATATGTACGTAGGTTGATAACTAGGTATAAATATTTCGGTATTAAAGGATGAATAACTCACCGTACCTACCTCATACATAGTTCTCTTATCAGAGAAAATATTTCTATTCTTTCGCCATTTTGCTAAACCTTGACAAAATACTGTAGGTATATCAAGCAAGAGTAAGCTCTTTAGCCTTCATAAAAAAACCTAACCCTCGTTTATTTAAATCATGAATTTTATTTTTGACAAATGCCCCAAACCCTTGCCCTTGCCAATGCCCTTGTACTATGAGATAACTGATTAAAATACTTAAAATATATATTTTACAAATACAGACAGGAAACATCCAGACTCAGGATAAACACCAATGTTTATTACACAAATATTTGTCATGAAGCGGGAGTCGAACCCGCAACACCGGCGTAGTAATCCAACATACTTGCAACTCGACCAATCGTGTCGTCATTCATCAGTATGAGTACACTAAGTTTAATACCTTATTACTAAAGAAGCATAAGCATAGGGAGGAGCATAGCAAGGGGTGTTTTTTAGTGTTTTTTATGACAAAAAAGCGTCACTTAGCTTTTCTCGTCTCACTTAAAACACCCCTTTATCATACCAAATGAATCGGATCGGACCTCACCTCTTTTCCCCAAAATCAAACAATCTAATCTCAACTAAACGGTCCCCTGTCCCTCTCAGTGACCATAGATTATAGAGTTCTTCGTGACCTCAGCAATCGGTCACACTGGCTGAGCAAACACAGCGCCCTCCGGGCTCCAATCTGTCAACACGTTGTATCTGTTGGACTTCTCAGTATTTGCATGCAGGAAGTCAATAGATGGACTTATAAAGATATTTTAAAGCAGCTTGCATTGCAACTCTGTTAAGCGGTTATGCAGTTTTTTATTATAAAAATAAAGAAATTAGTTAGGTATATAAAACTTTTCGTAGTATAAAAACAAAAGATGACGAATGCTTAGATTGCCATTTATTTCCACGATTAATTTTACTTTAAACCATATTTATCTATTTTGGCCTGTATAATAAAAGAATACCTATACTACCTATATATCCCATCACATAATTCGATTTTACATAAAATATGAACTAACTATTAAATTAAAGACAATTGAAGAAAACATTATTTCCTATTCAGAAGGTCATTTGGTGATTAACACACTGAAACAAAGACAAAAGCTAGTAAATGGGTATTATCTGTGCCCTGACATTAATCGATATCTGAAGATAATTGGATCTTTGTTGGAACGAATGAACTCGACAAACATGTTTTTGAGAAACTCAAGGTAGGTAGGTAATTGTAAGATTTGTATTATCTTTAGCGAAGGAGGACGTATTGTTTATCAAGGTGACATGAAAAGATCTATAAGAAACAGAGACGATCCGAGGTATTGGCATAAATCTTTATTATTGATTTTGAGCTACGCTAGTAACTAGTCGGTCGGTTCAAAGGATTCTTTACAAAGTTACCAAAAGCTCAATAATGAAGTCATGCCTAATAATTAACTAATTTTAAAAATTAGTTAATTATTAGTTACATTGTACATATTTCGAAATTAAAAAAGTGAGTTTCATTGTATTTCGATTCTCTTCTCTCGATAAGCCAAACGTGAGATGGAGTACAATTTATCCACCAAGATTTATGTTCTCTTAAAATTTTAAAAGAAAAACTTGTAAAATATGGTTTCAGAAAGTGGTACAAATTTAGTAAATAATCACGTTTAGTAGTAAATAGATCAGACTAGACCACTTTTTAAGTAATAAAAACAAGCGAGGTGAGTTAATTCTCTTTTCTTAAATAAAAACGATATTATTTCAAAGAACCTGTTTCTTTTAAATCACGTAGTTAAGTTTTTAAGTCTCAAGATATCGATGTGCATGTAAAAAACTAAATCTACATAAGTATAGTAAAAACGTTTTTCATTTTCGAGTCCATACCTGTGTAAAAACGGTTGAGATACCACGGTAAGGTGTGCACGTATAGGAAACTACGACAATTATCTGATATCTTGAGTCAACAGCACATACGATAGATAAAAATGAACATTATCGATCCATTAGGATTTAAGATTACTCAGATAAACACTCCAAATCTTGAAACAGACTAAAATTTATCACTTGTGCCAGAAGTATACAAACCTAGATATTATATTTTATCGTTGCAAACCATTTAGATTGGTAGATGGGTATGGTACCCACCTACCTAGTATCTTTTCATACCTTTTAATAAAAACTGGTATGACATGTTTTTCTGACGCTTACTTTCCTCAAAATTGGATTGCTTTTAATCTCTTCGTTATTCAATAAAAAAACACCATTAATTAATACATTTTTAGGTCGCATACCAACACAGCTAACCTACGGTTGACAAGCAAAAGATTGCAGAATACGTCACATAGGATGTTCGTTAAGGATAACTGCAGGAAGTTCAAGAGGATAATCATTCACTTATCAATTGAAATACTTAATTGAAAATAGTGTAAGTATAATTTCATCATCATTATATCAGCCACATACATAGAAGCGAACTTCTGGGTATAACTAATTTAAATGACTTCAGAATTGACTGCTGATAAATTACCGCTAAGGAAAAAACAGCCAGGAAGCTTTAGAAACAGACTTATGAGTTCTCAGATATTGGACTACATAAACGAATCACTGTTTGTAGATGAATTAATGAAAAAAAATAGTATTTTTTCCAATATATTTTTAGGCAAGGCTACTTTTCATTGAAAAAGATTTGCATGAAGATCATTAAAGTCTATTAAATATCTTATATGTTCTAGTAAAACTTTTATTTATTAATTTGCCTAAAATTCGACAGAACCCAAAAAAAATTAGGGTCACCATTATTGATTTGCAATTCATAGACAAACGTGTTTGTGTGAATCTCCCGCCAAATCGCGGAAACCGCGCGAAATTCATTCACAGACCGACGTTCATTTACAAACATGGACGTCGACGGAAAAAATAGAGACGGGATGTCCATCGATAAGTTTACTAATATGAACTAGGGTGGCTGCGGAGCCAACAGCTAGACAATCGTATAACAACAAAATTTTATTGGGTTAGTAATGATATGATGGTAATGTTATGGATTATAAGTATATGTGGCATTTACAACGATTACAACTAGGAGTAACTGAGCGTTTCCGTGCTTGGGGAGGTAGATAAATTAAATTAAAGGTCAGTCCCGGCTATAAAGTATGGAAATAGATTACTCTTTCAGCTATTTTGGAGCTTGGTGGTATATTTTTTTTATAACTTTTTTATTATTATTAGTGTGGTTAAGTAATTACTATATCTAGTAAAATTATAAGCATTGCTTGTCTTATTTCTTGTAAATGTAAATGAAAAAAAATATGCATTATTGTTATTATTTATTAATCCCCTATTTACTTTTGTGAATGTAAAATATCTACACCTAACACTACCAATTTTCATAATCAGACTCCGCTGTTGCGAGCGACAAACTGCGTAATTGCATGATATTACGAGGTTTTTTCTATACAGTTAGCTAATTTGACCATCAATTCTCTTCTTGAGACAATCTTTCAATCGATGGACACAAATTTATTTTCTATTGGTTGTAAGTACGATTCATTACTTATGTAGGTACCTAGATCACTTAGTAGGTAATAGTATAACAACATTAGCGTAGTAACATACCTCCCATAATCTTTCAGTTCGAGCTAGGCGCTTTCCTGCTGTAGTAATTTATAAACTTACACACAGTGCTACTCGCCAGCGCCAGTTCGCTGGGCCTGACCATGGCTTGACACACTGTCGTGTGTCTTTATTTATGTGTCGTGTTATTTTCTGATTCTGATTCTGATTCTAGATAGGTAGGTAGTTAGTTGTAATAGACAACTGGATTTGGCCCGATGCTGGACAGTGACCAAATTAACTTTGCTTCAGTTATATCACCATTTAATACAAAGTAAAAAGTTCAGTCAGCTGGCCCACAGCCGCCCGGATCGAATCCTGTCGTTTAATAACAGCGACTGAAAACGAAAAGCCCAGAAAAATAATTTATCTGGTCACCCTACAGTCCGCGGTAACTGACACTGGCCGGTAGAAATGTCTCGCGCTAATAGCCGTACAAGAAAAAAGTTAAGATTCATTTTCGCGCCAACGCTTCCGCCATTTTGCTTGCGTGATGAAAATGATGGATTGGTCAAATGACTTTCTTTTACTTTCGTTTTTCAGAACTGAAGATGTTTCCCCTTGTTGTCTTCCTTGTTCGTTTGTGCTAGGATTTATGCGCACGCAGTGCATGTTTGAAGCTTAGGCCTTCGCTATTTTGTTCCGGAGTTTTAGCACCTAACCGTAATCATTGCGTTTGAATCATGTATACTTATGATGTAGCTAGGTAGGTACTACTCGGGCGAATAAACATTTCACCTGGCTCGAATGACGTTCGTGCAAAGCACAGCGTGGAATTAGATAATCCTGATTGAGAAGAGGTCCTGTAATACTTGGTAATGATAAGTAATGATAAGGCTTCGCAATTAAAGGAAGAAGAAACACGGAGGGTGCCGCGCGGGGTAGCAGGGAACGCATCAAGTTCCGAGCCACGGATCAGCCAGGTGTCATGTTGATTCGCCCGAGTAGTACCTACCTACAGTATGGCAGGGCGCGGCGGGCGGGGTGCAGTGAACGAGTGAGTTTCTGAAATTAGTCGCAAGTAGTAGCAGTAGCATTATCTGAATGGGTAAACGTAGTCCTGGAATGCGTGGGAATGACAGCACAACGACACGAAACCCTAGGGCACCCGATGACGCTCCGCGAAGCCTGTGAAAAGCCCAGGAATCTTCTGCGCTTCTGGACGGAGTTAGGCTGGCAACATTCGTAGCCAGCAGGTTTCTCACGCTAAGAGGATCGAATAACGAGTCCAAGGAGTTAACATATAGGTACCTTAATACATGGGTAATCGCTACTGCGCAACTACTTCAGACTCTTCAGCAACTACCTACTTCGGAAGCACACTTGTGTGGTGCGTAGATATCTAGTAGGTACCTAACTAATATTTTTATTAGTTTAGGTATTTCTTCCTTCCTTGTACCTTCTTCATTGAGGAAAGGAGTTTAGTGATAAATCAAATATTTATGAGGTTGAATCAATTAAACTTTTAGTAAATGATAGAATAACTACGCCTAAATCAAGGTGACTTTAAAGTTTGACAGAACCAATGTTATTCAAAATAGTGTCAAAGTAAACAGAATTTCAACGGTTCAAATTCAAAACTATGTTTATATTCCAGATTTGAAATCCCGCGGGTTCATCATATTATATCGTGTTTGGACAATATTTGTCGAGAAGATATCGGTTCCTCTTGCTAGAGTCAATATTGTTTGACGGGGCAGTGACCCCTGTTTTATACATTACATTTTAAATATCGAATGATTTCAATGCCAACATATCGACATAAAACTAGATAGGTACCTAGGTACCTACTTTGCTTGTGTTGCCTATTCATTTAATTTTATATTTAACCTTTTTGGATCGTAGATTGAAAAATGTTATTTTTTTCTAATAAATTTATACCTAGTTTTTTTAAATTTAGAAGTACTACTCGGGCGAGTAAACATGACACCTGGCTGCCACGTGGCTCGGAACTTGATGCTTCCCCCGCTACCCCGCGCGGCGCCCTCCGTGTGTCTTCTTCCTCTAATTGCGAAGCCTTATCATTACGAAGTATAACAGGACCTCTTCTCTAAAGCTTCTCTATCAAGATTATCCGATTACACGCTGTTTTTTGCACAAACGTCATTCGAGCCAGGTGTTATGTTCGCCCGAGTAGTATCTATTAGATCTTAGCTAATCTGTCAGATCTTCCCAGCAAGTAAGTGCAAAACCACTCTTCTGCGTTGCGTTGCGTTGAGTGAGTCGCAATTTTGTACCGGCATTTGGCACTGAATACGTCCAAATCTAGCGCTGCGACGCAAATGACAGTGCAAAACGTCGACGCAACGCAACGCAACAGAGCAGTGTGGCTTCGCTCTTAAGTAATTGTTTAGGAACTTTGACAGTTTAGTCACTAACCTTTAGTGGATGTGAGCATCATAATTAGAAGCATAGAATATCTTTAAAATAATTATTGTCGATTTTGCTCTTATCAATAGAGTTCTTACCTATTTACTGACGGTAAATAAGCAGATATCATTACTGTGTACTAAACACCTGTGTAACTTACTTGCTTATTTTACCAAAAATTGTTTTCTGAAACTTCCTCGTTACAATTAATTACCTAGGATAAAATTGGCCAAGCGCAAGTCTTTTTTCTGTCTTTCTCATTTATAAAATAAAATAAATAAAATGTTTTTTGAAGTGGTAGACAGACAAGAATTTTTCGAAGAATTTTGACGCTGAGATATCAAAGTTATAAGCTAACTATAATTATTCGGTATATTTTTTACTCAGTAGGTACCTACAATTAGTAAAAAAAATTGCCAAGAGTATGTCTTGTTTCTATCGTCTTTCTTGTTTCAAAAACATAAAGTATTTTATTACTCTCTTGAGAGTCGTCAAATTTTGTAGACATTTTAGTATCTCATTTTGTGGTAGGTACAATATAAGAAACTAAATACTTATTTTATCCGATAGGAAACTAAACAGATAATACTGAAAAGCAGCAGTTGTTCAAATAATATCTGTTGTATCACAGCATACCTAAAATAATATTATTTACTTATAGCGAAAAGAGACAACCATATTCAAACAATTAACATACTCTGGGCAATGATCTCCATGTGACGAAAGTATGTATTCGTGACGCAAAACATACATATAGCGACATAGCCTACTCTTGTTGTATCTACTATCTAGCTAAGCCTTCTGCTGTAAAAAAATTATATACCTAGACAGGGGGAGTAAAACTGCATTTTAGGCCCTAGGGCAAAAAAGTAATTGTTTTTAAATTTTTCTAAGGGGTTCAGTTTGTAAGTAGTTTCATGCCGGAAACTAAGAACTTTTTTCAAATTTGAACTGCGGGTCACTTCATCATACCTGTAGATTAGGGTATTATGAGGAACCTAAACAGAACTTATTTCGAATTTTCAAAATCGTGATAACATAGGATAGCTGATGTCTCTATTTTTGAATTACGAAATGGGCGCTCATTTCAGTTTAGGTTTGTTTAATTCCTCACAATTGAAGTGAAAAAATCTTGTGTGTACCTCGGTCGGTCCTAATCCTAAGCCCATTTTATTCTAAAATTAAAGTCTCGTGGCTAATGGCTAATTTAAATGGCTTGATTAAGGCCCTTGGTGTACAAATAACTATTTATTAACAGTGTGTTTATGAAATATTAAAATTGAACGTGCCTGTGTGATTTTCAACAACACACAACACTTTTGACAAATAACTAATGCAAATAATCAGTTATATTTTCAAAAATTTAAAAACTTATAGATTTTAACTTACTGATTATTTACCGCCTTTACATTTTAGTAACCTTGATGTAAATTTTCCGGTTTTTCAGTTACCTACTATAATTTATGAATATTGAGAATGATTAATAAAAGCAATTTTTTTAGTACGTGCAGATACGTTCATAATAACTATAATATTATGTTAAACGGTATAGTAACAACGGATATTAGTCAATGGTTTATGCAGACAACTTAAATTTTCAAACAACATACATAGATAGTTGCGGAGATTATAAATTCTGTACATTATTAAGAATATGATGAAATGTCTAAATAATTGTAATCTTTATTCTGTATTGCAAGTCTTCATAGTTTTGCATATTATTTAGTTTTAGTTTTGTGAGTTAGGGAAACTGGATATAACACGAGTACATAAATTGGTACATAATACAACAGTACATTATGCACTAAGGGGATAAAACAGTGTCTTATGTCGCGGGTGGCATATTGAACCCTGAGTTAACGAGGGACTCAGTTAACTCCTAAATCAAAGCGAGGGAGTTATGTAGAGTCTTGAGTGACTCGAGGGGTTCAAGCTATCCAAGATGAAGACAGGCTTTATTTCAGAGGAGCATACTCTATTTTTCACACATTCTGCGAGGCAATAAAAAGCCAGGGCTCCAGCAGCGAACACCGTCTTTTGTTTCACAATCTTTGAAGTCGCGCCTTTTCTTACTAGAGGGCGCTAGGGTAATGATTGCACACGGGTGCTACATGGGCTAGAGACGCCCCTGTATCTTACCCTGTTTTCCTCATAGATACTGGTGTGTAATTATGTGCCGTACAATTGCGTATTAAACTTAAATTATTTATAATAATAAATAATTAACTGTTCATAAAAATAAGTTTAATACTGATAGTAGTTGGCGCCTGGATGGGTGAGTCGTAATAAAAATATGTATGATCCATACATACAAATATTTACACAGATATACAGATGCCTACATTAATACACACCTTAAACGTACTTTACGTAGTTATTTTACGTACTTGTACGCTACCACTTCCATATTTCCGGTATCCGTGTAATGTTCATAACTGCGTTAAGTAGTAGCAAGGTTGGTACGCATTAATTACCACATTTTGAACTCATCTCATCATCTTGCGAAATATGACCTGTTTACTTAGATTTCATTAGATTAATTATGTTGGTTAATATTTGTATTAGGTTGTGAATTTTAATTATTTTTGTAATGTTATCAAGCTGTAGACTTGTAGTCTGAATCATAACTTGAGTAAAATTTGTTTCAAATCGATTTTAGCTACGAGTAAAATAGATTATTGCGGTCTTTCATTGAGAACGATCAAAAATGTATAAAATTATCCAAAATTTCTTCAAAATAACCTAATTTTTTAAACTACCTATTCATTTATTATACAAGAAATGTAGATTAAAAACTAAAAAAAAATTGGTTGTCTGTAAAGTTGGTTTACGGACGATAGTTTAACGACTCCCAGCGTAACGGCACAATGAGCGTTACCGGACTAACCGGACAATAACGTCAACGTTTTCGTGCATGCCCCGGCATTCATCGATTAATTAGACGTAGTCACGTTAATTTTTTGGTTTTTTTTTTTAATGCATTGCCATTGAGTTATGATGAGCTATCCTATTTTCATGAATTTATATAGGAGCAATCTGGAAGTATACTAGTCCTTTCAAACAAAAAACTTTGTTTGAAAAACGTAACGATAACATAACCCTACGTCTTAAAAGGGATAGCGAGGCAAAATAGTAACCGCTAATATATTTTCTTGTACCCTTTACTAACTTTTGTTAGCTAGAACTATTATATTGTAATCGTTACTAAATTTCGTTAGCAGGGATTATTATTATTGTTACCGTTACTAAATTATTCTCGCTGTCACAAATTCAACTATAATTTTAGTAACTATAACGAGATTTTTTTCTCCGTGCAGTCGGGTAAAAATAAAAAGTACAGGCATCGCGCATTTCCACGTTCCACGCAGGTGATACCGCGGGCAAACATAATAGTTTTCACACCACCTGCTCGACAATATCTAATTACATATCATGCTATCATCAAGGTAAAGCCAAGCATTATCTACCAATGGAGGTAATGTTGTATGAAACTCCCAAGGGTTGTAATGTGATTTAAATTTGGAACGTCAAATTCGTGTGGAAACTTGTGGAAAACTCTAAGTAAAAGAACGCCCATATGGCATTGTAAAAAGGTTTGTTCTAAAATCGAACTGGCCACTCATAAAAAAAATAAGAAAGGCGCGACTTCAAAGATTGTAAAACAAAAGACGGTGTTGGCTGCTTAGTTCGGAGCCCTGGATTTTTATTGCCTCGCAGAAGGTGTGAAAAGTAGAGTATGCTCCTCTGGGATAAAGCCTGTCTTCGTCTTGGGCAGCTTGAACCCTTCGCGTCACTCAGGACTCTACATAACTCCCTCGCAGGGTTCAATATGCCACCCGCGACATAAGACACTGCTTTATCCCCTTAGTGCATAATCTACTATTAATATCTTCTTCGTTGCGCTCTTGACAGAGCGGTCGTGGTCTTCATGAAGTTTTTGAGTCGCGGGCTGTGACTCGCCTCACGATATCTCGCCACTTTTCCCTGCTCGCAGACGTTCTGGTGTACTCATACAAAGGGCCGCCCACGGCAGATTTAATTTGATTTTGTTGCGCCCTTACAGGGTTCATGTGCATTGTGTACCTATAAGCCACTTACACCTAAGTTACATAACCTGTATGCAAATGAAACAATAAATAAATGAATGAATGAATGAATTTGGTCGGTCCATCGCATGGGTGACATTCCGCGCGGTCTGGTCCCTTCCACTCTGCCCTGAACAATCAAGAACTCTATGGAGTCATTGTCCCGCCTCGAGACGAGCCCGAAGAATTTGAGGCTGCGAGTTTGAACTAATAGTTTAATATAGACACATTTAAGATTCCGGTCAGTCCCGTTTCGTGGTGAGTTAGTAACATTATCCATTCATATTTCGGCTCTCTATCGCCCATTCACGAAACACATAGAAATGTGTCAGAATTGGCGCGTGCGCTACGGAACATAAGTAAGCGAATCAACAGTACACAATGTTCCTAATAGATTTGAGTTTTATTTTCAACCGACTTCAAAAAAGGAGGAAGTTCTCAATTCGGTTGAATGGTTTTTTATTCTATTAGACTTCGGCGAGTCAACATCTCCTGAGGATGCCTCGTGTAGAGGCGAAACACGTGTTGAGTTCTAAATTGAGTTCTATGTTTTCGGCGCTTTGGTTTAGATACTGAAATTCTAAACTAGAGTTAAGTTAATTAAGACCTTTGTTTGGAAGTTAAGGGTAATCCTCAAATTCGAATTCCATACAAAATGTTTTGGACAAATACTCTAAAAGTACGCCGTATGATAGTAATTTCTTCACTACTCATTTCTTCCATGATTTTGATTTCGTCAACAAAAAAAATGAAGGGTTTCATACTTTAATTTAGATTTTATACGTGTTTTAAAATTAACCCTACTAACTTAACACTATAATACTATAATACACTGTACTATAATACAGCGTACTTTTTGAGTATTTGCCCGAATCATTTTGTATGGAATTCGGATTTGAGGATTCCCCTTAAGCGGATTTATTACTAAATAATACCTAATATGTTTTTTTATGTTTGTTATCTTAGAACTTTGTTGTTTATGAACTGATTTTAAAAAATCTTTTTTGTTTTTGGGATATACTTTCAGATTGGTCCAACAGAAATTTCATCAAAATCGGTTCAGTAGTTTTTACATCAAAATAACTAAAAAAATATTTTGTCGAGATATACGAAATTACGTATTTTGCTTCTCTGTGACTTTTCAGTGGTGTTTACGGTCACTTAAACTATCCAAATCAAATACTCTCAAACAAAAAAAGTTTTTTTCAAATCAGTTTATAAACAAAATACTAGTTCTGTGAAAACAAATATTAAAAAAAAAAACATTCAACCGAATTAATAACCTCCTCTTTTTTGAAATCGGTTAAAAAATATCAAATAACCGCACTGTTCTGATCATCAGCAAGCGTCTGTTTCCATCAGGTAGAGCACCTGCACGTCGCAAAAGTAACATAAAAAGTCACGTAGAGGTTTCGTAGATCATTCTTAGAGGCTTCGTAGACCCTACGTAGAGGTTTCGTAGACCTTACGTAGACGTTTCCTAGATCGATCGTAAAGGCATCGTAGACCCGACGTAGTTTCTTGTCTACGTAGATATATAGTAAACAGGCGAACTTAATGCTAGTTAGCATTCTTGTATTACAGAGATGTGGCTATATTAAATAATAAAGGTTTTACAAAAACATACAACAACCGACTGCAATTGGACTGTTCTAGTGACCGTAAACACCACTGAATAGTCACAGGGAAGAAAAAACGCAATTTCGTTTACTTGCATGACGTCATTTTTTTCAGTTATTATGATTTAAAAACCAAAGTATTGAACCGATTTTCATTTTTCTATGGGACTAATCTGGAAGTACATCCTTTCAAATGAATAATTTATAAAATCGGTTTATAAACAACAAAGTTTTTTGGTAAGCTACATAAAAAAAGAATCAACTTAATTAAAAACCTCCTTTTTTGAAATCGGTTGAAAATTTCTACTAAAATAATCTCGAATGACTTTTGTGCAAAGTACAGCTTGGAATTGGATAATCTTGATAGAGAAGAGGTCCTGGTTTTTTGGCGGTAACATAAAAAATGGCGTATTGGCGGCATTAAATTAATTGACAAAACTTGTATAACTTTGAGTGTTTAAGTGTAAAAACGGTGGTTTTTTATCCATTACGTGCTCGTGAACGTGTATGGGTGTTGGTGAATAGTGTAATGCTGTAAAACGTGACTTTTCGTGTTGCCTCCAAAACTCCATAGAAGCCTCTAGTAAAGTCGCAACCACCACTACTTTACAGGGGCATGACTTGACTAATTAACTCTGACTTATGACAAAATAATCTCTCCAATTACTTGACACTGGCTATATACCTTTGATGTGAAGCCAAAACCGAAGAACTTAGGTTCTTCGAAAGAAAAAAATAAAAAAAGAGGTCCTGTAGTACTTGGTAATGATAAGTAATGATAAGGCTTCGCAATTAGAGGAAGAAGAAACACGGAGGGCGCCGCGCGGGGCAGCGTCAAGTTGCGAGCGAGAGTGTCAGCCAGGTGTCATGTTCATTCGCCAAGTATATACATGTCCATGCTAGAGTTACAATACTGTAAGTAGTTTACTAATGTGGTGGGTGCGCGAAAGCGATGGATAGCTACGCGTACGAATCTCGTTCGGCGCATGCGTAATGCCACCGAATTTTCTAAACATTAATTTTGGGAAGGCGTCTAGAAAGAGAATTAATAGTATTATAATAATTAATTGATTGATTCAGGCGTTACTTTGCGGAAATCCATAAATATTAACAAATAATATAATAAAATAATAATATATTTAGTAATAAATCCGCTTAATTTCTAAACAAAGGTTTTAATTAACTTAACTATAGTTTTTTACTAAATATATTTATACTATTTGTTATAATAATTATCTCTACCTCTTTTCTCCAATCTAATTTCTAATTTTTTTTCAACTGACTTAATAAAACGAGGATGTTTTCAATTCGGTTTTTTTATGTTTGTTACCTCAAAACTTTGTTTTTAGCCGATTTATAAAGTTCTTTTTTTTGTTTGAGGTTGCAAAAAAATAGTAAAACCGACTTCAATTGGACTGCTCTAGTTACCGTTAACAACTCTGAAAAGTCACAGGGAAGCAAAATACACAATTTCGTTTACTGTGATGACTTATTTTTTTTCAGGTATTTTGATTATTTATAAAAACTAAACTACTGAACCGATTTTGATGATTTTTTTATGGGACCAACCTACAAGTATCCTTACAGACAAAAAATTAAATTTTCATATCGGTATATATACAACAAAGTTCTGAGATTACAATCAGAAAAAGAAAACATTCAACCGAATTGAGCATCTCTTCCTTTTTTGAAGTCGGTTGATAAGCAATATTTCTAATATTCTAAGTTTATTGTTTTATTGACTTTTGTGTTCAATAAAGTCTTCGAGAATCTAGCCAAAGGAGATGTTAACGCAAGGCGTTAACATAAACATAATATATATAGTGTATATATTATGTATATACGTTATTTATTATATATAACATATTATATAATATGTTATATAATGTATGTAACACCTCATATACACAAGTACCCCTCTGTTGGCCATATAACCTTCTTGGCGTTAAATAAAAGTGTACGCTATATTTGATAACTGTGCATATTTTAAGAAGGTGTGCGAGATTATTATAGTGTGCGTTTACATGAATAAGATTTTGTTAGGCGCGTGTGCAATGCGTGTTTATCCCCCGTCAAAAATGGCAGAAAATTATGTTAGCAGATTCTGACGTATCACCCCTTTTTTGCTGGATTCTCAAAGAATAAAGTGGTTATCAACACTCGGGCGAATGAACATGACACCTGGCTGACACTTTCGCTCGAAACTTGATGCGTCTCCCGCTGCCCCGCGCGGCGCCCTCCGTGTTTCTTCTTCTATTGCGAAGCCTTATCATAACTTATTTACCATTTAACATTACCAAGTATAACAGGACCTCTTCTCTATCAAGGTTATCCAATTCCACGCTGTACTTTGCACAAACGTTATTCGAGCCAAGTGTCATGCTTACTCGCCCGAGTTAGTACAGTCGGCTCTATAATTGTCTTTACACCCAGCTTACGCCGGTTTTCTCCTGTAATTAAACCACTCACACAAACACATCATGTTTGTGTGTGAATAAACTACTGATGTGAATAAACCACTTAAGATATACCCCTAATATAAACAACAAGTAGTTTAATCACAAAAGAACATCGGTGTAAGCTGTGTGTAAAAACAATTACAGAGCCGACTGTACCTACATGTCAAGAAAGAGGTATCCTAATTACTCACATTGCACGAATCAATCAAGCACCCAAGTAAGGTAAGTACTAGATGAGGGAAAGTGCATAACTTAGGTAATTGTCAATGGACCTTCTCTGGGAGGCATGTTAATGTGATTGAGTCATCACTGATCACATTATCTAATGCTCATTATAGAGGTCTGTTCGTGCAATTTGCCTTATTGAGCTCTAGAGTATTTTTTGACGACAACGTGGCTTAGTTGGTAGTGACCCTGCCTACGAAGCTTGGTGTTCCGGGTTCGATCCCGGGCCGGGGTAAATATTTGTGACGAACACAAATGTTTGTTCTCGGGTCTTGGATGTTGTGATGTGTTGTATGTGTCCATGCCACCTGCGACACAGGGAATCCTAGTGCAGGGGTGTGAGTGTGTGAATGTTTATGTTTATATTCATTTGGATTTAGTCAGATTAATAACGGTGTTCCTAAAGAACACCAAGATAGACAGTATCAAACCGAAAATAGATGCGGAATACTGGACAGAAAATATTCAGACACCCTGTCAATAAAAATGAAATATCACTAATGCCTACTTGCACCAAACTGTCAAAGTCCCTGAGCATTTACTTTACTCGCTTGCTAGTTCTTAACAGTCAAGATTCTGACCGTTAAGAACTACCAAGCGAGTAAAGTAAATCCTTAGGCACTTTGACAGTTTGGTGCAAGTAGGCAAAATAGTTTTAACATATAATATTTATCTAGACATCACATCACAGACAAAAATGTACTAGAAGTTAGCCAATGTGAGCCACATTGGCTAACTTCTAGTACATTTTTGTTTAGCGCATTTTCTTTAGCGCATTTTCAATACATTGTGGTTCTATACTCACTCGTAGGTCATTAATAGTTATTAATGTACCTACTTATTATTTAAAAACTTATAAAGATGACACGATTAGTCGAATGGCAAGTGTGTTGGACTGCGACACCGGTGTCGCGGGTTTGATTCCCGCTTCAGGATAGCACTTATGTCATGAACATCGATGTTTGTTCCTGAGTCTAGATGTTTTATATGTATGTATTTACGCAGCGAGTCCGCTAGGCTATTACGACAAACGAGTTGTTTGTGTTAGCTAGTTTCATTTAAGGGTAATCCTCAAGGCAAATTAAATTTGTAGTGTTATTTTTAAAACACGTATATTTTTAGTTGAGACAATCGGAAAACATAGACGAAACTAATAGTGTGAAGAAATTACTATAATACGGCGTATATACTTTTTAAGTATTTGTCCGAAATTTTTTGTATGGAAATTTGCCTTGAGGATTATTACCATTAGGCGAGGTTTTCAGACTATAACATGGTTCAGTCAAGTTACTTCTAGAATAAATAAGATTTAATGAAGCGAGTCGCTTAGTCGTAGGTGCTTTGTAATCGCAAACATGTTATCGTACTTAGTTCAATTAATATGTAAATTAGATGAACATGCCAATAAGTTACTGTTCAAAGTATTTGATTAAATTTTATACTAACAATTATTCTCTTAGGGCCAAAATGGAGCCACATTGGCTAACTTATAGTTTTTGGTCCGATACTAATTTCGAAATGAGAAGGAACAATGCTAGATAAACATTATAACTTAAAACTACTTTTTCATTGTTTATAAAACTATAGGTACCGTAAAAAGTATCAAACATTATTTGAAAATAGAGATATTTAATTTTTATTGAGAATATTTATTGAGAATTAATTGAATTGAATATCTTTATTAATCTTTATTGTAATGAATTGAGAAGTCTGAAAATGTTCTGTCCTGTATTTTCCGCTACCATTTTGATTTGATACTGTTTATTTTGGTGTTCTATAGGAACATCATTATTAATCTATGATTCTAAACTCCTTAGTGATATTCAGAAACACCAGTGCCACGTGGAAAACTAAAGTGTGTTTGTGCCAGGTATTGTCAAACACGTAATAAAGATCATATTTGCATATTCATTTGGCCCCACCTTATCGCCTTTTGACCTTGCGTCCGCTGAAGCGAACGTATAAGACAATATGGACGCATTTAAATCTAAATAAATCATTAGAAATAGGATACTTAAGCCTCGATGACACAGAGCTAGTTTACGAGCTACAAGTAAGTTCGCTAGTAGCTTGTAAACTCGCCCCATGTGATGACAGGTCAACTAATAGTACATTGTAATAAAGACGTTTTTTACATTAGTTGAAAATAATTACGGACCGCTACCGCGATCACTCGCTAGCTTTTAAACTCGCTGGCTTGTAGCTTGTAAACTAGCTCTGTATCATCGAGGCTCTAGTTTGATTTTCTGACAGATGTGTCAGAATGGAAGAAGCTGATGGTAGAGTGCTCAGAAGAATGAAGTAGGTATATCCAAAGTATTGTGTACAATTTTAAGTGGACAACAAATTTATGCATGGTATTTTTTAGCATTAGTTTTTTTCACTGTAATAGAGATTTGTTTTCTGTTATTGTACCATTAAACAAAAAATAAAAAATAAATAAATAAAATAAAATAGTATTATAGGTATATCCACGGTATATCCAAACTCTTTGGTAGAGTGTCTGATTTTCTGTGAGAGCGATGAATGAAAGTTATTTTATATTTTGATACTTATTTTTGAACGTCATTTTCTTTTTATTTTACTTAGTTTTGACAATTAATGCCATGTATATTTTTTTTTTCTTATGCTTGTATACTTTCTCCATGTGTAAAATCGAATTTAATATGCTACATCCATCCATATGTGGTAAATAAATGTAATGCGTTTTTTTATTGTCATTAGTTTTGAGTTTTGGTTGTTTTCTGTGTATGTATTGACAAAAAAAGTATTGAAACATCCATAATATTTATTATTGTATAAATAGATTTTTAAATAAATCTAATAAATATGATCATCGCTTTAACAGACTGATATTGGTTCTTAAAAAACTTCTTCAGAACCTAAAAAAAGATTTTAGGTAATTTGTTCCGATGATATTCTTTCCAAAAAATCTTTAAACCTTTTCATTTAAGTCTTCCTGTTACAAATGACCATAGATAATGGTTTAAAATGATTATTTAAATTTCTAAATGCATTTTAAATATTCTAATGAACTTTGGTATCCTGAACTAGCATGCGATTTGTATGCAGTGATTATCATACAACTATTAATTACTTGATTATTTTTAAAGAGGTTTTTCAATCGTCTTCCAAAAAAGGAAGAGATTCTCATTTCGGTTTTGTTAAGTTTGTTTCCTTAGAACTGTGTTGTAACTGTGTGTTAGAAACTGATTTGTATAACTTTGTTTGAGAGGATATACGTTTAGATTGGTCCCATAGATTTTCATCACTATCGGTTCAGTAGTTTAGCTTTTAAATAAAAATAACTGAAAAAATTGTCATCAGAACAGAACAGTGCTCTAATGCAGTAATTTAATGCAGTTGGCCGTAGATGGTCATAATTGTGTCACCGGACCTTCATTCGCGCAGAAACGCTCACAAAATAGCGCTCGTCCACTTTGAGACCTTTTCATTCAGTTCAAATCAGTGTCTAACACAGGGACGGCTGCAGTGCACGGGGAGACATGCACTGCAAGCGGAGCTCGGGGTTGGCGCAAGCCTACCCTGGGATGGGCCTCACAGCAACGTGCGTGAGGGACACCGGTACGAGTTCTGAGGATATCCCTCTAATGCGCAGAGGTCGGCCACTATGAATTTAGTCAGTAAGAGTCTAACGTAGGTACGCTCCACCCAAGGGCCCAAGTATCCATGAGGATTCCCCAATTATAAAAAAAAATCAATCTCGAAAGACAGATCACAAGAGAGATAGATTCTGTGGTCAGCCAGGCGTGGGAACGGCGGCTTCGCACAATCTCATGCGCTCTGTCGCCGGGATTCTAATAAAACTGCACAATGACGCTCGTTCTAAGAACCCACTTCACACGGTAGATTCGTCTTACGGAGACACATGATAAGGTTTTAGAGATCTTTCACTCTAAAATTGCACGCCCCTCCACTCGTGCGATCAGTAGTAAGTGTGGTTTCAGACTAGTGTATATTTGTCGCGCGTATACCGGCGTTTACGCTCGGTTTTTCTAGCGAGTGTCAGTAGCATGAGGTGTGTCTCGTGGCTAACAGTTAAACTACAGGCTAACAGCAGTTAACGAGCGTTGTTGCGCGTACACGCGCTGCAAAAATCAAAATACGATCGGCGAGTCCCGTTCATCCGCTAATCTGAAACCGCACTAAGGGCGTTTGTAAGGTGGCTATATTGTAGAGGCGCGTATTCTTTTTTTCGGTTGGAAGTTTAATGCAGTTGGCCGCAGATGGCCGTTACTGCGTCACCGGACTCTAGCGTATTCTTTGACTGAAACATCTCTTACTAGTCTTGGGTCGGGTTGGGTTGCGTCCGCGTGGTGGATGAAGAACAGTTATTTCCGAAATCCTCACTAGCCATCCCCACTTTGTAGTGGGGATTACGGAAAAAAATCTCAGATTCCCCACTACTAACCAACCGCGGCCGCTTCTTCGCGATTTCAGTTATTTTTTTTCACGAATTCCCCACTATATGTACCTAATTATTTCAAATCATACACATCTTTGTATATCTTATAATACCATCACAGACAACTCATCGCTTCCCTAGCAGAGAGTGAGCCTTTCTATGATTAGGCTATAAAGTCTAGGTCTCGAGTGAGTCGAGGAGATCGTGGACGGATGTTTAGAGAGTAGAGTTACGTGCTCAGGTGTTCGATGCTCTTCCTTTGTGCCACCGCTTGTTGATTATGCACTACGCTAGGGTTAACATAAGGCATTGGTTTTTCTGCTTTAGGTATAAATGGAATAAAAAAGTGAGGGTTAAATTCAACCAAAATGATACCTAATTTGATTGTGTTTTGTTAATTGATTTTAAGCAATAACAAATACATTCACAATATTTGTTATTGCTTATATTTTTTTAATTTATAAAAATAAACAAATAAATAAAAATACTTTTATAGACTTTGACTTCACATTCTCCAAGTTGCAAGTCTCTACGGGTTTAGCCTGTAGGCTGTCTCTCAGTCAGTCAGTCAGTGAAAAAAAATTTTGATTGTTTTTTTTTTCTAATAGCGCGTGTTAATTTCCCCATACATTGTAAGTATTATACGGGTGATGATAGTGCAAACTATAGCGTAAAATATATTTGTTAAAATGATGATTATTTACTGAATTAAAAGTTAAAGTTAGCAACCCTATATGAGATCTGCACGATCCGGTAAATATCATAGCACCGTGGGAACTCACAATGGAAATTATGTTATCGACACTTAGGTACAGACATCTACATCATCTAAATACTTCAATCATTTATTTATCATTATTTTCACTCTGTAGAACCCCATAGCTGGGCAAAGGCCTAATAAAATTATACAATTATATATCCCAAGGCAAAATACAAAATATTTTTTTACTCATTTAGCAGGTTCGAGTTCCAGCATGGGTTAGCGATTTTTCGTCCAAAAAAATCAAAAAAAGGTAAGTGTCCAATACGACACTTTCTAACTTCATTATTAAAAGGACTCACCCTCCAAGGAATAGTTCCTGAAACGTGTTTTACCTGACAATTTTCTTATATTTCGAATATGTTCGATTTTTTTTCAATTTTAATATTTTAAAAATATATGTAAGGTAAAACAGGTATCAGAAAATATGAACATTTTCGAAAACTATTTATATTTCAAAAAAGATCATATTTTCAGAAGCAGTGGTTGAAAAATGAAGTGCAACAATTAATAAGCAAATTTTCCCCATTCCATTGAGTGTTGCCAATTTCAATTGTCATTCTGCACAAATCGCGGGGCGTTCCAAATTTGAAAATCAAAATTAATTCATAAGATGGACGGCAGAGAAAGCGCGGTCATTGGTCGCAGAACTCGCTGCGTGAGCATATAAACACGCGCACAAAGATTTCAAATCCCTTTTTTACAGCTCTATTGTAATGTTTTAGAGTCTAAAATGGCTTGAGCCAAGTGTAGTTGATAATTTTGTTGTACACTACCGCTCGACGACGCACGCGCGGCGCGTCAATTGAGATATTGTTCTTTTGTTTATTAATGGTTGTTAAAAACGTAATCAGCTGGTATATCAAGGTGTTAATGGGATAAAAAAGTGAAGTTTCAAGTTCATCTTAAATGATTATTTGTTTGTGTTTTGCTTGTTGTTTTTAAGCAGTAATAAATGTTTTGATACCATATTATTGTGTAGATTTTATGAGTGTAGCTATTATTAACAGTCAAGATTTAAATCATCTTTAAAAATAATCAAGTGTGACATTTTATTCCCATCGAGTAACACCATGATATGGGTGTTACTCGTTGGAAAAAAAAATTCCATCGAGTAACAGTGTTACTCGTTTGGGTGTTACTCGATGGAAACCCATCAAGCATAATGTGTATCAAAATTTTGAGCCATAAATCTATCTAGTATGTATTGTTTTATTTCGTAACTAGCTGAAGAACGCAATTTCGTTTGCGTTGCGAATTAACAAAATTCTTCCGCAATACGCATTTTCACCTCTTGGCGGATATAGCCTCCACATTTCAAGTCTTTACGTCCAGTGGTTTAGCCTGTACGTTGTCTGTCAGTTAGTCAGTCAGTCAGGACTAAGCCTTTTATTGATAGCTATTTCAGCAGTTTTGGCGTTACTATTTGAATTTGTTTTCTGGCAACATTATTGTGTATTTTCTTCTTTTGATAACATCCCATTTAGAAGAATGATGTTATTTCTATGACGAACTGTCACTTTCCATTTCGAACCCGCGTATAATAAGAATAAGAATAATACCCGAATGATACGTTCATATACTTCATACAAACAACGCTTAGCGAATAATATAATAAAAACAGCTATTTTCTATCTCGGTACTGCAACCATGACGATCTTTATGAATCGTGAGGTAATCGTTGCGTAAAAATTCGATTGAATAACTGAAAACAGAGTTTTGCGGGAACGTGAAAATGTAACGTCGACGGCATTGAATTTATGCATTGCTTTGAGTGTTTCGGAGTTTGTGAGTTTTGGAGTTTAATTTTTTCGTGTTAGTTAATTTTTTTAACAAAACTATAGTCATTTAAGAGTAGATACAAAAAAAAATACGAAAACATACTACAACTAACTTCAATCGGGCTGGTGTTTCAGTGGTGTTTACGATTACTAGAATAATATGTTCTAGTAATCGTCACCACCACTGAATAGTCACAGGGATACAAAATACGCAATTTCGTTTACTTCGACGACATAATTATTTTTCGGACCAGAAACCGGATTTCATGAACTTTATATGAGAGATCATCTCAAACCAAACTAAATATAACAATTTTTCAAATCGATTTATAAACAACAAACATCTGAGGTAACAGACATTAAAAAAACCGAATAGAGAACCTTCTCCTTATTTTGAAGTCGGTTGAAAATACGGACCAACAATCAATTAATTAGCGATGAATTTTTTGTTTAATCTGAGCAAAAACATCAAACTGGATGACTCTGCGTTGGGAAATATGTCCAGACACGAAGATATGAAAAAACTTTTCGTAAGACCCCGTCCGGCCAATCATTTTGCATCGACTCTAGGGATTGTAACGGTTTTGGTGTTGCCAATCATAACCAATCATTATTGTTCGAAAAAATACTATATACGATCTTGAGCGTTTTGACCAAATGGCTGATCTTTCAAATGATAGGAGAGCACTCAACTCTGAATAAATAAATAAAAAAAAAAAAAAAAAAAAAAATTGGACATTTCACACAGCGCCATCTAGCCCCAAACTAAGCAGAGCTTGTACTATGGAAACGATACAAATACTTACATACTTTTTTTTTGTAAATACATACATAGATTAAATAGAAAACACCCAGACTCAGGATAAACATCTTGTCCCAAAGCGGGAATCGAACCCGTGACACTCAGCGTAGCAGTCCAACGTACTTGCCACTCGACCATCCGTGTCGTCAAATGTAATGTCACTTGTAATACGGATGATAAATTTAATTGACAATATTATACATATTCGTATTAATAATTCTATGCAGTCTGCACTATATTTGTGTCAATGAAGTTAATATCTAATATTTTCATTTCAGATATATTAAACTCCGAAAATTATCAACTCAAAATTACCCTAATTTACTGAAATCGGAAAACTGTCACCTAAAAATTACCCTAATTCATTGAACTCCGAAAACTGTCACCTAAAAACACCCTAAGAATGGGTAAACTCCCACAGCTGGCAACCCGCCTCCTCGCACCAGTGGAGATGTGGCGCGCTCACAATCAGAATGCGTCTGTTGACACGCAACACGCACCCGGCACCGATCGCTCGGAACATTGCCTCATCGCTGATAGTCCAGTATTGCCATCAAAATAAATTACGCACCGTTAGGAGGCATCCCCGCAGGATTCTGTCTAGATTGGTTCACAGTGCCAGATGCTCTGCTGCAAAGCAGTAACTCAACAGTGGGTGTTGCAGGCTGATTAGATAGATAAATAGAAGTTTGTCCCTAAATCCCGCTTATACTACTAAAGCGATTGGAGATGAAATTTGGTATTGCTGGTTGCGTTTCCAGTGACGCGGAGCTAGGTGAGTGGAGAGGAGCGGACAGTGAATTGGCCAATCACGGTGAAGGACACTTCGAGGACTATGATTGGTCAATTCACAGTACGCGCCTCTCCACTCCGTAATGCTAAAAAGGAATTGTGTTAAAGTTGCGGGTGTTAGCTAGTCAGTAAAAAAAATGAAACGAATGTGTCTGACTATTTTTTTTAATTTAGAATGTACAAGCCTAGTTTGGGGATAGTTGGCGTTGTGTAAAATGTAAAATATTTTTATTTTATTTTATTCATTTTAATATAAGTAGAGTAATAAAGAGTATAGAGGCCATATTTTCTTAGCTGGTTATTTCCTTAGTACCCTGATCCCCGGGGCCCCCGTCCCGGAAGACCCCGATTCATTTTATATTGGCCACCACTCGGCTCTACATTTTATTTAATATTTTTATTCTATTTTATTCATTTTACTATAAGTGTGTGGTGTAGAGGCCATATTCTCTTGGCGGGTTATTCCCTGAGGCCCCCCGTCCCAGAGGACCCCGATTCATTTTTGTCTTGGCCACCACTCGGTGATCATTATAAAATCATGATATACCGAATTGATCTCTCACCTCGCAACAAATGAAACGGAATCATTGAAACACATTGCGATGACTGAGGCCAATCTTGTCCAGCGATGGATGGTCAATAATAGCGTGATCAGGGTGGTCACCACCGGTTTTCAGATGGTATCATATCGTCACTGGAAAGGCCAAAGTACTAAAGCGCCATTTTAGCTAAAATGAGTTATATGTACAGTCAGCTACACCAACATGTATACACTCTCAAGCTTTCCCATTTATATTATACCTACTCTTAATTTTGCAAAGACATTCTTCTTCTGACACGAATTCTGACCAGTAACTGTTTGCGCACAAACAAATACAGAGTGCTGATCCTCAGCACCCCGCAACCCGCCCCCGAGGTGTCACTTGGCTCCACACGATCTCAGAAGCGCACGTCTCATTTGTGTTCTTATTTTAAAAGTAATCGTAATTCTGCATTTTCTTACATTAAAAATATTGTCTACCAAACAAAAGGCTTTCATTGATGCAAGCAAGCCCCAGCGTGGACAGCGTGATCTATTCTTTGCAAAATTAAGAGTAATAAAAATATGATAGCTTAGGAGTTTATACATGTTGGTGTTGGTACACATTAGTCTAGGTCTCGTAGTGATTTTTGCCTAAAAGCCGTGTTGGCCGAGTAGAAGGTGCCTTGACTTTCGATCCGAAAGTCGTTGATTCGAATCAATGGATTTTTTATTCAAAAAAATTATGTGTAAATAAGACAAAGTTGACAACAAACATAAAAATTAATTGAGAAAGAGAATTAAAAAGAGAACTCTCCTTTTGAAGTAGTTTGAAGACTAGCTAATTAGTTAGGTAAGGAGGAGGTTACTTATAGTGAAAATAGTTGTGCTAGCCCCCCAGTCGGCTTGGCGACCTGTGTCACCTGCATTTGAATACAATGACAGTAAAGTAATCGATACCGTATGGAAAATATACCACCAGCTCCAATATAAACCACAGTTCTACCATATTTCAACTGTACTCAACTCAAAATAGTTTTTTATCTGAGTAAGAACCTTTTCAACCGACATTAAAAAAGGAGGAAGTCTTAATTTTGGTTAAATATTTGGTTACCTCAGAACTTTGTTGTTTAAGTACCGATTTGAAAAAAAAAAGTTTGAAAAGCTTTCAGATTGGTCCCATAGATTTTTTATCAAAATCGGTTCAGTAGTTCAGGTTTTAAATCAAAATAACTGAAAAAATGAGTCGTTATAGTGAACAAAATTGCGTATTTTGCTTCACTGTGACTTTTCAGTGGTGCCTACGGTCACTAGAACAGTCCGATTGAAGTCGGTTGTTGTATTTTTTTGTAAAACCTTGATTATTATGTCCACCTATCTCGCCATTGGGCAATTTAACACCCTTTAAACTGAAACACAGAAATGCTTGGTGATTATCATGCACTCATATTAGAAAATAAATGATAATATAACTCGTCTATCTTTCAATTTCTTTCAACAGTAGAAGCGTGTACATTGCTCAATGGACATAAAAAATCGATATTCTGTACTGAGAATAATAATCGTAACGGAGAATCAAGTTCTGTTGCATTACATCCTGCGAATAGAGATGTGCTGTTGGAAAAAGTCGGAAGAAGGTCGGAAGAAATGTGGAATGAAGTGTTGCCCCACTGCTTGTTGAATGAATTGATCTATTGTTCGTGAAACTAGGTGTCAAGGTGAAATGTTATACATAAGCGTCGATGACACAGGGCTTTTTTTATAAGCTACAAGCCAGCGAGTAGCTTCTAAACTTGCCCAGTGGCACGGTTTTTTACAATTTGCTTGTTGTAAATCAATCTTTCCTTCGGGAAAGAAAAAAGCTAAAAGCTAGCGAGTGAGCGAGTTAGCTTTTGAGCTAACTCGCTCACTCGCTAGCTTTTATACTCGCCAACAAGCAGCTGGTAAAAAAACCCTGTATCATCAACGGTATTATGGTTATTCTAGTTTCTACCAATTGATGTTCAACCATAAAAAGGTGATTTTAATGCGTTGGTAATTAATTATGTACACTAATGAAAATAGAATAATAAGAAAACTAAACAGAATGATAGAAATTAATCCTAAATTGTTGGTTCGGCATTTTCTTCTTGTGATTTATGATGAAAATTTTTTTGGCAGAGTTTTTTATATTTTTCGGATTGACTTATTATTCCCTAGGTCCATGGGGAATGGGAGCCTTCCGCGTTTTTAAAATTTTGTCAGAGCGTCTGGTCGAAGCGACGCGTGATCAGAGGGCTGGCAGCTATCTGGGCCAAAGAATAAGCCTTGCTTTACAAAGAGGCAATGCAGCCAGTATCCTCGGCACGCTGCCATCGGGTATCGAGTTGGAGCAGTTGAGCTACCTATAGATCGTTTGCAACGGTCTATGGGTGGCCCAATTGTTTCCTTTTGTAAATTTTGTAATATACCTATATATAGATTGTAGTAGTTAGCTTATGCTGTAATAAAAAAACTTATTATGAGGCGAGTATATCTTAACAATAGAACAAAATCAAATTTATTCGGGAATAAAAATATTTTTCCGGCTTTCTATCGAAGGTCCGGTTAAAAAAAGCCGGATTACTTACAGTCATAGTGCATCGTGAGTTAAATTATCACGATCTAATAACCATCAATTGATACGTTATGAAATACAAAGCGCAGGAATTTGAACGAGAATTTCCAAGCATTTTTTTTAAATTTCTATATGCGGTTTGCGGTCTAACACCACTGCTACATATTGAAAGGAAAAGATCTGACGGGCTTGTTAATCATTAGTCTGAGTGACTGACAGACAACGCACAGGCCATACCACTAAACGTAGAGACTTGAAATTTTGAGGGTATGTTCGTTAAGATATGTAGGCGCGTGATAAGAAAGGAATTTTGTTAATTCGCAACGCAAATGAAGTCAAGGACTCTACTACTACTCTCTGTGGAACTCTCTTCCTCACGCTATTAGAGCCAGTCAGTCACTAACCATTTTTAAAAGCAGAGTCAAAGAGCACTACTTATCTCTGTGATAGATACTTGTCCGTATTTATGCATATTTATATATACTTATAAGTACATTATTTTGTATGTATGGTATAATTATATATTTTATGTAGTTTTATATTTATTTATGTATAGGTATAAATTTTATTATAGTTAGTATGTATCTTAGTAGTAGTATTTATTATATGTAGGTATTCAAGTATATTTATAAATATTACATATTATAAATATTTATCTTCTAATAATTTAGCCATTATTATTTAAATTACAGTACACCCACATTTACCATAGCCTCTCTCTATCCTCTAAGGTTTGCTGGAAGAAAACTCTTGTTAGGGTTAAGCTCGCCTTATACATGTATTTTCTTTTAAATATTTTATACAATATCGTTTTTTGTGTACAATAAAGAATTACAGAATTACTATACTACTCTACGATTTGTATAAGAAACGAACTATGGTATTATATCCAAAGGTTGTCTGGAAGAGATCGCTTTTAGCGATAATACCGCCCATTGTCCACTATGTTTACTATTATTTTCCTATTCTGTATATTTTTGTTTGTTTTGTGATGGTGTGCAATAAATAATAATCTATCTATCTATGATTATTACAAATAATGTTATGTAAATAAAGTAATGCAATACAAAGAGGCAATGCAGCCAGTATCCTCGGCACGCTGCTATCGGGTATTGAGTCGGAGCAGTTGAGACACCTATAGATCATTTGCTACTGTCGATGGGTGGCCTAATTGATTCATTTTGTTTTTTTTTGTATATAGATTGTAGCTTATATGCTGTATTAAACAATTTAAATGATTATTACAATTTATTTTGACACAAAGTCCTACATACAATAGCTTTCGTAAAGTGCACTAACCAATAAGAAAACCTTTGTTTTACTAAGTACTCTTTCTATTATTATCTTCTGTAACATTTCCCATTTATATTCCTCTCATATGAACCGCATAGTAACAGAAAAAACCCATCCCCACATAATCCGCCCTCAGACGGCGAGATTAACAAAACGGCTTCCCCGCCCGCCCTCGGCCGCCCGGCGCCTGGGCGGGCGGCGATCAATACACACGAAATGGCTTCTAATCTCCGCTCTTGCGTCCTTGTCACTCTCGAGATGCGTCTCTCATCTGAGAAGATCAACCCTATTTCAAAGTCGATAAAGTTTATTATACATTAACACTTATGTTTATTTTCAGCAACTGCTATAATCTTAAGCGTCCTTGTCGCTCATCTAATGAGATGAACCTTATCTCGTCTGTAATAAAAGCGACATTTGAATAATTCTATTCCTCTCTATCAAGCCAACGAGATGAACTCTATGCTAATAGCGATAAAAGTTATATTTGAATAACGCTATCTCTGTCGGCTATGTATAATTTTCAGAATGACTGCTCTAATATTCATCTGAAGAGATGAACTCTATTAATGAGCAGGAAGACACATTTTTCATTGGTTAGATAGGTGAATATACTATGTAGCTTTGGACCCCAAGAGAATAAATATTGGTACATTAATACATACATTCATATGTAGAAAGGTGACCTGACCTAATTTTTTTGTAATAAATTATAAAGGTTTTGTTCAGAAGCACTTTGTTTTAAGATCTTTATACTGACTTGCACCAAACTTTCAAAGTTCCTAAAAAAATACTTTATTCGCTTGGCAGTTCCTAAGGGTCCAGATTCAGACCGTTAAGATCTCTCAAACTAGCAAAGTAAGTGTTTAGGAACTTTGTCAGTTTGGTGCAAGTCAGTGTTAGTATTTTATTGTTATGGCTTAGCTTCTCTATTATTATTTTTTTCGATAATGAATAAGTGTTATGCAAAGCTCATCTTTAAGTCTCCTTTATAGAAAAAAAAATAAAAAACTTTATTTCGACATATACCTATATATTTATATATATTTGACAAAAAAATAATTTGAGATATTTTAAGGTAAGGTAATCATGGTTAAACTAAAAAAAAAATTGTAATGATTATAACTACGATTTATTTAGGATAGGATGAATGAAATTATAACAAATTCGCTTATTCCGTCAGTTGTACGAAAGAACTGCATGGGAAACGCAGAAAGACTAATCATAATCATAAAACGGTAAAAGTAGATAGACTCAGTTGAAATTGATGGATCATTCTTCCTCCATTAGGAGTGAGGGGGGGGGGGGGGAGGGGGCTTTTCATCACAAAGCCATAACCACACATTAATATACTCTATCTTTAAGTTCCAACTGAAAAACCCGCACGATTCAGTGTAATATTTATGACTCTATTTCAGGGGTATACGGTTTAAAGTCGAATGGGTAGGCTGAAACGAGTAGATTGTATGTAGATAGATACTTTCCTCACGAAATTCATCAGAGTCACGCCCTCCACACAAAGGCCTTTGTCTCGCGTTTTGTAAATCTCGTATATAGTCCAAGAGATAGTGGCAAAAGACCGTAAATATAAGAAAGATTTAAACTATTTTTGAATCTCAGTATCTTGAAGTCTCGATTGTTCATGAGGAAACCTTTGTAAGTACCATATGAAACATTGCTAAACTAACGGGAAAATCGCGAACCGTTATATCAAATGAAGGGTTCTAATAAATACGCTCTAGTTTAATTTTGTAATATATGTTTTTGTCGTGATATAAGCCGGGAAGGAGATATTGTCAAAAAACTGCTATTAGACGCATTTTTTTCTGTATGGCGCGCGAACTCAAACGATACGAAGAGGCAAAGTTGAAATTCTGAAAGAGCACATAGACTCGAAATATACATATAACTATCCATAGTCAAAACTCCCGGATTTATTTCCAGTCAATACTACCAAAAAATAGTAGTATTCAACGGTACAATTGGTAGGTACGTGGATTTTCTGAAAATATTAATAAGCCTTAAGGGTAATCCTCAAATCCGAGTTCCATACAAAAATGTTTCGGACAAATACTCAAAAAGTACGTCGTATTATATAATCAAAAAAACATAGAGGAAACGAATAGTGTGTAGAAATTACTATAATACGGCGTACTTTTTGAGTATTTGTCCGAAACCTTTTTATATGGAATTCGGATTTAAGGATGCCCCTTAAGTTTGCTTGCGTACTTGTTTTTTCACGGACAAATAAAAAAAAATAAACGAAGCTTTTAGCCCTGCCTCCTGCACTAGGAATTTTGGTGCCAGGCGCCTCTTAGCATCCCTCTCACCCTCGACGGCAGGGGAGGTAGGGAGTGATAATTAATATTTGTGGTCTCGTGGTTGGCTGGTGGTGGTTACCAGAATGATAAAGATAAAGTAGATAGAGGGTTCCTCTTTAATCGACCTAGCAAGAGTATTTTTTGGTAATTTGGGTTTGTTCAAGCGCCGTGGCGTCAACGCGTCTCACGCCCTCCGCAGCAACAAACACCACCACCAGCTAGTTACACCGCCACACAAATTAGCTAAGTCCGTCTACATAACCCAGAGTTTCAAAATTTAACCTATTATCTCTAGTTGGATCTAGATCTAAGTTGGGACACCACGCACCTTTAACACGAATTGCCAGGCAGTATAACGCCCTCTCTAAGTCTGAGTCAATAGATCTGTTTGCTGACAATGTAACTAAGCTAAAATCTTATTTTAAATGTGACAAACTGTACCCTAATCCTAATACTGATATAATTTTATTTTAATTTTAATTTACGAATTTAATGATTATTATTTTATTTATTTTTTAGTTAAGAAATTGTTATTTTTAAGACTGACCTAGTTATTGTGAATATTGTCTAACTATTTTTTGTGTTCTAACTATAAATAATTGTGTTAATTTTGTAAATATGATTTGTAACTAACATTTTGCTCAAAGTTTTATATAATTTGTAATATTAATTTTATTTCACTAAGTTACTCGCTCAATTACCTCTTGCATGTCGTCTTCACCTATAATTGCAGTGGCACTTGGCCTGAGCTATGTATCATGTAACCAAAAAAATGTATTAGTGTATACTGTGTTGGTAATCAATAAATAAAAAAAAATAAAAAAAATATAATGGGCCCTTCAGTCTTTAGTAGATTGCCGGAAGAGATAAGAGATGCAGCTTCTCGGCCAATATTCAAGAATAAGACTAAAAAGTGGTTACTTGAGCACAGTTTTTATAGCGTAGACGAGTTCTTGAAACTCCCTGCGATATGACCAGAAAAAAATATAATAAATATTATATCATTATACCTATAGTTACTATTGTTAAAAAAATATTTTATTTTGTGTGTTATTTTTATTTTGTATTTGACTTGTTATTTGGGAATTATTAATAAATTGTATTGTATTGTATAGTATAGTATTGTAAGGTAGATGATGACACGATTGTTCGGAAGGCAAGTGTGTTGGACTGCCACGCTGGTGTCGCTGGTTCGATTCCCGCTTCGTTTCCTATCAGCTATCTGGTTCCCATAGTACAAGCTCTGTTTAGATTGGGGCTTTGGTTAGATAGCGTTGTGTGAAATGACCAAAATTTTTTTTTTTTATTGTAATTAATATTTTGTTTCGTTTACTTAGTCTTTCCTCATGTTCCTCTATTTTCTGTGTGTATATATGTACTTATGAATTGTATGTATGTCTACAAGAACCCCATTACTTTGAACATCCAATGAGACTCCGACACTCAGTGAAATCTCAAACATGCTCAAAACATTTCTGCAAAGATAGATCGCTTTTCCCTGCTTTTACACATCTCTAAAGAAAAAGCAAACATAAGAACAACGAAATAGGGTGGTTTTTTTGTTGCTATGATCCTGCTTTACATACAACCTTTGAACTCCTCGTAGAAAACGAGATCGATTCTCTGAAAAACAAGGAGTTCAAAGAGAATTGAATCTTAATGATATATGTTTATGGTTGAAAATGGACCGAAAAGTGGAAAATGATAGACCAATTTAAATATGGAACGTGCAAAGATGGTGCTCTATGGAAAATCTAAAGATAAACCTCATGCGAGTTTGGACTTTAGTAGAGTTGTTTAATGTGTATTTTAGATTGTATAATTATGGTTATTTGGCTGTTTTGGTCGTAGGTATGTGAAAAGATCGATTTGCTCTAGGGAGAAGCCACGTCAGATAGCCGTGCATTGCAGGTGTTTGAACTTTCCTTTTAAAAGAATGAAAGGTTTTTAGGACTTTTTTATGCAAGAATTAATTTTGGAAATTGTTTTTTTATAGATAAGTTTGTAGATTATGGTCATTGGGATTTTTATAAAATTTCTAAATTAGTTATAGTGCCCTCAAACCGCAATACAGTAACGCTTGCATGTTACTGCTTGATTTTTAATAAAATTGACCAAAATAATGAAATTCTCTAGAAGTCGCTTTTCAACTCCCAACAAAGCAATTTCATTTCTCGCTTATCTCCTACTAAAAAGTAGGTTGAGTTTTCAACTATAGAGTATTTAGATTATTAAATCCTTATCAAGTACCATTAGATAATTCTTCAAAACGTCAATTAAGTACACACCCGCAAACAGGTCGCCGACTACAACGACCGGTGGCCAGCCTCCATCAAATAAAATACTAAAAAATGTATGAAAACTAACCGTCGCCGGCCACCGGTAGTCTGCAACGGGTTTGCGTGTGCACTAAGATATTTCTTCAAAACGTCAATTTAATATCAATCTGTCCCAATCTACTCCGGTTTTCGGCTAGATAACGTCCACTCAGTAGCTCTAGCACGCAGCTATCTAACCGATTATCTGTAAAGTCGGCCATTTACAGGTATGATGATTCCTGGCGGAGCCACGGAATCGTACGCAGTTTATAAATGAAAAGTATTATTTCGATATAGTTATCATATGTAGAATGAAATGAAGTAGTCACTACGGGCTTTTGCATGGCATTAGTCTCATAATTGCAGGAATTCTCTTCTTTTCAAAAATCCTTAAAACATTGGGGATGTTTTAAGGATTTTTGAAATGCTAATAATAGCTTATTTTAATATAGGTATGTATGTTATAATTTGGAACTTCTTTGGATACAATTACATTATAATTTTTAGGTTTATATCACACCCTTTATTTCGGGCTTCCGGCGACACGTCAATACCTCACAAACTACAAGGATACATTTTATACCATTTGAATGAATGAATGAATGATTGATATCGTTTATTGCATGAAGTATGGTATACAGTTCTTAAATTATAATTTTGGTTTCACATACTCCACCATAGTACATACTACATTTTGGGTACATTTTTTATACATAAATAAACTGCATACGTCTCCGAGGCCTCGCTGAAAAGTATTACTCCATTTTCAGATAATGGTTCAGTAATTCGAGACAGTCAACTGTTTGTGCAGCACTCGAGATGTGTTCCTGTTTACTTGGTTATCGCTTGTGAAATCATTACTGTTTCTGTGTATAGGTGTGGTGTTTATCACTGTACTTCCCTCTGGTGAAGATACAATAACATTCGCCTCTGAAAAACTGTAATTGAGAATGCAAAAGTCGAAAAGATGGCTCAGCGCCGTTTTCTTTGATTTTTTACGTTTACTTCTGGAACCTTTTGTACAAAAATTCTTTAATTATTAATCAGCGCGTAAAAAATTTAAAAAAACGATGTGTGACCACAGCGAGAAGTAAAAACATCATCAAATTACCTACTACTACTATACACCACCATTTTTTAATTACCAAAAAAAATTAAATGGGCAATGCAGACAGGGTACGTTGCATCTGTGCAGTCAGAATTTTGGATTTCTACAAAATGGCAGAGTGACAGCGGAGCGAGTGCGGCGCCCGAGCTGAGGTTTTGCGGGTTGGCTCGAGCTAGGTAACCGGGTTTGCCAAACGATGAATAAAACTTAAATGATTATCAATTAAAGGTACCGCCTGACGCAAATCCATAACGGTAACAGTTATACAATTTTAATCAAATTTATTTTGACAAAAATTTGACTTAATTTTTTCAAGTTTTTTTGCCGTATATGTGTTCAGTAACAGCAACTGACTATGCGTATTTTTTCTTTATGGTGATTAAAATTTGACCGTGTATAATACCGACCTTACTTGAACGAGCATTACATAGCCGACCCTGAAGGCTCATGCCAACTTGCACCAAACTTTAAAACATAACATAACATAAACATTCACACACTCACACCCCTGCACTAGGATTCCCTGTGTCGCAGGTGGCATGGACACATACAAGACATCCCAACATCCAAGACCCGAGAACAAACATTTGTGTTCGTCACACAAATATTTGCCCCGGCCGGGGATCGAACCCGGAACGCCAAGCTTCGTAGGCAGGGTCACTACCAACTAAGCCACGGTGTCGTCACTTTCAAAGTTCCTAAGCGATTACTTTATTACTACTACTTTGACGACACGGATGGTCGAATGGCAAGTGTATTAGACTGCCACGCCCGGTGTCGCGGGTTCGATTCCCGCTTCAGAACATTTATTCGATGAAGATCGATGTTTGTCCGGTGTGGGTGTTTTCTATCTATGTATGCTATGTATGTATTTATAAGACAAAAGTATTTAAGTATTCTATCAGCCATCTGGTTCCCATAGTACAAGCTCTGCTTAGTTTGGGGCTAGATGGCGGTGTGTGAAATGTCTAAAATATTACTTATTTATTATTTATTTACTCGCTTGGCAGTTCTTAACGGTCAGAATATGGACTGTTAAGAACTACCAAGCGAGTAAAGTAATTGCTTAGGAACTTTGACAGTTTGGTGTAAGTAGGCATCAGTCTTATTCAATACCCACAAAATAATTTTCTCAGCGCGCCTACAGACGTTTTCGCTTCAAAAATACCTAAAAAGTCTAGTCTTAGTTTCTGTGCCTTGGAAGGTCTTTTTTATAATAATCGGATAGATATGTATGTCTGTCTGTTGTGTTTACAAGCTTCAGGAACTAGAGCCCGCATAACACGCGGCCCTGACTTTAACAGCTGGGTTATTCTACATCTTTCACTACACATAATTATTATTTAATTACAAATTAATCTTTTAAAACACATAGTTTATAATTCAACTTAATAAATACCTTAAGGGTAATCCTCAAGGCAAATTTCCATACAAATTGTTTCGGACAAATACTCAAAAAGTACGCCGTATTATTGTAATTTCTTCACACTATTCATTTCGTCTATGTTTTCCGATGGTGTCAACAAAAATTAGTAAGGTTTCATACTTTAATTTAGATTTAATACGTGTTTTTAAATTAGTAGTGTTAATTTCTTAAAATAAAATAAATTTCATATAATACGGCGTACTTTTTGAGTATTTGTCCGAAACATTTTGTATGGAAATTTGCCTTGAGGATTATCCTTAATACAGCATAAGCTAACTACTACCCATAGGCCCACCTATAGGCCGTTGCAAACCATTTATTTTATACTCTAATATAGATTCGAAACTTGGAAAATGTGTTTTGGTATGTTTAAAAGTCAGACTTACACATACACTCAAAAAATTAATTACCCTTTCTTCGTAGTCGCATTAGAATAAGTATTCCATTGATAGTACCTACATAATTAAGTCATTATCATATATGAGAATGACTCCACTCGTTATCATAGATGGGTAGGTTTAGGTATTGTACGGTACTTCCACGTTCCACGCCTCTAGTTATCTATGTGTGACAGCACCTACTTATATATCTTTAGGTACCTAATATAGTACTTTACTTTTTTCACAAAAATATCATTAAATTTCAGGGTGATTTTTAAAAGGAAAGGACATTATCTTCTATCTATCATCATCAATATATATATATATTAGGCTTACAACTGACTGACTGACAAATTAAATTAAATTAGAATTAAATTGTTTTGACATACCTTGTAAATCTATAACCGATGACATAAGTCTAAATTTTCTTAAATTATCTGAATTTGACTATATTTTTATTTTTTGGTAGTAACTTTTCTTATATGAGCTGGTAACACTATACTATTCACAATTTATGTTATGTTATTGTTTGTATTCCGACAAAATGTAAAAATTGTTTGAGAATAAATGAAATTAAATGAAATGAAATGACAGCGTACAGGCCAAGCTACAGAATGTTGAGCCTTAAAACTTGGAGGGTATGTTCGTCAGGAAGTGTAGGCGCATACAAGTCTAATACTAATACACATAATAATGGAATTTTGAAAATACGCAATGCAAACGAAGTTGCGGGCATCAGCTAGTAACGCATAAGAATGAGAAAAGTTTGGCATTTTTTTTTGGGATATTATGATCTACTCTGCTCTGACAAAGCATACTCTATCCTATAATAACTCGCGTAAATTACTTCAGACACGTTTTAATTAATGAATAATTTTAATCAATGAACAATTTGCACGTGAATTTTCCGTCTTCAAATGATACACTATCATTTTCATCGCTTCCATTTTTTATCGTTTTCAGAATAAGCCCGCAGCTTCTACCACAACACAAACCCAAAGAACTGTTATCAGCTCCGGATTCTCAATAATTCCAATCGCAAATGGTAGCTGATAGGTTTTTCACGATTTATTCATTATATATCTGAATCTGAACATCCAATGGCGCAAAATTAATGCAAACATAATTTAATAACAATACTCAATGGTTTGTCATGTAGGTAAGTATATCGTTTTCCTTCCAAGAAGTATATATAGAAATAAATTAGATCAAATATTTCGATTGGTCTCGATTTGTTATCGCTTTCAGAATAAGCCCGCAGCTTAGATACAGTCACAATCCCAAAGAACTGTTATCAGCTTCGGATTCTCTGATAATAGCGAGTGAAAGCTGATAGGTTTTTCACGAGCTATTGGTGATCTGATTAACCGATGGTGTATGTAATTTGACTGCTCTAAGACATATCAGCAACTCCCTGCCCTTATCCCACACTTAGGTGGGGTCGGCACAACATGTCTTCTTCTTCCATTCGTCTCTATCAGCCGTCATCTCTGTACTCACGCCTGCTTTTTTCATATCCTCTTTCCATCCATATTTTCTTTGGTCTTCGTCTTCTCGTAAATCCATCTGTGACATGTCATTTATTCCTTCGCATCACACATGCTCACTGCTCTAAAACATACTTTAAATTATTTTAATTTTATTAAATAACAACGAACCGACAACCCTTGCATTAGAATAAACGTGTTCTTGAGTGGAGACCGCGTCTAGGCAAGCGTAGTGTAGGACGACCTTTGGCCAGATGGAGCGATGATTTGCGCGCTATAGCTGGCAGAAGGTGGATGAAAAGAGCCGAAGATCGGGCTCAGTGGCGCGCCTTAGGTACCTACGCCCAGTAGTGGACTGCTATAGGTTTGAAAGAAAGAAAGAAAAAAGTATTTATTAGGCATACTGTTTACAAAATAGCATATACACCTATCACAGATTTTTTTTAAAAAGGTTGATGAGAAACTATACTTTGCGGTTCTTCATGTATGTAAGTATATCGTTTCATAATTTTATAAAAATAAATTAGATCCAATGTTTCGATTGTTCTCAATTTGTTATCGTTTTCAGAATAAGCCCGCAGCTCAGACACAGTCACAATACCAAAGAACTGTTATCAGCTCAGGATTCTCAGATATCGCTAGTGAATCGGCAGCTGATAGGTTTTGCACGAGTTATTGATCATCTGATTATCCGATGACGTATGTACTTGTTTACGGGCTGTACCCTTAGTACCTACGAGTTTGATAGTTTCCAAAACTCAATAGTTTTGGTGAGCTCGCTCAAACGAATAGTTTACGTTGTAATCGGCAGTACGGGCTAAATTTTTTGTATTAAGTTTACACGATATCGACCATCGACTAGTTCGATTGCACGAACTTCATGGTATATACTTCTAACTCTTTTACACGTCGGCAAAAGAAGAACATATCCTTTACGTTTGACGCTTTGTACCACGTTTTGTTTTTTTTTTATTTTGCGCATAGTGTTGGCTAAAGTCATATGACCATACTGCCTTGTCATACGTTTATTATTATTTTTTATGGAGACATCGTTTTTTTAAAGGAAAAATGAGCCCATCACAATTTAAAATTATGGATAGGATTCATAGAGTGGTAATTATTTATCTCTCTGAAAAAAGTCTACAAGATGTGTCTCGAAATTTGTATAATAACCCATATCCATAATTTTAGAAATAGTGACTTAAATAAACCGGCCGAAGGCCCTCATGTCAGGCTGAGAGCAATAAAATGTGGCAGAATTTACAAATATTTACAAATACTAGCTTGGTCGCATAGCTCTCACCGAATTTTATCTAGTGTGTGCGAACACAACAAAAGTTTTCGTAAACGTCCTAGTTTACTACCGCTGACTTGTCAAAGTTAGAACTCGTACTGCCAAAGTGCCATAAACAGCTCGAAAACTTTTTGGTTTTCGAATACTATGTTTCGATCAAACTCATACTGCCAATTTTAGTTCATGAAAGTTTTCGCTAGGGGCGCTGTAAGCAAATGTATGGAAGGAAACGAAACTACATATAGTTTTCGAAAACTATCAAAACTCGTACTAAGGGTACTGAATAGAGTCATGCAAGATGAATAATCTTTTATTGTCGATCGGATACTAGTTGACACCCGCAACTTTGTTTGCGTTGAGTATTAAGAAAATTCCTAAGTACGCGCCAACTCTTCTTGGCCAAAATTTCAAGTCTCTATGTCCAGTCCAGTCCATTGGTTTGGCCTCAACCGATTCTCATGAAAATTCTACTCCAAACTCAAAGGTTGTAAAATGACAAAGTTACGAGGTAACAAATATACCAAAAAATACAGCCGAATTGAGTACCTACTCATTTTATGGAAGTTGGTTGAAAAGCACAGAATATCTCCATCAGACTATAGGTACAAGCAGTTTTCGCAATGGCCCACTTTTTTTTTTTTAATTTAATTACATATCTCTCTTTTGCCTCAATGGTTTGCCGGAAGACAACTCTGTTTAGGGACAAGTTTGCCTTTGTGTATATATTTTCTTTTATGTTTTATATTATAAAGTGTTAAAGTGTTCAAAAAAAAATTATAGAATTATAGAAATTTTATGGAAGTTAGTTGAAAAGCACAGAATATCTCCACCAAACTATAGGTACAAGCAGTTTTAGCAATGGCCCACTTTTTTTTTTTTTATTTAATACATATCTATCTTTAGCCTCAATGGTTTGCCGGAAGACAACTCTGTTTAGGGACAAGTTTGCCTTTGTGTATATATTTTCTTTTATGTTTTATATTATAAAGTGTAAATGTGTTCAAAAAAAAATTATAGAAATATAGAACTCTTCATGCTTCCTTTATACCCCATGCATTTCCCTTGCAAGTATGCCACCATCTCCAAACAAAATATCCCGCTACCTTTCTCCGAAGCCACTGAATGGCTCCATTCATTCGAGTCCGATCATCGCGTAACGGTACTGTTGGTCTATCGAACTGACCGTCCAAAACTTCTAGACCCCGACCAAAACACCCATCCACCTTGGAAGTAAGCTGGTATTTGAGCTGAAAGGGGAGACTGGAAGGTCAAAGAGGCTGGTCTATTGATATACTCAACCGAAATTGCTAGATCTCTGTCTTGTTGTGGCGTTTCGTTGTCAAGTATGGAAGATGTGAAGATAGAGAGGGGTGAGGAGGGTCGAAGTTGGCTGGTGGATGTAAGAGGATGTGTTTGGATTCAGATCCCGTCGTCGCCGGCTTCCGCGAAGCTCAGCCGAGTGAATGAGCAAGTGAGTGTCAACTTACGCGCGTAGTTGAAAATTCCAATGTGACAATCGACTAGTTAATGAGATGCGGAAAGTCAAAAATATGTACCTACTTGTTGACATTATTATTATAATTTGGGATAGTAAATATACACCATATTTTTTTAATTATTATAAAAAATGAAATGGGCAATGCAGACGGGGTACTACGTTGTATCTGTGCAGTCAGAATTTTGGATTTCTACAAAATAGAGTGGCAGCGGCGCGAGTGCAGCGCCCGGGTTTGCCAAACGATGAATAAAACTTAAGTTATTATCAATGATGGGTACCACCTGACGCAAATCCATAGGAAAACGACTAACGGTAACAGTTATCCAATTTTAATCGAATTTATTTTGTCAAAAATTCGACTTCATTTTTTTTAGTTTTTTTGCCTTAACTGTGTTCAGTAACGGCAAGTGACTATGTGTATTTTTTTTATGGTGATTAAATATTGACCGTGTATAAAAAGTAAATATTATAATATGGGTTTTGTATGTGCTCAAGATTTACGGGAGTGTACAACTAATTATATTTGTAACCTAACCTAACCATAGATGATCATGATGAAACAATTAATACTATTTGTCCTATCCTATATTGCTTTTTATTGCTAACTGTACCAAATAATTCCATAGAGCCGTTGGTAAAGGAATATTCATTAATTTTAAAATCCGTGGAGCCGTTGGCTATCAAAGTATGAACCTAATTTTTTTGAAAACAACGGACTCGTAGAGCTCCGGGGAATAAGCCGAACAACGTTGTTCCTATGAGCATCAAAAGGTAGTCGTAAGACAGGATCAAAACATTTCAGACCTTGTCAATGAAAAATAAATATCTCCATTTTCAAATAATGTTTGTTACTTTTTACGATGTAGTATTATTAACAATTAAAAAGCCTAGTAGTTTTACCATATAATATGTAGGTATCTAGACCTGTTACTTCTCTTTTTCGAAAATTAGCATCGGACTAAAATGTACTAGAAGTTAGCCAAAGTGGCTTCTTTTTTGTGTCGCATTTTCAATGTACAACATTGTGATTCTGTACTTTAATACTTCTGTGGTTCTAACGATTCCACAAGATTTAACAACTACTAGGTACGAATAATGTTCAATCTTTTCGGATTTCGGCTGTACCTATTATAGTTTGCTTTGCTCTTCTCTGAAACACCATACTATTTATCCTATAATAAGTATTAATTTTGATTAATAATTTGACAGCTCTAAAACATACTCTAAAATACAATAAATTTCGTAATTTACTTTAGGCATTATTAAATTAATTGACTGGTCAATTGCAATGCGGAAAGTCATACATTTGTTGACACGATTATTAGAATTATCAGTTATGGCTATATTACGAAGAATATGAGTTTGCTCACAAACCTATAAGGGCCGATTCATAACAACATTCATCTACATCATAACATTATTATTCAGTGGAAAATAATATATTTGGCATTAATACTGAGTGTCCCACGCATGTACAGTCTTCTTCTTCTTCTTATCGTGTCACTAGTTCCTTCGAACCAGTGTGGTGAAAGGATTTCAAGTGCGCCTTGAAGAGGCTCCTTTCGTGCACTCGACACATGTTTTCGAACTTTTAGGTTCTACGACATGCCGGTTTCCTCACGATGTTTTCCATCACCGTTGCGAGAACGTAGGATGCATCATACATAGTTTTTTTTTCGACCGAAAAAACCCATTTACGCATGACTGGCACCGGGATTCGAATCCGCGACCATCAGATTGCAAGGTAAGGGCCTCATCCACTTGGCCACCACGTCCTCGCATGTACAGTAAGCTGCACAGACATGTATAGTATACACTCCTAAGCTTTTACATTTATATTATTCTCTTAATTTTGCAAAAATATTCTTTTTTTGTCAAGTAACATGATTACATTGATTAGAAAATGCTTGCGTGCACTTTTATTTGCAAAATTATGAGTAATATAACCGTGAAAATTGAAGAACATACCCTCCAAATTTCAAGTCCCTGCGTCTAACGGTTTGGCCTGGGCGTTTTTTGTCAGACAGTCAATCAGGACTTTGCCTTTTATATATATTGATAATGATGATAGTGATAATAAAGTTTAAACTGTGTTCGTATAGCGGCGGTATTAGAAGAACATGCATTCTTATACTGAAAGATCTCTACGTTTGTTAAAGGAGGTTCAATAACATGTAACAACAACCAAACGAACAAACCAAATTCCTAAAACTAATAACGTATTCCGCACCAAAAGGCAGCACTAGCCAAAAACGATAAAAAAATCCTAATAATTCACATCTGACGAAAGGAAGTTAAGAAATCCTCTTGCACGGAAGCCACGGCCATTGCCTTCGGGCGTGGTGCCCATACTGATGACGAGCTGGGATGAGTCGTGAGAGGAGCTGCCACATTACCATACGGGATTGCGTGACCAGAGTCTTGGCAGCTTAGGATTGAGATAGAACAGTGTAGAGAGCTAAGGGTAGTAGTTCACCCTGAACTATTATGAGCTACGTGCCTCATTTGCCAAAACTCCTGTACCATAGAAGTATTAATGTATGGAATCATACTATAATTTGGGTGTCTTCAAGGCAAGAGTGAATAGGATTATTCTAGGTAAGCGTGCTACATCGGCGACCACATCGTCACTTACCATCAGGTGAGATGGTGATCAAACGCAAGACGTTATCAATCAATAAAGATTTAAAAAAATATATCTTGTTCATTGTGAACGCGTCAAAAAAGTCATACTGAAGACCGCTATTAATCTATGCCCTGAATTTTATCTTCAAATTTGAAAATAGAGCTCTACAAATTCTGTAAACAAAAATAATAATTATTTAATTATTATTAGCCTGAGCTGTCTTATTTTACGGCAAAGATTGGAACAAATTTTATTGCTAACGACCTCGGTCTTGCGCTACTGTTCGCCATTCTCCTTCAAAAAACTATTTAAAAAAAACCCGTAGTTTACTCTGAAGTTTTTTTCATCCTAAGATCACAATCAAGTTATCTCAGTAAACTTATCGCTTAGCATGTTCAGCGCATCAAATTCCGATGTGTCAACGCATCCGTGATTTGAATATGGAAAGGATGAGAATGTATGATCAGCCGAGATAGCCATCTCGAATATCTTAACTTCTTAAGTCTGTTCACATTTAAGAAAAGTTTGGTTAACAATCTGGTTATTCTTTACCAGATCTAATCAAAGATGAATAGCTTTATAAAGAAACAATCTTGCGTCTATTTACAAATTTTAACTTAGAGTTAAAAGCTCAACCAATGTCTGCACTACACTACGGACTGCACATAGGTGTAGAACAAAGAAGGTATGTTTAAAACAAGTATGCATAAATTTTTAAAAAACTATTCGCAAATATATATTTTTTCCTTGATAATGTATAACATAACTTAATCTAAATATTTATACATCTTAAATAACATAACTGTAAGTATCTTTAATTTTTTTTTTATTAGATTTCTAACTTAATAATATAAAATCGTAATAAAACTTTGCAGTAATAAGAAAAGCATAATTTTATGAAAAAAAATCACTAACAAAGTTTAGTACCTATAGGTTGTTAGCTTATTTTATTTACATCTTACTCTATACCGAATAATGTATATGTTAATTGAGTAAGCCGTTTAAAACGAATAATACTTATTTATTTCATAAGAATTGTTTACACAAAGCTAAAATTGGTATTACCTAACACTTCATAACATAACCGATAATAAAACCACAGAGTACCATAATAAATAATATTTATTTACTTATAGTACGATGACACACGGCTCTTTTACACGCTACACGCCAGCGAGTTCGCTTGTAGCGTGTAAAGTCGCCCAGTGTCATCGGCGTTTTTACAATCTGCTTGTTGACAATCCTTCCCAAAAGCTAACACGCTCACCGCTAGCGTTTAAAAACGCCAACAATCAGCTTGTAAAAAAGCTTGTGTCATCGACGCTTTATTGTAATATTCATGAAGTAGGCTTTGAGTAGGTAATAATTAGTTGTAATTTTGGTCGTAATCCTGAATCATTAGAATATAAATAAATAGCAATAAGTGCACAACAATTCCTGAAATAGGGTTGCCAGATAAACAAATTACCTATATATTATGGTACCTACTTTCCCGCGAACTTTACCCGCGAGTTCATGCATGTTATCAGGACATATTATATTTGCCTAATTCCAGCACACATTGCACTTATTATAGCACTGTCTTCCGATTTGAAGAGCACTGTACATAGTGAAATTACTGGGCTTTCGAGACTGACCATCAAAATGTCTTAAGGTGGACGAACGCTTTACAGAGTTGCATTACAATTATCTAAGTTTAGTGGTTTGACTTTTACAGCCAGTCGGGACAAAGCTTTTAATAGTAGATTATGGACTAAGGGGATAAAGCAGTGTCTTATGTCGCGGGTGGCATATTGAACCCTGAGCTAACGAGGGACTCAGTTACCTCCTGAGAGAAGCGAGGGAGTTATGTAGAGTCCTGAGTGACGCGAGGGGTTCAAGCTACCCAAGACGAAGACAGGCTTTATCCCAGAGGAGCATACTCTACTTTTCACACCTACTGCGAGGCAATACAAAGTCAGGCTCCAGCAGCGAACACAGTCTTTTGTTTCACAATCTTTGAAGTCGCGCCGTTTTTCTTTTTTTTTATGAGTGGCCAGTTCGATTTTCGAACAAACCTTTTTACAATGCCATATGTGCGTTCTTTTACTTAGAGTTTTCCACGAGTTTCCACACGAATTTGACGTTCCAAATTCAAATCACATTACAACCCTAGGGAGTTTCATACAACATTACCTCCCTAGAGAGGTAATGCTTTGCTTTACCTTGATGATAGCATGATATGTAATTGGACATTGTCGAGCAGGTGGTGTGAAGAAATAATAATATATTGATGTTACCAGTGACGTTTACGTGAATGGGCTCAACCTACAATAATTGCGATGTTTCTTCAATTTTATTAGGTGTGTGTACCAAGTGGTCATATGTTTATGCTTCATTCATAAGCCTCGGTTTTATCAATGGGTAAAATTAATTTATAATAGGCTGAAATGACCACAATGATGTAATTTCTACATTAATTTTGTATTTATTGAATGACGTTCGCACCACAACTTCGTTGTGAATTCTCAAAAATCCAAGTATCTACGGTCAGTGCTTTGGCCTATGTGCTATTTGTCAGTCAGTCAGTCAGTGAGTCAGTGAAAGCCTTTTCAACCGACTCCACAAAAAGGAGGAGGTTATTAATTCGGTTGTTGTTTATAAACCGTTTTGAAAAAAAAAAAATATTTTATAGGTTTCTTATAATTTCAGATTGGTCCCTTAGAATTTTCATCAAATCAGATTAGTAGTTTAGTTATTAAATCAAAATAACTGAAAAAAATAGGGCGTCGACGTAAACAAAATTGCGTATTTTGCTTCCCTGTGACTTGTCAGTGCCTACGGTCACTTGTTCTATGTTTTTGTAAAACCACTTCTTTACATAAACAATAAATAAATAATTATCTCTCAGGTAGCCATCAGGCAGGATTCTTTACATTAAAATATCACAGCAGGTAACACTAAATATAAATATCTAAAATAAATAAAAAACACATAAAACCTCAGCTGGAAAAGCCTGCAAATAGCCAAAGCCAGTAAATAATAGTACATTATTGCAAAGGCAGCGAAATAGGAAATTGCCATTTCGGCCATGGCATATGTAGTGCTTTTCTTAAAAAAATGCATGGAAATAAAAAAGGCCTTTTAAATAATGTTCAATACCGTTTTTAATATGAACTGGACATTTCAGCATAGAATAAATCGTCCATAATGTAGATGGCTTTTTGGTTTTAGCAATTTCATTGAAGTACGCCAAAAACACTGTTCCAGAGAACAATTTTGCATTTTTCTCGTTTTTCCAGAACATGATATTTCCATATATTTTTCTTTTGATTTCGCTGGAAGCAGGTTTTCCATCGCTAATTTAACTTCCGATCTTAAATCTGGTGGAGTGCAGTCTGTGTAGGAACTCATTTTAATTTATTTTTAATAACAAAATAACAATGAACTCCGCTTTACCGCCAATTTTATATTTTTATTTTACAGTTTGTGCCGAAAAAGGTTAAACGCATCTGTGGCTATACGGCTATACAGACGAGTACTATACCACGAGAACGCAATGTGTACGATAGGTGAAATAGTTCTAAATTCAAACAGCACACCGTTTCATACAACATTGCCGGCGCGCTTTTCGTTCCAAATTCAAACAGCACACCGTTTCATACAACATTGCCGGCGCGCTCTTTGTTCCAAATTCAAAGAACACGCCGGGAAGTGATTTTGGTTTTTCAGTCTACGTAAATATGATACTTCGCGTGTTCTTTATTAAAAAGTAATGACAATATTTCCGCGCATGTTTAAGAATAGGTTTGCGTTGAATATGCGCGTCGACGCGTGGTTTTGTATGCAGTGCAGTGAATGCATCTCCTGAGAGATCTTGCTGATCCGGTTGTTAACCTCTGCTTGGCTTCTGATGAATAAGTTAAGATGCGATACCTATAAACGAGCGAGCCTTACACATAGATGAATAACGGTGTTCATATACGACACCAAGATAGACAGTATAAAACCAAAATTGATGCGGTAGGTACAGAAAACTGACAGGGTTTCTAAAAAGTATCTGTCCTATAAAAATGAAATATCTCTATTTTCAAAAAATGATTGTTACTTTTTACGATGTAGTTTTATTAACAACGAAAAAGCCTAGTAATTTAACATGTACCTAATATTTATCTAGCCATGTTACTTCTCCTTTTTGAAAATTAGCATAGGACCAAAACGTACCTGCTAGGAGTTAGGCGATGTGGCTTCTTTTTTGTCGCATTTTAATATAGGTACTACATTGTGATTCTATAATTTTATACTTCTGTGTTTTCACGGGAAAATAAGTCGCACAGAGAAAAACTGCTGTGTTTTTTTTTTCAAAGCGACGCTGATTTCAAAAAGGCGTAAAAGCCCGGAATAATAAACATACATGGTAATTTACCCCTGTATATATTTAAAAGTAAAAGTAAAGTAAAAAAGTAAAATATTATTTATTTGTGACAACTAGAAAAATAATTAACAATATTATGCACTATGCTATATAATAATACTATACTAATCTTTAATAAAATTCTAATCTTTAAATATTTGTCACTTTGTTGTTCAAACTGTGGTTATTCTGAGAAGTTACCTATCATGAATTGGTTTTTATACAAATCTTTATATCGACCAATAAATTATTTAATAACAAATAAATGAAGGAAAGTTCCAAGTTCTTCCTTGCCCGTCACATACTCTTCACATAAAAAGTTCGAAAACATATGTCAAGTGCACGAAAGGAGCCTCTTCGAAGTGCACTTGAAATCATTTCACTACACTTGTTCGAAAGAACTAGATACTCCACCTCGATACCCGATGGCAGCGTGCCGAGGATACTGGCTGCATTGCCTCTTTGCATTGCACGCTATTATTACTTTCTTTCTACTCACTCACGGTACGGCTAGTCCACCAGTTTAAAGTCGCTCAGCGACCTATGGAACGGGCTATGCTCGGCGTCTCTCTGAAGGATATGATCCGTAATGAGGTTATCCGACAGAGGACCAAGGTTACCGACATAGCTCAGAGAATTAGCAAGCTGAATTGGCAGTGGGCTGGTCATATTTGCCGAAGAACCGATAACCGCTGGGGTAAACGAGTTCTTGAGTGGAGACCGCAAATCGGCAAACGTAGTGTAGGACGCCCTCCGGCCAGGTGGGGTGACGATCTGCGGAAGGTTGCAGGCAGAAGATGGATGCGGCAAGCCGAAGACAGGGCGCGATGGCGCTCATTGGGAGAGGCCTATGTCCAGCAGTGGACTGCGATAGGCTGATGATGATGATGATTACTTTCTTTATATTTAGGTACAGTCTGATCTTCCAATTTTATATCTCTCCATCTTCACAATGCGACGGACCTCTTTGAGTGCCATTCAAATTCGCACCGCACTTTGGACGACCCAATATCTTTAGGTTTCACCATTGTATTCGGATTCTGCGTATCAGATCAGACACGATGCCTGAATATTAATGGTTTCGTTTGATTGGTCATCTCATGTCCTTATTGGAGCTATGCTAAAGTCTACATAAGAAAGGATGGTTATACACACAGAAGTATTAAAGTATAGAAACACAATGTAGTACATTGAAAATATGCCCAGTAAAAGTGAGCGACTTTGGCTAATTTCTAGCACATTTTGGTCCGGTGCAAATTTTCTAAAAAGAGAAGTAAAAGGGCTAGATAAATATTATATGTTAAAAATACTAAGCTTTTTCATTGTTAATAAACTACATCGTAAAAAGTTTCAAACATTATTTGAAAATGGAGATAGGTATTTCATTTTTATTGACAAGGTGTCTGAATTTTTTTGGTCCTGTCTTACGATTACCTTTTGGTTTGATACTGTCCATCTTGTTCTATAGGAACATCGTTATTCATCTATGGTTATACATTGTTTCTTTAAGGAGGATGACTATGTGATGAATAAGATTGAATTCAAGTGAAGGAAAATGCGCCGTTTGGTTTTTTAAGCCATAAAACGCTGTTTCTTAGATTTATGTACAGTCAGCTGCACCAACATGTATACACTCCCAAGCTTTTACATTTCTAATAGGTATGTATTAGGTACTTTTAATTTTGCAAAAAAAATAAAATCTAAATAAAAAAAAAATTTAATTATTGGCAAATCTTTCCTTGACAATAAATATTTTATATTTTTTTATTTGCCATGCTATTATGTATCTATTTTAGAATTAGAGAGTATTCCACAATCCTTCGTAGATTAAAAATACTACATATTTGTAAACTTTGTATATTTGTCAAAACTATACGTATAATGTTTGAAGGCACAATATTATTAATTTATTGATAAGTACCCAAATACTCCTAGAAAAAAAAAGCTATATTTAGATTGATTCCGCCAACGTTTTCGCCTATGACAAATCTCAGTAATAGGTACTTTCACGGTGGTCTTTGTTCAATAAAAACAAAAATACCTCAAAGACGTTTAACAGGAAAATATAAAAGTTTAGTGGCCAACGATATTGTTTGAAGAATCTGCGTACCAAAGATGAGAGCACGCGGTTTGAATACCAATGAGCATAATAGCATATTAAGATGCCATGTCGTTGTGTCAATAAACTGATGAATTGAGACAAGAGTATCAAGACAAGATTACCTATTACTCGGATGAATTAACATGACACCTGGCTCGAATGACGTTTGTGCAAAGTACAGCGTGGAATTGGATAATCTTGATAGAGAAGAGGTCCTGTAATACTTGGTAATGATAAGTAATGATAAGGCTTCGCAATTAGAGGAAGAAGAAACACGGTGGGCGCCGCGCGGGTAGCGGGGGAAGCATTAAGATCCGAGCCACGTGTCAGCCAGGTGTCATGTTCATTCGCCCGAGTAGTACCTATTATTTATTAACTAGCTGGCGCCCGCAACATGCTCAATGTATTTATTGTCATCACAATGGTTTGATGAGATGGTACCTTTGGGGCATTACAATATGGTAGTAGTACCTATTACAACATCTTCTTCTTCAATTAAATGAAATCAAGTACCTATTACGAGTACATCTGTTTGCACCTATGTTTGTCAAGAAGTGTAACGGCGTACCTTGTACAGACAGCGTCAGAGATAAGTATCCCCCTTGCACAAGACACCCAGCTATAAATCCTTTCAAAAAATTGTAATACTTAAACTTATTTTTAGGCTTACATATGGTTATACAAATATAATCTATTTTTGAAAGGCAAAACTTCTCCATTCACTGCGACTGTGATTTAAAGGGATTTGAAGCTGGGTATTATAATGCAAGGGAGATACTTATCTATGACGCTGTCTGTACCTACAAAGAAAAGAATTGCAAAAATGTCAGTCAGCTAGCCTATAATATTAATCAAAAGTATATTTAAACTTTTGATTAATTTAGTTATAAATCCGCTTAACTTCTAAACAAAGGTCTTAATTAACTCTAGTTTAGAATTTTAGTATCTAAACCAAAGCGCCGAAAACAGAAAACCCAAGTCAGAACTGTCGAGTTCACACGTGTCGACGTGTTTCGCCTCTACATGAGGCATCCTCAGGAGATGTTGACTCGCCGAAATCTGAAACGAGAGTGCAAACACCGTCGCTCGGCTCGTATTTATATCTGTTGCAAAGTAACGCCTGAATCAATCAATTAGCCTATAATAATTACAACTGTTGAAAAAAAATGTTTTAGGACTTTTGAAATAATAAATAAACCAATTTCGAAGACTTTTAGACTGCCTATAGCTAGCTGATCACTTGAAAAAAAAGATCTTTACTTCCAGGTACCAAAAATATTAGTAATTATCTTCCAAGATATTTCAGAGGCAACATCCAGAACATTCTCACGAATCCAAGACTTCGACCGCACTTGTCTAAAGGTTAACTCCTTCATCATCCAACCACTGTAATTTCCACCGTAATGCTTCCACACTACAGTTGGTTTTCGCCATGCATTTATTATGGTGTATATGACATTATGACGGTGCTATGTAAATAATTTATTTCATTAGGAGAGGGCAGGATACATGTCCCTGTCTTCACGGGCCAGTGGTTTTGGTCTGAGCATGTCGAGACGGGAGAAAAAACTATAGTTCTGCAGCTGGAGGTGCGAAATATACGACAATTGCCAAGGTCAAAAGCTCGCGTGTAGAAAGAGATAGGTTTTGTGTTAACTGATCACAATCTCTTTGTGGTAGAGATACGCTTGTCTATGACTATTATGCTGCTACGCTAGTATTTAGTTACAAAGTCTAGTTGGTGCAGTACAATTATATGCTATCATTGTACGATTCATTTATTCTTAAAAAAATGAGTTTTAGAGATTGTGATCCAAAAAAAATTGGTGAATTTTGTCCACAATCTTATTTCCACAAAATGAGTAAAAAAAAAATGAATTGAAGGTAGCAGAAATTTTAAAAAATATGTAAACATTAGCAGACGCTAATTTAAACGCTTTGTTTGCATTGTTCAAATGTCGAATTCCTTTGCGCCTACACTTTTTGACGAACACACCCTCCAAGTTTCACCCAAACCACTGGACGTAGAGACTTGAAATTTCAAGGATCTACAAAGACCATAAACGAAAGTTGAAAATGGCTATATATATTTTATCACAAATGTTATTAGGTACTAACGAGAAATCAGACATGGAATACAAACTGTTACCATTGTCCCCAGTCTCCCCTATATTCGTCAAAAAACGTAGGCGCGTACTAAGGAATTTTGTTAATATTCATATTCATATTTTTTTTATTTATTTATTTACTTTTGGAACATTTTGTACACTTGGTAACGTCATCAACGTCATAATTGTCATCGATTCGTAATGTAAACGAAGTTGCGGGTGTCAACTAGTCTCATATGTACGAGTTTAAGAGGTGAGTTATGTGCTTCTGTCTCCTGCTCTACAAAGCCCCCATCTCGGCCATATTATGCGAAACTGCCTTCATACCATTAAACTCAATGGAAGAAACTCGTCGTTTTATCTTATTTCCGTTGGCATAAATTACATACGTATTACCTGCTCCGTTTACGTGCTTGACAATAAATACGTACTTATTTCACAAGGATTGTAACCAATATAAACTCAACACGGTGTATATTGAGAGTTTAGACTGTCTTCTTAGATTCTTTATTGTACACTTAAAACATACATACACATCAATTTAGATAAAATGCAGGCAACGTACAGACCAAACCAATGAATGTAGAGTCTTGAAATTTGGAGGATATGTTCGTCAATAAGCGTAAGGGTGTACTAACTAAGAAAGGAAAAACGAACAAAGTTTCGCGTGTCAGCTAGTAGGTAATAAATAAAAGGAGTGTACATACGTAGGCGAGATTAACCCTTTAAAGAGTTTTCTTCCAGCAAACATTTGAGTCTATACTCAAATGTTTGCTAAAAAAAAATATTTACAATAATAAAAATAAAATATGTACACAAACCAACCCTTATTTCTTACACTTACACTTACTTCTAAATATTTTTTCTTAAATCAATCATTTTTTTTTAAATATTTTATAAATTCAAGAAAAACACATTGTTAAAGTGTACGTTAAAGTATTTTTTTTTTATCGTTCGTTGGTCTACTATCTTACATTTTCCAGCCCCTTATTTACCGTTATCCGTTCAGTCAAAAGTTTCCATCAGTTCAATAATTTTGGTGTGATTAATAAATATATCTATCGTCACTTCTGGGTGAAAATATCTATTAAAACCTCTTTTACGAAACATAAAAATTGTACACCATACATAATGCAATAACCCATTTCATTCATTCATGTAAAGGTTCTTTCTTTCTGTACACTAAACTTACCTCCATAATATACTCCTGCAAATGTAATTTTCCGTGTTCTACAATCAGATATGAGATAGCTAAGAAGCCTAGAGCCATACATAGCATTTGCCGGTCCACTGCGCCCAACACCCGCGTTGGCTAACCGATCGAAGCGTTGATACCACATCTCGCAACCTTTGTGTACCCGAGATAATTATAATTGTTTATAGCTAAAATAGAAAGTTGATTTTTTAATAGCTGGTGTTTACGGTTTCGCCTGTGGGATAAAATATGTCTAATTTAACATTATTTTATCTACGTAAATTGGCATTTGGGTGTCTTGAAATGTTTTGCAAATCAGGAGAGTAATAACATACATACCTACTTATATTAAGGAATTTAAAGGCCATGTTACGGCGCGGCAGCGATGTAGGTATTATCTAGCTGAACGCAACCATGGGAAAAAACGAGGAAGATAGGAAGGAAGGAAACTGACCTTTACTCCAGAAAGCACTGCGCAAGCTACGATCACCTTGGATCCACAATCCGGAGGGTTCGTCTTGGATATCCTAAGCCTGGTAGCGCTTCTTCTCGGCTGTTCTCTTGTCTCTTAGCGGCCTTCGATAGTCGATGAGAAAATGGCGGGCGTCGCGAGGGGCACACTGCGCGTCGCGGAGGAAGCCACCGCGTGGTCGTGGCTTCCAGGTCGGGTTGGGACCCTTGTGCTGGATCGGGCGAGCGGAGCGGTGACCAAGAATCGGTGCATCCAGCGCAGCAAGAAGTTGGTACTTATAAGGGTATTGGAGTGCGGGAGCGCATACGACATCCACAATCGATCAGGGTCGATTGCAGACTGAGAGGGTCAGCTGGTTTCTTGTAGCGGAGTAGCGGTAAGGAGGGACAAGGATAGTTGTGAATAATGTGTGGATTAAGTGGGTAGGTAGGAAAATGTAGGTAGATAAGAAAAATAAGCGACATTACGAATGGCGCGAACAGGCCATTAAGAAGTAGGGCATATTGATACAAAAAAAAACAGTTTGGGACACGTTCCACCGATTTCCTAGGGACAAGATTATAATCATCCTTTATGCATGATAGTTGACATAATTTTTTTCACATAATTTTTCCCTCTCAAGCCCTTAAAGTTAATCGAAAAAAAAAAAGTTGAGTGACATTTTTGTAATTTTTTAAAGTTGGCTGAAATATATTTTTTTATGTTTTGAAACCCCAAATCTCCGCTATTCTTAAACTTTTCAAAAATGTAATCATCAAAAAAGTTATATTCTGGTTGAGAAATGCGACCTATAGAGGAAAACAGCCGGAAGACGCCGCCCGGGCTGACATTCGAAAGCATTATTGACCAATCTAAAGCAGAGACCTTCGTCTCGGGCTTCGCACTCGCTCGGTCGATAAAAAGTAAAATAAAATACATAATCAAGGTTTTACAAAAACATAGAAAACCGACTTCAATTGGACTGTTTTAGTGACCGACACCACTGAAAAGTCACAGGGAAGCAAATTACGCAATTTCGTTTACTTCGACGACAAATTATTATTAGTTATTTGGATATAAAAATTGAATTGGCCATCTATATTTATCTTTGTAATCAATCGTGTGTGTGAAAAAATAAAAATAAAAATTAAAAAAATAATAACTAAACTACTAAATCGATTTTCATGAAATTTGTTTGGGACCAATCTAAAAGTATATCAAACAAGTTTTTTTAAAATCGGTTCATAAACAACAAAGTTCTGAGGTAACAAACATAAAAAAAAACATTCAACCGAATTGATAACCTCTCCTTTTTGAAGTCGGCTTAGAACGGCAAGCCCTGGGGTCAGTTAACCGTGAACAGTCTTGTAAAGGTCAGAGCCAAGATGGTCATCCCAGTGTGGGAGCACTTTGCTCTGTATTCTCAAAACATCTGACTTTTGAGGTCAATCAACTCAGATTCTGACTAATAGCCCGCTCAATTTAGCTCTTAAAATATGGGTAAGGTTACAATAATTCGTACAGAGCAGAAAATTGGTACGAGTGTTGGAACACCATTATGAATGAACTGTGAAAAGTCCCCACCGATGCCACATGTTGCAAAAAAACGGTCACCAACGTTGGTTTTTCGCGATTATCTACATTTCTATAATAAACTGTTATATATACTTTTTTCTAATACGAAAAATTACGACCAAGAAACCTCAATACTTACTTACTTGCAAGGAATTTATAAACTACGTACCGTAGTAGTTTTAAATACATTCCGTGTGTGTCATGATTACCTCTAAGAACTTTTTTCATTTTTTCTAGTCAAAAATTTGGAAAAGAAATTGTGCAAAATATATTATTTTTATGTTTATTGTTATTTGTAACTATTTTTGTCATGAAAAAACTTATATTTTTACGTGAACATGAAAAACATCGAATTTTAAAAACTTTTAGCACTAATAAATGTTGCTTTGCAGGATACGGATGTGGGGAATACGTGGTGTTAGTATATTTTCGTAGGAAATAGGGGGGATATCTCCGGACTTATAGGTACATTAATTAATATACACATTACACATAGAATGAGTACTAATAACGATACGTGTCAATACCGAAAAAAAAAACCAAAAATGAAGCGGCAATACCAAACAAAATAAAGGCAAGTACAGGTACTCATAATGAGTATATTTCTGCAAGTTTTTGTTATGAAAAGCTTACTCGTTGTTTTCAATTTCTCACGCAATCATCCTACTGATGCATTATTCATCACATGGTGTAATGAAAATATCGGCCAAGTACGAACTAGACCTCGTATAAGGGTTCTGCTATTTAAAAAAAAAAAGGTTTGCAGTAGTCGCATAATATGATGTGTAACATTTGACATTTCACTTTAGTAATCAAATAAGCAACATTTAAAATTGGAAGGATTATATTTACTTCATTATACTCTTCCTGTTACTCACTTCTACCCCTTTTCACGAAATCACTTCCACCCCTTTTGATGAAATTACTCCCACAGTTTGGAGGAAAGACACACATATTAAAAAAAGTGTTTTACTTAGTCGTAAAACGAAACGGAAACGGAACAGGAATCGTTATCGTGATTTTGAGAGAAGAATATACTTTTCAACCGACTTCAAAAAGGAGGAGCTTATCAATTCGGTTGAATGTTTTTTTTTTATAATGTTTGTTACCTCAGAACTTTGTTGTTGATAAACCGATTTTAAAAATTCTTTTTTTGTTTGAGAGGATTTATTTTCAGATTGGTCCCATACAAATTTCATCAAATTCAATTCAGTAGTTTACTTTTTTTATATCCAAATAACTGAACAAAAAAAAATGTCGTCGATGTTAACAAAATTGCGTATTTGGCTTCCCTGTGACTTTTCAGTGGTGTTTACGGTCACTAAAACAGTCCAATTAAAATCGGTTGTGTATGGTTTTGTAAAACCTTGATTATAAATTTCTTATAAACTACACATAAGTATTTTAAAAACCACGGAACCCTGAACATTTGCCACAAAAACATTTTCAGCATTATGCGGATAATTAACCTACATTATAAATTAAGCTTATTATTTATTTTACGCAGACGTGGGGTGAAATAAAAAAAATAATGTTGTCTGATGTGTTATCCTTTAGACTTGTGTCACGCACTTTCGCCACTTTAGGGATGGGCTTCGGAGACTTGGTCCTTTTGATCAGTTCTTGGTCCCAAGCACAGAAGTATTAAAGTATAGGCAAACAAACAAACAAAGAGAAGGAGTAATCTAGCTTTTATACTTGTAATAATTAATATAAATAAAAATATATAAATAAAAATATGCACGACCTCTACTATATAAAACTTCGGGTTCCTTGTTCTAACGAAGTACCTGCTGGACTTGTGTGTAGATACAAGGGACCTCTGTTTCGGCTGGTACTGGGCTAGGTATTGAATTTCATAAATTTACATATATGTATATGTAGTTACAATATTATTATTATTTTCTATAAATATTAACTAAATATACGTAAGGGAATTACAAATTTCTATTTACTGCCTTTGTGTAGGGGTGAATTGCATAATAATATACAGTATGTACATATTATGTATACAATTGTGCGTGTATGTGTGTGTGTGTGTATATATGAATGAATGTGTGGGTGTGTGTACAGTGTGTTTTGTATGAATGTAATGTATAAATATTGTGCGTTAGTTTTACGTGGTAGAGTCTAGATAGGTAGGTGTCAGAGATGGTATTGATTATTTTGTGATGTGCATAAGTTCCTCTGTTTGTGTATAGTTTAGATTTAGTAAATATTTGTATAATTTGGTTTTGCATTCGTTGAGGGATAGGTTGTTCATTGTTATTGATTTGTTGATTTTATTATATAAGTATAGAAACAAAGTAGTATATTGAAAGAGCGTCAAGAAAAAGCGAGCCACATCGACTAACTTCTAGTACATTTCGGTCCGAGGCTACTTTTCGAAAAAGAGACGTAACAGGGCTAGATAATTAGTTCGTATATCTTATAACTACTAAGCTTATTCATTGTTAATAAAGTTCAATCGTAAAAAGTAACATAGGTACCTAATGGGTTTTATACCAAATATTTTAGCATTATTCCTTAAAATACCTTATTACTTTTGTTCTAAATGTCCGCTAGTGCTATATAAGTAAATAAATAAATTAAAAAATGTATAGCCTTGATGTGCCTAGACTTCTAGAGCTTACAGTTTTCAGCCATCATTTATATTTGCCACACAAATTCACACAATATAATTTTTTAATAAATTTTTCGTGTAATGATAAACCTATTTTCAAGACTGATTCCCACTTATTTCACTCACATCCCTAATTTTCGTCACGTGACATTACGTCGCGTGAAATTTTTTCACTGTTATCTTAGTGTTCTCGACATTCCATTTTGTTACTTACTTATGATAAATTGTACTTTGAATAATAAATATTCATACAAAAGTAACCTGAGTATAAAAAGTCCTCTCCATACTATCCAACTTAAAATACAAAATAACAAAGAAATCGTAAACAAAAACAAAAGTCCAGATGAACGTCCGGTGATTGGCGGACGCGGCGTTGCCGGCTTGGCATCCCGCCGAGATGCAGTTCACCTATCCCTCTCGCACATCGAACTTTGCACCATCTCTGTCTCTCTCCCGCACGTCCGCAGGATCGTCTCGCTTGAAGACGCAACAGAGATAATTTTCATCCGAAAGCTTGGAACTTTGAACTTCGAACGTGATTTGTTTTTAAATCTCGGGACAGACAATGGCGGGAATTTGGCTTTCGTTTGTTTTTTTGTAGACGTCTTCGAGAATCTAGCAAGTAGATGTATGTTTTTAACTACTCGTATATTTTTGTAATTTAGGTGTTTGACTATTTTCGTCTGTATTTTATAAGAAAAAGAAATTGGTATCTACGTCATTAACAATTTTTAAGACTAATAAATACTATAGGTAATTATTAAAAAAACATGATAAGATCCATTTTTTTGATGTGTACAGTGCGATGGATGACACACGGCTTTTTACACGCTATGCGCCAGCGATTTCGCTTGTAGCGTGTAAAGTCCCAGTGTCATCGGCGTTTTTACAATCTGCTTGTTGACAATCCTTCCCAAAAGGTAACACGCTCACACGCTAGCGTTTAAAACGCCAACAATCAGCTTGTGTGTCATCGACGCTTAAGTATCAATGTAAGTATCATTGCCACTTTTACGCGTTAAATGAAGTTCTTGGTTGTTAAGAGGATATGTGAAACTTCCAGAAATGACAGCTGCCGAATTGTAAGACAGTGATAGCGCAATTAGACACCTTACCCCGAGGGAAGAGGTTAGATATAGATTTAAAGTAACGGACGTTAGCGACAAATAATCAAACATCGCATTGCTTGAAAAGTATTAAATTTATAAAAAAATCCTTTTACATTTATCTAAGTTCTGTGATTACTCACTCAATAGTATAAAAATAAACCGTAAATATTCTCTTAATTCGGAGGATGGATGTAAATCAGATTTTAAGAGGGCCTATTTCAAAAAATAAATCTATCGAGAAAAGTTTCACCAATCGTGTTTCTGTCTTACATTTATTTAGATTATATCCTCAAGTAATCACTGTATTAACATCAAGTTTGTAAACTGTACCGTTACCGAGTAAGAATGAAACGCAGCGACTCCAAATTTTCACATAGCCTCTTAATAGGTACCTACCTATTTACTACAAACATAATATAAAATAAGTTATATGAAAGGGTAGAGCCTTAATAAGTTATACAAATTACAAATCTAAAGCATCATAAAGAGTAATATTCAAGCTCATTTATAAAAATTACAAATCATTAACAAATTCTCACCTCGAATCGTTTACAGAGATAACATCGCTATCTAATTGCGCGGGTCAAGGTTGGCCATTGTTGCTGAGAAACGCAGAGCTTTTGTAAGAAAATGAACATCTTTGTAAGATGAGTCAGTATAATGATTACTATGATGAGTCAGAGTAAGTATTTTATGTGTACCTAATAATAACTTTATTAGAAGATACATAAAAAATCGTAATAAGAAATAGTAAAAATATAAATATAATAAAATAATAATAATTATAGTAAAAATAAACCACTCGTTACGCCACACCACTGTATACGCTGTGAATTTAGTCATTTTTTTTTTATTCTTTTAGGATTTTTTTAGGATTATTTTTTTTAGGATTTAATAACTCGTGCAGTTTTTTTTGTATTCCTACTCAGTTGTTTTAAAAACTTCTGTGTAACAAATAAAATTGATTATTTTTTTATGTAAATAAGTTTCAAGACGAGCTAAAGCACTCTCCTGACTGTAAAAGATCCTGCCTGCCTATGACCAAAATAGTGCTCACACAGATTTTCAAGCTGGTGTAACAAATAAAATGCTATTCAAAAAAACCTATTTTGTCCATAATTAGACATTTTGATGGTCAGTCTCAGAAGCCCAGTAGGCTTCAGATCAAAATGTCACCAGCCGTGGCCTTCAAACCGGATCTAAGTAATGCTTACACGTTAACACTTGGTGGAAGAATCTTGCAGTACGTTGGTAGATACTTCCTAGACGAAATCCTGCACCTCCCAAAAGTTATTTAATATTTATAAATTGTGCGTTCAAGTTCCTACACAAATGAGTGAACACGCATATAACGTAACCGCGGTTACAAAGATAGTATAATATACACATATGTATGTTTGTATGTATGTATATTAACGGCCAAAGCCTGTCTTCTTCACAACTGTCTGGAGAAAGGGATGTTTGAGCGCGTGCGCAGCCAACTGTGGCGCGACCTACGAAACTTCAGACCTCCCAACCTCATTTGTTTACAAATTTCAATCAATTTAGTAATAAAATATTGTCTTGTATAGAAATTGACGGCTACATCCCATTTGGGCAACGTTTTATTTCGTAACCCTCGTTTAAGACCTAAGCAATTTATTTTCGATACTATATAATATATTTATATTGCGTTTTGCTAAGGTATCGCAGCATAGATAGATAGATTATACCAGCATTTTTTTTTTGTTTTTATACTATATATTTTAATTTATACCATGAAGTAATCATCATTTCCTTATAAAAAAAAAAAAAAAGAGTAAGTAACTAGTGTCTCGTATATCATTAAAGAAATGTTAGCTGACTGTATCTAACTAAAATCATTGTTGTCCAAATGCTACAAAATGTATGAAAAATAAAAAGTTTGCCAAATGCCACTTTTACGTAGGTAACAAGGGTTACGAAATGGAACGTTGTCCAAATGGGATGTAGCCAAATTGAAATAATTATTACTTTTGCGTTGATTTACTCTTGGTAAAATTATACTACGTCGCTGCGACATCTACGTAACATCTACGGCGTAGATCATGCTACGGCACAGCATCCGTAGACCAAAAGAGTTCAACGCGCTCTCATCTTATTTTCTTATCTTAGCTTTTCTTAACTCTACTAAGTAGGTATTCAATTTTAATATATCTACAAGTTCTTATCAGTTTGTTAATTATTTAAAGTCTGTACTAGTTAAATAAATAACATAGTTGAAACAAGTTTTTCAAACTTAGTTGGGTGACTAGGGCTTAAACAAAAATGTACCTAAGTACTTGATAGAAATAAAGAATTTTATTGAATGACAGACTATTTAATATTTTTATATCGTTGTTCAAACTTCATTTGTTTTATAAATTTGATATTGCAGAATAAATTATATTTTGTTATCGTTATTTTTCTAAATTTCCTTTGTCTGTTCTAGAAGTTGATATGTCTATGTCGACAGGTGCGTAGGCGCACGTCACCTTTGAGAAAAAATGGCGTCGCTCGCGACCCCTTCTCATTAACCAGAATAAGTGGAGAGCTCGCTTTCACATTATAATTTTATGAGTCTGTTTATTGATTGCAATGGCCATATTTCTTGTAAATTTTAAGCTGTGTAGTGTTATTGTAATATTATACTCAATTTAATTGTAATTATTACAACGTGAATACCGTAAATTGCTCGCGGTTTTGCTTGCATGGTAAAGATCCACCTGTATAAGCGCGAATTCTGCTTTATCTTATCCTGTCACTAGTTCTTTCGAACCAGTGTGGTGAAAGGATTTTAAGAGGCTCCTTTTCGTGCACTTGACACATGTTTTCGAACTTTTTAGGTTCTATGACTTGTCGGTTTCTTCACTGCCGATTAAACACGTGTTTCAATCGACACATACATTTTTTGAACAGAAAAATCCATTGGTGTAAGACCGGGTACGAATCCACGACCTTCGGATCAAAAGTCGAGGCCGCACTTACAGGTACACTCAGCTGTACATACATGTATACACTCCAAAGCTCTTTTGCAAAGATATTCTTCTTCGGACAAGAATTCTGTCAAGTAAGATGACTACATTAATTTGAAAATGCTTGCGTGCAATAAGTGAAAATGTTCTTTGCAAAATTAAGAGTAATATAAATGTAAAAGCTTGGGTGTGTATACATGTATGTGCAGCTGACTTTACTTTATTGAAAGTAGTTAATTCTCTCACTACCTATTAGTACATATCAAAATGAGCACAACACATAGAGAAAGGACCAAACATGTCTATGGAATATTAATAGCTAAATGTATATTTTATAACAATATCGTGACACTGTACACGTGACTCGGCAGTACTTCAATAGCATGGTAAGTAATATATTATTAATACATTTATTATTTACACCTTTAACTTTTATTATACAACAGATTTAATTATAACAAGTCAGTTATACGCCATCACCTGCTCGTGTGAACATGTTGTTATAATTAATTATTTTACAAAACGAACCAAAATTATTTTCGATGGCGAGTAGATTTTACAAATCAACTACAATTTAACCTTTAAATTATTTTTAGAGCCTTTGCTCTAATTTTCTTTAAAATTGACTGAATGAGATACAAGAATTAGTATAAAATATAGAATATATTCTTACATAAAAAATATTGTATATTTTTTATAAAACTTAGCGTTCTACTTATGGTAATAAATTCATGAAATTTCTATGCAACCAATTCAGAAATATAACCTAAGAATTTTTCAAATCGATTGAATAACAACTAAGTACTGAGTTGACTGAGGTAACAAACATTAAAAAAAACAATCGAATCGAGAACCTACACCTTTTTTTTAAGTCGGTTGAAAACAAATGACCTACTGAAGATTTAAACTGAATTAGCAGTTAGTTTCTGTCGTGCACTGGTCTTATCACTTCCATCGTACTTCAGGAGTATAAATATTTGATGAATGTCATGAAAACATTTTTCAGTGTTTAAATTGCAGAGATGTTATGACTTTAGCTCGTGCTCAACCCACAACAATGGAAGAAAGAATCATTATTATATTATACACAGTCGTAAGAAACGGTGATGCTTATCTTAGTAAGAAAGTGGTTTGGAAAATCTTGATGTCTGTATCATATGCTTTACTAGTTTTGAATTATGTATGATACTACTATTATGTTAAATTTAAGGTAACAAAAAAATAAATAAATAGTTTATATATTATGCAGAAACATATTAATGTAAGTTTAAAATATGTATGGCTTAGTATAACTTAAAATTCAATATAAACTCAAGTCAATTTATTATAGTATAAAATAATTTATAGAAGATTATAATATAGGTACTTACTTAAATAAACTATTCATTTAAATACTTAGATTTAAATGTATGTAAATCTACTTAGATTTAAATGTATAAAGGTATTTAATGTGCCATCTTAAAAACTAAATTTATATTTAATTACATTGTAAATTTGTGATACTACCTATTAAATGTAAGGAAATAAACTAAGTTCGTATTAGTTAAGTTGCTGTGCCCAACAGGGTGAATATAGTACCATAGCCCTAAGGTGTAAGTGTACATATTTATCTGCAATAAATAAATTACTAAATTAAAAAATATTTAACATAAGCGAAAGAGATTGGGCAAATCTGTTTTCCCAATCTCCTTCGCTATGTTAAACATATTAAAAAAATTGCGAGCAAAATACTTATACGAAAGGTAATGTAGGTAGGTAATTATTTACTATTTCCTTTATCCTTAAAGCCGAGAATCCCGCGCACCGCTATCTAGCTGAAATTTGTACATTTTTGAAGACAGAAATTAACCGAGTAAAAATTTTAAAAAAGTAGAGTGGTGTATTTGTTACTACAAACTCACGAATTGTTTCAGTATTTTATTTTTATATGTTTATTATATGTGAAGGAGATCGGGAAAATGAAGGAGATCGGGCAAAACAGTTTTTATATGTTTATTATATGTGAAGGAGATCGGGAAAATGAAGGAGATCGGGCAAAACAGTTTTTATATGTTTATTATATGTGAAGGAGATCGGGAAAATGAAGGAGATCGGGCAAAACAGTTTTTATATGTTTATTATATGTGAAGGAGATCGGGAAAATGAAGGAGATTGGGCAAAACAGTTTTTCCCAATCTCCTTTGCTTTTGTTAAACATATGAAACCAAAAAATGCGAGTGAGATAAATGGGTCTTAAAAAGGCATTCAACAATAAATTCACTACAGATAGCTGATTCAGATATACCTGTCCACAAGACAGCTAGCGTTACATCGATTCGTCACTTCCGTCGAGGGTGGGGGATAAAAACCTTATTTCCGGTTAGACCCCTTCCGTGGGGCGACTGCATTCGTCATGTTGCTATGGTAATTTGGGTGTAAGATAAAAAGTCAGTAAGTAAAATAAGGCGAATAGCCTTTTTTTGGACCAAAAATTTAGGACTCGGTTTCTTGTTTTGTAAATAAAAATAAACAAGCATAAGTAAAGTTAATAATAACCGAAAACCTAACTGCCAAAACATTATTAGCAAATTTTATTTTGATTTCTGTAACACAAGCTTGCACACTGCTGCCTATGAGGACAAGATGAGGACGTGGTGGCCGAGTGGATGAGGCCCTTGCCTTGCGATCTGATGGTCGCAGGTTCGAATCCCGGTGGTAGCCATGCGTAAATGTGTATTTTCCGTCGAAAAAATCTATGTATGCATCCCACGTTCTCGTAACGGTGAAGGAAAACATCGTGAGGAAACCGGCATGTCGTAGAACCTAAAAGTTTGGAAACATGTGTCGAGTGCACGCAAGGAGCCTCTTCGAGGTGCATTTGAAATCCTTTCACCACACTGGTTCCAAGGAACTAGTGACACGATAAGAAGAGGACTACTGCCTATTGGTAGATTATCTAGCACTGAATTGTGATAATTTAGTCTAAGATGCACGCCCATTCACTATCGCCGCGTGCATTTTGAACCGACTTCAAAAAAGGAAGTTATCTTATGTTATTGTGTGTTACCTCAGACCTTGGTCATTTAATGAAAGGTGGTCTCAAAGGTTTTTTTTTCAAAATCGGCTTCACAGTATTTTTAAATCAAAGAAACTAAAAAAAAAAATTCAAGCAAACGAAAATGCGTATTTTGCTTATCTGTAACTTTTATCTGCTTACGGTCACTGAAAATAAAATTGAAAGCAGTTCTAAAGTCAGATGTATGTTTTTGTTAAAAACTTTTTAAAAACACTTAAATATCTCTACCCCTCTAGACGGAATCTGCAGATACTTCTCAACGTATCTAGTCTACCTTTTATTATCTTCTTATCGTATCACTGGTTCTTTCGAGCCAGTGTGGTGAAAGGATTTCAAGTGCACCTCGAAGAGGCTCCTTTCGTGCACTTATCAAATTTTTTCGAACTTTAGGTTCTATGACATGCCGGTTTCCTCACGATGTTTTCCTTCACCGTTAAGCACGTGGTTTAATGCATATATGATCTTTTTGAACAGAAAAATCCATTGGTGTACGACCGGGTTGAACTCACGACCTTCGGATCAAAAGTCGAGCCATCTCCCACTCGGCCATTTCCCATTTTTATTATTATATTTATTATTTGTAGATTTATGGCTACAATTATCTCAATACAGGGTGTGTTTGACTTTTCCATGCAATTTGGCACGGCATGCCCCACGGCGTAAGGGGGAGTTATCACGACCAACAAAAGCGAAATCAAACATGTGGTAACACCCTATCTGACTGCTACAACAGCGTGCCTTACTGTATAGAGTACATACAGTGTGCTCCTTTTGATAAAAAAAAATACCTACCATACAACAACCACCAATAACAACCATGAAAAAACATTTTTATAAAAATATTTGGTTGACTGTCTAAAGCTCTAACAAGATATTTCAATAGGTATAGGTACAATAAGGCTAGTGGAGTAGGTGTCTGAAAGACACACAACAATCTAAAAGAAGAAAAAAACTTAAAGAATATTTAGATGAACCGAAGAAAACTAACCGCCGAAACTAAAATGAAAATTATTGAAGATTCAACATGCATGTAGGTATATTTTTATATGCTTTTTTTCATACTTTTTCCACAGCCTAGGAACTTAAATGAATTGACCTTTTTTTGCACCGTTCAAATATTACCTACTTAAATCAGCAGGTTTGCTTTTTATAAACAACCTGTAAGAATGAATAATAAACTTCATTAAAGAAAAAAATGCATACATAATTTTGTAACACCCTGTATACATACAGGTGAGAGGCGAGGATAACTGATGTCAGAAATCAGACTGCTATTCGATGGGGATATACGCTGAATCATGATATAACGGTGAGCGTGGTTCGCGCTTGGCCGAATTATCGATTTGACCGCAAGATGTATAAGGGTGGCTTTACAACAAATCACGATGGATGTATGGATGTTTGTTTCATAACTACACTAAAAGTTCTTACCCTATAAAGGTTTTATTCGTTATAATAGCTTATCAACTGGAAAAAGACAAGCTTTATCTCGATAATACGCGGGAGATTCATCAATTACTCACGTTGAAACCACTTAAATGATTTGTAATTTTTCGGTATAATAAAGTAAGTGTAAATCAAATTAAATTATTTATATTTATTTTCAGATAGTAAAAGTAAAGTAAAGTAATTTTTTTTTTTTTAACTGGGCACGTTGCCGTCTGGTGGTGACAACGACCAACTAGGTTTTTTTTTTTTTTTTTTATATTTAGTGTTATTTATTATTAATATCTGTTATAAATATAAGTATTTCGTAAATATATTCATTCATATTCATTTATTTATTGTTTCATTTGCATAGAGGTTATATAACTTAGGTGTAAGTGGCTTATAGGTACACAATGCACATGAACCCTGTAAAGGCGCAACAACTTTAAGTTAATTTTTTGCTCGGTAGGCATCTAATTCACTTATGTTTATTTCATAGTCAAATTAATTATGTATTACAAAAATATTGATAAAGTATTTATTTGTGACAAATAGACATATAACTAACAATATTAAGCACTATGCTATATAATAGGTAATAATACTATACTAATCTTACAACTAAATACAAATTTATGCAAAAAATACAAACATTTATTTACAACAGATAACTATGATCCATTCTTATGATCTCGATCTAGCTGTTTTATTTATTAGTTTATGAACTGAAAAATTATTTATGCTACTTTTTATCCCAAACCACGTGAGAAAAGCCACAGGAACCAACAAGTTCAAATGTTTAATATTCTTCTAAAAAACGCAACAGTTTTCTAGGAACAATAAATGAGCAATGTAGATCCAAGCCCTGTTGGAAAATTATTCGCCACTAATCATAAACCTTTATTGAAAACCTTTTAATTTACAAATGTTACTAGCCCGCGTTACTCCTAAACTATACCTACTCATATCTACTGAATGTTAGTTTAATCAGTTTAGTTATTAATTTAAGAATAGTTTAGCTACTATCCATAAATCTATCTATCCATCACTTAGCAGGCTTTGACATAGCTTAGCTTATCTTGTAGAATCGAGACAAAACCTTCGTAATTTTTAACAAACTAAACATTTGCTTGATGACTGTACAGTAGGATTCCAATAACACTTTTCTATACAGGGTGAAAATCACCGAAATTACCCGCAGGTCATGAATACAGACGCCATTTCGACGTAGCTCGTCTGAAATTCTCTGAAGCGCAGACAAAGCACGCTTTTCCGAGAAGCGGTCGCCATGGCAACGCGTCGCATCAACACCGCACACAGACGTAGTGAGAATAGGCAGGTGACCTGCCAGGTTGGAGATACACTGGGCTTTGGCAAGAGATGAAGGCTATTGCATTTTATGGAGGTAATGAAAAAGGTGGCACAAAGATCACTCGGGCGAATTAACATGACACGAATGACGTTTGTGCTAAGTACAGCATGGAATTGGATAATCTTGATAGAGAAGAGGTCATGTGATAATTGGTATAATGATAAGTAATGATAAGGCTTCGCAATTAGAGGAAAAAGAAACACGGAGGGCGACGCGCGGGTCAGCAAGGGAAGCATCAAGTTCCGAGCCACGTGTCAGCCAGGTGTCATGTTAATTCGCCCGAGTTAGTTGTAGATCTAATTCCGAAGCTGTAGAATTGTTTGGAATAGCATCAGTTACATAAAATATGGCATACATATTTTGTTGTTAATTTATTTAGATTAGGTCGTCAGGACTAATTTACCTATTTTAGATAAAAGTGTGTCATGTTCAATAAATAAATAAATAAAATATTAGTCTGGCATAACAGGAGTTTCAGTATTTAGTGTTAAGTTGAAACTGGGTCAAAGTCAGTTAAAGTGGGTGGAAGTCACATAAATTATTGTTTGACTTAGTACATTTATTTCAATTTACATTTAGCACACCTAAAGTTATGATAGATATGTAGCTAGATTGATAGGTAACCCATCAATAAAATTCGCAAAAGTTTGTGAGGATGAATATTTGTTTCGCAATCACGCCAAAACTGATGCTGAAATTGACTGGATGAGCTGAAATTGACCGGGTAAGCTGAAATTCGTTATGGATATAGTTTATCAGCTAGAAAAGGATACAGGCTACTTTTTATGCTGATACCAAGAGAAACGACGTCACACGCATCACTTAGCTAACACATTAAGAAGTCATGGATAAGTTTAGTGTGTCCTTAACCCAAGCCCAGGTCTGCAAGTGTGCGTACCTCGCTGTTTATCTGCCACGTCATTGATGTCATACACAGATATGTTATTGCGGAGACACCTCCAGGGTATACCCTGTATGCCATTATGTTAGTAGGTGTTTCCACACGAGGTAATGATAGGCTAAGAAAAGACTTATGTATTCATTATTATTTATTCATGCTGCTATGAAGATATAATATGAAGATTCTCGAATAGCGACCAGGATGAAAATGCGCTGATGATGAAAAACCCATATTTTTTTTATTACCAAATTTGATTCTTCTTTATTTACGGTTCAGTCTTATCTGTACGTATACGTACCTCGAGGAACAGGCACCAGTTTTTTTTTTCAAGTGGGATATCTAAATGTGTCACGTGTAAGCTTCGTTGAATCATAACAGCAGAACTTCTTCGTAAATCTTTTTATTCTCAACACATTACTTTTATAGACATTTTCTACTCGTTACATTTAACACTTTGCGACTGCCTCGCTTCAAAGCCAAAACCAAATATCCTCGGCGGGCTGTCACCATCGCTTTTTATAAGATTCCTTAGAATATTGTCAACAACAAGATGGCCGCCAAAATGGCAGCTCAAGCAGGTGACAGCCAGCCGAATTGGATCGTTTCACATTTGTATTTTATAATTAGATTCTTACTTCAAAATTAGGCAGTTATAGTCATCAATAAATCAATATAATATTTATAAGCTAACAACTCGTCCATCCTGATAAAAGTGCGCGTCCTCGCAAACAAAAGAAAAGAAACTGATCACGATATTATTGATCGTGTAGATACATATTTGAATTATCTTACAATAGTGATAGTTATAAGCTTCATTAACCTTGTGATAATTTTTACAGATAATCTACTAATATATTTAACCAAATCAACAATAGTTGTGCCTTGGATCCGGAAGGAATAGTTACATACATACACCTACCCCAGTTTCGAACGTAATACTTTATAAGCGTTCTTATACCATAAGTTGTGTAATCTGCACTATTTACATCACCTAAAATAATAATTTTCAATTCTACATACTACACAGCAATTCAACAGTAACGTACCATTCATGGCTTACAATGATATGATCATCGCTAAATAAGAGCGCTGATACAACTATTACACTATTTTCTATTAAAATAACCTGGAGTATAATTTAATAACATTCGTTTTTAGAAATCACTTATAGTGGGTAGTATTCACGATAAAGTACACCTTGCACCTAACGAATGGGTAACATGTTTTTTTTAATGACGATCTTGCATTTTCACTTTAATATTTACATAATTTAAATGACAACTGTGAAAAAAATCATGACCATAAACTTAAAACTGACTATTTAATAAGGAATACAATATTGGCCACTCACAAAATCTTTCTGAACCAACCAAGTGATCGCTGTGAAAGCACAGATGGGCGATTGACGTCACGGTCAAGAACAAGCTCAATTCTAAAGGCTCTAAAAATTAAGTTTTAGCTGTATTGTACAAAATCACAAATGTATTTCTTATTTAAAATGACATATCTACCCATTTTACCACGGGAGGTGTCATAAGGCTCATAACTACTATTTTAGCACATGTATAACATGTATATGCACAACGATATGCAAATTGCACTTAAAATTATTGTGCATCTTGCACCTAAAACTATTGTGCTGGGCGCCTTGTACTTGAAAGCTATTGAGCTGTGCACCTTTCACTTCAACATAATTGTGCACCTTGCATTTCAACATAATTGTGCACCTTGCACTTCAATACTGTTTTTGCACATTGCACTTCAATACTATTTTTGCACCTTGCACTTCAACATAATATTGAATATTGCACTTATACACCACTATGCACCTTGCATTTACACACCATTTTGCACCTTGCTCGTCAATACCATTGTCCACTTAACACTTCGATAGCATTGTATACTTTACATTTCAATATCATTGTACACCTTGTATCTCAAGATTGACTATGTTGCTCCTTGCACCTCAAGTATTTTTTTTTTAAATCTTACATCTAATTAGTATTATTGTTGTATCAAAGAGTTTAACAGCGCAGGCGAGACCTTACTTTTTTTTAGTGCAAGTACTTCTCAGAGATAAGTATTGAATTGAAATCAATTTACAAATAATTATATTATACAACTCAAAACAGATTATTTTTGGTTTACCAATAATACCACTGTGGCGGCATCTATCGTCACATCAGCCGCAAAATTATCGAACACCCTTAGCAGTGTTCAAGCTCCACCTATAGACATTGAAAGCCAACAGCTTATGTAACGCTGATAATGTTGTCCGAAGACATCACGGAAGATCAATAACAAGTCAACAATAATCATCAAAAGATTAGAGTAAGATCAGAGTACACCGATACTAAAATAAATGTTTTTTTAAATATCTAAAAACATAAGGAATACATTTACCTTGACTTTGGAAAAAGTTGAACCCTAACTAAGTTCTCACAAGAACTGAGATATAATGGAACCTCTCCAAATGATCAGACGGACCGCAGCCTCCAAGCTGAGGACCGATCAGGCGGCAAGTTTTCTTGTTAACCGAGTATAACTCTCAATTCCTACACCACCATAAATGAAAAAGATATTATGCAATATGAGAGTAATAATGCGATCTCACAAAAGTGAATCATTTATTTAACAAATTATGTTTCACAAAGTTGAAAGATAATGTTAATGAAGAAATTAATTTTATAATACTTATGTTAACCCAACTATTTTGAGCCAACCAACTATTTGGAGCCAATTCGCCTTTTTTTTTCAAGTATATCTACAGTAAAATACGACACAATGTAGCGTGAAAATAACAGTAGCTGGATATTTTTAACTAAACTGCACAGCTTGAATTCTTTATAATCTTAATGTTTTTAGTCGATCTAAACTAAAGCCTGTCGAACAAGCCGCTCTAGCCTGTTTCCATGAGTAGGTTATATTATGTACATGAACATGCAAAACTATACTAATCAAAACTAGTGTAATAAACAGTTGTAACGTCAATAAGACAATTGTTGTCTAACAGCAAACCCTGGCAAAATCACTATTTCCAAAGGTAAAGAATAACTAATTAATATGTGTTTTATTTAAGAATTTAATGGTTTGGGATTGCAAAATCCAAACAATTCATCCAGTCATTTAGTAACCACTTGTGCAGTAACGCTAATAAAATGACAAAATTAAAGTACCTACAAGTAATAATATGATAGCTATAATCAGGAGCTCAGACAGTACAAGCAAAAGTTGATAAACTATAATAGCAATTTTTTTTTTGAACTGTACCTTTTCAGTGGTTGTCTAAAATGGTGTTATAGACAAGTATCTATGTTATTCAAATATAATATTGAACATATTATTGTCATTTACTTTCCTGTCACGTTCAAGTGTATTCTCTGATCTCAAGTTTTCAATAAGTATGTGTTAAATTTCCAAGTTTTTCTGGGTACTATGTTTGTCTTCATTTCAGTATTTAAAAATATAAAGATCTAGGTAGTATTTGTGTCTATCATGTTACGTTTTTCAGAAATAAATAATTAATTCTAATACTATCAAGGTTTTTAAATTACAACTTTGTTGTTAATCATAGTGATCCATCAAACCACTTCATAGAAGAACACAATCGCTTCAAAGCGTCAGACTGCATTTACTGATCACCAGTCTTAACAGACGAATTATTATTCGTTTTATCTTCAAGAGTCATTAAAGACCTAGAGTTGATATAACCAAACCTTACTAGCTCACTAATTTGGAGTTGGAATTCGGTACCAATCAAGTAAATAAAATTTACAATTGGATGGAATAAAACTTTTTAGCCAACTTAAAAGTCAACACTTTCTAATTCTCTATCCAACAAACTAAACAACTCCTATTTAGCAGAGTACTCAACTAAAAGTATTGTGTCAATTAAAACATAATTCACTAACAACAAAGACATATCTATCCATACGTAACGACAATCAACATTATCTGAACACTCCAAATCATGAGGTACGATATATCTCTGAAAAGCATTTCTACTACTTTCTTAGGTCACCAACTATTGAAGTGAGCCTCAATACATAGAAAATAGACATAGATAAACCTTTATTCACACTTTCATTCAAACCAATCAAAGAGTCGTTCGAAACCTTGCATTGCAATTAACGTACTTATTTTATAAACAACAAGGAAAATATAGTTAGACCAAGTCCTACCTTAAGACCTTGGTTTTATAAAGAAAATCCTTTCTCCTCGATTTCTTTTTTTTAATATAAATAGCAGTGATTGGCACTAACTAAATAGTTCTAATACCAGTAATACAAAAAGTAACCAACGCAGAAACCAAAGTAGTACGTTTCATCACTTACGACATACAGAGTAAAGATGTAGAGCGAGACCCATGGCTGAGATGAGATAGTCTCACAGTTTATTGTGTATTTGAAGGAAAAAGCAACAAGATGTTATCCAACAGAAGACCAAGGTCACCAACATAATTCACCAAATGCGTAAGCTAAAGTTGCAGTTAGATAATTATTATCTGGCAACAATCTATAATAATTGTTATTGAGTGAACAAAACCAATCACTAACATATTGGAAAAAATCTATGTCCAGTTGTGGACTACGATAGGTTGTCGATGAATAGTGTATCTATGATTCAGTTAGTCGGGTAACCATTAAAAACTTATTATAACTTCTTAAAAACATTGTTGTTTGAAGCAATAAATAAACAATAGGTAAATAACTAATCGCAAACTACATTCAAAGCAACGAAAGTTCACAGGAAGGTATCTGTATTCTCGGAATACCCAGCATTTATATCCAATTATAAGTATTCGTCTTTAATTAAATTCATTCATTTGTAAAATTCGTACATCAAAAATGTAGAATCCATGGATATAATTGACAAATGGACATTATGACACAAATAACTATTTCAACAACATAGTTAGTATGTTAACTATATTCTTCTGAATATGTTTAAGATACCTATGTAGCTATCTTAAATCTTGAACGAAAAACGACATGGTTATATAATAATTATCCCAAAGATTCCTGAAATCGACACAGACGATATTACAATAAATTTTCCAGCCCAAAAAACCTTAGTGGTTATGGACCACATCGGACCCAGTAGTAGTTCCGCATTACTGTGACGGAGCCCATCAATGTCAAGACCTAAATTAAGATCTGTGGTGCAATCGTGGGCTTAAACAAAGATTGATCAAAAACATAGCACCGCTAAAGTATCCAATAGAGATTCACTCTAAACTATTTCTAGGAGAGTCTCCGGAAACCAAAGACAAACGAATGGAATCATAATCAATATTTATCTTTCATTTGTTTGACAGCAAACATCTTATTTACCTTAGCACACAGCTAAAATCAGAACCCCATTCAAAAACAATCTCCACATAATACACAGTAACAGCTATGAAGTTACTCTGGAAAATAGGCATGGAGAGTATACGTTATTTATCATGGTATAAAAATGACCACACATAACACTTGTTACTTCCTGCGACCAAATCTGTTACAAAATCACCGTTGATATCTACCCGGCGCGCCTCGGCAGGCGATTTCGTACGCTGTGATGACACTTGTCACCATTCACAATTTCACTGTGACAAAATGAAATCATACCGCCATATGACAATGAAATAGAAGTAGCAATCATTTCCATGCCTACTGGAAAAGATAAGGATAGCTAAACTGTTACGGTGGCAACATTATTTTCACCGCCGTAACCTTGACTTATGAGTTATAAAGAGTGCGACAAATTTAACTTCACACCATTTGAAGTTAATTTGAAGCCCCCTCCCATCTATCATGAACTTACTACGCGGTAAGAGGAATCCAGTCTTTTTCAGCTACTGGCAACAAGGCTCCAACCACAACGGACGCGTACAGACAAACGTTCCTCCGGCAGGAGCCATCACTGCACCAGACACGTTCAGGGGATCGTTCTCCCGGCTGGAGGCACGACTGCACCAGACACGTCCAGAGGATCGTTCTCCCGGCCGGAGCCGCGATTGCACCGGACACGTCCAGAGGATCGTTCTCCCAGCAGGAGCCGCAATTGCACCGGACACGTCCAGCGGATCGTTCTCCCGGCAGGAGCCACGACTGCACCGGACACGTCCAGAGGATCGTTCTCCCGGCAGGAGCCACGACTGCGCTGGGCACGTCCAGAGGATCGTTCTCCCGGCAGGAGCCACGACTGCACCGGACACGTCCAGAGGATCGTTCTCCCGGCAGGAGCCACGACTGCACCGGACACGTTCAGAGGATCGTTCTCCCGGCAGGAGCCACGACTGCGCTGGGCACGTCCAGAGGATCGTTCTCCCGGCAGGAGCCACGACTGCACCGGACACGTCCAGAGGATCGTTCTCCCGGCAGGAGCCACGACTGCGCTGGGCACGTCCAGAGGATCGTTCTCCCGGCAGGAGCCACGACTGCACCGGACACGTCCAGAGGATCGTTCTCCCGGCAGGAGCCACGACTTCCATCTCCTTGCGCGACGATGTCGACTCTTGCACGATGGTGTCGATTTCTAGGATGCTTCCAATGCTTGACCTTGAAAACAAAACAAAAAGGCTCGTATCTCAAGGCTAATTTTACCATAATTTTCCTATTATATAAACCGATCTACATCAATCATAATTATATTCTTTCTTTCAATAATAGGCAACTAACTATTCGTGTCTTGTAATAGTTTGATACGAGAGTAAGAATATAAAAGGTTAGTACATCAAAACAAAATGAAAACTTCCTTAGCCTTTTTTGTTTTCAAGCATTATTCTTAATCATTAATTCACAATTTGTACTTAGCTTTATATCCTGTGCGTGGGCGTATGGTAGCACCAAGAACGTGGTTTTTCTGCATGGAGAATCACCGACTTTCCTTGGCGTATCTCGCTTCCGATTTGTAAGCTTCGTTGAATCATAACAGCAGAACTTCTTCGTAAATCTTTTTATTCTCAACACATTACTTTTATAGACATTTTCTACTCGTTACATTTAACACTTTGCGACTGCCTCGCTTCAAAGCCAAAACCAAATATCCTCGGCGGGCTGTCACCATCGCTTTTTATAAGATTCCTTAGAATATTGTCAACAACAAGATGGCCGCCAAAATGGCAGCTCAAGCAGGTGACAGCCAGCCGAATTGGATCGTTTCACATTTGTATTTTATAATTAGATTCTTACTTCAAAATTAGGCAGTTATAGTCATCAATAAATCAATATAATATTTATAAGCTAACACACGGGTGTAAACGAGACCCCTTTTATTCTTCATTCTTGACCTCAGCCGTTTCTAAGGTCTTCTCAACAAGGTATAAAGGCGCCCGGACCATCAGTACACCATCTTTGGACAGCGAAGACTCCAAAGCTTCAGGGTCTGTTCCGTTCGGGAGTTAGAACTCTCTGTTGAACTCTCTGTACGCTGTCTGGCTGTCATCCTGCTCTTGACAAGTTGCTGACTATGAGAAAATTGTTGGGTAACATCATCTACCGATTTTGTTTTAAAAATTGCTGGGTCCTGTAGGAAATATGGCTAAAGAATCCTTTGCCTTTGCTAGGTTTTGTCGATAAGTGTTATCGTTTCCCAAAGAGCAAGCATGCTTGTAAATGTATACCAAAAAGTGTATAAATAGTGTCATGGGTGTAAACGAGATCCCTTTTATTCTTCATTCTTAGCCTCAGCCGTTTCTAACGTCTTCTCCATAAGATGTAAAGGCGCCCGGACGGTCAGTACACCATCTTTAGACAGCGAAGACTCCACAGCTTCAGGGTCTGTTCCGTTCGGGAGCTGAAACTCTCTGTTGAACTCACTGTACGCTGTCTTGGTGTCATCCTGCTCTTGATGAGCTGCTGATACTATGAGAATGTTGTTGAGGACCATCACTGATACCTGGAATGGAGATTAGCCATCATCTTCTGAGTTAGTTCTAAAAAATGCTGAGTTCTGAGGAGAACAAGTTTTAATAGCTCTGATTGGTTCAAAGTCCTGATCAGCACTGTTCAAAGTCAAAATTCAAATTCAAATGGGGTACTAAAGCGTTGATGACACACAGCTTATTTACACGCTACAATCCAGCGAGTTCGCTTGTAGCTTGAAAACTCGCCATGTGTCATCGGCTTCTTTACGATCTACTAGTTGACAATCCTTCCCGAAAGCTAACTGACTCACAAGCTAGCTAATTTAAACTCGCCGGCGTATAGCTTGTAAACTAGCCTTGTGTCATCTGCGCCTATGAATTTTTTTTGAGGAAAAACTGGGTCCTTATTTCCTGCCCTTATTCCATTTCTATTTTTTATGGTACCTACTATAAGATAGAGGATGGCATGAGGAGAAACTTTATTTCGGGGTCTCTGAGGTCAAAGACCGCGCGTGAACAGCCTTATTTACAATGAAAAAAATTAAAACTTATTATCTTCTGTGCCCGGTTTGCGAGCTATAACTCAGACGAAAGAACATGACACCTGGCTTGAATGACGTTTGTGCAAAGTAATAGAAATAGAGAAGAGGTCCTGTTATACTTGGTAATGATAAGGCTTCGCAATTAGAGGAAGAAGAAACACGGAGGGCGCCGCGCGGGGCAGCGGGGGAAGCATCAAGTGCCGAGCCACGTGTCAGCCAGGTGTCATGTTCATTCGTCCTAGTAGTACTTGCTTCATTAGGGTCAAAGTGACTGAGATCAAACTGCAGTTTCAGCATCTTATTTTCCTCTCCCTCGACCAGGGGGGACTTGGTGATGACGTCCCAGCTGGTGGCCGGGTTCTCGCGATCTGATGACGTCATGCCCGCTTGCACTGTGGTGGTCTGCCCGTTGAGGCGAAGAAGGTTTTTGCTGTTGTAATAGAGAAGAGGTTTTAGTTCAAACCAAAGGAAATGAAATATTACGAGAATACCATGATGATGCAGTCAACTCCTTACTAATGGTATTTATGGTAAACATTATGGATTTAGTCTGAAATTTTTTTTTTTAATTTGAATTATGTTGCACAATGCGTAATATATTGCACAATGCGTATACGCACCGTCGGCTGCACTAAAATATCTACGTCCAAAATTTTTATAAGTATGACCAGTGAAAAAATAATTAAAAAATTATGTAACTATCAGCTTTTGCCATACATACCTTAGTATACCTACCTTTCTTATAAATTATGTCAAAAAAAGTTTTTTTGGTCGAACAAATCTATGTATGCATCTCACGTTCTCGCAACGGTGAAGGAAAATATCGTGAGAAAACCGGGATCTCGTAGAACCTAAAGTTCGAAACCATGTGTCGAGTGAATGAAAGGAGCCTCTTCGAGGCGCACTTGAAATCCTTTCACCACACTGGTTCGAAAGAACAAGTGACAGATAAGAAGGATAAGAAGCTTCATACCTAAACTTGGTCATCTCTTCCTCCATCCTCCTCATCTCAGCAGCAAACCGTTGCTTCATGGATGCGAAGGCTCCATCGAAGACCGAGAGATCGTTCAGCTGGATTGGCACGTCGAATTTGCACGCGAGGGGCTTTTCAGATGTAGATTCTTTGTCAGGTTTATTCGCCATTTTACTGTTTTTTTATAGGATTTTGTTGGATTATTTTGAAAAATGTGTTTGTTTCTCGCGCGCCTTTATGGAAACGTCAATTTGATGGATTTGATGGATGGATTTGAAGGATAGGAAAGGAAAAGGATGTAATCAAACTCTTTTTAATTATGTCATAACCAAAATAATTAGGGATTACAAGCATCCTGAAATTAGAAATGGTTGCGTGTTATTAAAGTAATAAAGTAAGCGAAATTAGAGCTAATTTTTTTTCAAAGCTATACAAAGAGAGTAAGTTATTATAGATACGAATATAAGCTTAAAATAAGAAAATATTTAAAATTAATCAAGTGACAGATATTCTGCCGCAAAGCAATAAATGAGTAAACATTTCTGTGTTCCGGTTTGAAGGTCACTGTAGCTAGTGAAATTACTGAGCTTTCGAGCTGACGAGCAAAATGTCTCAGTATGGACGAGCGCTTTAGCAGTGTTGCATCGACCTATGTGAATCAAAGTCCTGTGTAGCACTGTTCTGGTCATGAACAGGCGTGATCTCTTACCATCAGGAGAGCGCTTAGCGTCTCGTCCCATGTTTACATTTAAAAAAAAACGTATGGAACGAACACGGTGTTTATCCGACTATTTGATTCATGATACCCCTCGCTAAGCGGTGATGATGTGACTTATAAAACGATTTCATCTCAATAAATACCCCTCTACATCAAAAACATCTGTCTTATAAAGAGAAGATAAAATAGGCAACAAAAATTCAATCATTCAACCAAATTATCTTCTGCCCTTTTCTCTAGGGTGGCCAGATATCTCCCCCCAGAGATGTGGTATTTGGCTCGGCTGGGGGAAAGCCGCTGCTATGACGACGAGAGGCTAAACACGAGGCCCTATTAATCTCGAAGTGAGGGCGTGGTGTTAGGGCTAGCATGTTTGTTTTGATTGAATTTATGATAGTGGATCGTAGGTGGATCTCTTGTGTTGAATAAATCATTATTTTTGTATATTTTTTTTTGTATTTATTTATTCAGAAAAAAGGTTACATGTATTGTTGTTTTATGAGTACCATTAAACCTTACCAGGTTTGTCTTGGTACCAAGGATTATAACATATCAATAATCTATTACATAATATGAGCTGTTGCTATGTAAAGTAAATTATATATCGCTATATTCTATAGTTCTAGTATCTAGTAGTGGTAGTTTCTAGTTATTTAGGTGAGTACGTGAAGGTTTTTATTGTATTCGAAACAGCTGATTTATTATTCGTTTAATGTTTATTTTGGTGATTTTGTCGTGTGTTTCAAGAGGAATTTGGTTTTTTAGTCTAGGTATAATATAATCAGTTGTTCTCTCTCCAAATGTGTTTTTGGCTTTTCATAAGGCTCTATAATGTGTGTCCATTTATAATAAGAAGTAATACTCGTAATTTACTCATACTACCTATTCATGTCGTTTGTTTCTAGCTGATGGCTTTTCACGTGGAATATATTATTGTTACTTTTTCATACTTAAAGCTGACATAGAAAATCGAAGGTCTATTTAATCATAGGTACCTATATAATATCAAAGGTTATTTCCCATGTTTTAGACATCAACTTCAACACATTTGTAATTGCTGAGTTTAGCCAAATAAATTGTTCCTGAATTTAGCCTTTATTAACGTTCAGATGAGCAAAAAGGTATTGAATATAAAACTCATGAATAACCTTTTTAATGGCAACCCTAAATGAGCTCAAGCCGCGAGGGCGCGAACTGCCGCCAAATTGGCGGGAAAGCTGCTCATTTGACAGATCATTTTTTATTTCGTTCGGAAATGGATCGGAAAGGCGGCCATTGTTCCATTGATTACCAGGTGGCCAGGAAGTGAAATACACCCTTCTTAAATTCTGCTAAAGATAAAAAGCACTTATTAACCTTTTATGACTAATAAAATGCGAAATATTGAAGATTAAATGAAAAAGCTTTTTTTATACTGCTGTTTGAGATGTAATAAAAAGTAAATTGTCCTGACCTGACCTTGAAAAAAGCGTCTATGGCTTTTTCGTACCTATAAGTAGGTAATGTGTTTCATTCGCGTGTAATACGAATTTAGACAATTTTATTTTAGTCTTGCCACCACGGTTTTATATGATTGTGTAAGGAAACTATTTTCCATACAATTAATAATAAAACTATTTGTATTAATAATGGTCTTTTGAGCCGGATATTTTTCACCGCGAGTTTAGTTTTTCACTACAAAATAGTAGTTACAAAATTATATTTCTCATTAGATAACTAACTTTTTAAAACAAAAACTCACCTACACCTTGATAATTATCAAGTTATGGCAGAGGGGAGGCAGGGCATTTTTAATTCCCGTAAAAAGGGCTTATATCTCGGGGGAGAATGGGCAAACATCGTTACGTGCTGATGTCAACATGTTTGCTGTGTTATTAGTTTTCACTGTGGAAAGGGTGGGCGAGCTCCTTTATGAATAATATTTTTGGTTATTTCGCTATGACAGAATATAACTTGGCTTGAAATAATATTATTGGTTCTTCGATAGTATCTATCTATGTATATGTTGGTACAAATTATATATCCGAACGTATTCTAAAATTTGAACCGAAGCTCTATATCACTGCAAGGCTATTTTTGATTATATTTGAAGTCACATCTTTCCTCTCGTTTTCTGTTTTGTTGCGGTGATTCCGTGTAAAGCAACGGAAGTGTGTAACAGGAAATTAGCCGTTAGATGGTACCAGTTTCAGAAAATTCTGTAAATTTTTGGGAGTAATTTCGTTAAATGGGACCAATATGTGTAACAGGAAGTTGGCCGTCAGACGGTATAGAAAAACTAAGTAAATAGAATCATGCGAATTTAAATGTTGTTTGTAGCTCGCTAGTCTTTTTAAAATCAGATTCTTGAAGTTTAAATCCTATACTTTCAGAGAAAAATACAACCTCTTTTGCTATACCTGCTTAAAGTCAATTCACATAGCTTACAAAAGTCACGAAGAAGCTCGAAAAATAAAACCATATTTTTTTTTTTAATGACGTCATCAAAAAACTTTTTTTCCAATTTCCTGGCGTACGCCTCATCCCAGAAGGGATGCGATAGGATCACACGGGGCTCGCGTGTCACGGTACCGTTTGCGTAAACCGTAGCCCCTACTACGAACAGAACTCGAAGCTACTTTACTTTTACCAATCAGAAATTGAAAGTGGTTGGGGAAAATTATTATTCGAAAAAAAAACTTTATAGTCATTTAGGTAATATGTATTTGGTTATTAATGGACGGGTTGTGAATAGAAAAGAAATAAACTCATAAGATTAATATTAATTATTAAAGTCGAGGTTGTGGTATTCAGACTGACTCACTTTCAAAGATAAAGGATAAGTCCCAAGTAAATATACCAAATAAGTATACAAAATATCTGCCGCCGGTCCAGAGACACTCTCCACGAAGCCAAAGAAAATAAAAATAAAATACCTTTAAAAGTAGAGCTATAATAGCTTCGTGTATACTGGAGTCGAACATCGCAAAAATTCAAGAAACAGTTCAGAATTATTCACCATAAAATCACTATACTCCAATTGTAGCGTCAGATACCTAACACCTTGAATTTAGTTCTAGCCCTACTTCTAGATGATAAAGAAAGTGAGTTTAATTCGAGAACCAATAGTAAGAGACGTCTATATCGCCGCGTGTGCTTGTGTTTATGTAGACCAATTTACTGATTGCGTCCCGGCGCAAATTGATGGGGATCCCCCGAATATCGTGATATCATTTTAATCAGAGGTAATGAAATATTGGGGAGAAGGTTCTCGGTATTGGTTTGAGCGCGTTTCGATTTTGCTACAATAGTAAGATGTACTGAACACGAACTAGGATTTGTTGTGACGAGGTATTATCGTTCCAATGAATAAATAAATATATAAAAGCCTTAGTCCTGACTGACCGACAGACAACGCACAGGTACCACTATATGTAGAGATATGAAATTTGGGCTATATCCCATTTGGACAACGTTTCATTTCGTAACCCTACTAAATACCTACGCAATAGGGGCTTTTGGCAAACTTTTTATTTTTCATAGGTACATTTAGTATCATTTAGACAACCATTTTTTTAGTTAGATACAGTCAGCTTACATTTTTTAAAGATATAAGTACGAGGAGAGTATAAAAAAAAATAAGAAAAAATATTTCAACAACAGACTTATGCCATAATTACAATAATATAGTATCAGTTACGCCATTTTTTTATATTTTGGGCTGACATTTGAGCGGTTATCAGGAGATATAAATTATTTTATATTTTTTTATTATATTATTATTTTGTCAAAAAGTGTTTTTTTGTTAATTCGCAATGCAGACGATTGGCGGGTTTGTCAACTAGTTTCCTATAAAGCCTGCCAGGTGTCAACTATTAACTTAAAACTATGAAAATAGTTTCGCAAAGCTAACTCTAAAGCCAATAAACAGAATTATCCACCCCAACACACTCTAATACCCGTTACATTTGATTTACAGCTCCCCACAGATAACATAGGTGCGGCAGTAATCACATTCATTAGCGAGATGGTCCATCTGACCTCACTTCACCCTAATCTGAGTAGTACAAGTTTTTTGATGGTAATCAGGTTGATAATTAAATGAAAACAAGGTTTTTAAAAAGATACAACAACCGACTTCAATCGGACTGTTCTAGTGAGTGTAGGCACTACTGAAAAGTCACAGGGAAGCAAAATATTACGCAATTTCGTTCACTTCAACGTCTTTTTTTTTCAGTTATTTTTTTATAAAATCTAAAAACTACGTTTTTATGCTTTTGCTCTATCTCTTTTTTTGTGAGATATAGCTGTTTTTATGGGTTTAGAATACATTGTCATAGAGTTGATTTTTTTTTCTTCAGATGGATAGCTATTCGGGACGTGTTCGAAATTCGAGTTGCAAGAATCCACCCGAAACGACAAACAAATCACAGAAGTAGGTTTTAGTATAGAAACGCAATAAGTACAATAAAGTAGTACATTTAAAATGCGACCAAGAAAAAGGAGCCACATTGGCTAAATTCTAGCACATTTTGGTCCGAAAAAAAATAAATATATATATATATATATATATATCCTTACAGGGCTAGATAACTATTATACTCGTATGTTAAAACTACTAGGCTTTTTCATCGTTAGTAAAAGTACATCGTAAAAAGTAACAAACATTATTTGAAAATGGAGATATTTAATTTTTATTGACAAGGTGTCTGAGATTTTTTGGTTCTGTTACGACTCCATTTTGATTTGATATTGTCCATTGTACTAAAAATATTAAAATATTTTGAGCGGTGGCAAATCACTACGACTTTTTTACGATGGCAAATCGTTACAGTGGCAAATGAACACTAACCCTTGGTATTCTATAGGAACGCCATTATTAATCTATGCAAACAAATATACTTTATCTCGCTTACTTTACGAGATATAGCTGTTTTTTATATTGTTTTAGAATGCATTGTCATCGAGATGTGAGCTACTTTGGAAGTTTCATCCGGATAGCTAACTAGGAAGTGTTTGAAATTCGAGTTGCAAGATTTCTCCCCAAACGAAAAACAGACAGACAAACAAGAAATTGACTTAATAAAAACGTGGTAATAAAATAAGGTGGTGGTGTATTATTGTAATTTCGATTTATTCCCTAAAATATTCCAGTCACAATGAGGCTCGTGCCCACGACGCCATTGTACTGGAGCCGTGTAGTCGGCTCGTGGCTCGTGCCATCAACTCTTCCTGTCTGGAACTGACCTAATTTTAGTAAAATCAAGGTACAGCGGTTAATGGTGAGGGAAAACATCGTGAGGAAACCGGTTTGTTATACTTAGAACAGAAAAAAGCGGTGTGTGCCCCGCGCACTTACATACATTTTTGAAAATTTTAAAATAATAAGAAATAGTATAAATATATTTAGTAATAGATCCGCTTAATTTCTAAACAAAGGTTTAAAAATTAAGCGGATCTATTTAACTGAAATTAACTTAACTCTAGTTTAGAATTTTAGTATCTAAACATAAAAAAAAAAAAAAAAAGCATATTAATTTTTTTGATTCAGGCAATTAATTTTAAAATATGACCTCCTGAAACTAGAAAATATCATTACTGACTTGCAGTAAAAATCTAATTGTGAAATGTGTAAAATTATTTTTATTTGCAAGGATAAACTGCCAGATTGGTCCCATAAAAAAAATCGGTTCAGTACTTTTTTGAACGAATTTGAACTCAAAATAACTGAAAAAGTGACGTCATCCAAGTAAACGAAATTGCGTATTTTCTTGTGACTATTCAGTGGTGTTTACGGTCACTAAAACAGTCCAACTGAAGTCGGCTATAGTATGTTTTTGTATTTGTATATATACCTTGATTATTGGAAAGAATAATAAATGTAAATAAATAATAAATTAGAAACAATCTATCTATCCTCCGACGCAATTTAACCACAGAAAAATAAACACGAGATAGGTACCAAAAGAGGAAACTCTGTTAATTATGTTTGTTTAATGGTAAACCGATAATATAGTACAGTCAGCTGCACAGTTATGTTATACACTCCCAAGTTCCTCTTCTTCCTCTTACTCTCAATTTCTTTCATTTAACGAAGAACGTTTATTCTTCGCGTTTGGCTCGACACATATTAGTGTCTTAAGCCAGTGTCAAGTAAATTATCGCATTCGTGGTCAAGTTATTGAATATAGGTACATTTAATTATTATTATTTAATTATTGTAAAATTTATAAAAATAATTTTGCCGACACATACTTCTTCTGACAAGTGAGATGACTACATTTCTTTGCAAAATTAAGAGTAGGTTTTAATATAAATGTGAAAGCTTTTTATTTTAATTCGCAACGGGCGTCAGCTAGTAACTAATATTTTAGACTAGTACGCCACATTCGAATCATAGACTAGTCTTTAGACTAATAAGTATGTGATTCTTTAAGTGCGTTGACATTTATAAACAATGCTAGAATTTACCAAGCCATCACCTAGAAATTTACATATCGCTCTAATGCTATGAACTATAAGAATGAAAATATGGAACCTAATGGGTTTATTTAAATTTGCCGTCATGAATTCTTCATAAAAAGATACTTATTTCACGACTGTTACGAAAAATACTCCCTATTATATATTATCTTGAAGAATCTTGAAATAAAAAATATATTTAAAGAATTAAAAAAATATTGTATGATAGTTTTTATTTAAGTAGGCTAGTTTTATTTTATATTATTTTATAATGTAGGTAAAGTTAGTAGTTAGTTGCGTAAATATATAAATGTTTCCTTAAAAAATATATATAAAATATTGTAATACTATTTACCTTAATAGGAGAATTATTGATATTTATTTAAAAAGTTTATAGAGAATTTAATAACTGAGTAATTTTTCAACTACATAGGTATGGATTTCCAAATAAAAAAATATGTAAAAAAATATGTATGTATGTACCTTTAAACATAGATGAATAACGATGTTCCTATAGAACAAGATGGACAGCATTAAACCAAAAGGGAATCGTAAGACAGGAAAAAAAATCAGACACCTTGTCAATAAAAATGATGATTTTTAAATAATGTTTGTTACTTTTTACGATGTAGTTTTGTTATTAACTATGAAAAAGCCTAGTAGTTTTAACATATAATATTTATCTAGCCCTGTTACTTCTCTTTTTCGAAAATTTGCGTCTGACTAAAATGTACTAGAAGTTAGCCAAAGGGAGCCACCCTTTTACTGGGCATATTTTCAATGTACTACATTGTGTTTCTATACTTTAATACTTCTGTGCCTTTAAAAAGGGTTTTGGAATAGGCGGGATTTTGAATACTGTAGGTACAGTCGGCTCTGTAATGGTCTTTACACCTAGATTACGCCGGTGATCTCCTGTTATTAAACCACTCACAAAAACACATTATGTGTGTGTGTGCTTGTGTAAACTACTGATGTGATTGAACAACATAAGATATACCCATTATATAAACCCCCAGTGGTTTAATCACAGGAGAACACCGGCGTAAGCTGGGTGCAAAAACAATTACAGAGCCGACCCTACCTTATCCTACTAATATTATAAACGTGAAAGTTTGTAAGTATCGATGGATGGATGGAAATCTACTGAATGGATTTTAATGAAACTTTACAATAATATTGCTTATACATCAGAATAACACATAGGCTACAATTTATAAAGATACCTGCGCAGACGAAGTCGCGGGCACCAGCTAGTACTTAATAAGAATAAAAAAAAACAGGGCAGATTATTAATTTTTAAAATGAAATCGTAAATTTATTTAATATAAGTTATGAATTTGACCTCATAAATACTGATTGAACTTTCAAAACTCATACCCATTGTGCTCTACCTTTGGGCCCTCTTTGGTGGCGATCCAAAACTATAAACAATGATCCAAATACCGCCGATTGTAGCACAGCAATAAAGTACGCAAACAATGTAAATTAATTCAGTAACGCAAATACATTTTGGTGAGTAAAAATAATACTTTACGACTTTAACTCGTACATTTTGTTTTTAAGTGTTATTTAAAACTCGTACCTGAAAAGCTATTAAACATAGTATTTTACTTTTATTGTGTTCCTATGAAAGTGAAGTGACTATTACGACTTGGCTAAAAAAAATTAAGTACTTAATTATTAATTTAGTACATTACATCGAATGGTGCATGAAAAAAAATGTTTTGTGTTAAATACAGAGCAATGCGTGCATATTGTTTGTAAGTAGTTTTTTTCTTTTTTAAATAAATATGCATTCATAACTATAAGTGATTTGTTGATATACATCACAAGTTTTTAAATACCAAAAAAACTTATAATGGCTGTCAGAATTTTGGTTACTACAAAATGGATAGCAGGGCGAGTGCGGCGCCTAAGCCGAGCTTTACGACGTGACTCGAGCTAAGTACCTGGGACTGTCAAATGATGAATGAAACTTAAATTATTATCACAATAATGCGTATCGATTGACGCAAGGCCATATAAAAATGACTAACGGTAACAGTATGTCCAATTTTTGCCATATTTATTTTAAATAAATCTACTCTATTTTTTTTAAGTTTCTTTGCCATATCTGTGATCAGTAACAGCAACTTTAATGCATATTTTTTTTTTCTGGTAATTCAAAACTTGTGGTGTAGATGTATAACTGTAAAATTTACTTTGTCCTTCCAGTGCAACGCTCTCAGCCTAAGTTGGATGCAAATACTGCAAACCATCTCGACATATTTGCCGTTGTCTTCATGGAATCAGAAGCTCTACCGAGGGCTGAATTTTAAGAGAGTAGTGTACGAGCCGAGGCCCGATTACAAACATTTCTGACAATTGCAATCGTATCGTGTCCGTCACAAAGAAGTAAAGAGTTTGTGTGACGTTTATAAAAATAATCATACAAACTAATGGCTTACGGCCCATAATCCCGCTGGCCTTTATCTCGCTCGCACATTTGTTTTTCAAATATCAAAAAAATGGAGCGGTGAAATGTTTCTACAATTTCACGAAATATCTTAGAACCTACTTGTATTTTTGATATGTTTAACTTATGCGAAGGAGATTGTCAATAACAGTACAACATATTGATACATAACTACAAAAAAATAAACAAGAGTGCGAGTGCAATAGCAGCGCGCGATACGATGCAAATTTATTTAAATTAGATTCGAATGCAATTGGGAAACTTTTTTGCAGCGGATGAGAAGGACCCATACGATTACGATTGTCATAATTGTTCGTGATCAAGGTTTTGGAGACTGATTCTGTGACTTTATTGTGTGCGCTCTCTGTTGCTTGCTGAATACAAATGCAGAAATGAATCATTTCATCCTTCGACAAATTATTTTCATCATCTCACTACTTACATATATAATTTGTGCGAATAGCATGGAATAGAATAGAATATTTTTTATTGTCGAAAACTGTGTCAAAATAGATCTTAATAATTTAAGTAATGGGTTGAATAGTTTTGTCTATTTCAGACGTAGGGTCGGATCAATAATTTGTCTTTATCCAGCTTACGCCGGTGTTATCCTGTGATTAAACATCTTGTGGGTACCTATATCTTTATATTATGGATTTACTCACATACACACATGTGTTTGTTTGAGTGGTTTAATCACAGGAGAACACCATTACAGAGCCCACTATACAATATTTGTTTAAGAACCTACCTACATAACTAAAAAAACATATAAAAAATCAAAGTTTATATGCTTATGTTAAAATTTGAAAAATTACTAATGTTTGTTGATAGATGTTTCTGTCTGTGTTAAATGTATGCTTGAACTTGCTATTCATAGAGAAAACTTGTACAAATAAATACTTAACCAAATGAGGTCAAAACTTTTTTTACAAATTCTTGAGTTTTTACCCATTTTGTGGAGATGAGACAGGAATGCACGTCAATAGATTCGTCTGTTTATCTAAGGTGTGGTCGACGTTTTAGTCGTTATCGGCGCAGACGAGCCTTTATCGTGCGCACGCGCCACCCATAGACTTGAAAATTATAGAAAGAGCATAATCCTGGTCAAAAAAATGTTTCTTTATGTATAGACAGGTTTAAAGATTTGGTGCAGCTGGTTTTGGTTGTTTTCAAAGAAAATCAATTCGTGATCATTGATTTTGTAGCCGTAATGTCCAAACATTTAGGTTACAAAGGTATCAAATGTGGTACTTTAAAAAAAAACAAAATATACTGGACCATTGTACATAGTTTTTTTTTTCTGATTTGCCCCCGTGCCTCCCCACAAGCACCTGCGGGGTTATCTATTAAATCAGGCACCCTGTATAAAATGCATTATCCTGACCGACTACCTGACAACGTACAGGCCAACACTGAACTTAGACACTTGAAATTTGCAGGGCGTGTTTGTCAAGAGCTGAAAGTGCGTACTAAGAAAGGAATTTTATAAAATCGTAACGCAAATAAATTTGCGGGTGTCAGCTAGTGATAATATTATTTACTTTTATCATCGATTACTCGTATATAATATACTCGTATGACAGGCCATAGAAGTCTTGTAAACTAGTAGAAAATATAGTGTTTATTAATCACACAATTGAACTCTAGTCGTATCTAACTCTACGTGGATGTTGGATTCATCTCGAGAGTATTTGAGTGTCTCCTATCAGCATTGTTTAGAGGCAGTTAAACCATATACAGTTAAACAGAGGCTTCTAAGCCATAGATAATGTCGTCTCGTATTGCTTCGTTCTAAAGAAATACTTCACTAATGTAAAATGAGATTGCTACTGTTGAAGTTTTAGAAGACGTAGTATATGCTATTGTGTTAAGTCAAAGTTAAAATAATGTACTTATTTATTGAATAGAAGCAATTGAAGTTTATATATAAGACACATGTAAGTGCTTAATGACTTAGAAATAATATTTAAAAAAAAAATGGCATATGAAAAATATATTTTTGCTTGGGTATATGAATTAATGGGTATACACAAAATTCATAACTTATGTTGCTCTATCTATAGTATACACATACAAAATATTTAGATACTTGATTCGATGAGACATGTTATAATTTATGAACAAATGTAACTAAATTATATATTTTTTGGTCGAGGTATATAAAAATAATAATCATAATAATTATTTTTGTGTGAATTAATTGGAATTTATTTTCCTACAAAAACTTAAATACTACTCGTATTAAGAAATTATATAAATATATTTAGTAATAAATCCGCTTGATTTCTAAACAAAGGTTTTAATTAACTTAACTTTAGTTAAGTTTAGTTTAGTTTTAGTTGTTCGTTGACTCTTTGGTTTATAATATAGTAATATGTACTAAAGTTCTAAACTAAAGTTAAGTTAATTAAAACCTTTGTTTAGAAATCAAGCGGATTTATTACTAAATATATTTATATAATTTGTTGATATTTATGGATTTCCGAAAAGTAACGCCTGAATCAATCAATTATCTTAATCTACTCGTATTTATGAAGTGGTTAGGTATGGCAAAAAAGGACTCAAATCATCTTCTAGAATCTAGCCAAACGAGATGTTGTTGCAAGGCGTACCCCTCTGTTGGCCATATAACCTTCTTGGCCATTCACGTTAAATAAAACTATACGCTTTATTTGATAACTGTGTGCATATTTTAAGATGGTGTGCGAGATTATTATAGTGTGCGTTTACATGAATAAGATTTTATTTGGCGCGTGTGCAATGCATGTTTATCTCGTCCCCCGTAAAAAATGGCAGAAATTTATGTTTGCAGATTCGGACGTTTGACGTCTCCTTTTGCTAGATTCTCGAAGCAAATCAGCGTTATGCTGGATAGATGGGGTTTCCCTATCCAGGGCTGAGCATCATTCTTTCCTTTAACTACTAGGTACACTACTTACGTATGAAAGCTAGGGCATGAAAAAATTACGGTAAATAGGTATGAGGATATAGGATAGGTTAGATATTTTAATAATATAAATATTTCAAAGGGGCAAATCCAATTGCGAAAAATAAATATAATTACAATTAAATCGACCACATGCCCCCAATATCCTAATATGTAAGAATAATCAATTTTAATGCCATTTAATTTTATTCTTTGGTGACTGACCTGCGCAGTAGGTGTGTCATACGATCATACAACGTATACAACGTATGTAACTTCGTACAGTCGCGTGCATCATAATTAAAGAATAATATTTTGACTTTATTTATATTTAAGTTAAATTAAGGTACAACTTTTTGTTAAATTTATCAGGGCCGCATTATCGCATTAGCGACAAAGCCCTTTTTGTTGATTAAATAAAAAAATATGTGTATATGTATGTATGCTAATATTTCGTGGCGTAAGAACCAAATGAACGTACAGACAGCTTCATAGATAAGTATCCCCTTGCATTATAATACCCAGCTAGAAATTCCTTCAAATCACCGCCGCGGCGGGCGTATGGAGAAGTTTTTCCTTTAAAAAATAGATTATATTTGTTTAACCGTATGTAAGCCTGAAAATAATTTTAAGCATTACAATTTTGAAAGGATTTATAGTTAGGTGTCTTGTGCAAGGGGGATACTTATCTCTGATGCTGTCTGTACATATAAGCATATTACTATATATATTATGTAATATATATAGTACATAAAAAATGACATACGAGCTAATACTTTTTTTTGATTTCTTTATTATTTAGAAGGGGTTTATTCACGCAGTGACTTTGTCACCTCCGTAGGAACTAGTTACATGTTGCTGTACAAATTAGAAAAAAATAAATAAATAACAACCACATAAATTAAGCTAATAACGTATGCTGATTTCACAACTTTGAACTTTGAAATATTTTATACGTTATAAATATTTATTTGACTAAGAAAAAAGCTTTGTATGAATTCTCACATATTATTAAAGAAATTATAAGCAAAAAGAAACCGTGTTTGTGTAGGTGTTTATATTCAAAAAAATTAAAATAATTTTAACAAAAGGTACACACGTTACTTTTGCTCTAAAATTTTTAAACTACGTATTTAGATACGATAATTGAAAATTAATCAGTTTAAGATTCAAATAGACTTTTGGTTAATACGTTATTTTAGCACTACTTACTTCATATTCACGTCATTCAGTCACATTTAAACCTCTTAATATTGTAGGCGACTGTACATGAATCTTAGTATCGATAACTACAATCGTAAAACAATGGGTTAGTACGTAATACAGACTATGGCTACCGTATATGGTATGACTTGTGTCGAAAATTGTTGAGTCCTTAATCATTCCTAAAGAATCAGAGAGTGGACCTAAGGCCTGATTTATACAGAAGCGACGTAAGGCGAAGGCACGGTCTTTTTCATACAAAATCTGTAAGCGACGCGTCATGCGATTATATTCTTGTACCGTTTGCGCCGTATCTTTGCCTTATGCCGTTTCTGTATAAATCAGGCATATAAACGCTTTCAGACTAGTGCTACCTATTAGGTTTATAAGGGAAACCACAGTATAAACAAATTTATTTATTGGGTTCGATCAAAGGCCTGGTCACGTATTCTGGTTCTTCGGGTAGATCTAGGTGGTACTGTCCTGGCTGGCCGCTTGTGTGAGATGGTGCGACTGCGGTGGTCTTCAAGGTCCGCCAGGCCAGGAGTGTGGAGGATGAAAGGCTCCGACGTGCGACGACGCCAGGAAGCGCTGGTGTGTGTGCCGGCAGGCGTTTCCAGCCGTAGCGTGATTCCCCAGTTGGGGATTCTTTATCAACGCACAAGAACTTCACAAAAGTGATAAAAAATAGGTTAATACGTAACCACTAGATTTTGGAAATTCGGATCTGGCGCGGCAGACGACGTCAATTACTGTGACGTGCGCGCAAGTCCGTGGTGTCAAAACGAAAGTCTCGCTCTCGGGAGCGCGGTCGAGCGTTCAAAACCCGAACGCTGTAGCCGAATGCGACCGAGCATGGCCGATCCCAAGTGTTAAATTTAAATTATGACTTAAATATTCCTAAGTAGGTAATAGGTACCTAACCTAGATTAAGGGAACGTTCTACAACGTTACACTAGCGTGATAACCGAATGGATTCGCCACCCATGTATTGTTTTTTGCAGCAGAGCATTGTCGCGCTTCCGTGCCCGCGTCCCTACTGACACTTGCTACAAAAAAACCGAGCGAAATGCCTAGATCACACGTACCGAGTACTCGGCCGAGACAGTGCTCTAGGCCCAGTACTCGGTACACAGCACTGATGCCTAGATCACACGTAACGTATACTCAGCCGAGACAGTGCTCTCGACCGAGTACTCGGTACGTATAAACATAGCGCCGAGTGCTCGGCTAAGCGAGTGACGTAAGCTTCACTGTTTCGGCGAATTCGCTCGGTTGAACCGCTTATCTTTTTTTTTTTTTTTTGGAGAATGACCTTCGATGATTACAATCTCACCTGATGTTAAATGATAATGTGGCCGACGATGAATCTCGAAGGTCTGGAAGACACATATTTACTCGTTTCTTGAAAAGACCAAGATCTGGGAAGACAGAAGCAGGTAGCGAGTTCCATTCCTTAGCGGTTCGTATTAAAAATGTGGATTTGAATCATTTGGTCCGTGTGACCGGAATAACTACTAAAAAAAAAAAAAAAATCGTATCACTAGTTCCTTCGAACCAGTGTGGTGAAAGGATTTCAAGTGCGCCTCAAAGAGGCTCCTTTCGGTATATAATATCCACTAAATAAGGATGAAACTACGCTGTGCGTCTGCTCGTAAAGGAGTAAAATGGAGATGGTGGGATCCGCTAATCTGAAACTGCACTTATGCAACACTAGGGCATTTTAGAGTCACTTTGATGGTCAGTCTCAATCCCAGTCTTCTTCTTATCGTGTCACTAGTTCCTTCGAACCAGCAGTATGGTGAAAGGATTTCAAGTGCGCCTCGAAGAGGTTCCTTTCGTGAACTCGACACATGTTTTCAAACTTTTAGGTTCTATGATATGCCGGTTTCCTCACGATGTTTCCTTCACCATTGCGAGAACATAGATTTTTTTTGAAAAAAAACTTTTACGCATGACTGCCACCGGGATTCGAACCCGCGACCATCAGATCGCAAGGCAAGGGCCTCATCCACTCGGCCACCACGTCCTCTGTCAATTCCTGTGACAACTATCAAACTTGCATGTATAATAAATCGAATTGATAGGTAGGTAGGGTTCAATGACCGGCCAGATCTCTAGACCCCATTCTCAGCCATGACAATAAAATGACAGTGGACGTGGTCATACCATTACCGGAGACACACGGCTTGCATCAAATGTGTAGTTTACCGTTCACGAGGCCCTTTGCCATTGGTGTCGACACCATGTCGACACTTACAGTTTGATTTCTTAGTTATTGAATAAGGCGATTAAATTAAGAAAATAATTATAAAGAAATCCTTGAAAAATAAACAATGTGACGTCAATATTAATTTATATAAAATTAAAAGTTATAGGTAAATATCTTTTTCAATATATTTTTTTAGGTATTTTACTTTGGTTTTATTATATCTCAGTTTTTAGTACATTATGTACCTATGTATATGTTCGGTTATTAGACAAAAAAATCCGTAATTAATACGCTCTTATTTAATAAATATTATACACTTCATATTTTCGAGCAGGTTATAGAGTTTAGATGGTATGTTCGTTAAGAAGTGTAGGCTAGTACTAAGAAAGAAATTTTGTTAATTCGCAACGTAAACGAAGTTGCGGCTGTCGACTATTTTTTATAGTATCTTTTAAAGCCAAATTTCAGTCTTCCTAATACTGCCGATGGATTAATAAAAAAAATATTCGACACCGTATATATAAGTAGTTCCACCGTATTCGTAATAAAGACCTTAAGCTTCCACAACACATTTTTCTCAAACTAAAAAATGTCAGACCTAGTGGAAAAGAGCAAAGTGTATGGATCTTAGAGAGAAACCTCGCAGATACAATACGAGATAATAGAATTAGAGGCGGCGATCTCCCACGCATTACACTACTAATCAAGTACCAGTACCTACTTAGTACTTACTACCTGCCAGGTAGTAAGTAGATAGTATCTGGCTTAATATCTAGGTACGATAGTATACCATACCATACCATAGTTATGTGTAACTGAGTACTAGCTACCTGTGTAGCATAGTCCATAATTGCCTTGATTAAGGCATTTTATGAGAGCTACGCGTTTCCCGATTATAAGAGACCCGATTGTAGTATTAAAATATTATAGTGCTACACAAGACCTTTGAATCACATAGACCAGTCTCATCATTAATTTATCACTACCATAAACAAAGTTTGATCATAAAATATGCATTTCTAAAGTCAAATAAAATTATCCTACTGTTTTTTCTGTACTGTAATTCCTGGCGGGGTCATTCAGAGTTCACTGCTGATGCATCCGCGCGATGTATTTCGCGCGCGGCTTGGGACAACCCTATTTGCCTTTTTGACGGGACTACGTGCCCTTAATCTCTTCTCTTTTTAAATTGTTTGCCTATAATTTTCTGTTTTATTGTATTCCTTTTTTATTTCTTAGTTAATATGTTATGTAGGTACCTAATTATAAGACTTTTTTTGGAATAAAACATTTTATCTTTTTTATCTATTAAATTTAAAATGATCTGCCGTAACGTCTGCTCTGTTTGCGCAGGCCATTACCTCATGTCTAGTCTTAGGGCACTTCCCCTAGCCCCTAACTTTAAAAAAATATAAAAAAGGTGCGCTAAGCCCTAGGCGACGAGTACACTAACAATTTAGTGTTGTAAAGTTTATCTTATTCGCGTGTGTGCTCCCCCGAGAGCCGCGTGTCCGTGGAAATATTAAAAACAACACCTAACCACTGGGCAGAGGTCAAATTGTAGAGGATTGGTGTATTTGACACTACATTTTCTGAACGATAAGACTACAAAAGAATAATTATATTTTAACAATACGTTATCTAGTTATATATACTAAGCAGATTTCATATAATGTAAATCCTTGAAAGATCTAAAAGTGTATTTTTGGTCTGTATTTTTTTTTATCTGTATGACGCCCACAATTTCGTTTACGTACGCGCTTACGCTTCTTGAGCCTTGAACACGTTTCGTGGTTTGACCTATGCGTTTCTGTAGATTGTCTGTCAGACAATCAGTCAGACAGGATAAAGTCTTTTATATTTATTGATTGATAAACAAGAAATATAGAAAATATCAAGAATCAAACCTCTACGTAGAAACTACAAGACATATCACCCAAGTAGTATATCTTGGCAAAAGTAGCCATTGTCCCTTCCCAAGATTGTGCTCAATTGGTTCAGTATTTTTTGCATAGTTAAGCAATAAACATCCGTCTATCTTCACAAAATGTTTAACTTTACGAGTGTGATTTATGCCAATTCTAGTCAACTTCACAACAAGGAGAGACGCCACCGGGTCTCGCACGCACACAGCCGCGCGCACCCACACAGATGACCAGATAGCGGTGTCAGTGAGGAGTGACTCACCTGAAGGGTGTGTAGTGTGGCCATGAGAGCTGGCGAGGTAGGACAGGAGACCTCAGAACCTCAGAAAAATGAAGTAAATAGAATCGTTCCAAATTTAAATGTTGCTCATTGGTGCGATTTTAGATGGTACACATCACATGCGAGTACTGTAGGCTCGCTCGTTTTTGAAGTGAAAACTTCTTTATCACCCAGAGCATTTATTATGTGAGTATTGAATGAGACTGAGCCGCTAAATTCGGTTACGTAAAACTCGTTTGGGTAAAGTCGGCTTGAGTCCTCGAATATACTATGTGATGAAGTTTTTACTTTTGTCGTATGGTTAGAACAAGTGTTAAGCACACATTTTGCCTAACTAACACAGTACCAGATATTTTGACGCAGAGCAGAAACGTGTTAAAATTACTGTGTTTCAGTTGGAAGGACACTGTGGATAGTGAAACTACTGGGCTTTCACGACTGGCCATTAAAATGGACGAGCGCTTTAGCAGAGTTTCACCGGAGCTGGCCATGTGAATCAAAGTTTTGTGTAGCACTGAGAGATGTGTAACATCTCACCTTAGTAATAAGCATAAAGGTAGGGCGACAGCCGAAAGTATCCGAGATTTGTGGTAATAAGCATCATTTAGAATGATTCTATTTACTTCATTTTCTGAGGTTGGTACCATCTGACGGCCTTTTTTTTTTTTTTTTTTACAATGGGAAAATGCAATTACGCATACCCTTTAGCCGGGGAGGGCCGGAGGGTTATGTCGGGCTCACCACCAGGGCATACCGATTAAAAACCCATTGGTATTCCTTCAATCACCTCAGTGCCAATGCGTCGTCAAACCACTCGTCATCGGACGAGGTTTGACGGCGCATCGGCACTTGACAGGGTCACGGGGTCCCGGTCGGATTCGACCGCGATCTGACGGCCTACTTCATATTACGCTTTCTGTTACCCACTTCCGTCCCTATTCACGCAATCACTCTCACAAATTGCAGGAAACCGAGAGGAAAGATGTTAAACACATCAAATATATCCCTTAAAGACGGTTAATCATGGTATCCGCAGGTGAGCATTTCACTCGCGTATCGATTCGGCTCCCTCCACCTCCACCGTGCAGCTAAAAAGCCATGATGCGGTTTTTGTTTCCCAGAAACGAGGGTGCTGTTCCATCTTGTAAAATACCATAACAAGCTTATGTTAAAAAGAACTGTAAACCCGACTGCGAAATTATTAAACATTCATTTGATTGTCATTCATTATTACAAATTAAGGGTAATCCTCAAATCCGAATTCTATATAAAAATGTTTCGGACAAATACTCAAAAAGTACGCCGTATTATAGTAAATTCTACACACTATTCGTTTCCTCTATGTTTTTTGATTTCGTGAACAAAAAATGTGAAAGGTTAGTAGGGTTAATTTTAAAATACGTTTTAAAAGACGTATAAAATCTAAATTAAAGTATGAAACCTTTCACTTTTTTTGTTGACGAAATCAAAAAACATGGATGAAACGAAGAGTATTTGTCCGAATCATTTTGTATAGAATTCGGATTTGAGGATTCCCCTTAAATGTAATAAATTGTATATAATACCTAAATAAACGTATACCTATATTATTTTAGTTTCCTTTAAAACACCTTAATTTTGATTCCCTACTCGATGGGGTTTGGTCAACAAAATATTATTAACGACTTACTATTTAGCTCCAAAAATCCGCCATTTTTATAAAAAAAAATTAAAACCCAACTCTCGGGTGATTGAGACGAATCTAACGCGTCTATAGCCTTTTGGAAAATACGAGTTAACCCAGAAATTTACATACATACATACAAGCTACGCGCAAAAAACATAACCTCTCCTTGGCAGCTGGGTAAAAACGGTGTCCCTATAGAACTAACGGGCATAAGTTCTTCTATAGTTTTCTTCTTAGTTTAATTCTGTCAGTATTAAAAAAAGAATTGCAGAAGAACTTACGGGCTATTAATTTGATAACCATTTGGACGGATGACCGTTAGTGGCATTTACAATTTAGACCTCCGGAGAACGTAAGCGCTAACGTGCGTAACGTTAACGTGAAAGGGATCCATATCACAGGAATGTGTTAATTCCAAGGGAAAATAAAAAAAAAATATTCCTTCTCTTATCGTGTCACTATGTTATTTCGAACAAGTGTGGCGAAAGGAGTTCAAAGTGCGCCTCGAAGAGGCTCCTTTCGTGCAATAAAAATTGATTGACAATTGGGAAATTGGACACGTTGACTCAGTAATAAACTCTAAATTAGGGCACGTATACAAAAGGGCATGTTCCTCGAGACAAGATTATACTCACCCTGATTGAGTAGCAAACACCCATTCGTCACAATCAGTTCTTTTTTCATTTTTAAATCTTCTTTAGTTCGAAGACAAAATTACTAAATAATGCGCAACTTCTCTTAGGAATAATCTTATATCTTATCTTATTGCTATTAATTATTTATCTTGATAAAAAGTCTTAAAAATGTAAGAAAAACTAATTGAGATTTTATACTCAGAAAGCGAGGTCGGTCTTACACAATCTATAGCTAAACTATAAACACACAGATTACCAGCTTCTTATTAAGAGGCTATGTGAAAATTTGGAGTCGCTGCGTTTCATTCTTACTCGGTAACGGTACAGTTTACAAACTTGATGTTAATACAGTGATTACTTGAGGATATAATCTAAATAAATGTAAGACAGAAACACGATTGGTGAAACTTTTCTCGATAGATTTATTTTTTGAAATAGGCCCTCTTAAAATCTGATTTACATCCATCCTCCGAATTAAGAGAATATTTACGGTTTATTTTTATACTATTGAGTGAGTAATCACAGAACTTAGATAAATGTAAAAGGATTTTTTTATAAATTTAATACTTTTCAAGCAATGCGATGTTTGATCATTTGTCGCTAACGTCCGTTACTTTTGAGCGACAAAAATCTATATCTAACCTCTTCCCTCGGCGTAAGGTGTCTAATTGCGCTATCACTGTCTTACAATTCGGCAGCTGTCATTTCTGGAAGTTTCACATATCCTCTTAAAATGGTCGTATTACTATTACCGCCTACCTACCTATTACGACCGACTGATGTAGATGTATTCTATGTAATTCTATTACAAAGAGTGTAGCATAGTATCCATGGAGTGTAAAGCGCTAGCGATAGGAATTTCATCGTATTGTTTTGTATGACATCAAGCTCCATTGCGTTGCGTCGCAGCCCTAGATTTGGACGCATTCATTGCCAAATAGTAGAAGAAAGCTGCGACGCAACGCAACGTAGTAGAGCAGAAGGTGTGCTATTAAGCCTCGATGACACGAGGCTAGTTTACAAGGCAGCGAGTTTGCTAGTAGCTTGTAAACTCGCCCCGTGTCATCGGATTTTTTACAATCTGCTAGTTGAAAATCTTTCCGGGCCGCTAAAGCGTCGATGACACAGGGCTCGTTTACAAGCTACAAGCCAGCGAGTTAGCTTGTAGCTTGTAAACTAGGCTCGTGTCATCGAGGCTTAAGAGCGAAGCTTCTGCTCCGCTGCGTTGCGTCGCAACTTTCTATTAGTTTTTAGCACTGTATGAGACGCAACGCAACGGAGCTTGATGTCATACAAAACAGTATGACAAAATTCCTATCGCTAGCGCAAAAAAAAAACCATTTCCATAAAACAACTAATAAGAATGTAATAGTTATATAATCCGACTACTTTGGACATTGAATATCTGGGCAGCCAAATTCGATACGTAATATTTGTAAAAGAACAAAAATTATGCGACACTATTGCTAAACAGAGAATTTTCTGGGATCCTCCGTCACAATTATACCTATAGCTAGTATTATTACTCTACTTATAAGTTATTATTAGTTAATTCTACTACGAATGGTTACTTATCATTTAGAGCGAGCACAGCGTGAAATAGCCGTAAGAATGCAATAACTGAGTTACGCAAACCTGACTTACCGTAGAGTTTATTGTGTGTTAATGGGTTATACCTACTGTTTTTGAAACTAATTACATCTAATATACAAAAAAATGGTTTTCTTTAAAGTTGGTTCACGGACGATAGTTTTACGTGACTACGGGACAATGAGCGTTACCGGACAATGACAGCGTTACCAATGACGTCAACGTTTTCATGCATGCAGTCGTCGTTTATCGATTTATGAGACGTAGTCAAGTCAAAAAGAAATGAAAAGGATGTACATAAAAAAATATTTATTTTTATAAATGAGTAGAAGGATCAGTATATTTCATCAACCCTATAATGTGCTATTTGGGACTGAAAATCCCAACCAACTACACTTGGTTTGATTGGAATATAAAAGAGTTTACATATTAATGCAGTATTAAAATAATTTATATTATTATTTGTATGTTTTTAGTTATAATTATAGCACCTATTATATTAAGGTAAATGTAAATATTATTATTTATTAAAGTTAAAAAAAGAGTTCATAAAAATACTAAATCAATAGTTTCTAAGCTGAAAAACACATTTTATTTCGATACCACGCGTTCAAAGCCGCGGCTCGAAGAAAGTATAGGTATGTGTATATTATACACACAAAACTTACGTCTTAATAGCTGTATTCAATTTCTTTTAAACAATACTCTTTGTAATATTGCATCAAAAACATTTTTTACACATCCGAATGACCTACCATTTTTTATTAACCCTAGTAAACATTCATGGGGTCTTTCACTAAATCCCATTCACCAATTCACCGTTACACCTCTAATCTTACTTCACAATACACCCTTTTCTTTGTAACACCCTTTCTTTAACCCAAGAAGGTCAGCCATGTTAATTTCAATGGGTCAAGCTGACCATTGTGAGCGGACCAATAGGAGTTATGTCCATTGTCCAGCGTGGTCCAGATGACCCCTGGTCGGATTACCAAGTGAAGGGTCAAGGGGATTTGAATTATATCTTGACCAGTAGGGTTAATTTTGGAGGCTGGTTTTCGTCATAAAATGTAAATTCTGATGATGAATGCGTTTATTGGATAATTTACTTTGAAAAAAAAAGGCTTTTTAAGTACCTATAAAAGCACCATATTCATTTTTGATTGAGTACCTACTTATATTATTTTATAATTGTTTTCAAATTGAGATTCTGTCATCCAAGATTAAATCAGTAAACATTTTGTAGAGAATATCATGTAACTATTTTTTTACACGACACACGGACAGTTTAAAAGCTAGCGAGTGAGCGAGTTAGCTTTCGGGAAGGATTGTCAACAAGCAGATTAAAAAAAACCGATGACACTGGGCAAGTTTACAAGCTACAAGCAAACTCGCTGGCTTGCAGCGTGTAAAAAGCCGTGTGTCATCGACGCTTTAGTATAATTATTACACTACCAAAAATAAGCAACCTAAACAACCATTACATATATTTTTTTCTTACAGAAATATGTTTTCTTAATTGTCTTCTTCCTCTTAGTTTAAACTTGTTGAGTTCTCTCCTCTTGTCAATAGTTTTAAACCTCATCTGACCATTGAATCCATATTGGGGCTCTATCACCTCCATTTTGATACTTTCGTCTTTATTTTCTGGTTTTGCTTCTTCTTCATTGCTTCTGTACATTTTTCTTACTATTCCCAATAACACAGATGCTCTTGGAGTTATAAAATGTCCAATTTGATTTTTGTTTTCCTTTTGATAAGTTTGATTAACTATCTTCAGAAGGACTGCAATCACCAAAATTATCTTCATGTCTGAAGATTTCAAATTAAATTTCTTTGATTTTTGTTTTATGATCGTATCAAATTCACTGTGATGAGTTCTTGCGTTATATACGTTGCAATTTCAGTTCAGAATTTCATTTTTTTTTAATATATCTAGTTAGATTAGTTGTGGTTTAGTCTAGTAATTAGAATTAACGTAACGTAATACTTATTCAGACTTCAGTTTTTTTTTTTTAGTTCAAAAGTTGGTGGTTTTTTTATCAGATGATAAAAAAAGATGTAGACTTTTTTTTGTCTTTTTTTCAAAAGAAGAACAAGGTTGTTCTTCTTGTTCATGGGAACCATATCCGGAACATCAATTAGGTCTCCCCACAATACATCGCATCCGGCTATTACGATCATAAGTTCATAACACAACCCTTGTCCATTGTCCATACATCTAATATTTAATTTTCTCAAATCGTCTAACACCCCAAGAGCCGGTGGTCGATTCGACCCATCTCGCAAAAAGTCCTTTGTCTCTGGTGTCACAAGACTAAAGGATCAAAAACAGGCAATTTCCGGAATAAACCAGTTCAGAACCGGTTTCAACCGCCGTCAGATAATGCTTTGTTTATGGTAATTTGGCACTTTGTTGGGGCTACTGTTTTTGTACGTGAGATTCTGATGCTGCGAATAAGATTAGCGGTCATGTCGTGAAGAATCGCATCAAAGTAAAGGGAAGTAATGAAGTTTGGTTTGACTTCTAGTCGCGACAAACACTTACCTGCTGCGATTTCATCCATCCGTTGTTCAAAAAGGTGAGTCTGATTGACCCAAGAGCTTCGTAGCGGTCGTAGGTTCCGTGTTGCATCAAAAATTATGTATCTTCTTCTTCGTGTTCTTTCGAACCAGTGTGGTGAAAGGATTTCAAGTGCACCTCGAAGAGGCTCCTTTCGTGCACTCGACACATGTTTTCGAACTTTTAAGTTCTACGACATGTCGGTTTCCTCACGATGTTTTCCTTCACCGTTGCGAGAACGTGGGATGCAACATAGATTTTTTCGACCGAAAAAACCCATTTACGCGTGACTGTCACCGGGATTCGAACCCGCGACCATCAGATCGCAAGGTAAGGGACTCATCCACTCGGCCACCACGTCCTTAACTCGGCCACCACGTCCTCAAAAAAAATAATTATGTATTACAAACACAGATATAATGTTTGTATTACAAGTTAGTTATGTTAGTAGAAAGTATTTGGCCAGCAAACTATTGAATTATCAATCAATGTCAATCAATTACTATTACTAGTATTATACTAATACTAGTGAATAGTTATAGTACCTAGTTACTATTTTCATACGTACTATTTTAAACGAAACAGCCTAAATATGTTTTTATGTTACAAGATTTTTTTAGAAAATAAAATTTGATAACCTATGTACGAAATAAAATACAAGGAGCAAGTATTTTGTTTTATTATTTAGGTATATTAAAAAAATAATGTTTATACGCTAATTTTTTCGCTTTTTATTTGTTAAGAATTGTGACTCTACATTCTCAACTAAAATTATGCCCTCTGATTTCTCACAAATCAATGTTTACTTGACAACTTTTTTCTCCATCTTAGAACGTCTAATCTTTAGAAGACCCTTCCAGTATGACCACTTGTAATCAATCATACCCTTTGTGCTCCCCCAAAGGTGTTTATGCAAATATTCGCAATTAATGCAACGGTTTGCGAATCTTTTGATGGTTTGCAGCTGGACTTTGCCGGAACTTAAAGATGCACTGTCTTTTTTATATCTTAGAAATTATCTTGTACATATATTATTTTTTAAAGACTGTGAAATACATATTTAGTATGTAGTTAGAGAATTATTTTTGTCCGTTTCTTCGAAAGAGGAGAAAATATAGATAACTTGTTGTTCTTAGAAATTTAGTAAAGCTAGCAATAAACAAACATTTAGAATAAAGATTGGACATAAAAAAGTACTCTACTTAGGCCACAGACTATACAAACTGGTACTTAGTATATGTAGTGATGATATTCGAGGAAAAAGAAGGTCAAATATGTTTTTATGGACCAAACCGCGTGCCTAAATTTTTGGAGTTTTGGCGGGAACGTGAAAATGTCGCATTCGCGGCATTAAATTATTTCACAAACGTGTAAAAACGGTGGTTTTTTATCGATTAAGTGCTCGTGAACGATTATGAGTGTTGGTGAAAAGGTGTAATGCTGTAAAACGTGACTTTTCGTGTTGCCTCCAAAACTCTATTGAAGCCTCTAGAAAAAAAAACCGCGTGCTGCTAACTCGCTCACACATTTGTACATTTTTGAAGATATAAATTGTTGACTGAGTATTAATTTCCAAACTACTTTTTTTTTGTTATTTGGCAATTTTTTCCCAAATAAATAAGTACCATCAAGATGACCTCTGCAGATGCCATCTCACCACTAAACGGTCCATATCTCCCGTGGGAACAGCTGACCGAACTCGAGCCAGCATCTCAGATTCCCACCGACTCACCATACTCAGAACCTCTAATGAGATTAATGGTCTTTCTGATTACATCTACTGTTATTTAACACTCTGTGACATACTGGGTTAGTAGGTTCATTATGCTAGAGATTTTACTACGATGTGCTTGACCAAGATACTTAACTTAGGTACTTACCAATGTTTACGTGCTCGATTTTTCATTTCATTTCATTTATTTATTTAATCACATTTCACAACCGTATATGAATATCTTATAGTACACACAAAGCAAAAATAAAAATACAGAAAAACTAGAATACAATTTCAAAATTACTACCTAGGATAGTATGTAGTTAGTAGCAGCAAACCTACTATACTATCCTATGTCACTAAACCTATCTTGTCATAAACTCGTCAATTGTATAGAAGCACCCCACCAACAAAATACCTAAATGTATAGAATAAAATATTTCTTTATTCAGGCAACTTGGGTCCTTTTTAATATGGATGGCCATATTAAAATCGAATGTTTCACATAGTTAATAATCAAAATATTTATATATTTATTTTAACAAAAAGATATAACAACCGACTTAATTTTTTTTATTTAGTGAATGTAAACACCATTGAAAAATCACAGTTAATCAAAATATGCCATCCGTTTGTTTTTTTTTTCATATCAATAAGCGAAAAAAATAAATGTTTCGTTTACTTTTCAGTACAAAAGATCAAAATTATTTTTTTTCAAATTATTAACCCTCTCGACACCTACGCTTTTAAACCTGAGCATTTTGGCGTACAGTTACAGATTACAATGTAGAAATTGCCCTATATTGCTCATAACCTTTAACCTTTTAAGCATCTGAGACCTCTGCTATGTAATAATATTATTTATTCTTTACCTCTGCGTCTGACAGTTAATAATTTACATAGATCCCTAATGCCTACCAATAATATACCTTTCAGAGCTACGTCTACTTGTTTATCAGGTTTTTTTTTCATATATTAGCTTGAATAAGATAAACAAATATACAAAGAATCCATAGGAATTTAGCTTTAAAATAACTTTTTAAAATTACAGTAGCAAGAAAAATCGATTGTCTTCCATCCATCTGCTCAGCGTACTGAACTATACTGATAACTTAACCGCTCTGCGATAAGACCCCCCAAACCACACTTCAACAAAACAAACTAAAAAAGACCTTATTGCAAAAGTATAAGGTCATTCCACCAGCAGAAGTAAACTTGCAGTTTATGGTACACGTGGATTGTAAACGACTGAAAATAAGCTAAGAAACTCTATGGTTGAAACAATAAAGGTGTTATTACAATGACGTGTAGGAGTTATTGAGGTCAACGAATTGCACCTTGAGAGCTAGTTCCTTATCAGTGACAAGAAAATTAACGGGGAGAAAAAAAACTGAAAATGATATCAGTAATTGAGCTGTTACAAAACATCAGTAAAACTTATCACATCCGGACGATCATTACTCAAAATCAAGTAAAAATAACTTATCGTGCGTAATCAGCCACTGCGAAATGCGTAAAAGTGTAATTTATTATAGCCGGCTATCTTTTCTATCTTGTAAGTAACTGGCTGTCTCTGGTACGGGAGTTTTTAAGCATTCAAGGTGTGAAATACCTATATTAAAATTTTGAGGTAGCTCAGCTACTAATAATATTTCCAACGTTTACGAATAAATATTTTGGATATTTCACACAACGCCATCTAAGCAAAGCTTGTACTACGGAAACCAGATTACTGATAGATTAATTTTTTTTGTAAATACATAGAAATCACCCAGGCTCAGGACTAGCACCGATGTTCATTACACAAATGTTTGTCCTAAAGCGAGAATCGAACCTGCGACACCAATGTGGCAGTCCAATACAATTGCCGTTTGACCATCCGCGTCGTCAAAATATACAAGACATAGCAAACAATCTAACTAGAAACTAAGATTATCTTATCCAGTTAGATTATATTTATGGGGAGAGAAGTCTAGAAATGTTCATTTCTGTCAACAAGATAAGACGATCGAATAAACTTTGTTACCTTTATGTACCTAAATTCAAATTGCTCTCTATAAAGTATTCAGGCAGATTATGCTCAGACAGACATTATTTCTCCATCTGGGATGGATTTGTTAGCATCAGCATACGTCCATTTGACAGCATTATTGCACCAGCTATCCTCATAACCGATTCAGACTCGCATTACCGTCTCATAAACCACAAGCTCTGTCTGCGCATCTCACAGACCCAATGCACTATTGTTCTCAGCCAACTGATTTGCATAACCCTGTGATGCGGCAATAACATGGCTCGCACTGTCTTCCGCCGGGGTCTAACTGACCCATTTCTATTCTAAACCCATTCTTGCAAAAATTTCTCACTGTCCATCAACAAAGGTGTCTATGACCACCCTTTTAGCGATACGATTTTTATGGGAAACTGTTTTCTATGCTCTATTTTTTTGCATTGTCCAGAGTCCAACGGATTCGCCAAAGGCATCTTTATTCGATTTTAATATAGAGTATAATAGTGTCTTTGTTGTGAAGTATGACCGTTATACGTCATGTGATTAGGCGGCTTGGACGAGTATTGGTTACTTTTGTTTGGATTTTGCTGAAAAGGTTTTGACCGTTAGAAAATACCTCATATTTTCAAAAAGAAAAATACATATGACCCAAGGTAAAAAAAACACAAAATGTATTTTTTTGGGAAATTCGGTTTTTATTATTATTTGAAATAAATAATAAGAAAAATAGTTAGAAATAAGTGCGGTGTACCACTTAAATTACTCATGAATAGAAACAAGCCGTTAATACTTATTGTGCCTTCACATAGTCCTAAAGGAAGTTCATTCATCAAAAACATGTTACATTTCCCCTACAATATCATTTAAATTGCTACAAATAGGTAACGTAATAGTATCAGTAAATCAACGGTTAAAAGAGAGGTTATCGCGATTTTCCGAATAACAACCGTTGATGCGCTGTTCCCGTTTTAATTGTCTATTCTTTGGGTTGGGTCCAAGTGACCCGTCCGGCGCAGGTAGCCAATCCGTGACCTGCCACACAATATCAGGGTCACAGCAACCCTTTACGCTAGTTTAAACACCCCGAAATTGGTGCACCGTGCGATGGGGTCATCCCCGCGTCTTAGATGACCCCGCTGACCTGTCCATTCAAATCCACCCTTTTCTTACAAGGCATTATTTGTAATCCCTTTCGCGAATCTATTTTATTGTTCGTCACCTATTCAGTTCCTGTATTCTGGACGTTTGTATATCGGTGAAATTTTTGCGTGAGAACGGTCTAGTTCTTTGCGAAATTGTAACGTTCGAACTGTAAGGATAAAGGTATGGGAAAGTTTGGCGATGCGTTGTCCGCTAGACAAAGGAGTAGTCTCTTTTTAATGATTCGCTTTGTGTTAAGTAGTCCTTTGATACAGTTTTGTCGTGGGTCATTTTGACCGTTAGCCAACGGATTTGGCAAAGGTATTTAAGTCGGTGGCGAGACGGTTAGACGGTACTACCTGTGGTACTACTGACATGATGCGCGCTCGACGCATCGGCACTATGTTTCGATGTGAGCGGACTTACTGAGCTTTTATAAAATAACTCAATGATTCACCTAAGTGTTTGTTTTTAAACTGAATCAATTTTTAATATAGTCTTTTAAACTCCTCTGCAGCATAGCTTATCGTAGATCCAGCTTAACCTTTTCCAATAATCTACCTTTGTAGATCATATGGGTACTTTCTATCAATTTTAAAGGTTTTTCCTTACCTGCGAGTATCTACACTTATGAGAAGCTATAAGACCTCTTAATTTACCTTAGTATCGCATCGATAGAAAAAAAGAGGCAGACGAAGCAATGGTCTCAACTCTCCAACGGGATCTATAAATTAGTAAGGGTGGTGATATCTTGGACAATTGTGGTCATATGTCATTGTCTCCAACAGACTAGCTCTATGATCTCCAATCTAACGATGACTTCCTACAGAATGACGGAAATGACGTCATGGGCCACTAACCAGAGTAAAACAAGGAGTTTAAGAAACAACTGCACTCAGGAAATTAAAAACACCGGCCCTTATTACGTTACAAAGCCTCCGCGCCCCGGATGCAAGCGGAAGTGCGGGGCGGGGGGGACACGGGACAGTTGGCACGTGCGCGCGGGCAGGTGCCTGTGAGCAACAGGGCTGCATAACTGTTACAAGAAGGCTTTGAGGGTTAAGAGTGTTTGAGAATTTGGAATTGGGAAATATTCGACACCGTGCAGGTGCCTCCGAGCAACAGGGCTACATAGCTGTTACAGGAAGGTTTTGAGGGTTAAGAGTGTTTGCGATTTTTTTTTGTTTTGGGAAATATTTGGCAAGACACGGATGGTCGTATGGCAAGTGTATAGGACTACCACACCGATGTTGCGAGTTCGATTCTCGCTTCAGGACAAACATTTGTGTGACGAACGTCTTTGTTTATCCTGAGTCTGGGTGTTATCTATTTATTCTATGTAGGTATTTATAAAAAAAAGTATTTAAGTATTCTATTCTATATTTTTCGTTTTTTTATGTGACTTATTTTTTTTTTCTCCTCTAAGGTTAATCGAAAATACTTAAACCTGTTTAACCTTAAACATCAGATTTTTATCATTATTTTGGTGCTTATAACTGAATAATAAATGTTGCCAACTTCTCGGTATTTCCTCTCAACGGTTCCCGCTGCCGGCAAGTTGCGGGTGTGTACCAAAGAGTCTACTTAAACAGTCTTGGTACTTAAACACTTAACTTATTTGACCAAAGCTCAACACAATTTCAATAACCTGGCTCTGGAAAAAAGTGACTGGCCATATAGGCCTCTACCGAACTGAAAACTTTTTTTAATTTTATTTATTAACTTTACATTTTTTTATATTAAAACATTAGCATGATTTCTGAGATCCTTTTAAGAGTGTTTAAGCTGAACGTTGATAAGTTTTTTAAAGAATTTGATTCTCAAAATATTTAAAATGAATAAAGAAAAAGAAACTGTCAATGCTGTGTACTCTTATAAATATACCCAGTTAAGACCTCAAGTGAAGTTTATTTTCGAAAAATCTTAAATTATACAGTATGTTAAGACAAGAAACCTTGACTGTTGTCTTATTAACTGCCAAAGGCTTGTAAAAGGCTAACTTAATTAAAAACACCATGTTTACACCAAAATAATTATTAATTGTATTCTTGTCGTGTAATTTTGAGTACCTATGTGTTTTAATAAAGTATCAAGTCGCCTATATCAGCGTCGACACAGGTGGTAGTTGCCGCTGCGTTTGCGCACCCCTATCCCACGCCGACCCCACTTCCTTTGTCCGGCCAAGAAAAGATCAGGCATTTTTTTTATTTTATCATTGCTACTGAGCCATCTTATAAAAATAAGAAATTAAGGTGAAGTAAAATGAGTTATGGATGGAGAAAACGTTCTATTGTTAACCACTCTGCTCTTGATATATCAAAAGGTAATTAGGTAGGTACAGACAGCGTCAGAGATAAGTATCCTCCTTGCGCAAGACACTCAGCTATAAATCCTTTCAAAAAATTGTAATACTTCAAATTATTTTTAGGCTTACATACGGTTATACAAATATAATTTATTTTTTAAAAGCAAAACTTCTCCATTCGCCGCGACGGAGATTTAAAAGGATTTGAAGCTGGATATTTGTTGGGGATACTTATCTATGACGCTGTCTGTACCTATAATCTACACCTACCACATACATCTTCTTCTTCTCTTTTTTTTCTAATATAAAAGGCTTGGACCTGACTGACTGACAGACAACGCACAAGCCGAACCACTGAATCTAGATACTTTAAATTTAAGGTGTGTTTCTCAAGAGCTGAAAGTGATTACTAAGAAAGGAATTTTGAAAAATCGCAACGAAAACAGGTGCGTGTGGCAGCTAGTACTATCGCTATAAGGCTGACTGACTTGCAAACAAACAGCCTACAGGCTAAACCTAGGACGTAGAGACTTGAAATTTAGATCATTTTCTCAAGAGCTAAAATTGCGTTAGAATCATGTAAATAACATCGTCGGATGACAAAAATTTCTTAATTACCCGAAAAAATTGTGTCATCTCGTTCCAAGGAACGGGTCCCATTGTAAACGGACACCAAATACCAGAACTCTGTTCACGCATAACGCAATTATGATTAAGTCTACCAGCTCGGCTGTGTACCGCCATTCCGCCATGTGTGAAGACCCAGTGAAGACCCTTCAAGTCACGAAGATGTGACATAATGAGAAGACGTTGGAAGTCGTTATTTTACGCGGCAAAAATTTTCTGCCTAAAAGTAATGGATTTATTTGATGATTTTGTACAAAATAAACAACATTTGTATATTTTCTGGTGAGAAATATTATACTTATAAAGAAAAATTAAGGTTACAGTACCACTTTTGGGTAAGTAAAATGACTGTCAATTCCAAAATTAGATTATTGGTTTTTGTGTGTCGGGATTTCTGGTTTTTGTCTATTAATAAATGATTTATAATAAAGACATAAATAAAAAAAATAAAAATTAATAAGAAAGGAAAACTTTTTTAGCGTTTTCGAAGGAATGAATTATATCAATTTCTAAAGCGACGCGTGATCAGAGGGCTGGCAGTTATCTCGGCCAAAGAAAAAGCCTTGCAATACAAAGAGGCAATGCAGCCAGTATCCTCGGCACGCTGCCATCGGGTATCGAGTTAGAGCAGTTGAGCTACCTATAGACCGTTTGCAATGGGTGGCCCAATTTTTTTTTTTTTAATTTATATTGATTATAGTAGTTAGCTTATGCTGTAATAAAAAATCTTTCTAAAGTTTCCTTAGGAACGTTTGAGATAAATAATGGAACTTTTTCGTAATGATCTAGTCAGCTTTATTGAGCTTAAAAATTCAGCCAAACGCTAGTTTGAGAGGCTTATTCCCAGGAGGGCCAAGACTCCATTGTTATCTATATCGTTATATATATCCATTGTCCATGGTAGATAGATAGATAGATAATTCTTTATTGTACACATGGAATATAACAAATACAAGACTTATAACTAATGAGTGGTACAATTGGCGGCCTTATCGCTGAGAGCATGGTACAGTTTGCTTGGTACAGTCACGGAGGAAAAAAGTAGGACAGTTCAAAGCCATCTCGTTACGTAAGTAATCGATCGCAGCTGGGCGTCACCTGCCGCACACGCGCGCCTCTCTCCATCCTCTCTCCGTGTTATAGACACTCAATGATACATAATTATAATATGATATGACCAAAATATTCTTTGTGTCCCAGCCTTGCAATGCTTGTGCATATTAAACTACATAGCAAAATTTTAATCTCCAGAAAAAAATACGCTGTACATTTTTAGTTGCCGTTAATGATTCATCACAGATTGGATTTTTATTCCAATTAAAGAAAAAATTAAGTCGAATATTTTCAAAATAAAAATGATAAAGTTTTGACAACTGTTACCGTTAGTCGTTTTCTAGGCTCTTTAATTATTATAAATAAATACTATCCTACTAATATTATAAACGCTAAAGTTTGTAAGGATGGATGGATGGATGTTTGTTCCTCTTTCACGTAAAAACTACTGAATTTTAATGAATCTTTACAATAATATAGCTTATACATCGGAATAACACATAGGCAACAATTTATTAAGATACCTGCGCAGACGAAGTCGCGGGCATCAGCTAGTTATTAATAAAATAACTTATCAAGTTCTGACTCTATCGACTCTTCTTTCTTTTTCACCTGCCGCAAACGCGCGCCTCTCTCCATCCTCTCCGTGTCATATACACTCAGTGATACATAAAATATGCTAAATAGCCGGTTTTATTATAAAAAAAACTTAAGAAAAACTATTTTAGTCCATAATTCTCCTGTGTATAAGTTCCATTGTTGGTTCCGATGGCATTACAAAAAGTTATCAAAATATCGTTTAGGTACGATCATTAAGATAAACTAGAACTTACTCAGGATTATTTTTTCAAAGAACGGTATTTGTTTTTATCTGTAATATCTATCTATCGGTTATCTGTAATAAAAGTAAAGTCAATTTGGTTTAAGAATAGTATATATTTCATAGCTTATATAAGAAAAAAATGTAACTGTGAGTCTCATGTTAAATAAAAAAAAAAAAAAAAAAAAGTATAATATAAGATACCTATAAAAGTCTCGTGTAATGTAATGCCAAATTGATTTTTTATTTTCAGTTGCCTTCCTTGTATTTCTAATTTCTAGTAAGGTTTGAACCTGATTTCTACATCTTCTGTTACTACTCCCTAATCTAAGCATTCAAGAGGTTAGGGCGAAGACATTTGAATAATACCCTTACCGCACATTTTCCTGGACCTCTCAAGCATGTAAATTAGATACCTAACCTACCAACTGCCGTCTATTTATCTCCCCTACACCCATCTATCTATTAGTAGGTACCTACGTGAGGTGAGGGCGAAGACGTTAGAACTAGCAGAGCGCGTCGGCAGATGTTTCGACATCTGGCTTTAGTCACTGACCCTTGTATAAAAGAAAGCCTAGCTAAGAAAAAAAGGAATTAGATAATAATGTCTAGATATTTTTAATATGCTAATGTCTAGATGTTTTAAAATACCAAGATAAAAGAGGTCATTCCGAGCGGCATCTGTTCCATTGTTTTCGAAAAAAATTAAGCTCGTAGAATCTACTCCTGCTTATCCTACTAGGATTTATTATAAAAGTGTAAGTAAATTCTGTGAGTATTGATGGAGGGATAGATCATAAATGGATGTTTGTTCCTCAACCACTCCAAAACTACTGAACTGAACGAGGTAAAATTTTGAATGAATATAATTTAGTTGTTTTATGTATTTTTTATAACACTCAATTAAATTGTTCTAAAGTATGAACAATGAATATGAAACCAATCCGCTTTGAGTACGCGGGATTCAGAAAATGCTCAGTAGGTAGAAAATGGTGCCCAACCAGGCTAGTGGTACCAGCTCACAGGACAGCTCTTAGTAGTAAAAATAGTTACAACATGACTGTAAAAATATTTAATCAAATTCCTAAAACTATAAGAGAACTACCTATTAAACAATTTAAAACTAAACTTTATAAATGGTTACTTGAGAAATGCTTTTATAATCTGAATGAATTTTTATCCTAATGTGTTATAAATATTATCAAAAATCTACTCTATTATTATACTATTATCTTTTGTTATAACCACTACTATATTATAACCTGTTAAAAAAATTAGAAAATTATTTTAAGTCAAAATTTGCATGTCGACTACCGACGAAATATGTGATACAATACTATTAATATAAGACCTTGTAATGACCATACTTCAGGCAAATAAAATATCATTTCATTTCATTTCAAAATGCAATGCTATGCTATTGTTTAGCATACCATAGTATAAATTTGTCTGCTTTTTTGTTAATTGCTAAAATAACAAAAATAAATAAACATTATAATAAAAATAATAGGTCTTGAAAAAATAAAAATAGAATAACGGAATAGGAAAAAACTACTCGAACCAATGTATTATGTTAAAGAGTAGGTTACATGATCTGTAAAACAACGATCAATACCTAAAGCATTGTCCTAATAGAACGCGATCACGCGACCATCGCAAGTTCGCGCGAACTTCAGTCGCGCGAATCCACGATCAAACATACTAACGTCAATTTGGCATCGCGTCGCGCGAGCGCATCGCGCGAATGCCGTTTACGCGTATGCCGCTACTGAAGTTCGCGCGAACTTGCGATGGTCGCGTGATCGCGTTCTATTAGGACAATGCCTGAGTCCAGAGGGGTAGTCAGTGGAAGTGGTGTGGCTTCCCGCCTCGGGTTACCTTCCGACCGGACACGGAGACACGGCTCCTCCACATGCGGTCAGCTCTGGGAGACCTTTGAGCAGCGGCGGAGTTATCTAATATCACGTGATATTGTTGTTTTCAACCGACTTCAAAAAGAAGGAGGTTGTTTTGTTGTATTTATGATTTTAACCGACTTCAAAATAGGAACAGTCGGTTGTTTCTTTTATGTTATATGTTTTGATCAAAAAGCAAAATACGCAATTTCGTTTACATGGCTGACGTCATTTTTTCAGTTATTTCGATTTCAATAATTTTTTAGTTTTCAAGATTACAAATCGGCTTACGATTTGAAAAAATATTTTTTATTTGAAAGGTCAGATTGGTCCAATAGAAATATCATGAAAATCGGTTGGGTATTTTGCTTTTGGAATCAAAATAATTACGTCATGCAAGTAAACGAAATTGCGTATTTTGCTTCCCTGGGACTATTCAGTGGTGTTTACGGTCACTAAAACAGCCGAATTGAAGACGGTTGTAGTATGTTTTTGTAAAACCTTGATTAATAATCACGTGCTTAATGGTGAAGGAAAACATCGTGAGGAAACTGGCATGTCATAGAACCTAAAAAGTTCAAAAACGTGTCAAGTGCACGAAAGGAGCCTCTTCGCGGTGCACTTAAAATCCTTTCACCACACTGGTTTGAAAGAACTAGTGACACGATAAGAAGAAGACCAAAATATTTTTAGTGTCCAAGCCTTGCAATGTTTGTGCATATAAAACTACATCGCAAATTTGAATCACCAGAAAAACAATAAGTACGCATTTTTAGTTGCCGTTAATATCACAGATTGGATTTTTTCCAATTAAGGAGATGTGAGTCTAATATATTTATTTATTATAATTTTTGTGAGGTTTTCAAACTTTATTTAGTGATTGTTGTGAGGTCGAAACGTAAATATAGGCGCTCACTTAGCCTTAAAAAAAAAGTCGAATATTTTCATAATAAATATGATAAAATTTGGACAACTGTTACCGTTAGTTGTTTTCAAGGCACTTTAATTATTGTAAATAATTTATTAAGGCTAATCCTCAAATCTGAATTCCATACAAAATGTTTCGGACAAATACTCATAAAGTACGCCGTATTATAGTAATTTCTTCACACTATTCGTTTCGTCCATGTTTTTGATTTCGTCAACAAAAAAAGTAAAGGGTTTCATATTTTAATTTAGATTTTATACGTGTTTTTAAGTTAGTAGGGTTAATTTCAAAACACGTATAAAATCTAAATTAAAGTACCTTAACCTTTAATATAAATAACTTCTTTCAAGTTCTGACTCTATCACCTTTAAAAATCTGCGGCAAAAAGGTAGAGCACCCATAAAAAATTAGAAGTACCAAAAAGCCTTGTTTAACCCTAATTTTCTAATAATCAGACAATTTAGTAACGGAACCCAAATCCAATTAGCAATTCAAAATCACAACACTATTATCATCATGGCACAACCAATTTTAAAAGAGCTCTTTCAACACAAAACTACCAAGTTACCGGAGACAAGTTTACAATGGATGTCACCGCTGATTTTTAAACCTCCATTCTCATTAGGATTTTTTATTTATTTAGTAAATTTCTTTCCAAAAAGGTTAAATTCATTTCCGCAGGATGTCAGTTTGCATTTATATTTGGGTAAAATAGAGATTTCTATTGTAATTTCTGGATTAATTATACAAATTGATGCTGAGTAAATTAATTTCGTTTACTTTGATGACATTTTTTTTCATTATTTTGATTATAATCAAACTATTTTTTTTACATCAAATAGTAACATTATTAAATACAATGACTGCCTATGTTGTTGATGCTATGATCATAAACAAAATGTATTTTTGAATTAGACTCCTTTCTACTGTCGTAGATTTGTAGACATTTTTTTTTTTCAATTATTTTGATTAGAGTCAAACTATTTTTTTTACATCAAATAGTAAAATTATTAAAATACAATGACTGCCTATATTGCTGATGCTATGACCGTGAACAAAATGTTTTTTTTTAATTAGAATCGTTTCTACTGTCGTAGATTTGTAGTTTTTAAAACAGCAGCATCGCAAACATTCTTATCACTAATTGATAAGAACTCTGCGGTGCACCGCAGCTTCCCGGCTCACTTCCGTCCATCTCTCCCATTGACCTTGTCCATCTATTTATCAGCACTGCTGTAGGTACCCACGACTGTGATCAGTTTGATTCGTGGGAATTTGTGCTCGTCAACAATGGTCGGTATTACGTTTTGCTATGTCTGTAGGTGTTCTCTCCATCTCCCTGCCCTCATCCCACACTTAGGTGAGGTCGGCACAACATGTCTTCTTCTTCCATTCGTCTCTATCAGCCGTCATCTCTGTACTAACACCTGCTTTGTTCATATCCTCTTTCATACATTCCATCTTTTCTTTGACCTTATTCTACTTGTGATCCTTTGAAATATGTGACACTGTTCTAAAGATAGAGCCAGCCACTTTTGTATGTACATAATTAATGAGATTAGTATTATAAAAAAAAAACTTTCTTCTCTTTCGACTAGGAAAGCACCTTCTGTAGTTTTCTTAGTGTTTCTGTTACTGTACTTTTCTCTTCCATCCATATAAAATGTGATCATCTTATATGGATATATAAAATGATTTGACATGATTTCCATCCATCATTTCGTCTAATTGGATGGCTAGAAACCAGTTTGCAGTCTCCACTGATTGGTTTAAGTGAGATACAGTGGCCAGTGTGTTATTTGTCGCTATGTTCCGGCCGAGTGCTCTAAACACCCTGTATTGTAGCGGATTTCGCTAGCAGGCTACGTAATATCAGGTTGAGAGAGCTGCAATACTGCACTTGGATCGGTGACCGTTTATTGATTGTGAGTCAAAAAGCGATTGACATAGCGTCAGTTCATTCTTATTGAAAATTAACATCGTTACACGGAGAAAAAATATGGGATAGTACGACTAAAATATTAAATTATACTATATTTTCTTGTACGACCTTTCGTTAGCTAGAACTATTATGTTGTTATCGTTACTGAATTTCGGTAGCAATAATGATTTTATTATTGTAATCGTGACTAAAATATTCTCGCTGTCACAAATTGAAACAGAATTTCACTAACTATAACGATATTTTTTTCTCCGTGTATCAGGCATTGTGGGGTAGAATACTGTTTTTTTTTAATCAAAATACATTTATATAGATTTGAGTTTGGAATCTTTGGGTTAATGAGGAAAAAATAACATCCGTTATTTAACCTTGTTGTATTAAAATGATTCAAAATAAATGTCGTGAATGGACGGAAAAGACGGCGAGTGCAACTGAAGTGTTTCGTCTCGCTAAAGCCTCGATGACACAGGGTTAGTTTACAAGCTACAAAAAGAGTTTGCTAGTAGCTCGTAAACTCGCCCCGTGTCATAGGCTTTGCTACAATCTGCTAGTTGAAAATCCTTCCGAACTGCTAACTCGCTCTCTCGCTAGCTTTTAAACTCTCTGACTAGCAGCTCTTAAACTTGCGCTATGTGTAGAAGAAAAAAAATAACACTTTAGAAGCAGAATAAAACAGACTCCTCTAAGTAGCGATTATTCAGTCTAAAAGTGCACACAACTCAACAAACAAACCCTCAATAAACAATATTTCATTTCATTTCAACTCGCGCGAACAGTATGTTAGAGCATTTGGTATGGCGGCGATAGCGAAGTGCATTCTTAGACTAAAATCAATCTACCTTACTTGTGTACTAAGCTACTTCTTCTTCTTATCGTGTCACTAGTTCTTTCGAGCCAGTGTGGTGAAGGGATTTCAAGTGCGCCTCGAAGAGTTTCACTTTCGTGCACTTGACACATGTTTTCGAACGTTTTAGGTTCTATAACATGCCGGTTTCCTCACGATGTTTTCCTTCACCGCTACGCACGTATTTTAAATGCACACATAGATCTTTATGAACAGAAAAATCCATTGGTGTACGACCGGGTTCGAACCCACGACGATCGAAAGTCGAGACACCTCCCACTCGGCCAACACGGTTTTTTTCAGCTACTATATTGAGCTCAAAGATCATCCATCTCTTTGTGCCAATATGATTCAACACATTGTCTTGCGTGACTCAGTAGCCTGTTCAATGCTTCTAATACCTAAATATTGACGAATGATTCATATGCAATTTTTTATTCTGTCTGGTGTCTGGTCTCAATAGGTTGCTTTGTGTGTGACTCCTTGTTGACAAGTAATTTGAACCTAGAGACACTACATTTCAGACAAGGAGCAAATTCCCCAGTTGGTAACTTGTTACCATGATGATTAACGGTGTTCCTATAGAACAAGATGGACAGTACCAAGCCAAAATGGATGCGGTATACATATATGACCGAAAATTTTCAGACACCCTGTCAATAAACATTAAATATCTTTGTTTTCAAATAATGTATGTTACTTTTTACGATGTAGTTTTATTGACAATGAAAAAGGCTAGTATTTTTAACATTTAATAGTTATTTAGCCCTGTTACTTCTCTTGTTCGAAAATTAGCATCGGACCAAGATGTACCTACCTACCTACTAGAATTTAGCTAATGTGGCTCCCTTTTCTTGGTCGCATTTTCAATGTACTACATTGTGTTTCTATACTTTAAAATAAAATGGTAAATATAGTAATAATAATAGTGTAAATGGCCTTTAAGGCCCATTTACACGATACCATTTTCTTGTACATACAACGGTAGGTAATAATTGAATGCAATAAATGACGCGCAATTATTGATCTTCAAGAATTGTAAGTAACTGTTTACACGCGGCAATAAGTTAAAAAATGGAATGCAATTATTGTATGAAAGTCTTGACATAAAATAATTGCTGATGCCTTTTGTTTACACCAATACAATTATGTTTAGGCGATTATTGCTTACAAGTTTTGACTTGTCTAAACACAGACTTGTATGTGCGTGTACCATTTTTCAGCGGGTTGCTTCAAGTATTGCACGTTTTTGCGCTGGCAAATTTTCATTCAAGTGTTGAACGTTTTAGAAGCTAATATTTAAATTTGGTTGTGCTGATTTAATAAAATTCATTGAGAATATACACCACCAATTTTTAAAAACCAAAAAACTTTAAAAAATATTTCGACAACAAAAATATCATATTTTTTCCATATCTGTGTTCAGAAACGGCAACTGATTAGGTCTGCGTATTTTTATTTCTGGTGATAGAAAATTTACGGTGTATATTAACATACCCTCACTCACTGCACTCATGTTTGCATATGAACAGAGAATCCAGTTGAATACAAGAATTGCTTGTGAAATTATAGCATGTGCTGTTTACACCAAGACAAGTTTTGAAACAAAACTTGTATGACAGATCAAGAATGTTACGTGTTGTTTAGACCATGCAAGTCATTTATTGCTTCAATTTAATGGTATGCAACAGGCAAGAAACTTACATCGTGTAAATGGGCTTTAATACTTCTGTGATTGGTAGCAACAAGATATATATATAATCTTAGCATAACATAATCAGCCTATAATGTTTCCACTGCTTGGATTTAGTCATACTTGACCGGTAGCCGTAAAATATGTTATACAGGGTGGGCCATGAATTAGTTAACATTTAAAACAATTATAAAAAAAACCACATGAGTTATTAAAAAAAATATACAAAAGATAGCCAATAGATGGGAATTTACTTTGTAAAAGTGATATCCACTTTTCACACATCTTGACTTTGGATTCTTCGAAACGAGCTCGGGATCGCGTTGAACTGAAGCATAATTTATTACACGTTCTCTTCACTCTGAGAAGTCCGTGGACCGCCGATTTGCGCTGCCGTTTTTTTCGAAATTGCAATGATTTCTTCAAAACGAGCTCGGGATTGCGTCGAACTGAAGCAAAAAGTGAGCGAACTAAAATTGTTTTACGCAAAAGTCGCCTTGAGACCCAGTGTCCCGATCTATTGCCACTAAATTTCCCTGAAACGAGTTAGCTGTTTGACCTCTCCAAGTTCCTCACGCCGCTCGGATTTGCGCAGGAAATCAGGTTTAAATGTTAACTAATTCATGACCCACCCTGTAGGTACTATTAGCGTCACAGATTCAAGTGTTATAATTTAATCATTTGAGTTTTTTTTTTTTTGTTTAAATATTTAGGATAGTTATATTTAAGTAGGTTAGTTTTATTTATATATACCTAATGTTGTAGTGTTAATAAATAAGATTAACTGACCATATAATTATCGATATAATTCATATCTACAGTTTACATAACATACGAGTAGGATAATATACTATAGACTTATGTATTTATTATATTATTTTAATTTGTTGCTTAAGTAAGATTGATTGACGTGTGAGTTTTAATTTAATGTTTTAATTTTATCTAATTTAATGTTTTTGTTCTTCTTAAAATGAATTTTGTACCTACTTTTATGGACTAAGAGTCTGAAATAAATATTTTGAATTGAATTGAATATTTTGATTCAAAAATTGTATCCACTCAGCATTATGCTTAAGCTCTTTCTATCAAATGCCAATCAGGGTCTGCGCTGTGCGGATCTAATCCAGGTGTTGCCTGTAATATTGTGGATGTCATTGATGCATCATGCATCGGACTAGAGATCGCCTATAAACTACGTTTTAATAATAGATATTACTTACTAAAATATTAAAAGAAGCAATGTTATTTTTCAACCAACTTCAGAAAGGAGGATGTTATCAATTCAGTTGAATGTTATTTTTGTTTTTTTTTTATGTTTTTTACCTCAATACTTTGTTGTTTATAAACCGATTTTAAATATTATTTTTTTGTTTGAGAGAATATTCTTTCAGATCGGTACCATACATTCAACCCCATACATTTACACAAATTTCATCAAAATCGATTCAGTACTTAAGTTTTTATATCCAAATAACTGAAATAAATATGTCGTCGAAGTAAACGAAATTACGTATTTTGCTTCCCTGTGACTTTTCAGTGGTGTTTACGGTCACTAAAACAGTCCAATTGAAGTTGGTTGTCTATATTTTTGGAAAACTTTGATTATTTATTTAATGAAAGCAAATCTAAATAAAAATTGATAAAATTAGCAACCGTTATCAAAGTATGCCAACGATTTTTCGATCTCGTGTTTATTAGCTCTAAAAAGGTACTTAGCCTTACACAAGAAGCATTAATCTTTATTCAGTGCATTGACACGGCAGGTGCCTACGCGTGCGCACCTTGTGTGATGCCAGATTACCGCCATTGTACCATTGTTTTTATTGTAATTGATATACGATTGTAAATTGTAGGTTTAAACGTCCACTTGTAATCTTCTCGTTAGATGGCGAATTCTTTGGCGGTTAATTCTTAAAAAAACCTACGTTATTATTTACTTAACTTACTACGAGGACGTGGTGGCCAAGTGGGTGAGGCCTTTGCCTTGCGATCTGATAGTCGCGGTTTCGAATCCCGGTGGCAGTCATGCATTGGGTTTTTACGGTCAAAAAAATCTATGTATGCATCCCACGCTCTCGCAACGGTGAAGGAAAACATCGTGAGGAAACCGGCATGTCGTAGAACCTAAAGTTCGAAAACATGTGTCGAGTGCACGAAAGGAGCCTCTTCGAGGCGCACTTGAAATCCTTTCACCACACTGGTTCGAAAGAACTAGTGACACGATAAGAAGAAGAAGGTAGAGTCACATACCAACTTCACTGTAGAATACAAATATACGTACAAATGTTTTTTTTTTTTACATGCTTAATTTTTCTCCAAATAAAATCCAATTAGTTAAGAGTTCAATATCCTTCTTACTTACTCTTATTAGTCCTGGCAACGTGAGTTCGTTGCCCCGAAATCCCTAAGACAGGTGGCATAGGGCAGCTGTACCACCCTTCACAATCTACATCTATTTTATAGCATACAGCAATCTACACACACAGTGTGACATAGCTCAGAAGTCACAGCGCATTTTTTAGCTTAAGGGTAATCCTCAAGGCAAATTTCCATACAAAATGTTTCGGACAAATACTCAAAAATTACGCCGTATTATAGTAATTTCTTCACACTATTCGTTTCGTCTATGTTTTCCGATTGTTAGAACAAAAATTAGTAAAGTTTCATACTTTAATTTAGATTTTATACGTGTTTTTAAAATAGTAGTGTTAATTAAAAAAAAAAGTTAATTTTAATCATTTTGTATGGAATTTTGCCTTGAGGATTACCCTTAAGAAGGCTTTCGAGGAATTCAGATATTTCTTATAGGTAACTATGATTGAAATAACAAATTGCTATCCTATTTTGTAGCTCTGTTACTTTTTATGGTTTTGTTTTGAGTCTGAAAAGGAACACTTCATAGTTTGGCAGTGTTCGTCTGTCTGTACATCCCGTTTTTAAATCCAATACAAATACACTCGTGAGCAAAAAAAAACGACTCACACCGCATTTTGAGTCTATTTTTTGCGCACGACTATACTAAATTTACCAAAAACAAATAGTTAGTTCTAGGTAGTTGGAGAAAATACAAAGACAGCGCGAAATTTGGTACACATACATAGGTATCGAGAAGTATGTATAGAATAAGTATAGAACAACTACCGGAAGTATATCATAAGGGATGGAACGGTGGATATTTGTCAAGCATGCCACCGGCCCGGTGAATCCCTTAGACATATACTTTCGGGTTGTTCGCATCTTGCCAATGGCGCATACTTGTACAGACATAACTTTGTAGCCAAGATCATACACCAGCAGCTTGCTCTCCTTTATGGCCTTGTAAGATCTGAGGTACCGTACTATAAGTACGTACCGGAGCCAGTTCTCGAAAACGACCGTGCCTTGCTCTACTGGGACCGATCTATCATCACGGATAGGACTATTGTCGCCAATAGACCTAATATCGTGCTGATAGATCGGTCAGAACGCCGGGCAGTCCTTGTCGATATCACAGTTCCACATGACGAGAACCTCGTAAAAGCTGAAAAGGATAAGCTTACCAAATACCTTGATTTGGCTCACGAGGTTACCGCCATGTGGAATGTGGACTCGACGACGATTGTCCCGATATTCGTTACGGTGAACGGGATAATAGCGAAGAGTCTCGACCAGTACCTAAAGAGGCTCTCGCTTGGTGGCTGGGTCAAGGGCCAGATACAAAAACTGGTGCTATTAGAGTCGGTATAAAGATAAATATATATAGAAGATGCGTAATAGGATTTTTTTGTATATTTTTTTATGAAAATAATAGAATATAAAAAAAGAGAGAGTTCTAGTTGAACGTTGTCATTGTCACATAAATAAAAAACCTAGCTCTGTTCATTTTTTTAATTAAAGAGGGTTAAATTTGTAAGTACCCAATTAATTGAATGTAGGGTATTATAACTTATAATTTACAGTTGTAATAAAACAAACATGGTGGTTCAAAATTACGGGAATGGAACCCGCTACAGGTGTTAACAACCTGCTTTGAACGGTTACATTATATTTATTTTATAAAAATAATCACCACAGACAGTTAATTTGTCGGCACCTGAATGGCACCTGTTGCCAAAAACTGCCGAATTGACACACTGACCTCAATATCCCTTGACTTTAAAATGTGGACAAAATGACAATATTTTGCAAAATTTATTGATAATCTGGATATTTTCATGGCCATTTGATATTGCATCTGATTAAAAAGTATTGTGAATTTGCCAAATTTTATGATGATCGGATGAGCGGTTCGAGAGATATCGTCGGACAAACATACATACAAACACATAGATACATACACACATCAAATAACAGGGTCATGTAAAATTATATAAGTACTCGTACATAATTTAAAATAAATGTATTTATGAGTACACTTTTTTAGATTTAGTACAATTTTCTTTTTTATATTCTATTATAAATAAGTAAGGAAAATAAAAAGCCAATAAATCAATAAAAAATAATATATAAAAAAAAACATTAGTTTCGGCTTGATGAAGCAACTTAAATTTATATAACCATCTTCTCGAAAATTCGTCACTCATAACAAAAAAATTATCATGCTAGCTTATAATTTTCAATAATTAAAGCCGCAATGACATTTCCAACCACTGGTCTGACATTGGTCATAGTATTTTCATTTCATTTCATTTATTCACAAACAATTTTAACATTGTGTCGGAATTTCTAAAACTAAGCGAATTTGTAAATAGTACTTACATTAATGTATTATTACGAAACACACTATTATACCTATTATAATCAATACATAGAATAAACATTTAAATAAATTTCAGCTCAAACAAAAATAAAACAAATACAAAAGTCAAAACCGCATGAATGTCAGATTATTACTAAATATAATGTTGCCATGTCATACCAAAACAAATCTACCATCTATAAAAATATCACTTAAAGTTTGTCAGTTTATCATCACAAAATTAAGAAGTAGGTCTCCAAGCATCATTTCTCATATTAATAATTTCAAAAACTTACAATTGAAAACAAAAAAGAATTTAAACGTTCCTTATAGATGTGTTTTGTATGATAATTATAAAAGTGTTACGTAAGTTATAATCCCGGGAACTTGCCCTTAAATCCTTGTATAAAGAAAGGCAGGTAGCGATCAGCTGTTGATCGGACAGGTTGCGGGATGACAGACAGATGCTGCAACATCTGCCGCGGCGCGTGCGCAGCGACACCTCTTGATACTTGATCCTAATATTACTCTACAATTTTATTAACACATAAAAAAACTGTTAATCTATAGGTACACATAATAAATAAAGTAGTAGACCCAAAATTCCTGTATATATGTTTTTTTTTTGACGGAAACGTGTCCATCCTTGTTTAAATAACATGCCCCAACTTTTTTTTTTATTGGAATACCATGTACGTTTGTTTGTGTATGCGTCAAAATTTTGATCCATGTAGCATGGTGCCAAGAATACTTGCTACAACTTTACAACACTATTAATGAAACTACAATATGTTAAATTATTCCTGTTCACAGTCGAGTAAAATTTGCAATCATTTGTCTAATTTATTAAATATATCACGTGTTTCTTCTTAAATAACTTGTAACAGATATTGCCATAAAAATACTTAGATTGAACCTAAATTATTCGATTTTTTTTGGAAAGTTCTTAATGGGATGCTTTATCAAACATTTTAGAAATATTACTTTGTTGACGCTCAAATGTTATTAGTTGCATTATTAAATATACTTGCATATTTATAGCCCTAGTGGTATGATTCATAACTGCAAGTATCAAGTGCGGTGAGTCGCGTCTTGCGCGGTCAGCTGCCGGCGCGTGCGCATCTCGCGTCGTCTGTGTGCGCCGGTGAGGCTGTGTTATACAACAACGGGCAAGTCAAAGGAGGTCACAAAAGTATTAAAGTATAATAAACATAAACATAAATACACACTCACACCCCTGCACTAGGATTCCCTGTGTCGCGGGTGGCATGGACACATACAACACATCACAACATCCAAGACCCGAGAACAAACATTTGTGTTCGTCACAGAAATATTTGCCCCAGCCGGGGATCGAACCCGGAACACCAAGCTTCGTAGGCAGGGACCAACTAAGCCACGGTGCCGTCCTGTATAATAACCATAACGTACTCGTAGATCGGCTCTACAATTGTCTTTACACTCAGCTTGCGCCGGTGTTCACTTGTGATTAAACCACTTGTGGTTTATATATTGGGTATATCGTAAGTGGTTTCGTCACATCAGTAGTACTCTCACACAAACATGATATGTATAACTTATTCACTCCTGATTTGAAGACATATATTTGTGACGAACACAAATGTATGTTCTCGGGTCTTGGATGTTGTGATGTCGTGTATGTGTCCATGCCACCTGCGACACAGGGAATCCTAGTGCAGGGGTGTGAGTGTGTAAATGTTTATAAAAAAATATATATATACATATATATATATATATCTCATCTCCATAGAGTAGGTATTTAAGCATAGAGGATATAGGTACTTGCTATATTTATTGTAAACACTACACTCATCAGCTTTTGAGCAGACTTTTACGTAAGCTTGTGACTTGCGCCGCGGTATCGCGAGCGAACGCCCGCTGAGTCACGCCATTGACCGCGTCTGCGCATCTCGTGCAGTCTGCACGCTGCACATTGCTCTCTGATTAACATTGCATCATTACTGCTGGTATTTCCGTAAATGCCAATAGTTTGGCGACCTTTTGTTATCTATTGCTGGTGTGTGAGAAGGACCCCATTTATTTATGAAATTTAAGACTAGTATTATATTATCATCACCATATCGTGTCACTAGTTCCTTCGAACCAGTGTGGTGAAAGGATTTCAGGTGCGCCTCGAAGAGGCTCCTTTCGTGCACTCGACACATGTTTTCGAACTTTAAGGTTCTACGACATGCCGGTTTCCTCACGATGTTTTCCTTCACCGTTGCGAGAACGTGGGATGCATACATAGATTTTTTCGACCGAAAAAACCCATTTACGCATGTCTGCCACCGGGATTCGAACCCGCGACCATCAGATCGCAATGCAAGGGCCTCATCCACTCGGCCATCACGTCCTCCAAGTGTTATATTATGTTATACCTACATACAAACATAACCAGAGGTAGGTAATCCGTTGGATTTTGGCTGTATTAACGTTGGTTGGCGTCAATCAAGAAAATATCCTAACTATGTTGTATTGTACATAATGTATGTTAGTCTGTAAGGTATATAATTCTGTGGGCATATACATTTATGTATATGGTATTTATTGCATTTCTGTAATATTGGTGCCTGATATAAATGGTTATTATTATAATTATAAGGATAATATAAAAAAGGTTTTTTTTTTATCCCGTTGCAATAATAAGTAGGTATCTACGTAAGATAACAACAACGTAAAGTTTTTTGTATAAATACTCGTCAAAATAATAAGAACCAACTTATCCTAGATCAATAGCTCTATCGCACTAGCATGCTTTGTTTTTTAATGTAAACTAGTCACAAGACGAGCTAAGCGCTCTCCTGATCGTAAGAGATCACGCCTACCCATAACCAAAATAGTGCTCATGGCTTTGATTGACATAGGCTGATACAACATTGCTATAGGTGGACAAGCGCTATAGAGACATTTTGATGGCCAGTCTCGATAGCCCAGTAATTTCACTGGCTACAGTACCCTTCCAACCGGAACACAGTAATGCTAACATATTACTCTTGTTATGAGCCTATGCTATCCGAATAATTTATGAAATTCAAGACGAGTATTTATTTTTTAATATAAAGAGCTCTCCTAGGTAGAGCTTAGCTTTTGCACTAGGAATACTTTAGCATATTCTAGATCAAAACCCTATTTTTTTCCTCGCAATTGAAGATAAAAAAATTGTGTTTACCTCGGTCCTGAAACCTATTTTAAAATGTCTTGCTTCAGTCCCTTGGTGAACAAATAACTATTCTTCTGTTACTGTCTTCACATATAAATAGAACCGTGGGCAAAATGTTTAATTGAACCTTAGACACAAAGAAGAAGGAAAATAGAGCCGTAGTAAGTTTTATCGATTACAGGGTTAATAACCCCTTATCGAATTGTATCGCTAGAGTTCATCTTTCGAGCTACCTGTCGACGTCAGTGTCGGCCAAATAAGAGAACAATGAAGCAAAAACTCTACAGAATTAACAAAATGGTCGACAGATGCTGACAGTGTGTACAGAGGTGTAGACAATTTAAATCGGCCCACCTAGACGTGTAAATAAAGTCTACAAGTAAGAATATAAATAAATAATGCTAAATATGGGAACTCATACTAAATCTCTCTTATTTATCTCTTTATCGAGAATGAATGAATATTTAGTTGAATATGTACGTCAAGTTACCAGGTATTTGATTTGTTGATTTTCTCAGTTGATCACGTAGAATTCGTAAAATATTATTCACAAGCTTCTTCTTATCGTGTCACTTGTTCTTTCGAACCAGTGTGGTAAAAGGATTTCAAGTGCGTACCTAGTCTCCTTTCATGCACTTGGCACAAATGTTGTTGAAGCTTAGGTTCTATGAGATGCCGGTTTCCTCACGATGTTTTCCTTCACCGCTGATCAAACGAAATTTACTATAAAAGTTAGATATAAATTTCTAAGTAATATCTCGACACACGACAGTGTGTCAAGCCACGGTTAGGCCCAGCGAACTTGCGAGTAGCACTGTGTGTAAGTTTACACGAACAATTTGGAGCCACTTTTGACCTTGTCATAGCTAAAAAACTAATCAATATGAACACACCAAATTTGGTTTATGTATTGAAAGCTCGGAGTTAATGAAGTACCTCAAATTTCATAAACACAGCTTATACGGTTATTTAGATATTAACGTTCAAAAATCGTCATTTTTATCACTGATTGACTGACATATAGACGTAAAACCTAATCCACTTCCAGATGACCTTCAAATTTGGCATCCAGCTAGGTAATTGTGTGTACACAAAGGGAAAAATCAGAAAACAGTAAATTTATAAGATTTGATTTTTTTTTTCAAATTATTCGATTTTATGAGGAAAATTTAGCGCCTTGCAAATTATGAGAGCAATTGCCTTGCAAATTTTTGCAGGATATTTCCATTTCCATGATGAAAGGTTGTTTTTATCGTTTTATGTACTTACTTTAATATCAATAATTTAAAAATTCGAAAAAGAGCCCAGATGAACGCAAGCTAGTGGAAATGCAAATTGTCGGAAAACACCTTATCTACGCTATTTAGGTAGGTTAGGTACTTAACTTATTGTACTTTTACTTACCTACATACATTTAGAGGCGATGATGGTGGTGTGTAAGTAAGGAAAAGAAATAGGTAGGTAACTATTATAATTATAGTAGGTACCTAACCTATATACCTTTGAATAGTAATAAATTTATTTACAAAAAGCATTGATATCTGAACAAAACCACTTATAATATGTGAAAATGGAGGAGCCACGGTTCGATGGACCGGATTATGATGTCGTTTTCCCCGAAAAAAAACTTGAGATCTACATATATGGCTAGCCAAGGTCTACGTTATAAATAAAGTAATAAGTTTTTATAAATAAATTTACGAATGTCTATAGTAGACCTTGGCAAGCCATATATGTAGATCTCAAGTCTTTTTTCGCAGAAAACGACATCATAATCCGGTCCATCGAACCGTGGCTCCTCCATTTTCACATATTATATGTGGTTTTGTTCAGATACATATTTCCATCACTAGTTTCTGAAAAATTTTAATGATTTCTTCGGGGTATTTATTTGGGGTAAAGCAATCCATTGCAGTTATTAATAAAATACCTACCCTAATCTATTGGATCCAAAGGAAAGAAGGTTTTTTATTTAATTTGTAACCCGTTAGAACATTTAATTAGAGTTTTTTTGCCAATTAGTATTGAAATTTCAAAAATAAAGTTTATTTTAGCGATCCGACATAGCTTGGGCAGTTGGGTTCTAAGTATTTCTCTCTCGACTGTACCGGAAGTCGTCTCGGCACGAGCTATCGGTAAAAAGCGACGATTGTCCCCTCTGAATATTGATAGGTCGATAATGGTGCCTCACGGTACTTTCTTTTGGTGGGTCGAATCCAGTGACGAGCAAATTGTACAGTTCTTTTCAAAGATCATTGTCTTTTACATTTGGGTGAAGTGAGGGTAAAATTAACAGGAAAGGAAGCTTTTTGGTCGTTATCTATTTTTCGGTTAAGTCTTTGGACTTAGAAGAAAAAAAAGTAAAGGGGAGACGAACGCAAATTAAGCTTCCGTTACGATGATAGAGAAGTAGGTATATGTACCTAGTTTATGTTTCGTATATAATTTTCATTTTCGCTTTTTTTTTCGAAATAATTACTTATGACATTTGTAACAAAAAAAATACCACATCCGATGTCGATTGGGAATTTGATAAAAAATCTATGGGACCGATCTGAAAGGATCTATCCTTTCAAATAAAATTTTCAAAACAGTTGATAAATTACGAAGTTCTGAGGTTAGGAACAAATTGCAACAATAAAATACAACCGAATTTAAGATTACCTTCTTTTTTAAAGTCGGTTCATAAATAGGTATATTTAGTACCTACGAAATAATTTGTATTAAATGGAGAAGGTAGAGCCTATGTTTTAAATTTAAATATGATACATTCTTACTTCCACTAGTCTACAACCTAATAATGCCTACCTACGTATTCATGTTATGTAGGTATAACTTAATTATTTAGTAGGTCGTTAACCTACTTTGGAAATAATTAACAGGTAACATACAAAAAAATGTGTAAAATTAGGCGATAGGAAATAAGTTCGAAACCTACGATTATCAAGTTTGGTATCTATCCTCACCTCACTATTATCTACCTACCATAAACAAAACCATACCATATACCATATAATACCTATACCATAAATTGTAGAACAAAATTCAGCAGGTACTTATCCTACTTATTATAAAGATTAATAAGACTAAATACAATTTATAATCATAAACATACATTGTTACATTAATTGATCCCATCCATTTTTCCGGAAGCCTATCACATTTTCTTTTTAGATCAACCAACATCCACTAAAAAGGTTTAGGTATTTTAAAACAAGTTGGTTCTTTCAAAACAGGTAGGCTAACATAGTTTTACTTAACATAATGTACAGAATCTTGCTAATATGTGTTCATCTCAATCGATATCTGTACATAGCGCCGCCGCTATTTACATTTCGTCTCAAATCACGGCCGCTGCGCCGAGATGTCACCACGATTGGATGCTGCGCGCCACGCCTTGCGGGATGGACCAATCACGACCAGAGGAGTCTGTAGGGCGTAGTACAAGGGGAGATTTTTCTACCTTGCATTTTCTTAGGGGAGATAAATGGGGATAGGTAACAAGTTTTCTTGGGTTGGCTTTGGCTATGTACGTAACTAATGAAATTATTCTGGCGATATTCTCAGATAATGGATTTTAAAAATCTAAAGGTTTTTCTGGAATATGGAATGTTTAATCTTGGATAAAAATGTCTATGACTATCTGAGTAGGTCTATCTAGATTCACGATAAACCATCACCGACCAATAATATAATAGATTTTATCCAAAACCCCAATCAATATAAAGGATCAAAGAAAAATAAAAATAAATAATTGAAATAAGTAAGCAGGCCCTTGAAAAACCTACCTACTTTGTGTAATTGAGTTTCTGGTAAATCATAATCGTAACCACACGTAACACTCATTTTCAGATCATTTTCTTCATTCAACATAAAAAAATTCAACTAAAATGTAAGCTGCTGTTATCTAGCGACAAATTATAACACCTTTAAAGACGTTGAGCTGTCGGTATAAAAAACTTCTGCTACTCGGCGCTAGATAGCAATGTTACAAAAAATAATTCGTGGAATATTTTTAGTCTGCTTTTCCGGTTCTTCGTTTTTTTTAAATCATTCACTCATAACTGTCAAACTCAAAGTTGAATCAATCAATCATTCATTCAAAAACCGTGCAAAAATCTAAGCGCGAAAGATGTGAATGTTTTCGAAGTGTTTTTTTAGAGATAAGTTTAGTTTATAAGTTAATTTACGTAGTTAACGCTCTAAGAAAATGGCCACTGAAAGCAAGGGAATCTGGCATTGGAAGCTGGGAGATGTAGCTTTGGCCAAGATGTCGAAAAAAGTGTATGCAAGAGTTCGTGTTGTGAAAGATGAAAAAGGGTTGTTTTATGACTACAAAGGTTTGTTTCTTAGCTCTTAGAGCGACTCGCTTGCATATGATGCATTAATAAGGGTACAACGTTCACATACCAACGTTTTTTTACTGACTACTTCTCAGTTTTAGGTATTTCGGCCAACAATGATGGCAGTTTAGCAGTGACGAAAGAACTCTGCTATTATGTCGAAACCTGCCGCTCCAATGAACAGCTCTGGCTGCCTTACACCTGCATGCATCTGGCTGAGAGGTCCAGGCCATTCTATGGCACTGAGAAAATATCTCCTGGAAAGGTTAAAAGTGAGCCTTCTCCTATCAAGACTTCAAGAAAGGTAACTTACCTATGATCATTCTTCTTCTTATCGTGTCACTAGTTCCTTCCAACCAGTGTGGTGAGAGGATTTCAAGTGCGCCTCGAAGAGGCTCCTTTCGTGCACTCGACATATGTTTTCGAACTTTAGGTTTTATGACATGCCGGTTTCCTCACGATGTTTTCCTTCACTGTTGCGAGGACGTGGGATGCATACATAGATTTTTTTCGACCGATAAAACCCATTTACGCATGACTGCCACCCGCGACCATCAGATCGTAAGGTAAGGGCCTCATCCACTCTGCCACCACATGCTCTATGATCGTTAAATTTATTTATTTAGTTGAATAACATTATTTATTTAAATACTAGATTCAACTACCAGTATTACATTATTATTAAAACCATTAATTATTTAAAGGTTTGGGTTTATTGAAGGTTTTACAAACATCAGCTATAAGTTGCCTGTGTTTCAACCGTTTTTAAATTAGTAGTGTTAATTTTCAAACACATATAAAATCTAAATTAAAGTATGAAACCTTACTAATTTTTTTGAACACAAAAGGAAAACATAGACTAAACAAATAGTGTGAAGAAATTACTATAATACAGCATACTTTTTGAGTATTTGTGCGAAATATTTTTAATATGAAAATTTGCCTTGAGGATTCTCCTATGTGGTAATTGGTTTAATAGTATGATTGCCATTCCTTTCTAAAGTAACATTATTACAGAGGAAGATCATGAATGTATCTACATTCCCATCTGGGTTAAGTTATGGAAATTTGTCTTGAAGATTCCCCTTAAAGCATTAGTTCTTGTAAACATTACAGAGAAAAGTCCAAGAGGAGCACATAGTACCTCTTCAAGTTAAACTCAGCACCATTCGCAAACCTGACTTCAACACCACCTATGACAAACAACATGTCCCATTAAAACAGGGCAAATACGAAAACGCTTACAAGGAATTTGTCCGCCGAGGAAAAGAATGGCTTTTTGATCAATACTTTGAAATTTTGAGTGTCAATGTTCATCAGAATCAGGATTCTCTAGATTTCCTGATGAATGTCGATGCCTCAACTGAAGATAAGTTGGAAATGGTGATTAAAAACACTGTATCTGAAAAGGAGCTGGATAATTATCTCCGGCAGTGTTGGAGGTACAATGTGGTGTGTAAACAGACTGCTGCCGAGTCGAAAGATAATAAAGAGGCTCTAGACGAAAATGTAAGCATTAAGCTGATCAATTATTTAAATCCATATTTAGTTTTTACCTCAGTAAAAGTAAAATAGCCTTTATTTCTTCTGTTCTTTGCTTTCCTCATCCAATCAAACCCCCATTTTTTTTTTAAAATGTCCCCTCATCTTTTTCTCTGCCGGCCGCATTTTCTTTTCTTATCCCAAGGGGTCCACTCTGTCACTCTTTTTGCCTATGGTTATCTAAACTATAAATGTGACAAAAATTACCTTAACTACCTAGTAGAGAACAGCAAAAATATTTTGTTTTGTATTTCAATGAACTAGAGTCAGACAAGTTGGGCAAAATTTACTTTAATTTAATTTTGCCCAAGTACATAAATAAGTCAACCTAGTTAGAAAAATATGTTAAATCTAAGTAACTCTTTCTGATAGAAAAGAATGGAAGAAGAACACCATGTTGTGTAGACTCTGCCTAAGTGTGGGATAAGGATAGGGATAATGATGATGATAACTCTTTCAGAGTCAAACATCTCCAAGTAAACTTGAAGTGACCATCCACACCCCATGGTGCCTCGTTTGCGGACAAGACGAAAGACTACGCCCCTGCAGCGCGTGCCCCGCCGCATTCCACCTGCCGTGCCGCCGCGAGTGGCTCACCACCATCATACGTAAGTCACCATCCTACCAGTCTCCATAATTTAACGTAAAGTAACCATCCACACCCCATGGTGCCTTGTTTGCGGACAAGACGAAAGACTACGCCCCTGCAGCGCGTGCCCCGCCGCATTCCACCTGCCGTGCCGCCGCGAGTGGCTCACCACCATCATACGTAAGTCACCATCCTACCAGTCTCCATAATTTAACGTAAAGTAACCATCCACACCCCATGGTGCCTTGTTTGCGGACAAGACGAAAGACTACGCCCCTGCAGCGCGTGCCCCGCCGCATTCCACCTGCCGTGCCGCCGCGAGTGGCTCACCACCATCATACGTAAGTCACCATCCTACCAGTCTCCATAATTGCACGTAAAGTAACCATCCATGCCCCATGGTGCCTCGTTTGCGGACAAGACGAAAGACTACGCCCCTGCAGCGCGTGCCCCGCCGCATTCCACCTGCCGTGCCGCCGCGAGTGGCTCACCACCATCATACGTAAGTCACCATCCTACCAGTCTCCATAATTGCACGTAAAGTAACCATCCATGCCCCATGGTGCTTAGTCTGCTGATAGGTCGAGAGACTGCGCCCCTGAGTGGCTCACCATCATCGCACGTGAGTCACCATCCTACCAGAGTTTAAAGGACATTGGCCACTTTGTATGAGCTTATGGCTTAGGGTGAACAGTGATTTTTGGTATAATTGTGATAGAGGCTTAATAGCTTCTAAAAGTAGGTACCAGAATATAAGGATATCTTAGTATCAAAATGTTCGGTTGACCTACTATCCCACTCATAAAGTTCATGATCGACGGAGGGTTTTATATAATAAAAATGAGTTTTTTTCACATATTTTCTATTTTTCATCACAATTATATGATACATTACATTACATTATGGCTAGGTAGATTCATATTATTTTAGTAGTCCTTGTCCAGTTTATGAACCGTACTGTTGCAATATGAAGCACAGCAACCCACCGTCTTTACGGCCTACAATACAATTACAACAGTACTGTTTTATTGCTTTCCTTTTCTAATTATTACTTTCAAATAAAATAAATTCAATATAGGTATATATTTTGGCTCAATCTGCTTGTATGCGGTGGTTCTGAGGGACGATTTTCCCTTCCTATGTTAGTGTGCTCCAATCTATAAATAAAGGGAAATCTGTTATAGCGAATTTCACAATTACTTACTTAAATTAATTAAACAATAAATGGAAATTGATGAACCTTACAGTTTGCTGAGCCATCCATTGCCATAAATACGCTTGCGTTTCCACTCCTAAATGCAGTCAATATGAATTCCATAAGCAAGTGAGGGTCAACATTAGAATCCATTGTCCATTTAAGAGTAAAAAAACTTCCTCAAAATATAAGTTGAAATGGAAAAAAAATACAAAATGATTATTCTTATTCTTCGCGTTTGGCTCCACACATAGTATATTATAAGCCAGTGTAAAGTAATTTATCGCATTCGTGGTCAAGTTATTTAATAAACATGTTTTATTGCACATTGTATTGAATTATTGTAAAAATTATAAAAAATATTCAGTCAAATGTCCAAAATGAATGACATGACATGTAATGTAGACTTGGGTAGCTTTCACAGTTGCTACAATAGTTGAAGCGTCTCTTTCCAGCAAGTGAGGCATCACGTTTGTTTTGACGAGCCAGCTCACCACTCTTCCCTCGAATGTTCACCTTGGCCTTGATTTTTGATGATTTTTCTGCATACTCTATTAAGGGTAGATTAATATTAATATTACTCATAAAACGTGGCGACAATAAGAGATGGCTACGCTATCTATTTTTGTTAGTATCTTGCGACAAGAAATAAGATTAATAATTAAATGGCTCTTACATGAGTACTCAATCGTGGTACCACAGTGAGGGAGCTCGTCGTGTCAAGGAGTTGCCTCGCATACTACTCTATTTTTAGAAGCAAGACTATGATATGACTTTGATCCTTTTTGACGTGTGCTGTGCTGCCATATTAGTATAAAAAGAGATTAAAATTATCGATCGATTAAAAGAATCGATTTTTTCTAAGGAATTTATTTTTTTAGCGATCGAATAATAAACAACTGAGCAAAAGTCGTGTAAAGGAACTTCTATTAAAAACAAAAAAAACGGTATGTGTTTGACCACATGACAGAAGTGAAAACTTCATCAAGGTGACACGTGCTGACTTTACCTTAACAAGTGTTACATAGCAAAGCATAACGGCTGAATCTCGTTGAATACCCACAAATAAACAAGTGTTCAGCACGCTTCAAAAAGTATTCACTTTCAAAAAATGCATAAACACCCTCGATCACATAATGACAATTTGCATTATCGTGATATCGATTCATAAATAAATAGATATTATTCGATTACTATTCAGAAGAAAGTAAATGACAACACTAGTTTGATGAATCATAAGACAAACTAGGATAATATTATCATATTAAATACTAATTAAATAAACTTTTTTTAGGTTCACCTGGGTACTAAAATATTACGCAATAATTAATATCCAAAATTAATCGATTTATTGAACAAATTGGATTTCTCTGAACATCGTGTTCACTGAGGCCAGGAATGAACAATATCCTTTATCATAGACAAGATTAGATTAGTATTTAGAACTCGGAAAGAAAATAAAGATTTACTACCTGTTTAAATCATATTGTGAAATTAATGAGTATCATTTATTTTTCCAGACCGCAAAAAATTACCTGAGAAAGACTCAAGGCCGGTGACGTTTATTCAGAAGGTACTGTCGAGTACGCGCGTGAAGCGATCCATGCAGAAAAACAAGGAGAATTTGGAGCTGTGCCCTAGCTGCATGTGGGGGCCTAAAGTCGGGTAAATACATACTTCTAATTCTAATTGGGTTAGGGGTTGCAAATGGTCTGCACTGGCATCCCAATATACACCACCAATTTTTAATTACCAAAAAAAATTAAATGGGCAATGCAGACGGGGTACTATGTTGCATCTGTGCAGTCAGAATTTTGGATTTCTACAAAATGGGCGAGTGACCGCTGAGAGTGGCAGCTGCAGCGAGCTGGTTCGAGCTAGGTTTCCCAATGATGAATAAAACTCAATTTTTTTTTCTTTTTTTTTTAATCTCCTTGGTATCTTGCGATCTGCCCCTACGGGCATTGAGCTAGAGTTGTGGCGGTTTAATTGGATATTATGACATGTATGGTGCACTCCCAATGAAGTACCCATTTCTAAATTTCTCCTAATCTGCCTCGCACCCTTACCGCTCAACAAGCTTTTGATGACGAACCCTAATTGTGACGTTTTTATTGATGAATGGAAGAAACTGATGGTAGAGTGTCTGATTTTCTGTGCGAGCGATGAATGAAAGTAATTTTATATCTTGATACTTCTAATTCTAATTCTAATTTGGGTAAGGGGTTACAAGTGGTCTGCACTGACGTCCCGCTGTGGGGTGTATTGTGCATTGACCCCTTTTTTGTACTAACTTTACCCCAGCCAGCCCAGCTCCCCAAAATAGCGGAGCAGGACCCTGGGTTGATGGATGGTCTTGATACTTATCTTTTTTATTCTATTTCTGTAATTAATTTTGTTTCACTGACATTTTCTTTTTGACTTATCAATTATAATTACAGCCATGAACGTTTATTTTTTAAATGATTTTAATTTTTATGTGTGACTATATGTAATGAATTGTTCTGTTATGTATAATATAATATTAGTTAGTGTAAGTGGTGTAAAACCGTTCTAATTAATTAAATAAATAATAATAATAATAATTGATTAGGTCTTGAGGAGCTCTTCTTTTTATTCTGCGGAATGTTTGGGTTTCTGTATTCATGAGGTTAGTGGCTAATTCATTCGGGTGATGTTCAATGCGTTTGGCGTAAGAATGCCCTTTTAATGTAATGTAAAACTCAAATAATTTATTAATGGTACGTACCATAGGCACATTAGTATTAAAATATAGAAACACAATGTAGTACATTGAAAATGCGACCACTAAAAGGGAGCCACTTTGGCTACTTTCTAGTACATTTTGGTCCGATGCTAATTTTCGAAAAAGAGAAGTAACAGGGCTAGATACTTATATGTTTAAAACTACTAGGCTTTTTCATCGTTAATAAAACTACATCGTAAAAAGTAACAAACATTATTTGAAAATGGAGATATCTATTTCATATTTATTCACAAGGTGTCTGAAATTTTTGGGTCCTGTCTTATGACTCCATTTTGGTTTGATACTGTCCATCTATAAGAACAACATTATTCATCTATGCCCATAGGCTATAGAAAAACGACTAACGGTAACAGTATGTCTAATTTTTATCAACTGACTTAATTTTTTTTAAGTTGTTCTGCCATATCTGTGTTCGTCTAATCCCGATTGTTCCTACCCCTGCATGCCTACTACTACGAGGAATAATTGGGATGACTTATTTTTTTTTAAGTTGTTCTGCCATATCTGTGTTCGTCTAATCCCGATTGTTCCTACCCCTGCATACCTACTACTACGAGGAATAATTGAGATGACTTAATTTTTTTTAAGCTGTTCTGCCATATCTGTGTTCGTCTAATCCCGATTGTTCCTACCCCTGCATGCCTACTACTACGAGGAATAATTGGGATGACTTATTTTTTTTTAAGTTGTTCTGCCATATCTGTGTTCGTCTAATCCCGATTGTTCCTACCCCTGCATACCTACTACTACGAGGAATAATTGAGATGACTTAATTTTTTTTAAGCTGTTCTGCCATATCTGTGTTCGTCTAATCCCGATTGTTCCTACCCCTGCATGCCTACTACTACGAGGAATAATTGGGATGACTTATTTTTTTTTAAGTTGTTCTGCCATATCTGTGTTCGTCTAATCCCGATTGTTCCTACCCCTGCATACCTACTACTACGAGGAATAATTGAGATGACTTAATTTTTTTTAAGCTGTTCTGCCATATCTGTGTTCGTCTAATCCCGATTGTTCCTACCCCTGCATGCCTACTACTACGAGGAATAATTGGGATGACTTATTTTTTTTTAAGTTGTTCTGCCATATCTGTGTTCGTCTAATCCCGATTGTTCCTACCCCTGCATACCTACTACTACGAGGAATAATTGGGAAATTTTTACCTCTTTCAGGTACGATGACGTGGTTTGGCACAAATTAGGGTCATGCTCGTGGTGGCCGGCTCGAGTCCTGTCTCCGGGAGAGGTTCCATCGTGTCTCCTCGCCAGGACACATTCGCCACATCACTGGCCGCTAAGATACTACGGTAAATTTCATATCCTATTAATATTATAAACGCGAGAGTTTGTAAGGATGGATGGATGGATGGATGGATGGATGTTTGTTCCTCTTTCACGTAAAAACTACTGAATGGATTTTAATGAAACTTTACAATAATATAGCTTATACATCAGAATAACACATAGGCTACAATGTATAAAGATACCTGCGCAGACGAAGTCGCGGGCACCAGCTAGTATATAATATTTACGTACGTGTTTTAATGCACACAATTTGAACAACGAAATCCATTGGTGTACGACCGGGTTCGAACCCACGACCTTCGGATCGAAAGTCGAGGCACCTCCCACTTGGCCAACACGGCTTTTCCCAGGTACATCCATCCAATGAGGCTACCGTATTTGAATTTGGCACTAGAAGCGACGGTGTAGTCAGGTCTACAATGTCAAGTCAAATTTATGCTCTATTAAGTACAATTAGACACGACGAGCAAGATGTTCTCCTGATGGTAAGAGGTCACGCCTGCCTATGACCAAAACAGTGCTAAACGAATGCTTGCAAAGCCGCGGACAATTTGAGTCGAAAAAAAAGTTTTTTCTATTATAATATGACCTAATCAACTTATGTACTCGTATGTTGTAGCGAACACTCTTCTAAACCGGATAATCCGGATATTAGTGGTAAGTTTGGGTATGGTATTGGTTTAGTCTTCTTTCTGATTTAAGGGGAATCCTCAAATCCGAATTCCATACAAAATGTTTCGGACAAATACTCAAAAAGTACACCGTAAAATTAACCCTACTAACTTAAAAACACGTATAAAATCTAAAGTAAAGTATGAAACCTTTTACTTTTTTTGTTGACGAAATCAAAAAACATGGACGAAACGAATAGTGTATGGAAATTACTATAATACGGCGTACTTTTTGAGTATTTGTCCGAAACATTTTGTATGGAATTCGGATTTGAGGATTAGCCTTAATCAAGGGTTGTTTCATGGTGGCGGTGTATTGCATGAATGCGAGGGCAAAACAAAACACATCCAAAAAAATAATAATACCAATGACTATTTCCATGTATTTGACCTAAAAACCTGAGTAATTGACCTATGAATACTGTCTGCTATTCATTTGACTACATTACAGCCTTTTTTCCTGCATAGGTTTCCACTTACAAAAATATATTTATAAATATTATTGTGTTAATAAAATTTAAACACTACCACATTTTAATAACCTAAAAAAAAATGTGCAACGCAGACGGGGTACTACGTTGTATTCTGTGCAGTCAGAATTTTGGATTTCTACAAAATGACAGAGTGACAGCGGCGCGAGTGGGGCGCCCGAGCCGATCTTTTGTGAGCTGGCTCGAGCTAGTCACCCGGTACCAAAAGATTAATAAAACCTTACATATGTACAGCACAATTGATTTATTACTATTTATAGGTTAAATTCTTGTTGCAATAGGCACTCTCAATCACTCTTGGGGCGTGGAGTCCCGGATGTGCCTGTTTCTGCCGAGTCACACGGCGCAGCTCTCAGCGCGTGAGGAAGCTCTCAGAGACGCCGTTATGGACGCTAGCGATGACTACATTTCCGTCTATTTGACCTAAGAAGCCTCACTATTTGACCTTAGAAACCTGACTATTCGACCTAAGAAACCGGACTATTCGACCTAAGAAACCTGACTTTTTGACCTAAGCAATCTAACTATTTGACCAAAAAATCTAAAATTTCTAAGATTTAAAAATTTCTGTATGTTTCTAATTCGACTACAACTCAGTCTACGTGACATATAAATGTGCTTAATCTTTTTTTTTTTCTTTTTGACCAAAGAATGCCGGTGTCCTCTGAATATGACTGCAATAATTCAATTTGACCTAAGAAAACTTAATTAATGTTACAAACGCAACAACCACTCATAGAAACTCTCGCAATCTGTCACATGTTTCCTTATTCCATTGCAGTATCAATTCGTTAATTGGTACGGGATTATTCAATCAAATAATAATCAAATGTAAAACTAACACTGCCCTAATTTTGGTTGTGGGATGTTATGTTTAAAGTTTTTATAAAGTGTTGTGCATGTTTTTTCTATGCATGTTTTCTATGCTTATGTACCTACGTTTGTTTTTATTCTATTGTGGAAGTTATTGTTAATAATTTGTACTGCATGTAAAAGGTGTTTTATAAGTTTGCATATAATTTTTCGATCTCAGATTTTACTTTTTTACCATTCGTAGATAAATTAATATACTACCCACGATAAATATTGTTACGGTTTTTGTTGATAAGTAATTTCAATTTTATGTAAAATGTGTTTTATTAATTTTAAATGTTGCTTTATGACGATCTCAAATCTAACTATTATAATCATTACTATGACAGATCTCGCTATAATAACATAGGAATATTTTAGTAAAAACCATTGATTTATCTCGAATACATAAAAGATAATTTTGGATTAAACTGACTGTTATTTTATTGATCCTTTTAAATACTGACTTCTATACATAGATCTAGATAGATATCACATTATTGCACACCACGAAACAAGAACACAAGACAGATACATTTATGTGACGAGACGAGCTGAGCGCTCTCCTGACGGTAAGGGATCACGCCTGCCCATAACCAAAAGAGTGCAACACGGGAGTTGGATTCACATTTTGCTGGGCCGGTGTAACACTGCTAAAGCGCTCGTCCACTTTGAGACATTTTGATGTTTAGTCTCGAAGGCCCAGGAATGTCACTAGCTACAGTGCCCTTCCAACCGGAACACAGTGATGCTTACACATTGATGCTTTGAAGCAGATTATCTGGCACTATGTTGATAAAGTATTGCATTCGTAATTTTTAATGTAATTTTGTCCTGAATCTTGGTGAACAGTGGGCTCTAATGATCTTTACACCCAGGTTACGCCGGTGTTCTCCTGTGATAAAACCACTCACACAAACAAATCATGCGTGTGTGTGAGTAAACTACTGATGTGATCAAACCACGAAGATATACCCATAAAACCACCAGTGGTTTAATCACAGGAGAACACTGGCGTAAGCTAGGTCTAAAGACAATTACAGAGCCGACCCCACATAGAAAATATATTCTATGTGCGTATTTAAAAAAAAACTATCAGTTATCTGGTTCCTATAGTACAAGCTCTGCGGGCTAGATGGCGTTGAAATGTCCAAAATATTTATTTAGAATAATGGAATTTGTGGAATGCTAATTAGTCTTTTTTACAAATCTACCTAAAGATTATCTTTATTTCAATTAATATATCGTGCCGGAATATCAAAAGTAGCGTCATTCTGTGTCGATTTTAATTCAATTAAATTCACTTTGTAACCGTTTAAAAATCGATCGATCAATATTTTGACAGAGGATTAAAATCTCTGATAAATTTCGTTATTTTATCTTCACGTTCTTTAAAAAAGTAATCAAATCTACGAAATTATCTTCGGACTTAATCAGTTTATGCAGATTACAATTTTATCTATAATTTTTTATATATACCTTTCATGTTATTTACCTAAACCCACTTTATAATTCTAGGTATCGTTTTGTAGTTACAAAAAAGAAATGATGCCGGTATTAAGTATAAGATTATATTACAAGCTAGACAATGATGGTTAGAGATCAAGCCTGCCCATATTTTTTTTTTGTATATCTCCATTTGGGGAGCCTAAAGTCTTATTACGACCATACTGCCTTGTCATACGTTTATTATTTTTATAGTAAAATGTATTTCATACGTGAATTATTGTTTACTTGACTTATCGACTATCTGACGGATGAGTAAAAACTCATCCGTCAGATAGTCGTTAAGTCAAGTCATGCCACACTCAAAGTGGTGGTTGTGGCGACCAAAGAGCTTTTATACATATATCAAGAGAGCTAACACGCCATTTTGTTTTATTTAAGGATTAAGAATTCTGAACCTTATCACGACCGAATAACGTTATTTTTTAATTAAATCAAAATAAAACCATCTGACGATCGATCGACAGCGAGCCGACGTTTCTGTGGTGTGTCTCGTTCACACAGTGTCGCCAGCATACAAAATTAAAATGGACATGGTAGAAAAAACAGAAACATTGGGCACTACATAATTTCACTTAATAGTCGCAAGGATCATTTTATATAGGCAACTAATTAAATAACTTAATTTCTAACTTAGTACAAGAATGTGTCTTCGTTTTCATAAAAGCAAGGAATTTATAAACGTAGTTTATCAATTTATTGGATAAGAGTTATTGCAAAATAGGAGTAATGTGATGTCAATATGCTGGTAACTCTTTGCAAACCAATGAAACAACATGGCGGATATTTGTCTTTGGATTGGCGGCGTATTTAAAATTATTACAAGAAATTGGTTTTATTATTATTTTACTTAACTTTTTTACTAAAATGGTCCAAATTTGTGTCGTAAGTGAGTCTGAGAAAGAGTCGTATCCAGATTGTGGGATATCCTTTCACAGGTAAGAAAATTTCGATATGGATCAGTAGTGTGTCCATTTCATTTTTAATTTCAGGATATTCACTATATAAATAGATATTTAATTTTGTAACGTTCATAAGTTTCAACTCGTTTCCACCCTGTTCAATAATTCCACCCTGTTGCAGATTGCCTGCTAAGAAAGATTTGAAAAATAAATGGAAGGAAGTTTTGCAATTGCAACATTCTGTAAAATTGTCCGAGTACTCTGTGGTATGCAGTTTACATTTTAAAAAGGAAGACTATTGAACTGAAGCTAAAAAGAAGCTTAAATCCGATGCAATTCCTTCTATTTTACCAAAGGTAAAAGAAAGTTTTTTTTTAATTTTAAGTAATTTTATACCCTCACACTTATTAGTACCAATAACACTAGATTATCTTACTACTATTATAAATGTGAAAGTTTGTGTGTATGTGAAGTATACCTATGTTACTCTTTCATGCAATAACGCAAAAGGTAGCAAAAAATATTTCATCAGTATTAGTCGACATGAACACATGACAAATGACGACTACAATTTAAGTGGATACCTCGCAGGAAAAGCCGCGGGCGAACGCTAGTCTATAATTGAAAGATAATAAGATATATATCTTAGGTTCTGCTGGGAGCCCGCTCAAAAGGCAAGGTAGTGCACTCCCACACTCTTCACAATCCAGCCACTGGATACTTCAACGCTTGATGATATCTGGTCTTGGTGATTTTCATTTTTTTTCAATTAAAACATTAAACATTAAAATTGAGAAAAATGGTCGCGTTATAATACTACAAAATTAAGTGCCTGTATTGTTGATGCTATATTATGACCGTTAACAATAAGTATTTTTTTAATTGTACCCTTTCTACTGTCGTGTAATTGTAGTCACTGTCAAACTGTATAAAATAATTTCTTTTTAATAATAAATAAATTTGGCAATATATTGTGTTTGAACAAAATTATATTATTTTATTTCCACTTTAGTAATAAGCCGTATAACGGCTCAATTCATTCTGATCAATGTTATGTCTGATTCAATGGTATATATTACTGTTTCTTTCGAACAGTAATTATTTTTCTCGGCAGGTAGATACATAACCTAGATATATATCGATTCTAATTCAAATGAAACGATTTTTTGTTATGCAAATCGTTTAATTCAAAAATTGTCCTGTTTAGCTCAAAAATTATGGTCACCTTTTTAGAAAGAGACACACTCCTTAATAGGTAGTCTCTTTCGGCTCTCGGTTTTCGTGTGAGTCGGCCTTCTAGATACTAGCAGGTATACAAGTTCTTTGGTGGCGACTTTACTAGAGGCTTCTATGGACTTTTGGAGGCAACATGAAAAGTCACGTTTTACAGCATTACGCTATTCACCAACACTCATACACGTTCACGAGCACTCAATGGGTTAAAAACCACCCTTTTTACACTTTAACTCTCAAAGTAACACAAGTTTAATTTAGCAATTATTCTGATGCCGCCATTCTTTCATTTTCACGTTCCCGCCAAAACTCCCGCCTGCCCATAACCTAAATAGTGCTACACATTAAAGTCTAAATGGCATTTTTTTTTATCTCTTTTTTTTCCTTGCAAACTGCCATTCTGGGCATTGAGCTAGTAGGGATGGAGGGTTCTGGTAAATAGTATGTATGGTGTACCCCCAGTCGAGTACCCATTTTCTAAATATCTCCTAATCTTTGACTAGGCGACATCTCCACGAGCGAAAGAATCGCGGCGATATTATAGTCGTGCCACGTATTTCTATATACCTCTATGCGGCGTCCTAATTGGCATTGATCGTACGATCAAACGATGCGTTTTGGTCGCGCGATGAAAATTAGCCATATGAATGATCGTACGATCATACAATGCCAATTAGGACACTCTGAAGAGATTAGTGTATTTAATCTCGTCGTATGACCGAATCGCATCGATTGCTCGTACGATCATTAGCCAATTAGGACAGCGCCTGTGAGCGATAACATCGCCGTGTGGAGACGCGTTCATAGAGAGTACCTATATGTATAGAAAAACGTGACACGACGATAATATCGCCGCGATTCTCTCGCTCGTGGAGATGGCGCCTTAGATCTTGAGGATCTGAACTAACCGCCTTGAAATATTAAAACAACCAAATGAAAATATTTACATTTATTATTTTACATAAAAATAATACTTTTTACAAATTAACATCTAGCAAAGCATTGTTAATTCACATATAGAGGACTGTTTCACTTCATTTGAAACATAATTTAACCAAAATTTGCATATTCAAAGCACATCTAATTAGTGGTATGCCGAAACAGTCCTTTTGTACTTATAGATAAGTTTCAAAAACGATTGGGTACTATTGAACAAAGAAAATATACCATTTACATACACATTCTACAATAATAGCTATAAAATACATACATCTATACATAATTTCAAATCAATAGTTGATTCAGTGAATAATTTCTTTATGGTTTAAAGCTTCGATGACACACGGCTTTTTTATACGCTGCTTGTTGGCGAGTTTAAAAGCTAGCGAGTGAGTTAGCTTTCGGGAAGGATTGTCAACAAGCAGTTTGTAAAAAATCCGATGACACTGGGCGATTTTACACGCTACAAGGTAACTCGCTGGCTTGTAGCCATTAAAAAGCCGGGTGTCATCAACGCTTTACTAACATTTTTACACTCATATAATATAAGATCATCACAGACGTAAAGTAAAAAATATACATTCCAATCCTTAATGTATGAAGTGGTCAGTTCCATTGTGTCACCGCGTTACTGGTTGGAATTGTTTGTCCCAACCAGTCACACCCAGTGCAAATCGTTGGGAAAAATATTGCAACCAGAACGACCCAATATTATTTCTAAATAATTTCAAATTAGAATTGATTTGTTCTATCACTGGCGTAGACTTAATTGTCAGTTTAGATATTCTACGATCATCCTAGATATTAACGTCTCATTGCCATAGAAAAGTGTATGAATCGTGACTTCGATGACACACGGCTTTTTTAAACGCTGCTTGTTGGCGAGTTTATACCTTGATCACACGTACCGAGTACTCGGTCGAGACAGTGAAATGTTACTCGGCCGAGACAGTGAAGCTTACATAACTCGCTCAGCCGAGCACTCGGTGCTATATTTATACGTACTGAGTACTCGGCCGGGAGCACTGTCTCTGAGAGTACACGGTATGCGTAATCTAAGCATAAAAGCTAGCGTGTGAGCTTTCGAGAAGGATTGTCAACAAGCAGATTGTAAAAAAGCCGATGACACTAGGCGACTTTACACGCTACAAGCGATTTTGCTGGCTTGTAGCGTGTAAAAAAGCCGTGTGTCATCGTCGCTTATCTGTCAATAATTGTCACACTCACGTTACTAACGAACGATCGTCAAATATTGGAATTAGCATTATAATGGTGGCTTCACACGGCCGTCACGTGTTAGCACGGGCTAGGCCGCGCCACAGGCCGTATAAAGCCACCATATGATTAGAATAGAAAATTAGCATTTACCAAAAATAAACATATTTTTTACATTTATTTTTGGCGATTTATAAGCTTTTATTGTTATTTTATGTTTGGAAACAGCATTACTATGTGATTCATGAAAATATACATAAGACATATTCTCGCTAAGACTTCACGTTCTACGTCATAATGCATTACAATATCTTATCACATTGAAGAATTTATTTATATTGTAATTACACAACTGAATGTCGTTTTCGGTTTTCACAGTCCATAAATTGTTTTATTCTACATCAACTGATACATTTATTATGTAGAAACCTACCTTGATAAAGGATAATTCAACATGTAACTATTGCAAGGTTTTTCATTGAAATTTATATGTTGAGTACTAATTTTTACGTTTTTTTTTCGAAATTATCTGTTTTTGAAGTTGATCGAGTTGGTTTGTGTTATATGTACGTATTTAGTTTCACAGCCACGTTTGGTTTCACAGTATTATATATTAGAAAAGGGCTGAATTGTAACTTTTGATCTTTTCTTAGATGTTACAACAAGTAGGTAAGTAATGTTATGTTATTGACGTGTAACATGTCCTCTCGCTTTCTGTCAATTTGTGTATGTCTTCTTCTTCTTATCGTGTCACTAGTTCTTTTGAACCAGTGTGAAGGATTTCGAGGTACGCCTCGAGGAGGCTCCTTTCGTGCACTGGACACATGATTTTTAGAGCTTTTTAGGTTCTAGGACATGCCGGTTTCCTCACGATTTGTGGCAGTGATTTCGTGAAATGCAACGGAAGTGTGCAACAGGAAGTGAGCCGTCAGATGGTACTAACCTCAGAAAATTGAAGTAAAAGGAATTCTTCCAAATTTAAATGACATGTCGGATGTCGCACGCTCGTTTTTTTTATAATATTACCAATACTCTACTATTCCACTTTATTACCAACCTAACTCCATTCTATTACCAATCAAATTGAACAGTCTAGTAATTTTATAATCAGATAAAAAAAAATTGAGCAGCTAATAGCGATAATTTAGCTTTTTTTAATCTAATGTGCACTTAGCGACAGAAAGTGCTAAACATCTCAATTTCATCACATCCGTTATAAGTGCATTACTGTTTTATAAAAACGAGTGACGAGATGAGCTAGGGGCTCTCCTGATGGTAAGAGATCACACATGCCCATAACCAAAACAGTGCTACACAGGATTTTGAATATCACAACGGCCAGTGCTACACTGGTTTTGCTCTTGTTAATTTCAATTCATAAAACATGTAATTTTGTCAATTTTAAAAAATGTTCAGCTTATGTTATTCACATACTAAAACAGACCTTCTTGTCCTAGTCTTAAGACTCATTTCTTAACATCACTTATTGCGTTTGAAAGCATTGTCCTTGCTTATAAATGCATGTCAACTACATGAGATTAAGTTTGGAACCTTTATGTTATACAAAAACGCATTTTACCGTATTTTAATTCATCGTCATTAAATTTAAAAAAGCATTTATTAACCCACACGTCTGTTTCATTAAATCATACAACTGTTTGTTTATGTACAGATCTGCACATGTTTATTTCAAAATTATGACAGTTCCGGAGTTCATCAACGCATAATAACACAGAAATTTAATATCACTATAAACTAAGGCCTCGATCATTTTACATGATTAATACAACAAGTCGATTAAAACATTATTTTTGAGTTTTTGCTGGGTACATTTGAGTGGAATTTAGTTCTGTGACATTATTTTAAAATACAGATAAATGTCAATGGTTTATTTATAATTATCGCAATTATTGACACAAAACAATTGGAATTTGAAAAAAGTTATATACAGACAGTAGGTTCGGTACTTATATTTAATCTGATACTTACGATAAAATGCGTTTCAGTAAGTCAAAGTTCCAAACATAAGTTATAACAACAATGTAACAATATTACCACTAAGTACTAAGTACATTTACTCGCCGGGGCCGATGAAGAGGGCGCTGATCGCAAATAATAGGAACACCACACCACCAATTATTGTCACTGCAAAGACAGAGAAAGCAGGTTACGAAACTGGATATGTAGGTAAGTAGGTACATTTCTGCATAAAAACATCTGGGTTTTTGTTGATGAACTAAATCATCAGGTTTTACAAAAACAGACTTCAATGGGACTTTTCTAGTGACGATAGGCGCCACTGATAAGTCACAGGGAAGCAAAATACGCAATTTCGACGACTTCGACGACATTTTTTGTTCAGTTATTTGGATTTAAAAACTAAACTACTGAACCGATTTTGATGAAATATAAATGCGAACAATCTAAAAGTATATCCTACTAATATTATAAACGCGAAAGTTTGCAAGGATGGATGGATGGATGTTTGTTACTCTTTCACGTAAGAACTACTGAATGGATTTTAATGAAACTTTACAATAATATAGCTTTTACATCAGAATAACACATAGGCTACAATTTATAAAGATACCTGCGCAGACGAAGTCGCGGGCACCAGCTAGTCATTTATAAAACAAAAAAGTTCTGATGTATCAAACATTAAAAAAACCGAATTAAGAACCTCCTCCTTTTTTAAGTCGGTTAAAAATAAGGTTATATAGTACTTTGAGCTACTAAGTCCGATTTAGCAGTGGTAATGGGGCTCATCCACTTAGATTTTGGTAGTCTATCGAAAGCCCAGTATTTCACTACATAGAATAAGTATAGGCAGATGAAATATTCTTTATTGCACCTTAAAATAAATCAAAACAAGAAAAAAATACAAGAGCAGTCTTGTTGCTATACAGTAATAAAGACTGCGTCCTCCCTAGTCGCGAAGACCTCAAGAAAAATGGAACTTACCAGTCCTCACAGAAATCTTCTGCGCCACCATCCTGCCCCCTATAACCGCAAGCCCGGTACACAGCGCGTGGCCTATAGACCCGCCCACCACTACGCCGACCGCGTCCTCCCTAGTCGCTAGCACCACAGTCGCCAGTTGCGACCGGTCACCCCACTCCGCCAGGAATGTGAGCGATGCCGCTTGTAACAGAACTTTGATAATTGCGTTCCGTTTCCGCCGACGGTTTTCCGCTTGGCCTTGCTCAAGCATCGTCATTGACGCCTCTTTTTCCTCCTGGAAAAAATTGACATTTTAAAACGAAGGTTTCTCAAATATTAGGGTATTTTTTTCAGGTTTTGAATAGGTTTTTATTGACGATAAGTAGATATTCGACTGGACAACTCCTCATAATTTCAGCCCTTGAGACGTTCACTAATGGACTCTGGACATGGGCCTCCCACGTAAAACGCCACGACGGACGAGCGATCTCGAGCCGCCTCCATCCTGCGCTAAGGCCAGTCGCAAACGAGCCATTGACCACAGCGACCGACCTGTTGCCGGCGACAATCAGTTTACATTAATTGTCGTGTGTGGTTGGTGGCTAGTTTGCGACAGGCCTAAAGTGCTATCGACGACGCGTTGGTCCTATTTTTAATTTAAAAAAAATTAAATAAATATAATTCAATTACACAGATTATAATGGGTGTACTAATGAACTAATTATAGGTAAGTACATGACGTGCTAAGCATAAACCACATAATAAGAATCATAAAATATTTTATAGCTAATTCAACAATGTATGACTGATAAATTGGCATGTAATCTTATTTGCCAAACTACAACTTATTATACATAATAGACAAAGATAAATGAGAGTATTGCACATTCGTTTTTAAGAATATTTAGGTAAATAATAAAAAAACTAAACCGTCAACATATTTAATTCTCTCTGACGCAAAAAGGCAAGGTAAAAGTCTTAAGCCTTTGTCCATAAATCTGATCTGTCTGTCTATCATCGATCTTACAAGATTTTAAATCTCATAAAATTGTTTTTTTTTATTTGATCCATTCATTTAACTTCAGCTTTGGTTTGTATTTTTTTAAGGGTTTAACTAAAACCATAAATCTATCTTTCTTCAAACTTTTTTCAGCCGGAGACCACTTTGAATACACGATACGTCACAAGCCAGAATATATTTTTTAGAAACGTTTACAAGGGCCTACTTAGGTTGTGTAGTCATTATAATGGTGGCTTCATACGGCCTGTGTTAACACGGGACACGCCGCCCGAGCCTCGAGCCGCTCGCTTCACACGGCCTGTGCGCGGCCCGTGGTAACACAGGCCATGAGAAGCCACCATTATCAATGTATGTTCCTATATTTATCTATGGCTTTTCTTAAGTGCATAATACAGGCACATTTGATTCATTGTGGAAGTACCTACCTAATAAATAAGATTTATTATAAATTTAAAACTGGTGATGAATAATGTAAATAACATTGCGTGTAATATACAGAAACGTTGAAATGTTTTAGTGGCGCGTTTTAGGCAGAACAATCGGATCTGATAATGAAACGGCATTTCTAGAAGCTAGAGCGAGAAAGAATCCTTGGAAACTGTCTTCTATGAAAGTTTTCCAAGCGACAGAAAGAGAAAAAAATACAATAAAATGGCGTTCTGTTCATATCAGGTCCAATTCTAAAGGTGATTTTAAATGCACTAAGAAATGTTTCTATTCACAGAAGCGTAGGTAGGTATTATAAATGTAAATGCCTTAAACAAATGCTGAATTCCTTTAATCTAAAGCCGTCTGTAAGCTTTTTAAATGATAATGGTCTGTGCGAAACGGAACGTAAAAAGCTAGGCTAAAAGAAAAAAAATCTATGGTGTCATTCGTACTGCCAGGCATAGTGAGGTTAGTTCACCCTCAGCGGTTCTGACTGGGCTGGACTCGAAGGCCCTGCCTCGGGCTCCGGTGGCGTCCCCGGAGCGCTAACCGCTATGTGGGGCGAAGACCCCGGGCTTTCAGACCTCGAAGGCGCAGCGGAAGTGTCAGGGGACCTCCTTTCTTTCGGAGAACCCTCCTGTACATTAATTTTCGAAATTTTGATTCTGGCAGCATTGGAATCCCCTTCCCCTTTTGGACAAAATGGCGCCAAAATTTAAAATAGGTATCCATAGACAATCGGGGTATGTTTTGAAATAAAAGGAATTCAACATTTGTAAATCATAGTTCATACTTTTTATTGGCAACTAATTGTTATATGTCATTCAAAACAATAACAATAAATATGCAGTTGCGTTCTACACGACTCGTAAAATATGTTTATCTTATGTACCCTTTTAAATATGAGCTAGTTTACATAAAAAAGTAATAAACACTTTGATACCTACTTCCAATGTTGTTCGAGATCTACTTTCACTTACCTGTTTGCGTACCCTAATTTTAGGCATTATAAAAATAAATAAAAAATTATCTATAGGTAGATACTAGGGCATAGTACCGGGAAATCCCGGAACCGAAAATCCCGGGAAATCCCGGGATTGTCGGCTGTGTCCAGTACCGGGACTAGAAAAATCCAGAACCGGGATTTTCGGTACTTTCGGGATTATTATTTTTTTTTGTGCTTGAGAGCTTTTTTAGGGCTTTAATCTTTAAAACTATAGCTAAATAGTGCATTCTGTTAGTACAAAGAAAAAAGGACAGTAACTCCTCTACTCGCTGGATCCTACCCGCCCATCTTACTAACTTTCGAAGGTGCTGTTGATGTTCAAACTTAGGAAATGTTGCAATATCAACTTATTGTTGGTATCGTCGTCCCAATGCATTTATTCAAAGAATGACATGGGCTTTGGGGTTGTTTGTACTGACGTGACGGTCTTTCCACAACCTAATTATTTTATTATGAGCCTGAATCGTCCCACTGCAGAGCAAAGGCCTCCCTTCCTTCTTTCCACTCTTTTCTGCCAAGGGCAACTGTCTTCCAGTCTTCCAAGTAGGAGTCTAGCTCGTCTCTCCATCTTCTCCGATGTTATCATCAACAGTCTAATAGCCGTTTTCCGCAATGCGACTGTGCTATGTTGATTAAAACCAGCTGACTATGGATATACGGATTTATAATATTTATTCCCTATTACCTCAAACTCCGAACGTAGCTCGTTTCATAGTGTATTTTTGCGTCTTTTATCTAGATATCTAGCAGAACAGTGAGTGTTCACGCCTCAGGTGAGTATTTCATTATGGGTAGGACGCACTGGTTAAAAAGCAACGGGTCGTGTCGAAGATACAACCGTAAATTATAAGTGGATACTTCTTTACGTTACGTCTTTGACAAAATATTGAAACTGACACATATACCTACTTATCGATAGTTTATCACAGAGGAAATTAACAAAATTGGCTCTTTTTCATCTTAACATTCTTATGAGGCCGATCATTGACATTGACATGATCATTGAGCATTGACTTCTGAAGATTAATAACGAATAACAAATAATATACGATTAAAAACAAATGTTTTTTTATCAGAAATCAAATCAACCTTCGTTTAAAAGTGTTGTTACGCATTTGACGTCCTAATTTTTGAACTGTTAACGTATACAATCCTGCAAACAATGAAATATCCACTTCAAAACTTTAGTTATAAGCCGTGTATACTTGAAATATTACTTAAAAATTGAGACTGCATTGTTAATGCATTATTCAATTAGTTACGCGTATTTCCTCACTTACAAATCATGCTTGCAGTATGTTACATAAATGTAAAAATATAACATTTAACTTTTAGTTATTTTTCGCTCGATTATTCTTTATTTAATCGTTTTCTGACGAGTTTTCTGTTTGACAAAATAATAGGCTACTAATTATTTTCGGGAATACCGAAAATCCCGGTACTCCCGGTTCCGGTCGGGTGCCGGTACCGAAATCCCGGTACTGGAAAAAGGAACCGGTACTGGAGGCCCTAGTAGATACCCCAGTTAGGCAGGTATATATTGTTCTACATTATCTATTTATTCTGAAATCCTTTGTCCACCAGCTCAGATAATTCTACTTAAGATATACAACTGTGATATCTACTGACTGATAAAAAAAAAAAATTTATTTATATACCGTCAACTGCTTTATGTTGAGGTACTTGTGTCTTATTTTATGTATTATAGTTATGTAAGTAGTCTTGAACTTTACATAAAAAAGCTAGTCTCATTCGACCACTTTCCATTAGGAAAATATTTTCCAAAGAACCCACGAAACCCTAATGTAAGTGTGTGCAAAAAACCTTTCCCTAGTTCTTCTTGAGAAGTAAATTTTCAAAATATTTTTTGGGTCTATCAATATTCAAGATTCTAGGAAACTTTGTAGAGCACAATATAACAAGTATTATTATTTAATTAAAATAAAATATCGATATACCAGATAGTAAAGTGCTAGACAGTTATTTTATTTCGCGTCTCTTGAAGTTTCTATTGTGTTTACATTACATTGCCTACTGTCCATATAAATTGGACAATTTCATTTGTTATCATCACTTCACAATCTGCTGAAACGTAGATCGTTTCATCGATAGATAACGTCAAAGCGGTGTGAATGTACGACACTGATTTCTTGAATCAGTCAATAGAATTTGTTTGCTAAAAAGGGGAAGGAAATCTACAATTCGATCCTGTCACCATGTTTGTTTCTCTGTACTTTATACCCAAAGAACTTCTCACCATAAGTTTGATGAATGTCCAAGTCATAAAACGCACTATTTCGCCCTAGGGATCATCACATGGGAACAAAAAAAAACGACGTAAAAAGAAAAATGATGTACATACCTGATCTTCCCTCCTCTTCAACTCACTCTGAACCTCCTCCAATTCCTCTTGCCCTTCATTCGGGTCCATTTTCCACCCGTCCCTCAACATCTTCAATCCAAATATCGCAAAGAGCGCTGCACTGATATAATAAGTATACACTCTAGGTATAAACGTCGCAATAGATCCAAATGCAGCTGATAATATCGTCATGAACACTAAAGCTGATATAGCCCCGGCAAAGACGATGACCCGAGGGTGTTTCATTGCCATAATCGCCGCTATGAAGAAGGTTTTGTCCCCCAATTCGGAGACAATAACCACTGAGAGTGACGCGAGGAAGCCTTGCCAGAAACTGCCCTGGACTGCCGCTTTCTGGAAAGAAGAGACGACATTTTAAGAATCAGAGACGAGATGAATATATATATCCACGCATGCTGCTGTATGTGTAAGTCAGGTATGGTTATATTTGGGGTACTTCGTCGTCTCCTATTTGTTGTAGTACGATGACACTCGGTTTTTTTACACGCTTCACGCGAGCCACTTCGCTTGTAGCGTGTAAAGTCGCCCAGTGTCATCGGCGTTTTTACAATCTGCTTGTTGACAATCCTTCCCAAAAGCTAACACGCTCACATGCTAGCGTTTAAAGACGCCAACAATCAGCTTGTAAAAAAGCTATTCACTAAAGAGAAAGGGAGAAAAAGAGATAATAATTTGAATATAATTTTAAACGTATCTGACAGCACTAAAAAAGTTACTGTCCCTTTTATAACGATCGAAATAAAAAGGATGGCATAATTTTTAGTGCTATTAATTTAGTATAGTTTTGGCAACATCTGAACGGACACCATTAAAATGAAATTTGAAAGAGTGCTAACTTTTTTTATGAGAACGGCTTGGGTAGAACTCTAACGGTAACAATAAATAATTAGGTATGAATTAAAATAGGCGATGATTTGTGATAGTTATCTATTTTTATATCATTATTTATTATCATATTTGTACCATTGTTTTTATTCTGTAATTTTTGTTTGTTTTTGTAATGGCGTGCAATAATAAATAATCTTATATCTATTTCTGCAAGCCACTGCATGACGGCAAGCAAAGTGAGCAACCATAAACCTATTTTGTAATAACGCAATTGTCTGATTAAATACAATGTTTCAATATCATTGTTACGTAAAATAAACATGACTTTGTTCATATTCATATGATAATAAAGTCACATTGATAAAATGTTACGGAAATATAATAAATTATGACAGGAATTTGTAACAGCAATGGAGAAGTGTAAGGTTTTAGCGGCTTGACAAAACTCGTGAAGGAACTTTTTATAAAAAACTGATTATAATGTAAACTATAATAATAAAGTAAAGTCGGGTGCCTTACAGGCGGCTTAAAATACGCTTTTGAATAATAATGTAAAAAGTACAAAAAAAAATTTGCAGAAACAAGTAAAATAAATAAATTTTTCGAACATTTCACACATCTAGCCCCAAACTAAGCAGAGCTTGTACTATGGGAACTAGATGGCGTTTAGAATACTTAATATTTTTTTTGTAAATATGTACATACATACATCATACATAGTAAACACCCAGACTCAGGACAAACACCGATGTTCATCACACAAATGTTTGTCCTGAAGCGGGAATGGAACGCGGCACACCAGGCGTGTCAGTCCAATACACTTGCCATTCGACGTTCCGTGTCGTCGCTTTGTTGTTCGAAAGACTACCTATTAATCTATAAATACAAGTGAGAAGATGGAAAAAGTAATCATAATTTTATGTATGTAGGTATAGGTATTAGTGCCCCGATAAATTACAAGCAAACAAGACTAGGCAAACAAGTCCCTTCTTCTCAAAATTCCCGACCATTCTTCGAGTCGCTACAGTGACTCTTTCTCTATACACGCAGTGAATCTGTGGAACTCCCTTCCACACATTATTCGCGCAAGCCCTTCTCTAAACATCTTCAAAAGTAAAGTAAAAGAGCATTATCTCACATCCTAAGTATTGAGTATAATATGTATATATGTATGTATAATAAATATGTATTTAAAGTAGTATACATATTATGTATTTTTATTTATTATGTATAGTATTTTCGTAGTTAATAACTTATATATGTAAGTGCAAGTAAGTGTACACAAACCTACCATTACAACACTGTCTCTCTATACTCAAAGGTTTGCTGGAAGAAAACTCTTTTAAGGGTTAAGCTCGCCTATGTACATGCCTTTTATTAATTACGTGTGTTAATAGTTTTTATGTGTGCAATAAAGAATTTAAGACTAGGCAACCGATCTATTTTTGTAAAAATCTCATAATCTCGTCTTTGCATTTCCATCACAATGTTTACCCACTCTCATAATTTACACAGTAAATATAGAGATTCAGTAAGACAAAGTGAATTTCCGTGCTCTAAAAAGATAAGTTATTTTAATGTTTTGTGTCATTATATTATGAGTTTAGCGAAATAATGAGCTTGTTTCCGTCTGTCATTAAAATCCAATTTGGATGACGTAAGGTACAGGTGTCATCACGGTTTAATAGTGCTGACCTTGAATGCGCATAAGTCGATTTCTAGAGTGTTGGGCGGGAGGGGTGCGACGCGACAGGGAAGGCCCCCAGTGCCGACGTCTATTGGTCGCTTAGCCACCTTCCCGCCGCGTCTCGCCTCACCTCGCTTACGCAGAGCACCTCTCCATTTTCGCCGAGCGCTATTAAACCGTGAAGAGAGCTATAATACCTGAATCAAACGCTTAAATTTTATTTGTACTGAAATAATGTGCAGCTTTCCCTGAATCAGACTTCACATTTTCATTAAAATTTCAATTTGTTTAATGTAATTCATTTCTCGAGGCGGGACAATGACTCCATAGAGCGCTTAGTTGTTCAGGGCAGAGTGGATGCTTTTGCATGAGTGCACCAGAACGTTTGCGAGCAGCGAAAAGTGGCAAGATACAGTGAGGCGAGTCACAGCCCGCGACTCAAAAACTTCCTGAAGACCACGACCGCTCTTTCAAGAGCGCAACGAAGAAGGAGATGAAAAATACAATTTATACATAAATTCACAGATATAGCCATCCACATCGTAACACATAGCGTTAACCTTAGTTGGTTTCGAGCGGGGCCCAGACATCAAATACGTAGGTAAATTCTCCAGTAGTCGCAAAATTTTGAACGCATAATGTCCTAATTTTCATTCGTTTGGCGTATAACATCTAAGCTACAAGTTAGGTACAACCTCAAGCACGAATGTTTACGTTAGTTTTCCCTGATGTCTAGTTCACAATGCCACGGTTGGAAGCGCCATTGAATATAGCATTACCATAGTCGGTACAGAACTATTAACTTGGGAACATTGAGCCATACGTACGTAGACAACTACGTAGCAAACGTGTAAAAATACCACTGCCCATAAATAAATTCGCCCACATAGCTAACGGAGCACTGAGGCAGAAAGACTTGTAACTGAAATTTTTGATGAAAAATTTGGGTTCGTTTAACACCTACTTTTTATGGTACTATCGGAGAGGGTAGCGTGAAGAGAACTTTAGTTCAGGGGATCGACCTCTGAAGTCAACGACCGCTGAAGTAGAGGTCAGTATTCAAAAGGTCAAAATCGACTTGTTAGAAGCTGGGTGACGGTAGGTTATGGCTATTTTTAAGCGTCCACACGCGAGCGAAACGAACTTACACAGCCTTAAAAAAAAAAAAAAAAAAAATTCTATTTTCCTAACTGCCCTGTTCGCGATACTGACCAAAGTAGCCTATTTTTTTTTCCAGCTAATTGCGTCGTGATCTCTTACCATAGAGACCACGGATACCATAGCCGTGTTGGCCGAGTGGGAGATGCCTCGACTTTCAATCCGAAGGTCGTGAGTTCGAACCCAATATCAATATCGTACACCAATGGATTTTTCTGTTCAAAAAAATCTATGTGTGCATTATAAACACGTGCTTAACGGTGAAGGATAACATCGTGAGGAAACCGGCATGTCATAGAACCTAAAAGGTTCGAAAACATGTGTCAAGTGCACGAAAGCTGCTTCGAGGCGCACTTGAAATCCTTTCACCACACTGGTTCGAAAGATCTAGTGACACGATAAGAAGAAGAAGACCATAGGGAGAGCGCATCACTTAATAACATACAAATTACTTAAAAAGAAAAAAAGTGAAAACATTATTATGTGATGTGAACTGAAGTGTAAGACTGGTACTTATTTATCACTTTAGCACAAGATATGAAATAGCTCTATTGCAGTAAGTAAGTAATAGATTAGCCTGATGTAAATGTTAACCAGATACACAACATCCTTCGCATATATATATATAAATACAGCCTTGCGTCTATTTTCAAAACAAAGTTATTGGTTTAGTTAAGGCTGAGACTTTATCAATGACGCACTTTCGATGTATGCCCCTGACTTATGACCATTATTTTTTTTGGAATTTTTATGCGCACCAGTTGCCTAAAACTAATTTTTTTTATTATTAGGTATATCAGCCCACATCGACCCATTTATTTATTTATTGAACATAATTATATTATATCCTATTACCATTTCCTACAAAAATAAATTATAAATGCAATGCTTCTCAATCACCCCGAAATTACTGAACCAAATGAGTTTTGTACTAATTTTCTGCTGTAATTTGTATGAGTAAAGTACGTCTTGTTTGTATATCTGGAAAGGACATTTGTATGAGTAAAGTATAAGTAGTTTTTATGGCTGGAACTGGAAAGGATAGACGTCTTTTTATACTGATATCACGTAAACGACACTGCGGCATATACCTATTTATCCAAGCAGTAAACAGAAGACGGATTTTATTCAATAAATTGGTTTTTAAGATTTAAAACTCACTTTCTGATGAGAATGATCTTGACAACGATAAATAAATCTTTAACTAAATCTTTAAAAATGTAGGTAAGATTACAGTAATATAACTACGTTAGGAGGTAAAACTAGTCTTAAACAAAGACGATTTATGCATAATTTACTTGCGAATCATTCATAGCCTTGTTTCTAAACGGTAAATTTACTTTTAAATCGGTCAAAGCCGAATCGAAGAGTTGACACGGATTTTTCAGCCAAGTTATAATTTCAAATAATGATAATAAATAAAATAAATATTTTGGACATTACACACAACGCCATCTAGCCCCAAACAAAGTAGGGCTTGTACTATGGTAACCATATAACTGATTGAATATTTAAATACTTTTTTGTAAATACAATACATACATAAAATAAATAGAAAACACCCAGACTCAGGACAAACATCGATGTTCGTCACAGAAATGTTTGTCCCGAAGCGGGAATCGAACCCGCGACACTCGACGTAGCAGTCAAATAAACAAAGACATAAAGGCACAACAAGTTAGAATTAAGTAGGAGGCATATTTATGGTAATTTAAAAGTTGTGGCGTAAACTATGACCAACTGAATAAAATAACGAGTAAATGCAAAATAATCGACAATAACAAAGCGTACAATGCCTGCATAATCAAACACTTAAGGCCCAGAATCCCGCGCGCTGCTATCTCGTACATTTTGAAGATATAAATTCACTGAGTCTAGGTTGTAACTGCAAATTCACCGCTCAACTTTTGAAAATGCATTTAAAACAAGTTGAGCGGTGAATTTTACCTCAGTTTCAATTGTCAATTTTAACTCAGTCAAAAATATATATCTTCAAAAATGTACAAATATGATAAAGATGGAGATAATTTATTTTGCAAAACACAAGTATAATATAATGGTCTTAAATAAATTGGTGTTCTATATAGTTTACGGCGTGAATTTTGACTTATTATTATACAATTATTTAATAGAAAGGAGAATTTAAATAATGTCACTGTTAATTTATATAAATTAAGTTTATGTCCCTTCGTGTCCCTGTCGCCTCCCTGTCGTTAAGAATTCGTTTACAGAATAGAAACATTTTTCAAGTAGCCAGTTTTTCAATTTTGTAGAAAATAAGGTACCTGTCAATTTTTTTTAGCTATTTGGTAACTTACTAAAAACCTTCCAGCACATGTAAAATATGTTTGACGTTGAGTTTGTCCTAATTTATATCTAGGAAGGTGGAGTTTATTTTGTGACGAATCTCTTAATACCTATTACATAAGTTTTGTCTTTCATTGAAAAGTTCAGGATATTTACGAACTCTGCTGCACGTTTTATGTAAAGACAAGGGAGAAAATGGTCGAAATTTGTGCGAGCTAGATAGAGGCGCGCGGGATTCTAGGCCTTAAAAAATAAAGAGAACCCGGCAGTCTGTCGCAAAAAGTACAACAAGAAATACTCTATCTATTTTAACGAATGACCTAAATGTGATTAGTGATGCTAAAAGAAACAGCGGGAAATTACCTAAGCGTGACTATTACGGAAAGAGTTCGTTCAACGTGCATTATGTCAACATTGACAAGTACAGGTCGGTCAACGAAAGCTGGCGCTGGCAAAGTACTCACACTAATGCAATTTCACCATACTTTGTCAAATTTAGGATGAAGATTTTGACAGGTCATTATAAGGAAGATTTTCGTCACGCCCCGCGCCGCACTCTTCATAGTACGATGACACACGGCTTTTTTACACGCTACACGCCAGCGACTTCGCTTGTAGCGTGTAAAGTCGCCCAGTGTCATCGGCGTTTTTACAATCAGCTTGTTGTCAATCCTTCCCAAAAGCTAACACGCTCACACGCTAGCGTTTAATATCATCGACGCTTTATTCATTCACAGACACTGAACAAGCGCACGTGTGAATGTGTTATTCATGCCAGCTTTTGAAAATAAACCTGTAGTAAGGTATTTAAATTTTTACTGACTGGTTTAAGTACTTTATTAAAATATGCCTAAAACATCATTACACACACAGCACTCATAACATTTAAACAGTACCTACTTGTACATTTATTTGCTTCAATACCGTGCTTACTTTTAGGTAGAATTGAATCGTATGTTGAAGATTTTATATATTTTTTGTGGCAGTTGGTTGGTATTGAATAACGAAAAAAAAAGTATACGCATATATGGTTCAATGTCTGTGTTTAACTGGTTTGCAGAAATGGTGCTTACTTGGGTTCATTGCCTACAAAGTATACGCACTACCACGCACAACCTAATTAGTTGTACCTTATTATTGCCACATAGACCTTCGTAATTTATGAAACGCTTCAACTATTCTTAGTTGTTGACAAACAATTTCTGAAAGAATCAACATTTATTCGAATACTTAATATAGGGTAAAATAGGGTTAGACGCCCTAAAAGGATAGGTGTCCCTTTCCATAAAAACCTCACTTTCTAAAATCAAATGAAAGTAGTAATAGGTAAAGTATGGATCATAAAAAATGTGCTAAAAGCTTTGCTTATTATTACTTCCATTTGATTTTCTAAAGGATTTTAGGAAATGCAAAGAAGAGTGTTTACCCTACTTTGTTTAACGTAGGTGTCATTGATATATATTTCCTATACCTACGAAGAAATAAAAACTATAGCATTGTTGTATTTGTGTATCTCTTTAGATTCGGACTATCTTCAATCAACCACTCATCAATCATCTCACTAGACTCGAAATAGACTAACAACCTAACAGGCACGTACAGGACCTACACAATATAATCTTTATTTGGTATACGCACCGACATAACCAGGTTCGTGATCCATGTCCTCAAATCTGGTGCCGGTGTTGTCTCCGGCACCATGGCAGTCGAGGTCTCGAAAGCCTCATAATCAAGATAATCGGTTACTGTCGTATTCATTTTGGAAAAACTTCACTGCACTACCACAAGAATATTTTAAGGAGTTGGTACGCTGTTTGGAGCCGTCACATCTCGCGCCCGTACCGACGATGACTGCGTTAGAAAACTGATAAAGCTATCATTTAAACATCTGATAAAAATGTTTTATGTTGCATTCGTCGCGATTGTATTTAGTTCAGTTAGTTGTTGACACACACGTCCGCGCGGCTTAGTCACAGCGAGAGACTGCTTGGTTGATAGGTAAGCTAGCGTGTTTAGTGTTCTGAATAAATTATCAGTAAGTAAAGTAGGTAGATAGTACACTTTTATTTTATGCCAAGAATTGTAAATAATATTTGAAACGTTGCCAATTTGATGTCAGGAAATGACGCGTTGGAATCAAAAATATACATTCGTGACGTCTTTGAAAAATCTTCCAAATTAAATTGGATAAAAACTGGAGTGCGATATTCGGCTCTGGGATCAAGGACTTTCAATAATATAGATAGACAGATAGATAGATAGAAAATGCTTTATTGCACAAAGTAAAAAAACAAGTACATAGGCGTAATAATATAATAATATTTATAACTTATTTGTATCATCTATATTGTTATGAATATATATTTATTTATAACTTATTTGTATCATCTACTATATTGTTATTAATAAACATCTATTATTGCAGCTCTACAACTTTCATAAACTTTAGTTGCCTTCATAAAACATATTTAATTTTTATCAAGCAAGTTTTTATCAATTTATTCATACTAATATTTAGATTTGGGGGATGCCTTTGCCAAAATGAGGCAAAAAAAAATTAAATTAAAAAAAAAAAATTAAAACTATAGTTCCTTATAAAATTCTGATTTAGCACTTTTTTTTCATTTTCTATCCTGCTTCTTGGCCATCTGTTTATAATGTCTGAGCGTGGTGTAGTTTTCGTGGTTTCGTGTTGTTCGTGGGGAGACGTCCATTAATGTTCCCTTCAGTCGCTTTGCCAAGTTTGGTATGCTGTGTCGAGTTCGTTGCGGGGTCTGTCCAATCTGACTTGATATTTTTCACTATAAGATTATAATTCTTGTTTCACTGTTTTCATGGTGAGGTCCATGTCGATGTAGTAGATGTACTTGTTGCTTTAGCAATGACAGGCCATTATACAACCGGTTGCACTCAACTAGCTCCAAGAAAGTTAAATGAAGTTGGAAACTAGCTTATAACCTACTGCTTGATCTAAGATAGTAGTTGGTAAAGTGTTGCAGATTACCCGTACAAGGATTTTGGCGATCAAGGATCAAAAGCCACTTAAAAATTAAAGCAAGTATAATTCTGATAAGTAGATATTTTTGTTCTACTGTCGGCTTTTTTAAACTTTCATAATGATAAACGGTAAAACAATTATGTTTATCTGTGACGTCAAGTTGTATTTTTATTTATTTGCATTCATCTACTGTTGTATACCCACCTACTACCAGTAAAAGTAAGGCAGGTACTTCCCCAGACAATAAAGCGACAAAGAGGTGTAGATACCTACTTCACATGACTATTTGAAGCAATAACGACCGTGAATCTCTTGAATGAGAACAATGAATTTTATAATTGTTTTGAAATAAGTGCTGTTTTGTTGCGGTTTTCCTTGCGGTAGGTACTTTTACAGTACCAAGTTACAAGTACTTAGATGGAATGACAGAGTAATGGTAGGAAAAAAGTCAGAACATAAGACATAAGCAAGCACAGGTAGGGTTATGAGAATTTTTTAGTTATATCACCTTAGATTTTGACATCACAACGTCCCTTTTTGTTTATATATGTGACATCTTAGCCAATTAGTCAATAGGTCTGTCATTGGTCATACCTGTGTCTTATTTTCATTAGAATAAACCGCTGGAGTAAACGTGTTCTTAAGTGGAGACCGCATTAGTAGAGCGTAGTGTAAGACGACCTTTGGCCAGATGAAGCGGTTATTTGCGCGCTATAGCTGGCAGAAGGTGGATAAGAAGAGCCGAAGATCAGGCTCAGTGGCACGCCTTGGGAGAGAACTACGTCCAGCAGTGGACTGCTATAGTTTGATAATGATGATGAGGGTACAGGGATCCCGGTTTTAGTCACCAAGAAAGTCACAGATTTTAATCCAAATTAGCTTCACATTGGTATATAGGTCGATTCTCAAGGATGCCATCTTGAATCCACAATTTAAGTGGTATCTTTATTGATTCACACATCCTTGAAATGTCTTCTTAAATAAATTCTTATACAAAGTATGCCATGATCTATCCAACTGTTCCAAAAACCGAGGTTATCACCTTCAGTTGGAATTAAGTAGGTTATTAGAAAAGTCTATCTTCTTTACATTAAAACAATTAATATCAGAAAAAATAGCGGCGTATGCTACGCATATTATTTATATTTTAACGTGTTTGTGTGTGTGTACAATAAAGAGTTACGAGAATTACACATTATTGTAATAATAAATTCTTTGGCACTGTGATGATCAGGTGTTATGGTTCGCTGGAAGAGAATACTATTTAACATTAAGTTTGCCTGGTATACATGCAATATAATAGGCCTAGTAGTTTTTCAAAACAATAACGTATTTTCTATGTCGGTACATATAGATATCTGCAGAGGCTGCCTGCTAGACCAGGAAACAGTGGAGCATGTGGTGATCCACTGTCAAGAGACAGAGGAGAGTAGGATCAAGACGGGCTTGCGCAAGTTATTGGACTCCTCTCCACCTAACGTGCCAATAAGCACGCTATTGGAACTGTGCTGTCATCAACCCAGGGTCCTGCTCCGTTATTTTAAGGAGCTAGGATGGCTGGGGCAGGGTTAAGTATATATCGGGGGGCAATGCACAATGCACCCTACAACGGGAAGCCAGTGCAGACCGCTGTACCCCCTTTTTAGAATTAGAATTAGAATTAGAATTATGTCGGTACATAGTACATACATAATATACGAGTACTAATGTAAATTTTGAAAACACTTATTTTGGTAGGCAGTCAAACAGCTTTTTGAAAGTAGGTTAGTACTTAATTACATACGTAGGTAGGTATTTAAGCTTAACCTAGTAATATTTATACATACAAGCAAACTCTATGTATAGAGATTGTACTAATTAAAATACATAATTATAATATGTACAAACTTTATAGCCCGATAAACAAACAAACATACATATGTACAGACAGCGTCATAGATAAGTATCCCCCTTGCATTATAATACCCAGCTTCAAATCCCTTTAAATCACCGTCGCGGCGAATAGAGAAGTTTTGCCTTTAAAAAATAGATTATATTTGTATAACCGTATGTAAGCCTAAAAATAATTTTAAGTATTACAAGGATTTATAACTGGGTGTCTTGTGCAAGGGGGATACTTATCTCTGACGCTGTCTATACACATTTAATGCGTAGAATTGGCATATTAGTATATATTTCGGCACCTTCACTTTGTTTGGATAATTATTGGGAAGAATTAGTGTAATAGGTAACGGTACCTGTGTAGTGGTTTCCGAGGCTTCTGGCGGGAGTGGTGCATGACCCTGTGCCGATGACATCACCCAGGATGCAGCAAACATGCCCGCAGCCAGAGCGATACTCCGTTTCTTCAGCATTTTTACCCTGTAAACAATTTCTTTCTATGAGGTTGTGGTTTTTAGACGACATTGGTTGAGTAGCAAGTGCGTTGGACTGCTGCGCCGAGTCTGGCGGGTTTGATTCCCGCTTCAGGAATTTAAGGTGATTGGTTTTGTTGTTTTCAGATGGAAAACTTACAATCATCTATACATCCATTCTCACACACTTTCACCTTTTAAATGAGAGTAGCAAAATTAAATTTGATATAAGCTTCCAACATTTGAGACACACTTGTTCGACCTATTCCTTTCTAATACCAAAAACTTTATTTTTATTACCCTAATTAATATTCTATTCCCGATGAATACCACTCATAAACGAATCCCAAAACAAGTTAAATGGTATGAAATACAGTCAGTAACAAAAATGCTTTCAGTGGGAATACCCTAATGAAGTAACAAAATTGACTATCAGGATGTGTTATCAAACTATTTCTTTTGTCTGTCTAAATGTATTAGGGTAATGATAGTAAACAATGAACATTAATATATTTTTAATTAATTTTGTGACACTTTTTTTAACACTGTCTTGTTAGTTTGGAACCAAGAGGTTGTGATCATGAACAAGTTTGTGGATGCTGCAGAAACATAGTTAAGTTAGTCTTTAGCAGGGTTCTTTCAGAGTTCAAAAGTTTGCCCATTCAGTCCAACCAAGGTAAAAAAATTAGTTAAGGTTATTGGTAGGTGGACTTGTCGATTAATTGTTAGGTAATTTAAACCTTTAACTACCTATGCAGAAGTACTATACGACCTGCTCAGCCATGGTAATTTTTATCACAGGAAAGCACGTAAAATCCAAGTACCTAATTGGACATGGTATTTTAGTTACTTGGCAGAGCAATGAAATAAATTGGTCGTTGCGAACCGACACGACAGGGTTAATTTAATAATTTTGTATTTCATGGCATGGCCTGAGCTGAGACGTCACCTTTCCCTTGAGCGGTGAATGTATGGTAGTTGTGTAGCTTACATTTTTTCTTCTTCAGTGGGGCAGTTCTGAACAGAATCGAAGGCGCAACACCGTTATTACATCACAGGCTAACAAATCACGAATTCATAAGCTTTTAAGAGGAAAAAGCCGCATATTTGTAAAATACAAGAAAAATACCAAACAAATCGAACGACGTAAGCCAAAAATTTGACAGTTGACAATGACAGACAATAAATATTGCGAAAAACTACGTTCATGGACGTGGTGCTGGTGATCCACAAAGTCGGTTGCGGTTGGTTGTCCGACCGCTAAATGAGCGCTTAATGAGGCAGATCAACAGGAAGACAGCTCTAAACAGAAAATTTGAGGTTATGATATGTTGTTGTCGAATTTTGTAGTTCAATGATTATGAATTAAATTGAAAATGCCGCAAGATACTCGAAGATTTAATGGTCCCGAAGACAGTGTGTCCTATCTGAAATACACAAAAGACCACGTGAAGCCCTACAATGCATTACACGCCGAATTATTGGATGCTAAACAGCGGCGAAAAGACGGACGCGCTCTCAATGAAGGGCGAATCATGTGTATGTTTTGTATGTACCAAATCTCGGGGTAATATCTTTGCTGTGGCTTCTTTGCGTTTGTACCAGCTTAGCCTATTCGCTTGGTGTGAAACTTATTTATCTAATACTTTATTGCACATACTTAAATGTAGTACAAAAGGAAGACTTAATGCTAGAGCATTTTCTACTAAACTTCCCATACAAATGGTTCAATGTAATATTAAAATAAATAGTAGGTACCTACTTATGTACTTTATGGTTTTTATATTGCAGTTGCCACAACAGATTTGGTATCCCAAGCCAAAGGCTCTGCTTATTTGGAGATGAAGAAAACCAAAGTGGTCTGTTCAGTTTTTGATCCTCGGGAGATTCCAGGGCTGAACCAGCTGAAGTAAAGCAACTCAATTTTCTATAAAACTGTGGTACTAAGAAGTGTTATAAAGACAACTCAATAATACCAAATAATAAGAACAACTGAGTAATCCTAGAAAATGATCTTTTTCCAGAACAATTTTCGCTCATTAAAAAGCTACTCCTGTTTCAGTCAACTTGGAGAATTATACTGTGAGGTGAAATATGCACCGTTTGCATGCTACGGAGAGAGAAGAACGCCAATGTTTGATGAAGAAGAAAAGGCTCTATCAGTGGCCCTCAGACAAGCATTGGAACCTAGTGTGTGCCGGCATCAATTTCCAAATTATCAGGTAACTTGTAAATACTAAAGAATAACTAATATTAGCTCTAGGAAATGAAGCTAAATCAATATTGCTTCCAAAATTTGATTCTTGTAAATGTAGAATGCTATATCAAATCAAAATTGTTTATTTCGGTTCACACTATATTTTGTTAGTACATAAGACTTATTCTAAGCTTAGTAACTAACCTATGTATTTTTTTTTAGATTGATGTCTTTGTCTACATCCTTGAAAATGATGGCTCATGTCTAGCAGCAGCCATAAATGCTGCCGGACTAGCTCTAGCCAACGCTGCTGTTCCGATGTATGACATCATAACATCCTGCTCCCTAGCTGTCATCGAGGATAAAATATTCATCGATCCAAACAGAGAAGAAGAAGCCTTAGCTACATGTAGTCCAGACACAAACACAAACCATGGAATAATAACTCTTTCTACACTATCAGAACTCAAACAAATATCAGACTATAGACTAATTGGACTAATGGATGTTGCATGCGTTACCAATGCATTGGAAACATTAGAAAAAGAATGTGATAAAATCCTGCCCCTTATTCAAAAGATTTTAGTTACGAATGTAGTAAACAGTATGGAGCAAAAGAAGAAGATGGATGAAGAAGCAATGAAGAGGGAAGAGATTATGAACAAAAAAGTGGAAGAGTGGAAGTCGCTATTAAATGCTGGCTGATGTTTATTTGTATGTTTGATTTTCACCTGAACTCAATTTGTGTATATTAGGACTTTTTAGATGACTGCCATTGTTTTTTGGTAATGAAACAACAATCACACCTCACAACCCTTTAATCTTAAACTGGAATTACGACACACTTAGATTATAAATATATTATGATAAATTAATCCTCAGGCTTCTCCGGCGGAGGACCGCTCGGTTGAAGCATTTTCTCCATTAAATTGAATTTCACTCGAGCCTTAGACTCATTTTCGACGATAGCGAAATAGCTCAGCAGATCAGGGTGGCCCATATAGCTACAGCAAGAATCTCTATGCTGATTCGTTAGCCATTCGAATTTGGTAGTGTCGGCGTGTCCTGTACCGATGTATTTACTCTGCAGATGCTCCAACTGGCTGTGGATGTTGTATCGTTCGCCCATTTCGCTGAAACTATTTTTTGAGGTTAGTAAACTATACGGAGGTTTTGTAGGATTTACAGGAACTAACTAGTCGATGTAATTTATTTACCGTTGTTCACGAAAGGTGCAAAATTGAGAAGACTAGAATGATTTCACTTTTTTCCAACGCTAAGTTTTGTTTATTTTGGTTGAAATTATTCCACAGAATTATTCAGATTTCAGAGAATAAACAGCACAGATTAGTCAGAGTACTTGATAAACAGTTTCTAGGTTGTCTATGGAATAAACCACAGATTAGTCAGAGGAATAAACTGACCGAACGAAATTAATAAATTGAACGAATAGATATTGTTTGTAGACTAGAGTTGCCAACTCTTCTGAAGTCATCCAACCAATTCTCAAAACGTTGTAGTGTGAACTTCTTCTTGCTATTGATTTCTTATGTTGGCAGCCATGACTGTCACTACCCGCCATTTTCAAATAAAGTTTGATCGAATTTTCATGGCGACGCGTTTTGTAATGTAAAAAAAATATGGATCTAATAAAAATAGCAAGTTCAAAAGAAATCGAGGATAATTTGCGTAAGCAGGCTAAGAAAATAGTAAGACAAAAGAGTTATGACTCCATCAAACGGCAAACACATCTATTCATGCATGAGAAGGACCTCACTGAAATCGTTAGTACATTTATTTTTAAGCATTTCATTCCTCAGATAAACTTTTCAGTGGAATTATCCAAAAGTTAACAACATCATTTTTTCAGCCCAAACCGAAAACTCCAAACCACATCATTTACGCCTACTATCACAACAATAAAATAACTAAAATTCAAAACATAGAGCTATTTTACAACTGCACGCATTTACATCTTCAATGGAACAATATAACAAAGATTGAAGGCCTGGAAACCCTATACAACTTGAAGAAGCTCTATTTGGGAAGTAATAGGATTAGCGTCGTTGAGAATTTGGAAGGGCTGAAATATTTAGAAGAACTTTACATTGAGAAGCAAAAAACTGATGGACCAGATGGGCTCTGCTTTGACCCTCGAACAATGATTAATATTGGGGTAGGTATGTGGTTTGTTTTATTTAGGTAATTATTAAATATGGAATGATCTCCCATTAGACATCAGAAGTGCTAAGTCGCTCGCCACTTTCAAAAAAATGTTGCACACTCATTATCTTACACTACCAAGAAGTTGATGTCTCCTATTCATTTATTTATAGTATGATATTATAAAATAATTATCTTTTTTTTTACATATAGTATTTATTTATATAAGTATTTATGTTTATGTAGGTTTATGTATACAATTTATTTAAACGCGCCACCGTCATTATCTATTCCCATCATTTCCAGATCCATCCAAAGGTTGTCTGGAAGAGATTGCTTTTAGCGATAAGGTTAATTGCACGAAGTATGGTGTACTAGTACAAGTTATGATTGATTGGCTAAGTAATAGCTTTTTTCCTCCGTGGTAATAGTTAAATCATATTCGGAAGGTACCTAGTATAAAGTTATTTTTTTTTGTCAGCCTATGCTGTCCCGTTGTTGAGCAAAGGCCTCCCCCAAATCTTTCCACCTAGTAAGCACCTAAAGTTCATTAACCTATTTTTTTTTCAGCCGTCTCTCAGAGTCCTGAATGTCTCTGAAAATAGAATAACTGACTTGGCCTGGGTAAAGCCACTGCGTCGTATGGAGGTTCTGCTTGCCAAGAAAAATAAGCTAGAAGACTTGCAGGTGAAAAATCCTTCAGTTCTTGGTCCGATTAAAAACTACCTATCTCTAACTTACCTTATTTTTATTTCAGGAAGCGGCAGACGATTTGTGCACGCTGATAGGCCTAGTGGATGCAAACTTTACAGGGAATCCTATTACAAAAAAACATCGATACAAGGAAACAATAATTGCTAGATGTTCACAACTACGTAAGTAACTAAGCAAAGTAAGCGCGTAGATGGCTTTTGTTTGAAAAACTGCTTAGGATTATTCTTTCTAAGCGGTTACCTACGATCACGAGAGGATTATTCATAATTTTGTACTCAAGTTTTTGGGCTAGAACCCACTACCGCAATTTAGAGCTAAGCCACACTACTCCGTGGCATTGCGTTGCGTTGCGTCGCGGTTTTGTACTGGCATTTGGCACTGAATGCTTCCAAATCTAGCGCTGTAACGTAAATGCCAGCACAAAACTCACGCAATACAACGCAGCAGTGTGGCTTCGCTCTTACTATGTCGTAGGTACCTACCTACTTTTTTCCAATTGAGTTGTGCTTCGTTAGTAATTATTATTCTGCAAACATCATTTTCCAGGAGTGCTAGACACAGTAGTGATCCACAACACCTCCAAGGTATTTCTCCAAAGTTTCGACAGAGCGGTCCGGCTGCGCCAAATGCATGAAAAGAACAAGTTTTCCTTGAACAAGCAAGGCGTCGATGACTTCTTTGAATTAAATATGCTCAGTGGACCAAGGGCTCAAAGCGCCTTGTCGATTGCAGAGTTTTCTAACCAAAAGCCGAAATGTATGTTATCCTATCCATTTAGTTTCGTTACTCAATCAATAAACACTATCAATATAGGAAATCAAAACAGGAATCAGCAACTGTACCATAACTACCTAGTTAGTAGGTATGTCTGTATTTAAACGAATTCAGCAATTACCTATTTCATCAAGGGGTGTGTGTAACTCCATATGTTCCTCGATCCCTTCGATAACCCTCCGAAGGGTTATATGATAAAGAACCGAGCTTTAATTGTAAAACGGTTATTGAATATCTCTCGGTTCTTTATCATATAACCCTTCGAAGGGTTATCGAAGGGATCGAGGAACATATGGAGTTACACACACCCCTTGATGAAATAGGTAATTGCTAAATTCGTTTAAATACAGACATACCTACTAACTAGGTAGTTATGGTACAGTCGCTGATTCCTGTTTAAGTTTTTATAAACTGTAGTGTAGGTATTACAGAATCCAAAGACAATGCACAAAACACTAGGCATGGAAAGTACTTAAACCGAGTAACATTTTATCTATCATGGTATGAAACTGATCACACTACTCTCTGAGAAAAGTTAGACATCAAGGTACCTAGATACAGATAAGTTTATTTCATTGTTTTCAGTAACAGCAATTGATTCGACCTACACATTTATGCCTCGTGCGTTCTGGCGGGCTCGACCTGCACCGTCCCCTCGTGAGGGGATCGCACCCCCCTTAGAACCACCACCCCCTGTCAAGCAACCAGTGCCACAAAATATCGAAGGACCACCAATCAAGGGGATCTTGAAGAAACCTATGCCCATGAAATATATTTCTTAGAGATTTACAATGTTTTTGGTAATTATGGCAGTTGATAAAAATTGTATTTATTCAAAGAAGATTTTTGTCAGATTTTTTATTAAATATAATCTAAAGCTTTCTATCTTTTTCATTTTCTTATTGACATGTCCGTGTGTATCACTAAAACGGACATTTTAGGACGAATAATCTCTGTCATTTGTAGCGTTCTGTCATTGTCAGTAAAATTTTTAGGTTATGTTTACAAACATTTTATTCTTTTCCTGAATAAAATTTAAAGAAAATAAATCAAAATTAAAATGAGTGCTACAATAGAAGAAGCATACCACGTACTCAACGAGGAATCAACAGGTTAGCATTAATTTCAATTCAATCAACAACTTTGTGTCCATGAAGTGTTAAATCAAAAATCTCCTGTTTCAGCGCTATATCTAGGTCAAAACATATCGGGAACATGTTTTTTGGATCCCTTACAGTTCCAGAGAGATTATGTATCTAAGAATCTCCCAGTAGTCATCAAAGGAGGCTGTTCCTCTTGGCCAGCAGTGAAGAAATGGAATGCCCGATACTTCAGGTTTATCTAGTATTTTACTTGGAGTAATGTCGCCTGAATAGGGCCTAATTTCGAGGTCCTAAATTATGTCTATACCCAGCTAATAATATAAAAATAAATGTTTGTAAGTTCTCAATTACATTAAAACTACTAATTGTGGTTGGTGTTGAGAATCCTTACATCCATCCATACAAACATTCACACTTGTGTGATGAACATCGGTGTTTGTGCTGAGTAAGGGTGTTTTTTGTAGGTATGAGTAAAAAACACCCTTACTCACCCTTACCTATTTTCAAAGAAAAAAAAACTTTCAGTTATCTGGCTCCAGACATAGATATCTGCAGGGGCTGTCTACTAAACCAGGAAACAGTGGAGCACATGGTGATCCACTGTCAAGCGACATAGGAGAGTGGGATCAAGACAGGCCTGCACAAGTTATTGGACTCCTCACCACCTAATGTGTCAATAAGCACACTATTGAAACTGTGCTATCACAAACCCAGAGCCCTACTCCGCTATTTTTAGGAGCTAGGATGTCTGGGGCAGGGTTAAATAAATATTGGGGGGTAATGCACAATGCACCCTTCAATGGGAATCCAGTGCAGACCGCTGTACCCCCTTTTTAGAATTAGATTAGTTATCTTGCTCCTATAGTACAAGTTCTGTTTAGTTTAGGGCTGTGTTGTAATTCAGTAATTCAATAATTTATTGCAGATAAATATGTACACTTACACCTTAGGGCTATGGTATACTATATTTACCCTGTTGGGCACAGCAACTTTACTAATAGGAACTTAAGGGGAATCCTCAAATCCGAACTCCATACAAAATGATTTGTTGTGAATATTTAAAGTGATGTGATTGTTTAATACAAGTATACCTATTATTTATTTTCAGGGAAAGAATACCAAACAAGAAAATAACAGTAGCTATGACTCCTAACGGCCTAGCAGACGGTATAACTAATCATAAAGGAGTAGACTACTTTGTGATGCCGCATGAAATTGAAATGACCATGGTAGAATTTTTAAATGCAATGGAAACTAAGAGGTTTGTTCTTTTCTCAAAATCAAAAAATCAAAAAGGTGCAGAATTAGTTGGCCCACTGGACATAAATATTACCACCCCACTTTTAATGCCCAAATAATTCAAAATTGAATACCTATCTATGGCATAGTTTTAGAAAATATCTATTACATTAATTAGCTTTGATTCTAGATAGATAGATAGATAGAAATACTTTATTGTACACCAGAACTTATGATTAAATCTTAACATAAAAAATAAATAGTACAATGAGCGGTCTTATTGCTAGGAAGCGATTTCTTCCGGACAACCTTTGGATGGAAAGTGAATAAACAAAAGAAAGCTTGGTTGGGGGTGTACTAAATGAGATTTATCCACTTATTTCTAAACTTCCTATCAGCCCAATCCATTTAGGAGCTCTACTCACTAAGCATCGGCTCTTGTTATCAAATGGTATTTTAATTTTGGCATTTTGCTCACCCATTTTGTGCCAAAATTGACGTGCCATTCGATAACGAGAGCCGATGACAGCTTAGTGAATAGAGTTCCAGTAGTTTTGCTCTGCGGCATAATTCATTAAGCCTGACAGCAGTTCTCGTTATCGAATGGTACGTCAAGTTTGACAGAAAATGGCGGACCTCTCGAAGCCTATAATGACAGAAATCTTCGGATGACATAATTTTTTTTCCCTCTTGACCATTTTAATCCGATTACGAGAACTAATGACAGTCAATGAAATTGTAAACCTACTAGTATTAGATACATGTTTAGAAGCTCTTTGATGACAGCTTAATTAATAAGGGCCCTGATTGGGTAATAAACTTTTACCATTATTTTTATGTGCTAAAATATCAAAAAAACATTTTTTTCAGAGCCACAGATATCCTATACATTCAACGTCAAAACTCAAACCTTACTGAAGACTTTCCGGAGCTGTTGCCAGATGTAGAAGAGATAACCTTTGCCAGTGAAGCGTTCAATAAACAACCAGATGCTGTCAACTTCTGGATGGGAGATGAGAGAGCTGTTACATCAAGTATGTACATCTATCCATGAATCATCATTATAAGAGGCTTGGATCTGACTGACTGACGGACAACGAACAAGCCAAAAAACTGGACTTAGAGACTTGAAACTTGGAGGATGTGTTTGTCAAGAGCTGAAAGTTCGAAGAGTTGAAGGACTTTTAAACAATTGCAATGTAAACGAAGAACCCGATTAAACAGGAGATGTATTTTGATATTATGATTAGCATGAGATCTTCTTCTTATCGTGTCACTAGTTCCTTCGAACCAGTGTGGTGAAAGGATTTCAAGTGGGCCTCGAAGAAGCTCATTTCGTCCACTCGACACATGTTTTCGAACTTTTAGGTTCTTCGACATACCGGTTTCCTCACGATGTTTTCCTTCACCGTTGCGAGAACGTGGGATGCATAGATTTTCTCTACCGAGAAAACCCATTTATGCATGACTGCCACCGGGATTCGAACCCGCGACCATCAGATCGCAAGGTAAGAGCCTCATCCACTCGGCCACCACATCCTCAATGTATGCATGAGATAAAAAGTAGCCAATGTTTTTCCAGCAATTTCATATACAATACCCATACCAAACTTCAGCTAAATCCGTTTCCAGCCAAACATGTACCGAATTTCAGCCAAACAATACGGAATACGAATGGCATGGCTGCTTGTCATTGTTGAATGTACCCTACTGGGTGATGGTAGGTAGGTAGGTACAGACGAAATGTGGCTAATTGTGGCTAAATTAAAATTGAAGTTATTTCAGCTTGTCGTAGTAGGCAAATTATTGTGAAGATGGATCAGCATGCTTCAGTTTTCAAAAATACAATTGTATTTACATTTTCTGCCACCTCTTTATCATTATTATTATTATTATTTATGATACACAGGCAGCTTAAAGCTGATGTGTGTTTATCTTGATTATTTTTTTTCAGTGCACTTTAAATGTTTGTCCAGTCTATTTTTGAAAGAGTTCACTGAGGGGGCACTAATCACTATCTGTGGCAACATGTTCCAGTCTATGGCAATGCGGTTGAGCAAAGTGTTCTTCCTAGGTTTAATTATATTAAATTATTCCTAGATCATTTAATTAACTATAATTTATCAATTTCAGTGCACAAAGACCCGTACGAAAACATTTACTGCGTAGTGGACGGCTACAAAGAGTTCATTCTCATCCCACCCACTGATCTACCGTACGTGCCTTATCAGAGATACCCTCAGGCGCATTTCCGGAAGAAAGAGAACAGTTGGGACGTCATCCCTTACAGAGGGAGAACAAGCGAAGAGGATACTGAAGATGAAACTTTACCTTGGATTAGTATAGGTTAGTTAAAATAATAATATTATTATTTCGGGCACGTGGTGGCCGAGTGGATCCTTTACCTTGCGATCTGATGGTCGCGGGTTCGAATCCCGGTGGCAGTCATGCGTAAAATGGGTTTTTTTTCGGTCTAAAAAATCTATGTATGCATCCCACGTTCTCGCAACGGCGAAGGAAAACATCGTGAGGAAACCGGCATGTCGTAGAACCGAAAACATGTGTCGAGTGCATGAAAGGAGCCTCTTCGAGGCGCACTTGAAATCCTTTCACCACATTGGTTCGAAGGAACTAGTGACACGATAAGAAGAAGTGCAAGTTCAGCCTAGATTAGAGCTAGATGGCGATGTGTGAAATGTCCAAACTTTTTCCATTTTTTTTATTATTATTAGCCTGTATCGTCCCACTGCAGGGCAAAGGCCTCCCTCCCTTGTTTCCACAACTTTCTGTCCTGTGCTGCAGTGGGCCAGTCTAGTTGGTATGCGTCTAGCTCGTCACGCCATCTTCGTTTCGGTCTGCCACGCCGCCTTTTAGCATTGAGGGGTACCCAATCGTTTGTGGCTTTGGCCCAAAGCTCGTCTGGCATGCGGGAAACGTGGCCGGCCCAATCCCACTTGAGCTGGGCTGATTTTTGGGTAACGTCTTGAACTTTTGTTTTAGAGCGCAAAACAGAGTTTCTTATTCGGTCGGTGAGTTTAACCCCTAATAAGCTACGCTCCATGGCCCGCTGACATACCTCGAGTTTGGACCTTTGCTGAAGCGTCAAAGACCAAGTCTGTGCGCCGTATGTGAGTGTGGGGAGAATGCACATGTCCATGAGCCTGCGTTTGAGGCATAGTGGAAGTGTGCCTTTCATTAGATGTTTCATCGACCAATAGCTCCTCCAGGCATTTTCTGTACGACGTGTGACTTCTTTCTCTTGTGTGTTTGGAAGGAGACTAGTTGGCCGAGATACACATACTCACAGACATATGCAATTTCAACCCCTCGGACGTATAGCTTGGTTTTGGTGCTGTTGGTCATCAACTTGGTCTTCGACATGTTCATCGCAAGTCCAACCACGAGGCTGGCCTGGTTCAAGTCGTTGAGCATGCAGCCTAGTTCTGCGGCTGAAGAGGAGAATAACACAATGTCGTCAGCGAAGCGGAGGTTCGTCAATCGCCGTTCGCCTATGACAATCCCTTTATTTGCCCATTCTTGTGTCAGTGTTCTGAAAACTTCTTCTAGTGTGGCTGTAAATAGTTTAGGGGAGAGTGGGTCCCCTTGTTTTACCCCTTTTTCAATACGGAAGGAAGAGCCGGTGCATGACGATAGTTTGATTGCGGCTGTGCTAGAGCTGTATATGTTTCGAAGGAGATGGATGTAGGTTGGATCTATATTTTGGTTAGAGAGGGATTCAAAAAGGGCATCGTGTTTAATACTATCGAAAGCTTTTGAATAATCTATGAATGCTAAGTACAGAGGTATGTTAAATTCGGAGTATTTTTCAATTAGTAAGTTGATAGCATGAAGGTGATCTGTTGTTGAGAGACCGCGGCGAAAACCGGCCTGCTCAGCGGGCTGATGTTGATCCAGATCGCCAGAGATACGGTATTCTATGACTTTTATGAAAGTTTTATATAAATGGGAGATAAGACTAATCGGTCGGTAATTGCCAATTTCCGATTTCTCGCCCTTTTTGTGGAGAAGAGTTATATTTGAATGGCAGAAACTGGGAGGAAAGTTTCCAGTCTTCAAAATTGTATTGAAGAAGTTAGTCATGTGTGGAAGTAGTGCGCGTTCACCAATTCTGAGCGCTTCAGTGGTAATGCCGTCTTCGCCAGGACTTTTACCGTATTTAAGGCTGTGGAGAGCACGATGAACTTCCAGACCGGTAATTGATAGTAAGTTTTCCGGACAAGAGTACGTTTAAGTTCCACATGGCAAATCTGAGCGAGTGTTAGAATAAAGGTTGCTGTAGAAATCTGTATAGATATCTATGATTTTATTTTTCTCGCCATGTTTCACGCCGTTTTTATCTTTCAACTTGGTAATTGTTGATTTTCCCTTTCCCATTCCTTCTTTTGCTGATTTTAGTGATATTCTGTGTTCTAAAGCCGTTTTTACTAGGTTACTATTAAATTTTCTAATGTCATTTCTAATTTGCCGTTTAACTAGTTTATCTATGTCTCTAAATTCAGGAGTATTATAAGTAAATGTTAACCGTTTTTCTATTAAATTCTTCGTATTCGTACTTATCTTTTCAAGTTTTTTCTTCGCTGGTCTCACTTTCAAACTCGCTTGCTTTATGCTGTGTTTTATGTTATTGTATAGTACTTCTAGGTTCTCTGTTTTTGTGTCAAGGATTTCAAAACTATTATTTAGCTCCAATACAAATTGGTCTTGACATGTTAAAAGTGAGGCTTTATCTATACGGCTAATATTTTTCCTAATCATTTGCGATCTCTGGATTTTAAAATTAAATTTAACTGTGATTCTAAGGGGTCGGTGGTCAGAGCTAAAACGAATTTTATTGATTGTCCCTACATTGTTGATGATTTGTTTGTTGGACGAGAGGCAAAAGTCTATTTCGTTTTTCGTTACGCCATCGGGGGAAAACCAAGTCCATCTGCGTTGAGGTTTTTTGCTGAAATAGGTGTTAGCGATACAGAAACTTTGACCAAAGGCAAAGTGTAGGAGCCGTTTACCACGCTCGTTTCTATTTCCTAGCCCATGGGGCCCGACAACGAGATGGTTATCCTGCGGTTCTCCCTCCCCAACCTTGGCATTAAAATCGCCTAATACCATCGTCCAAGTTCCTTGGTGTTCATGGCACGCCTTGTTTAATAAATCGTAGAAGTCTTCGAGCTTCTTTTTTTACGTGATTACGTTTAATAATCTATGAACGCCGCGGTGCCGGCTGCATGCACGAAAACGTTGACGTCACTGTCCGGGAACGCTCATTGTCCGGTAACGCCCATTGTCCCGTTACGCTGGTACTCACGTTAAACTATCGTCCGTAAACCAACATTACAAAAACAAACCACTTTTAGTGTAATTTATGATTCTTCTCTGTTAGTAGTTATTTGTTTTAATAAATAAAAATATAAGTAACTTTACAGACGACCAATTTTATTCTATTCAGATCCACTTGCACCAGATTACATGAAATACCCGGCGTTCCGCAAGGCGCACCTGTACACGGTGCGAGTGGAAAAAGGCGACTGTCTGTACCTGCCCAGCCTGTGGTTCCACCACGTCACGCAGAGCCACGGCTGCATCGCCGTCAACTACTGGTACGATATGGACTTTGATATTAAATATGCCTATTTTAAAATGCTAGAGAAGTTGTGTAACAAGTATTAATGCTGTTATATTTGTTTTTTGGCGGAAACATGAAAAATGGCGCATTGGCGGCATTAAATTAATTGACAAAACTTGTATAACTTTGAGTGTTTAAGAGTAAAAACGGTGGTTTTTTTATCCATTAAGTGCTCGTGAACGTGTATGAGTGTTGGTGAATAGTGTAATGTTGTAACACGTGACTTTTCGTGTTGCCTCCAAAACTCCATAGAAGCCTCTAGTAAAGTCGCAACCACCACTACTTTACAGGGGCATGACTTGACTTATCGACTCTGACTTATGACAAATAATCTCTCCAATTACTTGACACTGGCTATATACCTTTGATGTGAAGCCAAAACCGAAGAACTTAGGTTCTTCAAAAGTGTCCAAAATCAATTAATTTAAAAAAAAACGAGCGCTTTTTATGCCTAGATCACACTCCGAGTACTCGGCCAAGGCAGAACAATGTTACTCGGCCGAGACAGTGAAATGTTACTCGGCCGAGACAGTGAAAACATAGCTACTCGATCAGCCGAGCACTCGCCGCTATGTTTATACGTACCGAGTACTCAGCGGAGAGCACTGTCTCGGCCGAGTGCTCGGTACGTGTAATCTAGGCACATTAGTCGCTTGTGATGTGTAACATCTGACATCTAATTTTTTGGAAAGGATTCTATTTACTTAATTTTTCTGAGTTTGGAACCATCTGACGGCTAATTTCCTGTTACACACTTCCGTTACATTTCACGAAATTACTACAAATTGACATAAAGCGAGAGGAGAGATGTTACACATCAATATTTCGATGGTTGCCTGAAAATTTGATATTCTTGAAGCTTGTTTCGAAAAACGAGCTTATAATAATATGCTCGCTATAAAACGCCAGTCTGAAAATGGCTCTAAAATAAAAAAAAAACACCACAATTAAAAATTAGCTACCAATAAAACGTAACTCGTGTCTTACAAAATAACAAGCTAGAATTTAGCCATAGAATGTGATATTAATATTAATTTATTTTTATGTTAATAAAAAATCAAATCAATTCAATGTTTTATTTTCGATCGAAACTAATATAATCCTGTTAGTAAATAAGAAGAAACCATTGAAAACAAATTTAAATTTAATAACGAATTTGCTGAAGACTTGAATTTGCCCTGAAGTCGTACATGCTGAAACAAAAGTCATCATCTAGTATCTAAAAGTAAAAAAAATTAATCAATATTTTTATATATAATTTATAGGCTTAAGCCTTGATCACACGTACCGAGTACTCGGCCGAGACATTGCTCTCGGCATTCGAGTACGTATAAACATAGCGCCGAGTGGTCGGCTGAGCGAGTGATGTAATTTTCACTGTCTCGGCCGAGTACTCGGTACGTATAAATATAGCGCCGAGTGGTCGGCTGAGCGAGTGATGTAAGCTTTCACTGTCTCGGCCGAATAACATTTTACTGTCTCTTCCGTTTGCTCGGTACGTAGGATCTAGGCATTAATCCTGGATGGCTGACAGACATCGCACTTGCATTCGATTCTATCAGTGGTTTGGATCGTAGAGGCTTGAAATTTGAATGGTATGTCCATCATGGAATATAAGCGCGTACTAAGAAAGGAATTTTGTTTATTCGCAATGCAAACGAAATTGCAGGCGTAAGCTAGTTATTAAAGTAAATAACTGTTGTATGTTGGAATCTTCGAGAATCTATCCAAAGATGTTAATGCAAGGCGTACCCTCTGTTGGCCATACAACCTTCTTGGCCATTCACGTTAAATAAAACTATACGCTTTATTTGATAACTGTGTGCATATTTTAAGATGGTGTGCGAGATTATTATAGTGTGCGTTTACATAAATAGGATTTTGTTAGGCGCGTGTGCAATGCGTGTTTACCTCGTCCCCGGTAAGAAATGGCAGAAATTTATGTTCGCAGATTCTGACGTTTGACGTCTCCTTTTGCTAGATTTTCCAAGGTTGGACTAGATAAAAATTGAGCTGCACAGGACTTGGTAATTTCTTAACTCCTGCAATCCTATGAAGCACTATTTTTGGTCGTGGGCAGGCGTGCTTGTGGTGCCTTTTACCTTGATGATAACACCTTACTTCGTTACATAACATAGCAGAGAAAACAGTAGGTCAAACGCACACTTCTGCTTTTACCGCCGGTGTCTCACAGACTCCACCGACCGAACGGTGCTGTCATCAACCTTCTCTATCTCAAGGAGCTAAGATGCTGGGGCAGGGATATATGCATACATAACATAATCAGCCTATAATGTTCCCACTGCTGGGACTCAGGCCTACTCTCGGCAGGATCCACCACGCGGACCCAATGCGGATTGGTGGATGTCACATGCCATAGAAAATTTTTTTTTCTGTCCTTTGACATGCCGATTTCCTCACGATGTTTTCCTTCACCGTTGCGAGCACGTAGGATGCATACATAGATTTTTTCGAATCCACTGACGAATTGAGTGTATTACCATGACATCGGGATACACGTTAGTACGCGGCGTGAGAATTACGCGCGTGCACACGCCGCGTGGAGAACACACGCCCACAGCGCCGCGCGTGACACATGCTTCTCCTTCCGCCCACGCGCGCATCGCCGCTGTCTTGCAGACCGCATTGTGACATAGATGGACTGTCACGTTTGCTGAAAGATACGTTCACACTTAACCGTCAGCGAGTTCGCTTGTAGCTTGTAAACTCGCCCCGTGTCATCCGGCTTTTTTACAATCAGCTAGTTGTCAATTTTTCCCGAAAGCTAACTCGCTCATTCGCTAGCTTTTAAACTCGCTGGCTTGTAGCTTGTAAACTAGCCCTGTGTCATTGACGCTTTAGACTTGTTTGCACGATTAGTTGCTGTGCAAGTCACCTTGAAAAACCAGTGACTGCAAAAAAACTGCAGCCGCACTTAGCAACTGCGTTGTTAGCTAAATCAATCTTCTGACTAGCTAACATCCTAGACTCTAGCATGTTGGCTGGTCAGACTGACTTTGACTATGGCTAACATCTAGCTAGAGCCACAGTCTACCTGCTACAGCAGGTTTCCACCACAGCTTTTAAAAGGAGCCGAGCGGTGAGCGAGGAAGAAATCCACCATAGATAGACTTCAATTTCTAAATCCATAGCGATTGGTTTCTTACACATCTCAGAAAAGCCACCCTTATCCCATCGTTGATACTCACGCCCAGTGTAATCATCTCCGGGCCAGGCTTCCGGCAGTGCGTTGCTTCTAACTAGCGTCTCTGAAGCGGCTTGCTCTGCGCCCACGCACCTGCTACCATCCTCATTGGTTCGGTTAAGAAGGCAGCAGATACCGCATAAACGGGAATCACCAAAAACACCTCCCTGGTTTATCAGATACATTTAGCGCACTCCGTTCACGTGTTGGAATATAGCCTTGGTATGTAACGGTAAGGTAAGAGGCAAAACCTGGACATCGCTTAACCGCGAAGAATGGAAGAAGCTGGAGGAGGCCTTCACCCGAGGCCCTATCCACATCCAAAATAAAGGCACTAACCAACTAACAACTAGCTTAAGTAACAACTAACACCAATTAACTAACATTAATGTAAAAAAGCAATCTGGATGTTGGAAATAAAATGCTATTTTATTTTATTTTATGTAACGGTAAGCAAATGGTTTCAGCGAAAGAAAAAATTCATTTGCGCGTGACCGCCATTGATATTGGATCCCACGACAATCGGTTTGCAAGGCAAAAGCCTCATTCACTCAGCCAGCATCTACGTGCTATGAATTCCTTCAATAAACTTGTACAGGGTGTCTTCAAACACTAGTCTCGGTCGCGTGGTAGCCGCCGTCTGCCTGACATCTACCGCCACGCTGCAGCATGATGTTGTGTATGAAGCTATCAAACCTACCGGTGATTTCAAACACTGGCACTCGGCCAGGCCGAGGATAGCGCATTCAGCCGCGTGGCAGCTGCCGTCTGCCAGACACCTGCCGCCGAGCGCGCAGCGACATAACGAAGTGTCGTTGGTGCAACTACACTCTCGGTCTTGGCTCTTGCAATCCTAGAATTCAAATCAATTTATTTATCAAATGATTAGGTAATACAAATTATACATTTATTAATAGTACATTTAGCGCTATTGGTTGTACACATGTAGGATACCATTACAGTAGGTAGGTGACGGTGAGGCCCAAACTAAGCTGAGAGCTTGTATCTTGGGCTTCTGAGTGATTTTACAAGAAGGTCGTTATCATGGCAGTTATTGAAGAAGGCGCTTTGCTTACAAAAAACAAAAACCATGCGTTCTAAATTTTAAGGTGTACCTAAGGTAATTAAGACTAGGTATAAGTATTCATATTTAGGTTTTAAATAGGTTATATTTTTTTATTTTTTTTATTTTATTATTATATTTATATTTTTTATATTCTAGAATAATGAAGACAACTTATTCAGAACTATCTACTAAAAAAAATTAAAGCCAGGGTCAGCTTTACTAACAATTCCGCTCCTCTGAAGATTTGCGTACAGACAGTTAGGGGCGCAGCACAGACCCTGAGAAGGATGACACGTCGCCTTCGGAGCCACAGAACAACCTTCCTTGTGCAACGTCCTACAAATAAGTGAAACACGAGTAGATACTACTCGGGCGAATTATCATGACACCTGGCTCGAATGACCGTTGTGCAAAGTACAGCGTGGAATTGGATAATCTTGATAGAGAAGAGGTCCTGTAATACTTGGTAATGATAAGGCTTCGCAATTAGAGGACGAAGAAACACGGAGGGCGCCGCGCGGGGCAGCGGGGGACGCATCTAGTTCCGAGCCACGTGTCAGCCAGGTGTCATGTTGATTCGCCCGAGTAGATTTTATATAAGATAGAATATTATTTATTGTATCACCTCAATAAATCAAAACAAGAAATATATACTAAAATAACAAGGGCGGTCTTATTGCTAAGCCTATAGCCTATGTCGTCCCATATTTGGACAAAGGCCTCTCTAAAATCCTCCACCTTTCTCGATTTTTGGTACTTTTCCACCATTCCACCTCAAAGGGTACCTAAAAAAAGGAACTTAAACAATCCTTCGGGTTATTTGTACTAAGAAGCAAAGCTTACCCTTCTTCGAAGGCCAAGGCGCCACCAGCTCTAGGGGTACAGCAGGGGTCTTTTTGGCTGCAACGTGAAGGTAGACCGCAGTCGCAAGCCTCGCCTTCCTCCACTATCCCTATTTTATAGTCTTGGAATTATTTCTGTTGGTTATAAAAATTACCTACTGGTTTACTATTGGCCTGTTGTCTAAACACGGCGTTTTGCCAACGACCTTGCCTACACATGGCGAAATAACCACAGATTTTCACGGCGAAAAACCGTGTGTGGACAAGAGGTCCTTCATGCTACTCAACGTGGAGGCTATGAGTCGTTTGCTGCTATGAGCTATCTAAGGGGGAACTCAAAGTTGCGGTCATTACATAAACTGGTGATGACCTATATGGGTTCTTATCATTACCACAATGACAGTGGTCCTCCTCCGTAAGTCAATAGCTCATGCTGCTCAGCGTGGAGGCTATGAGCTATCTCAGGGAGGACTCAAAGTTGCGGTCATTACCTAAACTGGTGATGACCTAAATGGGTTCATACCATTACCACCATGACTACAATAATAGTCCTTATCATAATGCTGCTCAACGCGGAGGCTATGAGACGTTTGCTGCACAAGGAGAACTCAAAGTTGTAGCCACTGATGATGACCTAAATAAGTTCTTACCATTGCCACAATAAGGGCTGTCCTCCTCCGTGAGGCAATAGCTCATGCTGCTCAACGCGGAGGCTATGAGTCGTTTGCTGCACAAGGAGAACTTAAAGTTGTAGCCACTGAACTGGCGATGACCTAAATAAGTTCTTACCATTGCCACAATAAGCTCATACTGCTGAAAGCGGAGGCTATGAGTCGTTTGCTGCGGAGTTCAAAGGAGAGAGAGCTCAAAGTTGTAGCCACTGAATAAGCAATGTCCCAAATATGTTCTTACCATTGCCACAATAAGGGCTGTCCTCTTCCGTGAGGCAATAGCTCATGCTGCTCAACGCAGAGGCTATGAGTCGTTTGCTGCACAAGGAGAACTCAAAGTTACGGCTGTTTTCTGCAGTAGACGATTGGGAGCCCATCAGGTACCCACGACATTCGTGGTTGGGGAAATTGTCGTCGTGATGTGCTCCGAAACTGTGACCTGAAAATGCCGGTTGTAGATCAGACTTGCGAACAAAAAAAAATATATGATTTATGAGATGAAGCTTGAAATTCTGTGCTTATTAGCTAGAAAAATTATTAGCCAGGATACCCGACGCACAAATGACCTAACAAGAGTTCAATTGCGGAAAAAAGGAAGCGATGAAGCTAGACCTATCATAGCTCTTCATTTCATCATTGTGTTTCACGACATCATCGTCAAGGACGCGGAGTGAAGGTGAATCGGAGATTTCTGAAGGCTGTCAAAAGTGTAACGACGAGGCATTTACCAAGCAGAATCCACTGCTGGTAAATCAGGTAAATGCCCAACCAGGCTGAGATTATGAATTCAGTTATCATTTTAGCCGTGTAGCGTAGACTTGGAAAAAGGCTGTTAATTAATTCAATTCAATAACTTATTTACCAAAATGTTGCATTACATAACTCTGGTATGTCAACAATTCATTACAGTTTTATCAAATAAGCTTTTAAAATATTTTCTATATATATGTTCATAGGCTAATTATCGTAAACAGAAAGAAATAGACCAATCTGACATTCCTCGTTCCTGTTCAACAATGGCGGCCTGGTTCAAATGACGGTAAAACCATTGCTGGCCAGTTTCTACGGAAAAGGCTGCTAATGATATGAAAAACCACCTTCGTACTCTTCTTACCCATCTCATGAGTGAGCGTCAAAGCAGCTATCCGCTCCGGCACTCGGTCATTCCCATCGGTGGTGGAGTGCGCGATGGCCAGGGTGTTGAAGGAGCGGCCGTAAGCGCGCCGGTCGCACAGACCGCCCGCAGCGCCGCCCAAACCTCCGCCCAGAGAGGTGAAGCTGGGAAAACAATACCTAAGTTTCAATTTTCGTTAGTGCGGTTTCAGATTAGCGGATTAACGGGGCAGATTTACCGCTAAGTCGTTAAGGAAATCATCGTGAGCAAACCGGAATGTCATAGAACCTAAAAAGTTCGAAAACATGTATTGAGTCAAGTGCACGAAAGGAGCCTCATCGAGGCGCACTTGAAATCCTTTCACCACACTTTTTTTTTCAAAAGAAGTAGTGAAACGATAAGGAGAATAACGTTTAAATGTCACTAGTTTACCTAAATAATCAAGGTTTTACAAAATCATTCTACAACCGACTTCAATGAACTGTTCTAGTGACCGTAAACACCACTGACACTCGTCAGTATTCTTGTACGAAATTACGTATTTTGCTTCCCTTTGAAGTTTACTTCGACGACATATTTTTTTCAGTTAGCTACATTGATTCAAAAAATTAAACTACTCTACGAAAGTATATCTACTCTATCAAAAAAATATTTTTTCAAATTGGTTTAAGTATAAACAACAAAGAACGTAGGTAACGGACAAAAAAAGAAATTAATAAAATAACTGAATAAAGATTTGAATTGAAAAAAAAAAACGTTGGTTGATGGAGCTGATGTTATGAAGTCAGTGTCAATTAGTTTCAGGGATGCTTTGAGAATAGAAGCTGTAATTTCATGATGTACCTATCATTATCTAATAAGAACTAATAAATTTCAAGCGCCCTCTCGCTTTACGATTGAAGTAAGGGTTCTAAAGTCCACAAAACTCAGGTTTAAAAGGTCAGGTTTAAGACTGGTTTGATTACCTTAACCCTAGAGTTCTGTTGTGGAAAGCATGCCCAGTGAAGGCTACTCCCAAACAGACTTCAGACAAGCGCCGAAGCCGCGCAAACTTCATCAGGTACTCTCGACCGTCGATCGGCTTCCCGGTCAGCAAGTCCCCGAAAACTCGCGTGTTCGTCTCGTTGGACGTCAGCACTAGTATGTATTTGACTGAAAACCCTGGAATTGTACTCGCTATTATAATATTTATGACCAAAGAAATAACTGTCGTTTCTTAACCTACTCTGATAAATTACCGTGCGTTCAAAGCTTCAAAACATGAGGTTGTCCAGGGCATAAGTTTGTACAAGATGCGTTAGCGATTACTGGTATAATAAGCGACAAACAAGTTGTCCTCTGGCGAACCACGTGACAAAGATGCGCAGAACCAATATGACCTACGAATTGCTTCTGCGCATCTTCGTCACGTGGTTCGCCAGAGGACAACTTGCTTTTTGCTTATTATAGCAATAGCCGTTCGCATTAACATTTACCCGTTAACTCTACAAAACCTCGACTGAAATATGGCCAGCATTATGAACACTGGTCGCAAACAATCCAAAATGGCCTTACTGAGGAAAAGACCGCCCATGTAATCCAGAGTATGTAGGAGTGGCAAAACAAAGAGAAGAAATCCTCAACAACCCAGGGTCGCTCCGCGAAACCTGCGAAGAACCCAGGAAACTTCTGTGCTTATAGGTAGAGTTCTAGGTCTATTATCCAGGATATCTGACGCACAAAGGACCAAACAGGAGTGTGAAATAGATCCATTTTCTTACTGGCCTGTACATCCAACCTTACGTAAAGACCACCACTCAAACATTTTTTTTGAAAATAACTTCCACATTAAAGTTCTAACTAACCAATATTATCAGGAAAACCATCCTCATTGAAATCCGAATTCCTGAAAATTATATCAGCCTGAGCCACCGCGTGCATCATCCGCCTGACCACATGGTTCAAACTGGAGTTGGCATCTTTCTCGAAGAACTCCTTATCAGCCAGCAGGAGTAGGTCGCAGATCCTGGCGCGGGCTGTTCCAAGCAGGCGATTAGGGTTTTCAATATGGTATGGAAAGTACGGCTGGTTGAGGATATTCGGCATTTGGATGTTGTCCAGCTGTTGAAGAATTTAAATTTGAAAATATCACGGTTCAATACATCATTTGAATGAACGAATACAGAATCATGTATTGCACTTCAAACCGGAACACAGTAATGCTTACACATCACTGCTTTGCGGCTGAGTATATGGTACTGTGTCGGTACTAGGGCCTCCAGTACCGGTTCCTTTTTCCAGTACCGGGATTTCGGTACCGGCACACGGCCGGAACCGGGAGTACCGGGATTTTCGCTATTCCCGAAAATAATTAGTAGCCTATTATTAAGTCAAACAGAAAACTCGTCAGAAAACGATAAAATAAAGAAAAGTCTTGCGAAATATAACGAAAAGTTATTAGTTATATTTTTATATTTATATAATTTACTGCAAGCATGATTTGTAAGAGAGAAAATTCGCGTAACTAATTGAATATTGCATTAACAATACAGTCCCAATTTTTAAGTTATATATCAAGTATAAATGGCTTATAACGAAAGTTTTGAAGTGGATATTTCTTTGTTTGCAGGATTGTATAGAATTACAGTTCAAAAGTTAGTACGTCACATGCGTAACAACACTTCTAAACGAAGGTTGATTTGATTTCTGATAAAATAATAGTTTTTAATCGTACTTTATTATTTGTTATTAATCTTCACAAGCCAATGCTCAATGATCATGTCAATTTCAATGATCGGCCTCATAAGTATGTTAAAATAAGAAAGTGCCAATTTTATTAATTTCCTCTGTGATAAACTATCGATAAGTATATGTGTCAGTTTAATTTTTTTGTCAAAGACTTAACATAAAGAAGTATCCACTTATAATTTACGGTTGTATCTTCGACACAACCCGTTGCTTTTTAACCAGTGCGTCCTACCCATAATGAAATACTCAACCAAGGCGTGAACACTCACTGTTCTGCTAGATATCTATTTAGATAAACGACGCAATAATACACTATGAAACGAGCTACGCTTGGAGATTGAGATACTTGAAGGGAACTAATGTCATTAACAAAGCTTATAAACCCGTATATCCATAGTCAGCTGGTTTTAATGAACATAAAGCAAAGTCGCGTTGCAGAAAACGGAATCATTATTCATTATTTCTTATTAATAGTAGGCTAATAAACTGTTGATGACAACATCGGAGAAGATGGAAAGACGAGCTAGACTCCTACTTGGAAGACTGGAAGACAGTTGCCCTTGACAGAAAAGAGTGGAAAGAAGGAAGGGAGGCCTTTGCCTTGCAGTGGGACGATTCAGGCTCATAATAAAATAATAATAAGAAATAAAAATAATACGTTCAGTGGCTTAGGTTGTGGAAAGACCGTCACGTCAGTACAAACAACCCCAAAGCCCATGTCATTATTTAAATAAATGCATTGAGACGACGATACCAACAATAAGCTGATATCGCAACATTTCCTAAGTTCTGAACATCAACAGCACCTTTGAAAGTTAGTAAGATGGGCGGGTAGGATCTAGTGGGTAGAGGAGTTACTGTCTTCCCTTCTTTGTACTAACAGAATGCACTATTTAGCTATGGTTTTAAAGATTTAAACCCTAAAAAAGCTCTTATACACTAAATTTTAAGTAATCCCGAAAGTACCGAAAATCCCGGTTCTGGATTTTTCTAATACCGGTGCTGGAGACAGCCGAGAATACCGGGATTTCCCGGGATTTTCGGTTCCGGGATTTCCCGGTACTATGCCCTAGTCGGTACCTATTTAGACGGCATCCTGCAGAGGAAACCTCCCAACGGTAAGTGCATAGGTAGATACCTAAATGGTTTTTGGTACCTAGGTATTATACGCGCGTATAGCAACGAGCGTTGTCGCGCGTATAATAATCGTCAAAAAAGCTTGTCCTCTGGCGACACGTGACAAAGTTGCGCAGAACCAATTTGACCTAAGAATTGCGTTCTACTATACACGCGCTGTAAAAAACAAAACAGGAGCGGGTAGGTAATTCTCTAATCTGAAATCGCAATAAACTGATGTGTGTGAACTGATGTGCATCATACATGTCAGTAGGTACTCTTCACCTGTTCACCTGAGAATAGTCTCGTCTCTGGCGCGGAGCGGGCATGTTGTCGTTTTCGAAAACCCCGAACAGCTTATTCAGGTCGTCTGTGCCGTAAGGGTCTGCGTGAAGGGTTCTGTTTTCTGAAAATTCGTTTTTACTTAATGAATCGGCGTTTGTATATACGCATGACTTATACTTATGACTGTCCGACGGAACTCTCGAACCGTTCATCCAATCTTTATGAAATTTCAAACACACGTCCTACACAACACCTTTACTAATTTTTTACGTTAATTTTATTTAAAACTTTATTTTCAGACAGCGTGGTTCATAGAAAAAAAAACATACTTATCAAACAATAGAAACTTAAAACGGAACGCATCCATAAAATCACAAACAATAAAAATTCAGATTATAACTAGTTTTACCCAGTGTAGTAGAATAGGACATTCAAATTTTTGGGAAATAGCATGCAAAATGCTATTTGTACTGTATCGCACTCTCTTCATACTTGATGCCATTCTGTTTCTTAGTAAGTATCTTCAACGTAAACATGTAACGAGTCAAGCAAGGCGCTCTCCTAATGGTAAGATGTCACACGCCCATGACCAGAACAGTGCTACACTATTATAGCGCTCATCCACTTTTTTCATGGTCACGTCTTACTAAGATTACTTTCTTATGGCTAACCTAAGTGCAAAACGCCATAGAAATGGTGATCGTCCCCAATATACCCCTCAGCGGAACCGGAAGCCGGGTCCTCGACTGGGAACCCATGCGCCATGGTCACAGTATCCAGTGGGAACGCTCGGATGGTGTTCTGGTCTTCTTCCTCTACGTCGGGGTCGAGGAGTAAGGCGGATTGGTGCGTGGCTAGAGGGGAAGAGCCTGGAGATTGTTACTGATTAGTTATTTCTCGTAAAATGGAAAACCGGAGATGGTGAAAAACGATATACACCACAAAGTTTTTATTACCAAAAACTTAAATGTATGAGTATGTATGTATGTATGTATGTTGTATCTGTGCAGTAAACATTTTGGATTTCTACAAAATGATAGAGTGACAACGGGGCGAGTGCGTGCAGAGAGCTGGCTCGAGCTAGGTACCCGGGTTTGCCAAACGATGAATAAAACTTCAATTATTATGGGTACGACATGAGTCATGACGCAAATCCATAAGAAAACGAGTAACGGTAACAGTTATCCAACTTTTATCAAATTTATTCAGTACCGGCAACTGATTAAGCGCATTTTTTTTTTGTTGATTAAAAATTTGCGGTGTATATAAAAGGCTTGGTCCCGACTTGAACGATCCATAGTAGCCTCCACCATCTTATGCGAGTAGGGTTTGCAATATTCGTTAAATTTTACTATTCGAATAAAATGAATAATTGTAGAGCCAATTATTCGAATATTCGGATATTCGAATATTTTTTTAACATTTATTGAAAATAATACAATATTGATTAAACACACACAAGAGCAGCTAGACTGGGCTTTAGTTTGATTTCAACATAGCTCTATTAAAATTAAATCAAATATTTTAATTATTACCGACACTGAAGTAGTTTTCAAATGCTGCCCCTCTGCCCTTTACTTTGCCTCCTTCTCAAAATTGTTTCTACCTAACCACAAAATCTGCCTGAGGTACCTATACTCTGGAACAATTTCAAGAAGGTGGCCTTTGACAACGACGGGTCTCGGATGGTCAATGATCATGGCTTTGGTTTTATCCAAATTCATGCCGAGACCGATCCGTCGCGAGGCTGCTGCTAGGCCGTCCAGCATCGGTTGCAGCTTCTCCAGCGACTCCGCCATCAAGACTATGTCATCTCGCCGTTTATGTTAATTCCATTCCTTTCCAGTCCATCGTCTTAAACACGTCATCCAATGCGCTTGTGAACAATTTTGGGGATATGAAATCCCCCCTGTCTCACACCTCGCGCAGTTGGATAGGCTTAGATAGCTGGTCCTGTACTCTGTCTGACACTAATGGTGGCAGCGTCATAAACGTATCTCAGCACTTTGATATAACGATAGCCTACTTGGCATCGCTGTAAGGATTCCAGAACAGCTCAGGTTTCAAGAGAGTCGAATGCCTTCTCATATTTCACAATAGCTAGCCACAGGGGCCAATTATACTCTTCGGACTTCCCTATAATCTACCTCATTAAGAACAGCTTATAGACGTTGCTCAGGAGTGCTTTATAAATTTTTGTATGCCTTTTTTGAAAAGAAAACTACTAACTATACTCCTGTTCCACGCCTTAGGAGTTCTCCCACAGTGAATGTCAAAATTAAAGAGGCTTTGCAGATCTTGTACAACAGGAGGTCCTTCTGCCTTCAGAAGTTCTGAAGTAACTACGTTTTCTTCACCGAGGGCCTTTAAATTTTTAGTTATCTCAGAGCCAACATGATCTAGTCTAGGCTGATGTCAGGCAGTTCGTCGGTATAGTGGAGTGTCAGGGTGGCTCTTAAGTCGTGGTCGTTATGTTCGGGAGAGGAGCATTTGCGGCGTACTCGAAAATCTCCAACTTTGAAAAAGTGGTCCTGCCCTCATGAGTTGTCAACTTCGTTAGGTGGCTCCTTCCAAGCTGCTGCAAAATTAATACTTTGGACCCTCAGTTTCGCTCTATTGCTTCCTCAATTTAGCGGGTATTGAAGTTCGTGCCGTATCATCTTCGCAATCTGTTTGTTCACGTCTGACCTCTGACGAAGTGGCCTGAGTAGTTTTTCCCCTTATAGTCATCAGCCGAAGAGTTTCATCCGAGAGTTTGGACTTCCTGCCTGTACGCTACATTTAGCAGAACTTGATGCCCTCATCCCTAAGACTTTCAACCACGGTTAGTAGGGCCTCGTTCATCTTCAGTAAACCAATGCAACGAACCTTTCCTCGAGAAGCTTCTAGAGCTTCTGGAAGCCCGCCATGATTTGGAGTGGATTAGGTCGGAGCGTGGACTTCATCAGACAGTTTCTCTCGAGCTTGATAATCTATATTCGAACATTGGTTACATTTTACCTACATAACATAACATTCATTCAGTCTTTACTATAGCTTCATACATACACATTAACATTACAATTACTAATGTATAATCAACTCTCAGTTTGAAACTTTGATTATATGAACGTTAAAAACTTAGAACGGCCAAACATCTTTGTTCTTAAGCGGTGACACAAGTAATTTGTCGAAGAAAATCACCTTCTTCGACACTGGAGGCTTCCGTCGATTGGGACCACTAGGTTTTGGACCGCGGTCCCAAACGACGGAACGATTAAATTTAATTATTTTTCTTCCGGCGATTGGGACCACTCTCGAAAACAATGAAAAAATCTATTGTTCAAGACAAATACAGTACAGTCAAAGGTAAAAGTATTAAGAACAAAACTCTTTGATTGAAAAAATATTTATTTTTAAAAAATAATAAAAAAAAACTAATTATAAACAATTATTAGAGGTTAAAATGTTTCATTTCTCTTCGATGAACTATATTTATTTTTAAAAAATTATAAAAAAATCTAATTATAAACAATTATTAGAGGTTAAAATGTTTCATTTCTCTTTGATGAACTATCTTTATTTAAAATGTTTCTAATAAAAATATACACATAAATAATATTACACAATAAAATGATCAACGAACTACAAACAAATAACAACAATGACAGTCTGTTAAAAAAGCTTAATATTTTTTTTAAAATCCTTATTGAAACATAGATAGTCTTTGTTTATTAAAATGAAATAAAAATAAAATAAAATATATATGTACCTAGCTAAAACTATAAAAATAATATGGGTATTCTAACAAAAAGAAACACTAAAGTTGATACTAAGTTAAAAAACATATTGACTCAATTAAGTCTATAAATAAGTCAAAAAGTGTAAAACATACCTGATGATTTAATATTTGAAATATTAGTGTAGTGTAACTTACACTGCACTAATTGCATTCTCACATTTCAAACAAACATTCAGAACTGTGTCTCATAACCATCTAATAACAAACTGTTCAATGCAAATATTTCACCTTTTTAAACTGATAAGCTTTTTATCAGTGATTGGTCGAACGAGCCACCAAAATTCCCGTTTGGAACAAAAGGGCTGCATAACCTTGAGATCGACAGGCTAAATGGGCTGGGGTTAGAGAGGGATGGCATTTAATTTTGTTACAAACTTACCTGCGCGGCTAAACTTAGTGAACGGGCTGGTTTAAACTGTTAGCGCATGAAATAAATCCACGTCTAGGATATGAATAAATTTATAGGATGCACTTTTATTTCGGATCAGTATCTGACGACGACTGTACAATATACGTCACGTGGTTAGTGGTCCCAATCGACGGATTCAAAAATGTATTCCGGCGATTAGGACCGCGGTCCAAAACCTAGTGGTCCCAATCGACGGAAGCCTCGACACTGGAGGATGAGTTAGAGAGCAGTTAATTATATGCTCAGGTTAAATGTGTACCAGGTTGTCCACCGCTGTCAAAGAGAACCATCTCTACTTGGATTTTAGTGCTAAGATAAGTACTTTTATTACTTTATAAACTATTCGAATATTCGGATAATTTAAATGCATTATTCGAATTTGAAAATGGACCGGATATTCGGATAAAATGAATATTCGAATATCCGAATTGCAAACCCTATATGCGAGGCATGAAGAGACTTGACCACGACTACGAATTATTTCCTTGTCTTAAATAAGGAATTAGGTACTTCATCATCATCGTCAGCCCACATTAGTCCACTGCTGGACGAAGGCCTCTCCCATTTCGCGCCACTGAGCCTGGTCTTCGTCTCGCCGCATCCACTTTTTACCAGCTGCCTTACGTAAGTCGTCGCTCCACCTGGCCGGAGGGCACTACTATTAGGTACTTGACCCTGACTAAATACACTATGTGTGGTGCCAAAACCAAAGAAAAAACTATGTTCTTCGACAAAAAAAAGTAGGTACCTATGGGTATCATCTTCAAGCACAGCAAATGAACTTCCTTCCCAAACCTTGCCTCTATTAAACTGAACCCGTAAGAACTGCATAGCCTATGCCCCTTCTCATGCTGGAACTTCTTATCCTCTCCAGCTACTTTCACGACGACGAGAAGTATGATGATCTTGGAGATTTTCATGGAATTTTGACTCTTCTGCCGCCATCATATGAAAACTGCCAAAAAGAGCTGTTAGCTGCTGTCATTTTGACAGTGCTTTTGCAACCTTCTTGGACTGAAAACATGACCCAGCTGAAAGGAGATTGTATCTATACCACGTTTTTATGAAGTCACCAAAGAACTTCCAAACTACTTATCTAGAAGGCAGACTCATACGAAAACCGCGAGCCGAAAGAGACTCAAATATTAAGAAGGTAGGTAGAAGATCCTTGGAAGTCACTTTCCTGTTTGTGTGCATGTCTGATTCTTTATCGTTCTGGGTGGAATCTTGCAACTCGAATTTCGAGCACTTCCCGATTCCCTATCCGGCTGAAAACAGGATAGCTGGAATCAGGAGGACGTGGTGGCCGAGTGGATGAGGCCCTTACTCAATGCGTTCTCAATAAGGCGTCGCAATCAAGTCACAATACCTACGCATCGTATAGGATGCTTGATTCATCAAATTGCAGTATGCCATTATGCCATTGGATGATTGCTATAATCACTCTAGCATTGTCTATGGCTAAAAAATTCAAATGACCCAATTGGGTGATCTTGCGTATGTAGGTAATGTTGCCAGTAAAACAAAACTTGTACATTATAATTAAGTCTCTTAAAAAAATGTTTTTTGTCTTATTTTAGTAGTTTTTTATTTTTCCTTAGTATTCGTTTTTTGTATAGATTTATATGTTCCGTGTCGTCGCCACTGGGGTCTAGCAGAACACCAGCGCTGCAGCGTGCTGCCAGTACGCTGCAGCATTAAAGCTGAGCTAGGCCCTCATTGTATGGAAGACTCTTTTTTACTGTAATTCAACCTTTTTTTGTTTATTTTTTTTTTTCCATGACAATAAAATTATTTCTTTTCTTTACCTTGCGATCTGATGGTCGCGGGTTCTAATCCCGGTGGCAGTCATGCTTAAATGAGTTTTTTCGAATGAAAAAATATATGCATCGCACGTTCTCGCAACGGTGAAGGATAACATCGTGAGGAAACCGGCATGTCGTAGAACCTAAAAGTTCGAAAACATATGTCAAGTGCACGAAAGAAGCCTCTTCGAGGCGCACTAGAAATCCTTTCACCACACTGGTTCGAAAGAACTAGTGACACGATAAGAAGAAGAAGGATAGCTTACAACTCGATGACAGACAATGCATTGAGAAACCATATCTCGTAAAAGAAGCGAGATAAAGCAAAAGCAAAAATCCTAAACAACACCAACAAATCCCTAGACATGACTAAAATCCATTTGCCATCATGGATGCGTGAGGAGCCGGGAGGCTCGGCTATTTCCTACTCATTACCATGATTCCTCGAATGCCGGGCCGGGGTACTAAATATAAACTAATTGTCGCACGATTCGCATCCGAGCAGGCAATGCTGTGGAATCATGGGCGTAATGGCTGCTTGCTGCTTGTTATGCGACGCGCTAGCTTAGTCCTTTTAGACGTGCTACATTACTTTTAATCATTGTGTTAGATAGATTCAAAATTAAAAAAAAATCTAGATTATTTATTCAGAACAATTACAATTATAGTAACTATGTTACAGTAGAAACGGGGAGATTACAAAAGTTATTAAACTGTAACAGTCTCAACGCCCTCCTCCCGGACACATTTACGTTCTGCCCGTGGTTCTGCGTTAAAGAAAAAACATAGCTAAGAACATATATAAGATTAAACGTTAAATTAAAAATAATTATATATATAAACTTTAAATGTAAGTAAAGACAAAAGCAAGCACCTGTTTAGATTAAGAATTTAAACCGTAGAGAATATTATAAGGCATTTTGAGATCGTGAAGCTATAATGTGAGCATGTGTGTATTATGTTGAGTGTAAGTATGGTGTTCCTTCCTTTTCCTTCGTTTCCTCCTTAGATTGGATTGGAACTTGTGTTTGCGGTTTTGCGTTGCATAGATATTAAGTGTAAGGATGCACGTCCCTCCACTATTGTCGTCATACAAATGGTCTTGCATAAACCGATCGTGTAAGTTGAGTGGTGTAGCATTTTTAAGCTGAATAATTTCTACCATGTAAATTCGACTATTACATTAGGTTTTGTACGGCGAAAGTTTTTAAGGACCCATAGACAGATAGTTATTCCTCAATTATGCCAATACTACGAAACCTATGGAGGTTTGTTAATGAAATAATTAAGGTTTTACAAAAACTTCAAAAACTGACTTCAATCGGACGGTTCTAGTGACCGTAGGCACCACTGAAAAGTCACAGGAAAGCAAAATACGCAATTTTGTTCACTACAACGACGTTTTTTTCAGTTATTTTGATTTAAAACTTTGACTGATTTTTATAAAACTACTCGGGACCAATCTGAAAGTAGGTAGGTATACCTTTCAAACAATAATTTTTTTTTAAATGGGTTGATAAACAACAAAGTTCTGATGTTTAAAAAAAAACAACCGAATTGATAATCTCCTCTTTTTTTGAAGTTATTTGAAAATAAAAATAATTCAACACACTTGCTTCGAGGGTTGAAATTAAGCTCAACTTCCACCTTGCCGACTTTGCCGCTATGTTACATAGTGATTACACAAGTATTAATTGCTTTGGCATAATGCCTAATTAAGGCGGCAAATGGAAGTTTCTTGGCAAACTAACCCTCCTGATCTATCTATGAGTGACTTCCGGGAAAATGGCCACCCATCCACCCATGGAAGACACAACAAACTCACTCGACTCAAGGACTTTTTATAAGTAGGTAATGTAAACATGAGACAAGGCGAAATGAAATGATTTTTTTGCCTGAAGTATGGTTACATCGTAGGTCTTAAAACTAGTGTTGGTCTCACACACCGAAGTATGTGTGTGGTGAACCACACGAATTATACGCTCTCCTGATGATAAGAGATCACGCCTGCCTATGACCAGAACAGTGCTACATAGGACTTTGATTCTCATAGGGCGCTACAACACTGCTTAGCACTCGTCCAAAATACTTGTTGATGGTCACTGGTCGGTCTCCAGTAATTTCAGTGAAATTACTGGACTTAAGTTTAGTTTAAACCGTCGGTGACTGTTTAAACTAAACTTAAGTTACAGGACTAGTTTACAAGCTACAAGCCAGCGAATTCGTTTGTAGCTTGTAAACTCGCCCCGTGTCATCGGCTTTCAACTTGACAATCTGCTAGTTGACAATCCTTCCCGAAAGCTAACTCGCTCACTTGCTAGCTTTTAAACTCGCCGGCTTGTAGCTTATAAACTAGCCCTGTGTCATCGACGCATTAGCTCGAGATCGCTCATAGTGACTCCCGTTAGATGAGGCCTATTATATTCAGCAGTGGACGTCCAAAGGCTGACATAATAATGATGATTTTAAATCAATTTCATCGTGTAGCTAAAAATGGTTTCCATGAAATTACTAAGGATAACGATAAACAAAAAATAAATAGACTCCCGTCTGGCGTAGCTACTCTGTATCTATCTCTGTATCTAAAAAAAATAAACACGCTCAATGGTCACCGGCGAAAATTGGTTCCCACTGACTTAAGGCCAATCCTCAAATCCGAATTCCATACAAAATGATTCGGACAAATACTCAAAAAGTAAGCCGTATTATAGTAATTTCTTCACACTATTCGTTTCGTCCATGTTTTTTGATTTCGTCAACAAAAAATGTGAAAGGTTTCATACTTTAATTTAGATTTTATACGTGTTTTTAAGTTAGTAGGGTTAATTTTAAAACACGTATAAATATATAAAATTACTATAATACAGCGTACTTTTTAAGTATTTGTTCGAAGCATTTTGTATGGAATTCGGATTTGAGGATTCCCCTTAATCGTAAAAGTTGACGTTACTATACATCACATACGATAGTAGATACTTTCTTACACGATAAAATAAACATGTTCTGCGTAGGCCATGGTGAACCTCATTATTCCACCGTGGTCGGGAGTGCGCGCACTTGCCATCCCATTCCCAGTGCTATAAAAAAGAAAGTGTTCTCTTTTTAAATATGTTAAAAAACTCCGTCAAGAAATACTGTACGGAAGGCAGCAAGTTCAATCAGGTTGTTGTATCAATTTTGAGTAAGTGTTTTGGCCGTGCATATATTTAATCAATCACACATGTTGAAAAAAATAGTTGAAAAAATATAATAAGTTTGTTCTTTGATCTTGGAGTTGGATTTAATTTCTTTGATCAGGTCTAAAAAGAGGACGCGTATAATTACCCTCATTGCGTTAATTAAATGTACTTATGATATCATATTTATGAGTCTCAAAAAAGAGGAAGGTATTTACTTTTTTCATATAAAAGAGTTAAACGCGCGCGCTCTTTTTACATTCATTATTTGAGGAATAAGCCTACTCTTAATTCCTTTAATTTTAGAATACTGTTGTTCTTATTCATTATGTTTTTCTTTAATAATCTGAAGCAAAAAAAAGCATTAAGAAAAAGTATGTAAAACAATCATTATTATTATTAGTAGAAGGAAGTGATCTAGAGGTTTTATTCTTGGTTATTAAAAATTTTGATGAAATTTCTATGTAACCAATCTGAAATTATACCTTTCAAACAAAAAAGATTTTTTCAAATTGTTTGATATACAACAAAGTTCTGAGGTAACAAACTTTAAAAACATGCAACCGAATTGATAAACTCTTATTTTTGGAAGTTTGTTGAAAAATAAAAATAATCAACACTCATAAACTTGCTGACTTAGGGAGGTGCCTCGACTTTCGATCCGAAGGTCGCGGGTTCGAACCCGATTGTACACCAATGGATTTTTCTATGCAAAAAACATATGTGTGCATTACATGTTTTACGGTGAAGGAAAACATCGCGAGAGTTTCCTTATGTCATAGAACCTAAAAAGTTTGAAAACATGTGTCAAGTGCACGATAGGACCCTCTACGAGGCGCACTTGAAATCCTTTCACCACTCTGGTTCGAAAGGACTAGTAGCTTGAGACCGCTCGTAGTGCCTTCCGCAGATGAGGCCTAGCTGCAGCAGTGGACGTCCAGAGACTAATAAAATGATGATCATTAAAAACCAATTTCATCGTGTAGCTTAAACTGGTTTCCTAGAAATTATTAAATATAACTCGTAACGATTAACAAAATAATCAAAGTCTAACATATAACAATCAATGCCATAGTAAACCTCATTATTCCACCGTCGGGAGTGCACGCACTTGCCATCCCATTCCCAGTGCTATTAAAAAAAAAGTGTTCTCTTTCTAAAAATGTTAAAAAACTCCGTCAAGAAATACTGCACGGGGGGCAGCAGGTTCAATCAGATTGTTGTATCAATTTTGAGTAAGTGTTTTGGCCGTGCATAGATGAATCACACAGTTTGTTTAAAAAAAATTTAAAAAAAATGTTATTTAAGTCAATAGTTTGGGGGAGGCCTTGGCCCAGCAATGGGACTGCATAGGCTGATAATAAAAAATATGTTAGTTCTTCGAATTTGATTTGATTTCTTTGATAAGGTCTAAAAAAGGACACGTATATTTTACCCTCCTTGCGTAGATTAAATTCGCACTTGAGTCAAAAAATAGAGATTAACTTTTTTCATACAAAAGAGTTAAACGCGCGTACTCAATTACATACAATTATTTATTTTAGGAATAAGCCAAGACTACTTTTAATTCAATTAAATTTAAAATAAGTACTGTGAAAAGTACTTACCTATGTTCTGAAGCTTCGTCTTCCGCAAAAGTACCACCAGCATTTATTCAAAGCTTTCGCATTTTCCAAGAAAGCTAGGCTATTAGAACAATCATATAATTATCAATAGTAGGTGGTAGTAGTAAGCGATCTCGAAGTTTTCATCTTGTTTATTCAAAATGCATTTTCAACCGACTTCAAAAAGTAGGAGGTTATCAATTCGGTTGAATGTTTTATTTTCTTTTTTTTATGTTTGTTACCTCTGAACTTTGTTGTTTATGAACTGATCTTAAAAAATCTTTTTTTGTTTGAGAGGATATACTTTCAGATTGGTCCCATACAAATTTCATCAAAATCGATTCTGTAGTTTAGTTTGTATATCCAAATAACTGAAAAAAATATGTCGCCAAAGTAAACGAAATTGCGTGTTTTGCTTCCCTGTGACTTTTCAATTGAATTCGGTTGTCTATGTTTTTGTAAAACCGTGACTATTATTGTTTTACTTCTTTAGTTAGTTTACTTTCTATCCATTAACATACGATAAGAAATATAGGAATACAATGCAGTCTATTAAGACTACCTAGGCTGACTGTAAACATTTTTTTTTTGTAATTAAGTATATTTATAAATACAACCATTTTAAAATTAAGTTTTCTTGGATCAGCAGAACATCAAAATAAACTGGGCCTTTTTGCTCTAAGGCTTAGACGATTGCAATGCTTTGCAAATTGTCATATAATAATTAGCTATATTGAAAAAAAAATACCTTTTTCATATTTATGAATGGTCTCAATTTTAATTAGGATTCTAGCTCAATTTAACAATGAAAATTTGGCACACAACACTTCGTAGAAAACTATATAAGTAATGTTATGCCAACTGTTCAAATATTTCTGAAAAATGAATAAAGCCATTGTTTTTCTTCATAATAAATAAATAAGGTACATTAGGTACTTCCTTAATTACGTACCTACATTACGTCTTTGTTACGCTGTGCGTCACAAAACTAAAATACTTACCTATTTGTACCTACAAAGGCTGCTTCTCATAGGAAGAGTATCGTCCGTGGTAGCGCAGACACGTCCGTCGCATTCGCATTGGAAGAGGCTTGTGTGCGGTGGCGGTGCGCGTTATTATAACCATTATAAGCTAAATATAGTAGTATAATATAAAATATTATACTACTATATTCGATATATTACTTTTACAAATAATATATCGAGAGATTCAAGAGATTCGGGAAATAAATATGACATTCGGCACGAGACTACTCGTAGTTAAGTATCGTAGTTACGATACGATACTAATGAATGATTTATCTCAATCGACTGTCACATTAGCCGTAGACTAATTAAAGGCCTATCCGCACACCACAGTGCTGGCACGTGCCCACACGTTCCGTAAAATCATTTGGTCGGCGCAGCACTGACATCACTGAACGTCAGACACTGACCAGTTCGAATAGTGTTTTATGAAATGTATGAAACAATATTAATTTTCACTGATACTGTACGGTACGGCACGTGCCGGCACTGCTGTGTGCGTATAGGCCTTTACTCTTTATTGCTAAAAAAAATAAGTGTAAAAGTGTCAAGCAATTACAACTAATATTAGAAATTACAACTACCATAGAAATATTCCGGTTCGAAAGGTACTGGAAGTGGACGAGCGCTAACAGCATTGTTGCACCGGACCATGTGAATCAAAGTCCAGTGCCGCACTGTTTTGGTTAGGTGGCAGGCGTGATCTCTTACTATTAGGAAAACCTAGCAACACCCAACTGTGCACCGTTTGAGGGTGCACAGTTGGGTACAAAGGTATTTTATGTTGTATCAATATTATATCTTATGTAGATTATACCTAATAGGTATACCTATCTAGATAAAGCATCGATGAAACACGGCTTTTTTACACGCTAAAAGCCAGCGACTTTGCTTGTAGCGTGTAAACTCGCCTAGTGTCATCGGCTTTTTTACAATCTGCTTGTTAATCCGCCCCAAAAGCTAACTCACTCATACGCTAGCTTTTAAACTCGCCAACAATCAGGTTATAAAAAAGCCGTGTGTCATCGACGCTTAAGAAAGAAGAAATTAGGAAAGGTAATGAAATTAATTTATCACCTGAATACGAAAATGTTTCATTTTCATGACTTTTTGACTAGACTACGTTTTACAATGTTGTAATCTGAAAACATCTTTACGGTACGATTGATTCATTGATGCTTATTGACTGCAATTCAATCATCGACCGTGACTTATCGAGAACCTTGCCCGTCTTCAATTGAACTGTTTACCCACCAGTCCTTGTAGACCTTGCATCCCTTTGTTTTTTCCAATCAAAGCTGATAAGCAACGATCTAGATATAGTAGGCAGTTACATTGTCTTCGATAGAGTCAAGGCACCAGGGTCAGAAATGTGACATGCAACGTGTTTGAATCCACGTGGTACTATACTGCTACAACTTGTACAAATAAATTTCTTAAAGAACACCCAGATATATATATAAGTTCAAGAGAAAATGTTATCTAAAAACACACCCAAAAACATTCAGTTTAATATTTTATTTCCTTAATTTCAAAGAAGAGTTAACTGAAAAGCAAAAATGATGCGCTAATAAACGGTTTAAAATGTTCTTTGGGAAATATTTAGCATAATCAACCTATAATGTTCCCACTGCTGGGACTCAGGCCTACTCTCGGCAGGAGAGTGAATGGGTCTTAATCCACCACGCAGACCCAATGCGGATTGTATTTCTTTTATTCTGTTCTGTACTTTGGCATGCCGTTTTCCTCACGATGTTTTCCTTCACCGTTGCGAGAACGTGGGATGCATAGTGCATACATAGATTTTTTCGACCGAAAAAACCCATTAAGCACGAAGCCACCGGGATTCGAACCCGGGAAATATTTACTACTAGGCAATCCATCCTTGAATTCGATTCGAAACGATTGCAATTGTCACAAATTTTGGCCAGATGAGGTTGTAGTACCATGAAAGCGGTAGACGTTGGTACACGTATCGCAAGGCCAGAAGGGACGACTGCAGATGGACCAAAGCGACAACAGTCATACCATAAATAACCATAAAAACTCATTTAGTATAAGTTTATAATTTGTGATTTTCTTGTTTAGGATACGATGGGACTGTTATACCCATGTAGGTCTCTAATAATAAATAAAAAAGAATATTAGTCTCTAATAATAAATAAAAAAAAACATAAAAACAGCCGGAAGCCAGTGGATATCAGGCTAATCCAAGACCGTAAAAAGTGGCGTACTGAAGAGGAGGCCTATAGTTAACAGTGGGTGCAAGAGGCTGGCTAGATAGATAGAGATCGTAGTCCAAATTTCGCCTACTCCAATTACATAATAAAAAAAATCAAAGTATCATCCGTTTTACAGTGGTCCTCCCAGTGTTCTCATATGGGGCAGCAGTGGGATGGATGTCCCCAATGGGGCCCAAGCTCATGTCCCCCGAAACACCCGCGCCCTCCCCGCTCCACCCCGATACCATATCCTGGATGGCGTCAGTCGTGTACCTCGTGGGGACTCCTGCTGTGTTCCTGTTTGGATATATTGTGGATAACTGTGGACGGAAAAAGGCGTTGATGCTGACTTCTTTCTCTATGGCTGTGAGTATCTCATAACAGAAGTATTAGAGCATAGAGATACATTGTAGTACATTGATATGCGACCAATAAAATAAGCTACATAGGCTAACTTCTAGTACATAGCATAGCATAACATAGCATAATAATATATAACTAAGAAAATAAAAAAGAAATACAATAAATCATATAATTATTATTATGTTTATTATACTATTAAAGGCAAACAAAGAGAAGGAGTAATCTAGCTTTTATACTTGAAATTTAATATAAATAAAAATATGCACGACCTGTACTATATAAAACTTCGGGTTCCTTGATCTAACGAAGTACCTGCTGGACTTGTGTGTAGATACAAGGGACCTCTGTTTCGGCTGGTACTGGTCATTGGTGCTGGTTCAAAAGTACATTTTGGTCCAATGCTAATTTTCGAAAAAGAGAAGTAACAGGCCTAGACAAATATTGGGTATACGTGTATGTTAAAACTACCAGGCTTTTTCATTGTTAATAAAACTACATCGTAAAAATATAACAAACATTATTTGAAAATGGAGATATTTCATATTTATTGACAAGGTGTCTGTTTTTAAATTTTTTGGTCCTGTCTTACGTCACGACTACAGTTTGGTTTGATACTGTCCATCTTCGTGTTCTATAGGAACACCGTTATTCATCTATGCTTATAACATAATAAGTACATAGGTACCTATACTATGGTACATAATATTACTTATTCTTTGCCTATACGCTTTATTTGCGATTCAACGTCCTGTTGTCTTGGCTTATTCCCGAAATTCCCACTAGCCATCCCCACTAAATGGGAATTTGGGAAAAAATGTCTCGAAATCCCTGTTCATTGTTCATAAAATAGTGGGGATTTCGAGACAAAAATATTCCCCAAATCCCCACTGCAGTTGGTGGTTGGTGTTAACGGGAATTTCGACTTTTTCCCTCTTCCCTACTAGTGGGGATGGCTTGTCGGGATTTCAGGAACAAGCCGTTCTGTTCATGGGTTTGATCTCTTACCATCAGGAGATTTCCTAGCTTTTCGCCACTAAATATATTTTTTTCTTATTGTTTCAGTTATGTTGGTCCCTAAAACTCTACTCTTCAGAGACCTGGGCGCTGATCACCGCTCGCGCCATAGTCGGCCTCGGCGTGAGTGGCTCCTACGTTGTGACCCCTCTATACATCAAGGTAGGCATATGGAAGTGATTGCTACTTCTATTTCATTGTCACATACTGTTATTATTTCATTTTGTAACAACTCTATAAACGGTGATTTTGTAACACACTGTTAGTTTTTTATCAATGTCTTAATATGATTTATGTCAAATAATTCACGCATGACGCGCCGCCGACGGAATCACGCAATCACTCCCACTCACAGTCATGGTCACCCACTCAGATCACACGTACCGAGTACTCGGCCGAGACAGTAAAATATTACTCGGCCGTGACACTCGGTATGTGTGATCTAGGCATCAGCACACTACTGACTGACTGTTATAGTTATTAACAATACGATACGAATGAAATTGTGAATGGCGACAAGTATCCATGACATGAATCAGTCACAGCGACCGCCGGTGTACAAAATCGCCTGCGGGTCGCGCCCCGGGCGGATATCGCCGGGAATTTTGTAACAGACTTGGTCTCAGAAAGTAACAAGTGTTATGTGTGATCAGTTTTATACCATGATAAATAACATTTTAATCGGTATATTTTCCATGCCTTCATCAAGGAGATCAGCGAAGACTCCATCAGAGGCACGCTTGGAAGCCTGGTGGTCCTATCACAGAACCTAGGAAACCTGGTTGTGTACATACTGGGGGAGTATTTGAGCTACCACGCCACGCTGTGGGTGTGTTTGGCGGTACCACTGGTGCATTTGCTGGTGTTTACCACCATGCCGGAGACGCCGTCGTATCTGCTGAAGTGTGGGAAAGTTGAGGTGAGAATATAACTTATGGTCGCCGCAAACGAGCCATCATAACGACCGGCGGTTTTTATACATTTTGTTGCTCTCGCGCGTGGCTGATATACGTGTTGGCGACGCGCTACAGCCACCGCCTGTCGCCAGCTGCCCGTCGCTGTGGATGGTGGCTTGTTTGCGACTGGCCTTATGTTTTTTTCTGCAGATCGTCGCTATATTTGAATCCTTAAATTATCGCAAATCTTACCCTTCTTAGCTTTTCGTTCATCTGGGAATGGCGATCTGCAGATGATGATCGTACACACCTACTTAGTACCTAGATTAGATTAAGACTATAATGCCGACTTGCACCAACCTATCAAAGTTTTAAACAATTACTTAATTCGTTTGACAGTTCTTAACCGTCTAAATTTGGACCGTTAAAAACTGGCAAGCAAGAAAAGTAATTGCTTAGGAGCTTTGACAGTTTGGTGCAAGTAGGCATAAGAGTCAGAATATAAAAAGCTGATTTCAATGAAAGATGATAGAGAAATTAAAAAATCTTTATGATTATAGCTAACGAAAAATGGATGTGGCAAGACTGCAGACAGAGTGTGATGATGCGTATCGAAAAAGCTCTTCATCCAGCAGTGGGCTGATTCGATAGTCTGATAATGAGAATGATCTCTTGCGCATAATCTTTTTCAATTGATTTCAAAAAAGGAGGAGGTTCTCTACTCGGTTGTGTTTTTTTATAATGTTACCCCAGAACTGTGTTGTTTATAAACAGTTTTGATTTTTTTTTTTTTTTGTTTGAGGGGATTTTTTTTCAAATTGATCCCATAGAAATTTTAACGAAATCGGATCAACAGTTTAGTTTTTAAATAAAATAACTGGAAAAAAGACGTCACATGGAAGCAAAATACGCAATTTAGTTCACTTTAAAATTACGTATATTGCTTCCATGTGCCTACGGTCACTAGAACAGTCCGATTGAGGTCCGGTTGTTATATGATTTTGTAAAACCTTGATTATTTTCACGTAGGAAGCGCGAGATGCCCTAGCCTGGCTGCGATGCCGGGACAGCTCGGAAGCAGCTGTTCATAGCGAGCTACAGCTGCTACTGCTCGAGCTGGAGTCCAGCAAGGCCGGCCAGTTCCGCTCCGCCGTCAGAACCCTCGGTGAGTACCATGAAACTAGATTGTGTGACCTAGGTCAAAAAATATGTAAAGGGGGAATCCTCAAGGCAAATTTCTATACAAAATGTTTGGGACAAATACTCAAAAAGTACGCCGTATTATCTGGGAGCCCGGCAGGGCTAGTCGAGCAAAAAAGTGGCACGGCCGTTCAGGCCATTTTCGACCCCCTATAGCTTCGTTGTGGATAAAACTAGAAGCCTGAACTTTAGTCAATCTATTTTATTTAAAACATAAAAGATTTTTAATATTCATAATGGTCACTATAAGATGTTGTTAGGTTAGCTAATTACGTAATAACTAAAGACAGTGTCCCTTAAGTAGGGACTTAATAAAGTAACCGGCTCGGTGTTACATAGATCTCAGATTTTTTTACGGTAGAAAGCGAGACTTGGTATACTTTTTCAACAATTTTTACAAAATTGGTTTTGATGGCATAGTAATTTCTTCACACTATTCGTTTCGTCCATGTTTTTTGATTTCGTCAACAAAAAAAGTGAAAGGTTTGACTGACAGACAACGCATAGGCCAAACCATTTAACGTAGAGACTTGAAATTCCCAGGGTATCGAGGTTTGTAAAGGAAATTACGTTTAGGTACTGTGATTTTTCAGTAATATTTACGGTCACTAAACTTAAACAGTCCAATTGAAGTCGGTTGTAGTAATTTGTAAAACTGATTATGATAATTCTAAACGCAAACGAAGTTCATCCACTATTCAGTTATAAACAAAGGCATCAAACATGGCGTAAGCTCCGTACTCACATACGGTATTACTCGATAGTTTTACTTCAAAACGAGTAAATATTAACGTGTGGACCGCAAAACTTAAAGCTCGAAGGCTCGCATCGAGCCGGCTCGATGGAATTAAGGCTCGAACGGTTCGGTGAATACTGTACAGTGCGCGTCACTCGATAGATAATGCTGAATGTGTGGACGAAAGTTCATGCCATGGTTTTTACTCGACATGATAGCTCGATCGAGCAAAACCAATCAATCAATGGTCATCAACGCTTCGACCGACGTGGTGGCCGTGTGGATGAGGTCCTTACCTTGCGATCTGATGGTCGCGGGTTCGAATCCAGGTGGCAGTCATGCGTAAATGGGAAAAAATCAATGTATGCATCCCACGTCCTCGCAACGGTGAAGGAAAACATCGTGAGGAAACCGGCATGTAGAACCTAAAGTTCGAAAACATGTGTCGAGTGCACGAAAGGAGCCTCTTCGAGGCGCACTTGAAATCCTTTCACCACACTGGTTCGAAGGAACTAGTGACACGATAAGAAGAAGAAGAACGCTTCGACCTTGTGGGAAGCGTGGTAAGGGTCGAGGTACCTCTTCACCCTGGCTTCAACTTCGGGAGCTACTCCCGAGTCTCTGGGCTTTGCTCCTCTTGCCTTCTAATGGCTTTGTGGAGCATTACGATTTGTGGGTTATTAGCCCACTACGTTTGGATTGAGCAAAACCGTATGTGAGTACGGAGCTTTAACCTGACTTGACACCTACTCCCACATCCAACTTTAGCTGTAGACTGTACCTACCTACTAGGGCCTACATCGAAACGGTAACAAGATGCAAAGTAACGAGGGTATAACGGGACATGTTCAAACACTTGTTTCCCACGTTCAAGAGCGCCGTGTCTGTTTGCTATCAATAATGGTGTTGACGGCGCGTAGGTGGTTACCATTATTACAGTTTACCTACCGGTTATGTTAGACGGATTACGGAGTAAGAGTGTTTTTGCTGTTGACTCTGTAACTTGTTGTTTATGAATGGAAAATATTAGTAAAGGTATTTTAGAAACTATGTGTTGCTTGCGACTACGTATGCGTAAACCCTCTTTTAATGTTATTACTGCCTGTACATCTGTACATTAGTTAAATCTTATAGCGCCATTAAAAAAAAAAAGTGATATTTTTGATGGACCCATTGGTAAATGTGAAACAATAGAATCATGGACCTCTGGGAATAAGCCGTGGTTTCGGGATGAAAGTAGCCTTTCTTAATTCGGCTCACAGTTTCACAGTTATATATGGTTCGAAGCTCAATTTCGGAAAATAGAAGTAGGTACCTACCTAACAGGGCTAGACCTATTACACATTTAAATGACTAGGCTTTTTCATTGTTATTAAAACTCCATTGTAAAAGTAGCAATAACATAACAGATACCTACTCATTTCATTTTTATTGACGTGGTCTGAAACTTTTGTGTCCAGTTTTCCGCCTTCATCTTGCATGGAGACTGTTAATCTTGGTGTTCTATAGGAACGAACGTATGTATGCCTGTAGGTAGGTATTGTTTCAAATATAATGATCCAGACTTATCTCAGATATAAGTTATCTGTACAATTTGACACGTCTATTCCCGATTGTCCCTACCCCCAGCGTTCCTACTAGGAACAATCAGGAATATTTTTTCCTGATTGTCCCAAGTAGTGACAATCGGGAAAAAAAATGCCGATTGTTCCTAGTGGGAACGTTGGGGGTAGGGCCATTTGACACTACAGCAACGTACTTTACTCCTTCTTTACGTCTTTTGCAGTGACGGATCGCAATACATTCCGTGCCTTCCGCATCACGCTCATAATAACCCTGGCGAGGGAGCTATGCGGATGTCTGGCAGTTCTTCACTTCGCATCTCTCATCTTCAGCCAAGCCAGCAATGGAGGTTGGGTGCTGACTGCAAACCAGCAGGCTGCAGTGTTGGGAGCAGTGCAGTTGGTGGGGTCCTGCACTGCCTCCAGTCTAGTGGAGCGCACTGGGAGGAAGGTACAACCCTTTCATAGATGTGGGTCAAACTGAACCTATCAAGACGAGACTTAGCTACTTGACTAGACATATGAATTTATTACCTTAGGTAATTAGGTATACCTAACTCTAGCTATCTCATAGTTATAGTACCTAGATAAAAGTCTCCTATACCAATTGGTATGCTCGCTATGGTCACACTGTAGAAAAACATTTATTACGACATAAGAATATTGGGTGCAAATAGTTAACATATCTTTATCTTATATTATTTTTAAACTTAGACAAAAACATGCCTGAGGCATTCATTTAGATTAATTTATCAAATTATAAGTAGGTATAGGTAGGTAGGTACAGCTGTATGGATGGAGGGTACTTCACCTGGCTAAATATTCGATGTTCATTTTGAAACTAACGATCCTGGTGTTTTCTCGAGTATTTCTCACTTGGTAGCTCAAGACACCAAGGTGGCGCGCGCCGTGTTGGTGTCCTAGTGAGATAAGAGCTCAAGTCACGGACTATAATGCCTAGGTAGGTACTTGTACCAAACGGTCCAAATTTAGGCATTTAAAAACTGGCAAGCAAGAAAAATAATTGCTTAGGAACATTGATAGTTTGGTGCAAGTCTGCATAAGTATCATTTACAGATAATTGATTGATTCAGGCGTTACTTTGCGGAAATCCATAAATATCAACAAATTATATAAATGTATTTAGTAATAAATCCGCTTGATTTCCAAACAAAGGTTTTAATTAACTAAACTTTAGTTTAGAACTTTAGTACATATTACTATATTATAAACCAAAGAGTCAACGAACAGAAAACCAAAGTTTAAAGATACGACACGTATTTCGCCTCTACACGAGGCATCATCAGGAGGTGTGGACTCGCCGAAGACGAGAGTGTTTACTCTCGTTTCGAACTTCGGCGAGTAATATGTACTAAAGTTCTAAACTAAAGTTAAGTTAATTAAAACCTTTGTTTAGAAATCAAGCGGATTTATTACTAAATATATTTATATAATGTTGATGTTCATTTACAGATGTTTTAACTTGCAGCCTCTCCTCGGCACGACCTGCCTGGTGTCCGGCGTGGCGATGTGCTTGCTGGGTGCCTGGTTCTTCGCGCAGGCCAGCTCCGCAGCCGTGGGCGGGAGCTGGCTGCCTGTAGGCGCGCTTTGTCTGTGCATCTACTGCGACGCGGCAGGGCTGCAGCCCGTGCCGTTTGTCATTATGACTGAGATGTTTAGTTTCCAGGTAACTGACGGTTTCCAGGTAGCGATGCGATTCTTTACCACGGAAGACAAGGCTGTAAGGTCAAGGCCGAGTATAGCCAACTCGCAAGGGCGAAACAAAAAAAGTCTTGAGCTTGAGCTCTGCGAGATTTTTTTAATTTAATTTATATGTTATAGTCAAGCGTTTGATCACCACCTCAACTGGAGTCTTACCACGGGTCTTACCATCAAAGAGCGTTTAGCTAGTCTTCACTTACTTATACTTTACATAAAAACAAGTACCAATATTAGGTAGGTACCTATGTACAGACAGCGTCATAGATAAGTATCCCCTTTCATTATAATACCCAGCTTCAGATCCCTTTAAATTACCGTCGCGATGAATGTAGAAGTTTTGCCTTTATAAAATAGATAATATTTGTATAACCGTATGTAAGCCTAAGAATAATTTTAATTATTACATTTTTTTAAAGGATTTATTGCTGGGTGTCTTGTGCAAGGAGGATACTTATCTCTGACGCTGTCTGTACCTATGTATGAAAGTTGTTCCAGGGCGAATTTTTCATTCCTCACTATCCAAGCATCAACGTCACGTCTCGGTGTAAATAAAAATTATAAAATATGTAGGTATACGAAGAAAAGTTGGACCAGTAGTTCGATCATGAACTTTTGCAAAGTTATCGTATCGTATCCGTCACCAAGAAGTCAACAGTTTGTATAACGTTTTGAACAATAATCAAAATTAACTGTCAGACTTCTCGGTCATATACGCTACGATAAAATAAGGACACGTACCCGTACTACCTACGTGACCCGTTCAAGGGAGGGAGGGAGGTCTTCAAAATACCACTCTTGGTCACAGGGAGGAGGGGGTGGAATTAGTTTTTCGTCACGTAGTCAATATCCTCTTTTCATATATGTACTACGGATGGTCACCAAGAGGAGGAAGGGGAGTAAAAAATTTACAAAAATGGGTCACGTAATATAAGTAAGTTTGTGATCGGGTCTGAAGCACTTATTTCATGAAGAGTCTTCTCTTTCCAGCTCCGAGGAACCGTAACCTCCATCGTGATAGCCTTCGCCTGTGCTCTGGTGTCCATCGAGCTCCGCTTGTTCCATCCACTGGCAGAGGCGTGCGGACTACACACCGTGTTCTGGATGTTCGCAGCCGTGTGTCTCCTCAGCACGGTGTACATCGCGTGGGTAGTACCCGAGACGAGGATGAGGAGCATTGACGAGATATACGCAGAGATCGGCGGGAAGCAAGAGGAGGATTGCGAGGCTGATGTTACTAAGTTGTAGGTTTTAGAATACGGACGAGTACTTTTACAGTAGGTATCTTAATAGTTGGTACACGTTATGGGGTATTTTTCATTCCTCGTGAATCAGCTGAATTTAATCTTATGATTATTTGGTCCACGGGGTATTTTTCATTCCTCGTGAATCAGCTGAATTCAATCTTATGATTAGTTGGTGCACAGGGTAGGTATTTTTCATTCCTTGTGAATCAGCTGCATTCAATATTATGAATAGTTGGTCCACGGGGTATATTTCATTCCTCGTGAATCAGCTGTATTCAATATTATGAATAGTTGGTCCACGGGGTATATTTCATTCCTCGTGAATCAGCTGTATTCAATATTATGAATAGTTGGTCCACGGGTTATTTTTCATTCCTCGTGGATCAAACTATCTAATTCGGTTGAAACAGATAGTTAGTCCACCAAAAAGCGAATGGTTCCTATCATTCCGACTCCTTTTAAGTCGATTCCTGCCACGCCGAGTCGTTTAACGCAGAGCGCCGTCTGATTATTTACCGGCACGTCGACTACGTTTCAAAACTTGGGTTTGAGATCTCCGACGTCGAGTTTCTTGATAGCGAGCTTCAAAAAGTCGAGCGCGTTCTAGTCCCTTGTCGTAGAGTTTCTTAGAGCGAGGGTGTAGGTAAGGTACAGTCGGCAGTTATAAATTACTATTTATTTGTTAGGAGGATGATATACCTAATGTAAAAAAAAACGAATAAAATACCTACTAGAAAAACATAAGATTTTTTTTAAGATTATAAATATACTTATGAAGTATCTGAATATTAATGCCCCTATAAGGGGGATATTCCCCACGTCCTGGCGAACAACGTTTGTTCTACAACATTTGAAATTTCAAAGTTTTTAATTCATAAAGTTCACGAAGATTTTTGAAAACCAAAAACAAAAAAACGAAACAAAAATTTTAGGTTATTTTTTCAGGTTGGCGAACCCTTCGATCGATCTGTCATGAATAAGTGTATCCCTTTAGGAAACCCGTAAAACGTGTTATTTTTGCTCTATCTCGCTTCCTTTACGAGATATAGCGGTTTTAATTTTTTCTTAAGGTTAGGTTGACATTGCATGGTAATAAATAGATTTAGAATGCAGTGTCATTAAGTTGTGAGCTACCCTGAAAGTTGCAGATAGATCGCCAACCGGGAAGTGCTCGAAATTTGTGTTGCAAGATTCAACTCACAGACTCACTAAAAAGCCTCCAGCACCAAAAACAAAACGAAAATTTTAGGTTATTTTTTCAGGTTTGCGAACCCTTCGATCGATCTGTCATGAATAAGTGTATCCCTTTAGGAAACGCGTAAAACGTGTTATTTTTGCTCTATCTCGCTTCATTTACGAGATATAGCGGTTTTAATGTTTTCTTAAGGTTAGGTTGACATTGCATGGTAATAAATAGATTTAGAATGCAGTGTCATTAAGTTGTGAGCTACCCTGAAAGTTGCAGATAGATCGCCAACCGGGAAGTGCTCTAAATTTGTGTTGCAAGATTCAACTCACAGACTCACTGAAAAGCCTCCAGCACCAAAAACAAAACGAAAATTTTAGGTTATTTTTTCAGGTTTGCGAACCCTTCGATCGATCTGTCATGAATAAGTGTATCCCTTTAGGAAACGCGTAAAACGTGTTATTTTTGCTCTATCTCGCTTCATTTACGAGATATAGCGGTTTTAATGTTTTCTTAAGGTTAGGTTGGCATTGCATGGTAATAAATAGATTTAGAATGCAGTGTCATTAAGTTGTGAGCTACCCTGAAAGTTGCAGATAGATCGCCAACCGGGAAGTGCTCTAAATTTGTGTTGCAAGATTCAACTCACAGACTCACTAAAAAGCCTCCAGCACCAAAAACAAAAAAACAAAACGAAAATTTTAGGTTATTTTTTCAGGTTTGCGAACCCTTCGATCGATCTGTCATGAATAAGTGTATCCCTTTAGGAAACCCTTAAAACGTGTTATTTTTGCTCTATCTCGCTTCCTTTACGAGATATAGCGGTTTTAATGTTTTCTTAAGGTTAGGTTAACATTGCATGGTAATAAATAGATTTAGAATGCAGTGTCATTAAGTTGTGAGCTACCCTGAAAGTTGCAGCTAGATCGCCAATCGGGAAGTGCTCGAAATTTGTGTTGCAACATTCAACTCACAGACTCACTAAAAAGCCTCCAGCACCGAACACTTATGTAATAATCATAATAAAACAAGGAGTCCTTATAATATAATTTATTTAATTATTTATCCCCAAAATTGTAAATTTTAAATAAATCTCCGATCGCATATATATGTATATATCACAAAGTTGGCTCGCCGTCCTGCATTCGACGTAACGATAACTGGACCTGGTAAAACGCGCTGTTCCAACGCCTCGCGTTAGAAAGACGCAGACGAAACGCGAGTCGACGTCGCAGGAATCGACTTCAAAGGAGTCTGAATAATAGGAACCATTCCAAAAAGCACTCTCCTGAAATATATTATTTTATTCCATAGATTTAGAATAGAAGTGCTTTTGAAATTTATAGTATGTACCAAGATGTATTATTTTAGTAGACTGTCACGAATATAAGTTAGTTTTAGTTTGTAAATAGTATATTTAAGTTTTATGTGTAGGCTCCATGATATGTAAATTTGTACCACAAGTAAAGGGCACTTGAAAATATTTAAATATGACCTTTCTCGTAGGTACTATTATCATCTTTGTTTATGTTTTAGTGCCATAACCTTTTATGCTGATGTATGTACCTAAGATTCAATAAAATTATTTGTTAAAAGAATTATTATTTTATCTTTACCACGAGCTTTATAACACTCTCTCCTCTCTCTCCTCGATCGGTCCCTCACTGCTGAGGGTCGTGACGTTTTGCAAGGATACCTTCAATTGCTTTTCTCAACTTTCCTCTATCTTCAGCTTTGTGGAGTGCGACATTCACTGGCATTTCGAGACATTCTGCCACCTGGTCTGACCAACGCTTTGGACTTCGTCCTCTTGGTCGCTTGCCCTCGATTTTGCCCGTAACTATGTCTTTCAATGCGGCACTGACTGTGCGCATACAAAACTAATGTTTCCTCAATTAGACAAAAATCTAACAAATAAATTACTAAATTAAAACGCGATGACCTTCGTTTGATGGTGGGAGTCATCACAGGCCGCTGTGATCTCAACCACCATCTAGTTAAGACGGGAGCTACGGATATTGACATCTGTAGAGGCTGCCTACAAAATCAGGAGACCGTGGAGCACGTAATCCTCCACTGTCAAGCTACAGAGGAGAGTAGGGTTAGGACAGGCTTGCGCAGACTGCTAGACTCCTCTCCATCAAATGTGTCGGAAAGCACTGTACTAGAACGGTGCTGTCAACAACCCAGTATCCTGCTCCGTTACTTCAAGGAGCTGGGATGGCTGGGACAGGGTTAATTGCAATTTTTCGGGGGGCAATGCACAATGCACCCTTCAACGGGACGCCAGTGCAGACCGCTGTACCCCCTAAACAGAATAAGAAGTATTTCAATGTTATCGGCATTTCTGCGTGCTATGTGGCCGAAGTATTGGAGTATACGGCGCAAACAGACCGACGACAAACGTTGTGTTTTTTCCAATTTAAGTTCCTCTAGTACGGATGCGTTTGTTCGGTGTGCGGTCCAAGGGATTCTCAGTAGGCGACGCCAGCACCACATTCAAAAGCATCGATTCTTTGTCTTTTATAACACTAACTAATATTAATAAATACCTATAACAAAGTTTGCAGGCATGGTAATTCATTTAATCACACCAATACGTACTAATGCCTACTTAGATCACACGTTACGAGTAGGTACTTCTCGGCCGAGAGCACTGTCTCGGCCGAGTTCTCGGTACGTATAAACATAGCGCCGAGTGCTGGGTGAGCGAATGACGTATGATTCCACTGTCTCGGCTGAGTAACATTTTATGATCTAGGCATAACCGACAGTCTTGAAATTTAGAAATACTACGCATCGTAATAATGAACAGTTTACGTGCGTCGTACCTTCCTCTCTGCCTTTGTTGACGACACGGATGGTCGAGTGGCAAGTGTATTAGACTGCCACGCCGGTGCCGCGGGGTCGATTCCCGCCCAGGACATATATTTATGTGATGATCATCGGTGTTTGTCCTGTATCTGGGTGTTATCTGTGTATTTAAGTATTCTATCAGTTGGCTGGTTCCCATAATACAAGCTTACTTAGTTTGGGGCTAGATGGCGTTGTGTGGAATGTCCAACCATTATTTATTTATTAACCTACTTTTCAAAACATAACCTCGGTCTGCCTCCCTCTTATTGTACCGAGTGCCTTAAAGGGGCTTCCATTTGATCCAACAATGTATATGGATTGAAACCTTACAAAAATATTAAAATATTGAGTAAAGGTAGAGTTTTGTACTTGGAAGTAAATATAGGCTACGGTTTTACTTGAAACCGAGTACTAGGTACTAGGTACTAGGTACAGTCGCGGGCAGGAACTAGTCTTAAATAAAACAACAGATTCACAAGCAATGGAATGTTTACAGTTGCAATGACAAAGTTCTTAATAATACCAGGTATAAGTACAAGCCACTTGAAGAGAAAATCTTAATTTGTTTTATACTGAAAGTATTAAAATCTGACTGTATTATACTGAAAGTACTAAAATCTGACTTTGTTTTATACTGAAAGTACTAAATCTTTTACTGATACATTCGTTGAAGTCACAACCTCACTTCAGACACATACTTTCTAAACAGGAAGTTATAATAATTAACTATGATAATGATTTACCATCTATAGATATATTTAACAATAAAAGGATGCCTCAAAACATGGAAAATACTTCAAAATAATGGTCAATAAGTGCACCCGCAAACGCGTAGCCGACTACAGCTACTGGTGGCCAGCGTCCGTCAGTTTTTGTACATTTTGTAGTTGGCGACCCCTTTGCGTGTGCAGTAATAGTCATTATCCTTGTAGGCGAATATGAGATTAGGTCTAAAACAGGAAAATGGTATAGAGCAAAGTAAGATTTTCTTATAGATTCGATATATTATTTTATACACAAATACAAAATACTCGACTATAATACCAGTTATATGTTATGTTACATCATACAGTTATATATTATGATTCTGTGTCTTAAAATGTATACGAGAAAAATGGAAGTTTTTTTTCTTTATATAAAAATGACAACCACGATACATAGAAAATGAGTGTATTATAGAATTTTGTGCAGTTACCTACAGTATAGTTTATTTCAATATCTTATTATAAACATATAGCTACTATAACTATTCTATTACAAAATCTAAGAGTATAAAAGATTACATTGGTAAGTTTTCATTACATTGCAAAAAAAACTTGTATTTTTTTACTGTTAGAATTTAAATATGATTTGATTAGTGCTTTGGTGGAGCCATCTCTTTAAACTAAATTATTAAATGTTCAATCATTCTGCACCTGCAAACGCGTTGCCGCCACCTGAAACACGAGTAGCGACCGCGCGACACAGCTACGAAATGTATAAAAACTGACGACGCCGGCCACCGGTCGCTGCAGTCGGCGACCCGTTTGCACGCACTTATATCAATTTGGCCGCACCGTGTAATTGTAGAACTGAATTTGAATATTTGAATAGTTGGTCTACAGTTTATTTTTCATTCCTTGTGGATCAACTATTAAGTCAATTAATCAATTCAAAAATATATTAATCGAAATAGTTATACAGGTCAAATTGGTCACTAGGGTCACCATACATTTTTTTGCACCACAGGGGATCAAACTTTTGGAAAAAAATGAGCAAAACACATTTTCTTTGCTAAATGATGCTGTACCAAAAAAACTGTACCTGTGGCACATAAACAAGAAATACCATTCGATAGCACAGTTATCCAGGAATACTTTAGCAAAAAAAAAATTAAGAAAATTCCAAGATTTGTAATCTTGGCAGCAAAAACAATGGATTAAGGTAAAAAAAATGGAAGTTTCGAAAACGTCCAGTAACTCGAAATCTGTGGGATTTTTACTGAGTACATAATTTCATTTTCTGATCAGTCCGGAAGTCCCCCACCCGCACCTGAAGGATTATCCACTCATTACGACAGTATGGTCGAAATAGTTAGGTCTACCGGAAAGCACTCTGTATTTTCAGCATTAGTATACTATAGTTTTGTATTGTTGGGCTACAGTAAGAGTCGCTTACAATCATGTTCAGAATGTTCGTCAACTGCAGGACAGACTGCTTAGCTCAGTTGGTTTAGAGCGTGTCCCGGACAGCCGAAACGCAGGTTCAAACCTAGCCGAATTTAAATTTTGAACACGTAATTTTTTTTTTTTTTTAATATGTGGTTTGATATTAAATTAATCTCGAATATGTATCTATTTGATTATCTCTTTGCAATGTAATTAAAACCTAGTGGACCTATGAAACCCCTGATTTATTTATCACCAGATGCGTAACAGCTTACAAACAACATGTATATTTCTCAATTTAAGTGGAATGTAATGTTGCAATACAGAATGTGTCATTTTGAAAACGTACTATTTTCAATTAAAAGTGTTTTTTATGAAAAAAAATAATTATATGCACTATAAAATGAATGTTTGATTCTACAAAAATAATAAAGGTTTGTTCTTCAAAAGTCTTTCCCACTGAAAACGCGATTTACATTGAAAAGTATACATTTAATTTATCAAGCTTCGTCTAACACATCCTGTATATTAATCATTTATTAATATGTCATAACATAATTTGCATATAGGGTAGGCACGACAGTTTGAAGTAGCTTAATACAGTATAGGACACCTTATGATGCCAATTTTTACTGTTACCTTCCTACAGTATGTAAAACTTATGTTTTTTTTTCATGTAAATTTATATACATTTCCTAAAACATTTCAATGTTAAGAATAAACATTTAAATCTAAAGATTAAACTTAATTAAAACTAATTTACTTTGGATGCGAGTCAACTTGAAAACATTCATGAATGTTTATCATGACTATCAATAATCTAAGTAAGAACTTACTTTTTTCAAAGATTAAAAAAAATGAAAAAAAAAAACAAATTCAAAAACACAAATTCGGCAAGACCGATTGACCAATTTTAACAATATTGCACAATTCTTACAAACAAATGATATGCTAATAAGTACCTACTTATCTTTAAACAAGATTTTTGTGAATTGAGATTGAATATTTTTTTTTCTTTATGAGCAATCGAATCGAAAATTCTAAATAGTTAGATTTTAGTATAGAAATTCTAACTCGCAAAAAATATTCCAATCATATTGGAAAACTAAAATCGACGCTGCTCAATGGATTATAAAACTTATTTTTTAACCCAATTATGTTATTATTTTTAGCTGCAGTTTAAAGCTTACTATCAATGTTAGTTCAAAATAATTTCAAATTAAGCAAAACAATTTGGTATAGTTTTGGTTTCTCTATTTTTAGGTGGTTTTTTTCAACTCAGTCTTGATTTTTAAGAAAATTGCAAGAAAAAAAATATGTATAACAGTTTATTGACTGTGTCTGCCATAACTTAAAACAAATTGGCCCAAATTTTTGGACGAAAGAAAAGTGAAATAGCAAAAGAAAAAATTATATTATTGTATCTCATTGGGTTATTAATTATTATCGACGGACATACATAACTATTAACTTTTTCAAATTATTAGCAGTACTTTGGGAAGTGTTTATAAATTGACGCTTTTGTACAAATTGGAAGGAATTGACGTATGGAAGACCGGAAAAGAATAACATTTCAAAAATGCTACATGAAAATAATTATAACAAAAAATTGGTTGTCTGTAAAGTTGGTTTACGGACGATAGTTTAACGTGACTACCAGCGTAACGGGACAATGAGCGTTACCGGACAATGAGGTCAACGTTTTCGTGCATGCAGCCGGCGCGGCGGCGTTCTTCGATTTAAGAGATGTAGCCACGTCAAAAAAATAGTGGATTTTAAATAAACTTACGCTATATTAAGCGTTGTTGACTATCATTTTCATGAAACAAGATGTTCATTTCGGGATACAGTACACGCTACTTAATGGTGCGTATCAGATAACATATTTTTCGGGTACGTAATGATTCTTTGATAGCTCATTAATTTAATTCGTAACATACTCGTATTTTCACATACCTTAAAATAATTTTAGTTCAATGAATTCAAACTAGCTGCTCTTGAGACTAGACACATTAAGCGACAATTGAGACGCACTTTTACATTAAAAAAAATTACTCTTGTACAGACAGCGTCAGAGATAATTATCCCCCTTGCACAAGACACCCAGGTATAAATCCATTCAAAAAATTATAATACTTAAAATTATTTTCAGGCTTACATACGATTATACAAATATAATCTGTTTTTGAAAGGCAAAACTTCTCCATTCTCCGCGACGGTGATGTAAAGCGATTTGAAGTTGGGTATTATAATGCAAGGGGGATATTTATCTATGACGCTGTCTGTACCTTCGTCAATTTATCATTGTCGTGCCTTGTAGTTAAATTTGGTTTGCTTTTTAGTTTTTTTATAAAGTACTTATTTAAATAATGACATAAAGATATGAATGAAACATTTACTGTAAAATAACTACGTTCAGTGCAAATATTCACTTTACTTGTTAAATCCATAAATTATGTACTTTTACAATAAAGTTCCAATAATAAATTGAGATTAGTTTGTATAGTATCGATAGTTTGTTACAATAGGAAGTATTTACGTACTTTATTTATACTTATTTACTATAGATTATATTATTCTATAAATCGAATGTTTGCTGATCAAAACTACATGTAGGTAGGTACTAGAGGTGTACGCCGATGCCCTTTTGACCGGCGGCGGACGCCGGCGTCAAATCAGTCGGCGGCGGCGGCGTAATCGGCGTGATCGGCGCGGATAGTGAAAATTAAAGAAACAACTGCCGGTTTCCTATTACTGTACAAAATCAGCCATTTTATTATCAAAATGATGCAAACGGGATATTTTTCACCATAATAATCATACTATCATAAGTTTTATCCCTTCATTGTTATCCCACGCATAGGTAAAAGTTTTCACTCAAATGCCTATTAATAAATTTAGAAAAAGAGTCTCTTTGCAAAAGAAGATCACGCACTCGGCGAACAAATCGAGCCAAAACTAATTTACGCCATTGTATCTTGATACAACTACTACCTATATTATGCGAAAAGTTACTGTAAGACGTGGCAAACTATGTAAGCCTTTCCTCTGCTTCAGTAACTTTTAGAAAAGCCTTTTTCGGTAAATTAATGCAGCCCACAATAGCTAGCAAAGTAGCAAACCAGTAGCAGACGCGGTGCAAAAAGCGAGACGCAGCTTTTTTCAGTTATTTGCTTTACGAAAATATTTGCGAAAAATTATTGCATAACAAACAGCTATGAAGCCCCAATATGGCGACTATGGCGAGCTAAATAAACATTTCGCCCGCTTCAGTTACTTCAATACAATTTGTTTCTGGCAAATCGATTCTGTCTTCAATAGCTGACTAGTGCATAATTTGCTGCTGTCTAGCAGCAAACACAGCGAACCACGTGAGCCGCAAAGTGTTTCACACAAAAATTGTCCCAGGAAGGATTTTTTTTTTGCAAGAAAGCCTAATATAATGGTAGGTCACCGTGGCGTGATACCCAACGTCAGCGATCTGAGTTTTGAGGCGCAGCTCGCTGTTTCTAATGCGGTCTATTAGTTTGACTCTCGGATGCTGCGCTCCATAGCTCGCTGACAGACCCCGAGTTCGGACTTCTGCTGGTTGGTCAAAGACCAAGTTTGTGCACCATAGGTGAGGATGGGGAGAATACATACATCCATAAACTTCCGTTAAAGCGATATGGGAAGGTGACCTTTCATTAGATGTGTTATGGACCAGTATCCTTTCCAAGCGATGCGATGCGCCTTTTTAAATTTCGAGATCTTGTCGTGACTGAAGGGATACTAGTTGGCCTAGGTACTCAAATATTCTTGGACATATTCTATCTCCCCATTTCTCATCAGGATCTTGAGTTTAATGCTATTATTCATTATCTTAGTCTTCGACCTGTTCATGCTCAGCCCAACCTCGAGGCTTGCGGTGTTAAGTTCGTTGAGCATAATTTCGAGTTGAGAGGCTGAAGAAGAAAAAAATACAAAATCGTCAGAGAAACGAAGGTTGGTAAGCCTTTTCTCGCCAACGATAATGCCCTTTCCCTCCCAGCTGGGTGTTAAGGTCTTAAACACCTCTTCTAACGTCGAAGTGAAGAGTTTGGGTGACAAAAGATCTCTTTGCTTAACTCCTTTTTAATGTGGAAGGATGGTCCGATATAATTTAATTTTATGGATGCTGTGCTATTTAAGTATTTTTGTTTCAAAAGGTTGATATATGTTTGAGGTATGTTCTGGTTATGGAGAGATAAAATGGAAAGTCTATCTATACTTAATGAATATAGGTAAGCTGCAGTGAAGGCTGACTGTCAGATAGTCAGTCAATTAGTGATTTGGTATTGGGTTGGGCTGAAAACTCCGACAACAGAATTGGACACTAACTAGCTTTTCAAAATAAATCAGTCATACACAATGGTTTTTACGTATTGGTTGATAAATAAGTCACTATAACAGTAAACGAAACACTTACACGCGTTTTGATGTGCTTGAAATTGTTTTTTTAAAGAAGACTTATATCAATTTTCCGCGCCGATTTCACGCCGATCAAAACATCGGCGGTGGCGGCGCGGCCAAAATCGTCGGCGGCGTGCGCCACGCCGATCGGCGTACATCTCTAGTAGGTACCAGTTATTTAAAAATGCAAAAAATATACGAGTAGGTTAGGTACTCAATTAATTTACAGAGATATACACACAATACAACACCATTCTTTATGGGCATTAAAATATTGTTATGAAAACTACTTTTGTTTACATTGTTGTTCCATCGCCATATGAAATGCCGTGTACTGTATCGTATTTTGTACTGCGTTGAATTATTATTTATCTATCTATTTTATCATATTAAAATAGTGTAAATCTTCAGATACCAACATTTCAGAATAAACGATTTATATATTTTTACTAAAATTTTATCAGCAAACATCGAGCAATGTAGGTATAGTATAATATCTAATATGTTATAGTCTATCTACACTACAAAGAGAGAAATCATATATTAATCTCCAAATATATTACAAATATGTACTTCCTGAAGTGTCTGTTAACACTTCAAAAAACGAAATCATTATGAACAGAAATTAAAATTATAAAACGTAAAATTGTAAAAAATAGTAAGTATACAATTCCACGCTTTTCAAACACGTTAAATTGTAAACTTACCGCTTTTACATTCTAACGGTGACATTTATACGGTTTTTGCAATGTTTTCCAAGTTTATAGTTCTGTTGGTTAGACAGCAGTTTCTGTATTAAGTTTATAATGTAGTATATGCAAGTACATTATGTTTAGTATATGTAAGTACATAGTGTAGTACATATATGTAAGTACATAGTGTAGTATATGCAAGTACATACAAGTGCAGACTATGTGCGGGGGTAGTAGTGGCCGGTGCGCGCGGGGAGGGGCGGCGGTGTGTCCTGAAACAGATTGTTTTTTTATTCAAGCCTATTACAATGAATGAATGAATGAAATCGTTTATTGCATGAAGTATGGTACATACTCCACCGTGTGACGGCGGTACAGTTAGATACTGAGTAAGAGTTTTCTTATTCACAGAAGTATTAAAGTATAGAAACACAATGTAGTACATTAAAAATATGCCCAGTAAAAGGGAGCCACTTTGGCTAACTTCTAGTACATTTTGGTCCGATGCAAATTTTCGATAATGAAAAGTAACAGGGCTAGATAAATATTTATATGTTAAAACTACTAGGCTTTTTTGTCATTGTTAATAAAACTACATCGTAAAAAGTAACAAACATTATTTGAAAATGGAGATATTTCATTTTTATTGACAAGGTGTCTGAAATTTTTTGGTCCCGTTTTACGATTCTCTTTTGATTTAATGTCTGTCCATCTTGTCCTTTAGGAACATCGTTATTCATCTATGTTCTTATTATATTTCATCACACTGCTGAGGCTTCTTTTTCCACTAACTTTTATTTTGTGTTGAGCGGAGCCTTAGCGTTCCTTCATATACTTGTTGGTCTCTCCATCTAGTACGAGGTTTTCATACCTATATCTGGTAGCCTACCTATACTCCTCACGCACTTAGTTAGGTACCTAATTATCAAGATAACGCTCGAAATGTCAACTCATAGCACTTGCACAAACCTTAGTGGTTTATAAGTGTTAACAAAAGCAACCAATGAATTATAAATTGTTTATATTGATAAATAAAAAGTAAAAAAAAATATATACACGGTCAATTTTTAATCACCAGAAAAAAAATACACCTGGTCAGTTGCCGTTACTGAACACAGATATGGCAAAAAAATTAAGTCGATTTTATTTAATTTATTTTTATTTAAAAAATGGATAACTGTTACCGTTAGTCGTTTTCTTATGGATTTGCATCAGGCGGTACCCTTTGTTGATAGTAATTTAAGTTTTATTCATCGTTTGGCAAACCCGGGTACCTAGCTCGAGCCAGCTCGCAAAAGCTCGGCTCAGGCACCGCACTCGCGCCGCTGTCACTCTGTCATTTTGTAGAAATTCAAAATTCTGACTGCACAGATACAACGTTATACCACATCTGCATTGCCCATTTATTTTTTTTGGTAAATAAACATTGGTGGTGTATATATATTCTGGTTATTACCACGTTTTTATTAAGTTTTATGGGTATTTTATTAAGTCACTCAAATTTGGAGCACTTTCCGATTAGCTATGCGGCTGAAACTTTCAGGGTAGCTCATAACTTGATGACAATTCATTCTAAATCCATACAAAAATGAACCAAATACAAATACATTGTTGGTTAATTTTTCTGTTCATGAAAAACATGCAAAATAATATAACAATAAAATACAAACCTTTATTATATAATGTGCTTATGATTGCGTAACAACACTTGGTGCCAAGCTCTGAAATAAAACGGACAACACGGTAGGAAACAAAAATAAAACTCAAAATCGTGGATAAAACAAAGTAAAATATAATAAAATCAAAATTTACAAAAAAAAATTAAAACCGACTTAAATTGGGTTGTTTTAGTGACCGTAAACATAACTGAACATGGAAGCAAAATACGCAATTATTTTTACTTCGACGACATATTTTTTTCCGTTATTTTATATATAAAAACGAAGCTACTGAACCGTTTTAATTGAAATTTCTATGGGACCAATCTGAAAGCATATTCTTTCAAAGAAAAAAAACCAAAAAAGCAACAAAGTTCTGAGGTAACAAAAAAATAAATAAAACATTCAACCGAATTGATAATCCTCCTTTTTGAAGTAGGTTGAAAAACAGCATAATGTATGTATATGTATTTCAAAGCCAATACAAAAAAATTAACACTCATTATGAATATACTACACAAATAATCTCATAAGCTTTAGGAAACACAAACCGATGCCATAGCAAAACGGTCATTAATACCAAAGGAATAAGGTTCAAACCTGCACGTTCGCGTCGTGAAGATAGTGGCGCGGCGGCTGCGGCCGCGGCATCGGCTCGTCACTGTCTTCCTCCTCCTCGAAATCTGGAACCACTCGGTCATTAGTGCATTCATATCATTCGGTCATTTATATCATTCGGTAATTTCGTGCATTCATTTCAATTGGTCCTTAAGTAAAATCATATCATTCGGTCATTCAGGTTATTAATTTCACTCGGACATTTAATTCACTCATTTCATTCGGCTATTTAGTTCATTCATTGTTGTTCATTTAATTAATTCATTTAAATTGGCTCTTTTGGTCATTCATATCATTCGACTATGTTGTTCATTTATATCAGCGATCAATTAGTTCATTCATTTAATTTGGCCATGTTGTTCATTTATACCATTCGACCATTTGGTTCATTCATTTCATTCGTTCATTCATTTAAGCTTGTAAGAAACTGATAGCGCGCGGGCTAACATGAGACCAAATAAATTGTTAAACCACCAATGCAATTGGTTTGTTTCCCGTTCCAATTAAACCAAATAAAAACCCACGTTTTTTTCGCGTACTATACTGGTCTGTCCTGTAATGTATGTCCGAATAAAAAAATTACATTCATTCATTCGTTCAGTTGTCATTTACTATACTGGTACTTACTCCTCTGTTTCCTCGCGTCTCCTTTAACGGTACCCTCAGTGTCAGAGCCCTCTGCAAACATTCAACAACACATAAATTAAACACGAACACGAAATAGGATCTGAAAAAAATCTGGTCATCAAATATTTTTTCACTTTTCATGCTAGTAAAGATCAAGTTCGTGCATGCTTAAGAAAGTAAAACTGCATTTTAGGCTCTAGGAAAAAAGTGATTGCTTATAAAATGTGTTGGAAGAAGTTCATTTGTCATAGGTTTCATGCTGGAAGTTGAGAACTTTATTCACATTTCGAAGTTCGGGGCTTCATAATACCCATAGATCAGGGTATTATGGGAGACCTGAATATTAAATTATTTCAAATTTCAAACAACTTTGTTACATTACATGTCTGTCTCTGTTTTTGAAATACTAAATGGGCGCTAATTTCAATTTAAGTTTATTTATTTTCCTCGCAATTGAAGTGAAGAATCTTGTGTTTACCTCGGTCCTGAAGCCCATTTTATATATATGTAGTATGTATATATATATATGTAGTATATATGTAGTAGTATGTAGTTTTGTATGTATATATATGTAGGATTTTCCAAGGATTTGAAACGAATCTTACTTTTACACCATTATTTTATTGTTTTTCTCCAAGACCATAACACATCACATCTTAAATTTTGACAACCAACCACAACTGACATTTCTCTCTAGTTTTGACAGTTCATCAATCTTTCAGTGTTGCTAACAAATAGAAAAAACTACTAAACTAAACTTATTTTAATAATAATTCCGACATATATAAAATGTCTTGCTTCGGGCCCTTGGTGAACAAATAACTATTTTTAGAGCGGCGGTAAGGTGCAAAATATGGTTTTGAGGAAAAGATTTATCTTCATGAGGTCATCGATCATGTCATGGTCAGGTCATGGATCGGGGCGATCTAACTACTAATAATTACCTGAGTTCAGTTCTCTGACCAGCGTAGACATGGCATTGGTGACGGAATCCGCCGCGTACATCAGGTCACTCCTCAAACTGCGGTTGTCTATACCCACTGGGCCATAAACGAAATAAACGGTTATAGCATAAGCATAGCATAATAAGCCTATAATGTTCCCACTGCTGGGACTCAGGCCTACTCTCGGCAGGAGAGCGAGTGGATCTTAATCCACCACGCGGACCCAATGCGGATTGGTGGATGTCACATGCCATAGAACATTTTTTTTTGTCCTTTGACATGCCGGTTTCCTCACGATGTTTTCCTTCACCGTTGCGAAGACGTGGGATGCATACATAGATTTTTCGACCGAAAATACCCATTTACGCATGACTGCCACCGGGATTCGAACCCGCGACCATCGGATCGCAAGGCAAGGACCTCATCCACTCAGCCACCACGTCCTCAAACGGTTGTAACAAGCCTAAAATTTATAAAAACTGAAAACACAACTTTGACGACCCGGATGGTCGAATGGCAAGTGTATTGGACTGCCACGCCCGGTGTCGCGTGTTCGATTCTCGCTTCAGGACAAACATTTGTGTGCTAAAACATCGTAAAACATTGTGTGAAACATCGGTGTTGGTCCTGAGTCTGGGTGTTTTCTATGTATGTACAAAAAAAAAATTAAGTATTCTATCAACCATCTGGGCCTCATAGTATAAGCTCTGCTTAGTTTGGGGCTAGATGGCTTTATGTGAAATGTCCAAAATATAAAAAAAACTGTCAATATATTATCGCCATATTGGCACTTTATTTCTATGATACATGACCAAGAATTTACATACAAGTAACCAATTTTTTTTCACACATTTTTTTTTTTTTAATACTATCATACTTGACGACACAGAATGTCGGGTGGCAAGTGGACGGCCACGCCAGTGTCGCGGGTTTGATTTCCGCTTGAGGACAAACATAAGAGTTATGTTTTTTTGTTATCTGATTCGCATAGAACAAGCTCTGCTTAGTTATAGAGCTGTGTGTGAAATGTCCAAACATGATTTATTTATTATAAGACACATTTTTTGTTCTTTTTTATTTATCTGTCAAAATCCATCATAATACTTTTTCTTGATAAAAAAACAAAGTGGCTACATGCAGCCGCCATTTTGTGATACTCACTTGTGGTAGGTCGCTGGTTTTGATGGTACCCTCTGTTATCATTGGTCATACTTTCCATGCCTCCTACAAAAAAAAAAAAACATTTTTTTGTAAGCGCCCACATAAAGCAGGATTATTTTCGTCATGGGCGAGCGAAGGGTGATTAAAAACATTAAACCTACCAAATAATATACCCATTTGGCCATTTTAGCAAACATCTACTTGTACATTAAGTCAATGCAAAACCTTGGAAAAAGTCCCAATTTAAGTCGGTCGTAATATGTTTTTGTTCAAAAAAAAAAAGATTAATTGATGCTATTTTCTTCTGAACGAAATGAAAAGCTATCCTATAGACCCTTTAGGGCGCTTTCAATTTAGACGTTTCGTGTCGGACCGTCGGTCCGAACGAGTGAACGACGCCGCACTGTTGCCGCACCGTGCGCTTTGTAGCGGTCCGACACGAAACGTCTAAATTGAAAGCGCCCTTAGGCTATAGACCTAGGGAATATAGGCTTTAGACCTAGGGCCTATAGGCGATAGACCTAGGGCCTATAGGCTATAGACCAAGGGCCTATAGTTATGTATAGTGTTACCTAGACTGTGCGTCATGTCAATGCGCTCCCGCTCCCCTAGCGAGGGTGTCTGAGGCGCGCTCCGCACTGTACCGCGATTGCTCGCCTCTCTGCAACAAATATTTTATTAATACTTATCTATTAGAAATAGGAATATTCCATCATCACTTTAGTGGACCACTTAATAGTGGAGAGTAAAATACCTAATGTTGTTGGGAACTAAAGTTAAGTAGTGTGCAGTCACCATGCTTTTAAAAATAGGGAGCGACTTTTCTTGTCGTATTGAAAGTGGAGTCTTATTCCAGAGTTTCATAGTCTAGATTGTAAAAGAGCTACCGTAGGAATGCGAAGTGTGAATCGGGATATTGCGTTGGAGAGTATGAGAGGAACGCAGGGAACGAACACGGGTCAAAGAGAGGTACTCAAAGCGTTCTTTAAGGTAGGAGGGAGTTGGGACTGGTTTTAATAAAGTAAGTATCAGTAGTAGGGCTTGCATTATCCGTTGATTTTTGGTATCCGGATAATTCGGATAGTAGTAAATCCTATTATTCGGATATCCGGATAATTCGGATAGTGTTAAAAAAACCTTTTCAAACCAATTAAATAGCAAAAATCAGATAATTATACGTTTAATTACTTGTAGGATCACATTCTGAGTAATAACGACTAAAATTAGATTAATTTAAAAAATAAAAAAAATTATCGGAAAAAAAATTATATTGAATTCGTACTCCTAACTGGCCCTGAATAAGGACGGAATAAGGATAATAAGGACGTTTATAATTTACGGACGGACAAACGAACATAGCGAAACTAAAAGTTTTTTTTGTTAGACTGAAAAACGTGTAAACGTGTACGTATTATATTAAATAAATGTTTTAACGGTTTAAACCACATTAAAATCGTGTTTTTTTATTTATTTTACTATCCGTTTTATCCAAATCATCCGAATACTATTGCCATAATTATTCGGATATTAAAATGGGGCGGATATCCGGATATTTCAGATATCCGAAATGCAAGCCCTAATCAGTAGCTCTCTCACCGACATCGACAGGGCGATATTACCACTGGCAGGTTGCTCATGGCCGCGCCCTGTCAGCAGCCTTGCAATACTAATCTTATATGTATGTTTATAATGTTCAAAATTGTTTGTCACTGAAAGCGCTCTGCCGGTCGCTGCTACTAGTGGGAATTGAGCCTTAATCTATTCACAGTAAGGTATACCTTTCAGGAGCGGAAGGTTGGGGCTGCGCGCCGGGCAGCGGTGGGCTCTTGGTCGAGCGGGGCGATGAGTTGGGCGTCGAGCGGGGCGACGATTGCTGCGTCTGGGAAAAACAGAATAACCATAGAAGTAATAAATAATAAATAAATAAAATTCTTTATTTCTCTCAAGTACTTACATTTTAGTATAAGCCCTAGTTACCAAATTAAGTTTGAAAAACTTGTACTATGGTAAATAGTGCCTTCCAATATTATTATTATTTAACTAGTATAGACTTATAACCATAAAAGTATTATAGGATAGAATCACACTATGGTATAGTCAGCTGCACAGACATGTATGATAGCTTGGGAGTGTATACATATCTGTGCAGCTGACTGTACATTGAAAATGCGCTAACAAAAGGGATCTAAATTAGCTAAGTTCTAGTACATTGAAGTCTGATGCTAAATTTCGAAACAGAGAAGTAATAGCTCTTTCATTTTAAATAAAACTACATCGTAAAAAAAATTTTTTTTTTTTTCAAAATAGAGATATTTCATTTTTGTTGACGGGGACCTATTTTGTACCTACATATTGACAACCTGCGGTGAAGTCCAACGGTTAATGTCATTACCAAAATTAGCTTGAAGGGTACAACATACAACACCTAATCCCCCATACAAACGTACTTTCCGATTGATTTGGAAACTTATTGCCTGATGTTAATGAAATTTTGCAAACATTATCAAATCTGATCATATTTCTGGAATTTTTACCAAGAAATATGATTTGCATTGTACTGTTCCTGACTATTCACTCTATGTAATTTCAAATTCACCACACATTTTTGTGTTATTTCCGTGCATTAGTAATATAAATCAATGCTATCAACAGAATTCGGATTCTAACAACTATAAACTGCATTCGTTACTTATCGGAAGGTCAGATTCTTTTCATAGTATAAATATTGCTGTAAAATATATTAACATCAAACCAGTACCTTTTTTTAATTAAACACTTACTTCAACTAAAATGAAAATGCAGTGTGTAACTTTGGTGTCATTTACCATCATTTTGACCTGTGTTTCTGCTGGTCGTGTAAACGAACCGAGTCGTGTAACTAAAGAGGGTGAGCGTAAGGAGTTTTCGTGCGATTTTAATCGATACATATAATAAAACAGTCGACTCCGAATTCTTGTTTTGAAGAGTTTAAACAGCATGCCCCAATTTTTTTTATTGGAAGACTGTTTATTATTGTGTGCGACCATCACGTGAAAACTACTGAACGGATTCAACTGAAACTTTACGATATCATATGGGTAGATATAGGAGTTAAAAATTTGTGAGGATTTTTTTTTATTAATCTTATCTATCTCAAACTTTGGAAGAAATAAAATTCTTTGGAACAAAAATTTGTTACGGGTTTTACTGATTTTCAATATTAAAGTTTAAAGATGTTAAAGTACGGACTCAGATATACACAATATCTGAAATAATAAATTTGCATTCTATCAGATATCTGGTGCCCATAGTACAAGTACTATGCGTAGTTTAGGAGCTAGGAGTTGTGTTAAAATATCCAAAAATATTTATTATTTATTTATTTTACAACTATAAATTTCAGAGCCTTTGGAAATCGGCGTCGGGTTGGATGAAGCTGGTGTCAACGGAAACGTAGCCGCTTGCACAATAAAGATTATCAGTAAACTCGTCGCTTGCTTTAAGAAACCGATGGATGACGTTTTTTTGAATGAAGTGCCAGCCATTGAGCAAATGAAGGTCCAAGAGTTGGTCGACGGAGAAGGTAAAAAAAACCTTAATATGGTAATCCTTCAGCAATTGTAGAAACCCGAATCTGACTACCCAGATACAACGTAGTTCCCCTTCTGTATTGCCTATTTAAGGGGAATCCTCAAATCCGAATTCCATACAAAATGTTTCGGACAAACATTCAAAAAGTACGCCGTGTTATAGTAATTTCTTCACACTATTCGTTTCGTCAATGTTTTTTTTTAATTTCGTTAATAAAAAAAGTGAAAGGTTTCATACCTGAATTTAGATTTTATACGTGTTTTAAAATTAACCTACCAACTTAAAAACACGTATAAAATCTAAATTAAAGTATGAAACCCTTCATTCTTTTTGTTGACGAAATCAAAAAACATGGACGAAATGAATAGTGTGAAGAAATTACTATAATACGGCGTACTTTTTGAGTATTTGTCCGAAACATTTTGTATGGAATTCGGATTTGATACTCTTAAGTTTTTTTTGTAATTAAAAATGTATGGTGTATATCGTTCCTTTTTTTAATTCCAGGTTTTGCCGCTGTCGCCTGCATCACTGATGTACTACTGGAATTCGCTAAGTGTGTCAAAGGCTAGCAAAACCACTGCATCAAAATCATATAATTCACCACGATTTGACGTCACAACATGGCTTCTTCTATATTTTAATTAAGAACTCTTGCATTGTCTCAACAAATATTGAAATGTAAAGAATCATATTTATTTCCGTTTGTCTAAATAAAATAAATCGTTATTTCTACCATAAACTCACAGTTTTTACAATCTTATGGTGCCGCTTGCAAAACATCACAACTTCCTACTATGAAACCACAGATTTATCAGAGTACTAATAAGAAAAAACAATTGTAGAACGGTAGTTTAAATAGTCCCTATGTTGCCCGACATGGTGATATACAGGGTATCCCTTATAGTCCTTATGATATACTTGATCGATGACAAAATAATTCAGTTTTTACGGGTTCGAGTCCCGGCTTAGGCAAGCGACTTTTAAAAAACTTTAAAAAAAACGTCGCGCATTACTATCTTCCGTACCAGAACGACTGACGAATCATACAAGAACGACCTGGGATTGAACGTACAGCATGGGAATAGAAAGCCTAAGGCTCAATTCCCACTGGAATGGCAGCGACCGGTAGAGCACTTTCAGTGTCTAAAGATTTTAAACATTATCTACTTTATTATAAAGACCAGTATTGAAGGAAGAAAGAAGGAAGGATCTCGTGGCCTAAAATTACATAAAAAATCACGAGTCTTATCAATCATTAATGTTTAGCCCTAATTCAATGTACGTGCGCAAATCACTAGTCGATCAATGAAGCAGCGCTGCATTTTGCGGCAAATTTATTACCATGTTATGCAATATCATGAAGCTAGATACTTTATGGAGGGAGTTCTGAGAGGGAGTACATGCGATCGAAGACAATATCCGCATATCTCCAACCTGCTTATTTGATATACCTTCTTTTTCAACTGGAGCGAGTTGATAAATAAATAAATATTTGGACATTTTACACAAGGCATCTAGCCCCAAACTAAACAAGCTTGTACTATAGGATGGATAACTAATAGAATACATAAATACTTTTTTTGTAAATACATATACATAAATTGGATACATAGAAAACACTCAGACTCAGAACAAACATCGATGTTCATCACACAAAATATTGCTGCTTGAAAACAAAAGGGACACAAATCAAAAAATCATTTTTTTCAGGAGAGCCATTTAAAGATTTATAAAGTCGTTTTTTTGGATTTTTTTCTAACATATTTTATTTAAATCTATGTTTTATATTAATGGTATATAAAACATAGATTTAAATAAAATATGTTAGAAAAAAATCCAAACACGTGTATTTTAAACCTTTATCATTGTGTATTTTTAATTTTGGTATAACATTTACACAGACACTTATATAATGAGAAAAGTATGTCTTGACTATAAAAATAATGGTATAATAACTATGGTTTTATTAAATAAAACGCCACAAGTGGCAATTAATAAAATGTTTTACTATGAAATATTGATAGATTTCAATTTAAAGTATCCAAAAAGTACAAAATTATAACTTTAAAACTAAAACTACACAAATAAAAAGCTCTCAGTTTTATCTTAATGTTATTAAAAGAAATAAATGAAAAATCCAGCTTGATATTGAATATTAAAAAACTGTCTAAGAACTGAGTCATCAGAATACTTTCCTATAACTTTTAAAAAGGACGTAACATTACTAAAATAAAAAAATATAACAGGCTTTATTAGCATCTAGCTTTAGTAAATTTAGTTCTACAAGTAGTAGGAACAATAGATATCAAAGCTATGAAGATTATCTAAGGAAATCCAAACGGTCTTCTTGTATAAAACAGTTTCAATAATGTCAACTCTAAAAGTAAAATGACATTATACAATAAACAAATTAAAAAAATAAACTAGGTATTAACTATTTTAAGGGAAGAAGAAGAAGACTAACTTTTTCTTGGTCGCTTTCTTGCACTTTATATAAACAGTTTATTAATAATTCTAATAGTTTTATATTCAAAGCGGACACATTCCAAAATAGAGCAGTTTTGTTGAAAAAAATAATAATAACATAATATGAATTTTCTTTTCATAACAGCCACATCCCAAAACATAACTCTTTTGACTATAATGTTTCATTCAAAAACACATGAGATTTTGATATGGGGCCCTTTAGCATAAAAGTGACGTGCGCACACGACGACTATTTGGTCATAACTACCAAAATGGCCGTTTAGCTCCGAAGCTAACCACCAAAATGGCGTAGTGCTAAAGAGGCGTATGTTGTTTTTACGCAATTCTAATCATAGAAACATAGGTGTATTTTTCGCATAGCATAATACGACCAATTTAAGACTCATTTTTCGATTAAAAACGATTTTGGACTTTTTCGATTTGTGGCCCTTTTGTTTTCAAGCAGCGATATGTTAGTCCTGAAGCAGGAATCGAGCCTGCGACACGGGCGTAGCAGTCCAACACAATTGTCATTCGACCAATCGTGTCGTTAAAAAAAAATAGAGATGGGGCAAGGTAAATAAGCAGGATACAGTATTTAGTATTTATTTGCAATATTGGGTAGGTAGGTTACATTTCAGGTCTTGGAAGGTCAAATAGATAAAAGTACCAATAAATTATATAAATATATTTAGTAATAAATCCGCTTAATTTCTAAACACACAAAGTTTTAAACTTCGGCGAGTCCACACCTCCTGATGATGCCTCGTGTAGAGGCGAAACACGTGTCGTATCTTTAAACTTTGGTTTTCTATTCTGTGACTCTTTGGTTTAGTTGAACTAAAGTTAAGTTAATTAAAACCTTTGTTTAGAAATTAAGCGGATTTATTACTAAATATATTTATATAATTTATTGATATTTATGGATTTCCGCAAAGTAACGCCTGAATCAATCAATTAGATAAAAGTACAGCTACACAATATTACCCGTTTAGGGTGTTGCAACTGATAGAGACGGGCCGATATTTTTAACTATATTGTTACTTCACTCAATGAAATCGAGGGCAAGCGACCAAGAGGACGAAGTCCAAAGCGATGGTCAGAACAGTGGCAGAATGCTTCGAAGTGCCAGTGAATGTCACACTCCACCAAGCCGAAGAAAGAGGAAAGTGGAGAAAAGCAATTGAAGGTGTCCTTGCAAGACGTCACGATCCTCAGCAGTGAGGCACCGATCGAGGAGGAGGAATAAATCATTCATAATATCTTGGAGCAGGTCGGAGATATGTGGATATTAATAATAATATCAATTTTATTTCAGACAGAATAAAAGTACAGTGTAGCTTAACTAGGGCCCATATGATATATACCTTAGAGACTAACATGTACATTTATAAAAACTTATCAATAGCGTGTCACGGGCACTGGGGCAATGACGTGCGCGCGGTGTCGCGTATCAGTCGTCCATAGAACTTCTTGAATACGACACCCTTCGGCCAAAATCCAGTGTCCATGAAAAATATTGTCTTCGATCACCTGTACTAAGAACTCACTTCATATTGTATTTAGTTAGCTTCACGTGCAATACCATGTGGCGTAGGTATTACTGTCCCCCGTGGAATCATACAAGAATTTTTGTCACAGACACGTGTAACATATCAATATTTTGTTAGTACACCCAAGGAATTTCGAAAAACTTTTTAATGGCGAGAATTCGAGATTTTAGCATACTTTCAAAGGTGGGTTTCATATAAATACATCGTCAAACGTACAGTGATCATTCTGAGTCGTCAATTGCAATCATGGTTCGTTTGATTGTCGTTCTTATTGTCAGTGTGATAGGGTCAGTATTTGCTGTTCCTCTTAGTGAATATGATTATCAAGGCTCTATTTGCGTAGGAAAGGCGATTCGAGCAGCGTTTGACTGTTTCGCTGGTTCGCTAAACCCACCCAGTGGGCACGCCATTAGATCGGAAATGAAAAGAGTATTAAAACACGTCATTAATAACGGACAAGTGATGGTAAATTATCAATTTCCCAAGGATTTTTATGATGATAAGGAACATGACAGTGAGGATGGTAAGTACTCTTTGAATACGCCCTTTCTCTCAATCCACATGTTGTCTGGAATAGATCGCTTTTAAGCGAGAACTGATTCTGTCTTCCCGGACAACTACGATGTTGGTATTTTCAAGAAACGAGTAAATAGGTGGTCTTCTAGACCTTCGAGATTCATCGTCGGCCACATCATCACTTAACATCAGGTGAGATTGTGGTCAATCGAAGATCTACCTCCAATAAAAAAAAAAAACGCCGCCGATTGTACCATACGCTCAGTCGTTTTTATATTTTTTTTTGTATTGTCAATGGTATTTTTAATAAAGAGTTATTCATTCATTCATTAATTCATTCATGTGATACCTACCATTAGGGTACATTAAGACCTAAAGTACATTGATGACATGAAATAAGAAGATGCTCGGTTCCTATATTAATTTTGAATGCAAATCGAGAATCTTCGCCTACTAAGGGTAAATTAAAAAGGATTATTTTTACTAATTTTTTTGAGATTGGGTTGGGACCATCTGACGGCTAACTGACGTGTGTAACGGAAGTGCGTATCTACCTGTTACACACTTCCGTTGCATTTCACGAAATCACTGCCACAAATGACAGAAAACGAGAGGAAAGATGTAACACATAAAAAAAATTGGGACAAGTCCGCTTTTACTTTTAATTTCAGTAGCTTTAATTTCTTTTTTAAGGCATTGCACATTTAGAAATAATAATGTTTAGACATTCCACACAACGCCATCTGGCCCCAAACTAAGTAAGCTTGTATTATGGGAACTAGATAACAGATAGAATACTTATATACTTCTTTTTGTGAACACATAACACACACATTTTCTGGAACGCTTTGCCACTTGAAGTAAGACGTGCGCCATCTTCTCATACCTTTAAGGCTAAAGTCAAAGAGTTCTATCTAAGATAAACATCATCGACTAGTAAGTAATATTTTAGGTCTTATACTTCTCACATTCATCAAGCATTATCTATACGTACATATATTTATATTTAATATGTATTAGTTTATTATAGGTTATTTATGTATTAGGATTTTATAAAACATAGTATTCTTTATTTATTTGGAAACAGTTGTACGCCCTGACCCGCTACTTATATTTATATCATCTCCAATGCCTGTTGGTTGCCTGGAAGAAATCGCTCTCAGCGACAAGGTCGCCAATTGTACCATTCATTAGTTTGTCTTGTCTTGTATTTTCCATGTGTACAATAAATAATTATCTATCTATCATACATAGAATACACTGAAAACACCCAGACTCCGGAAAAACACCGATGTTCTTCAAACAAATATTTGTCCTGAGCTGTAATCGAACCCGCGATACCGAGCGTGGCAGTCTAACACACTTGCCACTCGACCATCCGTGTCGTCAACAAAAAGGTAGTGAGGTAGGTTCGACGAACGTAAAGTGATCATTATTATGATGCGTAGTATTTCTAAATTTCAAGACTCAGTTATGCCTAGATCGTAAAATGTTACTCGGCCGAGACAGGGGAAGCATACGTCACTCGCTCAGACGAGCACTCGGCGCTATGTTTATACGTACCGAGTACTCGTAGGCATGGTAATTTTTTTTAATCAGACCAATACTAATGCCTAGATCACACGTTACGAGTACTCGGCCGAGACAGTGCTCTCGGCCGAGTAGCTTGTATAAAAAAATCTTTATTTTCTAGAGTGCTTCATAAATGCCATGGTCAACATGGTAGAATGCTTTGCTGAAGTTCATCACAGGGCAGTAGGTGACTGGATACAAGTGGCTGGTATGTATTTTAAGGGGAATCCTCAAATCCGAATTCCATACAAAATGTTTCGGACAAATACTCAAAAAGTACGCCATATTATAGTAATTTCTTCACACTATTCGTTTCGTCCATGTTTTTTGATTTCGTCAAGAAAAAAAGGGAATGGTTTCATACTTTAATTTAGATTTTATACGTGTTTTTTAGTTAGTAGGGTTAATTTTAAAACACGTATAAAATCTAAATTAAATTATGAAACCTTTCACTTTTTATGGACGAAACGAATAGTGTGAAGAAATTAATATAATACGGCGTACTTTTATAGTATTTGTCCGAAACATTTTGTATGGAATTCGGGTTTGAGGATTAGCCTTAGACTGGCTTCAAACAATGCTTTACAAAATCATACAACAATCGACTTCAGTTGCGACTATTCTAGTGACGGTAAGCGCCACTGAAAAGTCACAGGGAAGCTAAATACGCAATTTTATTCGATAAATTTATTAAATTTTATTCAATGACTTTTTATTCTGAATTAAAAACTAAACTTAAGTGATATTATAAGTGATATTAAACATAAACATTCACACACTCACACCCCTGCACTAGGATTCCCTGTGTCGCAGGTGGCATGGACACATACAACACATCACAACATCCAACACCCGAGTACAAACATTTGTGTTCGTCACACAAATATTTGCCCCGGCCGGGGATCCAACCCGGAACACCAAGCTTCGTAGGCAGGGTCACTACCAACTAAGCCACGGTGTCGTCACGTCAACTACTGAACCGATTATGATAAAATTTCTAAGGGACCAAGTATAACCTCTCAAACTAAAAAAAAATTGGTTGTTTGTAAAGTTGGTTTACGGACGTGACATACCAGCGTAACGGGACAATGAGCGTTACCGGATAATGACGTCAACGTTTTCGTGCATGCAGCCGGCTTTCATCGATTTTTTAGACGTAGTCACGTCAAACGAATTGAAATTTAAATCGGTTTATAAACAATGAAAAACAAATTCAACCGAATTGAGAACCCATATCGGTTCAGGTCCCAATTCGGTTGTATTTTATAAGATTGTTATTTCAGAAATTCGTCAATAATCAACCAATTTGGATTTTGTTTCTAAAAGGATATTCTTTCAAATTGGTCCTATAGAAATTTAATCATAATCGGTTCAGTAGTTTGATTTCAAAAATATGTCATCCAAGTAAACAAAACTCCGTATTTTGCTAGTCCTTCCTATCGTGTCACTAGTTCTTTCGAACCAGTGTGGTGAAAGGATTTCAAACGCGCCTCGAAGAGGCTCCTTTCGTGCACTTGACACATGTTTTTCGAACGTTTTATAGGTTATATGACATGCCGGGTTCCTCACGATGTGTGTTTTATTGCACACATAGATTGTTTGGACATAAATCCATAGGTGTACGGTCGGGTTTGAACCCACAACCTTCGCAACGAAAGTCGCGGCACCTCTCAATCGTCCAGAACGGCTTTTTTTTTGCTAGTGAAACATCTTTAAGATTACCTGAAATAGTCTTTTCGATGTTTGAAAAGGTCGCAATACGCCTACTATTTTTTTTTTTTACAGGAATAGACTATATGTCGTGGGATTCTGATGAAAACCGCAACTTGCCACGTTCGATTTCGAACAAGCAGGACTAAAGCCAAGGGCAAACAGTCTTCTTATGGTGTCACTAGTACTTTTGACCCAGGGTGGTGGAAGGATTTCAAGTGCGCCTCGAAGAGGCTCCTTTTGTGCACTTGAAACCTTAACAGTTATGCCGTAATAAAATTAAATTCAAAAAACCTTTTTTGTTTCATTTCCTATGAATATGTACGATAACAGTGCATGTAGCCAATCAATATCAATCATCTTCGATCAATATAAGGACCTGACTGACTGACAGACAACGTACAGGCCAAACCGCTGAACGTAGAGACTCGAAACTTGCAGGGTGTATGTACTCCTTGAGAAGTGCAAGCAAGTACTAAGCGACAATGCAAACAAAGTTACGGGCGTCAGCTAGTTCGAAAATATATATGATGGATAAAAAAGGTTTCACAAAAACATACATCGACTGACTTCAATAGGATAGTTCTAATGACCGTAGGCACCACTGACAAGTCACAGCACAGGGAAGCAAAAAATTCACATCGACATATTTTTTTCAGTTATTTTGATTTAAAACCTAAACTACTGAACCGATTTCTTGATTTATTGATTTTTGTCAACATGTTTAGTGATATTATTGTATTTTCATAGTTTACTTTATTGTTCTCATTTGCATACAGATGGAATACAACTTAGGTGTAAGTAGCTAGTACACAATGCACATGAACCCTGTCAGGGCGCAACAACTTTGAGTTCATTTTTATATTTAGTAGGTACTTTACTTACATAATATTAGATTGTAGGCTCGTTAGTGTACCTATTACATACGGAACGTTTTCTAATTTAAAATATTTGTATTGATATGATTGATTTCAACAATCTAATATATCATAAGTATGTCAAACTCTCTCTAATTTATGTAACAATACGCCGGTCTTTTCTGTTAATTCTTCGGTGTATCATTTTGGTTCCCACGATACAGGCCTAGAGCCTAGTGTGGGGCCACCGATAACTGACCTATGTGAAATGTTTTGTGTAAATAAATGAATAGAATTGAATTTTGATGAAATTTCTATGGAAACAATTTTAAAGTAAATCCCCTCAAAAAAAAAATCAAATCTGTTTATAAACAACAAAGTTGTGTGGTAACAAATAGAAAGAAAAAAAGTTATTAAAAAATAGCCAATAGATGGGAATTTAAATAAATTTTTGTAAAAGTGATATCCACTTTTCAGACATCTTGTCTATGGATTCTTCGAAACGAGCTTGGAATCGCGTCGAATTGAAGCATAATTTCCTACGAGTTCTCTTCACTCTGAGAAGTCCGTGGACCGCCGATTTGCTACAAATTTAATGTTGCTGCCTTTTTTTCGAAATTCTTTACCCATTTGTGTCGACACCGTGGCTTAGTTGGTAGTGACCCTGCCTACGAAGCTTGGTGTTCCGGGTTCGATCCCCGGCCGGGGCAAATATTTGTGTCGAACACAAATGTTTGTTCTCGGGTCTTGGATGTTGTGATGTGTTGTATGTGTCCATGCCACCTGCGACACAGGGAATCCTAGTGCAGGGGTGTGAGTGTGTGAATGTTTATGTTTATGTTTATTTATTTTTTACATAAGGACTCAAGGCAATGATTTCTTCGAAACGAGCTCGGGATCGCGTCGAACTGAAGCAAAAAGTGAGCGAACTAAAATTGTTTTACGCAAAAGTCGCCTTGAGACGCAATGTCCCTATCTATTGTAACTAAATTTCCCTGAAACGAGTAAGCTGTGTGACCTCTCCAAGCACCCCGCGCCGCTCGGATTTTCACAGGAAATCAGATTTAAATGTTAACTAATTCATGGCCCACCCTGTATATTTGTGTGTACATACCTTGAGCATCCGCATGAGCCCCTCCAGCTGCTGCATGAGATGTTTCCTGGACTCCTGCAGCGAGGACAGGTGGCCCTCCAGCTCGTCCTTGCGCTGCCGCAGCGCGCGCAGCTCCGACACCAGCGGCGGAGCGGAACCGCCGCTCGACGGGGCGCCGCTGGCCGCCTCCGCCTCTTGTTGTCGTCTAAAGCGTCGACGACACAAGGCTTTTTAACAAGATACAAGCCAACAAGTTTAATCCCAGCAAAAAACATCAGAGATGTAAAAAGTACGAGAGCCAAGTAGGTACGAACTATCCTCCTCGTACCCTACCGCAAAAATGCGTGAGATCTTGTTCTTGAGAGCCAAATCTGGAAAAACTCTATTTATCCTTGACTCCTATTTTAAAGAATCATTCATCATAAGTTTGTAACAACTCAATTCGGCTTTGCTTATTCATTAAGAAAAGAAATAATTTTATTGATGAAAACCACATGAAAACATAAATGAACAAAAAAAGGTCAGAGTAACAGAGTCCTCCATCAATGGGGGCCTAGCTCAGCTTTCATGGTATACACCTATACCAAATACTTAGGTTATTTTTTTACCAAAGTCATCCTATTTGCGGCATGATAGCCAAGTAAGGAAACGTTAATAAGAACACCAGCGCTGCAGCGTGCTGCCAGTACGCTACAGCGCTGGTGTTCTTATTAACGTTTCCTTACTTGGCTATCATGCCGCAAATAGGATGACTTTGGTAAAAAAATAACCTAAGTATTTGGTATAGGTGTATACTACATACTATCATAATCAGCCTATATTATTCCCACTGCTGGGCCTCAGGCTTACTCTCGGTTAACCTGCCGTGTCTCCAGAAAACTAGCGTGTGAGCGAGTTAGCTTTCGGGAAGAATTGTCAACAAGCAGATTGTAAAAAAGCCGATGACACTGGGCGACTTTACACGCTACAAGCGAACTCGCTGGCTTGTAGCGTGTAAAAAAGCCGTGAGTAATCGACCCTTATTAAAGTATTAAAGCGTCGATGACACAGGGCTAGTTTAAAAATACAAATATTGACGACACGGATGGTCGAGTGGCAAGTGTGTTGGACTGTCATATCGGTGTAGCGGGTTCGATTCTCGCTCAGGACAAATATTTGTGTGATGAATCGGTGTACCTACAAGCTCTGCTTAATTTGGGGCGAGATGACATAGTGTGAAATGTCCAAAATATTATTTATTTAAGTATATTTATTTGATAATAATCAGTCTCGAAAGAAAAGTAATTTCAATAGCTACAATGCCTTTCAAACCGGGCTTTGTAGCTTTTTGTCTACTATACAAATCTGTCTAGTAGAAATTAACTTGATATACTGTTATGCGTACCTGAGCCTCGCAATTTCCCTCATAATCTCCCTGTTCTTGGCCTCCAGTTGTGATATCAGCTCTCTTTGCTGTCTCGCCGCGTCCACCTCCGAACCCTCAGACGACGACCGACCCTGGAACCAAATATAGAACCTTAACTTAGTATTCTTCTTCTTATCGTGTCACTAGTTCTTCCAAATCAGTGTGGTGAAAGGATTTCAAGTGCGCCTCGAAGAGGCTCCTTTGTGAACTTGACAAACGATTTTTAAACTTTTTAGGTTCTACGACATGCCAGTTTCCTCACGATGTTTTCCTTCACCGCTAAGCACGTTTTCTTGGTTTTGATGGTTTTTGTAGTATTTTGACACATTTTGGTGGCTTACAGCGGCAACATTAGATTATTATACATTTAAGGTAGCACGTGCGTGACACAGACGAATCCAAAGACACATAATTCATCTAAATCCGTTCAGCCGTTTAGCATGTAGGTCATATACAAATAATATAACCCTCCTTATTCGCAGTCGGGGAAAAAAGGATCACTTATAAAACGACCTCGGTATCTGTCCGTCTGTCACAAGTGTTTTTAAATAGTAAAATACTACAATGTAAACTTACGGTACTTACTAATTCCGGGGTGAGGGACGCGGATCTGCCTGCTCGCGGCTGAAACATAATACATCCATTATACTGCGAAATGCAACAGTGATATGGCATGTAAAATTGACCAAATCTACTTTGCCGGCCTATATATATATATATATAATAAAATATATACCAAATAAATTAAATTGAAATCAAATTAAATTTAAAAAAATCAAGGAGGCCTGGGCTGCGCGTGCACGCTAATCCAATAATTCATGAAGTCACAGTACTCACAGTAGTCACAGGCGAATTAACATGACACCTGGCTTGAATGACGTTTGTACATAGTACAGCGTGGAATTGGATAATCTTGATAGAGAAGAGGTCCTGTAATACTTGGTGATGATAAGTAATGATAAGGCTTCGCAATTCGCGACGACACCGTGGCTTAGTTGGTAGTGACCCTGCCTACGAAGCTTGGCGTTCCGGGTTCGATCCCCGGCCGGGGCAAATATTTGTGTGACAAACACAAATATTTGTTCTCGGGTCTTGGATGTTGTGATGTGTTGTATGTGTCCATGCCACCTGTGACACAGGAAACCCTAGTGCAGGGGTGTGAGTGTGTGAATGTTTATTTATTTATTTATTTATTTAATTAGAGGACGAAGAAACACGGAGGGCGCCGCGCGGGGCAGCGGGGGACGCATCAAGTTCCGAGCGAGAGTGTCAGCCAGGTGTCATGTTCATTCGCCCGAGTAGTACTATTTGTGTGAACTCACCATAGTCCTATTTTCATGCGCCAGTCTCGCCGCGTACCTCGCTATAAGACGGTGTTCGTCGTCCACGCCTCTTGACAGATGCTCCGCTATACCTACACACATTAACAACATCTCAACATTACTTTAATTAAAATTTAAAACTTAATCAGGGGCTTTTAATCACAAATTTGTTAAATAGTTTTCACCACAAGTTTTAATAACAAAAAAAACCGTGTTGGCCGAGTGGGAAGTGCCTTTCGATCCAAAGGTCGTAGGTTCGAACCCGGTCGTACACCAATGTATTTTTTTGTTAAAAAAATCTATATGTGCATTTAAAAACACGTGCTTAACGGTGAAGGAAAACATCGTGAGGAAACCGACATGTCATAAACCTAAAAAGTTCGAAAGACATGGGTCAGGTGCACGAAAGGAACCTCTTTGAGGCGCACTTGAAATCCTTTCACCACACTGGTTCGAATTCGAACCTCGCATACTACGTTGTATGCGAGCTGACTTTAGCGAGGTACCTGAGTTTGCCAAACGGTGAATAAAACTCAAATAATTATTCAATGATGCGTACCGATTGACGCAAGGCCATAGTAAAACGACTAACGGTAACAGTATGACCAATTTTTACCATAATAAAAAAAAAAATTGGTTGTCTGTAAAGTTGGTTTACGGACGATAGCTTAACGTGACTACCAGCGTAACGGGACAATGAGCGTTACCGGACAATGAGCGTTACCCGACAATGACGTAAACGTTTTCATGCATGCAGCCGACGCGACGGCGTCCGTCGATTTATTAGACGTAGTCACGTCAAAAAAGTTGATAATTTGTTTTTCATATTTGTGTTCAGTAACGGCAACAAATTATACGTTTTTTTTCTAGTAATTAAAAAAATCTAGTTTAAAGTCTTCTTCTTTTTATCGTGTCACTAGTTCTTTCCAACTAGTGTGATGAAAGGATTTCAAGTGCGCCTGGAAGAGGCTCCTTTCGTGCACTCGACACCATGTTTTCGAACTTTTAGGTTCTACGACATGACGGTTTCCTCACGATGTTTTCCTTCACCGTTGCGAGAACGTGAACGTGGTGTTTAAGTAGGTAGTAGATACTCACTGCGATGCGTAGACCTGGAAGACCGGGAGTCCAGCGAGCCGGTGTTGACGTACCCGCTCACGTACTCCGGGAACCCGTTGTGAGCCGGCACCGGCGATGGGGGACTGTACAAACAAATAAGATAAGATAAAGATATTTTTTAACCGACTTCAATAAGGAAGAGGTTATCAATTATGTTTGTTGCAAGTCTTAACCTATAATTGCAGTGGCACTTGGCCTGATATATATTATGTAACTAAAAAAATTATTAATTATTAGTGTACACTGTGTTGGTGTTCAATAAATAAAATAAAAAAAGAACTGTGTTCTTTATAAACTAATTTCAATTATTTTTTTCTCTTTTTTGTGTATATATTTCATATATATACAAACAATATATATTATTCCAGATTGGTCCCATAGAAATTTCATGAAAATCAGTTTGGTACTTTGGTTTTGAAATCAAATTAACTGAAAAAATTACATCATCCAAGTAAACGAAATTGCATATTTTGATGTTTGTGTTTACGGTCACTAAAAAAGTCCAATTGAAGTCAGTAGTATGTTTTTGTAATAGACTGATGTGAGGGATTAGCTTACATCCTCGCTCAGCCGATCACTCGGCGCTATGTATATACGTACCGAGTACTCGGCCGAGTGCACTGTCTCGTCCGTTTGCTCGGTACGTGTGATCTAGGCATTACTCACACAATGTGACTGAGGTTGAGCGTCCGCTCCGGCTGGTCGGGGTAGCGCGGTAATGGCGCCCGGCCGCGCTCGGGCACGCAACGGAACGACTTCCTCAAAGTCGCGCCGATCTGTTTCGACGGAGATTTCTGGAAACACACGGAATCAATATACACCAAAATTTTTAATTATAAAAATCTTAAATGTACAAAGAGGAAGGTGTACTACAATGTATCAGTATGTACAGTCAGAATTTAGGATTTCTATAAAATGAAAGAGTGACAGTGGGGCGACTGCGGCGCCCGAGCCGAGCTTTTGCGAGCTGGCTCGAGCTAGATACCCGGGTTTGACAAACGAAAGAAAGTCCGACTAAGGAAGGAATATTTAAAATCGCACTCAAACACAGTTGCGGACGTCGTCAGCTAGTTAATATCTATAAAAGGCTAAGTCCTGACTGACTGACAGACAATGCACAGGTTCTTGCCAGCTTTAGGTAACAGACCTGTTCGTAGAGACTTGAAATTTCGAGACTTTTTTCGTCAAGATGTGATGGCGCGTACAAAAAAAATATATTTTATTAGGCTAGGAGGGCAAATGGATCTATGACGCTTACGCGCACTCACATCTTAGTTACTGAGACATAAGTTGGGGTGTGAAATGAAATGTGTTTAGAATAAGGTCTTAAATAAATGGATTTATGTCCATTTTATGTCCTGCCGTAATGGGCATGCAAATATTAAGTCTTATTAATTATATTAATCTAGGTAAGTGGGTACGTGCTAAAACAAATCAAATTAATCTACTAAGAGTTCAAGACAGTATTCACCTATCGTATAGTCAGTCAGTGCATCTCAATATTTTATTTGGATTGTATGTGTATGAGATCGCTTCTTAGCGATAAGACCGCCCATTGTACTTTTCAATTTTTATCTAAAGTTACTCACATATGCGGCATATTCCTTGACCTCGTGTTCGTTGGTGTGCGTGGCAGAAATGCGTCCCCGCCAGAAGCACTCTTGGCACAGAGTATAGTTGGCACAGCGAGTGCAGCGGTAGCGGAACCCGGTTAGCGAGCCGCGGCGACACACGCTACACGCCAGAGGATGGACCACTGTACATACAAAAAACAAGTATTATTCTGATTCATGTTTTTTGACTTGATTTCTATACCTTTTAAAGTTTTTAAATCGCATACTTTATTTAACAATCTATTTATCTACCCAGCCTCTTGCACCCACTGTTGGGTATAGTATAAGCCTCCTCTTCAGTACGCTACTTTTTGCGGTCCTGGGCTAGCCTGATCCACTGGCCTTCGGCTGTTTTAATGCTGTTGTAAGCCGTCCCGGGTAGCTAATCATCATCATATCGTGTCACTAGTTCCTTCGAACCAGTGTGGTGAAAGGATTTCAAGTGCGCCTCGAAGAGGCTCTTTTCGTGCACTCGACACATGTTTTCGAACTTTTAGGTTCTACGACATGCCGGTTTCCTCAAGATGTTTTCCTTCACCGTTGCGAGAACGTGGGATGCATACATAGATTTTTTCGACCGAAAAAACCCATTTACGCATGACTGCCACCAGGATTCGAACCCGCGACCATCAGATCGCAAAGCAAGGGCCTCAACCACTCGGCCACCACGTCCTCTTTCTCTTCTCCAGCTAATGATATTACTGGATTTACGAGACTTAAATATCGAATTGTGAACAAACCCTACACTAGTGTTACCGGCCGTTATTCAAACTATCATGGGTAGGCGTGATCTCGTACCATTCAAAGAACACCTATTCAAAGGTAATGAACGAACCGTTTTCGACGCTAGCAAGACGATGCAGCAAAGGTAGCCAGACCAGACACGGCGGGCCGGGGTCTGACATTAGTGTGTCCAAAAAATCGTTCACGGTTATCTTCGTATTCTGAAAATGAAATAAGTGACATGTTAAAAACAAGCTTTGTGTCTGAACGTATTTTACTTTAAGGCGTTATCCTAATAGAACGCGATCACGCGACCATCGCAAGTTTGCGCGAACGTTGGTCGCGCGAGTCCGCGATCAAACGTACTAACGTCAAATAGGCGTCCCAATTGGCATCGCGTCGCGTCGCGCGATCGCGCGAATGTCAATGGTCGCGTGATCGCGTTCTATTAGGACAACGCCAAACATATCTTCATTCTTAACACGTTTCATACATCTATGTACTCAGATACATGTTCAATAAATCTTTAGACTTCTGACTGAAATCAGACTAAGTAGGTTAACTAAGTAGGCTTACTGTATCCATTAAGTGAGTAGGTAATTTGTTTTTTTTTGGCAAATAAAAACATTTATATTTCTATTTATTTCTGTTCTATCATTATCAGCATATTGAGAATTGGCCATTTGTAGAATTTACCATTATGAGAATTGGTCATTTGTAGAATTTGAGAAATGGCCATTTGTAGAATTGTCCATTTGTATAATTAGCCATTTGAATTAATTTTTAAGACTCATATGCCATTTTGAGAATTGGCCATTTTGCGCCTAAACCTCGTAGTCCAGACGAAAGCTTTTCCTAATATGCGCCATCGAACCATGTCTTCGACTTGCCTCATCCATCTTCAGACTGCAGCCTTCCTTCCGTAGATCGTAACCCCAAGATTCTACAATAACACCATTATTAATCTATGTAATTACCTGATTAAATATAGAAAGGGCCAGCGAGTCGTCATAACAGAAGGAGGGTGACTCGTATACGGCTGCAGGCAAGGCCAGTACTTCCCGTAGGTAGTCCGATAGCCTCTTCATTACTAGGTGACCGTTGCAGTCAGACAATTGAGAGAAAATATCTGAAAATCAGAACTTAATGTGAGATAAATAAAGCACAATTTACCCTGGCACGGAAATATCTAACAGTTGGGAGATAATGTCTGAAATTTAACTCATATTGTTAGAGTATTAAAGCCCTATTTGCCTTGGCATGGTAATGTCTACACTACAGTTATGTGTACTAGCAGACCAGCTCTGGTCTTCGTAGTAACTTCTTTCTGGATTTACTTTCTCTACTCTTTGGTAGTACTAAGAGTAAGTAGCCTTTATGTTATTTTAGGTGTTATTGAACACTGAACTAATTGCTGAACAATCAGTTTATTACTTTTGGCGTGATTCACTGCATTCATCCATCTTGCCAACTTTCGCACTAGAGTGAAGATATCATTATCAATCGTAGGTTATTTAGGTAGTCCGTTTTTAGCATATAACGCACAATTATACTCATAGCTTAGATATGGCGTTATGTTTTGGGGGAATTGTCATTTTAAATGTTAATTAAACACTTTAAAACTTATCTAAGACGCGACTGAGCCTGATCTTCGGCTCTCCTCTTCCAATCATTAACAGCTGGTTTAATATAGCTGTAGTATAGCTTCATACACATACATGCTTAATTTTGTTTACTCGTATTAGGAATGTCATCTTGATTGCTAGAAATTGTCTCAATTGATCCTAATTGGCGTCAATTTCGTAAATAATGTTTTATTGATATGTTATGACAGATTCAATTGTTGATTCGGATCAATTGGCATGTATAATACATATGCATGACCACACCTGTTATTTAAACCTTGGAATGTAAACTTCATTTAGTAGGTAGGTAGGTAGGTTAGGTAGGTAGGCAGCATGACCGTATACAGGGGGGGGGGGGGGGGGGTTTGGGGGTTCAAACAAGGTTTATTCTGTTTTTATTCAATCAGATTTCTATTATAAGGCCTATTAGGGTCGCAATACAGTAGTTTTCAGGATTAAATTAGAGAAAAATATGTTTTAATAAACGATCAGATGTTATGTTTTATTAGGTAAGTGTTTGAGGTCGTGTAAAGCAATTTTCCCTAGTAAGTTGAAACCCTGAAAATTTTAACTTTGTTGTTTATTAGTATTTTGGTTTTGAAATCAAAATAACTGAAAAAAAAATGTCCTTGAAGTGAACAAAATTGCGTATTTTGCTTCCCTGTGACTTTTCAGTGATGCTTACGGTCACTAGAACAGTCCGTTTGAAGTTGGTTGTTGTATGTTTTGAAAACCTTGATTATATTAATAGGTACTTACACCTCAATTTGTCCGTTAATTTTCCGGCGCACATTGTAGCCAGTGCAACTTTTATTGAAAACACCCTGATTTTACCAACATTCTCTCTGAAATAAAATAATACACTTTTTAATATTTTGTATTTTTTTTTAATTATCTTCGTATCTTTTATTTAACAGCCACTGACAGATGGACACCTAAGTGAGACCATAAGTATTTCGATTATTCAAATTTTAGTGATGAGACAAATTAGGTGCTCTCCTGACCGTAGCAGATTACGCCTGCTCATGACCAGAACATATTCAGAAATTGATATACGTATTGAGAACAGTGCTACACACGAATTTCTTTCACATAGGCCGGTGCAACACTGCTAAAGTACTTTTCCACTTTGAAACAGAGATGTTCAGTCTCGAAAGCCCAGTAATTTCACTAGCACTCTTAAAACTCTTCACTAAAACTTTTTTTAGTACTCTTCAAACCTGAACACATCACTGCTTTGCGGCAGAATATTTGACACGGTGTTGGTACCCATCTAGACGGCATCCTGCAGGGGATGCCTGCCTATGTTGCAGGGGACACCACTGTAGATATATTATTTATTTTTTTATTGATAGACGAGCAGCTTTCACTTATATGTCTATGTCACACAGTGTTGGATTATTTAATAGGTTTGTGTCACTTTTTTAGCAGCCTTGTTGGTTCATAACCAAGGGTCGAGTTTGTTCTTGAACGAGTTTTTGGATGCTGCAGAAACAACATCATCCCACAGTATATTCCTGTTGCTAAGGAAGTGATGAGCCATAAGGGTGCTGGTTTGATCACAATTTAATTTGATTTAGTAGAGGATGAACATACCCCGTGCTATAGGCAGCTAGTAGCCAATTCAACAGCAGTGCGGAACAGGCCTCCACAGAAACCTGGTGCACAGGCGGAAGTCTCTTATTCAGGTTATGGTACAATGAAGAAACCAGCGTCTCAAGTCGCGTCACATTCACACATGCAGTCGGTTCTAGAGTGTTCAGTGCGTTTTCCCGGAATGCCTCAATTACATTCCATATGTCGATTACATGCACTGAAAGATCAAAGAATTATTTAGCAGTATTTATAATCATCCACAACCTACCCACTGCTGGGTGTGTCTTTCATAAGCTCCATTCTATCTGGTCTTATGCTTTTTTGCACTTAGTTGCAGATTGCCCACAACTTTCATAATGTTGTCAACCCACTGCATTTGTTTTTTTTTATGAATAGACAAGCGTTTGACCACTACCTCACCTGGTGGTAAGTGATGGTATGGTCAAAGATGGAGCACACTTGGCTCCTATGAACTTATTCACTCAAGTCTTGGAGGCTCCATGATTATAATGGTCCGGAAATACAGATGCAGCGTAGCGAGTTGCTTGGTTTATTTCTTATTCAGCAGTATTTGTTACAGTTGATAGACAATGTACAAGCCAAACCACTGAATGTAGAGACTTGAAACTTGGAGGATGCAAACTAAGTTACAAGCATATCAGCTATTTAAGTAATATTAGGATAATTCACGGTACATCACTCACAATTACACTTCTTCTGAACATATCGAAGTTTGCAGGCAGTTCTGTATGTTGCGAATCGGATCACATCAAAGTTCTGGTCTCTCATCTCATTGAGGAGTAAGGAACGAGGGTCTGCGGAGGAACCGCCGACCACGGCGGGACCCGTACCGGGTCCTAAGCCCCCTAGACTCGGCGGGACCCCGACACTGTCGCGTTCTAACGACATCTCGCCAATAGCTGGAAAAGATGCAGGTTTGTACGAATTACTCGCAGTAATAGTGGGAATACAACCTAGATTTCTAAGACACTAAAGCAAACGTGTGAGAATATCAAGCTGTTTGTGACTGTATGTAGATTTGTTTCAACGGTATTTAGAAAATACCTTACAGATTGTGAGACGTATATAATCAACAATTTGTCCGGAACGGCGATTGTGAAACATCCTTACCTTGGTTCAGTGTTTAGCTAATATTCTTGTTGACATAACGATAATGTATTCACGGCGAATACCAAATAATTTCGTAAATTAAATCGATTCCATGATTGCAAGTTCGAAGTCTTGAAGTTTCTTACAAGATTTTACCAGGGCACAATAACTTAATGCACGTTGTTTTGTTTATATTATGAATATTGAGCTCAGAGCGTTATCTGGAACAAGTATCAGTAGGAAATCCGCATCTGTTTTAGTTATTTTTTAATTGCGAAATTACGAATATTGTTGAAATCAACATGACAAATTTGCCATTAAAATATCGTTCCATTTCACTTCATTCTTAGCTAAATCAAATCATACACAGTGTAGCAAATTATTAGAAAGTGACTCAGAATTTTCAAATACACAATAGATCTATAAAAAAAATAATGATACAAATTATTAGTACCTATTCTTTTTTTCCATTGGTAGGTACCTTGTACCCCCCTAATGTAGGTGTTAAGTAGGTAACATAATAATCACATTTCAGTAACATAATAATTACTAAAAAAAATGCTTCTTGTAATGGAACGTTAATCTACAACAAACCATAACCAATTGTTTTTTTTTTTAATATATTTACCCATTTGGGGAGGCAAGGTCTTATTACGACCATACTGCCTTGTCATACGTTTATTATTTTTATAGTAATTTATATTTCATACGTGAATTATTGTTTATTTTGTCATCGGTCAGATAGTCGTTAAATCAAGTCATGCCCCTGTAAAGTGGTGGTGGTGGCGACTTTATTAGAGGCTTCTATGGAGTTTTGGAGGCAGCACAAAAAGTCATGTTTTACAACATTACACTATTTTTTTTAATTTTCCCCATTCGAAAGGCTAAAGTCATAATAATATGACATTATATTATCTTTAGAATGACCATGGGGCTAGAGATACATTATGAAATACTCTCTTTAAAGTAGGTACATGCGATCGAAGATAATATCTGCATATCTCCGACCTGCTTATTTGTATTACCCTCTCTTTCAACTAGAGTTAGTAGTATGGCTTGCGCTGTGATGGCTCTACACAATGCTCATAAAAAGACTCTACCTCAACTGATTGTGTTTTATGTGGTTTTATGGCACTTATCGATGTTAACATGAGGCTATAATTTCAAAATGTATTTACCTATGTACTTTTTACATTACTAGGATAAAACCTACTACGTCAAAGCTAGGAAGTAAACGTAGTGGTTATATTCTCTTTGCTAGGAAGTGATCCTTCATTGTCGTTGTCACGGTTTACGTTGCCATGGCAACTTTCAATTTCTAACAATTTGTGAACAACTTCAATCAGTTTTGAATGTTTTGAATTTTATTTTGGGGTTTTGATATTGTCTGCTCCAAAAAAGCTAAAATACCGTCTTCAACTCCCTCCGGAAAAATGGATTTGAAAATAATTGATAAGCTGCGGCTCTTAAAAATGGACTCCGAGTTGCGTCCTCAGATTAAAATGAAGCCAATGAGTCGGTACTACTTCGCCACTGCCACCAACCCTGGAGAGCAATTCTTCGTGTTCGCATCCATCGCTGCCTGGCTACTGAGGAAAATTGGTCAGGATTTTGAACAGCCGAGCGAAGAAGACGACCCTAACACAACTATCGCTGGAATCATCGACGAGCTACGAAAGCAAGACGTAACCGTAGACTTTTCATCACATAAATTAAAACAAGGCTACGGTGACCAAGTCTGCTTTATCTTGAACGTTTTGGCTGATGAGGCATTGAAAAAAGAAAACTTTGAGTGGCAGAAACCTATAGTCGACATCCCAGATACGGAGGAAACTGCCGAAGACGTCGATCAAGTCGAAGACGAAACTGAAATTATTCTAGACAAAGTCGAGGAAGAAATGGCAATCTATTCGGGGGAGTCCGAAGGTGAATATGCAGAGGAAAATGAACCGAATTACCTGACTACTAAGGTTCACGATTGGGAAGCGTGGAACTTGGAGTTGGAAAGGGTAGCGCCAGCTTTACGTTTGAAGATATCCGCCGATGGAAGGGACTGGAGAGCGAGGCATTCTCAAATGAGGAGCTATAGAGATGAGCTATTAGAGCGGTACAAAACAACTGGATCCCAGCTAACAAAGCTTCATACAAACTTAAACTCAGTTCTCGAAAAAGTAGCCGCTAGGGAGAATATCTTGAACGAGCAATTCGGGCCTCTGGTTCAAGAATACGGGTCACATTTAGACGAGCTTAGTAAAGTGACGAGTGAATACAAAGATGTCAGCGTAGGAGTGACAGAGAGGCAGGACATTCTGAATGAGCTGACAATTAAAGTAGAAAATATCAAGCAAAGAACGGAATCCAAAGGATCTTCGATGAATGATAATTCGCCGCTGGTGACCGCGAAAAAGGCCGTGTCAACTCTGAAGAAAGACATCCAGGACCTTGACTTCCAGATCATTGTGCTGATGTGGATGATAACCACCAAAGAAAACCCGAATAGCAACAATTATTTGACGAATACTGATGATAGAATGATCGCGGCTGAAGCTTACTAGCACATAGGTTAGGTACCTACCTTAAGACTTGAGATAAATAATAAGAGCTATTTTTCACATTAAAACGGATTACCCAGTTGTGGGACAATATAACATAACATTCACACACTCACTCCCCTGCACTAGGATTCACTGTGTCGCAGGTGGCATGGACACATACAAGACATCACAACATCCAAGACCCGAGAACAAACATTAGTGTTCGTCACAAATATTTGCCCCAGCCGGGGATCGAACCCGGAACACCAAGCTTCGTAGGCAGGGTCACTACCAACTAAGCCACGGTGTCGTCAATATTATAGTGAAGTAAAGTAAATTACAATACGAAGTATTTGGATTTTTTTAATGTAATATTTATACCTACTTAGTTGAAATATGTGACGCCCGCAACTTCGCTTGCGTGTCGAATCAACAAAACTCTTCTTTCTAATACGCATTTTCAAATCTTGGCCAACACATCTTCCAAGTTTCAAGTCACTACGTCCACTGGTTTAGCCTGTAAGTTGTCTGTTAGTCAGTCAATACTAAGCCTTTTATATTATTGTTGATGTTTCTTTATTAAGAAAGGAAGAAACGGTAGAGTTGGTAGGTACTCTACTTATTAGTTACTAACGTACTCGTAAGTAGTCACATAATCAGGCCTAGAGTACCTTAGATACCTAGGTCAGAAGTATTTAAAAGTAGGTACATAGGTACATAGTAGTCGAATACAAGTCTACATTCAGAAAGTCAATCAATCAATCAATCAATCAAATCATTTATTTGCGTAGTAAGGGTTTCCATGCAGGGTTCTTAAAATTCTACTACATAATAGTGGTGCCAACTTACATCTACCGCTTGGGCATGCAATTTTTTTTTTTTTTTTTTTTTTTATCCTATGCATGTATTAATTAATATGTTAATTTTAATTCAATAAAATGCTCAGAAAGAATACAAAAAATGAATAAAAATAAACAAAATACAGACGCAAATCACAAAAATAGAGGGAAAATTAGCTAATTCATGTCAAGTGGAAATAATTTCAATCATAATCTGTCATATATTCATTAATACTATAATACGCTTTACGAGTCAACAATTCCAAAAGTTTTTGCTTAAAAGGTTGATTCCTCTCTATCTCTGCTATTGATTTAGGAAGCTTGTTATACAATTTAGGTGCCATACCTAATATATTCTTAGAAAATAGCGCTGTCTTATGTATAGGCATTCTGATTTTATTTAATGTTCTTTTAAAACCCAATTTAGCAAAATTTTCTTTGTTCTGCCTAACAAACATTACTGTTTCAAAGATGTACAGACATGGGAAGGTTAATATCTTTAGATTTTGAAAGTAAGATTTGCAGGAGTCAGTTTGTTTTAGTTTACAAACCGCTCTTAAACATTTCTTTTGAGCTTTAAAGTACCTATTTAAAGTTCTTGTAAAGTTTTTCAATAAAGGTAGAGAAATAGAGGGATTGTTTTTAAAAAGTTTAATGAAAAGGCGAGGATTTAAGGGGATGCATATCAATTTAAATACATTATTTACTAACACATTTATTTAATGAACACAGTTTACAATTACATTGAAATCTGTTGAATCATAAAAATAACAGTGAAAAATATTATGTAACAATGAAGGTTTTACAGTCAGAAAATCATCAGTGGTAAAATATAAAAAAAAACTTATTTCGCTGAAATTAATTTGTTATATTATTCAATTTACTTACTATAATTTATGGGTACTACATTAAAACGCCACTCTACATACTCCTAGACATATAACACATATAAGTAAGTACAATAAGTACATAAGCCTACCTACATGACATTAACGGTCGCCGCAAACGAGTCACCGAACACAGTGACCGGTGTATATCGACCGCCAGTCCGACACATACTTTTGTCGCAGTAGCGCGTTCGTCGCCATACGTGTCGCCGGACAAAAGTACCTATGTGAACTGAACTGACGGTGTCGCCCGGCACCGGTCGTTGTGGTCGGTGGCGCGTTTGCTGCTGGCCTTATTTCACAATGACTAGATTTTTTACTCTCCCGGAGCAATGAATTGCTATACATACACATTTGATATCTAAGTTTTACATACATAGGTTCCTAACCACACCATTAATTTACCATATATATCCATCCATCTTTAATTTCGCAAAATTCTAACACTAATTCTATAAAGTTTGTGTCAACGCAACGCTATAACGCGCATATTTTGGACTTTATTTTATGTAAAATACCACAGCGCTATAATTCCCCAAACAAAGCAAAGTTTGTTAATGCGTATACTTGGTTAGTACAGTCAGCATCAAAAGTCGCTGACCACATTCAGATTCTCAAATTCGCTTTACACCATTTAATAAACCTAAATCGTTCAACATGACAAGCGCCGGTATTGAATGAACATCATTTGAGTTCAAAATTAACTGTACACCACATTGTCAAAAATATAAAATGGTGTAGGTACAGCGGTTTTGTAAATCCGAATATGGTCATTGTCTTTTGATGCTGACTGTACTTACTTATTGTGTATAGTCGCTACGCTACCAATATATCTGTGAATTGAGGAGCGTCGCTGTGTTCGTCACGGTAGACGACGGCAGACAGCAACGGGTAGTTGAATTAAGTTCTATACATTGTGGCTGTAGTTCCATTTCCTGCCACCTCACTGATAAGTTGTTAGGACTGTACCAATGTTCCTTTATAGTTACTCTATTAAAAGCTATTAACTGTACAACTTATAGGTTAGAATAAGTAGGTATATGCCATCAAAATATACATTACAATTGTGTACATTGATCAGGTATAAAGAATAAATATGTTAAATCATTATATTATACAAAATTATTGTGCATGTCACAGATCTGTTCGCATATTTGGCCCAAATGGACGAGTTGGTAAAATTATTAGATGATTGATTATAGGAAGAGTCGAATGATTACTTAAACACAGGAAGCAGCTTATTTACACCTATTAACTTTTTATTTATGTACCTACTAAACATTTAGTAATATACATATACTGGGTCAGTTAGCTACTGACCAATGTTAAAAAAAATCGTTGTGACGCGCCATCTTGATTTAATTCAGCACAGCACTGCCCCCTATATTTTACAATAAAACTCTTTGGATATAACAGCCCCTTAATTTTTGCGCTAGTCGTTAGGTATTGTTATTATTCCACCCCAAGAAAATGCCTAAAAATTTTTGGCACTTACAAATATACCTTTGCCGATCACAATATCAAGAACTCCATTAAGTATTTTTGGCTCCAATATACCCAAAACTTTTCACATTTTACGCCCTTAAATTTTCCCTATTAGGTACCTACCTACCTATTAAGAGCCATTTTTTAGATTTTATATGGCATTTAACCATTAGTTTATTTCTCTTTGCGCCAAGTTTCCTTATTTACACGTAGAGCCAATGTCGCCATGTGAAGCGGCTGACGGGTCCTCCATTCCTGATAGCCTCGTGCTCAGACTCTGGTGAAATGCAGCAAGCGATGCGCTGGAAAAGATATATCGGGGAGTTTTAGCGGGAACGTGAAAATGTCGTATTCGCGGCATTAAATTATTTTACAAAACTTTTATTACTTTGAATGTTTAAGTGTAAAAACGGTAGTTTTTGATCCAATAAGTGCTCTTGACTTGAACGTGTATGAGTTTTGATGAATAGTGTAATGCTCTAAAACTTGACTTTTCGTGTTGCCTCCAAAACTCCATTTAGAAGCCTCTAGTAAAGTCGCCACCACCACTACTTTACAGGCATGACTTGACTTAACGACTCTGACTGATGACAAAATAACACTGGCTACCTTTGATGTGGAGCCAAAACCGAAGAACAGCTCTTCGAAAAAAAAAAGATAATCCATCTCTAAGTACAGTGAGTCGGTCGAGAAAGCGTTGGAGGGACGACCTGGTTCTGTTATAGAGGGAATGGTGGAAGATCCCTAACGACCGCGACAAACGGAAGGATTTGGGGGAGATCTTTGCTCAACAAATGGTTCACAGGTTAAAAAAAATGTTGGTTACGTTACCTCCCGCAAGGTGCCAGGCGTGGTGGCAAGTTTGTACACCGCTACGATTGGTATCATCAGGATGGAGGAGCAAGCGAGACCCCAGCCCAGCACGACCGCCCATGGAGGGTACGTGTACGCCTGGTATTGTAGTGGCTGCTGGTATAGAAGGCCGAAGACCACCACACCCTGAGAATAACATACATAAAATATAAAGAATAGATTAAATTAGATTAAACTCTTTATTGGTGACCCCGGAGAAATATACAAATTGAAATAAATAATATAAACTAAACGAGTTCTTACCCACCGTCCATCTTATGAGACCACCTGGATGAACCGTTGAAAGTTTTTTAAAAACAAAAATAATGGTTACAATGATGGGCGGCCATATTAAGTTATTTAGACGGATGCGTGAGTGGCAAATGCAGCTTATAAAAGCTATGTTGGCCGAGTGGGAGGTGCCTCGGCTTTCGATGCGAAGGTCGTGAGTTCGAACCCGGTCGAACACCAATGGATTTTTCATTTCAAAAAAGATCTATGTGTGCATTTAAACACGAACTTGTCAGCGGTGAAGGAAAAATTCGTGAGGAAACCGGCATTCCATAGAACCTAAACGTTCGAAAAACATGTGTCAAGTGTACGAAAGGAGCCTCTACAAGGCGCACTTGAAATCCTTTCATCATACTTGTTCGAAAGAACTAGTGACACGATAATAAGAAGCTTGTAGAAAGAAGAAAGAAAGAAAATAATTTATTTATACCTAAAATAGGTACCATTAATAATAGTCAGTGTATGTTGAAGCCTTTATGTGGCCTGGAAGTACCGATACCAGATCTAACACTGCACTGGATCACACGAAAAATTGTCATAAATGCTTGCTCAAAACAAGTAGGTACAGTCAGTTCTATTACGTATAGATATAACGATTTGGTGCAATAGTTACTGTAATGTTATAGTCTAATGTCAATAAATCTTTGAAATCTTTGAAATCTTTGAAATCTTAATATGTTATACGGTACTAATATTATACGTGGGTTATTCTAAGAGTTTATATAGCTAAGTGGTGTTTTACAATGAGGTAAATGCCGCTTCACTCATTTTTTTTTAAAAGTACATTTATTATTTTAGCACACATAATAAAATATGTATATGGAGTAACCATTTTAGTATTCGGACGCCTCCGTTTTCACTGAATCGACTCTACCGGATTTCACCATTTTTTAATATTAAGGTCAAAATGTGTGATTTTAAGAAGGCTGATTGAACTTACGATGATAAACGTTGGGCTGACGAACTTCCAGCATATCCTCCAGTACAGGCCAGGGCGGAAGCCTAGCATTTCTTCCACATCATCGGAAAATCTTTCCAGACCTGCAAATAGATAGTTATTATCCAAGCTCGTGTCGTCCCTTGTTTACATAAAAAAATCGCGTAGGTATACAGATACGATTATGTAAGGCCTATGAAGATTATAATAAAATTATCATTGATGAAGACTCTCGAATGGAATAGTTTTAAGTTGGGTGTAAAATCCCTTTGCTTGTATTCTCAGCCAATACAGCAAAATTGCTTTGCCCTACGCATACAGGGTGTAGGTGTAAATGTATACATAAATGTAGTTAGGTATACTTACTTTATGAAACCCACTACTTACTTGGCAATAAATAAATGAATAAGTACTGAATACTGAATTGAAATACTCACCATAGAACCAAGAGACAGCCACAGCTTCAAAGAGCGCTGAGCACAACAGCGAGATGCCGGCAGCATACGTATCCAGCAAATGGAACACGTAGATCCCACCCTGAAACATTAGTTACTCAATGTATAGAAGGGAATGTTTTTTCAGTATGCAAAGTAGTTTTATCAAAAAAAAATATACCTGCAATTACTGCAGTGACTAAAAACATGGTTAGTAGGTACTTTCTTCTGCACATGGGAAAAACTGCAACCGTTGTCACAGATTAGGTACTTTTCAGCTTCTAAATAGTTGAACCAACATTCATGCATGGATCAACTGAAATTCAATATCTTAAGGCCAATCCTCAAATCCGAATTCCATACAAAATGATTCGAACAAATACTCAAAAAGTACGCCGTATTATAGTAATTTCTTCACACTATTTGTTTCGTCTATGTTTTTTGATTTCGTCAACTTAAAAAGTGAAAGGTTTCATACTTTATTTTTAGAGGAATTCGGATTTGAGGATTCCCATTAAGCAAGGTTTACAAAAATATACTACATACAACCGACTTCAATTGGGCTGTTTTAGTGACCGTAGACACCACTGAAAGTCACAGGGAAGCAAAACACGCAACTTATTTTACTTGGATGACGTATTTTTTTCAGTTATTTTGTTTTCGAAACCAAAGTACTGAATCGACTATCATCAAAAATTCTATGAGACCAATCTGGAGGAATATTCTTTCAAATAAAAAAATAATAGTTCAAATCGGCTTTCAAACGACAGTTCTGAGGTGTCGCGAATGTTTGTTACATTAAAAAAAGTAGAAAAAAAATTCAACCGACAGTCGTTTGATAAATACTTATTACTTAATATAGAGGATGTTGTGGCCGAGTGGAGGAGGCCCTTACCTTGCGATCCGATGGTCGCGAGGTCGCATCCCGGTGGCAGAGAAATTGGTCCATCGGGAACACTCTTATTTATATACTCACCGGCGTGATATTGATGCAAGCGATACAGAAGGAGAAGCAGACGACGATCAGCGTGAAGTGCTCGCGCCGCAGCCACTTGGCTCCGCTCGCGCGAGCCTGGTCCAGAAGACCCGTGATCACGCACTCCAGACCTCCCATCTGTGAGGAGGAGTGAGTCAAATTAGCGTGGAAAACCTACAGTTACACTTTTCTTCTGTGCAAAGAATTGTCATAAACACCTACGAAAGTACACACTGCGATTAGAACTGATTGATAAGCGGATTGCTACTACATTTGCTAGGAAAATCTACGCTTTGCTGCAATCTACTGCGCACTGCTACGAAATGGAACATATTTAAGAAAACCTACGCTTTACTTCAAAATGTTTGAGGAACATTAGCATTTAGCATTGTTAAAAAAGCTGTTCGCTACCAGAAGCTACGAACTACTACGAAAAGTTAAAAGCTGCTACGATTGCTCCAAGATATTCTGCTACGAGGCGCTACTCATTGCTACGAAAATCTACGCTCTGCTACGAAATATTGGTAACTGCAACGAAATTCGCACTACTAAATTCTTAGCATTGCTACGAGGTTCTACGAGATGTTGCGTATTTTTTTTAATTTATCTATTATATAATCAGCAGCACTTCATACATATGTATAATATAACTAATCTAAACTTATATGTTTGCAAGTAACAGATTCGCACTTTTTAAATAATGTTTTTATAATATATCGCTAGAGTAATTTAATTTTGAAACTACGAAATAAATTACTTATTGATAGTTTTTCACGAAACGGTGTATTTAATTTTCTTATTCATTTACAAGCACGGTAGACGATAGAAAGTTTTCACTTACCCCCGAATCGAGTCCAAGCATGATAAGCATGAAGAAGAACAGCATCGCCCACAGACTGGCTCCAGGGAGAGTAGCCACCGCTTCAGGGTACACTTGGAACACCAGCCCGGGACCTGGAGCAAACATCATCACATTATCACTATAATTGTAAATGTTAAAGTAACTGTAAAATTAAAAAGTAAAAAGCGTTTATTCTATTAAATTCTTAATTAATTACAATTCATTCTTATTACATTACATTCAGTTAATTAAAAGTCGCCTCTAGCGTAGGCCTCTCCCATTTCTTTCCATACATTTCTATCTCTGGCCTATCTCTTCCGTGTGTTACTAATGTAAATGTTACATAGGCTTTATACCTTAGTTTTTAAGCAATTAACTCTTTTCCATTTCTTTATCCTTAGGCCGATTGATAGCAGACAACGCATTGAAATTGAAAAAAATCAATGTTTTGTAGTTGTTAAGACAAGTCGTTGGATCGTATTGTAAAGCGTCGATGACACACGGCTTTTTTACAAGCTGATTGGTGGCGATTTTATAAAAACTAGCGTGTGAGCGTGTTAGCTTTTGGGAAGGTTTGTCAACAAGCGGATTGTAAAATAGCCGATGACACTGGGCGACTTAACACGCTATAAGCGAACTCGCTGGCTTGAGCGTGTAAAAAAGCCGTGTGTCATCGACGCCTTAGACAAGAATTTGGGTGTTACCTTCAGTAGCAACCGAGGATATGGGGACTCCTTGTTTATGAGACATGAACCCAAGGTACGTGAAGATCACAAATCCAGAGAAAAATGACGTGAAGCAATTCACCAATGTCGTTACCAGACAGTCTCTGAAAAACATGATGGAAAAAGTTTAAACAAACAAGAAATATAGATAAAAAAGCCATGTTTTATGCTTTTGCTCTTTCTAGCTTTTTTTACTACGAGATAAAGCGTGAATAGTTTTTCGTAGACTTTCGCGATTATCATACATAGTTATTTCATTGTAACGGGTATTTATCCCGCGACGGTAGCTCCAATACGCCGGTCAACCCGTGACCACGGCTGTTGCAATACAGTCGAAACGTTCGGGACACAAAAACGAGTTGAGCGCGATAAATACCCATTACAATAACATATCTATAGCGTGAATATTTTAAAGTTTATAATTTTCTGTCATCGTGTTGTGAGCTACCCTGAAAGTTTCAGCCGGAAAGCTAATCGGAAAGTGCTCAAAAGAGTAGCAAGATTCCACCCGAAATAACGGACAGACAAACAAAACAGTTATTAAATAAAAACGTGGTAACAATAGTTAAGACCTATTTTTACCCTACCCTTGAAATTAAGACCTATATTTAATTTTTCGAAAAAGCGCTACCTGTAGCAATTGTTGTGGAAAGTGTTGTAACTCGCGTAAGACAGATGGACTCCAAAACCAGCGCCGACTGAGTAGAATATCTGCACAGCTGCGTCGACCCACACCTGGGAAAAAATATTACATAAATCGCAACGAAAATTTGTACGTCTGAAAAACAAAACTAACTTCTAAGACTTTACAAGATATCGACGAAAATGAAAACCAAACTTGTTATTACTTGAAATGAATTAAATAAATGTACACGGTCAATTTTAAATCACCAGAAAAAAAACGCATAGTCAGTTGCCGTTACTGAACACATTACGGCAAAAAACTTGAAAAAATAAAGTCGAATTTTTGTCAAATTAAATTTGATTGAAATTGGATAACTTAAACCATTAGTCGTTTTCCTATGGATTTGCGTCAGGCGGTACCTTTAATTTATAATAATTTAGGTTTTATTCATCGTTTGGCAAACTCGGGTACCTAGCTCGAGCCAGCTCGCAAAACCTCAGCTCGGGCGCCGCACTCGCTCCGCTGTCACTCTGCCACTTTGTAGAAATCCAAAATTCTGACTGCACAGATGCATAGTAGTATCCCGTCTGCAGTGCCCATTTTTTATTTTTTTGGTAATTAAAAATTGGTGGTATGTATTTAGAACATTTTCACAAAATGCCAACTAGCCCCAAACTTAGCAGAGCAAGTACACAATACTATTGGAACTAATTATCTGATAGAATACTTATATACTTTTTTTTCGTAAATACATACATATAATACATAGAGAACACTCCGACTCAGAACAAACTTTGATGTTCATCACACAAATGTTTGTCCTGAAGCGGAAATCGAACCCGCGACACCGGCGTAGCAGTCTACCACACTTGCCACTCGAATAATCAAAGCAAATTACAATAATAAGAAGAGACTACACCCTATTATTAGGTACCTGCGTATCCTTCAATCTGGCCAACTCTGGCTGCAGATAGTACGCGATGCCTCGAGTAGCGCCCGGTAGAAGAAGGCCTCTCGCCAACAGAATTGATAACACCACATAGGGCATGGTTGCTGTTAGCCAAACCACTTTTCCTGAGATAAATAGGTAAAATTACATGTAAGTAGGTACACTCATAGATAAATTACGATGTTCCTATAAAAGATGGACGGTATCAAAACAAAAGGGAATCGTAAGACAGGACCAAAAAATTTCAGACACCTTGTCAATAAATATGAAATATCTCCTTTTTCAAATAATGTTTGTTACTTTTTACGATGTAGTTTTATTAACAATGAAAAAACCTAGTAGTTTTAACATATAATATAGGTATATCTAGCCCTCTTGCTTCTCTTTTTCGAAAATTAGCATCGGACCAAAATGCACTAGAAAGTAGCCAAAGTGGCTCCCTTTTAGTGGTTGCATTTTAAATGTACTACATTGTGTTTCTATACTTTAATACTTCTGTGGGTACACTATAATTCGGTTGAATTAACATGACACCTGACTTGGTAGGTACTCGATGCTTCTTTCCTCGGCCCCACGCGAGGTCCTCCATGTTTCTTCTACATCTTGTTGCGTAGCCTTATCATCACCAAGTATCCCACGACCTCTTCTCTACCAAGATTATCCGATTCCACACTGTACTTTGCACTAACGTCATTTAGCCAGGTGTCATGTTAATACGCCCGAGCGAGTCGTAGGTACTTTCTATATTATTCTTAGATAAGTGAAATTTGTTTTTTCGATTTTATAGAAAAGCTTCTTTTAACCGTATCGAAATAAAAGGTTCGGTTTGGGTTGGACGAGAAGTTTGGTTAGTAAAGTATAAGAATTACTAGATTACAATATTTCAATCAAAACTTGCACATTTTCAAACCCTCTTTTTAACCACTCAAACATTGAATTTAGTAGAAAACTGAAAAATATAGCGGTATTTATCTTCGGAGATTATAAAAATGCAACATTCAATTAAATATTATGTTTACCTGAGGTGACGGAATCGTTCAACTTTTGGTCTAATAACACATTCAATCCGTACTTTTACATATTTTACATTTAATTTTGAAAATCAGTGAAACCCGTATCTAATTATTTGTTTTGCAAAATATAATTCCAAAGTTTGAGATAAAAACACTCATAAAAAAAACTGTTTTCATACAAACTTTGAACTTCTATATCTACCCTCTGAAGAAATATAACGTAATATTACATAGCCTATAACCATTTCAGGCTTTGTAGCTATAATATCGTAAAGTTTCAGATAAATCCGTTCGGTAGTTTTTACGTGATGGACGAACACACAAACCCACAAACAAACAAAGTCTTCCAATCAAAAAAAATATTTTTGGGGCATGTTTATTAATATCGTCTGAACGCGTTTCCGTAAAAAAAAACATATGTACAGAATTTCGGGGTCTTCTGCTTTATTATATGTATAGATAGATAGAAGATAGATACTAATATACCCGTGGAATAATTTCACAGTGAACTTTCCATTCTCCATAAATCAACTAATAGGTTCAGTTGGTTAATATAGTTTGTCCGGACGGTCCTCTTATTTTTATTATTGTATCATTAGTTCTTTCGAACCAGTGTGGGGAAAGGATTTCAAGTGCACCTCGAAGAGGCTCCTTTCGTACACTAAACTTACGGTCCGGACGGTAAACCGGTCAAACGGAACTACACAGAAAGTCATAGTTAACTTGTGGATGACAACAGAAAGCTAATTTCGTTGGTTCTACGAGTTCAATATGTGTTCTTACCAGAGCTTTTGACGCCTTTGAAGAGAGAGAGGTACAGCGTGAAGTAGACCAGTGCTAAGCAGACAGCCAGCTGCCATTTTGGGAAACCAAGGTCGTTCAGCCCTTCTGAATGCTGCATCTCAAGAACTGCGCGACTGAAACGACATCGAAAATTTTGACGCATTTGCTTTTTTTTAACAACTCGTAATGAAAAGAAAACAGTCCACCATTTTTGGATTACAATTGAAAGTATTCGATTCGACATCATATGTTTTCTTTTGTGATACTGCTGGTGGTGTTAACATTTCCATGGTCCCAACACTGTCGAGTTCTACTTCGATGAAGCTTAATGAAAAACTGAAGCAGGGTTCAACTTTGGTCCTTGTATCCTAGTCCTAGCCTTCTCTATCTCCCAGTATTCCTCTAAACCATGGCTTACTGAAAGAACTCCGAAGTGACAGCGGTCGCTGGTAGCGCACGTCAGCGGCGGTGCTTATGGTGCTGTTAGCCTACTCCTCTTACTCTCCTACTCCCAGCACTCCTCTACATTTCTATGGCATTTATACTAAAAGAAGTCTGAAGCGACAGCGGTCCCTAGTAGCGCACATCAGCTGAGGCGCTGTTAGCATTCTCTATCTCCCACACTCCTTTACATTTTTATGGCACTTACTGAAATAACTCCAAAGCGTAAAGTGCGACAGCGGTCCCTGGTATCACATATCAGCGGCAATGCTATTGGTGCTGTTAGTGTTCTCTATCTCCCAGCACTCCCTATACATTCCTATGGCACTTATACTGAAAGAAATCTGAAGCGACACCGGTCCCTGGTAGCGCACATCAGCTGCGGTGCTGTTAGCCTTCTCTATCTCCCAGTATTCCTCTATATTTTAAGACACTTACTGAAAGAACTCCGAAGCAGGTGTAAAGTACGACAGCGGTCCCTGGTAACACATATCAGCGGCGGTGGTGTTGGTGCTGTTGGCGCTGTTAGTCTTCTCTATCTCGCAGCGTACTGCGTACTGCGTGTGATGTAGAGGAGTTCCTCTACATTTTTATGGCACTTACTGAAAGAACTCCGAAGCAGGTGTAAAGTGCGAAAGTGGTCCCTGGTAGCGTATATCAGCGGCGGTGCTGTTGGTGCTATTAGCTTTGCCTGTGTCCCAACACTGCTCAGTGTTCCACGAGTTGTCACAGTGCACCCAGGGTAGCTCAGAGCGAGCTGATGATACGAGGAAGTATAATGCCCAGCCTGGGAACAAGAGTTTAATTATAATCAGTATAGTGCACGAAAGGAGCCTCTTTGAGGCGCACTTGAAATCCTTTCACCAAACTGGTTCCAAAGAACTAGTGACACGATAAGAAGAAGATTATAATCAGTAATACCCGCAACTATTTTTGCGTTGCGAATTAACAAAATTCCTTTTTTAGTACGCGCCTATAGGTACTTCTGGACGAACATACCCTCAAATTTCAAGTCTCAACGTCCATTGGTTTTGCCCGTGCGTTGTCTATCAGTCAGTCACTCAGTCAGGGCTAAGCCTTAGAGTCAGATAGAACCATTTTTTAAAATTCAAAAATTTCAATCTCTGTAAATATTTTCAGCTCATGCAAACACATTCTGCAAGTTTCAAGTCATTTACTGGTTTAGCCTGTAGGCTGTCTGTCAGTCAGTCAGTCAGGTCAAAGCTTGTTATATATATTGAGTGTTATGTATAAAATATAATATGGCATAATATAAAGGCATTAGGTCGTTTAAACCGTATAGCCTAGCTTGAACGCGTTCATGATAATAGGTACTACATATTCGTTGCAATATTTGGATATCTGCCAAATGCATTACTACGTACGGCGTACGAGCTACAACATGTAAGTTGTAATAAGGTCAACAAATTATATAAATATATTTAGTAATAAATCCGCTTGATTTCTAAACTAAGAGTTTCTCTCGTTTCGAACTTCGGCGAGTCCACACCTCCTTATGATGCCTCGTGTAGAGGCGAAACACGTGTCGTATCTTTAAACTTTGGTTTTCTGTTCGTTGACTCTTTGGTTTATAATATAGTAATATGTACTAAACTTCTAAACTAAAGTTAAGTTAATTAAAACCTTTGTTTAGAAATCAAGCGGATTTATTACTAAATATATTTATATAATTTGTATATATTTATGGATTTCCGCAAAGTAACGCCTGAATCAATCAATTATCTTTTGTAATAAGGCGATTGATTATGTGGAGCTGGTAGATATTTATGAAACAGGGGCACCTAATGATAGATTTTTTAATGTTAAATACTTATGCTGTTGGTTCACTTACTCGTATTTAAGTAAAAATACTTTTGTAAAATGAAGTAGGTATTGCTTTATTACAAATATTACATTTGAAGTATGAGATGTGAACTTGTATATTACAACTTGTGTTAATGAAAAATATATGTATAATACTTATAATGTAAAAATGTGTTAATGTAGTATAGTTATTTGTACACCAAGGGCCTGAAGCAAGCCATTTTATACGAGACTTTTTGGATATTTAAGTCGAGTTTAAAAGGGGTTTCAAGTATGAGGTATACACATTTTTTCACTTCAATTGGGATAATATTAAACAAGTTGCAGCATTGTTATTCAAAAACAGAGGCAGCCAACCAGTGTTACGAAAATAGTAACATATTATGTATAGGTCTCTCACATAATACCCTGATTTATGGGTATTGTAGTATGTAGGACCGAAGTTCGTAATTTGTAAAAACTTCTGGCATAAAACCTAATATAAAATAAACCTCTCTAAACAGATTTAATTTAAACAACCACTTTTTGTGCCCTCGGGCCTAAAATTCAATTTTACTCTCCGCAAAAAATTCAGTTAACTTTAGGAGCATGACAAGTAAAAAAAGTATAATAAACCTGCCTAAGTAACTTACCAATGATAACGTTGTAATAGAAAGAGACGTAGAAGGCAACCATGACCGCGCAGAACCCGACTCCTGCAACCAACATCAATATCATCTCATCTGCAAACATTTACCCACGCCTCTTTCTATTTGCTTTATGAAAAATGAAAACCCTCCAAAGTAATATTTGTTTTAGATCAATCAGATCTTTTTGAGATCTCATCGTTGAATCAGCTCGGGCGATTACATTCGAACCGAAGTTTTTACTCAAAAATACTTATTAGATGTTTTGTGGGCACTTTGATATGAACGGATGAATTTACGATTGATACGCAATCACGCTTAAACTACTCAACTGATCAGGTTAGTTTTTTTATAGGATTAGAATCTAGAATAGGTATTTTATCCAAATTTATTTTTATTCACTGTATGTTTAAAAATAGCTTTGAAATTGGTGACATATTATTACTTAAAAAAATTACTGGACAATATAAGACTATACTAATATATATATTTAAGGCCCATTTACACGATACCATTTTCTTGTACATACAACGGCAATAATTGAATTCAAGAATTGTAAGTAACAGTTTACACGCGGCAATAAGTAAAAAAATGGAGTGCAATTATTGTATGAAAGTCTTGACATAAAATAATTGCTGATGCCTTTTGTTTAACACGAATACAATTTTATGTTTAGGCGATTATTGCTGTCAAGTTTTGACTTGTCTAAACACAGACTTGTATGTGCGTGTACCATTTTTCAGCGGGTTGCTTCAAGTATTGCACGTTTTTGCGCTGTCAAATTTTCATTCAAGTGTTGAACGTTTTAGAAGCTACTATTTTATAAACATATGAGTCAAAAAAAATTAAAATTTCATTGTGCTGATTTAATTAAGTTCTTTGAGAATATACACCACCAATTTTTAATAACCAAAAATACTTTAAAAAATATTTCGATGTAAAAAATGTCCTATTTTTACCATATCTGTGTTCAGAAACGGCAACTGATTAGGTCTGCGTATTTTTATTTCTGCTGATAGAAAATTTACGGTGTATATTAACATACCCTCACTCACTGCACTCATGTTTGCATATGAAGAGAAAATCCAGTTGAATACAAGAATTGCTTGAGAAATTATAGCATGTGCTGTTTACACCAAGACAAGTTTTGAAACAAAACTTGTATGACAGATCAAGAATGTTACGTGTTGTTTAGATCATGCAAGTCATTTATTGCTTCAATTTAATGGTATGCAACAGGCAAGAAACTTGCATCGTGTAAATGGGCCTTTAGGCTAACGCAGTTATACCATAATAAGATTTTGTAAAATTTGCCATTCCTACCTATGAAACTGAAACTGAATGTGAAAGACCCTCCCATTTTGGTGAAATTGCCAGTCCAACTATGTACCTTTGGTAGAACCAACCTTTGAAGAGCGGGCATATCTTCCATAGCGTAATCGGCCCCTGTCGGTTGTACTGTCCGAGAATCAGCTCCATGTAGAACAAGGGAACTGCCCCGAACACCAGCATCAGGGTATACGGGATGAGGAATGCACCTATACATGCCAAAATTAACCTAGTTAAGTTAGTCTTAAGGCTAATCCTCAAATCCAATTCCATACAAAATGTTTCGGACAAATACTCAAAAAGTACGCCGTATTACCTATAGTAATTTCTTCACACTATTCGTTTTGTCCATGTTTTTTTTAAAATTAACCCTACTAACTTAAAAACACGTATAAAATCTAAATTAAAGTATGAAACCTTTCATTTTTTTTGTTGACGAAATCAAAAAACATAGACAAAACGAATAGTGTGAAGAAATTACTATAATACGGCGTACTTTTTGAGTATTTGTCCGAAACATTTTGTATGGAATTCGGATTTGAGGATTCCCCTTAAATAGTATTATTATAGCATCCTAGTGTATAATATTATACCTTGTTGTCACAAATAAATGATCTTGTACTTTTAAAATAATATCAGCAAAGTAAATACTTCTGAAAAGGTAAGAAAACCCCACTTTTCGATTCCAAATTTTCTAAGTAGACATAAGCGCTATAACAGTAATGCACCTGCCAATGTAAATTAAAGTCCAGTGTAGCACTATAATTCTGGTCATGAGTAGGCGTGATCTAGCTGTGCCTAGCTCGTCTTGTCACTTGTTTTCATAAAAACAAGAATACCGAAAAGCTAGACATTTATTGTTTGTCTACACCCTCAATTCCATTTTCTGTTCCGAGGAAGTCAGCGCTGATGCTTATTTGATGGAATTTGAAATCTCTCTGCCGTCTTCATTCTTACGGCGTTACACGGCGTACGTCGCATGCTACGCGTGTACCAATGCCGTGGGTTGCAGTGGACACAAAAAGAAGCGAAGCTTGACGCACGTGCGTAGCCTCTCCGTGCGCCGCGGTGGATTTCCGCCTTTATGAATACCTACCCCCTCCGTTTCTATAGCAGAGATAAGGAAAGCGCCACACATTGGCGAGATCCACTGCGAACCCGATGATGGAGAGAAGAAAGTCGGCGCCAGTGCCCCAAGTCTCTCTGCCGTCATCATTATCAGCTGCGAGACATACCAGACCTTATGACTGTCTACCTTCTCCATTCGTAACCCCAGGAAATCAGCGCCGGTACATTAAGCCATACTCGTTCTCAGCTGCGAAACGTACCAGGACCTTATGACTTTCTACCCCTCCATTCCTAACCCCCAGGAAATCAGCGCCGGTGCCTTATTCCATCCTCCTACTCAGCTGCGAGACGTACCATGACCTTTTTAATGCCTACCCCCTCCATTCCTGTAGCAGAGATAAGGAAAGCGCCACACATTGGCGAGATCCACTGCGAACCCGATGATGGAGAGAAGAAAGTCGGCGCCAGTGCCCCAAGTCTCTCTGCCGTCATCATTTTCAGCTGCAAGAGAGATTAAGATTAAATTCAACACAGGTTACCATACAAACATAGTCTCGATACCACGCAGAGCAAATTAATCATCAATATATATAAAAGGCTGGGTCTTGACTGACAGACAAAGTACAGGCCAAACCACTGAACTTAGATACTTGAAACTTGGATGTGTTCTTCAAAAGCTGAAAGTGAGTACAAAGAGAGGAATTTTGTAAATTCGCAACGCAAACGAAGTGGCGGGCGTCAGCTAGTTAAGCATATATATATATATATATATGCTTAACATTATAACATAGCTTATAAAGTTACCTGGTTTGATACTATTAACTCGTATTTTCTTGGCTGATTCGCTGTAGAACTCCTCTTCCACTTGTATTTTAGGCTCTTCTGGGAACAAAAATAAACCTACACTCTAATCGAATGGTTGCGTATTGAGAACTAAGATAATAATTTATAGGCTGATCAAAACTTAATCAAAATTTACGTACATTATGAAAATACTCACTTTTGTAACATGATAGAGTCACAACAGAGCCTTTTGTTGATTTGTGATCTGTAAAAAAAGGTGAATAAATGATTTATATTATTCAAAACAAAAACAATCGTGAGAAACACATCATAAAATATTTCGTATAAGGCTGCAACTGGTAGATAAATATATTAATCCTACTATCCTATCCTACTAATATTATAAACGCGAAAGTTTGTAAGGATGGATGGATGGTTGGATGGATGGATGGATGTTTGTTCCTCTTTCACGTAAAAACTACTGAATGGATTTGAATGAAACTTTACAATAATATAGCTTATACATCAGAATAACACATAGGCTACAATTTATAGAGATATCTGCGCAGACAAAGTCGCGGGCACCAGCTAGTACTAAATATATAATACAAATTGGTAGATATGTAGATGATTCAAACGCTAATCATAATCATCATACGAAGTAATCTCCAGGCCATCTTCAGAGGTCGAAATTTATATACGAAATATAATTTCAGAAAGAGAATTTGTTATTTTTTATGGGATACAGACAGAGGACGTGGTGTCCGAGTGGATGAGGCCCTTACCTTGCGATCTGATGGTCGCGGGTACGAATCCCGGTGGCAGTCATGCGTAAATAGGTTTTTTCGGTCGAAAAAATCTATGTATGCATCCCACGTTCTCGCAACGGTGAAGGAAAACATCGTGAGGAAACCGGCATGTCGTAGAGCCAAAAGTTCGAAAACATGTGCCGAGTGCACGAAAGGAGCCTCTTCGAGGCGCACTTGAAATCCTTTCACCACACTGGTTTGAAGGAACTTGTGACACGATAAGAAGAAGATGAGAGCATACTCAATTGAAATTGATCTACCATATATCAAAAGTGAAAACAGTCATAAAGTATTCAATACTCAATCTTTGGCCAAAACCACAGATCTCGGATACTTTCGGCTGTCGGCCAAAACACGCCCAAATTGACAACACTATCAAGGACTGACACGAGACCGATAATAATCAAAATCACTAAAACTGAAATCTAAATGTGAAAGCATTATGAAAAATCTTTCATGATTTATTAATCCCTTAGAATTAAGCAAACTTAATGCTTGGTCGTAGCCCTGCATATCCTCACGTCACCTACTCCTTAATAACGAAGGCATCCCGCATATTGGGATACCGGCGCGTGCAAAAATTTGCAATCATCCGAAGGTGTATTGGAATTCAAAAATGCCGAGGTATTTGCCGATGGAATCCACCGTTGAACTCTTAATTCACTTGGCAAAAATGCTGAAATCGTACAGTGCTTACAAAATGCTTTTAAGGGGAAACCTCAAATCCGAATTCCATACAAAATGTTTCGGACAAATACTCAAAAAGTACGCCGTATTATAGTAATTTCTTCACACTATTCGTTTCATCCATGTTTTTCGATTTCGTCAACAAAAAAAGTGAAAGGTTTAATACTTTAATTTAGATTTTATGCGTGTTTTAAAATTAACCCTACTAACTTAAAACACGTATAAAATCTAAATTAAAGTATGAAACCTTTCACTTTTTTTGTTGACGAAATCAAAAGACATGGACAAAACGAATAGTGTGAAGAAATTACTATAATACGGCGTACTTTTTGAGTATTTGTCTGAAACATTTTGTATGGAATTCGGATTTGAGGATTCCCCTTAAAATGGTTTTTACCGAGTTTTTAAATAAAATTGGTGATTCTGTAGTCTGTTAATTCACATTTTCATTTGAGGTAGAGGCACCAAGTATGTAATTTAGTTACTTTCCTGAAAGGCTTATTAATTGACTGTTCTGATTGACTGACAGACAGCGTAAAATGTAGTCTTGCAAAACACTGAAGCTAAAGGCTAGTTTTTTTTTATTTCTTTATTTGTTAGATGTGGATAAGTCACGCTGAAAAGAAAAATACTAATTCCAAAAAAGTCTCCAATAGATAATGTGAAGGACCAACCGAGTGAAGCGAGTTCTCATATTCTAAATACTGGGGAAAATACAAATCAGTTCAGGGGTTTAAACGCGTGAGGTCCAAGTAAATACTGCTAGGCTCAATGTATCCACCATCCTTTTGTACTTAATCTGTAAGAAGCTGTTTGTATCCCTGTAAATATAAAATATAAAATAAAATACGATACAATAGATGCAGCTTTGTGCCTAGGTGCTATTATTAGACTCTAGAGTTGCCGGACAGCCTCTCAGTACTTATTGCCTCTTCACTTCCTTTTCGCTGAAAGTTTCTCGTAAATCTAAGTACCTACCTACCAAGTGCCTATCTTAAACTTTGCTTATTGCTACCTTATTTTTTTTAAACTAGTGAAGAGACGGGCAAGACGCTCTCCTAATGGTACGAAGTCGTGCCTGCATATGACCGAAACAGTGGTTCACAGGGATTTAGTAAATAAATATAAAATAAATACATAAATAAGATAGAATAATAATGATATTTATATAGATAAAAAATACGGACAACAATAATTCATTTGCCGGAACTACGTATTTTTAATAGGTCCTTGTTTTGTCTCTGGTTTTTTAAAAGGACTTTTAGTGCACACTGCAGGTCCTTTAATACAAAACCAAACTTTCAGTGAGAATACTAAAAACTTAATGCAGGATTTTTAGATTTTAATCGCACTCGTAAAATATTAATTTGTTTCTTTCGTTTTTATAAAGAAAGATCAATGGGCGCGTACCAGCGGAATTCTGGAAAGTCTAATTTATTACGATAATTTCAGTTTATTTATCAATTTTCAAAGCAAGCAATTTTCTTGAGATTTGCTGAGTTTTAGATTACTCCTCTTTATAATAAATAATAAAATATTTTATTTCAGACTACTATGATCCATATTTCACAAACAAACATTATTAAGATTCAAATTCAATAAAGCTACTAATAAATTACAATTACACACAAATTACAGTTACAAGTAGGTACAGGTAGCAGCACACTCAGATTATTTATGCTAAGATTGATGGTCTTTAAAGTGATACTTGCCGCGGCTCAGCAGTACTGGCTCGCTGCTCCTCGTAAGACGGCGTTTTGTCCCACTGCTGTCACTTACCAAACGCTTGGAGTGCACTTGCCTTCACAAACGCTGCCTTCGCCTGGTATGCCACTGGCACCGTGGCTCAGCAGGGCTGGACTGGCTCGCTGCTCTTCATAAGACAGCGCTGTGTGTCACTGCTGACACTTACCGAACGCGCGCGGTGTGCTACTAGCCGAGCAATAGCCGTCGTCGCGCACGCTGCGTCCGCCCGGTGTGCCACTGGCGCCACGGCTCAGCAGTGCTGGACTGGCTCGCTGCTCCTCATAAGACGGCGCTGTGTGTGTCACCACCCCAGACCCGCTGAGGGATGCCTGTCAAAAAGTTTATGAAAAGATAATTCGTCTCCATACAATACCTCTTTTAATATCTAGTTGAAACAGTTAACGAAAATGCATTTTCCAATTTCTGAGTACAATGCTGAATGAGATTTTCCAAGCAGGATTTGCGAACAAGATTCTCTACGAAAAAACGACTATATAAGTTTTTTTTTATTTATTTATCATAGTGAAAAAAATACAATATTATTGTTTGCTTAAAATTAACACTAAAACCCACTAAGGTTTGAGCAAGCTCTAATAATTGGAATTGACATTCGAGTGACGAGTAGCGGTAGATTGGTACATAACTAAATGTATAGGAAGTAGTTTAGGTAGTGTGTACATACCTCATTCCTGATTCTAATTTACACCTTCATAGCAAGACATCTTTGACTTACGATCTCCAAGAAACAAGTTTAATAAACAACTTAGCTACGAGCATCGCGGTTTTACTCAACTCAATACTGAAGGAACTTCAACTGCCAACAAGACTAGAACTCTGGTTTGTCAAAGGAAATCTTGTTGAATTAATTTTGTTCTATCAACTTATTTACTATCTACCTGATACCTATCTAATATTTTTTAATCAAGTTATTAGATAAACACTTATTATGTTCGTGTTTATATGTATGTATATTTGGTACGAATCGCGTAACATGGATCAATATTTCGATGTATTATTGTTTTTGATGTATAACGTCTTTTGTCTCGCTTTCTGTTAATTCGTGGGAGTAATTTCGTGATAATGGGACGGAAGTGTGTAACAGAAAGTTTGCCGTCAGATGGTACCAACTTCAGACACTGGATGACACTGCTGATGATGTACAAGCTAGTTCGCTTGTAGCTTGTCAAATCGCCCAGTGTCATCGGCTTTTTACATTCTGCTTGTTGACAATATTTCCCGAAAGCTCGCTCACACGCTTTTAAACTCGCCAACAAGCAGCGTGTAAACAAGCTGTGTGTCATCGACGCTTTAGATAACTAACTCTCACCATAGTATGTACTTTGTCAGTATACTCCCGTTCATAGCTAGTGGGGCGAGGTCTCGGCAGCGCGCTCGTCAGGCCAGGCTTGTGGACCGTCGTGTCACCTGTCTTCTCATCCCATAGAGCCAAACATTGAACTCTTTGAACTCACCATAGTGTGTACTTTGTCAGTGTATTCCCGCTCATAGCTGGTGGGGCGAGGTCTCGGCAGCACGCTCGTCAGGTCAGGCTTGTGGACCGTCGTGTCACCTGTCTTCTCATCCCATAGAGCCAAACATTGAACTCTTTGAACTCACCATAGTGTGTACTTTGTCAGTGTATTCCCGCTCATAGCTGGTGGGGCGAGGTCTCGGCAGCACGCTCGTCAGGTCAGGCTTGTGGACCGTCGTGTCACCTGTCTTCTCATCCCATAGAGCCAAACATTGAACTCTTTGAACTCACCATAGTGTGTACTTTGTCAGTGTATTCCCGCTCATAGCTGGTGGGGCGAGGTCTCGGCAGCACGCTCGTCAGGTCAGGCTTGTGGACCGTCGTGTCACCTGTCTTCTCATCCCATAGAGCCAAACATTGAACTCTTTGAACTCACCATAGTGTGTACTTTGTCAGTGTATTCCCGCTCATAGCTGGTGGGGCGAGGTCTCGGCAGCGCGCTCGTCAGGTCAGGCTTGTGGACCGTCGTGTCACCTGTCTTCTCATCCCATAGAGCCAAACATTGAACTCTTTGAACTCACCATAGTGTGTACTTTGTCAGTGTATTCCCGCTCATAGCTGGTGGGGCGAGGTCTCGGCAGCACGCTCGTCAGGTCAGGCTTGTGGACGGTCGCATCACACGTCTCCAGATCCTAAGGAAGTTAATATTTTTAGAGATCCTATAGGACAAAACATTGGTTGCAACTTCATTGATGACTTGCGAACCAGTGTGGTGAAAGGATTTCAAGTACGCCTCTTAGAGGCTTCTTTCGTGCTCTCACACACACACCTTACGGTCACCAGAACAGTCCAATTCTTAATTCTGAAGTCGGTTGTAGTAAGTTTTTGTAAAACATTGATTACTTATATCTTTTGTAAATCATAAGTAAAGATTAATATTTCTTTTAATAATTATATTAATAATTATATTAATAATTATATTAATAATTCGGGTTCGAGTTACGTTCGAGTTTCTTGAATGAAATTCTTACGGGAGCTCGATGCGGCGACGATCCACGGCGGGAACCGCTGCTCGAAGACCTGTTGCTTGTGTCTGGGGACAAAATAAAATACTGAAGTCTGAGTAGAAATATAGCTAGTAAGAGGTACCTACTCGCAGATTAATTAGATATTTTTGGACTGCTTTGTATCCGAATGAAAAGTGGTCTAGAATACCTTTTTGATGTTTTAGATCAGAATTAACATTTCCTAAATGATGCTGTACCAAAAAAACTGTACCTGTGGCACGTAAACAAGAAATACCATTCGATAGCACAGTTATCCAGGAATACTATAGCAAAAAAAATTAAGAAAATTCCAAGATTTGTAATCTTGGCAGCAAAAACAATGGACAAAAGTAAAAAAAATGGAATTTTCGAAAACGTCCAGTAACTCGAAATCCGTGGGATTTTTACGGAATACATAATTTCATTTTCTGAACAGTCCTGAAGTCCCCCACCCGCACCCGAAGGATTATCCACTCATTACGACACACCCTGTAGATCTGAATTAATATTACAGCTAAAATCTTAAAAACTTACACATAAGTTTGATAAATATGAAATGTACAGAAGGGAAAGCGATAAGTTTTATGATAAAATAAGAATAGTGCCTAGTTGGTGAAAAATATTAGAAAATCTACTGAAATGTAGCGAACCAAAATGCCACAATTGTCTACCACAATGAAACACCTTTCTATAACAGATACCTAAACTCTATCGCATCTACCTAAATAAACTTTTAATAAAATGAAATTTGAAAAAATGTTTAACATAAGCGAAGTAGGCTGGGAAAAACAGTTTTGGCTGATATCCTTTGCTTTTGTTAAACATATTATAACAAAAAAGTATTAAAACATGTGTTGAGGTTGTATTAACAAATTCACCTCTTCACTTTTTTAAAATTTATACTCAGTCAATTTATATCTTCAAAATGTACAAATGAGCGAGCGAGATAGCAGCGCGTGGGATTCAGGGCGTTAAAAAGGTCGGATAACGCTTTTGACACGTAAAAGCAGTAAAACACAAGAGTAGAAATAAGAAACAACTGGTCCTAAGCAAACAGAAGTGACCTGATTTTTATTACAACTTAGTATACTTATATCTACTTAACTCCTTGTCCGTGATAACACCACTATAGGGTTTTTGGTTCAAAACCAGCGCTGAGTGAACTCACCAAGCACATGCTGAGCCATGTGTATTTTTAAGAATAAGTCAAGATTAATAAGATATGTTAATTGTTTGCACTCACTATTCCCGTGTTGAAATGTTATTATATTATATTTTCAACCGACTTCAAAAAAAGAATATTCACAATTCGGGATTTTTTTTTCGTTTATTAGATACGTTTTTTTTATTTAAAGGATATATTCGGTCCAAATCGGTCTCATAGAAATTTAATTCAAATCGTTCTAGTACTTTTGTTTTCAAATAAAAAAATCTGAAAAACGTTTTACTTACAAAGTAAACGAAATTACGTATTTTACTTCCCTGTGAATATTCAGTGGTGTTAACAGTCTAATTGAAGTAATTGTAATTGGAAAGTTGTATTATGTTTCTGATGTTTTTGAAGTTGTTACCCACCTCATTGCTTCCTCTAAACACCACCAAACTCTACTAGTGGCCAACCCTTGCTCCTGTTTACCCGACTACAAAAATTATTTCATTTTATTTCATTTACAGGCAACTCAGGGTTACCTCGGTGGTCGGGCAGCTCCCCCGCGCCGACGCTGTTCCCCAGAATGGGCATGCCCGCCATGCCGCTGGCTACTCTTCCCACTTCATTGCTTTACATCTGCAACAATAAACGCGTTTTCATATTAAAGAAAAGAAAAGAAATAATTTTATTGATGAAAACCACATGAAAACATAAATGAACAAAATAAGGTCAGAGTAACAGAGTCCTTCATCAATAGGGGCCTACCTCAGCTTTCATGCTGCAGCGTACTGGCAGCACGCTGCAGCGCTGGTGTTCTGCTAGACCTCAGTGGCAAAGACACGGAACGTATATACATCCGAAAACTAAAACTTAAACTACTAAAATAAGACAAGACAAGAAAACATTTTTTAAGACTAATTTTACAATCAATACAAGTTTTGTCTTTCTGGCAACATTAACTATTTATGCAAGATCACCCATTGGGTCATTTGAAATTAAAAAAAAAGAAGTCAAAAAGTCAAAGTCCTAATCGGCCTAGACATGGCTGTAAATCGTTAAGTTCCTGGAAGATACCAGGCTGGTATAACTGGTAGGTACTACCAGCACCTACGAAATAAGTGAATTCATAGGTTTAGTGTAGGTGCTGAAAGCTGAAACCATGAGCATATCGTAGCATGCTCAAGCAAGCCGATATGTAAATAAAAATATGTTAACTATATTATATCCAAGGGCTTTACTGACATAGTATTTTTATCACAGCATATGCTAACTAAAACAATGTATTGTTAATACAAAATTTACAAAAGGAAACAATTGGGCCACCCATAGACCGTTGCAAACGATCTCTATAGGTAACTCTACTGCTCCAACTCGATACACGATGGCAGCGTGCCGAGGCTTAGCCAAGATTTGGCCTCAGTCCCGGCAGAGGGAACATTATAGGCCGAGACTATGCATCTGCTACATAGGCAATACTATATCGCGCAATATAAAGACACATATCAATAAATTATATAAATATATTTAGTAATAAATCCGCTTAATTTCTAAACAAAGGTTTTAATTAACTTAACTTTAGTTCAACTAAACCAAAGAGTCAAAGAACAGAAAACCAAAGTTTATAGATACGACACGTGTTTCGCCTCTACACGAGGCATCATCAGGAGGTGTGGACTCGCCGAAGTTTGAAACGAGAACTCTCGTGGATATTTATGGATTTCCGCAAAGTAACGCCTGAATCAATCAATTATATTAAGACACATGTTTTGAATCGAGGATCTATTTTTCACCACCTATTTTAAATTTATCAATTCCTATACCTAATTATTCTATTGAACTTTGACCATGAAAAAAAAAATAACATAAATAAAAATATCACGTGCCTCTGTACATTCGCTTTGCAAGGTAAAGTATTAAAATTAATTCTGTCAACTTGAAATAATATCGTTTTCATTCAAATATGGACCTTAAGGCCTGAGCGGAAGGCTTATAATCTGTAACATGAATAATGACAGTGTTCGACTTGAGTGTAATAAATTATCGTTAGGGTTGGCACGACATTTTTACAACATCATTATTAGCATTGCTTGTGGACTAGACAATTTTGTATGCATTGCGATTTATAAAACTCTTTTCTTAGTACGCACTTTCGTTTAGCTCTTGACGAACTTTTTCAAATTTTAAGAGTCTAGTTTCAGCGGTTTAGCCTGTGCTATTTCTGTCAGTCAGTCAGGTTCAAGCCTTTTATGTATAGATTCTCTAAAATAATCTATAGAAAGTTTTTACATAACACCTTTTTGATTAATCTTCAAGGATTTCTTTAAACCCTTCGTTTCTCAACAATCCCTTGTCTAATCTCGTTCTTAAACGAAAATTGTTTGAACTTACCTAATCACCTGCCTTTCATCAAGATCGGATAGGTGGTTCGATATTTATTATCGGACAAACATACATAGATACATACATACAGTCATACAAACACCAATTTTCCTAGTATTAAGACTCCGTAATCTGGCTTCGCTCTGTCAATAAAACTTTACTTCTTATAAATAGGTAGTACACCTTTTTTTCTCAATTTGTGCCGTTAACACTTACTGATTATTGATTTTATCACTTTTGTGACAGCCCTACTGTTGGGTGTGATCGTAGCTAATTAATTAGTGAGTGAGTGTGCGTAAGGGCACGAGCCTTTGATTACCTTAATAATTGTCGTACTCACTTCATCTTTCTATGCGTTTTTTTGACATGTGTGATGTGTCTTCTTAAGGGGAATCCTCAAGGCAAATTTCCATACAAAATGTTTTAAATTATCCTACTAACTTAAAAACACGTATAAAATCTAAATTAAAGAATGAAACCTTTCACTTTTTTTGTTGACGAAATCAAAAAACATGGACGAAACGAATAGTGTGAAGAAATTACTATAATACGGCGTACTTTTTGAGTATTTGTCCGGAAAAATTTGTATGGAATTGGATTTGAGGATAAGGCCATTAGTATATTCTACGATCCAGTTCCTGTATTCTAACATCCGGTTCCTATATTCTATAGTCCGGTTCATATATTCTACGGTTTAGTTCCTATATTCGACGATGATAGTTATTTCATCACGTCTAAACTGATTGAGTAGAAATTACTTTTAGTATTTTTAATAAGCAATAAATTTGATGAAAAAAGGGAAATTAAGACCACATTTTTTTTGTTTGGACCTGAAAACATCCACAGCCATCAACATAAACTGTGTATTGCCCTAAAGCATAATGACCTACAAATAGCTCCCACTTACCTACCTAAAAAGTTCGAAAACATGTGTCAAGCGCACTTGAAATCCTTTCACCACATTGATTCGAAAGAACTGACATGATAAGAAAAAGAAGCGCCCATTTTATCAAACCCACTAATTATAACTTTCAACCCAACATAACCATCAATAAAGAACAAATTGCAATGACATTTCGAAGTTTGATGCCTCTTTGAATAGTCTTGTTATCAAATATAGAGGTGTCCATAAATCGGATTCTTATATCATTTTTCATATCCGGAACCCTATAAAATATTTATTATCTGGTGGCTTAGTATTCGTTATGTATTTAATATTTATATTTTTTTACATTTTCTTAACTAAATTGCATTAAATAAATATATTTATTGCTTGTGCAAAAAACTTCTATTTTGTTTTTTTTGTATACCTACTTCCTGGTAACCTTACTATCTCGGTAATTAATTATTAAGTTTGGATTATTCCCATCTGTCACCCTGCTCTGTCCGCCTAGGGTGACAGATGGGCCAAAAAAGTTCTATTAGTCCCCTTTCAGCAACGGGGTGACAGGTGGAACTTTTAAAATTCGAAATAGTTCCATCTGTCACCCTGTCAGTAACAGGGGGACAGACAGAACTATTTTATTCCTATCTGACACCTAATAAAAAAAAATTGTAGATACACTATGATGATTCGGGGGATTACAAAATAGTACCTACATTTAAGAAACTGCGTACATTTGCGTGGCCCGCTGAAAAATATATCCCTGAAACAAAAGTAGTTTTAACCAGTTATTTGGTCACAAAACTTTTGTTTTGATAAAAACCAAAAACTAAGTACCTTTTTATATTTTTTTATTAAGTGTTATTTATTATGCTTCTCTGTTATTAGTTAGTTGTGTAAAAAAAATCATTTTGGAAAAAAAATATTAAAGTACCTTTTTACCCGGCGGTCAAGGAAGGGTTATGTTTTTAATTATTATTAACTATTAACCTAGTTATTCTGTTTTTTTTTTATTGAGTATGAGATTAATTCAAATAATATTATTTGTAAAACAAGGTTCTAAAGCAAACCATTTTGTACGAGACTTTTGTCAACCCGAGCCGAAGGCAAGGGTGGATATTTAAGTCGAGTATAAAATGGGCTTCAGGAACGAGGTATACACAATATTTTTCACTTTGATTGTAAAGAAATGAAACTTTTTGTAATTCAAAAACAGAGACAGCCAACCAATGTTTCGCCAATGTTCCAAATTCGAAATAAGTTATGTTAAGGACCCCCTATGATATGGATATTATGAAGGACCGAAGTTCGAATTTGAGAAAAGCTCTTATCTTCCGGCATGAAACCAAACAAAACCTACAAATTAAACCTCTTTGAACAGATTTTATAAGCAATTACTTTTTTCCCTAGGGCATTAAACGCAGTATTAATTACCCTGTACCTTGCATAAAATTGTATGAGAAGTTAAAAATATTTTTTTGCATTTAGTCGAAAGGTTTATAAATTCCGATCAGTATTTCTCGTAGTCGTGCTACGACGTCGTCGTAGCAAGTGCTATGCTGCTACGACCCTTTAGAAAGTTCGTAGACCCTGCTTTGGACGTCAATGTAGACACTGCCTGCGAAGATTATTTATTTCTCTTTTTAAATTAATTTCCCAACAAGCTTTTGCGAATACTTAATCGTATATTTATTGGTAATATTTAGAGATTTGCCTTTGGTAAAGTGATATTAGGTTCACTAAGTGCCGTTTTCGCAAATAAAAAAATATATAAAATTTAATTATTTAATTTCAAACTATAAATTCATAAGGTGGTTATAGGATCGAATAAAAAAAGGCAAGCTATTGAAGTCAAATCAGTTCTAAAGTTTTAGCATGACTCAGGATTAAACGACGATAATTGTCGCATTTAAGTAAAACCTTATATATTTTAGGATAAGTAGAATTCGTTCTTAATTTCAAGCTTAACACGCATTTGACTATTTTTGTTCAGTAGGTAGGAAGGAATAACGGATTTTTTTATGATGAAAGTTTATTACTGACCCAGCTGTCTTTTGATAGGGAGTAAAATAATGGCATAAATATTACAACCAAAGATTTATTAAAACTTGGTAGCTGTATTAAAGCATTTTAATATATTTTATTCACACTGCTGGGCAAAGGCATCCAACTTACACATTACAAATACGGATGATCGACGGATGACGGATGATGAAAAGAAAGGAAATTTTCCTTTCTTTTCTAACAACATATATTGATCATTTTTTTCATGTTACGAAAGTGCTTAATTGTAAGCAAATTATCACTTGAGAAAAAGGTATTTTTTTTATATCCGATCCGAAAGCGGCTGGCTTCTTATCTGATCCATTTTTTTCTTTTATATATTACTAATATGTATAGATTGTTGTCGTTAATTTATAAACAGAATACAACTTTTTCTATCGTATCAGTTAAATTTAAAGCCAGTTATCTTTTTTAAAGTATTTTGCAATATCAACAAAAAATATATTCAACTGGTGGGACTAAGGCCTACTCACGGCTAAAAGAGCGAATGGGTCTTAATCCATCACGTTAATGTCACATCCCATGGAACATTTTTTTTCATTTCCGGTTTCCCCACGATAAATTTCTTCACCATTGTGAGAACGCATACACATGTATTTATTTATTTTATTTTAACACTTTAACACTTACATAAGTGAGGGAGGACTTAATGCTATAATAGCATTTTCTACCAGTCAACCCGGGCGTGCAAAAAATATGGTATATAACTGTAATATGTATGTAACTGTACAATGAATTCAAAAGGTATCCATTTCTCGGATAATAATTTACATGCCACATTCAGATACTATTATTCAGACCCAATGTTCATTTGATGACGCTACATCGAGACACAGAAATAATAACTAACATATGTATGTTTAGTAAAAACATTCAGATTTAATTGGCAAGTGAAGCACGCACGACTTGAAAACATTATGATTATGTTAGGTATTTATATTCGTTAATCATTGTGTTAAAAAATTGGCGAAATACTTCTATTAAAACACCAATTCCAGTTGAGTAGTGTAAATTAATTGTTAAATTATACCTGTAGCGGATATGATATGAACTTATGTATGTATGTAGCACTCACCTAATTTTAATATCTATTTAGTTTTGGCGTAATTCAAGAGCAAACATTCATCTATCATCCATTGATCCATTACATTATATAAATATCCTCTCTTAAGGTAAAACCAGGTTAGATGCCCAGAAGGATAGCTGCGCTGCCCCTTTTCCTAAAAACCTTACTTTCGAAAATCACATGAAAATTTATTCGATTCATACTTATCGATAACTAGTTTCATTTAATTTTCAAAAGTCAATCGAACCTATCGAGCTGAAATTAGTGTTTTAAAAGAAGAACTTCATTTATTAAAAAAAACTACCCTTCTGGGATATCTTACCCGGATTTACCATACTGAGTGTACTTAGTGCATAAATTCTCATACTGTGACAAAATAAGTACTCGCTACACACATGCATTTGATTATGACGTTGCGTCTCTCTGACATTGAAACCAAATGCAGGTTTCATTAGCAGATGGACTCCAGGGTAATATAATACGCAAAACGTGAGTTCCCGTATTAATTAACTACTGGTATTTCTGAATGGCGACCTTGCTTTACTTTTGGTTTTATTATAGCAAAAAATACGCTTAGAAAGAAAATGATTTTGTCAATAGCTTGAACTTAATAAAAATAAAAAACTCGCTAGCAGCAATACTGCCGCCATTTTGGATTGGTGTTATCATATTTAAACACTCTTTCATAAACATAGTATTGTTTTCTATTATTCTATGAATGTATGAATTTAGAAAAAAAAAAAAATTATATCAGTTATTAGTTTCTATAGTACAAGCTCTGCTTAGTTTGGGGCTAAATGGCGTTGTGTGAAATGTCCAAAATATTTATTCGGTCGCTTATTTTATATTATACACCCCAGAATTTTAAGTCTCTACGTTCAGTGATTTCAAGATCAAACCTTTACCAGATGTTCTGCTGACGTCATAGTATCCTAAGATAAGCCATCTGCTAACTTAGCACTTTACTCCATACCCTGCTTACATACCCTGGTTAATGTTCTGCTAATCCCCAAGTGACCAGAAAAAGCTGTAAACTCACTGGCCGACGGAATCACCCGTTAGCACGCGTGATAAGCGGCGTTATGTTTAATTGAGTGTGAACTGACCTTAACAATGGCAGTGACCTTGGCCCTGGCCTCAGAGTAAATCAAACAGAAAAAAACAAAAAATAAATCAGCATGAACTCTATGAACATCATTTTTCGAGAAAAAACTTCTGTTAGCTTTTCTAGAAAAGTGCGAGAGATTTTTTTCCTGAAATTCTTCCTGAAAGAAATATCTAAACCCAAAACCCATTCGCTTCATATATAATAAACTAGATGACATCCGCAATTTCGTTTTCCTTTCTTCGAGGCGCACTTGATCCTTTCACCACACTGGTTCGAAAGAACTAGTAATACGATAAGAAGAAGTATGAGTACGCGCCTACACTTCTTGACGAACATACCATCCAAATTTCAAGTCTCTACGATCAGTAGTTTGGACTATACGCTGTCTGTCAGGCAGTCAGTCAGGACTGACTGACTTTTCTGGATATTGATGATAAATATTTATTTTTATTGTCAGAAAAATAATACAATATATCAAGTACATAATCGCCTTGAACATAAGCATATTACCTATGTAAATTCATCCACCACAGTAGTCCACAGCTGGATATCCTAATGTGTATGTAAGTTACAAATGTGAATGTTAATAAATAGAATATACCTAAATTCTTAAAAATTGCCAACCTTACAAAATTTGCAAATAAATTTCACTTTTCGGTTTTTGCTAACACCGGTATTCAACCGATACGCCCTTTGGTTTTTAATTTGTTTCAAGCTAACGAAGTGGAACCGGACACAGATAAATTAATGAATCGTATTTTGCTGACTACCTACATCAGAAGGAAAAAGTATTCTTACAAAATGAGTAGGTATATTATTTTCATGGAATAATAACGGTGTATAGAACACCAAGATAGACAGTATCAAACCAAAATGGATGCGGTATATAGGACAGAAAATTTTCAGACACCCTTTCAATAAAAAATAAATATTTCTAATTTCAAATAACGTTTGTTACTTATTACGATTACATGTAGTTTTATTGGCAAAGAAAAAGCCTAGTATTTTCAACATTATAATATTTATCTAGCCCTGTTTCTTATATTTATCATTTTCGAAAATTTGCATCGGATTAAAATGTACTAGAAACTAGCCAATGTGGCTCCGTTTTCTTTGTCGTATTTTCAATGTACTACAGCTATGTGATTCTATATCTTAATATATACTTCTATGATTATTTTAGTTTAAATATTTCCCAAATCATTCTTTCCAAAAATACTCTACCTAAAATTCTTTGGAAATTACAGAAAAATTATCTACTATTTGCCGAAGCCTAGTTCTCTTGTAACTTAGTTATTTTTTTTTAACTAGTCTAGTCACTAGCTAAGCATTCTAAGAGATATCTACTACAAATTCTGCGAAATATTAGTAATTCAGTAGGTATATTTAGACGACCACATTGGTATTAATTAATGTAGCCAGATCAAAATTATTTTTTCCCGTAGCAGGCCAGGTGTTTATAAGACTTAAATTAATCTTTTTTATAAGAGGTTAAGTAGGAATTTATTAAAAATTGAAAATCAAAAGCGAATAACTACCAAACGGTGGCAAAGTCCTTTCATAAGTTTTTATCAGTTTCGGAATTCAGATGGATCGAGATGGATTTTTAAAACAGTGAATTGAATTAAACATGTGAAGCGATGGACAGAGACTAATGATGCGTACATGTCCTGTGAAAAAGGTATTTTATTGTTTTTTGGCCAAAACACCATCCATTTATGTGTCCGAATTCCGAGGTCTTATCAAAAGACCGTTTGATTTTAGAAAAAACTTGAAAAAGGTTGCTAATTCGTCGTTGATACAAGGTTAATTTACAAGCTACAAGCCGGCGAGTTGAAAAGCTAGTGAGTGAGCGTGTTAGCTTTTGAGAAAGATGTCAATAAGATAAGCAGGTTGTAAAAAAAACCGATGACACGGGGCGACTTTACAAGCTTTTACAAGCTACAAGCCAACTCGCTGAATAAACTTGCAAACTGTCCATTATTATCTTATAGATTCAAAAAAATATAGGTATGCTTAAGACCACACACCAGAAGAGAAACTTCTTCAAAGGCGAGTATTAAAATACAACTATCTAACAAAATGTTTTAAAGTTAGTACCATATACCTACTTAGTACCTACCTACATACATAAATACATACATAGTTCATTTCATCAAGATCGAAAGACTATGACTTGGCTGACTTTACCCGAAGTATTCATACTTTCACCAAACTGTCAAAGTCCCTAAGCAATTACTTTACTCGCTTGCTAGTTCTTAACAGTCCAGATTCTGACCGTTAAGATCTGCCAAGCGAGTAAAGTAATTGCTTAGGGACTTTGACAGTTTGGTGCAAGTAGGCAGTAGTGTTACATCCGAGCGTTGGGAGCCCAGTCCAATTCACTCCCTATGAAATATTTTGCTCTGTGTGCCTAAGAAATTTCATTTCAAAAATATTAAGTAACCAAAAACTTAGGATGTTAATTCTAAAATACTTGTTTGGGCACATAAATAAAAAAAATACATCAAGGTAGGGACAGCCAAAAATTTAAAGAAGATTGACATTCGAATAAGAAATTAACTTTGTGCTACCTCGCGGAAAATTGGAGGTAATTTGTAATCCGTACCACGCATGGATTGAACTGAATTATCCTTTGTAGAATTATATATCCTTGGGAATATCCTTAGCTGGTTTTATTATACTTTCCAGTCACAACATATCGTGACCGTTTAAAATTTATCCGGTGGGTAGCAAAAACTACGTGAATAAATGAAAAAATAAATAGATAAGATAGATGGATGTACGTTTTTCGATCACCTGTTTCGTTAAGTAGTTTTCTACTAAAACATTTTCAGTCAATGTTGTTATAAGCTTGAAAATAATAAACCTACTTTTCAACAGATTTGGAAAGTTCTTTTTGTGTTTGACAGGACATTTTCAGATTGATCCCATAGAAATTTCAAATAATCAGTGCAGTAGTTTAGTTAAACAAAATTGCGTATTTTGCTTCCCTGTGACTTTTCAGTGGTGTTCACGGTCATTAAAACAGTCCAATTGAAGTCGGTTGTAGTATGTATTGTTAAACTTTGATTAATGTTCATCTCAATGTTTCATGAAAGTAGAGCTTTCGCTCTACAATTTCGTCTCAGTAATACAGTATTCTATAATGAATTTAAAGAACTCAAATGTTACAGTAATGAAAATAGGCCTTAGCGGAATCGCTGTGACCTCGCTTTACAGGCTCTCAGTCCTAGTGCGAGGAACAGAGACTAAACTCTGGTACTACATTGTTATTGTTATGTAACCGTTACATTAAGTAACCTACCTACTTAAATTCTTTATTGTACCGTCAAATTTCTTGTGCCCAATAAAAGTTTTTTTTTTTTTTTTATTGTTATCTAAATACCACGCGGGTGAAGAATCGGGCAGAAACTTGTGACAAATATGGAGAAAAACGCTTTCTGTAGAGATAATGGTAAAGGAAGTCGTTTGATCTCTCTTCTGAAGTAGATGAAAGGGTAAAGTACTCGTACAATGTAAGTGCGGTTTCATTTTAGCGCGTGTTTTGTTTTTTTGAAGCGCGTATATGAATCAGTTGCGACGGATGCCTCATGCTACTGACACTCGCTAAACCGAGCGAAAACGCCGGTATATGCGCGTATACGGGCTTTGGGCTTTAGTAGTTTCGCGAGTACCAACTAATCCGCCTGCCTGCATACGCGCGACAAAAATACGCTACTTTGAAACCGCACTAAAGCCCCAATGATACAGAGTTAGTTTACAAGCTATAAGCCAGCGAGTTTGCTAGTAGTTTGTAAGCTCGTTCGTGTCATCGGCTTTTTTACAATCAGCTTGTTGACAATCCTTCCAGACCGCTAACTATATAACCCTATATAGTGGACATACCATGTATTCGCACAAAGCGCTTTGCTTCCACTTTCATTATGCGAACCGCCAAGGAATGGAATGCTCTGCCGGCGTCAGTGTTTCCCGATCACTATAATTTGGGTGTCTTCAAGGCAAGAGTGAATAGGATTATTCTAGGTAAGCGTGCTACATCGTCGACCACATCGTCACTTACCATCAGGTGAGATGGTGGTCAAACGCAAGCCTAGTAAAAAAAAAAACTCGCTCACTCGCAAGCTTTTAAACTTGCCGACTAGCAGCTCGTAAACTAGCCCCGTGTCATCGACGCTTAAGGGGGCGTCCATAAATTACGTGAGGTGTTTTTTTTAAATTTTCTGTCCCTCCCTCCCCCCTGGTGAGATGTCGTGAGATTTTATTCAACCCCCTCCACCATCGCCCAATCTCACGTGAGATTTTTCAAAATGTGGGTTTCTTACGTAGCTAAACGCGTTGGATTGTTATTGTAAAAAGAAAAATCAATATTGCTGTATAACGTCGAAGTATGAATGAAACTATTTTGGTACTTTCGAACGAATTAGTGAATGATCTTAATCGTATTACGATTGCGCTTAAGATTAAATCTTAAGCATGTAGGTCTTTTTTTGTTTCAATCAAAAACAAAAATTGCGTGATATTTGCCGAGACCCCCCCTCTCTCCAACGTAAGATTAGATGAGATTTGACTCGACCCCCCTTAAACACCTCACGTAATTTATGGACGCCCCCTAAGGCGGCAGCTTCATTTCTAGGCTAGTAAGCTAGTTCTGTTTACATAAACCTACCTGAAAACTTGAAGATTTTCATTACCTTTAAAACCAGAACTGAAACTATGTTACCAAGTATTTAAGCAAAGTACGGTTCTTAATGAAAGACCCAGTCAACATTTGTCAGTAATAAGCACCTTTGTAGCGCGGAGTGACGAACTCGGTTTGACTGTAGGTGTAAAGCCGGTGCTACACTCATAGACCCGCTACCAAAGATATAACATGCTATAATTTTTTTATGTCAGCGTATGGCTACACGCTCACCACGGCACACTAAATATTGTAGTCAACTACATAATTGACACTGCCATGTCTCCAGATGACACGAAACCGTTACCGAAACGTTTACGTTTACGTTGTTCTGATTTCTGCAAACAAACCAAATTCCTGAAGTGGAAACAAAATATTTTCGACATTCTACTCTACATACATCGACATCTAGCCCTAATAAGCAAGCTTGTACCATGGGAATCAGATAACTGATAGAACAAGCTTAAATACTTTCACTAAACACATAAATATTTTTTTAAATAGATAGTACATACATAGAAAACATCCAGACTCAGCACAAACACCGTGGTTTATCACACAAATGTATATGAAGCGGGAATCGAATCCGCGACACCGGCGTAGCAGTACAACACACTTGCCACTCGACCATTCATATCGTCATATAAATGTCTTACTAAGTGACATGTTAAGAAACTTTACATTTTTTCGCATATCTTGAAGTGAGCTCTACCTTTACCTGTTATAGCGTAAGGAGTAGAAAAGCAGATTGTGGGTAGTGTACAAAAGCTGACGGCTAATGAGCTCGTCAGTCGCGGTGTCATCTTACAGGTTTGTCTGAAAACTTATTTCAATTATTGAGGGTTACCCTTTCGTCAGGCATAAAACACTTTAATTATTTCAAACGTTTTTAACGACGGGAAATTCACGTACGTAAATTGTACGTAAAACCTGAAAGTTTGAAGGATGAGAAAAAATATTGTTTGTCTCAAAAGTTAGCTAATATCTGAAAATCTGTAGCAAATTATCAACAGATGACACAATATAATTAAAATAAAAAAGCTTTGTCCTGAATGACTAACTGACAACGCACAGGCATTTTACTAAAATGTAGACTTGAGATTTTTTAATACCTAACTATTTATATGATTTCGGGTATGTTTGTCAAAAAATGTAAGCGCGTACTAAAAAATGATTTTGTTAATTTGCAACGCAAGCGAAGTTGTGCGCGAGTTCAGTTTTAATTTCGCTTACGTTCAAAACAAAGTTCTAATAAATTGTTATTGTAGAAAAGTGTTCAGGAGTGCACTCAACTCTACAATATTGAAGACAAATCCAATACGAAGCTAACCGTATTGAACGCCGAGAGGATTCAATTGTCCGTTTTATAGGATTTAATGTCCTTGGAAGACATATTGAAAAAATTGGAGGGGAGCATCCTTATAATATTCTACTAATAGTTGTATCATTAGGGTACATTGTTTGTTTCTTATATAGGTTCAGAATTTGCGCACTTTTGTAGAGTTTTGAAGATTTAAACTGACTGAGTATAGGTACGATTATAATTTAAAAAAGTGGAGCGGTGAATTTGTTACTACAACCTCACGAAATGTTTTATTATATTTTGTGTTTTGATATGATTAACATAAGAAGTATATTGGGAAAACCGTTTTTCCTGATCTCCTAAAGCGGGACTTTGAGTTTTTATAGGCCAGGGAACTCTCTTCATACACTATCTGCTATCATAAGCATAATTGCTAATATTGTTCCCACTACTGGGACTCAGGCAGTTTCTCTGCCAGGAGAGCGAGGGTCTTAAATCTTAATCCACTATACGCACCCAGTGCAAAATACATATAACATTTTTTTTCTATTCTTTCACATGCCACACTCGAGTGTCTGTGAGAACTCTGTCTACATTAAGGCTAATCCTCAAATCCGAATTCCATACAAAATGTTTCGGACAAATACTCAAAAATTACGCCGTATGATAGTAATTTCTTCACACTATTCGTTTCGTCCATATTGTTTGATTTCGTCAACAAAAAAAGTGAAAGGTTTCATACTTTAGTTTAGGTTTTATACGTGTTTTTAAGTTAATAGGGTTAATTTTAAAACACTTATAAAATCTAAATTAAAGTTAAGTTAAGTGTGAAGAAATTACTTTTTTTATTATTTTGAGTATTTGTCCGAAACATTTTGTATGAAATTCGGATTTGAGGATTGCCCTTAAGACATTATGAAGGTCCATCTTGTAAGCAGTACTTTAGATTAGCCCCATATGACAAGGCACTTACACAAAACTAAGGTTGGATAAGCGTCTCAGCTTTAGTTTTTTTTTTTATTAATTTGGGTAAACAAAAATTTACACAATAAAGACTTAAGTTTATGTTAATATTAAATATCCTAGATTAATAATTGTGAAACCAACATCGTTTACCACAGATTACTATAAAATATTTTTATGTGTAAAGTATTACATAGTTTCGATGTAGGTAATACTATACTAATTTACATTAGAGTTAAGCAAAATTCTCAAGAACCTTATTTTTAAAGGTAGGTACTTTGACGTGCTATTGTTATATCAATAGAATTAAAGTAAGTGTTATAAGAATGAACTAAACGATAGATAGGAACAATAGTAGAATATGCACTAAGGGGATAAAGCAGTGTCTTATGTCGCGGGTGGCATATTGAACCCTGAGCTAACGAGGGACTGAGTTAACTCCTGAGCGAAGCGAGGGAGTTATGTAGGGTCCTGAGTGACGCGATGGCAGCGAACATGCACCGTCTTTTGTTTCACAATCTTTGAAGTCGCGCCTTTTTACTTTTTTTATGAGTGGCCAGTTCGATTTTAGAACAAACCTTTTTACAATGCCATATGGGCATTCTTTTACTTATAGTTTTCCACGAGTTTCCTCAAGAATTTGACGTTCCAAATTCAAATCACATTATAACCTTTGGGAGTTTCATACAACATTACCTCCCTTGGTAGGTAATGCTTTGCTTTACCTCGATGATAGCATGATATGTAATTGGATATTGTCGAGCAGGTGGTGTGAAAAATCTAATTTCCCACTGTGATCAATTCAAGTGCAGCATTATCAACTACGGTTACCAATCAACAATGAAAATTGTCCATTAGGAGAGAGACGTCAGCGCTCCGTGATAGATGCTTGAAACACTATCTCTGAGATCTAATACTAGGGATGGGGTAAAGTAAATAAATCGATATTTTGATGACTTTACATCATCGATACACCATGCGATCATACTTCATACAATAAACCATATCATTTCATTTCACTTCGATTTTAAATATGTTGTAGAAATTGCGATATCTTCGGTAGGTACCTACACGTTTTTTATATTTTTCCTTAGATAAATAGGTATCCGGTCACAAAAAAATATTCTTAATTTATACGCGAGTTTTAACGGTAAGTAATATTTAAAATACCTTCATCCAAAAGTATCAGATAGGTAGTATGTGACTGCAGCTGGGACGCTGAAAAAAGGCAATTTGTATGGTAATGAATCGAATATCCAATTTTTAATCACGGGGCTGTCCGTTCGCTATTTTAGCCTAGAAATTAAAACAGCTAAGTTAAGTATCTACCTTAATATCACCTTTTATATATTTTCTCTGCACATGAAAAAAAAGTAATTAAAAAAATATTTGCCCATCATTATAACAAAGAAATAAATATAATGTGAAAGTAACGCGATAGAGTTTAGGTATATATACAAACTAGATTAAGCCTCTAGTCAGAGTATACGTACAAACACAAGGAGTATTAACCAAAGGTATCTAATGAACTGACAACATGAAATCACAAGTGAAAAGTAATTTGAATTTCGAAAAACATCTGATTGACGATTGTACGAATTGGCCGGAAGTCAAGTTCCTTTCCTAATGCCAAGTATTGAAAAGGCACCCCGGAGGACATAGCGTCCGGTGGGTAATAATTGACTTGATTTTCATTGTGATAAACCTTCTCATCTTATGAATAAAGATTTTTATAATAAAATTTATATTTTATCGATATTTTTATTGATATTAATAATAAAATTGACTAAACCTACATCATATTCTTGACTGACTCTTGTGGTACAAGAGTCAGTCAGTGTTCCTAATAAACAGTACATACTACTTAGGCAAAACAGGGCGTACATTCTGTAGTTCTTTTTGATGGATCAAAGTTAGAGCAAAACAAAAAAAAACAACAAGCGTTTTTAATCCTGAATATGTAAAAAAAATTAAATTGATTGTTTTTTTTATCGATATCGATTAAATAATACTGATTCCGCCCCCTCACTAGATCATGTAAGACTAGCGACACTTAGCGCTTTGACCACGGACTTGGCACTACACTAGTACCTATTCTGTGGATGCTCTCGTGAATCTAGTGATATGCGACTCGATCAACTACATTATGTACCTAACCTACAGATAGAACACAGTATCAATGAATTATCTAGTTGTCACACTTTTATACGAGGTAAATTTTCACCTAGTGGCTACAACTTTGTCAAGGCTTGGCTTAAGGGGAATCCTCAAGGCAAATTTCCATACAAAATGTTTCGGACAAATACACAAAAAGTACGCCGTATTATAGTAATTTCTTCACACTTTTCGTTTCGTCCATGTTTTTTGATTTCGTCAACAAAAAAAGTGAAAGGTTTCATACTTTAATTTAGATTTTATACGTGTTTTAAAATTAACCCTACTAACTTAAAAACACGTAAAAAATTTATCTCCTATCATAATGTAGTCGCGCCGCGCCTTTTTTCTTTTTTTCATAAGTGGCCAGTTCGATTTTCGAACAAACTTTTTTACAATGCCATATGGGTGTTCTTTTACTTAGAGTTTTCCACGAGTTTCCACCGAATTTGACGTTCCAAATTCAAATCACATTACAACCCTTGGGAGTTTCATACAACATTACCTCCCTTGAGAGGTAATACTTTGCTTTACCTTGATGATAGCATGATATGTAATTGGACATTGTCGAGCGGGTGGTGTGAAAAATTATTATTAGTCTTACATGGTTATAAAAATATAATTTATTTATGAAGGCCAAACATATCCGTAAGTCGTGCCCCGCGGAGACGGCGCGTCGTTTTGAAGGGATTTGAAGCCGTTTATCTTGTGCAACTTATCAATGACGCTGTCTGTACCATTACACTTTTAAAATTTTAAATATCTTTTGTGACTTTTACGATAGATTTTAATTAAATTAAAACAACCGAATGTAATTAAAACAACTTTATTATTTCTCTAGCACTATAACTTCTTTATTTCAAAATTTAGACCAAATCAGACAATTTAGTTAAATTTTCTGATAGAATAATCTATGGTTCTATGGTAGACAATGTTTTTATTCAAACTATACGTACTGCATGGTATTAACTGTGATCGTGTAAGTCTAGGTGTTTGATAGTAATGGTGTATGCAGTGTCCTTGACATCGAGTCTCTGCATTACCTTCTTGAGCACCTTGTACTGATATAGAACCGTAGAGTGAAGAGTGTGTACTTATGTAAATTGTTTAATTAATTTAGTTAAAACTAGGTAGGTTTAAGACAGAGCGCCGGCGACACGGATAGTGTTGTGGCAAATTGGACTGCCACGCCGCCGGTGGCACGAGTTCGATTCCCGCTGCAGGACAAACATTTTTGTGAAACATCGGTGTTTGTCCGGAATCTAGATGTTTTCTATGTAATCTATGATTTCTTTGTATGTAACTGGGTAAAATGTGCAGGGTGCAGTGACGGACACTGGGAGAGGCATTTTAATCAGTTTAGAAGTTTTGACGTGATTAAATTATGGTAAATTTTTGTAAAGTAATAAATAAAAAGGTTTTTTTATTAGGTAAGGTAATATTTGTAGGGTATAATGAAATAATTACTAAGAATATTTACTTTCCTGATATGTTTTTTTTTAATTCGATTCTCTTGGCAATCTCGGAACTTTTAATTCGATTTTTCTATCTTCTTTTGGTAAGTTTCACATTCTGCTATCAATTGATAATGGTGCATCTAAATCACGCGGTTCAGTAGCTTAACTTATCAACTTTTAAAAGCTTTTTGTTCGAAAGAAAATATCAAATTGTCCATTTAAAAAGGTAAGTAGTTATCTCAGCTATCTCGGCCAAAGAATAAGCCTTGTAAGAGGCAATGTAGCCAGTATCTTCGGCACGCTGCCGTCGGGTATCTAGTTGGAGCAGTTGAGCTACCTATAGATCGTTTGCAACGGCCTATTGGTGGCCCAATTGTTTCCTTGTGTACTTTGTGTAATAAAGATTGAAGTAGTTAGCTTATTCTGTATTAAATGTTTGTATAGGTAATAATGAAATTAAATCATGCAGTTGGTAATAGTTCTCATTCATAAGTTCTGGTGTTGAATAATAATTTAAATCTATTTTTATTAATATAGGTATATTTCTACATTTATGAATATTTTTTATTACTTTTGGTGGATTGTTGTCGCGCTAGAAAAATTTAAACAAATACAAACTGTGTCACAAACCATAAATATTTGGAATTACTAAATTTCAAAAATGTTTCTACTACGTAATAAGTGACACGTATATTCAAATTTCTACAGCATTAGTAGTAAAATAACTTGTTTAAAATGTTTAAGATCTGCGATTTAAAAACACCTTCTTTACCTATACATACATAATTACTTTAACCAAAGAAAAATTAAGTACAAATTCAAACTAAAATAACAAAAAAGTTACTAAAAACTCTCCAAAAAGTTTAGTTCTTACTTACCAATCATGAGCGCCTTTTCACAATAAGTTCCGACACAACACTAAGTTCAAGTAATCGTATGTACTAAGTTGAACAGGGGACGTGCGCTCTCGCCCGCACCACCCACGCAACTGACTGACTGCAAGCCACGGAATGTATGAGCACCCATTTAACTAGGCAAAGATGAAAATGCTCGGTTTTAAAGGGTTAAAAGGTGGAATAATAGATACTAGTGTAATATAACATACTAGACGAGCGACGAAGGGTTATATATATATTTTTTTAATATTTATTGTAATCCATTCAAACATTCTAATTACTTAATAGATAGATAGATAGAATATACTTTATTGCTCACCATCTTAGTACTAACACATTATAATGGAAAAATAAAGCTAGGTAGTAACAGTGGACAATGGGCGGTCTTATCGCTAAAGAGCGATCTCTTCCAGACAACCTTTGCATGGACTGGATACTGTTGGACAAATGAGGACGGTGGGCATAACGTTAATACAGAACGAAAGCTCATAGCAAAAAGTATTACAAAACAGATTATTTAATATACTAAATTGAACATTTAAGAAGAAGAATAACTAATACGGCGGTATATATAAAAATAAAAATTTTAAAAAAATATATAAATATAAATATTAGATAAATGAGTGATAAAAATTAACAATAAATCAAGAGCTGTGAAAAATATTTTATTATTTTGGAGGTGTGGCTAAATAATGCTCAACGACCATCCTTTTAAAAATTTGAAGGGACTTAGCATGTTGAATTGACACTGGCAGTGCATTCCATAGCTTAGTAGCTTGGATCGTAAAAGAGCTGCCATAGAAATGCGGGGAAATGGGGGGGAAAAGTGGGGTTACTTAATACTTGATTATTATTATATTACTTATTAAATGAGGACGTGGTGGCCGAGTGGATGAGGCCCTTGCCTTGCCAAGTTTTAAGTTAGTAGGGTTAATTTTAAAACACGTATAAAATCTAAATTAAAGTATGAAACCTTTCACTTTTTTTGTTCACGAAATCAAAAAACATAGAGGAAACGAATAGTGTGTAGAAATTACTATAATACGGTGTACTTTTTGAGTATTTGTCCGAAACATTTTTGTATGGAATTCGGATTTGAGGATGCCCCTTGATTCGCTGATTCTATGTAGCGGCAAGATAAGTTAGGCGTTAGGTAGGTAGGTAACGCCTGCCCATGACGAGAACAGTGCTACATAGAACTTTAAGTTACATTTGCAGGTGCTAAACTGCTTCAGCGCTTGTCCAATTTTAAGACATTTTGATGGTCAGTTTTGAAGAAGTCAACGAAAAAAGTAAAAGTTTGTATGAAGTTTTGAAAAAAAAAGCATAAACTGATAACCCATTTGCCATCTTCATCATCAGCCTATCGCAGTCCACTGCTGGACATAGGCCTCTCCCAATTAGCGCCATCGCGACCTGTTTTCGGCTTGCAGCATCTATCTTCTGCCTGCAACCTTTCTGTGACATAGACGATACGAACTCAATTGTCAGATTTTTTTGTGAACACACCAAAGAGCTTTTATACTATGTATCTAGAGAGCTAACACGCCATTTTGTTTTATTTAAGGATTAAGAATTCTGAACCTTATGACTTGGAAATAAAGTTCTTTTTTAATTAAATCTAAATATAAGGATTTTAATGCTTGATAGAGACCCCCTCGTTAAGTAGTGTGTCTCGTTCACACAGTTGCCAGCATACAATAAAAATTAACATGGCCATAATTTTTGAAATAAGTGGGACAATTTTCGAAATTAGACGATTTGCTCTAAATGTTATTCAGATTCATTTGAAAGGTTTAGTACAGTCGCTGTCATGTAGGTTAGGTACCTAACTGCCGAGAATAATAATTACTGTTCGAAAGAAACAGTATTAAAACCATTGAATCAGATATACCTCACTAGAATGCGGCGCACCGCCCTCTTTTTTGTTGATATTTTAATGCACCTATATATAATATAATTTTAAAACAATAACGCAAAGTAACGTATGTATATAACATTGATAGCTTATTGAGCAGATTAAATTTTCCCTTGGTTGCTTGTTTATGTGTCAATGAAATATTCAAAGTTCAAAAAATATGGTCGCCCTACAGAACGAGACACACTCATTACTGGTTCTAGCTCTTTCGGCTCGCAGTTTTCGTATGAGTCGGCATTCTAGATACATAGTATACAAGTTCTTTGGAACACACATCAATGATGAATGAATGAAATCAAAAATATGACTCACCTTTATAGGGTATAGGTAGGGGTGACACTTCTCTTAAATCCCACAGCCGACACAGACATGCCATCGACGCACACTTGACGGCTCTCGTTGAACGTGCCATGCCCTATCGGTAGCCCTATCACCAAGCTTTTCGACTAGCTCTTTCGTATGCAAGCCGACACAGTTAAGTCAACAGTTAGGAGTGAAGAGGAGCGGACCGTGAATTGGCCGATCATAGTGCTCAAAATCTCCAGCTCAAGCACTGTGATTGGCCAATTCCGTGTCCGGAAACGAACCCTACAGGGTACCGCAGTGCGTGATATTACGGACGGACGTGGACGGCCACGGACGGCCCACGACCATGGATAGTCACGCAACGCACACAAGATAATTCCAACTTTTGGACGTGTTTACGCTTTTACGGACAATATTCTTTCCATGGTGCATCGATGGGCGTCGGCTTGGAATGGACACGTGATGTGAAGGGAAGAATGTAATGTGACTAGAAAAGTGCTGAATATGGAAATGGATGGGTATAAGAGTAGAGGAAGGCCAAAGAAAAGATGGATGGACTGTGTGAAAGATGATATGTATAAAACAGGTGTAAGTACAGAGATGACGCCTGATAGAGACGAATGGAAGAAGAAGACATGTTGTGCCGATCCCACGTAAGTGGGAAAAGGACCAGAAAATGATAATGCATCGATGGGCGTCCGTCCGTAATATCGCACACCGTGTGGGAACGACCCTTTAGAATGACGTTTTATAAGAAACTCATACAGACTGATAACCCTACTGTAAAGGTTTTGATACGAATATGTTTGTCAAAAAGATTGGTGATAGCCATACGGGTACCACCCAGGTATCGATGTGAGTCTGTCATGCGTTTGCTGCTATATAGGTACATATGAACCTACAATGAGTAAGTATGCTTGTACGAATCATCAATTAAGGGGTATCCTCAAATCCGAATTCCATACAAAATGTTTCAAACAAATACTCAAAAAGTACGCCGTATTATAGTAACTTCTTCACACTATTCGTTTTGTCCATGTTTTTTGATTTCGTCAACAAAAATAGTGAAAGGTTTCATAGTTTAATTTAGATTTTATACGTGTTTTTAAGTTAGTAGGGTTAATTTTAAAACACGTATATACGAGAATTGGAAAGAATTGGAGGACGCATTTACCGCAAGTGGAGGACCTTACGTATTCTATTTTTTTTGACTTTTATCTAAGGACTAGATTATTATTTTTTTGTCCTGATTGACTAACTGATAGACAACGCACAAGCCAAACTACTGAACGTAATTGCCTGAAAAGTTTTTTTAAGTATTCATATGAAAAAACAATGTGATAAACAAAGATTTCTTTGAGTTGCTTCTTTCTTGCTTTCTAGTTATTATAATAATTAATATTTTGTGCAATTATTTTAAACTATAACCAACCATGGTTTTTACTTTATTTGTTAAAACCCAATTAGTGAAACCCCAAGTCACTTATTTCAATTATAAGAGTGAAAAATCGCGTAGCCTTAATGACAAAAAATTACTGCCTACCTTTTTTATAAGCCAAATGATATATTCAAAATAGGTTTCAAATAATAAACTAAGAAAACAATTTGTACGTACACTAGACTCATATTTGTGCTTTTATAATGTTTATTTTGCTTAAGTTTTCATTTATTCACTTAGTTTCATCCATCTTTTTAATTTCTTTTGTTTTTAGGTTAAGTATTTAGAAGTATTTTTATTTTAGCTGTTGCCTTTCTATTTTTGAGTGTTGTGCAAGCCTGTAACTGGTCCACATTTTAGATATTTATATTTTTGAGTGTTATTTTATACTAAATGTGAATTATGTGTGTGTTGGCATTTGCCTTAATAAATAAATAAAATAAATAACGTTAGTACCTAGGTACTAGTTATTTATATATTTTAATTATTTTTTCTTTATAAGCTTTTCAAAAATGGTTAGGATAAGAAGATGAACCAAAATAGTGCTTAAAAGGACTTCGAACAATTTTCATTCTTATAAAATCATCAAATATTTTACAAGGCTGAAAATTATTGTCCTAAAACCTATTTTCTTGAGACAATCGCTTTAGATTTTAGACAAAAGAATATCTGCAGATGGATTACAGACATTAAGAATATCACAGAAACGTTTAAATAAATTAATGTTTTAATTGGTTATCTACTATAATTTATTTTGGTACATTAAAATCAAGGTAATTTAACAAAGGGTAGGCTACAATTTGATTCTACTTTTAACATGTCCCATTTAGCCTTAATAATATCTACTGTGGCTTATACAACACGGATGGTCGAGTGGCAAGTGTATTGACTGCCATGCCGGTGTCGCGAGTTCGATTCCCGTTTCAGGAGAAACATTTGTGTGATCAACATCGGTTTTAATCCTGAGTCTGGGTGTTTTCTATGTACTTATTCCATGTATGTATTTATAAAAAAAATATGTAATTATGAAAATTTTGGTCTAAATACTGTTGTTATAGTATTTTATAACTCATAAGTTGGTTTTTCTTAGACTTTCAAACATTATTATCGTCATATTCGGCATACATAATACATTTATCATCATATTCATTACAATTTACATTATACATAATTGTTTATAACTATTTACCTACTTACCCGTAATAATTAAATTATCAATTAGTTATTAGTACGGTTTTCTGGAAGACGAGTTCCGGTTTCCGTAGGTAGAGCCATCTCTACCTCGCCTTCGTTTTTTGTCAATACCTTTACAAATTCTCACCCATTTCCCATTATTAATTTGGAAATTCATTTGAAAAATACACAGAATACCAATAAAATAAAAATCTAATAAATAGTCGTCCTTGGAGGCCTGGACTGAATTTAAAGCCATCTATACCACTCATTCCAGCGATGATGACGTCTGCGATCCTTGGTGAGGGTGAGGAGACGACAGCAGCGGAAGCAGACGCTGAAGCGTTTTACAAAGTTACAATTTTCACAAGGCTCGTAAAAGAGTATAACACCGATAGTTACAGTCTTGGACTGCAAGTACTGCAACACTGTGTTGCTGATTCGATTTCGCAGGACAAACATTTTTGTAATGAGAATATTATAGGATATTGACTTTAGTTGGGTATTTTCCATGCCACACCTACTTATTTAAAAATCCAAATCTCTGTATGTTTCATCCTGACTGACTGACAGACAACGTTCAGGCGAAACCACTGGACGTAAAGAACTTTTTACGTCCGTTTCAGAACCAAGTCAAACTGACTACTTTTTGACAAATTGATTGATTTTGGTTTTGTGGTGTAGGTTACTGAATGGATTCCAACTTTAGTTTTAAGTGAGCTGAACAGTGTTTTGTATCATCTTATTGTATTGTTATTATGTTAAATAAATAACTTTTAAAAACAAACAAAAACTGGACGTAAAGACTTTAAACTTGGAGGGTATGTTCGTAAAGAGATGAAAATGAGTAATAAGAAATTTAAAAATACCTACACAATGCAAAAGAAGTTTTCGGGGTTAAAAATAATGTAGTGTCATACACATTATGCTCCTTATATATATATATATATATATTATATGTAGCATATCTAATGTCCTTTTTCAGCTCATAAGCTACCTATACCGATTTTCAGCCTTATCAGTTTATTAGATTTTGCGTGGATAACACCCATTCATCCATCACACAAACTCTTTAAAATATATGAGATTTATTTGCCTGAAGTATGGTCATGTCGGTAGTTGACATACAAATTTTAGATAATTTTCTAATATTTTTAACCGATTATACAAGTTCATTTAGGTACATTAAATGAACTAAACCTTAAATAACAAAAAGATGAAGAGAAGAACACGATTAGTAGAATGTTACTTCAGCTCATAAAAAACGCGTCCGCTCGTGCGTCATCTCACCTACAACCACGGTCTTACAAAAATTCCAATCGGCGATGGCATATCTGGGATGCTACGGCACCGCGGATCGACACCGCCGACTATTTCATAAGGTATAATTGGAATAGCGGTGGGATCCTCCACGCCATCAGCCGCTTACACACCTAGAGATGAGACCTTTTATACATATACAAACCTATAATAAAATAACTCACTAATTATTTTTACTAATGTTATTAAATTCAAAAGTGACGAGTTGCTTTCTTGATTGTAGGGGGGGATCCTCGGTCACCCCACGAGGGTATTTTTTCAAGCAAGAATTGCAAGATAGTAAGCTAGCAAGCTAGCAGAGCAGCTTTCTAGCTTACTATCTCTATCTTGCTATCCTAGATTGTGAAACTAGCCTCGTGTATCTCGAGGATAAAAGTGGATTGATTTATAATCAAAAAGAGAACAGTAGATGTGTTGGAATGGAAACTTAATTTATATTGAATGTCCTAAGAGCTTTTAACGAAAAAAATAACTATTGCAGTCAGTTATTTTTAAATCAAAAAGTAAAAGAAAATATTTAACTTTTATCTCAAGTTCTTCTTTTCGTTTCAATAGTTCTTTCGAACCAGTGTGTTAAAAGGATTTCAAGTGCGCCTCCTTTCGTGCACCTTTATCTCAAGTGAAATTTTTATATCATTTCAAACCCAAATAAACAACATACGTGAAGTACCTAATAGTACATAGTTTGAGTTAAAATTCTTGATGTAAAAGTCTTCTAATAAAATATGATCGATAAGTAGGTAAATACTTGGAACACCAACCGATTAAACACTCTTCAAATCTCCAACTACAAGATCTACAAAACAAACCTCGCAAATTGGATTTCTATTTATTTGCGCGTCCAATCAACACAAAACAATTGCACTAGCCAGGGCTGAACCAAATAATCCAAGAGATTGCTCCACCTGGGGTGGTCATTAAGGCTTTGTGCCACCCCTAATGCACCCCCAGGCACTTCAAACACCCCCCTTTTCTTGGCTTGATAATCAAACTTTTTTCTGAAAATAAATAACTTCATGCTTCACGCTTTTTTTTCATTAGTGAAGAGTTTAATGATGTTTTAGTTTAATTATTATTTAATACAGCAAGCTTACAACTATAATCTTAATTACAAAATGTACTTACCTACAATATTAAACAATTAGGCCAACTATAGACCGTTGCAAACGATCTATAGGTAGCTAAAGTGCTCCAAATCGATACCCGATGGCAGCGTGCCGAGGATATTGGCTACATTGCCTCTTTGTTTCATACATAAATCATACGAAGACTAAGATTTTGTGTATCAAGATTTCTGCAAAAATATTAATAAAATATCTTATTCATTAAGTTAATCATATTTAGAATAATGGGTAAGAGACTCCCTTATAAGTATTAAAATACCTGTGTTAGAGAACCTCGCTCTTCCGTTACAAGTTTAATATTGATATTAAGGCTAATCCTCAAATCCGAATTCCATACAAAATGATTCGGACAAATACTCAAAAAGTACGCCGTATTATAGTAATTTCTTAACACTATTCGTTTCGTCCATATTTTTTTATTTCGTCAACAAAAAAAGTGAAAGGTTTCATACTTTAATTTAGATTTTATACGTGTTTTTAAGTTAGTATGGTTAATTTTAAAACACGTATAAAATCTTAATTAAAGTATGAAACCTTTCACTTTTTTTGTTGACGAAATCAAAAAACATGGACGAAACGAATAGTGTGAAGAAATTACTATAATACGGCGTACTTTTTGAGTATTTGTCCGAATCATTTTGTATGGAAATTTGCCTTGACGATTACCCTTAAGTACAGAATTAGGTAATTTATTACAATAAACAAAACAAAAACAGTAGATATCTAGTAAAGTAAATTGAGTATTCAAAAAATTTACTTCATTTTGGACGTCAGTCCATGTCGAAACACGAGTTGAAGTTATGTAGATGAATAACGGTGTTCCCATAGAAATCAACAAATTATATAAATATATTTAGTAATAAATCCGCTTGATTTCTAAACAAAGGTTTTAATTAACTTAACTTTAGTTCAACTAAACGGAGGTGTGGACTCGCCGAAACGAGAGACTCTCGTTTCGAACTTTGGTTTATAATATAGTAATATGTACTAAAGTTCTAAACTAAAGTTAAGTTAATTAAAACCTTTGTTTAGAAATCAAGCGGATTTATTACTAAATATATTTATATAATTTGTTGATATTTATGGATTTCCGCAAAGTAACGCCTGAATCAATCAATTCCCATAGAAAACCAAGATAGACGGTATCAAATCAAAATGGAGTCGTAAGAGAGGACCAAAAATTTCAGACACCTTGTCAATAAATAAGAAATAACTCCATTTGCAAATAATGTTTGTTACTTTTCACGATGCAGTTTTATTAAAAATTAAAAAGCCTAGTAGTTTTAACATACATATAATATATGTACCTATATCTAGGGTATATATATAGGGTTAAGTATATATCGGGGGGCAATGCACAATGCACCCTATAACGGGAAGCCAGTGCAGACCGCTGTACCCCCTTTTTAGAATTAGATGTACCTTTATCTAGCCCTGTTACTTCTCTTTTTCGAGAATTTGCATCGGACCAAAATGTACCAGCCAATGTGACTTCTTTTATTGGTCGCATTTTCAATGTACTATTGTGTTTCTATACTTTTAGTACTTCTGTGGAGTTGAACATGAGAGAACGTAGGCTCCACAGACAGGCATGGCAATCTTGAACCGGCTCTCTGTAATCAACAGTTTGCTAATAGCCAGTTAGGGTTAGCCTCGGTCTCACCAAATTAATTCAAGATGGAGGACAGATTGGGCTCACAGACCTGTAAGCAAGGTGTCGTATTGTACCTACACCAGTAATAAATAGACGTCCACTGCTATTGCGGTCGTCCACTGCCCAGAAGAGAAAAGGAAGCCCAGTAATTTCATAGCTGCATTGCCCTACCAACTGGAACACAGTTATGCGTTAATAATTACTGCAGGCCATAGATATATCCTAGTATAGGATTTCTTTAAAGAAAGGGCAGGCTAAAGTTTTGCCTAGTTAAAATAACAGAAACTATAAAAAAGGTTATTCTATATTAAATATAAAGGCCTTGTTAGCAAAAAGTTTTTAATAGCATTAGGGAGATATTTATGTCTCTAATGACTTTGATAATGACAATTAACTGATATTTTCTGTAAAAAGAAATAGGTTGTCTTTGACTCGTAATTTCAAATTTTTATGCAACAATAATTTATTTGTCTAGTAACATATTAATTACTATAATTTTATTTATTTAATTTTAAAAGTTACTGAATACTTAAGTCGTTTTATAGCAGCCTTTCACACAAAGGTAAGATTTAATACTTACAAATAGCTTATTTTGAATGTTAGTAAATATGTTTTTCCAGCTTATAAACTGAACACACCCTGAATTTCAGTTCAATCGTTCTAGTACTTTTGGCGTGATTGACGAGTGGAACATCCGTCTATCTATCTATCCATCCTCAAACTTTTGCCTTGAATATACCTACTTACTAGCTGACGCTCGCAACTTCGTTTACATTGCTTATTAACAAAATTCCTTAGTGCCTATAACTCCGGCGAATTAACATGACACCTGGCTCGGAACTCAATGCTTTCCCCGCTGTTCCGCGCTGCGGCCTACGTGTTTCTTCTTCCTATTATTGCGAGGCTAAACCATCACCAAGTATTCCACGTACTCTTTTCTACCAATATTATCCAATACCAACTGTACTTTGCACAAACGTTATTCAAGCCAGGTGTCATGTTAATTCGCCCTTATTGTACCTACGCGCCTCCACTATTTAACGAACCCTTATATATCCTCCAAATTTCAAGACTCTACGTTGAGCGGTTTAGGTTGGTGGTCTTTACAAGCATCAAGATGGTGAACGAGGGTAAATGCACGTTCGGCACGAAGCTGGCCATCGACATCCACATGCTGAACGAGATCATCTACCGCGAGGTGAAGCACTTCCGGAACTACAAGATCTACAGACCCAACTTCGGATGTTGGTATTATCTTCTTCATACTTCGAGAATCTAGCCAAAGGAAATGTTAATGCAAGGCGTACCCCTATGTTGGCCATTAAACCTTGGCCATTCACGTTAAATAAAACTATACGCTGTATTTGATAAGTGTGTGCATATTTTAAGATGGTGTGCGAGATTATTATCTGAACAAAACCACATATAATATGTGAAAATGGAGGAGCCACGATCCATACGAAGCCATATATGTAGATCTTAAGTTTTTTTTCGGGGAAAACGACTTCTCCATCATAATCCGGTCCATCCGATCGTGGCTCCTCCATTTTCACATATTATATGTGGTTTTGTTCAGATATCAATACTTTTTGTAAATCAATTTATTACTATTCAAAGGTATATAGGTTAGGTGCCTACTATAATTATAATAGTTACCTACCTATTTATTGTCCTAATAAGGTGTGGGTACCTGCCTTTGTAGGTAAGGTAGTACCTTGACCCATGTAACGGGAGATTAAAGTGTTTTCCGACAATTTCATTTCCACTAGCTTGCGTTCATCTGGGCTCTTGTAAATAATGTTTAAATTATTGATTTTAAAGTATGTACATAAAACGATAAAAACAACCTTTCATCATGGAAATGGAAATATCCTGCAAAAATTAGAAAGGCAATTGCTCTCATAATTTGCATGGCTCTAAATTTACCTCTAATCGAATAATTTGAAAAAAAAATCAAATCTTATAAATTTACTGTTTTCTGATTTTTTTCCTTTGTATACACACAATTACCTGGCTGGATACCAATTTTGAACTTTCTAGGTCATCTGGAAGTGAGTTAGGTTTTACGTCTATATGTCAGTCAATCAGTGATAAAAATGACGATTTTTGAACGTTAATATCTAAATAACCGTTTAAGCTATGTTTATGAAATTTGAGGTACTTCATTAACTCCGGGCTTTCAATACATAAACTAAATTTGGTGTGTTTATAATGATTAGTTTTTTAGCTATGACAAGGTCAAAAGTGGCTCCAAATGGTTCGTGTTAACAACTAACTTAAACTTACACACAGTGCTACTCGCCAGTTCGCTGGGCCTGACCGTGGCTTGACACACTGTCGTGTGTCGAGATAGTGTGCGTTTACATGAATAAGATTTTGTTAGGCGTGTGTGCAATGCGTGTTTACCTCGTACCCGTAAAAAATGGCAGAAATGTAAGTTTACAGATTCTGACGTTTGACGTCTCCTTTGGCTAGATTTTCGAAGTCTTCATAACTCTAACTACGTTCTTCGAAGGCTAATTAATCGTACACCTACATTTTTTTATATAAACATGGGACGAAACGGACTTAGCGCTCTCCTGATGGTAAGAAATCACGCCTGCTCATGACCAGAACAGTGCTACAAAAAACTTTGATTCACATAGGCCGGTGGAACACTGTTAAGGCGCTCGTCCACATTGAGACATTTTAATGGTCAGTCTCGAAAGACCAGTAATTTCACTAGCTACAATGACCTTCAAACCAGAACACAGCAATGCTTACACATAAATGTTTTGCGGCAGAAAATTTTACAAAGTATGTACGGAAAATCTAAAAAATATTAGTATAAAATTCTTTAGCCATATTACTTCTACTTTTTGAAATTAAGCATCGGTACAAAATGTACTAGAGTTTGGCTAAATTAGCTAACATTTTTTGGCACGTTTCCAATTTTCTACGATATTATTCTATACTATTATACTTCTATGCTTTCCGGCATATAAATAACCTTAATATTTTTTTATACGCTAGCAATACCCGTGACGGCCAAGTTCTACGCGGCACATGAGCAGAATAAGGTGGAGACTGAGGAGCAGACGAGGAAGATAGATGATTACCACCACAACGTTACTCAGTCGCGCGCCAAGGGACCCCACAGCAAGTACACCAACGCGGCCACTGAGAATATGGTGTAAGCATTATACAGGGTGGGCCATGAATAAGTTAACATTTAAAAAAAGTATAAAAAAATATCCACGAGTTATTAAAAAAAAATATACAAAAGATAGCCAATAGATGGAGATTTACTTTGTAAAAGTGATATCCAATTATCACACATCTTGACTTTGGATTCTTCGAAACGAGCTCGGGATCGCTTCGAACTGAAGCATAATTTCCTACACGTTCTCTTCACTCTGAGAAGTCCGTGGACCGCCGATTTGCTACAAATTTAATGTCGCTGCCGTCTCCTCGAAATTCTTCACCCATTTATTTTCTATTTATGGACTCGGGCAATGATTTCTTCGAAACGAGCTCGGGATCGCGTCGAACTGAAGCAAAAAGTGAGCGAACTAAAATAGTTTTACGCAAAAGTCGCCTTGAGACCTAGTGTCCCGATCTATTGCCACTAAATTTCCCTGAAACGAGTCAGCTGTTTGACCTCTCCAAGCACCCCGTGCCGCTCGGATTTGTGCAGGAAATCAGATTTAAATGTTAACTAATTCATGGCCCACCCTGTATCTTTTACTTTTTAAGTATGGTTGCACTCAACAGAAAGAGTGGAAAGAATGAAAGGAGGCCTTTGACCTGCAGTGGGGCCATTCAGGCTCATAATAATATTTTTTGATTATGAGTGCTCTAGCGCAGCCATCGAAAATAATGTGTTATAATTAATTATTAAATACATATGTTATTCACACAAACATAATGCTAAAACATGATAAAATTAAAATTACTTAAATAGGTAGGTATAAAAATAAAAATTATTAATAAATTATTTTGTTATTAATAAATGTGTGCCTTATCTTTTTTTATACCTATGCGTGGCGACTGAGAATCATCTCAATATACAAGATGTCCAATTAATAATGGATAATCCGGCAGGTGCCTGACACAAGCACCACGAAAGCCCAGAAAAAAAATACCAACTAGTCCTTCATATGCGACATTTAAGAAAACCAAAATTAGCTACCTACGCGCACGTAATTGGGCACCATAGACACAAATAAAGGATTTATCTATACGTTTTTTTAGTAAAGTATCAGATATTGAATGTAGATGTCGAAAGGAACCTCTCCGAGGCGCGCTTGAAATCCTTTCACAGCACTGGTTCGAAATAACTAGTGACACGATAAGAAGAATGTAGGTACGACTTACCACCGTGCTACCCAATTTTTGGTAATCTGTTGCTAGTTTTTATCTGTAAGGGTGTCAAAAATATTTATTTTTTGTTAAGCTGTATTATTTATTTGATCCATCAGATATGGCTGGTACACTCAGCCACTGGTGCCAATGGACCGCAACGATGGTAGGTTCTACCACCCGAAGCGGGAGAGCTCCCACACCAAGATCGAGATAGTTATCCTCATGTCGAACCCTAAGAACAAGACATAATGGGAACTGCTCTTTGTCAGTTTTTGTAAAAGCTGTTTCCCACGGTACGCGATATTCCGAACGGACACGGAACAGCCTATCTATATCAACGCACCATAACGTCCGTCACTTCACGTTCGATCCGCATCATAAAGTTAGAATGTAAAGAGGGGTAATGACATTTCAAATGCGATACAAGAAATGATAATAAGCATGTGCGAGTGATTGTCTATGTGTCGCTCAAAAATAGTGATTGACTTTCAATAAGATGTTTTATCGACATCGATAACTGTGGTACCTACCCATTTTGCGTCACAAGTCATAATAGAGAAAAAAATAGTGCCTACTACACAATCATGTTGTTAATAGAGGGTTAATGAGTGGATAATCCTTCAGCTGCGTGTGGGGGTCATCAGAAAATGAAAATATGTTCCCAGTAGAAATCCCACGGACTTAGAATTTTTACTGGGTACATATTTTCATTTTCTGATTATATGTCCTGAAGTCCCCCACCCGCAGCTGAAAGATTATTCACTGATTACGTCACCACCTGTACATATGAAGATTTTAACCAAAGGAATGAGATGGGTTTGGTTATTATTTATTGGATACCTACTAAAGACTAAAGAGCCAAGTTTTGGCGTTATTTAGGAACAAAAACTTATCCATCCTCACAAACTTACATTCATAATACATAGTAGCAGGACTTACCAATATTTACCTACAACTTACTCACCAATCCAAATAGGCGGTAGTCTTCGAAATAAGATTGTAATAGCTAGAAAGTCGATTGTGTATAATATATATATCTGTTCTTTTTTTAAAGTTGGTTGATTATAATAAACAATAATGAAGCCCATGCAAATGTTTTATTCCATGACTGAAAAATACTTTATTTAAGAATATTAATTCTGAGTTTTGTCATTATATGTAGGCCCGATACGTAAGTATACCTGTCTGTCATAATATATGTAGCCTATTAGTTTCAGGTAGGTAAGGTAGGTACTATAAAATAGGGATCCAATTGCAATATGAAGTTGGATCTCGCTTTTTCTTGAGTTGAATCTGTAAAAGAGGTTGATTTATGATTTAAGTCCCTATCTAATAATTACTTGACTAATGCCTACTTGCACCAAACTTCCAAATTTCTAAACAATTACTTCACTCGCTTGACAGATCTTGATCGGCCTGAATCTGAACCGTTAAAAACTGCCAAGCGAGATTGCTTAAGAGCTTTGACAACTTTGTACAAGTCGGCATAAGGTCACAAAATACATTCTTTACGCCTGAATTGAAACATTGTTCAACATGGTACTTACTGGAACATGTAACGTAGGCAGCGAACCTTTCTTCAAAACACGTTAATGTATTCTGAATAAAAAAACAATCGTTTTTAAAATGATTGCTGCAAACTTTTATATTGTTTTGATGATCGCTCTGTTTCTGAAGAATTTGTAACCATTTTTTTCTGTTTTGCGGATCCTTTGGCAAGCTGAAATTAAATAAGTAAAAACGATTAGTTATAATAATACTCGTATTTTAAGAAACAAAATAAAAATGACACAAGTGGTAAATTTATTTTAACTAGGTAAAAATACCCTAACGATAGAAAAGAAAAGAGTTTTGTACCACTTTGCATAACTACCTACTCATTAGGTACTATCGATATTTCATGACGTCATCATTTTATCAAGCCCTAGCGTAACGAAGCAATATTTGTTTTTACATGAAAAATCTATTGTTTCTCCATATATGTAAGAACCATTTGTACACACGGCAAGAGCAATCAAAACTCCACAAGGCACAACGATTTTATAACTAATTGTAGAAGAAAATTGTCCAAAATTTTTTCTACGAAAATAAACCAAATATTTTCTTTACTCACCTGTGAAATGAATGATTATCTGGGTTATTTCTTTGCGTTGTGCCACACGTATTGATTGAGCAACTAACCATGCTCTTTAAAATAAATAAAATGGTTTAATTTTGTAGATAATTGTAAAAAGATAAAATAATTTACAAACAATAACTGACGAGTTCTCCTGGGTATCAAAAGGTTTTGAGTGACGTGACTTAGTTCTATACTGCTCTTAATCATAAAAAGCTATACTTGCATCTCTTTCATTAACCGATCTTTTGGGGGCGACAGCCGAAAGTATCCGAGATCTGTGATCCGCATAGAGGCGGTATCTGTGCGCGATGCGCGGTGCGTGGCTGTCCGTGGTTGTCAGCCGTACGTATAAATAGCAGAATCGCGCACCGTGGGATGGGGCTTAACGTAAACTAAACATAATGTGAACTGCTTTTTGTCATCGCTTTTTGTCTTTTTTTTTGTTAAGTTTGTAATTTTGTAGAAAATAAATTGAGTATCAAGTTACAAGTTTTTTATTATATTTTTTATTACTTGAATATATTTTGTGACGCCACTTACAGGTGTTTTATTGTAGAACGAGTTTCATTTTATAGAGAAACACACTTCGGCGGACTTCGCACTGAGGTAGAGCAAGACCTTATCAATAGACTCTTGCTATAACTTAGTGTAAAGTAAATAAAAGTTAATAGATTCTATTGGAAGGTAAGACAGTCTGCTCATGACCAAAATGCTACCTTACAAGTATTCGAAGATCGGTGCGCCAAATTAGCAAACTTTTCAGACGAGTCATCATCAAATGTTGCGTCGTAGGTTTTAAAATTTAAAATTAATAGGTTTTATAAAAAACAAACCTTACTTACTTACTGCCAAGTATTTAATAACTATCAATCATACTCTATAATAAGGCGCTGCGCAAACGAGTGTCCATGTCCTGTTTCTGTCACAAGAAACAGGCAACTATTAGTTGCCGCATCGCGCCACTTTTTGCACGAGTTGCTGTTACAACAAAAAGTGGCGCGTTGCGGCAAGTGTTTTGTATAAAAATCTGCAGTTGCCGGTGTCTTGTGTCAGACATAGGACACTCGTTTGCGCAGCGCTTTAGCCAAAAGATGCATTATAATGATGATATTTAATCGCAGTTTTTCTCCTTAGTCGCGTATTTGTTCCAGCTGGTCGATGTTTTTTTCTTGTAGTCTTTTTTCTCCAGCGGCGTCAAATGGGCCGCGGCGACGCGATCTCTGAAAATACCCATGTGGATCATTTTTAAACATTGGTTCTGATAAGATAAGATAATTTATTTATTCACTCATGATTACATATAATAGACAGAAAATACAGAGTAGTAGTCATAAGTACCTATTCGTAGTAGACAACTAGCGTAAATAACATAAACATAAACATAACATAAACATTCACACACTCACACCCCTGCACTAGGATTCCCTGTGTCGCAGGTGGCATGGACACATACAACACATCACAACATCCAAGACCCGAGAACAAACATTTGTGTTCGTCACACAAATATTCGCCCCGGCCGGGGATCGAACCCGGAACACCAAGCTTCGTAGGCAGGGTCACTACCAACTAAGCCACGATGTCGTCGAATAACTAGCGTCACCTCTCGCTGCGAGTTTTTAGCAAAACATAAATGTCTATTCGAGTCTACAACGTAGGGTACAAGTTTGGGTCACTAATACAAATCTTTGAGGTATTATTTACTTTCTGTTATATACACGGTCAATTTTTGTAGAAATTCAAAATTCTGACTGCACAGATACAACGTAGTACCCCGTCTGCAATTGCTTCTTTAATTTTTTTTTGGTAATTAAAAATTGGTGGTGTATACCGTTGTTGTGGACACCGGCAACTTAGTTTGCGTTGCGAATTTCTTAAATTCATTTCTTAGTAGGTACTCACTTTCAGCTCTTGACGAACAAATCCTCCAAGTTATACTCTCTCGTTCTATACTCTCTTCGTCTCTACATTCAGCTGTTTGGCTTGTTCGTTGTCCGTCAGTCAGTCAGTCAGTCAGGTCCAAGCCTTTTATACCTATTATATTGGTGATTGAAGGATGATTGATATCATTAAGTGTAGTTACTTACGCAAACTCTTCATAGGTCTTCGCCGTGTAAATAGCGTCGCATTTGACGTCGTTCACTCGCCAGTACTTCCGGTCCTCCTCCACGGAACACCGGAGTTGATCCTCCATGGCTTTAATGTCGTCTTGGCTCAGCGGCTTTACCATGGTAACTATAACAAGATTTTTTTGAAAATGTTCTTTAAAATTTCTATTTAAACTCTCTTTTCTATTGAATTTACCTAACTACTTAACATTTGTAAAATAATAAGACAAAATTTTGCTCGCCTGAAACTAAAGGTAAATTAATAGGTTATTATCACAATAAAAAACAAACTTAATTGCTTTCTGCCAAGGATTTAATTACAATTAAAGTCGCTGTGCAAACGAGTGCCCTGTTTCTAACATAAGACACCAGTAACTGCATATTTCATACAAAACAGTTGCCGCAACGCACAACAAAAAAATATTTCACCCGAAACGACAGACAGACCGACAAACTTCTAGAATTTAGCAACCGATAAACAAAAAGAACCGAAAACCGCTCGAGTCAACGAGTGGAGTGGAGATTACGACTCGGCAAGTGTAGTGTAGAACGCCCTCCGGCCAGATGGAGTGACTATCTGCAAAAGGCTACAGGCAGATGGAAAGTCAAAGAGTACTATGGCGCACTTTAGAGAGGCCTATATGTAGAAGTTATGAAGATTATCGATAGGTGAACGGTCAACAGAAAACAGGCAGACAGAATGAAAGTAAAATGTTATATGATGATGATGAAATAACTATATTTTTTTTACCTTTTATATTCTGATTTAGTAAAAATTATAAATATTATTCACGTAATGTAAACTCTTTTGATTGCTTTTGATGTTTAGTCATAGATAACTAACGTAACTAACCTACTGTCACCATAGTAACTAAACCTCTTTGATGAGTCGATGAAAAAGATGGAGGTTATTGTCTATGTTTATTACCCGACTGTGGGAAAGTAATAAGAGAGTTTGGTTTTTACGGTTCCGCTGCTGAGGAACAGTTAGCAAAAGTCTTGTTTTTAGAAATTGTCGAAGCCTAATGTTTACAAAACACTAGTTTTTACAACATGATGTAGTTTTAGCAGCTATTGTTAGAAATCGCCTAGTGTGAAAGTTGTGAACAAATGATTTGCATTGCACACTAGCTGCTGCCCGCTTCTTTGCCCACTTTATATGCTGATAGAAAAATTTTGACCCAATCGGTTAGGGCTTGATGGCGTTTTGTACAATGTCCTGATTTTTTATTATTATTTCTCTACACACATACGTTCGCTTTTCAATAATGTTCAAACTCAAATACTTCACAATACGCTCCCTCTGAGCGTCACATCCGCCGCAAGATTTCCTGGCTTCAAAGCCAGATTGAAACACTGGTTGATCGAGCAGACCTTCTAGTACTACTAGTTTAATTAGGTACCAAATTGTATTAGGTTGTATTCGTAGACTTTCGCGATTATCACACATAGTTATAAGATATTATTTATCGCGCTCACCTCATCTATTTTTGTGTCGACGTTTTGACTAAATTGCAACAGCCGTGGTCACGGGTTTTATTTTATTATTTTCAATAATTTATGAGAATTATTTTTTTAAATATTAAATATATTATAATAACATTATTTAACAGCAGACCTATAAAATAGTTTTACCAAATAAATACTTATGTATGACTTATCCATCGCATGCTCTACCTAAAACTAATGCTCAGACCTCTACAAACGCCAAAACGAATAAGTATTTCTTCCGCGGCTCTGGAGAGCTCTTGAGCTATGAACTGAGAAGTATAGCTCGGAAGCTGTAAGCTAACTAGCTCTAGTTGTTCAGCTAACTGAGTAGGTACCTAGTGAGTGTAGTAAGTGAGCAACATTGAAGAGGCGTGCGTGACCGCAACTCCGAGTGAAAGATTTGCTGTAGAGTAATAAGTCTGGGCTTGGTTATACTTTGTAACTTTATGGCTTGACAACATCGTTGCATCAAAATTATGAATTTGTTCTTGGGTAAGTTAATTATATAATTAATGTGTTGTATTAAAGTGTGTTGGTATTTGTAATTTTTTTATTCGATGGGGAGTGAGTACCTACCTATCTATCATTTCTGCTTTGAGCAGAAATGGTATTGAAAATTAAATTGGAATGGAATGTTTGGTTTTCAGTTCGGTTAGAACCCGTGGTATAAGAGGAAAAATAATTAAGTCAGTAGGTAGTGTAGGTACCTAACTTACTTATTTTATACTAGGTACGAGTATGTCATGGGCAGAAATCAGTTTTTTTTATTTAAATTGTTATTAGTAATTTTGGGTATAGGCATGTATAGGCATAAATGTTCCTAAATACGTGGTATAAGTATTATTATTTCAATAATAGACAATATTTGTGATAATTAATGACCGATCGCACTCTGACAGTAATAACCTACTCTATTTTAGTATACCTACTTACAGAAAAGTACATAGCTTTTTACATTGAAAGTTATCTAAAACTCCTGAATTTCAGGAGCCATCATTTTGTCCCTTAACCTTGCATATTGCTCATGCTACGCGGCCTTCGAGATGTTCCAAGGTTTTGACATCACAACTGCTCAGGATAATGACACCACACTCTCTGACATTGTCTTGACCAGCTCAAGATCTGAAACACGGAAGATGAGAACAGATTCGCCTCTTACAGAACGATCCTACCATCAACATAAGAAGGTAATATTGTAGATCTTAAAACTGTGACATTAATTTACACAACTTACTGATAACTAATAATATTCAAATTATTATTAAATATAAATAACAATAAATTAACTCTGAATCTATTTATTTTCGGTAGTTCAAAAGCCAGTAGAGTCTGTGCAATATTAAAATGGGAATGAATGGGAAAAAGTTGAAATAAAGTAACGAGTTACCCAAATCGCCATTCTATATTCTGCTTTGTAGAGCGCAAAAGATTGGTCAACCAGTAGACTCCAAAAAAATTGTCAAATAATAAAATAAATTAGGTAGTGTTTAATTAATAGTACCTACAAAGAGAAAATAAAAACTTATTAATGAAATTATAAGTAGGTATTTACAAAATCAGACTAAATAATGTCCCCAACGCTGACACTCATTTCTCTAGCTATGAGAGTGAATTAAGAAAACTTAATAAAAATTAATAAAGTTTCTGAATTATTTCAGACAAAATCACCAACAACAGCTATCGAAGTGCTCACCACTCCAATCCCTCCTCTCATTCCTTCTAAATTCCGGTGTCCTGAAAACGAAGCGCCTTCAAACATCGGCGCGTATGAAGTCCCCACGCAAAGGGACATCGTATTGTTAGTCAGAGAGACGCTGATCAAGATGTTTAATAGATATCATAAGAAGGCTTTGTACTTTTTAAAGGACATCAAAGAGGTACGTAACTCACAAGTACTTCGAGAATCCAGCAAAAGGAGGGGCTAACGCAATGCGAACCCCTCTGCCTGAATATCACCGAAACCAGCTGCTAATTTCACAAGAGACCAGACCAGACCTACCTACTAATTTTCAACCGACTTAATAAATAGAGGAGGTTATCTATTACATATTAATGTTTTCGTTTTGTAATGTTTGATACCTCAGAACTTTGTTGTTTATAAACCGATTTGAAAAATTCATTTTCGTTTGAGAGGATAATATACCTACTTGCAGATTGGTCCAATAAAATTTCATCAAAATCGGTTCAGTAGTTTAGTTTATAAATCAAATTAACTGAAAAAAAATATGGCATTGAAGTAAACAAAATTGCGTATTTTGTTTCCTGTGACTTTTCAGTAGTGCCTACGGTCACGGAACCGTCGCGTCCGATTGAAGTCGGTTGTTGTAAAACCTTGATTTTACAAAAACATTATAGGTAACTAAGTCATAAGGGAAGTATTCAGGTCTTACCTCTTCTTTTCCCCTACAGGCTAGCAGAGCCACATCAAGCATTGAAAGGAAGTGTCATGGATACGGGACAGACCTTGCGTCGTACCGCAAGTGTGTACGACAGGTCAGCCATAAATGCGAACTGGTTACCAAAGGACTGGTCACCGCGCTGGAGAAGCAGCGGGCCGATGTGGCGGCTTTCACTAATGTAAGATTACATCTCATGTGCTATTAGGTTCATTCCTGGTGCTTACTCTTATACCTAGTGAAAAGAAGTGCCATGGATAAGGGACAAATATCGCGTCGTACCGCACAATCGGTGCGACATCGCCATAGCCAGATAGGTAGGTAAGTGCCAGCTGGTCACCAAAGGAACTAGTCCTATCACTCCGCGCTCGAAATGCTGCGGATTGATGTACCTAGCTGCTTTCACCAATTTATGACGTTATGTACCTACAAGCTCATTCCGTGTGCATAGTCTTATGCCTAGTGAGAAGAAGTGCTACGGATACGGAGAAGACCTCGCGTCATACTGCAAGTGTGTGCGATAGATACCTACCTACCTACATATCTACCACTTCACTCGTCCGCAGTTAAAATTGAAATACACCTACGGATCTTTGAACTTTGGATGCGGAAATCGACTCTACACTTCATTAGGTACCCTTTCCGTTTCTTATCCGGGTAAAAATGTATCGAGACAGATCGCTGTGTAGTTATTGTAGGATTTTCTTCACCTAGCTCTTATCAGTCTTTGTATTTCAGGGTACAATTTGCAGCGTCAAAGGTATGAAAGCAGACCCAGTGGATCTAATCAAAACCCTGGCCATGGAGGATGCGTCTCTAGAGTTTGCGTTACCAGGATTCCTGAGATTACTAAACGCCTGTTCTTCGTATTGTGATAAGTGAGCTGCTTTCAATTTTTTTATACAAAAGATATCAACGCAATCTTTTTCAAAATAACAGAACATGGTAGAGAACGACTCTACCAAGTAGATAATAATGTCTTTTTTTGCAGGATGCAACCAAAAACTAAACCTAGAGAGCCTTTGCGGCACATGACTGACCAAGATCTAGTAGTAAAACATTTTCTTACAAAGAAAAATTACATTCAACTCCTAAAAGGATCAAAGTAAAAGAAAAAAACTGGCGACATTTTTTGATGCATTCCTCAGCAATGAACGCATCCGGCCGAATCGATCGATCGAGCTTCGACAAGTTTCGCATTCCAATCAATAGATGGCAGCACCGAAGTTGAACTTTTGACGTGAACTTGATTGTAACTTTACGATTTATCCAAAATAATCTTATTTAGTGTGTGATGTGAATAGTAATAACTGTGGGAATACGTAATCAAAAGCCAAGGAATTATAATACAATGCGTGAGAAACTCTCGAGTTTGATTTAACAGTGTGCGAAAGAAGTCCTGTGTAGCATGTCTTACAGTTTTCTATTACAAATTTTAACCTGGTAAGTGATGATTTCCACTGATATTTCACTGTAGAAGTGTTATTTCATCATAATTCTTGTAGTTCAACTTACTAACAGTCAGAAATTCTATGTAAAACGTACAAATAAACTGAGGTAAAGTTCATAGTCAAACTACTTTCTACTTTGTAGAAGTTACAACATTTTCAAAACAGACTGTAATAACTTAACTACTTTTAATAACTGAAATCAGTTTTGTTTTCTGCCTATTTTTCCTGTGTATTATCTAAAAGAAATGCCATTATTAACCCATTGGCTAAAAGCTACATACTATATTGCATACAACCAAATTTCTTTCCGTTTAAGTACAGAAAGCTTCGATAAACTTGTGTCAAAGACTCTGGCACAATCTTGGGGTAAAGATTAAATGATTATATTGCACCTTTAAAGTCACCCTAACTCTTACTGTATAATCATTTAGACTATTTTAATAATTTCCAAAAGATGAATGTTTTTTATCAATCCAAAACAATCCAGAAATAAAAGTAATGCTTTTCTTTCACATTTTATTAATTCTCTAAAATGTATTAAAAACCAATACAATACAATAATGCTTTTATAAGATCGGTCAGCCTTTTGTTACATATTCTTATATTACATAATTTATTTTCTACTCTTTTTTGATTTCTTGGACTTTTTCGATTTCTTTTTCTTTTTGTGTTTCTTCTTCTTATCCTTGTCGGAGTCACTGCTGTCTGATGATGAGCTACTTGATGAAGTGCTTGATGATCTGCAAACAATAATAATTTCAGAACTGACAAATTAAGGCCTGCCTTCCTCCTAAGCTGACGTTGGTTGCGGATGTCGGTCGTGCATATGACCACGGTCAACACACAGTCTGCTATGTGGCAGCACGCTGTGGCCACCGTGAACATTGTGTGTATTCATATGCTCGACCAATGTCCGCAACCAACTTCAGCTTAGGAGGAAGGCAGGCTTAAAACTAACCTTTATCCCTGAAACTTGAAAGAGTTAGAATGCTTTATGCAAAATGGATAAAGTACACACACCAAAACTCTATGTTTCTGAAGTCAGAAGCAGTGCTGCTTTGCAACAACAATTTATATGGATACAACAAAACAAGGCATTGATAAAATTTAAAGGCTAATTCAACCAGTTAGATATGACATGCCAGTTCTAATAATTTAAATTTTTAGCAATTAAATATAAAAAAAGGTCAAAGTTATTATTATTATTTGTTGATAGACAAGCAGCTTCCGCTGATGTGTCTATATAGTCACTTTTTTTAACATAGTCTTGTTGGTTCGTAACCAAGTGTCGAGTTTATTCTTGAACGAGTTTGTGGATGCTGCAGAAACAACATCTTCTGGCAGTATATTCCAGTTGTGCACCACTCTGTTGCTAAGGAAGTGATGAGCCGTAAGCGAGTTACCTAGATCTTTTCCTTTTCTTACTCTTCTTCTCTTTTGCTTTCAAGAGCTTTTCATGCAGTTTCTGTCGTAGCTCAGCTTCTCGTAATGTTTGTAACGGGGTAGCATATTCCTGTTCGCTGTCACTGCTTGTACTGCTCACATCTAATACTATTTCTTTATTTGGATCCACCTGGAACGAGGAATAAGGGATGTTTTGCTCTCAATAATATTATTTGCCAAAGACGGAGGGATGAGCAAAGATCAATGGATGCTTTTGAAAAACTTGAACCCATTGAGCTGCAGTTTGGTACAGATATAGTTTCCACTAAATTACCAAACTTTTAATTCTTATACCCATTGAAATCATAGCCTATACCTACCTTTGAATAGTATTTAAACAAACTGTGTTGGTATTTAATAATCTAGGTATATTATTCTATATTTATCATATTTCATGACATATTAATTTATATTTAAGTTGTAGTCAATAAATAAAGGTAAATTGAGAGTAGAACATTAAATGATTGATGCTTTATAATCGAAGGATTCATGAATTACATACTTTGATAAAATTTCTGCATTGAAAGGTTAGGTGACCTGCATAACCGCACTTTTTACACGCAGACCTCGAGGATTCCTTGTTCATTTTATTCACGTCGTATTTATTTGTAACGTTGTCTTTTATATTATCATTTACTACCAAAAAACTCGAAGTTATTATGTATCAGAAAATCCAAAACAACTTTTGCCAAACGTCAAGTACGTCAACAGCTTTGGTTGGTTGGAATTACGTTTCGTTTCACGTATTCAGCTCCTAGTTGTCATATTTTTTCCGTATTGCTACCTATATAAGTAGGTCCATTGTAATTTTTGGCATGTAAGTAGGTAAATCATTAAAGCATTAGTGTCTATTGTCGTCTAATCACCTTGTACAATTTTCTTTTTCGTATTTTAATTATATTTTGTATTTGTTTTCGTAACCCATGGATAACGTTTGTGAAATAAAATGGAACGCAATTTTGTTGCATTCCAATCCACGCAAGACTAGTTACAACAATTTTTGTTTAATTTTACAGAATAAAATAAATGAAGAAACGGAAGTTCTGAGCACGTCTCAGGGAAATGAGCGGCCATGGCGGAATTCTTGCCACTATGCGACGTGCTATTCAACGTTATTTCGCTAGCAGGGTATTTCTGCGACGTCGTGTTCGATGTAGTGATGGGGTATGCGCTGCTAGAGCGGGGGTATAAAGGCACCTTCGTGGCCGCTATATCTATTGTCATCACGTCGTTGCTTATAACTCAGGTAAGCTAGATACCTACACATACCTACATAAAAAAAAAAATTCGTGTAATGGCAACACCAAACATTTCTTATCGCAGCTCGCTTTGCTCGCTAGACATAATAGCGCCAGATGGCAAACTTTGCTTTACTTTTGATAGTTTTTTAGTAATAAAACTCGTAATAATTGATTTACCTCATTTGAATATTATGTACTATATTATAACTAGAGAGCTATGATTTTGTTGCAAGTGGCGTAATCACCACAGCACTTACCAAATCGATTGACTCAAAGAGAGGCATAGCTTTTGATCTACAGGAAAAGGGGACATTGGCTCCTACTTTTTAGTCTTATACCATACGATGGCAGCCACTAATTTGTGTTTCTTATGATGGCCGATTGTAGGTGCTATCGATCCGCTGGTACCTGCATGTATGGTTTGCGGGCGAGCGCAAGGGCCGCGCTCCGTGGCTACCGCTGGCGCTGCACTGCATGCAGCTCGGCGTGCTGTGGCGGTACGCGCGCTTGTTACTGCCGCTGGAACTGCGCCGTGTCAAGCACCAAGTGCGGGACCTGTGTGAGTCACTACTATTACTAGCTCTCATACTCACAGACTGAACTGACCCATTGTAGGGCAAAGGCTTCCTCCCATTCTCGCAAACGTCCTTGGTCTTGCGCTAAAGTTCGCCATCACCCGCCTATCGCATCCAGTTCTTCCCGCCATCCGTGATCTACCGCGGAGTCTTATCAAGTGGCGCCTTATCAGTCTGGCCGGAAGTTATTCTACCATAAACCAGGATTGACGCCTTTCTCCTTAAAACCTTTTTGCTGCCACTTAATGGCAGAAGAGCGTAATTTAACCTAGTAGGTACTAATTTTAACTGTTAACCAATATATTACCACTAATGACTTAAGTACAGACAGCGTCATAGATAAGTATCCCCCTTGCATCATAATACCCAGCTTCAAATCCCTTTAAATCACCGTTGCGGCGAATGGAGAAGTTTTGCCTTTAAAAAATAGATTATATTTGTATAACCGTATGTAAGCCTAAAAATAATTTTAAGTATTACAATTTTTTTCAAGGAGTTATAGCTGGGTGTCTTGTGCAATACTTATCTTTGACGCTGTCTGTACATAGAAAATTAGACAACGTTACAGTGGCTCGCTATGCTCTCCAATATTCTATTGATCCATAGTGTAATTGTTTTCTAGGTATGCTCCGTCTAGTCCACGCGTTCTGCGAAGCTGCTCCGATGTTGCTGCTACAACTGCACATTCTATTCAAAGATAGCAACCGAGTTGTCACTGAGTCAGTCAACGAGCTAGGAATAACGCCTGAGCCTAGCATAGACGAACCTACGGGTAAGTCTAATGCTACTAGATTATGATAGACTCTGGAAGCGGCTTAATCTGGTTACATTGTTTTGGTCTAGTAATATTTTTCGCACTACTACAGATACTAAGTACTCGGACTATAAATAAAATGGAGGTAAATACGAATTGTCTCTCCTTATTCAACTTCTATTTGTCCCATATACTCGTACACGGTACTTTTATTGTTATAATGTAACTTTTGCGGCTCGCTTCACTCGCTAGGCGAAAGCTTAAACCTGTTAGTTACGTGTCCAACTATTTTGCGTTTCTCTTTTCATCTGTATCCGTCGTACGTTATACTTTGTGGCTCGCTATAAATTTTGTTTGTTGCAGAAAACAAAGCGTTTGCGGAACTGAACGTGATTTCGGCATCGCTCTCCCTATTCTCCGTGTGTTGGGCCCTAGCGAGCTTTAGCAAGAACGTGCGTCTACAAAACGTACACAGACTTGTACTGACTTGGTGCGGGGTCATATTTCAAGTAAGAGCATTACATTATACAGGGAGTCGTAATATAATTGAACCTCAAGGAGAAGTACCTTTATTTTTTTTAATTTCTATGTTTTGTTCCTTGTAATAAAATAGAATATTTTTTTGACATATCAAACAACGCCATCTAGCCCAAAACTAAGCAGAGCTTGTAACTTGTAACGAAACAGATACCTAATAGAATACCTATTTTTTTTTATACATACATACTAGAATACCTACATAGAAAATCAGCCTTAGCCTTTAGCTTCCTAAATCTCTGTTACTGATTATAATTATGAAAAAAACTAACTAGATTATTTAGTTAGCCAATGAAGGATTGTAATCAATTTGGTTTTATTTTCAGTTTCTATGGCGATTGGGCACTATATTTGCGCGAATCTGCGCGCTTACCGTTTACGGTCTAGTCTACGAATACTGGGTGTTTTTAGTTATAGGTAAGCAACCTAAAATTTTCAGAAATCTATATGTCTACCTACATAAAATTGCAAAAACCTTAAGTTTCCAATTTTAAGCACTTTTATAAATACGAAAATTTACAAACTCTTGACAAATTTATAATCTTTACGAAAGCCTCCTCCTCCTCATGAACATAATATTTAAATTTTAATAAAACACATTAAACAAAATGAAGGCAGACTAAATGACCAAGTATGGGACACAATCAACCCGGTCTGCCACAACACGAATGATGGTGTTGGTGCTGCCGCGGACACGGCTCAATTAGTTATTTGATTGTAACGGGTATTTATCGCGCTCACCTCGTTTTTGCGTCCCGACGTTTCGACTGTATTGCAACAGCCGTGGTCACGGGCTTACTGGCGTATAGCTACCGTCGCGGTGAAATGATAAATACCCGTTACAATCAAATAACTGTGTGATCATCGCGAAAGTCAGGGATACAACTAACAACATGCTCTACAATCCGCTTTACAAACTGACTCTCACTCAACGGCAAGCATACTACATGTGTATCACTATATATAATAAGTTGCCTAAGGATATAAAAAAACCTAACAGGGAATCTATTTTTTATAAAACTAAAAAAAAAATGTCTCTTAGAGAAATGTTTCTATACGATAGGTGAATACTTGAACTCATAGTAGATTAGATTTTTCTTTTGTTTTAGTATATACTTACTTAGTTAATAAGACTCAATATTTGCATGCCTATTACGGCAGGACATAAAATGGACTCAATCTATTTAAGACCTTATTTGTAAACTGACGTAAGTAAATGACGACACCGTGGCTCAGTTGGTAGTGACCCTGCCTACGAAGCTTAGTGTTCCGGGTTCGATCCCCGGCCGGGGCAAATATTTGTGTGACGAACACAAATGTTTGTACTCGGGTCTTGGATGTTGTGATGTGTTGTATGTGTCCATGCCACCTGCGACACAGGGAATCCTAGTGCAGGGGTATGAGTGTGTCAATGTTTAAAAAAAAAAAAAAAAAAAAAAACACATATGTTCTAGCAAATAAACAATATTTCATTTCATTTCATGTCTACGAAAAACTATGGCTTAATTAAAAACATGAAAATAACTTAATGTTTCCCAGGTCTCCATTGGTTCTCCATGTTCCTGTGGCTGCTGTCGCCGCGCAACGTGTTCCACGGGGAGCGCATCAGCCGGCCGCGCAAGGCGTACCTGTCGGCGCTCATCGCCTTCGTGTACGTGTTCGCGTACGTCAACCTGCAGGAGCTCAACCATAGGCAGAAGATGGTGGGTGACCTTTGTAATTTGTATATTCATAATTTTTTTTTTTTTAATTTATTAGTTTTTAGAGACTTTTACCTACTTTTGGGTATAACAGTCCCATCGTACCCTAAACAAGAAACCACACTTTCACTAAATTAAACATTAAACGTTCACTGATGCAGAAACATCCCAAATAACATTTCTGCAGCTTCGGAATTAGGTATATTAATAAATAATGTTTGGACATTTCACACAACGCCATGTGGCCCCAAACTAAACGAGCTTGTACTATTAGAACCAGATAACTTATAGAATACTTTTATATATCTTTTTTTGTTTTGAGAATACATTAAAAAAAACACTCAGACTCGGGACAAGAACCGATGTTCATTACACAAATATTTGTCCTGAAGCGGGAATCGAACCCGCGAGAACGGCGTAGCGGCAATAATCGGTCATCCCCATTCATTCAAATTCATGCAGCGAAAGTACGTGATGTGTATACTTGCCACTCGAAAACTGGTACTGCGTCTAGCCATTAGTGGCTATAACTGGTGGCCGTGTCTAACCACTATTGGCTACACTAGTGGCTAAAACTGGTGGCCGCGTCTACCCACTTGTGGCTGCAACTCATAGCCGCGTCTAACCATTAATAGTTGCGAATGATGGTTCCGTTTAGTGGCTAGTTTAGTGACTTAACTATTAGTACACCCCCAACCAAGCTTTCTTTTTTCTTTGTTTATTTGCTTTCCATCCAAAGGTTGTCTGGAAGAAATCGCTTCCTAGCGATAAGACCGCCCATTGTACTTTATATTTTTTATGTTAAGATTTAATCATAAGTTCTGGTGTACAATAAAGTATTTCTATCTATCTATCTATACTTGACTACCGGTGGCTTCGCAGCTCTTATAATACATTTGTTCCAGGTGATATTCTACTGCGTGATGAGCGTGGAGAACTCCCTGCTAGTGGCTCTGTGGTGGTGGTCGGGTCGGGCCACTCGGCCGGCCACCCTCGCGGCCACCGCGGCCGGCGCCTTCCTAGCGGGCATAGCGTTCATGCTGCTCTATTATAGGTAATACTGGCTGACCCGCGTGCGACTTCGTCACCCGTTGAAGAATTTTTTATTGTATATGTTTGTGGACTGCAGACTGTTATAAGATAATCATTTATTTGCTAGAATGTGGTACATGTACAGACAGCGTCAGAGATAAGTATCCCCCTTGCACAAGCCACCCAGCTATAAATCCTTTCAAAAATTGTCAGCCTTGAAATCGGTTATACAAATATAATCTAGTTATTTGATAATAACGGGTATTTATTGCGCTCACTTCGAATGTTTTTGTGTCCCGACGTTTCGTCCCGTGTCCCGTGGTCACGGGTTGACTGGCGTATTGCTAAGTATGGCTATGGCTAAGAGCACGCGGAACGCTTTTAGAACACCGCTTAAGTGTCCGGATGTCGTCAGTGTGGTGTGCCGACCGAACATTTTTAACGACCAAAATGAGGGCAGTTCCCTCATTTCACCGCGACAGTAGCTCCAATACGCCATTCAACCCGTGACCACGGCTGTTGCAATACAGTCGAAACGTCGGGACACAAAAACATACGAGATGAGCGCGATAAATACCCGTTATAATCAAATAACTATGTGTGATAATCGCGAAAGTCTACGAAAAATATAATCTATTTTTTAAAGGCAAAACTTCTCTATACGCCGCGGGCGGTGATTTGAAGGGATTTGAAGCTGGGTATTATAATGCAAGGGGGATACTTATCTATGATGCTGTCTGTACATAATAGGTTGTTACATAGTCAATATTCAAAGTCCTATATATTCTGCCTCCATTCGAGGCGTGCAAAATCAAAACTTATGCCTACTCCTACCCTCTGAAGAGATGTAGCGTAATATAATATAGCCTATGTCCTTTTCAGGCTTATTAGCTATGATATCGTAAAGTTTGTACATTTCTTGTTTTCCAGATATTTTCACGTAAGAAGATTAGGTTATTTACTGGGTGAAAACCAACAGGGCACAAATAGTACGAATGCGTCGTCACAGAACAAAAACGGTTAGTTATATCTGTTTCAAAAATATTATAAATTGTTTCTTAATAAAAATAATAATAATAGTAAATTAGGGTCGGCTCGCATGGTGAGAAGGTTCCTCACTCTGCAGCCCTAGCCACCAGCCGCTTGGGCTCTACTCCGCGGCTGGTGGTCCACCGTTTTTATATATTTTTTACAATAATACTGCTGTTTTATAAAAATAGTTTATTTTTTAAATATTATTGTAAAAAATAAATGTTAATGAGAGAAAAATATAAATAAATGATAATAATAGTAATAAAATATTATTTATTGTAGGTACAAAGTCTGGGCAAGCCGACAACGCAGCAATTCCAGGGGTGTTCAACTGCAGATTCTCAAATCCAGCCAACAGGTACTTCTACATGTACAACAAAATAATGGGTTATAAGTAATTATGTTTAAAATCTTTCTTTCCATAAATAAGCCATACATTTTCCATATCTTGACCGATTTTAATAATACTTTATGAGCTTAAGTTTATTTTTATATGCTTTCATAATCAAATTCACCTACACAATGGATCGTGCATCATCCATATTCCATTGTCCTCTAGTGCGGCGGCTCGCAAGAAGAAGAAGCCGACGACATTCGTGCCGCCCCCCGCCGCACCCCCTGCGGCACCCCCGGCCGCGCCCCCCGCTGCCTTCTGGAGGCGCCCCCTGCCCGCACACAACCACCATGTAAGTCATAATGATGTTCTTTACATAGATTGATGTAAGTGCACGAAAGGGGCATCTCAAGGCGCACTTGAAATCCTTTCACCACACTGGTTCGAAATAACTAGTGACACGATAAGAAGAAGAAGATGTAAGCTTTATTTATACAACATTAGTATGTGTTTATGCGAAACCTAAAATTAGTTTGCTCAGAATCGATTACCAAGTTAAAAAAAATTGGTTTATTTACTGCTGTTTGGTAACAAATCTCAAAAATAAATTATTTATTTATTATTTACGGTTAGAAAAAAAATAAACGGGTCTCGGCTTTCGCTTAAACAAAAACTAACCGTATATAAACAAGTGAAACTCAAAAGAGTTACACAATATAGTCATTTCATATCTTAATTTTTTAACATTGTCCTGTTATTTCTAAATCGAATTAAATCGCATTTAAATTACTTATAACAAAATATTTTCATTTATTTTACCACCAGGGAGGGTCGTCAGATAACGAAGGTTCAAGCGTCGGATCCCGCGTCAACATCCAACAGAAATTACAAGAGAAGAAACAGAAGCAACTCGCAGAATTAAGAGTCATCGAGGAAGAAATCAAACAAGGAAAACTAGCTAAAACCACCCCCGTAGCCGCGGAAGAGATATACAGTAGTCTCCAACGCCAGCCAATACCCCGAGCCAAAACCCACGCAGAACCCGCCTGGCCCAGCATAGAACTTACCCATTCCTACCAAAACTACCCCATAAATTACCCCACATACACCGAAGTTAAACCAGAGTTTTTCCCCGAAGAGAAACGACGCTTCGAAAGCCAGACGTTCTACGAAAATCCGGCTAATATTAACCGGACGCCCATTCGTTCTCCGAATTATTTGGAAAGGAACTTTGAAGGGAATTGTTCGAGTCCTAGGAATACAAATGCTACGCCTTTTGTAGATAATTTTGAAGGGGAAAAGCCTAGAGTACAGAATGCGATATATTCTGAAGGGCAAATAGGGGAGTATTCGGGGTATTGTGAGAATAATTATAAATATGATAAGGGGGAGTATTCGTCGGCGTTGCAACATGCCTTGACGACTGTACAAGTAAGTTCATGTTTTTCATCTGATTCGCCTCCAATACTTCTTATTTTTACCTGACTGCGAAGCAGGAGAGTTATGTGTTTCGAGTGTATGTATGTATGTATGTATGTATGTTTGTCTGACTCTATGTGCTTATCAGTAGGCTAAACGGATTTAATAGGTGTCGTTCACTGACCTCTATATATTATCACTGGACTGGTGGTTGTCAAAGTGCTCTCGGGCCTATTTGATAAATAATCGCCATTTTGGCGCTGTCCGCGGTAGCGTAGAGATCAGTGGTGTCGTTCACTGAGCTCTAGTGGTGTCGTTGGATTCTTCTGTCACTCGAGTGACTTTTTATGGCTACCTTAAATGACAATTTACTTAAATACAATATGGCGGCTGTAAGACACAAAAATGTGTGAAAAGATGACCAAAAACCTTCAAAACTTGATGGATTTTGGTAAATGTGGTATGTTTAGATTAGTTTTAGTCATGGGGGTCGAATTTGGCGATAATGTTTTCGCAGTCGGGTTGCAGTTTTTTTATTTTTTAGCTCGTTCATCGTACATGCGCTGAAAGTAAATCATACCACTTCGTTACAGAGTTGTTTGACTTAAGAAAAATTAAGTGGGGGTTACACGATTAAACGTACAACATTTTACTTCACACTTATGCCTAGATCACACGTACCGAGTGCTCGGCCGAGAGCACTGTCTCGGTGTCGGTCGGTGTATAAACATAGCGCCGAGTGCTCGTCTGAGCGAGTGATGTAAGCTTTCACTGTCTCGGCCGAGTAACATTTTACTGTCTCGACCGTTAAAAAGTATTTAGTCCGTATTTCGTTAATTAATCGCACTCGTTCCCGGTTAAAAAGACAGGTGTTGCCAGCAGAGTTCAATTATAACGTTGCGTTAATGCCGCTATTTTATGAATTTTATTTTACAGAGTATAGAAAATATTAGAAACAACTACGAATGCAGCCAGTACGGCGGTAATTGCGAGCGGTTTCCGTACCCCCCCGGGCCGGGCGCCAAGAAGCTGGAGCATATCCGTAAGGTGCAGCGATGCCGGACGCCCGAGATATTGCTGGCGCCGCATTACCTGGAGGGGAGCAGCCGACAGGTGTGCTGCCATTGGGGAGCGCCCTATCCGTAAGTATAAAGTTACGAAACATTGGAGCTTTAATACGCTAATCTGTAACCGCACTTATGGGTAATCCTCAAGGCAATTTTCTATACAAAATGTTTCGGACAAATACTCAAAAAGTACGCCGTATTATAGTTATTTCTTCACACTATTCGTTTCGTCTATGTTTACCGATTGTGTCAACAAGAATTAGTAAGGTTTCATACTTTAATTTAGATTTTATACATGTTTTAAAATTAACACGCGATCAAATTAGCCATATAAAAATCGTACCATCGTACATGATGAATTAGGACACTCTGAAGAGATTTCTGTATTTAATTTCATCGTACGACCAAATCGCATCGTTTGCTTGTTAATTAATACTTCGTTAAGGGTTGTAAATGGTCTGCACTGACGTCCCGCTATGGGACTTATTGTGCAATTGACCCCTTTTTGCACTAAATTTTCCCCAGCCAGCCCAGCTCCCCAAAATAGCGGAGCAGGACCCTGGGTTGATGGATGGTGTGTTCCAGTTTCCTGGTAGGGTCATCTGGGCCCGTGTCCAGGATTTTCCTCAGCCCAGTCTGCTTTCTGGCCTCTTCTGTAGCTGTGCAGTGCACAACCACGTGTTCCACTGTTTCCTCCTCTGCGATGCAACCGTTGCAGATCACGCTGTCCGTCGCACCCATCTTAAACAGATGGTGGTTGAAATCGCAGAGGCCGGTTATGATTCCTACCATCGTACGTAGTTCTCGTACCGAATGTTGATAAGAAATAGTACAGTTTCTTATCAACATTCGGTAGAAGCATCTTTGTGTGCTTGCTGTCCGTTCTTTTGTTCCAAAATTTTTGGTGTGTTGATTTAGTCTGGATATTTCCATACTTGTTTTGTTTAGTAGTACGAGAAAGAAAGAGGAAGGCGTCCGCGGCAGCAGCGGCGAGGAGTCGAGTCCAGACGGGCCTGCGCGGGAAACGCCGCGCCCGCCCAGCGACATCGACAGCCAGGTCACTACATAACCTCACAAACAACAGAACAAACTCACAAACAACTGAACAAAATCACAAACAACTGAACAAACTCACAAACAACTGAAAAAACTCACAAACAACTGAACAAACTCACAAACAACAGAACATACAGACAAAAACAAAACAAACTCACAAAAAAACAGAACAGGCGCATAAAATGACAGAACAAACTCACAAAAAAAACAGAACAAACTCACAAAAAGCAGACCAAACTCACAACCAGAACAAACTCACAAAAAACAGAACAAACTCACAAGAAACAGGATTTATACATAGTAGAGTCATAAGAATAATTGCAAATTAGGTTTATCATTATTACGATATAATGTTCAAAAATAAATTAACTAAATAGCAAAGTAATTAAGTAAAGTTACAGCTTTATTATTATAATTGATTGATTCAGGCGTTACTTTGCGGAAATCCATAAATATCAATAAATTATATAAATATATTTAGTAATAAATCCGTTTGATTTCTAAACAAAGGTTTTAATTAACTTAACTTTAGTTTAGAACTTTAATACATATTACTATTCTAGGAACTAAGCCTAGAATTAACTTAAAAAAAACAAAACAATGAAAACCAACTAAATTTTTGAACCTTGAAAATTAACAATCAACAAATTAACTTAGAATTCAACTTCAAACAATAATTAGGCGGCAAAATATTAGCAAAATGTCAGACTGACAAACACCAGGAAGGTGTTGCCTCGTTGAAAGCTGGCGATTGAATGGGGCCGGCGTTTGCAGCGCGGCGCGTTTTATACTTTTCCGTGCGACTCATCGTGATATCGTCTACACGGCCTCTCCTGACTGGAGTTCGTCCTCGAACTCCCTTAACTCCTTTAACGGGGATCCAGTAGTGGCATAGGTATCTCCGGTCTGGTCTCAAGAGACTCTTGCTCCTGAACCGCTTGGTGATCCTGACTTCTCTCGTAGATGCTTCTGCTTCTGGCTGGTCTTCTTCATGTGGTGCAACGCTGGTAGGTACGTCGGTCGTCGGTGACGCTTGCGGCACCGTCGAATGGTAGCTCAGCGTGCCTGTGTGCTCCCGATGTGCTTGTTTGTTGCCCGTCGCTCGTAGACGGCTGGGTGGTTCCGGTCGGCAGCTCGCCGACTGTTGCAGGCTGATCAGTGGTCGTGGTAGACTCCTCTATCAGCGTCTGCTTTCTAAACAGAACATCAAAAACACAAACATGTATGCCAACATACAATTTAGTCATTTAAGCAGAAATAGAAATCAGGTAAGAGACACTACGTGAATCATCTCTTAGTTTTGATTTGGACAGATTCAGTTAAGAGGCGGGACAAGATCTACTCTGCCAAGAAAGGAGGTCTACGTGAGGCACTTTCTTAAGCATCGGCTTTGTCAGGACTACCACACAGTAGGTAGCCTGACCTCTGCCGCAAATCAACAAAAAAAAAAGACAAGGTCCACTCTGCCAAGAAAGGAGGTCTACGTGAGGCACTTTCTTTAGCATCGGCTTTGTCAGGACTACAACACAGCATCCTAACCTCTGCCACAACGCATCATTAAACAAAAAGCAAAGACCCACTTTACCAAGAAAGGAGGTCTACGTGAGACACTTTCTTTAGCACCGGCAACGGCAACACGCGCAAGCAAGCGTCGATGCCAAACGCTCCTCAGCAGACAGCGGCAGTGGCGACGAACACGCTCCTCAGCAAACAGCGGCAGTGGCGATGCAAACGCCCGTAGACGCGCTGGCGGCGACGGCAACGCGCGCATCCAAGCACGCGTCGATGCAGAGTACTCCCCAGCAGGAAGCGGCGACGGAGCCGGCCCGGCGACGGCCTGGCGATGGCCCGGCGACGGCCCGGCGACGGCCACGTGCGCACCCGCGCACGCGTCGATGCAGAGCGCTCCCCAGCAGGAAGCGGCGACGGCCCGGCGACGGCCCGGCGACAGCCACGGCGACAGCCACGGCGACGCGCGCACCCGCGCACGCGTCGATGCAGAGCGCTCCCCAGCAGGAAGCGGCGACGGCCCGGCGACGGCCCGGCGACAGCCACGGCGACAGCCACGGCGACGCGCGCACCCGCGCACGCGTCGATGCAGAGCGCTCCCCAGCAGGAAGCGGCGACGGCCCGGCGACGGCCCGGCGACAGCCACGGCGACAGCCACGGCGACGCGCGCACCCGCGCACGCGTCGATGCAGAGCGCTCCCCAGCAGGAAGCGGCGACGGCCTGGCGATGGCCTGGCGACGGCCCGGTGACGGCCACGGCGACGCGCGCACCCGCGCACGCGTCGATGCAGAGCACTCCCCAGCAGGAAGCGGCGACGGCCTGGCGACGGCCACGGCGACGCGCGCACCCGCGCACGCGTCGATGCAGAGCACTCCCCAGCAGGAAGCGGCGACGGCCTGGCGACGGCCTCGGCGACGCGCGCACCCAAGCACGCGTCGATGCAGAGCGCTCCCCAGCAGGAAGTGGCGACGGCGACGGCCCAGCGACGGCCTGGCGACGGCCTGGCGACGGCCCGGCGACGGCTACGGCGACGCGCGCACCCGCGGCGCACGCGTCGACGCGGAGCACTCCCCAGCGGGAAGCAGCGACGGTGACGCGCGCACCCGCGGCGCACGCGTCGATGCGGAGCACTCCCCAGCGGGAAGCAGCGACGGTGACGCGCGCACCCGCGGCGCACGCGTCGATGCGGAGCACTCCCCAGCGGGAAGCAGCGACGGTGACGCGCGCACCCGCGGCGCACGCGTCGATGCGGAGCACTCCCCAGCGGGAAGCAGCGATGGCGACGCGCGCACCCGCGGCGCACGCGTCGATGCGGAGCACTCCCCAGCGGGAAGCAGCGACGGTGACGCGCGCACCCGCGTCGCACGCGTCGATGCGGAGCACTCCCCAGCGGGAAGCAGTGCTTCCCAGCAAGCAGTAAGGGCAATAACACGCGCACACGCTCCTCGGTAGGCAGCGGCGGCGACGACACGCGCACCTGAGCACGCACTGTTGCAGCACGCTCCTCTGCAGGCAGCGGCAGCGATGACACGCGCACCTGTATACGCGCTGATCCAGCGAGCAATTCCAGCTCATACCGGTGGTGTGAAATTACGTGGGACCTTTTAGGGACCACGCATGCCAATCTGAGAACTCATAAAGATTCACGGTTAGAGGGCGAGCCGTCGTCGGCTCCCAAGGACACATCACGGATCAGTGACCAAATGATTGGAGTAGGTGCATCTAAAACCACCACAGGCTGTAAAGGTGCTTCAACTCATCAGCATCCTGTCTATAGATTAGGTACACCACAAGATTCGTGTACAGCCATTGGATACCGGTCAAGGTCGGAAAACATCCGTGTAAAGCACAGTGAACGGAACATCTGGTTATCAGCAAAACATACTAGACAGTGACTCACATACTTTTTTCTTTACAAAACTAAGTCCTGATAACCAAAAATCTCGCAAAATTAGATCTATTGTTTTATAGCAGCACTAACATAATCATGGTCATCATGAAACATCCTCAATAACCACGAACAGAACAGACTATGGTCGACGTTGCGAGGACATAGTGATCTAAACTCTATTTTGAAGTCACTCTATGACCTTGTTGCTTGTAACCCAATCGTTCAACCATGACTTTGCATTACCACGCAAAAATTTACCTATCTGCCAGAGGCATTCACAATTACCCCATTTGCACAAAACGCATCAAAATTATGGATACTCGAATCAAAGAGGCGTTATGTAGAAGTTGCAAGATTTCTATTTCAACAGCGTAGCTGAAACTACGACAATACTACTCACATTTTTATTCTAAACATGGCTACTTGCCTATGGTACTCGCGAAATGTTTTCAACAGTCACTACCTCGGTCATGACAGAGTTCAGCTCACTAACAGACGTCGGCATAACCGGCGCCAACAGACACGTCGCTTCAACATGATGGTTCATCGTTCGATAATAACCTACCCTCAATTACTTCAAGGCGATTCAAAATTCTATCTAAGGCGATATCACGAGGCTCACGAGATTATTACGACGACTAGACAAACGATCGTGATGCCTATGCAACCTACAACTAAAATCACGTGAATCCTCACGTCTCTACACACGATCGCAACGGTCAGTTGCACGGCTGCGACGGCGACGGTCGTTAATTAGCGTATGACGACTATTAGACACCAAATATCGATGATCGCGGCTTCTACTATGTACGTGTTCGATCTCTTCTACGAACACGATAACGATCCATTGTCTTCGACGAACGTCCCAACATGCTTACAAAAAGAGGGTACTTACGATTTTTTTTTCAACGACACAAAATCACACAATACTTCACAAAAACTACAAAACTCTTGTCAAGATGATAGAGGGAAAGGCCTGAAGCACAGGATGATCCCACACTTCTGATCTAGGAACTAAGCCTAGAATTAACTTAAAAAAAACAAAACAATGAAAACCAACTAAATTTTTGAACCTTGAAAATTAACAATCAACAAATTAACTTAGAATTCAACTTCAAACAATAATTAGGCGGCAAAATATTAGCAAAATGTCAGACTGACAAACACCAGGAAGGTGTTGCCTCGTTGAAAGCTGGCGATTGAATGGGGCCGGCGTTTTTTTTTTTTTTTCGGATGGACGTTTAATGCAGTTAGCCGCAGATGGCTGTTACTGCGTCACCGGACTCTCGGCGAGCGCAGATGGCGCTCTGCCTTAAAATTTAGGTTGGGGCAAACAGCACAAGGGTACCCAACGGTGGGTCGAACCTCGGCTTGGACTGTTGCCAGGGGGATGATTGGACTATTGACCCAAGGCACCGTTAGGAATCGAACCTAACGATGTAGAGGGCCTGTAAGAGAGATTCCGACCACGCCGGCGCGGTCGGTAAGCGAATTGTGGAGTGTTACGTCTGTCGCGAGATGACTGCATTTCCGCCACCGGATTGGCGGCGGTGATGTCGTCATCTGGGTCGCCTAGAATATGTTTAGGCCTACGGAGGGATTTGACTACTGGCGGGTCTTTAGGATAGTCGGGACCGTTCGAAATGAGAGGATTCGGATGGTGGGGCGCGAGGTCATAATGCCGCCGGGCGGCGCGCTTCATGAAGTGAACAACGGACTCGAGATCGAAATCGCGGTGGAGGTCTATATTTCGCATATAGCCTGGGGCTCCGGAAATTCTGCGCAAAAATATGCTTTGCACAGCTTGTAAGCGAACTACGTGACGCGTATGACAAAACACCACGGAAGCGTATGTCAATATAGGACGAATGCAAGCTTTGTAAAGGGTCAGCTTATTTCTAAGTGACATTTTACTCTTCTTGCATATGAGGTAGTTAAGGCGACCCATGATAAATTTAGCACGGTTCACCACGTTACGGATGTGAGGCTGGAAGGTTAAGCGTTGATCGAGCGTCACGCCAAGGTACTTGGCGGCCGCTACCCATGGAATGGGTTGATCAAAAAGCGTAAGCGGTTGGGATTGGCATCTTCGGCCCTTCCTAGAAAAGTACACTGCTGCACTCTTCGTTGGATTGACCTCAATACGCCATTTGCGGAACCAAGCGCCAAGCGCCTTAAGGGCGGCTTGGAGTCGAATGCATGCGCGTTTGGGATTAGGATTGGATGCGTAAAGCGCGGTATCGTCGGCAAAAAGGGCCAACTCTACCTGCGGCGTGCGAGGGATGTCACTAGTATAAAGCGTAAATAGAAGCGGTGCTAGAACGGAGCCTTGCGGGACTCCGGCCCTGATGGGGCGAGGGGAAGAAAGCTTCCCCTCCACGCGGTATTGAAAGCTGCGACCAGATAGAAAGTCTCGTAAGATGAGCACGAGCCTATCAGGGACACCAAGTTGGGATAGCTTGTAAATCAAGCCATTGTGCCAGACCTTGTCGAAAGCTTTCGCTACATCGAGAAAGACAGCGCCGGTACCGGAAGGGTAAACGGCGTGCATATGAGTCAGTATGTGCTCCGTGATGCGGAGCACCTGCTGAGGGCACGAATGTCTGGCTCGAAAGCCAAACTGTTCGTCAGGGAGGAGGTTATGATCGTTAACATGGGACCAGAGACGTCTCAGAAGGAGGCGCTCGTAGATTTTCCCAAGAGCACTAAGGAGACTAATGGGGCGATAACTGCTGGGCTCAGTTGCCTTCTTGCCCGGTTTGGGGATGCCAATAACAGTGGCCTCCTTCCAGGCGTCAGGAAAAGAGCAATTGGACATAGCCGCATTGAAGATGCTGACTAGCAAGTAAATGAGAGCGGTAGAAAAGAGTTTTAGAACTCTGTTGCTAATTCCATCGGCACCAGGCGATTTCTTCGGGCGAAGGCCCTTGATAATCTCAATAACCTCAGCCGCCTTGATGAGGGGCAGAGGCGGAGCCGATGGAGGGTTTGAAGCTAATCGCGAGACTTCACTGTCCACCGTACGGACGTGGACAGGATCAACAGGTTGAGTGCTAGGAGAGCACTGGGATTCGAGGCTTTCGGCCAGGCAATTGGCCTTTTCCTCGTCATCAAAGGCAGGGGGAAGGTTAGGACGGGTGAGGGGAGGCATAATGGAAGTGGCATCCGCCTTCATTGATCGCGCTAGTCCCCAGTAAGCCTGGTGATGAGGCGTTATCTCCGAAAGCAGATTGTCCCACTCATTATTGCGGTGGTCAAGGATACGACGCTTCACCTGACGGTGAAGGCAGCGCATGAGGGATTTGTTCGCATCAGAAGGATACGAACTATAGCGTCGGGTCGCTGCGTTCGCCTCCGTGATCAGCCTCCTCACGTCGTCTGGCAGGGTCCAACGGCGCTCAGGCACCGCGGGGACCTGTTTCGACGATTTGCTTACGGAAGCTGTGACATGGCTGGTCAAGGCGGCGATCGCAACGGTGACGTCGTCAGGGGATTGGATGTCCTCGGGAATCCTATCGAGATCGGGAGAGTGGATCAACTTGAGAGAATTCTCTAGTTTACGCCACTCAACCACGGTCTTGGTAGGCAGGGAGAGGTCGGGGAGAGGGCCTAGCTGGAGGAGCACGGGCCGGTGGTCAGAGTCTAGCTCATGAATCGTTTCTATAGAGCGCAACCGTAAGGTCACGTTCTTCAGCAACGCCATGTCTAGGATGTCGGGACGATGGGAGACATTGTGAGGATAATGGGTCGGGGTTAGCGGGGGAATGACATCAAAGTTGAGCGAATCAACTAGGGTGTCGAGGATTCTCCCGTTGGGATTAGTGGAGACACAATTCCAAAGAACGTGTTTGCTATTAAAGTCGCCCGCCAGTAGGACGGAGTCACCAAGATTAAGAAGCGATTCGAGATCACTCTTAAGTAGGCGTTTGTTAGGCGAGAGATAGCATGAAGCTATGACAATCGCGGGATGGCCGGTCATGGCGAGCTTCACAACGGAAGCTTCCATTAAGGCCATAGGAGGAGGGTCGAGCGGTATGCAGTGCAGGGACCTCTTATGATAGATGATGGTACCGCCGCCACGGCTGCGGGTTCTATCATTCCTAGTGACTTGGTAGCCCGCAATCCTAGGATTGCGAACACTAGGCGTAAGAAGAGTCTCTTGGACTAGCAATACATCGACCTGGTATTTGACCAGAAAGTCAGCGACTAGGTCGCGTTGACGTTTGAGGCCATTGGCGTTAAAGAAAGCAATGGAAACGGATCTAGGTTTTAGTCTTTCCTTTTGTACAGACATATTGTCCCGGAAAGCTAAGAGTAAAGGGACTCAATGTAGTTTGCATGTTCTGCAAAAACAAGCATCCTAGCAAAGCCGTCGCGGGCTTCCCGGAGTGTGCGCGCAAGCGCGCGAACTCGCGAGAAGTCCACTCCGTGAGAGCAGCCTTTGATGAAGGCAAGGTCCGATGTAAGATCGGACAGGTTGTAGTTAGACATGCTGGACACGGGAGTTGAAGACTCCTGTGCCCGCCATCTGGGGGCGGGGGTCGCCTGAGGGGCCTGTTTTGCCTGAGGGGCCTGTTTTGCCTGAGGGGCGGGATTCGCCTGAGGGGCCTGTTTAGCCTGAGGGGCGGGCTTTGCCTGAGGGGCAGGGGGGGCGGGCTTTGCCTGAGGGGCGCGGCTCGTGTTGGGGAGCGGCTTAGCCCACGCTGAGGTAGCGGGGGCCGGGGCCGGGATAAGGGCAACCTTAGAGGTTCCCTTAGAATATTGAGGGATTGGAGGAGCGCGATCGGGGGCCCTTCGCAGCACCTTTTTGTTTGCCTTTGGCGCATGTGGGCAACCGCGATAGTTCGCGGTGTGCCCCAATGTTCCGCAGAGCACACAGCCAGGTGGGTCGGAGGTGGGGGCCGGCGTTTGCAGCGCGGCGCGTTTTATACTTTTCCGTGCGACTCATCGTGATATCGTCTACACTATATTATAAACCAAAGAGTCAACAATATAGTAATATGTATTAAAGTTCTAAACTAAAGTTAAGTTAATTAAAACCTTTGTTTAGAAATCAAGCGGATTTATTACTAAATATATTTATATAATTTGTTGAGCTTTATTATTGTTTGCGTACAGATTTCGCTTCCCCGCTCGTACACGCTGCCGCGGGAGTTCCGCTACTGGCGCAGGCGGCCGCGCCTCCGGGACTCGCACGTGCCCAGCAACAACAGCAGCGATGGTGAGCCAATCCCACTGCTGGTAATGTGGTCAGTCCCACAATCCCACTGCTGGTCCCGGTCCTAGTCTAGTACTCCCATTTGTAACCTATAGTTTTTTTTTTTTTTTTTTACTTTTTATAGTCTTGCGTTTAACCACCATCTCACCTGATGGTTAGTGACGATGTGGTCGACGAGGTAGCACGCTTACCTAGAATAATCCTATTCACTCATGCCTTGAAGACACCCAAATTATAGTGATCGGGAAACACTGACGCCGGTAGAGCATTCCATTCCTTGGCATAATGAAAGTGGAAGCAGAGGATAAGTTGTTTGACGCTTACTATACTTCTCTAGTAAAAAATTATAGATTAAAATCAGTGATTTAAATCGCGATGAAAAAAAAATAAAGTGTTTTTTTTTAATCAGATGGAACTATATCAGCCAAATAAAAAAAAAAGATAGGCGCCACGGTGCAGGTGGCGTGCCCACAATACAATGTTTTGTTTACTTACACAGTTTGGAGATTCCTCAATATTCAAAATTATTTGTTGAACATATTGTGGGGGACTTATAGGTGCTGGTAAAAAAGAAAATTAAAATATCGAAGGACCTTAATGATACAAAGAATCTTACTCAGCCGACACAGGGTAGATAAAGTGTAGCCACCTACCTCTGCCACTTCCACTCGACACTCCTGATGCAGACCAGCTAAGCACGGCTTCAGCAGTCCAATCCAGAGTAGTGTGATGGTAGCTACCAAGTCAATCAACACGACAACACAAGCACAGTCACTGAGAACGTCTCACGCGGCAGGCGATGAATGAATACGTGTGGTGTATGCGACAACCAAAGGGCAACTGGTCGCGTTGGGCTCTAGCCGCCGGTAGTAGGGGGCGCGGCGAGCAGGCTTGCCGATCCAACATTTCGGAAATGACGGTAGTCGTAGAAAAGGCGGATGACAAACAAATTATCCTACCCTGCATTTCTAAACTGAGGAAAGATCGAACACATATCAACAAAACTGCTATATATTTCCGTTTTTACCCGACTGCGAAGAAGGATAAATTAGTAGGATAGGATAGTTTTTAACGAAGAACAAAATTGTTGATTTTTATATTTAATTTATATAAATACACCACAATTGTACTGTGATATTTGTGTTTTTTCTCAGCAATAACTGACTTTCGAATTAAAAAAGATTAAAATAATAAAAAAAACTGATTTTATTCAAATAAATCTTATTTAAATCAAAAAATCCGATTTTGTTGATTTTGTAAAATACAACCATGATTTTTATCCACAATCAAAATTTTTTTTTAGCTATTTTAGCAATATAAAAGATATGTTTCAGAGGAACGGGTGGTTACTGGTACTCTATTATAAACAATATTTCATTTAATTTCATTTATTCCCACAGGTGACGTAGACAGCGCCGATGACAACGAAAGCGACCGCCGCTCCAACTGCTCGGCCACCTCGCAGATCCAGGGTCCAACATACGCAGAATTCTCGTACCAACCGCGACCTGACATGCTGCCCAGACAAGAACCCGCCTACGACTACGGACGCCCGAGACGGGGCCGTAAACCCGGGCCTAAACCTGAGACTAAACTATAGCATAGTCTAACGAGCCATGGCTTCTTGTCAAATCATACTATCCTGAGTAGAACCGGCCTACGACTACGGACGCCCGAGATGAGGCCGCAAACCCGGGTTTAAACTATAGCATAGTCTAACGAGCAATGGGTTCTCATCCATTCAAACTTTCCTAGGTAGAACCGGCCTAAGACTACAGATGCCAGGAACTGGGGTCTAAGCCAGTCACTAAACTATAGCATAGTCTAACGAGCTACGGGCTGCCTACGACTACCGAGAAGGGGCCGCAAACCCGGGCTTAAACCCGGGCCGGAGACTAAACTATAGCATATTCTAATGAGCTATGGCTTCTCGTATATGCTTTGCTGACCAGCAAGAACCGGTGTATGACTACGGACGGCGGAAACGATACCACAAACCCGGGCCTAAACCATAGCTTTTCTGGTCTACTGCTGGAAGTGAGCATATTCCAATATGCACAGCCTCTAAACATCTTCGATTCTGTTTAGGGAGATTATGATATGATAATTGCACTGACTTTATCTTCGTGTAAATAATAAGACTGTTTTTACTTTTAAGATATTATTTTTGAGTATGTCACATAGAATATGTATAATATAATATAATATGTCACATGAAAGAGGGAGGCCTTTGGCCTACCGTGGGACGATAATGGCTGAATAACAATAATAATAATGTCACATAGTTTTAATAAATGTGTAATAAACAATTTCTAGCTTAATATTATATAACTAATTAATTTCTTGTATTAAATCCGTCCTCTATTTTGAATTTTGTACTTGTGTAGTTATAAGATTTGTATCTTATATGTAAACGTGACCTGTATCATACAATGTATAAATTGTACACTAACAAGAAGGAAAGGAGAAAAATAAAAAGCATAATTTCAAACTTTTATTTATTATTCTATATTCCAATTGTAAAAGGGGATTCACTCACTCGCTATCACTCCGTGTAACTACATCTACATATTTCGGCATTTACACATTTAAACAAACATCAACCGAAATAGAATTCACAAATACACATTTAATGTTGATTAAAATTAGCTTATAGTTACGGGGTACGCACGGGCTCGGAGGCGAGAGTAGGTGAATGGAAAATAAAACCCTTGTGGTTAAAACGCATTTTATCCGAAAGGGTATTTCAATGCATTTCGAAATAGAGATTTTTTTTATACAATAATATTAGTATCTTATTTCGGTATGCATTTCCGCGTCCCAGCTCGTCCGGACCCTGCTATATTACCTCACCCGACAGAGTGACTTCGGCCACAATAAAAAAAAAACAATATCAAATGCTACAACAGCACCTAAAGTGAAATCAAGACCGCAATGTATGAACTTACAACGTGTAACAGAAACGGTCGTGGAAGCAAACGCTAATACATTGATATGAAGTGTCAAACTGATCTTATTATTCGATTCTAGGTGTACTATTAATTATTGCACTATTATTACAAGGACAAGCTACACATAATGTCATAAAGTTGATAGATAAAGGTCATAGAATACATATCAACTCGGAAAGGGATCGTCACCGTATCGCCTTTCGCCTTGCCGTCAAGCTAACGTAAGCACGTCGACACTGCAACGGCTAGGCGATGCCGCGCTTATGCCTAGATCACACGTACCGAGTACTCGGCCGAGACAGTACTCTCGGCTCGGTACGTATAAACATAGCGGCGAGTGATGCAAGCTTTCACTGTCTCGGCCGAGTACTCGGTACGCGTGATCTAGGCATTATGGCACGCCAACCGCTAGTTGACGGCTAGGCGGCACCAGTCCAATCAGTTTGAATCCAAACGTGAAGTATAAAGTGCGGGGATGACGAGCCGGGGAAGTTGACCACGCATCGCACCAGAGCTTGTCCCGAGGCGACGATTACGTTACGATTCCGATTTGTATGCGTCGATGTAGGGAGTTTGATACAAAGAATAACTGAAAGGCTGGAGTTGATACGGTGACGATCCCTTTCTAAGTTGATGTGTGCTATGACCTTAACATAGAATTCATGAACACACCGAATGCTAAAAAAGTATCTCTAGATCGTCAACAACACTTTCAATTTATTTGCGATTTGGGATAGCTTGCATAACTCATTGTGATTTTTCTATTAATGTTGTAATTGGTATGTTACAAGGATCGATGGCGAATAGACTGTGACCCGACATTCACGCACAACTCTCAAGTTACACAAAACTCCCCCTACGCAAATAGTGTACTTATTTACACGCTTATAAAAAAGTATTCTTATCATTAGAATAGTTTTTGCAAGAACCGAACTGAACAACACCTTTACATATATCTTCCTTATGTCGAAAAAATAATCTTACAATCCGAAAATCCTTTTTAAACCATATTTTATTAACAAATTTTATTTTTTAACTTAGAAAAATTCCTAACCTGCCAAAATTTACACGCTCCGAATCTATGAATTTCTAAAAATACTGCATTCACGGCATTATGCAAAGAAAATAAAAAATACATTACAAAAATATTTTTTTTTTAAGAGAAACCAAATATAACTAATTAAAAATATATGGTAGAGATTTCTATTCATATTTATGGTGAAATACTTCGAAAAGTCAAGACGAAAGCGGAGAATATTGTTGTAACCTCATGAATTAAAAGTACAGTCAGCAACGAAAACAAGAAATTAACAACATACAATCTAGTAGAGAAATTATAACGTTCCCTAGACATTCTATCGCAAATTACTTGTGTTATTCTTATTCTAAAGGGAATTATTCCTACAACATAAAATTATAATCCCATACCGTCGCTTCCGCCCGAAACGAAGAAAGGATAGACGCGTATGCATTTGAACCTTAATCCAAGGTAATTAAGCTCAAAGTCGAGGACACGCATCAATATAAAATAAAATGTATACAAATAGTATAAAAATAGATTCTTGTCCATTTTTTTCGCAAATAAATCTTGTACAATATTTTAACATAAAGTACCTTGTTAGGCTTCAAAGAAATATCTGAAGAAAGTTGATTTCAAGTAACCAAACTTAACAAAAAAAAAAAAAAAACACTTGAACAGCATCCAAACCTGGTAAGCGCAGTGGTTCATTCACGTAAAAGACTATAATAATATCGCCTATCCTTTCTTATTCCGGGTATCTTAACAATTGCGATGAAATGGAATATCGACGCGGGGGTTAGTCTAAGTTTTAAAATTGTGTATCTTAGTAGACTATGTTGTGTTGCGGCCGAGCGATCACTGCTCACGATGATATGAGCTGAAAAACAAACATTGATATTGAAAACTAAAGTCACACTACACGCACCAGGTTAAATTATATAAGAAAAACGAAGAATAATTATGTCCTTGTCACTTCCTTAGGCGCCATCTCCACGAGCGAGAGAATCGCGGCGATATTATTGTCATATTTCTATGAACTCTTTATGAGCGATAGCACCGCCGTGTGAAGACGCGTTCATAGAGAGTATATAGTAATACGTGGCACGACGATAACATCGCCACGATTCTCTCGCTCGTGGAGATGGCGCCTTACACAAAAATATTATCTTTTTTCAACAGACTTCAAACAGGAGGAGGTTATCAATTTGGTTGAATGTTCTTTTTGTTTGTTACCTCAGAACTTGTTGCTTATAAACCGATTTGAAATCGGTTCAGTAGTTCAGTTTTTATCACAACTGAAAAAAATATGTTGTCGAAGTAAACGAAATTACGTATTTTGCTTTCCTGTGACTTTTCAGTAGTGTTTACGGTCATTAAAACAGTCTAATTGAAGTCAGTTGTCTATGTTTTTGTAAAACCTTGGTGATATCAATACTAGGCGACACCTGCAACTTCATCTGTGCGTTGCAAATTATCAAAAATCCTTTCTTAGCACTCACTTTCAGCTCTTGGCGAACACATCCTCCAAGTTTTAAGTCTCTACGTTCAGCGGTTTCGCCTGTACTGTGTTGGCGACCGCGACCCACTGCTTAGTATATTTTATTTTTATTTTAGCAAAGTTGTGGGAATCAGTTAGTTATTTGATAAATTAGCCACATTCGACTACAGATATTTACAAATCGCTTAAATGTCCCATAGTTGTAAGAATCGAACCCGCTTCTCTGGGTTCTGCCGATATTTTGTATTACCTCACAATGTATTTACACTCAGAAAACTTTATTTAGTTTCTTAGAAGGAAAAAAAATAGATTTACTGAAAGCTCTGTTTCAATATTTTTACAATGCAAAAAAAGGCATGCGAAAAACAATTAAAGCAAAAAATATCTACCTTGTAAATGAAAGCGGGTGGTTATCCTTCCAAACTTCATTTTGCAGTATTTAAAATTTTATTCCATAATATATTATTACTGTAATAATATATAACTATGTGTCCTTTTATAACTATAGGTATACTATATGTAGACATCTACACTGCTCCTTAACTTAACATCTTAAATACACTGCAACAAAGGAGAGAAAAACAAATTAAAATACACAATACACATGCTTCAGAAGCAGATATTCAAATAATCTAGTCATGCACATTTGAATACCACAGCTTTATAAGAAAGGTAATAATTAGGAAATATCGTCGTTGCACTAAGATAGAGTGTGTTGTGCACTATTGAGGTGTGTGTTGTGTACTATTGAGGTGTGTGTTGTGTACTATTGAGGTGTGTGTTGTGTACTATTAAGGCATGTGTGTTACGAGTACAGACTGCTACATCAGCTTCTGCAGCGTCAGCCCTTACGTGATGATCCACTTTAAGAGAACGAGAGCACGGCGCTCGATATGCACTTCCGTGTCATACTTCGACCGGTTGACACTAGGCTAATTAGATATTAAGTTATATTAAATCTTGAATATAAGTTTTACAGGAAGAAAGGCCTTTTCCTGCAACCCCGATTACCTCCTATATAATTTGTGTGGCCTGTACCATTTAAGTGTATTGTATACTAATGTGTGTTTTATTTACTATTAACTAACACCGTATTGTGTTCTAGCAGAGTGTGTTAAGAACTATAAGGGTGAGTGTATACTACAAGGGTGTGTGTTGTGTTCTATAAGAGCGTGTGTTGTGAACTATTATGGTGTACGTTGTGTACTATAGGGTGTGTTGTGTACTATAATATTAGGGTTTGTGTTGTGTACTATTGGGTAGGTACTATAGGGTGTGTTGTGTACTATAGGATGTGTTGTGTACTATAGAGTGTATGTTGTGTACTATAATATTAGGGTTTGTGTTGTGTACTATTGGGTAGGTACTATAGGGTGTGTTGTGTACTATAGGATGTGTTGTGTACTATAGGGTGTATGTTGTGTACTATAATATTAGGGTTTGTGTTGTGTACTATTGGGTATATATTGGGTAGGTACTATAGGGTGTCCGTTGTGTGTTATGCATTATAGGGTGTACATTGTGTAATAAATGGTGTGTTGTGTACTATAGGTACGAACTGTACGTAGTGTCCTTTAAGGTGCGTATTGTGTACTATAGTATGGGGTGTGCGTAGCATACTGACCGACTTGACTGTGGCCTTGATGAAGTCCTTCTTGTGCGCCAGGTCGAAGTCCGGGTAGTGCGAGTACACCTGCTTGCACACCGTCTTCATCGTGATCTGCTCCAGATTGGCGCCCTCCAGGATTTGCTTCACATACTTCTTGATCTCATCGTCCTAAAAATAAACAAGAATTTAACTCGGGTTCCACTTGCGAGAGCAGCGGGTTCTCAATAAAATTGCGGCCATGAAGACGGTAGAATTTATTTTCTTTTTGCGATTTTAGAAATAATTTTTCGACGAAATGAATGAGTTTTGACAACCTCTATCAAATGAAGGAAAGAAGGTCAAATTCTTCTTCTTTTTGCCGTCTTCTTCATGTCCTTTTGTCCACCTCCTTCTCACATCATTCATTTCAAGAGATCTATTTTCTAGTGTACGTACTGTAGGCGGCCGCTTGGCCTTCTTCTCTCCATCAGAATCCTCTTCGCTGCCCTCCTCCTCTTCGCTACCCTCCTCCTCTCCCTCCTCTTCGCTGCCCTCTTCACCGGACTCCTCGTCTGAAGAGGCCTTCTTTCCTTTCTTAGCTGGCCGGCCGACGGCTTTCGCTGGTGCTCCCTTCTTTCCTTTGGCTAATGAAGTAAAATTATAAAATGTGATGTAATAATATAAAAATTGTGCGTCTAATGTTGACGTCGATCAGACTTACGTAAATATTTTTCAAGTTAAAAATCTAACGACTACTACTGCTTTATGGTAAACTTTTTGAAAATCTTTCTTCTGAATCTTTCTTCATATTCATTTATTTATTGTTTCATTTGCATACAGGTTATATAACTTAGGTGTAAGTGGCTTATAGGTACACAATGCACATGAACTCTGTAAGGGCGCAACAACTTTAACTAAATTTTTTGCTCGGTAGGCATCTAATGCCGACTTGCACCAAACTTTCAAAGTTCCTAAGCAATTACTTTACTCGCTTGGCAGTTCTTACCGGTCAGAATCTGGACTATTAAGAATTATCAAGCGAGTAAAGTAATTGCTTAGGAACTTTGACAGTTTGGTGCAAGTAGGCATAATTCACTTATGTTTATTTCATAGCCAAATTAATTATGTATTACAAAAATATTGAAATATTAACATTAGTTAGGTGATTTGTATTTTTGTTTGAGTGATGTCAAGTTTTAAATATTGTTAATTCTAATGTCAATATTATTATTTTTTTTTTCCTTTTTTCTTACCTTTCTATATTGAAATTTATTTTAATTTCAGCCGTTATCGTTCTACCGTAGGGCAAAGGCCCCGGCTCTTCTACGACTCCTTTCGGTTCAGGTTGTCTATAGGCTTTATTGAAATAATAAATGTTTTTCGGCAAAACAAGGACTGGCTGACAACCACAACTTCGTTTACGTTGCGAATTTTCAATATTTCCTTTATATGCACTTTCACCTCTAGACGATTACATACTCAAAGTCTTTTATAGATTTATACACTCCCAAGCTTTCATATTTATATTACTCTTAAAGGGTATTGTTCATACCTGGCCTCAGTGAACACGATGTTCAGAGAAATCCAATTTGTTCAATAAATCGACTAATTTTAGAAATTAATTATTGTGTTATATTTTAGTACCCAGATGAACCTAAAAAAAGTTTATTTAATTAGTATTTAATATGATAATATTATCCTAGTTTGTCTCATGATTCATCCAACCAGTGTTGTCATTGACTTTCTTCTGAATAGTAATCGAATAATATCTATTTATTTATGAATCGATATCACGATAATGCAAATTATCATTATGTGATCGAGGGTGTTTATGCATTTTTTGAAAGTCAGCACGACATGACATGACATGTGGTCAAACACACACTGTTTTTTTTTTGTTTTTAATAGAAGTTCCTATAAACGAATTTTGCTCAGTTGTTTATTATTCGATCACTAAAAAAATCCTTAGAAAAATCGATTATTTTAATCTCTTTTTATACTAATAAGGCAGCACAGCACACGTCAAAAAGAATAGGTAAATGTCAAAGTCTTGCCATAGTTTGTCATTTTGTATTTGATGGACATTTGACATTTGACTAAATATTTTTATAATTTTTACAATAATTTAATATAACAAGAGGAGTTTTGGCGGGAACATGAAAAATGGCGCATTGGCGGCATTAAATTAATCGTCAAAACTTGTTTATCTTTGAGTGTTTAAGTGTAAAAACGGTGGTTTTTTATCCATTAAGTGCTCGTGAACGTGTATGAGTGTTGGTGAATAGTGTAATGCTGTAAAACGTGACTTTTCGTGTTGCCTCCAAAACTCCATAGAAGCCTCTAGTAAAGTCGCAACCACCACTACTTTACAGGGGCATGACTTGACTTAACGACTCTGACTTATGACAAAATAATCTCTCCAATTACTTGACACTGGCTATATACCTTTGATGTGAAGCCAAAACTAAAGAACTAAGGTTCTTTGAAGAAAAAAAAAAAAAAAAAATATAACAAGAAGAAAACATGTTTATTAAATAACTTGACCACGAATGCGATAAATTACTTTACACTGGCTTATAATATACTATGTGTGGAGCCAAACGCGAAGAATAAGAATAAGAATTTTTGGTTTTCCATTTCAACTTATAATTTGTGAAAGTTTTTTACGCGTAAATGGACAATGGAAACAACATTAGAAATGTTGACCCTCGCTTGCTTATGGAGTTCACATTGACTACATTTAGGTGTGGGAACGCAAGCGGTTTTATGGCAATGGATGGCTCAGCAAACTGTAAGGTTCATCGGTTTCCATTTATTGTTTAATTAATTTAAGTAAGTAATTGTGAAATTCGCTTTAACAGATTTCCCTTTATTTATAGATTGGAGCACACTAATATAAGAAGGGAAAATCGTCCCTCAAAACCACCGCATACAAGCAGATTGAGCCAAAATATATACCTAATATTGAATTTATTTTATTTTAAAGTAATAATTAAAAAAGGAAATCTATAAAACAGAACTGTTGTAATTGTATTGTGGGCCGTAAAGACGGTGGGTTGCTGTGCTTCATATTGCAACAGTACGTTTCATAAACTGGACAAGGACTACTATAATAATATGAATCTACCTAGCCAGCTTCTAGATAATGTAATATATCATATAATTGTGATGAAAATAGAAAATATGTGAAAAAAACTAATTTTTATTATATAAAACCCTCCGTCGATCATGAACTTTATGAGTGGGATAGTAGGTCAACCGAACATTTTGATACTAGGATATCCTTATATTCTGGTACCTACTTTGAGAAGCTATTAAGCCTCTATCACAATTATACCAAAAATCACTGTTCACCCTAAGCCATAAGCTCATACAAAGTGGCCAGAGTCCTTTGCAAAGACAAGTAAGTGCATGCGAGCATTTTCAAATTAATATAGTCATCACACTTGTCAGAAGAAGAATGTCGAATATAGTATAAATGTGAAAGCAGCTTGGGAGTGTATAAATGTTTGTGCAGCTGACTGTACATTGTCGAGGGAGTGGTGATGATGATCACTAACCTGGCGGTGTGGGCGCTTTCCGCTTGGCGGGCGTGGCCTTGGCGTTGGGCTTGGCGACGGCTCCCTTGCGCCCCTTGGCCACGGCGGCCGGCCGACCGCGCTTTGACTTGGGCTCCTGTGCGCAATACTAAACTTAATATCTTCTTCTTATTGTGTCACTAGTCCTTTCGAACCAGTGTGGTGAAAGGATTTCAAGTGCGCCTCGAAGAAGCTCCTTTTGTGCACATGTTTTCGAACTTTTTAGGTTCTATGACATGCCGATGTTTTCCTTCACCGTTAAGCACATGTTTTAATGCACACATAGATTTTTTGAACAGAAAAAGCCTTGGTGTACGACCGGGTTCGAACCCACGATCTTCGGATCGAAAGTCGACGCACCTCCCACTCGACCAACATGTCTAAAAGTTAATGTAATCCGAATTCTTATCAAAATTCATTTTTCTATTATCATAAAAGTAAAACTACAACTTTGGCAATTTTTTTTGACGATTTTTCCAGTTTTCCACCTTCTACCAGTTTTCTAAAGAGCATGACCTTGACCCTTTCAATTGCAGCATATCCAGCCTAAGAAATACATTAAATAACTCATTTTTTATGCAATACAAAACCCAAAGCAAATAAGCTAATTTATAAAATGATAAATAACTAGATAGTTACAACAAATTAAATAAATGATAAAGTGAATGTGAAATGATAAACAATGATATTGATAATATTGTAGTTTTTAATTTCTTAGTCTTTCTATCTATAATGATTTTCTATAAGTGGGAACCTTTAAATGGCCACCTATCACTTAACCAAATATTATATATTGTTATGTTGTGCTGATGGATGCCCTAAAATAAATACATGTTGTACAAAAATATTAATAGGAGAATATGATAAGCTACAATTTGCTGAGGACGATCTTACCTCGTCAGACTCCTCGCCCTCGCTGCCAGACTTGTCAGACTCCTCCTCGCTCTCGGATTTGTCGCTTTCATCTTCACTCTCGGACTTCGCCCGCCGACCGCGTCCCTTGGACGGCGCCGTCTGTTGAACAACACGACATCAACAAATGCACACTGCGCTACCGTGTAACTCCCAGAGCCGGATTAAGGTCGTAGCACACATATCAACTCGGAAAGGGATCGTCACCGTATCACCTTTCGCCTCGCCCGCCCCGTCAACCTAACGTAAGCACGTTTAACGGGAGTTGACTCGGTTACGGCTAGGCGATGCCGCGCTTACGGCTCGCCGACCGCTGGTTTATTAGATTGTAACGGGTATTTATCGCGCTCACCTCATCTATTTTTGTGTCCCGTCTGTGTCCGTCGATTTGTGTGTGTGTGTGTGTGTGTGTGTGTGTGTGTGTGCGTGCGTGTGCGTGTGCGTGTACGTGGTTTTTGTTTTACCTGAAGTCGCTTAACACAGGACCGGGCAAAATGGCAAGAGCAGAGAAAGGCCTTTACCCAGCAGTGGGTCAAATGAGACCATGATGATGGTTTATTAAATTTTCTAAATATCACAAAACCTGAAGCCTTAACGAAGTAGGAAAGAGTATTAAAGATTTTAATCGTATAGCAAATCAAGGGTCCCTCGATTAAGCTACGGGCCCCGCCCTTGCTTAATCCGGCACTGGTAATTCCAATGCACTGTATCTTAAGATACTGTTTTGCCTTTTGTACAGGGCTCAATCGTTTCATTTTTAATGTGAACTATACCACTGTATTTTTTTATTCTGCTAGTTTATTACCTACACTGAGAAAATATGATTTACAAAGCACAGTATTCCCGAAATCTTTATTGTTGGAAATTCCAAAACACTGCAATTAAATATACCGTGTATTACCATATGACCAGGTAGATAATTGTAATTCATAGAATATGATACCAAATACGATAGTTTTTCGTAGACTTTCGCGATTATCACACATAGTTTTTTGATTTGATTGATTTGATTGTCAACCCGTGACCACGGCTGTTGCAATACAGTCGAAACGTCGGGACACAAAAACATACGAGGTTAGCGCGATAAATACCCGTTATAATCAAAAAACCAAACACGATATTCTTAAGTAGTAAAAAGAAAGGAAAATCGATTGAAAACCAAATTAAGTTTATTTGCGCGTTTACTCAAAACGCACTTTCTCAACATAGTTTTGGCTTAACACGACAGCTGTATACCTACCTACACTAATCTACACCTTTACTTACATTCTCAAACAACCACCAACCCATATTTTACAATTTGAATAGTACTTTCTTCGGCTATACGTTCGCCATTGCACTGGCGAGAGATCAATAGGCTAGTTGCATTCGCGCGTCGAAGATGGCGTTATGCAGTGTAGTTAACAGGTGAGTGCAAGATAGATGGCAGGATTGATAGGTTCGCATTTTCAAAGGTTGATTTATGGTTCTAAGGTTCTGCTGTGATAGTGGGCACAAATACTAGGGAGTCTGAAGTTATCTAAGGCTGCGCAGTAGCGATTTTCAGGTCAGATTTGCTACTGCGCGCACTAGTTATTTTAGACAAATGTATTAGAGCGCCTTCTGTTAACTACTGACACGTATAATTAATATTTACGATTTAAAAACCATGTGACGTTTGGATTGAATAAATCTATCTAATGATAAAAAAAAAATTTTGGATAATTGATTGATTCAGGCGTTACTTTGCGGAAATCCATAAATATCAACAAATTATATAAATATAATAACGAACAGAAAACCAATTGGTTTTCTGTTCTGTTGGTGTGGAGTCCACACCTCCTGATGATGCCTCGTGTAGAGGCGAAACACGTGTCGTATCTTTAAACTTTGATTTTCTGTTCGTTGACTCTTTGGTTTAGTTGAACTAAAGTTAAGTTAATTAAAACCTTTGTTTAGAAATCAAGCGGATTTATTACTAAATATATTTATATAATTTGTTAAAAATATTGGATGACAACATCTCTTTAAAAATGAATAACAAAACGGGTTATAATATATAAAAGTGTTAATCTTATTCCCGGGAAAGACTAACACTACTCATTAATTCCGAACCATCAGCCGCTATTTCTCCTGCAGTTCGCAGCTAAAAAAGCGCCTATGTTGTCCCATTGTTGGGCAAAGGCCTCCCCCAAATCTTTCCTCCTCTCACGGTTTAGCCTGTAATGGGGAATGGTGGGAACTTGCCAAAGTGTCTATTACGGCGAATAAATTTTATTTCATGCTTTCCCTTACTGTTGTTAGCAGCTACTTCCTCCGCTGCTGGCAGCTATATAATAAAATACTTAGGTACCTACTTAGTGTAAATTGCATGCTTGCTTTAAGTATCTACTCAATAAGAAAAATCTCGGTCTGCCTCCTACCATATTATAATGCCCAAAAGGCGTTCACATGTACAGACAGCGTCAGAGATAAGTATCCCCCTTGCACAAGACACCTTGCTATAAATTATTTTTAGGCTTACATACGGTTATACAAATATAATATATGTTTTAAAGGCAAAATTCTCCATTCGCCGCGACGGTGATTTAAAGGGATTTGAAGCTGGGTATTATAATGCAAGGAGGATACTTATCTATGCCGCTGTCTGTACATCAAGTATTGTAATTTTTACCATCTTACCAAACCATTGTGATGACAATACATATAAATCGGTCGTATTAACATGACACCTGGCTCGAATGATGTTTGTGATAATCTTGATTTATTTATTTACCCAATAAGCTTGGCTTATACTAAGTATACCCGGGTAAACCTAGGTTTACTCCATCTCCTAGCATTACCCGTAACATATGTACACATGTTGTAGAGTATTCCGTACTCACCTTGGCCTTCTTGCCCTTGGGTTTCCGGCCGCGCTTGCCGGGTTTGGCGGAGGAGCGGCGCCGCGTGCCGCCGGTGGATCGCCGCTTGCGCGCCGGCGCCGCGCCGCCCTCGCTCGCCTCCGGATCGAAGTCTGAATCCACCTCCTCAGACTCCTCGGGGTTGAACGAACCCTAGACAGTACACACGTGATGACAGGAGGCAATTACAAAATTGCATGCATTAAATCACCCTATATTGTTCCCATTGCTGGGACTACTCTTAGCCAAGGCTATGTTCAGATGACCGCAGGGTTCAACTGAACAAGACAATACAAGTTTGTAAAACTTGAATCGTGCATTAATGTAGCATAAGCACTGTTTAGTTTGATCTTGTACCGCGCGGTAGTCGAAACACAGTCATCTGAACTTAGCCTATGGCATCGTCCTAATAGAACGCGATTACGCGATCATAGCAAGTTCGCGTGAATTTCAGTCGTACGAATCCACGATCAAACACACCAATGTCAAATAGGTGTCCTAATCAACATTCGGGCAATGCGCTCGTGCGATTAAAATGTTTGAAAATCTATTCGCGCGAACTTAGTTCGTACGAATGCGCGATCAAACTTAGTTATTCGTATATTGAATTTGAATAAGTGTGCTGATTTAAATTCGCGCGATAATCGCGTCGCGCCATGTTCGCGCGGCACACAGTGGTTTGTGACTATACTTCGCGTCGTTAATTCGCGGGTTCTATTAGTACACCCAGTTTTTGTCATGGTGCGAACCCGCGATAGTCGCAAAGCTTACTCACGCGATAATCGTGCATTCGCGTTCTATTAGGACGATACCTAAGAGAGCGAATTAATCTTAATCACCAACGCCAAAGCAATACGGACAAAGATTATAAGCTCTAAGAATAAACACTACATGAAAAGTATCAGAGAAAAAAATAGATAATAAGAATACACATACGTCACTTACATCGGAATCCTCCGATCCGTCTTTTGCTGGCTTGGGTCCCTTCACTTTAGTCTCTGGGTCCGACTCATACTCCTCGTCGGAATAGCCTGCAACAAAGTCTCCACAAATTATATAATAAATACCGAGCTAAATTCCTAGGTTCGGTGTGGCTTTTCGGAGCCACATGTAGCACCATTTCAGCCTCTGGATCTCTGGACGTCCACAGCTGGACATAATTCTCCTCCTGAAGGCACTTGTCTCACCTCCAACGATGAGCGAGAAGCTAGAGTAGCTAGGAACTACAAGTTGGCGAGCAGCGAGAAGAGTGTTTTGTTGTTGGGCTAAAGGCGAATGTGCGTTTACTAGCACCACTCGCTAGGGGCGGTCTATCCGGTCACTTGCTGCCAAAATAGAGTACCAAGCGAGAATCTCATGCCTAGATCACACGTACCGAGTACTCGATACATATAAACATAGCGTCGAGTGCTCGGCTGAGCGAATGACGACGAGCTTTCACTGTATCGGTCGAGTAACATTTTACTGTCTCGGCCGAGTACTCGGTACAAGTGATCTAGGCATTACGAGACCTAGACGTATTAACTGACACCTTATTTGTCGACATCCATAACTTCATTTGATTAGGGGCACCACCTTAGCGTGTCAAACTTACATACATGCAACATAGAGTCGATAACTCTCCTTCGCAGTTGGGTACAATACGGTGAGCCGCCAACTATGTCACTTACGAGACCTAGACGTATCAAATGACACCTTATTTGTCGACCATCTATTTATTTGACTATGGGGTCCACCTTAGCATGTCAAACTTACATACATACAACATAGTTACAGTCGAAAACTCTTCTTCGCAGTGGGGTAGGACACAATGAGCCGCCAACTGCGTGTATGTGTGTGTGAATAGTGTAGTATAGTTACCTCGGTTGACTTTGACAGCGGCAGACCGTCTCGGGCGCCCGCCAGGAGTGGACGCGGGCGCGGCAGGCGCGGCTTTGGCGACGCCTCGCGCGTGCGGAGAGTTCGCCGTCGGCTGTTGGAGGAAGCCCACTAGCCGTGCTGACAGGTCTGATGCTGAACCTGGACAATTTTGATTGATACTATTAAATAAAGTGTTATTTTAAAGTGACTATGATTATTTTTTCCTCCAAATGGGAACTGACACGCACGCTTTTGAAGAAAAAAGGACACACAGGACAAATCAAGCAATGATCGCTCCATAATCTTCTTATCGTGTCACTAGTTCTTTCGAACAAGTGTGGTGAAAGGATTTACAGGTGCGCCATGAAGAGGCTCCCTTCGTGTACTAATCCATAATAATTATTTATTGAAACCATCAAGGCATACTTGACCAAGATTTCCCCAAAATGAAGCAATTTAATTGCCCATAATAAAACATACATTGTTATAAGACCTGTTAGTAACTAGCCATACTTGAGACAAATAAATATATTAAAATTGAATACAATACGCTAGACTACTTGACTTGACTATACACATTATACGAATTCAGTTTCAGTGCGTTCCTTACGGAGTGCGTGGAAAGAATTCCCTTGCGGTGCACTCTGGAAACAGCTAGACCCATTACACAAGATCTAGGCTAACTTATATTACCGACACAAAAATGCAAATAACAAGTAACCTTTCTTATCCAAGTCGAGCATCTCGCACATGGTCCGCAGCTGCTTCATCTCCATTTTGGAGGTCTCCTCGAGTTTGGCCTTGTAGTCCGAGGAGCCGATCGCCCACTCGTACCCTTTGAACTTCTTGATGTTTCGCTTCACGTTGCGGTCGAGGCACAGTTGCTGTTGACGAAGATTCAAACTATAGATAGTTGAGAGTTTTTGGCGGGAACGTGAAAAATGGCACATTGGCAGCATTAAATTAATTGACAAAAATTGTATAACTTTGAGTGTTTGTGTAAAAACGGTGGTATTTTATCCAATAAGTGCTCGTGAACGTGAATGAGTGTTGGTGAATAGTGTAATGCTGTAAAACGTGACTTTTCGTGTTGCCTCCAAAACTCCATAGAAGCCTCTAGTAAAGTCGCAACCACCACTACTTTACAGGGGCATGACTTGACTTATCGACTCTGACTTATGACAAAATAATCTCTCCAATTACTTGACACTGGCTATATACCTTTGATGTGAAGCCAAACTGAAGAACTTAGGTTCTTCGAAAGAAAAAGAAAAAAAAAGAAAAAAATAGATAGTTGACACCCGCAACTACGTTTGATAACGCGCCTATCGGGGATGTCCTTTGAAATTTTTTGGTTGATTTGATTCCAGTAAAACGTATTCATTTATTTTTATTTTTACAATATTTGGATATACCATTGATTTCTTAAAAAAAAACACTTATTTTATTTATTATCAATACAAGTAGAACACTTATGCCTACTTGCACCAAACTTTCAAAGTTCCAAAGCAACAACTTTACTCGCTTGACAGTTCTTAACGGTCAGAGTCTGAACTGCTAAGGACTACCAAGCGAGTAAAGTAATTGCTTAGGGACTTTGACAGTTTGGTGCAAGTAGGCATTAGTGTAGGCACTGCAAACCACAAATAAACATCATATGCCATCAAATTGTACGTTACTTAGATCATCATAATATTTTAAAGCTTGTTTTCGGTACAAATAAATGTATCTTTATCTTTACATTAATTTCTTTCTAATTTAGTCTAATACTATTACAATCTAGCCAAATTAGGCCAATGAGTAATTGAACTCTAACTTAGTTTTACAAAGGTGCTGCCACACTACTGTTAAAAAATGTTTACTAACATATTTGTAAACATTTTTAAACAGCAGTGTGGCAGCTTCTTTACTTAATTTATTGAAATTTAAAGGTGCTGCCACACTCCTGTTTAAATATGTTAGTAAACATTTGTAAAGAAACATACGATCACAATGTTAGAAAATGTTTGTAAACATTTTTTAACAGCAGTGTGGCAGCACCTTAATTTTTTTTTTTTTTAAATCACTTGATCATAATTTATATTATAAGCGTATAATAAAAAACAAACATTCACACACTCACACCCCTGCACTAGGATTCCCTGTGTCGCGGGTGGCATGGACACATACAACAGCTCATTTGTGTATGAAATAAAAAAAAAAAAAAAAAAAAAAAAAAAAAAAAAAAAAAAAAAAAAAAAAAAACACATCACAACATCCAACACCCGAGAACAAGATAAGATAATTTATTTATTTCCTCGTAATTACAACCACTTCTTATGGAGTAACACTTATATACTATGACAGAAATATCATAATATAATATACAGTAAGATAGTAGTAGTAAGTAAGTAGGTATACAAGAAGGTAACTAGCGTCAGACTAGCTGCGAGTTTTTAGCGAAACATTAATCAATATGTGTAGAAGATTCAAGTCTTCAACTAGAATTACAATGGTGTACCTAATAATAATATAGGTACATTTGTGTTCGTCACAAATATTTGCCCCGGCCGGGGATCGCACCCAGAACACCAAGCCTCGTAGGCAGGGTCACTACCAACTAAACCACGCCGGTGTCGTGTTAATAAAGTGATAAAAATCATCACAACCCTGACGTACAGTGGTTCGGCCTATGCGTTGTCTGTCAGCCAATGAGTCAGATATTGATCATAACTTACCCCATATAAGTACTGATGCAGCAGCTTCTGGTCCTGTGTCTTGAACCGCGACAGCGAGACCTCCACATTGCTGATGTGGCCGAGAGGGATTCCCTTGCCGGCCGGCAACGGCACTGGCGGTTCCGTGGGCTACACACACAGTTAACAAGTTAAACAAGTGGCGCTCTCCTGATTGTAAGAGATCATGCTTGTCCATTACTACGGAGAGTTAGTTGAAAGTTAGGTCATCGCGGAATCACTTTGACCTCGCTATACAGGCTTATAGTCCTAGTGCGGGGAACAGAGACCAAACTTTGGCACTAGATTACCTATATTGTTTTAAGCTTAAGGCCAATCCTCAAATCCGAATTCCATACAAAATGATTCGGACAAAAACTCAAAAAGTACGCCGTAATGCGGCGTACTTTACTTAGTAATTTCTTCACACTATTCGTTTCGTCCATGTTTTTTGATTTAGTCAACAAAAAAAGTGAAAGGTTTCATACTTTAATTTAGATTTTATACGTGTTTTTAACAACAACAAACATTCACACTCACACCCCTGCACTAGGATTCCCTGTGTCGCAGGTGGCATGGACACATACAACACATCACAACATCCAACACCCGAGAACAAACATTTGTGTTCGTCACAAATATTTGCCCCGGCCGGGGATCGAACCCGGAACACCAAGCTTCGTAGGCAGGGTCACTACCAACTAAGCCACGGTGTCGCCTTGTGTGGTGTTAAGTTAGTAGGGTTAATTTTAAAACGCGTACAAAATCTAAATTAAAGTATGAAACATTTCACTTTTTTTGTTAAATCAAAACCCTTAAGATGTTAAATCAAAATTGTACCGGCACGTTTTTCTTTTAAATAAACTTTTTTCTTTTTACTTTTTTTTTATACAATCTGTTTGTTAATATCCCTACAATGCCGAAGAGGGGGTGTTCTGCCCCCCCGCAGGAACATCGAATGTTCTAGGACTTTTTGAATTTCCATGATTTTCATTGAAGAACTGTGCACCAAAGTGCAGCTGATTTTTAACGTGGTGATTGCCCTAAAATCAGCTGTTTAGTGAACTTTCCAAGACCTTTGACCTTGACCTCAGTAATGTTAGTGATGAGACAGATTAAGGCTTATCTGACAGAAAACTTAACAGCATCTGAGAGGCAAATGGGTTTTTTTTTGTGCTAGGTTTTGTTGTTTTACTTAAATGCCATACGTAATGGTGTACCTACAAAACATCGTGAGGAAGTTGCATTTTGCGCCACTAAGTAGGTACTCCATAAATCCACATTTTGGTCTATGTGTTGGAGAACGCTTCACGCTAGTGAAGAGTTTGTCCCTAGTCCAGGTAGTGGGAACATGAACATCAATTGTGTCAGAGTACTTTGGATCGAGGACAGAAACAAGATTTTTCAAAGTATTTTTATTGGTAATTTTGTTTTGACCACTCTGTCTTTCATATTCTTCATTTCATAGCTAAAAAGGTTTCAGCTACTCGATACTCCTTCGATATTAGATGGATCTAATAAAACTCCTTGGTACAACATTTTAGACATTTGGTCATTTTGTTTGTTTTTTCGTAACTATGGTTATGGACTGAATTATTTTTTTTTTGGAGTTTTGGCGGGAACACGAGAAATGGCGCATTGTCGGCATTAAATTAATTGACAAAACTTGTATAACTTTGAGTGTTTAAGTGTAAAAGCGGTGGTTTTTTATCCATTAAGTGCTCGTGAACGTGTATGAGTGTTAGTGAATAGTGTAATGCTGTAAAACGTGACTTTTCGTGTTGCCTCCAAAACTCCATAGAAGCCTCTAGTAAAGTCGCAACCACCACTACTTTACAGGGGCATGACTTGACTTATCGACTCTGACTTATGACAAAATAATCTCTCCAATTACTTGACACTGGCTATATACCTTTGATGTGAAGCCAAAACCGAAGAACTTAGGTTCTTCGAAAGAAAAAAAAATATATAATTTAATTTTTAAATTAATTTCTTCATAAATTCAATAAAACATGGCATAAGTGCTGTGTTATGAGCTACGAGAAGACAAATTGACTCAAACTTCGGCTTTACATAAAGTTGTTTGCGTAAAGTGAAAAATAACTCAAAAATGTGTTATGTTTGTGCATTCGTCGGATCATCATCAGGCTTTCGCAGTCCTCTGCAGGACATAGGCCTTTCCCAATGTGCACCATTGCGTCCTCTCTTGCCGCATCCATCGTGCGGGTGCAATGCAACTGTGAAAACTGCAGACTACAAGAACCTACCTACTCCAGGAACTAAGAGAAAAGTCCTCAGTAAGAAATTGATAAATAAAAATTAAACGAACATTTGTATGTATTTTCTCTTAATCTCTTAATCTCTCAATAGTTTGAAATAGTCTAACTAAATTATGTAAAACTTTTCTTAATTCTTTACATCGAAAGGTTCATAAATACCTACCTACTCAACTTACCTAGATCATAGGCGTGAGCACAAGTTCCTTACGTGTGTCTACTGTCTATGTGCGACTTGGAGGGTGTGTACAGATGGAGAAGTAAATAGCAAACAGGGTTGTCTTAAATAATTATTGTATGAAAATTTCTGATACGATGTATTCAACCTTTGCACACGTGATAGTATTCACACTTAGTCTGAATTCGCCCCCTCAGGGCTTGTAGGGACATAACACTACACGTTGTATATCACGTTGAATTACAAACTGTCGAAAAATTTAAAACACTTCGAAAGTCTGCTATGAAATAAACCAATAAAAAAAACAATCAAAAGGACGGATTCAGTTTTAAAATCGAAAATTTGTAGTATAAACTCCTTACCTCTTTTTTAGGTTTAGGTTTAGGCACCTCCTCTTCTTCCTCCTCCTCTTCCTCTTCTACCTCTTCCTCACCCTCTTCATCTTCTCCCTCTTCGTCGTCGCCCTCTTTAGCTTTCTTAGCCGGTTTCTTTACTCTAGGTAACAAAAATGCAAAATAAGTAACCTATTTTTATTATAATTTAGTTTTCGGTAATATACTCAGGTGAATTTGTAGTCCATATGTGACTCGATGTAATAAAGTATCGAGACGTAGAATCTTTTTTTTTTAAATGTAAACTTATACTAGTTTCGTTTTCGGTGGTATAGGCGAATTTCTATAGCAGTACTATTTACTTCTCTTTAGCGGGTTTCTTTTCATCTTCTTCGTCTCCCTCTTCTCCATCTTCATCTTCCTCTTCTTCTTCCTCATCTTCATCCTCTTCTTCTGTGTCCTGTACAAGAAAATATTGCGAATCTAAATATTAAGTTTTTTCATGCTGTCATGTTAGTCTAACCAAAGAAAATAACAAGTATACATATAAAAATAAATAAAAAAAGTATAACAAACGTAACCTACCTAGTTTACCTACCCAATATGGAAACAAGTTTAAATCGGCCATTTTTTATTATATTTATTTAAGAACACTTGGGTTTTTGAGACGAATCTAACGATACCTTAATTGTCGAAATCCAACCGTTTGGAATATACGAGGATTACGAGGTAACATAGAAATTTACATACATATCTAAGCGCATACAAGATACGCGCGAAAAACATAACCCTTCCTTGGCAGTCGGGTAAAAACTACTGAATAATAAAACGCCATACCTCTTTCTTAGCCTTTTTCTTTGGGGGTGGTTTCTTGGCGCCCTTGTCGTTGGTTTTCACGTCTTTCTCATCTTCTTCGTCATGTGTCTCGCCATTTTCTTCCTTCGAAGCAAGACAACAACCTTAAGGTTAGCACTAGACAATATATTGAATACTAGCTGGTGCCCGTGACTTCGTCTGCGCAGGTATCTCTATAAATCGTAGCCTATGTGTTATTCTGATATATAAGCTATATTATTGTAAAGTTTCATTAAAATACATTCACTAGTTTTTACGTGAAAGAGGAACAAACATTCATCCATCCATCCATCCATCCATCCTTACAAACTTTCGCGTTTATAATATTAGTAGGATAGTAGGATAGGGTGGTTTTTTGGGAAGGACACTGATCGCCAAGTCCGAAATCACGAGGGTTAGAGGAAGTCGTGAAAGGAGTAATGCTCTCGATTTATAAGAAAACAATAACTGCATGTTCAGGTTTTTTTATCTTTTAGTTTTGAAGGAAATCGACTCGAATGATTTAAAAAATAAAAAAGACGCCCTGTATTATTGAACCAATGGGTTCTGTTGCTGATAAGTATCAATACAACGTCGCAGGATATGTCCCCTAAGGCGTTGTCCTAATAGAACGCGATCACGCGATCGTCGCGCGAGCAAGCGATGCGACCGTCGCGCGATCGCGCGATCAAACGTACTAACGTCAAATATGCGTCCCGATTGGCAATCGCGCGATCGCGCGACGCGACGCGATGCCAATTGGGACGCCTTTTAGACGTTAGTACGTTTGATCGCGTGATCGCTCGATCGACGTTCGCGCGAACTTGCGATGGTCGCCTCATTAGGACACTGCCTAATGAAAACGAGCCTTTAGAGCGCACTGCGCAGATAGTCGCTCCAACTTTTTCCCTGTACCGTTCCGATATAGTCTGTCAAAAAAGCATAATATGGATATAATGCAAACCTTTTTTGAGTCACCGTCTGCTTTCACAGTACTCTTGTCATCTTTGCTATCGCCGCCAGCATCATCGTCTTTGCCATTTGCCGTCGCATCTTTTGAGTCTCCTGTAGATTAAAAAAAAACTTTCTAGTATTAAAAGATATGTTGATGATAACCTATTGCTCATTTTAGGAAACTATCGAGCTTAGAACAGTGAAAGCAAGCAAAATGGTTTGATTAGGCCAATTTCAAACTCGAGTTTTGGTCGAGCCTCATTCTGAAATTATTAATTTGTTTTAGGCTGATATCGAGTTTAATGAATGCTAGTCGGAGCCAACAAAAAATCGTGTCGGATAAATGTAAACAGCTTAATTGTAAAGCAAAAGCGTCGATGAAACACAGCTTTTTTACACGCTACAAGCCAGCGAGTTCGCTTGTTGCTTGTAAACTCGCCCAGTGTCATTGGCTTTTTTACAATCTGCTTGTTGACAATCCTTCCCGAAAGCTAACGCTAACTCGCTCACTCGCTAGTTTTTAAACTCGCTAACAAGCAGCTTGTAAAAAAGCCATGTGTCATCGACGCTTTAGATGTTCAGCCACTATCATCCGAAATTTTGTCGGACCCGACACCCAACAAGTGTGAACGGGACCTTACGTCACACACAACCCCATGCAAACCATCAATTGTGTAAGCATGAATGATTATGATACAGTGCCTGTGATCAATGAAACGACACCGGATCAAATGTGACTCGTCAAACCGGAATCCAGGACCCGCCACTGGGTCTTTGGTTCAAACAGCGGAATGGCAAACAAGCTGTACACTGGTTTTGGTGTTTCTGAAATAATAACCAATATAACTTGGACCTTGGTCGCGGTTATTATCTCACCGATTATCGCTGAACACCATAAGGTTGCGACGGTCGAAAGTATCTAACTGAGGCCCTATCACGATCGTTTCGAAATCGTCACGGAAGGGTATATATTTTTTTTTCAAAACGTATGCGTTTATAAACTTTTGATTGATTTCTCTGTGACACATACGAAATGATTGTGATTGTATCGAGGATGATCGGGGCTCTGTGCTGTACACTGTACTGCATAGTTAAGTTACCCTATCAGGAAGCAGCAGCTTTGTATGAGATTTTAGACCTTTTTGACCTTGTGTATATCTCAGTACCTACTCTGTGGTACAAACAAAGTCCCATACGAGATTGCCCGATGATGCGTTAGCGTTACAAAAATTAGCTATTATACCACAGGTCTAGTTTAGTTTTTTGAAAATGTTGATGTGAAATGTCTCTCGTTTCGAACTTCGGCGAGTCCACACCTCCTGATGATGCCTCGTGTAGAGGCGAAACACGTGTCGTATCTTTAAACTTTGGTTTTCTGTTCGTTGACTCTTTGGTTTATAATATAGTTGATGTGAATTTGGACCCAGAAGAATAGTATTCAGATATAGTATTCTAAATAAACTCTATCCACGAAGTTGTACGGGTAATAGGTCAGTCAACCAGTAAATTAAACATTGAGTATTGATTTGTTCCGGCAAATGAGGAAGGGGCATTAGATATTCGTAACATTATTTTGCTAGTTACTGCCTTTGACTTCGCTTACTTATCGAGATGAAAATATGCCGATGTGATTTTCCACCTTATAAACTATATCCGTACCAATTTTCAGCTTAATCTGTCAAGTAGTTTTAGTGTGATTGAGGACAAAACATACATCTATCCATCCTCGCTTTCTCCGTAATTATGTACATGTAAGATAATATACTACCAGAATCGTATTGTTTTTATTCGCTTGAGGTAAAATCGTCAACAGGTAATCGTGATATGAAGATTAGCTTGAGATTTCTCATAAATCGGTGAACTTCTGAAATTTTACTTTTCGCTACGGTAATGATAAAATAGTTAAGCAATATCAATATATTAATACATTGTTGAATCGGTCCCTCACTTTGCTTTTAAGTTATTCTACACATGCTAATGTGAGTTTTGTGAGTCACCTGTACGTACAGTGTACAGTTACCTAATGTTATATTTTTAGAGAGTCTAGACTAGCCTACGCGTAGACGATTATTATGGAAGATGAAAACGTCGAAACAACAATATTATTATTACTACGTTTCAACTATTAAAAAAATGCAGTCATTTTTTCATTTTTTCGACGAGAGTAGATACATAAAACTTTTAAAGTTCTATAGAGTTCTATAAAGTTGACCTAGTCCCCTAAGAAAGATAGAACATGAAAGTATTGGTTACAGGAAAGTTGGTAACTAGAAATAAGAAGCCTCTTGCAATCAAAGTTGCAGGAATTAGACCAACTAATGTTTAAACTAGTAAAGTATGCTTCGCAACGTGGAACGTCACATCACAAAGAGTATTTTTTACTTCGTCAATAATCACACAAAACCTTGAAAATTAAGTGACACGCACTGGTTTTTGACGACCTTTGTGGACGTCATCTTTCCGAACGTTATGCCTGACTTCGCACTTTGAAGCGCGAGCTTGATTCCTACAATTTTTAGGGCAGAAAAGAAGCCCAATCACCAAATTTATGACAATTCGTCAACAGAAGTGAACATTTACCATGCGTTTAAAAACTCTCTCTTCTGCTCGACAAATTTAAAAACGGCGAAAGCTTGGTATCATATAATATTCTGAAAATTTATCATTCATTCATTAGGTGTTCAGTTACAAGTGAATGCTCAAGTTTACCAGCAATACCTTTCCTTTTAAATGATGTTCACAAGATTGTGTATACGTTTTCTTGACACTAATTGATATTTTTAAGTTTTCGCCGTGTACCGTCTTATCAAATTTAGCAAAGTGACCCATTTTTAAAATTTTAGACGCAATCATCATCAATTCATAATGCAGGCGACTGTACCTATAGTCAAATTTTTTGTTTATTAAAAATGTTACGTAAATGTAAATCAAGATAAGTCTGATGCCGCGGTTCAAACACCGATAAAGCGAAGTTGGACAATCGCCGAAATACCTACTGTGTGGCACTTAATAATAATTTGCATGGATTTTAATTATGAGTTGCGAGTGCGCGACTCTTCAACTCAAAATCAACCAATAAGTTGTGGTGGAAACCTTTGCGTGTTATCTACCAGTCAGGTCTTTGCACAGATTTCGGATACTTTCGACTGTCGCCTTACATTCTTTAGAGAGTCCCTCTCTGTAAAACTTTAACGAATGCCATTCTTGACTGCCCACTATGTTACAAAGAGTGTTTGACGAAGCTCTTCAAAGCAGAAGATAACAGATCGTCACTTTCTAAGAACCCATCGCTACGCTGTATGCTGCTGTCCACTGGAGCGAAGAGGAGAGCAGAGCTGTGCAAATTTAGACCAATAGAATTCCATAAAAACTCCGCGCCGCAATTCTATTGGTCAAAATTTGCACAGCTTCGCTCATCTCCCTCCCTCCGCTCCAGTGGACATGCAGCCATAATATTGTGCTTCCTAAGAATGCGTTTCCACTGACGCGGAGCTGGGTGGAGTGAAGAGGAGCGGATCGTGAATTCGCCAATCACAACAGTGCTCGAAGTGGAGATTTTAAGCACTTTGGAAAACACACCCTCAAAATACTTCGGGTTTACCAATAACACGAAACGTAGAAGTAACAGGAGACTAAGTGTAGAATTCAAATCTTGTGCTGCGCTGATCTTGAATGCGCAGAAGATTTTATATGTGTTTGGCGGGAGGGGTGCGACGCGACAGGGAACGTCTATTGGTCGCTTAGCCACCTTCCAGCAGTCTCACCTCACCTCACTTAGGAAGAGCTCCCCTCCACTTTCGCCTAGCGCTATTAAACCGTGAAGAAACCTATATTTACGTGAACTTTGCATGAAAAACACTCATGATGTGATTATGCACTTACCTTGACGAATTTATTAATTTGGTTATGACTTGAATAGGCGATGAATTATAAGACGAAAGCACACAAAACACAACAAGCTAATAAGTACGTTAGGAATTCAAATACACAAGACTTTGCAAACTTTGCAAAAATGATTAAAAAGTTGTTAAAATATAATGATTATTTATTGTAAATGTGCTGAATAAAAATGATTTTGTGTTTTGCAAAGTTTATAAAGCTAGGGGGCATATTTCGAAATTGTTATGAAAAGATTTTTATTCTTGTTATTCTTGTTGGTAAAATTGACATTCTGTATAATTTGGACAGTTAGCATACAAAATTTCTAATAAAACACAGGGGCTCAACCATGTCCCCTAGAGCTTTATAGAGATTCACAGAACTTTTATAGACTTCATAGAATTATAGACTAACAGTATAATTTGGACAGTTAGCAAATAAAATAAAAAAAAACAGGGTGCTTGCTCAACCATGTCCCATAGAGCTTTATAGAGATTCACAGAACTTTATTAATCTTTATAGAATTATAGGCTACCAGTATAATTTGGACAGTTAGCAAATAAAAATTTAAAATAAAAACAGGGTGCTTTCAACCATATCCCCCCCTAGAGCTTTATAGGGATTTACAGAACTTTTTAAAACTGTATAGAATTTATAGACTACAAAAGTAGGTATTATCATGTTGAAAATTTCGAGGTTCTGACGAAAGAGAGATGTGCTGCCTACTTATTCAATTTCGAAACCTATCCATCCACATGAAATAACAATACAAAATGTAGTAATAGCCCCAAAAAGGTTAGTTGCGATGTAGATGAACACTGATCGTGAGAACACATTCGGGACGGACGGTGACAAGCCTGACCTGGATCTGTCTGGTCTGCTGGTTTGGTTTCAGTTGATTCTGGTACATCTACATCTGCGTTACCTTGGGCTTCTGAGTCGGGCTTGGACTCACCCTTCGAGTCCTGAGAAGACTCGTCTTCTGTGGACTGCCCATCACCTGCTGTGGACTTCTTGTCTTCATCCTGCACATAACATCGTAAATTTTTAATGGAACTTAGTATTATAAGGTAAAGTATGATCCATCCAAAGGTTGTCTGGAAGAGATTGCTTTTAGCGATAAGAGCGCCCAATGTGCTTCACTTTTTTATATTGTTTGTGTTCCTGTTTATTTTCTTGTTTTGTGGTGTGCAATAAAGAATTATCTATCTAGGTATCTATGATGGGTGAAAAATATGTTCTGAAGTTTTACACCGTGGAAACTAGGTATAATATTTTTATGTATAATGTTAGAATACCTAGTAAGTGTTAGAATTAAGGTCTCATAATCTTTTTTTTTCATCTGGAAGGTAAGTACATGACAACAATTACTGTTTTGGCTCACTGAGTGTTTTATTTATTTACACGTACCTAAGCATGGAGTTTTTTAAAATCTTGGATTTAATTGTCATACATATTTCATCAAACATAATTAAGGGTAATCCTCAAATCTGAGTTCCATACAAAAATTTTCGGACAAATACTCAAAAAGTACGCCGTATTATAGTAATTTCTACACACTATTCGTTTCCTCTATGTTTTTTGATTTCGTGAACAAAAAAAGTGAAAGGTTTCATACTTTAATTTAGATTTTATACGTGTTTTTAAGTTAGTAGGGTTAATTTTAAAACACGTATAAAATCTAAATTAAAGTATGAATAGTGTGTAGAAATTACTATAATACGGCGTACTCTTTGAGTATTTGTCCGAAACATTTTTGTATGGAATTCGGATTTGAGGATGCCCCTTAAAAAGAGTAAACAGTTTACACTGCAATTATTTAATTGAGCGAGGGGATATAAAAATTATAAGCTCTGCCGTGCTAAATAAATCAGATTTTTAGTACTCATGTACAGAAGTTTAATTGACATCTTTGATATTGACTGCAGGTCTTATCATGTTGTTATTTATAACTTTTTGGGTAATGTATGGCGTTTTGTACAGACAGCAACAAAATAGCCTATGATATTGCAAATTTTACATTACATAGTGGGTTATTATTGATGTTTTTTTTTTTATATTATAAAAATAAAGGATGTTTGCAGAAATGCCTTTACAAGCCAGTTAGACAGTTGAACAATCTCTCGCCATACTTGGCGTCACTAAGCTCATGACGCCAATCTTAAATGAACCTTAATCCCATACACTTAGGTCACAATTTTCTTATCAACAATACGACTATGCACATAGATTAATTAGGTGTGTATATGCGATCATTGAGCAATGGAAAGGAACTCAATACATACATGGTTTAGAACAAATACTTCATAAACTCTTGTAATTTAAAATATGTATGTTGTGAATATGGTACTGATTGCAAAAAAAGTTTTTGCAATAATAAAAGGTCAGCAATAAAGGGCCCAAACAATTTCCGTGTTTTAGTTCCATTGCTGGCTGAGTACCGAGCGTGAATAATGATTCGCGAGGCCGCCGTTCAGTGGTAGAACAACATAGCGCGCTGCCTCGAAAATGGAATAATCGCAAAAACCAAATATCAAGGTCATGCGGATTTCATATCAATGTCATATAACATCGTGCACATTAACAAAGGCCCTGCAGCGAAATGCAAAGGGGCGGGGGTGGCCTAAATATGCAAAATCCTGAAAAATATCAAAGTAGAATCAGTTTCGTTAACTGATCAAGTTGGCATTCACCGTTTATATTGCTAAATAATGACCAATACCACAACCCTCCGTGGCGTAGTTCCCGCTTTTAGCGGGAAGCAAACGTTCTGTCAGCCATGTTGAGACGCAGACAAACATTACTGATATAACACGGAAATAACAGCACTTCACTACCGCAATTACTCGTATTAGACGCGCACTTATGTATAGAAAATAATTACAACAGCATATTTCACAACAATACCTGATTATCACTGATTTTTGCTTTATCGGTATCACCCGACATTTTTCTTACGAAGAAATTATAAGCGATTTTCGAAGCGTCTTCAAACACCGGAGACAACACAAATGCACGCACCCAATAAACATAGAGCAAAAAACTTTTTAGCGTTTCGTTCTCTTTAAAAAAAAAATTCTCTGTGAATTTCAAGATTATTTCTTCACGCAAGGCAAAATATCACAACTTCTTGAACTTTTCTGCAATGCTATTGATTATTTTTAAATATTTTCGGGCATAGTAGTTCTAAAAAATCATGATGACCACAGACGCAATCTATTGTTCAGTGTATTCCACCATCTCGTGGCAGCAAAGTCGAAACGCAAAACTTTTTCATAGACAACTTGATTGACATTTGAATCGTTTTAAATTAAGTCAAAACTTTCAAAAAATGCTGAAATTATGATGCTAAAACATTAAATACGCTCGAAATTGCAAGCAATTTATTTTGTTTAACTCACAAGTTCAAGGTTTGTGATAAAAATACAGTATAGTTTCGTCTTACACTATTTTTATCATCGCGTGGCGTGTCGCGGTGGTGCCGAGCCATTTTGCAAAACATTTTAATTCGTCCCTCTTGTCTATGGGCCGCGTCTTTCACGCTCGGCTTTCTCGCAAAATTGCGAGGCGAGACCATTTTTTCACAATTTTCGGGTCTTTTTGATCCGTTTTCATGGCTGCCCTTTAGTGCAATCAATTGTGTGGATTAGTTCAAACATGAGTGATTACTCTTCTATGGCTACGGTTCAAAATAGTAGTCCATCGGCAGGAGGATTTGCGGCTGCTTTACAACGTGCCAGATTGGTAAGCATTACCTCCAAAGTGCTCCCCTTTTTTGTTGTCGCAAGCTAATCGATAATCTGTTTGCTCATAGATACCTTCAATGTTCATCATAAATCATACAAAAATGCTAATCCACCCTCAAATAGCTTGTTACTTGGCTTTCACCTCTCGCCCTTTGTAGTACGTTGCTTTTGCCTAACCTACTTATCGATTCTAATATCTATTAGCTGATTCATTGTATCACTTTGCCGACTACCGTTTCGTGTAACGTATCTATACTTTTCGGCCATATCATATCAGACAGTGTTGAATTTTGTGTGTATCTGCAGTGAAAAGGGCGCGAACTTTATGCCCACGCATTCGGCAATTCAGTACCTAATCGTTCATTGTTTCAGTACAATTTACAACTTGGTCATTGCTTTACTTGAATTGTTGCATTTATTAAGTTCAATGACCCTATAATCACCTATTTGTCTATTAATTCCAACAGTAGCACTGATATTTTTTTACTATGTAGGTAATTAAGTATCTGTCCTAATATAAAACACCTTAAAGTTTTCTATTACCTAGTAAATATGTAAACTAAGTACATAACTTGTTTTTATTTCAACAAAGATGGCACCCGTTTGTTGTAGGTGGCTGCGAAATTAGAAGTCGGTGGTAAGAGACCATTAGAAGAAGGAAGTGAACCCAGTCCTAAGAAAATTGCATCTTCAGAAGCATCATATCAACAATCTCCAATGATGAAGTGAGTATATATCTACGCATATAGTTGCAGTATATTACAGATCACTACGTCATCATCATATCAGCCCGTCTGCACCCACTGCTGGGTATAAGCCTCCTCTTTATCACCCCACTTGTTGCGATGTTGTGTGAGACGCATCCAGTATTTGCCCGCTACTGCAGCAATGTTGTCGGCCCATCTGGAAGGTGGTCAGCCTCAGATCACTTACTTCCCTTAAATAAGCTAATCAATAAAAAAAACTATGGGTATAAAATGTATATGCCCCCTATTTTGAGGATTGAGTATGCTTTGGCCGACTCTTACCCTCAGTATTCCTAATTTTAAACTTTTCATTCAAACAACAAATGCATAAAATTAGGTGCTAGTTCAGTATATTATAGGGATGAAAACAGCTTTTGTTAGAACATATTTAGTACAATGAAAACAGAGTGCTAAAGATTTTTATTTGTCTTATTGTCGTTGTTGTATGTATTTGATTGTTTTATTGGAAAAACAGTAGTAATATTCAAATAATAACATTATAGATAGATTATTCCGATATTCTATTAATGTTTTAAAAAGAAATACAAGTGTAATTGTGTATATCTGTTAGACAAAAAGGAGAATATTTAGATATGGACATTTATTTATTTGCTTCAATGTGGTACTTCTGGTAAGGTGTTTACCTCAGCACATTCGCTTTCCTGGCATGCAAATATTATCCTACTATTTACCTTAAGTCTTATCAATCTAGTATAGGTATGAGATTCGCAACTGTATCGCGTGGTATTAGATATTCCACTGCCCCTTCGGCCTTATGCAATGAGGCCTGATGAACAACTATTATGTCTCTTGTAAATGCTGAACCGTCTGTATTGTAGCAGCCAAGCAGCGGCGGCAGCGGCTTCGGCGGCGGCGGCGGCGGCCAGCGCGCGCCTCCAGGCGCCCGGCAGCGGCGGCCAGGGTCCGCCCGGCGGCGGCGGTGGCGGCTCTCTCAACATGATCAACGACCAGATCAACGAGTACATCAGAGTGCCCGACAAGATGGTTGGACTGAGTAAGCTAAAACTTATATTATAGTCATTCAGGGCACTGACTTTGCACACACTAAACTAATGTTTCCTCAATTTTTTTCGTATTGTTAATTGTATTGTTTCACAACAAGAATGGTCAAATTGCAAGTGTGCTGGTTCAAACATAAACTTTTGCATTGACGTTAACACATCGTACCCGCCTTAGAGAAGGCAACAGTTTGAATGATGTTATGAAAAATAATCATAGTACTAATAATTACTTATTATAATAGTGATAATACTTATATTAAAAGTATTAGTACTCTCGGTTGTACAAAGCACAATTATACGCATGTGCGTGATTCACCTGAACCTTTTTTGTTCAGTTATCGGTCGCGGAGGCGAGCAGATCACCCGGCTACAAGCCGAGTCTGGCTGCAAGATACAGATGGCGCCCGATTCGGGCGGACAGCCCGACCGCATGTGCACCCTCACAGGCTCCAGGGACGCTATCAACTTGGCCAAGTGAGTTAAACTTCATATGGTTAGGAATTAGATGCAGATTTTAATAGTAAAGCGAAACATAGCTTAGGATCTACAGTAAGTTATATGGACATATCTGTGCATTGCAATATTCGGTTGAGGTGTAGCAAATGGGGCACTGAGCCAAATAGACAAAAAAAAATTGACACCTACTTTTTATGGTACCATCAGAGAGGGAGTGTCGTAAGGAGAAACTTAAGTTCAGGGCATTGACCTCTGAGGTCAACGATCGCCTAGCTAGAGGTCAAAATCTACTAGATAAAAGTAGGATGACGGTACGATCTGTTTATTTCTATTTGCGATCACCCGCGAGCGAAGCGAGCGTGCACAGCCTTGTGATAATAAAAAAATCTAAATCTTATTTTCCTCAGCGCCCCGTTTGCGACAATTTTACTTAATTCAAATTATATTAATCCTGATTATTATCATCTCTCTCTTTCTCTCTTAAACTTGAAACACGCTGGAAAAAGAGGCATCGATAATAATAAGGTTGGGATGGCATTATGGATTGCGGATATTGTCTTCAATTATTTGCACGGATATACCCATCTAACTTACTATACTGTATCCGTGGTTAGGTAGCATATAATGATCCCACTGCTGGGACTCTGCCTACTCTTGATAAGGAGAGTGGGTCCTAATTGAAATGATCAAGTTATAGATAGTGTTGCCTTTTGATCACCTTCAAGCGTGGACTTATAACTTTTTCCACATTTTGTTATATTTTGTTACCAGCAACCTCTTGAATTTATTTCTGAATAAATTAAATTAAATGCATACTGGCATTACTTTACTTACGGTTGTCGAGTGCAATATTCCTTTGCGAAATCAAAATAATTCTTATATCAATTTACTAATATTAATTTTATTTCACTCATTCTAGAAGTATTCCTGATGAGATATAATTTTTTTTCGAGTGTTTTCGTCTACAAATCGACATGGCAGGTCAACATCCTTTGTCTCACATCGCTATTGTCCTTGACATAGGATGATGTCACAACCATGACATTATGCCTACTTGCTCCAAACTGTTAAAGTCCCTAAGCAATGACTTTATTCGCTTGGTAGTTCTTAACAGTAAAGATTCTAACCGTTAAGAACTACCAAGCGAGTAAAGTCATTGCTTAGGGATTTACAGTTTGGTGCAAGTAGGCATACTTCTCACATTCAAAGTTACTTAGTGCTTGAAGAATGATTAACACAACAAGCTTATCCAAGTTAAAACCCTTTTATGTAGCATGTTACGTGAAATCACTTATCATTTAGAGTAGCTAAAATAACACAAAATTTTGGGTTGTGGGTCTTACTAATAAGCTTCAAACAACAGCTAAGAACAAAAGTACAAGACAGCTAGTTTCTGAAACCCTTACACATAGTATTTTACCAAAGCAGAGTGTAGCAGAGATGCATGTGGTTTTTATCTTCGCCTTGATGTCAAATTGTCTTTCAAAACTTATCACGAAAAAATCCTACTGTCTTAAATCGTATCTTAACCTTATGTGACCAATAAATTTAGGATGAGATATTTTAGTACCATTTACCAACGATACGAAAGGTTACTCGATACGAAAGGCGTTGTCCTAATAGAACGCGATCACGCGGTCGTCGCGCGAGGAAACGATGCGACCGTCGCGCGAATCCGCGATCAAACGTACTAACGTCAAATAGGCGTCCCCATTGGCAATCGTGCGATGGCGAGACGCGACGCGATGCCAATTGGGACGCCTATTTGAGGTTACTACGTTTGATCGCGTGATCGCGCGATCGACGTTCGCGCGAACTTGCGATGGTCGCGTCATCGCGTTCTATTAGGATACCGCCTAAAAGGTTGGTCTTGAGTTCTTGATTGACTGACTGACTTAAAAACATCGTCAGGACGTAAACACCTGAAATTTCAAAAAAAGTTTGTTGGTCAAGAATGTAGAAGGTGTGTACTAACAAAAGGAATTTTGTTAAATGGCTACGCATAAGACGTCAACTAGTCGTCAAAAAATGCGTACAGGCTCGTCATATCATATGAAATCATAATTGTTTATTTTGGTACATTCAATGACACCGTAATATTTTGTTATAGATCTTCTTAAGGCGAATAGTACCCCTGATTCGCCCTCTCGCTTGCTACATTACTAAAAAATTACTACTTGTGATTACACTAGATACTAAACAGGCACTAGAAAATAACATTACAAACAAGCAATAAAAAAACCAACTCAATCGAAACAAGTTTTCTTGCGTAAATCCTTGCACAGAGTTTTTTTTTTTCTATCTATTTGTATTAAGATATTTGACATAAAGGGAAGAAAAAACCCGTACATCCGTACAACCATTGTAAATGGGGCATATATAATGGTAGATCAGCCCGTTTTGTTATCAAAGGATTTTGGAAACTGGCCGTTGAAAACCAATGCATGACGAATCCGAGCTTTCGCAACATAACTTTAATAAACGAAGCATTGTTTATTCATCAGGGAACTAGTTAATCAAATCGTGAATCACAGAGGTCGAGAGAACGCTCCCGGCGTGCCGGAGCCCCTGGGGGGCGGGGGCGGGGGCAACGGGCCCATGCCGCCCCTGCCGCGCGGACAGGGAGGCGGACTCAGCACCACTGTAAGTTACTACATTATTGTGGGTATTTATATTAATAATAATAAATAATAATATATCTTTATTGCAGACACATCATGATCCATATCATAAAAAATGAGGCGTTGTCCTAATAGAACGCGATCACGCAACCATCACAAGTTCGCGCGAACGTCGCGTCGGTCGCGCGAATCCGAGATGGTCGCGTGATCGCGTTCTATTAGGACAACGCCTTAGATTAACATTTAATAATTTTTAAAACTAAGTACCTACAAACAAAGTACAAGTCTAGAAGTAAGTTATTTATCATTAGTTTGGTGTAAGTCCACATTAATTACTTATTATTGTACTTTTCCTATCTAGAAGTAGGCCAATGAGTAATTTAAATCTAGCCTTAGTTTAATAAAATAAATATTTATAGAAAAATCGAATAGCATTTTTCTTACGGTCTCTTAGTCCAAAGGTAGATAGAGGAGTTAAGAATTTGTATGGGTAAAGTTTTTTAATGGATGAATCTAAAACTTTGGAATGACGACACAAGTGGTCGAATGGCAAGTGTATTGGACTGCCGCGCCCGGTGTCGCGGGTTCGATTCTCGCTTCAGGACAAAGATTTGTGTGATGAAAATCGGTATTTGTCCTGGGTCTGGGTGTTTTCTATGTATTCTATGTATGTATGTATGTACAAAAAAAAAGTATTTGAGTATTCTATCAGCCATCTGGTTCACATAATACAAGCTCTGCTTAGTTTGGCACTAGATGACGTTGTGAAAAATAAAATTGGTTGTCTGTAAAGTTGGTTTACGGACGAAAGTTTAACGTGACTACCAGCGTAACGGGGCAATGAGCGTTACCGGACAATGACGTCAGCGTTTTCGTACATGCAGCCGGCGTTCATCGATTTATTAGACATCAAAATAAAAAAAAATAAGGATTAAAATATGTAATACCTAAATAGTTTGAAACTCATTACATCAGTAACTCATTTGTGCTGTAGTTTGTCATTAGATTGTTGCCCAACAGGACGAGATCATGTTGCCAGGCCCAAAAGTGGGACTCATTATCGGCAAGAGTGGGAAGACCATCAAACAGTTGCAGGAACAATCAGGCGCCAAGATGGTGGTCATACAGGACGGACCCAACACGGAATATGTGAGTACCTTTTCTCAAAAATATTACTCTGATACTCGGAACCTTATTTTGACAACCTTCTTTGAGTAAAATCGACTTTGCCGGCCTAGGCCAAATAAACTACTCGAAAATTTCAAAATTAATTCCTATGACTCGGTCGAATTAACATGACACCTGGCTCGAAACTCGATACTTCCCCCGCGACCCCACGCGATGCCCTCCGTGTTTCTTCCTCCTATTTCAAAGCCTTATCATCACCAAGAATCCCAATTCCCACGCCCTCTTCTCTACGAATATTATCAAATTCCACACTGCACTTTGCACAAACGTCAGTATAGCCAGGTGTCATGTTAATTCGCCCGAGTTGTACTTATAGTACTTTTCTCAAATAATGCGCGGAAATTCAAACTAAGTAGTACTGATTTCGTATTGTAAGTTTTAAAATAACATATTTACAGCTCCGCTTTTTTATTATCAGGGGATATCAAAATCATTCCCTTACACTAATTTTCTTGTTTGAACTCATTTTTTTTAAATTAATTCTAGGAAACAACAATAATGTAAACTTAATTGGCTCTCTAAAGCTAAACCAATGTCTACCTAGCTAGCTGAAAAGCTGTTGGTTCTCAAATAAATTATTATGTTTTCTACTCAAAAGTGAAAATATTCAACATGCTGATGTAGGAATGCTTATATCACACGTACCGAGTACTCGGCTGTTTACTCGGTACGTATAAACATAGCGCCTCGGCTGAGCGAGTGATGAAAGCTTTCATTGTCTCGGCCGAGTAACATTTTACTGTCTCGGCCGAGTACTCGGTAGTCTCGGTACGTGTGATCTAGGCATAAGAAACAATTTTCTACTACTGCAGCATCAGACTGTTCTGTGTCATGGGCAGGCGTGAGCTCTTACCATCAGGAGAGCGTTAGCTCGTCTCTTTACTTTACAAAACAATCTTATTTCACCAGGAAAAACCCCTTCGCATATCGGGCGACCCGTCGAAGGTAGAGATCGCGAAACAGCTGGTCTTCGAGCTGTTAGCTGAGAAGGATATGGGCGGCGGCAGCGGCGGCGGAGGCGGCGGCGGCGGTGGCGGCGGCAGACAGCAGTTCGACGACTACCAAGACCAGGGGAACGGGCTCGGCGGTAACTCCACTGAGGTACGTCACCACACTAAAGCCACTAGGGGACAATCGGAGCGAAATGTTGCGGAACATGTTGCTCGACAGCCTAGAATACATTAGGGAACAAACGGAGCAACATGTTGCTCGACAACTACGTGAATGTCCCGAGACAAATGTCGCGGCACATTTTGCAGGCCACACTAGTCAGTGTTTATAGAAATGTCGCCCGCGAACAGACATAGAGGCACGTTGCGTACGCGACTATACTCACTGACAAATGGCGCGACACTGACGCGGGACACGTGCGCTCGCTCTTGAGGCGGGAGCAAGCAACATGCCCCGCGTCACGAACAATGTTGCGGGACACTATGCAACGTTGCAGCGTCACGTAAATTGAGTGTTGCGGGACAAAATGTCCCCAGGTGTATCCCGGGCTTAAAGCCCTAAACTAACCATTGACACGCTCCAGATTTGTCCCCAGCGACAAGTTCGTGAAAAAATCAGCGTGTGTCTACACACACACCAGTAGTGTGGTAGGCCCATAACACACATTATGGGCCTACCACACGCACAAGCTTCACCACAGTTATGAACATTCAATTTTTGCACCTTCAAGACATATACAGTAAAAAGGATCCACTTCTTCTTCTTGTTATCGTGTCACGAGAGTTCTTTCGAACCAGTGTGGTGAAAGGATTTCAAGTGCATATACTTTCGTGCTCTTGACACATGTTTTCGAACTTTTTAGGTTCTATGACATACCGGTTTCCTCACGATGTTTTCCTTCACTGTTAAGATATTTTGAACAGAATAATCCATCCATCCACCCACGACCTTTGGATCGAAAGCAGAGGCACCCACTAATATTTGGTAGTAATGTTTTAATGATATCGGCAGGTCCTAGTCCCGAAGGTAGCGGTAGGCGTGGTCATTGGCCGCGGCGGAGACATGATCAAGAAGATCCAGGCCGACACGGGCTGCCGCGTGCAGTTCCACCAGGAGCGGGACGACGGACCCGAGGATAAGCGGTGAGGATGCTACCTTATTAGCCTCGTCTCCACACCGAGTGCACGGGCTCACGAGATAGCAAGAGTGTCACCAGACCAGGGTTCGAGGATATATATCAAGATATATATCTGATATATATCAAGTTAATATATCCGATATATATCAAATGTTTTTTAAAAAAATATTGCAATACAAAAATGGTTTAAAAAAATCATATTATTAAGTAATTTTTAGCGTTTGTTACTGTATTTCTACTTCCCAAAAGTAGATGACATGGAAGTAGACTTAAAACATAGTCTCTAACCGTCAAAGCGCTGTGAAATAAAAAAAAATACTAACGACTGATAAGAATTAATAAAAAAAGGTTTTATATTCTTGAGTTGATTTTTTGATATAAAAGATTTTATGTTTTTTCGTTGATTTTGCCTGATCAAAAATATGATTTTATATTTTGGATTCATTTGTCTGATCTTATGTAAGTACCTAAATAAATATTTTTTTTTTATAATTTTAGTATGTTTTTGTAATACATATGCAAATAGTATTCATAAATAATACAATAAAGTAATAGTATGGCTTTCATACAAAATTGATATAATTATATCAAACTTGATATGTATCATAAATATCCGATATTTTTATATTTATAATAAATAGAAACGTTTTACCTACCAATAAAACGTATATTAATATACTTACCTTTATGCAAAACATATCAGTTATTAATTGAGATAGGCACTATCATTTCCCGTCATATTAGCAATAATACAACATAACTTCCTGTCTTTAGTCTTAATTTCTAGCTAACTTCCGGTCTTTCAATTCACCACCAGACAGCAGCCATTTTGTGTCATTGAGTTTTGAGAACACTAGGCAGAACTGAAAGTGTATGTTTTGCATAAAGGTAAGTATATTAATATACGTTTTATTGGTAGGTAAAACGTTTCTATTAATATGACTGTAACTTTATGCAAAACATATCAGTTATTAATTGAGACTTGTTTGTTATCGCCTGGTGGTGGTTAGGAGAGACACGCACGCCAATGTGACGGCTAAAAAGCCGATGGAACAAAAACAATTATATTTTATGGACATAGAAGATATCCAAAAACTGATGAACGATAGTAACAGTAAAATCGTTCTAAGGCTAATAAGTTGTCTTAGTATGAATTGAGACAAATTTTAGAAGGTAACCTGCTGGTAGAAGCAGATATGAACTGGACAGAATGAGTGTTATGAATCAACGCAATTCTGTATTTATTATTTTCTTAGGATCAGACAAGTAACAATCACCTGATGTTATTAACTAATAAGATAACGTATTATATTTCGCGCTAAGAGCGGAACATGATTGATTGCAGCCAACTAACTTATAAAAAACTTTATTTCATCGTGTAAATGTAGAATAATTATTTACTTACAAAGAATACCTTGAGGCATTAAGCACAAAACGTGTTCATCTGTCTCAGCGTACATACAATGTACTCAGAACAGAAATAACCTCTTCTTCGCTTTTACTATTAGATACTTGCTACCTATAATAATAGCATTTTCATGAGAAAGAATTTAAATAGCGCAAAAAACACAATACTTGTTACATAGTAGAGACAAGTATTATAAAAGTTCACAGCACGCCAAGTACCTGTAGTTACTCTTGAGGCTGTAGTTTCTACTCAGGGGTAGGAAAATTAGACTATTTTTATCTGCTAAGACTTCTGTGAAAGCCCAACTAATACGCATTTTCCGCGTAGGTAATAAGTACTAAATTGATAGTCATGGACGTGGCTACCACCACAGATGCAAGTTTAATTTTCAACATTATTTAAGCAAGGAAGCACGATACGTTTAACAATAAGAAGCTTTATTTATTAACCAGTTTTGAAAGAGATGGAGTTCCTTTCTTTTCAAATGTTTGTTACAGGTAGAAACTTAAGTCCTGACCTTGAATAGCTTAAATTAAAATTAAATTTTTAAACATCGTTCAGGTTAAAGTCAAAAAACTTGCAATTCCAAAATCGGTAACATTGTATGTATCTATAGACAATGAATCGATCTTATCCGCAAAGGAATCTGGCAGAACGATTTATGTAAACATCGTAAACATCTATGAGACGTAAGTACAAACACATAAATCCATGTAAAAAACCGACTACCTACCATCAGCCACATTACAACTTCATTCGAGAGACGATATTGCACATTACATAGGTAGGTACATACTCATATGTACCTGCCCACCTCATGGATTCTGTATACCAAGAAAGAAGATTTTCTTCATTACTGAAAAACAAAAGATAGGTACAACCAGGGTTATAATAGTATACCCCACGGTGCACTCTGTTTTCACTCTGTACTGTGTGTGTCAATATTCTATAAGCATTTGTATAACTCCGTTCGTAGGGATGGTAATGCTTTAACCTATTCAACCTAAAACACAAACATCTTTTTATGATAAAAATGTTGGGTCCACATTGATGCATCGATGTAGGTAACGGTGAGCAAGAAAGAAAATTCAAAATATGAGTTTATGATGAGCATATAGAAAATATGAACTTAAGAACCACGTGATTTATCTACATTTGCTAAATAAATAGCTGAAAATTCACATAAGTAGGCACTGTTAAAAAGGCTTTACAAAAAGGATCGATGGAAAAGATCAATGGATCTTAATTATGAACTAATATGCCTTATTTCGAATAAATACGTTGTACAGTTATTTCATTTTCGAAACGCTGTGGTATTAACACGCTCGGTATGTTAGACAACTGCTAGGTACTCGTTGAAACACCCTTACGGAATACGTTAAGAGGCGTTATGAAAATTTTGTCGTTTATTTTTGTGTTTGTTTAGGACTAATAGTTCGTTAATTAAGTTGTATGACCGAAAAAGGAATAAACGAAAAATTCCAAAAGAATATTTTGGGTTCATTGAACAATGAAGTAGGCAAAAACACATCCGACTCGGTTGTCATCGGGTAGGTATAATAGGTATTTTATCTACACGCATTAGGCCGTTGTAACCTTCTAGGAACCTAGTACCTCTAGGATATGACCCGCGCCTGCAGGATTGTAAGCAATACCGAAAACACTATCCAAGCCGATACTAGGGAATCACGCAACAGCGATGACACCCTTATCAATAACACTTTATAAACAGGATAATTTAGTATTTTCTGAAATACAACTCGCTGTTTACTGCGCAGGCAGAGATTAACTCATAATCAAAAACAAGCTTACTAGACTTTTGCAAGAACTAGTTATCCAGCACTCCGGCAGCCAATATCGTATTGGGCTTGGTTACTCCTAAAAACTTTCAACTTTACACCATTACTTGAAATAAGGTCATAACTGCAATTCTTGTTTGTATAGAATAACTTCTTCCAATATCGCATTATTTACGTTCGAAAAACTAAAATCGAGTACTCAGCAACTTTTTGCAAAGACATGTCCTCATTTTATCCACGCTCTCTGGAGTTTTTACGTTTATGAAAAGACTTAGCGACTGCTCAACTACCATAATTTCGTGTATGACTATGCATATTTTCGTTAAGAAGGAATATTGGATTTGAATATCCAAGCTCGCAACTGCAAGTATTTGTTCGTAGTGAGTACGACACTATAGGTATTTTTGTTTAAATTACTATATTGTTTCCTGAAAGTTCCTACGTTTGTGAGGAGACTCAAGGACAAATCACTACCTACGCATGTTGCGTGAGGCAGGAATATATGATTTTGATTATCCAGCTCGCAAAAAGCAAGTCTTTTGTCGTAGAGAGTTTGACACAAAACATTTTGAAATAGCTTTCCTGTTTCCTTTAAGTTTCTTCATTCATGAGGAGACTCAAGGATGATTCACAATCTACGCATGTTTACGTGAAGTAAGACTTTGGATTTTGTACATCCAAGCTCCCATATTTTGCAAGGCGTTTTACGTGCACTCACAGAACAAGCGATGCAAAACTTTTTGAACTACCCTCAATATAGATTTTTTCCCCCAGCAGGCAAATTCACAACTGCAAATCTTTGTTTAAATTAGATTCCCTTAAGTTTCCACACTTGTGAGAAGACTCAGGGATTGTACACCTACCCACGAATATTTGCGTGGGGTAGGCTTATTGGATTTTTAACATCCAAGCTCGCTTAAATGCAAGTCTTTGTTACCGGTTTGCGTGCGACGCAAATCATTTAGATATTATCACCTCTTGAATACTTAACGTTGAAGTGTACTTTCCGCTCCACGTATTTCCATACCTATATCTCCTTATCTCTCTGTGGGATAGAATTAGCTGTGCATACTCTTGCGAATAGACATGTCTGATTGTGTGAAAAACTACCTGTGTGTTAGGACTATTGTGCGTGTGAACTCTTACGGTGAGACACGTCTAAATGTTAGTTTGCTACTTGAGAATAGGACTGATGTGCGTACCCCTGCGAGGAGACACGTCTGAATGTGGGTTAACTACCTGTGTGGTAGGACTATCGTGCGTGTGAACTCTTACGATGAGACACGTCTGAATGTTAGTCTGTTACTTGCTAGTAGGACATGTGCGTACTCCTACGAGGAGATACGTCTGTATGTGTGTAAACTACCTGTGAGGTAGGACTATCATGCGTGTGAACTCTTACGATGAGACACGTCTGAATGTTAGTCTGTTAACTGCTAGTAGGACTGGTGTGCGAACTTCTGCGTGGAGACTCGTCTGAATGTATAACCTACCTGTGTGGTAGGACTATTGTGCGTGTGAACTCTTACGATGAGACACGTCTGAATGTTCGTCTACTACTTGCGGGGTAGGACTGATGTGCGTGCTCCTGCGAGGAAACACGTCTGAATATGTACGTCTACTACCTGCGAGGTAGGACTTATATGCGCACTCCTGCGAGGAGAAACGTCTGAATGTTTGCGTCAACCACCTGCGAGGTAGGACTTTTAGAATACCTTTATTGAACTCATCCAATAATCATAACCTGAAAATTTTCACCAAAAATTCCATGTGATAAAGAACTTTACAAGTAATTAATCAATCTTAGTATAAAATAAATAATTTCACTGAAACGGATACTTTGCTTTTAGCAATTTACATGGAATTTTTATGGTAAAATGTAGGTACTCACCGACGATGTCTTCATCTTATCTTCTCATTTACATAGCAGTTATTATGTTTCGCAGAAACTTTCTATTCTTGAATCACTATGATGCAGAAGAAAGTCGACACAACATCGCTAAATCTTGAGGAAGGGACATGACAAGCTAATATCACGTATTTTACAACAGTTTCACTTTATAGACAGAAAGTATATCTCCAACATAAAACATATCGAACGGCAAAAAACCGTTATAAATCAAAATATTTCTCTGGCCAGTAAGTTTTAACCATGTGGAAAAACGGTTTGTCTTACGAACAAAAAACTGGCTCGATGTTAATTTAATCTACCGCGGGACTCGAACCCGTAAATTCGCTTGGCTAGCTTTTAAAAACCAGCCTTGCTACGTAGGTAGGTAATAATGTAACACCACGAGAACATCGAAGTACTACATTAGGTATTTTCAACAACGTTGAAAAAATAAATAAATTAAAAGATTATGAAAAACTTACGTACAGCAGCTACTGCAGACATTTTCTACTTTGATATGCAATAAAACATTGCACTGTGGATATAAATCCTTAAAGTAAATCGTATGACACGACTTTTTTTTTTTTTTTAAATGTAGGTAAAATAAAATATATTTTTTATATGGTTGATAGAGCGTATGGCTCAGACAACCGCACTCGACGGGAAACAAAACGCCAATGACACAAAATGGCTGCTGTCTGGTGGTGAATTGAAAGACCGGAAGTTAGCTAGAAATTAAGACTAAAGACAGGAAGTTATGTTGTATTATTGCTAATATGACGGGAAATGATAGTGCCTATCTCAATTAATAACTGATATGTTTTGCATAAAGTTACAGTCATATTAATATCGGATATTTTCGAACCCTGCACCAGACTGGGGTGGGGGGCGTTGTAGGATCAAGGTTGTCAAGCTAGTCTAACGGTGGCGTGCCCTACCCGCTAGCGAAGCGAATTTTTTTATGCCATTTTTTGCCTTTTTCTGCTATTACAAACTTTGCCATTCCACCTTATAAGTACCTAAACAAATACAAATCTAGATACAATCTCATTAAAAGCCTCCCCCTCTGCCCCAAATGCTCGGTCTGTGTGGATGTGCCTCGGGGTCGAGCCTCTTGCTCGCGAGGCATTAGTACACAAACGTTCATTATGAATGGTTGAGGGCTTCTGGCGACTCGATCTGGCTCCCGAGGCTTGCCTCGGTGTTCCCAGGTAGACTACTGAAGCTGCCTCGCGAGGTGTGGACCTAGCTATTGTCTCAAAGTTCGGGACATTACGTTGCGAAAATGAATAAGTGTGCAATATCTTTGTAAAACTTTCGGGTGTAATAAGACTGTGGCGGCCTACTTATAAACTATTTATTTTCACATTAATTTACATAAACTTAATTAAATAAATACTTACATTACAAAGCCCCACACACCATAACTATCACGTCGGTGTCATATGTTATGGTGTGTGGAGCTTTGTAATGTAAGTAATTATTTAATTAAGTTTATGTAAATTAATGTAATAATAAATAGTTTATGAGTAGGCCGCCACATCAAAATTACACCATAAGATCACTCCCGAAAAAGAGACCATGATATAATAAATATTAAAACCGGTTTATTTTTACATACCTTAGCCTTAATGTTTTTTATGCATATCTATTATGGTCCACTTTACTTACTTACTCGTACTTCTCTGGAGCAGTCTTATACTTACATCCTGTATGAATTAACCTTTTATGAGGTGGGATCGCACTTCTGCGAACTCACTGCTTTCTGTTAAGGGTTCTTGTCCTTTTAAATGTCAATTTTACTCTAGATCTTTAGAGAATATCTTTTGAATACTGTTTGTAAGTAATTCTTATATTGCAGGTGTTACTTACAAGGAAAGCCCCACCAAGTCGAGCATGCGAGACAAATGATTGAAGATTTAATAAGCAGTGTAAATGTGAGTACATAATAGTCTCTTCATTTTCACAATTAAACTTTAAATCTGCTTCAATTGTAAAATAAGTATTGCCTAATCAAAATACCACCAACCTGAACTAAACGTTTTGCATCGAACTTAACAAGTACAAAAACGTACAAAGTGGAATAGTCTATTTTTACAGACAATTATATGAATAAATATTATTGAGCATATAACACAACGCAATCTAGCTCTAAACTGAGCAGAACTTGTGCTATCTTGGAGTTTTCAATTTAACCCGCTAAGTTCACCCGCAAACGGGTCGCCAACTACATCGACCGGTTTGCGGGTACTCTAACATGGATGCTCTATTATTGGTATAAAGAACATTTTTTTAATTTATTTATTTAATCACATAATACATTTAAACAAAGGTCTATTTATCTATGGCCCCACACTAGGCACTGGACCTGTGTCGTGGGAACCAGTGCGATTAACAGTAATAGGCGTATTACAAAACGACCGGACAAATTATTATAAATATGATGTTATACATTACAAATCAATGACGATTTTATTCTATTCTTGACAGTGCGTCGAAACGCATCTTAAAATATTAAAATAAATAAAAATATTAAAAATACTTGCTTATTAATTTGATCTGGACTTGTATGATGTTTGTGTTTGTTTTTACAGAGACGCGAGCAGGACAGCAGGGGTGCCAGACGCCCACCGCAGAGGAACGGCGACCGCGGTGACTTCCAGCCGTGGCAGGAACAGCCGGAGATCAGGGTCACCTTCACCGTCTCCAATGTCAAGTGTGGACTCATCATCGGCAGAGGTGCGTATACCCATCACATCCCACTTACAAACATCCATCTAGCAAGCAAGTTTTCGTTGTATTGGGGCTGTAAGAAACAACTAAGGCTGGCCACTTGTGGTTAACAACTGCCGTTCACTCAGCCACTGATGGCGGCCACAAGTAACGAGCGCTGACCACTTCTAGTATGAGATAGTGCTAAAACCACTGAACGAATATAGATCATTGGGTACCACCTATCGTTTATGAGCTGGAAGAGGGCACACGGACAAAGCCGCGAGCAGCAGCTAGTTAGATTATATTTCTGCACACTTCCTTCCACTTTGTAACTGAAAACTATTGTAGATAACTACTGAAAGTCCGAAAACAATTTACAACAAATAATATTCTATCCGTAAAAAGATGATGTGTTAACAGTAATATCGCCGTGAATTTATTATTGCATAAAGTAGGTACCTACGTACTTTCTCCTTCGGTGTCCAATTAGTAGCTCGTTTTTGATAGTAGGTATCCATGCTAACTTATTTCATTTAATATTTGTACCACAATGAAAACTGCAAAGAAACCGTTTGCGTTGCGTCAATTCACTAACGTTTCGTTTCACAGTATGCAGTTTCAAACATTTTTCAAGGTACTTAGATGATATTCGTTTGAAATTAAATAAATAAATGAAAATATTTACTTAGAATTATAAATAATATGTATTATTTTGTCACGTTGCAGTATGGTAACAATAACTTAAACTATTGACTGATTTAAAATTTCTATGATGAATATTTCTATACTGAAAGTAAGTTGATCTGCAAGGAATGAAACGTTTTCCTTGGAGTTCTAGATAGTCGTAGACTACGAAATTCTCATATAAACTTAATTTCTTAATGAAGTGAGATTAAGCACTGATATGTACTCTATATCAGTAGAGGTCAGTGGGTTTAAGGAGGATTTTGGACTTGAAAGTTCAGAGATAGTCATAACTTTAGAACTCATTTCTAAATAAAGCTGTTAATGTCTAAAAAACATGCCAGTGGCATTCATTTGTTTCTTATTTAAGTATTGAGTTGCTTTATATTGTTGTTCCCCTTTTCTTTATTTTTTATGTAAGCACTAATCTTAAGTTAGTTTACCATCATTTTCTATCCGTGGAAACCTGTAATTGCCTCTCTAAAGCTAAACTATTGTCTACCTAGTAGTATAAAGCTATTGGCTCTCCAATAAATAAATAAACACTCTTTTATTTGAATTGTTTTGAAATGTAAATGAATTTCCACAGGCGGGGAAGTAATAAAGCAGATAAACGCACAGTCCGGCGCGCACTGCGAGCTGGACCGACGCGCGCAGGGTGCGGACCGGAACAACCGCACCTTCTACATCCGCGGACATCCCGAAGCGGTGGACCACTGCAAGCGGATCATCACTGAGAAAGTGGGACAGGTAATAGATATAGAAGACGTTTATTTGGAATTAAAAAGCAGATGAACGCACAGTCCGGCGCGCACTGCGAAATGGACAGACTCGCTCAGGGCGCAACAGTTCATTAAGGGCAGTAAGTTACAATTAAATTGTAGTTATGTTCTTAAATAGTCCACATCTTACATTTACCTTTATCATGAAGATTTTTGACAAACTTATTAGTGTTTGTTGTAATTGGGAATAGGTGTAATATATATATAGATAGTGCCTACCCTACCTTTTAAGGGTGCGTTTCCACCGAAGAGGAGCAGACCTCCACAACCTGCTCGAAATCTCCACTTCGAGTACTGTGATTGGCTAATTCACGGTCTGCTTCTCTCCACTCAGCCCAGCATTAGTGGAAATGCACCTAAATATGACACGAATCATCATTATAAACATTCCTATTCCAAACGATGAAGTAAAATACGAGAAATCTGACTCAATAATCAACACTCTTATTTGTTACGTAGCCAGTGAACTTCATGCCGGATAACGGCGGCGGTGGTGGCGGTGGCGGCGGCCCGGGCGGCAATGGCGTGGGTAACGGTAACGGCGGCAACGGCAACGGCGGTAACGGCGGCGGAGACTACTACGGCGGCGGCGGCGGTCCGGGCGGCCCGCCCGCCTGGGGATACAATCCACATTGGCATCAACAGAATAACCCGCCCCAACCACAGGTAACATATTTCAATAATTAGTTTTAAAGGGTAATTCTCAAGGCAAATTTCCATACAAAGTGTTTCGAACAAATACTCAAAAAGTACGCCGTATTATAGTAATTTCTTCACACTATTCGTTTCGTCTATGTTTTCCGATAGTGTGAACAAAAATTAGTAAGGTTTCATACTTTAATTTAGATTTTATACGTGTTTTAAAACTAATCGAAATTTTCGACTATAATACGGCGTACTTTTTAAGTGTTTGTTCGAAACACTTTGTATGGAAATTTGCGTTGAGGATTACCCTTAAGTGTGAATTGACTGCGAAATGTTAAATCCGATCCAATATTATAGTACCTGCCTATACTTACCTATAAAGACCATAGAGTGAATAAGAGGGGTCTCTTCTAACACAGGTATATCAAACTTACCATCAGAGCCTCCAAAAAAAAAAATACTACTTAGCCAGGCTTTTTATAATGTATATTTCTTCGGGGTGCACAATAAAATGTTACTATATATCTATCTACTTACTATTTACCTCAAAAAGATAAAGACAACAATTTTTAAACATCCTAAAACACTCTAAAACTAAGAAAAACTCTAATTAATAGTTTTTAATAAATATATACGTTAGGTAAAAGGTATATATCTGTGGGCCTATTAATTAGTGTTTTATGTTGTTGCCTGAAATAATCAACTACTAAGAGCTTGTTAACACCCACCAACAGATTCAGTTTTTGACATTCGCTAAGTTTATACTCTCTCCGTCAGTAAATTCACTAGATAAAGTACCTTCAAATCTCTATCAACATTCAAATAATCTGTTATTGGAATCGTAAAAAAAATGTGATATCTTATACAATATTTTTTGTGTCTTATTTCATTGCTGCCCCCACCTCTTGGCTACAAATGGATCGACAGGAGGTACGACCAACATAACAATACGCTTTTTGCTTTGCTATATTCAACAAGCTTAAAGTTAGTAAAACTGAAAACCCGACTGCCGAAAAATTATTGGAATATTGGATTGACACTTTAATTTTTTTCTACGACTTTCCGATGACTGAAATCAATTTAAAAATACCTCATTTACCGAAATCCATTTAGCTTTAAAGTTTTGATGTTTTTTAAGACACTTTAACATTTTGTTGGCTTACAGTCGCCAAATTGGATTGTTAGACATTTAAGGAATAAACAGAATAAACATTTTATTAATAATTTCTTCAATTAAGGTAGCCTGTAGCAGTCGCGTGACCTAGACGAATCCAACGACACCACATTTATCGAAATCCATCCAGCCGTTTAGCCTGCAAGGCGGCGCATAAAGTCAAAAAACATACATACGGGTATAATAACAAAAGCTGGCATGTACAACACACTCACACGTGCGCTTGTGTAGTGTCTGTGAATAAGGCGTGTCCCTATTGTGATCTGTCAAAATTACCATCCCTATATACTATGTCGAAGTGTAGTGAAATGCGAAATATAGTGAGAGTACTTTGACAGCGCCAGCTTTCGTTGTACACCTGTACATAGATACACTCGAAAAACATAGCCCTCCTTCTCGCAGTCGGGTGAAAATAAGCCCTAAACCATGAGACTTAAAGTTCAATTTTCCACAGCCACAAGTTCAGATCAACCCGGCGACTGGTCAGCCGGATTACTCACAACAATGGATCGACTACTACCGCTCTTTGGGGCTCATGAGGGAAGCTGAGGCCATTGAGATGCAAGCCAAGCAGCAAGGTATGGAAGGTATGTACTAACCAGCCTAACCTGTAACCGGTGAAGGAAAACATCGTGAGGATACCGGCATGTCATATAACCTAAAGAGTTCGAAAACATGTGTCAAGTGCACGAAAGGTGCCTCATCAAGGCGCAATTGAAATCGTTTCACCACACGATAAGAAGAAGACCAGCCAAACATACCAAAACCATGTAAATATATATAAATAATTATTTTGGACATAAGACACAACGCCATCTAGCGAGAAAAAAATGAAATAAAAAAATCACTTATTTTATTAATTTTTTCTTGAGTAGTTACGACCAGGCCCAACATCCGATACCCGCTTATCGTTGAATTTAGGGAGACGCTGTAAACTTAGTGACTAAGTACTACTACTACTAGTACGCCCTGCCCCGCTACTTATATTTAAATCATCTCCAATGCCTGTTGGTTGCCTGGAAGAAATCGCTCTCAGCGATAAGGCCGCCAATTGTACCACTCATTAGTTTTAAGTCTTGTATTTGTTATTTTCCATGTGTACAATAAAGAATTATCTATCTATCTATCTATCTAGTATAGACTTATGCTGACTTGCACCAAACTTTCAAAGTTCCTAAGCAACAACTTTACTCGCTTGACAGTTCTCAACGGTCATAATCTGTACTGTTAAGAACTACCAAGCGAGTAAAGTAATTGCTCAGGGACTTTGACAGTTTGATGCAAGCAGACGGATTAGTATTACTAGTAAATACTAAGTCTTAGTATATACTACTGGCCTATACGATCGAAGCTCTATGAAGCTCTGTTCTGGTAATAAGCAGGCGTGATCACTTACCATCAGGAGAGTGCATAGCTAGTCTCGCTAATAGTTTCTGGTTTATCAGGTGGCGGTGGCGGCGGCGGCGGAGGCGGCCCCAGCGCCCCTTCGAGCAACAGCTCGGGCGGCGGCGGCGGCGGGAGCGCGGGGGGCGGCGGCGCAGGGGGCGCTGACTACAGCGTGCAGTGGGCCGAGTACTACCGCAGCATCGGGAAGGTCAAGGAGGCCGAGGCCATCGAGGCACAGATCAAGGTGAAGGTACGTGACGGTTGCGATTTGTAACCGTGACCGTGGTATTGCTGTGGACAGTGATTTAAGGGAAATCCTCAAGGCAAATTTCCGTACAAAATGTTTCGGACAAATACTCAAAAAGTACGCCGTATTATAGTAATTTCTCCACACTATTCGTTTCGTCTATGTTTTTCGATTGTGTCAACATAAAATTAATTAGTAAGGTTTCATACTTTAATTTAGATTTTATACGTGTTTTTAAGTTAGTAGGGTTAATTTTAAACCTCTTCAAAGCGTACTAGAAATCCCCACACCACCCTGGTTGGAAAGAACTAGCGAAACGATAAGAAGAAGAAAGCGCCGTAATGTCGTTCACACATTTGTAAATATTTGAAGATAAAAGTTGAATTAGTATAAATTTTAAAAAAGTGGAGCCATAATTTTCTTACTACAACCTCACGAAATCTTTGCGGCTAGATGGCGTTGCATGTAATCATAATGAAGAATTATTCCCATCTGTCACCCAGCTCTGTCCGCCTAGGGTGACAAATAGGCCAAAAAAGTTCTATCTGTCCCCCTTTCAGCAACAGGGGTGACAGATGGAACTTTCTAAAATTTTTAAAAATTATATCTGTCGTAAGGAGTTGCAGACATCATAAGGTTTATTTTGAGTAGTGTCTTATTAAAAAAGTGATTTCTCGAAGTGAATTCGTGAAGACTTGGTTGCAACCCCTGCATTGTACCCCCAGCAACCCACCCAGTCGGCCCCCGCGGCGCCGCAGCAGGGCACGCCGGGGCCCAACCCCACGCCCCCGCTGTCGAACCCCGTGCAGTACCAGCAGTACGGCATGTACGGCGGCTACCCCGGCTACCAGCCCTACCCGCCCTACCCGGGCGGCGCGCCCTCGCAGCCCGACCACCAGCAGTGAGCTGCGTGAGTACATACAAATGGAACATATTTTCACTAACACACTTAAAAAAAGTTAGGGGTTTATCAACCTCTTTTCGCTTGAATGTTTTTTTTATGTTTGTTACCTCAGAACTTTGTTGTTTATGAACCGATTTTAAAAATTATTTTAATCATTTTTTGTTTGAGATGATATACTTTCAGATTGGTCCCATACAAATTTCATCAAATTAAATTCAGTAGTTTTTATATTGAAAAAACTGAAAAAAAATATGTCATTGATGTAAACAAAATTGCGTATTTGGCTTCCCTGTCACTTTTCAGTGATGTTTACGGTCACTAAAGAAGTCGATTGTATATATTTTTGTAAAACCTTGATTATTGTATGAAAGGATCCAGATTCCAGATTGGTTCCATAGAAATTTCATCAAAATCGGTTCAGCACTTTAGTTTTTATATCATATTTTGATATAAAAACTAAGGCCCGTTCTATCTGAGGCTCGAACGCTTGAACTGAGTTTACCATATATTTTGAATAGTTGTCAATGGAATGCCGTTAAAAAATATTTTTGTTATGTGGTGGCAAATATAGAACCCTGGGTACACATAGACCTAATTTATTTACTTTACATAACTTTCTATGATTATTTAATCGCCGCCTACGATTACCCTCTTATAATATAAATAACTTAAAAACTATATTTTTACATGTACTTTGACGAATGTCAATTAGTTAGCTCATTATGTGTGTGTATCCAGGTCTTTCTTTTTATAGACTGTCTTATAATTCGTTAATAGCTAATATATTGTTATCTATTAGTAACAATGCTTTACTAAATAAATGTAGTTATTTCATATTTTATGTTACTAATATCATTTTAGAGAAGAATTACTCAATCTAAATATTGATTAACCCCATAACAGTGTTATTTAGATAGTTATGTTGTATATTTATATCTATTTTAATAAGCAGCTGCTTAGAGTGCTTAGATACATTTGTTTATCAAACGTATGTATCGTTTTTATTTAGTGCAACAGTAATATTTTTTTATATTATAATTTATAACGGTTATAAAAGTATGCTGATTGGTGTTGGTTTATTTCTAGCAGATGTAAATAATTACTCTTTGTTTTACAGGCATTTACAATGCATGTCATGTTTCAGTTAATGCATGGTCCGATAATGTTGACAGTAGATATAGGCTGGTTACATTTTGAGTGTGTGTAGTGTTGCAGAAGCGCCGGGGTGCCTGCTCGAGAACCGAACCTCGTATACCTGTACCATTGTTGGCATGTCCTTTGTCTGTTTGCAGAGTCGGGCCGGGCCGAGCGGCGCGACGCGGCGTATCCCATACCTTGTAACTAAGCAACGCGTATCGTCAATATTCACTGAGGATCCGACAAGCCTACAAGAAATAAAATCTACCTGTAATATAACATTTAATTCAACTGACTGAATTAAAACGAAGTGTACGCTTTATACATTAAATATTTTAAGTATTTTCTTTATCTTCCACAATTTATAATTAATGAATTCATGATTTATTTCTCGTGGGCGACACCTGCATATAAACTATTGTCAATAATATAGTATTGTGAGATTATTTATTGGATTTCATCGTTATTATAAAACAGTAACTGCGCGGCGTGTGGTATATTCTTACAATTCGTGTCGTAGATGTATAACCTTGCTGAATCTCGATTGTATTGTGCCAATGTGTTTACTGACATGCCAATCTGTCCAGGTTTAGAGTATAGAAAGCCACACTGCCGTTTACCTAACCCAATGACCGAATGAGTCGACGTACCAGGGAGCTAAGAGAGAGTGCGAAAGATCCCCTTCGCACCGAGAGGACCCGAGGTAAATGCACTGTATTGAGTGAATAGAACACTGTTATGTATTTCTCGTGTAATCTCTCAGTTTTATAGCTGAAAATCCCAGCGTAAAACTTATAGAGCACATTTTAGATGTAAGTTAGACGTATTCGGTACTCGATTCTCTCGAAGGCTCAACGGTTGTTAACGGCGGAACATTACATTATAGTTATATGTATCGATAGGCTACTTCATAGGTATAGAATTTCTTGAGTAAAAAGGTAATGTATTAGCTACATTCCTTGGTTAAATTGTTCAATTATGATAAAACTCTCGACGAGTCGCTTTTCAATGGCCCAGCGCCATCTTGTATTAACTTTTAAGATATAAAGTGTATGTTGATTGATTTTTGTGTGTTCATTTTATTTATAATCAATGTTTCTCTCCACAGTCCCCGAGGTAAGTCACCCTTAATATTACTGCTCGTTTGCAATAAACATGTAAATAGCCTTTTAAACATTAAAAAGTAATATTTTAAAAAAATCATATGATTGGCCTGCCTGTCGTTGCGACCGGGCAGTCACAACACAATGTCTTACGTACTTGATGTGCTTTCCCTTGAGATTCTGCCATACGTGAATATTTTATGATACTGGGATTTTCAATGCAATTGTGATTTTCTTGTATGTGATTATTGCATTTTTAAATGTGCATTCCACAGAGATTGATCCGAACAAAATGAATATGAACTACCTATAGATTAACGATGTGTGAACTGAATTCGGCGATTATATTGAACGCTATCTGAATGATTTTTATGCTCATCACAAGGAAGGGAGATTATTTTTTAAATATAATCGAAATAAAATTTTGCTAAGATTTAATACGATTGGCAGAAAAATATGATATACTTACACGTATTAACCCTCGGCATGCCTGGTAGGGTCTGTGAGAACCACCGCAATAGTTGAAGTAGTATAAATGAAGAAGTTTAGGAACATAACAACCTTAAATACAGTTTATTAAAATACCATAATTATGTTTCTCGGTCGTATATTTCCAATTCGTTGAACAAAACCTACTTGGTTGTTTCACAAATAATATTTCAATATACATATTTAGTGTTTATCAATTTAATTTGCTATCTCAAATACTGAGCTACATTTAAGAAAACCAGACAACACAGTGATATACACCGTAAATTTTTAATCACCAGAAAAAAAATTACGCATAATCAGTTGCCGTTACTGAACACAGATATGGCAAAAATGGAGTCCAATTTTTGTCAAAATAAATTTCTTAAAAATTGGATAACTGTTACCGTTTACCGTCGTTTTCCTATGGATTTGCGTCAGGCGGTACCCATCATTGATAATAAATTTAGTTTCATTCATCGTTTGGTAAACTCTGGTACCCAGCTCGAGCCAGCTCACAAAAACTCGGCTCGGGCCCCGCACTCGCGCCGCTGTCACTCTGTCATTAGTGTAGTAGTACACCTTCTGCATTGCCCATTTTTTTTTATAATTAAAAATTTATGGTGTACCTATACAGTGATAAACCTTAACACTAAAGATATAGAAATGCCCGTTATTTCCGAAAACCTAAAACAATCCAGCTGAACCAACAAGAATCCAACAGGGCATTATGACCTAATTTTGACACCTTCTTTTGAATTTAAATGTATCTATTGAACTTATGTAAAATTGTATGTCGGGCTCAAACTGAAAACGATGAAGATAAATTTACTACGATACCCCAAAATACTTTTCTGATGACTACATACAAGAAAGTATTTACACAAATACCTACTTGCAGACAAATTAACCTTCTTTTTTCTCTCATTTTCTGTTTTTGGTTTCTTTCATTAGTTTCTCACTTTTTAAAACTGCTTACAATACCTAAGCGTTTTAAAGAGCATTTTGATTGTAATGTACCTATTTCTTTGTCTGCTTTTGCAATGAAATAAGTGAATAAACTAGGAACAATTTATTTTTCGCCAATTTCGGTTTTGAGCCCTAACTTATTTTTAATATTCTATTTTCCATTTCTGAATCAATTTATGTCTCAAATGTCGTTTTGTCAACAAAACAACCCGACTAACAATTATTTTGTTTTAACCCATTTTCTTGTTTTTACACCATCTTCTGCCATTTTGATGTCTCTATTTATATGAAATTGATATTTCTCATCATGATTTTTGTTTATGTTTATTCTAATGTGTATTCTATTGCATTATTCTCGTGTTCTTGTGATTATGTCACTCTGCCCTCTATGTTGTGGATCTGTTGAAGGTGGGAGAACCTACTCGTTATAAACAAATCAAATAAATACGCGGATATAAATGGAGGAATGGAGATGCAGTTGCCGCGGAGAAAGACAAAGGTAGTATCGGGTAAGTTCTACTGAAATTGTTTTTTTTTAATGATGTTCTGATAAAAGGGTTACTTGTGAATACATATGAATTTGAATACTGCTGCTTTTATATAACACTGATGAAGGCCATTTGACTAGTATGTGTATGTACATGTACCTAGTATGTTTTATAAAATGCTTAGTGATTGGGTAGCTGTCCTGTCCAGCAGTTTTAGAATAAAAACTAAGTCAAATTATCCATTACACACATAATATACAGTGTAGGAATATAACATACTGCCCTTATGTATATTAATAAATAACAAAGATGTATGTTTGTATTTTAGTCAGGAATGTCTCGTAAAGTAACGAAAAAATAAAACCAAGCATTCTCTGAATAGGTGTTAAGTCTTACTAGATACTCGGGCATAGACTCCAAAACGAGAGGACCAATGATAAACTTACCTACCTACATTTATACATACATAACTTGACTCAAGCTCTCTCGCTTTTCTAATATTTCTAGTCAGATATAGAAATGTATCGATCGATTTTCACAACAAGTGAGACGCAAAGGTCACAGAGTAGGGTGAATTTCAAAATGGCGTCGCATAGACACAATCTTATTGATTTGTTTTACTAGAATAACATACCGCTATACATATTTTATTTATTTCACCGCGATTTGCCTATTAATTTTTAATATTTTTGCATTTGTGAAATCACTATAGCTGTAATAATAGGTAATTCAGCAATACATACATTACCTACAGGGTGCTTTCCGGTTTACAATGAAACTAAAAATAATTTGATTAATTTATTTACAATATTACATTGGGTATTTACAATCTACAAATAAATACCTATTTGCCTTGAGATCGTTGTTTTATTTCATGACTAGCAATACTTAATGCTTTAGATTATACAATCACTAATTCTATAGATACACGCTTAGATTTAGAATCTATTTACCTACTTACATTAGCAAATATTTCCCTACATTATAGCTCATAAATGGCATGGCAGTGTATTATTTTAGGGTCATAGAGATTTTACCTACTAGAAATAATCTGTTTACGTACTCTACGACATCGCAGCAGTGAGACACGTCCTATAGATATAAGTAGGCAAAACAACTAGGTACAATGTCTCAAACTGATGAAATGCTCCTCAAAGCTCTACAACCTACGGCTTACCCAAGCAAATCCGTGGGCAGTACCTATTATCAAATAAATAAATGTTAACACAAATTTTTTGTTGCAATCGTTTTCTTTCCCAGTCTCGTACATAATCTCGTACATTTTGAGGGTAATCAATATCTTTCCGGCGATCGGTCCGAAGCCTGTGAGGTGAGCGAGGCAGTGGAAGCGCTCGAAGACCTGATGAGTCGCGATAGCCTCGAGAGGGGCGCTGTGGCCCACGGCTCCAGTGGACTGCCCGGGCCGGGGGCTGGCGTGGGCGATATCCTAGGCAAACAGACAAGCATAGACACCCTAGGATTTCTCTCGAGTTTAAAAAAAGATCGACAACCCAAGTGTTCTGCTATGAATTGCCGTCAAAAATTTATTGATTCTGTAACTAAAGAACCTGTTGATACATCACTGATTGACGACATGGCATCATGGATAGCGGAGTGGCAACAAGTGTGATTGACGGTCACGCCGCCGGTGTCGCGAGTTCGATTCTCGCTTCAGGACAAACATTAGTGAGTCATTGGTGCTTATTGCTGGAGTAGATATCAGTAAGCTGGTTTCAATAGGTACCTACATACTTACCTATTTCGTCTACACCGCGCAGTCTTAGGTCGACATTTGGGTTTTTCTTTCTTTGGTGATTCCGGTACAGCGCTATCGACTTCTACGCCGCTTCCGGGACCTGTACCATTCAGTAAGTAATCAATTCCAAAATAGAATAGGCACCTTACTACACACCCTCTATTGACGATGGGCTAGGGGCAGAAGGGAACATGCCAAGACCTGATTGAATGAAAAGTAGACTTACCAGCAATATACAACGAGTGTTCTATCAAAGGCTGAACCGTTGCATGCTCAACACATAGCGGTCGAACAGCTTTTATTCGAGCTCTGTTTTCTCTTCGTCCTCCAACAGCTCTGGAACAATGGGAAAATTAATATGAGGTCGGGATTTGCCGGCATGAGACAAATTATTATTATTCTGTGGCAATTTGACAAACTGATAATAATTATCTGTTACTATTATATTACTCTGTGGTAAGGTTGACGTGAATTGACAGCTGTCAACGTAATTTTAGTCAAGCATGATTGCCATCAAAAAAGAATTACCCTAGAGCCTGTCCACCACGCCAATCAATAGGAAAATAATTAAACATTATACACAAGAATAACATACTAAACCATTACGCGTTGGCCCTTGAAGGTGCACCGGTTGAAGTGTAGTGAAGCGGGACGGATAATATTACGTTAACCATTATTTGATGTCGTTCAGATAAAATCGACCTAAACATCATTACCATCTTCTTCACTTAGAAATATTATATGCAGCCGACTTTTACCTAAAGTAGTTCGTAGTGTTCCATACGAGCGTTAGAAGCGCAGCAGCCCAGTCTAATTCTCTCTATAATTTTTTTGCGCAGTGCGCCTTATTCTTATCGTGTCACTAGTTCTTGCGAACCAATGTGGTGAAAGGATTTCAAGTGCGCCTAGGTACTTCAAAAAACTGGTAACAAACAAGTATGGTATTATTACATGTGTAATCCATGACCACTATCTCGTAATCATCGAAGAATAAATATTTATAGAATTGAGTAATTTAACAGTTTTGTTTTCCTCATTATTGGTCAATTTGTAACTGTTAGGATTTGAGGAGTTTCAAACCGCGTTAGTGGCAACACTAAAATTCCGCTATTTCCCCTTGCCACAACAAGTCGACAACGTGGCACGGCCATTTTGAAGGAATTTTGCTTTGCTTGGCTTTTGTGTAGTGACTGTGTTTGAAGATCAGTCGATCAATCAAGGTATCAACCATTTCTATTCCGTCACCATCAGATCAGGCAAAAATGTACGAAAATGAAGAAACGCCGACGGCTTCGACTGACATGACATCGATGGAACGAGAGTTCATCGCGAAGTATGAACAGTTACCGCTTCTTTGGAAAAGAGACCATCCGGACTACAGCAATAAACACAGGAGAAACCATGCTTACAACCAGCTACTGCCGATTTTACGGAAATTCTTGCCAAACGCTAACGTCTACAACGTTCGTCTAAAAATTAATATCCTGCGGTCATCGTACAGAAAGGAGTTGAAAAAATATTTGGCGTCGAAGAGTATCACAGTGGACGGAGAGATTTACTTCACGCATGTCCCTCCTTCGTGGAAGTTCGAGGCAATGAAGTTCCTCAAGGATTTGAACGACAAAGACCATTCGGAAATCGTGATCGAAGAGTCTGTGAATGATGAATCCTTCAACGAAGTAGAGGTAAATATTTACACTAGAATATAAAGAAACATTAAATTATGGAAACATGTAAGGCTAGATAATTTATACAAGAAAGTACCTCTTGGTAGTCATGAGTAATTCCAATACAACCTGAACAGAGGTTCGATCATACACTTTCACATTAGAATTTAGAATGTATTTATTTCGCAATCATGTAGGTAGGTAGTTTGAAGTTATGACATTTGAAAAGGGCCATTACTAGTAACATATTAAAGTAATTACATGAATTAAACATTATTGTAGTCAACAATTATGATTATTTTTCGTAAAATCTGTTGACTTCTTGGTGATGGATATGCTACAATAACATAAATGAGAAAGTTTGTGATTGGGCCTCTGTATAGCTTAATACGTATATTATTGAATTATAAAGATTAATTGAAAGCATTTTAAACGGTAGGTAGTAAAAAAAAAATAATCTTATTATAACATTTCAAATTCAAGCATAACCAAAAATAGAATTATCCATTTCAGGATCAAGAACTAGTGTACATTGAGGAACCAGAGAATATTGAAAGTAGCACCGAGCAAGATAACCCACCATCGCCTATTTACATCGGAGAAAAACCCGTGATATTGAAAAGTAACCCAAGGAAGCGAGTAAAAAAACAAGAGGACCTTATATTAGAACGAGAATGCAGTGCAGTCGGTTCAAATGTCAAATGCAAATTACAACGAATGAATATTGAGCAGAGATGTTTTGCAGAACAGTTGATCAATAAAGTCTTGTTGCGAGGTTTGAAGCAGAGTTTAACAGAGGAAACTGACCTAATGGACTCTGTTTTCTTGGTTCATCATAAGACGGAAAAAGATTGAAAATGTATGCTGTTCAATAATTATTCTAAATTGAAACTTGAGTTGAAGAGTTGAACCGAGCTGCAGAATTATTGACAATTCTTAATTAAACAGTTGGTTTCATAATAATCACATATTTGCCCCCACCTGTGGGGAATATAGGAATAAACTAAGTGTTGAAATAATTTGAATCGCACCAACCTTCTTTAATTTTATGGGTAGGAATATAATAACTAAATCATGTTGATGTTGTTAACTTTTTATGTTCAAGTCTTGTTTCAGAATTAATTTTTTGTGCTATGAATTTGCATAATATACAGGTGAATTTTTCAACTGGTCTGAGATGGCTTAAAACTGAAGGGGAATATTGAAATATCCTCAAATTACTCTCGGGGCTGATTTTGATAAAACTAAACTGTACTTAGTGGGTATATCCATGCTGCATATGCGCTGAAGTTATTATATTATTATTATCCTAATTGTTTATACTTTCGGAAATCTAATTTCTATGTAAATAAGTTCATACATAGGTATACAATGTAAGTCAAATTTTATTATAAGTTTTAGATAAGTTAAATTTTCGTTTATTTTGTTATTATAAGAAAGTAGGTACTTCCCAATCCCATATTACTTTAAGTCAGATTTATTAGAAATACAATCAATTTTATCAAAATAGGTCAGTCTATTAGGTGGGTTAGTTAGGTTGCTTGTATTCCTATACTATGTAAGAATCAGAAGTTGGGCTAACTTTGGGGCAAGTGGGAAATGGGTCATTCTCATTTCGCCCCACTAGCTCATTCTCATTTCGACCCACTAGCCCGGCCCACCAAAGAGAAATTAATTAATCCCACCACTTTTATGATCTAGAATTTATTCAAAAATACTTACGAGCTGTTACCGGAACTAGGCTGATCATCCCACGGAGCATCGCTTTCGATAGCGCTGCTCTCTGATGCCACTAAATACATGGACCTATTTAGAAAAAAAAACATGTTGGACATTTCACACGATCAATTCAACAAATAGGTTGGTAAGTACAATTAATACTTTATTATTTTACCTGGCAGGCACATAAAGGTGAGGGGGCGGCGGAATCGCCCGCCGCGACGCCGAGCGCGCTCTACGAGAGCGGGAAAGTCTACCCAGCAACACTGATTCTACACAAACAATAGTATTAAGTATTGGGCTCTCCCAACTTCAGTACTAGCTGACGCCCGCAACTTTGTTTACTTTCCAAATTCATTTCTCAGTACGCGTCATAATTTCTTGACAAACACAACCTCCAAATTTAAAGTCCAGGGCCAGTGGTTTGGCTGCGTGCGTTGTCTGTCAGTCAGTCAGGACTACGCCTCATATTTACATTAATATTGATTTGGTTTTCCAAACTTTTTAACAGTAAGAAAAGTGGAATGTTAAAACGCATTTGAGGATGGGAGGAGGAAAATGCTACTTATGTTTTGCAGTTACCTGAGATCGGATCACTGTCGCTGTTCTCCTGCCGCTCGCGGCGCCACGCGGAGTCTGCGGCGGGCGCGGCCGCTGCCACCCCGAACAAGCCTGACACTGTGCCCACCACTATCTTGCGGTTTGATTTTGCTGCAATCTGGTGGATAGCAAACAGGTAAAATTGGAGCTACATCCAAGTTCCAAAATTATTTTGTCAAGTTCTTATATCTTCATTTCGGCAGACGACAAGTTCTCGGGTTATACTCAATTTGTCCACCAGCAGTTTAACCTGTAGGATCGAAAAATAATTATTTTAGAGATGAAAATATCTTTACTTACTAGTGCGTCGATGTCTATTTCGGGCACATTGGCGAGATCCGCTGCCTGCGCGGCCAGGGTCTTTATCTGCTGGCTACTGCAGTCTGGCTTCTCCGTCAAGATTATCAGCTCGCGCAAGTGGTCCGTGTACGTTACTTCAGGAGGAACTAGAACAAGTTTTTTAGTGATTTTTTTTAAGGCACACTATATTATATTAATAATGAGCCAAATATATCAATAGGAGAATTTTGGATGCAGTCTCAATACTATGAATCGTATAGTAAAGTAGGTAGGCACTTAATTGTGTTCATACTTACTGTATGGCACTAGCGTAGGAACACCTTGTGGATTTACTTCTAAAATCATTTGTTCCACTGAGCTTTGATGAGCTAATGTCCTGGTTCCAACCCCCATCATTCCAACTCCTTGCTGAGTCGGCATCAATCCAGGTTGAATGCCTGTCATTATTCCACTTGATGATACTCCTGGCATCAGTACAGTCCCATGTTGAGGGCCTGGCAATAGCCCACTAACTTGTACACCAGCAGTCATTCCAGCGCCTTGAAATCCAGCTGGAACGCCTTGAGGCCGTAACATTCCTGATATATGGACACCTGGTGGTACTCCAATACTTGGAATCATCCCTCCTTGGACCCCTTGCATCATTCCTATAACTTGGGTCCCTTGTATCATCCCAACACCTTGGTTTCCTTGTACCGTTCCAACTCCTGGCATCATTCCAACTGCTCCACCAGGCATTCCTTGCATACCTGGCATTCCAACTCCGAGGTTCCCTGGTGAAGTTCTTAGATCCCCTGCTTTGCCTATAGGCGTGAACGTTGCAGCTTGTGGTATATTCAGTTGGTTAGGGTTGGTGACATGAATGGACGGTGGAGGAATGGAAGATGGTACTTTTGGCACCGATTTTCCGTTGACTAATAGGTCGGGCGTCGCTTGCTTATGAGTAGGATCTTGGCCTGGAAGATACAAATTGTGTCACATCAAAGGTTTGAAAACTCCTGACATCAAAACTACTTACATATGTGGGATGTTGTTGATCTTAAAGTAATCTTACCAGCAGTTCCAAGATCCATCTCGTGCGTGAACGCCATGACATTTAGTGCTGAAGACAGCGCTGGGCCCACTCCTGTCCCTATTTCCGAGGCAAGAGCCACTTCTGTCGCCGCCACGTCAGGTGGAGGGGCAGCTTTTCGCCTCCTGTGTATGAAAATTCTCTCACTTCTTCTCACTTGAGAATTTACCCATAATCACACCATTTACGAGGAGCGGCGCGGGCGGTCAGTATCTCATAAAATTTTGATACAGTTATCACAAACTTACCCCAACGGTGCCTTGGTAGGAGTAGAAATTGAGACTCGACCCCACATCAACCTTCTTAGTTCCTCGCCACTGATGCCTCGTCTTCTTAGTTCTGCTATCGTGACTTTTCCTACACGCTGAAATAAAACGCACTTAATCAATTCACTACCCTACCAACCCTACTACATAGAGTGCTTCCACAGAAAGCTGCCATTGCCACCTTAAGATTATGAGCCAATGATCGATATGATATCAGGTTTTTGTTGATTCTTGATTGATTTCTGAAAATCGACCATTCTCACGAACTAGATAAGAGTGGAAATATATTTCTACTCATAGATAACTTCCTTACCTTCCAATTCGTTAGGGCGCCTTTCCTCTGCTTAGCCCGTGTCTTGGCTTTACTCTTGATGACCATGACTGCTCGTTGCTCATATCGCGGGTCATCAGACGGCCCCAGGCCGATTGAGTATTCTTGAAGGTACTTATGAGCGTCCTCCTGTGCCACTGAACGCTCTAGGGAGACAACGATTTTTGCCCACTAGAACAACAATTCTAAGTTACCTATCTGAATTCACTTAACATGTAGCAGCAAGCATACCAACATTCCTTACTCATTATTGTATTTGATTCATTTATTTTATGTACCTACCTATTTAATAGAAATTGGAAACACTACTAATCCCAATTTTTTTATTTGTATGTGAACTGTATGCAAAGTGGTTCGTATACTATTAGTAATTTCTCACTCACTTGTTTCACCCATTCCTTCTCTGACTGCTCGATGACATGTGCGTATGTATTACCCATCATGGCGATCAGCATGTTGAGAAGTAGAATAGGGACAAACACCATGAACACTGTGAATACTGTCTTTGTAAGGTTTGGGTAGGTCGTCAGCCCAAGATCTGTGTACTGAAAATTAAAAGGGTTTATTGACTAACCGCTAGCTAACGAGACAATGGGGAGATTGAGAAATATTTGAACTTCGTCTATTTTGGAATAGCTTACAGAAAATAAAATACTTTGTAATTTAAACAATGAAACTTACGCTGTAGTCGCCTAGAGTAATTTGAAATAGTGCCATCCACGTGCTTGGATAGCTTGAATATAAAGTAGATTGAACGTTTGGAAATCCTGCAACAAAAACCATAATATCCACTCTGGCTGCGCCAATATTTTTTAGCTACTATAGCACCTTTTGTAAGCTGTGGCTTAATAAAGCACAGAAAAATTATTAATACTCATATAAACTCTAGTCTAGTCAAGTATTCACAATAAATTGCCAGTCCAAATGCTGCGAAAGATAAAGATAACAAAGTTGTATTCACCTTTGTAAAGGAAGTAGAACGATTGAGAGAAGCCAAACAGCACGATGCAGTAGATGATGCCGAAAGTGAACATGTCGCCAGTGATCATGCTGTAGATCATCGTCACGAACGGCCCCGTTAACTTCACGGCTCTGTAATAAGTATTGTTTATTATTGACGCGCTCGCGGCTTTGTTTACACCACCGATGGCCACGAGCTGCTGCAGTTGTCATTAACAAAGTACTGTATTTTAACAAGAATTCTGATCTGGATTGTAAAAAAAATGTAGAGTCCCTACACCTACAACTTATAACTTGTGTAATCGGACCTCTCTAATACGACAATCACGATTAAATCTAACCACAAACATTAAAACCTTACCCTGCAAAGAACATCATCAGAAACCATGAGCCGGGGAGCAGGAATATCAGAATGGCCTCCTCCAGCATCTCCATTCGCATTAGCCTCGCTGGGATGCATGCTAACACTAGTATATTTGACGCTAAGAATATGAACTTGGCTGGCTCGCTAAGCTGAAAGGCAACAAACAGGGCCAGTGTGAATATTCCTAACCTACTTATTGTTATCTTTGTTAATTGATCAGAGAATGGAATTATCATCTCATCATTTACGAAAAATATGAAATATTGATATTATCCGAGATAACCCGATGATAATTTGGAGGGGAGTCTGCAAATAGCAAACTTAACTTACTAATTGCTTAGAATATGCGATCAGTCCTTGATTTTTAATCTCGTCGCCTTGCTGCAGTATGATATAGCAGAGTGTGCTTAGTATGGTCCCCAGTTCAGCGGCCAATCGGACCCCAGTCTTGGCGTCCGTGACCTCAAGTCCCCAGTTTGGATGCGCGTCGGCCTCCAAACTACTGTGGCGTAAATATACTGATACGGAGAGGAGGAGTAAGTGCAGCAATAGGATAAGTAGTCGTTTGAGGAATTTCGTCTGTAAAGAAACATAACGTTGACCTAAGTTACCTACTGGATGAACGCATGCTATTAATATTACCTACTAGCTGGTATGATTTCTATAATGTTCAGAATAAAAGATAAAGATAAAAATGTTTTATTTCTAAAAAGGTCTTATAATAAGATACATAGCATAATAATATATAACTAAGAAATAAAAAGAAATACAATAAATCATAAAATTACAGGCAAACAATTTAAAAAGAGAGGGAATAGAGTAGCTACTTTACTTGTAATTTAATATAAATTGTTCACCGTGTGGGTATGATATATAATATATGGTATTCAATTTATTACTATTGCAAATTACACGACCTGTACTATTTAAAATTTCGGGTTCCTTGATCTAACGAAGAACCTGCTGGACTTGTGTGTAGATACTAAATACAAGAGACCTCTGTTTCGGCTGGTACTGGGCTAGGTACTGACTTTAATAAATTTACATACGTATGTAGTTACAATATTATTATTATTATTTTATTATTTTTTGCTATGCTATAAATATTAACTAATATACGTAAGGGAATTACAATGACTTAGATACTATTTCTATTTACTGCCTTTGGGTAGGGGTGAATTGCATAATATATACAGTATGTACATATTATGTATACAATTGTGCGTGTATGTGTGTGTGTGTGTTTATATATGAATGAATGTGTGGGTGTGTGTACAGTGTGTTGTGTATGAATGTAGTATAAAAATATTGTGTGTTAGTTTTACGTGGTAGAGTCTAAATAGGTAGGTGTCAGGGATGGTATTGATTATTTTGTGATGTGCATAAGTTCCTCTGTTGGTGTATAGTTTAGATTTTGTAAATATTTGTATAATTTGGTTTTGCATTAGATTTTATTATCTAAGTAAGGAGCGAGAAAGTAATCGTGTTTTTTTGCGAAAGACGTTTTGCATTTGATTAGTGCGAAGCGTATATCTTTTCGTCGTTTCTGGCTGTGGTGTTGTTTTAGTAGAGTCTGCTGTATAAATAATTGCCTCACAGTTAGTACCTTATACTTACTATAGAGTTCAGAAGTTGGGTGCCGATATGGTAATGAGTAGGCTACTTTCAACACAAACCTTTGCGCTCTTTCTAGAGGCAACATGTGGGGTTTAGCTGCTCCTCCCCATGTGGTGTTGCAGTATATTTATTTATTTTATTTTATTTATTTATTAAGGCAAATGCCAACAGCACACACAATTCACATTAGTTACAACACTCAAAAACATAAATATCTAAAATGTGGACCAGTTACAGGCTTAGTATAGAAGTAGAGTTTGGCATAATGAGAATAAATGGGAATAAAAATCACAGTCAACAAACCCTTGCAAATGTCTTCCATTTCTCCTCCAGAAGTCTCTGAATGATGCCGCCATCCAGCATGTTCAAATGTTCCTGTTTCGTTCCGTTCAGGATAATAAACAGCGCGGAGTTCCAATCTAAAAACAAGACAGACATCTGAAGTTATGTCTGCAGATGGAGTAGCCAAGATTGCAAGCATCGTCAGATTTACTTCCAATTTCCATTTTTGAATCAAGCCAGGAACCGGCAAACCTAAGAACACTGCCCAACTGTGTTGTCCAGAACTGGAATAAATTGCTAGAGACCCTGATAACTGCCCTCTCAGGGAACTCTTTCAAAAGTAAACTGGACTAACATTTAAATACAAAATATAATTAATATACACCTACACACATCTGCTCTAGCTCTATGCTACCTGTGTATTATAAATAACTAATAATCTACCAGGGGATTGTAAAACTTACTAGTGCGTCCATCAGGCAAAAGCGTGTCTAACGCATTGAGTGGGTAAGCGGAGCAGGTAATGTTGGAGTATCTCCAGAACTCCCGCGCCGATAGCTCCAGCATCTCCCTGAAGACGGAGGCGCGGCCCAGCTGGCATGCTAGGGTTAGTGGAGTAAAGCCCGCACGGTTCATCCGCCCATTGCTGGCGGGGAGCTTCGGGTGCCGGAGGGCGTAGCCGAACATGTCCTGAGGGAATCAATTTTATATTCAACAGACTTCAAAAAAGGAGAAGGTTATCAATTCGGTTGAATGTATTTTTTTAATTATTGTTACCTCAGTGTTAGGTTTTAAATCAAAATACCTAACTAAAAAAAATAAAGTCGTTGAAGTTAACAAAATTGCGTATTTTGCTTCCCTGTGACTTCTCAGTAGTGCCTGTGGTCACTAGACCGTCCGATTGAAGTCTATTGTTGTATGTTTTTGTAAAACTTTGTATAAAACTAAGTGACGAATCACTCTTCTGATGGTAACAGATCACACCTGCACAGGTCCAGAACGGTACTTTGAATCATATAGGCCGAGGCTACACTGCTTTTGCGCTCGTCCACTTTCAAAAAAAGGTTTTATCTGTATCGAAAGCCCAGTGAGTTCACTGTTTATAGTTTATAGTGCCATTTAAACTGAACCACAGTAATGCACAGTATTCCTTAGCGGCAGAATTTATGGCACTTTGTTGGAACCCACCACGACGAAAGCCTGCCTCCCAATACTACAAACGTCTCCAAATCTCAAATGAACACCATATCTTACATAACTAGTTTCAAACAGTAACTTGAGTTTACCAATTTATCGCAAACGACAACCATGTGTAGGATCATGTTCCCGAACGAGTCCTGGCGATCAGGGTCGGCTCCGGAGTCCAGGAGCAAGTTGTAAACTGCCTCGTTGGCGCAGCAAGCCGCCCAAGCAAGAGGATACTCTCCCAGGTAGGCTAGACCTTCGTAGTTCGTTTGACGAGCTGGTGGATTCTTCTGCTGGTCTCGGGGGAGAAAGAAACTACCTAGAAAGTTTGCAGATGGTAGGATGGAAATAAAAACTGATCAGAAAAACCTTAGTTGGAAAAACCGAGGTAAGCACTTCAGAAATTTGCGGACCTTACCAATAGCTCTCTGATTTACGTCAGCTCCAGCTTCTACGAGGTCCTGAACTAATTCGTTGTTGCTGTAAGCTATAGCCAGGTGCAAAGAGCTGGCACCTTGAATATGATACAATGAGGAGGATTAATTATTTTAGTTGGTAATTTAACCTAGGTACTAGTTCTGGTTAATACTCAAACTTACCTAAATATTCTTCGCCTTCGACAACATCAAGCGACAGCTTAGGAAAGCATTTTACTAGAGTTCTCGCTAGTCTTGTGTGAATCTAGAAAATAATTATGTACATACCTTAATAATTATTAAATCTAACTAAAACGACTAATCAGGTAGAAATCATGAAAATGAATACCTTGGTATCACAAATAATAAGTACATGCAGGAGAGATTCGCCCAGGGCACCCCTGTAGCACATCTGCCAACAAGCTGTATGATCCTCCCACTTAGCCAAAGGATCGTGTGGCGAGAGTGATGCTTCTATCGGCAGAACCACCTGAGAAACCAAACATCAGCATTCTAATAATACACTAGCTAGCGGATACCCTTCGTTTGCATTTACTACGCGCTTTAACTTAATCAAATCAAATCAAAATATTTATTTCGGACAACTTTAAATGTAGATCCATATAAAAACATTAATTAATTACTTGAAAACATTTTTAAAACATTACAAAAATAAATTTAAACCTATCATCATCAGCACCTACCTCCAATCGAGCTTTAATCCAATAGTGGAGTGGATAGTGGTTTAATGACCAAGTCTCTACGGTCAATGGCTTGGCCTGTGCATTGTTTGTGAGTCAGTTAGTCACTAAGTCAAGACAAAGCCTTTTATATTTATGTATTTGTTAGGAGTTTTTCCTCACTTGCTCCTGATCCCGGAATTTCCAACGTAGATATTCTGCGCGGTTGATGACCCTGCCTCGGCCTCCCGCGTACATGTAGGCTGCAAATTCCTCTCTGATCAGCTTTTCCGCTGCAATCATGCCGCCTCTTGTGTACGTCTCTAGCAGGAGCCCCCCTGAAATGGCAAGAAGATATTTCATAGCTTTTCGAAGACAGTAGTGCCTACCTGTGATTAATATATGATATACCTATCATGACAATCCAAGCCAAAGTAATTTGATGTGACCATCAGTAAATTTAGACAAACAGCAGCGCCTATCGCTTTAATATAAAATCTTACCTTTCTTATAATCTGCTAGCTTATACAAAACGGTGTGGTCCTCACTACTGGGCTGTGATATTACTCGGTCGAGCACCGAACCCGCACTCTGCGGCCCACCGCCAGTCAAAAGCTTGCTTAGCTTTTTACCCATCTTAGATGGTAATCTGAAATAAATGTTTTTGTCTTGCAAAAAAATATATCTTGTATGTATTATAATTTGTTTTGGTAACTATGATTCGTGCGTGGTCAAATTGCTACTAATTTTTTTTATGGGTTTGGGTAGGGCTGTAAAATTATAAAAAAAATATCTAGGTACCTATTCGCCATTTTCCCCTGTGGGCGACGGAGAACGGGCGGTGGGCAGAATTTGATTTAGTGTTTGGGAATAACTCACGTCAGTATTGTACCTACATGCGTTTAAATAACTACTATATAGGCCATAATTATGTATGTAATGTACCTAGTTCGTAAAATAAACATTTTAACAAAAGGTTCATAAGTAGTATTTTTTTACTATTAGGTACCTACTTATCTATGCTACTACTAGAACTATAGACCAATAATCCATGTATTTATTATTTTTTTTGTATATAGTTATTTGTCTATGCTAGAACTAAAAAATTAATTGTTTAATATAGGTACCTAGTACCTACCTACTACTATTTACTTATGTACCAATATTTTAGCAGAATAGCTCCTTTTTTGCACTGACTCGTATTTTTAGAAGCAATCAAAACTTTTATATCCATCACTCAACTGTCGGTTCAAGACCTGTCCTGGATTTCCTAGACCTGAGTAGGTGTACCTACCAACTTATTTAGAAGGATAAGTAAAATGCGTGTACATCTAGCGAGGTAATATGATGGAGAAAATAAGTATTTTACCTACCTTAACAAATTCAAAAAGTAGGTCGGTAATTTGAAATGGCCTTCAAAATAAGCCTAGGACTTCAACTACCCACCTAGACCATGACTTGGTTTACTCCATTTTTCATTTAATCACAACACCATTGATTTATTTAATTTTACTGCAAACAATAATTTAACTCACTAATAAAAACAAAAGAATGGGGTCACTGCCTTAGCAGAAATAAACAATCTGACGTTGCTATGGCAACTACACCAATTTATAAGTAGTCTGTGAGTTGTTTTGGTTCATACGCGTTCAATCAAAGAAGCCCCTAAAGTAGGTAGGTAGGTACCTAGACTACCTAGTCATGAATTTTAGGTAGGTAGGATTAGGTATTAGTAGGTAGGTGCGCTACTAGTACCTAGTACCTACTACTAACCTAGGCAGTGAAGGTGTTTTATTTGCGTTCACTTCACATGATACAGTGGTTAACGTAAGTAAGTAAGTACGGCTAGGCTACATCCCATTTGGACAACGATAGGTCTAGTCAGATCACAGGCATATAGGTACCTAACCTACATCATGGTAGAGGTTAGGTACCTACTGACTGCTTAAATGTATATAGAAACTAGGTTAAACTTAACTTAAAGTTCATTAATAGGTCACCTAACATAAACCTATACATAGGTATAGGCGCTGGGTATAGGTAAAATTTGGTCGTCCAAAGAAAATAATAATTAGTAACTAGGTCGGTATCAGCGAAGGAAACTGGTCGGTATTCTATGACATGACAATCATTTTGGCGCGCGCGCGTATAAATACGTGACGTCGCGCCGCCCCTGCCCGTCCCGCCGCCCGGGCACGCGGGCGATCAGAAAGGAGACAAGAAGTGCGGGCCGTGGTGCGGGGTGAGTTCAATCTACTCTCCACATGCCGCGGCCCGGGGGCGCCACAAAAGCCCGCTCGTCTCCTCACCTCCCCCGATTTACGCTCGGTCATGCTCGGTGAAGTTCGGCCGAACTCGGCCCGCCTTGTGATCTTCTCCCCCCGCACCGCGAACACCGCGCGAGTCGCGGATTTACCGTCCCCCTCCCCCCGGCCCGACCACGTACAAGCCAGTCTGTCGCCGTCTACGTCTGTTATTAGAAGCGAAAAAACATCAAAATATTTTAGGTTAGGTTACTATTTTGTTGTGTTTGATTGTTAAAATAACAGTCACGATTACAATAATTTATTACAGTAAAATTAGTGAAGGTGAATGACCCAGAAGATACAAAATGGATGACATAGATCCTGATATCTTGGCGATAACTGTCCACGGTGAGTTGATTTTATTTAATTCGTCCAAATTCCCTTCTACGTCTGATGTAGGTCTGCTTCTGCCTATCAGCCTCTATAAATTCATAGAAAGAAAATACCTTTGTAGGATAAATAAATGTACAAGTTTGTAGTCACCACACCATACTTTCGGTACCTACTTAGACAGAAACTCTCCCATTCGACGTCGACCAATCAACAACAAGCACGAACAGACCGAACGTTTTCGTTGCGGGACGCGGCCCTACTAAGGTGAACAAACTCGATCGAAAAGTTTAGCCTATTTGGCAGAGCACCCTCGCCAAATAGACCCTGGCGCCTCGCTGGCCGGGTGGCCAGCGAAGCGCCATGCCACGTCAGCCAGTCTACTCTTACCACATTTATTGAATTCGAATTTTGAAATAATTGCATATTCAGGGTTCCGAGTCCAAAAAAAAACCCGCCTCAAAATATTGAAGTCTGTCCGTTCGTACGTTTGTAAAATAATTAAAAGTTTTAGAAAAAATAAGTAGTAGGTGATTATGAGAACAGAGTCAAAAATATGGAGAAGCTTATAATTTTTTTTTTACAAAAAATAGTTACACAAGTTAATAAAGACTAAAATAGCGACTACCCTTTTTTTTATAGAATTTTATACAGAGCAGTCAACGACCCGGGCTGGTGCGGGTCCTCCTAGTTTCGAGAACTTCACTCGCTGTTTTAGTTTTTTATTTTCACAGTTGAGCATATACCAGCTGTTATTCTATTTCATCAACATTATAGGGTTGCTAGTACTATCCTGAATTTTCAAGAGCAGTCTAATTGTTATTACATCCTGTATAAATTAACCAAACTTATTTTTGATGTATAACATCTTTTCTCTCGCTTTCTGACAATTTGTGGGTGGCAGTGATTTCTTGAAATGCAATGGAAGTGTGTAACAGGAAATTAATACTTATGTAACTACTGTAAGGCTTGTTTCGTTTTTGTCTTCGTTGGTCAATTATTAATCGTGAATAATATTACTTAAGTACTTAGGTATTTACTTTAGTTACTTAGTTGTGCTAAAGTAGAGATCATACAGTCTAAAAATGCACGCCCCTTAGTATCTTGGTAAACGCCGTTAATTAAACCGATCGCACGAGAGGCCGATCGTACATTTTTAATCTGAAGCATCTATTCACCTCGGATTTTGTGAAAAAATCAGAAATAAATTTCACTGCAATCGGTTCAGTACAGTAATTTCGGCGTGATCGAGGAACAATAAAATTATCCATCTATCATTCTTTCCACACCTTCGCATTTATAATATTAGTAGGATTTAAAATACTTAGGTACCTACTTATTAAAACTAGTAGTGGTCATGTGATAACTAAATATTAATCTGTGATACGTACGGAACGGTGTGCTTTAGTTTGTGCACGTTTGGGTTGTTTTGTTACAACTTACACTTCATACCTACCATAGTTTCGTACTACGAAACAACTACGGTGAGTTTCGTTCGTGTTTTTGCTCGGTAGAGGTCGATGATATAACCGGTTTGAACATTGGTTTCAAGTCGAGTTAAGTGTGCGCGACGCCACGAACGGGTGGGGGCGGTTTGGCGGGGAGGGCTTCTAGTCGCCGGCTTTCTTCTTTGGCGTCATTGTTCGTCCGTTTGTCTGTACTCTGTAGGTAAGGTACAGTTAGCTGCACAGTTTACACGTGTATATATACACTCCCAATTTCTCCTCTCCTCACCTCTTCCTCACATTTATATTATACTCTTAATTTTGCAAAGACATTCTTCTTCTGATAAGTAAAATGACTACCTACAATATTTAGAAAATGCTTGCGTGCACGTTTCTTTGCAAAATTAAGATGAATGTGAGAGCTTGGGAGTGTTTTCATGTCTGTGCAACGGACTACCTGCTTAGGTACTCTCCATCGATTCTTTATTCACCCGACTGCAAAGAAGGGTTATGTTTTTAGGCCTTTGGTAGTTTGTGTGTGTATGCTGTTGTGACTCTGTTTCTTTGGCACGCCCTGAAAGCTTAACGGCCTGATGGATTTTAACAATCACTGTTGGGAGGCATCCCCTGCAGGATTGTCTAGATGTGGTGCAAAGACAGAGACCGGTGTTGCAGTAAAGGTTATATGCGGCCAAGTGCATTAAACGTCCGTCCGAAAAAAAAGGGTACTAACAAAATACCAGGTATTCTGCCGCAAAGTAATAATGTAGGCAGGCATTAGTGTGTTTCGGTTTCATGGTTTTGTAGATAGTGAAATTGTTGGGCTTTTGATACTGACACCATTGTTAACAAAATTGATAACTATATTTATATTGTTTCAGGTACACAATCCATTTCTTTAAAGGAAGACTCTTCTGTGTCTCTCTTGAATGCAGTAAAAGTAAAATGTGAATTTGGAGATGACGTAGAAACACAAGATATCCCGAGACAAATTGATTTGAAATTGCTATGCAAACCATTAGTGTATACAACTAGATTGGACGATATGAATGCACTAAATAAGTTTGCACAATATTCCTGTAAACAAGTTACAGATATGATACTAGCTGAGAGTAAACCTCGGTATGAGTATTTGTGCTCTCAAGTGAAACGCGAAAATGATTCATGTTTCACTTCTTATATTCAATTAAGTGCCCGTGTTCACCAGCTAAACTACAAAGCCAGAATTGAAGAAAATCTTAGACAGCATGAAGTACGAGCGAGAAATGAAAAACTTTTGAAAGCGTGTAAGCCTCTTCGAATAGTTTTGGAAGATATGAATAAAAAACAAACATTGCAAGTGAAGAGTGAAATAAAAGTCAAATTAAGCCCAGCCATTGATAATATTAAGCTCTTTTCTGATGAAGACTTACCATCAGTCACACCCTTTATAAAACTAGAACCAAATAACGATGTATTCGTCACAATTAAAGAAAAATCATCTCAAGATACTGATGTTTACGTAGTAGGCGCTATGGGCTTAAAAAAATATTTTAAAACTGATGTGAATGACTTCAATTCTCTACAAGAGCCACACAAAAATAAAAAAATATTAGCTTTAGAGTATTGTTGTTGGGTGGAGCGAGAAAAAAGGATCACACTACTGGCCAAAGGTGGAACTTTTGGCATGACTAGCAAATGTGATTTTTTGCGGAATGCTCACAGCTGCCCCCCAGGTCTATGTTTATGCTGCTGTCGAAAAGTTTCGGTTGTCCATAAAAATATAACAAATGACATTCTTAACCAAAATAAAACAGAAATCTTCCCTAAAACTGCAAATTTCACAGATAAAATAATTCAAAAAGCCACAAACTATAAGATCCAATCGGTGCCGAAAACATTAATTGAAGCAAAGCATCCTGAAAGTTACGTAGCTCGTTCAGTTATTATTATTAAATATAAAGGGCTCTTACTACAACAAACGAAGAAACTTGGTGAACATTACGAAATCGGACCGTCTGGTAATATAGATAGGTACGTAATACCCACAGTCAACCATACTGTAACCGAGCAAATCAATATGTATCGACGAAGTGATATATTGAAAATGGTAAATAGGTTTTTCTATTTTGATTTAATATGTTGCTGGCATAAACGTCAAAATTTCTTGGCCCAAATTAAAAATCTTAAACCGAGTGTATTGAAATTTATTAAAAGCTCGCATCTTTGCGGTACTGAAAACTGTGAGTGTTGCTGCAAACCAGTCCATATTATAACCCCCTTGGAAAATGTTTACAAAAGTAATCTGAAAAAACCCCATGTCTTCCAAATAAAGCACATAACTAATAAAATACCAGCAGACAAAGAGAAAAGGCCTGTTTTAGTGCAAAGTTTTGAAAATATACTGCGTGTTGATAATACTGTCAATACGTTGGACAGTAATCCACCATCTAGCCCAGTGACTGAAAGTAACGTGCCATGGCATCGTAAATCCACTCTGCAGATTAATAAAAGTAGCAATACCGCTGATCAGCTACTCCTATCAAATACCATTCAAGACAATATTGATTTAACCATTGATGCTAACTTTACACCACCTCCAATCCAAAATATACGAGAGCAAGCAAATAGTAACGTCCCTAATCAGGTCATACCCGAAGGACTGGAATCTACCATTCTGAACGGTGTTTTAGGAAGATTTAAAGATTTGAAACTAGTAGCTGGCCAAAATGGTAAACTAAGTGCTATGATAAACGCTGCTCCTGGTAGTATGACATCAGTGGAGATAAAAGTCCTCTCTGATATTCTTTCACTGGCTTCGGTACAGATAGCACAAATGGGGATAACAGCTGAAGAATTCTGCAACAGAGTCAATACATCAAGGGCAAATGGTCAAATTGGTTTGCCAGTGCCTCAACTGGTCCCAATCGTCAATACGAAATCGTTTAAACCGCTAACGGTTCCCCCGCCACCGATACCACCACCGACACCACCCCTGCCAGCGGTACTGGCCTTGGCACCGCCATCGGTACCACTACCAAAAACTAAGGTCAAAGCAAAAGCCACACCAAAAGCATCATCAAAAGCCACACCAACAGTTACCTCTAAAAAAGCCCAACGTGAACCAAAAAATCCTCCACAAACATGTGATAAAGGCGGAGTTGGTTGTATATACGAGTCAATGTCGAGTTTGGGCGGAAAAAAGAACAGCCAATTTGTTTTTGCTTACCATTTATATTTCAAAAGAAAAAGTTTATCGAATTTTTCTCCGCAGCAGAGCATATCGACTCCAACAATTACAGACGTTCGAACATTGTCAGAAGATGAGCGAAGCGACAGCCGAACGAGTAAACTAGGGGCATCTAAACGCGCCAATCGACAGCAAGCAAGTGCATCCAACAAGAAACAATGCGTTCAACCGCTTGTTAAGATTTTGCCAAGAACACAAGAGACACCTGTTACTCAGCCACAACCGAATCTTGAGCACAGTGCACCACCAATTGATACAGCCAAATCAACTCTCTCTCAGCAATCTACAATTCAACATAATAATATAGTCTCTCAGTCTCAGCCTACGGTAGCATTCGATGACAATACATTCTCATTTCTTTTAAGAGGGAGCTGCAATAAAGCAAATATTGAGGATGGGCGTACTCCTCTGTATGCTACTGTGTTGAGTGATGTACCAAGTGGTAATGTCTCCATTCCTGTTCAAACCCCAATTTACACTGCTGCTCTGAATCCAATAAATATCAGTGCCCCTGCGCCTAATCAGAATCCTTTGTTGTATTCCTTGATTACGCAGAGATCGCAATTGCCCTCAGCAGTAAAACCATTGCCTAATGGGGCTAATCGTCAAAAAATTCCCGTAGCTCCGTTGATCCTCGCTCAATCTAAAGCCAATCCCAGTTCTCCACCTAAGAGGAAGAGGAGAAAGTTGAACCACAATGTACGGAAAGAGTTACAGAAAAATGATGCAGGTGTAGAACAAAATAATATAAATATCAAAAGTGAAAACAATTTTGTAAATGTCGCTCCTTATACCATTATAAACACAGATCCTATAACGATAGATGATGATGATAATGACAATGATTGTATTTTTGGTGTTTAAATTGATTATTGTATTGTATGTTTTATGAGTACGTACGTACAGTCGGCTCTGTAATTGTCTTTACACACAGCTTACGCCGGTGTCCTCCTGTGATTAATCCACTTGTGGTTTATATTATGGGTATATCTTAAGTGGTTTAATCACATCAGTAGTTTACTCACACGCGAACATGATGAGTTTATGTGATTGGTTTAATCACAGGAGAATACCGGCGTAAGCTGGGTGTAAAGACAATTAAAGAGCCGACTGTACCTACAGTATTGTATCTAGGCCGGCTTGAAGTTAGGCGAAGATACTATAAAGCGAGGTAAGGTAAGGAATACCAACGACAGCTGACGCAAAGATGGAAGCGCGAACTTCAAGCCGGTCTAGTTTATGTACAGTCAGCTGCACAGACGTATACTCTTCCAAGCTTACAAATTTATGTTACTCTTAATTTTGCAAAGAAAAGTTCGCAAGCATTTTCAAATTAGGGTAGGTAAGGTATAGTCATCTTACTTGTCAAAGAAAAACTCCTTTACAAAATTAAGAGTTTAATATAAATATGAAAGCTTGGGAGTGTATCCGTATACATACATGTCTGTGAAGCTGACTGTACCTACTTAAGTACTTACTTAAAATATGTTACCTATGCATAGTTCCGTGATTGTACCTACTATTATCTATTTTGTAATTTGATAAAAAGATATCCTGAAGACATATCTGATTTTATCTGTGCTAAGGACAGAATACTAGATATTTTTTTTTAAGGTCGAGCACCCTCAGCGCTCACCGAGAGTCCGGTGACGCAGTAACGGCCATCTGCGGCCAACTGCATTAAACATCCATCCGAAAAAAAAAATTATAGATTGTATTATTTATTGTTCATTTGTATTATAATTAATAAGTAACAGTGTGATACTAATGTAATAGAATACTATTATCTACCTTCTAAATAGGTGTAGGTTTACTAAGGTAGTACCTACGAGTAAATATTTTAATTGAGTAGGTACGTACTTTTACCTACCCTACTCAGGTTCTAAATAACGTACTAATTCTAAGATAAATATCTACGTAATACCATATTCATAAGTTATGATTAAAAATTCCAAATTACCAATTATTACTCCACTAACTTACCTACGTTCTTTCTGTTAATTAAGTACTTAATTGATTATTCTATTTTTGCAATAAAGACTGAATATAAAATGTTTTTCTATTCATCACATAATGTAGATAAATACCTAAATATATTTAAGTAACTAGGTACGTATCTTCATACCCACATATCTAGGTACCTAGGTAGAAAATTGTAGATAACTTTCACATCAACAACAACAAACCCAAAAGTATTTAACTTACAAATCTACATAATCCTATACATACCTATACGTGGTTATTCTGTGTCACGGCTGCAATACGTCACGTCATTTGTTACGTCCTACCTAATGACGTCACGCGGAGGCCGAGTCAACTCGATGCCCGGCCTCTACTAAGCTTCAACAACTCGCAAGAATCTCACTTCTAACCAGTTGAATCGAATCGTTTGTAAAATGTTAGTAACTTGCTATTCACCATAATCATGAATGGGACATCGTGACACTACATAACATACCTAGTTATAAGTTAATACTACTTTCTAGTTACTATTGTATTACATATGTATAAAAGAAGTAGTCCATAAAAAAAATTGGCTCTGAGTATTATTAATCTAAGTACCTACCTTTATTAAATTAAGTACTTAAACATAAAATACAATTAAGTACATAAAACATCAATAAAATTGAGATTGATAGTTATTTTGATGAAATTATTAAGTATACTCAATAAAATATGCTTGCCTCTAGGTCTTTTACCTACTTAAGTAACTAATAAATATTAATAGCTACTTAACCTATCTACTACCTCCTAACTAATTATGTAACGGTTACCATTGAGTACCTCAATGGCAGTTTACCCACACTAGCGATAAAATCTTACTTACTTAATAATTTATTTCGTAATATCTATGATGAATAAATAAGTAGATTTCTAAATGATACGATATTATATCCTATAGATAGATTTTATAACTTCACACACAAGGGTCAGGTTATTTTAGTCAAGCAAACAAGAATAATTTGTGTAAATAAACGTTTTTCGTATTGTTGTAACTCACGCCACGAACTAATCTACTAGAAAGTAAATTAAGTAAGAACGGCTGGTGGTAGGGGACATCAGTTATTTTTATCGCCAATGGTTAAGTCGAGTCAAGCCACAAAATACGTCGATCATAATTAAACTACATAGGTATGTATGTAGTATAGTGTATGTATGTATACAGTTACGCTACAGTAACTACGATTTGTAAAAATATGCAATAAACTTACCTTGGTATTAAGTCAAAGAGTAAAGCCTGGTATTTAATATACCCTAGAAGGTACTTAACGTAACTTTATGCATAGGATTTACGTATGGTATGTACCTACTGCTAGGCGCCAATAGGTAAGTACCTACCTACATAGCCTAGTAAGTACCTACTAACTTATCTATCTGCTAGTATCATCCACATTCTCCATCCAAACAACTTACTAATTTCATTGAAATCATCCCAATTCATAAACCGTCCGCTTCCAACGGAGGTTTTCAGAGAAATGAAATTTTCACAAAGCGACAAGTTGGCGGGATTTTTTGTCTCTCTCACACTCGTTGCAGGGCCTAAATTGTCTCACTTGTATTCGAGCGCGCGACGCATCGGCCGCTCAACGCTACGGAAAACGCCATTTTGTTTTGAAACATCGCCGAGAACGGGACTGCTGGTAAAATGTGATTTGTGCGATACAAAAAATGATGTGATAAGAAAAATTGTGACTATTCTCTCAATTAATGTGTGTTAATCAAGTGTCGATATTTCTGCGTCTTCGGTGAGAAAGGTAAATTGCATTAAAGGATTTTAGGTTATTTCTCGGGAGTTGGTTCATTCTAATGCCAGCGTCACACGGGCGAGGACGTGTCGTGTGACTCGCATAGTATCCGCCCGCTCGGGCCTCATCAAATAAGTATTTGTGGTAAGCTTGGTATTTTTTAATTACTAAAAATAATAGGTGAAGAGAATATTTGAAAAATCTGGAACCTAAGTATCTGCCCACATCGTACCAATTTTATTTAACACGACAAATAATACAGGGTGGCAAGTGCAGTCGTTTGTAAAGTATTCCGTTCAAGAGCAGGTAAAGGTTACGTAGTACGTACTAGGATAGTAAGTAATTTATTACCTATTAATTATTTACATAAATAATTAAGTAAGTAATTGTTTACTTAAATTCGCCGACGAAATAATTTCGCTGACTGTCATAGACAGAAGAAAAGGCAACAAGTATGATATGAACCCAGTAGTTTCTTCTTCGATAGGTAATGAAGCGTAGAGCTATTAGCTAAACACTTCAACTCGAATTCGACGTCTGCTCTGTTGCATTCCGAAATACAAAATGATTTCATTCTATTTACTGAATCAGAGATTGTTGAGTTTAGTAAGTACAGCGTTTTAAATTAGTAAATAAAATACGAGATGTCGCGTTAAAAACTAGTAGAAATGGAAAGTAGCAAACAGGTGTTTGTTGTTTTTTTAGACTAGCTTAAATCCGTGATCAAAGCCGCGTTAGGTATTTATTTTGTAGAAAACCCTGGGTATACCACGGGCTATACTTAGATACTTACCTTAAATTATTTTATTCAATCTACCTAGCTAGCTAGTCTCAACGTTTAGTGGGTGCTGTAAATTAATATACTCAGGTACATATTATTTATCTTCAGTTGTGAAGGTATTTATTTATAGATAACATCAGACCAATCAGTATATTAATACTTAGACTAGACTAGGTAATTACCTACCTATGAAATTTTAAAGAAGAATAGCCTTAGATACTAGGTATTGAGTTGAGAACAACCCGTTCTGTCTGACCTACTTATTTATATATTTTTTCAATTTGTCTATCTACTTTCTTATTTTCTTTTGCTAAGATTATTTTCTTTTACAAAGGTCTGCTAACGTTTTATGTCAATTTAAGTTGTTTAAACTAGTAAACATAGGTACAAATAAACCTTTTTAAATTAATTAATAAATACAAATAGTTACAAGTTAATATGTACCTAATACCTATGTAGGTATCATGTAATAGCCTATAACTACTACCATTACATAAAAGCTATCTACATACTTATAATATAGGTTAATTGTTATTTTTTCTTCAATCTTAAATACCCACACCGCCTACGTCTTCTTCCCGGCTCAGTCAGGAGAGAAATGCCAGTTTAATCGATAACTTGGCGGCCATGTTTTTTATCTACCTTGAACAAGGGGTGGCAAGTAGCTGCGCTGTCGCTGTGTACGTTTTGTTAACGTTGTCACAGAATACTTAATAGTTCTTATAGCAGTCGACGATGACGACATTGACAAAGACACGACTGGTTTATCATACTATTATTATCATCAAAGAAGCTTTACAGCATTCCTTCGTCAATAATTTCATAAATCGGTTATTGAATTTATTACAATGAAGATATTTTGTAATTCTATATTCATAACTGTACGGTAGAGATCGTACCTACCTACCTAGGTACGTCCGATGTCCAGCCGGGTAGCGCCAGGGACGGAAAACTGTCCGTGAAATTCAAAAGGGATTAAAAAAGATACATTAAAAAACGTATACCTATGAAAGATATTTTCTGACTTGTTATAGGTAGATAATTTATTGTCATGGGGAAAATAAGAAATTGCTTGTTTGTCTTTTGGGAATAAAAGTTTTATCTACTTTGAAGTTGCGACATAAAAAATATTTTTTTTAAATTGGTTTTTTAAAATTGAGATAACAAAGTTGAACATGTGGAAGCGACGTACATCCATGACTATGCGAAGAAGATTGCCTTGTCTAATATAACTTTCAAAACAATATGTCCAACAAATGTGTTCCAAATCCAAAACATTTACTTAACGACTTACCTAAGTTGCAGACATGCTACAAGTGTGGCGGTGGCTTAATTATTTGAAAAAAAAAAAAATGCTACAGACAAATACCTAGATTGGATTGTAATGTGTTGTGTTCTTGATTATTTCGTATTTCTCCTCGGTTTCTTCCCGGGTGTTTTACTTCACCTTGGTTCACGAAATCTCCACGTAGCGTACCTTCCTACCTATATAGGTATTTCATCCGTCGTCCGAGCAAACGAAAATAATAGAATGTTTATTGTAAAAACGGATTACGGATATTGATAGGTTAGGTACCTACACCGGGATTTACCTAACCACTACAACTTTCTAATTCGGGTTCGATTCCCGCTACAGGTAGGATAGGCCAGAACTGGGCAGAACGAAGATTTTCTGAGATGAACAACATTATTATCCTATGTGGATGTAAGTAAGTAAGTACATAATACCTACAAGAAGTAAATACATACCTACTTACAGGGTATAATTAAGGGGAATCCTCTAATCCGAATTCCATTCAAAATGTTTCTGACAAATTCTCAAAAAGTACGCCGTATTAAAGTCATTTCTTCACACTATTCGTTTCGTCCATGTTTTTTGATTTCGTCAACAAAAAAAGTGACTGGTTTTATACTTTAATTTAGACTTTATACGTGATTAACTAAATTCGGATTTGAGGTCATACATACCTTGTAATAAACCTAGTATAGTACGGTAGAGCGAGATAACAGATAAGCGACACGAACACCAACGAATGCTGAAGTGAGATGGAATGATTCAAACGCGAACTTCCAGCCGGCCTAGATCCGCCGGTCGTACCTACTATACACCTACCTATACCTACCTACAACTCGGGCGAATTAACTTGACACCTGGCTCGAATGAAGTTTGTGCAAAGTATAGCGTGGAATTGGATAATCTTGATAGAGAAGAGGTCCTGTAATACTTGGTTATGATAGGTAATGATAAGGCATCGCAATTAGAGGAAGAAGAAACACAGAGGGCGCCGCGCGGGTAGCGTAGCGGGGCCGGGGGACGCATCAAGTTCCGAGCCACGTGACAGCCAGGTGTCATGTTCATTCGCCCGAGTTATACCTACCTAGAAATTAAGTACTGATAAACCTACCTAAGCTACCTACCTGATGTCCTTTGCACTGACTATGAATATTGTGATTAGATCCAAAATGGCGACGACGTCTCCTCCCCTGGCGCCGCCGAGCGTACAGCGGCGCGGCTCCGAGCTGGAGAAGTTCAAGCGACGCATGATTCGGGCCGTGGCGCGCCGCCTCATGGAGAACAAGACCACCGACATCTGGGAGGACATGAGGAAGGAGGTGGGGAAGAACTGCCAGAAGTTATGGTGAGTTCAACCGTTTTATTGGTTCGATCCAAAAAGTCAACGATGTCTTCTCCCTCGGCGCGACCGAGCCGAGAAGTTCAGGCGCCGCCGCATCAGCCTTTGCTGAAATTAGCAAGTACCTAACCTACTGCCAAAAGCTAATACATATATCGATTCAGGTTACTCTGTGGAAATCCATGGGAAAAGATACCTTGATTCCTACTCTGCGGAATTTACAAGTACAAAATAACAGAAAAAAAAAACATTTCTCGCTAAACAAATTAAACAACAATTGTTATTTTACTAAGGAAATTGATAAGGTAGTTACCTAGTTGTTAGGAAGGTAGAAGTTTTTGTGTAATAACATCTAAAACACGCGGTAGAAAATTGGCTCGCTAGTCGCTCGCTACAGTCACTAGGCATAGGCTACTTTCGCACCCCGTTCCTATCCTACCGACCGAGTGATTGCGAAGTGATCTGCAGAAGTGAGTTTGTAACTAGTTGAGATCTTTTGGCAATTTGGTAATAGATAACTACTTATATTTTTGCAAATTAATTAGAGTACCTTAGTATCAATTATTTTATTGCTTGTTCTGTCCGCGGCTCGCTTTACAATTACAATTTTTTGGTATTAATTTGCTTTCGTAGCGAGCAAAGCGAGCCGCGTCACTATTATTTCTAAATACTTTCTTCTAGCCCTAGTTCTTACTGATTCTTCAATGCAATGCCCCCCAGGGAACGAATGAGACAGCTGACTCTGAAGAAGCTGAAGCGTCTACTGGAGGCTGATGACAGGGTAGACCTCATCGGGCCTGTCGCGAGAATGACCGTCACAGATTGGCTGCTGTTTGATCTCGTTATCGTGCATGAGAAAATAGACGTTATTGAAAGGGTGAGAATGGAGATTTCTCCATCAATTCCTCTTTAAGTAGGTATCTACATCTAAACGGAGATTGTCTAATATTGACTTTTGTTCGCTTGTGGTATCAAGATATGTAGTTTATCCGTCTTTTTCGCCTTTATTTTACTACATATGTATACAATAGCCATTAGTATATGAATGATTAACAATTATTTAGGTTGCCTTCAAATTAAGCTTTAAGCATTTTATATGCACGGCAAAAAAGTTGATGCAGTGATTCTAATTTAAAGTAAAACCACAATACTTACCTACCTGTATTATGCAAATAAAGTTTTCATTCATTCATTCCAGCTGTTTAAAACTGACCTGTAATTTTGTTGTTAGGATAAGCTGGACGGCTCGTACCACAGCAAAGTGCTGGATAACCTGTTCTCGCTGGTGCAGCGGTTCGAGATCGAGGGTCGCCGCGGGGACGACCTGGCCGAGGCGTGGGCGGCCGCCACCGTCTATTACAACTCCAAGTGAGTACCATCTCTCTACCTATCTCATTGATAGGTCTAATTGAACGGTAGGTATCCAGTGTGCGAAAATACGCCTTGTGACTACATTCATTTTCTGCATTTCACCGCGACGGTAGCTCCAATACACCAGTCAACCCGTGACTACGGCTGTTGCAATACAGTCGAAACGTCGGGACACAAAAACGAGGTGAGCGCGATAAATACCTGTTACAATCAAATAATTAAATATTCTGCGTGTTTCATATAGATCACCCTTCTTGGCCGAATGAGCCGATTATCGGGATCAGTGGGGGGCGTAGATAATATACTTTTAATGTTTGGACATTTCACACATCGCCATCTAGCACCAAACTAAGCAAGCTTGTACTGTGGAAACCAGATGACTGATAGAATACTAAGGCTTATAGTTTTTTTTTTGTAAATGCATACATAGGATACATAGAAAAAAACCCATAGGCTCAGAATAAACACCGATTTTCATCGCACAATTTATTGTTCTGAAGACGGAATCGAACCCGCGACGCTCGGTGTAGCAGTCCAACGCACTTGCCACTCAATCACAGATGAGATAGGTATTTCTCCCACAACTTTGTCTGTGTGTTTTTTTGTACGAAATAAACAATATTTGTATATGTCCAGCCAGCTGGCTAATTAATTATTATGCTTCCTGACTTCCTAGTAGTTTAGTTTTGTTCATTAACTTGCCTTTTTCGTTTACCAGAGGTCACCAGTGCTCACCAATGATCCTTCAACGCCGCTGGTTCCAAATCAAAGAACTAACTCGGCACAAGTTCTACAAGTTCTGGTTCAACTACCGCGGGAACGCGCGTCAACTTGAACAAGCCAAACAGGACCCGCCCGACGAACTGCAGAAGGCAATCGCTCTCAAGTAACTATAATGCACCTTATCTTAGTAATATTAGAGTCTAGTATAGAATGACATATTACCGCGGAAGCGCGCGTCAGCTGGAGCAAGCCATCAAGACCCGCCCGACGAATTATAGAAGGCAATCGCTCTGAAGTAACTATAATGCACCTTATTCTTGTAAAATTAGAGTCTAGTATAGAATGACACATTACCGCGGAAGTGCGCGTCAGCTGGAGCAAGTCAAACCAGACCCGCTGACGAACAGCAAAAGGCAATCGCTCTCAAGTAACTATGCTTTATTGACTTTTTGTCGCAGCGAGCGAAGCGAGCCGCAATTTATTGATGCTTTTGAATTTCACTTTATCAAAGAGATTTTTTGTGAACCCAATAAATAACGCATTCTTATATTCCACAACTAGCTTACTCCTACTAGTCCCACTACTTAGTTCGCGTTGTTAATATAAAAAATATTTTTTGGATACTCGCTTTTAGCTCATGACGAACACATCCTCCAAGTTTTAAGTCTCTACACTCAGTAGTTTGGCCTTTTACAAATACATTGATGGTAGATTTCATCGTGGCGAGTGTAGCGAGCCGCAATTTTTTTTTAAACATATTTTTCACCATTTAATAATTTACACAGTTCAATTTTGTTGGAGTTGTCAACTTGAAAGCATCTTACACAGTTTGTACACAGATATAAAAAATATCCAAAGATATGTTCCTATTATTTAAAAATGTGTGTTTTGTTCATAATAAGTGGGGATTTTGGGGAAAAATATTCCAGAAATCCCCACGTCTCGGTTGGTAGTGGGGATTTTCTCCCCGAAATCATACACTAGTGGGGATGGCTAGTAGTGATTTCGGGAATAACCCTGTATATAAAATGTTTTTTTTCATAGTTATATAATCCATTTCCATTTGCAGATATCCTGCAGTAGTGACCTCCATGTTTCCCGATTGGCAGGAGAGGATTGAACAACGGCTGGTGATCTTACCCGATGAGTTTGTAAGTACCGGAGTTTGAAGACACGGATTGTCGAATGGTAGTGTATTGGACTGCCACGCCCAGTGTCGCGGGTTCAATTCCAGTTTCAGGACAAACATTTGTATGATGAATATCGGTGTTTGTCTGGGTGTTTACAAAAAAAAAGTATTTAAGGGGAATCCTCAAGGCAAATTTCCATACAAAATGTTTCGGACAAATTAACACCAACGAACTCGGATACCGAGTTACTTTATTAACACTAGGTACTAATTTAAAAACACGTATAAAATCTATATTAAAGAATGAAACCTTACTAATTTGTTGACACAATCGGAAAATATGGACGAAACGAATAGTGTGAAGAAATTACTATAATACGGCGTACTTTTCGAGTATTTGTCCGAAACATTTTGTATGGTAATTTGCCTTAAGGATTAGCCTTAAGTATTCTATCAACCATCTGGTTGCCATAGTACAAGCTCTGCTTAGTTTTGGGCTTTTGTGCTAGATGACGTTGAAGAATTTAAAAAAAAAACCTACAATTACAAATAGCTACCTTTTTCAACAAGTGACGACTTTTGAAAGACGTTCTCATTATGCTAAGATCATTAGGATATCTGTTAATAATAAATAAATAAAATAAAATAATTAATTATTCATTCATTTATTCTCAGACAATACATCCTTATTACAGCACACGTAAAATAATTTAAAAATAAATGTCATACAAAAAAGATCTTAAGAACTAAAAATAAATGTCAAAATGAAATAAATTATGAATAAATAAGAATTAAATAATAATTGAATATTTGAATTTAAAAATAATTATTGTATGTCATTAATTTAATTATTAATTATTAATGATTTTTCATTTGCAGGCACCGAAAATGCGCCAAAAAAATTTGATGAAGCCAAGTGATGGTATGTTTTTAAATATAATATATTTATACAATACCTTTATAGATAAATGCTAAAATAGAACTTACTTTCTACATATAAACAACTAAGTTTTGACATTGAAATGAAATTGGTTTATTTGCATTAAAAACAAGTACTTACAAAGGTTTTTACCATTGGGAGGCGTCCCCTGCAGGATACCGTCTAGATAGGTACAAAGCAGTAATGTGCAAGCATTACTGTGTTCCGGTTTAAATGGCATACTGTTAGGCTTTTATTGTTTAGGCCTTGCGATCTGATGGTCGCGGGTTCGAATCCCGGTGGCAGTCATGCGTAAATGGGTTTTTTCGGTCGAAAAAATCTATGTATGCATCCCACGTTCTCGCAACGGTGATGGAAAACATCGTGAGAAACCGGCATGTCAAAGGACAGAAAAAAAATTGTGGTATGGCATGTGACATCCACCAATCCGTATTGGGCCCTCGTGTAGGATTAAGACCCATTTGCTCTCCTATCGAGAGTAGGCCTGAGTCCCAGCAGTGGGAACATTATAGGCCGGTTATGCAAGAAAAATTACACTTTAGAAATAAAGAACAAAAATCGTTGATTCTAACATATTTTTTTTTTCATTTACAGTGTCGGCGCCAGATGTCGTGCTAATAGAACCTCGTATTGAGGTCATTGACCTTGGCACCAACTCAGATTCTGATGAAGAATCGACTTCGCAACCAGCCAACGAAACCCAGGGGCCACCGCTAGTCAAGATCAAAAGTGAACCTATTGATATAGACGAGAATTTCGAGGTAGAAGAAACTTTCACTCTGCCTCCTGAAAAAGGCAGTGAATTCGATGAAGAAATTGAAAGGCTACAGATGGTGGAAGAAAGAATATTCAATGATGTAGACCAGGATTCTAGAGATATTGATACAGATGCACAGAATAATGAGCCTAAAGATGTGGATGACAACTCGAAAGAGGTTGAAAATGCTACTCACAGTATAGTTAACGACCCGGATATTACAGAGATTAATACTGCAGAAATTATCGATCATGTAGAATCTATGTCTCCATCAGTTGATAAAGAAGCTGATGAAGATGAAACAGTACAGAATGAAATAGACAATCCTCTTGAAGAATCACGCATAGCCATTGCTTCAGTAGCAAGTGCTGGAGTCAAAGTTGAAAATGTAAATGACGTTATAGAACATGATGGAATAACTCAAGCCCAAACCAATGAGGTAACAGAACTTCTTCCCGTTATATCGACAGTTTCCAGCGCGGGTGTCAAAGTTGAGAAAGAATTGGCCATTTGTGATGATATGTCTATGACAGACAGTGATATGACAGTGAATAATATCACATCAGTCGAAGAACCAGGTGATACTGCAAACCTTGGGAATAATAATACTATTGACGAGGTTTCAGCTGCGATAATGGCAATTGCAAATACAAACGAAGCCGCCATGGAAACGGAACTAATCGATAACGAGACTTTAGATACAGCTCATCCTCAGTGCGAAATTGAACCTTCTAAGCCACAACATGGAGTACAAAATATTTTAGCAGACAGTGACATAATACCTATTGAAGATGATGATGATGTTGTTGAAGCTGTAAAAATCACAGAGGCAGATAAATCCAGTGCAGATGGTATCAATTTAGAATCATTTGGAGATGTGCCTACGAATCTTACTTTCGCTGACGATGGTATTCAATTTGCTGATGACGGTATAGCATTCGTTGATGACGATGAAGATGATATTATCACAATACGCGGTAAGTACTTTTACTCTGATCATCATATCCTGAGACCATCATACAATAAAAGCCAAGCCTTTGACAGACTGACAGACAACGAACAGGCTAAACCACTGAACGTAAAGACTTGAAATTTCAAAGGGAAAGGTTTGTCAAGCAGTGTAGGCGCGTAGTAAGATGGAATTTACTTAATTCGCAAAATAATATTTGAAAGTAGTATGTATTGTTGTTTGTTGGTCCAAAACCACCTAAATGGATTTGTATTTACTTTTTTTATATTACACGGAGAATGTTTATTATCTGGGTTAACACAAAGGATACTTTTTATTCTGGAAAAAAAGTAAGGTTCCTGTGAAATTATCGAATAAAACGAACTACCCAATTCTAAATTCAACGCGGACAGTCGTGGGAAAAAGCTGGTTATAAATAAAGGTATAAGTAAATGAAACAAGTAGGTAGGCATTAACATAATTATAAATACTTCTACTTTTATGTTTCAGACCCATCTAAAGAATCAAAAAGTGAAAAAAATGATGATGATTCTGAAGAATCAAATGTAATCCAACCGGAAGCTCAGAAGTTTGACCTTAAACTCCTCATGTGTCCGGTAGTGTATACAACTAAACTTGAAGCTATGGCTGTGTTCCATGATCACTCAATGTATGAACAGGTTTACCATAAGGAATCCATAGATAAAATCCATAGTCTAAGCAAACCAATTAGTAAGCGATCTGTAAACAATATTGAACAGGTAGATCCAAGTGATGATGAAGTTATTGTGAAAGTTGAACAAGATGAACCGACACCTAATAATAGTGCCGTCAACGTTAGTGATGATGATCTGTTTCGTAACAATTCCGATTCAGACAGTGATTCAGAAGTAAACGATAGTCAAAGAGTTAAACTCTCTAGTTACTTGCTCCAGAAACCCAAAAATCGTAGCTATAACCCGTTTTCACTGTGCAAAAACCCCGATTTTAACACGAGACTTAAACGATTGAGCGTAGGTTTCTTTATGTCACCAAGAAATAGATCGTTGTTGCAGCGATGTATTCCAACGACAATCGATTTGAGCAAAGCATTTGAAAATAAAATGATAAATGGAACTTTGTACTTAAAACAAACGCCGAAGGATTCAGTTATAAATATATTAGACGTTGACGTATCATCGTCTTCTTTAGTGAAACCGTCCGCTGTCCCAGTGCAAAGTCTCATGAATATAGACACAACTTTAGAAAATGAGCTAAAGAAACGCATGGCAGAGAGAAATAGAGCTATCAATCTCCCAGACATATCACAGGTGCGTCGTCTCAATCAACATCTACTCACAGCGGAAGTGACACCACTTAGATTGCAAAACGAAATAGCGGAACAGCCAATAAGGATTGAGAACGCTTCTAAAACTAACGATTATGTTCAAAATATCAAAAATGATATTGATAATCTATTAGGTCAACAAAAGTCGATAGGGGTACGAAATATTACGGATACTATCCTCGTTGATCCAGTAAACGCTTTGTCAACTGCAGCGCCAGTCATTGATATCTCAAATACTTTCGCAGAAGAAATTACAAGTATTGGTACAAAAGCATCGAAGACATCAGCAGAAGAACTTACAGGTTTAGCTTCAAAGACCGCGAACATCAACCAACCAGCCACTACCAGCGTCACCCAACCAATTGTGACGAGAGTAAACCAGTCTTTAACGGTCAACTCTAACCAATCTATAGCGACCAGCTCCAACCGGCCTGTAACGGGCAGCGTCAGCCAATCTATAGTGGCCAGTAATAAACCGGAAAAATCAAGGAAAATACAGCGTAAGACTTATTACCCGCCTATAACGTGGAATTCAAAAGAACGTTATGTACGGGAGCTATCTCATACAGACTCTCTCTTGACCATAGACACTTTGTACAAGATGTTAAACGCGTTAGGTCAAACAGATAATTACCTTAAACAATATGAGAAAAAGAAGAAAAAGCAAGATAAGATTGAAGTAAATAAGCTGAATGAAGATGAGCCAAACGAAGATAAATTAAAAGGAGATAAACCAGCAGAAAAGACACAAACTGACCTTACAAATCCAGTTATTATTGACATCACGGACGACGAGGTCAAACCAGTAAAAAAAAAACCAAAATGCAAGGTTAATGTAGTACGTAAAAACGATTATTGTTGTTGGGCTCGTTATAAAATAGAGTTCTTAAGGCACAAGATTAGAAGTAAAAGGAAACATAGATGTGGCCCTGATTTATGCGTCTGCTGTTGTAAAGAAGAGTTAGAGCAAGAAGAGAAATTAGTATTGATACACCGACCTATATATGACAAGGTTAATCACTTACACAATTATGTAACCCATGAGGATTGTATAACCAGTGAACACTTAGCTTGTACGGATAATATATCGCAAACTATTGAACATGTGGTTCAAACCACAGTAACGCCTAAAACAACTAGTGACTTCAGCGCTCAAATAAATCTTGATGAAAATGAATCAAGTAACACCAATGAATCAAGTAACACTATACCTGTGTCGGAAATAAATGATGCCGTTGCAGCAATAGACGGCTCGATGGCCGAGGGACCAATCAGGGTGAAACCATTAGTCACATTAAAAAGCCCTGAGAAAATCCAACTTCGTGTTATATCAGGACCAAGCGATAATGCAATACCAATCAATGAAAGTTTCAGCCAAGTCAACTTTGAAGGTATCAAGCCTTATAAACCCAGACCACGCGCGCGCAAGCCCCGTGAAATTAATAACAGGCCTGCACAGAGCCTACCTGTCAAGCCAAAAGCTCCGCAAAATATTGAACCATGTACGTGTCGTGCAAATATTACCTCTGTAAACCAAGGCAAAATAGAAATAAATGGTAGCAAATCTTGCCAACAACACAAACAGTTAGTAAAAGAAAGTAAAGTATATATAAATAAAAGGCACGCCAATAATGAAGAACAACCATTTTTTGTCGGTCGAGGCAAAATACTTCTAACAAATATGAAAATGCCTAAAGTTAACGAAGAGCCGAAATTGGTTTTACCTCTTATCGAACCTGTATCAACTCCTGAACCTCAGACTGAACCAGTTATTGTACCGACCCTCTGCTTGCCTGATGGTGTACATATCGTTATTCTAGCAGATCAAACAATAACATACATAAAACAAGCGGGTGCTATTCTTACGCCAGAAGAATACGCCGCATTGCCCCATATTCTAAATGCCTTGCAACAGCAACTGAACGCTGTTGGGATAACGTTGCCAGCGGATCATCCTGTATCCACAACTGATGAAATAATTGACCTTGACAAAAATGACACTACAGATAAGAATAAGACAAATACTGAAACAAATAATACCGAAGTTGCAGAACCAAAAGAAGCTTCCACTCTCTTGCGAGAAATAACCACAGAAGATAGCACTCTAAAAGAAAACATACAGCAAGCAGGTAAAGACGATACTCCTGTAACAAAAACTACTCCTATGATAGAAGCGACAGCGAAGGATAACTCAGACTCTTCTGAGAATCAAAACTCGCAATCCCTGAATTCAGTGATGACCGTAGAAAATGTGGTATTAGAAACACCAGCCACTGATAAAAAAGAAGAAATTCCAGTAGAAAGCAAAGAACTAGCATCTGATGCAGGAAATTCCGGAAACCGAAAGAGCTTATTGAGTGATTTAATGGAAATGTCGGGTATATTCGAGGAAGACACATCAACCACCATCGCTAGCCCGGCCGAAGTCCCAGCAATAAATGCCATTTTAAATCAGACCTGTGCACCTGTACAAGACGGTGGAATCGTGGCAGGGAGCGTACCCTTGCTACAAAGTATACCAGAGCCGGGTTTATCTGCTACCCTCCCAGCCCCGAAACCTGCACGACTAGCAGATGATCTGTCTGCGGTGACATCTTTCGCTGAACTCAAGTACGCCAGCGACAATGGCGGTCAATTCTTCAAACTAGATCTTGAATCCGGTAAGCTAACCACGATCAACGTGTGCATTCAAAAATTCCAGAATAATTATAAACCAAGTAAACCTAAAATCACAGAAAAAACCGTTATCGACTTGACTGATGACCCAGACATACAAATAACGAACGAAACGGAAGAGGAAAACTCAAATTCACCGAAGAAGATGCTAAGGAAATTGCCAAAACTTGCCCCCTTAAGTTCCGTAACGCATTCACAGGTTACGAACGTTTTAAATATGAAGCAAAGGTTGATGGAGAGACTGTCGAACAATTTGAAACCAGTGAACATATTGCAGTCGAAGCAACATGTCGCGAGGATACTAAAACGAAACAGGAGCTTGCTGCGAGATCAACAGTTCAGTTTCTATTCTAAGCGTAAAATCGACAGGATCGAAGCGAAAATTGATTTGGTGGAGTCAGACACACCGATGGAGGAAGAATATCTTGTGTCAGATAGTGATTCTTCAGATGACGAGCCACTTATAAAGAAAGCGAACCGTATGCGAGGCGAAGAGGCTGGTAGTGCTACGGATCTAGGACAACATGACTCAGAATCGAAAAAAGATCTTGTAGATAAACAACAGAACAACACTAATCACGAACAACCGGTCCAAATTCAGGTGAAAACAAAAACTACGGGAGAAAAAAAATTGGATGAACAGACACAATCTAATGAAAATAAAAACACAGAAGACGATTCTGAATCTTTGAATAAACAGACAGAGTCATGCGAATCTATGGAAGATGAAACTGCTGATATAGAGCGTTTAGACGAAGATATGGATTTAGAAGAAATGATCGAAACAAGCGCGCCTATTCTCACGTCTCCGAAGCCATTGCCAGTACCTACGAATTTGGTCCTTTCAGGAGATGCGCTCAGTATGCATAATATACCTCTTAATCAGCCTTCGAACGTCGATGAAGAAAGTTCACAAGACGACTGCATTTTAGGAGTTTGATAGATTATTGTTTATTCATTTGGAATTCTTTCGTCTGCCTGAGCTCAGAGAGAGAGCACTCTTGGTACAGTCAAAGAATAAGTAATATTATTACATATAACAGTGACCATAAAGTAGATACATAGATAGATAAAGTAGACTACGATGGCACACGGTTTTTTACACGCTTCACGCCAGCGACTTCGCTTGTAGCGTGTAAAGTCGCCCAGTGTCATCGGCGTTTTTACAATCTGCTTGTTGTTTATCAATCCTTCCCAAAAGCTGACACGCCCACACGCTAGCGTTTAAAAACGTTAACAATCAGCTTGTAAAAAAGCTTGTGCGTCATCGAACATTTAGTTACACATGTCGGATCTTCCATTAAAAGTGGGATCGGCACATCATGCTTACTTTCCAACAGCCGCCGCATCTCTTTAGGTAGGTATCTACTCGTACTAAACACTCTTTGGTCGATTTTGTTCATTATCATCTCTCACATAGTCCTTTACAAAATTCAACAATTTATGAACTTCCTCACGCACGAATTCACAAGATACACTAAAGTGTCGATGACACAGGGCTAGTTATAAACTACAAGCCAGCGAGCTCCCTGGTAGCTTGTAAACTCCGACGCACAAAGGACCAACAGGAGTCCAAGTGCGGAAAAGGGAGTCCATTTACATTTACATTTAGCTTGTAAACTCGCCCCGTGTCATCGGCTTTTTTCAATCTGCTAGTTGAAGATCCTTCCGGACCGCTAACTCGCTAGCTTTTAAACTAACCCTGTGTCATCGAGGCTTAACGTACGCACGACAATAGGTCGTGGTGATTTTAAGTTTGTGGGGAATGGATAGGTTGATAAAATTGACCTATTTCGCGACCACGAGATTATTTTACCATTGAACTTTGCTTAGAGTTGTAAGTATTGTAAAGTCGATTTGAAGTTACCAGTTGCTCAACGCTTTTTTTTCCATGCTTGCCTTCTATTTTTCCCGCAATTTTTGTTCAAATACTCAAATATCATAATATGACAATTTTAATTTTATTTTTACTGTAAGATTAACTTATTATTTGGTTGTTTATTTTAAGACACTTAGCTCATTCATCACACCGATAGCGGAGGATAAAATATCTACCTATGTTTAAAAAATTTACGCTTGGAAAAATTTGGTCATTTTTGAGAAACCGGAATATAGGTACAGACAGTGTCAGAGATAAGTATCCTCCTTGCACAAGACACCCAGCTATAAATCCTTTCAAAAAATTGTAATACTTAAATTATTTTCAGGCTTACATACGGTTATACAAATATAATCTATTTTTTTAAAGGCAAAACTTCTCCATTCGCCGCGACGGTGATTTTAAAGGGATTTGAAGCTGGGTGTTATAATGCAAGGGAGATACTTATCTGTGACGCTGTCTGTACATAATGTACCTATTCTGAATTACAATCCATGATAGGTTTAATTAGCTTTTTCTTGGAATTTGTCGGAATGAAGATATAAAAAAAAAAGAACGGGTAACATATGCGTACCTATTGTATCAGTTGTACTTAGTCTGTAGATTTAATGAAACCATGTTTCTCCATATTTATTTTAATGGTTTTACTGTACCTACTTATAGTAAGTATTGAAATGTTGTTTATTTTGTATAATTTACTTCTTCTTCTTCTTCGTGTCACTAGTTCTTTCGAACCAGTGTGGTGAAAGATTTCAAGTGCGCCTCGAAGCGGCTCCTTTCGTGCACTAAACACATGTTTTCGAACTTTTAAGTTCTACGACATGCCGGTTTCCTCATTATCATTGTCTTGTCTTATCCACCACGGGTTTGCAGAGTTATTTTCTTTGTATATTTTGGTAATTATTTATCTGAACAAAACACATATAATATGTGAAAATAGAAGCCACGATCGAGAAGTCGTTTTCCCCGAAAAAAGACATATATACATATATGGCTTGCCAAGGTCTACTATAGACATTCGTAAATTTATTTATAAGAACGTATTACTTTATTTATAACGTAGACCTTGGCTAGCCATGTATGTATATGTCTTTTTTCGGGGAAAACGACTTCTCGATCGTGGCTTCTATTTTCACATATTATATGTGTTTTGTTCAGATATCATTTATTTTTGTAAATAAATTTATTACTATTCAAAGGTATATAGGTTAGGTAGCTACTATAATTATAATAGTTACCTACCTATTTGTTTTCCTTACTTACACACCACCATCATCGCCACTAAATGTATGTAGGTAGGCAAAAGTACAATAAGTTAAGTACCTAACCTACCATATAGCGTAATTAAAGTGTTTTCCGACAATTTGCATTTCCACTAGCTTGCGTTCATCTGAGCTCTTGTAAATAATTTTTAAATTATTGATATTAAAGTAAGTACATAAACGATAAAAACAACCTTTCATCATGGAAATGGAAATATCCTGCAAAAATTTGCAAGGCAATTGCTCTCATAATTTGCAAGACGCTAAATATACCTCATAAAATCGAATAATTTTAAAATAAAATCAAATCTTATAAATTTACGGTTTTCTGATTTTTTCCTTTGTATACACACAATTACCTAACTGGATGCCAAATTTGAACTTTCTAGGTCATCTGGAAGTGGGTTAGGTTTTACGTCTATATGTCAGTCAATCAGTGATAAAAATGACGATTTTTGAACGTTAATATCTAAATAACCGTTTAAGCTGTGTTTATGAAATTTGAGGTACTTCATTAACTCTGGATTTTCAATACATAAATTTGGTGTGTTTATATTGATTAGTTTTTTAGCTATGACAAAGTCAAAAGTACCTCCAAATGGTTCGTGTAAACTTACACACAGTGCTACCCGCCAGTTCGCTGGGCCTGACCGTGGCTGGACACACTGTCGTGTGTCGAGATACATAGGTACCTACCTACATATTATATTTTGTAGGCTGTACGTGTACCTAACCTAATAAATAATGTCCGATAAGCAATTATTTATAGGTACCTAATATTGTAAAATGTTCATAAAAAATGTATTTTAGTTCATCTGACTGGTCAGAAGCTAAACTAGCTTAGGCACTTGTTTCGAGAGCAATCCTAGGTTGTCTATGGGCACGGGATCTTTAGAAATGAAATTCATTCGTGAAAATAGTCGATACAATCTCTCCTCTCGTCGGCGCGGGCGGTGGGACAAGTGCCTAATATCGTACGAATTGAAAGTTGCTATCCGGTTTTACATGGTTTACCGTAACATTTGTACATACCATGGATTAGTTAATGAGAATTTAATGTAAGTTTGTATTACCTACATGCGATTTAAGTATTACCTCAATACAATAGGTAAGTATTATTTTTCTCAATTGTTTAAGAATTTAGTTATTTTATTAATAGATAAGTAAGTATCTACTACTTTGTGAGTAGGTTACCTAAGTGCACCATAAAATGGTAGTACTAAAATAAAAAAATAAAAAATTGGTATTTTGAAAGTAGATAGGTTAGTACCTAATAACCTATACCTACCTATCTACTAATAATTTTCAAGTGAGGAGATTGGGGACTGTAAAACATAAATAAATACAAAATTATCGAATAATTGTATTTTTATTCAATTACCCGTTATCTATCCTGTAGGGCCATTCCATATTTTTTTTAGTTAGTATTATTCAGATGACTAATCAAAGAAATAATTAACTCTTCAATGAATTTGTGTAAGTAATCTACTACAAAGTCACTACAAAGTGATTCTAAGTGATTTGTTGTGCTCGCTACGTAGAGAATGTCTCTCGATACGCACGGCTATTACACGGGTGCGGATTATCGTGTGACGATCCGTGCACCCGCGAGAGATTGTGGCAGGCCTGTAGTGACAGGTTGAGAGCCTAGGAGAGGTCGCAGCGAAGCAAAGCTTAAAACCAGGCAACATTTTTATTATTGCAATAAAATTTAACTACCTACATTTTTATATTTTGCTCTTCAAACATACGCTTGTAATCTCAAGGCCCTTAAACGACGAGCCACGAAAGCAGTGAAGGAAAAAAACAGAAAGCCATCAATGCAAGCGTCCAAATTAAATAGGTACGTGGATTTCCTGTACATTTATCAATTTTCTTTAGAATCATCATCAGTATTTACAGTAACTTTCCGTTTTTCTTGGGTATGTACTGGTCTTTGTGCATTCGTTTCATATGTTGGGAAAGTCTAATAGGTACGTGAATGGAAGCACTTTTTGCAGTGATAGCACTCAAAATTCTTTTCAGTGTGTAGTTTCATATGCTCAGGTAATTGGATGACATTTATCACATGCTTTATATCTGGTCCGTTGATGAACACCTTTTTTGTGGTTGTACAACACACCTCTTGTGAAAAAGGTTGCCGGGCACTCATCACAGGCAAATGTTCTTACTGTCGAGTGTGTTAATATATGCTCGTTCATTCCGTACTTATTTTCAAATACTTTACCGCAAATTGTACATGGGAATTTTCTTTTGCGGTGTCTTGAGATATGTCGGTTTAAATTACGTTTTCCTTGAAATAACTTGCCACAGATTTGACAGGTGCCTTCGGTTTTTTTAATTTGTGTACACTTGTGGGAAATTTATAGACTTTCCCTTGTCTGAATTAAACGGAGATTCGATTGCACAGAACTGTTTATTTAATGCGGCACAGACACGATAATAAATCACATAAGTATCAAATTGTGATGATAAAATATTCGCATGAAAAATAACCGTCCTGGGGAAAACCCCTTTAACCACAGATCTCGGATACTTTCGGCTGTCGCCCCCAAAAGATCGGTTAATGAAAGAGATGCAAGTATAGCTTGTTATGATTGAGAGCAGTATAGAACTAAGTCACGTCACTCAAAACCTTTTGAAACCCAGGAGAACCCGTCAGTTATTGTTTGTAAATTATTTTATCTTTTTACAATTATCTACAAAATGAAACCATTTTATTTATTTTAAAGGGCATGGTTAGTTGTTCAATCAATACGTGTGGCACAACGCAAAGAAATAACCCAGATAATCATTCATTTCACAGGTGAGTAAAGAAAATATTTGGTTTATTTTCGTAGAAAAAATTTTGGACAATTTTCTTCTACAATTAGTTATAAAATCGTTGTGCCTTGTGTAGTTTTGATTGCTCTTGCCGTGTGTTCAAATGGTTCTTACCTAAATGGAGAAATAATAGATTTTTCATGTAAAACAAATATTGCTTCGTTACGAAATGATGACTAAATGATGACGTCATGAAATATCGATAGTACCTAATGAGTAGGTAGTTATGCAAAGTGGTACAAAACTCTTTTCTTTTCTATCGTTATGGTATTTTTACCTAGTTAAAATAAATTTACCACTTGTGTCATTTTTATTTTGTTTCTTAAAATACGAGTATTATTATAACTAATCGTTTTTACTTATTTAATTTCAGCTTACCAAAGGATCCGCAAAACAGAAAAAAAATGGTTACAAATTCTGCAGAAACAGAGCGATCATCAAAACAATGTAAAAGTTTGCAGCAATCATTTTAAAAACGATTGTTTTTTATTCAGAATACATAAACGTGTTTTGAAGAAAGGTTCGCTGCCTACGTTACATGTTCCAGTAAGTACCATGTTGAACAATGTTTCAATTCAGGCGTAAAAAATGTATTTTGTGACCTTATGCCGACTTGTACAAAGTTGTCAAAGCTCTTAAGCAATCTCGCTTGGCAGTTTTTAACGGCTCAGATTCAGACCGATCAAGATCTGTCAAGCGAGTGAAGTAATTGTTTAGAACTTTGGAAGTTTGGTGCAAGTAGGCATTAGTCAAGTAATAAAATTATTAGATAGGTACTTAAATCATAAATCAACCTCTTTTACAGATTCAACTCAAGAAAAAGCGAGATCCAACTTCATATTGCAATTTGATCCCTATTTTATAGTACCTACCTTACCTACCTGAAACTAATAGGCTACATATATTATGACAGACAGGTATACCTACATATCGGGCCTACATATAATGACAAAACTCAGAATTAATATTCCTAAATAAAGTATTTTTTAGTCATTCAATAAAACATTTGCATGGGCTTCATTATTGTTTATTATAATCAACCAACTTTAAAAAAAGAACAGATATATTATACACAATCGACTTTCTAGCTATTACAATCTTATTTCGAAGACTACTGCCTAATTGGATTGGTGAGTAAGTTGTAGGTAAATATTGGTAAGTCCTGCTACTATGTATTATGAATGTAATTTTGTGAGGATGGATAAGTTTTTGTTCCTGAATAACGCCAAAACTTGGCTCTTTAGTCTTTGTAGATATCTAATAAATAATAACCAAACCCATCTCATTCCTTTGGTTAAAATCTTCATATGTACAGGTGGTGACGTAATCAGTGAATAATCTTTCAGCTGCGGGTGGGGGACTTCAGAACTAATCAGAAAATGAAAATATGTACCCAGTAAAAATTCTAAATCCGTGGGATTTCTACTGGGAACATATTTTCATTTTCTGATGACCCCCACACGCAGCTGAAGGATTATCCACACATTAACCCTGTATATAACTACCAACAACATGATTGTGTAGTAGGCACTATTTTTTTCTCAATTAAGACTTGTGACGCAAAATGGGTAGGTACCACAGTTATCGATGTCGATAAAACATCTTATTGAATGTCCATCACTATTTTTGAGCAACACATAGACAATCACTCGCACATGCTTATTATCATTTCTTGTATCCTATTTGAAATGTCATTACCCCTCTTTACATTCTAACTTTATGCCTTTAACCAAAGAGAATATAACCACTACGTTTAAGCTGAGTGGCGGTATGTACAGTAGTGAACCAACAACTGGATGTGTTATGCCTAATCGCCACACCACCCCCCTACGGAGAAAAGGAAGCCAGGAACAGACAATTCTTAGTTATTAAGTAAATACATAAAAAAAAACTATAAATACACAGGATAAAAAAAAAAAAACAAGCAAACAATAACAAAAATACACACAATCAAAATCCTACAAAGAATAAAAAAATACTTAAACTAATCAAAATTCTTAAATCTAACTTGTCTGCCCGAACGTGTATATGGTTTTCGCGCTGGTAAATTAAGTTGCTGCGGAGGTACTAAGGGCTTGGGCGACAACTCACTTTGTTTCGATAACGAAGGAGGAGGCGGAACCGGAAGTGGCAGCGGAGGTGAGACTAGCAGTGGTGTTGCAGATGGAATAGTAGATGGTTGAGGAGGCCCGCCATCGACTTGGGCCGGAGTTCGTTCCGACTGTTCGAAAAATGCGGGTTTCAGTCTGTCAACACTAACTACGACTCTATTGTTTTTTACCTCCAGAGTGTATGTTTTTCCATCGCTGGAGCGGTCTAGCACTTTGTACGGTCCAGTCTAGGGTGGCTGTAGAGATCTTCGAACGGTATCGTCACGGAGGAAAACATGAGACGAAACATTCAACTCTTTAAAAATAAAAGAAATAGAATTACTATGTCGAGAGGCTGGCACTGGTCGCAAGGTCGACATTTTGTGTCGAAGCTGTACTACAAAATCAGCAGGGTCTTCGATTTTTTTCGATGTAGAAGCAGCAGCCAATAATTCGCCAGGAAGACGAAGAGTCTCGCCGTAGAGATATTCCGCAACGGTGCTATTAATATCTTGTTTAAATGCTGATCGCATTCCCAGAAGAACCAGTGGAAGTGCTCTTATCCAAGTGTCACTGTGACACATTAAAGCTGCCTTTAGTTGACGGTGGACACGCTCTATCATCCCATTTGCACAGGGGTGGTATGAGGTCGTTCTAATACGCTTGGTAGCGAATTCTTGCAACAGGCGGTGAAAAAGGTCAGACTCAAATTGAGAACCCTGATCCGTTGTTATAATTGAAGGGACGCCAAAACGAGGTATCCACTCTCTGGTAAATGTTTCCGCAACTTCTTCTGCAGTTATGGATCGCATGGGCCACACCTCAGGCCACCTAGACACTCTGTCAATCGCCGTCAGACAATAGCGAAAATCTTTACAAATTGGTAGTGGGCCCACTATATCAATATGTACGTGCTTAAAACGTCCAGATGGTAAGTCAAAATCCCCAGGGGCAGCAGAATTATGCCTAGAAACTTTGCTTCGTTGACACGCCTCGCAAGATTGAGACCAGTTTCGGCAACCCTTTTTTACAGAGGGCCACACGAATCGATCTACAACTAATCGTATACTAGCATTAGCCCCAGGGTGACTTAAATTGTGAAGTCTATCAAAAGCTGCACGACGAAATGAAGGGGTCAGAAATGTGGTTTATAGACTTTCCCTTGTCTGAATTAAACGGAGATTCGATTGCACAGAAACTGTTTATTTAATGCGGCACAGACACGATAATAAATCACATAAGTATCAAATTGTGATGATAAAATATACGCATGAAAAATAACCGTCCTGGGGAAAACCCCTATAACATTGACATTAGCTGAGTGGCGGTAATGTACAGTAGTGAACCAACAACTGGATGTGTTAAGCCTAATCGCCACACACTTTCTATGTGCTGTTGCTGTGTGCTTTGCTGTGTGAATGTTTGGTGGCAAATGTGGCACTCATAAGGGCGCACACCAGCATGTGTATCTAAGTGACCTTTCATTATCGTTATTTCTTTGGAATTGTAATCACAATCTTTGCAGTGTAATATGCGTTGCCTGCCTTCCCCTTCTATTTTAACTTTTCCTGCCGTAATGCACCTCTGTGGCCTGATTTTTTGGTGCTTGTCCAACGCTTTAAATTATTTGAAATAAATAAAACATATAGGACGCTTGAATTTCTCACACATATGAACCTTTTTAAGATGCATACGAAGGTAGGATTTAGACGTGTAAGAACGCCCACACTCGTCACATTTCGAACACGCACACTGACATGAGGTTCACGTATTCGTAACATTGTAGCGACACGGAACACGTCTTTTTCTATTTGATAGGTTTACACTTACGCTCTTACTTCCTGATTGGAGGCGCTTTGGTAGCACTACTTTCTGATTGGACGCGCAATAGCGCCAAATATGGCTGTTATATAATTCGCTATTTCGGGACTTGTAATGAATGAATGTGTGCATAAAATGAATGGATGATGACATGATTTCCGGTGTATGGTTGCAGACCACTTGTGAGTTGTGAGTAGTCTCTTTCTTCTACGCTGTGTTGCTTGAGTCTTGAAGATGCTGAGGGTAGGTAGGTATCGAATGCGGCAGATAAAATGTGGCCAGGCCACCGAATAGGGAAATAAATAGAACCTAGTCAAATCATGTAGGTACTTCAGACGACACGGATGGTCGAGTGGCAATATATTGTTGTTGTCGCGGTTTCGATTCCCGCTTCAGGACACACATTTGTGTGATGATAAACTGCTTGTGTTAGTTCTGAGTCTGAGTGTTTTCTTTAGAGGTGCAATAAGTATACCTATAGTATAAGCTCTGCTTAGTTTAAGGCTAGATGGCGTTGCGTAAAATGATCCAAAATATTATTTATTATTTATTGATATATTAATTAGTATATCTTTACAAAGCAGTTAGGAATTATTAAAACTAAGAAAGTACCTACATATGTACACACACACATAATAAAGAGAGAAGCAAAGAACTTGTATACTATGTATCTAGAATGCCGACTCACACGAAAAAGCTAGAACCAGTAAGGAGTGTCTCGTTCTGTAGGGCGACCATAATTTTTGAACTTTGAATATTTCATTGAGACATAAACAAGCAACCAAGGGAAAATTCAATCTGCTCAATAAGCAATCAATGTTATATACATACGTTACTTTGCATTATTGTTTCAAAATTATGTTATACATAGGTGCATTAATATATCAACAAAAAAGAGGGCGGTGCGCCGCATTCTAGTGAAGTATATCTGATTCAATGGTTTAATACTGTTTCTTTCGAACAGTAATTATTTTTCTCGGTAGTTAGGTACCTAACCTACATGACAGCGACTGTACTAAACCTTTCAAATGAATCTGAATAACATTTAGAGCAAATCGTCTAATTTCGAAAATTGTCCCACTTATTTCAAAAATTATGGCCATGTTAATTTTAATTGTATGCTGGCAACTGTGTGAACGAGACACACTCCTTGACGAGGGGGTCTCTATCAAGCATTAAAATCCTTATATTTAGATTTAATTAAAAAAGAACTTTATTTCCAAGTCATAAGGTTCAGAATTCTTAATCCTTAAATAAAACAAAATGGCGTGTTAACTCTCTAGATACATAGTATAGAAGCTCTTTGGAGAGAAGTCCATAGTCAAATGCTATTTCCACTTAAGGGTTTATTGGCAATGGGGCCAGGCCTTAACAATCTCCATCAAAATTAGAGTTCTGTTTTTATCTGATGACAACATTGAACAGATTCACTGCGGCAGACTCTATTTCTTTATGTATTCGGTTGACCTCTGCTTGAGTGAGGGTCCTTTCTAGATGCCTGTATACTATGCTGTAGCAAAGACTGTGTTTTTTGGTCTTTGGATGAATAAAGCTGTCTTTTAGCTTGACCTGAAAAGAAATTCTCAGTATTAGCATGTATTAGGTAGGTGTAGGTACTTCAGTAGTCTGTGTTAATTGGAGTGATAAGAAAGGCTACTGGTATTGAAAATAGATCTGCATAAGATTGCAGGCAGACAATGGATGCAGAAAACTGCAGATAGGGCGCAATGGCGTACTTAGAGAAAGGTTGATGTAGGCTTATGTCAGCAGTGGAATTAGATTAGCTGACAATGATGATAGAAAACAGATGCCACTAGCTGGGTTTTTTAGGAAATCCCTTTACTGCATAACTTAATACTCCACCATAGTCACAACAAATAAATCTCTCATAATATCTATAAGTTTTTTATCAGAGTTTTTTTTTTTATCTTCATTAAAATCTACGTACCTGTTCAATTATATCTCCTCCAATATCCCTGACTACATCATAGAAGTCGTTGCTCATAAATGTGTCAACTGTCAAATTTTCCGGTAGCCAGAATGATATATCGTTGATACATTGGGGGTACGAAGAAACTGGCTTATAGGTGATCTTAGAGTTGATATTGTCTGTTTGAAACTGAGTTACAAAACCGGAATCTTTGCTCCACATTAGTCTTATATCTGGTATCTTGTACAGAGCCATTGCTAACCGTTCTAAGCCAAGACCAAAAGCATACGCTATACTGTTATTCGGGCCAGCATTCGCCAGGATTTCGTTTCTTACAATGCCACAGCCGAGGACTTCCATCCATTTTCCTTCATAGAAGATTTCAAGCTCCCAAGACGGGTGAGTGAATGGGAAGTACTCGTCAACCCATCTGTGTTTGATGTTTTCTCCGAATAAGGTCTGGACTAAGCCAGTAAGGTGGTTTTTCAATTGGGCCTCCATGAGTTTTGTGGCTTCTAAGGAATGGCAACTTTGCTTCATGGGGTCAGCTATTGAGTTCGAAAAGTTATGGGGGTTTTCAGGGTCAAATGACGGGTCAAATATGTCATACTGTGGATGATCTGCAAAGAGTTCTTCTTTGCGTTGTGATCTTACTGCATCTATCTGTAACATTTATGTAAAAATATTTAAGGTGAAATTACATAGGTATTTGATGATAGAGTTTGATGTATCTCAGGAAACTCACCTGATGAAACACTGGAAAATGTGTTGCATCAATTTCATCTCTCCGATACACATCTCCAATCATTAGGAAGTTATCTAACCCTGATTTCAGAAGCTCACTCTGATGGGCTGTCATATGAGCCCGCAGTAGAGTTCCTCGGTTTACATAATAACAGTCAGATTTGGCTCTGCTTGGGTGATCAGCTGGTATCAGCAAGTCATCAAAGTTCTGTTTCGTGGAAACTATAGGAGACAGGTTGTCGTACACACTGAACGTAGGATTACCTCTCTGTGTGAACGAGGAGTAAAAATATTTTACGATTCTCTGCCTTACGAGCGAGAGAGGGTTATGTTTCTGAAGATGCAAGTTCTGACCCAAATATGAAGAAATTTTAGGTGTTATGTTAGTAAAATCATCGGCAACGAAGTCTTTGTTGTTTAGTCTCACTGTGGACACTGATTTTGCGGCAGTGCTGTAATTATGTCGAGGTAAAACTACCGATAGTAATCGGCTTCTTCTGAATAGTAGTTTCGTCATTTTTAAAAGGAATTTTTGGCTCAACGCTATTGAGTCAGAGGGACATTTAAAATCGATATTTTGCACCACAAATGGTTTTCTATTTATTCATCAAAAAAGGAAGAAATCAAAAATATTTGAGAAACTGGAGAAAGAAAAGCAATTGTTTTCTTTTACAGAACTTTCAGATTCATTGAAATGACATTGAAAAGTTGACACAGCAGACTGCAGTTGACGTGTGACGAGATATCACATACCCAAATTCACAGGAAACATGAGACCAAATATATAAACTGACTCCATAATGCTCAGTTTTTGTTAGCTCGAGCATGGTTCTGAAACACAACTGAAAGACCGCAAGACGTTAAAAACAGCTGGACTGGGTAACCTCAAAAAACTAAGGTAGGTACGGTACCTAAAAATTAAATAAATATATTCTTCGCTAAAATTGAACAAATTGACTGACCTCACATTCGTAATGTATCGAAAACGACTGTTAAATTTAGCTCAACTTGGTGCTGTAGGGTTCACTGGCTACTTAGTCGGCCAGTTCAGGACAGATAACGATTTAAACGGTGATAGTGCTATTACCCTGGATGGAAGACGTTTGAAGAACATGCCTGGGTTGCCGATCTTCGGTACCGTATCTGCAGCTACTCCATTCACGGAATCAAGCTCAAAAGACCGGGTAATATAACAAATTTATTAGCATGAATAAAAAAATAAAATTTTGAATAAAATCAATTTGAACTTACGTAAAAAGGCTTTGTCATGACTGACAGACAAAGCTCAGCCTAAACCACTGAACTTAGTGACTCGTTCAGGGTGTATTCGACAAAAAATCTGTGTAAAAGTGCATATAAGTGGTAATAGAAAAGTAATTTTGTTAATTCGCGACGCAAACGAAGTTGTGGTTGTCTGATAGTTATAATTTCCTCTATCTATCTAAACCACAGATCTTGGATACATTCGGCTGTCGCTAACTTAATGATCTAAACACAATTATGCTACATCCCTAGAGCTATAATTTTATTGATTAGGGGCCTTAATGCTCACTGATACGGCTTCACCTACGTTTCAGATTAGTTCACGCTACGACACTGCATGCTTCCAACTATTTAAATCTGGGCTAATAAAAGTACATTTATTACTCACAGGCGCAACAAACAAATGTGTTTCTAAACATCACTTTCTTTTTCAGATATCACAAATAATGAAATATGGGTTTCCGAGTTTAGACAATGTGCGTTCATATGAAGACTTTGTACTTTCCTATGACCGACGCAACAGGGTGCCCCATTGGGTGTTCGAGCATATGACAAAGGCACATGTGGCTAAGAATGATAAAGTTGACAGAAGCAAGTGTGATTTCAAACCGGATGAGAGTATACACCCATTTTTCAGGTACTTACAAATTTACTATTACTATATGAGATATTGGTAGATAGAAATTTGTTCAGTCAACATGTATGCAATTTTTATAGTATTTACTAAAACAGAATAAGTAGCTAATAGCCCAGACTAGACCAGTTTGGCATGAAGGAAATGGGGGGGAGGGAGTACTTTGGCCAGCAGTGGGACAGTGCAGGCTCCATATAATAAGTAGCTAATAAATAATAAAATCGAAATGTAGAAAAATTTGTTAACCTTATTTAATTTTTCATGCTTTAATTACTACACCACCTCTCGGAAAAGCCCCATAAGTACCATAATCATTGGTAACATTCAATTCAATTAACATACCTGAAAGTCCGACAACATTAAATTAAGGGTACCTCAAGGTGCAATTCTAGGCCCATTATTCTACAGTTCATGCGGAGAACATACAATAATTAAATCATTATAATGCCTTTCAGATCTCTAAACAGTGACTATAAAGGATCAGGATTTGACCGAGGACACATGGCGGCAGCAGGCAACCATAGACTATCACAGAATCACGTTGAACAGACATTCTACCTAACCAATATGGCACCACAAGTAAGTTTTATACTACTTAAGAGCTATGAACAAAGAAATAGCTTCCTTGACTTTGCGACTTTAGCTAAAAAGTATATCTAGACTAAACTACTAATAGTTTGACTCAAATAAAATAAATAAAAGTAGTTTATTTCAGATACAAGTTCCAAATTCTAACAATAACAAGATAAAATAACACTACAACTTATATTAGGTACAGACAGCGTCATAGATAAGTATCCTCCTTGCATTATAATACCCAGCTTCAAATCCCTTTACATCACCGTCGCGGCGAATGGAGAAGTTTTGCCTTTCAAAAATAGATTATATTTGTATAACCGTATGTAAGCCTAAAAATAATTTTAATTATTATATTTTTTTGAAAGGATTTATAGCTGGGTGTCTTGTGCAAGGGGGATACTTATCTCTGACGCTGTCTGTACATACATATAGCAGGGACTCAGTAATTTTCGATAATAACGATTTTCTCAAGATGTTTTCCTTCACCGTTTAGTAGGTAATATTGTTATAACACTGCTTTATGCTGCTCACTTTGATAGATAATACCTACCGACCCTCTAGTGGTCTTCATAAGTAAATTATTTTCTTATAACTCTGTGGATAACGCAGTGGGCTGTAATATTGTTAATCTACTTAAGAGGATATGTGAAACTTCCAGAAATGACAGCTGCCGAATTGTAAGACAGTGATAGCGCAATTAGACACCTTACCCCGAGGGAAGAGGTTAGATATAGATTTTTGTCGCTCAAATGTAACGGACGTTAGCGACAAATGATCAAACATAGTATTGCTTGAAAAGTATTGAATTTATAAAAAATCCTTTTACATTTATCTAAGTTCTGTGATTACTCACTCAATAGTATAAAAATAAACCGTAAATATTCTCTAAATTCGGAGGATGGATGTAAATCAGATTTTAAAAGGGCCTATTTCAAAAAATAAACCTATCGTGAAAAGTTTCACCAATCGTGTTTCTGTCTTACATTTATTTAGATTATATCCTCAAGTAATCACTGTATTAACATCAAGTTTGTAAACTGTACCGTTACCGAGTAAGAATGAAACGCAGCGACTCCAAATTTTCACATACCCTCTTAAGATGTTATAATTGTTAAATAAAATGTATATTGCAGCTGTTTGTTGTTCCCAATAAATAAAATTAAAATTAATGCTAATGGGCAAAGGACCTAATAGGCAATCCAATGCTCGAATGGCCGATCAGACATATTGTTATACACAGCTTTTAAACTAAAGTCTGTAACATTTGGTGTGAAGTGAGATTGGCATTACATACGCAGGTGCATTCCAGGTGGGTGAGGGGTTCAACAGACACGCATGGAACGAACTGGAGAAGCACGTGAGGAAGCTCACCAAGGTCTACAACAACGTGTACTGCTGTACCGGCCCCTTGTACCTGCCGAGGTATCCAAGTACCTTTTCACTCCTGCTTGTAAAGTTCAATTTTATGTACCTAGACAGGGGGAGTGCATTTTAGGCCCAAGGGCCAAAAGTAATTGCTTTTAAAATCTGTTCAAAGAGGTTCAGTTTGTAATAGGTTTCATACCTCGTTCCTGAAACCCATTTATGCTCGAATAAAATATCCGCCCACGCCTTTGGCTTGGGCTGATAAAAGTTATGTATAAATTATTTTTCAAGCCCTTGGTGAACAAATAACTATTTCAATTCAATTTTTATGTACCTAGACATAGGGGAGTAAAACTGCATTTTAAGCCCAATGGCAAAAAGTAATAGCTTATAAATTCTGTTCAAAGATGTTCGGTTTGTAATAGTTTCATGGGAAGCTGAGAACCTTTTTCAAATTTCGAACTTCGGTCCTTCGTAATATCCATAGATCAGGGAAAAGTCTCGTTTATAATGGCGTGCTTCAGGCCCTTAGTGTACAAATAACAATTTTTTTCTATCGGCATACACTTCCAGATGTATGTAATTATAATTAATCACAGAGTACCTAATAAAAACCAATAGTGTAAGTTATTTAGTTTTTTTTTTTTTTTCGAAGAACCTGAGTTCTTCGGTTTTGGCTTCACATCAAAGGTATATAGCCAGTGTCAAGTAATTGGAGAGATTATTTTGTCATAAGTCAGAGTCGATAAGTCAAGTCATGCCCCTGTAAAGTAGTGGTGGTTGCGACTTTACTAGAGGCTTCTATGGAGTTTTGGAGGCAACACGAAAAGTCACGTTTTACAGCATTACACTATTCACCAACACTCATACACGTTCACGAGCACTTAATGGATAAAAAACCACCGTTTTTACACTTAAACACTCAAAGTTATACAAGTTTTGTCAATTAATTTAATGCCGCCAATGCGCCATTTTTCATGTTCCCGCCAAAAACTCAGTTATTTAGTTATACAGTCATCTTGAAATCTCTTATCCATGTTAGATTCTTAGGTCTACTCTTTTTTTTAGAAAGGAAGCAGACGGCAAATCCTATGTGCGATACCAAGTAATAGGTGCCAACACTGTGGCGGTACCTACGCATTTTTATAAGGCAAGTATCAACAACCTTAAAGTTGAAAAAAACTGAAAACTTGACTGCGAAATAATTATACATTAATTGTTAATTCATTATTCCAAATTTGTAAAAATAATTTATAAATATTTTTGTAATCTCCTTTAAAATACCTTCATTTTGATAACCTATTCGATGGGTCTGGTAAACAAAAAATTATTAACGACTATTTAGCTTCAAAAATCCGTCATTTTGATTTTTTTAAACCCAATCGGGTGATTGAGACGAATCTAACGATACCTTAACTGTCAAAATCCATCCAACCGTTTGGAAGATACGCGCGAAAAACATAAATCTTCCTTGGCAGTCGGGTAAAAACTCTTGCTTTTCAACCGACTTCAAAAAGGAGGGTTATCAATTAGGTTGAATGTTTTTTTTATGTATGTTAAAACCTCAGAACTTTGTTTATAAACCGATTTTAATAATTATTTTTTTGTTTTTTTTGTTTAGGAGGATATACTTTCAGATTGTCCCATACAAATTTCATCAAAATCGATTTAGTAAATTAGTTGTTATATCCAAATAACTGAAAAAGAGAATGTCGTCGAAGTAAACGAAATTGCGTATTTTGCTTCCCCGTGACTTTTCAGTGTTGTTAACGGTCACTAAAACAGTCCAATTGAAGTCGGTTGTCTATGTTTTTTGTAAAACCTTGATTATTACTCGATATTGTATGAAAACTAGTAGACGCGTCACAGTGGCGCTTCCTCACGCTTCTAGTTTGAAGACGCCCTCCCAACTAGCACGATAGCGTTAAAACAACCTGTATATAATTCTTATATCGGTTTCATTTACCTAAGTATCAAACTGTTAATAATACCTTTACAATAAGTAGTAAGTAGTAATATTTTATTGAGACATAATAAGATTTACAAAGAGTTTTTGAATCCACAGGTTCCCAAACTAGCAAAATGCTGTATTTCAGGAACCTGAGTCTTCTCCTTATTTTATAACAATTTGATGTATGTCTTCAAAACTAAAAAATACTTTATATTTAAATTAAAAATAATTTAGCTAAGTACCTAACTTAATTTAATAAGGTAATTGACATAATAATTTCAATAAAAAAGTTAAGTACATAGTTCTTTATATGATAATAAGCAAACAAAATAAAAGACCTCTAGTAAAAAAAAAAATAACAGTTATTTTAAAAATTAGATAATTATATTAATATATGACTCTCAGTGCGTGTGTATGAATGTCTGTGTGGACAATGGAGTTATAGAGTGCTTTAACTCACTTATAACCACGAAAGAGGCCCACGATTTTACAGGTAAAGGTTATAGAAAGCCTGTAGAGCGTATTTATAGGTGCAACAGAACCTGCACAAAAGTGTTTATTCATACTCAGCTACTACTTCAACCTGTGTTATTGTGCTTGTAGGTGGGTTGGTCAACACTGTCGGTTATATAAAAACGTCGGCTAAGAATGATATAACCACTTAAAACTTTATTACACCTATTAAAAATGGTTGTTTGACTCTTTGACGCATATTAGATATCTATAATTGTTTCAACCGTAATGTGTACAAGGTATTTTTTAGCGTACGGCTCAGAAGAACGAAGTAAATAGAATCCCTCCTAAATTTGACAAATTCGCTATCTTCTTTGCGCATACCACTTTATGCACTAGATAAAACGAGACAAAACATGCATTTGTCGTACGTCATAATATAGGGGGCATCTGTCACATGTTGAGCCACAGAGATGTCCAAGTCATAAAATATCGATATCGATATTAAGAGTTCGATGATCCGATACCGATATCGATATATCAATCCTAACAACTTAAAGTTCGTGACTATGATAACGTTATCTAGATTCACTCTGGATTAAAGGAACCTTGAACTTTGTAAAAACCACGAATTAAGATGACATTTTTTTATTTGATAAAATAATATACAACATACACAGAAAAATGAGTACATTACAAAATTTATACTTAACAAAAGTTAACACTTGAGCTTAATACTTTTTTCAGCTAAACCTTGTTCTGCCTGCCCCCTACCTATAGATTAGTCCCCCGAAAGGGTTTACATGCGATTCTACCACTTTGTTGGTTTTTTGTAAGTATTTTACTATGTGAAGACAATAAATTTATTGAGTATTGAGTACTTTTCCCGTGATTGTGATAAGCATAACGTTGACGATCACATATTGATGGTGGAAGTGTTAATTTATCAAATATTTTTAACTCAATGCTATATGCATGTGGCGAAGACTCTTTTGCTACATATATTTCTATTAATTTATTTTCCTTAACTTTATTTATAATTATTATATTTTCTTGGTATACTTTATCAGTACTTTTTTTTCAAGGCTTTTCGTACGCTGTCTGAAACAGTTAATTTTTAGCAAACTGGAGTAGGCTAGATTTTTATCGACCATCTCACACTGCACATTCTGTACATTCTACGCTAGTGTTCTTCGGTGGTACGTCTGAAAACACTGATGAACTTATTTCTGTAGTATCCGAAGGTCCTGGCTTAGGTACGTTGATGAAAGGGATATCCTGAAACACATTATATTTTTAATTTATAGTTCATGTAATTATAATATACCTATAACACGCAATTTTAAGTACAGTTCTGTACTGACCGTTTGCTTCACGAGCATTGCATTTGGTTCAAGTTGAAGAATAGCCGGAAGAACATTTTACCTCTTGCCGATCGTTATTGGACGCCAAAGAGACACCCTGAAATATTAATAGTGTAAACGTAATATTTTCCGTGATTATTTTGAAGCTCTCTTTTTTTGTATATTACACTATCATGGTTGAACACATAGATATTCTGTTTAACCATGATACAGTAGGCAGGACGGCAAATATATAATATTAATAAATAAAATATGAATCGAACAAAATACAAAGAGTGTGAGTGTGTTTAAGTGAGATGGGTCAGTTACGGGATCCCTCAATGGCTCACTTTATTCTGAAAATCTTACAAGGTATACTCGTCGTGTCTGCATAGCCTTATCGACAAATCTTTTTACGTTTTATGACATCCCTAGTTAGTATATCATAGCCTCGATTTATTCATGATTTTAGCATGAAAAACGCCGATTCTTCATATTTCTATACTTATTGGACGTTATTCAATGTATCTACGCAATAATTATGTGTTTAGTATGGGTTATTAATGAGTACATACACAAATAGATACTTACCGGTGAAAATTCAGGTTCTCTTGATTTTTCATGATACTTGCGGAGGCCTGGCATAATACGAGGACACAATTCGACATTTCACATATTTATTTCACTATTTACAATAGTTCAATACGTTTTAAACAATATAAAACATCCAAAACCCCGTTGAAAAATAAACAAAAACAATGACATTTTATGAGATTAAATTTGAAAGATAGTCAATGTAGATGGAAAGCGACAGAACCATTTAACAATACACTTGGTTGGATAATTAAGTCCCACATAACAATTGTGGGACTTTCTTTGAAGTTTCCTATGATTATCTCTATTATAGGTATATCCAAACTCTTTGGCGTACGGTTAAAGCGTCAATCACCGAATGGCCGCATAATTTAAATATTATTCTTACTTGCTTTCCAGGTGGTGGTTTGCGAGAGTCCAGACGGCCGTTTAGACATGGAGTCATACGTCATGCCAAACCAAAAGATACCCAATGAAACGCCCGTATCTGCATTTATGGTGAGTATCAGCACCAGCCTATAATGTTACCACTGCTGGGACTCAGGCCTACTCTTGGATAATAATAATCTTCTTCTTATCGTGTCACTAGTTCTTTCAAACCAGGGTGGTGAAAGTAAAAAAAACATCACAATTGGCTGATAATCTCTTCCTTTTTTGAAGTCGGTTGAAAACGGGAGGTTCTTCTCAGTTCGACGCCCATATTTTTTTAAATGTTTTAATTGGCATTTTTTTTCAGGTCCCTCCAGAGACAATAGAACGTGCCGCTGGATTATTATTTTTTGACAAATTGCACAGAAGCAAGCTGAATACCATAAACGGGAGAAAAGTATGAACATACGTTTCTAGTCATAATTAGTTCAATTGACGTAGGTATCTCATACGTAGTCTAAGTAGATAAATTAATGTTTATTTTATAGAATGTGATCATGAATTACCTCTTAGCATCTCTTAGTTATTTATTGCATGCTTAACCGTGTGACCAACGACAGATCATGCCCATTCCTATGCCATTAGTTTGTGACTGATAAGTGACGAACAATGGTCTGACTCCCTGGATTTGTGACAGCCCCGTTCCAAAGAAATAAGCGAAAATGTTTCATAAAAATGGACACACGGTTCTGGATCCAGAACCCTGTGGCCTACTGTTTTCGAGAATTTCTTAAAAAATCGATGCATGTCATGCAATGCCAGTCACTAAAAGCTAGACCTAAAATTAGCTTCCTAGGTTGTTTAATAATAAGGGTTATAACTATATTTGAGGTTATGAAATATAATTTCAGCAACAAGGTACTCGAAAGAAGAAGGCTCGGAGTCTGAATACTAGTATAGTATTATATTATCTGTGACTATACCATTAGTTGGTGACTGATAAGTGACGAATAATGGTCTGACTCCTAGGATTTGTGACAGTTCCAGAGAAATAAGCGAAAATGCTTGGCCACAGGGTTCTGGATCCAGATCCGCGTGGCGAACTGTTTTTGCGATTTTCTCAAAAACCTATGCATCATAAGACTCAATTTTTCTATATGCTTTAGAAATGCCAGTCTCTAAATCCTAGACTTAAAATTAGTTTCCTAGGTTATTAAACCTAGGTCTAGAAAAATGAGTAGCCAAAACAATTCTCAGTTAAAAAATCGCCATCTTATGAAGAGGTTAAACAAATACTTGACCATCTTAACCATTTTTTTTCTCTTGCCTATGGAGTAGAAATGCAATAAGCTTGATACCACAGATATATCAAGGCTTGATATCTATAATTTTCAATTTTCTTAATTTTTTTCTGAATTTTCACTTACATTATTGTATGAAAAGTCATATTTTTATGTTTGTCACTAGGGTTGATTGTTTCATTTAGGTCGTCATAGCAATCCCAATGCACACGTGAGCTATCGTATAAGTAAGCTCTTTAGTAACCAATAGATTACCTCCTTGTAGAAATTCGATCACTCCTAAAACTTTATATACAATATTTTGTAATATAATTGTTTCCAGCACGTCCCTTAATGAATATGATTCGGTCTAGATATTCAAATGTGTTCATGTTTTCTAAGTCAAATGTGTGAACTACCTTTCTTTTATATTCTTTTTTATGGCAATTCGTCGTACTCATATTGGTTTCTACAACCTCTTCTAGAAATAGACTTCTAGACCAAAAATCAAGAAAATATTTCTATGTATTACCACTGTCTGACGGTTAGTGATAGATGTTGCAAGCACAATCCTCTACCTTCTATTTCGTTTCTGCTTTTGAAAAACATATCGCAAATATATTTTCAAATAGTAATGGCATCCTTTTTGTTATTGTTAATCAGGCAATTGATATATTGTGAAATTATGTTTTTTTTTCGGTTAAATACTGTAAATATGGATGTATCATGTGACGGAATCTAATGCGCATGTATTTATTATTTTTTAATCCGTTTTTCATGTGTATTTTTCGTTTGTAACTTTTCGCGTCCTTTTCCACGCCAATCTTCAATATAAAATGGAGAATCTGAGAGTATAGAACTGCTGTATAGGGGATTATTATTATATTTTCTCTTATTAGGGTTTTTCTGGAACTTTAGAAGATTTTCCTTTATTTTTTTGTTATGACGGAATCTAGTGCGCATGTATTAATTATTGTTGATTTACTATCAGATTCGCCGTTTTTCATGTGTGTGATATTGTTTCGTTTGTAACTTTTTGCGTCATTTTCCGCGCCAATCTTCATTCAATACAAGATGGAAAATCTGAAGGTATAGAACTGCTGTACAGATGAATGTAAGTTTATTTTCTCTGAGTAGATTTTTTTTCTGCAACTTCAGAAGATTTTCCTTTATTTTTTTTTGTTATGTTTTGTCGTTGCCGCGCCAATATTCAATATAAGATGGAAATTTTGAAAGTATAGAACTGCTGTACAGAGGATTGTAAGTTTATTTTGTCTTATTGGGTTTTTTCTGCAACTTCTGAAGAGTTTCGTTTATTTTTTTCGTTGCTAAGTCCAACGTTATGATCTCACTTTGAGCAAGATTAAGTTCAACTTATGTAATGTATGTAACTGTTATGCATGACTCTTCAAAAAATCATCAACCCTTGTTCTTTCTGATTTTATTTCAAAAGTCAATTGTTTTAAGGTCTTTGTTAATAGTTTTCTTAGCTTGATGATGACGGTAAATCATTGTGTGAGTTATAAAAAGGAGCCATAACATTTGACCACATATTTTTGATGTCGTCAATCGGTTTTGTTAATTTTTAACTTCTTCAGTACCAAATTTGATAATCTATAATAATTAGAAGGTAATCCTTGTTTGTCTTCTTGGTAGATGTCATTTCTTGCCAAACATATTATTACCAGTTTTTCTACTATCTCTTTAGTGTACCTAAAGCTTTTTTTTCTTTATCAAGTAAATGGGGTTTTGTCACGCAGTGACTATGTCATCCCCGTATATACAAGTTACATGTTAGTTCAAAGCTGTCTCATGATTTAAAGAAAAGGATGCAGCGTATGTAAAAATATTTATCTTTGTCTTCGACGTTTATAAAGTAAGATAGGTTGTGTATTCCATTCTTAAAATGACTTGTGTCTAATCTTATGTATACTTTGGGTAGTGTACTAGCAACACTTTGCATAACTTCGTGACTAAGCGCCAAGTAATCACTAGTGAAATTGAAATTGGTGAAAGCCCCTGTTATTGCTGAAATCAATTCTGATGCATCGTCAACGATTACCTCTGAAGGTAACAGTGAGCCCAGTTTAGTCCAATTTTGATCCAGGTTATAATCGTGTCCCGTGTGTGGGAATTTGAAATCATCTGGAATAGCGGTATAGACTTATGCCCATTGGTATCACTTAAAAATATACAGAAATAGTCGTTTTATTCGTTTTGAACTTGTAAATACTTTTTTTTACTAGCCTATGTTGTGCCAGTGTTGGGCAAAGGCATCCACCAAATTTTTCCACTACTACTATTGGTTGTAACTAGGTACTATTGGTTTAAAAATGGAACCAGTAGCATCTAAATTATTTTAGAGCGTTGAAATTTTTCAGAGCATATTCTGTGATATTCTACTTGGGATCCAGTAATGAAGACAAAAATATTGGTATAAACTCGGTAGATAAGAAAGAATTATGAAATAACACACAGCAAATAATCGCATTGTGTGTGTTTGTCAGTAGTGTGTGTGGAGTGTGAATGTGGTGTGTGTGGAGTGTAAATGTGGTGTGTGTGTGTGTGCGAAGTCTTAATGAGTACCTAACTTGCAATGAAAAGTTCTAGGCTACGCTTGTTTTTTTTTTCAGTGTGAATGTTACTTGGATGCACTAGCTTTGATCCTCCATTACCATTAAAGCAGTTATCTAAATTGTTAATTATTACATTTCCACATTTGCAGCATAGCAGATGCTTCTTGTGGGTCTATGCTAGAATCGCAGTATCATAAGCTACATTCTGAATTTGAGGTAGGTCGGCTGTAAAGATGGTATAAAGAACAGGTTCAAGTACCTAACCTTGTGGGACTCCAGCAGTTGTATGTTGCATTTTGAAGTTCTTCCACTTTGATTTGAAAAATACGGTCTTCTAGGTATGAGCTCAATAGGTTGAAATTATGTATGTAAGTATGTGGTAGGTATATATCTCTTGATTTTGTACAAAAGTCCTATATGCCATACTTTGTCAAAAGGCTTGTTGGATATCAAGGGAGGCTGATGAGCAGTATTCTTTGTTTTCAAGGGCACTGCATTTTGTATCATACACTATGAATTTGCTCTATTGTACCGTGTCTCTGACGGAACCCAAATTGGTGTTCGGGGATGACTTCTCTTTCTATTTCTTCCATCTATTTCATTTTTTTTAGTCATCTTTTCAAGAGTAGTCTCTCGAATTTCACGGGTAACAGTCTGATTGGTCTATAAGAGCTTCGGTACTTAATTAGTTGGTTTACCTTCTTTATATACTTATTAGGTACCATTACATGTGCTTCTTTATAAACAGCATGCTGTAGTACTTATTAAGTGATTAGGTCAAAGCCCGGTGCTTTCTTGTTGGTTAAACATTTAATTACGTACAAAACTTCCCTTGGTGTAACTGGCTCGATCTGCAGGTCCAGCTTGAAATACTTGGCACAGCACAGAGGCAAAAATCACTCTTTTAATAAACTATGTATAATCTCAAAATATTTTTCTAGACCTTATTATTAAACAACCTAGGAAGCTAATTTTAGTCTAGGATTTAGTGACTGGCATTTCTAAAGCATATACGAAAAATGGAGTCTTTGAGAAATTGTTGTAGTTATTTGTAGAGTTTTTGAGAAATTCTTAAAAACAGTTGGCCACACAGTTCTGGATCCAAAACCATGTGGCCAAGCATTTTCGCTTATTTCTCTGGGCTTTCACAAATCCTGGAAGTCAGACCATTGTTCGTCACATATCAGTCACAAACTAATGGCATAGGAATGGGCATGTTCCTTGGTTGGCCACACGGTTAAGGACTCAATAGTTATTCTTGCTATTATTTTAGTTACCAAATAATGAGTTTATTCAATAAAATTTTATCAATGTATTCGTTGTTTTTTATTATTTGCTTTCACTGAAGGATTTGAAGCACTTCCGGTTCATAATAATAGCCTCCTCCTATTCCTATCACATAACATTATTGAATTGAACAGTCAACTACAAAATACGCAACTAATAAACAAATAATTTTAGGATTTTTGTTTATTTAGATTTTATAAAACCCTAAATTGAATTAATTAAGTAGGTAATTAGGTTCGATAAATTAAAAACCGAATATTTTGTACTGATGTATTTACCGTATCGCGTTTAAACCGAGACTGAATTACAGTGTGCTTTACAAGAGCTGTACAGATTGACTTATAGTTAGTATTAGAGTATAATGACGTATTGAGTAACAGCTTATTAAATAGTAATTAAACACATTATGTGTACGCTACATAATAACTGGGTTCCTACTCTTATTCCTAACCACTAAAAAGTTTTCATAGTTGTGGTTTCCGTTTAATAGGACAGTGTTTCTGTTCCTCTGTCCAAGGTACCAGGAGGGCATAAATCCTAAGAAGTTGATTGCGGTTTGCGTTTGATAGGACAGTGTTTCTGTCCAAGGTACCAGTAGAGCATAAAGCCTAAGAAGTTAATTGCGTATTGCGTTTGATAGGAAAGTGTTTCTGTGCCTCTGTCCTAAGTACCAGGAGAGCATAAAGCCTAAGAAGTTGATTGCGGTTTGCGTTTGATAGGAGAGTGTTTCTGTCCAAGATACCAGGAGAGCATAAAGCCTAAGAAGTTGATTGCGTATTGCGTTTGATAGGAAAGTGTTTCTGTGCCTCTTTCCTAAGTACCAGGAGAGCATAAAGCCTAAGAAGTTGATTGCGGTTTGCGTTTGATAGGACAGTGTTTCTATCCAAGGTACCAGGAGAGCATAAAGCCTAAGAAGTTGATTGTGTATTGCGTTTGATAGGAAAGTGTTTCTATGCCTCTGTCCTAAGTACCAGGAGAGCATAAAGCCTAAGAAGTTGATTGCGGTTTGCGTTTGATAGGTCAGTGTTTCTTTCTGTGACTCTGTCCAAGGTACCAGGAGGGCATAAAGCCTCAGTTGATTGCGGTTTGCATTTGATAGGACAGTGTTTCTGTGCCTCTGTCCAAGGTACCAGGAGGACATAAAGCATTATAAGTTGATTGCGGTTTGCGTTTGATAGGTCAGTGTTTCTTTCTGTGACTCTGTCCAAGGTACCAGGAGGGCATAAAGCCTAAGAAGTTGATTGCAGTTTGCGTTTGATAGTACAGATGTGTATCTGTGCCTCTGTCCAAGGTACCAGGAGGGCATAAAGCCTAAGAAGTTGATTGCAGTTTGCGTTTGATAGTACAGATGTGTATCTGTGCCTCTGTCCAAGGTACCAGGAGGGCATAAAGCCTAAGAAGTTGATTGCAGTTTGCGTTTGATAGTACAGATGTGTATCTGTGCCTCTGTCCAAGGTACCAGGAGGACATAAAGCATTATAAGTTGATTGCAGTTTGCGTTTGATAGTACAGATGTGTATCTGTGCCTCTGTCCAAGGTACCAGGAGGGCATAAAGCCTCAGTTGATTGCGGTTTGCATTTGATAGGACAGTGTTTCTGTGCCTCTGTCCAAGGTACCAGGAGGACATAAAGCATAATAAGTTGATTGCGGTTTGCGTTTGATAGGACAGTGTTTCTGTGCCTCTGTTCAAGGTACCAGGAGGGCATAAAGCATTATAAGTTGATTGCGGTTTGCGTTTGATAGGACAGTGTTTCTGTGCCTCTGTTCAAGGTACCAGGAGGGCATAAAAAGCCTAAGAAGTTGATTGGTTGCAGGGTCTTTTCTATGATTTAAAGAAATAATGAACACGTTTAGAATGTATGCTGTCCTGGTACTTAAGTAGGCAAACGATGAATCAAGCCTACTCGCGCACGAAACCAAAGTGCCCACCGCCTTCCTATTTATTAGTACGTTTATGCCTACTTGCACCAAACTGTCAAAGCTCCTATGCAATTACTTTTCTTGCTTGCCAGTTATTAACGGTTCAAATTCAGCCCGTTAAGAACTGTCAAGCAAGTTAAATAAGCTTATGAACTTTGATAGTTTGGTGCAAGTCAGCATTAGTATTGGCAGGTTAGTTAGGTATAAGCACTCGGTCGTACCTACCTATAAATTGAGTAGGACCCTGGAACCAATCAAATTCTTGGGCTTTATGTCCTCCTGGTACTTCGGACAAAGTGTAAATAAAATGCAGTTTGTATAAAAAATTGTATAGTAATATATTCAGTAACATGAATTAAATATACATGTGGGCTTAGTTTAGTCTTCGTCTTCGTCCGAAGCGCCGCCGTTCTGCTGAGGTTCGCCGTCGTCCATATTGGCATCGCCCATTCCTGAAAAGAAAAATAATTTCGGTTACCATGAATTTAAGAGGTATATCAATCAGAGTTCAAGGATATATATCAATTGATATATATCTGATATATATCAAGCTAATATATCCGATATATATCAAATGTTTTTTTTTAATATTGCAATACAAAAATGGTTTAAAAAATTCATATTTTTAAGTAATTTTTTCGTTTGTTACTGTATTTCTACTTCCCAAATGTAGATGGCGTGGAAGTAGAGTTAAAACATAATCTCTAACCGTTGAAGCTCTTTAAAACAAAAAAAAAATACTATTGACTGATAAGAATTAATAAGAATTTTTTTTAGTTTTTTTTATATACTTTTGTAACACATATGCAATAAGTGCATATGCATATTCATAAATACAATAAAGTAATAGTATGGTTTTCATACAAAATTAATATATATCAAACTTGATATATATCCGATATATATCATAAATATCCGATATTTATAATAAATATCGGATATTTTCGAACCCTGATATCAATATAGGCTTATGCCTAGATCACACGTACCGAGCAAACGGGCAAGACAGTAAAATGTTTCTCGGCCGATATAGTGATGTAAGAGAGTAACTTACATCACTTGCTCAGCCGAGCACTCGGCGCTTTGTTTATACGTACCGAGTACTCGGCACGTGTGATCAAGGCATTAGTCTTGACTGACTGACAGACAATGCACAGGCCGAACAACTGAATGCGCACTTGAAATACTTTCAAACGGAATTGTTTATAAGACGTCAGCTACTCGTAATAATTAAAAAATGTGTAAATGGTTTTTGGACCAGGCTAATTAATGAGCTTTCCACACATTTTCGAGCCCTGACGTTACGTTCAATTGGTATGAACTCATTCACATTGATCCGTGTCAGGGGCGTCCGAGTCGTCAGTGTCCAGAAACACAGACGACTCTGAACACGGATAGCCCTGACCCGGATATGTGTGGATAGCCTTTAAATAGGTAAGTCTAGAAGAAAATTTTTTTGCAAATCAAAGAATGCAAATAAAAACGATTTTCAGATTTTCGTCGCAGTCCCCTGCGATCTCCTGGTTCTCGGCCTCCGCGCGCTCCATCTGCCTCGCCAGCTCGGCCTCCTCCGTGGCCCTACACCACTTCACTACGTACAGCTATAATGATGGAGCCAGTAGCATAGATGATTAACGGTGTTCCTATAGAACACCAAGATGGATGCGGTATATATGACCGAAAATTTTCAGACACCCTGTCTATAAAACTGAAATATCTCGATTTTAAAATAATGTTTGTTAATTTTTACGATGTAGTTTTATTGACAATGAAAAAGCCCAGTAGTTATAACATATAATAGTTATTAGGCCTGTTACTTTGAGGGACACCGGTACGTGTTCTTCGGATATACCGGGGTCCCTCTAATGCGCAGAGGTCGGCCACCATGGGGTTTTAGTCGGTATGAGTCCGACATACCCCTCCGCCCTCCCCCAAGGGCGATGGGCATCCATGAGGAGTGAAAAAAAAGGCCTGTTTTTTATCTTTTTAGGAAAAGCAGCATTGTGGTTCCCTTTTCTTGGTCGCATTTCCAATGTATTACATTGTGTTTCTATACTTTAATACTTCTGTGTGATGGAGTGTACCTTGATCCTCGTCTTCCTCGGCGGAGTCTCCTGCAATCTCCTGGTTCTCGGCCTCCGCGCGCTCCATCTGCCTCGCGAGCTCGGCTTCGTCTGTCGCCGTAACCACTTTAGGCTGAAATAACAAATACATTATTATATTTTTCTGTGATTCAAATAAAACCATGCATTTCATTACTTCTGTTTTATTTAATACATAACACATTTTTATTTATGTTCTTATTTGTTGTTATACGAGCAGCTTTTGCTGATGTGTCTGTGTCACACAGTGTTGGATTTTTTAATAGTTTTGTGTCACTTTTTTTAACCATCTTGCTGTAACCAAGTGTCGAGTTTGTTTTTGAAAAAATTAGTAGATGCTGCAGAAACAACATCTTCTGGCAGTATATTCCAGTTGTGCACCACTCCGTTGCTAAGGAAGTGATGAGCCGTAACGTAACGTAAGCGCGTTGGTATGAGTGTCTTGAAGCTGCGGCAGGTTGTATTGATGGGTCAAAATTTTATAGGTTTCTATAAGGTCCCCCCGCATACGTCTTTCTTCGAGAGTAGGCGCAAAGGTCGTTCTTCATAGCAAATTTAGTAGCAAATACACATTCTCCATTGAGACTTGTAAATAGGAAAATTATATAAAAGATGAGTTTAAAAATTCAAACCAATTAGCATTGCTGATCTCCGACACAATGTTGGCTTACCTTAAAAGAGAAGGAAGAAAGACAGGTAGAATATACTCACTCCCATCTGCACGTTGAAGGTGCCTCCCGCAGCCGTTATGGTCTCCTTGATCTTATCAATGGCGTCCTGCAACGCTTTGAGCCCGTCTGTCTTTTCTGGAGTTGATGTCGTCATTACTAGAACAGAAGTGAAATGAATAGATACCACCAACACTATATTTCACCACTTTTATAGACTTACGAGTATTATAATTTACATCAGGATATTATACGCCTAGAAATATTGAACAACGAAAACTACCGTGCTCAATACGACTTGTCACTTGTACCGACTGAATTCAACTCCCCGTGTTCAATGGATTCTTTCCGAAGTTAGCTCGGTAGGCATCGACATAAAACCGTTTTCAAGGCCATGGCCGCTCGGCCTTCCTCGCTCGGAACCCGTTATCCACAAACTAGTGTTCCCAACTAAAAATACTCTAGATATCGTTGCCATCTTATAGAAATAATACTAGAAAGTTACAAATATATCAAATTATTTCAATAGATCACGACAGAAGTCACATTTAAGTTAAAAAAAAAAACAAAAAAAACTGTATCATTATTTCTTACTACTGCGACTTGCGACTTCGTCTGCGCAGGTATCTTTATAAATTGCCATATTATTGTAAAGTTTCATTAAAATCCATTTAGTAGTTTTTACATGAAAGAGTAAAAAACATCCATCCATCCTTACAAACTTTCGCGTTTATAATATTAGTTGGATGTTAATATTATTATTTGTTGTTAGACGAGCAGCTTCCGATGATGTGTCTATATTTAAAACTGTAAAGCAGTAAGTTGTTAAAAGTATATCTTATTTCATAAAATCAGTGTTTACCTATAATAGGCTATGCACACAGCATAAGACTGTTTTTATTTAAGCTTAAAATAAGTTATTGTTAATAAGCCGTTGGTAATCCAATAAATAAATAAATAAATAATCACACAGGGTTGGATTTTTTAAAAGTTTTGAGTCACTTTTTTTAACATAGTCTTGTTGCTTCATAAGTAACCAAGTGTCGAGTTTGTGGATGCTGTAGAAACAACATCTTCTGGCAGTATATTCCAGTTGTGCACCACTCTGTTGCTAAGGAAGTGATGAGCCGTAAGGGTTGGTTTGATCACGATTTAATTTGAGATGGTGCCCATGAGACGATTTTAGTGGATTTTTTCTTGTGTGACTTGAAGCTGCAGGTTCTTGAAGGGGCAGGTTGTATTGATTCTTAATTTGTCTTAACTTACCATACAAAGGTGGAGCAATCAGATTAATCTTTATCGGCAATTCAATTGTTGACAATGCAAGGCCCGACTTCAAGGCAGCCCGCACCGCATCAATCCCTTCGTATCCGTAGCAGGCACATTCAATGTCAGCTCGGATCTTCACGGCTTGGGATGTCAGCTTCCTCTTGATGTTTGATAGAAGGACCTCCTTTGTGTTCTCATCGAGGCCACATTCGTTTAGCACTGACGGGTCACTGGAAATGAAACAAATTATTGGTATAGAATTGCGTTAGTAGTACTGTAGTCTTCTTCTTATCGTGTCACTAGTTCCTTCAAACCTGCGTGGTGAAAGGATTTCAAGTGCGCCTCGAAGAGGCTCCTTCCATGCACTCGACACATGTTTTCGAACTTTTAGGGTTTCCTCACGATGTTTTCCTTCACTGTTGCAGAACGTGGGATGCATACATAGATTTTTTCGACCGAAAAAACTAATTTACGCATGACTGCCACCGGGATTCGAACCCGCGACCATCGGATTGCAAGGTAAGGGCCACATCCACAGTACTGTAGTAATATGTATAACTTCTATTTATATATATAAATAGGAATAGCTGGTTACTTTAAATGGAAATTAAAAAAGGCGTAAGATTTATACTTGTTGAAGGGAAACCAGAGTAATAATGGTAATATCATGTTAATTGTGAACAACCGCAATTCAATTTCTTTATTTTTTCATAGGAATAGTTTATGAACACATGGATTTGTTTTTTGTTTATAATTGTTATGTTAAAAAAGTGACACAAAATTATTAAAAATCTAACACTAAAAAAGTGATACAATAATAATCTAACACTGTAAAAGGAGTTTTGGCGGGAACATGAAAAATGGCGCATTGGCGGCATTAAAAAGTGTAAAAACGGTGGTTTTTTTATCCATATGTGCTCGAGAACGTGTATGAGTGTTGGTAAATAGTGTAATGCTGTAAAACGTGACTTTTCGTGTTGGGGGGCATTCATTAATTACGTGAGGCTTTTAGGGGGGTGAAGGGGGTCGAGTCAAACCTCACTCAATCTCACAGGGGGGAGGGGTGGTCTCGTAAAATCTCACGTAATATTTTCCGCAGGAAAAAGTGTAATGCTGTGAGAAAAGGGGGTGAAATTCAGTAAATTATTCTCCCCTAAAATTCGACAAAAAATCTCACGTGAGATTAAGAGGGTCGGGGAGGGGTCGAGCAAAATCTCACGAAATCTCACCAAGGGGGGTGGAGGGGTCGAAAAATCGCCAAAATTACCTCACGTAATTAATGGATGCCCCCGCCTCCAAAACTCCATAGAAGCCTCTAGTAAAGTCGCAACCACCACCACTTTACAGGGGCATGACTTGACTTATCAACTCTGACTTACGACAAATCGCCGTCCCCGGAGAACATAATGGTAATCGCCATTGCCATAGTTTTCATGTTATGCCATATTTGAGTTCTATGGATCCTAATACATCTATACAATTTTTTTCATAACTGTTCTTGCGTTATTTAAGAAGTTATAAAAAAATACAATAATATTCGTAGTTTTTATATTCTCAAAACATAATTGCAAACCAATGTTACCAAAATTTATCAAGAATTACGAAAATGGTTATGAATATTACCATTTTATTCGCGTAAAAAATATGTGTTCGTTTGTTGATAATTTTGTTGAATTGATACAACGTTGCAACACTTTCGAGAGTGATAGCATCATCTAATATTGCGAGTGCTTCTCGGCACCGATAGTATGATTAACTTACTTAAATCAGTGTGCTCAAAAGCACCTTTGTGAATCTAAAACCTTGTTTTAACGCGTTTTTACCTTCTGAATGTGTTTGTAAGCATGATACGTTTAAAACCTATCTAGACATGTGAAAACCTAGGTTCTGAAGTACATTTCAGATGCTGAAATGGCCTGATCCTTCCATATTATTTTTTTTGATCATCAAGCTACTTTGGACCGAAAATTTTGTTTGTAACCGTTCGTACCCTACAGATTAATCTGTATTTGGTCAGATACATTCAAGATCTATCTATAAACGTGAAACACTAGGTTCGTAGGTACAATTTATATGCTGAAATGGCCACATGCCTTTCATATTGATTTTTTAACCGAAAACTTAATTTGACCTCTGGATGTTCTTTTAACCAGTTTGTTCCCTTCAAATTCGTCTGTAATTATTCAGATCAGTTTGAGATCTGTCTAAAAACGTGAAAATCAAGGTATTTCAGTACATTCTGTATGCTGAAATGGCGTGATACCTTTCATATCAATTTTTTGAGCAAATACCTACTTTGACCCCTTTGACTATGCTTTTACCCATTTGTACCCTTCAGATTCGTCAGATACAATTAATATCTGTCTCAAAACGTGACAACCTAGTATATTTTGTATCCCAAAATGGCCTGGTGCATATCATATTAATTTTTTGACCAAATACCTACTTTGGCCCCCTGGATTTTGTTTGTACCTGTTTCTACCTTTCAGATTTATCTGTAGGTAGAGAGATACATTCAAGACCTATCTAGAAATATGAAAACCTAGGTTCTGGGATATATTATTAGGTGCTGAAACGGCCTGATCCTTTTAATTTCGATTTTTTGACCATCTAGCTGCTTTAGACCCCTGGATTTTGTCTATACCCGTTTATTTTAGCCTGATTATATCTAAGTTGGAATATTATATTCAGGATTTATCTGAATTCCTTTTTGTTTATTAGTTTTTGTAGCATTTTGGCTGTTTAATGGAAAAATACAGTAGTTTTTTGTCGACTTTTGTTCAAAATTTTTATTAATTCGTATTTTTTTCCCTTTTGAGGTACATACAAACAGAAATAATGATTTTGATATTACTTTAATTTGAATTCATAAAATTATGCGCAATTGATTACCATAAATTAGTTTCATTAAAAAAACAAGAATAAAACTCCAATGTTTCATTACCATACAAAACATATTTACTATTTCCCAGAATAAAATGATAAGTTACTATTAATTTCGTTAACTGAACCGTCAATAGGCATAGAATAAAATTGTAAGACAATAATGCAATATATATCCTCGCTTAGAAAAACCGGGAACAAAATGGTAATCGACAATACAAATTCTTAGCACTGATATTTTACCAATATCTTATTTTGTTAATATCTCTTATATGATTAAGGTTATTAATTATCCAATAAGACAACAAGAATACAAAAAAAAACAACTTTCATTTGAGGTATCCCATATCTTATAATGTCCAGTGGTTCGCAAGATATTAACGAAATTCGGTTTTTTATTTTTCCTGAATAGTTGTGTTTTTGCAATTACCATTTTATTCTCCGGAGACGGCGAAATAATCTCTCCAATTACTTGACACTGGCTATATACCTTTGATGTGAAGCCAAAACCAAAGAACTTAGGTTCTTCGAAAGAAAAAAAAAAACACTGTAAAAAAGTGATAGTATCACTTTTATTTTTAACATAGGCTTGTTGGTTCTTAAATAATACAAAGAATCAGGCATGTACATGTACAATGCCTACTTACATGTTTTTGTAGTTTTTTTTATTTGCGCCTCTAATTGTCATCATCATCATCATCATCAGCCTATCGCAGTCCACTGCTGGACATAGGCCTCTCCCAATGAGCGCCATCGCGCCCTGTCTTCGGCTTGCCGCATCCATCTTCTGCCCGCAACCTTTCACAGATCGTCACCCCACCTGGCCGGAGGGCGTCCTACACTACGTTTGCCGATTCGCGGTCTCCACTCAAGAACTCGTTTACCCCAGCGGTTATCGGTTCTTCGGCAGATATGACCAGCCCACTGCCACTTCAGCTTGCTAATTCTCTGAGCTATGTCGGTAACCTTGTATCATTGAGATAATCTGATTCTAAAGAGAAGCCTCTGGGCCTGAGGCTCTAGTGTTACTTTTTACATCCTAAACTTTATCTATACCAGTCTAATTGGCTAAGCAGTTTTGGAGCTACAAACATACATCCATTGTCATAAACCACATGCATAATAAATAAATAAGATGCTCACATAGCAGCCTGTTTGAAGAAGTCATAAGCTGAAGCCTTTTTCTTGTACTTCTCTTCAAAATGCCAAGCGGTCCTCGTATATAGCTCTTCCAGCTGTTCTGAGTTCTCGTAGTGGAGCAATTCAGCTACGTGTCGGAGAATGGAGTTCACCGCTTTGGCCTTGGCATACCGTTCTGTGCACTTGTCTATATCTTCTGCAGACACTCTACGCTTTGACAAGTCTATGTAACCTGTGGACAAAGTAGGGTGAGTAGGTTTCAGACAGCATCAAGTGCTTCTTCTTCTTTTTATCGTGTCACTAGTTCTTTTGAACCAGTATGGTGAAAAGATTACAAGTGCGCCTTGAAGAGGCTACTTTCGTGAAGTTCTATGCCAGTTTCCTCACGATGTTTTCCTTCACCGTTGAGCGCGTGTTTTAAAACGGACAAATAGATCTTTTTTGAACAGAAAAATCTATTGGTATATGACCGGGTTCGAACTAGTAAGGCCCCCATGTGTTATGGGGTGTACCTACTTATTTGAATCAATATTTATTAACAAACCTTTATCTTTATCCACTCTGATGACGACCACGGGCTCAGTCTTCCCCACTCTGATCAGTTTGTTGATAGATCGGATACGTCTACGCGACAACTCAGAGAGCAAAATCATGCCTTCAATGTTGTTGTATTCCAGTAAATGGACGTACGCGCCCATCTCGGCGATGGACCGGACGTTAACCATCACCACATCCTCCACTTCAGGATATTTCTCCTGGTAAAACCGACACGACAACGGCATCTGCAAACATAGCACCAACTCATAACCTATTTGTTCAAAAAACACCAACTTGCTCTATCGAAAATGGTTTGAAAGGATGGTTTAAGGTACCTTGGTCGTGTGCTTATATTGTTAGCTATAAATAATTAGAAGTAATTGAAAAAATGATGAAATATCGGAAAAGTTCACGTTGACGACCGCAAGAAAAGTTGTAATACGTTCCGTTTTGGCTTAGCATACTTTCAGATAGCTGTCATTTAGTTTTTTTTTTCTTTCGTAGAACCTAAGTTCTTCGGTTTTGGCTTCACATAAAAGGTATATAGCCAGTATCAAGTAATTGGAGAGATTATTTTGTCATATGTCAGAGTCAAGTTATGCCCCTGTAAAGTAGTGGTGGTTGCGACTTTACTAGAGGCTTCTATGGAGTTTTGGAGGCAACACGAAAAGTCACGTTTTACAGCATTACACTATTCACCAACACTCATACACGTTCACGAGCACTTAATGGATAAAAAAACCACCGTTTATACACTTGAACACTCAAAGTTATACAAGTTTTGTCAATTAATTTAATGCCGCCAATGCGCCATTTTTCATGTTCCCGCCAAAACTCTGTCATTTAGTTTGACATATATTATATGATTTGCGTAAAATGAAACGTCAAAGTGTTACCATGTCAAATAACGTGACTCAAAAAATATCTAGTTCGAAGCCGGATTTCATAATTAGCGCCAATATTTAAACATTTGAAAATCGAAATACTTTTGTATGCGGATGGTGAACGGAGACAATGCCGAATGGACAAACATTTCGGATAGGTACTTGGGGGAGCAGCTGAATATTGGTATAGGAATAGCTAGAACAGCAAACATATTGTTCCATTGCTAATGTTTTAACTTTTTTACATTATGCCAATGTTTTTATGTCCTACTATCAATAAAATTGGTTGACTGGAGCGTTGCCTAATATTATGGACCGTATTTGGATCAGATAGGATAAACGGATTTCAGATCACCACACAGCTGAGCCACACATTAATGGTTTCTACGCTTCTCTCATTTATGACTATAGCTTCGCGACCTAATAAAATCCATTAGATGTTACATAATACTAATTACATTCTTGGATGTGGAATTGATTACTTACACAATTTCTGGGAATTTGTTACGGTACTATACACGTCTTTAATGAGGTAATGCGATCCCTAGATCGTGATGATAACGGCTAGGTATGAAAGAACGAGAATTGAATAAACTTACCTAGATAATGGAGGTTGGTAAACCTTTCTTCTGTGTGTGCCTGTAGCCGGTAGTAGGAGTTGGTAGGTCTATATTTATTGTAGGTTTTATATAATTACCGAATCATAGCATGGTATGTAACATATTATGTAGATTTATTACTTAGTAGTAGGTTAGGAATCTACTACATAATAATCATGTAGGTTAGGTACCCAACCTACTTACCAACATTCCTTCACCAATTAAAATAAATTCTAACAAGCTTCAGTTAGTAGATCAAAAGCGGTCTCTTTATTTATTACGAAACGCAAACAAGCTTTTTCAGGCAAGTCCGGCCGAAAAAATAGTTTTTTTTTTTCTGTGTAAGTATAGGAATTTCTTGCGAACACGTTAAAAGTTTATGAACATTTCATTGAAATTCAGGATTTGGACCATATGAGTGGCCTTCTTTTTGATAAAACAATCAAAATCATTTGCCAATAATTATGTGGTAGGTACTGAGGCAAATGAAAATATACTGCTGGTGAATCGATTGATTTGATTGCCTATTCGCTATGCGTAACGGACAGACAGACATCGCAATTGTAGAGCAGTAAAAATGCTACAAATTAATTGATATATATCACTGGTCGACAAATCTGCTCGCACTGATTAACCAGCTGTACATTGTCTTCTAGTGTTTGTGTGTGCAAGACGAATAGCAACCACGCAAGTGCCTTACGTGAATTTTAAAAGGTTAAATTCGAGAGGAAGTCAAATTATGTTTTAGTGTATTTTTTTATCTTTCAAAATGAATTACGTGTTCCGGTAAGTGTTTCAAAATAAACTATAATAAATTTAAAATCAAAAAACAATTATGGAAGCCTTATGATCTAATTATCACTTTTGTATATTTTTTTAGGCCCTTTGATTTTTGAGAAACAAATTTGAATTTGGATTGTAAAGATGTCCTTTTACTTTTCTACCTCCTCTCTACCTAGTCATAGTAGAGTAGTCTAGTAGTAGGTAGAGTAGGTAGGAAATTGGCCCGTAGTAGGTAGTGTAATAATAGTAATGTTGTATTTTGTTTCACACCTGCAATAGTGATGGGTTCGATTCCCTGCCTTTCTATTTATCATCACTTGGTATCAGGTGAAATGTGTGGCCTAACGCAAGTGAACTCCAAAACAGTTATTAGCTTTAAATAATTAGTAGGCTTTATTTTACTATAAGTATTAAGGGCACTATTCAAATATAAAAGGATCAAATATTCTCTAAGTAGGTTTCAGGTCAGGTCTTGTCAGGTCTATAACTTATTAGGTATACCTAATAAGTTATTTGGATAGCAAGATATCACTATGTAATAATATTATTTATTCTTTGATATCACGCTAAATTGCTCTACCTTATATTTTCGCTTTTGTGATCAACTAGTAGGTAGGTAAGTAGGTATACCTACCTAGTAACGAAATAGCGGTGACATAATATATTTTTTAACCGACTTCAAAAAAAGAGAAAGTTCTCAATTCTGTATTTTCTTTTAATATTTATTATCTTCAGGACTTCGTCATTTATCAACCAATTTGGAAAAATGTTTTTGTTTGAAAGGAAAGTTTCAAAGGGTACTTTTAGATTGGTCCCATATAAATTTCATCAAAATCGGTTCATTAATCTAGTTTTTAAATAAGAATTACTTACTGAAAAAAATATGTCGTCGTAATAACGAAATTGCGTATTTAGCTTCCCTGTGACTATTCAATTGTGTTTATGGTGTCTAGAACATTTCAATTGTCAATCGTATATAATGTTTTTGTAAAATCTTTAATTATCTAGATGTCCCATTCAAATCAACGCCTCAAATGTTTGCTCATAAAAAAATGATTTTGCACTTGACTGAGGCACGGAGGAAAAAAGTAACTGAGGTAACATCTTATATTAGGCATTACCCGCGAAATTGCCCATTCAGGATGGGGTTAGGCAGATAGTCTTCGATCGTATGATTAAGAACTCTCTCCAATACCTAGTATTTAACTTCATGTACCCATAAACCCATTGTACCTAGCTGTAATCAGGGTTTTTTTATAAAAAAATATATACGGTTAGTTTTTGTTTATGCGAAAGCCGAGACCCGTTTATTATTTAATTTAGTCACTAAAAAATAATAATAAAAATATATCTACCTACATATATTTTTTTTTTCTAAAACTCACCGAGATAATCCCTGATTGTGTTGCTTCGTTGTCCTACCTTTTTCATGGACAACCTACTCCTAACCTACTCAACTAAAACTAACTGTTAGTTTTTGTTTAAACGAAAGCCGAGACCCGTATATTATTTTTTTCAAATCACAAAACATTTTTTTTTTTTTAGAGTTATGTTACCAAATTTAACAGAGTTGTATTATTTTTTTTTTAACTTGGTTATCGATTCTGAGCAAACCAATTTCAGGTTTCGCATAAACAAATACCTACTAATTTTGTATACCTAATAGATTAGAAAACCCGTTATTCCTGAAGAGACATGGTGCCAGTAGGAACTCCAAGGTCTCCTAAATTGGCCTAACTATCTGATTGACTGTTGAAGGTCGACCTCAAGTGGGTCGCGAGCTATTTGGAAGATCAATTATTTGTTGACCCACACATGGTATCGAGATTCGATACAACTGGGCTACTTGACGTTTCAATTCGCTTCATTTCTATGGTAATTAGGGTTCAATACGTAATTTTTACTGATGTTACCTATTTAGGCTAGAGTTTTCTTTAAAAAGTTTTGAGTAACACGCTTTCAGCTTACTTACAAAGATTATAATCTGACTGCCAAAATTTTATTGGATTTTTACAACTTAATTTTGTTCAACTTATTTATAATTTTTATAAAACGAATCAAAAGCACCTTATTTGTCAAAATACGTTTAGCCGTTTAGCCCGTAAGGCGCCACGAAAATCAGACAAACATACCTACATACACTCGAAAAATATAACCCTCTTTCTTGGCAATCGGGTAATAAGTCTTTTCCTTCCTACCAGATAAGATACTTCTCTTTTACAAAGAAAACTTTACAAATATTTAATGTATTTTTTATTTTCAGATGTTCCTTAGTTATTTTAGCAACAATTCATGGATTATTGGCACAATCATTGAGTAAGTAAACCCTGTAAATTTTGAAAATGTGTATCCTAGAGAGCTAACACGCCATTTTGTTTTATTTAAGGATTAAGAATTCTGAACCTTATACCTTGGAAATAAAGTTCTTTTTTAATTAAATCTAAATATAAGGATTTTAATGCTTGATAGAGACCCCCTCGTTAAGGAGTGTGTCTCGTTCACACAGTTGCCAGCATACAATTAAAATTAACATGGCCATAATTTTTTAAATAAGTGGGACAATTTTCGAAATTAGACGTATTGCTCTAAATGTTATTCAGATTCATTTGAAAGGTTTAGTACAGTCGCTGTCATGTAGGTTAGGTACCTAACTGCCGAGAAAAATAATTACTGTTCGAAAGAAACAGTATTAAAACCATTGAATCAGATATACCTCACTAGAATGCAGCACACCGCCCTCTTTTTTGTTGATATTTTAATGCACCTATGTATAATATAATTTTAAAACAATAATGCAAAGTAACGTATGTATATAACATTGATAGCTTATTGAGCAGAGCATTGAATTATCCCTTGGTTGCTTGTTTATGTCTCAATGAAATATTCAAAGTTCAAAAATTATGGTCGCCCTACAGAACGAGACACACTCCTTACTGGTTCTAGCTCTTTCGGCTCGCAGTTTTCGTGTGAGTCGGCATTCTAGATACATAGTATAGAAGCTCTTTGTGTGTATCACATGCACAGAGAATTGTTTTTTGTCTATGATCAAATTTTTGTAAATTTTGTATGAATGGATGGCTGCATAGATTTTTGTTTCATGCTAGATGAGTATAAATTCAGCAGAACAAACATACCAAGGAAGATAGAAAACACCAGACTCAGGATAAACACCAATGTTCACAAATGTTTTTCCTGAAGCGGGGATGAAAACCGCGACACCTCGGCGCGCGTAGCAGTTTAACACACTCGCCACTCAGCCATCCGTGCCGTCATTGTGCTACAATATCCCACAGTTCTAAGTACAGTCACATTCTAAGTATTTCCCCAGATACCTCAACGGAATCCCCAATTTTCTGGAACTCGCAATGCTCCCCTAAAAACCCTGAAGACGTGGATTTCCAGACCTTGGACCTGATAGCGGTGTACCGACTGGACCGGTCCAACGCGACCGGGGTCACCCAGGTTGATGGGTCCAGAGACCTGCAGAGGGCGTACCGGATTGGAGGCGGGGCTAAGCTTACCATGAGCTTGCAGTGAGTAGATAGACAGATATAATACACCATACATTTTTAATTAGGGGTAGGTACTATGTTGTATCTATGCAGACAGAATTTTGGGTTTCTACAAAATGACAAAGTGACAGCGGGGAGAGTGCGGCGCTCGAGACGAGCTTTTGCGAGCTGGCTCGAGCAAGGTACCAAACGCTGAATAAAACTTAAATTATTATCATTGATGGGTACCGCCTGACGCAAATCTGAAAGAAATTCTACTGGGGAAGTTTGTTAACCCGCATATCATTTGACCCCAGACAGGTGTTCTCCAACGGGATCCCCCACAGCTTCAGCGTGGGGGGAACGTTCAACACGCAGGGCCAGCGCCTTATCTGGAGCCTCATCAAGACACATTTAAACGAACAGCTCTTTTCTCTCACTTTACTTTCCAAGAAGATACCTAATAGATAGCTGATAGTATTAATCCGTGGTTTTTGGTGAAGTTTGTTAACCCGCATATCATTTGACCCCAGACAGGTGTTCCCCAACGGGATCCCCCACAGCTTCAGCGTGGTGGGAACGTTCAACACGCAGGGCCAGCGCCTTCTCTGGAGCCTCATCAAGACACGCTTAAACAAACAGCTCTTTTCTCTCACTTTACTTTCCAAGAAGATACCTAATAGATAGCTGATAGTATTAATCCGTGGTTTTTGGTGAAGTTTGTTAACCCGCATATCATTTGACCCCAGACAGGTGTTCCCCAACGGGATCCCTCACAGCTTCAGCGTGGTGGGCACGTTCAACGCGCGGGGTCAGCGCCGCCCGTGGAGCCTCATCAAGGCACACTCAGACGAGATGCTCTTCTCTCTCACGCTACTGCCCAAAGCGAAGAAGTTAGCCGTTTTCATGAAGAAAATGAAGCTGGTTTTTGACAGCTGGAGCGTAAGTTTTTTAAAGGATTCTTTTCTCAAAAAAAAAATGTTTTCAAGTATCTTTCTATCAGTCATCTGGTTTCCATAGCTCTGCTTAGTTTCGGGCTTAATGGCGTTGTGTGAAATGTCCAAAATATTAATTATTTATTATTTGGTGATAATACTACAATCTGACCGTTTACCATAAAACAAACATTAAACATTCACACACTCACACCCCTGCACTAGGATTCCCTGTGTCGCAGGTGGCATGGACACATACAACACATCACAGCATCCAAGAACCGAGAACAAACATTTGTATTCGTCACACAAATATTCGCCCCGGCCGGGGATCGCACCCGGAACACCAAGCTTCGTAGGCAGGGTCACTACCAACTAAGCCACGGTGTCGTCTTTTACCATAAATTTTATTTTAATGAATTTTGTGCTCATGTAGTTTCATTTTTAATTGGTACGTTTAAATAATATTTATCTATCGCTTTGTGTTGTATTAGCTCTTCACGCCGGGTTGGCACAAATTGCACATGGGTGTCAACAACGGAACTGTACAGGTGGCCGTCGATTGTGTTGAGGTAATTACCAAGAAATGTCACCTCACTCACTCCACCTCACGCCCACACTCTTCCACACTTGAGTCTTATTCACTGACTGGAATTTTTAAGTTTTAATTTTAATTTTAATTTTTAACGGTAATTAGTTATTATTTTCATTGGTTTGTTCATACACACTTTCATTTGTAGAAATAATAATTCAGAATTGTTACGTAATTATTAAAATTAACAACTTGATTAAAATCTAGAGGTACCTACTGTCTTGCATGTTCTCTATAATTCTGTAATTTTGGAAATAGTTTTTCGGACCCCCGCGATACAGGCTAGCCCTAGTGCGGGGTCCATTGGTTAAACTCCTACTATGTAACCTGTTTTCGAAATAAATATTTTGTATTTTGTAAACTTTTTTGTATGTATATTATATAAACACGTTTTTATGCTTTTGCTCTATCTCGCTTCCTTTACAAGATATAGCGGTTTTTTGTCATCGAGTTGTGAGCTACCCTGATAGTTCCACCGGATAGCTAATTGAGATGTGCTCGGAATTTGAGTTGTAGATAAGATTTCACCCGGATCGACAGACACACAGACAAACAAAAAAGTGGCCTTACATAACGCGGAAAAAAACTAAAAGTTTGAATCACTCCCATTTCCTTTATAGTTCTGCCCATCGGTCGGTAGAACGAGAAAAATCAATTTCTGGCATAAAAGATTTTTATGGGACCAGCAGGGCTATTCATTAAGCTGTCATTAGTTCTCGTTATCGAATGGTACGTCAAATCTGACAGAAAATGGCCGACTTCTCGAAGCCGATAGCGACAGAAATCCTATGGTGACGTCATTTTTTTCCCAGTATTGACCATCGAATTCGATAACGAGAACTAATGACAGCTTAATGAATAGCCCTGCAGAGGTTATAAACTTTCGCGTCAATGTTATCATAGCGTATCCTTCACCGAGATGTCAACAGTGGTATACTTATTTTTTAAAACATCATACAAACTGGTGACGGATAGGTACGCTACGATAACTTTAAAGGGAAAGTTTATAATCGAGCCTCAGAACAGTGTTATGAAATGTTTTGAACAGTGGCTACTATTTTACCTATAGCTACTACTAGCTGTGCCCGCGTGCGACTTCGTCACCCGTGGACGAATTGTTTATTGTCGATGTTGTTTGTTCCACCCGCGAAATAAATATCACAGAATAGTGTCAGTACTAAGCAAGTCAATCAAAACTTGCACATTTAAACCCTATCATATATTATATTATTATAGGTATTTTCATTTTAATTTTGTGTGATAAATATTATATATTTGTAACATATTTTATGTGCATGATAAATTTAAGATTTAGGCAGATTCGTTTTTTTTTAAGTTTTTAAATTATTAGGTCCTACTGTTTTGGCTAGGTATAGTTTGTATACTATAAGTTTTATGCACGATGTGGTCATTTATAATTGAAATTGCATGCAACTTAGTTACTATAGAGTTAAATAAGAAATGCACGACACCATGTAAATTTTGTTAATGACCCAAATAAATGAATTGAATTGAATGCCCTCTTTTTAACCACTCAAACAATGAATTTAGTAGAAAACTGAAAAACTTAGCGGTACTTATCTTCGGAGGTTATAAAAATGCAACTTTCAATTAAATATTGTGTTTACATGAGGAGATAGGGTCTTTCAACTTTTGGTCTTATAACACCTTAAATCCGCACTTTTATATATTTTAACTTTAATTTTGAAAATCGGTGAAACCCATATCTAATTATTTATTTTGTAAAATATAATTCGTAATTTTGTATACACTCATAAAAAAATCTGTTTCCATACAAACTTCAAACTTTTATATCTACCCTCTGAAAAAATGTAGCGTAATATTATATAGCCTATAACCATTTCAGGCTTATTAGCCGCAGTGTTCCGCAGTTTTTACGTGATGGACGAACACATAAACCCACAAACAAACAAACAAACAAAGTCTTCCAATAAAAAATAATAATTGGGGCATTTTAATTAATCTCGTCTGAACACGTTTCCGTCAAAAAAAACATTTGTACAGAAATTTGGGGTCTTCTGCTTTATTATATGTATATATAGCTACTATGATTTCTATCTCATAACACGCAATTTCATTACAGTTAGAAGCAGTAAATATAACTGAAACGGACTTCGTAAACCAAAAGGACATCAAATCGCTGACGATCGTTTCAAATGACGATGGGACTCCAGCGCCTGTGAGTATACACTTTCCACACTTAGTCCTAATTTTATGTTCTTGCTTATAACTGCATTTTTAAGTTTGCACTTTGATTAATATCAGTGCAGGTTATATTGTGCAGGCGATGTGGTGCAGGTGACTGTTGCAGGTGGTTTTTTACAGGTGAAATTTCGCAGGTGATATTTTGCAGGTAACATTGCGCTGGTGTCATTATACAGGTGAAATTGCGCAGGTGACATTTTTCAGGTGACATTGACCAGGTGACAGTGCATCGTAGGTATAACTTGAATTTTATTTTCACAGATAGAACTGCAATGGCTTTCACTGAGCTGCAAAACTTACAACTTAACCAAGGATAGCTGTGAAGAAATCGTAAGTACTTACTTACCTATAGTTTTTCGTAGACTTTCGCGATTATCACACACACATTTGGCCTAGGCTGTAAGCTCATTTGTGTATAAAATAAAATAAAATAAAATAAATAAATAGTTATTTGATTCAAGTATTTATCGCGCTCACCTTATATGTTTTTGTGTCCCGACGTTTCTTTACTTACTTCACGGAATAAACTTGTTTCTCAACATATTCATCTCATCATCAAATGTATCGGTACTCGGCAACGACTTCGGTTTCGACTGTATTGCAACAACCGTGGTCACGGGTTGACTGGCGTATTGGAGCTACCGTCGCGGTGAAATGAGGGAACTACCCTCATTTTGGTTACAATCAAATAAATTACTTACCTCTTTGAAATTCGCACAGATTGCAGTGATTTTAATCTACTAAAGAGCAAATAAACTTTTCATAATAACTTCTGTTCAATCTCTTTTCACGCACGCACACGAATGATAAAAAAAATATAAGCACCTTTTCCAAAAAAACTGTCTCAAAAAAGATTATTTAAAAACCGCACGTAAACGAATTTTTGAAAAAAAAAAAAAACATTTCTTTACCCTGAGAAAGTGTGGTTTTTTTTCTTTTGTAGTTTGTATATTTAGTTAAAAATGTTCTTTAAACATAGTTTTAAGAATCTTTGAATTTTTATTGAACACAAATTAAAAACTATGTAGGTAGTTAGTACTTAAACGTGCCTATTTTTAAACTATTGTTAGGTTTCTCATACAGACTTCTATTTTACAGGATGAAAGCGACTATATCCATGCTACGATACCCCCAGTAAGTTTTAATAAGCAGAATTAAGTTAATGACAATTTTAAAGACAATTGACACCTAGGTACTAAGTTCGGTTAATCGAATTGCAGATTTATATATTTTTTTATTAATAACAATTGACAATACCTGTTTGCCTTTACTTATTTGTGAATTTTTTTAATTGGTCATCTATATTTATCTTTGTGTAGATAGCTGTAAGTTTTCCGAGAAGAAAAGATGAGAGAGGCACTCTCCTGATAGTAAGATATCAAGCCTGCCCACGACCAGAACAGTGCTGCATAGGAATTATTATTTTTATAATGCATATTTGAAAATTAGTAAGTAGATACGTAAGTCATTTTGTGTTTAGTTCGCAGTTGGTGGATCGTCAATTGAATTCCCATCTCTGTCTGTTTGCAATGCTACATGTCCGCCGGTAAGAATAAGTATAAGCAAGTATTACGTTCGCCGCAAACGAGCCACGGGCCACGGCGACCGGTGGCGGGCGACCGTCAGTTCACATACATTTTGTGGCTATAGCGCGTCACCAGTCGCCATCAACCACCGACGATACGTGTGGTGTGCTGACGACACCGGTTTCTCGTTTGCTGCTGGCCTTAGTATTTTTTACGTACATTTTAGTTTTCTTATTTTTTATGTTTATCCTTTTTTAAGTGATTTCAAAATAATGAGGAAGATTTCAATTCGGTTGTATTTTTTCTAATGTTACCCTTAACCTTAGAACTTTGTCATTTATCTTCCGATTTGTGATTTTATTTTATAAGTTTCATATAAAAATTATTTCAGATTGGGCATATTTTGTTTTTTTTTATTAATTACTTTTTATAGTTTGACATTTAGTTTTTTTTTCAGGGCCCACAAGGCCCCATCGGCGTGAAAGGAGAGCAAGGGGAAAAAGGTCCAAGAGGATTGACGGTAATAATAAACACTATAAAATATTAGAACACATGAAAAACATTATGAAATACATTATTACAAGTTTAGTGTCCTTGTTTTATTTATGGATTAAACCCTATGGTTTTTTTTTATATCCAGGGTTATAGAGGAGAACGGGGGCCAATTGGCCCGGGCGGTCCTAAAGGAGAGCGAGGGGAACCGGGCCTTCCTGGTTTAGTTGTCAATGTAAGTACACTATCATAATATATATTGTTTAGCCGAATGCGAAGCTAAACGGCTCGATAGAATATTCCAGGTCGAAGCAAAGCCGAAAGTATTCGAGCCCGGAACCCAGACTCGAGACCACGAGACAACAGGACACGTAAAATGATCTAAACATGCAAGAGGCACCTGTGGGCGGCCATTTTATATTTTAATCGCATCAAAATGTATCAAACCTGAAAGGATTTCGATAGGTATATGGTTTGTCGGTTTATTCGTCTCGGGCAGCAAGTATCATACAAACATTTTTAGGTCAAAAATTCAGTATTCAGTATTCAGTATTCAGTATTTTTATTGCAGTCAATAAGTCTTAGTTTTAATTGTTTACAAGTTACACAGAACATACTCATAGAACATATTGAACCCTAAAATAGGGCATGGCAACATTAGAGCAGGAGCGGACCGAATCATAAATTAATTTTACATACCTATCTAATTATATAATTTGTCAAGTATTAAATCTCAAATTTGTCATTAAAAAATTCTTGTATACTGTAATAACTTTTTTTAAAAAGAATGTCTTTCAGTTTTCTTTCAAAATTTACTTCTTTCTCTTCGTCTTTTAATTGTTCAGGGATTTTGTTGTCCAATACTGCAACAGTATTTACCTATTTCTGATGAGGTTTTCTGTCTTTTAAACTTGAATTAGGATCAGAATATGGGTCCCACACCTTAATTGTTTGGTTCCAGACTATACTCACCTGTTATAGTTCTTTATGACAATCATTGCATTTTCAGGCAACTGGCACAGAAGTTCAGGGCCCACCAGGGGTGCAGGGCAAGAGGGGACTGAAAGGGGACAAGGGGGAAATTGGAGAAAAAGGTTCCTGCTATTATTTTTTCATTTATTGAACACCAATAAAGTGGATTACAATACATTTTTTATTGAAATTTTAAATAATATATCATCACTTTTATTAATTATTGTTGCATTCTTTATCCAATTTTGTTGAACAACATGTTGCTTGATTTGTTCATTGACAGGAGAGCCCGGTGGTTTGGGCCCTCGGGGCTTTGAGGGTCCAAGTGGAATAGATGGCAAAAATGTAAGTTCAGTTAATAAATATAGGTACCTAATTAGTTTTTTATGGTTTATTCCTACATAATATATTATAAACAGGGTTTTTTTATGATTTACCTATAAACTAAACTAATATTTAAAATTATTTTTTTGTATCCAGAAACCTAAAGGTTTGTGTACTGTAGTAGTATGAGTTTCATCTTGAGCATAGTTTAGTTATTATTATACATATTCATTATAAATTATTATTCAATTTTACCATTTAGTAGTTTTGAACATTATCTTGTTAATGTTTTGTGTAAGAATTAATGAATTAATAAAATTATTATTAATAGTACATATTATATTTTAACAAACCTGTTTTCATTAATAGGCAAGTAGATAGGCAAGCTTAACCCTTATAAAAGATTATTCATTAGTTTTTGATATATAATAAGTAGGTAATATAAATAGATAATAAGATAACACTCTTTTATTTTTCAGGGGGAGCCAGGCTTTCCTGGACCCATGGGTCCCCGAGGTGAAGTGGGACCAATGGGCCCACCAGGCCCCGCCGCTAACGTCAACGCATCACTCATCAGAGGTAAAACCTAACTTATTAGGTAAAAGAAATGAAAAAAACCAATTGATTTATAAATAAGAGAAAGATAATATAAGAATATAAAAAAGAGCGACAAGATCCATCACGTATTTGAGGCATTCGCGTTGTTCATTGGTCGAATTTGTCCGGTGGTAATGGTCATCAGGTTACAAGATTCCACTGCCTGATAATTCTTTGTAAACGCAAACCAAAATCATACCATCACTGTTATGACTAGCAGTTTTATAATGTAATATTTCAGGGATGAAGGGTGAAAAGGGCACAGCAGGTACACCGGGTAGAGATGGTAATCCTGGTGAAAGGGGACCTCAGGGAGTTGCTGGGACCCCGGTAAGTTCACCAAGATTTTTTTTTATACTTATAATATTTTGAATAAATTATTGTGTTAAAGTTTAACGATTTAAAAGTGCAATAATTTGAATTGTGTAAGCTTTCCAAATTTGTGTAAGTTTTCAAAATTTTCCTACAATATTTAGCGATCTGAAAATACGCTCCTGTTAGTACTATCACATTTTTTTTGTCTGGGTGTCCGAAATCCTAGATTTATGTAGGTAATATTTTTTTTTACTGTTTTCAATGTTGTGTACAGGACATAATAATATGTCAAGAAAACTTAACAATTTTGTAATTTTTAGGGACAAATGGGACAACAGGGTCCAATAGGTTTATCCGGGTTACCCGGACAGTCGGGCACACCTGGCTCCCCGGGGCCAGTTGGGGAGAGGGGACCCGAGGGGCCACAAGGCCTCGAGGGGCCAGCGGGCAAGCCGGGGCCGCCTGGACCTCCAGGGTCAGCATTGGTGGCCCCACAGGGAGTGGAGCAAGGTCCGCCTGGGGTGCAGAGAGAAAGAGGGCCAGTAAGTATTCTATTAATATGTTTTTTATAACTTTTTTTTGTTGACAGTTGACAACAATTTGGTTTGCGTCGAGAACTAAAAAAAAATCCTTTCTAAGTACGCGCTTACACGTCTTTACGCATATACCACTCGAAGATTCAAGTAGTTTCTACGTCCAGTGGTTCGGCCTGAGCACTGTCTGTCAATTTTGATTTATTTACTTTTAAAACTTACAAACACTCTCGATAAGATTGCTTTGAACTAACATGAGTGCGTTCTAACCATTTTATTTTGACTATTTGACCAACTGAACTTAATAGTTGATCACGAGGAATTAACAATTTCGCGTGGACCATATATTTAAACATTAAGGATAATATTATATTGATTTACTTTTGACTACTTAAACCCAACTTGAAACTTCACAGAAGGGAGAGCCGGGCCAGCCTGGTATACCGGGTAGAGATGGCTTGAACGGCGTCCCCGGGACCCAGGGGCCGGCTGGACCCCCGGGGATACCCGCACCGCACAGTCAAATTATACAGGTAAACAATTCTGGGTGTTATCTCGGTGTGTCATTGGGGAAAAAAAACAAATTGACGAGTAACAAGTCCCAACGAAAAACGGTGTAACTCGTTTGGGTGTTATACATCGGGAACCCACAGACATATCCAGTATTATTGGAACGCTACCATCGGCTGTCGAGTTGTACAAGTATTAGTTCAGCTACCTATAAATCTTTTTCATCTATTGTTGGCCCAATTGTCTCTTTTTGTAATTTTTTTTATAATATTTTGTATCTTACTTTTATGTAGCTCATGCTGTAGATACTTAGTTAACAAGATAAAGATAAAAGAGCCTTTAATCTGCATTGGGTTACATATGGTTTTTTTCTATGCTAGGTTTGTACTTAAGTTTATGTTGCAGTTTGTCTTGCGACATAGGCCTCCTCCAACTCCTTCCATATTTGTCCTGTCTGCGGCGACTCTCCTCCACGAGGCACCTGATACTTGTTTTATGTCATCTTCCCACCTTTTTATCTGCCTTCCTCTTTTCCTCTTTTTATCTCTAGGATACCATTCCGTTATAGTATTTGTCCATTTTATAACTTTTTCTCTGACCATGTGCCCGGACCATCTCCACTTTAGCTGCTTTATTGTTCTATCTACATCTTTGAACTTTGTTTTTTCTTTTATGATTTTTAACTTTATTTTATCTTTTCTTTTTATTCCGTTGACACTTCTTTCCATAGAATTTTGGCATACTTTAAGCTTATTTAGGTGATTCTGTGTCAGTGCCCACGTTTGACATCCATATGTTTGGCAGGGAAGTATACAAGTGTTGAACACTTTCCGTTTATCTTTAATTGGTATATTTATATTTTTCATTATTTCACTTAATGACCAATAGCGTTTCCAAGTATTTGTTATTCTTCTATTTATTTCTTTGCCCATGCATTCAGTTACTGCAATTAGTTGGCCCAGGTAAATATATTCTTCAACATATTCTATGATAGCTTGATCCACCTTTATTTCGATTTTAGATGTATTAGTCATAAGAGTCATTACACTAAGAAAACAAAGCTTATGACTTAGTTAATAATAATAAGTAAAGCTAATCAATGAACATGAGTTTTATGTGACACGACGACACCGTGGCTTAGTTGGTAGTGACCCTGCCTACGAAGCTTGGTGTTCCGGGTTCGATCCCCGGCCGGGGCAAATATTTGTGACGAACACAAATGTTTGTTCTCTTGTCTTGGATGTTGTGATGTGTTGTATGTGTCCATGCCACCTGCGACACAGGGAATCCTAGTGCAGGGGTATGAGTGTGTGAATGTTTATTATTTATTTATTTATTTATGTATATAATATTTGAGAAACCAATAAACAATTTTTATGTTTTTGTTTTCAGGCACAGTCACTAACTGAGGGTGAAGTGAGGAATATTTGTGAAGATTTAATTAGAGGTAGGGATCCTATAACACCCAAAAACACTGAAATTACTACCTATCTACAGTCCATTTTTACATAGGAACAACATTTATACAGAAGTTCCAAAGATATTAAACTTTTTATTAAAAATTTCCCCTCGTTCCGCTAAATACCTACACAGTAAAGGTGAAATTATGTACTTACATAAAAGTAGAAAGGGCCAAAGTCTTCTATCGGGACCTTCGATCATTTTATTCGATTATTTTTCATGAACAACCAAATCATATTTTTCTTTTTATATAAGATGGCATTTTGTAGAATACCCACCAAATCATATAATTTAATATTTTAAAATTTTTAGTGCGACTTAGAGAGTTTACCGAAACGCTGCCAGTTTTACAACCACAATCAATGACGGGAAGAAGAGGACCTCCCGGTAGACCGGGGACGCCTGGGCCACAGGGTAAGTAGATTCCACTTCTTTGATGTAATTTATCTAATGATTACTTCTATTAAATTGAATTATTATTCCGTTTTAGGAACGCCCGGAGATCCAGGTGAAACAGGCCCGCGAGGTGCCCCGGGCGAGTCGGGGGAACCAGGCAAGCCGGGCGCCCCGGGGACTCGCGGGGAGAAGGGAGACAAGGGGGAAAGAGGGCCACAAGGCATCGGCTTGCCAGGCGCTGACGGACAGAGAGGACTACCGGGTGAGTAGGACACAGGTCTGTAAGACACCCTGGCTGAGTCGGGTGTCCCGGGGACTAGGAAACAGGTGACACTGGTCTACTGTAAGACACTTTGGCGAGTCGGTCGAACTAGGCATGTCGGGTACCCGGGGATTTGCGGGGAGAAGGGAGACAAGTGGGAAAAAGGGCCACAAGGCATCGGCCTGCTCGGCGCCGACGGACAGAGAAGACTAACGTGTGAAAAGGACTCTGGTAGTATTGGTCCCATAGACACCCGGGGTGATTCCCAGGGTAAACTGGGTAAACCGGGGACTTGACGAAAAAACGGAACGTTTTACTATCAGATGCCATTAGGGGAGCGCAATTTTCAACTTTTCACTTTTCAGATAAAAAATAGCATTGTTTTTTTTCTTCAGGTCCTGTAGGACCTTCTGGCCCTGAAGGCAGGACGGGACCAAGAGGAGATCCAGGAAGAGAAGGTTAGTCTTGGTCTAAATATCTCAAAAATGTATGTTTTCTTTCCTAAGCAGTAAAAAAAGTTATAAAATAATCAGAGGATTTTTCGAGAGTTTAAGTACTAAGTACCAAGTACCTACATAATACAGGGTGAATTTTTAACTACGCTAAACATTACTTTTTAGATATTGATCCTTATTATGCGACACTATTGGAAAGCACAATAATACAAAGCGTGTTTTTTTTTCCTAAATCTACTAGTTCAATTTAAAAGCAAGGTTAATGAATTTTATAAAATCTGAGTACCTATACAGTTTTAGTTTTCATCGAAAGCGGCCCCGAGGGTTTCTCGAGCATGATCCAAGCCTGGTTTGAAAATTCACCCTGTATATTATTTAGGTAAATATGTTTGATAATTCAAATAAAGTACGCAAATTATTAAATTTTCAGGTGCCATAGGTCCAAGGGGAGTCCCTGGTCCGAGGGGGACCTGCGATTGTCCGGTTTCCTACTACGCATATGGACCTCAAGGATACGTAAAAGGACCATAATCTACTAAAATAAGTTTTTATTAACGTGATGAAGAAAAAAAAATCAGAGAAGCTTGATGACACAGGGCTAGTTTTGTTATCGAGGCGCACTTGAAATCCTTTCACCACACTGGTTCGAAAGAACTAGTCACACGATAAGAAGAAGAAGAAGTTTTGTTATCGTGATGAAAAAAAAATGTGCGAGCCTTAAGCCTCGATGACACAGGGCTAGTTTACAAGCTTTGCTAGTAGGTTGTATACTCGCCCCGTATCATCGGCTTTTTTACAATCTGCTAGTTGACTTTCCTTCCGGACCTCTTATTCTCTCACTCGTTATTAGCTTTTAAGCTCGCCAACTAGCAGCTCGTAAACTAGCACAGTGTCATCGAAGCTTTAAGCCTAGATGATACGGGACTAGTTTACGAGCTGCTAGTCGGCGAGTTTAAAAGCTAGCGAGTGAGCGAGTTAATGTGTCGATTTTTACAATCGGAAAGTCAACTAGCAGAATGTAAAAAAGCTGCTAGCGAACTCTCTGTGTAAGATCTGACATCTCATATAAAATTGGAAGAATTTTTATTTACATAATTTTTCTGAGGTTGGTATCATCTGACGGCTAACTTCCCGTTACACACTCCCGTTGCATTTCACGAAATCACTGCCGCAAATTGACAGAAAGCAAGAGGAAAGACGTTACACATCAATAGGTACTTTTGTTTGCGAGGTACGAAAAAATGTTACGATCACTTCTTTAATTTTTTAAATTATGTTTGAACTTTAGTGCTGTGTGATAATAGCAATAATGAGAAATAATAACATGATAAAAAAGTATACGAATATTCGATAGGTACTTATACACTTCTGTTTGTATTATTTACTTGCATCATCCCATCCCATCCCGTACGACTAATACCAGTTATTAAATTTTTGTAAGTCAGTGAGGTTGAATGAATAAATAGATGCATACTTGATGCCTAATGGCACCAACAAACTATTACACCAATAGTGCTCAAATTTAAGGAAATTAACAGCTAACTATGAGTATAATCATAGCTGGGCACCGTTAATCAAATAGTTAACTTCGTTAATTGTTAATCCGCTACAAAAAAAGTTAGCTTTGTTAAACGTTAAAGCGTTACATTCCGGAAGAATTAACACAAGTTAACGTTAATCGCTAATCCGTTAATATGTGTTAAATTGCATCTTTATATCGTTGCGTTAGTGAACTTATAAAACCTGTTGGGTTAGGTTCTGGAAGTTAAAAGTTTAGGAACAAAACAAAATACCTACTTGTATAGTTCAAATATGTAATTTAATCGTCGGGCATAAGGTGCATATTCCCCTTCATGAACATTAACATGTTGAAGTTCTCGTCTGAAAGAAAGGCTCGTTTTAGTGTTAAAATGTCTTTACCCGTGGAAAAAAGACGTTCAACTGCAGCGCTTGAGGGTATACCAGTATTGTATTTAATGAATAGATTTATGAATATCTGTTCCCCGAGGAATGCAGCATCGTTGAACAAGTCTTTTGATTTCATGTCCAGCCAAATTTTAACGAAACTTTGCGCTTTACTCTTTAAAGAGTGGGAGCTCTTTGGTTTTTCTATAGACTATTTCTATACCGCGCGGTAACTATTATTAGGCATTGGATTAACGATTAACGGACTTCTGCGGAATTAATGGAAGTTAACGTGTCCGTTAACATTTTTAAAAGTTAATCCGTTAATCAAAATGTTAACTTCGTTAATTAACAATTAACGGATTAACGAGTTAATGCCCAGCTATGAGTATAATATATGACTATTCTGAAGTTCTTTTTAAAAATTCCACATTTACGAGTAGTACCTAATACAAAGTATACAAACAACGATAACAGTTAATGGACGATACTAGGTATAAACAAGAGAAATAAGGAAGACGTTCACTTTAGGTATTAAAAAAAATAGGTATAAAATGATCTAGCCTTCGAAAAACTCATCACATAGAGTGCGTTTTAGTTTTGTGATAGAAGTGGAAAATATATCAAAATCATGTTCGCTACAGTATTGAAATATCTGCATGTTCGAATGAGAAATGTATTCTGCCTGTAATTATTTTTAGCTAAGGGTATATGAAAGAGTTTAGGGTTTCTGTATCTTATGTAGGTGCGCAGTCAGAGTTGTTGGAGCAGCTCGGAGTAGTACTGTACCTACCATTTGCTTTGCCGAAGAGATACGAAAGGCCAGTTATGAGCAGTTTATGAGCTGAAGGCTCGTAGTATATTATTATTCGTTGGTAATGGTTATCTTTTAGTCTCGATACATCGCAAGCAAAGCTACAGGCAGAAGCTAGTCTCAAATTTAATACGAAAAAAAAAATTGAACGTTAAGCGATTTATTTCAAATCTATAAATATAATGACCTAAACATTCAAATCTAGAAAAACTACACCTCAAAAACCAATCAAAAAACTATCCCGACTTTACAATAAACCATCGAAATGAAACTGAAAAATCAGATCGTATCAATAAATTCGTATAAAATTAAAGTATTATCAGAAGTCTGTTTTATTTAGCTGTTAGCCGCCGGTTCTATTTCCCTCACAGAATCGATTTCAGCTTTGCAGAAGAAACATTGCTTACTGTTCAGTAGATGCTGCATAATACATGCCCTGAAACAAAGCTAATGGTTACTAAGTGCAGTTTTAGACTAGCGTGTTTTTGTCGCGCGTATGAGCGGATTGGTACTCGCGAAACTTTAAACATGCGATCGGAAACAATATCCGAATATCTCTGACTCCTATTTGCTTTACTCCCTCTCACCTCACTCCAGTTTAAAGAGAGGGTTTCTATTTCGCGTTATTATTTTATTATTATTTTGCTGTTGAATGATTTAAATACGAGTATTCCAAGGTCTCCTTTGTTGAGGATTTTTGTGACGTCGGGTCATACGACAGGCGACTCATAACGGGTATAAATACGGGCCGGGCAACGTTGTTTATTCACCAGTCCGGTGACGCAGTAACAGCCATCTGCGGCTAACTGCATTAAACGTCCATCCGAAAAAAAAAGAAAGAGTGTTTATTCACTCTCGTTTCGAACTTCGGCGAGTCCACACCTCCTGATGATGCCTCGTGTAGAGGCGAAACACGTGTCGTATCTTTAAACTTTGGTTTTCTGTTCGTTGACTCTTTGGTTTATAATATAGTAATATGTACTAAAGTTCTAAACTAAAGTTAAGTTAATTAAAACCTTTGTTTAGAAATCAAGCGGATTTATTACTAAATATATTTATATAATTTGTTGATATTTATGGATTTCCGCAAAGTAACGCCTGAATCAATCAATTATCTATTTCGCGGTTTGGCCTGTACGTTGTTTGTCAGTCAGTCAGTCAGATCTAAGCCTTTTATAAGTATAGAAGATAGACGGAATCTCCAAGGCACCTGCAAGAGTGATGTCCGCATGGTACGAACGCGGTGTCCGCAGGCCGTGCATAGCATATGGTGCAGAGTAGGTCGGACTGCGCCCCACTGGAGCCCGGGGACTTCGCCCTGATGATGGCGTCCCGAGCCACGCGTAGACGGTCCACCACCACTTCTAGGGATTTTAGCTCGTCTATGGTCACGTCTTCAGGAACTGGGGGAGAAAGTTTCTTGGTCTCGATACTAGTAAGCTCCAGATTTGACCTTACGCGCCTCGTACCTCCTAAGGCTTGAATCGATTTCGTACTCAAAAACTACAAGAGTTACCGTCAAACAAAAATACATACATATGTACACACATACAAACGATTGATTATATTATCAAAGATATATCATCTAGAAACTAAGACCTCGACGTGGACTATATTTAGGAATAGGTACTTTATCAAAAACATGATTATCTGTTTATGTAGAGGTTAGGTACAACTCTATCACAATCATACTCTGTATTGCAACAATGTACATAATGATCACAAAGTATGGCAAGTACATTGGCCCTGTCAGGGCACAGCAGGGTTAGTAATTACTATGCGATAGTGTTTACCTAGGCATTTTATAATACCGTAGGTGGATATTTCTCTTGGCATAAAATTATGTGTTAGCGCTACAAACCTCAAAGGCTCTGAATAAAACGCTTGTGACTATGGACGGTCAGATAGACATGGATGCAATGGTCAAACTATAGGCCCTATTCGAGCTCGACAATTTCCCTTCAAAATCCTTAAAAAAATTGATATAATTATGTGCTTTGGAACACACTGTAGTTGTCTTTATTCGATGGTAGTAAGAAGGTAGCGGTACTAACATTTGTAAAATGAAAAATGTTTTCCCTTTGGCTTCCCCAACATGAACTCCAAGCCGTCCACTCTGAACAAAGGTTCCGTTGCTATCGCCTTAGTTACTTTTTCCAAATGCTGTGAAAACAAAAGGTCATTCGCATCTAAAAAGACGCTTGGAAACGTCACACAGTTCGAACAAAGGAGAAACCTGCTACTAAAGTGAGATCTAAGGTGTACTCACATCTGGAGTGAGCTTGGGGTCCAGCATCCTGATAAGACAGCCGGCCACAGGCGCCAGTGCTACGTAGTAATGCACCCGGTCCGTGTCGGGCAAGCCTCGTCCCACCAATCGAGAGAAACCCGCACCACCGCCGCCTCGGAGGCAAACTCGAGATACCACTGCCATGAGGATCTGGGGGAGAACATCTCAGTTGCTTCTCTAACAGCATGATCCAAAACGGGAATTTAATTTTGAAGATAATACAGCAGGCAAATGATGCTGAGAATGTGTAGTCAAGAATTATCGCGGCTTCTCTTCCACTTTCCGTTAAGGCCTGTTTGCACTTGTATCAGTTGCAGAAGACATGGGCGAGATACTTGTGCAAAGCAATTACTTTCGCAACTGGCAACTAGACTTCTGCCCATTCCGTGATAGAGGTCAAAGTGAGTCATATCAATGTTAATGAAGGATTCTCTTACTAACCTGACAAGTCCTGCCCAGTAGCAGCTCGTTTTGACTGTCACAGGCCTCTGGCTTGGTTAGCAGAGCCGGTGCGAGGTGCATGGTCATCTCCAGCGCTCTGGCCAGTTTGTGATAGAGGTCAAAGCGAGTCACATCAATGCTAGAGAGGATTCTCTTACTTACCTGACAAGTTCTGCCCAGTAGCAGCTCGTTCTGATTGTCACAGGCCTCTGGTTTTGTCAGCAGAGCCGGAGCGAGGTGCATTGTCATCTCCAGTGCTCTGGCCAGTCCGTGGTAGAGATCGAAACAGGTCGCACAAAGCTTGATCTGTCGAGACTCAAGTTGGGCGTCTACGTGAACTCTGTCCATCTGTGGGAGAGAGAGTCTGAGAATTTGCTCTACAAAAAGTCTTAAGTTTTTGTCTATTTTTATGTGAGACTTGCAATCTACATTATTTTTATCTTAATTATTCATACAACGCTGCCTTCGTCTATGGGTGGCCCAATTGTTGGGCCAGTTGACTCGTGTTTTCTCATCTTAAAAACGTGTTTTTTCTCAGTCCTATAAAATTGGCGGCTCGCTTTTCTTGCCGCAATCAGGTTTCTAATATCTCTATTCATTCAGGTTTCTATTAGGCCTATTTGGCATATATAAGTATGTATAATGCAGTAGTTTTCAGGATTAAATTAGAGGAGAAAAATATGTAAAATTAAACGATCAGATGTTATGTTTTATTAGGTAAGTGTTTGAGGTAATTTTGGGTCCCAATACAGCGATTTTTCCTAATAATCTATTATGGGCCCTGATAACGTAATTCTCCCGATTAAATTAAAACTCAAAAAAAATTTGCGGCTCGCTGCGCTCGCCGCGTTAACATTGATTCTATTGCGTATTTGAGGGTCCTGATAGAGTAATTTTCATCACTTAACTATTGGCGTGAAAATTTGCGGCTCGCTTCGCTCGCCGCGATCACGTTTCTTTTACTATATGATTTGGGTCCTAATACAGCAATTTTCCGTTATAAGTAAATTGTTTTGGGCCCTGATAAAGCAATTTTTCCTAGTAAATTAAAACCCCGAAAAATTGCGGCCCGCTGCGCTCGCCGCATTCACATTCATTCTGTTGGATGTTTATGGGTCCTGATAGAGTAGTTTTCAGAACTAAACTATTGGCGTGAAAATTTGGCGCGCTTCGCTCGCCGCGATCAGGTTTCTTTTACTAGGTAATTTTCGGTCCTTATACAGCGATTTTCCTTAATAAGTTAAATGTTTTCGGCAATGATAAAGCCATTTTCTCTAGTGAATAAAAACCATAAAAAATTTGCGGCTCGCTGCGCTCGCCGCGTTAACATTCATTCTATTGCGTATTTAAAGGTCCTGATAGACTTATTTTCATCACTTAACTATTGGCGTGAAAATTTGCAGCTCGCTTCGCTCGCCGCGATCAGATTTCTTTTACTAGTGATTTTCCTCAGACAATTAAGATCCTGAAAAAATATGTTATAGTGATCTTTTGAACTCAACTAAGGTTAAAAAAAATATGGATCAACCATGCTCGACCCCCCCGAAGTGAATTCCTGGCTACGGCCTTGGTTGTTAGGTTAGCTAATTACGTAATAACTAAAGACAGTAGTGGCTACTTGCACCAACCTTAAAAAAATCCTAAACAATCATTTTACTCGCTAGGGAGATCTTTACGATCCAAATTCATTGCACCAACTATAAGTATTCATCTAACGCCTAAAGAATTCCTTAACTTTGGGAGCCCGTTGCTCGACCTCATAGCACTTAGAAATTCCCTATCCCAATGAGCCGTCATGTCATTTCTGTCAGAATACATATTTGTCTCTTTCACTCTTATTGAGCAAACCTACTATATCAGTACTACTCTAAACCAGCAATGCCAGTACTAGGGCCTCCAGTACCGGTTCCTTTTTCCAGTACCGGGATTTCGGTACCGGCACACGGCCGGAACCGGGAGTACCGGGATTTTCGGTATTCCCGAAAATATTTAGTAGCCTATTATTAAGTCAAACAGAAAACTCGTCAAAAAACTATAAAATAAAGAAAAATCGAGCGAAAAATAACGAAAAGTTATAAGTTATATTTTTATATTTATATAATTTACTGCAAGCATGATTTGTAAGAGAGAAAATTCGCGTAACTAATTTAATATTGCATTATCAATACAGTCCCAATTTTTAAGTTATATATCAAGTATAAATGGCTTATAATGAAAGCTTTGAAGTGGATATTTCTTTGTTTGCAGGATTGTATAGGATTACAGTTCAAAAGTTAGTACGTCACATGCGTAACAACACTTCTAAACGAAGGTTGATTTGATTTCTGATAAAATAATAGTTTTTAATCGTACTTTATTTGTTATTTGTTATTAATATTCACAAGTCAATGCTCAATGATCATGTCATTGTCAATGATCGGCCTCATAAGTATGTTAAAATGAGAAAATGCCAATTTTATTAATTTCCTCTGTGATAAACTATCGATAAGTATATGTATCAGTTTCATTTTTTTGTCAAAGACGTAACATAAAGAAGTATCCACTTATAATTTACGGTTGTATCTTTGACACAACCCATTGTTTTTTAACCAGTGCGTCCTACCCATAATGAAATACTCAACCAAGGCGTGAACACTCACTGTTCTGCTAGATATCTAGATAAAAGACGCAATAATACACTATGAACCGAGCTACGCTTGGAGTTTGAGATACTTGAAGGGAACTAATGTCATTAACAAAGCTTATAAACCCGTATATCCATAGTTAGCTGGTTTCAATAAACATAAATCACAGTCGCATTGCAGAAAACGGAATCATTATTCATTATTTCTTATTAATAGTAGGCTAATAAACTGTTGATGACAACATCGGAAAAGATGGAGAGACGAGCTAGACTCCTACTTGGAAGACTGGAAGACAGTTGCCTTTGCCCTGCAGTGAGACGATTCAGGTTCATAATAAAATCATAATAAGAAATAAAAATAATATGTTCAGTGGCTTAGGTTGTGGAAAGACCGTCACGTCAGTACAAACAACCCCAAAGCCCATGTCATTCTTTAAATAAATGCATTGAGACGACGATACCAACAATAAGCTGATATTGCAACATTTACTAAGTTCTGAACATCAACACCACCTTCAAAAGTTAGTAAGATGGGCGGGTAGGATCTAGTGGGTAGAGGAGTTACTGTCTTTCCTTCTTTGTACTAACAGAATGCACTATTTAGCTATGGTTTTAAAGATTAAAACCCTAAAAAAGCTCTTATACACTAAATTTTAAGTAATCCCGAAAGTACCGAAAATCCCGGTTCTGGATTTTTCTAGTACCGGTGCTGGAGACAGCCGAGAATCCCGGGATTTCCCGGGATTATCGGTTCCGGGATTTCCCGGTACTATGCCCTAGCCAGTACGTACTAAAAAGTTAGATTTACGTACCTTTTACTCCTATTATAAATAAATTAAGTATCTTTCAGTCAAATAACGTACCTTTTTGAGCAGTTTTTTGTAGGTACATTTTTAAGCATTAGTACTGGCAGCACTGTATCTACTTACCTACCCATATGAAATTAAAATACGATTATCTAGAATTCCTAGATGATCTAGCTAGACAAAGATGGACCCCAACTTTTCACTTACCTACATAGCCCTTCATAATAACCGTATAAAACACATTGATAAGCCAAAAATATATAATTTTACCAACAAACATGTTACGTATACCTAATCACAAATATAATCACTAGAGCCGCTGAAATTGGCATTTATATTCTTCTCAGCTTTGACTTTGTTGTTTTTGAATCATTGCACGTTAATTTCCATAAAATTATTCCCTATTCTTGTTGTAAGTAGGAGTAGGAACTACCTATTTTCACTTTTTTGTCCATCTCAGCTTCGTTTTCCAAATATCTGAGCCTATTTTCCTAAATAATTGTTCGCTTTATACACAAAACTCGGAAAATATTGTAAATATATTTTGCATAAAATAATATTGGTTGTTTGTCTAAGGTCAATGAACCAATAAACCCACAGAATAAACCATAGAAAATCTAGATGGTTGCGAGATTAATCGCTATTTCATTCACTTATTTAGAAATCACCAGACTTGGGAGTTACATAGTGTGTTCTGTTTGGTGCAATGGAAATTGATCTAAGTAAAGTTTTAGGCAGTACTTATATTAAAAAATACCTATCAAAGTATTCGATTTTTCGACTTTGGTGCAAGTGGCAGTAGGTCCCTTAAGTAGGGAATTAATAAAGTAACCGGCTTGGTGTTACATGGATCTCAGAATTTTTTACGGTAGAAAGCGAGACTTGGTACAATTTTTTACAATGTTTACAAAATTGTTATTGATAGCAAAATATTATTAAAAATGTAGTAGAGCAGGTAAAATTATTTAGAAATCTGCTCTATTTATCCATAAGGAAGGAACTACCTAGAACTACCTAACTACCTATTGCGATCAGAATGTCATCTGAGATGGCCTAGAATACAATAACTTTCCACGAATCGCCCATTATAGATTCTTGGAACTTTGTGTCTGATACAATACTCGCTAGTACGCTTCTAGGAATTTGTTTCTCATTAAATTGTACAGGATGGTTTTTCATCCATTATGTGCTCGTGAACGTGTATGAGTGAATAGTGTAATGTTGTAAAACGTGACTTTTCGTGCCTTTGCCTCCAAAACTCCATAGAAGCCTCTAGTAAAGTCACCACCATCATTACTTTACAGGGGCAAGGACTTAACGACTCTGACTGATGACAAAAGTTAACATCTCGCCAATTACTTGACACTGGCTATTTAAACTATGATGTGGACATAACATCATGTTTTTTCTGTCGAAGAACTTTATTAAAGTTTAAGTAAAAAAGTTGTGTTTCATCGTGTAAATTAGGGTAAAAAATAAATTAATTTGCTAAGCTTATTCCAACGGTGACTCTTACCTCCTGCATCATAGTGATGAACTCTGAGAAGGCCCAGTTGAGCTGGCTGAGCAAGGAGTTAAGGAATAAAGCGGCCTCCTTGGGGTGCTCTCCCAAATAGTCCCGTATTCGATTCTGGATTACTTCAGATGGGCATGGACCTGTGGGGAACCAGTTTCAGAAGGTTTATTACCCTATGGTACCCTGTTTGAAAGAAATAAAGTGTATGATTGGCTCCACAAAAAAATAATTATGATTCATAGCTTAGGTTAAAAACCCACGTATAACAAAATTAATACGCTAACACAGACTAATCAGCTTTTACTACTGACTGTCTGTTCTTGTTATTTACAATAGAATGAAATTGTGAATAGTGACAAGTATCATGCCATCACAGTGTATAAAATCGCCTGCTGGGGCGCCCCGCCGCTGCCCCGTACGGATATTACAGGTGATCTTATAACAGACATGGTCACAAAAAGTAACAAGTGTTATGTATGATCAGTTTTATTTGTATTTGTATTTATTTATTTTACTTTAATTAAAACGGCAGCAGCCAATTATATTAATTAAAGAGCGAATTACTAGGGTAATAAATAACATATGATTAAAACAGATAAATTAAAATCTAAGGAAAATGGAATATAAAATTAAGTAAAATTGATAACAATAATTTAGGAAAATTAAAAAATGAATTAAATAAAACTGAATAAATTAATAATTAACATTTATACCATGATAAATAACATGCTACTTACTCGGAATACCTTCCATGCCTACTACTTACCGAAGCATTGACTCATCAGTCCAGCGTCGACTTTGGCGCCGAGATTGTTCACAGTCGGCTCTCGGTCACCGTATCTAACACACAAAACAACATCCAGGTCTTACACGTGTTAGTAAATGGTACCTATGGTATCCAACTTAGGATGTTAGTCCCTAAATCAAGTCAAAGTTGCGGGTGTCAACTAGTTTATTCATATTTCCTGATGGTCACAAACTTAGGCACGTAACTGGAGAGAAATGGGTACAACCAGACAAAAAAAAATGCTACAGAAAAAAAAAAATTAGGTTCTAACATAGCCGCCATGTAAGTTTTCATCGCGGATAGCAAACAGGACAATTATTTCTAGAAGTTTTTATGTTATTCTAGTCTCGAAGGTCAACAAACAAAACAATAAACCAGTGCCCAGACGAGCAGAGGAGTGGCATCTTGAAATAAGTCCTCGTTATCGTAAGAAGTGTATTCTAGCTTCTATCCAAGAGGTGTTTAGGCATAATTTATTCAGTAGACGGAGCGCCAACAATGCAAACCTAGACAGACTAATATTTATTCTGGACAAATGACACCTAAGCAAAATATTGTTCGCAAGAATAAAAACGCCACGAGTGATTCATTTGTAGCGCAAATTAAATTCCATCGCTTCCCTTTTGATTTATTGTAAAACACCACCTCACTTATAGTACGATGACACACGGCTTTTTTATCGCTACAAGCCAGCGTTTACGCTTATAGCGTGTAAAGTGGCTCAGTGCCATCGGCGTTTTTAAAATCTGCTTGTTGACAATCCTTTCCGAAAGCTAACACGCTCACACGTTAGCGTTTAAAAACGCCAACAATCAGCTTGTAAAATAGCTTGTGTGTCGACGCTTTTCACGTGAATATTTAGTATCTATGTACCTAAGCTAATTCATATTTTTCATGACTGTAATGGAAGCCTCAAAGCGACAGACTATATTGGTTAGATTTGACACGCTAATTTTACCTAAATAGAAACCTACATTGACTCTATAATTCTTTTGAACGCGTGAGTGACTTCTCCTTTAAAATTTTGTCCATTCTGTGTGCGTATAAATTTAACGGCTCCATTTAGATTATTAAAGAGATAAATCTGGATAAAATATAGCCAATATAGGCCAATATTTTACGCCGAATCTATCAATGCGTCAGTGAAATATCGCGCGAATCAATTAATTTGGATAAACCAATTCTTAGAAACGAAGATTGAACGGCGAGCGAACATTTGCTATTATTTATTATTATTTGTCTTTTATTTGTTTACTGTAAAAAGGATGACCCAGCTGGGTTAGTAGGTTCTAAAGAAAGGAATAAAATAATCCTTTGTAGAGATAAATTGTTTGAAATCTCGGTTAGTTTTAGTTGAATCTACACTGTTATTAGAGAAAACAAACTTATCGCTTTTTAGAAATGATCGTTTATTGGTTTAAACGTTTTGTGGTTTAAAATTTAACCAAATTGTAAGAGATTATTTCGTAAAGTTGCATTCAGTAAACCCTTTAACCAGGACCAGAATATTGAATTCTCAATTCAATGTTGAAAGCCCAAAATGTATAATTTCCCAGAATGTTGTTTTTTTTCGTTTCGCAAAATGTTGAATTCTTAGAATGTTGAATTATTTAAAAGTTTTATTCCCATAATGTTGACTTTTTTGGGATTACAACACTTCCATGATTTCGGAGCATACAGTGACCCGGTCCTTTGGGAAGCATACGTGAGGCCGAGACCAACAGCACAGATGCCCTTTATGAGAGTTAATCTAAAGGCAATCTACTCATAGAGGGTATCATCTTCGGTTGCACACGAAATGCTGCATGCAAGTAACTCAAAATTTAAGGAATTCAACTCTCTGCATTTTCAACATTTTAGGAAATCTTCTGGGAAATTATATTTTTTTTAACAGGTCATTTCTCAGCGGCATCTGTTCTATTGTTCTCGAAAAAAAAAATCATACATTGATTCTCATCGCCTGCAAAATTTTTAGTACTAAGAATTCAACATTCTGTAACTAAAGGCAGTAAACATCACAATCATAAAAATCGCTTCGTTCTCTATTCGCCTTCTTTTTGGAAAGCGCTCAAACAATTACTTTCCTTTTACCCATTGCGACAATTTTCTCGTAATTTCGATCTTGCATTTATATATAACTTCAATTTACTTAATGATGATGGATGAGAATTCTCCAAAGATTATCGAAATCCCCGTTGACTATTCTTTTACCTCCTCGAATGCGCTTCAATTTGTGAAAATAAAAGTTTCTGAAATCTGAAAAACGGATTTTTACCAAGCGGAAGCGGAAGAATCGGTAAGATTGAGCAGTCGTTTAGTATTGGACTGTCATCCATCACGTTTAAGTCGGGTGTAGGTAGGTACAAAAAGATGGCAATAAAAGGTGGCGAGAAAGGGTTTTGACAAAAGGTAGGTATAGGAACTTATGTTCTCAGACCTGGGCCCTTACCATCGCTCAGATTAATAAATTATCAATTTGTCAACGAGCCATGAAGAGGAGCATGTTAAGTATAAGAAGGAGAGACAGAATCAAAAATGATCACATTAGACACAAAACTAAAGTAACGGATGTAGTCTGGAAAATAAGATCCTTGAAGTGGAAGTGGTCTGGACACACAGTTCGTGGCACAGATAAGTGGAGCAGGAGAATCACAGTCTGGCAACCGAGAATAGGAAAAAGGAAAAGAGGAAGGCAAGTCAAGCGATGGCGAGACGATATAGAAGCTGTAGGTGGGAAACACTGGACAAGGACAGCAATGGACAGGGGCGCTTGGAAGGAGTTGGGGGAGGCCTATGCCAAGGGGCACAAAGACAAACCATGCCGGTGTTTAGATAAGGATAGGGATTAGTTAGGTAATATCAATAATAATAATGAAATCTTATCTATCAATAATTACAAATTGTTAAAAAATGTCTGAATAAAAGGCTTATTTATTTTATTTATTTTTATTAGGTATAGGAAGTACGTACCTTATTGAAGATTTACATTTCAGAAATGTTAAAACGTTTTTGAGTTATTCTAATCTTCTTATTATCGTGTCACTAGTTCTTTCGAACCATGGTGGTGAAGGATTTCAAGTGCGCCTCGAAGAGGCTCCTTTCGTGCGTGCACTACGTGGTTAATATAATAAATTGTGAGGATATATAATATAGATGGATGTTTGCTCCTCAATCACGCCTGAAATTGGTATGAGATATAGGTCCGTCCACTGAATAGAGAATATAGAAAATTGCAACGCGTAGTTAACATTTCCACCAACAAAGAGATAGATAGATAGATAGATAGATAATTATTTATTGTACACATGGAAAATAACAAATACAAGACTTAAAACTAATGAGTGGTACAATTGGCGGCCTTATCGCTGAGAGCGATTTCTTCCAGGCAACCAACAAAGAGTTTAAATTCCACAGCAAAAGCTAAATGAGACAGAGCAACGAGCGGAGTTTTACTCTTTCTGCTCGCTCCGCCTTTTCGCTCGTCTATTTCTTGTTGGAAAGACAAGTATGCAGAACCCTTTTGCAGTGAGATTAGGCGTGAACACACCCCAACAGGTACAAACCTGGCTGCGAGATGAGGCCACTGTCTGTGTCGGAACCCGAAGCCGCTGCCGTGCCAGAATCGAACCAGTACCCAGTTGGACTGCGCCCACGCTCGGTTCTGGTACGGACGCACCAGTTCTTCAACCATGCACATCTGTCTGTGAAAAACATGTAAATAAACAATCATCTATTTAATATTTTGTCCAAAAAGCTTGTGAATTGAATTGGTATGTTTTTTGGTAGTTTTAATATCATCAGAATGGGAACAGAGTGACACCTTCGTTGATTTTCATGCTTTATTAATCAGACGACGTTACCAATAAAGCAACTTGTTTTTAGGGGTCCCTTTGCCCGTCCATTAGAAACTCTTCGTCAAATCTTGCTACAGAAAATCGTGAAGACAGTGAGTGTCTCAACGGTGCTAGTTCGATAGCCCTCATCGTAACCAGCTGCGTGGCGAAGAACGCCAGAATCTGAGCCAGGGTCTGAGCCGTACTGTCTGATTTGCCAAAAACCAACCCTAAATTTCAATGTAGAGTCTGAACCGAGTCACTGTAACCCTACAATACAGGCTCTTAAGGAGACCTAGTGTAGGGTATAGAGCTCCAGCAGGTACATCTAAAATCTAAGATTAAGACTGTCATTGTATAAATATTCAATACAATGTACCCGATCCATATTTTATGAAACTAACTAGCTGGTGCCCGCGACTTCGTCTGCGCAGGTATCTTTATAAATTGTAGTCTATGTGTTATTCTGATGTATAAGCTATATTATTGTAAAGTCTTATTAAAATCCATTCAGTAGTTTTTACGTGAAAGAGTAACAAACATCCATCCACCCATCCTTCCTTACAAACTTCCGCGATTTAATATTAGTAGGATAAACGTTTATTGTTTTTTTCTACACTACGATCCTCTACTATTGTAGAGTAGGAATAGATTCTATGAGTATTCTATATTCCCTCTTTACAGTTCTGTTGAATCTTGCTACACAATAGCTCACTGTCTCAACGGCACTCGATCGATAGCCCTCATTGTTGCTGGCTGCGGGGTGCAGTACGCCAAATACTGAGCCAGGGTCTGAGCCAGGCTCGTCGGATTTGCCGATAACCAGTCCTAATCTACACTCTACAGTCCTATTGAATCTTGCTACAAAATAGCTCACTGTCTCAACGGCACTCGATCGATAGCCCTCATTGTTGCTGGCTGCGGGGTGCAGTACGCCAAATACTGAGCCAGGGTCTGAGCCAGGCTCGTCGGATTTGCCGATAACCAGTCCTAATCTACACTCTACAGTCCTATTGAATCTTGCTACAAAATAGCTCACTGTCTCAACGGCACTCGCTCGATAGCCCTCATGGTGGCCGGCTGCGTGGCGAAGGATGCCAGCGTCTGGACCAGGGACTCCCTCGTACTGGCCAGCACGATGCGTGAGTCGGCGAACTCCGCGCAAAGAAATGCAGCGCAGCACACCACTAATTCTTCCCATTCTGTCGAAATTATAATGTTTCAGATATCTTACACAACGCCATCTAGCTCGAAACATAACAGAACTTGTATTATGGGTAGGTAATGGATAAGTGATCTTCTTAATATTCGTTCCGCCAGCCAGCTCACGACAGACATCGATGTAACAGTATCTAAATATGTATATGGTAGGACTGAAGGGAATTTTGGTGCACATGAATACCTGGTATTTATTGCACCGGCCGCGGCACTGTGAGGTGTATGAATACCTGATATTTTTTGCCCCAGCACTGTGTGGTGTGTTAATACCTAATAGTTGCTGCACCGGCACTATGGGGTGTGTGAGTACCTGATATTTGTTTGCCGCACCTCTACTGGGGGTGTGTGAGTACCTTGTATCCACCAGTGCTAAGCTATGTGCACCAATGAATATGATTGGTGGATATCAAACGCATCCATAGCAACGTAGCATAGCACATCTCTGGTGATAAAGCACCCTTATGCAGCAGCGGCACGGTGGGGGGTGTGAGTACCTGATATTTGCTGCACCGGCCCTGTGGGGTGTGTGAGTACCTGGTATTTCCTGCACCTGCACTGGATGTGTGTGAGTACCTGGTATTTCCTGCACCTGCACTGAATGTGTGTGAGTACCTGGTATTTGTTGTACCTGTACTGGGGATGTGTAAGTACCTGGTATTTGCTCTACCGCTACTGTGGGGTGTGTGAGTACCTGGTATTTGCTGCACCGGCACTGTGGGGTGCATGTAGAGCCGCAGCGTGTTGCACAGCTCCAGCATCGTGTCCACATGGTACTCGGGGACGAACGCAAACAGGGATTCTGTGAACTCCGGGTTTTCAGCGCCTACCAACAAATATTAAACGCTGAATAGAAATAATCATTTTTTTTTCTTAAAATGTTTCAGATGTCAAAGAAGGGATGGATGGACTGTGATAAAGATGATGTAAATAAAACAAGTAAGTAGGTACCTATTATTTACATGATAGCTGATAGAGACAAATGGAGAAAACGTCTTGTAATGACTCCACGTCACCACAGACGATATATCCCACGATAATGGTAGGAAGATAATAATGAATCTAATAATTCAAGTATTCAAAAAACATGGACAGAAGTGACTTTAACATTTTGTATTTTCATAAAGGTCCTCTTTCTGTTCTTCTAACACAGGTTTATCAAACTTACCAGAAGAGCATCCAAACCTTGTAAAAATTAACATATAAATCGTGAATAAATATATATTTTTTTGTTCAATTTACGTCTTCTACTTTTGAAGTTAGAAATTCAAAGTAATCTATATATTATTGTTTTGAGGCAAAACTCTCCTTTAGTTGGTGTAAAAAAGTAGCAAATACTTCCCTAAACGATAAATACTTATACGATACTTCATGCAATAAACAATTTCATTTCATTTCATTTCATTTCATTTAAAATATTACCCTAAAATCTCTATCGCTATTTCAACAAAGCTGATTTCGTATTCAGTTCTCGATGCGAAAGGCACTCCATATTCGATAAGCTAGAATAAAAGTGACTCGCTGGCATTCGGGTGCCTATTTGCAGGTCAAGTTTCTATTATTTTTGTTTTTTGTGGGATTCAAACGATACGATACTAGGTCTAAAATATTAGCTTGGTTTTTTATTTTGGAAGAACTTACATTCTTTCAAATGGTTTTTTATTTTCTTTTTTATGTTTTCGGAGAACAGCAGCGCAAGATCGAGGTGGTTGGCAAAAATGGGTGGAAGCCTTTGCCCTACTATAGGACAGCTCAGGCTGATAATAATAATAGTTTAATTGCGTAAGATCCATGTCTACAAAAAGCTTGGTCCTGACTAATCGACAGACAACAAACAAGCCAATCGACTGAACGTAGAGACTTTCAAAGGTGTGTAAAAAAATGCTAGCTAGAAAATTAAAGACTTTCATAAAACTATTATCATCAATATAAAAGGCTTTGTCTTGATTGACTGACAGACAACGCACAGGCCTAACTTCGGAACGTGGAGCCTTAAGAGGATATTATGTGAAACTGTCAGAAATGACAGCTGCCGAATTGTAAGACAGTGATAGCGCATTAGACACCTTACCCCAAGGGAAAAGGTTAGATATAGATTTTTGTCGCTCAAATGTAACGGACGTAAGCGACAAATGATAAAACATCGTATTGCTTGAAAAGTATTGAATTTATAAAAAATCATTTTACATTTATCTAAGTTCTGTGATTACTCACTCAATAGTATAAAAATAAACTGTAAATATTCTCTAAATTCGGAGGATGGATGTATATCAGATTTTAAGAGTACCTATTTCAAAAAATAAATCTATTGAGAAAAGTTTCACCAATCGTGTTTCTGTCTTACATTTATTTAGATTATATCCTCAAGTAATCACAGTATTAACATCAAGTTTGTAAACTGTACCGTTACCGAGTAGGAATGAAACGCAGCGACTCCAAATTTTCACATAGCCTCTTAAAATTCAAGGGTAAGTTCGTCAAGAAGCGTAGGCTCGTACTAAGAAAGGAATTTTGTTAATTCGCAACGCAAAAAAAGTTGCAGGTGTCAACAAATCAAACTTACGATTCTGTGACCCAGTTTGTGAGTGTGAACCGAGTCTCGGTGTCGCCGTCCTGGATGTAGGACTTTGTGGACTGTGAAAAGAACAATAACAACTTTTGTTGTTGGAATAATATCATACAATAATCATATCAATCATATGACTTGAAAAATAATCTGAAACGTCGTCGTGCTATAAGTTTCTGTTGTTTAGGATGGGTGGAAATAGTAGATTATGCACTAAAGGGATAAAGCAGTGTCTTATGTCGCGGGTGGCATATTGAACCCTGAGCTAACGAGGGACTAACTCCTGAGCGAAGCGAAGGAGTTATGTAGAGTCCTGAGTGACGCGAGGGGTTCAAGCTACCCAAGACGAAGACAGGCTTTATCCCAGAGGAGCATTCTCTACTTTTCACACCTTCTGCGAGGCAATAAAAATCCAGGGCTCCAAACTCAGAAGCCAACACCGTCTTTTGTTTCACAGTCTTTGAAGTCGCGCCTTTTTTCTTTTTTTGTATGAGTGGCCAGTTCGATTTTAGAACAAACCTTTTTACAATGCCTTATGGGCGTTCTTTTACTTAGAGTTTTCCACGAGTTTCCACACGAATTCGACGTTCCAAATTCAAATCACATTACTACCCTTGGGTGTTTCATACAACATTACCTCCCTAGGTAGGTAATGCTTTGCTTTACCTTGATGATATCATGATATGTAATTGGATATTGTCGAGCATGTGGTGTGAAAAAGTACTTTTAATCCCGACAGAGCTAAAAGCTAGTATTGTCAGTATTAATATCCGAGTAGCAAAATTGATTAGTGGCTGCCCATAAAGGTATGAAATTTTGAAAAAATATGGGAGCAAAAAAGCTACGTAAAACTGCCGTTTTAGTTCCGTGCCGTAGCAATCTTCTGGCAAGGCGAGGCAAAAAAGAGAGGTTCACGTGTAAAGGTGGTAGGTACCTTTGATCAGAACTGGACGTGTACTCCAGTTGTAGAGACGCGTAGCTAGATGTGCCCAAGAGAGAACTCTTTCCTGGAAGGATTTCTTTACTTGCCACCTAGAAAGGAATATTATTGTTAATTTTCACCCGCTTCTAGTGTCAAGTTAGAGCTGAACATTTGTACCGCACCCGCTTCTAGTGTCAAATTAGTGCTGGCTATTTGTAGCGCACCCGCTTCTAGTGTCAAGTTAGTGCTGGCCATTTGTAGCGCACTTGCTTCTAGTGTCAAGTTAGAGCTGCCTATTTGTAGCGCACCCACTTCTAGTATCAAGTTAGAGCTGACCATTTGTAGCGCACCCGCTTCCAGTGTCAAGTTGAGCTGGCCATTTTTAGCGTACCCTCTTCTAGTGTCAAGTTAAAGCTGATCATTTGTAGCGCACCTGCTTCTCTCACCTGCTTTTCTCTATTTTTCACCCGCTTCTAGTATCAAGTTATAGCTGACTATTTGTAGTTCACCTACTTCTAGTGTCAAGTTAGTGCTGACTTTTTTTCACCCGCTTCTAGTGTCAAGTTAGAGCTGACTATTTGTAGTGCACCCGCTTCTAGTGTCAAGTTAGAGCTAACCATTTGTAGCGCACCCGCTTTTAAGTGTCAAGTTAGAGCCAACCATTTGCGGCGCACCCGCTTCTAGTGTCAAGTTACAATTGATCTGTTTGACTTTGTAGCGCTCCCCCTTCTGGTGTCAAGTTAGTACTGACTACTTGTAGCACACCCGCTTCTAGTGTCGAGTTAGAGCTACGCACTCGCTTCTAGTGTCAAGTTGGAGGCGTTAGAGCTGACCTGAACGTGGGCCGCGTAGTCAGGGTCCGAGGCGACCCTCAGCGAATGAAGCGTGCCGGAGAAGTGCTTGGCGAGTTCTTGCTGCCTCTGTTTCGTCCAGATGGCGCCAATCACCCACGCCATTTGAAGCGCACCCGCTTCTAACTTTTCCTAAAAATTAACACTGTTATATTAGCCTAAGGAAAAAGTAGGAGGGTAATGGAAAAACACTGTTTTGAGTGTGAAAGTGACTCTTAGGGCGCTTTCAATTTAGACGTTTCGTGTCGGACCGTCGGTCGCGTCGTTCAATCGTTCGTACCGACGCCGCACTGACTGTGCCGCACCGTGCGCTTTGTATGAAAATAAATGACCGTTCGTGCGCATCACGACAAACGCACCGCTTCGGCACTGCAGCGGTCCGACGCAAAACGTCTAAATTGAAAGAGCCCTTAGGAATGTTTTGTGGGCTAAAAGAACAGATGGACTATCATAAAGTTTGTCGAATTCCATTTGATCATTTACACCCGTATTATAAGTCAGTCTTTATACTCAAACTCACCTTACGTAAGTAGTGAAATGGCCGCCGCTTTACTAAAGGTTTCGTCTGTGACCTGTCAAATTTCAATGTAAGTATTTCCTTGAATGTAAAAATCGTCTTAGAATACGGGTGTCAGTCTTATAACGTTATGTAATGTGTAATTTTCCAATTCCAGCTAATTTATGGGAGGTATCTTCTTAGCTTACATAAAATGTCAAGAAACAATATGGCGACTGTTAACTGCCATTTTGTAGTTTCATTGTTACAAAAACTATAACTTGATAGATTTACCTCATAAACTGCCTTCGACCTTTCTAACTCGTTCAACATTTTCTCTGTCAGCAGTTTTTTGGTCTTCTGTGGTTCTGATAATCCAGTTACACCTTGAATCAAAGTTTGTCATGTATATTCAGCGACGTGAGTAGTTTAATTTACATTTTAAAGTTATAAAGGAATAATCCTAAATAAAGTACGTATAGTGTTTTCTTCAGTCATATAGCCTACCTTCCCCGTGTATATTATACGAAGGGAAAAATACATACATTAAACATACATTCACACACTCACACCCCTGCACTAGGATTTCCTGTGTCGCAGGTGGCATGGACACATACAACACATCACAACATCCAAGACCCGAGAACAAACATTTGTGTTTGTCACAAATATTTTCCCCGGCCGGGGATCGAACCCGGAACACCAAGCTTCGTAGGCAGGGTCACTACCAACTAAGCCACGGTGTCGTCAATAATAAAAATACCATAGAAGAGTGTTAAATAAACATGAAAAAAAATATAACAGGTGGTTAGTACAGAGATGATAGAAACGAATGGAAGAATATATAATTTATATAATAAAGTAGTGTATGTAATATATATATATATATACTAAAGTTCTAAACTAGAGTTAAGTTTATTAAAACCTTTGTTTAGAAATTAAGTGGATTTATTACTAAATATTATATTTATACTATTTGTTAATATAGATAAGTAAATTAGTACCACAAAATTTTAAAATGTTAAATTAGTACACCCTGAGAAAACGTCGGTACAATATAAAAGGAAGCTTAAAAATATAACAACCAAAAATAATAGATGCTACAATGGGCAAAAAAAATATGTGCCAACCCCACCTTAAGTGTGGGAAAATGACAGGTGACCTGACGAACTATATATTCGAAGAAAGCGACGTGTCGAAATACCGAACTGTTGAAATTCAGCGGGACACTCAGGGAAATGACGATAGCTTACCTTCCCCAGCAAGTAGATCCAGTGTGATAGAGGCCATCCTCTGCTCGATGTCGTGGAGACAATCCGCCATGTCTAGTTGGTTATCCCTCAGCTCGCAAAGCTGTCAATATAATCAAAGTTTTTCAAAAACATATTACGATTTCAATTGGATTGTTTTAGTGACCCTACTCAAAAGGCACAGGGGAGAAAAATACGCAGTTTTGTTTACTTTGACTACATATTTTTTTTAGTTATTTTTATTTGAAAACCAAACCAAAACATAAAATAACAAAGGTCCTGGACGTTTTTTACGGATTGAAAAATAGGACAGTGAGAATTTCAAGTTAATAAGTCAGTAGGTAATCCATTTAGCTCGGCGACCTGTCTGTACTAATGGAGACCAACCGCCACAGACCTCTTTAATGATCATCCCATGGAAATTGAATGTTGCGAATAGGGCTGCTACCTGCTACTATAGAAAAAATAATAATACCTTTTCTGAGCAAAATCAATAAAAAAGTTAATGTTTACTTTATGTGCAACTTTTCCTGAAATCAATTGATGAGCAAGCAGTGTTGGCAACTTGTGTAGGTCATAAGTTCACATCTTTTATTTTATGAGGAAGCTGCAGGTTGTTTGTGTAGGTTTAGTTAGACCTAGAAATTTGAGTATTATAGATAAAAACCTTAAAATACTTCGAAAATCCAGCAAAAGGAGGGGTTAACGCAAGGCGAACCCATCTGTTGGCCATATAACCTGTTGGCCATTCACGTTAAATAAAACTATACGCTGAATTTGATAACTGTGTGCATATTTTAAGATAGTGTGCGAGATTATCACAGTGTACGTTTACATGAATAAGTTTTGTTAGGCGCGTGTGCAATGCGTGTTTACCTCGTCCCCTGTCAAAAATAGCAGAAAATTATGTTAGCAGATTCTGTGTGATTTCTTCCCTTCCTTTTGCTGGATTCTCGAAGTTAAAATATTGTGTAATGGACGAGGTGACACTAGCAAAATTTGAGGCAAGACTTACATATACCTATAAAAAAACTTTCACTGACAACCCTAGCTAACAACGGAACTATTCAGACGGAGGGTAATTTACTTGGAATCTGTTTTCGCTAAGTGGGACAAACAAAACATTCGTGGCAAGTTTTTGTCAACTGGTCGAATATTATGGAGGTCAAAGTTTTTGTGATTTATCTATTTGCTTGACATTGACATTTTTATTTGTTTTAAGTTGCAAACTTGTATCATATTTTATCTAACATAACCTTGTCCTGTCCTCAAAGGATTAAAAATTCTGTGAAAATAAATCCTAACATCGAAATGTGACCGCTTATAAATATCTTCAATGAACGTCTCAATGGTATAAATAAATAAACAATAAATCAATTTACGTTTCAGATTAAGATCCATAAATTACAATTAAATGTCACACAAAAATTAAAAGTACACAAAAATCAACACACAACAAATAATTCTGATAAAAAAAAAGAGCTATGAGCAATGACAAGAAAGAAAAGCAAAAAGCAAAAACTAAATCATTTTACACTTTAGGCAATAAATTTATTTAATTTTAATTTATATTGAATTTTATTTTATAAGAGGCCTTCCATTAACTACGTTAGGCGTTTAGGGAGGCAGGGGGTCGAGCTAAATCTCACCCAATCTCACGTGTTTGAAAAGTTTGATGAAACGCATCTGGCTTTATCGAGCGAGCGCCTGTACCAGGGCTGTCTCACTGTGCTGATACAACTAGTGTTCCTACCTTCTCAGAGAGAGTGAGCTGACCTCGCGTCGATGGCGCCGGCGCCTGGCATCATCGAACGGGCGCCCATCAGTGCCAGAGCTGTCTCACTGTGCTGCTACAACTAGTGTTCCTACCTTCTCAGCATGCTTGATGGCGGCTCCGTGGTACATCGCCAGGAGTCCGTCCACCAGCCGCAGGTGAGCTGACCTCGCGTCGATGGCGCCGGCGCCTGGCATCATCGAACGGGCGCCCATCAGTGCCGGAGCTGTCTCACTGTGCTGCTACAACTAGTGTTCCTACCTTCTCAGCATGCTTGATGGCGGCTCCGTGGTACAACGCCAGCAGTCCGTCCACCAGCCGCAGGTGAGCTGACCTCGCGTCGATGGCACCGGCGCCCGGCATCATAGAGCGAGCGCCCTTCAGTGCCAGGGCTGTCTCACCTGTAGACCTGATTGGCGGACGTACCACAAAAAATTCAACAGTCTACGAAAATCGCAACAGTCTACAAAAATCGAAGCGGTCTACGAAAATGTAGCAGTCTATGAAAAACGTAGCGGTCTACGAAAAATGTAGCAAGTCTACGAAAAACGTAGCGGTCTACGATAATTTAGCAGTCTACGAGAATGTACCAGTCTTCGAAAATCGTAGCAGTCTACAAAAATGTAGCAGTCTACGAAAATCGTAGCGGTCTACGATAATGTAACAGTCTCCAAAAAATACAGCGAACTACGAAAAATGTCTAATGATAAATAAATATGTCAACAAAAATCCTAACAGTAGCAATCTACGAATTATGTAGCAGTCTATTCGGTCTCTACGTTATCAGTTTACGAAGAATGTAACAATACGAAAAATGTAGCCTAAATGGCTACATTTTTCGACGATTTTGTTTCTAATATTTCCATGGAATAAATAATAAATAAATAAATATTTTGGACATTTTAGACAACGCCATCTAGCTAGCCCCATACTAAGCAGAGCTTTTTTTTTTTGTAAATACATACCTAACTACATAGAACACATGAAAAAATTAAATGGTGAAAAGTCTCGTATTTTCACCTATTAGCCATTGGCATAGGCTGATGCATGAATCGAGCCATGGAGGAGATGACTTGGGGCAGCGTGGCCAGCCCCGGCGATCCAGCTGCCATCTCGCTCACTCCTGCAAGCAGATCCATCCACTCTGCCCAAATCATTAAGAGATCATATCGCTGTCACACTCCCTCACAGCTGCGCACTTGGTCTCTAGTGGCATGGACAATTTACAAGTTCTATACAACTAACTAAGGCCGCCTTTACACCTGTAAGTTACTTTCGTAATATTTATGTAACTTACTTACGGTTGTATTTACACTTGAAATAATCTTACAGTAAGTAATGCTTGCGTAATTTTTGTTTTAGTGACCGTAAACTTCACTGAAAAGTCAAGGCGAAGCAAAATACGTAATTTCATTTACTTCGATGACATATTTTTTTCAGTTATTTTGGTATAAAAACTAAACTACTGAACTGATTTTGATTAAACTATGGGACCAATCCGAAAGTACATATATCCTCTCAAACAAAAAAATATTTTTTCAAATCGGTTTACATACAACAAAATTTCGAGGTAACAAAAATAAAAAAAGAAACATTCAACCGATTGATAACCTCGTCTTTTTTTGAAGTCAGTGGAAAAAATTAAGGCACGTCAAAATATTCAGTATATACGTTCAATATTGGTTTTGACTGGTTTACCCAGTCACTATTGGTTTTGACCAAAACATTCTTAAATCCCAGCTGTGAGAATAAACTAACCACGTGCATTGTGCACCAAGTGCACGAAAGGAGCCTCTTCGAGGCGCACTTGAAATCCTTTCACCTCACTTATTTCAAAAGAACTAGTGACACGATAAGAAGAAGCTGTGAGAATACAGGCTGGTTACCATGGTTACCATAAATAGTAAGATACCTGTGTCTACACCCCCGGCCCGATTGTAGTTCGGCTCAAAGCTCTGGATGAATGGATTATCTTCTCCCAACACATTGACCAGGTCCTGACTGCAAAGAGAAGGCATCATCACACAAAACTGCACTCTATACCAATAGAAATAGAGTTAAAAGTAGGAAAGCTAGCATTAGCTGCTGAATCATTGCTGGGTGTTGTCAAACTTATGCCTACATCACACGTACCGAGTACTCGGCCGAGACATTAAAATGTTCCTCGGCAGAGATAGTGAAAGCTTATGTCACTCGCTCTGACGAGCACTCGGCGCTATGTTTATACGTACCGAATACTCGGCCGAGAGCACTGTTTCGGCTGAGTAGGTATTCGGTACGTGTGATATAGGCATTACTGGAAGAACAAGTCCTCAATAAAAAGTTGTTACCTAAACCTACTCGTATTTTGTAGGTCTGTATTAATTACGTGATCAGGCTATTATCGTGAAACTAACGGAAAATTTATTCTTCGTTCACGTAAATTTTCCGTTAATTTATTTAAATCTGGAGATTTATTATTTTGCATTATGTTTGAGAACCACAAACTGTTAAGCATAATATAAATTGAAAATGCATGATCACACGGGTGGAATTATTTTGAAAAGCAAGTTTATAATAGCTTTCCCCTTGCTTTATACGAAGTCTTTAAAAAAACCTTTCACATGGATGTGCAAAGAATTTTAAAAGTAGCTTTCTTGAACACATTCACTACGAGCGCAATAATGTCATTTTGAGCTCTAAACGAAAAAGAATAAAATTGAAATTACAATACCTCTGGAAGGATTTTTTTACTGAAAAATCATGTGTTTAGCATATAATTTTAGACTTAGATATGGAGATAATAAGGTTGAAATTACCGTAGCGTCCTAACTAGGAAGGGAAGAACGCCGCCCAAACGGTCCACATTGTAGAAATCCAGCTCACCATCAATGAAGGTCTTAGCAGGAATGTGAGGTGGTAATAGTCTATAAATGAAAGAATGAATGAATGAATGAAAGAATGAATGAATGAAATTTTTATTAGCATTATGCAGGTACATTGTAAGTCTAGAAAATGGATAGATGTGGATACAAAAATAAAGGTACCTATCATTTATCATTTTTTAGCCGCAGTACATTCAGTACAGTTACAAAACCACCATCTTAAAATACCTAAGAGCCTTAGGGAACTAACTGTTAATTTATTTAAGATCAAATTGAAAAATCTTTTACTAGAAAAATGCTACTATACCTAATCTTGAGGAATTCCTAAATGACAAATTTGAATGTGCCTAATAACGAATCCTTATTTCTATTTATTTGAATAAGTTTTGATTATTTATGATTATGTTTTATTTAATATATAGTTATGATTGACCTTTATTGCTTTGATGTACTATTATTCTATTGTTTACTGTAGACAAATGCATGCTATTCTCTCCATTTGCACACCTGTACTGGTAAAATATGTTGTGTCTAAAACTAATAATGTAACAACAACACATGTTTACGCAAATAAATGATCTTTATCTTATCTTTATCTTTATCTTAACACAGGAAAGCAAAATATGCAATGTCGTTTACTTCGACGACATATTTTTTTCATTTGCTATAAAAACTTAACTACCGAACCGATTTTAATTTTATTATCTTTTTATTTAATTAATCAATCTGAAAATATATCCTCTCAAACATAAAAACATTTTTGTCAAAGCGGTTCATAAACAACAAAGCTCTGAAGTAACAAACACAAAAAAAAAAATGGTAATGAGAACCTTCTCCTTTTTTGAAGTTGGTTGAGAAAATAACTTATTTAAATAATTGGCAAAGTATAATAAAAGTGTGATTTAGCTTCTAAGGGTGCCTTTCCACCAGAGATGTGCTATGCAGCTATACTGCGAAGATGTGAAATCTATGCTACGAAAATATGTGACCGTTTCCACCAATGCTAAGCTATGTAGCTGTGCGAGGAAGATCCGCTATGAAGATGCGCCGCCGCAAAGAAGCTGCGCGAGAAAGATGCGCAACTCGAGCATACTGTACGTGGGCATACTGTAGGTACTCTGCTCTGCACATAGCTACACCACTCGCGGCCCATAGCAAGCATCCCTAGCACGCATTCTTCCATATAAAAAACATATCTTAGTTGAATCCGTTTCCACCAGTGCTAAGCTATGTGCACCAATGAATATGATCGCATCTTTCTCGCGCAGCTTCTTTGCGGCGGCGCATCTTCATAGCGCATCTTACTCGCACAGCTACATAGCTTAGTATTGGTGGAAACGGTCACATATTTTCGTAACGTAGATTGCCCATCTTCGCAGCATAGCTGCATAGAACATCTCTGGTGAAAAAGCACCCTAAGTCTTACGGACTCCCAATGGGGTTCTCGCTCCACAGCTTCATGACGGCGCTGAGGAGGCGCGCGTGGCAGCACCACGAGATGGCGGGTGAATTGCGGGATATGTTGAACAGCCTCTGGAATATGTGCTCCTGATACGAATGTCATATTTGTTCACCATCATCATCGACACCTTCACTTCATCATTATCATTATTGTCACCTTCTCTATATCATTATCAACTTCATTTCATTATTATGACTTTTATTACATCTTTATCGTCACCTACATGTCACTATCGTCACCTTCACTTCATTATCATCACCTTCATTTCACCATCATTACCTTCACTTCATCATAATCACCTTCATTGTGTCATTACCGTTATCGTCAACTTCACTTCATCATCACCTTCATTACATCATAATACTTAATTATCGTCACCTTCACTTCATCATCACTTAATCATCATTAGCCTACCTTAGTCCACTGCTATCCTCTCCTATTATTCCCTATTGATACATCCAGACAAATACCACTGTTAATCACACAAATGTATTATCCTTGGTTCAAACGAAAAAATGTTCTATAGTCAAATATATAAGGATCAGTTTACCATATCCAAAATGCAGTTGTCCATGATGTACCTCCGGAACTTCTCCAGGTAAATCTTCCTGGTTGAAGGCACCATGTTGGTACCATCTGAGTTGTCCAGAAGCATTAGCAGAAACTCCAGCTGTTGGAGGAAAGTAGACTTTATTGGATGGAGTTAAAGTCTTATTTGAAACTAGCTGACACCCACAACTTCGTGATTTAACATAATTAATTTCATAGCACGAGCTTATACGTCGATGACACATGGCTTTTTTACACGCTACAAGCCAGCGAGTTCGGTTGTAGCGTGTAAACTCGTCCAGTGTTAGTTACAATCTGCTCACACGCTAGCTTTTAAACTCGCCGACAAACAGCTAGTGAAAAGCCGTGTGTTGTCGACGCTTTACAGTTTTTGGCGATATTACTCTCGAAATTTTAAGTCTCAACGTTTCTAGGTTTTGCCCTTGCGTTGTCTGTCTGTCAGTCAGTACAAAGCCATTTATATATTTTTAAGAAACAAATATGAGTACCTATAATAAAAGAAAAAAAAGATGTATTTATTTGATCCACAATCTAAGTCCAATACATATTCTTGATTTTAAAACAAATAAGAAAAAAAAGAACGTTAATTCGACAAAAAAAACAACAACAATTTATTTTGCGTTGTGTTGCGAAATAACAAAAATCCTTCCATAGTATTAACGCACTTTTTTTTTTTTTTTCTTTCGAAGTACTAAGTTCTTCGATTTTGGCTTCACTTCAAAGGTATATAGCCAGTGTCAAGTAATTGGAGAGATTATTTTGTCATAAGTCAGAGTCGATAAGTCAAGTCATGCCCCTGTAAAGTAGTGGTTGCGACTTTTGTTGCGTTATTTTCGTTCAATAATAATTTTGTTTGTTGTTTGCGGCTTCTATGGAGTTTTGGAGGCAACACGAAAAGTCACGTTTTACAGCATTAAACTATTCACCAACACTCATACACGTTCACGAGCACATAATGGATAAAAAACCACCGTTTTTACACTTATACACTCAAAGTTATACAAGTTTTGTCAATTAATTTAATGCCGCCAATGCGCCATTTTTCATGTTCCCGCCAAAACTCCTTAACGCACTTTCAGCTCTTGACGAAAACATTTTTCCAACCAAGAAAGACTAGAAAAAGTTTCTAGTCTCTCCGTCCACTAGTTCAGCCTGTAGGCTGTCTGTCAATCGGAACTGAACTTTTTATAAAAAGTAATTAAAAAAAAATTGTTGTCTGTAAAGTTGGTTTACGGACGATAGTTTAACCAGCGTAACGGGACAATGAGCGTTACCGGACAATGACGTCAACGTTTTCGTGCATGCAGCCGGCGCGGCGGCGGCGTCCATCGATTTATTAGACGTAGTCACGTCAAAATTGATGCTACGGTACTTCTGGCGCTGACTGTACTACGGTATAAATAATTCATACAGCATTTTCTGCAAGAAAAGACTGAGAAATATGACCATCATTCTTTATTATGCCCACCGCTGGGAAAGGGGAGGCCGTAACAAAGATTGAGTGGGAACCGTGATGTATCCTGACCCCTGAGATCCCAATTTGGGTCGAGAAGCGGCAATTTTTTTATGTAGGTAGGTATTAGCTAAGGGAAACCGCATTTATTGTGTATGTTTTGAATATAATAATATTATTTAGATATTAATTTGCCTTAGCAATATTATTGAACTCACGTTTCACACTCAAATTATACTTACCTAGAGAAAAAGTTATTTTCTCTCAGATATTTGTTTGAAATATCGTAAAACAAGTCTCCACGATACAGGCTTGCCTAAAGTGGAGTTAATAAGAATATAATGTTTGAATCTCTCTACAAAATGTAACCTACCTACGTAAGTACCTACCGAAACCTACCTAAAACCTACCTACCATACTGATATGTACTGTACATAAATAGGACTACTGTAACGAAATTACGCTCATGTATTTTTTTTTTAAATTGTGCTTTTTTGGGTCATTGATTGTTGTTTGTGTATATTTTATATTATTTATTTATTGTGTTAGCTTTAGATCGACCTACCTTATCTTTAAAATAGCATTAAGCTCATTCTAAGTCTAAGTAAGTAAAGTTCTTTATGAGTAAATACATTTCTTTAAACCGAGAAATGCACTGGTAAATTTGTATACTCATAGCTTTATTTAACTTAGTTTAGCTTAGCTACTAATCTTCATAATTATACAAAAAATACTAATATGTATATTCTTAGGAATAAGATAATTATTTGTGTTTTTTGTTTGATAATAAATAATTTTTCATTTTCAATTAGGTACCTACATAGATGAATAACAATGTTCAAATGAAAGTACCAAACCAAAATGGATGCGGTATATATGACCGAAAATTTTCAGACACCCTGTCAATAATAGTTATTTAGCCCTATTACTTCTTTTTTTCGATAACTAGCATCAGACCAAAATGTACTAGCTAGATAGCCAATGTGGCTCCCTTTTCTTGGTTTCGCATTTTCAATGTACTACCACGTACTACATTGTGTTTCTATACTTCTATGGGTACCTGTAACTGCTCAAGTGGTGCTATGGCTTTGGTGATCTTGCCGCAGTCCTCGCGATATTGCGCCTCCCGTGCAGCATCGTCTTGCGCTGACGGCAGCAACTTGGATATTTTATCTAAAGTTACATATAAGTGTTATTCAATAAAGGTGGTTCTGAAAATATACTATTTTTACAGCTAGTCAGAGGGCGTAAAAAAGTATAAAGGGTTTTTTCTCAAACATGCTTGGAAATTCGAACCTTATTTTGAAAACCTTCTTCGAGTTAAATCTACTTTGCCGGCCTAGGCCAAATAAATTACTATGAATTCTCATATCGTGTTAGGTTATTTAAAAAAGGAACGTGCTTTTCTTCTTTGAGAGTTTATCAACTAAGGAGGTACGTACCTAAGACTTACTTCGTACGTACCTCCTTAGTTGCTTCTTCTCTTGATAAAATTAGGTACGTACCTCCTTCTTTTCGAACTTGCTTTCTAAATAATATGTGTGTGACATTTACCTGTAACGGCTGGAGCGAAAGGTGATCGCTTTATCGTGCCCTTCTCTGCCATTTCTGAAAATAATAGCTGAATCGATTACCATCACATGGAATAGTGGAGCAAAGGCTAATATTGTTATAGATTGATAGATTAAATTACCTAATGGAGAAACAAGATCAGTATGTATTGGGTTTAGTTGTTTAATATTTATTCTCTTCAAAGTGCATGGTAGACCGTAATCATAGTATGATTATTTTATGGATATGATTAATTAACTTTATAGGTACGTAGGTAATAGGTATTTATTTTCATTTATCTACTTAATTTATTTTTTTCTATAAAAAACCTACCTATGTGAATCAATCACGGAATGTACGAAATATTAATGCCCGTTTAGTTTCGCACTCAAAAAAGAAAAATATTTATTTCTGCTGACGAGCTTTTCATAACTTCTTGTAGGTAGGTACTAATTCCTAACAAGAAACTAAGTCCAATTTGAAACACGTTTGCCATGATTATGATAGGATAGAATAGAATAAGAAGGGATGGGAAAGGATAATAAAGAATGGAATGGAATAAGATAAAAAGGGATGGATGAAATATAATAGGATAAGATTGATTCTTACCAGCAACTCTAGGGTCCGTCTCTCCCTGAACGGAGGTGGGTCGTTGCCACCACGGGCTCTTGATCACTGTCCGAAGCACGCTGTCGTCAGGGCATTTCACGTTAAGGAAGTTGTCGAAACTGAAAAGTTTCAGGAAAAAGTTGAAAGAGTTATAACACAGACTACTAAGATATACACAAGTTATAATGATCAGCAAATCCTGTAGCACACGGAGGAAAAAAATGGGATAGCAAGACTAAATAGTAAACTGTAATATTAAATTATTTTTCACACCACCTGCTCGACAATATCCAATTACATATCATGCTATCATCAGGGTAAAGGAAAGCATTACTTACCAAGGGAGGTAATGTTGTATGAAACTCCCAAGGGTAGTAATGTGATTTGAATTTGGAACGTCAAATTCGTGTGGAAACTCTAAGTAAAAGAACGCCCATATGGCATTGTAAAAAGGTTTGTTCTACAATCGAACTGGCCACTCATAAAAAAAAGAAAAAAGGCGCGACTTCAAACATTGTGAAACAAAGGACGGTGTTAGCTGCTGAGTTCGGAGCCCTGTATTTTTATTGCCTCTCTTCTGCGAGGCAATAAAAATACAGGGCTCCGAAATCAGCAGGTGTGAAAAGTAGAGTATGCTCCTCTGGGATAAAGCCTTCTTTATCCCCTTAAGTGCATAATCTACTATTACCATTAAATAACTTTCGTTAGCTAGAACGTTTAAATTGTAATCGTTATTAAATTATTCTCGCTGTTACAAATTCAAACAAAATTTTAGTAACTATAACGAGTATTTTTTCTCTGTGCAGTTACAGTGCAACTATCTATATCTATCTAGTGCAACCATCGGACGACCAGACGCTCGGGATTGCGCCATCCCTATATAGTGGACATACCATGTATTCGCACAAAGCGCTTTGCTTCCACTTTCATTATGCGAACCGCCAAGGAATGGAATGCTCTGCCGGCGTCTGTGTTTCCCGATCACTATAATTTGGGTATCTTCAAGGCAAGAGTGAATAGGATTATTCTAGGTAAGCGTGCTACATCGTCGACCACATCGTCACTTACCATCAGGTGAGATGGTGGTCAAACGCAAGCCTATATTTAGTAAAAAAAAAAAAAAAAAAAAAAAACTAAGCTTTTTTTAAGGCCCTTTAAATCCAGTGTCTTGATAGATACTGGATTTAAAGGGATTCAAATCAATTTGATTTATCTAGCCACACTATCAATGCCTTAAAAGCCGTGTTGCCATGAGTGGGAGGTGCCTCGACTTGCGATCCGAAGGTCGTGGGTTCGAACCCGGTCGTACACCAATGGATTTTTCTGCTCAAAAAATCTATGTGTGCATTTAAATACGTGCTTAACGGTGAAGGAAAACATGGTGAGGAAACCAGCATGTTATAGAACCTAAAAAGTTCGAAAACATGTGTCAAGTGCACGAAAGGAGCCTCTATGAGGCGCACTTGTAATCCTTTCACCTCACTGGATCGAAAGAACTAGTGACACGATAAGAAGAAGAATGCCTAGACGTGGTCTCTACTTAAAAACTAAATCATCGAAATCCTGAAGTGTCGTAAAGATAGAAAGATGGATGTATATGATACGTGCGTGATTTTGTTGAAGAACACGTATTTGACGAGGTGGTGCCTCGTCTCCCGATGCTGCATCAGACCGCAGAGCACGTACACCCCTTCCTGTTGTTGAGTGAAGTTCATATCCTGAAATAGGTAATGTAAATGTAAATGGACTCCCTTATCCGCACTTGGACTCCTGTTGGTCCTTTGTGCGTCGGATATCCTGACTAGTAGTTTAGCCAGCCTAACTCTGACCAGAAGCACAGAAGTTCCCTGGGTTCTTCGCAGGCTTCGCGGAGTGACCTCGGGTTTTTGAAGATTTCTTCTCGTTATTTTGCCACTCCCACGCATTCCAGGATTACAGGCTTAGGAGATTAGAAGAGATTAGGAGACAGGATTAGGAGGGCGGGCGTTTCTTCCTAGGTCAAGCCTTCTTCCGCCTCTACAGAACCAACAATATTACCTGAAATAGGTAATATTGTTGGCATTTGAATGGGTTAGACGTTTTGGGCAAAACAGTGCTACGCAGGGCTATGGAAAATTAATGACAATGGCATAGATCGATTTGGCAGTGATATACGTTTAAGACCCTGAAAAGGAAAAATACAGAGGTACAGTATATGAGGGCAAATTATATTTTATTATACCGTGAGCGAAGCCACAAACAGAAGCTCGTATGTGATACGTTGCTATTAAAGGGGTTGCGCAAACGTGTGTCATGTGACTGACATAAGACACCAGCAACTATAGATGGAAAACATAAATGATACAATTCAGCTGACGCCACGCACCAGTTGCTGCTGTAACAAAAAATTAAATAATCGCGGCAACTGTTATGTATGAAAATCTAGAGTTGCCGGTATTTTGTGTTTACATTTTCACATGACACTCGTTTGTGCAGTGCCTTAACCTCTCACCGGAGACACCAGGTCGAACAGCAGACACTCCCGCACGATGCAGTGCTCGAAAACGTCACAGAGCGCCGACTCGTCGAGGAAGGTCCACAACAGATCCATCATGGCGCATAAGCGGTGTTGTGGTTGAGACTGCAGCTTCGATGCGAGACCGTTCTGCAAGGAGTCCCATTGATGATAATGCAAAGGTTTCTGGTAGGCATGGACATGATTGCTAGTTCTATTTCATTGTCACATGGTGATATGATTTCATTTGGTAACAGTGAAATCACTGGTGATTTTGTAACAGATTGGTCTCAGAAGATAACAAGTGTTAAGTGTGATCAGTTTTACACCATGATAAATAACATTTTATTCGGCATACTTTCCATGCCTAGTTTCTGGGATATGGAAGGTTGGATTTTTGACTCAATGCAACAACTAGCTGACACCCGCAACTAAGTTTGCGTAGTGAGTTTTCAAAATGTATTTCTTAATAAAAATATAACATTGAACGTTGAATTGAAAAATGAATATTAAAAATATTTATGTGAAATATTTTTATTTCTAGTATTTTTAGGATCTTTAGTAGTCCGAAAAATTTTTTTTTTATATTTTTTATTTTATTTATTTCACATTATACTCACTTTCAGCTCTTGACGAACACATCCTCCAAGTTTCAAGTCTCTCCGTTCTGTAATTTGGACTGTACGTTGTCTGTCAGTCAGGCAGTTCTAAGCCTTTGATATATATAGATGATTGATGATATTTACGACTCGTAGGCCATTCAACTTGGATTCTTGAACTTTGCGAAGGATGACATTCCAATCACACCCCGTCTAGATTCGTACTTGATATGGGTCAACCCGAAATAGGCTTTCAACTTAGTTGCCTTTGTCTTAGCTCTATTTGGTACACTTTAGGTGGCGGTTGTCAACCGAAATAGCTTTGAAATGGGCAACAAAGCTCGTCGCGTCTGTGTTTCAAACATTGACCGTAAGGTCACGCTCAGAATGAATTATTTCTTAAAGCAAAGCACAGTGTAGCAGTTGCGTTGCGTTGCGTCGCAGCGCTAGATTTGGACGCATGCCAAATACCAGTACAAAATTGCGACGAAACGCATCTTACTCTTTAGCCTAAGCTTCCCACGGTGCGCGATATTATGGACGGACCAGCCGCACCAGCGCACCGTGGAAAGAGTATCATCCATGGTGATATGTCCATCCATCCATCAGTTACGATGCGACCGATCCGCGCCGAGGCGGTAACTTCAAATACATATTTCATATTATGCACCGTAGATTAAGAGCCTTATGTGTGGTGCGTGGTTGTCCGTGGTCTTGGCCTTGCGCAAGTAAATCTGCAAAATCACGCATTGTGGGATGGCGGCTTTAGCGCAATGACTCTGTTTCGTTAGATAGCCTGTCAAAACGTTTCATTTCTTGCCCCAAAATGGGTTTAGATGGCCAATCTGAGCATGGCGTGGGATGACAAGGGTCTATGAGTATCTTATTTTTTACCCGACGAGAAGACCTCGTTTATTACAATTACATATAACACTAATGTGAGGAACGCGGAAAGTGAGAAATAAACGAACCGATTGTGCTGAATTTTGGTATGGGAATGGGTATTGGGTAGCTTTAGTATAAAGATATTATAGAAATAGACAGCATACGCTTAAGTAATCTTTGTATGCCAAAACCACGTGGGTAGAGCCACGGACAGCCAGTAGTCAGGAAGAATTCAGATTATATTATATTTTATTATCAGGTATATTCCAATGGTATGACCACAGAGTGCTAAGATACGACGTGCTTACTTGTTACTTACGTCGACTTAGGTATACAACCCACTACCAAGATTTTGATATTTTAATTTGTAAGCAGAATATGATGCTAAAATATGGTGCCCTGTGATACGAACAACCGTTTTTTTATACAGGGGCGTGTAAGTAATCTCATTTAAAAAATGAAAAGTGAAAATGGCAAATACATTTTCGATGTACAAAGCGTCCTTTTTATTTATAATGGCGCGACCCAATTTTCCTGAGAGGATATTCGTGGTTGCTAACGTGGCCAAAAGCCGCGAAACCTGCACAACATATTCAATCATGTTTTAATTTTAATGGATATTGGATTTCACTGAAAAACATGGACACCAAAATGACTGAACGTGCTGCCTAGCCTTGCTTTTGATGTGTGTGTACTTTAGAATCACAAAATTAGCAATAGTAAAGTAACTATGTAAGTAGGTAGAGTCGGCAAAAAGTGGATGCGGAGAACCGAAGACCGGACTCAAAGGCACGTCATAAAAAAAAAAAACCGGACTACAAAAGATCCATATTTCACATACACATTAGATTACACTATTAAATTACATAAAAATACACTAAATTAAATATAACTAAAACAAATTGAATTAAATTAATTAAATTGAAATAAAATAAATTAAATTGTTTAAAAATAAATAAAATTGAATTAAATGGAGTAAAATTGAATTAAAATCATAAATAATCATAGGGAAAGTCTACGTCAAGCAGTAGATTAATGATGTTGATGAGGTGTGGCTCCACTACACTCAGACCAAAAATCGCTGATCACCACGAACGAGAGACGGGCTCTATAAAGATGAGGAATACTCACAAAGTTGTTCACCCTAGCCTTGACATAGACATCAGCGGCGTGCTGGTCGGTGTGGAGCGCTCTGTTCTTCAGCCCCACAGCACCGCGCAGACGAGGTAACAGCTCGCTGATCACCACGTACTAGAGACGCAGCACTATGAAGATGAGGAATACTCACAAAGTTGTCCTCCCTAGCCTTGGCATAGGCATCAGCGGTCGCTGCTGTGGAGCGCCCTTGTTTTGAGCCCTACAACGCTGCGCAGACGAGGCATCAGCTCGATGATCACCACGTACGAGAGACGCAGAACTTTGACCAAGCAGTTGAGGAATACTCACAAAGTTGTCCTCCCTAGCCTTGGCATAGACATCAGCGGCGTGCTGGTCGGTGTGGAGCGCCCTGTTCTTCAGCCCCACAGCACCGCGCAGACGAGGTAACAGCTCGCTGATCACCACATACGAAAGACGCAGCACTATGCCTAGTTCCACCACCACAATCCTTGCGAGGGACATTAGGAATGCCTGAGAACAATACACCACCAATTGTAAATAACCAAAAAATTTAATGGGCTGTGCAGATGGGGTACTACGTTGTATCCGAGCAGTCAACATCATAACATCTGCTGGTAAGGTCCTCCAATAGATCTCCGGCATGAAGTGAAGAGTCCTGAGTCGCATCCATCTAACGCACTGCAGCACCAACAATGTCAACGAAGCATCGCCCATCGATGACCTCATAAAGAATCTCGTCCCGAAATTCCTTTTTTAATAACATTGTTCCTTAAACTAGCACACCAGTTATCCTCTATCTTCCTGCTGTAGTAAGCCAGTAGACAGCGGCGGTACGAAGTTTTAAAGCTGTTCTAAAGTAACTGACTTAATAGAAGAATGATAGTAAGTTTTATAGCCGGGACAGCTTATTGATATAGCTAAGTTATAAAAGCTACACAAGTAGCTTGTCACTATTCTGAAAGATAACAAAATACATGCAGTCCATCTCTCAAAATAATGACATGCATTCCGTAGCTGGCAGAAATCGGATCGACTCGCATGAATAAGCGGCTGGTCTTGGTATCATAGTCTTCAAACTGCCCGAAGGAATCAAATGCTCAATCTTCGTCTTATCGTGTCACTAGTTCCTTCGAACCAGTGTGGTGAAAGGATTTCAAGTGCGCCTCGAAGAAGCTCCTTTCGTGCACACGACACATGTTTTCGAACTTTAGGTTCTACGATATGCTGGTTTCCTCACGATGTTTTCCTTCACCTTTGCGAGAACGTGGGATGCATACCTAGATTTTTTCGACCGAAAAAACCCATTTACGCATGAATGCCACCGGGATTCGACCACGCGACCATCAGATCGCAAGGCAAGGGCCTCATCCACTCGGCCACCACGTCCTCAATGAAAAAAAATTCTTAATGATTTAGGAGAGTTGTCTTTGAAAAATGTATACTAGACGACTAAGAAAAGCTAGAAGTCTGAAAACTATTGAACGACCAAGGTATACAGATACGGCAGATTACCTTCTTGGACATTTTCTTCAGCTCAGCACTCTGCGAATCCACCATCGAGTGGGGTGATGCGCGAGGGGTGTATACGGAGTTGGAGCTGTGAATGCGTAGCGCTACTTCGTCCTCAGCTGCCTTCGAAGACTCTGACTTGGCCTGAGGAAAACGAATTAAGATCGCTAGTAAACAAGGTTATAGACATAAAAACGCAGACAGTAAATCACTGGCTTTTGACGAAATATCTATGGGACCTATCTGAAATTATATCCTCTCAAAAAAATATATATTTTCAAATCGGTTTGTAAAAGTTCTGATATCTGATCTGATCTGAGATAGATGAATAATGGTGTTCCTATAGAACAAGATGGACAAAGCAAAATGGATGCGGTTTATATGACCGAAAATTTTCAGACACCCTGTCAATAGTCAATGAAATATCTCTATTTTCAAATAATGTTTGTTACTTTTAACGATGTAGTTTTATTGACAATGAAAAATCCCAGTAGTTTTAACATATAATAGTTATTTAGCCCTATTACTTTTCTTTTTCGAAAATTAGCATCGGACCAAAATGTACTAGAAGTTAACCAATGTGGCTCCCTTTTATTGGTCGCATTTTCAATGTAATACATTGTGTTTCTATACTTTAATACTTCTATGGAGATAACTAACAAAAAAAAATCAACCGAATAATTGAGAACCTCCTTATTTTTTGAAGTCGGTTGAACAGATGATCCAGATTTACCTTACTGGGCTTAGTAGTCAAGGAAGCCTTCAGATCTGTAAGTCTGGAGATCTCATCGATAAGGGCGTCCAGTGACTTGAACAGGAGAGCGGCTCGCGTGCATTCTTTGGACGGGGCCAGCTGTAGAGCAGCAAACCCTTCTACTGGGAATCTGTGGAGACAATATTATTTTTGATTTAATGGATGTCGTTTGCTTTAGGACAGATTATTTTTCCCAAAATAAAATAAATAAATAGTCCAATCTTTTCAGGAAGTCGTAGCCATCATTGCTCTGTCCTTAATTTTCTTTTCTGACTGAACTGACACCTTTGTAAGTATATTATGCTTCATGATCGATGTTGAAATTTTTTGAAATTTTGGACTGATACTTGCAATGCGAAAGCCACAAGTGAACTCATGAAATTTGTGTCTACTCTTAAAAGCCTGGTGGAGTGATGAGCTGCTAAAGATTGCAGGCAGAAGAAGGGCTCGATTATCATGATGATAATGACGATGATCATGATGATAATGACGATGATCATGATGATAATGACGATGATCATGATGATAATGACGATGGTCATGATGGTAATGACTGTAGTGTATAAGGATTGTTATAAATATGTGTAGGTAGATTCATAAGATAGAACCATTATGTTGGGTTGGTGGCGGGTAGTTTTACTTCACTCTGGAATAGACCGTGCTCTCGTATCACGTATTTAATTGTTTTATTATTATCCCCTGTTAATATCCTACAATGACGATGATGAAGATGAAGATGACGATAATGATAACGATGACGATGATAGTACACTAACACAAAGGGAACATGTCCAAAATTGGCGTAGAGATGCTCTTGCATGGCCAGCGACACAGCTGGGAAGTAGGCGAGGCCTGTACCGTGCGTCACCTTGTCGAACGCTATGCCCATTGACACGCCGTTCCTGTTGGCAACATTTTGGTGGTTTCAAAATTATGACCTATCTTCCTACTCTTACCCTCTTAAGGCCTCTACACACCAAAGCCGTCGGCCCCCGGCGGCGGCGGCACAATCCGCCGACAAGGATTGATTTTTATATATGGCAATTTTTTGACATGTTATCTGACAGTTGCTAGGCAACATGACTATCAGCATAACAAAACCTTTTTGAGCGTATCATTTACTGATTTACTTACGTTTCGTTTGCTCCTTAGTCAAACTACATTCGTTACCATAAATCAAATAAGTGTAAATAAATGTAATCTTTATTCATGTCAATTACTACGACGATATAATTTTGCGCATATTGGAACAACAATGAAAAATCCTGGTCTGCGTAAAACTCGTTTCTAAATAAAGCTGATAAAGTCTGGTAGAGATCTTACAGTCTTAAAACACACGCTCTTCCAATATAGCCGCCATACATATACCCTTACTTAGACTGATTGCGTTAGTAAAGTGGCGGCCATTTATAACCTGAAAGATTATCGTGAGAAAAGTTCCTTTTACGCGAAATCACGGGGCCAAATTGATGCGCCCAGATTCCGCTAGTGACATAGCTCGCGCTGTTATTTTATTAACAATCAACGGGTTCGATTCTTTTCGGATTTGACCATCTATGCCCAATAATAAACTACCCTGATATTGTTGGTTACTTAAAAACCATTATAATTGGTTCAGTATTTTAGGCGAGATCAAACATCCATCCATACTCGCAACGTGCAAGGTGGTCTCCAGACGTGCCCATGACCAAAACACTATAACAAGACATTGAACTACAAAGTCCAAAACCATTTCTGTCAACAAACGATTGTTTTCTAAACAAAACATCGGTACAAAATGGTACAAAATGCAAATACGTATCGCCCCGTCTATTTCCGTTATGTTTGTACTGTGCTGTGTTCCGGTTTGAACTGCGAAATTGCTTTTGCACAGTTGTGGACACAAAAGCTGCTTATTGTTTACTCGTTATAACCGAGGTCGCGGAAACTCGTGTTATACACGGAATTTCTTATTTGTTGGAATCAAATGCAGATTGAAGGTAGGATTATAAGCATTACCTACTATGTACCGGCATAATTTTTTTATTTTTGGTAGTAGGGGAGATAGGGGAGGGATGGGCACTTTTTCACATAGTTAATTATTAAAAATAGAATTATCAATATAATCAAAAGTTATTACTGAGGTAAGTTGCATCATATAGCTAGGCTAGATGTTTTACAAAGAAAAATTTACAAATTATATTCAGTCTCTAAGATACATCATGATTTCAGAAACACGTCAATTGTGCCCAAAGCTCCCTATGGTAGGGAGGCTCAGGCACTGTGGGAGGTTTAGGCATGACATATAATATTCATAAATTTCATAAAATAAACCAAACATAAACAGCTTTATTTAGAAACTAGTTTTACGCCAACCAGGATTTATTATTGTTGTTCCAATATGCGCAAAATTATATCGTCGTAGTTATAGGAAGGTGATATGAATGTAAATTACATTTATTTATATTTCATCTATGGTAACGTATGTAGTTTACTAAGGAGCAAACGGAACGTAAGTAAATAATACGCTCAAAAAGGTTTTGTTATGCTGATGGCTGTGTTGCCTAGCAACTGTCAGATAACATGTCAAAAATCTGCCATAGATAGTCCTTGCCCAAGCTAGGGGGCCACTAGGTTTAGAGAAATAAGTAGATTTTTCCCGTAAGTCATGAATAAAGATGCTCGTTTGGTTAGTCCCAGCTAGTCCTTCTTGTGAAATTTCTTAATTGTAAGAGGAAAACTCGTCTAGAACTGGGAAAGTCAGGGGGTGACCTCGAGTTTAGTCTTCGTTTCTAAATAAAGCTGAAAGAGTTACGTAATCTCAAATAGTATCTAAATTGCAAAAGTAATCAACAAAGAGTCAATAGATTAACACGTTGAACCTTTTTTCATAGCTAACATTCGTTAATACTCTTAATGGCTTATCGAACGTATACTTAGAGCTACCACGTTTGGTTGTCTTTGATTTTGGCAGTTTGGTTTTCATGTCATTGATTGAGACGCTGGCTATGTCGTGTATTTCAGGAAATAGAAAAGTATTGTCTTCTATCGCACGTAATATTGTATGTATCTATCGAAATTTCACGTCGCAAACCCTTCTTCTTAAACTCAAACGGCATCTTTCTGTAATTAAAATAATTTAAACATTTAAAAAAAATCAGGTAACGTTTGGTTAACTATATTATTTCATAAATTACGTATAGGGGGGAGCATTAGGCATGCCCAAACCTCCCTCACAAACAAGTGACCATTGCTCCCTCTGCACGTTATTTTAACTTAAAATTCCCGTAAAAAAATTTGATTAGATATTTTAGCATGACTTACAAACTAATTTATACATCAGTATATATACAATGGAAAAAATAAAAAAAACACATACCTTTAGCTGGTTCTTTGTCTAGTTACTTTGAAATTACCAACAAAATATTCACATTTATAGGTGTGAAACCTAAAAATGCGTCTGGGTTTGACAACTGATCGAAATGACAGCTAGTCTGTGGATGAACAAAACTAAAAAAATGGGAATTAAAAAAATCTATATTTGAATAGGAATAACAGGGGGGTGCCCATGTCTCCTGACTGTCCAACCCTCTCCTATCTAATGTGTTATGTGCGTTTAAATAAATAAATGGGTATAATAAACTAAATAATATTATTAGGTCGTTACTTAAGAAATTGGCGTAATGTCGTACTGGCCACTTTGATCTCATTTAACTCCTATTTGGTTAGGAATTCCGAATGAAAATTTATGCACCTATTTACTTATCCATTTTTGTTTCGAAAGTCATAGTTTCTTCCTCTTTTGTATTTTTTTTTTGAAAACACGCACGCAGCTGTATCAATCGCTCTAGGGTGGAATCAATGATTTACCTGTACGTACTCCAGTGAGCCCCTGTACAGGTCTATGCAGGATCCGATGACGTCACCGGGCAGCCAAGCCTGGCCGTACGGAGACGTGGCCACGTTCCACCTTCTGATGCAACCGCCGTCGTAGGCGTACGAATGAGCCGTGTCTCCTACTCCTGTATCCATTACGAAAATGCACACATCTGTGTATAAACGGACCTAGGGTGGAGTCAATGATTCATCTGAAGTACTGCAGTGAGCCCCTGTCCAGGTCTATGCAGGATCCGATGACGTCACCGGGCAGCCACGCCTGGCCGTACGGAGACGTGGCCACATTCCACCTTCTGATGCGTCCACCGTCATAGGTGTTCGAATGAGCCGTGTCTCCCACTCCTTAGTCCATTGAGAACACGCACACAGCTGTGTATCAATCGCTCTAGGGTGGAATCAATGATTTACCTGAAGTACTCCAGTGAGCCTCTGTCCAGGTCTATGCAGGATCCGATGACGTCACCGGGCAGCCACGCCTGGCCGTACGGAGACGTGGCTACATTCCACCTTCTGATGCGTCCGCCGTCGTAGGCGTACGAATTAGCCGTGTCTCCCACTCCTGTGTCCATTGAAAAAACGCACGCAGTTGTGCACCAGCCGATCTAGGATGAAATCACACACATATTAAAAGCTAGTGGCAAATAGTAATTTGTTCACCAAGGGGCTAAACATTAAATTATGTAATGTTTAGGTCCCCCATAATACCCTGATGTATGGGTATTATGAAGGATTACAAATGAACTTCTTTGAACAGAATTTATAAGCAATCACTTTTTTTTCCTAGAGTCTAAAATGCAGTGTTACTTCCCCTAAAGCATGCACGAATTAGAACTTTACGAGCATCAGAAGTAAAAATTTTCTTTCTTAGTAGGCGCCTACACTTTTTCACGAACATAGGGTATGTTAAGTTGAAATTTTAAGTTTCTACGTCCAGTGGCACAGGCCAAAGCCTATGCGTTGTCTTTCAATCAGCCAGCCAGTCAGGCAGGACTAACCTTTTTATAATACTAGCTGACTCCCGCAACTTCGTTTGCGTTGCGAATTTATAAAATGCCTTCCTTAGTACTCTTTTAGCTCTTGACAAACAAATAAATAAGTAAGTAGGTATATTTTTAAGTCTAAAATTATGTTGCATCCTTTAACAAAATTGTAAAGTAGGTAGGTATAAATCTAAAACAAATAGTTTTTTTATGGAATAACTAGATTGCTATACCTACCTACAGGGTCTTTATATTTTAAGCACTTAGTAATTAGTTTCCAACTGTATCTAGGTTTAAGTATACGGTGCAATAAAAACATTTGAATTTTAATTTCAATTTGAATCCTCCAAGTTTTAAGTCTCTACGTTCAGCGGTTTGGCCTGTACGTTTTCTGTCAGTCAGTCAGTCAGTTCCAAGCCTTTTATACATATATTTGTTCAAAAATGAATTCCCTCCCTTCAGTTTTAAAAAAAAACTGAAAATCCTAAAACACGTGATTGTTTATTTTAGTCAATGAGTCTACATGCCAAACTTCTAGAATGAGTGGTTTCAGAGATATACGGCATTTATGCTAAAACTTTGACCGTTTGGACCCTTTGGGGTGCGAATATTTAAAATTCCTTTTTAATACTTATTTTCAACTTCTTTTCACTTTCACTTATGACTTATCACTTAAGGGTAATCCTCAAATCCGAGTTCCATACAAAAATGTTTCGGACAAATACCTTTCACTTTTTTTTTTCACGAAATCAAAAAACATGGACGAAACGAATAGTGTGAAGAAATTACTATAATACGGCGTACTTTTTGAGTATTTGTCCGAAAAAAATTGTATGGAATTCAGATTTGAGGATGCCCCTTAACTTTATAAACATAAAAAATTACGTACGCGTGTACGCGTACTTACCTTATCTTGCCTAAAACTCGAACAAAAAGTTATGGCCATAAAACGATAACCTTTGAAGGCGCACATCTTTATAATAATCTACCCTCAGATATTAAAGATGTACACTCATTTAACGCATTTAAAACTAAACTTGCAAGATACATACTGAGCGATCACTCACTTCTTGATAAGAATGCGTTAGATGGGTTTTAATTTATAAACTACAAAACGACAACTGTAAATATTTTATGCAAACTATTGCTCTCAAGTAAGTGACTTTGTGTGTTTTTGAGAATAAACGATATTAAGGGGAATCCTCAAGTCCGAATTCCATACAAAATGTTTCGGATAAATACTCAAAAAGTACGCTGTATTATAGTAATTTCTTCACACTATTCGTTTCGTCCATGTTTTTTGATTTCTTCAACAAAAAAAGTGAAAGGTTTCATACATGAATTTAGATTTTATACGTGTTTTAAAATTAACCTTACTAACTTAAAAACACGTATAAAATCTAAATTAATGTATACGAATAGTGTGAATAAATTACTATAATACGGCGTACTTTTTGAGTATTTGTCCGAAACATTTTGTATGGAATTCGGATTTGAAGATTAGCCTTTAGTAAAAGTACAGAAACTCGAAACGTGCACCGCGTAAAATAAATGTTATAACTGATCAATAAATGAGTCTCTTTTAAAAAGTTAGCTTACCATATTATTATTTGCCAAATAAAAAAAATTAAAAAGGACCTATAAAACAATAAGTTTTAATGGGCTCGCAGTTATTTTATGAGATTTAAGAAGCTCTTGAAATTACACAGTGACTCTCCGCGAATATTTACGTTCAAATAAATCATATTTGCGAACTTTTCTTTGTTAAAATGTTTACTTCATATTATTTTAACGAACAATGCAGTTCTGGGCGATCGCCAGAGTACTAAGACAATAATTTAGTGACTTTTATGAAGTGAACATGAAAATTTAATTTGATCGTTCTTTGAACAGAATAGAATAAAACTTGTTGGGTGTAATGAACTATTTTGATATTTTCATTATGCGTGTTTAAAATGATTACTAAAAATAGCATTGTTATACATGTTGTGTCCTTGCACAAATAATAAAATGGCTATTGGTTAATATTTTACCTACCAGGCTGCCACCACACCTACTTATTTTTCTTTATCACGTCATGTCAAATTGAGTAGTTAAGGAAAGACGATATTCAAAATGTAGAGACGCATCCCAGAAATAATTCTGACAGATAACTTGTCTGAGGCAGTGTCCTAATAGAACGCGATGACGCGACCATCGCAAGTTCACGTCGATCGCGCGATCACGCGATCAAACGTACTAACGTCAAATAGGCGTCCCAATTGGCATCGCGTCGCGTCGCGCGATCGCGCGTATGCCAATCGGGACGCCTATTTGACGTTAGTACGTTTGATCGCGGATTCGCGCGACGGTCGCATCGCTTGCTCGCGCGACGATCGCGTGATCGCGTTCTATTAGGACAACGCCTGAGAGACCGATGGTAGAAGGGGTTTTTTGAGATGTACCATTTCATTCACACATAAATGATCAAATTTGTCGAACAACTACAAAGTTAATAGCCTATTACAACCATTATATTCAAATAATTATATCGGAAATTGACAAGTAAGTATTTGTGGTCAACTAACTTACCTGCATGATTCCTTTAGTACCAAGTTGCACCTCGTACATCCATTTCCCGGAGAAAACGCACGCCGTCGCCCTGATGGTGGCGAAGGAAGACAGACCCTGGACGCTCACTCTCTCGTCTCCAACTAGCACCAGACGGCCTGTTCCTGGATGTGGATACAAATTTAGAGAGAGAGTGATGTAGAGTTTTGAGAAGTGTTCAAAGGAAACACAACAAGTGGCAAGAAGCTACAATCAGGTACATAATTTATAACATTAATCATTAATGAATTAAACCGTGGCCACGGCTGTTCCAATACAGTCTTAACATATATACGGTTAAAACAGTATAGGTATGTATTTTGCTTACCAGTTGATGCATCAAACACGACAATCTTCGGCCCGATGCGACCAGTTCTTTCATCTGAGGTTTCTGTGGTCTAAAACAAGTATAAAAAATATAGAAAACACTAGAATAACAGTTCTTTTGTCTAAGGTTTCTGTCTTCTTCTATTTTTCTTCTTTCTTATCGTGTCACTAGTTCCTTCGTGTGGTGAAAGGATTTCAAGTGCGCCTCGAAGAAGCTCCTTTCGTGCACTCGACACATGTTTTCGAACTTTTGGTTCTACGACATGCTGGTTTGCTCACGATGTTTTCCTTCACCGTTGGAAGAACGTGGGATGCAAACATAGATTATTTCAACCAAAAAAATCCATTTACGCATGACTGCCACCGGGATTCGAACCCGCGACCATCAGATCACAAGGTAAGGGCCTCATCCACTCGGCCACCACGTCCTGAGGTTACTGTGGTCTAAAACAAGTATAAAAATAAGGAAAACACTAGAATAAAGAATTATCTACCTATTTAAATAGGTATCTAACTAAAGTTCAGTAGATTTTTCTTAAGAAATCTCTCATTTCCAACCGATTTCTAAAAAGGAGGAGGTTATCAATTCAGTTGAATGTTTTTTTTTGTTTATTTACCTTTAAACTTTGTTGTTTATCAACCGATTTGAAAAAAAATTTCTTTGTTCGAGGATTTTTTTCATCACCCATGGTTCATCAAAATCGGTTCAGTAATTTAGTTCTTAAATCAAAATTAGTGAAAAAAATATGACGTCGAAGTAAACAAAATTGCGTATTTTGCTTCCCTGTGACTTGTCAGTGGTGCCTACGGTCACTTGAACCATCCAATTGAAGTCGGTTAATGTATGTTTTTGTGAAACCTTATTAGCTAGATCTCTCTCATTTTGAATACTTGTTACGGGGACTCCTCAAGGCAAATTTCCGTACAAAATGTCTCGGACAAATACTCAAAAAGTACGCCGTATTATAGTAATTTCTTCACACTATTTGTTTCGTCTATGTTTTCCGATTGTGTCAACATAAAATAAGTAATGTTTCATACTTTAATTTAGATTTTATACGTATTTTAAAATTAACCCTACTAACTTAAAAACACGTATAAAATCTAAATTAAAGTATGAAACCTAGCCTTAAATTCTTTACCTCTGTTGGTGTGATCGGCGCGTGTTTTTTGGTAGTTCTCTTGTGGCTCACTATTTTTGTGTCCAGGTTTTTAGCGAGGTTCTCACGGATGTGGCTAACGTATTTACTCCTTCTGCAAAGTAATAAACTACTAGTAGGTAGATGACGTGGTGGCCGAGTGGATGAGACCCTTATACCTTGCGATTTGATGGTCGCGAGTTGGAATCCCGTTGGCAGTTATGCGTAAATGGGTTTTTTCGGTCGAAAAAATCTATGTATGCATCCCACATTCTCGCAACGGTGAAGGAAAACATCGTGAGGAAACCAGCATATCGTAGAACCGAAAGTTCGAAAACATGTGTTGAGTGCATGAAAGGAGCCTCTTCGAGGCGCACTTGAAATCCTTTCACCACACTGGTTCGAAGGAACTAGTGACACGATAAGAAGAAGTAGGTAGCATCCGTGATATTAATCTAAATGATCTATGTCAATTAGGATAATTCGAACGCCAGAAATCGATAGAAACATGGTTGATACTATAAGTGCATCTTCTTAAGGATTCCGTCGAGATGGGTATGTCAGATATTCTGCCACTACGCAGTTTTTTTTTTTTTTTCTTTTGAAGAACCTAAGTTCTTCGGTTTTGGCTTCACATCAAAGGTATATAGCCAGTGTCAAGTAATTGGAGAGATTATTTTGTCATAAGTCAGAGTCAATAAGTCAAGTTATGCCCCTGTAAAGTAGTGGTGGTTGCGACTTTACTAGAGGCTTCTATGGAGTTTTGGAGGCAACACGAAAAGTCACGTTTTACAGCATTACACTATTCACCAACACTCATACACGTTCACGAGCACTTAATGGATAAAAAACCACCGTTTTTACACTTAAACACTCAAAGTTATACAAGTTTTGTCAATTAATTTAATGCCGCCAATGCGCCATTTTTCATGTTCCCGCCAAAACTCCACTACGCAGTTATGTGTTACTATATTCCGGTTATTACTGTATTCCGGTTCGAAGGGTAATGTAGGTAGCTGTAAATTACCGGGCTTTTGAGACTGACCATCACGAGTCAAAGTGGATGAGTGCTAATAGTTTTGCACGAACTTACATATTCTGAAAAATGAATTCTGTATGAGCGTCAGTAAGCAAAACAAAAATACGAAAAGCAGCCGAAAATTAAGCAAAACTAGAGCACAGAAAACAAGTTAGTTTACTGGTTATGTTTGTCCGTGTTGTCTTTCATCACCATCTCGTTCCCGAAGACCCGTCTGATTGTGTCGTGGACCTCTCCCTTCTCAGCTGAGCTGCTGCAGACCCCGAACATGGACCGGAGGACGTTCATCATCACCTTTTTTTACAACGAAAAACGAAGGTAAAGTTTCCAAAAACTTTAGCTGTCAAATGTGCTTTTAAGTTTGACATGTATGATGGAATGGAAGTTTCAGTTGTTATGTGATGTGATTAAAGAGGTTTTAGTTAGTGACTTAAGTGTCTGTTAGTGCACGAAAGGAGCCTCTTCGAGGCACTTGAAATCCTTTCACCACACTGGTTCCAAAGAACTAGTGACACGATAAGAAGAAGAAGTTAGTGACTATACATATTAACAGTTCCGCCAGCATTTCATCCCGGGATGTATAGAGTTTGAAGAAAATGGACTGAATAGTCGAAGTTTATAAATATAACAAAATAATACGCCTTGGTACAGTCAAACATACTTCATTTATCTTCATATTTTTATTGCAAATATGTTGTCTAAACAGATCTAGGGAAAACATGAGAATTACGAAAAATAAATTATACAATAACTATTTTGTCTTCTTATATCCTACTAATATTATAAACGCGAAAGTTTGTAAGTACGGATGGATGGATGTTTGTTACTCTTTCACGTAAAAACTACTGAATGGATTTTAATGAAACTTTACAATAATATAGCTTATACATCAGAATAACACATAGGCTACAATGTATAAAGGTACCTGCGCAGACGAAGTCGCGGGCACCAGCTAGTAAATTATAAATTCTTGTCTCGCTACACACTACTGACTACTGTTGTTTGCTATTTGACTGAAAAGTCGAAAATTTCAAGCCATTTTCAGACACAGTGGTCGTAATTTAATTAAATTAACCTTCAGACCGGATGCTGACCGCAGAGCCCTTTGAAGCAAAAGCCAAATGCCAAGTCAAATATTTATTTCATTTAGTTTCATTCGAAAATACGCTAGTATTTTGTTTCTTATTCGGGTTAGGATTTATGTGGGTGAATTTAAAACTTTGAAAATCTATACACCACCAATTTTTAATTACCATATAAAAATTAATAAGGCAATGCAGACGGGGTACAACCACAACCATGTATGTATGTATGTATGGTATGTAATAATATTATTTATTCTTTGGTACAACGTTGTATCTGTGCAGTCAGAATTTTGAATTTCTACAAAGTGACAGAGTGACAGCGGCGCGAGTGCGGTGCCTGAGCCGAGCTTTTGCGAGCTGGCTCTAGCTAGGTACCCGGGTTTGCCAAACGATGAATAAAACTTTAATTCTTATCAATAAAGGGTACCGCCTGATTCAAATCCATAGGAAAACGACTAAAGGTAACAGTTATCCATTTTTAATAAAAAAAAAAAGACAAAAATCGACTTAATTTTTTCAAGTTTTTTGCCATATCTGTGTTCACTAACGGCAACTGACCATGTGTATTTTTTTTCTGATGATTAAAAATTGACCGTGTAAAGATAGATACATAATTATTAGTTGTACACATGGATATAACAAATAGAAAGCTTAATTAATACTGAATGGTACTATTGGCGGCCTTATCGCTGAAATCATCTTTACAAAATTAAATTAAAATAAATTGTCAAAATGCACTGGTAAATTATAAATTGTACACTTAACTTTATTTAACTAAGCTTGGATAGCTTAGCTAAACTTAGCTTGTATTTAGCAAGTACCTAAGGATTATACCTAATAATGATTTTTGTTTTTGTTGGTTAATAAATATTTTTATATTTTTTTATAATTTTGTTTCGAAAAAAGTGTTGCATTCCAAGTAGTGTATACAAGCGAAAAGCCACTAAAAGACGAATTTCACAATAAAGTCATGTTATTTTAGAATTCGACTCTTTTCGGCATAAATTCGGCCAGAAGCCTAGACAAGTTGAAGAAATAAAAGTGTTGACATGAAAGTATTCGGCTTTTATCGATATCATTTATTATAATAATAAAGTAGAATTATTATAATAGAGAGCCATATTGATGAGTTCCTCCTGTGTCCTTTATGACCTTGAGGTCACTTTGCGATAAAATGTGATAAGTATTATATTTGTACGAAAAAGTCGTAATATACACAGCCAGCCTGAAAGTACTTTTATTTACATAATTGTGAGCATAAATGAATAACGGTGTTACTATAAAATACCAAGATAGACAATATCAAATCAAAATAGATGCGGTATACAGGACTGAAAATTTTCAGAACCTGTCAATAAAAATGAAATATCTCTATTTTTCAAATAATATTTGTTACTGATAATTGATTGATTCAGGCGTTACTTTGCGGAAATCCATAAATATCAACAAATTATATAAATATATTTAGTAATAAATCCGCTTGATTTCTAAACAAAGGTTTTAATTAACTTAACTTTAGTTTAGAACTTTAGTACATAACTAGCTTCCAGGGGACCAGTGTAATAAATAGGGTACCTGATTTTTATATTCCTTTGAAAATTTGAAAGCCTATGTGAAAAAATCCTGTGCTGCACTGTTTTGGTCATGGGCAGGCGTGATCTCTTACTATCAAGAGAGTCCTGAGCTCGCATCGTCACAATAAAAAAAATCTATAGGAAAACCACAAATTTTTTTTTTTTTCGAAATTAAAATCTATGGTAGACCATTTGTCAAACCCTTCTCACCCCTCCCTAAATTAAGGGTAAATGAAAATAAGTGAACCCCAATTATGCATACCCGGGACGCTGCTAGCATTTTTATGAAGATCACACCAAAAATTATAATTCCGCAAATTGCTTCATCCTTTCAGCGATTTTGGTTGAAAAATGTTTTGCAATTTTTTTTACCTTACCTGCTACATTTTGATAAGATATGTGATGCTTTTTAGCGGGGTTACCTTATACACCACCAATTTTTAATCACCAAAAAAAAAATTGGCATCGCACACAGGGTTCTACTCTTTGGTTCTTTGTTGTATCTGTGCAGTCAGAATTTTGGATTTCAACAAAATGACAGAGTAACAGCGGCGCGAGTGCGGCGCCCGAGTCGAGCTTTTGCGAGCTGGCTCGAGCTAGGTTTTGCCAAACGATGAATAAAACTTGTTTGTTATTTGTTGTTTAAACGATGAATTGTTATCAATGATGGGACAATGATGATGAAGAATTATTAGTAGGATAGGAAGTTTTCAATTGATACCAAGTTTAATGTTGTGTATGAGATTTTCCCGGTCATAAAACCCAAACACACGTATTGTTTGTAATCCGATGGCCGAATTGTGTACAGTTTGTGTTTGCTCTGAACACTCTGTACAGCATCCATATTTCAGCATCCCGACGTCTTTAGTCAAAACAATTTAGACTGCGACACACGATTTATTTTTGCAGTCCAAATAAATTTTGACTGATCTTATATGTCTACATACTATGCAGACAATCCATATTTTGACTGTAATTTAGCTTTTTTTATAACTACCTAACGAAGTTCCATTTCTCGTTTTCCTAGAAACTCACTGCTAATACCTTACTAAGTAGGTATTAGTTTACATTTGAAAGTGAATCAATCTTACATTATAGAGTTACTGATAGTAACGAGTTAGGCCATCGCGGAATCACCAGCATTTTACTGTTTAAAATGTTACTCGGCCGAGACAGTGAAAGCTTACGTCACTCGCTCAGCCAAGCACAGCTATGTTTATACGTACCGAGTACTCAGCCGAGAGCACTGTCTCGGCCGAGTACTCGGTACGTGTGATCTAGGCATTAGTGCGGGAAATAGGGACAAACTTTGGTACTAGTGAACCAATGTTATTGTAAGCTTAAGATGTAAAACAAAATTGTACCGGCACGTTTTTTTTGTTAATTAATAGTAAATTATGATATAAGTGCGGTAAGTTGAGAATTACAGCCGAGGCGATATTGCTAGCCCGAGCCGTAGGTGAGGGCTACAAGAAAGCAGAGGCTGTAATTATCAAAGCGTACGTATGTCATACGACGTTTTATAACACATTTGCGAGAAAATAAACAAAACATTTTCAAATAAAAACAATACAGCGAAAAGAAACAGCGCGCGGAATAATTTTTACTTGTTGTCAAATTAGCGATGCGCGCGCATCAGCGCTTTTTTTTAAGGCAAAGACAAACAGCCAGTATTATAATAAAGTAAATTAATATTTTTGAATTTTGTTACATTTAAAAGGTTGTAATTTATGATCAATATTAATTAAATTAAAGAATTAAATGTTTATTTATTATATTTTATATCCCAAAGTTAATTTTATTCATAAAATGTTGACCACTTTTCTGACATAAAAACTCTTTGCTAAGATATAAAGAAAGAAAATAAGTATCGTTCGTTTTAAGCGGAGAACATGCATAAACCTTCCTTTTTTAATTACATTACCGCACTCGTGCGTTTTACATTACATACCGCACTAGTGCGTAATGAGATACAATACGATATTGAAATAGGTGCAATAATAGACCCTTTACGAGCAAATGTGTTATAAACATTTTTACTTTACTTTTACCTATTAATCTTCTTAATAACTATCTCTGATAGCAAGTTCTAAACAGTTTGCTGTTGTGTATGTGATTTTCCCGGTCATAAAACCCGAACACACGTATTGTTTGTAATCCGATGGCCGGTGGTCAGTTGTTTACAGATTGTGTTTGCACTGAACAGCACCCATATTTCATGTGGCGGCTTTGCTGTCCCTATCGCTTTCGAAATTAATTAGAGCAAGGCAGTAGCTCAGTTTACCCGTGGTCAAGTTGACAGTTAAAAGGTCAGCAACCGATCACAAACTTTCGCGTTAACGTTACCGTATCATAGCATTATTTGTTGGATATAGAGCATTGGATGTAAACTTGCTGTGTCTGAATAAAGAATTAGTGGCGTGATCATTAACTTTTGCGTGAACGTTACCGTAGCGTAACCCTCATCGAGAAGTCAACAGTTTGTATGACGTTTTTAAAAATAATAAAACACAGGGCTAGTTTACAAGCTACAAGCCAGCGAGTTTAAAAGCTAGCGAGTGAGCGAGTAAGTTATAATACCGTTGAGAGGCATCCCCTGCAGGATGCCGTGTCAGATATTCTGTTGCAAAGCAGTAACGTGTAAGCTATACTGTGTTCCGGTTTGAAGGGCACTGTAGGTAGTACAATTACTGGGCTTTTGAGACTCACGAGCGCTTTAGTAGTGTAGCACCAGCCTGTGTGAATCAGAGTTGTATTCCATCAGTATGCAAATGAGAACATTAAACTATGAAACTGAAACTGAAACTATGAAGTCTTGTGTAGCACTGTTCTGGTCATGAGCAGGCGTGATCTCTTACGATCAGGAGAACGCTTAATTCGTATCTTCTAGAAACTCTATAAATAGCTAAAATGTCCACGCACCAATCAGATATGTTAGTAAACACTTACATCAAAGTGATAGCCGATCAAAGAACAGCTATTTCTGATATCGCCATCTGTTTTACGGGAATTTACAAGGAGACATAGATATTTATTTATAAATTTAATACTTTATTGCACAAAAACAAACATATTGTACAAAACGTGAATAGGTAGTGCCAAGATAAACAGCACCAAATTAAGATGGAGTCGAAAAAAAAACAATCAATTTTGTAGACAACCTGTCAACAAAATGTAATAAATCTGTCAGTCTTATCGTGTCACTAGTTCTTACCAACCAGTGTGGTGAAAGGATGTCAAGTGCGCCTCGAAGAGGGTTACTATCGTGCACTGGGACATGTTTTCGAACTTTTAACAATGACATGTCGGTTTTCGATTATTTATTTTTAAGCTTCCTTTTATTATGTATATTTCCTCGGGGTGTACAATAAAGTGTTACTTCTACTATCTATCTTAAGGGGAATCCTCAAATCCGAATTCCATACAATTTTTTTTTGTTGACGAAAAAAAAAACATGGACGAAACGAATAGTGTGAAGAAATTACTATAATACGGCGTACTTTTTGAGTATCTGTCCGAAACATTTTGTATGAAATTCGGATTTGAGGATTAGCCTTAAGCACGTGTTTTAATGCACACACACTCGTAGATCCATAAAAATCCATTGGTGTACGACCGGGTACGAACCCACGACATTCGGATCGAAAGTCAAGGTACCTCCCACTCAGGCAACACGGATTAAATAGGATAAAACGAGAAAAAAAAATGAAAACACTTGAAGATCAGGCTCAGTGGTTCAGTTAATACTAACGAGCCAAGAAAGAAAAAAATTACTGCTGGGATCGGAGACCCCTGGCTGGGTATCGATCCTAGTACCTCGGCTTATGCATACATACTTAGCGAGCGCTTTACCATCCGAGTCACGTCTCTGGCGAAACTATACTATACGAACACCGGTTTTTTGGACTGCCAAGCCGGTGCCGCGGGTTCGATTCCCGCTTCAGGACAAACATTTGTGTGATGACCATCGGTGTTTGTCCTGTCTGGGTGTTTCTATGTATCCTTTGTTTGTATTTACAAATCAAAATTACAAAAATATATTGTATCAGTTATCTGGTTCCCATAGCTCTGCTTATTTTGGGGCTAGATGGCGTTGCGTGAAATGTCCGTCCTAAATATTTATAATACTTATTTTATTTATAAATATACCAATACGTAGATAGGTAGTATTTATAGTGTAGAATGTACATTTTACCTAGTTATTTTATGGAAAAAAATCGCAGTTTTAGGGCTTACAACAGACTCTCACTGTCAGAATTAAAACTTGTTGAATTTAATTTCAGTTTAATTTTCTATTTTCAATTTTGTATTATAGACTAGTTTGCTTATGCTTAAATTAAAAGATGTATGAAAATCATATCACTCACACGATCGTCAAAAAACCTCTTATAACATACCACCCTGACATCATCAGCATTGACGCTAAAGAATTCACCCTCATACAAAGCAATTTAAAACCCCATAACTTTACATGGAATGTTAATATCCATCGCACAATGATTACGGTGACATACATTTCCTTAAAATTCTCAATAACCGGCCATCCCCTTAAATAAACAGAAAACCTACCAAATACGAAGAGCCCCCACATTTTCGCAGCGTCATAAAGGTGTATAACCATCGTGAATCGGAAGGGTGATATCTAAACAGAATCCCGTAGAGTTTTCCATAACCCGAACAAGACGAGTTGCCGCATTTTCCTCTATATCTCTAATAGCCGTCGTCTTTTTACAATTTGGTTGGTTAGCACTGTCTGGAGAGACCCGCCCCTAGTGCCTACCCCAGATCTCATTCATTCAGGTCTCAGCTGCCAAATAGGGCGCACGTCTGTAAAACCAACCGCGGCTTTCGTGTCACACCGAAAATAAACAATCGTTTTGTTACCTCGGTACTACGGCTGCGGACAAAATAGGGTAAGTTTTTCCTTTTTTAAATGAAAATGATTCTTACATAGCTTTGGATTAGGAAAATTGGGATATTGTCACGTTTTGTTGGTCGTTTTAAGGCTGGATGAGTCTGGCTCGTGAAATAGTAAGTGGAAACGACACAAAACATGCCAAACCAGGCATGTTTTTGTGAGCTGTTGTGAAAGTATCGTCTTTATGAAATTTTAATAATGTATGCAAAATAATCTATTTTACTTAGCTACCTTCGTGGAAAATTAGCAAACGTGATATAAAATCTTAGTAAGTTTAAAAAATATATGAGTAAATATCACTTGATTCAAATTAAATTATTAAATTAAACTTAAAAAAATATAATAAACAGAATGCGTCTTTTGAAATCATATCATTATTCCAACTCGAAATTACCAAGCTATATTTTACTCTTAGTTAACCTGACGTAAAAAATAACCAATAAAAAAAAAATCTCTATCCACACAGTCGAAGTCACAGGAATAGCTAGTGTGTTCATAAATTGACTAAGAAAGGCATAATAATATCAGAACGGCTGTAACAGTAGACCTATCACCAACTTTTTTAATAAGCGCATTCATATCGATGCAGTCACAGAGAGGTAAAAAGGTTGGATAATTTCACGAAATTTAAAAAAAAATTAAAATAGGGGAATATTCCAAAACTTTATACAAACTGTTGACGGATGCTATACGAATATGCTTGTTAAACATTTTGGTGATAGGGCTACAGCTATGTCTGGCAGACAGACGCGCCTGAGGGAATGTGGTGAAACTCGTTTTAATGATCTCCTTTGTTCAACTCCATTCGCTCTGCTGAAGCTGTGAAATTCGGTTGTATCAATAGGCCGGTCATATTAGGGTTTCACCTCAGAATAATAGATAAGCTGTAAACTCGTATACACCTTCATTTTGGTGTTCTAAAAGTTGTCTCAAAAGTCACATAAAATCACGTATCTGCGTCGAATCTTATACCTTATCAATTAAAAGAAAATATTATAGCAGTATTATACTATTCTTCAGTGAAGTATGTGACTCTACTTTATACATTCATAAGACCTGTCTGTAACTAACCATACTTGAGACAAATAAATCATTTATTCATTCATTTATTTATTCATTCATTCATTTATTCATTCGTAAGTTATTCAAGGTCAATAATAATAATATTTTTATTTATTTTTATTATATTTTATTATTGGTTACGGTCATCGGTTTTTCGCGATTATCTCGGTTCCTATAATGATGTTGATATATGAATATTAAGAAATTCTAGAGCACAACAAAATTCCGATGCTGATCCCTGTTTTTTCCTTATTGGACTGGACTACATAGCCGTCAAGAAGTTTGTATGAAATGTTTCAAAACGTCACAAACTATTCACTTCTATGTGACGGGTTCAATACGAATATACTTGTTAAAAGGTTTTGGTGATAGGGTCTAGGCAGACAGACACGCCCGGGGGGAATGTGGTGTAGCATTTTAATGATCTCCTTTGTTCAAATCCATTCGTCTGTTATATGTACCTATGTTATTATATTAGGCAATTTAATGATTGGGCGCTTTGGCCTAGGCTGTATGCTAATTTGTGTATAAATAAAAATAAATAAAATAAATTATTTCCGCTGAAGCTGTGAAATTCGGTTGTATCAAAGCCATCAAGAAGTACGAAGTTTGTATGAAAAGTTTCAAAACGTCACAAACTATTCACTTCTATGTGACGGGTTAAGGACGGGTTCGATACGAATATGCTTGTTAAAAGGTTTTGTTAATAGGCCTACACTACAGCTATATCTGGTAGACAACTTCGAGAATCCAGCAAAAGGAGTGGTTATACGTCAGAATCTGCTAAAATAATTATCTGCCATTTTTGACGGGGGACGAGGTGAACACGCATTGCACACGCGCCTAACAAATCTTATTCATGTAAACGCACACTATAATAATCTCGCACACCATCCTAAAATATGCACACAGTTATCAAATTCAGCCTATGTATGTATGTATGTAGTTGACTCCGTTATCCGCAATTGGACTCGTCAATCGGTCCTTTTTGCGTGAGCAAGTTAAAAAAAAAAAAAAAAATTCAGCCTATAGTTTTATTTAACGTGAAAGGCCAAGAAGATTATAAGGCCAGCAGAGGGGTTCGCCTTGCGTTAACCCCTCTTTTTGCTGGATTCTCTATGCTTCTATGTCACGGGTTAAGGACGGTTTCGATACGAATCTATCTATCTACCCAGCCTCTTGCACCCACTGTTGGGTATAGGCCTCCTCTTCAGTACGCCACTTATTGCGGTCCTGGGCTAGCCTGATCCACTGGCCTCCGGCTGTTTTATTGATGTCTTCAATTATGATGTCGCTACGAATATGCTTGTTAATATATTTGTTGATAGGGCTACAATACAGCTATGTCTGGCAGACAGACGCGCCTGAGGAAATGTGGCGAAGCTCGTGTTAATGATCTCTATTGTTCAACCTCCGCTCCGCTGAAGCCGTCTGCCTAAGCTAAGATATTCACAGATTAAATGCCACTGACTACTGATATTTATTGATTTTCTCAATAAATTATAATTCAAATCAAATTCATTTATTTTCAGATAACTTAGATCCAATCTTACAAACTAGCTAAATTAATTTTAAATGTTATTAAATATCAAATTAAATTTATACACAGGTCAACAGAATTTTAATGAAATCAGATATATGACCATGTTTACATTTCTAAAATGATAATATTATATATAATAATCAAGCTTTAACAAAAACATACAAGAACCGACTTCAATCAAGTGTACTTACCATTGCTCCAGTGTGCCTGCCTACCTATACTGTTCTCGCACTTAGTTAGGTTAGCTACAGCGTTGCCAGTACGTACTAAAAAGTCAGATTTAGACGTACCTTTTGCCCCCCGTACGTACTTTTTACGTACCTTGGCCTATTACGTACCTTTTAGGACGTAAATCGAATTTGTCAGCGAAGGAAATTATTTGTTTGGTTTAACAATAACGAAACGCTTTCCATATCTTCTACGGTTTGGGAACCTTGTTGGTTTCTTTGGTCGAAAATTTGGTTGGTTTCCGACCGCATCAACTAAGGTAAACGTACCTACCACTGTAAATTACATTAAAATAATCTTTGAGTTACATCTCTAAATAAAGCACACGTTTTGTTCGTGTAGAATTTAAAGACAATTTTTAAACGTTGTTTTATGAAATACATACATGCTTTAAATAGTATATTATGTACTTTAAAATAAACGCAACCGTTTAACTCATTTTGAAAATTACGTACCTTTTTGTCTGGATTTACGTACTATTTCGGGTATGCTCACTGGCAACACTGGTTAGCTACCTACTTATCAAGATAACGCTCGAAATGTTAGCTCATAGCACTTGCACAAACCTTAGTGGCTTATTAGTGTTAACATAAGCAACCAATGTATTATAAATTGTTCATATTGATAAATAAAAAATAAAAAAAATCGGTCTGTTCCAGTGACCGTAGGCACTAGGTACTGAAAGTCACAAGGAAGCAAATTACGTAATTGTTCACTTCAACAACTTTTTTTTTCAGTTATTTTGTAATTAAAACCAAAGTATTTAACCGATTTTCTATTGGAAATAAAATAAGAAATTTTCAAATCGAACATGAAAAAAAATCAACTGAAATGATAACCTCCTCCTTTTTTGGATACGGTAAATATTTTTTTTTTTTACTATTACTGTGCCACAAAAAAAAACCTAGCGGAAACGCTAGTATAGGATCGCGCGTTCTGCTATTGAAGTTGCGATACCAATCCGCCCGTATACGCACCGCACGACAAAAATACGCTAGTCTCAAATGACACTTATTTTAGAATGTTTACTACTATTTTTTTTTATTACAGCATAACCTAACTACATGTAAGTATTACAATCTATATTACAAAATTTAACAATTATTATTAAGGAAACAATTGGGCCACCCATAGACCGTTATTTTATTTAGCATAAATTCAAATTGTAAGCTCATCGCGAAAAGTTATTCTTCTAATGAGCTCCCTGAGCAACTTTATTGGCATTTACTTCGCAAACTTTGAGATTAAATTGTGATTTCAATATTTAAAAGTTAGTCCTAATCAGAGTTTGCAGTTCAAATAATGCTATTGCTCGTTAAGAAGCGAAAGCTCTCTGTTTACGACTTGATTAACTAGCATTAAGTTTCGTAGAGCGACTATTACATAAATCCACGAACTTGCTAAAGTTTCGTAGAGTCATTATGACTATTTGTAGCAGTGTCCATAGTAAACCCACGAACTTGCAAAAGTTTCGTATAGCCACTAAGACTATTCGTAGCAGTGTCCATAAAACCCATAAACTTGCTAAAGTTTCGTATAGCCACTATGACTATTCCTAACAGTGTTCATAAACCCACGAACTTGCTGAAGTTAAGTAGAGCCAGCATATCTATTCGTAGGAGTGTCTACAAAGACACGAACTTGCTAAAATTTCGTAAAGCCTCTATGACTATTCATCGCAGTGTCCACGAAGTAACAAACGTTTTTCGACTATTATTATTAGTAATTCTACAAATCGACTAACTATTTAAAGATTTGTAGAGCCTCTACGACTATTCGTGGCAATATCCACGAGCTTACAAACTTGCTACGACTAAGATTATTCGTAATTCCGCAAACCTACAAACAACATGGCAATGTTTGGCACTACGATTATACGTAGCACGGGCTACAAACTTGCTACGAAGTGACTTTAAAAATATTTTTCCTCCAAAATTTTTTTTTTCTAAGAGTGTTCCATCGCACATCACACTTCATATGCAAAATTTTGTGAGAATAGAATGACATTTATTACTTTCAGACTAGTGTATTTTTACGGCGGACTAGCACAATTTCAAAAGCCGAATCGGTGTGTACCGGCGTTTACGGTCGGTTTTTTCTAGCGAGTGTCATGTAGTAGCATGAGGCGTTTGTCCCGGCTTATCGCGCGTACACACGCTGCAAAAAACGATATAAAATAAAAAAATAAAGAAAGCTTTATTCCTATTATTTTTTACATTTATAAAAGAATAAGTAAAATATGTACCTATAGGTATAGTATACACCACCATTTTTTAATTACCAAAAAAAATTATATGGGCAATGCAGACGGGGTACTACGTTGCATCTGTGCAGTCAGAATTTTGGATTTCTACAAAATGGCAGTGACAGTGGAGCGAGTGCGGCGCCCGAGCCGAGGTTTTGCGAGCTGGCTCGAGCTTAGTACCCGGGTTTGCTAAACGATGAATAAAACTTAAATTATTATCTATTAAAGGTACCGCCTGACGTAAATCCATAGGAAAACGACTAACGGTAATAGTTATCCAATTTTAATCAAATTTATTTTGACAAAAATTCGAGTTTTTTTTTCAAGTTTTTTTGCTGTATATGTGTTCAATAACGGCAACTGACTATGCGTATTTTTTTTTCTGGTGATTCAAAATTGACCGTGTATAACTCTTGCGGCAAAAGCCTCCTCCAGTTCTTTCCAGCTGCAAAAAACAAACCATGCTTATATTCGAAATGGGTATGTAATGTATGTATAATTGTAGTTTATGATATTTTTTTCCTGAAAACATTTAGCGAGCAGCAGCTAGAGGGTGGAAAATTGGACTCGGTTTTAAAATTGGAAAAAAAATATTAAAAATACACGCCATCCATGAAGTAGGCTAGCACAGTCAAGGCTAAGGCTCGGTGCACACGCGAGCTTCGACGTGAACTTGCCCTTACACGTCATACCAATAAATAACTTAGTATCCAGGTCTTGGACAAAGAATAAGTAATAAGTGGTAATATTATGTACCATACCTTGGATTCCTTTTAAACTATTAGTAGGCGTTCCTTGTAGGATTCCATCTAGGTTACATAGTAGTAACTAGAGACCTTTCAATAAAAAATAATAATAAAATAAATAAATATTTTGGACATTTCACACAACGCCATCTAGCTCCAAACTAAGCAGAGCTTGTACTATGGGAACCAGATGGCTGATAGAATATTAAAACCCTTTTTTTTGTAAGTATATACATAGAATACATAGAAAACACCCAGACTCAGGACAAACAACGATGTTCATACGAATATTTGTCCTGTGCGGGAATCGAACCCGCGACACCGGGCATGGCAATCCAACACTTGCCATTCGACCATCCGTGTCGTCATAATATAATCAAAGTTTTACAAAAGCATACAACAACCGACTTCAATTGGACTGTTCTAGTGACCGTAATTACCGCTGAAAATTCACAGGGAAGCGAAATACGCAATTTCGTTTACTTCGACAACGTATTTTTGGGGTACCTAATACATAATATTCCTTATTCTTTGACCTAACCTTCAACTCCGAGGGAAGAGGTTAGATATAGATTTCTGTCCCTCAAAAGTAACTGACGTAAGCGACAAATGGTAAAACTATGTAATAATATTATTTTCACACCACCTGCTCGACAATATCCAATTACATATCATGCTATCATCAAGGTAAAGCAAAGCATTACTTACCAAGGGAGGTAATGTTGTATGAAACTCCCAAGGGTAGTAATGTGATTTGAATTTGGAACGTCAAATTCGTGTGGAAACTCGTGGAAAACTCTAAGTAAAAGAACGCCTATATGGCATTGTAAAAAGGTTTATTCTAAAATCGAACTGGCCACTCATAAAAAAAAAGAAAAGGGGCGCGACTTCAAAGATTGTGAAACAAAAGACGGTGCATGTGCGCTGCTGGAGCCCTGGCTTTTTATTGTCTCGCAGTAGGTGTGAAAAGTAGAGTATGCTCCTCTGGGATAAAGCCTGTCTTCGTCTTGGGTAGCTTGAACCCCTCGCGTCACTCAGGACTCAACATAACTCCCTCGCTTCGCTCAGGAGTTAACTGAGTCCCTCGTTTGCTCAGGGTTCAATATGCCACCCGCGACATAAGACACTGCTTTATCCCCTTAGTGCATAATCTACTATTATTCTTTGGTAAAACATCGTATTGCTTGAAAGGATTGAATTTATATAAAAAAAACCTTTCCTGCTCCTTGCGTCGATATCCTCACTCCTGAGAGTCGTGACCTTTACGAAGGACTTTCGTGTGGATGATGTGTCTCCATCGGGATCTGTCTTCTGCAGAGCGTATAGCGTCGCCCACGCCTCAATACCTTTATCATTTATTTATTTTATCTATATGAATAAGCTAACTACTACAATCTATTCAACAAAATTTACAAAAGGAAACAATTGGGCCACCCATCATAGACCGTTGCAAATGATCTATAGGTAGCTCAACTGCTCCAACTCAATACCCGATGGCAGCGTGCCGAAGATACTTGCTGCATTGCCTCTTTGTATTGCAAGGCTTATTCTTTGGCCGAGATAGCTGCCAGCCCTCTGATCACGCGTCGCTTCGACCAGACGCTTTGACAAAATTTTGAAAACGCGGAAGGCTCCTATTCCCAATGTACCTAGGGCTCAAACATATACCACCTATCAAGACCTACATATTTGCACCTCTTGAGATCTTCAGCAGAGTTTTAAATTAGTTTTCTTGACATTGAAGATATACATGTAGGCAGACTCTTCGCTGATATTCGAAACTAATAAAAGCTTTTAGTCCAAATTACTTGTCTCAATGGTTCGGAAAACATCGTGCGCCAATGTCTACCTGTCTTCAAGTAACTTGCTTGTGCAATATGAGTCTTATGCCGAAGCATTAAGGGTCAAAATTTAACGTACGTCGAGGTGATTCGATAAGGAACTCTTTGGGACACACGGGACGCAAGTTTAAATGTAATAAGTAAGACTTGGTCTTCAGCGGGAATAGAGTTCTAGTGAATTGGCAACTGGATGTATAGATGGATAACGGTGTTTTTATAGAACACCAAGATAGACAGTATCAAATCTAAATGGAGTCGTAAAACAGGACAAAAAAAATCCGCACCACGTCAATAAAAATGAAATAACTCTATTTTCTGACGCCCGCAACTTCGAATGCGTTGCGTATTTTGAAAAATCATTGATGGCACTTTCAGCTCTTGACAAGCACATCTTCCAAGTTTCTAGTCTCTACGTTCAGTGGTTTTACCTGTACGTTGATATTAAATATAAATCAGAAATATTGCATTTAGTATCCAAAACTATGATACTAGCACTGAGAACTAAGATATACACAAATACTAGGCATAACTAAAAAAACCGAATGAATTATAATATTTTTAATTCATTTCATACGAGTATACGGTATATATATATATATATATATATATATATATATATATACGGTTTTTTTAATTATAGTTTTGGACACTAAATGCAATATTTCTGATTTGTTTTTGAAAAACAAAATTCTTTTAATTTAGATGGCAAGTGATGAGGGCCGAAGGAACTTATAAAGATACGTAGCTTATAAGTTCTATGTGAGGGCCACAATAAATAAAATATATATTGTTTACGTTACGGAAGCATGAGAAACTTCCAAATTAAAAATTGAACCCTACTCGATAGATTTGGTTAACAAAAATTTATTAACGACTTACTATTTACCGCCAAAGATCCGCTATTTTATTTTCCTTTTATAAAAACCCATCTAAGGACCCTTGGGTTATTGAGAAAAATCTAACGATAACTTAAATGTCAAAATCATTTAGCCCTTTAAAATATATGAGGTAACAAATAGATTTACATACATACATGCATACATACATATAAGATACGCGTGAAAAACATAACCCTTCCTTGGCAGTCGGGTAAAAAGGCTTAACTCTTGAACTCATTTTATTTAACAATAGCTACTTAACCCTTGACTAGTCACGATTAGTATACAACTTTCCTTTTAATTTTTCTTTTCAAAGGCCTGCCGTCACGCAAGTCTAAACAGAAAGGCATCAAACCACTTGATTATTGCTTTTGCGTGCCAAATGTAGCTTATTAAACATAGCTGAGGCATTGCACAGACATAGATCAATAACGGTGTTGATGTAAGAACAGTATAAACCAAAATGGATGCGGGCGGAATAGTTTCAGACACCCTGTTAATAAAAATTAAATATCTCTATTTTCAAATAATGTTTGTTACTTTTTACGATGTAGTTTTATTGACAATGAAAAAGCATATTAGTTTTAACATTATAATATTTATCTAGCCCTGTTACCTACTTCTCTTTTTCGAAAATTATCATCGGACCTTATACCTCTTGCTATTAGACGACTAGCTTGTCTTGTCACTTAAAAAGAAAATTTTAACTGCTTCGGTGATGGCGTTGGAACAGGCTAGGAACTTATCTAGCTGTATAATTTGAGCTGTGTACAAGTGGTTATGAGAAACAGCGATTGCGACATTATTACAGGCCTGCTATTATTTTAACAAGGAGTTTCTTCACACCTTTCTTCAATTTACTTATTATGGGTCACTCGCAAAGGCTTTTTATATTTTGTCATAGAATTAACACTGTTCAAAGGGGTATTCAAAAATTCACCACAGCTGACCTCAATATCTCGGGATCTACCGGAGTACATGAAATTCCGTACAAAGTAGTATTTTTTTTTTGGTATATAAATAAACTACCTACGCGTGAGTGGTTCTGCTGGGAAGTAGGACACACAAAAACTTTAAATGGCGGTTTCTCATTTTAAATTATTGACATTTCACGTAGTTTTCGTAATCAAAATGATTCCAATAGATAATATACCTCTATATTTGAAGATTAACTTTTTCAGTATACAACACCTGAAATTAGTTTGACCAGAATCGATAACCAAGTTCAAAAAAAAACCCCTGTTAAATTTTGTAACAAATCTCTAAAAATATTGATTATTACTTTTTCGTGATAAGAAAAAAAAAACGGTTCTCGGCTTTCGGATACAAAAACTGAGGCTTCCGTCCGTAACCTTATATATTTATTTTTATTTTAAAAATAAATATAAAAAATATTTTTAATCCTTATTTATTTATTTTTATTTATTTATTTATTTATTGGAGAACCAACAGCTTTAAACTTCTAAGTATACAATAGTTTAGCTTTAGAGAGCCAATTACAGGTTCCCACGGATATACATTAGAACATTAAGAAAATTATGGTAAACTAACTGAAGATTAGTGCTTACAACACACAAGGAGAACAACAATATAAAGCAACTCAATACTTAACTAATAAACAAATGAATACCACTGGCATGTTATTTAGACATTAATTGAACGCTAAGAAGAAAAGAAGAACTCCCTGCTCAGCCGCGCTCGGGCCGAGGGGGTGCTGGTGCAGAATAGGTCAATGTCTACGCCACGCTTACAAATCTTATTAAGGTTGTTGCTCGCTCGCAACAGGTATGACTTATATTTATTAATTTTAAAAAGGTCTTACATACAGGTATATATAACATAAAAAACAATAAAACAGAAATAACAAAATATAAAACAATACAAAAAAATAAATAAAATGGTGGGTAAAAAAAATTTCAAGTATGTATTAAATAAAAACACTGATACGGTCCTCCTCGGGGTCCATAAATAACAACTCCATGTAATGCATAAAATCATCTTCATTTTCCAGCAAAATTATTTACCCATTTTCCAGATTCTGAATTTATTTTCGTTCGCGCATAACTTTGGTACGTGCACGGATTTCACAATCCCAAATTCACGATAAGGTTTCCAATCTATGTCTTTTGTTCCCGTTTTACGACGTCAAGGGACGCTTCCGAAAATAGAATCCCTTGGGGCTAATTTAAAAGTTTTTTTGTTACCAGATTGCCCTGTTTTTTTTTTTTTTCTTTCCAAGAACCTAAGTTCTACGGTTTTGGCTTCACATCAAAGGTATATAGCCAGTGTCAAGTAATTGGAGAGATTATTTTGTCATAAGTCAGAGTCGATTAGTCAAGTCATGCCCCTGTAAAGTAGTGGTGGTTGCGACTTTACTAGAGGCTTCTATGGAGTTTTGGAGGCAACACGAAAAGTCACGTTTTACAGCATTACACCATTCACCAACACTCATACACGTTCACGAGCACTTAATGAATAAAAAACCACCGTTTTTACACTTAAACACTCAAAGATATACAAGTTTTGTCAATTAATTTAATGCCGCCAATGCGCCATTTTTCATGTTCCCGCCAAAACTCCTGCCCTCTGTTGATCATTGTTAAATTCGTAAGATGCTAAAGGTATTAAAGTATAGAACCACTGTAGAACTTTGAAGACGCGTCAAAAAAAGTAAAAAGGTATCTAAATTGGCCAACTACACTTACACACACTACTACACCATAGAATTATTATACAAAGAAACTGAGTTCAGTACATTGAATACTTACAGCAACTTACAGGCCGTACAGAAAGTCGCCAAAGTGGCGCAATTATTTCAAACGTGGTTCAGTGTCAATGATAGTTTTGCGGCGAGAACTACGCAACAGATTTTTGGCGAAAATGGTTTGTTGTTTATTGTAGTAGGTATATTTATATTTTGTGCTACTGGTAACCTTTCACAATTGGATTTCAACCTCTTTGGCCACATCCTATTTACAACAAAGGAAACCAGTTTTGGTCAGAAATGCGTTTCGGGTGTGGTAATGTATACTGTCTACTACCAATTTCTATATTTTCAACCGACTTCAAAAAAAGAGGAGCTTATTATCAATTAACTTGAATGTTTTTTTTATGGTTGTTACCGCAGAACTTTGTTGTTTATAAACCGATTTGAAATTTGAAATTTGAAAGTATTTTTCTGTTTGAGAGGATATATCTACCTAAGTACTTTCAGATTGGTCTCATATGATAGTTTCATGAACATCGGTTCTGTGGTTCGGTTTTTAAATCAAAATAGGTGAAAAAAAAAGTCTACGAAGTAAACGAAATTGCGTATTTTACTTCCCTGTAACTTGTCAGTGGTGCCTACGGTCACTTGAACCGTCCGATTGAAGTAGTTTGTCGTATTTTTTTGTAAAACCTTGATTATTTCTATCACTGTGTGGGAACGCTAAAAATAATATATTATTGTTGCCTGTAATATAGGCAAAAAAAAGTTGATTTGAGTGAGTTTCCACGACCTGAACATGAACACTGACATGTCAGTGTGTGGACGTTTCGTTTGATCTGAATGCCTCTGGAAGTTCGTTGTACCACGATATTGCCGTTCTGTGACTGAAAATTTGTAATCTAGGCTATGGCTTATTATTTTTACCCGACTGCGAAGAATATAGGCTAGTGTGTTTCATGATAGATTTGTATCCTTCATTTCTTTTTTGAAAAGTAAAAACGATGCAACCGTTCAATTATAAAAAAGTGAAATATTGAAAATCGAAAGTGTCTCTCGTCTTGGAAGCTATCGTCACATAAGATTTAGCCGAAACAAACCGCTTGCTAGAGAGGAAACCACATAATAAATAATCCTCAAACCCATTCCTTTTTTTTTTTTTCTTTCGAAGAACCTAAGTTCTTCGGTTTTGGCTTCACATCAAAGGTATATAGCCAGTGTCAAGTAATTGGAGAGATTATTTTGTCATAAGTCAGAGTCGTTAAGTCAAGTCATGCCCCTGTAAAGTAGTGGTGGTTGCGACTTTACTAGAGGCTTCTATGGAGTTTTGGAGGCAACACGAAAAGTCACGTTTTACAGCATTACACTATTCACCAACACTCATACACGTTCACGAGCACTTAATGGATAAAAAACCACCGTTTTTACACTTAAACACTCGAAGATAAACAAGTTTTGACGGATAATTTAATGCCGCCAATGCGCCATTTTTCATGTTCCCCCCAAAACTCCACCCATTCCTTTCCCGCGTTTACAATAAGCTTCTCAAACTTTGACACTGGCAATACTATCCGGTAACGCAATTAAAAGAAAAAAAACTTGACCAAGAAGGTCGAGGTAAAAGTTCAGTTCAGTTTTCAAAAATCGAATAGATCGGAAGCACTCGCACCAGTACAAAACGTGAATACTGCGTACCTATGCATAATAATTGCGGAGAGTTTTATATGCTAGGTTTTACCTACGGTAAAAACGACTTATCACGACATACATTATAGATTTTTGTTGCATGTTCTACAAAAGTAAACTTACAAATAATATAGGTACTTGTAAGTTTCTTGTGAGTTATGAAATAGTGAAACTATCAAATTCTATGGGTACCTACTTGTATAAGTATGCATAAATGTTAGAAATATTTCACGAAATATCAAATTTTAATGTTGGCCCTTATTCATCATAGTTTAGCGCCTCGTGAATATTTCAACGAGGTATGGAGAGCCTTTCTAAAACATAAGAATAGATTAACGGAACGTAATGCAATGGCACAATAAAATATTAATTTGATTCGATTTTGACCGATCACGCAATGACAACTTTCGGCGAAGACCAACCTTTTATATTTGAATATCAGAAAATTATCGTATTTTTTTCCCTATTGTGTATATCTTAGTTCTCTGTGCTATTATTAACCCCTTTGTTGAGATATTCAACTTTTTGACTTGATCGTTTTCTTCAGAACTGTTAATTTTTATGTACTGAGCTGGCCACTGGCTTACATGAGCTCTGGATTGAAATTTTCAGGGTAGCTCACAAATAGACAATGCAAACGAAATCCATAAAAACTGCCATATCTCGAAATAGAAGCGAGATAGAGCAAAAACATACAAACATGTTTTTAAAATTTTTCATCTACATTTCTTTTCTCCCTCACCTTAGGTATTGACTCGATGACATTGCATTCTAAAACCATAAAAATAGCTTTATCTCGTAACTTGCGAGGTAGAAAACAAAAACATGAAATAAAAACATGATTTTTAGATTTTTATCTACATTTCTTGTTTTCTCCCTAACCTTAGGTATTGCGTAACAAATCTCGTTAACCGAAACTAGGGTTCAAATAAAAACTATTCCCAAATTTCGCATCACAAATATCATGGAAGTTGTCGGAATAAAAGCACAGTGGCTAGAAAGCAGCTGGCAATATCTAAAACAGTTTTGTTTTTGACGTGAAAAGTCTTTAAAATCACACAGATCCCCTGCAGGATACAGTGCTAGCAATCTGTCGCAACGCAAAGCAGTAATTTGTTCGATTTAAGCATTACTGTGTTCCGGTTGGAAAAGCACTGTAGCTAGTGAAATTACTGGGATTTCGATATTGACCATCAAAATATCTCAAGGTGGACGAGCACTATAGCAGTGTTGCACGGACCTCTAGGAATCAAAGTCCTGTGTAGCAATGTTAAGGTTATGGGCGGGCGTGATCTTTTATCATCAGGAGAGCACTTAGCTAGTCTCGCCACTTGTCAGGGTCCTATTTGTATATGTATTTATTTATTAACTTTGATTAAAACTGATTAACTAATTATATTAATTAAAGAAATTCTTATAAATAACAGATTCCAATAAAAATTATACACATAATGTATTTTAGATTCATGTCATTTAAATTGTATCAAGTCAAGTAATAAGTCAAGTCAAAAAAAAAAAGTTGAGTCCTAGCAGTGGGAACATTATAGGCTGAATCTGCTAGGTTGGTTTGTCATTGGCCCAGCTGTCTTTAGGGTTCCAATAGCAAACAGTCTAGGATATTTACGAGGTAAGCAAAATGGAGACAATGAAATCGGAACGTTACTTTCACAGTAAATTCTGCGCGATTTGTTGGCAGACACCGACAGTTGGCAACACCTGGCGACACTTTATTGGTCAGAAATATTTCTTTAACTTTGTATTTGCTAAAAATAATGTAAGAGAAATATTGTTTCACCAGCTGATGACCGCGACTTCGTTTGCATTGCGAATAAAAAAAAATCCTTTCTTTTTTCGATTACATTTTTTCCGTTATTATGGTTTAAAAACTAAACTAATGAACAGATTTTGTCAAAATTCTGAAAGTAGGTAGGTATATCCAAAAACAAAAAAAAAATCATATCGGTTTATAACATACATGTACCTACACACATCAACTGTTAATGTTATAATGTTATTTTTTTTATTAAAAAAATAATGACGATCAGTGTTACTTTATTATTATTATTATCCATCATAAAATAAGGCTTCTTGTCATATAGTTGTCTTAAGAAATTATTTACAGATTTTCTGAAAATCAGAAAAATTTTGAATATACCTAGACAATGTTGATGTGTGTATACAACAAACTAAGGTAACAAAAATAACAAAAAACGACTGAATTTAGAAAAAAATCGGTTAACAAAAGAAGCATGTTTTTTTCAGCTCAATTGGTTCAGTATATTTTGCGTAATAACGCATTTAAGTATACTTAATATTAATTTTTATTATTAAGGAACAAACATCCATTTATCCGTTTATCCCAATAAACTTTCTCATTTTATAATAATGTAGAAATAATAAACCAAAGTACTGAACTAATGTGAATATCTGTCTTGAAAATAAATGTATTCCCGAAATTGCAAATGGCAACCCCAGCGTAATACCAGTTGACAAATAACCGCACGTAAAAGTTCCTTTTATAAATTGCGTGGAGCTGCCAGGACGACGCGCAAATTTTCTAGTGTGAGATTACCAGAGTTTATATGAATTTATTAATATATGGATGCGGGTAGTGAAATCCTAAAATATTATTCCTTTTCACTTCTCATGCTCGTAAAGTTCAATTAAATGCTAGGTATAATATAGGGGGTGTAAAACTGCATTTCGGGCCCTAAGCTAGGGCAAAAAAGTAATTGCTTATAAATCTGTTCAAAGAGGTTCAGTTTGTAATAGGTTTTATGCCGAATTTCGAACTTCGGTCCTTCCCATACTAGATCAGATTATTAGGAGGGACCTACACTTATTTTCGAATTTCTGATATCGTAGTAACATTGGATAGCAGCTGCCTTTGTTTTTGAATTATAAAATGGGCGCTCATTTTGTTAATATTTTTATTGTGAATGTTTATTTATCTTTGTTTCAGATGAAAGGAGAGAAGGCATAAATGGCTCACATTAAAAAATAATTTCATAAATAACACTATTACTATAAACAGTGACAATAAAATACGCCAAATCGATTTAAGCTAAAATATTTATTTATAGTTAATAATTTTCATATACACCATCAAATTATTTTATAACAAAAATATTTATTGATGATAGCAACACTCTTAAAATAGGGGTTGCAGTAAAAGTATCGATAAAAATAGTTCCGATTTGATATCTCAAATTAACTTTTTAAAATTGAAAATGAGTATCGACTCGACGTCATCATCCAAGAGGCTGAACATAGAGCGGGCTTCCAACTTCATGAGACAGTTCCGTGATCCTGACTCCAGAGAGCTGAAGAAACTATCTGCCAACCAGTTTATGGAAGTGTGGAGCCATTACGATGGAGATGGTGAGTTTTTTACTTTGGATTTTGGATTTTACGACCAATTTAGTAAGGTACATAAATCGTATTTTTAATTTTTAACTTCGAATGCAGAATAAATTTCCCGTGTAGTGTCCAACTTTGTTATACACTTTAAGCTTGTTTAGCAGTGCGTATACATCCAATCGCCCGCGTAATCCAAGACCGAATCACTGGGGTGGATACGCTGTATCCTTTTATTACTTGCTACGCTACATCGTATAGAATTAGTACTTTACTCTTTGGTACCAGAAATTGCGCCTACAATACTTTCGTATAATACGATAATACAGTCAAGCCGAAGCTAAGATGATGCCGAAAGAATACCGCCTGTCGCAGAGAAACGGCACATTTTTTGTCAATGGATTTCACAGATCAGTCAGAGTAATGGATTTCAAAATTAGAACTGAAAATGAGTCGGGTCGCATAAATATCGATGTCTATATAAATACATTCATGTTAATTGGAGGTTGGATAGAACCTTTTTACAGTACCAATCAATGAAGAATGAATAATTTCTTACCTTTGAAATATTTATCTTAAACGAGTGTACCTAAAGCTAAACACATAAGAGGTAATATTGCAGCGCTTTATAAGAATCGATGTTTAAGGGTAATCCTCAAATCTGAATTCCATACAAAATGTTTCGGACAAATACTCTAAAAGTACGCCGTATTATAGTAATTTCTTCACACTATTCGATTCGTCCATGTTTTTTTGATTTCGTCAACAAAAAAAAAAGTGAAAGTTTTCATATTTTAATTTAGATTTTATACGTATTTTTAAGTTAGTAGTGTTAATTTTGAAACACGTATAAAATCTAAATTAAAGTACAAAACTTTTCACTTTTATTGGTGACGAAATCAAAAAACATTGTCGAAACGAATAGTGTGAAGAAATTACTATAATACGGCGTACTTTTAGAGTATTTGTCCGAAACATTTTGTATGGAATCGGATTTGTGTGTTGGAGGTTGAATCAAATCTCTTTACAGTGCCAATGAATAATGAAGAATTTCTTACCTTTGAAATATTTATCTTAACCGAGTGTACCTAAACACATAAATAAAAATAAAATAAAATAGCCTTTATTTCCGACATCCTAATTGGTTATTTTACATTAATGTTAGTAAGTTAGTGTTAGTTGTTACTTAAGCTAGTTGTTAGTTGGTTGAGAGGAGGGTGTTCTCCTCCGCGCGTCCCTCTGAGGAGCAGAGGGCGCAGTGGATGGAGACATAGTTTTTAGATTAGCTTTAGTTTGTAAATAGTGTAGATATTATAATGAGTTGGTGGCCAGGTGCACAAGGTGCTAACTGTACTGGCGTGTATATTTTGTAAATATACATGGTTGGCATCCTCCTCTTGCGGAGTCGATGATAGGGCGGACTGGGCGTACTAACCCTATGCCCAGGGTCGTCGGGAGTGGCTCACACCGGCCCTCCCAGCCAGCAACCACTGCGTTGGCTCCAACGACCCCCTCTGTGGTGCAGGGGGTATGTTGTCGCGCGGTGGCCTGAAGGGGGCTTGCCTTAATTGGCCGGCCCCAGAGTGAGGAAACCTCGAAATCAAAGCCCGTCAGTAAAGACGTAAAAATCCTGCGGACACCTGGGGTCCTCCGCAGTATTTCTCCCCCCACCCCGGAAAGGGCGTCACCCGGTGGTGGGAGTTTAGTTCGTCCCATACTCGTGGGTTTAAATATGGATACTGAATTAAAATCGAATAAAAAAGGTGGAGATGGCCGAAAGGCAACAGTAGTGCTCGAAAGAGCGGAGTTGATGCGGACGCGTCTGAGTGGGGTCCAGGTGTTGGACAGCGACGACATTACTGGTCAGAGTAGTGACAGTAGTGTTGTCTTTGGAGAGTCGGGGCAGGGTCGTAGTCGAAAACGACTCAAGAAAAAGTCGGACGAAAGCCGAAGCCCCGACGTTGACGAGGACGTAGAGGCGGCAGCGCTGAAGCGCAAAGCTGCGCAAAAAGGTAGAGGCCGCCCGCCCACAACTGGGCAGTATATGGGCCTGGCCAAGGCCAAGCAAGAGCTGGTGGCCGCCCAGCGGGAAGAGTTGAGGCTAAGGGCCGAGCAGGAGGTAGCTCATATGGCCCAAAGCCTCCGTAGAAAGGAGCCTCTGGCTTGCCCATCCGACTCATCGATGTCGGCCGCCGATGAAATCTACGGCCTTGAGTCGGCTTCGGCCATAGAGCTCAATGAGAAGGTCCTGGAGAGTGTAGCCACTATTCAAAAGGTGGCTACGAAATCAGGGAACCTAAAGGGCACCTTTGTGCGTGCCCTTAAGGATGCGGCGACCTGCATCAAGGATGCGACGGAGGCGCTCTTGCACAGGAGCTCCACCGACGAAACAAGGCGGTTGCAGGAGGGCAATAACCGCCTTAAAAAGGACGTGGCGGAGCTCCGGAAGGAGCTAGAGGAGTTGCGGGCCCTGGTGGCAAGGCCACACGCCGCACCCACGCCTAGTGGCGAAGGGGTGGTGTTGCCCGCGCTCTCGCAGGAAGAGCTGACCAGGTCCATCCTGATGCAGGTGGGGGGCATGGTCAATGCCAGGTTGGAAGCTGTGGAGCCACGGCTTCTGCCTGAAGAGCGGTTGAGGCCTCCGCTGGCGGCGGACAGGAGGAATAGTGCCGCCGCCACCGCGTCGCCCGCGCCCGAGCCCGTCGCTGGGCCTTCGAGGGCGCCAGCTAGTGTCTTGCCCACCCCCGATCCCAAGAGGAAAGGGAAGGGCAATAAGACAGGTCCCACGGTGGCACAGGTGGTGTCAGCCCCAACAGTTGTTGTGGGCGGGGATGATGGGTGGCAAAAAGTCACCCACAAGAAGAAGAGCACTGGGAGGGCTGCTCCAGCGAAGCAAGCGCAGCAGGCGCGAGCTCCCGCGGGGCAGGGCCAGCGCCCTCAGGCGAAGCCCGCGAAGCCCCAGGGCAAAAAGAAGAGGGCGACGAGGCGGCCAAGGCGGCAGAGACCGCCGCGCTCATCTGCGGTGGTCATTGCCCTGCAGCCTGCCGCCGTCGAGAAGGGCATGACGTATGCTCATGCCCTAATGGAGGCCAAGGGCAAAACAAATCTGGCGGACCTGGGGATTGAGACCCTCAGGTTCAGGGTGGCGGCCACAGGTGCCCGAATCCTCGAGGTGCCAGGTGCCACTAGTGGTGACAAGGCCGACTCCCTGGCTGAAAAGCTCAAGGAAGTTTTCAGGCCAGAGGAGGTCCGCATCTCCAGGCCGGTGAAGTGCGCAGAGTTGCGTGTTTCTGGCCTGGATGACTCGGTGACGGCCGCAGAGGTGGTTGCGGCCGTCTCGAAGGCGGGGGCCTGCAAGGCGGATGACGTCACTTGTGGCGTCATCAAGGCGAATGTCGCGGGCCTGGGATCGGCGCTAGTGCGCGGCCCGATGGCTGCGGTGTACAGGGTGGCTGACAGCGGTCGCCTGCTAGTTGGATGGGTCTCGGCACAGGTGCGTTTGCTCCAGCCGAGAGCCATGCAGTGCTTCCGCTGTCACGAGGTGGGCCATGTGCGTGAGCAGTGCTCCGCCACGACGACCGACCGGAGCAACGACTGCTACCGGTGTGGTCAGTCGGGCCACAAGGCGGGAGAGTGCTCCGCTGAGCCGCACTGCACACTGTGTGCGAGTGCGAAGAAGCCAGCGGGGCACAAAATAGGGAGTCGGGCGTGCGCCCCACCGCCGCGAAAAGGGCGAACATTTGCCGCTGTGGCCAGGGCCCAGCGGAACCCAGCTCCCCAGCCAAGGGCTGCGGGGGCTCAAATGGAGGTCTGAGTGGGAGACCTCCATTAGGATGGGCCTCAAGCCCGATTGGGGCGTTTGAGGTCGCCGGGCGTAGGGGGCGTGTTTTCCGCACCCTATTGCTAGGCTGGGCCTTCCGGGCGGCAGACACGGGTAGTCCGCCGCCCACACAGGAAGTAAGTCCCGAGGATGGATGACGTGTCCCGTGTTCCGACACGTCATCTCCTGAGGCAGGGAGCCTTAAGGCTCGCCCTTGAGAGGGGGTCCGCATCTTGGGTGCCGGGACTCTAAGCGCTTCTCTGGGAAGTGCTGATGAGATCCGGTGCCCGCATAGCGGACCAGCGCCGCCGGGGCCGCGGTTGTGTGCGGGTAGCGTTCCCGTAGCCCCGGCACTTAGGCGCAGGTGGGAACACCGAGGAGTTTAGTCGGTTCGAGTCCGACAGACCCCCCCGCCCTTCCCGTGGGGTGGGGGACATGCGTGGGCATTCTCCTCGTACAAAAAAAAAAAAAAAAAAAAAAAAAAAGTTGTTAGTTGGTTAGTGTCTTTGTTTAGGACGTGGATCCCTCACCTCCCTCAACCTAAACACATAAGAGGTACCGTTCCAGGGCTTTTAATAAAATATTCACAGCTGAAGGTACTCTACATTCAAGGGCCTCATCTTTATATTCCTTTATTCTTACGAAACGAGCTCCATTCAGCGAAATCGTTACCACATTCTCATTTTATATTTATGTTACTGCGTATGTAGGTCGCTTTCACATGAGACTTTCTTAGAGAAAATACCTACTGGTGTTGCAGTGATAACATTAGTTTTTCAGGTCCAGTCCTCGAACAGGAGAAATAAGGTTTAAATTATTTAAAAAAAACGAACGAGCCTTACAGTAGTCGCATAACTATGATGTGCAACATCTGACATCTTATTTAAATTTAAAAGGATTCTATTTACTATTTTTTTATGAGGTTGGTTCCATTTGACGGCTCACTTCCTGTTACACACACACAACACACACGAAACACATAAGTCACATTTCATGAAATCGCTGCCACAAATCGACCAAAAGCAAGAGAAAAGATGTAACACAAAAAAAAAATATTGGTGTATTTATGGTAATCTCATAGAATCTTGGCGTTGACTGCACCGAAAAAACACGTCGAAATTTTTAAAAATTGATTTTTCAAAATTCTTATTTTGTAGATATTGGACTTCTTACAATAGAGATTTTACAGAAATTTAAAAGTCTGGTAATTTTTAAACTAAACTAATAGCTTTAAACTAAAAAAAAAACGAAATAACATCAAATTAAATGAACTAGAAATTTATTAATGGCGATATTCTCTATCAAGAATCTCGTGATAGTCTCTGTGCTCTCTACAGAAGACAAATATTTGCTGAGTCAGAATTAGTATTATTGTGTTTGTAGAATAAATAGAGACATGTATGATAAAATAAGAAAAGAAGTTGGATGAAGAGACAATAACAAACACTTTAATTTTATTAATGATTATAAACATAAACATTCACACACTCACACCCCTGCACTAGGATTCCCTGTGTCGCAGGTGGCATGGACACATACAAGACATCACAACAACCAAGACCCGAGAAGAAACATTTGTGTTCGTCACACAAATATTTGCCCCGGCCGGGGATCGAACCCGGAACACCGAGCTTCGTAGGCAGGGCCAACCAACTAAGCCACGGTGTCGTCAAATTTTATAAAAAAAATATATATTTCTTAAAGCTTAATTCGCTTTTTGGAGATATGTAGTACTACAATCGACCCTCAAAAAAGTATCGATATTTTCAGTAGAATAGCGCGTCCCATCCCTTTGTCATTAAGTCATTAATTAAATATTATCATAAATGACTAGGCTAGTACCTAATTATAATAGTTTATCTTTTATATACATTGGCCGGATGGACAGACATACGAAATATAAAATATAACAAAACATACGGAAATGGTGAAACTAAGGGTTTCTTGTCGGACTCTGAAGCCATATACACCTTATTCGAACAATTTCATAATTTTGAAAAGTTATTCTGAAACTGAGAGCGCAAAGTTGATATCGCAGGTGTCTGTCTATTACCCTATAAATAAAACGAAAGAGACACCTTGAAATTCACAAACAATTCTTGATACAATCATTCTTGAACACTCAATTTAGAACCTTATAATTACTATAATAACACTCTTAGTACAATTTTCACGTTATATTCATATCAAAGCCAAAGGAGTTTGAACTTTAACGTGTGTAGTTTAGGGTTGAAAGTTCCTCATTTACAATGTCAGGTGCTACGTAACATGTTACATGGTAAAGTAATTTTGTACTCAGCCTAGCTGTACGTATGTGCGTACATGTAGGTATGTAGTTACAATAAGCACAGTAAATTAGTAACCACTAGATATTCAAAACCGCAAAATTTTGTAGTTATTTTATAGATGACTCACATAGATATTTAATAAATACGCGGTTTGGAAAATTAAGTCGAACATTTCGGTACTGAATTTTATAACTTAGCTTCAATAACTGGTATTAGGTATACAGATAGTAATTGAATAAGTTGGTTTGTACCTTTTATAACCTTACTTACCTTGAACTTTTTTTTTAAACAATTTAAGTACAGTCAGCATGAAAAGTCGATAACCACATTCAGGTTTCCAAAATCGCTATAGGTATACCTTAATTAAATTTTGTTGACAATGTTGTGTACAGTTAATTTTGAACTTAATGATGTTCATTCAGTACTAACGCTTGTCATGTTGAGCGATTTCGAAAATCTAAATGTGGTCATCGACTTTTGATGCTGACTGTATCCAGATAATTCGTAATAGTAATAGATAATACCTATTGTAATATCTCTTAAATCGATAAAGCCATAGATAAAAGGTACATTAGAACTCTATCGATCACTGGCGGTAAACGAACTGAATTTTGTATAAGCCCCTATTGTATCAGACATAGGTCACATCGACAGTTTAAAATACCTAGGTAACCTAGCTCTAGGTACTATTGCCGAGCAAGATATTCTGCCAAGTAGTTAAGCATTACTGTGTTCCGGTTGGGCTAATTAAATTATACGAATCGAGACTAACAATCAACAAGCTTACACTTTAAAAAACTGAAAACCCGACTGCGAAATTATTATACATTAATTGTCAATAAATAATTCCAAATTAAATGTAAACATATAACTTATATGCTTAGGTATATTTGTAATATCCTTTAAAATACCTTCATTTTGATACAGGTTTGGTCAACAAAAAAAAAATATATAACGATAAATAATCAAAATCCGCCATTTTGATTATTTTTTTTAAAAAACCCTTTCTAAGAACACTCTTACATTCATAAAAGATACGCGCGAAAAACATAACCCTTCCTTGGAAGTCGGGTAAAAAGTAAACAAACGCTTTGACAGTATAACACCAATCTATGTTAATCCTGTGTTTCACTGTTCTGGTCATGGGCAAGCGTGATCTCTTACTACCAGGAAAGCGCCTAGCTCGTCTCAAGGGCAGGTGTAAATATGATTCATCAACTTCGCATAAGCGAAGTGACTTGACTGACTTGACTGCGAGTGGCTACAAATTGAAGAGCTCTGGGGATCTTGCTGAAACTGGGTTATATTCTAAAGGAATAGTTAGATAGTAGATAGTAACACTTTATTGTACACCCCGAAGAAACATACATTATAAAAGGTAGCTTAAAAATAAAAAAAAAACAAAAATAATAGAGGCTACAATGGGAGGCCTTATCGCTAAAAGCGATTTCTTCCAGGCAACCTTTGGATGGAGGAATCTCCAGTAAAAAGGTATATACTTAAAAATAAATTGTATTTTTTTTAATACAACGCCATAGCCTTAATCTAAGCAGAGCTTGTAGATGTACTTGTAGACCAGAACTGCAAGCATACTTATAATCATAGTCATATTGTCATAGTCATTTTGACATAGTCATTTTGTCATAGTTATATTGGCATAGTCATATTGTCCTAGTCATGTTGTTATAGTCATATTGTCATTGTCATAGTTATATTGGCATGTGGGAGGGACCAGGACTCAATACTCAACAGGAAGAAATAGATTTTCTTAAGATAAAAACCTGGTTGTAGGTACTTGGAAAGCCGACAGCCCGCTCCAATTGCCCTATTTCTCATGATAATTGTCATTCGCCCACGACCTAAATGTGAAAGTTACAGCATCCCCCGAGACAGATAAAGGGATGTAATCTCGGAATAATGGCGCTATAGTCCGCCGGGCGATTTGAGTGAATCTTTTAAAGAAGCCTGAATACTAGAATTTTGTTTACGAAATTTTATTTTTAATTTAAGAATTAGTGCACGAAAGGAGCCTCTTTGAGGCGCACTTGAAATCCTTTCACCACACTGGTTCGTAAGAACTAGTGACACGATAAGAAGAAGACTAGAATTTTGTGTTACTACTGCCCATAGCTTTGCTCTTTTAGGTACGCGTTGCGTAAATTTCACGCAGTGGCTGCATAGGGGATATCATAGAAGTGACGTAGAGCTTTTCAGAGGTCTTGTAGATGGCTCGTAGACCTAACGCAGAAGTTAGGAGCGGTCCCGTAGATGGCATCACGTAAAGGTCTCATAGAGGTGGCCTAGAGGTGTCGTAGAGGATCATTATCGTCGACTTAGATGTCTGCGTAGAAGTTCGTTGAAGGCTAGTAGAAGCGGCGGCGTAGAGGTTCGTAGATGGCTCGTAGAAGTGGCGTAGAGGTTCATAGAAAGCTCGTAGAGGTGGCGTACAGGTTCATAGAATGCTTATTGAAGTGGCGTAGAGGTTCGTCGGCATATTTTAGACAGCTGCGTAGACTAGGTTCATAAGATTTTTAGTAAGGGTGTCATAAAAAGATCGAAGAGGTTCTGTAGAGATCTGGTAAAGGGCCTATTTTTTTTTGATTTGCGGCTTTAGTGACACGTTGTCGGTCTATTGTGCTCGCCACTTGGATCTATGCGGTTAAAGTTCCTCACTAAACCCTGCCGCTATGATGAACTGCATGAGTTTTTTGTGAGGAAGCTCAACTAATTCATCAGGTCTTAATATGTGTTTTCCCAGATAAATACTGCGCTTATGCATTAGCGGTCCACATTCCTTCAGAAAATGAAGGGGCGTTTCATCTGCCTCATTGCATTTCTTGCAGGAGCGCGTTTCGCTTAGAAAGGGCCTAGATGTCTCGTAAAGTATGCGTAGATAACAAACCCAGCCAGCTCGTAAAAGCTCGGCTCGGGCACTGCACTCGCGCCGCTGTCACTCTGCCATTTTGTAGAAGTACAAAATTATGACTGTACAGATACAACGTAGTACCCCGTCTGTATTGCCCATTTATTTTTTATTGGTAATTAGAAATTGGTTAGTTTATATACCTAATTTATAGATTGTAGGCAGCAAAGTTAAGTATCGATTGTAGCATCGGTTTGGGGCACACGTTCCGTCCCAACTTGGTCCGGTCATTATCTAATAAATACCTAACGATTTGACCTAGTTTTGTAACGAATCAGTACAAAACATTTCAACAGCTGTTTTTGTTCTCAGCTAATTAGAAATATACTAAAAATTATTTATAAAAAATGTTGCCCCTATTAACAGGATATGTGAAAATTTGGAGTCGCTGCGTTACATTATTACTCAGTAACGGTACAGGTTACAAACTTGATGTTAATACAGTGATACCTTGAGGATACAATCTAAATAAATATAAGACAGAAACAGATAGGTGAAACTTTTCTCAATAGATTTATTTTTTTGAAATTGGCCCATCGAACATTTTTCATCCATCCTTCGAATTTAGAGAATATTTACGGTTTCTCCTCCTCCTCGATCGGTCCCTCACTGCTGAGGATCGTGACGTTTTGCAAGGACACCTTCAATTGCTTTTCTCCACTTTCCTCTATCTTCCGCTTTGTGGAGTGTGGATTTACGGTTAATTTTTATACTTGAGTGAAGAATCAAAGAACTTAGATAAATGTCAATTCAATACTTTTCACTAGGTATAATGTGTTATCCTGCGGCCGCTGTCATTTCTAACAGTTTCACATATCTTCCGCTGGTGACATAGGGCTGGCTCATTCTTGACACTGGCTAAATATACACTAATATATGTGGAGCCAAACGCGAAGAATAAACGTTCTTCGTTTCGCGCAAAGATTGGCTTTGGCGATTCAGCGCGGGAATGCAGACAGTATTTTTGCATCATGCCACATGAACAACATTTACTGTTTTAAAGTTTTTGTATTTTTTAGTTCGTTTTTTAGAATATTACCTATTATTGTGTACTTTTGAGAATACATGAGTAATTGCTAAAAAAAGATTTCAAATTATTGGAAAATAGTTTGCTATACAATTTGTTTGTTGGGGGGGGTGTTCTGCCCCCCCGCGGGAACAACAAATGTTCTACGACTTTTTGAATTTCCATGATTTTCATTGAAGAACTGTGCACCAAAGTGCAGCTGACTTTTAACGTGGTAATTACCCTAAAGTCAGCTGTTTGGTGAACCTCTGACCTTGACCTCAGTAATGTTAGTGATGAGACAGATTAAGGCTCATCTTAAAGAAAACCTAACAGCATCTGAGAGGCAAATGGTTTTTTTTTTGTGCTAGGTCTTGTTGTTTAACTTAAATGCCACACGTAATGGTGTACCTACAAAATATCGTGAGGAAGTTGCATTTTGCGCCACTAAGTAGGTACTCCATAAATCCACATTTTGGTCTATGTGTTGGAGAAACAACGATCATGCTAGTGAAGAGTTTGACCCTAGTCCAGGTAGTAGGAACATGAACATCAATTGTGTCAGAGTACTTTGGATCGAGGACAGAAACAAGATTTTTCAAAGTATTTTTATTGGTAATTTTGTTTTTGGTGTTTTGACCACTCTGTCTTTCATATTTTCATTTCATAGCTAAAGAGGTTTCAGCTACTCGATACTCTTTCGATACTATATGGCTCTAATAAAACTCCTTGGTACAACATTTTAGACATTTGACATTTTGTTTATTTTTTCTTAACTATGGTTATGGGCTGAATTATTTTTTAATTTTTTAATTAATTTCTTCATAAATTAAATTAAACATGTCACAAGTGTTGTGTTATGAGCTGCGAGAAGGCAAATTGATTCAAACTTCGGCTTTACATAAAGCCGTTTGCGTAAAGTGAAAAATAACTCAAAAATGTGTTATGTTTGTGGCTTCGTCGGGTTCATCGGCAGGCTTTCGCAATCCTCTGCAGGACATAGGCCTTTCCCAATGTGTGCCATTGCGCCCTCTCTTGCCGCATCCATCGTGCGAGTGCAATGCATTATGCAACTGTGAAAACTGCAGACTACAAGTACCTACCTACTCCAGGAACTAAGATAAAAGTCCTCAGTAAGAAATTGATAAATAAAAATAAAACGAACATTTGTATGTAGTTTCTCTTAGTCTCTCAATAGTTTGTATTGTCTAACTAAATTATGTAAAACTTTTCTTAATTCTTTACATCGAAAGGTTCATAAACATCTACCTACTCAACTTACCTAGATCATAGGCGTGAGCACAAGTTCCTTACGTGTGTCTACTGTCTATGTGCGACGTGGAGGGTGTGTACAGATGGAGAAGTAAATAGCAAATAGGGTTGTCTTAAATCATTTTTGTATGAAAATTTCTGATAAGATGTATTCAACCTTTGCACACGTGATAGTATTCACACTCTTAGTCTGAATTCGCCCCCTCAGGGCTTGTAGGGACATAACACTACACGTTGTAGAGATAATTTTCTGTTTTAAATAAGTATTGTATACACGATATGTTTTTATCTTTTTAAATAATAATTGGACGGCAGTATACATTATGATAAGTATTTTATTTAAGTACTTTGTAGACTTTGTATTTGTAAGATGTATTTAAATAAATATTGCTTAAAAACAATATAATACCTATATTTAAGTTACAATGTTGTGTTCTTATGATATTTAAAGCATTTTATGATTATTTTATTCGTTATGGGTCTTAAAAATTACATATTCCCGATAATTTCATGAAAATAAAGGCGGCCCGGTCCAATTGTCAATGTTATTTTGTTTTTTTTTCAGGTAACGGCTACATAGAGGGCACAGAGCTAGATGGTTTCCTCAAAGAGTTCGTCTCCAGCGCTAACTTCAACGACTTCAGTCCAGATGTAAGTTATTTAAAAAAAAACTGACATCTCATATTGTGTAAGAAATTTTATTTTTTCATATTTTGAAGTTGGAATTGGAATGATGTTACACATCAAAAACATGTTGTGTTGGAGATCCTTAAAAATCATCAGATGGAATTAATGTCAAAAATAAATCGGAAACTTTCGCCTTCTAAAATTATCTAAGACGGTTTTCAATTTCAAACCTGTCCAAAGAGATTTAATTTAAAAGTTAATTAATTATGTAGCAATTTATGACAAGATGTTTAAGAAGTTTATAAGTATTTAATTAACTTTCTCAAATTACGTTTTGTAGTACCTACGTTTTCAACTACAAAATTATATTTACTAGCTCGCTTCTTTATGGTTTTTAATCATTCCATATTACATAGATATAAGTTAAAGTTTGTATGGATACTTACAAGTATGTTATGCCTTAACCACGCCAAAACTACTGAACAATTTGGGCCGACATTTGGTTTGAATACCTACTTATAAACTGCAAATTTTTTATCACTAGAAAAAAATACACATAATCAGTTGTCGTTATTGAACACAGATATGGCAAAAACACTTGAAAAAATTAGGTAAGTCTAATTTTTGTCAAAATAAATTTGATAAAAATTGGATAACTGTAACAGTTAGTAGTTTTCCAATGGATTAGCGTCAGGTGGTACCCTACCCATCATTGATAAATAATTTAAGTTTAATTCATCGTTTGGCAAACCCGTGTACCTAGCTCGAGCCAGCTCGCAAAAGCTCGGCTCGGGCACCGCACTCGCGCCGCTGTCTTTTTGTAGAAACCCTAAATTCTGACTGCACACTCTGCACAAATACAACTTAGTACCCCTTCTGCATTGCCCATTTAAGTTTTACAATTGTGGTATACCTATAGTTTATGTGCTGGAAAAAACTTAGATTACCTATTTTTTACGATCGATATCGATATGAACACTGAACAGTTGGTCTAACAGACGATTCTCAAATGTTATAATGGGTAGTAAGATTGTAAGTAATTAAAATGGAACTTATAAATCAATTAAGTGAAATAAATACATTTATTTGAAGACATTAGATCAATATTAATGCGTAACTACTATTTAACGATTAAAATAGTCACTTCATGATTTTGTGAATCATTTCTTTCTTCGATTTGAGTCAGAGACACAGTTATGAAGATTTTATTGAATTCTGTATTAATTTTTGTATTTTGTGACGCATACATCCAAATTGGTGATACAAGACATCCTATAAGAAGCCGATATTAATGGAATACTGGTGATACAGTGATTTGGAACAACGCCGATAATAATGATGAAAATAGCAGCAGTGGCGAAAGTAGCAGTGACGAGAATAATAGTAATGGGAATGACAATGATGGGAATAATCTAATATTTCAATAATGATTAGATTTATAACACTGATGGAAATAGTGTTGTTTATTATTTTAACGATAATGGGAATCATAACAATCATGGGAATCATAACAATTATGGCAATAATTAAAAAAATATATATATAAAAAAAAAAAAAATGAAATAATGGAAATAATAACAACGGCGGAAATAACAATTGTAATGAAATTGTTAATGGTGTTGAATCGTCCGGATCGGTCACCTATTCTTCGTTTAGCGGTAACAATTGCCCTTCAGGCTCTGTTCTTTTTAATTTTTGGTGTATATACACAGATTAAAAAAAAAAATAAAAAGTAAAAGAGTTTCAATTGTGTTCTTTGATTTGATTTATTATAACCCAAATATTTCATAGTTTGGCATACCTACTTGCTTGTCTTAAATAAAAATATATTGATATAAAATATACAAATCACCTATACTTTTTATATATAAAAATTGACTCTGCTTACTAAGTTATACACTTAATGATAGAGATTTTTTTTAAACTTATTATAAATTCTTGTAAGAAATCATATATAAGATAATTAATTAAAATTAGACGGCTCCCATTATATCTTTTAGTACACATTTAAATAAGTTGACAAGTTGAAAAGCAGCTATTAATAAATGTTATTTTGTTGGTCAGACTGACTGTCACTGACTGACTTTTTCTTATGACAATAGGTTCTTTATCGGCCCCAGATATCAAGGAGGTAGTAATACCCGTAGCCCCGATAAGAAGTGAATCGAACGGTGACGTTGTTCCACCCGAGGCCTCCTCTGATGATGTAAGCGGAGGCCCATTGAGTGGCACCCACCTCGGAGGCCTGAACTGCTGTGACACGATTGGTGGCGTTTCCACGCCATATTACGTCTTGGTATTGCACTGTGTTTGCAATAGGTGGCTGGTAGACGTAAGTTCTAGAAGAAACAAATTGAGACACAGTAAAAATCTGACTGAATATTTATGAAGTCTTTCAAATTTATAATATAGTAGTAGGCATCCATGCCAAATCATCGGTAAAAATCGGTATAATTTCCAAAGTATACCGAGAAAAATGTTATTTATCATTGTATAAAATTCAAATCTCAACATCTCCTTCTTATGGTTCCACACCACAAAACCTCTTTTTATACCAACTCATTTACAGTCAGCGCGATCCGACTGTGGAACTCTCTTCCTGTAGCTATCCGCAATTCCACCTCTATTGGGGTCTTCAAATCCAAACTATCTTGTCACTACTTCGCACTCCAGAATACTTGAGCATTTTATTTATTAGTGTATTTTGTGTATTTTGTATAATATCGTAAGTATTATGTTAATAAAAATAAGCTTTATACTATTTTCTAGCACTACCACATCTTCATAATACGCAGAGGTTAGCTGGAAGAGAATGCTAACTAGCATTAAGTTCGCCTATGTACTTGTTTTTTACTTTGTGCAATAAAGCATTTTCTATCTATCTATCTATCTAAAATTGATCATACATAACACTTGTTACTTTCCAAGACCAAGTCTGTTACAAAATACTCGGTGATAACCAACCGGCGTCTTTTTTATTTCGTATCCTATATATTTTCTTAATAATAAAAATAGTCAGTCAGTAGTGTGCTGCTGTGAGTGAGAATATGTAACGTCACGTCATGCGTGAATTATTTTAACAAAATTATAAGACATTAACCACATTACTACTGGCTACTGATGAAAAATAACAGTGTGTTACAAAATCACCGGTTAAAGAGCTGTTACAAAATGAAATAATATCACCACGTGACAATTAGATAGAAGTAACAATTATTTCCATGCCTAGTAATTGACGTGATGTGATATGTGAAATGTGAGATGTTAAATGCAAATGAATTCGATAATTCGATTATATTAGAGACTAAAATGTACTATAACAATTGTTATTTTTTTACGTATTACTTTTTTAGTTAAAGAATTTCGCTAATTTCATATACCAATTGACATCATAAATTATACGATGCCTAGATAAACCTGATGAAATAACCAGATAGACCTTAGATACAATCGAACTCAGAAATACCATGTTGCATTCGCCCTGACAGGGTTCATTTACTATACCTAGTCTGTAATACCACTTAAGACCTAAGATACTTACCAGTATGTACATCGAGGCAATAAATAAATACAATACAATACAATGTTATGTGTGACTGCGCTCACCTATTCAATAGTCTATCTCCAGGATTGACGGACCCGGCTACCAGGTTGGCTCTGGTACCGGTCTTGATGGCCGAGGAGCGGCAGACCGAAGCCACCGTCGCCACCACCACGAGAATTGCTAGAGTAAATTTCATCTGAAAGAAAACAAGACCTTTTTAAATAACCATATTTACCTAGGTACTTGAAATTAAACTGAAAAGTGTGAAATAGTGACCATATTTATACACCATTGCAGTGTCACAGGAAAGCAAATTATAGATACGCAATTTCGTTTACTTGGATAACGACATATTTTTTCCAGTTACTGCAACGATTTTGATAAAAAAATCTATGACGAATTTGAAAGAACTGACCTAAAATATGCTTTCAATTTGGAAAATTATTTAACTAGGTACTTTATATGCAAAGTTCCGAAGAAGTAACAAACATTAAAAAAATCAATAAATGGAATTGAGAACTTTTGTGTTTTTTTCGACTTTGCATTTTTTTGGTAGGTATTTATATATACCATTATTCTGGATAAAGCCAACTATTAACTTAAAATTTAAACATAATAAAACTAAAATTACTTAATTAGCTATAAAACAAAAGAAATCCAAAATTATGAATTATACACCATTGATGTATAAAGTTTAGATATGCCCTGGTACCGAAAATCTTTGCCATTTGTTTGAATGTGTGCATAAGCATAATGCCGACGCGCGCACACTAAAGAGTTGTTTAAAAAAGGTGTTCATGCTAATTAACTTAATTGCATCTAACACCAATTATTGTGCAATCATTTTGCATAAACTTTTGTGAAATAATGAGCGTCCTGTGTGCCCTGACAACAAAAATATCTTCTATCGAGTAATATGGTGCGTAAATTGCGTCATCAATACCGTGCATAGGTACGGCCAGCAAACTCAACAGATTAAAGTTTAATAACTAAATAGTAAAGTGATATGGGAACTAAAAATAAAATACGTTATTTACAAAGAATGTTTGTTTATTCGTTTTTAAAATACAAAACACACACTTATCCTGTACTATATTTTTAATAAGAATATATCCATAAAAAATGGCAAAATAGTCATTTTGCTTAAAATTTACTGAGCAAACTCTGCTAAATTGTATATGGCTATGTATCCATTCATCATCCCATTGGTCTTTTCGTATAATTTAAATTCATTTTTCCTTACAACGTGGGTCTTGCAGAAATCTAAAACAAAATAAAAATAATTTTATTAAAATACTATGCATAAAATAAACTTAAATTATTAAAACACGCATTTGTGAAGCAGGGAATTTTCATTTTGTATATGTAAATAGGGGAGTAATAATTTTATTATTACAAAAAAAGATGGGATAAGTGACTATTTCAAAAATTAAAGGTACATTTACAAATCCAAAATTTGTTTTGAGAATTCGATAGTTTTATTTAATCAATCCCAATAAAAATATTATATTTTAAAATGATTTTTTTTTTCATTTTTTATTAAATAGAGTTTAATCTAATTAATTAACACAAAATATTGATTTTATTTAAGAAATGTTGAGAATTTCGTAACATCATTTTTGTAACTGTACAATTATTTTGAGGAAAAGTCATGTATAAACTTCTCGAATCATTTTTGTGAACAAAAAAATTATTCGTGCTTACGATTGTCTAGCTAGATAATCCATTATCAATAAAATGACCTAATGATGCTGCTGACGCTACCGATTGTGTAGTGCAATATTGTCCATGTTTTCGTGCAATAATGCCCATTGGTAGATGATCCCTTATTACCCGAGTTCTCGGTACACCCGCGTGTCTAAATATAATGGTCATAAGCATTAAGTCACAGCGCATGTACTGAACAAAGGGTCATCTCTTTTTCTCCCATATTTATTGAATATACTACTTTCTCTTTTGTACACTCGCCATTTTGACTGGAATATTGTTGATAAGGGAAGGAAATAAATTGGATTTATAATGATATCTTAATACTTACGAGTGAAATGTTACACTCTTGCCTTTATTTGTATTTCGGGAATTGTTAGTGCACATCCTGAATGCACACGACGGCATTTTGTTGCACTTTCAAACACTTTTTTGTCTTGCTGCCACACGTACGACTGTCACTGTGTTCAGATGAGCACTGAGTCTAGTAAAGTGAGCTGCACTCAATCCACGGTGGTAGCATTTTGGCGCGGTCACAGTATGGTACGGGCATATCTAAACTTTATACATCAATGTTATACACATAATTTAGGTCACTGTCCATGTCCACGGGCAAAGTACCCAAAAGGCTGGCGACGACGTACGACGTTACCTCGTTAAATAGCGATGTTAGTTATATAGGTATAATAGGTAGGTAAGTAGGAAAAAAAAAAATAAGCCAATTAGCATAAGTTTTCTTTTGTAGGTTTTATTTTGTTGTGCCCGTACAGGGTGAATACGTTTGATACTAATTTACAATTTAAGACCATTTTGTACAATGTATAATGTAAATAAATATTTGAATTTGAATTAGTTTTCGTTTAAGCAAAAGCCAAAACATGTTATTTTGTTTTTATTATCACGAAGAAGTAATATAAATATTTTTTTCAGAGATTTGTTACATTTAACTTGGTTATCCGCTCAGAGCAAACTAATTTCAGGATTTACATAAAAAAATACTAATGTTGTATAGACAATCTTACCTTGATTAAACTGCACTGGCTACTGTAAATCGTATTCTGTAACTTTACAGCGTATTCAAGAGTATTATTTATAGTGGCATCGCAAGATAAGATAGCCTATCTATGAATCATGAAGGGAATAACTGAAATAGCGACTTGTGTATATTTCACAACTTCAATTGTATTTTATTAGAGAACTAATGAGCGCATTTTTTTTGCGTTTCGATTTTTTAAATTATTCTTGACGAACATACACCCTCCAAATTTCAAGTGTCTAGGTTCAGTGTTTTGGCCTGTGCGTCTAGTCAGTCAGTATTAATTAATCAAGGTTTTACAAAAACATACAACAGACTGTTCTAGTGACTGTAAACACCACTGAAAAGTCGCAGGGAAGCAAAATACGCAATTTCGTTTACTACTACGACATTATATTTTTCAGTAGGTAATTCTGATTTGAAAACCAAAGTACTGAACCGATTGGATGAAACTTCTTCATTCTTCATGTATTATATTTTTTTCAAATCGGTTATACAACAATGTTTTGAAGTAACGAACATTAAAAAAAAATACCGAATTTAGAACCTCCTCCTTCTTTTGAAGTCTGATAAAAATAAAGCGTCTTGGTACTTCATCCAAACTTTCAACCAACAAATGGACAAACAAATCACTTTACTTTTGTATACAATAAGACAAGATAATTAGTCATTTACTTGGTTTTATCATTTATCTATTCTGAAAATCGTTCCTATCGTTGTCTTTCTGTCCTTTTATCAATAAGTCTTTACCGATGGTACCTATTAATTTTATTGATCTAATGCCGACTTGCACCAAACTTTCGAAGTTCTTAAGCAATTACTTTACTCGCTTGGCAGTTCGTAACGGTCAGAATCTGGACAGTTAAAAATTACCAAGCGAGTAAAGTAATTGCTTAGGGACTTTAACAGTTTGGTGCAAGTAGGCATAAGTTTATCTAAGTTTTAGATTTAGTTTTTTTTTTTAATTTTCTTTTAATATGTGTCATCATTAAGTACCTAAGTACTTATTTTATTTTGTGCCATTTTAATTTATGATGTGGCTTCACACTCAACAGTCCATACCATTTTACTCTAAATTCTAATCAATTATTAAGATACTTATTTAGAAGGTAAGGTAGGTACTAGCTGACGCCCGCTACTTCTATTGCCATGCAAATTTTCAAAATTCCTCTCTTAGTACCCACTTTTAGCTTTTGACGAACACATCTTCCAAGTTTCAAGTCTCTACGTTCAGTGGTTTGGTCAGTACGTTGTCTGCCAGTCAGGTCAGCCTTCTATACATATATATTGATATTGATTGTAAACAGAAACTACATACTCTGTTCAATATCTTCTGAATTCGCAAGTTTTGGCATACACCTGAAAAACTTTCCAGCTTACTCGGTACAATACAAAGTATCCTGAAACACGTTACACTACAAGTTGGATCCAATAAAAGGGAATAGTTGCAAGTTGGATCGCAGCCAAGACGGACGTGGCATAACAAATTAGACAGAACATTACATTTGGCGACGCTTTTAGAAACTAGACTAAGTAGGTAATTTTATTTTACCAATATAGGTAGAGCACTTTTATTTAGGATTTGGCAAATAATAATAAAGGATCGTAAATTGTAGTAACAGAAGAGCTTGTATTTATTTCATAAAAGAAGGTACATTTCTGTGAAAAAAAAATAGGTAATGAAACGAGCTAGACTCACTCCTGACAGTAACACTTTTGCTTTTTCAAGTGAAAACTTCATTACGTGAGCTGAGCAAAATATTTTGTGGGTATTAAATGTGACTGGGCTCGTAACGCTCGGTTATGTAACGCTCCTTCGGTTAAAATCGAATTGAGTCGACAACCATGGGTATTGAATGAGACAGAGTTATAACATTCCATATAAATAAAATAAAATAAAAATAAAAAGCTTTATTTTCCTATAACACTTTACAAATTAAAGAAAAGTACATACTAAAAATATATTAAGGTTCGATTGTGTACGACGGACCGCCTGTGGCGGTAAAAGCCTCCTCCAAGGCTCATTCCATTCCACTGTTTTTTTAATATTAGTTTGATAAAGATATATGAGTCTGTATTTAATTTATAATATACAAATTACACACTTTTTAATCTACGACTATATATAGGACCCATCACCCGTGCCGTGTTCTGTATTGAAGTCATTGAAATAAGCATTCATTTTTGTATTTCCATATCAATGAGCTCATTTCAATTTCTATCAGTTGAATGTAAACAAATCTTGGAGAGTGCCGTATTATGTATTTACTAAGTAGGTTTACTAAGTAGGTTTACTAAGTAGGTTTACAGTAGGTATTTACTAAGTTCTTACTAGAAATAGCATCATCATATCATCTATGTTATCATAAGGTACTGTAGTCGTGTTTGTTAATTACAGTTTTCTAAAGAATAGGCTCTACAAGGTAAAAATAAACGTGAAACTTAAAACTAAACCGACTTCATATAAAATTGGAAAGCCTTAATAACTGGGCAATAATATAAAATAATATTTCCTATGGGTATTGTCACTTCCTTCTTATTTTGTGTTTCGTCGGTTAAAATAGTAGATTATGCACTAAGGGGATAAAGCAGTGGCTTATGTCGCGGGTGGCATATTGAACCCTGAGCTAACGAGGGACTTAGAGTTATGTAGAGTCCTGAGTGACGCGAGGGGTTCAAGCTACCCAAGACGAAGACAGGCTTTATCCCAGAGGAGCATACTCTACTTTTCACACCTTCTGCGAGGCAATAAAACGCCAGGGCTCCGAACTCAGCAGCCAACACAGTCTTTTGTTTCACAATATTTGAAGTCGCGCCTGTTTTCTTTTTTTTATGAGTGGCCAGTTCGATTTTAGAACATACCTTTTTACAATGCCATATGGGCGTTCTTTTACTTAGAGTTTTCCACGAGTTTCTACACGAATTTGACGTTTCATATTTAAATCACATTACTACCGGGAGTTTCATACAACATTACCTCCCTAGGTAGGTAATGCTTTGCTTTACCTTGATATGTAATTGGATATTGTCGAGCAGGTGGTGTGAAAAATATTTTTGTAAACTGTAGATAGGTACTCACCTAACATTGTTGGTATAGTAAGCGACAAACAAGTAGTCCTCTGGCGAACCACGAGACAAAGATGTGCAGAACCAATTCGATATACGAATTGCGTTCTGCGCATCATTGTCACGTGGTTCGCCAGAGCACAACTTGTTTGACGCTTAGTGTATACTAATACTATTGCTTTCTTAGTTACTTTAATCTATTTGTTACAGGCGGTATCAGACGAAATGTTGGTGGAACTCAAAGCCTGCTTCATGGAGGCCTACGACGATAACCAAGACGGAAAAATTGATATCCGAGAAGTAAGATCAGAATGACTGTTTGTAGTATGAATGGATGGATGGATGAATGTTGGTCCTCTTTCATGTCTGAGCTGAGACGAAAGAGGCAAGGTAGTTCAAGACCTCTTTGAAAAATGTCGCCTGTTCACGAACAATAAATCAATTCATTCATTCAAATTCAATAATTCATTCAAAAGTGTTGGTAATATTCAGTGAAACCTTGTTTTTATCTGAGATCCATACATAGGTATTTTATGTATAATATACGTACGTATGTAATTGCATCTCTTAAAAACTCTGTAGAGTTGGCATTATGCCCACATTTTGTTCAAAGTGTTATGATGTTTAAAAAAATGAAACTGTGTGCATTGTAGGTATTGAAGACAATAATGTTTTTTGAGTAATAAATAATTTTATAAACCATAGTTAAATAAATTAAAAGGAGAACTTTATTTCAGTTGGCGCAATTACTCCCAATGGAAGAAAACTTTCTACTACTTTTTCGATTCGACAACCCTTTGGAGTCCAGTGTAGAATTTATGAAGGTAACCAAAATAAAATATAGTTATACAAAAAAAGTTCTACAACACTTATAGTACGATGACACACGGCTTTTTTACACGCTACACATCAGGGGCTTCGCTTGTAGCGTGTAAAGTCGCCCAGTGTCATCGGCGTTTTTACAATCTGCTTGTTGACAATACTTCCGAAAACCTAACACGTTCACACACTAGCGTTTAAAAACGCCAACAATCAGCTTGTAACTTGTGTGTCTTCGACGCTGACTGCCGCTCCACTGTAGCGCGCGCTATGCACGAAAGCAATGTCTAAAGGCTTCGCCAAACAGAACGCATACTTACGCCGCGTCAGGGCGCTAAGTTGACGCCGCGCTATAGCGCCGAACTGTGTTGTACTATGACGGTATTCTACTGTCACACCAAGCGCCGGCGCTAGCAGTACGCAACGTTCTGTCGCGGCGTTAGGACTGTTTGACAGGCTCTCAATATGTACTGTACAACACAATGCAGCGTTATAGCGCGGCGTTAACTTAGCGCCTGACACGGCGTAAGTACGCGTTCTGTTTGGCGAAGCCTTAACGAAAACAGTTTTCTTAATATGTACTAAATTAGCGTATATTTTTTTTAGATTTGGCGAGAATATGACACAGATGGTAGTGGTTACATAGAAGCAGACGAACTAAAGGTAAGAAATTATGTTCTCGCGTACTAGAAAACCTAGATTTAAGTTGTAAAACGAATCTGCAGGGGAGACCTTTGCCCAGAAGTGGGACAAAATAATAGGTAAAACAAAAATCTGCGGCTACCGATAGTACTCCCTTGATCATGTCATGGTCCTTCGAGCCGGATAATAATAATCATCCGAATATAAATATTGATTTATACTTACAATGATACATAATACATCACAGATAGCAGATTGAAGAACTTTTTTTTTTATTTCTGTTTCAGAATTTCCTACGCGACCTTTTGAAAGAAGCAAAAAAAATCAACGACGTATCAGAAGATAAACTAATTGAATACACAGACACGATGGTATACCATTCCGTCATAATGAACAAATCAATTATAAAAAAACACATATTTATAGTTATGTACACACAGCGTCATAGATAAGTATCCCTATTGCACAAGACAAACAGCTTCAAATCCCTTCAAAATGCCGCCTCGGTGGGGCACGACTTACGGATAAGTATTGCCTTAATAAATAAATTATATTTTTATAACCATGCAAGCCTAATAATAATTTTATACTATTTTTAAGGGATTTGAAACTGGGTGTCTTGTGCATACGGGATACTTATCTATGACGCTGTCTGTACAATCAGGTGCACCAATATGTATGTATACACTCTCAAGCTTTCACATTTTTTTTTATTTAACGAAGAACGTTTAATTCTTCGCGATTGGCTCCACACATATTAGTGCTTATAGCCAGTGTCAAGTAAATTATCGCAACGTGGTCAAGTTAATGAATATACATGTTTTATAGAATTATTGTAAAAATTATCAAAGCTTTCACATTTATATCATACTCTAAATTTTGCAAAGACATTCTTCTTTTGACAAGTAGGACTTCATAGAGGACTTCATTAATTTGAAATTGCGTGTGTGCACTTATCTATACAAAATTAAGAGTAATATAAATGTGAAAGCTTGGGAGACTATACAAGTCTGTGCAGCTGACTGTACAACTTATAGTATTATGAAACCTAGAATTTTTCAACACGAGTACCAAGTTATCCGTGTTATAGCGTGGGCCGCAATGGAGTAGCAGCACAAAACCTTGATTCCGTGAAACTGGAGGATTAAACTTACTTTACTTTTAATAAAAGCTAGTGCCAGTTGGATAGCAATAAAAACTTTTTTACTAGTTTGAAATTGACGCCATTTTGAAACTGTTCACAGCTGCAAGTGTTCGACTCGAATAAAGATGGGAGATTGCAACTTTCTGAAATGGCCAAGTAAGTATGCGGTTTTGAAGTGAAAACTTCTTGAGGCGCACTGAGAATAGAAAATAGTTCATGGGGAGTGGACTGGGTTACTGGGCTCCCAACGCTCGGATGTAACACTACTTCGGTAAAGTCGGCTAAGGTGGTAATGGTGTCTACTGTCTTTTCTTTTACCTGAACGACGTCAAATAAGTAATGGTAGCGTAACACTTAAGTACTACAAAATAAAGTGCTTGTATTTTTGATGCTGTGACCGTGAACAAAATGTATTTTTGAATTAGCATCCTTTCTGTGAAAAATAGTTGTAAGTATTTCGTATTATTAACCTCGCCTCTAAAGAAGTTTTCACTTCTGTCGTGCACACTACTTTTTTTATAGTCTTTTATAGCTTAAAGAATAGTTCAGAGACTCTTCTTCTCTGATTTTTTTTTATAGAGCTGGCATGACATGTTGTTCAAAAGAAAAAAATAATAAAAAGAAAAAAAATAGTGCAAAAACAATTTAATTTAATATCTACGTTAATATTGAGAGAGTTCAAACAACTTTGTTTTCTGATGTTCAGATTGCAAAGTTAAATCAAATTGCCTAGCTTATCTAAATATTGGGCCAATCGAGCTCAAGGTCGATTCAGATTAAAATGGAAAATTCAATAATGAACGGCTGGGGATGGGTAAAACTAAATCAGATAATATGGCGAAATGTTTTGATGAAGCTTTCATTCACCACTTTTGAAAAACATTTTACATTGAAAAAAAAACGATTAATGGGTCGCAGAAAAGTAAACCAAGAGGGCTCGAAAATCTACAGGCCTATTTTATATCAGTTTATATGTACAGGGTTTCCCATTTATGATGGACAATCCGGCAGGTACTTGTCGAGGGCGCCACGTGTGCCCAGAATAACATAATAAATAGGTATCAACTAGTCAAAAATTATTTCGTATTAAAAAAAAAAAGTATACACAACACATTTTTAATTGCCAAAAAAACTTAAATGGACAATGCAGAAGGGTAGTACTATGGTACATCAGTGAACGCTGTTTTATCTGCGTTCACAGTGGTAAATTAATATTACTTATTCTTAGGTAGTACGTTGTATCTGTGCAGTCAAGTTTAGAGTTATACAAAATGACAGCTGGGCGAGTGCGGCGCCCAAGCCGAGCTTTTACAAGCTGGCTCGAGCTTAGTAGGTACACCCGGGTTTGCCAAACGATGAATTAAACTTAAATTATTATATATGATGGGTTCCGGCTGACGGCAAAGCCATAGGAAAACGACTAACGGTAACAGTTATCCAATTTCTATCAAATTAATTTAGACAAAAATTTTACTTAATTTTTTCAAGATCTGTGTTCAGTAAAGGCTCACTGATACTGCGTATTGATTTTTATACAATAAATACAATAATATATACACAGTTTTATACAGTAAATGTTTCTTGATTCTTGATTCTTCTGGTAATTAATTTGCGGTGTATAAAGCTTTGGATGTCCACAGATTATTGCCAGTCAAGGAGAACTTCCTCTGCAGACAAGTATTCAAAGTGAGTGACAGTTCATTTCCCGCGTCCATACCTCGTGATCGATAAATGTTCAGCATAGTCTGTTTACAGAAATAAGTACAGTCAGCTGCAAATACATGTATACACTCCCAAGCTTTCACATTTATATTACTCTTAATTTTGCAAAAAAAAGTGCAGGCAAGCATTTTCAAATTAATGTAGTCATCATTCTTGTCAGAAGAAGTACCTATGTCTATTCAAAATTAAGAGTAGGTATAATTTAAATGTGAAAGCTTGGGAGTGTATACATGTCTGTGCAGCTGACACAATTAGTAAAACTGATCTAACTACCTATTTCTGTGTCGAAGTTATTTTCAAACTTCGATCGAATACGATTATTGTAATTTTTAGATAGGTACCTAAGTATCATAGTAAAAATATACCTACCTACCTACGTAAAGCTGATGTGTAAGGGGTACACTAAATAGTTAAATATTTATACTTATACGATAAGTAGGTACTTTACTATGTATGCAGGTAAGAAGGTTATAACAGATTTCGCTTGATAAGGAGCGATGATTAAACCGTGGATCAAATCGTGGGACTTATCACATCACTTCACTCATCCTTTGTTCCAAAACATTTTCATAAGTAGGTATACTTATCACTTAATATAGTACCTACTTACCACTAAGTATTGCCTACCACTAACTAAGTTAGTAACCCCACTAAGTATGCCCACTACTTAGTATACCTACCACTAAGTAGGTATGCCCACTTACACCCCCTACCACCTAAGTTTACCTACCACTAAATAAACCTATCTTCCTACCTACTTACATAATAACACTAGATCAAACAACATTAGTAAGTAAAGTATGCTTATACACCGCTTTTTAGTACCGACATTTTCCTTTTCATTTTATGTTTTCACTTTGCCATTTTCATTTCAAAGCACATCCTAGTTGACGAGCGCCATTGAAGTACATGAACTTTTCCTGGCATGAATAATGAAGTGAATATGTAGCAAAACTCATTGGTGATTTATTAGCATTTATAACCAGGTACCTACTTCACAAATCATTGCATACATTTTGGTAAGATTCATCATGTCATGCATAATGTACCTATATTATACATAAATAAATGAATTAATATGTAATTTATTTAACTGCCAATGGTGTACTGAAGAATTAAAAAATAGTCTGTAATACCTACTTAAATAAATAAACAAAAAATCTCAATAATAGCGTTATTTTATAAAATATTTGTCTTAAATCGTGTTCGTTTTAGCATGTTACCTGTTTGTTTGCCTGTCTCTCTGTCTGTCCTAACACTAACGCTTCTCTGCACTGCACACATAGGAAGGCATGGAGGTGAGTTCTAGCACTGACAAATAAAATACTACATAACGAACAAGTACACCTAACCTAATATGCGGGATACGTCACTGAAACTCACTCAAAACATTTAAAAAATACCTTCCAAACTTTCACAATTATATTACTCTAAGAGTTGTAAATGTGAAAGCTTGAGAGATACTCTGCCACTACGTAACATGTTTGTTGGTAAAATTATATATTTTTGGCTTATCAATGTGTTTTATACGGTTATTATGAAGGGCTATGTAGGTAAGTGAAGAGTTGGGGTCCGTCGTTGTCTAGCTAGATCATCTAGGAATTCTAGATAATCGTATTTTAATTTCATATGGGTAGGTAAGTAGATACAGTGCTGCCAGTACTAATTCATAAAATGTACCTACAAAAAACTGCTCAAAAAGATACGTTATTTGACTGAAAGATACTTAATTTAATTATAATAGGAGTAAAAGGTACGTAAATCTAACTTTTTAGTACGTACTGGCATTATTATTATTAAAATTCTTTTTTTTTTTTTTTTTCTTTCGAAGAACCTAAGTTCTTCGGTTTTGGCTTCACATCAAAGGTATATAGCCAGTGTCAAGTAATTGGAGTGATTATTTTGTCATAAGTCAGAGTCGATAAGTCAAGTCATGCCCCTGTAAAGTAGTGGTGGTTACGACGTTACTAGAGGCTTCTATGGAGTTTTGGAGGCAACACTAAAAGTCACGTTTTACAGCATTACACTATTCACCAACACTCATACACGTTCACGAGCACTTAATGGATAAAAAACCACCGTTTTTACACTTAAACACTCAAAGTTATACAAGTTTTGTCAATTAATTTAATGCCGCCAATGCGCCATTTTTCATGTTCCCGCCAAAACTCTTAAAATTCTTTATTGCACAAAAATAAAAATTACATTGCACAATGGACTAAGAGTGAAAGAGACAAATATGTATTCTGACAGAAATGACATGACGGCTCATTGGGATAGGGAATTTCTAAGTGCTATGAGGTCGAGCAACGGGCTCCCAAAGTTAAGGAATTTTTTAGGCGTTAGATGAATACTTATAGTTGGTGCAATGAATTTGGATCGTAAAGATCTCCCTAGCGAGTAAAATGATTGTTGAGGATTTTTTTAAGGTTGGTGCAAGTAGCCAACTGTCTGTGCAGCTGACTGTACAAACACAATTTTAAGAAGCATTTTTTTTTTGTAAAAGTTATAGGTCGTACCTACATTTAAAAAAACATAGATACCCACTTACTTTATAGTTTTATATAAAATACATTGCAAGCTACGGTTAGTAGGTACAACAATTGTTCATAATGTGCTATAAAATAGTTAAATTAGATTCTCCTACATCTAATTATTTTTTCTCAGGGTGCGACCAAATTGACGAAAGATGACATCGAGAGAGTTTTTTCCTTATATGACAGGGTAAGAGAATTCATTATTAAACTCATTCACAGGTCAAAAAAGGACTAGGTACCTAATAATAAATAAAGATGACATCGAGAGAGTTTTTTCCCTACATGACAGGGTAAGAGAATTCATTACATATTAAACTCATTCACAGGTCAAAAAAGGACTAGGTACCTAATAATGTTTTAATAAGTACCTAACTATTTATTGTCACCAGTTTGTTCGTATGTAGTTTAGATACCTAACTATGAAACGGCTTCGTATATTTTTTGGGAGGAGTTAAAATTAATGTAGACCGTAGGTTACACACATATGTTTTTTGTTGTAACAGATTTAAGTGCGTTCAGATATCGAAAACTATTTTTTGTGATTGGCCACTAAATGGTCAATGTATTAAAACGTGTAAACATGTAATTCGATGATTATAAAACGTTTTTATCATTACAGGATAACAATGGCTCAATCGAGAACGAAGAACTGAGAGGATTCCTCAAAGATCTTTTAGAATTAGTAAAAAAGGTAAAAATAAGACCGAAAATATTAAAAACTGCATTTTTATAAGTAGGTACCTACCTACCTACTGAAATTCAGTCAAAGGGTCCTGAAACTCGATTTATAAAATCTACAGTACCTACCTAGGTACCTACATAGATACCTATCATCAACATACCTACTTACTTACTTTTAAACCAACTTATATAATTATTATTTTTTCCAAATTCCAGGACTACGACGCCCAGGACCTCTTAGAATTTGAAGAGACCATCCTCCAAGGAGTGGAATATAGCAGTGAGGGTAAGATCAGCCGGAAGCAACTCACCATGATCCTCCTTGCGCTTGCGAAGCACAACCAAGAGGAAGAGCCAGCCACCCCTTAACTGTTTCCGAACGCCAACCTCACTCCGTCCCGATTTCCGAACGAATTTTAGTGATGTGAACTCGCAAAGTCGCGACTCGACGTACAAATAGCCCTTGTGCGATTCGGAAAATAAAATATTATTCTGGCAGGATTCCGTATAGGTACTTTGTTCCAGTCTTTAAGGTTTTTTCTTATTGAATTTCTACTCTCAAATAAAAGGAGACATCTCTGAACATTATTTTGTTGGCTGTGTTATTAATTGTATGTACAAAACATACCTACTTACCTATTTGTTTAGTATTACAGATTAATCTAGGTACAAAATCCGTGTCATGGATCCTACGATTTCACGGATGACGGAGCTAAACGAGTAAGATTTGTATTAGTATTTTGTAAGTGCAGTTTCTCTGGCACACAAAGTCACGATTTACGAACCTTTAATCTTTGAAAACTACACCTAGCGATCGAGATATTCACAAAAATGTACTTATAATAAAACTTTTATAAAGCCAAATCAAATGCCAAATTGTAATTTTAGCATGCACCACCATTTTATATGTGATTAACAAAAGTGTTACTTACATCCAACCAGTAAAAATTAAAAGAAGAGAAAGTGGACTACAAGAGGGCGATTCAATGTGTGTTTATAATCTATCTGAAAAATGTTTTTTTCTCTATAAGTACCAGAAACCGCAGCAGTAGATCTGCATGTTGCACTCCAGTTTGTGTTTTTTTATGATTAAAACTACAGTTGTGGAACTCACACACTTTAAACTATTTTCATAATGTATAATCTAAGCTTGCTAGATTCTCAAAGACTTTAGCAAACGATTGAATAACAAATTAGTCGTTACATATCATTCCATTTCACTCCTATAAGTATTACCTCACTTAGTAAACGCACCCTTTTTCCCTTAATCTCTTATTAAAATTCACCTACATAGTAATTTTTCCGTAAAACGTTATAACAATAATTATATGACGTAAAATATTTTCCGAAACTTTCAATTTCTCCTATTAATGTTGTTAGACTGTAGTTTTGGTGTACCTATTTATTTAAATTTTAAAGGTTCCAACTGTAATGTAACACTTTGGCTTTTGGGCCATTGCTACATTATTCTGAGTTGGTAACCTATACTCGTACACCACACTAAAAAGGTCAGGACGTAAGTAAGTGCCTATCTGGGATCAGCTCAGACAGACATTTCATCTAATAAGTTACTATGTACAAAATTACCGAAATGGTATTTACTGGTCAAATTGACACGTGACCACAGCTGTTGCAATACAGTCGAAACGTCGGGACACAAAAACATACGAGGTGAGGGCGATAAATACCCGTTATAATCAAATAACTATGATCAAATTGAGCTTTCGATGTGCAAATAAGTCTGTCAAAGTAAAAGAAGTGCTTTCAAACTAGGGTCTCGTGTGCTAATATATAATTTTAATGCTGACAAAAAGTAATTGTTACTAAGTTTAATGAATAAAAAACAACAATGGCAGCAAAAATTCGTCTGTAATTAATGCTGACGTTGTTTTTATTCAAAAGATTTCCAACTGTGTCTGAGACGGGCTCCAGAAATTGTTATTGTTGATTTTGTATGACTGTTGTTTTTGTATGTTTCCTAGATTACATCAATGTATTAGATTTGTTGTTTTAATAAGATTGCTAATTTTGTATGGAAAATATGTATTTTGATGTGAGGGTAAATATAAATGTGTATGTATAGAACTAACTGATCGTGTTAAGCTACTTAAGTAGTTTTCCTTTGAGTGTGTAGCAGTCTTAATTTTTTAAGTGGTCTAAATGTGTGTTGTGATCAAAAATGTCTAGCTTTAAATTATAACTTACATTCGTACTTTTTGACATGTATAAATACATTTTTTATGTATATCTTATTAGTGTTACACAAGAACATTTGACTATTACATTGCCTGAATAGTACACTGTAGGTATTTTAAACTACCAAACCAAGTACCTACATACAACAATTGATTTTAACACTAAAATGTACTTATCTTGCATAAGTGCTTGAAAATCATGTTCTAATTAATTAATGTAACCTATCATTAAAGTGTAGGTAAGGTAACATAGTACAGTCATGGACTAACGCAATCAATAATATTACGGATATTTTTTTAATCGGACGCTTGTGGTCCTTTCCTTGCGAAGCATGTCACTGTCTCAATATTAAAATATCTCAATATTATGTGGTAGTAATGTAAGATGATGTTTGTTAAAAATGTTTATATTTATACGAGAATGTTTTATTTAATTCCTCGCCTCGTCCTGTTTTCCTCCTGGCTATAGATCACCTTGAACAAGATAAAGATAAACACTGATGTTCATTCATAAGTATCTAGTAAAAATACTGTGGGCAAGACTAACATAAAATGACTCAAAGCGATCGAGGATTAAGCAGTGAAGACTTCAAGGTCTTGGAATAATCTCTTTTGAGAAGATTCCTATCGATTTATTAAGTGTTTGTGAGATTTTAACTCAAAGGTATCGCCAATTTAACAGAAAATCGATGTTAGAATAATCGATAAAATTAATATCGTTCCCGAAATCGATTATTCGAATGATCGCCGACTTTTTCGTCCTCCTCCTAACCTTCTATTATGTACATCCCTATGTGGACGCCGCCATTCAGCGTTGCCAGTACGTACTAAAAAGTCAGATTTACGTACCTTTTGCCCCCTGTAAGTACTTTTTAGTACGTAAATCGAATTTGACAGCCAAGAAAAAAAAATAGTTTGGTTTTAAAATAACGAAACGCTTTTCATGTTCTGCGTTTCGTTTTTCCGTTCACTATATTTTATATCTATGGTTTGGAACGCATCTCAACGTCATGCCATGGGAACCTTGTTGGTTGGTTGGTGCAGTTGGTACTTTCGGTTAAAAAGTTGGTCGGTTTCCAACCGTATCAAAGTAAACAACGTGCAGTGAAATTACATTAAAATAATCTTTGAGTGACATCTAAAGCACATGTTTTTGTTCGTGTAGCATTAATATAGTTCTTTAACGTTGTTTTAACATATACCTACATACATGCTTTAAATAGTATATTATATATTGACTACCTACTTGAAAATAAACTATTGCAGTCGAAAGTCTACCATAAAATGATTCCGTCCGACTCGTCAGCAAGCCAATCTTAAATTTAAATGTAAGTTTGTTTTATTCAATGGTATCGAGTCTTAATAAAGCAAATTCCCACATTTACCCAAAACCTGTTTTTTTTTTTTGTGGCTCACTGCGCTCGCCGCAATCACGTGCTTTTGTGGCTTGAGGGTCCTATTTTTTTTTTTAAATTTCAGGACTACATAAAAGGCGTAAAAAATTTGCGGCTTGCTTCGCTCGCCGCGATCAGATTTGTTTTGTTGGGTGATTCTGGGTCCCGATAAAGCGATTTTTCATGGTACGATGATAAAAAAATCTAATTTGCGGCTTGCTACGCTCGCCGCTATTAAATACATAATGTGTTGTTGCGTGTTTTATTAACCTTATAGACTGATTTCAAAACTCAATAAAAGCCGTTAAAAAATCAGGTTTTTGTTATTGGATGTTTTTGGGTTGTGATAAACCGATTTTCCCTAGATAGATTATCAAAACCCTAATAAATTGCGAGTCGCGGCTTTTGTGATTTTGGGCTAAGTTTCAGCAAATATGTGGCTCGTTTCGCTTGACGCGATCAAATAGGTAGGTACCTACTCTATTGCATGATTAAGTTACCCAGCTACCTGTAGTTATAGTAGAAAAAAGAATAATGATTTTCATGTTCCTTTGATCACAAAACTTACACTACTAAACGCAGAAAAAAAATCTGATTTGCCCCTCCCCCTAGACCAAAAGCTGGGTACGCCCGTGTACATAGGTGTACGTATCTTTTTGTAAAATTACGTACCTTTTTGGCTAGATTTACGTACTATTTCGAGTATGCTTACTGGCAACACTGCCGCCATTTTTATTTAGTAAAAAACCAGACCGCGTTGCTTTGCTTTTCACGATTTCGTTCTGTAAAATTAAGATTACAGCACAAATCAACAGGAAATATGGGTGTTAATGTAGAAACGATCTCCCCCGGAGATGGTAAGTTTATTATTCGCTGTATTTAGTTAAAGCTGCGGTATTTGCCGGCCGTTCAATCCATCTTCACCATGAAAGGATAGAACACACCTTTTTGTAATTTTCAGTGAGAATAATAACTAACAGTCTATAATACAATCTAATTTTCAAGCGAATCCCACATAGAGTTGAAGAATAGTTAGTTTTCTATAACTGAGTAGCTGCTGATTAGGTTCATTTTTCATTGCACCCTACCTTACTACCACGATTAGGTACCCTTTAACGTTATATCAATAACACAGCACGTACACCAGCTGAATCATTGATCTCGGAGTCTAAAAAATAGGCTAGGTACCTTCCCTAGGTTTTTAAATTTTCCATATTAGCACAACAGAATTACCAAATGTCCTTCATTCTTACACACTGTGATATCATGTTTCATCTTATCTCTAAAAGTAAATAATAATAAAAAAATTATACTTAAATCCTACATAGAATAGGCTAGCTATCTGTTGGTCTACTGCACATAACATAATGCATTTGAATCAGTGCAGAACTGTGACCGATACCTTACATTAATATCAACAAATTATATAAATATATTTAGTAATAAATCCGCTAGATTTGAAGTTCGAAACGAGAGTACTCTCGTTTCGAACTTCGGCGAGTCCACACCTCCTGATGATGCCTCGTGTAGAGGCGAAACACGTGTCGTATCGTTAAACTTTGGTTTTCTGTTTGTTGACTCTTTGGTTTAGTTGAACTAAAGTTAAGTTAATTAAAACCTTTGTTTAGAAATCAAGCGGATTGATTACTATCTATATTTATATAATTTGTTGATATTTATGGATTTCCGCAAAGTAACGCCTGAATCAATCAATTACCTTACATTAAAACAACTTATGACACGCATGAAGATACCTTACGAATACATAACAAAGTAGTTATATAATTACTGTAATATTTATTTTTTGATAGATGAGCATCTTTAGCTGATGTGCCTATGTCAAATAACATTATTTAGTTTTTAATTGTTTATTCTTCTTATCGTGTCACTAGTTCCTTTGAACCAGTGTGGTGAAAGGAGTTTAAGTGCTGTTGTGAAATTGTGACAGATGACAGTAGAGACTTGTCAAAACAAAAAATATATATGGAGATCTGTAGATGTAACGGAGATGTCGAAAACACTCGTCTGTAATAAAAATAAAATACTTTGGAACTAAAACACCGTTTAACTTCATCCTCAACAAATGGCGACCGTGGATAATGAACCTGAGATGGAGAAAACCCAGAAGATTCCAAAACGAATTACGGATGCCGGCGATGTTCTCCGATGCAAACGACAACGAGACCAGCTTAGGCGACTTTTCAACAGACAGGCCCAGACTTTAGAAGAGTGTATAAAAAAGAAGAGTCTGAGTGGGCTTGAAGTGGAGATGGAGGTGCTGCTGGAAAGGGTAGAAGCCATTTCGGCTCTGGACTTGGTTATCCAAGATGCGCTGCTGGCGGAACCCGAATATGACGAAAACGCAACGGATCGCGAATTCGATGATTGTGACAAAATAAAGAGACGTTGGATTTCGATTAGAGCTCACATAAAAGGCCAACTTGGCAAGAAACCCGAGGAAGGGACGGCAATACCAGAGAAGCAAAACAGAGTAAGACTACCGCAGCTGGAGTTGAAAAAGTTCGATGACAACCCAAAAAACTGGCTCCCCTTCTGGGGACAGTTCAAGAAAATCCACGATGATACCAACCTGCAAGAAGATGACAAATATCAATATTTGATACAGTGCATGGAGATCGGTTCCAACGCTCGAAGCCTGGTCGAGAGCTACGCGCCGACGAACGAGAACTACGGGAACGTGGTGAAAATGCTAAAGATGCGGTTTGCTCGTGATGAAATACTTATTGAAACTTATGTGCGGGACTTGCTCAGATTAGTCGTTTCGAAGGAAAATAATCAAGCCATAGGACACCTTTATGATAGGATAATTGCAAACCTTCAAACTTTAGAAGCCCTAGGCATTGTTAAGGAAAAATATGAGTGTTTGTTATACCCTCTAGTAGAATCGGCTCTACCAGATCAAACGCTGGTCGCGTGGAGTAGGGTACCACACAACACAAGCTCGTCATTACTTAGCCAACTAATGGAGTTCCTAAAACTAGAAGTTGAGGCGGAGGAGAGGCTTAAGGTAGTTAAGACAGGTGTATTGGGTGAGTTATCACAACCTGATACTAAGAAGCACTCCACAGTACCAACAGCTGCCTGCCTGACTACAAAGGTAACAGGGACCACAGAAGGAGGTAAGTTATCTTGCTTTTTTTGTGATAAACAACACAATGCTATTGAATGTGGTAAAGGGAATAAGATGAGTCTAGAACAGAAAAAGGAAGCAATTAAAACTAATGGAGGCTGCTTTATATGCCTAAAAAAGGGACATCTGGCTAGGAATTGCAAAGCTTTTGTGAGCTGCTTGAACTGCAAGAAACGACATGTGGTGATTCTGTGTCCAATGCTGCATATTGCGAACCCTTCAGTAAAACCTGAGACAGAAAAAAGTAATGTGAGTAACAACTTTTCGAGTATTAACACAATGACACAGATGGTGAACGTTACCTACAATGGAAAGGTCAAGAGGGTACGAGCACTTCTGGACAGTGGAGCACAGAGGTCATATGTTAAGACTGCAGTAGTGAAGGAGTTGGGGTTGCAACGGACTGGGACAGAGAAACTGAGTCACACAGTGTTCGGAGGAACTGAACAACAGGCAGAGGTACTCCAATGCATTGAGATACCGGTGAGTGATGTAGATAATAAATTTTCGACTACAATAAAAGCATTAGAAAAACCAGAACTTTGTGGATACATACCCAAAGTAAATAATGCAGAATTACTTAGGAAATTAAGTAATATGAGAATCAAGATCAGTGATGTAGGAGAACCAGACACTGAAATAGGTCTCTTAATAGGATCGGATCATTTAGGATGCATTCTCACCAATGAATCTGTTCATTTGGATATAAACTTGGTAGCACTAAAGACCAAGTTAGGGTGGACATTGCAAGGACCAACACAAATCAATGTAAATTTTGCTGCGACAAGTACAATCAATGCCAATTTCGTCGCAACAATGCAAGATACTTTAGAATGTATGTGGAACATTGAAACGTTGGGAATTAAAGATCCATATGACCAAGAGATAAAAATGAATGAAACAGAAATGATTAAGTGTTTCAATGAAAATGTTTCAGAAAAAGAAGATGGACGTTATGAAGTGAGCTTAATATGGAAATTGGGGCGTCCAGAATTAAAACCCAATTATGAACAAGCCTACAAGAGATTGCTGTCTACAACAAAGAGACTGGAACATTCTGAAAAGATGGAAGATTATCATAAAGTATTGACAGATTGGGAAGATGAAGGCATCATAGAGAAGGTAAAGAATGATAATACAGATGAAGGACATTACTTACCACATCATGCCATAATAAAGTTGGAGAGCGCAACAACGAAGATTCGCCCAGTGTTTGACGCTTCTGCTAGAGATAATAACGGCAATTCACTCAACTCTTGCATTGAAAAAGGCCCAAATCTGATTGAAGATATTCCAAAACTACTGATAATGTTTAGAGCAGGAGTGTTTGGAGTGATAGCAGATATAAAGAGAGCATTCCTACAAATATCAGTCTATGAAGAAGACCGTGAGATGATGAAATTGCTATGGTGGAAAGAGCCAAAGGAGCAAAAAGAGGTAATTACCTATAGGCATGCACGCGTTCCCTTTGGAGTTGCTTGTAGTCCATTTCTTCTGGCAGCAACTATAAACCACCATCTTCAGAAGCATGAATATGAGTACCCAGACACGGCAAAGAGACTAAAAGAGTCATTTTATGTAGACAACTGTGTGACGAGCTTTAACAGAAGAGAAGAGAAGATAAAGTTCATTAAAGAAGCAACAGAGTTGATGAAAAAAGGACAGTTTGATCTGAGAGGGTGGATGACAAACTCAAATGATGATGAAGAATCACCATCAGTGCTAGGTTTACTGTGGAATAGGCAGAGAGATGATTTACAATGCCACATAAATATAAAGAGGAAGTATGATGGAGTAACAAAAAGAGATTTACTATCTGTTACTCAACAAGTATTTGATCCACTAGGATTTGCAAGCCCAGTCACACTAGTACCAAAATTAATAACACAAAAAGCTTGGGTACTAAAAACTGGATGGGATGAGCAGATACCAGAAGTCTTAGAAAAGAAATATGCAGATTGGATAAGTACTGTTCACTTTATTAATGAATGCAGAGTGCCACGACGCTTCACGGCGGCGCCCATAGAAGAATGCGAAGTTAGTGTCCACGTGTTCAGCGACGCCAGTAAAGACGCCTACGCCGGTTGCATCTTCCTGCGCACGAAGCATCAAGAACAGGTTACAGTCCAGCTCGTAATAGCCAAAAGCAGGGTAGCGCCGATCAAGAGAATCATGACTCTACCACGATTGGAGCTGATGGGGGCGCTAATAGCGTCCAGGCTGTACACTGAAGTAGTGAGATCAGGCTTACTAGAATCATGCAAAGAATATAAAGTCTACTGTTGGACAGACTCGTCAGTTGTACTGGCGTGGCTGAAAAGAGACAATACATGGAAAAAGTTCATTAGTAACAGGGTCAATGAAATATGTAAGAATACAAATAAAGATACATGGAACCACTTACCAGGTACACTAAACCCTGCGGACTTACCTTCACGTGGCTGCACCGCGAAGACACTGCTAGAAAATCACTGGTGGACAGGCCCACAATGGTTGTACCAAGAAGCAGACAGCTGGCCTAAGTCCAACCCTTCAAACTTGAAATTGGATGAAGAAGTGATTAGTACAGAACAAAGCAAAAATGCAGCAATAAATGTAATAGCAGTACAGGAGAAATTTAGTGAGAGGCTATTATATTTTAGTCAGTATAACAAGATAGTACGACTAGTAGCAAGAATTCTCAGAATGAGTCCAAGTAATAGAAGAAAATTTAGGATTGGCTCAGAGCATATAACTTATGAAGAGTACAAAAATGCAGAAATTGCATTAATAAAGTTAATACAGAAGGAACACTATAAAAATCAAACTATTTCAGGACAGAAGTTAGTACTTATGAAGGAAGAAGGAATTTTAAAGGTGAAAACAAGATTAGAATGCAGTAATGAAGCAAGAGATTTTATCTATCCCATCTTGTTACCAGGAAAAGAAGAAATTGTTAAAAGGATGGTTCAAGAAAAACACAAAGCTTTAAAGCATGCTGGAACTCAGTTATTGATGTGTTCACTGAGAGAATCATTTTGGATTGTTGGTATCAGGAGGCTGACAAAGAAGGTTGTGTCTGATTGCGTGATTTGTAAAAGATACAAGACAAAACACTATGAATTGCCACAACCACCACTACCTTCTGACCGCATCGACAGCACCACAGCTGTATTTGAAGTAACTGGGATAGATCTGGCAGGACCTTTGTACCTGAAAGATAATAGCAAATGTTGGATAGTATTATTTACTTGTGCTGTGTATAGAGCCATACATCTAGAACTTACAGATTCGCTGTCCACAGCCAGCTTCATCATGACGCTGAGGCGATTTATAGCTAGGCGTGGTAGAGTCCGGGTGATATACACAGACAATGGCACCAACTTTGTAGGAACCGCGAACCTACTTCAAGAGATTAATTGGCAAGAAGTTGAAACAATCACTAACTCTTACAGCATACAATGGAAATTCTCAGTTCCTGCTGCACCCTGGTGGGGAGGGTGGTGGGAAAGGCTAGTAAGAGTTGTGAAAGAAATCCTACGTCGTATTCTCGGAAAATCGGTTGTGAATTGGATAGAGTTAACAACAATTCTATGCGACTGCGAAGCAGTGATCAACAGTAGACCACTTACTTACGTGGAGATGGGTGAAATGAAACCTTTGACGCCCATGATGTTCCTGCACAGCTTGCCGACGAACAATACACATGACTTGGATGAGATAGATCACAGAGCTTTGAATATAAGACATAGATACTTACAGCAGCTAAGGTCAGAATTTAAAAAGAGGTTCAGAAGCGAATATCTGGCACTTTTAATTAACAGAGGAAAAGAAAAAAGAAGAGAACCTAAGCTAGGGGAAGTTGTTTTGATAGAGACTGATGCGAATAGACTAAACTGGCCGATTGGTATAATAAAAGAGATTTTTCCAGGTAAAGACCAATATACAAGATCAGCGAAAGTGGCGACATCTTCCGGCGAAAAGGTAAGAGCGTATCAAAGACTTTATCCCTTAGAGATGAGCGTCTCTGATGATTGGATCAGCAGCAGCCCTGCACCAGGTGAGAGGCAAGTCGAGGAAGTACAGTCACCAACCACACCTTTGCCAGAGTCTGCACCTTGTGCCTTTCTTCCGCCAAATACTAGGTCAGGCAGAGCTATAAAGCTACCTTCTAGATTTTTAGATTAAAAAGTAGGTAGGGTCACAATATGTTAGGATCTATTTTATGTGGTATCCTATTTCCTATTTTTATTAATAAGTAGATGTTACCTAAGTGCAATTGAAGCTTCTGTAGTTGAACAAAATATGTTATTTGTGTTTTAATTTGAGATTTATTTAGAAAATGTTTCATGTAAAGATTTTCAATACCTAACAATAATTTTATATAAGACTGCTAGTAGATTTTATTGAGATGTTAAAGTTTATGTTAGGTATAATGTTCAGTTTGTTTGTTTTCCAATATAATACCTGTTATCTCTTTTGCCCTTGGGAGGATGTTGTGAAATTGTGACAGATGACAGTAGAGACTTGTCAAAACAAAAAATATATATGGAGATCTGTAGATGTAACGGAGATGTCGAAAACACTCGTCTGTAATAAAAATAAAATACTTTGGAACTAAAACACCGTTTAACTTCATCCTCAACAAGTGCATTTGTAGAGGTTCTTTCGTGTTTATTGAACTGGCCCGAGAATGTCTCAACTCAACATACAACGGGTGGTTGAAACGAAAGAATATAATAGAAAGCAGTGAGAGTGCAGAATCAAGAAAATGTGTCCTCTATGCAACAATAGCAAAATCAAAACATATGCTTAATACAACTGATAGCAAATAACCCAACCAAAAAAAAATTTGTTGATAGACGAATAGCTTTTGCTGATGTGTCTATGTCATAGTGTTGGATTTTTTAATAACTGTGTGTCACTTTTTTAACATAATCATCATCATATCAGCCCTTAGACGTCCACTGCTGGACATAGGCCTCCCCCATGATTCTCCACGACGAGCGGTCTCGAGCCTTCTCCATCCACCGACTTCCAGCGACCGCAACTATGTCGTCAGTCCATCGTGTGGGGGGGCGTTCTACACTGCGTCGTCCAGTTCGTGGTCGCCATTCGAGAACCTTTCTTCCCGAACGGTTATCAGTTCGTCGAGCTATATGGCCTGCCCATTGCCACTTCAGCTTGCTGATTCTGAAAGCTATGTAGGTGACTTTCGTTCTTCTACGGATTTCATTGTTGCAATCTTATACCGTAGAGAAACTCCGAGCATAGCTCTCTCCATAGCTCGCTGAGCAATTTTGAGCTTGTGTATGAGGCCAATAGTGAACGACCACGTTTCAGTGCCATATGTCACATGTTTTTACATAGTATTAACAATAAATTGTAACAGAATAATAATAATTATTATTATTACTAGCCTGTACTGTCCCACTGCAGGGCAAAGGCCTCCCTACCTTTCTTCCACAATTTTCTGTCCAGTGCTGCAGTTAATTAACAGAATAATAAAACATTAAAATTAAATAACAGAATGTATAATGATCATTACAGAATCCACATACCCAAAGTCCGGACAGACTGTGGTAGTCCATTACACGGGAACCCTCACAAACGGCAAGAAGTTCGACTCATCCCGTGACCGCGGCAAACCTTTCAAGTTCAGGATCGGCAAGGGAGAGGTCATTAAGGGCTGGGATGAGGGTGTAGCCAAGGTAATATTATTTATTTATTTACCATAAGAACATATTACATCAATCTAAAACAAATATCTAATAAATCACAATTTATACACAGATAGTGATGAGTGCCCCCCCAGTGTACTCTTTCAAAAAAAGATTGGACAAACATTTAAAGTGCACTGACAAAAAAATTATCAAGATATACACATAAGCTGCCTGTGTATGATACATAAATAATAAAAATAAAAATACATAATAATATATTTTTTTTTAATCTAGGCGAGGCTAGCTAGGCACTCTCCTGACTTCTGATAGTAAAGGCCTTTACACACCAAAGCCGCTGCGCCGGCTTTCTGGCCGAAACCAGAATCGAAAGCCCAGTAATTTCACTAGCTACAGTACCCTTCCAACCAGAACACAGTAATGCAATACATTACTGCTTGACTGCTAAGTGCAGGTGCAGCTTTTTTGCAGTTAATGTTCTATCTATTAAATTCCATTTTTTTTTTTTTTTTTTTTTTGAGAATAGACAAGCATTTAACCACTACCTCACCTGGTGGTAAGTGATGGTGTGGTCGAAGATGGAGCACGCTTGGCTAGTATGAACTTATTCACTCTAGTCTTAAAGACTCCAAGATAATAAGAATATAAAAACAAGATAGGCCAGTAGCTAGTTCCACTCCTTGCTTGTGCTCAATATAAAAGTTGACGCAAAAAGCCTGGTTCGAGCAATAGGGATCTAATAGGATTCTCATTAGTTCTGTTTTGTTTCAGATGTCAGTTGGTGAGCGTGCTAAACTCACTTGCTCACCTGACTTCGCCTACGGCCAACAGGGTCATCCCGGAGTCATCCCACCAAACTCCACACTCATCTTCGACGTGGAACTCATCCGCCTTGAATAACTCACTAACCACATGATGTCACCTTACTATTTAGTCAATGAACTTATATAAGCTAACACATTTAACAGGCAAAATGGAGGTTTGTTAGCCCTATTTTGTGGCTAGAAGGTACTTTTCATATAGCAAAAATCAGTATCTACCTAAATATTAAACATTTGAAGAAAAAAAAGTTAATTGCACTAGTCTATGCCGCGGGTTTTATTTTCAGATTTTAGTATGGTCTTGTGTCAAAAATGGTTTTGCGTAGACAAAAATTTAATAAAAATTATTCTGAAAATGAGACTTGAAGTATCTACTTCCTAGTCTAATTTGGTCAATGTGTATTTGCCTGGTGGATGTGTTTATCTTGTGTGTATGTCCCCAATATGTAGATAATTCTAGAATTAGATCAGATTTAAAGGTTAATCAATTTAAAGGTTTACCTACTTCGAGAAATGTATTTGCCATGTGAATTTGGTAAGACTTTTAGTACTAAGGGCACTGTTACTTGTCAACGCAAGCCCCAATACTCATTTCAATGGTAAATCATGAACGAAAGTCTGTTCCTATACCTACGCATTTCAATGGTAAATCATAAACGCAAGTCTGCCCTTTTATCTACGCATTTCAGTGGTAAATCATGAAACAAGTCTGTTCCTAGACCTACGCATTTCAATGGTAAATCATGAACGCAAGTCTGCCCTTATACCTACGCATTTCAGTGGTAAATCATAAACGCAAGTCTGTTCCTATACCTACGAATTTGAATGGTAAATCATGAACTCAAGTATGTCCCAATACCTATGCATTTCAATGGTAAAACATTCCTTCAATTAATGAATTTTGCATTCAATTAATTTTGTAATAGAAGATTTCTATGTCATGATTGCATAACAAAAGTTTACAGTGTATACTTGCAAATGTTTAATTATTTGACAGATGTATTGTATGTACTTGATGCACAAAAAAAATATATATTTTAGGGATATTTTGTGTATCGTACCTAGTAATGGTGATTTCAATTTAAAGCTTTATCATACAATTTAAGTTATTAAACTTATTGTAAACTAAAATTTGTTTTTTTTTTTTATTTTACTGGGGTGTGTAGTATTTTTTTATGTTATCAAGAGGCGAGGCTAGCTAGGCCCTCTCCTCATGGTACAAGTAAGTAAGGTCAAGTACATAGTGATAGAATTGAACGCTTGCAAAAAAAGTTTACTCGGTTTCTTTCTTTCAAGGATAAAAATTGTCCATACCGTGCATCTTATGATCAACGTCTTCAGCATTTTAGGCTCCTCTCATTAGAAAATAGACGCAAAAACATAGACCTGACTACTCTTCATAAAATTCTGAATAATAGACTCTTGAACTCTGATATTATCAAAGATATAAATCTTTCAGTTCCTAGAACTTTACCTCGCTATCCTATTAAAAATACCTTTACACTGAATCCATTTAGAACCAATTTAGGTAAATTCTCACCCTTAAACCGATTAGTTCACACATATAATTGTATAAACAATAAAGATATTGACATATTTCAACATTCTCTCCCTGTTTTTAAAAATAAAATTTTTATGCTATTTTTAATAAACACAGTTTAGTATACATATAGTAACCTAAGTAGTTTGTATTTTTTGTTTTTGGTAAAGTAGGATACCATGTTTTGTTAACTTGAAAATATTTTGTTTTCTTTATTTTCTTTCCTTTTGTTTAAGAAATTAGGTAATTAAGTACCTTTGAATGTACCTAAGTACCATTTAAAACTGTAAAGCAGTAAGTTGTTAAAAGTATATCTTATTTCATAAAATCAGTGTTTACCTTTAATAGGCTATGCACACTGCATAAGACTAAGTTAAAAATTAAAAATAAGTTATTGTGTAATAGCCGTTGGTAATCCAAAAAATAAATAATAATAATAATAGTAAGTGATCACACCTGTGCCCATAACCATGAAATTGCTACACAGGGCTTTGATTCCCAAAAGGCCAGTATAAAACTGTTATAGCGCTCGTCCACCGTGAGGAATTTGATGGTCAGTCTCGAAAGCCTAGTAATTTTTCACTAGCTATAGTGTGCTCTTTAAACCGGAACACATTAATGCTAAAACACTACTTTGCGACAATATCTGGCAGTATTGGCGCCCATCTAGACTGCATCCTACAGGGGACGCCCCCCAACGCAACGGTATAGTGTCTATACGGCATATCATTTTATTTTATTTTATTTAATAGGCAATGCCAACAGCATACATAATCTACATTATCTTTAAAATCATACATAATCAAGTTCTAAAATGTTTACCTATAACAGGCTTGCACAACATTGACAGTAAATAAAGCGACAGACAACAGCGAAAAATAATAAACAAAACAATTGTTATCTTGAAAAAAAAACACAACACAAATAAATTTTAAAGTTAGGTAATCATTTCATTTCTTATAGAATTATTTTTAGAGTGGATATTTCCCCGTGGTAAGTACCGAAATATTCACTTTCAACTTCGGTACCACGGGTAATTTTTTTGCCCGTGGTCCAACTGACCTGTCTGGTATGACCACGGGAGATTTTTAATTACCCGTGGTAGTACCTACCAGGCAGGTTGCACACTAAGCATGCATAATTATTATTTTAGTTTTATTGTGTTTTAGCATTAAGTTAGTAATTATTTGTGTAAATATTTTTTTTTTTTTTTATTACGTAAATACCTAGTAGGTTGGAAGAATAGACCTAGGGTGTTAGCTTATAGTTGCGGTTTTTGTTTTATAGGACAGTGTTTTTGTGCCTCTGTCCAAGGTACCAGGAGGATATAAAGCCCAAGAAGTTGATTGGTTGCAGGGTCCTACTCAATTTATAGGTAGGTAGGTACCATCGAGTGCTTAGTAGGCTTGATTCATCGTTTGCCTACATGGGTACCAGGACAGCATACATGCTCATAGTAGCGGTTCGCGTTTGACAGGGCAGTGTTTCTGTGCCTCTGTCCAAGGTACCAGGAGGACATAAAGCCTAAGAAGTTGATTGGTTGCAGGGTCCTGCTCAATTTATAGGTAGGTACGATCGAGTGCTGAGTAGGCTTGATTCATCGTTTGCCTACATAGGTACCAGGACAGCATACATGCTCATAGCTGCGGTTTGCGTTTGATAGGGTAGTGTTTCTGTGCCTCTGTCCAAGGTACCAGGAGGACATAAAGCCTAAGAAGTTGATTGGTTGCAGGGTCCTGCTCAATTTATAGGTAGGTACGATCGAGTGCTAAGTAGGCTTGATTCATCGTTTGCCTACATAGGTACCAGGACAGCATACATGCTCATAGTAGCGGTTTGCGTTTGATAGGGCAGTGTTTCTGTGCCTCTGTCCAATGTACCAGGAGAACATAAAGCCCAAGAAGTTGATTGATTGCAGGGTCCTACTCAATTTATAGGTAGGTACCATCGAATGCTTAGTAGGCTTGATTCATCGTTTGCCTACATAGGTACCAGGACAGCATACATGCTCATAGCTGCGGTTTGCGTTTGATAGGGTAGTGTTTCTGTGCCTCTGTCCAAGGTACTAGGAGGACATAAAGCCCAAGAAGTTGATTGGTTGCAGGGTCCTACTCAATTTATTAACTTCTTGGGCTTTATGTCCTCCTGGTACCTTGGAGAGAGGCACAGAAACACTGTCCTTCAAACTCAGTCGTACCTACCTATAAATTGAGTAGGACCCTGCAACCATTCAACTTCTTGGGCTTTATGTCCTCCTGGTACCTCGGAGAGAGGCATTTATTAAGACAGATATTTATGTATTTGAAGTAGTACCTATCTGTACTTACGGCCTTACGCTTTTTAAAAGAGAGCAAGTGTTATAATAAAGAGCAGGTGTTGGCGAAATAAAAACATCACGTAAGTACATAATGTAATATTTTTTATTAGTAAATCTCGTTTTAGAAATTTATCATAGTATCACTCTTTTAGGTAGATATACGAAACTCAATAAAAAAAAACTTCACTTTTATGAGGATTACAGTCTCAGTGTTGCACAAGCCTATTTTACATTATCATGAAATGAGAGTGGAAGAAAATAAGAGCATAATTTATGAAAAACTAATTGTACTTGCACACAATTATGTATATTCAACTGAGGTAAATGCGTTTATGAAGCTATTGCGACTTTTTAAAATGAATAAAAACTATCAAGCTGTTAATTTAGTTAAAATTAAAAACAGCACCTTTGCTGTACTTTTGATAGATTTTTAGTAATTAAAAAAGTCGCAATAATTGATTTATGTAGGTACCTCCGTTGACTATTATGTACTACATATAACTAGAGAGCTATGATTTTGTTGCAATGTGTGGCATTTTTTCAATTACTTGTGTTGTATAATTAAGCAAGTATGTAGGTAGTTTCTGACTGTACATTAAACCTGCTTTACCCACAGGGTTTTTTCTGACAGCCATAGTTTGCAATAAAAACGTAGTCTCGTTGATAATAACATAATAATTAATAATATAATGCAGCTTTACAGTTCACTATTCTGGACTATTTTCAGAAAAATAAAAATTACTCGTCATAGAGAAAAAACATGCTTTTTTTAACTAAGAAAATAATATAAGTACCTTCTGCTTGGCAATAGAATATGCTAAGAGGCTAAGACCAGATAGACATAACAACCCAAAATATTTCAGTCATAAATAACAAAAGTTTGTTATTAATTGCGGAAAAAAGATAAATCGCTTATTTATTTATTTATATTTATGAAAAACATACAACTATTGCACTTAAAACTAAACACAGTTTTACCGTATTAGTTCATAGAGATTAAGGTAGGTAATGCTGTGTTTATATTACCTAAGTATACTACGTAAGAATAATTTATTTACAAGTTAGCAATGAATACTCGCTTAGGTACAAAATAGAAAAATGCTTGACCTATTTTTAGTTACGACATTTATACTTACATGCTACAAATATGTACTTGCTTCGAATATAACAAAAATATTTTAGGAACTAAAGGAAATAATATATTTTGAGAATAAATTGAATTACTAAGAAGCTGCTCATTTTGGAATCATAAATGTGAACTAATAATACTCATAAACATCTAAATATTTTAATTTGGTCTGACAATTAAAAGTAATCAAGTATAGAAAATAAAAAGACATTCTGTATCTTGAATCCTGAGCCATACAAACTAATAATTTCTTTAAATAAAATCGCGTTCTTTCCACATAATAAATCCAAATTTTGGTAGAATTCAATTAAGCCATACTTAATTAATTTCTAGTTTTGTAAAAATACTCATAATCTCGTCTGTATCAGACGTTACTAAGTATACTCTATGTGTTCGGGAGTTGCTTCAAGGGCCCCAAGCTCAAAAGGCCGTCCGCACCCAGGGCTTGCAAACCTTTCAGCATTCCATTCTGTGCATTATGTACAGAAATTATCGGCAGACCGAAACAACCACCCGTGCCGTCCCTGCCAGCGAGGGGAATAAAGCTATAAATACCTAAGCTACTCAACCTTTTCAAGTTGTCTTCGTTCGACATGTCAACAACGGGCAGCCCTAGCTCTCTGTTAGGCCCGACTATGTTGTGAAACACCCTTTTATGGTGCTGGAGTTGCAGTATTTTAGGGTAGGCGGCCGGACATTCCTCGCATCGGAACATGGGGACTTTCGACGAAGGGTGCGCCGACGACATGTGAACCGCCAAAGAGTTCTGGTTCATGAACATTTTGTTGCACACTCTGCAGGAAAGCATTCCGCCGCCAACCTTCGCTTCGGGGATGGAAAAGTTGCTGGATTTGGAGGTATGTTTGATGCTCATTCCGGCTCCTAGGTTAGGGATGTGTGGAATTGGCCGTTCCGGCGATGGGGATCTGCTCTTCTGTTTCTGTTTGACGCTGATTCCTCTGGTGGCTAATATGTTGGCCATCGCGTTAGCTTCCTTGTTCACAGTCTTTTTGGTTATTGAGATCTGGCTGCCGAGATTCAGTTTGTCTTTCGCGCCCTGAACGCTCTGTATCATGGGCATGCCTTCCCGCTGCCGCTGGAGCGCCATTACTTGGCAATCCTCGTTGTCATGTTTCCCGGGCAGCAGCATGCTCGTTCGCTTCTTCATGGCCGGTCCGGGGCCCGCCATGCCCGGTCGTTTCATCGGCATCCGCACCGGTTTGTTCCCCCGGACTTGGCCGTGGACTTGCACGCCCGGCCTGATACTCGGCCTCTGTCCCCTGATGTTGGGCATGCGCGGTCTGGCACCGTTCATGCTAGCGCCTGCAGCCATTCGAATCTGGCTCGGTGGAGGCATTTGTCCTCCGACCACTTGCCCGGGCGCCAAGGGTTGTACGCCCGAAGCGTCAGTAGTTTGCATTCCGACCATCTGTCCGGGCTGGAACGTTTGGATATTCTGTATCCTGACCCCGCTTCCGCTAGTCATAGGCGGCTTCATCATGCCGGGGCTAGAGGTAGGCACGTAAGCGTTATGCGGCCCCGGCGGCGGCGGCGGGCCCATCGAGCCCAGTTGGGAACCCATACTGGTAGTCGGTTGTCCGTATATAGACTGCTGCATGCTTTGCAGCGGTGAGGCCGTTGAGAACGGCGAATCGAAGGAGTTTGCCGACATCGATCCAGGGTAGGACTTATTTGGAAACTGCCCATAAGCCTGTTGCTGTCCCATGCCGCTAGCAAAACCTTGGGGATATTGTCCAGGCATTTGTTGTTGGGCACCATACATGCTATTCGAAGCATAGCCGGGTGGAACGCTTTGTTGTCCGTATGAGTTATAGCCCCCTTGAGTTTGCGGCATCACGCCCCCCGCGCCTGGATATGCTTGTATGTTGATCATCACGTTTTGCTGATGCGTGAATCCAGGACCGCCCATTCCGGTCATTTTACCAACGTGCTCCACCATCTGTTTGACTGGTAACAAGCTCTGAAGAATGCTCGACGATGACCCTGCGTTGTAAGGCATCAGAGACGACGAAGTTGGCGTGACGAGGCAATTGGAATGCCCCGTCATCCTCCTGTGATCGTCCAGAAGCGATATGCTGGTGAACCGAGTGTTGCACACGTCACACGTGTGCTGGGGTCCTAGTGTATCTAGCGATATGTATTCGTTCGCATCGTGCGGGAATCCTTCTTTCTTGGTGTTGCTCGAGAGGAGGCTTTCGAACATATCTTCGGCACTCTTTTCTAGCAGATCGAGTGGAGGTTTTGAATCTGGCGCGTTCCAATTGAAGGAGTGGTTCTTCTCTAGTGAAGACGCCCGTGGCAGGGCGTTTCCGTAGGTGGCCGTTACGGGGTAGCTGGACTGAGAGGTTATGGGGTAACTGGGCTGAGAGGTCTTGGGGTACGCAGGCGGAGGGTAGTTGACTTGAACTGGCTCAGTTTTGGGGATGACCGGCTTGATATCTGAGGCGGGAGTCGCTGATACGACACAGCAGTCATCATCTTCGTCATTAGAATCACCATTAATTTCAATGATCGTAACGCCCATGTCTTCTGTTTTTGGTACCAATGGTGCACTGCTCTGGTACGATTGGCTGGAGAAAAGTGGTTGAGCATTTTTAGTGGACACCGGTTCTGATTCTGTCTTGACGGGTGCTGCTGGGATAATAGGAGTTGCTCTACCTTCGAGTGGCGGTGACGACCGTTCTGTTTTTATCTGACCAGAGAACAAAGGCGTGTCGGAAGCAGATAGAGATTCAGCAGTTTCTTTTTCTTTTTTGACGACTACATTTTCAGAGTCCTGTGATTGCCGCCTTTCTGGAGTCGAGTCGGAAGACGAGAGTTCTGTTATTTTCATAGTTTCTTTCTGTAATGGTAAGTTGGCGCCTCTTTTGGGTGTTTGTTTCATGTTCGGTCTTCCCATCGGTTTAGCGGGAGGCGCGTCTTTCGAAGGAGACCTGCCCACTTGCAGCGGTTTTGCTGGTGATTGGACCTCGGCTATCTTGACAGTTTTCCCTTGCAAATTCTTGAGTACATTTGCAATTTTCTCATTGGCGATCATTGTATCCTTAGTGTTTGATAAAGGCTCGTCTCCCGAATCGTTTTCTTCCGAATCCTCCGGTTCTTGTTCAGCTGACTTCTCAATGTCCTCATCAGAATCTCCATTTTCATTGTCAGCGGTTTTCTCATTTTCATCATCGTCGTCATCTGATTCCATTTTAAAATCTTTAAGGCCGTTAATCACTTTGAAATTTTTATTTGATCCTTCCGATTTGAGTTTTAATTTAAGACCCCCTAGTTGCCCGAGTTTTTGCATAACGTCAATAGATGTTTTGTCCTTGTCTTCCGGTTCGTTCTTCACCGGCGTCGAGCTTTTTTTGATGGTGAACCCTAACCCGCTTAGTTTATCTAGGGCTAATTCTTTTTTGGGTGTTTCAGCAGGACTCTTGAGTGAGAGTCCTGTCTTTTTCAGTAACTGGGATATGTCCAACTTTTGGGGTGTTTTAGGAAGTGTTTTGGGTGGATTTTCTTCATCTTCTTCGGACCAATCTTCGTCCCCTGACGGGACATCCTCGTCGTCGGAAGGCAGCTTGTCGAGTACGACTGACGGGAGTGCAACGTGAGTGATCAGGTGGGTTTCCAGGCCCTCCCAATCGGGGAAATCTTCCTTACAAGTGAAGCAGTGGTTCTCTTTCTTGGGAGGCTTGAGAAGAGCTCCAGTGGACTGCAGCCGTTTCAAGATGTCAGCAACATTGTTGTTGGCCAGTTTTGGCTTCACGTCCGTTTCCGGGTCCGGGTCTTCTACTTCGTCTTCTGCTTCTTCTGGTTCTTCCGGCGCGTCTTCTATCGACTCTTCTTGATCGTCACCGTCTGTAGAGAAATGAAAATTACTCAGTTAATTACTCAGTTATTTGGTACATAATTATGAAATTGAGATGAATAATGAAAACAACATGCATTGCTTGCCTAATAGGGTCATCCATCATAATGCACAAACATTTTTAAGCTCGATAAGCGATCCGATCATTCAACTCGTAAGATTTGAGTGAGTGCAAGTGAACTAAAAATACAATAAAAATATTAATTGCATGCAAAATTCAAATAAAACCAAAGAATCATGAACAAGCTACAGGAATAATTTCACGATAAAAATAAAATAACACTTGTTTTGAAAGCACTAAGTACCCCATTAGGCAAATTTCAAAATCCGAGTTTAGAATCAGACTATGAATCAGGTATGAAGACCATAGAACCACAGACATTTATAATAACAAACTCAATTAATTCCAAATGGTTGGTTGATAGGTTTGTTAAGTGTTGTTAAACTAGATTAGTTTCGTAACAATTTGATTTTTAAATTGAGGTGTAATTATTAAGTTATTTTTTATATTCATCACCCAATCAAAAGTAGGTATACAAAATTTGGACTAACCTGATTCATCATTAGGTGTTGTTGATGAAAAATCAGGCTCATGTTTTGATGCCATGTTTTAGGAGACCTGTGAACAATTTAAAGTTTACTTTTTAACATATCTCGACGGCTAAAAGTGATCAATGTTCAAATGAACACCAAAAAATGTTTATTTGTACACCAATTAGTGTGTGTAAGTGTCACATGACGACTATGTATAACTTGTTCAGTAGGTAAGATAATGTTCAAATGAACACCAAAACAGGGTCGTTTTCGCACCAATGGAAACTTGTTCAGTGCCTAAGGTAATTTTCAAATGAATATCGAAACAGGGTCGTTTTAACAGCAATGGAAACTTGTTCAGTATGGTAATGATCAAATGAACACCAAAACGGAGTCGTTTTTACACCAATGGAAACTTTTTCAGTGGGTAAGGTAATGTTCAAATGAATATCGAAACAGGGTCATTTTTACACCAATGGAAACTTGTTCAGTAGGTAAGGTAATGATCAAATGAACACGAAACCAGGGTGAGGCACTAACGAAAAATCTTACATTTATTATTGAACACTTATCTAACCAAGACACACAAAATAGATAACATTGGCAATGTTTTGATGAACATTAACCATTGCTGTTTTGGTGTAAAAATGACTATAGTTACATTTTCACAATGTCTACCTGAACACTAGTCATACAACAGCTTTTCTTATCATGTCACTAGTTGGTTCGAATCAGTGTGGTTAAAGGATTTCAAGCGCGCCTCGAAGATGCATTCAACAGCTTAGTGGCAATGTTAAGATGAGCACCTTCCTACCTAAATACTAGCAGTTAGTGTTCAAACTACTTCTAAAAAAATAATAAATCATGAGAACCATGCAAAACATTAATCAAAATAAAATTGGTGCAACACAAAAATTAATATTGCAACTAATAATGCAAACAGTGATAGGAAAACATTTTATAGAAAACTAAATTAAACTAAAGTTTTATAGTGTGTGATAGACCAAACAATGTCTACCTAAACATCAATGTTAACAGCAGGGTTATTCGTTAAGCTGTCATTAGTTCTCGTTATCGAATTCGATGGTCAAGACTGGGAAAAAAATTTGATAACGAGAATGAATGACAGCTTAACAAATAGCCCTGCTGAATACTAATCACATCACATTTGACATTGGCAATGTTTGTTAAATAAACATCGACAGATAGCAGTTGATGTTAGGTACTGTTTCGGTGTAAAAAATGATCTCGACACACGACAGTGTGTCCAGCCACGGTCAGGCCCAGCGAACTGGCGAGTAGCACTGTGTGTAAGTTTACACGAACCATTTGGAGCCACTTTTGACTTTGTCATAGCTAAAAATCTAATCAATATAAACACACCAAATTTGGTTTATGTATTGAAAGTCCAGAGTTATTGAAGTACCTCAAATTTAATAAACACAGCTTAAACGGTTATTTAGATATTAACGTTCAAAAATCGTCATTTTTATCACTGATTGACTGACATATAGACGTAAAACCTAACCCACTTCCAGATGACCTAGAAAGTTCAAATTTGGTATCCAGCTAGGTAATTGTGTGTTTACAAAGGAAAAAATCAGAAAACAGTAAATTTATAAGATTTGATTTTTTTTTCAAATTATTCGATTTTATGAGGTAAATTTAGCGCCTTGCAAATTATGAGAGCAATTGCCTTGCTAATTTTTGCAGGATATTTCCATTTCCATGATGAAAGGTTGTTTTTATCGTTTTATGTACTTACTTTAATATCAATAATTTAAAAAATATTTACAAAAGCCCAGATGAACGCAAGCTAGTGGAAATGCAAATTGTCGGAAAACACTTTAATCTCCCGGCACATATGTACTTACTACCTACAAAGGCAGGTACCCACACATTATTTACGCTATTTAGGTAGTTTAGGTACTTAACTTATTGTACTTTTACCTACCTACATACATTTAGAGGCGATGATGGTGGTGTGTAAGTAAGGAAAACAAATAGGTAGGTAACTATTATAATTACAGTAGGTACCTAACCTATATACCTTTGAATAGATTTATTTACAAAAAGTAATGATATCTGAACAAAACACATATAATATGTGAAAATAGAAGCCACGATCGAGAAGTCGTTTTCCCCGAAAAAAGACTTCAGTTCTACATATATGGCTAGCCAAGGTCTACGTTATAAATAAAGTAATACGTTCTTATCAATAAATTTACGAATGTCTATTATAGTAGACCTTGGCAAGCCATATATGTAGAACTGAAGTCTTTTGAAGGGAAAACGACTTCTCGATCGTGGCTTCTATTTTCACATATTATATGTGTTTTGTTCAGATAATGTCTACCAGAACACCAGTGTTTATTGAACATAACATTAGGGGTTTTGGCGGGAACATGAAAAACGGCGCATTGGCGGCATTGAATTAATTGACAAAACTTGTATAACTTTGAGTGTTTAAGTGTAGAAACGGTGGTTTTTTATCCATTAAGTGCTCGTGAATGTGTATGAGTGTTGGTGAATAGTGTAATGCTGTAAAACGTGACTTTTCGTGTTGCCTCCAAAACTCCATAGAAGCCTGTAGTAAAGTCGCAACCACCACTACTTTACAGGGGCATGACTTGACTTATGGACTCTGACTTATGACAAAATAATCTCTCCAATTACTTGACACTGGCTATATACCTTTGATGTGAAGCCAAAACCGAAGAACTTAGGTTCTTCGAAAGAAAAAAAAAAAAAAAGAACATAACATTTGACATTTAGAATGTTTTGTTGAATGAACATTAACAGATAGCAATCAATATATTTATTAATTTATTTTTTTATATAGATGAGCAGCTTTCGCTGATGTGTCTAATGTCTATGTCACAAAGTGTTGGATTAATTATTATTTATTGTTTTTAATAGAATTTAAAATTAATTAATTAAGCTAGTTTGTAAGATTGGATCTAAGTTATTTGAAATAAATGAATTGAAAATATTGCTGTTTTGGTGTAAAAATGGCTGATGACAGAACACAGATGTTTATTGAACACTGATCACATAACATTTGACATTGGCAATGTTTAGTTGAATAAATATCAACAGATAGAACTACTAACCAAACATTAACTTTAATGGTTGCAAAAATGGCTAATATCTACCAGAACACCAATGATTATTGTACACTTTTTACATAATAATGAACACTGGTAATGTTACATTGAATGAACATCAACAGAATAGTAGTTCATTTTACTGTTTTGGTGTAAAATGGATGAAGTCTACCAGAACACCAATGATTATTGAACACTTTTTAATAATAAATAACAATAGTAATGTTTTATTGAATGAACATCAACAGAATAGTGGTTCATGTTACTGTTTTGGTGTAAAAATGGATGAAGTCTACCAGAACACCAATGTTGATTGAACACTTTTTACATAAAAATTAACATGGCTAAGTTTTGTTGTGTAAACATCAACAGAATAATAGTAATTGATGTTACGGTGTAAAATTTGCTTATTTCTGCTAGAAAACCAATGTTTATTGAACACTCAACACACAACAGACAACAGCAGTAATGTTTTGATTGACACTCGGGGTCTGGTTAGACATAAAATAGCGGTCACATGTACCACGTTCACATATTTGATTGGTTGGCCAAAGCAGTTGGAATGCATGCTGTATGGAACATAGAACACTTGAACGTGTGCCTACTTTCTGTCTGTACAGACCGTCACCCAGTCTGCCAGTTTTGTTACTAGTTAAGGCTAACTATCATAGTAAGACTAGGACGGAAAATGAGCGAACATTGGCAGTGTGTCAGTAAGGTTTAGTATCGTCTTGTTTGTATGAGGTTAAGAATTCCTTAGTCAGTCTCAATGCAAAGAACTCATGATGCATCCTACAAAAAAAAAAACATTATCCGAATTAATAATCTCCTCATTTTTTGAAGTCGGTTAAAAATTAATTCATCCCCAGCAGTCACTGACTACATAAAAACTTCTAGTAGAGTAAGTATTAAATGGCAGTAGGTAAGTAAAATCATGGGTAAGTTATAAGAAATTCCTAACAGTGAGGTAGGTTCAATCAGCAAACCATTATCAAATTAGAGTGATTCAGATTTTTTAAATTTCGGTCACACTACGATATTTACCTACCTACATCAACAAGCTACATAAATATTTGAGTAAGCAGGTACAATGGTAGGTACCTATACAAGTTGTAAACAAAACAAATGCATTTTCCAATATGAGATTCTTCATGCAAATAAACATTATTATAACGTAAGGTTAGTTACTCACATTTAACAAATACGGGATAGATTTTCTCCGCTTCCCACTTTCAATCTCATAGAAAGTCGGTGGTTTTCGCAACACACAAAATTCCTTGGATGGACACCGAAAATGTACACAAAACACTGCTTGCTGTTATTGATTCATATTAGTCAACGAAAATTCTCTAACCACTATTCATAAAATTGACCTTGAATATCCAAAATACACCGAGAATCTCAAAATTCTTCTCTATTTATTTTCTGTCTTCTGTCATTCAATCTTCGGCGAAAGAAAATACAAGATGGCCACGGTTCGCTACTGTCACAAACAAAATCAGTCAGCATTCGGCGAATTAATGCTGACTTCCGCTTGCGCAAACTGTTGTTAATTGCTATTGTTATTGCTAATATTATGCAAATAACAATTTATCGCATTTTCAACAAAAGCACGATTTCTTAACGCGGTCGCGCAAAGCGATAGCGGACAGATCAAAACGCACGGCACGAAATCACGAATTCTGACGAAACGGACACAGGCAAGGCAAACGAGGTCGAACAAAACCACTGAGTGAGTTGAGTGTGTTCGAAATTCTGTTCCTTTCTCGCACGCGGGCGGCCAGCCACGACCGCTTGCCAGCGCCAGTATAGCTCGATACCAGCATTAGTTGACCTGCAAATTCCTAGCGGTTGAGAACGCAGACTATAACTGTCTCTTTCAGACGCATTAAACTAAGTCATATTCTATCTCGCTTTAGCTGACGCGCAGCTAGCATCAGTGTGCTAGCCAAATCACATACAAAAAATGTACGGTTGATGGTGCGGTGCGGGTGGGCCCCCCTTGTCGATCGCCCCCGCTCGTAGGTAGTTATGACTTCGTTTCGTCGCTCGCTCAACTTGACGCAGCCGTCCATTACCCAGCGACTCAACTTGGAATTTGTGAGCTTGGAATAATAATAGCAGTGAATTTATCGAAGTCGAAGCGAGGCGCGTTTCGTCGAGGGCAAAGTAGAGATAACATTAATGAGAACACAACACAGTAGCAAGGGTATTTTACTTTCTTTCTTGTAGTGTAGCCCTTGTAGGTTGTAGGTTCTTGGTTTGTTTAATTAGTATTAGTAAGTAGGTACCTAACCCTAGTAGTACTAAGTAGGTACATATGGCGTCAGAAGTGTTTTATCACAATATTTACAGAAAGGAGTCAATAATTAGTATTAACCATGCTGAGCGTGCATGGTTCACAATTTTTCTAAAGTTTGATTTTTACAAAGCATGGCATGCTCTATAAAACAGTCATGTTTATTAAATATTGATCTGTTTAATAATGTCAACGAAAATTGTATAAACCGATAGGTATTTTACAATTTAACGGTTTTAAAATACCAATGAATTTTAATTATTAATAAATTATATAAATATATTAAGTAATAAATCCGCTTAATTTCTAAACAAAGGTGTTAATTAACTTAACTTTAGTTCAACTAAACCAAAGAGTCAAAGAACAGAAAACCAAAGACAAAGAGTCAAAGAACAGAAAACCAAGACTCGCCGAAGTTTGAAACGAGAGTCTCTCGTTTCAAACTTCGGCGAGTCCACACCTCCTGATGATGCCTCGTGTTGAGGCGAAACACGTGTCGTATCTTTAAACTTTGGTTTTCTGTTCTTTGACTCTTTGGTTTAGTTGAACTAAAGTTAAGTTAATTAAAACCTTTGTTTAGAAATTAAGCGGATTTATTACTAAATATATTTATATAATTTATTGATATTTATGGATTTCCGCAAAGTAACGCCTGAATCAATCAATTATTTTTAATTATTAATTTAATTTTTCAAAAGTTATATTTTTTTAAAGCATGGTCGCCCTCAGAATTAAGTAGTAATTTATTTCTGTTTAGTATTTATTTCTGTTTCGAGAGTTTGTAATTTAACGTGTTTATATAGGTACCTAACCTACCGTCAAATTGTAAACGGTTGTAACAAAATTACGGTGACATTAATAAAACAATGAATTACGCAAGTGTAATAAAATAATAATAATTATCTACACGGAAAACGTTAATAAATACCTACGCGTGACTTCGTGTCCTTCGTGAACAGATACAGAACGATCAAGCAAGCGATATTATGTGTAAGTATGTCTATGCATCGAATCGAGCGAGTCGAGTCGTTGAACCGAACTGTAGACAGTGGAAAAAAAATTACATTTTCATTATAACCGGTTTATAGTGTCGTCTCTTTCGCACTAGTGAGGATTAGCTGTGTTGTTCTCTTTTCCACTCGTTTGTTGATTGGAAGTAACTCCATGCAACGCGCGATCAAAGTGGCGCACGGTTGATTTTAATAAATGACTTCAGATTGCATCATAGCTAATTAGCTATTAATAGTTTACGTACCTATTATGTCTAATGTTGTCTACATTATGTAGAAAACTTCGTTATGTCTGCACGAATTGTTAATTTTATCTCTTTTTTGCTACTATGAAATGAATGAAACTTTGTTAAACACACACACACACACACACAGACACATAATACCTACTCATTTAAAAACTAAGAGCAAGGTATTTTTTAAGGTTATGTGTAAGTTAAGTACCTACTACTAAGTAGGTAGGTTAGGTACCTACTTAGGTACCTAACCTACTTACTAGGGATTACCTAGGGACTTATTAGTAGGTCTGTTAAAAAATCTCTTTACCATCTCTACTTTGCCATTAGTTCTATTTTTATTTGTTTGAATTCTTCTCAACTCGAATCGAATTTCATTTCAGCTCTTAACTAAAGAGCAACGGTACCTATAGATGTACTTGTAGGTGTATTGTAGGTACTTGATAATTGATTGATTGGTTTATAATATAGTAATATGTACTAAAGTTCTAAACTAAAGTTAAGTTAATTAAAACCTTTGTTTAGAAATCAAGCGGATTTATTACTAAATATATTTATATAATTTGTTGATATCTATAGGTACAAAAAACATACATACATATCACTTCCTTATACCTGTGCTTATCTTATACTTATCTGCTTACAGTTGGTGAAAAGTTACTCAAGAATATTGAACCTTACTTACATGTAAATAAAGTTGAAAATGAGTGATGCATTTAATACGTCCATTCGTACTTGGAATAGTTGTAAAATATTTTAAGTCTGGTAATGTTTACCTCAACTTCTCCCCTGTTCGAACCTTTAGTAGGTAGAAACTCGGGTGGGTTGCCTTGCCACCCCACTTGACTCTGCCCGCCCGGGGAGATCGGGGTAAGAGAAGAAGGGGACTATACCAACTATACGTAAGCGAGACTAAATTTCACTAGTGAGAATAATAATACGACGTATTATTCATGTTCGTCATAATGAATTGTTGTTCGTGTTAATTACAGCCTATAAAGTTAACATACACAATAGATAATTTCCACCAGTTACATTGTTAAGAGCGAAGCTCTTGATAGCATAATAAGAGGAGTCAATAAATATTCAATTATTCCTTGAATTTAAGACCCTAATCCCGCGCGCCGCTATCTCGCTCCCACTCGATGGAAATAGAGCTTAACTGATTTTCCCAATCTACTTCGCTTTATACTAAACTTATCAAAACAAGAAATATAAGTATTAAAATATTTCGTGAGGTGAGAAATATATTACTCAGTCAATTTATATCTTCAAAAAAATGTACGAATATGCGACCGAGATAGCGATTTGCGGGATTCTAGGCCTTAAATAATGCGGGTACGGTACCTACATACAATGAAACCTTTGAATTAGTAAACATAGCTTTATTAAACATAATATTAATGAATGAATGAAAACTCTTTATTTTACCAGGAAACTTAAAGATAATTAGTGAGCATGTACATACATTACACAATTAAATTACACATTCAATTATAATACTTATAATTATAACATAGACAGGCACTTTTACATTCTCAGACATTCCAAATGGGCACTTTCGTATTCCCTATAAGTCTTTCCATTGATGGTTCTATTCCTCGAAATATACTTTTGAACCGTATTCCCGGCCCATAAGGTTAAATTTTCATTGTTAACTTCTAGAGTTTTGGCGGTCTTTTGAAGGTTAAGAATGTTCTCGTTCAATCGCTTTTTCACTTTTTCTAATGTTTTATTTTCATCTTCAGTCAAGGATGAAATATCTGTAAAAAAAAATGTATTATATAGCTGACACCAGCCACTTTGTTTTGCATTGCGAACTAATAAAATTCCTTTCATCCTAGTACGCGTCTGCACTTCTTCACGAAAACACCCTTCAAATTTCAAGTCTCTACGTTCAGCGGTTTGGCATTGGCCAAACCAAAAGCTAAAAAAAAAAGGTTAAGGCAAAAGCTATTTTAGCGCTCGTTCACTTTGACACATTTAATGGTCAGTCACGAAAATCCAGTAATTCCACTAACTACAGCGGCGGGACTATTTGCTAAGCCGTCATTAGTTCTCGTTATCGGATTAAATGGTCAAGAGGGGGGAAAAAATGACGTCACCCGAGGATTTCTGCGCTATCGGCTTCGAGAGGTCGGCCATTTTCTGTCAGATTTGAATTACCATTCGATAACGAGAACTAATGACGGCTAAGCAAATAGCCCTGCAGTATCCTTCAAATCGGAACACAATAACTTACTACTGCTAAATATCTGGGACTTATCCTTACCGAAAGATAATTCGAGTTTCTTTCCGCCATTTTCCAAAATGCGAATCATCTCCTCTAAATCGATTTTACTCGTAACCAGCTCATTCATCCGAGTTAGGTTATAGCATAATCTGACAGACGGACAGACGAGCGACGTGGTGATGTCATCCTCCTGCCACTTCGCGTGCAGTCGGTTAAGGGAGGATTGGACCGTCTCGAAGATCCAGATCTTTTCGCCACTGAAAAAACATTATTATTATTATAATTATTATTTTATTAAATTAAAACAATTAAACCAATTACATTAATTTAAAATTAGAATTAGATTATAATAAAATTTGCATTAGATTAGAATATAAGTAATAAATTATTAACAGAACAATTAAACAAATTAAATGAAAGAGAAATAATAATGAGAATTACATAATTTTAAATAACTAAATCATAAGTCACACATAAATTAATTTAATTCTACACTTTCATAGAACCTGAGGCACTCTGACATAATATACTTCCATTCATCTGCAAATATATCACATTCAGGATTATTGCGCAATAGTTGGTTGAGCGAGGGAGACATATAGAATGATAAATCAAGGTTTTACAAAAACTACAACTGACTTCAATTGGTCTGTTTTAGTGATCGTAAACACCACTGAATAGTCACAGGGAAGCAAAATTTCGTTTACTTAGACAACATATTTTTTTTCAGTTATTTTGATTTAAAACCAAAGCACTGAAAATAGATTTTCATAAAATTGCAATATCTTACCTTTCCAATACTAATTTTCTGTTTTTCTCCAAACTAAATTTCTTCAAGTACATTCTCAGTTCGTCAATGAACTTTGGGCTATCATTTTCTGTAATAAAAATTAAATAATTACTAGATTATAACAAACATACTCCAGCTTATTTTTTAACCATCAACCCGGTGGATGTGTCTGCGCTACCACGGACGGTACACTTCCCACGGTGCGTCAGCGCGTCCGTCCGCAAAATCGCGCACCGTGAGAACGGCCCTTAACAAAAACTTCCCCTTCATAATATTAGTATAATAATTTGACTAAAGAACCTACATGATCAAGGTTTTACAAAACATGCAACAACCGACTTCAATCGGACTGGTGACCGTAGGCACCACTGAATAGTCTCACGAAAACAAAATACGCAATTTCGTTTGCTTGGACGACATATTTTTGCCAATTATCGTGATAAAGTACTTAATAAAGTAAAAAGTACAAACAGCTTAGAATAAAACATGTACCTACTTGTAACGGGAAGGGCTCTGAATTCTGTAATACGGTTTATAATAACTAAGATGGAAAACAGCGACTGTACCATAACTTTCACAACAAATGACACAATGACAAAGGACAAATGTTTTTGAAATATAAAATTTTGAATTTTTTGTATATAAAAACTAAACTATTGAACCGATTTTGATAAAATTTCTATGGGACCAATCTGAAAGCATACCCACTCAAATTTCACTCAAACTAAAAAAAAAAAAAAAGAAATTTTCAAATTGGTTTATTAACAACGAAGTTTTGAGGTAACAAACATAAAAAAAAAACAACGGGATTGTGAACCTTGTGAGCTTTAATGTAGTCGGTTGAAAATATCTATGTATGAATTTAAAACACGTGCTTAACAGTGAAGGAAAACATCATGAAGCAACCGGACCTACAGTTCGTCTCGTATATGTCTCAAGTGCACGAAAAGAGCCCCTTCGAGCCGCACTTGAAATCCTTTCAATATACTATTACTACTACTTTTGACGACATCGTGGCTTAGTTGGTAGTGACCCTGCCTACGAAGCTTGGTGTTCTGAGTTCGATCCCCGGCCGGGGCAAATATTTGTGTGACGAACACAAATGTTTGTTCTTGGGTCTTGGATGTTGTGATGTGTTGTATGTGTCCATGCCACCTGCGACACAGGGAATCCTAGTGCAGGGGTGTGAGTGTGTGAATGTTTATTATTATTATAGTGTTTCCTTTTAGGTCTCTCGCATAACGAGGAGTTACGTTTTTTCGCGGGCTTTTGGCCAAACGAAAAATTGATGATGTTATGTAGGCAGTGATAAAAACTTTCGTACAATAGGGCAGGTGTTAAGAATAACAGCATTTTGGAGTTATGTATGTGAGTTTGTGAATATCTAAAATTTTAAGGCTGGTGTGTAAGCTGTGTGGAATAACGCCTGTAGATGAGATAATGATTGGAATGGTTTTGACTGTATTTACTTTCCACTGGGTTTTTAATTCTATTGCTAAATCTGTGTACTTTGCGAGTTTTTCAGTGTGTGTTTATGACAGGTTGATGAGTGTTAGGGATCGCGATATCTATTAAATATACTGTTTTGTTAAGTTTGTCGTGAAGAGTGATATCAGGTCTGTTGTATTATTATTATTATTATTATTATACTGCTGGTTCGAAAGAACAAGAACGATAAGAAGAAGACATGATATACAAACCAGTAAGCTCGTTGTATGAACAATTCTCGGATACGTCGAGGTTCATACTTAGTTCCATTTTGGTATTTTTCCTCTCTCGCCTCTCTTCGTAGAACTGACGTAACGACGCTAAATATGTTTGAGGTGAGGTAATCGATGATTGACCTGAAAAAAGCCATTGCTTTGCATTTTTTTTTGCATTAAAAGGTCAATACATTTAGATTAAACCGTATAATGAACGGTCTTTTCATTGGTCTATTTAATAGCAGACTGGTATTGTTTAAAATTTTTCGACAGATTGTAATTTAACGGGTTTTTAACGGTATAATATGTGAAAACATGTGTCAAGTGCACTCTTTGAGGCGCACTTGATATGCTTCCACCACACTGGTTCGAAAGAACTAGTGACACGATAAGAAGAAGCGGCGGTAAAATATAAGTTATTCCCAAAATCCCCATTAGCCTCCCCACTAGTCGGAATATCAGGAAAAAAATATCGAATTCCCTACTACCAATCACAGTATACAATGTACATTGTTGTGGGGATTCGGGAATATTAATTCCCGAAATCTACATTATTATGAACAATGTACATACTTTTTTTCCTAAATCCCCACTAGTGGGGATTTCTGTAATTCTTTATTGTACACACAAGCACCTTAAAGTATAAAACACAAGAGAAAAGACGTGTACAATGGGAGTTTTCTCCCAGCAAACCTTTAAGTTTAGAGACAGGCTATGAAAAGTGAGGGGGAGTGTACCGTAATTTAAAAAAATATTGTTAAATTATATGATAAAGTAAATATATTTATGTATGAATAAATATAAAATACATATAATAAATAAATACTACTATATTTTAAGGAATTCTCTAAAATATGAACAGGCAGCTGCACAGACATGTATATAAATGTGAAAGCTTGGGAGTGTATACATGTATGTGTATCTGACTGTACATATTTTAGAAAATTCCCTAAAATCTAGTAGTATTTATTTATAATATGTATTTTATATTTATTCATACATAAATATATATTATTCTACATGTCTGTGCAGCTGATTGTACGTGACATACACTGTCGTTGTACTCACTATCAACAAATTATATAAATATATTTAGTAATAAATCCGCTTAATTTCTAAACAAAGGTTTTAATTAACTTAACTTTAGTTCAACTAAACCAAAGAGTCAACGAACAGAAAACCAAAGTTTAAAGATACGACACGTGTTTCGCCTCTACACGAGGCATCATCAGGAGGTGTGGACTCGCCGAAGTTCGAAACGAGAGATTTCTATTCGTTGACTCTTTGGTTTAGTTGAACTAAAGTTAAGTTAATTAAAACCTTTGTTTAGAAATCAAGCGGATTTATTACTAAATATATTTATATAATTTGTTGATATTTATGGATTTCCGCAAAGTAACGCCTGAATCAATCAATTATCAATCAATTATTGTCGTACTCACTGTCACTCCGTTCGCGCTCGCTCGTGTGCAAGCTGTTGAAAACGGCAGCGAGACCTTCCCTCACACTGTGCGCCTTCCGCTCGAGCGCCGCCGCCGCCACGATCAGCCGCTTCAGCTCATCTCGCTTTGACACCTGAACAACAACACATCACATAGCCCTCAAATCCAATTCCATACAAAATGTTTCGGACAAATACTCAAAAAGTACGCCGTATTATAGTAATTTCTTCACACTATTCGTTTAATCTGTTTTCCGATTGTGTCAACAAAAATGAGAAAGGTTTCATAATTTCATTTAAAACTTCGTTTCAAACTTCGGCGAGTCCACACCTCCTGATGATGCCTCGTGTAGAGGCGAAACACGTGTCGTATCTTTAAACTTTGGTTTTCTGTTCGTTGACTCTTTGGTTTAGTTGAACTAAAGTTAAGTTAATTAAAACCTTTGTTTAGAAATTAAGCGGATTTATTACTAAATATATTTATATAATTTGTTGATATTTATGGATTTCCGCAAAGTAACGCCTGAATCAATCAATTATCTTAATTTCATTTAGATTTTATACGTGTTTTTAAGTTAGTAGGGTTAATTTTAGGGTTAATTACTATAATACGGCGTACTTTTTGAGTATTTGTCCGAAACATTTTGTATGGAAATTTTCTTTGAGGATTCCTCTTAAAGGCCTACACACCTAACAGTCCCGACACGTCCCGTACCGTACGGTATCAGTGAAAATTAATATTGTTTCATACATTTCATATGACACCATTCGAACTGGTCAGTGTCAGTTACAGTGACGTTCAGTGATGTCAGTGCTGCGCCGACATTTCTTGATTGAATGATGGTACGGAACGTGTCGGCACGTGCCGGCACTGTTGTGTGCAGATAGGGCTTAATTGAGCTTATAATCAGCCCAATTATGAATAATGAACATTATTATTTCAAATTAATAATACACACTTTACATTTTAAGTAATTTATTTACGGTGGAAATTATTGTCTGTGATGGTAATAAATAATATCCAAAAATGTGTATTATTTGAAATATGTTCATAGATGACTGTTACTGATATAATAGTGGGGAGTTCGAGACAAAAGTATTCCCCAAAATCCCACTGCGGTTGGTGGTTGGTTTTAGAGGGGATTTAGATACTTCTTAGATGAGGATGGACACCACATCTAAGAATTAAATGACACCATTATAATAAATACCTGATAGTACTCACTCTATATTCTCTAAAAAATTATATTCTATTTCTCAAGATAGTATTATTATATTCTTTATTGCACAAAATACAAGATAAGATGTACAAAAGGTGGGCTTAATGCTAAAGCATTTTCTACCGGCCAACCTTATAGGTATTGAAAAATGTTGGCGTGCTAACTTATATATAACATAAACAATGGTATTTTAAAGACTAATCACAAGTTACACATATTAAACAAATTTGGTAACAGAGAAAGCAGTAGTAGAGAAAAGTTTATCAGCTGATGAAAATCTAAAATAGCTCCTTACACTAAATAAATAAAATAAATAAATAATAATATGAAATAAAGATGAAATAGGTATATAGAATTATATATCAGTAATATAATATCTTAGGCCGTGTAGGAATTAATAACAAATGATTTTGAAAAAGAAGGAAAGATACCTAGGCATTGTAGGGCATCGATATAACATCTAGGAAGCAGAATACACTTTTTAGTACATAAACCTATACCTAGATTATACCTAGCGAGGTCAGACTCACTCACACTCCGAACTAGTTTGGATAACTGTATTTCGGAGCGTATAACTAGCAGACTCGCACGGTGTGGTGTTTTGTTTTGTGTAATGTTATGGTCCGATACTCACAATAGACTTATCAATGTTGTGTATAGCTTTGGCAGCGCTTGAATCGCTGTCCCCAGCCACAGACGCGAATATTCCATCACGGGATTTGATGTCGTCAACAAGGGCTTGCAGCGCTTTGACACGAGTGCAGCTGTAGGCGCGTTGACAGCGAAGCACGAACAGCTCGCACGATTCACCCATTAGATGGTCCTGTGAAGATAAGCCACTTATGTCAAACTGTCAAAGTTCATAAGTAATTACGCATAGCAGTTCTTAAAGGTAATTTTCACATATTATAATATGTGGTTTTGTTCAGATCAAGAATACACACACACACACACACTCATAAACACCACGCATGCAAACATATAAACCACATATCCTCTGACACCCGAATTCACCAAAGTATTTGATGTTAAGAAACAAAAAGTATACCTACCTAGTTGATGTACTTTAATAATTTGAAAGTTTGAGGTAACAGAATATAATTAGCTAACTGAATAAATTCTTAATCATAAATTTCAATATAAATAAATAATATACTTAAATGTACTTCCATAGATCCTCCTGCGTAGATTAGTCCTTCTTCTTGGCTGAAAATCACAATGTTCCTGGAAGGTACCAGCATCTACGGCACAAGCTTAACAGCTTAGTGTAGGTGCTGAAACCCATACTATGTCTCAAGCAAGCCAATAAGTAAAAATTATGTTAGATACTTAAATTGAATGTAAATGCTTGAAATTGAAAATAAATGAATTATGAATTATGAAAAAAAAAACACACTTGTCCAGGCGAACGCACTGAACGAGCCGTATGAAACTAATTTTAAAATTCTTTGTATGAAATCCTATGAAACCTCGCACACCCGACCGCGTCGAATCTTCCGAATCTAGAAGAACCCCAGAACTCCTAGACAAATTCGGATGACGCACGCGTTTTAATGAATACAAAAAAGAGTGATTCTACCTTAATTTAATTACATAGTACAAAGTTGCGAAGAGCTCTACAATTTGCAACGTCGTCATTACAGCAATCAGCAAAGACGAGAATTATTTCTGTGCGGTTGCTTCTTTCGTTGCGGACGTTTCTTTCGTAGCGGATAGATATGCAATGCCTTATTGAATTCGATCCGTTCGTCGCATTCGGCTCTCATAGGTGTGCGTTCACCTTTATTGTCCAGACTCAGACTATTCAGATCTATCAAGCGAGTAAAGTAATCGCCCATTTTACACTTACATGCAATTCTGACAACATGGCCACCAATTTCTTGTTCGTCTGATCGATGTGCACTCTATTCTTAACCGCTTCGAGCGCTAGAGTGCAGTGCAACGCCGATGTGTGCGCCAACACAGATTGTGGTGTCCTTCTGAAAGATACAATGCTTTTAAAGCTCTCGTTAGGTAGGTACAAGTAGCGGCACGAAACTTTAGCGCTGGCCGTTATTGCGCAGAAGAAAAAGTAAGGTACACATACAATAACCATGCGCAGTAACGCTAGACGCTAGACTTACGTGCCGCTACTTGTAAGTATATTTAATTATACGAGTAATTGTTTATTTTTAATTTTAGTTTAGTAAGTTTGACATTGAATGGATTTTAGTGATCGGAGTAAATTAATTTTATAATTATTATTATAAAGCGGTATTTTAAAATGTCAGAAATGACAGCGGCCGAATTGCAAGACAGTGATAGCGCAATTACACACCTTACCCGGGGGAAAAGGTTAGATATAGATTTTTTCACACCACCTGCTCGACAATGTCCAATTACATATCATGCTATCTCAAGGTAAAGCATTACCTCCCAAGGGAGGTAAAGTTGGATGAAACTCCCAATGTAAGTAATGTGATTTGAATTAGGAACGTCAAATTCGTGTGGAAACTCGTGGAAAACTCTATTATAAAATAACGCACATATAGCATAGTAAAAAGGTTTGTTCAAAAATCGAACTGGCTACCACAAGCAGAACTCATAAAAAAAGGAAAAAAAAGACGCGACTTTATAGATTGTGAAACAAAAGACGGCGTCTGCTGCTGGAGCCCTGGCTTTTTATTGCCTCTCAGAAGGTGTGAAAAGTAGAGTATGCTGCTCTGGGATAAAGCCTGTCTTCGCCTTGGGCAGCTTGAACCCCTCGCGTCACTCAGGACTCTACATAACTCCCTCGCGTAAACTGTCCAATTGATGTCGGTTTTAGTATGATAGATAGATAGATTGTTTATTTTCTCTTACAAAATGTTAACAAATTTAACAATTAGAGCTTAGCTAACATTTTATATTAGGGGTTAAGTTAACCTGTTTTGCGAGAGACTGGTGCCTGAGATAGGTTTAGAAAACCTGTAGTACAGGTCACCAGTATGAATGAATGAATGAATGAAAACTCTTTATTGTACCAGGAAACTTAAAGATAATTACAAGATAATTAATGAGGATGTACAATGGGTGGCCTTATCGCTAAAGCAGCGATCTCTTCCAGGCAACCTTGGGATGGAGAGTGAGACCAAAATACGAAACGTTGACTAAAGGTGCAAAGTCTATTTTTAAACATAAATTAAGGAAAGCATTGAATGATACAAAGAAATAATTATTAAACTTATATATGTAGTATGTTTTTGTTAAAAAAATGAGATTATTATTATTTATATTAGCATAACTAACTTGTTATTGTCGTTAGTGTCGTTGTCGCGAGCGGCTGCCATGTCGCAGAGTCCCGTTCGCCGCTCGAGCAATTGCTTGAAAACGACATCACCGCGGCATTTCACCAGCGACGATATCTGCTCTTCTATTCAAAACCAACATAAAAAAAAAACAGCGCGTTAGAAATTTAAAAACTAAACCTTTGAATTATCTTGTTAAGGTAAACGCACACTTATTCAGCCGAACGCGTCGGACGAATCGAAGTCAATAAGGCTTCGCATATCTATCCGCATCTAAAGAATCGACTGCGTCGAAATCTTCTTCTTCTTAAGAAGAATTCCCGGAATTCCTAGAATGTTTCCTCTTAGGAAACATTCTAGGAATTCCGGGTTTCTTCCAGATTAGGACGATTCAACGCGGTCAGGTGTGAGAGGTTTCAAAAGATTTCATAAAAATAATTCTAAAATACGTTTCGTTCAGCGTGCGGGACAAGTGTGCGTTCACCTTTAATTTGTTTATTCGTTCTTAATAAGAATATACACGTACAATCTATAACACCCTCGCGCGACTAGTCGCGCTCGCAGGTGTCCGTCGCATAACATTTATCTTACTAGCTCTATAAACAAGATAATGCGTACCTGCGTCATTGTCGCCATTGGTGGAAGCAATGGAGGAGCTGGCGACTGGATTTGCGACAGACAGCAGCGACACGCCCGCGCGACTAGTCGTGCTCGCGGGCGTTGGTCGCGACAATGCGCTCAGACATTTATCCAATTTGCTCTATAAAAAAAAAAATTTTACAGTAATGTATGAGATAAAGTAGTATTATAGTAATAAATAGTTTATATACTAGTGCCTACAACATAAGTATGATACTTATGTATATATTAAGTCGTATCACGGAGGAAAAGAGTAGTCGTAAGTATGATACTTATGTTGTAGGCACTGCAAAGTGCTGCAAAGCAAATTATGCAACAAAACTACAAGCCATCCATATGTAAAATTAGATTATCATAATGATTAATTACCCGACTACGAAAATGGGTTATGTTATTCGCGCGTATCTTGTATCTATGTATGTAAATTTCTTTGTTACCACATATCTTCCAAACGGCTGGATGGATTTGGACAGTAAAGGTATCTTTAGATTGGTTTTAATACCCAGAATGTCCATATATAGGTTTATAAATAAAATACAAAATGGCGGATTGTTGGCGCTGTAAAATTTGTTTCCCAAACCTAATGAAGGAATTGGCAAATTGAATATTTAATTTTTCGTATGTCAACTCATCAAATTAATACCAATGATATATGTACTACTCGGTCGAATTAACATGACAGCTGGCTCGAATGACGTTTGTGCAAAGTGCAGTGTAGAATTGGAAAATCTTGAAAGAGAAGAGGTCCTGTAATACTTGGTAATGATAAGGCTTCGCAATTAGAGGACGAAGAAACACGGAGTGCGCCGCGCGGGGCAGCGGGGGAAGCATCAGGTTCCGAGCGAGAGTGTCAGCCAGGTGTCATGTTGATTCGCCCGAGTAGTATGTGTGTGACGGGCTATATGTTTTTGTAAAACCTTGTCTTAATTACCTCTATATCTAAACTGTCGTCGAGATAGCATAGCGAGTCGGCAATAGTCTTGGTCTCCTCTAGATTGGTTCTCTGCTCGATGAGTTCAGCACTCACTTGCTGCAGCAGCCAGGAGCGGCGCTGAGCGTCTTGTAGCCGCTTACGAGATAGGTTGCGGTGAGCCACTGAGAATTGATAGAGGTTTAAGGGGAATCCTCAAATCCGAATTCCATACAAAATGTTCCGGACAAATACTCAAAAAGTACGCCGTATTATAGTATTTTATACGTGTTTTTAAGTTAGCAGGGTTAATTTTAAAACACGTATAAAATCTAAATTAAAGTATGAAACCTTTCACTTTTTTTGGTGACGAAATCAAAAAACATGGACGAAACGAATAGTGTGAAGAAATTACTATAATACGGCGTACTTTTTGAGTATTTGTCTGAAACATTTGATTTGAGGATTCCCCTTAAGGACCTATCGCACACAGCAGTGCCGGCACGTGCCGACACGTTCCGTACCACCATTCAACCAATAAACGTCGGCGCAGCACTGACATCACTGAACGTCACTGACACTGACCAGTTTGAATGGTGTCTTATGAAATGTATGAAACAATATTAATTTTCACTGATACTGTACGATACGGGACGTGTCGGCACTGTTATGTGCGTGCGTATAGGCCTTAACTATTGCCGCTACATACATATTCAATCGACATAATAAACGGAGGTTTTTAATTCGGGTTTTTATGTTTTTTACCTCTACTTTGTCATATACAGCGTGGGTTTTTTGAGAAGGGTACTGATGGCCAAGCCCGAAACCACGAGAGTTAAAGAGAAGTCTTTTTTTGTTTAAAAAAAACACGCCCTGTATTATTGAACCAATGGATGCTGTTGCTGATAAGGAACATTCTTTGCAAAAATATGTATTACTAAAAATTGAAGGAAGCGCCGCCCCGGGTGGCTCATTTGCGAAGGGCCTTACCCTTAGGGTGCGTTGCCACTGAGCACTGTGATTGGCCAATTCACGGTTACTCCTCTCCACTCTGCCCACTTACTTACATTTGCTAGAAACCTTATCCTGTAGCTGGTGAAGCTCCACCCTCTGTTTCTGTACCCTGGCTTCAGCATCAGACACCTTCTCTATTAGTTCAGTATGTTGCCGCCAATTGGATAACTCTTTGGGCATGTTTACATCCAGCTGGAAAATAATGGTTATCATCAAATCAACTTTAAGTTAAGCCGTATAGTACCCCTGATTCGCCCACTCGCTCGCGCGTATCTACATTTTTAAAATTTTTAAAATTACTTCTTGTATTTACAAAACAAACGGACTTCCACGTCTAGGAAATAACATTACAAACATGTAGTAAAAAATCCAATTCAAGTTTCATATGTAAAACCGAACATTGATGTGTAAAACCTTGCCCAAAGATTTATTTTCTTCGAGCAAGGTTTTAGACATGAAAACTGGATACTAAGGCCACTAAACAAGAATTGAATTGAAAATGGGTACTATATACATATAAATAAATATATATATATAAATGGGTACTACTACTCGGGCGAATGAACATGACATCTGGCTGACACGTGGCTCGGAACTTGATTTTCTGGTTAAGAAAGTTTATTTCTCATAAAGAATACAAATATTCACTTACATGAGAAAATTAAATATACATAAAGTAACTAGTAACTTAAGTTCTTTAACATAATATTTGATGGGCTGTATAATCATACGTTGAACTAACACGACGATGTAGGTTAGGTAATTTATATAAACTTATTTTAAACAACTTTTCTGTTTACAATACTCGGGCTAAAATCTTAATAAAAATGTAGGTAGATTTGCATTACTTTACAAAATTACTCGTTCAATCCCTGCGGAGGCATAACAATAGACCAACAACCGGTATCAAACTACGTTGGTTGCAACTGGAAGCGGCATGAAGTGGTTGGTACGCTCATTGTAATACTTACTAATATTGTAACACAATAATACGTTGTACATATTATGTTGTTTTATTTATTTTGTATTTTGTATTAATTTATTTTACTTTAACTAGAACGGCTTACAGCAATTATACTAATTAAAGATTGTAAATTTGTCAGAAGATTACATTATTCAAAACATAAAAGTCATTAAAATAATCAATAAATTATAATAAATACAAAATTAAATTAAAAAAATTAGTTCACATTAGTTATTAATAAGTAAATTAGTTAAGGGGAATTCTCAAATCCGAATTCCATACAAAATGTTTCGGAAAAATACTCAAAAAGTACGCCGTATTACAGTAATTTCTTCGCACTATGCGTTTCGTCCATGTTTTTCGATTTCGTCAACAAAAAAAGTGTAAGGTTTCATACTTTAATTTAGATTTTATACGTGTTTTTAAGTTAGTAGGGTTAATTTTAAAACACGTATATTCCCGTTAATTAGTTGATGCTTCCCCCGCTGCCCCGCGCGGCGCCCTCCTTTCCAAGTTTTACAGGAGCTCTTCTCTATCAAGATTATCCAATTCCACGCTGTACTTTGTACAAACGTCATTCGAGCCAGGTGTCATGTTCATTCGCCCGAGTACTACCTACTTAAGATATATTATTGCTTGTGAAAAAAAAAACTGGTTTTCACAAGCAATAATGTATCTCATGTACCCATTTTATTTCAGGTAAGTAAAGTTGGAGTGAAGAGTTGGATGACAAACCTCATTAAACACATTTTTCTTCTGGCACTTCATGACATCATTACTGAAGACTTGTAGTCTTTTGTTCAGGATGGTGTCTTTGGGTCTTACATGCTCCATCAGACTTCTCCACACCATGTAGTGTCCTCGGCACATTCTGCAAGTAATATTATTATTATTACTAGCCTGTACTGTCCCACTGCAGGGCAAAGGCCTCCCTACCTTTCTTCCATAATTTTCTGTCCAGTGCAGCAGTGGGCCAGTCAGGCTGGTATTTATCTAGCTCATCACTCCATCTTCAATTTTTAATAATTAATATGTAAATTATATATAAGTCAGTTTTCTAGAACAGATTGCTGTAACGAGAAGACTGCCCCAGTAGTTTTAAGTCTTCTTATTGTGTCTCTAGATCTTTCAAACCAGTGGGGTGTAAGGATTTCAAGTGCACCTCGAAGAGGCTCCTTTTGTGCACTTGACACATGTTTTCGAACTTTTATGGTTCCAATGACACGCTGGTTTCCTCACGATGTTTTTGTTCACCGTTAAACATTAGTTTTAATGCACTTTTTTTAAAATAAGGAATATTCTATGTATTGTTATTTTATTTTAAACAACTAATGATAGTTACATTGCTTCACAAACATTTGTATTAATATATATAAAAGACCTGCCTGACTGACTGACAGACAACGCTGGGCCAAACCACTGGACATAGACTTTAAATTTCAAGAGTATGTTCGTCAAGACATGTAGGCATGTACTAAGAAAGGAATTTGGTTAATTCTCAATGCAAACAAAGTTGTAGGTGCTAGCTGTTAGGTTTATTTTTTCTCATGAGACAAAACTACCTATCAGCTTGAGGTGATATATGGCAGCGGTAGAGTTTAAGTACCGTAAAAAAAACTTTAATCCTGTGATCATGTCATGCGGCAAACTGTAGGTATTGGTGATATTTATTGGTTTTTACCTAAAAAGAGGAAATGCAGCTGGCAGAGAGAATAAAGAAAAAACTAAAAGCCTGTTACCAAAAATTGCCTGTACTGGACGGTTCCTAGATGGTGATATAAGTACCACCACAGATAGGTATCTGGGTATAACTGGGAACCGCCCAGATAGAAGGTACCTATCACTCTACTGTCTGGGCAAAATAAGGTACGATTGGGCCTCCCATCTTCTATCAGAACAGTCAAGAATGCTCGCGAATATGATACCCGGATAGAGTCGTTGCTAAGATTTCAAAGTTGTTTTTTATAGGTGAGGCAAGGCACTTACTCAGTTAGTTTTTCAAGAGGAGGTACATCCTCAGGAGAGCATCCCATTGCCAGGAGCCATTCTAAAAACTTTGGCGGCACTTCGTCACTACTAAGCTTTTCTTCATTCATTTTACTTTATAATTATCCTTGTATTTCTTAATTCTTAGGGGAAAAATAAAAATACGAACGAAAACACAAACGGCCCAAGAAATTCAAAATAATGGCAAACGTAGGGGGTCGGGGGGAGGGAGGCGGTGGCAAGAAAAGGATGCAAACAAAGCAATCACAAATGTCAGTCAAGCAATCATTAAAGGGTACTTGCACCAGTCCTAGCCGTATTTGAAACTGTCCACTTCCGGCCTATTTCCTAAATCCCCTTATTTAAAGTCATAAATTGCGTATTTATTAAATTATTTATCCGTAATATTTGTAATTTTACAATACAATTTATGTTTCTCACTACGATTGATGAAGCATTGATGATGAGATGATAATAGATGTGGCCAACTTTAGAAAAAATGGACAGAAAAAGAACTCCTTTAGCAATCAAATAGTAGTTTGACAGATCAGATGTTGCTTGCTTGAGTGTTTTTTTCATATCCGAAAGTTTTGTAAACAGATTTGACCTGTTTAACTTTTCTGAATCAGAAATCTTTTATAAAAATGCTGGGAAACCTAAGAGACTTCATATCAGTGGTACAAGATGGTCTTTCATCCAACAACAACCTCAGACAAACTCTCCACGAAGTGCAAAAAGTTACAAACATTTTCAAAGATCGTGATACCAAAGTCCCGACAGTGTCAAGGAGTGAAAGCGAAGTAAACTACGGGGTTGGTGGCGAGTTACTGGAGAAATATCAAGAAGACTGGGTGGCTATTCACGAAAATGCCGAGAAAAATGCCCGAGCTGCAGAGGAAGTTGACAAACTTATCATAGAAATACACGACACGATGGAACGTCGATTGAAAAGTGCAAAAGAACTGGCGCAGAATTTGGCTTATATTCCTACTTTGACGGCGACTGTGGCTGAAGTGATGGACGGTCTGAAAAACGTGCAGAGTCTACTGAAGACTGTAGAGGAAGAGCTGGTGGAATATGAGGATATTGTGGAGAGGAGCAAGATGGAGAAGTGGAAATTGGACCATCAGTACCATTTGACGCTATACAAAGAAAAGAAAATGGGTATATTCACAACTGATAGCAATGCCTTTTTCATATCGAAAGTCTATAAATGTTATTTTTAAGTTTATCTCAGATTGTAATCTTATATATTTGATTCCACTTGGTTTCCACATCCAATAAGAATTAATAGACAGGGTTTGCATGTCACTGATCTTTATTACTAAAATAAAAAAAATAATTAAAAAGTTAAAAATTATTAATGTATTAGATATCCAATTAAGTCGGGCACTCTTGGTAGATTGGCTCCATCTGGCTCTCTTTGAGGTAGGTATTGTGGGAGCAGTTTGAATTTGTGAGTTTTGAGGCCTGACCATCTATAAAAAAATAGTTGGAGAGTCAAATATTCATGTAAATCCAATCTTCAAATATTTGGATAGTTCCCATTATGAGTTGTTCCATGGAAAAAATATTCCCACTAATTCCATTGTTTGATTAGTATGGAATGGACTTCTAAAAATCACTGGAAAAATCATTAGCGCAGTAGGTTACCGAGTGACTCGCTGTAATTTAACAAGGACTTTCTCCATTTCAGTGGCCTTAGAAGAAGTGAGAAACAAACTATCTGTCGAACAGAGTTGCGAGCGGGAGAAGCGACAGTTGGCAGAACTACAAGTAAGGCGAGAAACCAGCTCCGTTGCCTTCCAAAATGATGTGGCCAAATACCTGGCCAGTGGGAATGTGCCTATAGGTAAGGAACACTATATTCTATACTAACATTCTAGCTAACAGAACGGTTAGGACTGAGGCAACTATTTTTCATGATCCTTCATACATCCATCCGTAATCTGTCTTCCTTTTAATATCATACCAAAGTTTGTAAGAATTGATGGATAGGGAGATAGAAAAAAGTTTATTCCTCAACCACACCAGAACCATTGACTCCTTTATGAGCTTTTCAAGCGATAATGATCTTTTAGGTTTGTAGTTAATGTTTATTATTATTTCACACTAAGTGCTCGCGGGCCGCTGCTACCTTGGTGTGAATTGAGTCTTAGGCTACTTTTATCTTGATCCAACATGAGAGCTAGTTATTCATAAATTGTATCAAGAAAATGTTGGCCGAGTGGGAAGTGCCTCGACTTTCGATCCGAAGGTCGTGGGTTTGAACCTGATCGTATATCAATGGATTTTTCTGATTATGAAATCTATTTGAGCATAACACATGCTTAAAGGTGAAGGAAAACATCATGAGAAACCGGCTTGTCATAGAACCTATAAAATTCGAAAACATTTTGCCACTTAAAGGCGCACTTGAAATCCTTCAACCACTCTGGTTCGAAAGAACTAGTGACACGATAAGAAGAATAATCAAGGTTTTACAAAAACATACAACAACCATCTTCAATCGGATGGGTCTGCAGCAAAATACACAATTTTGTTCACTTGAACAACTTTTTTTTTTCAGTTATTTTGGTTTAAAACCTAAACTACTGAACCGATTTTGATAAAAATTCTATGGGACCAATCCAAGAGTAACAAAAACATCAACTCTTGAACAAAAAAAAGGATTTTACAAATCTGTTCATAAACAACAAAGTTCAGAGGTAACTAACATTAAAAAATAAACAACCCAATCGATAAGCTCCTCGTTTTTTGAGTCGGTTCAAAATCAAGAAAATATTTTCTGTTTACAGCACCCACCACTCCACCCGAAGTGACCTTAGAACAAATACAACTAGATGACGATCCAACAGACTTGGAACAGTTCCTGGACAGCTAATGATGATAAGATGGTTTGGTGGTGGATGAGCTTATAGAGTAAGTTAGATTATATTTACAGTTGATTTAATATATTGTTGTTGATTATTATTAGTGTATTTTGATTTCAATGATAAGAAAATATTTCTCAATCAACAAATTATATAAATATATTTAGTAATAAATCCGCTTAATTTCTAAACAAAGGTTTTAATTAACTTAACTTTAGTTTAGAACTTTAGTATATATTACTATATTATATACAATAATATTATATATATATACTATTTTATATTATGTAAATATTTTATATACTTATATATTATATATAGTTATATAGTGTTTAGAAATTAAGCGGATTTATATTTATGGATTTCCGCAAAGTAACGCCTGAATCAATCAATTACTAGTAGAAGAGTTCAAAAAGTCAAGTGAATTTACTTGTATTTTTTGTAGAAGTACTAGAGAATCTAGAGATGCAAAGGTGTGTTATTTGTACTACTATTTGTAATTCTTAATAGTTACTGATTACTGATATGAAGACTACTAATATTGTTAATTAATTCGCAACGCAAACGAAGTCAAAGCGGTTTCAAACTAGCGTATTTTTGTCGCGCGTATACGGGCTCGGATCGGTCCTCGCGAAACTTCAAAAGCCCAACGCCCGTACCGGCGGCGGCGTTTACGCGAGTGTCAGTAGCATGAGGCGTCTCTTGTGGCTTGTCGCGCGTACACGCGCTGCAGATAACAAAACACGAATGGCGATTCCGCTCGGTTAATCCGTATAACTGAAACCGTACTTACAAGTGGCTATTTACAAAATATGAAAGTATGAAATGCCTATCAAATTGTCATTAAAGTAATGGAGGTTGATATAGTAATAACTACCATACCTATCGACAACACCAAACCAAATACTGTCAGTGCCTAAAAATCTAGTTTAATATTAGCTTAGCCTAATGATTAGTCATTAGGCTCTAATGAATGAAACAGAAAGTAAGGTATACAAATTATTTATGACTAGTAAAAATAAGCATTGCTAAAATAGCTTGATCGTAACACAGGCCGGTCACATCAGTTCAATATGTCTATACTCTGGGATCTCACAAAAACTCCATCGTATCAAAAAATCACCGACCACAAAACTGACTGTGATTATAAAAAAAACACTCACAATTTTTATGAAGTCTTTGGCACCAATATTTTTCAGCTACATTTTTCTCATGATTGGGTTTAAATCACCCCCGCCGTGGGCAGACAGCGCCATTTTACCAGCATGGCTCTTAACCCTGGGAGCGGCGTCTTTGATCGAGCCAGTTTCATCGTCAGACGAGAAGTCAGACACACAGACAGTCAGATGGCGTTTCTTCGGCGGGCCTACATGGACAGACCATCGCAGTGGACCTTTGTGGGTCTTGACGCACTCTTTAGCCTCGTAATCCGTGTCTGACGCTGCTCGTTGCGACTCTCCCTTCAAGGCCCTGGACTTTCCTCTATGGCTTTCCTTTTTCTCCCCCCTCGGGGGGGTGTGGAAGTTTTTTAAACTCATAACACTTGACGTCTGCTTCGCGTTCAGGTCGGGAAAATTCTGGGAGTAGATAACCACGCTGTCCACCGGTTTTTCTTTATGAAATTTTGCCGGCGGTTTCTTGTCGCTCTCTGGGGATGTTGAACTGGTTTTCTTCTCGGCAGAATTGCCGCTGCTGCAACTCGTGTTGCTGTTGCTGTTGCAGTATTGCTCCTCGGCTTGTTTTTCCAACTCCTGGAACTTCGTGTCTATGCTTTCGTCGGAAGCTTTGTATTGCTCTAGTGCTTCTTTCTCCAGATCTTCTAATTTGTGATCAACCGTTGGCCGGATACGAGCTCCGGGTAGGACAATCTTCGGATTCAGTTTAAGAATACCTGGGGCGAGCTTCTGTACCAATCTTACGCAGCCGACGGGAGTTAGGCTTATTTGTGTCGGAGCGCTCATGCTCAGAACGGTGCTGTAAAGTCGTTTCTTTCTCAACCCTGAATGGAAAGCGGCTGCGCTGGTGGACGGCAGTTGTTCATCCGGTACCACGTTCTCTTTAGGGCTTTCAGAGCCCTCTTGTGCCGGGGAAGTGGAAGGCTGCGGTTCTTCGTCTTTCTCGGTACTTTCTGTTACATTTTCCTCGACTTTCTTCTCTTCTGTCGGTTGGGTTGGGACAGGAGTTGGTTTCTTCGAGATGTTCTGGGTTAGTTGAAATCTGTGGTCTAACCGCGGCGACGGATGGTCTCTGGGCCACCAGATGTAGCGTCTGTCCTGGCAGCGCGCCGGCCGCTGCCCGGTAGGCGCGTATCTGCTGACGTTGGTTCCTCGGTACGGCATCGCGCGAGCTGTAGACGCTCGAATTGCTGCTGTCACTGTGGCGGTTAGTCTGCCTATTGCTCGCTGGCAGTCTGCCAGTTGGGGCGGACGTGGAGAGTCGAACTGGAACTGAAAAGAGAGCGAATGTCACGTCTCCGAGTCGATGTAGTTCGACTGAGCAGTTTTTTATTAAAAATTGCTTAGCTAGCAAGAAGTAAATAATAACTCATGTACATATGTTACCAATAAAGAATCTGTATCTGTATCTGAAGGATTACGTGGCTTAGTAGCTACGTATTTGTTTGTGCTCTCGGATGGGACAACTTCTTTTCCAGTTTTCATCGAATATCTATCTCCTCTAACATTGCACGTTAACTAATAAATATATAAAATTTATATATTTTTTGACATTTCACCATCGGTCATCTACCTACATCTAGCCTCAATCAAGGCAGAGCTTGTATTATGGGAACCAGATGGCTGATAGAATACTTGAATACTTGAATACTTTTTTTAAATACATAGAAAACACTCGGACTCAGGACAAACACCGATGTTCATCACACAAATGTTGGTTCTGAAGCGGGAGTCGAACCCGCGACTCCAGCGCGGCAGTCCTACCCTTGCCATTCGAACATCCGTGTCGTCAATAATAACTCAAAGATAAAAAAGATAAAGATAAAAAACATTTAATTCTTGTAGGTAACAGTACGTACAAAGGTAACAATTTTAAGTATAAAATGACCAGACTAAAAGTATACCTACCTAAATTAAATTATATTAAAGGTGAAAAACTGTTTTAACTATTGTATGTATACATATGTACTTTGTAATATTCATTAGAAATAACCGAATTAGAACAATCTTTGAGTACCTCGTTCTAACTAAGTTTAATACTTCTAAGTAGGGACGAGGGAAAAAAAAGGCTTACTTTACAAGTGGGATCACAGAACAGCTGGGCGGGCATTTCCAAGCAGTAGGCGGGAGGGGGTGGCGCCAGGGCAGTAAGACGCCTGGGCTGTCGGCGCCTGGCCCTGATCTTGCGCGAGGCTGTCGGCGGCGAGGGCGCGCGGGGAGGGGAGCGGCGCGCGGGGGGTGTGTTCCACAGACCCCGCACGCTGCTCACGCGGGCAGCTAAGGTGGCCTCTTCGCCCCGCGCCCCACCTGGGCCCCAGCGCCCGCTAGCTGCCGATCAGTGTCAGTTATAGTCACTACCCCTGAGCTACTAATGGGCGTAGACATACTAAACATGACACCTGGCTCGAATGACGTTTGTGCAAAGCACAGCGTGGAATTGGATAATCTTGATAGAGAAGAGTTCTGTAATACTTGCTGATGATAAGTAATGATAAGGCATCGCAATTAGAGGAAGAAGACACGGAGGGCGCCGCGCGTGGCAGCTCGGCCCGCCCGAACCACAAGATTTTTTGGGTCTAGATCGCTTGATATTTTTCGAACTAAATTCGAGGTTCGCTTCGCTCGCCGCGATAAGTTTTGTCCAATTGGTGAATTTGAATTCTGATACATTGATTTTTAGGACTAAACTTAAGGCTTAAAAATGGTAAATAGATTTTTAAGATGTTGGGTGTTGTAGGTTTATGTCCATCTGTGACCGGTAAAAGGTAAAAATGTAGGTGGACGTGGGCGCTTAAAAATGGTAAATAGATTTTTAAGATGTTGGGTGTTGTAGGTTTATGTCCATCTGTGACCGGTAAAAGGTAAAAATGTAGGTGGACGTGGGCGAGTTTTCAATTTTTGCCCCCTCTACGAAAAATTCTAGATCCGGGGCTGGTAGGTACTTCTTTATTTTACTAGGTGCGTTAGGTATTCTCAAATATATCAAAGAAGTACGCACAAATCGTCATCATGCTGCAGCATTCGATACTGGCGCCGCCGGCGTGGAAACATGCTCCGTTCCGAGGAGTCGTCTAGAAGCTTCCGGAACCAAAACTCAACCTGAAGGTCAAAAATCCCTCGTCAAAAATCAGCCTTCTGGACGCTGGTTCGAAATAACTAGTGAAACGATTAGAAGAAGTCGCCCTCTTGCTCGCATTACTACTACTTGCAATTACAAAACAAACGGACCTCCAGGATCTAGAAAATAACATTAAAAACGTGCAGTAAAAAATTCAATCCATCCAGTTTTTTTTTGTTTTTAGTTTTGTTTGGATTGAATTGGATTTTTCTACACGTTTGTAATGTTATTTTCTAGACCCTGGAGGTCCGTTAGTTTTGTAATTACAAGAAGTAATTTTTAAATCTTCAAAAAAGTAGGTACGCGCGAGGGGGGAATCTGGGGTATGATTGACTTATGACGAAAAAAATAGACTTTCGTAAAGTTCACGTATCACCGCGTCGGTTCACGTGGCCGACTTGGTACCAATGGTATAAGATTTTGTAGTTCTATTTACGAATTTCGGTACAATGTAACGCTATCCAATATTTTGTATCGGCAAATCGAGAAGGTACCTATACTCCGAGAACCGAAGCGGCCGATCGACGGTTTAGTGATTTTATTACCATTTTCAAAGATAACGGTTTCCCATTTCCATCCTCCTTCGTCGTCATCACTTTCTCAGAGCCTATTCTAATACATTAGACTGTTTTTTACTGACAAAACTTCATGTTTACCTCAGGGAGCATCCAGCATTCTGTTAAATCAGTGTTTTCGCTTCCTTGTCCGTTGTAGCCGCGAAAATTAATTCTCTCGTTCGGATGTGAGTAGCATCTTTCCCTGAAAAGGAAAAGAGGTTTTATTATCATGTGATCAAAGATGGCGGGCGGAAATGAGTTTTTGCGCTAAAAATAACGTCACGAATGGCGCGAAAGTAGGAGTGTCAGTGAATGAAAATCATCGTTTTGAAGCAAAGTAGTTTACTAAAAAAATAAATTGTAAATAAATGGCGAACCTATGTTCGTCGTAATAGAAATTTCCATAGAATTGTGCTAGTCTAGATTCGGGTATAACGTCTTTAGCGCTCCTCCTGCCACTATTGTTCCCATTTTCTTGGTTTTGGCTTGTTGCTGAACGTCTATCTGGAAAGGTGGGAAGTATTTCGTAAGAAAAACCAAACAGGTTAAACGAAAAAGAATAAGAAGAAAGAAGTAATCCAAAAGAATAATTTTTTTGTATAGGTACCAGGTAAGTCACATTGACCCTGAAGATTCTGTGTTTCTGATGTTTCCTGTAGGACTTGTTGAACACGACAGTGTTGTGCCCAAAGGCGCTGAAAGAGATTTCAAGATACTACATTTATGGTAATAAGAACGAGGATCCTGGAAATGGAGATGAGAGACAAAATTCGGCTAAGTGTTTAATATAATTTATGAGAAGAAGATGAAGATGGATGATATTAATGAAGGTTCTGCTTATAGAAGGTGAAATAGCCTACCTGATTTGCTATAATGAATTCATCAGGCGGTTCGGCAGCCCATGTGAGATCCGCACAAAGGGCGATATGGGCCCACGCAGACCGATCCACTTCGAAGCTCATTCAATGTGACATCACTCACATACAAATAACTATCTCTAACGTTAACGAACTAATTCATAAATCACTAGATTCCAACAGAAATATGAACGGTAAAACATGTAATAAAAACGACGACAATTTGAAAGACATTGGTTAAATCTACAATAACAAAATTTTCCTCTTTTTTGATAGATACATATTTTTTCTTTTTACTTCAAATCGCTTTTTGAATTTCGTACCATATGATTTAAATGAAGTTGTCATCGAGTTGGTTCGGCCGGATGTATCTGAAGCGGTCTTATTTGTCTTTATGGTTAACGCTTTAAAAAGTTTTGCCTAAAACACAAAAACCAAGTTACGTGGTGCTGGAAAAGAAGCCTTGGAGCAGAATATAGAACAAAAAAAATCCCGCGGATATTACAAACATCGAAAGACCAATAATCTGGCTGCAAATACTAATTCTTGGTAGAAAAGGGAGGCTGAAGCTGGCAGCAAAGCTACATATTTTACTAACGGCATCACCGACCCGCCCGGCGAGCGCGCCCGTCACAGTCACTCGTTATGTCAGTGAGACTTGCGCAGTCAAAAGGCGTTGCGGTCCGCTCGCGTCACGCTTTGTCCCCAGCTGTGAAGTGTCTCACAATAATTCTATGATTTATCTTATAAAACTACAGTTTTGCAGCTAACAAAACACACAAACCTTAGCTTTGACGACCATAAAGTACAGCTAAGTTTTAAAAACCACTTATTATACAGTGCGTGTTCCTAAAATAATTAATTTAAAAAATCGATTGTGAATACTTTTTAAGACTTTGTATGGAATATCGTTGCAACAAGTGCAGAGATAAACAGTCTTTGCGAATCGAAAACTGGTTCCGCGACCGTTGAGTTTTGTGTTAAGTGTGTTTGTGATATGTGTACGTATATTTGCAAGTGATTGTACAGCGTGGTCCGTTACCGATGCTGCAAGCTGCAAGTACCTACCTTGGTTTGACGAGTCATCGCATCTCATAGGCAAGTGAATTTCTTAATCTTGTTGTCATTATGCAAGATCGTCGTAACTAAGCATCTGTAATGTACCTTAATATTAATTAATTTAGTAAGTTAAAGTAATTTTGTTGCAAACATACCTATTAGTAGGTATTTAGTTTGTACTGTCTTTCATGCCTACCTCAATTCTTGTAGTTTGTAGCAATAAGACATATTTGTATAAAAATATGTGCATAATGTAGCTCAAAGACGATACTTGTGTCCCCACAAACCTTTAGAGGTTTCAGGATACAAAAATGTTGTTTTTAAATATATTTTTTGATAAATTAAAAAAAAAAAAAAAAAAAAAACCTATAGGCTGTTAGTTAGCTGTCCTGTCTTTATATAAATATGTCCTCTATCCAGTTAGGTAGGTACTGTTACAAAACATTGATATTCTAACACATCTTTATATTCTATCTATTGATACTTGGGTCAACGTTACTATAAATGCTTATCTATTATTTTAATCTCTAATCATTAGATGTTATATTACCATTACTATATTAAAGTCACGTTTAGTTCATCATATTGTACTCTTATAAGGTTTCAGATAGATACTAAGAAATATTATATTTTATTTGTAAGTCAATCTACTAGTTTAGGAATACGATTATCGAGCTTCCTGTAGGTATTCCTGTAGGAATCGCAAAATGAAGATTGCATAAAATAAGTATTTAAGAAATCCACTTACTTTTGATATTTACGTACTTACGTAGGTACGTTTGTATTACACAAGCAGCTGTCCGAAAATAAGTAGTTTTCTTTCACTTTTTTCCTCTCTGTTACCAATTCCAGCCAGGTATTCTCGGAAAGACTGATTTTGAAAAAAAAAACACTAGGTAAATACCTACTTAAAATCACTTTAAAAAGCATTTTTGTTACTGACTATCTCATACCGTTTAACTTGTTTTGGGATTCGTTCATGAGTGGTATTCGTCAGGAACAGAATATTAATTACGGTAATAAACAAATACCATTGGTATTAAAATTTTTGGTATTGGAAAGGAATAGGTCCTCATTTCCCATCTTAGCTATCTCATTATTAATTTATAACATTCATAATAACAACTATTGTGTGCTAATTTATTGCAGTCACTTGTTTGAGATCTGTTCTAGATAAGTTCATTGAGTGAATCTGGGTTAGCAGGTTATCATTCTGATTCAATGTAGATAGTCCTTTTATCATATCTAACAAAGCTTGTACTGTTATGTTAATCAGAGTATTGTTATTGTATGCTTGTTGACTTACTTTCTTTTTAATCGCAGGTGGAAGCTTGGGAATCTAACCATAATAGAAGATCGCCGTGTTAAGTTTAAACATTTACTTAAATTTTACTTTTTTTGTAAATGCTTTTTGCTTTGTTAACTCTGCTCTATCTATGCTTAATGCTCAATTTCAGCTCTAAACAACTAAGGTTTACTTTTTGCTCGCGTATAACCTTTGAGTATACATGCTAAATCGTCAATTAAAAAATGTTAACCAACCGACGTTGATATTCTGGCATTATATTTATTTTCTGACTACATTTAATGATATCGCTAAAACATATACCAGTGCACAACGCACCCTTCAACGGGAAGCCAGTGCAGACCGCTGTACACATAATAAGAAAAAAGAACAGTTACCTACCTACGTAATTCCTACGTAACGTTAACTACGTAATTATCTTCAATCAATACATACGTATGTACATATAAAAGGCTTGGACCTGACTGACTGACTGACAGACGGACAACGCACAGGCCAAACCACTGAACTCTAGACACTTGAAATTTGGAGGGTGTGTTCGTCAAGAGCTGAAAATGTGTTCTAAGGATTTTTAAAAAATTGCAACGCAAAAAAAGTTGCGGGCGTCAGTTAGTCACTACATAAAACAGAAGGCGAAAAACTATCATTAGTATCGGCTATCTACATAATAATTATATTTATGCTGAAGGTCTGCTGGTAGTAATTATGTGCCTTTCTGAGAATATAAAATTATCTATCCATCATTCCATGAAATAAGCATGAATATCGGCATCAGCAATAACCGCCTGAATACCAGATTTCCTAACAAAGCTTTTGCTTCTATTGCACTTTGCTTACTTTACTTACTTATGTTGCATTTTATTTCTTAACCTAGATTCACGTCTGCATCAGCAAAATATTCCAGCACTGTCCATCGCAATCCACTAGCTTTGGAACACGTACTGTAGCTGTATAATCAGCATCATTTGTATTTAAAAAAGCTTGACTGCTTTAAGATCACCATCATCACACAACACACAAGCATGTCTTTTCTCAGCTAAGAAGAGTCCGTTTCTCCAAGTTCCTGTATTCCAGAATGTCCCAGTACCTATAGGATTTTCAGACTCATAGGAGAACAGCACCTTGTAGAGACTAAGACCCAAAATCTCAATCGCCGCAAGGTCGCTTGCCTCTCGATTTTCTATAGGCTACATTTCGGAGAGTGCTCACAGGAACTCCATGAACTGATCCCACCTTCTCCATTTTACTCCAGAACGAGCAGACGCACAGCGCAGCTTCATCCTTATTTAGTGGATATTCCGGTCACACGGACCAAACGATTCAAATCCACATATTTAATACGAACCGCTAAGGAATGGAACTCGCTACCCGCTTCTGTCTTCCCGGACAACTACGATCTTGGTCTTTTCAAGAAGCGAGTAAATAGGTGTCTTCTAGACCTTCGAGATTCATCGTCGGCCACATCTTCATTTAACATCAGGTGAGATTGTGGTCAATCGAAGGTCTATCTCCAATAAAAAAAAAAAAAAAAAAAAAAATCTCCTTGCCCTTATCCCAAACTTACGTGGAGTCGGCACAACATACATACTTCTATTCGTCTATCAGTTGTCATCTCTGTCCTAACATCTGTACTGCTTTGATCATACATATCCTCTTTCAAACAGTCCATCTATATTTTCTTTGGCCTTCTACTCATATCCTCTACTTTCATATTTAACATTCTTCTCCTACACATCATTCATTTCTCCGCATCACATGCCTGTACGATAGTCTGTACTCAAGGGTAATCCTCAAGGCAAATTTCCATACAAAATGTTTAGGACAAATACTCAAAAAGTACGCCGTAATTTCTTCACACTATTCGTTTCGTCTGTTTTCCGATTGTGTCAAGAATTTGTACGGTTTCATTCTTTAATTTAGATTTAATACGTGTTTTTAAATTAGAAGTGTTAATTGAGTATTTGTCCGAAACATTTTGTATGGAAATTTGCCTTGAGGATTCCCCTTAACTTATCTTTCACTGTCCCTTCCTCTGATTCTTAGCTGCTCCAAGGTGTTGACACTAATAGCCGAATCTCCCTTTATTTATCTTATGGCGCCCTTGTACGATTAAACCATCAGTTGAGTACATTGAAAGAAGCAAGTTTATCATTGGATGGAATGATCTGTGATAAATTACGAAGACAGGTTAGGAGAATTGCTGGTTGATTCGTTGTTCATTCATCCTATTCTTGTTTTAATTTAGTATTTATTGAAATCTTCTTACAACTAATATATGATTGACTAGCTGGTGCCCGCGACTTCGTCTGCGCAGGTATCTCTATAAATTGTAGCCTATGTGTTATTCTGATGTTTAAGCTATATTATTGTAAAGTTTCATTAAAATCCATTCAGTAGTTTTTACGTGAAAGAGGAACAAACATCCATCCATCCATCCATCCATCCTTACAAACTTTCGCGTTTATAATATTAGTAGGATTGAATATTATCTGCTTACAATATTATGTTTCATTCTATCTTGATCCATCTAAGAGTTTTATTCTTCTTATTCCGTAACGACCCTACCATTTGCTGTCAATACATTGGTAGCTTCCATTTCTATTTGTTTGTAATTTCTTGACGTGTTTCTCTACCTATACCTATATTTATAACTTTCCGATAATTCCAATATCTACGCCGCATTATAAGACCGCAATATCCCCGTAATACCTGAAGAAAATGTTGCTCCAGTCCTTTCATAAAATGTCTCGAAGTCCCAAATAAGATAACACTCTAGTTAGCATTAAATTTTCGCAGTGCTGCTACGGAATCCATTGGAGACTCGAGTTTACTGGCCTTGGCCTCATTTCACAACGAAAATCTATCCCGAAGGAGGCTTTGGACCTTGAGAATACTTTATTCATAACTGGTGGAATACGCACGCGTACAAAGTTGGAGTTTCAATGAGATTTTGTAGTTTCCTGTTTCTTGGAGTTATCTCAACTTTGTTGCCCATTACGTAATTGAATTTTGCGTTAGATGGACGTTTCCAAATATATTTTGTACTAACTGCAGCCCACGACTTCGTCTGCGTGGTATCGGGATAAATAGCCAAAATTGAAACTCAATTGGTTCAGTTATTTTGGTGTGATTGAATAGCAAACATTTACAATCCGTCCATTCTCACAAACTTTCGCTTTAGATCTAGGCAAATTTTCAAACCGTAGCTTTTAAATTTTTGTACCATAGGCTATGGTTATTTTTATCAAACATTAGGTAGGTAAGTATAGATAACAAAAACGGATGTCATAAATTGTCAAAACCTTATCAAACATCTGTATACCCCAAATATCATCCCTTGGTTATCAAGACAAACTAACAACTCTTTAATCAAACATCTCAACAGACATCCAATTTCTTTTCCCATTTTTTTGCTCCATACATTTTTTGGCCCGATAACGGTGCTGGGCTACCCCAGCTGAGGGATGTAACGACCTTGGCCTCATTTTGGTTCACCCCTGGAAAAGGACCGATTTTCGTACATACGACATATTATTCGACATTTTGTCATGTTCTTCTAGGATTAGTTAGACCCGTACTTACTTGAAATGGAAATATAATTGGATGTCCTTTGAGATCAATGAATCAAACGATTAAGGGTTGTTTGTTAGTCTTGATAACCAATAGATAATATTTGGAGGGTATACGTATGTTTGATAATGTTTTTTGACTAACTATTTCATGACATTTTATTTCAAAACCTTGCGAACTTTCTGACTGATTCGTTACCAGCAACTAAGCAAATTAATTTTAGAACAACGTATCATCAAATCTAAGCTGAAGTCACGATGTTTCTCACAAAATCATCATCATCGTCATCATATCAGCCCGTCTGCACCCACAGCTTATGCTGCTTATCTGCTCCACCGGCCGAAGTAGGGATCTCTCGGGTCTATATCACAAGTATATCTATACTTAGCTTAGACCGAGAAGTCTTTAAATAGACCTGTACAAAGATCTTAGTTCTTAATTAAATTAGAAAGGTTCTGCATTTTTAACACAAATTGTAAACATAGTATTAAGATCTTTTTTTGGAAAATAAACTTTATCTTACTAAACTTTATCTTACTGCTAATGGGTATAAGCCTCCTCTTTATCACGCCACTTGTCGCGATGTTGTGCGAGACGCATCCAGTATTTGCCCGCTACCGCAGCAATGTCATTAAATTGAGAGCAGTCTCACAAAATAATGCTCTCAATTTAAAATCCTATACTATTTTGGGGCTTATTTTTTATTTATTTTGTTAAGTTTAATTTTGACGGTGAGTTGAATTTTGGCCCGCGGGCCGTACAGTAGAAAATTAGTCAATAAATCCACGTACAACGTACTCCTATATCCATTTGCCAAATGGGAAAAATCTAGTAGAGATCTTTCAGTTTAATGCACGCCCCTCTTCCCCTCCACTCCACCCGCGTGACAAAGTAAGGGAGAAAGGTGCGTGCATTTTTTTTTAGTTAACGATCTCTATCTCGTCGTGTAATTTGTATGTCGTCTACGTGAGAATTAGGACCTAGGACATATTACCCAGGCAGCAGTTTCAATGTCAGGTTAAACCCTGACCCGGCTTTGGGAGATCCCGGGATCGTTGTAATATAGAGCCTTCTTATGTGTTTCCTTCTTATCTGCCCGTGATACGCCTGCATGCTATCTAATAAAGGCGTAACTAGCTAAGTATATTATATAAGTAGTAGGTACATCAGCCATTCATTTCACCAGCGACATTTCTTTTTTGACAGCAAAATATCAGAATAGTTGCAAATGTCCTTTATTCGCGATATCTCTACTGTCTACATAATCTGGTGTTTTATGACCTTTCTACCCTCGGGATGGGGTCCATTATGATTCTGTTAAGATAAATTCCTCTTGACAGTTTCGTTGGCACGTGTTTCTTCAAAGGCATTTTTTATGCGTACCCTACCTGAAGATTTGATATCTCAAGGTTTTACAAAAATATAGACAACCGACTTCAACTGGACTGTTTAGTGACCGTAAACACCACTGACAAGTCACAGGGAAGCAAAATACGCATTTTTTTTTACTTTAACGGCTTTTTTTTTCAGTTATTTTGATTTAAAAACTAAACTACTGAACCGATTTTGATGAAAGTTCTATGGGACCAATCTGGAAGTATATTCACTCAAACAAAAAAATATTTTTTCATATAGGTATATATAAAAAAATATTGGTTGTCTGTAAAGTTGGTTTACGGACGATAGTTTAACGTGACTACCGGCGTTACCGGACAAAGAGCGTTACCGGACAAAGAGCGTTACTGGACAAAAAACGTTACCGGACAATGAGTATTACCGGACAGCGTTACCGGACAATGACAGCGTTACCCGGTAATGACGTCAATGTTTTCGTGCATGCAGCCGGGGCGTTCATCTATTTATTAGACGTAGTCACGTCAAAAAAAAAACAACCGAATTGATGATCTCCTCCTTTTTTGAAGTCGGTTGAACAAATGTTATAATTTTTATGTATTTACTTAATAAATATTACATAATAAAATGTAATGTATGAGTTATCATATTCGGGGTATTCTGGACCTTAATATACTTGGTTTTGAAGGCCCCAGTTTTGTGTTGCCCATCAAAATAAAATGGTGTCGAAACATCGAACCCATGGCGGCTTACACAATAGATTATCTCATTACAGTTAACCCACTAATAAACTAAGATTAATATCCGTGACTAACTATAGTTCAGAGCAATAATGGTGGGATTTTTATAGAGCGTGAAAAACGTTGTTTATGTTTAAAAGATTTAGGTCAGATCAGACGAAAGTATATTCCTAAATCTATACAGTTATGATAACAAAGCATGATAATCATAATTTTATAAGCTAAATCACACTGATATTATAAATGTTAAAGTTTCTCAGAATTAATGGCTAAATTAAATGTTTGATGCTCAGTAACATCGAAACTAATTGAGCTGAAATTTGCTAAAGAAAGTTGTGGTTAAGTGCCTAAAAGGAACAAAGCGTTGTTTGAAAAAAGTTTTGGTGATAATAATTTGAAATCATGGTCTCAATGCGTGTTTTTTGTTTTCAGGAGTAGTCTTATTTTTACACCCGGTATTTAAAATAAAACGGGTCTAAACAAGGCAAATATACGGGTTTAACTTCGAGTCGAACTAAAAAGCTAATTAATTAATATACGCGCCTAAAACTATTGCCTAGATCACACGTATCAAGTACTCGGCCGAGACTTGATACGTGTGAAGAGAATGTTTGATGCTCAGTAACATCGAAACTAATTGAGCTGAAATTTGCTAAAGAAAGTTGTGGTTATTGGGGAAGACGCTAGTGTAAAAAAAATATAGGTAACGTAATGTGTAAAAGTGTCTATTCTGTAAGTTGTAGGTAGGTAGTAGGTAGAATGAATATTAATATGTAGTTAATACTAGTCTCTGATAACACGGAAGCAGTTCTTCACTGATAACGAACACCGATGAAAACATCAGATCAGCTGTTCCGGTGTCATCGGAATCGTCTTTGTCTTATGCTAATGTTTATGCAACGCGCGTATCTGTGGCGAAAGGTCGCAGTACTGTTATGAAACGGATTGGGAATTAATATATTGATCTTATTATGATAATCTTCCTTGAATAACACGTTGGACAATTCAAACAGTATAACCTTACTTCTATTCTTATAGGTAATTTACGTCAGCAAAAAAAAAGCCCATAATTGTTTCTGGGTCTAAAAAAACTTATTCTTTCTTTAAGTTATTATGAATTATTTTATTAATTGAGAGATTTAACTTTATTCAGTTTTTTCAATGAGAATTTGTTTATACTAAGTGAATTTTAAGCTGGCATGGATGCGGAAAAACTACAATTACCAACACAAAAATGTTTTGATTTTGATCCAATTTGAAAATTAAGAACTCTTTTCCTTTTATACAGATTACAGACTCTACAGTTCTAGATCTAATATAATATTCATAGAATTTGAAAATTTTGCGTTTTATATTATACAAGTAGAAAGGCAAAATATTGTAGGTGTCTGTAAATGAGCTGCCCGAAAACGGGTGAAAAAGAACCAGGAACTTACACCTAAATACACTGTTTTTCTTGATAAAATCCTTTCGTAGATAAACAGCCATAAATAGACTTATTACAGGAAACCAAGTTAGCATTTAACTCCAGTGGTTTTATGACGATCCTTCCATAAAATTTGGCTTGCTTGGCTACTAACGCATAATGCTCTTAATGCTGGTCTAAAGTCTTAACTGGACTTTACTCAAGTAACTTGGTGACTGAAAATCTGGGCTCAGCTTAGACTTAATGTAGTGACTTATGTAAATAACTGAACTGCGAAAATTGTTGTGTTATTTAGGATTTTTACTCGCTGCGTAGATGGAGGGTAATGTAATAATTAATCACTACAGTATTGTAGTGATATTACACATCGACAATTATGTGTCTTATTTTTAGCAAACCAGCTGTTTAGTGCAGACAGTTGCTACAAGTAAAATGTACCTACCTATCCATCCATTTGTTTTTGTTGTTTTTATAAAAAAATTGCATTCTTCTTCTTCTTATCGTGTCATAAGATCTTTCGAACCAGTGTGGTGAAAGAATGTCAAGTGCGCCTAAATTGAATTCTTGTAATGGTTTATACTTAAATTCATCGGAATACAGAAAGACTTTTAAGTTCAAAAGTCCTTTGATGTGTTTGAGATTTTAAAAAAAGTGTCTAGTTAGTAAAAGAGTGGAGAGATAAATTAGCTGGATTTTTAATAGCCAATAATTTTGAAACGTATACCAACCTCTTGGCTCAATGGCCTACGGAATCGGCCATTTCATTAGCTTCATTATGAACTTACGTTTCAGGAAATTGAAAGCTGTTTACAGGGCATTCAGTGATTCCCTCATTCGTACGAATAAACCTCGTGGGAAACGCAGAACCAGTCAGACGATGCATCTCATTGTCCCTGAATTTAGCCGTTTTAATTAAGCAATTCTATTCAATGTATGTTAGGCGATGATTTTTACGATTCGTTACGTCACATGTTTACTTGAGTATGCAGTAATGACTAAGTATTACTGTGTTCCGGTTTGAAAAGCACTATCTATCATTTTCTTTCCAGTTATCCTACACAGACCTACACTACACCACTTCACTTTATTGTTATACCCAGTACCCAGTTTCACGTGTCCTCCATTCGTTCATCGTGTTAATATAATGGCCTGGTTTCAAATGACTGTTTACCAGAACCCATGGATTTTTCTGTTCATAAAATCTATGTGTGCATTATAAACACGTGCTTAACGGTGAAGGAAAACATAGTGAGAAAACCGCCATGTCCATAGAACCTAAAAATTTCGAAAAACGTGTCAAGTGCACGAAAGGAGCCTTTTCGAGGCGCACTTAAAATCTTTTCACCACACTGATTCAAAGGAACTAGTGACACGATAAGAAGAAGACCAGAATATATCTTCAACACCTTTCCTGAGGCTTAACACGTCCTCAAAAACAGTCTAACTTTAGGAAGTCTAGTTCTAGAAAATGGTAAGTAGGTACGATTACTCAACTGCTAAAATGCTGAAGGTTCTATTTATGATGATCAAGGGTAGTTAGCATCATTACTGTGAATGCTGTTCATTACCTTGATTATCATCTAGCGTCGGTATCGAGAGGCAGAAGTCAGTGTTTGTTGATGGTAGAGCAATGTATGGTTCCGTTAAAGTTAAAGTATGGTAGTAAGGTATGGCGTTGACTCTGCGTCCAAAAATTGGAAGGGATCACTTCTTAAGCGACGATGACACACATGCTTTTTTAAAAGCTGATTGTTGGCGTTTTTAAACGCTAGCTTGTGAGCGTGTTAGCGTTTGGGAAGGATTGTCAACAAGCAGATTGTAAAAAAGCCGATGACACTGGGCAATTTTACAAGCTACAAGCGAACTCGCGTGTAAAATCGACGTCATCGACGCTTTAGGAGCACTTACAAAAAGTCACGTTTGTCAATGTTTCTCTCTAATAGAAACTAAGGTTCTAATATTACCTTTTACATAAACACGCGTCTATCTAAAACATGGAGATACCGTTTGGTAACCCGAGACCGGTCTATCTATAGCTCCCACGCGCGTCTCAGACCCAATGCGATTCTCATAGCCCACTTACGATTATAGCGAATCTACCTATAGAAAATAGGTTTTAAGATATCACACATTTGCGCATATTTAGCAAAAAAACGTAGCTGCAGACTTAATTAAACGATGTGTGCTACAACTGACTTCAATTAGACTGTTTTAGTGACCGTTAACACCCATGAAAAGTCACGGGAAGCTAAATACTAAATTTCGTTAACATCGTTGAATTTTTTTTTCAGTTATTTTGATTTAAAAACCAAACTACTGAACCGATTTTGATGAAACTATGGGATCAATCTGAATAAGTATAAAGTATATCCTCTCAAACAAAATATAATTTTTCAAATCGGCTTATACACAAGAAAGTTTAGAGGTAACAAACAAAAAAAAATCCATCGAATTGAAAACTCATTCATTAATGATCCAGTTTCTTTAGTTACGTTTGACTGTAGCTCGACAAGGCGTAAATGTCCCATGGTTCACATCTGTTTGGGATTCGTCATTGGACTGATCCCGTACATCTGCAAAAGGATTTAGAGAGAATTGTGTTCTGTTGGGCTGGGCTGCAATGTGCTCCACAAAACAAAGATAATTGGCCACATGTTGAAATAGGGTGACTTATGTTTTGTTTTGCGCATTTATTCAAATAGCTTTTGTTCCTTAAAAGGACCACCCTGATTATGCACATGGTGGAAGCTATATAGGGTTATAAAAAACCAACCGAATCGAGATTTTCCACCTTTTTTTGAAGTCGGTTGAAAATATTTGATTGCATATGACATGACCGAAATTTATCCACATTGGATCAGCGTGGTTTACTAGAAATGCGATGTTATAGAGGCTGATTTGATTACGCCTAAGCTTAGGCTACTCGATTTTTATCCTTAGTTCATGGTATTTCACAAATAACAACAAATATCATACTTTAAATCTACTGTCCCGCGAACAAACAACATCGCCGAACGACATCAGAGCGAAGCCACATTGCTCCGTCAGGTTGCGTTGCCGTTACGTTGCAGTTTGGTATAGGTACGGGCATTTGGCACTGAATGCGTCCAAATCTAGCGCTGCGACGCAAATGCCAGTACAAATCCGGGATGCAAAGCGACGCAACGGTGCAGTGTGGCTTCGCACTAACACCGTAGATAGGTGTCTTCACGGTTTAATTGCGCTCTGCGTAAGTGAGGTGAGGCCAGACGGCGGGAAGGTGGCTAAGCGACCAATAGACGACGGCACCGGGCACCTTCCCTGTCGCGTCGCACCCCTCCCGTCAAACACACCTAAAATCGACTTCTGCGCATTCAAAGTCAGCGCTATGCAACCGTTAGGATATCTAATATCTATACATACATACTACTCGGGCGAATCAACATGAAACCTGGCTCAAATGACGTTTGTGCAAAGTACAGCGTGGAATTGGATAATCTTGATAAAGAAGAGGTCCTGTAATACTTGGTACCTAATGTAATTTTTGTAATGATAAGGCTTCGTAACTAGAGGAAGAATAAACACGGAGGGCGCCGCGCGGGGCAGCGGGGGAAGCATCAAGTTCCGAGCTACGTGTCAGCCAGGTGTCATGTTGATTTGCCCGAGTAGTACATTACATTAACATGTGATGTCACTTGTAATAAGTAAAAGCCCTAGGCGGCGCTTCAAAATTGTCATTCCCATGTCTTTTATCTCGGCTGTACCCTATTGTAGTTCTGCGACCGTGGTCCACAATCATCTGATTGATAGACAATATCTACTGGGAAGGGAAAGAAGGGACAGCGCGTGGATGAATCAGTAGACTGTCATAATGCGGGGCTGGCGTGCAAAAAGGTTAGATGTTACGTAGCCTGCCCTTTTGGATTTAGATTTTTCCGATGAATAGATAATGAAGCAGGGAATAGGAGCAGTATTAAGGTCAGATATAAGTTGTCGTTAAAATTAGACGTGCGCCTTTGAGATCCAAACTTTGGTATTTTTTGAAAAGTATATGTCAGCGTAAAAAAAATCTGATTGTTGCATACCCTAAGTTTAAAATTTTAGTTTGAAAAACGTTAAATTGTAAAATGTCGGAAAATTACGCAAGTACCTACATACAAGTACTCCTTAAAACAAACCAATCACGGTACAGTCTGGATGGTATTTCATTTCTTTACTTTTTGCTTTTTTTTTTGCTTCCTATTGGGTGATCGTTAACAAATATACGTTTTTATAGCTGTTTTGTGAACGTTCATTTGATGGTCTATTTCATAGCAACTTTCGTAGTGTTCACAATTTTTCGACTATGTTTGTAACGTAACGTGATTGATAACCGGTCAATTGTAAACTTACGGTTTTTACAAAATTACTTAATTAATTTTAGTGCTGATATGGTTTTTACTCGAGAAAAATATTTAAGTAGGCTACCTATATTATTTTTGTTAAAAAGTGTTGGCATCTTTTAACTAACTGTTTTATCTAATACAAGTTTGTTAATCAGTACCAATGTTCATAAGATTACATATTAACCCAGACTGTATTAGACGACATAAAAATAAATTAGTACAACCGGCAACTAACTTGAAAACTGTAGGCAAAAGTCCGCACCATAGGCTCGTTAAGATATATAACAATGTACCAGAACTGATAAAAAATGCTGTGAGCGATAATTTATTCCAAAAACAATTTAAATTATCCCTAATGGAAAAATGCTATTACAATGTAAACGAATTTCTATCAGATAAATGTTGACTGTCAATGATAAGTTTTTTGTTTAAGTGTAGGTACCTATATAAAATGAAAATTAATACTATTATTACTTATTTTTAGAAATTATAAAAATATTGACATTTAGCATATTTATTTGACATTAAAATTAAAATTGACATTAGAATTAACAATATTTAAAACTTGACATCACTCAAACAAAAATACAAATCACCTAACTAATGCTAACTTATCAATATTTTTGTAATACATAATTAATTTGACTATGAAATAAACATAAGTGAATTAGATGCCTACCGAGCAAAAAATTAACTTAAAGTTGTTGCGCCCTTACAGGGTTCATGTGCATTGTGTACCTATAAGCCACTTACACCTAAGTTATATAACCTGTATGCAAATGAAACAATAAATAAATGAATATGAATATTAAGTATCTTGCTGAGAGTGGGTAAGATTTACCCATCTTACCCTGCTCAAATATTAGACGGGACAGTCAACATAATAATGCAAAACTGGGTCCACATTCTCCATAACTTTAGCAATATTCTCAAACGAGCCCTCCCATATTCGAAGACTAAAGTCGAGGCATTTGGCCGGCTGGGAAGCCAAAGTTGTAGGATCGATTCTCGGATCGCTAGACAAATGTTGCAAACTGCAAATATTTCAAGACGAGTGTCTTGAAAGTGTAGTTTATAAATAAATATTTTGGACATTTCACACAACGCCATCTAGCCCCAAACTAAGCAAGCTTGTATTATGGGAACCGACCGGATAAGTGATAGAATACTTTATATACTTTTTTGTTGTAAATACATACATGGGAAACACCCAGACTCAGGACACACCCATGTTCACCACAAATGTTAGTTTTGAAGCGGGAATCGAACCCGCGACACTCACACAAAAAGAGAAGTACCTAACTGGGCTAGAGAAATTATAAGTAAAAATAGGCTTTTTAATTTATAATAAAGCTCCATCGTAAAAAGTAACAAAAATGGGCATTATTTAATTTTTGCTGACGAGGTGTCTGATTTTTTTTTGCCCTGTATTCCTCATCCATCTAGGTTTAAGGGTAATCCTCAAATCCGAATTCCATACATGTTTCAGACAAATACTCAAAAAGTACGCCGTATTATAGTAATTTCTTCACACTATTCATTTCGTCCATGTTTTTTGATTTCGTCAACAAAAAAGTGAAAGGTTTCATACTTTAATTTAGATGTTATACGTGTTTTTAAGTAAGTAGGGTTAATTTTAAAAGAAATTACTATAATACGGCGTAATTTTTGAGTATTTGTCCGAAACATTTTGTATGGAATTCGGATTTGAGGATTCCCCTTAATACTGTCTATGTGGTTTTCTATAGGAACACCGATATTCATCAATGTGTGGGACTTATCAAAATGTAGGTAAATCAAGCGATGGAGTAGTTACGGCATGGTGTGCAGTTTTTGCCCGCACATGATGCTATCGATTCCACGATTCGTATTCACCTACTGTGTGCTTTGTTTATTGTGTGGTTCACTAGAATTATAATAAAAAGACATGAATAGTTAATGTTGCAATATGCTTATTCTCAGTTATACAGGGTGGTTATGGTTATTAAAAATCAGTAGCAATGGCTGTCTTAACAAAAAAAATCTATTCTTCTTATCGTGTCACTAGTTCCTTCGAACCAGTGTGGTGAAAGGATTTCAAGTGCGCCTCGAAGAGGCTCCTTTCGTGCACTCGACACATGTTTTCGAACTTTAGGTTCTACGACATGTTGGTTTCCTAACGATGTTTTCCTTCACCGTTGCGAGAACGTGGGATACATAAATAGATTTTTTCGACCGAAAACCCATTTACGCATTTACGCCACCGGGACTCGAACCCGCGACCCATCAGATTGCAAGGTAAGAGCCTTATCCACCACGTCCTCAAGATATCTCATATCAATCTCAAGAAATCTATTTATATTTATTTATTCATTCAATAAAGCAGCACACATAATTCAAAATCCACAAAAATTATGAAAGATTGGCACACAGAAACCCTCAATAGTAAAAAGTAAATTGTTTAAAACGGGACGGTAGACCTTTGCCCTAAGTTGTATACATACATTATTTTTCACACCACCTGCTCGACAATGTCCAATTACATAATATCATGCTATCATCAAGGTAAAGCAAAGCATTACTTACCAAGGGAGGTAATGTTGTATGAAACTCCCAAGGGTAGTAATGTGATTTGAATTTGGAACGTCAAATTCGTGTGGGAACTCGTGGAGTAAAAGAACGCCCATAGGGCATTGTAAAAAGGTTTGTTCTAAAATCGAACTGGCCACACATAAAAATAAAGAAAAAAGGCGTGACTTCAAAGATTGTGAAACAAAAGACGGTGTTAGCTGTTGAGTTCGGAGCCCTGGCTTTTTATTGCCTCGCAGAAGGTGTGAAAAGTAGAGTATGCTCCTCTGGGATAAAGCCTGTCTTCGTCTTGGGCAGCTTGAACCCCTCGCGTCACTCAGGACTCTACGTAACTCCCTCGCTTCGCTCAGGAGTTAACTAAGTCCCTCGTTTGCTTAGGGTTCAATATGCCACCCGCAACATGAGACACTGCTTTATCCCCTTAGTGCATAATCTACTATTAATGACTTTTAGATAGATACCTAATAGTTAAATGTGCACTCAGCCAAATTCTCATAATTTCTGTTGATTATAAAATGCCGTTATTAACAGTTTCGTATAGCTTAATAAGACTTTTGTTTGACCAACTCTCAAGTAGGTATATCCCAACCTCAGATAGACACCCTGTATCATCATAATGGCTGACCACAGATTCTTGATTTTTATTCGTTTTCAACCGATTTCAAAAAAGGAGTTTGTTACCTCAGAACATTGTTGTTTATAAACCGATTTGTAAAAAATCTTATTTTGTTTGAAACCAAGGTAGGTTACCTACTTCCAGATTGGTCCCATAGAAATTGCATGAAAATCGGTTCACTACTTTGGTTTTGAAATGAAAATAACTGAAAAATAAAGTCGTTGAATTGAACAAAATTGCGTATTTTGCTTCCCTGTCACTTTTCAGTGGTGTCTACGGTCACTAGAACAGTCCGATTGAAGTCGTTTGTTGTACGTTTTTGTAAAACCTTGATTATTTATTTATATCTGCGTTTTTCTTGGTATATTGTAATGAACCATAGATAGATAGATAGAAAATGCTTTATTGCACAAAGTAAAAAAACAAGTACATAGGCGAACTTAATGCTAGTTAGCATTCTCTTCCAGCTAACCTCTGCGTATTATGGAGATGTGGTAGTGCTAGAAAATAGTATTAAGCTTATTTTATTAACATAATACTCACGATATTATACAAAATACACTAATAAATAATAAATAAAATGCTCAAGTATTCTGGAGTGCCAAGTAGTGACAAGATAGTTTGGATTTGAAGACCCCAATGGAGGTGGAATTGCGGATAGCTACAGGAAGAGAGTTCCACAGTCGGATCGCGCTGACTGTGAATGAGTTAGTATAAAAAGAGGTTTTGTGGTGTGGAACCATAAGAAGGAGATGTTGAGAACTACGCGAAGGGCGATCCGAGGTTGATAAAAGAGGGAAACGTTCTTTAAGATAAGTTGGAGAGAGAGGATTATGAAGAGAAGACACAGGGTATGAGTATCCCGTCGGTACCGTATTTTCAGCCAATTCAACTGAGAGCGGTAGAGTGAGATGTGATCGTACTTACGCAATCCGTAAACGTACCGTATACATAGGTTCAGCAACCGCTCTAGTTTGTTGAGCTGATCTTCAGTAGCGTCAGAATAACACACATCTGCGTAATCTAGTATAGGAAGAAGGAGAGAATTGACAAGGGTTATTTTGGCAGAAAGAGGGAGAAAGTTTTGCATACGCTTCAGCGCATGCATGGAGCCATACATTCTTCGGCTGACACTAGTGATATGCTGTTCCCAGGACAGATTTTCAGAGATGATCAGGCCCAGGTTCTTCACCTCCAGACAATAACCATCATACATCTATGTGTGTATAATTTTGATAGTGTCACGCTTGATCGTAACTTTCATCATAAAATCGTGCGGCAAAAGTGGACTAACCGACAATTGGCGTGAAATTATAAATTTCTTATATCGCCTCTAATGATAGCATGTGGCTTAAAGCGAGTAATCGAGAGTCAATAATTCACGTACCACGTCTAAAAAACCATAAACCCCTATTGTACCTCAACTCAGAAAGAAAGAAACTAGCTCTGGTGTAGGGTTTTATTTATAGTGGTTAAAAGGTTTATGATTTAATATCATTCATTCACGAAAATACACAAAGTAAATTAGGTACTTGGTTTTATAATATCACTACATAAGAAAACATGAACGAACCTTTTCACGTAAAACGTTTTTAAAATCACACCGATAAATTATGGGTACCGTAACGTAACGAATTTGACTATACCTACTATGTTTTACCTTAATAACTAAAAAAAAACAATTAGTCGTAGAAAGATAATTCTATACCTCGATTCAGAATTCAAGATTTTTTTGTAAACAAAGGTGTGACCACCCTAAAAAAATACTTATCAAAGTGACGTTTACTCAATTTTCCTAAATACTTATGGTACGGTTTATTTTCTAGTCAATATCCATAGAATGGAAAATAGCAAGGGTTTTGTACTGATTATTATATTTTATTTTATTTTTTTTAGAAAGTTATAACACGACGGAAAAATAACAGCGAAAAATATTTTAAGACATTGGTATCATCGGAGTAAATCACAGAAGTTCGAAACAATTTGGATTTTGACCTAAACGTGTGTTTGTAAATTTTTCGTCTCTTGTCCGTTTACGAAGTCGAATGCGTTCTTTTTTCGTTTCTCGTGTGCAATTGTGTGAATCGAATGAATATTTGTTAGGTATCTGCTATGCACCTTGGCATTAATATGATTAATATCTAAGAAGTTTAGATTCACAAATTTTATTTCCTACGCTACCTACTTTTCAGTGTTCTGAAGTACCTGAATAAGTTTGGTTAAGAATTATTTAGGTAAAATAGGAAACTATCGCACAAGCAAAACCGCGCGCCATTACTAGTAATAATGATCCGTGGTATAAACTCGTTTTTAACCCTGACCTGTCTCTGTTACAGTGACATTTCATGACACTTGTTTTTTGTTTACAAAAAAATCTTGAATTATAAATCGGGGTATAGTGTCATTATTTAGCTTAAGTCAGCTCGCTATTAAAATTTTTAGCTTGCGTCGTCGGCGTCGAGCGGGATAGCGGTGGTGGAGCACCGCGCAGAATCACCGAAACCAGCGCCTAAGCGACTCGCTGACAAAATCGTTTCACGTTAAACCAACGGCCGACACAGCTCTACCCGATTTTTTTTTGAACCTCACATGGTACGTGTATTAGAATCCATAGCAACATATGGTTTGTTATCTGTGGCATTATTGTTCTGCTCCGACTGCCGGTACCGTTGAAAGCACACATACGACGGATTCTAGACCAGCCATAATCGACACTTTTTCAGCGATTTCTCTGACTGCTTGTCGTTGTTTTGATGACTCTCTGAATGAATGATGACTGAAGTAGCTGGGAATGACTGAACGAACATATAATCTATTGACATTTACATTACAGCCTATATTAAGTTTTATTAAGTTCATTTTTTATACGAAATTAACTGAGTCAATCAGTGACTCTATAAATCTTTCTTTATATTTACCTTTATAACTTGTATTTACGTAAATTTTTACTTTTGGATCATAATTTGAATAGATCCTCCGTCTTATTTTTGCATTAATGCTGACAAATCTTATTTTGACCTTAAAATGTTTATTTTTGTCTAGTTATCTTTGTTCTGGCAACATTTTATCTTAAGAGACTTGAAATTACCATAGTCAGAAAGCGTCACCGTGTATGCGTCATATTAGGAGTGTAATCTTAAATTGCTCTATTGTTTAGCTAAATAAGTTTAATGTTTTTGTAAAGTTGGTAGTTTGCGACATTTTGCTTTTAGTTCAGTTAGTCAAATGAGAGTAGTAATACTGAGTCATCTTTGACTTTCATAAGTTTGAGGGCGTATAAGTGTATCTTCCACCAAAAATTGTTAACTAATTTATAGTTTCCAAACACGTTAAATTAGTTATAAGCTTTTAAAAAATTAAGAATGAATGAATGATTTATTTATCTCAAGTATGGTTAGTTACAGATTGGTCTTATGAATGTAAAAAGTATATTCACATTACTGAAGAATACAGACTACAAATTTTAATATTTTGAACACTTTGAAAGTCTGCTATGAAATAGACCAATCAATTTATCGTTCACGTTACGGTTTTTATATCGCACGTGAATTTGTGAACGATCACTTGATTTGACGCGCTCACTTCATTCTCGCTAAGGTAACGGGCACCAGCTAATTTACTTTATTTTACATTAGACTTGCAGTTATATACTCGTAACTGCGGCTACATCCAAGTCTAATGTAAAATAATGTATAATAGTTATGTAAAATGGTTAAAATCTTATCAATATAAATAAAATAAAGTTGTGTTAGTTACACTATTTTGTAACTCAAGAACGGCTGAACCGATTTGGCTGAGAATTGGTGTGAAGCTTAGAACCCGAAGACGGAAATAGGATACTTTTTATCCCGATGTTGAAAATTCCCAACGCAAACAAACAGTACGCTATAAAATAATTATCTCAAACCAATTTTTAAGACAATTTTGTTGCTTTATCTTATTTCATAGTTATTGGTAGGTAAGTCTGGGTAGCCCTTTAAATCCTTACATCACATTGGTTCGAAAGAACTAATGACACGATAAGAAGAAGAAGAAGTACCTACCTAAGTAGTAGTTCGGGTAACTCTTAACAACAGTACCTAATAGTTTACAACTTCTGCAAAGCTTTTCTCATTTGCAAGTGAGTAAACCACAAAGGCCAGGTGTTACGAGCACGCGTCTGCTTGTAACTGCCGAGCAGTAGACCGTGGTGAATAGGGTTGCCAGGTTCTGACAAAATTACATTCTATGTACAATTGTACAATGAAAAGTTTTTATCTAAAAAGATCGTTGGCGTCTTGTTCCTCGTTTTATTAAGTTACATATCGGGCATGATAATATTATTATTAATTTATGGCAGGATCATAAATCAAATCATCCCTAATATAAATTGCAAAAAAATTGGTTGTCTGCAAAGTTGGTTTACGGACGATAGTTTAACGTGACTATCAGCGTAACGAGACAATGAGCGTTACCGGACAATGACGTCACCATTTTCGTGCATGCAGTCGGCGTTCATCGATTTATAGTCTAATCAACAGCTATTTATCTACACTACAAACACCGTTCATCGACTTAGCATACTCTACCGATCTCGGCCTACGTTAGTCGTTTGTTCGTTCGTCAATGTGAAATTGTGAACTCCAGGAAGATTATTCCGTCCTTTTCTACAAAAAAATACAAATGGCAACATTCTTATAATAACTAGCCGTGGTGCAACCGTCACGGTGTGGTGACCATCAGACGGCAAGATGCTATACTACCACTCATAAGTAGATACACCGGAAGTTATTAATATACGTACCAGTCTAGTGTAGATAGTGACCTTCAAAATCATGGTAAGAATTTTTAACCGATTTTAAAGTCGTTGAATGTTTTTTTCTATATCAAAATAACTGAAAAAAAAAGACGTTGAAGTGAATATTAAAACATTTTGCTTCCCTATGACTTGTCAGTCCTACGGTCACTAGAACAGTCCAATTGAAGCCTGTTGTAGTATGTAAAACCTTGATTAATGATTATGTAAAAATAAGTTTGTACACGCTACAGATAAAAATATAAAAATTAGCAAACAAAATGAAGTTTATTTAAAACAAAGACAATTGCTATTTTAAAAGAAAGGGATAAATTGTGTGCCAAATGTAGATATCTTAAATTCCTACCTACTTCCGGATTCGTCCCAATCATGCCAGTATGAGGTATATGTGTTCAAAAATAAAAAAGGGGCAAATTAAATTGTATTTTTTACTGTACCCATAAAAACTTCAGGCTGGTTTTCTGTGTTCCATAAACCTATACCTAGTACTATTTGGTGGTACGTTTATTATTGACAACAGCTAAGTATCTATTGTATTGTGATGAATGATGACGCAAGCAAGTCTAGATCCTCATTGTTTTAAAAGATGCCTCTCTTTTCACGTTGCGTCAGTCATTCGTTTCACTTTTATGTGTTATTATTATCTGAACAAAACCACATATAATATGTGAAAATGGAGGAGCCACGGTTCGATGGACCGGATTATGATGTCGTTTTCCCCGAAAAAGACTGAGATCTACATATATGGCGACTGATCTTCAATAACTCTCAATAAGCCCCATAGTACTTCTTTTGGTAGAATATAATATAGATAATCCCTAAATTAAGAATTTAAAAATAATAATCTAATTGTTTTTATATTGCGGATAAAAACTTTAATCCATAACAAAGCGTAAACTTTTAAGATAAGGCTTTAAAATAGGTGTGTTACGTTTTAGACTCTTTCATAATACAAGAGATATGATAAGTTGGGTGCTTTTGAATAGTATCGGCAAAGAATAAATAATATTATGTACCATAGTATCGGTGCGTCTCAGATGTATGCTCTACTGCTATTTACTGCGTATTTTCATACGTCCTCTACTAAAAATAATGTTTTCCATAACAAAATGGCTTTGAAAAACTTCAAACACTCGAATTAGGCTGGTTTAGGCAAGATTTCGTAACTGATACGCCAGCACCACAGACCTTGCCAAGGGATTGGGCCTGCAGACTGCGGAACCAAAGAGATCCAATAACTCACGATTTTCTTAGAATTAAGGTATCTACAATTTCGAAAGTTTTGTTTACTTTAAAGCCACGTTAATCTAATTAACTTATTTGAAAATGTGATTTTATGCTTGTTATGGAATAAATGAATTACCAATTATGAATTATGAACTTGGGTAAAATAGTAAGTTGTACAGTCATCAAAGGTTTACAACAGCTACTTACCTATTTCAATTGTTTCATAATACTTTTAGTATTTAGATACTATATATTACTTAGGTAAAGCTCAAGACGTATGTACGAAAAAAAAATATGTAGGACTTACCTACTCTACAACTACTCTCTATTTTTTTCGCCGCACTACTAAAACCTACCTAATTTTAATAGTAAAAATAACAAATTCATAGAAGACTTTGGACAATACGAGTCTCTACCAAAACAAGAATATGTTTCTAATCCTACTTCCTACTAATGTTATAAATACGAAAGTTTGTAGGGATGGATGGATGGATAGATGTTTGTTACTCTTTCACGTAAAAACTACTGAATGGATTTTAATGAAACTTTACATTAATATAGCTAATACATCATGCTTTAGAAGATAGGCACAGTATATTGACCACCCTGCAAAGTTACATTGAAGTACTTCTAAGAAGATATCAAATCGAAGCTTATTGTAGCTCGTAAATAAATGTTCGTATCCTCTTCCGCCCCTAATGGATAGCGCGAACGATATTCTATATGACTTGCCGAGAGATTCGTAAACAGATGCAGACGAGCCATTGATGCTGACGTTCGAATGATTAATCTTTTACCATTGATTGATGCCCGTCATCCACTGCAAAAGGGTGATGAGCGAGCTTTTTTAAATGTAAAGAATGCCATAGGAGCCCCTTAAAGTGTTATAAATCCAAAATTCCAATAATATTTCGGCAGTCGGGTTTTCAGTTTAAATAAACTATTTTTTATATTTGATTAACCTTTGATCTCGTCCCACTGCTGGGCAAAGGTCTCCCCAACTCATTCCACTTGTTTTTTTTATGAAATAAAATTTAAGCGTTTTTAATTTGCGTCAGTCGGTACCCAGCATTGATAATAATTTAAGTTTTATTCATCGTTGGCAAACCCGGGTACCTAGCTCGCAAAAGCTCGGCTCGGGCGCCGCACTCGCTCCGCTGTCACTCTGTCATTTTGTAGCAATCCAAAATTCTGACTGCACAGATACAACGTAGTACTACTATCTGAGTACTCTGTGGTAGTACCCACCCCGTCTACATTGCCCATTTTTTTTTTTTTGGTAATTAATAAATTGTTGGTGTAGACATCGATAGGTCCACGAATGTCCTCAATTCACTTTTCCTCAACCCGTATCGATCGTGTAGTCGCGGGGTCAACGCACGCCCATTAATTCTGTTAGGTAACCCGTGATTTTAACGTTTCCGACTGACAAAGCGTGAACGTGATCGAAAATGAGAAAACGTGGCTTAATTTGACTATTGAGGTGCATGAATTGAATTTTGTTTGGATTCAGACAAAAGGTGATTGTTTTTATAGCTCCTATTCTAAAAGTTGAAGTGAAAGCTAGGCTATTTTGATAGCTATCTACAGTTTTGGAAACCTTGCTTTTACAGAAGTCATATTTGTACTTATGATTTAGAAAATAATGTAGTTTAGTGTTTTAATTAATACATTGGTTGACTGGTCAAAAATGCTGTAGGAATGTGTGTAGGTACAATAAATTATAAAATAATAATATTACAGAGTAAAACTAAGGTGCTTTAATTTGTAGTAAGTAACTTATTTATTTAATTTGTAGCTTAGTTCCGTTTTCTATTGTTTTTTAGGTGCACCCGTTGAACTCTTTTGTATGAAAATATGGTAAATTAAAAAGGTAAAAAGTTATTCTATTTCACGATGAAAGTTTGATTTTGGTTGTTGTTAGCCGCGTTCATGCACATTGAGTTAGTGTGCGTAACCTCGGGAGCATTCAGTCACGATATCGCGACGCGGCATCGAATGACGCGAATGCATCTGTACATGTCACTACTTCAACCAAAGCCAAACCTTCTTCGTGAAATGGAATATCTGTACTACTCGGGCGAATGAACATGACACCTGGCTGACACTCTCGCTTGGAATTTGATGCTTCCCCCGCTGCCCCGCGCGGCGCCCTCCGTGTTTCTTCTTCCTCTAATTGCGAAGTCTTTTCATTACTTATCATTACCAAGTATTACAGGACCTCTTCTCTATCAAGTTTATCCAGTTCCACGCTGTACTTTGCATAAACGTCATTTGAGCCAGGTGGCATGTTGATTCGCCCGAGTAGTACCTATCTACTTATTTCATTCAAAAATCAATACATACCACAGGTGTTGTATAATTTCAGCTGTCGCCCCATAATTGACTATCAGAAATTAGGTCAAGAGTCATGAGCTTCTAGCTCACTAACTCGCTCATCAAGCAAGATGCATTCAAATACGTCCGTCAATTGATACTGACTGGAACCACTGTATGACAATCGGTGGCTGTGTTGACAAGACAATTGACCTCATCAGGGTAATGTACAACGGTACACAGTACAACCTACCTAGTCTGACGGATGAAAATATAATACAATATATGTATGTATAAGTATAAACTAGCTGACACCCGCAACTTCGTTTGCATTGAGAGTTTTCAAATGTATTTATTTAGTAGGTACTCACTAGCCACTGACAGATAAGTTGAACAGTAACAGTTTATCGTGGTATGAGCATGCGATGCGAAGGAATGAATGTCACTAGAAGAGTGTTAGATATGGAAGTGGATGGATTTACGAGAAGAGGAAGACCATAGAAAAGATGGATGGACTGCGTGAAAGAGGATATGAACAAAGCAGGCGTGTGTACAGAGATGACGGCTGATAGAGACGAATGGAAGAAGACATGTTGTGCCGACCCCACCTAAGTGTGGGATAAGGGCAGGGAGATGATCATTTATTTAGTACTCACTTTCAGCTGCAGAGCTTTTACTATGCTATGGAAACCAGATAACTGATAGAATACCTACATATTTTTTTTGTAAATACATACATAGAGTGGGATTGGGCAGGTCACGTCTGCCGCATGTCGAGCGATCTTTGGGCCAAGATAACCACTGAGTGGAGTCCCGAAGCAGTGCGGCGTCGACGCGGCAGACCAAGGAGAAGATGGCGGGACGAGCTCATCGCGTTCCGTCCAGACTGGACTGAACTGGCCCATGACAGAGGAAAATGGAAACAATGGGGGGAGGCCTTTGCCCAGCAGTGGGACAGCGAGGGCTCTTAATAATAATAATATACATAGAATACATAGAAACATCCACACTCAGGAAAAACACCGATTTTCATCACTAAAATGAATGTCCTGACACTTGGCAGTCCAACACACTTGTCACTCAACCAATCGTATAGTCACAAAAAAATAGAAACCTTTTACCAAATGTTGCATTCCGGACACATTTCAACAAAAGATAGCCGAGCTGAGCTGAGCTTACTAACTGCGTAGTTATTTGATTTTCAACAAACAAACTGAAAAGGTAATCACGCGCCAACAAGAAATGGAGCAAAAAATGTATTGTATGTAGGTATAATAATAAGAATTCTCAATCTGACCAAAAAGTTTCGCCCGCAAACCGTGACCAAGTGCTGATCGAAAACACTCTGTAATAATGTAATCGGAACGTGCACACAAAATTGTTTAATGCGTAGCCCATAAACGTACTACAAACTGTAAAAATCAGGGTAAAACTGTTTCATTGTGACGCAAAAATGTTATTTTCAACAGACTCCAAAAAATAAGGTTCTCGAAACGAAAACGTTGACATCATTGTGCGGTAACGCTGTCATTGTCCGGTAACGCTCATTGTCCCGTTACGCTGGTAGACACGTTAAACTATCGTCCGTAAAACAACTTTACAGACAACCAATTTTTTTTTATGTTTGTTACCTCAGAACTTGGTTGTTTAAAAACCGATTTGAAAAATTCCTTCTGAAGTAACAAACATTAAAAAAAAAAATTTAACCGAATTGATAACCTCCTCTTTTTTTGAAGTATGTTAAAAATAGCTAAACAAAACTCAATCTGATTTCAAGACACCTAGAGATTTCAGAATGGCGGCAATAAAGACTCTCCAAATAGGTGCAGTGAGGCTGGGTTTCTTATTGAAAGAAAAATTGGTTGGTTGTGTAGAAAATAGGGTTTTCGTACATATAGGTACTATTTCTATCTAATTTAAAGTAAGACCACAATGTATCTGTATTACGCAAATAAAGTTTCATTCATTCATTATTTCATTCATTTTTAAGTCTTGTATTTGTTATTTTCCATGTGTACAATAAATAATTTTCTATCTATCTACCATTTTTATCTTCTGATAGTATTTCTAAAATATATATTGGTGTAGCAATCAAATTTTGAAAAGCATTTTGGCCAAGAAATCTAGTATGGTATGGACTATGGACAGAAAGACGGACTAGCGAATCAATGAGGTACGACCACGTAGAAATTTTAAAAGCCTAGATATTTCACAAGCTACAGTGTCTTTCAAACCGAAACACGGTAATGCTTACACCTTACTGCTTGGAGGCATAATATCACTGGGTAGCAGAATAGCACTGTGAGAGTACACATTGTTATTAGTGTTGCCATATATGTATGTATGTACAGACAGCGTCAGAGATAAGTATCCCCCTTGCGCAAGACACTCAGCTATAAATCCTTTCAAAAAATTGTAATACTTAAAACTATTTTTAGGCTTACATACGATTATACAAATATAATCTATTTTTTAAAGGCAAAACTTCTCCATTCGCCGCGACGGAGATTTAAAGGGATTTGAAGCTGGATATTATAATGCAAGGGGGATACTTATCTATGACGCTGTCTGTACATAAATAATTTAATGGCATTATTAATAGGACCGACATAATAATTTAAAGGTCCTTATAATAAATGAGGAAAAAAAAAATCGTTAAAGAGCATTACACGTAGTAGGTGTCTTATTACTCTGTGGTATTAAATTAAATTAAATTTGTATTATGTTAGAAAATTTAATTTGTATTTACCTGTTGTTTTTCCTTGACAAAAGTTTGTTGTGTTTATTGTTTTTGTGTGTAACTTTAATTTCTGTTTAAAAATGTAACGATTTGGATTTCATCTGTTATGATATTTTTTTTGTAAATGAATAAATTCAAAATTCTATGTTTGGTTGGTCCTAAACACACAATCATCTAGACGGTATCCTGCAAGGGTTGCATTTCAACTGTTAACCCTAACTTTTTTGCGGTCAAGTAACACTGAATATAATCATAACTGGAACTGCGCTAAATATAATAACCCTGGAACACGCACGACGGACGCGCTAACTATCGAATAAAAATATAGGCAATAGTACCGAATCGAAATATCGATTCGATTTTCGATTCGGAACATAACAGTTAGTTCCATGTGCGGTAGGTCAGCGACCGGCGAGAGTGTTATGACCACAGACTAAAACAAGTACCTATTTTGGTACCTACTTGAAATAAGTACTAACATACCATCTGAGTCGTAGTCGTTAATACATGTACCATTCTTGCACTCAAAATATTGTAAATAAATATATGATTTTTTTATTTTATAATAAACTTACGGTACAGTACAATTACAAAATTAGTAAGTTACTTGATCTAACTGTTACCTTATCAATGTAGATGGAGGCTTCCGTCGATTGGGACCACTAGGTTTAGGACCGCGGTCCCAATCGCCGGAACGATTAAATTTTATTATTTTTCATGCCTACTTGCACCAATCTATCAATGTCTTTAAGCAATTACTTTACTCGCTTGGTAGTTCTTAACAGCCCATATTTTGACCGTTAAGAACTGCCAAGCGAGCAAAGTAATTGCTTAGGGACTCTGACAGTTTGGTGCAAGTAGGCATTAGAGTCGATCAAAAGTACATTTAGAGTTTAGTCTATGTTCCTCGCACTAGGACTGAGAGCATATTTAACCTATTTTACGGCCTAGAATTCCAACTGAAATTAGAGCTACTCAGTTATTAGATCAGTTAAATGGTTTCCCACGAAATAACAGTGTTCATTTGGCATAAAGAAAAATTACAAAATAAAAGAACACTGTTATGTATTTATAGGTTACTAAATAAAGAAACTAAATAAACATAGTAACCCCAGCGAGAAAACACCCTGACTTGGGGTGTTACTCGATGGGAAACAAAATCCCAACGAGTAACACTTACTCGTTTGGGAGTTACTCGATCGGGACCTATCGCTTCGTCCAGCCACCTAGTATATCTTTTTTTAATGGTCCAGCTCAGCATTTAATTTTGTTGGATGACCCCAGTGGTTATCCTCATACCATTTATACTCTCAGGACTGAATGGTTCATAAATAATTGTCCACAACTGTCTACATAAGGACTGAACTCGAGTTTTACGAGTCGCATGTGGAGACAGTTAACAGCACTATTATCTACCACGTCTATTCGGTTATTATGTTACCACTCCAGATCCGAGATTAATGTAGTTAGATAAATAAAATAATAAATAAGTATTTTATACACATGTTTTTAGCAAATTAACATTATTGATGCAACCAGTATCCTCGGCACGCTGCCATCGGGTATCGAGTTGGAGCAATTGAGCTACCTATAGATCATTTGCAACGGTCTAATGGGTGGCCCAATTGTTTCCTTTTGTAATAAAGATTGTAGTAGTCAGCATATTTTGTAATAAAAAAAAAAGTATTACTATACATTTTGTTGCATTATTAAATTAATTAAATAAGTTTATCCATGCATTACATCCTAATTTATTTCCATTATTACCTTACTAATCTCTATCGTACCTATTTTAAATGATTAATGTAGTTAGTTGTATTTAATTTTAAATCTGAAACTCCAAAAGCTCTTTACTTAGGCTTATTCCCGGGAGCTCCACGAGTCCATTCTTCTAAAAAAAAAAACTAGGTTCATACTTTGATTACCAACGGCTCCACGGCTTTTAAAATAAATTTATATTCCTTTACCAACTGCTCTATGGAATTGTTTGGTACAGTTAGCAATAAAAAGCAATATAGGATAGGACAAATAGTATTAATTGTTTCTTCATGAAATAAAAGACAATGAATAGATACATTACTTACTAGGTTAGGTAGGTACCTAGTAAGTAATTTATCTCACTAACTTACGTACTCAAAAAACTATTTTTGTATACAATTTTTTACGGCTAGTTAATTAATTGTATTGTTTTATTACAGGTATGTAACCAGTAGAGCCAGAACCTTTGTCGTAAGTAACAAGTAAATTTCCACTTTGCACATTTTCTTGGTCAAAGTAAACGTGTTATACTTTCTGGATTCAATGTATTTTAAAAACCATTTCATTGTTCATAAAACTCTATCGTAAAAAGTAACAAAAATTATTTGAAAATTGACATAAATATAATATAAAGCACTAATCAATCTTATTTCATATAATAATAATTGTATTACTTGTGAGATACATTGTGTTTTATGCGATGGCCAAGTCAATCTATTTTATTTAAAACATAAAAGATTTTTAATATTCATAATGGTCACTATAAGATGTTGTTAGGTTAGCTAATTACGTAATAACTAAAGACAGTAGGTCCCTTAAGTAGGTACTTAATAAAGTAACCGGCTTGGTGTTATATGGATCTGACAAATTTTTACGGTAGATAGCGAGACTTGGGGTATTTTTTACTATTTTTACAAAATTGGTTTTGATGGCATTTCATTTTTATTGACCAAGTGTCTGAATTTTTCAAAACGAATGAATGATTTATTTTCAGAATCTTAATCTAGGTATACATTAAATTATTGCAGGAAAGTACCTGCTGGAAAACAGAGGTATTAATTAGGTACCTAAGTAGTAAGTTTGGATTGGAGTGTAGGTACCAACCAACAACAAAGTAATAAACTTAATCACACTAGCCCCCACACTAGGATTCCCTGTGTCGTGGGTGGATAGTCTCCTCCGCTGGTAGTAGGTACAATAGGTACATACAAACAATACGTACCCATTGGTAGGTACTGTTATCCAAAACACCTATTAGATGTAACAATATTACAATATTATAAACTTTAGGTATGATTTGCAACTCAGCGCGGCTTATTAACTGGGATTGATGTAGGTATTAGGTAGGGGTAAGTAAGTACCGTAAAATACGACAACATTGCCCACTTTTTACGTTTTTTTTCAATTTTTACATAATTTTTCTATGGGAACGTATGTATTTTCTTTTAGCATCTGCAATTATAAGATAATGTGCATGTATTATTTTATCAGCTTTTATTATTCGTCAATATAAAATAAGGTTTTTTATTAATTTTGATGGCGGCCTTTTTATTAACGATTCCATCTTGGTTTGATACTGTCTATCTTTGTGTTCTAAAGGAACACCATTATGCATATTGCATATCTATGTTTTCTCCCTATTCTGATAATGGGGAAACTGGGCATAAATTGTGCAATCCACAATACAGCCTCCGTCATTATCATTGCGTATCTCGGCTGGTTGCCATGGCAACCGACGGCAGACGATCGATAGGCGCTTGCAAATTAAAGGTTACAGTGACCAATAGTTAAAAAAAGGTTAAAATCGCTACTACGTGTGTAATAAAATAACTGAATCTTTAGGACTCTACATTAAGCGTTGGTGATACAGGGCTAGTTTACAAGCTACAAGCCAGCGAGTTTAAAGTTTAAAGCTAGCGAGTGAGCGAGTTAGCGGTCAGGATGGATTTTCAACTAGTAGATTGTAAAAAAGCCGATGACACAGGGCGAGTTTACAAGCTACTAGCGAAGTCGCTGGCTTGTAGCTTGTAAACTAGCTCTGTGTCATCGACACTCAAGGTAAGAATTTGTTAGATAAAGTCAATATTTTGGACATTTCATAACAACGCCATCTAGCCCCAAACTAAGCAGAGCTTGTACTATGGGAACCAGACAACTGATAGAATACATAAATACTTTTAACGACATACATACAAAGCATACATAGAAAACTCCCAGACTCAGGAAAAACACCGATGTTCATCACACAATTGCTTGTCCTGAAGCGGGAATCGAACCTCCGATACCGGTGTGGCGTCCAGCTCACTGCCACACCGGTATCGCGGGTTCGGTGTCGGGAATCAATGACAGAGATTCGCCCGAACGATCCCAATCCTTCATGGGCGAAGCATAGATTAATAAAAGTGTTCCTATAGAATACCAAGATAGACAGCATCAAACCAAAATGGAGTCGTAAGACAGAGCCAAAAAATTTCAGACACCTCGTCAATAAAATTGATATTATCTCCATTTTCAAACAATGTTTGTTACTTTATACGAAGTAGTTTTATTGACAATGAAAAAGCCTAGAAGTTTTAACATATAATAGTTATCTAGCCCTGTTACTTCTCTTTTTCTAAATTTTTTATCGCACCAAAATATACTAGAAGTTAGCCAATGTGGCTCCCTTTTCCTGGTCGCATTTTCAATGTACTACAGTGTGATTCTATACTTTAATACTTCTATGGAGCAAAGCCATTAGCAGCAGCAAGAAGTATAAATAGAAAAGATAATGAAAAGGCCTCTTTTCTTAAAATACCCACCAATTTTAGCCTTTGTATAGACAGCGTGGGCGGGCGTGGGCAGATCCCGTCTTTGATCAGATTCCGAGACAATGTGGGCTGATGAAGGACCAGCAATTATGTGTATTGGGCAATGTGACGTGGTCGTCTGGAGTCTAGTTTAGTCTTATTTGTCGGTGTGGGAGGTGGTGTAGGCTCTGTGACAAGTGCTAGATTGAGAAATGGAATTAATTTACAGCGATAAATAATTGAGGACAAAAAAGGCGATTTGCTTTTGAAATAATATTGAAAAATAATTATATTGAATTTTGCAGTAGTCCTTACTATTTTCGTAAATTTTTTGTACCTTTTACTTTGATAAATAAACTTAAGTAATTATAAAATTCAATTTGGGAGCAATGTAAGGCACAGGATCACACGTACCGAGTACTCGGCCGAGTACGTATAAACATAGCGCCGAGTGCTCAGCTGAGCGAGTGATGTAAGCTTTCACTGCCTCGGCCGAGTAAAATTTTACTGTCTCGGCCGAGTACTCGGTACGTGTAATCTAGGTATAAGAGATTCAGGAAGCCAATGATCCAACCTCTTTAAGGCCCTGAATCCCGCGCGCCGCTTTCTCACTCGCACATTTGTATAATTTTTGAAGATATAAATTGACTGAGAATAAATTTCAAAAAAGTGTTGTGGGTAAATTTCTTACTACAACCTCACGAAATGTTTAAGTACCTATATTTTTTGTTTCGATAAGTTTCACATAAATGGATTTTGGGAAAAAGAGTTTTGCCAAATCTCCTTCGCTTCATCGGTATTCTGGGCCTTAAAAAAACTTTGTTTAGCATATCCGCTGCAGCGCAAAACAGCGGTTGACAGATTCACATTTTACCCGACTGTGAAAAAGAGTGTAGTGTTTCTGAAATTAAGAGTTACAGCTAACGTTACGTGTCTGCAGGAAGGAACATTATTCTATACAATAACAACTTGTAACATGAAACGAGTTAACTGCTAAAGGGAAAGTAGCTTGGATTATATAGCTTGGAAAAGCGGAAAATAATTGTAGATTCTGTGGAAAATTCAAAACTAGTATTACAAGTTGGATGTTTCTATACCCAGTACGGTGTTGACTGGTTGCCATTTCAGGCAAATCAAGATGATAACGACCTTTGAAGGCCAGGTTTTTGCATTGCCATTTACTGTTGCATCCCATCATGCATTGCATGCTTACTATCAGGTGAGATGTTGGTCAAACGCAAGCCATATAGGTACACCACAAATAGCTACGTTGTATCTGTGCAATCAAAATTTTGGATTTGTCAAATGGCGGAGTGACAGCGGAGCGAGTGCGGCGCCCGAGCCGAGCTTTTGCGAGCTGGCTTGAGCTAGGTGCCCGGGTTTGCCAAGCGATGAATAAAACTTAAATTGTTATCAATAAAGGGTACCGCCTGACGCAAATCTATAGGAAAAGGACTAACGGTAACAGTTATCCAATTATAATCAAATTTATTTTTCAAAAATTCGACTTCCTTTTTTCAAGTTTTATTGCCATAATATGAGTTCAGTGAAGTGGCAGTGGGCTGGCCATGTATGCCGAAGAACCGACAACCGCTGGAGCAGGCGGGTTCTCGAGTGGAGATCGTGTATCGGCAAGCGTAGAGTAGGGCGCCCTCCGGCCAGTTGGTGCGACGACCTGCGTAAAAAGTGGATGCGGGGAGCCGAAGACCGGGCTCAGTGGCGCGAAATGGGAGAGGCCTACGTCCAGCAGTGGACTCATGTGGGATGATGATGATGTGTTCAGTAACGGCAACTGATTATGTGTATTTTTTTTCTGGTGATTAAAAATTTGCGGTGTAAAGTAAACAAAAGGCGCATACGCCGGACAAGTTCCCACGATCGCGACATGATACCTCGTCCAACCCGTTTGCATTCACCCTCTACACGCACCCGCGTAGGGACTGGATCACATACTAAGTAGGTAAGGACAATGCTGCCATGTGGCAAAATTTAGAGTTTGAATTACTAGCGCCAAAGAGTCTGCATTTAATTTTTCTGACATTTCTAAAATACTTTTCTTAGAGTGATGTTTACCTTATTCATAATAACGTAATGTTTCCAAAATTATTTTCAGTTTGCCATGGCTTTCTATGGCCTGTTTATGTAATTCAAAGTTTTTATACCTATTTAGCTTTGTTCGTCACGGGCAAGCATTCTGTTACCATAAGCAACCATAAAACAGGAGTGCCAAACTTGTTACTGGCCAGTACCAAGACGAGCTTGGCACTCGTAAACACACACACACACACACACATACACGCACAATTGTATACATAATATGTACATACTGTATATTATTATGCAATTCACCCCTACACAAAGGCAGTAAATAGAAATAGTATCTAAGTCATTGTTATTCCCTTACGTATATTTAGTTAATATTTATAGAAAATAATAATAATATTGTAACTATATATATATATGTAAATTTATGAAATTCAATACCTAGCCCAGTACCAGCCGAAACAGAGGTCCCTTGTATCTACACACAAGTCCAGCAGGTACTTCGTTAGATCAAGGAACCCGAAGTTTTATATAGTACAGGTCGTGCATATTTTTATTTATATATTTTTATTTATATTAAATTACAAGTTTAAAAGCTAGATTACTCCTTCTCTTTGTTTGCCTATAATTTTATGATTTATTGTATTTCTTTTTTATTTTCTTAGTTATATATTATTATGCTATGTACCTTATTGTAAGACCTTTTTAGAAATAAAACATTTTATCTTTATCTTTATCTTAGAAATACGTACTTTGAAAGCAAAGTTATTTTTGTAGTCGTTTGTATTTAGTTTGTATGAGCCGAACTACATTTTATAAGTTGGTTGACGTAAATTCATACGTCGAGTATTTTTTAATATACATATTTCGGTTTTTTTATTTTACGTAGTGTAGTAACACTACGTAAAATAAAAAAATGAATTCATATTTAACAATTTTGAAGTAATAATTAATCAACTAAAGTCATATTTAATATGTATTTAATTCAAAAGTTAACCAATTGACGTATTTTTTTTTAAATAAATTAAATATATTATTCGTAAACGACCCGCAGTCTAGCGTAGAATCCTAAGTAGGCAAATAGGGCTAGGGTATGATGGGTAATAAAATAATCATAACAACATTCAGCACCGACCTTAAACATTCACACACTCACACCCCTGCACTAGGATTCTCTGTGTCGCAGGTGGCATCACAACATCCAAGACCCGAGAACAAACATTTGTGTTCGTCACAAATATTCGCCCCGGCCGGGGATCGTACCCGGAACACCAATTCTTAGGCAGGGTTACTACCAACTAAGCCACGGTGTCGACAACCTCGACCTTGTAAACAAAGTAGAGATCTTTCACTCTAAGAATGCACGCTCCCCCGCACCCTTCAATATCGCCGCTATTCAAAATATACGCTTCTGACCACGCGAGTGAAGTGACATGCATTTTTAGACTGAAATATCTCTACTTACTAAGGCAAAGGTACTTCGATGATAGCTAAAAACTCGTTATAACTCCAGCCTAGGTTTTAATCCGAGTTTATGATAACCTCGGCCGTCTCACTCCAATTAGCTTTGAACAAGGATATCCTTCAAAGGTATGGAAATCTGCGGAGACTTATGCTATGCATATCATTAATGTCTACTTATATTTTATAGACTGGAAGGGTAAACGACCTTGGCAAGATATAGATCGTACCTACTTACGTAGATTTATGCCTACTTGCACCAAACTGTCAAAATTCCTAAGCAATAACTTAACTCGCTTGACAGTTCAATATATGCAAGTGGAACTAATGCTTAGATCACACGTACCGAGTACTCGGCCGAGATAGTGCTCTCGGCCTCGTTACGTATAAACATAGAGTGCTCGGCTGAGCGAGTGACGTACGCTTTCCATGTCTCGGCTGAGTACTCGGTATGTGTGATCTAGGCATAAAAGTAAAGTGTAATAAGATCTCCCAGGATATAAAATATCGATTGAAATGCGATACGTTACACGGGCACCATAGCGGGATCCGAGGACGAGCGGATACGATAGCCTTATTGGACATGCAGCCAACCTGATTAGCAGACAAATTATTATTTAAATCATGGCACTCATTAGTGTTAGGTCCTTAACGTATTTTATACGGTAACTAGCTGACCCGCGTGCGACTTCGTCACCCATGGAAGAATTGTTAATCGTCGATGTTGTATGTTCCACCCGCGGAAGAAATGTCACAGAATAGCAAAGTGTCAGTACCAAGCAAGTCAATAATTTGCACATTTTCAATACCTCTTTTTACCCACTAAAACATTGAATTTAGTGGAAAAGTGAAATATATAGCGGTGCTTATCTTTGGAGATTATATAAATGCTAATTTCAATCAGATATTCTGTATATCTGAGAATACAGGTTCATTCAACTTTTGGTCGTGGTGGACCCACACACACACAAATAAACAAACGAAGTCTTCCAATTCAATCCAATCCAAAAATAATAATTTTGGGATATGTTATTTAAACTTATCTGAAAACATACGAAAATATATGTACAATAATTCGGGGTCTTCTACTCTATTATATGTACAGATAGATATATATATATATAGATTAAACGTGTTATAAGTTACTGGATATTCGGCTAAGTCAAAGTTCATAAGATGCCACTTGGACGTGGGTCTTAAACGACCCCATGTAATTTTATTCTTTGATAAATAACTCGTTCAAAGTAGCTGATTTGTAAAAATGAATCATGTAATATTAATATAATGTAAAAATGAATAATGTAATGTAATGTAAAGACTGCCAAGAAAGGGTTATGTTTTTATGCACGTATCTTGTATGTATGTCAATTTCTGTGTTACCTCATATTTTCCAAACGGCTGAATGTAATTTGACAGTTAAGGTATCGTTAGATTCGTCTCGATAACCCGAGTGTCCAAAGGTGGGTTTTTAAAACAAATTACTAAAATGGCGGATTTTGGAAATGAAATGAAATATTGTTTATTTGCTAGAACATATGTGTTTACAAATAAGGTCTTAAATAGATTGAGTCCATTTTATGTCCTAAATAATTGGCGCTAAATAGTACGTCGTTTATAAATATTTGTTTACAAAACCTATCGAATGTTGTATCAAAATGAAGGAATTACAAAAATATTTATAAGTCATATGTTTAGATTTAATTCGGAATAATGAATTGTTAATCAATGCATAATAATTTTCGCAGTCGGGTTTTCAGTTTTTATTAACTTTAAACTTATTGTCATGAAGGTTGTACAAAATAACCTGTATTAATGACTTTGCATTTTCGAAAAATGGGATGTTGGGAAAAGAAAAAAGAAAAGAAAGAGAGTCTGAAATAAGTAAATAAGAAGGCAGTCACTCAAATCAAGTTTCCTGCGAAGAAACCACTTACCGCTTCCCATTTCCCCCGTCTCGTCCGTCTAGCGAGGCGGATATCCGGTGTCGGCCTATAGAAAAGATCCTTTGATTAGTCACTAAATCATGATATAGTAAACTAACTATCTATCCTATCGTTCTTACCACATTGTTATTAAAAAAATAGCTTTAAGAAATTTGCTGGGAAAATCAGTGATCAGATAATAAAGTTAATACAAGCAGTTAGCCCCAAACCTTAACCTCACATGCCTAAACCCCTGAACCGATTTAGCTCATCTACGAACTCGAAAAATGTTTTAAACTTGCCCACCTGCTTATTTCATATCGATGGGATGAGTGGAGTGGTGCGAAAACATACATACACACATACCCATGTAGAAACGAATATACATACCCTCGAAACTTCAAGTCTCTACATTTACTGGTTTAGCCTGTAGGATGTCTGCCAGCCATTCAGTCAGGTCCAAGCTTTTTCACCCAGTGGTCCGCAAACTGGGCCAATTACATAACTGCAAAAGATTATTTTTGTTTAAAAAGCTTTTAAAAACACTAAAATATTAACAGTAAATTTGTTTGTGTTACCGGCAAGAACTAATTAACCTCCTGTTCATTGGAGGATTTCCACGATTTTACGATTTTGAAAGTATGAAAGTGCGCCTAACTGTAATTTGAAGAAGTCTCTTTCAATGGCGTGAAAGTTGGTAAAATTATCGTATTTAAGTATTAAAATAATCATTCAAACTTATAAGAAGTGGTTAAGTGCTTCCTTTTCCGTGAAAATTAGGTTATCCGAACGAAGTTTATGCTTCTTATGAATTGCATCGAAATGAAATAAGTGTTGTCTTCGTATTTTCCAGCTCATAAAATACCTATACTAATTCTAAAATCTAGCCAGATCGGTTCCGTAGTTTTGTAGTCTAGTTTTGAAGTCTGTGATGACATGTTTAGGACGCAGTCAGAAATAAAGGCTTTTTTATTTATTTTTATTTAAGTCTAAGATAAACATCGGTATTTGTCCTGAGTATTTTCTATGTATCCTATTAAATTCTTTATTGCACACATAAAAATATTTACATGAGTCATGAATAAAAGGCTTACATAAGCGAGCTTAACCCTTCAAAGAGTTTTCTTCCAGCAAACCTTCGAGTACCTATAGAGAGACAGTATTACTACTAACGTATTTAACTATTAACGTATTTAGGGACAAAAAAGTAAGTATAGGCTAGATGACGTGGTGTGAATTGTATAAAACATTATCTTATTATCAGCCGTGATTCCGTGAAACCATTAGCTTTTAATGTCAACCTTCATTACGATGTCGGTAATGGAGGTAGTTGACCTTACTGATAAATATGCCACAACAGTGTTTTGGTTCGGAAGTTACGAGATAAGTTATAGAACGAAGACACACAGCTTTTTTACACGCTACATACGTGCCAGCGAGTTCGCTTGTAGCGTGTAAAGTCGCCCGGTGTCATCGGCGTTTTTACAATCTGCTTGTTGAAAATCCTTCCCAAACGCTAACACGCTAAAGTTTAAAAACGCTTACAATCAGCGTGTAAAAAAGCTTCTGTGTCATCGACGTGTTAGGTAAGTAAATACTGCCATAATAAACCTTTTTGAACTTCCAGAATCCCGCTCGCCGTATCTGGCATTTGTATTATTTTTGAAGATTTAAATTTACTGAGTATAATTTTCAATAAAGTGTAGCGGTGAATATGTTACCTCACGAAATGCTTCAGTATGTATATTTTTTATTTTTATAATTTTTTGTGAAGGATTGGGAAAAACAGTTTTGCCCAAAATGTAAGCTCGATTGATCAATTGAATTTTGGTGGGTGGTCCATCACAATTGAAACAAAATGGCGGACCATTTTGTTTCAATTGTGATGGACCATTCGATAACGAGAACTCATGACAGCGATGTAAATTAGGGCCCTGTAATGTCAAAATGGTAAGTAGATCGTCGTAGAAGAATACTGCAGTATTTTCTTTAGGTTTATTGGTATATCAAAGCATTCGGAAATAATACTCTAGTTGTATTTATACATCTTCAATGTGTCCCTAAATTGGGACAGCATAAGAAATCCGAGCCGGAACACTATGTCCCTAATTTGGCCCAGGCTGTAATGTTGTGTTTATTTCGGGTTAGGAGGCGATGACACAGATGTTTGCGACATAAATAAATATGTTTTGTTTAGTTTTTATTTGAGAGTATAAATTGATATTAAAATAACACGGGGGAGCTTCGTGATGTGTTATTTTTGTAGCTTTTGGTGATTTGAAAGATTTAAGAGCAGATTTAAGTGAGTGAATTTTAAGTTAAATAGTAAATAACTTTATTAAGGTTTCATGGCTTGATTTTCTTCAGTTTCTGTTAATATATATAAAGTTGACTTGTTAACTATTAAATAGTAGAGAAATAGATTAAACAGAAAAACTGTTTTATTGTCAAAATAAATGAATTTTTTTTTCGAGAACAATAGCCTCAGATGCATTTGAGAACAACCCATACAATAACAGGTCAATACAGATTTAATTTGAATATTTTATTTATATTACAATCAGGTAAATCAAAATAGTGAGTTTAAACATTTCATTCAAATGAAAATTAAAATTACAATATTATTTTTTATTATATTATTGAATTTTCCTAACAAATTTAGTTAAGTTTAGTACTATACTGAGTGATACATAAGCCTTCCTGCGTTCACTAACTAATTAACATCCTAGTTGTATAACTTAATGAATAACGAATAATTTAACTATTTATAGGTGTTTTAAATGAAAATGTATGCACATAAGTCATCGTGCGTTGACTAAAACTTGATTTAGTTAGACAAGCAAAGTTACTAACACTTGTCAACACTTGCTTACGCGACTGTACACATCTTATGACAGACACTTGGCTTTCGTATCTCTTGCTACAGTTGCTATGAGCGTTGCCGTAAGTGCAAGACTGTAAAGGCGCGGACAAACGAACCGCGCTGACGCAGAGATAATCTACACTCGCTCTCTCTGAATATGAAGTGAAATTATGTACACGTAATTTAAAAAAAATAAAAAAATTTAAAGGATTTAAAAATATAATCTATCAATTATAAAATATTACATAAATTACCACCTATATCCGAATTACCCATGTTTTGCAAATAAATATAGATAGATAGAATATACTCTCGCTCGCCATTTTAAAACTAGACGATTACAATATAGAAAATATTAAAATTATAGTGGACAATATATATTGATTGATTGATGTACTGAAAATAAATAATCAGAGGTGCCTACAAGACACGGTTGTACACTTTTTCTGGTTTACAAATATCCTGCCAAAAAGACCTTACAAAAGTTCATAAGTACTTGATTAATGATGTTGTATTGTATTGTGTGTTGTATGTATTTTAGTCTGTAAGGTATATATTTCTATGGGCCTATTGCTTTTCTGTAATATTAAGTTGCCCGAATCTTTATTATTATTATTATTATTAGGTATGTGAGGATTCAGATTTGCAAATTAACTGAGTGGATTCTCTGCTCGTGCTTGTTTTTTTGAGAGTGTCCGTATGCGTAAACGCCGGTATACACACGTATACGCGCGTTTAGCTTTTGATATTTTGTGAGTAACAATAAGCCCGTATACGCGCTACAAAAATACGCTTGTCTGATAAACCGCACTTAGTACGGGAGACTGCGCGATCGTTTAAACGCGCCATCAGTCTAAGAACTCGTAAGTGCAAGAGTTTCTGTGCATAAGTGTCCCTGCTGCGTGTTATTTATTCAACGCACGGACAAGTTCGTTCACACCGCGACAGTGAACTACACTTGTTTACATGACAGTACCTACACAAGATGCCGACCTTTGGCTGTCATTGTACCGGGATTCCTGCATATTGGGCTATTGTGTTCGGGACTTAAAATGACAAAGAAAATCCAAAGAATTTTCAAAGTACTGTTCAAATAATTCGTGTTCAAACCACTGTGCGGTACCTGTTTGATAAATTAGGCTCTTTTGTTTAGAAATTAAAGCATTTTCTTCCACTTATTCGGAAGATTTTCTCACTTAGGACATAGATTAGGTAGTTCTTATGCCGATACCACACGAAGTTGCAAGGAGCAGCTAAAATAAATACTTATTAAAAAAAAGTCATTGATTTGTCTTAGATATGTACTTAATAAAGCCTAATTAGTGTCTGTGGAATGTTTAGAACGAGAAGTGGAAATGAGGATGTAATTTATGATTATACGCAGCTAATTCTTCCTAGTTTTAAAATAAATAAATATAAGATAGATAGAAAATGCTTTATGCAAGGTAAAAAACAAGTAGGTACAGGCGAACTTAAAAACATAAAACAAAACGCCTCCCATTTCAAGTGGAGTGGGGTAGGTGGTGTTGGAGGGCGGATTTTTACGTATAAAAACAACCCCCTAAAATATTGGTAACTCAAAACCGGACACATTGTAATGTACCTACAGGGACGAATCTGCATTTGATCTGTCGAGTATGTATGTATGTTTGACCGACATGATAACTCTCGAACCGAACCGACATCCGATTGTCATTGAAATTTGGCAGGTGGGTAGGTGTAGGTAGATGAGTTAAAAAAAATAGTTTGGAGATGAGCCGAATTGATTCCGAGGTTTAGGCGCGTGAGGTCAAAGTTGGGGCAATTTGCCCAGTATAAAATGTTATATATATAATTATGTTATTCTCATAAATCTAACATCTATGAGTTCCTCTTTTGCCATATCCTGTATCAGATAAATAGTGAAGGATCCCGGTACACTTGTGTACATAAATCACTCGCTATCAGCTTGTCCCATATCGATAGTTGCATGCTGCACACGCGATTATTTGTTCCATAGTGTACACTGTACAGGCGAGCGCAAATTTTTAATTATGGGTATACTTACCCATATCTTATCACTAAAACGTATCCATTTGTAAATTCGTCCCAAATTTACAAAGGGTTAAATTACTTTGAAGATCATGAAATGTCTGCATTTTTTATTTTATTTTATTTTAATTTATAATAAACTATAACATTATTCTAAATTATAAAATAATTTGCTATAGAACTAAGTAAATGCGGACCAATGTATATACATAATGTGTAATTTGTAGATATATAAAATAGTTAAATCGCTATGTCGTGTGTAAAAATTTATGTAGCATCTTTTTTTGAGTTTCGCTATTTTTTAGTACCTAAATTTAAAAAAAAACTTAGACTCGCAATTTGAAGTTAAGCTCTAGTTGCCGGCTCTAGTGTCGAAACTCTCAAGCTGCCCGGAAGGTTTCAAAGCTAGAGTCACGAACATAGGAAGCTAAAAAAGTAAAGCTGGAGCAATTTACACAGTGACTGTACTTAGAGTAATTTATCATTGTCATAAACCGCACAGAAGTCGATAAAACCATTGTAAATATTATTAGTGTGATATTATTGTGAATTTAATATATTACTTATTGAAACGATCGATTTATGTATTCGTGGGAAAGTTAAATAACGAATCTAAGTAAATATATATATTAATTGTTATTAAATACTGTACCGTTAATATTAAGCTTTTTGCTTATAGAGAGCAGCATTTGATTTTCCGTTCGAGTTAGTCAAGTGCTGATAGTCCATTTCCACCGTAAGTGGCGCCACCTAGCGGCTTTGTGTGGTATTTTTATGTCTACCGATAATGGCCGCTCAATTACTTCACATTGGCGTTTTGTATTCCGCCGAGTTAACACGTCCGAACAGCTCCTACCTAGGACTGTTCCATACTTATTATAAGTTTTCAATATCGAATTCGAAACTATCATTCGAAAAAGAAATAAAGTGTTTAAAAAGTGCAAAAGGGGAAAATGTAAGTACCCTCTTTTCTTAATGTAGCCGATATGGCTTTATTAAATTGAATTATTTAACGGTTTATTCCGTTCGGTATAACATGTATGTGTATACAAAATAAAGATAAAGATATTGTCCATCCGCCCAGGTTTGTGTAGCAGAAACACTTGATGAGATTCCCCAGTTACATAAGAAAAAGTGTTTAAATTTAAATTTATTGATAGCGTGAATTTGCGCTACAAGCTACCTATATAGCTATCAAGCTCAAGCTGCAGGTCATGCAGCCCTATAAACGGCAGCTCGTCGAACTATCCGAGCAGGATTCTGCGCGTGAGTGCACTATATTCATTAAAATCGGTGAGCTACGCAAACTTTTTTAAATTTTGTTGAAGTGATTCTAATAGTCTTTTCGGGTCAGTGGTTCAACGTTTATTTTCCTAGTACGCAAGTCCACGACTGGTGCTATTACTAAAGAAATAAACTTGCATATTAAACAACGTTACGAACGTTTTAATGATAGTATGAACTTGAGTACTTAACTGTTCTACGAAGTTTTTTGTCGAAAAGCCATTGACATAGGAACCGTCTGTTCCAAAAGATCCGATGACTAGTTCTAATGTAGGTTCAATCGTTTAGATGTTTTTTGGTTAGTATGTAAATATCCTACACAATTCTCATTTAGACCACTCCAGGTGGCATTGTCTAGCAAACAAAAAGGGGAAAAATACGTATAAGTACATGCACCTTACGTTGTGGGAGTAGGTATCATACCTATTCAAGAGAAATAGGTTTTCTTCAGAAAACCCGTAAGATTTGAGCAATAATAATACCTAATTTAATTGTTTTTCGACTACCTACCCGATTTTTATTGAAATTAAATAATGTTGCAAAATTATTCGGATTTGTTGTAGAAATCATTTCTACCACCAAGCAAGCCCTCACACAAATAATTTAGAGTCACACCTCCTTAGAACAGTAATTTTGATTTGAATACGCAGTAATTTTCTAGGTTGTAACAGTGGTGTAATAGTAACAATAAAAGCTTAACATTAGGGTAACCTATGGTTTTATAAAAGATGTACTGTGTCTGAAGCAAGACATGTATAATTTTAAAAAACATATATATTATGAATTCTCCGCGGATTTCAATTTCGGGAACTTTGAGTAATTACAAAATTTGAGAGATGTTAAACTGCTTTAATTTACTGTACATGGAAATTAATCTTATGTCTCTGCTCACGCAAGGCATCATTAATCTGCCAACAGGTTAAAGCTAACGTCCGGGGGGTGTATATAAGTATTTAAAGTATTTATTTTTCTTTCGTGCATTATTAAAGTACCGACTTTGATTCAAGTTTTTATGATGTCTCTGCTCACGCAAGGCATAAACAATCTGCGAACAGATTAAAACTAACCTCCGGGGTGTAGATAGTGTTTATTTTCTTTCGTACACTATTAAAGTAAGTACCTACAACGAGTCAAGTGTTTATGATGTCTCTGCTGACGGCAAGGCATTAACAATCTGTCGACAGATTGTCTGCCGACAGATTGGAGCTCCCATCTCGAGGGTGAGGAGCAAGTATTGATTTAATGACAAGACTTTTATAATATTTTACCTTGTAGTGTTCCACTACCTACATTACTGTATAGTCTAACCGGATGCATTTGTTTTTGGCAAACCTTAAGCTGCAAACAGATCTAAGTATAAAAGTTTAGCTTTTAAGGACATAGTTCCAGTACCTACATTGAAATCTATAGATGTTTCTGTCTACGACAAGACATCAGCAGTTTTAAAACGGTTGCTCCATCTTAAATATTGATGTCGAGCCCGTACTGCTTTCATAAACCAGACTCAAATAGGCACAATAGAACTATTGGATACCTGCTCACTGCAAGGCATCAACGATTTGCAAACAACTTAATTTTAGGTTCTGTAATGCTTGTATAACCAGGTTTACCAGGGAATGTTAATAGTAGCGTAGGTACGCATTGAAGCGGCAAAACATTACCAGTGAATCACGAGATTCCCAAAGAAGTTACGCAAGACTGTTGTATTGGCTACTTCCCAGTTCGTACACTCTTTTTACTAAACTTATGGGTGACTCAACTCACGGTAAGAGCACCAAAATAATGGAACTTTGTGTGCTCGATAGCACGTAATGAAGGAAAGTCCTTGTTTAGGATAAAAAATATCAATAATTTATAATTATAAAATAGTTTACAGCATACTATAAATTCATCTTAACTTAGGCTAGAAATTGTGAGATATTTTTTAAACTCTCTTTCGAGAAATGAACTACTTACGTAATGTTTTTATCAGATACCCTCATGGTATTTTTAATAAAATTGTTTATTTAAATGACAACAAGTGCTCGTCTTGCCCCTTGCTTAGCCATTATTGGCTCGAACCTTGTATTTTAGTAAAGTATCGTAATATTAAACGTTTCAAAAAAAAAAAAAAAAAACAAGCAAGTAAGTACCCTACTTACTTATCGATATCACTCTTATCAAAAATATTATTTCCAAATATTGTCAGTAGGTACTTTATGAGATCTAAGCTGTCGCCTCCAAATTAACATAAATGCACTAGATGCCTGTGTATCTTCTTAATCGTAATATAGGTACGTAAACTACGGAAGTAGGTACCGTATCAATTAACCCTGTTCAACAATGAACACTGACTAGAGCATGATACAAAATAGCATGCCTGTAAACTACAATCGTTTTCTCCTAATTGAGTGTTTGGCTCTGTTGTCAAGAGTTCTAAATAAGCCTCCCAAAGGCTTCAGACTTACAATATAAATGTACGTCAAACCTTAGTTACAAATGAACTAAATAGTGTTTGAGCTTATTATAAAAGTTTTAAATTAACATGGTCGCATTAGTCTAAGCAGACACTTATCTGGCTCGAATGATAAGAATTTTCTGTACATGAACATATTATTGCCTTTAACTAGTACTAGTTTATTTAAACAGTTGCTATACCTATACCTAGTTAGTAGGTATATGGAATATACTATATTATGTATTTAAAGTGAACTATATTTATAGTACCTAAATATCAAATATTTCGAATGGCAACGACTGCACCTAGGCAGGTACTTAATTTTTCATGTCTTTATTGAGTTGCTTAATAGGCAAGATCAAATCACTTAACCCAACATCCTGATTGCCCAATATCTTATTGCCCAATATCTTATCACTTTAAGTATGTTCATGCATTTTATATAATTATCATACATGCCTGTCACTCAGGCTGTTGACCAATGCTGTATTCCAAAGTTTTATTGTATATTATATTCGTTAGCTATCAAACGAACTTCGCAAGCGATTGCATACCGACTACGTTCGATCTTTAATTGATTAAACTTTGTTCATGAAAAATAAAATGTTATGGTTATAATGAACAACAACAAAACAACTGAAATGACATAATATCCTAATATCATCTAGCGAACATTTGCAAACAAGAATGGCTCTCATTCATTATAACGATATGACGGGACGCTGACTTGTCAGCTCACATGATTTCTCGATTCTGGAATCCTTCCCATAATGATAACTTTTAACGTTACTCTTAGTTTTATGAGTAAACGCAGTAGGATAATAAACTGATGTTAAAGGTATACATCAATGAAAAATTGTCATTTGGCATAACTGACATGAATCAATACTTACAATTCTATATCTACAATTCTATCCTATTTTCCTTAACGCTTGTTGTTATTGTTGACTATTGCAATATAATAATTTCTTATCGTGTCACCAGTTCTTTCGAACCAGTGTGGTAAAAGGATTTCATGTGCGTCTCGAAGAGGTTCGTTTAGAATCACTAACATTTAATTTGCCAAATAGCTACCTAAACTAGGTGATTCGGTAATTGTCTAGTAATTAATGTTATTGTATCTACTTAACTTGATACAGTGATCAAAATCACTGCATTGGAAGCATAATAGAAGTGTCTCTAACTAATATTAAACTACCTAACTGGAATTACGAATAATTGGATAGTGTTGACACACCCAATTATCATCACGCTAATAATTTTAAAAACCTATAACATTATATTATATTACATTGATTATTTTTATTATTTTCCCTCTAGTTTATAATAACCACATAAAAAAAAAAAAAAAATATATAGAGAGGAAGGCAATGTGAAATTGTTTTTAAACTTTTTTTTGAGAAAATATATAAAATTGATTTAACATAATAACTTAATCACTCTCATTCGATTCGAAACAAAGTATTTGTATTTTAAATACAGTTTAATTAAATTAGTATGAAGTATTATGCTAGTAAATACTACAATACATTGGTAAATAATAATGTTCACTTATATTTCGAAGGTATCGAACAAAACTGATTAGGCACACATGGCTGTGTAGCAAGTATACCGAATGATAATTATATCGAAGCTGTGAACGCAGTAACCCTGAAAATGTGTTATGAGAGTAACCAACCTCCGACAGTGGTTTCTGAAATATTGTTTGACCTCGCTGAAGGTCTGTCATAATCAGTATTTAAATATCCTATATCCTATACTTATTACATAAGACAGTAAGTTGCGAGTTATGTTTAACGTAGCAAATACAATGATTGTTATTAAAACAAACAAAATATCATAATTCATATACTTTATTACAGGTTCATATTGAAAAATGATAATAACTTATGTTTTATTAAGAACTTACAATAAATCATCACATTGGCGTATAAGAACCTGAAATTTCACGTTGCAAGTGGCGTCACCAGGCGATAGCAAACAGAATCTCTATAAGCAAAAAGCTTAATATTAACGGTACAGTATTTAATAGCGGCGTTTTCCCTGAAAGAAAACGCATATTAAATACTTACCTTAATATTAAGCTTTAGTTTGATTTCTGCCTGGTGAAAATACGTAATAAAAAGCCAATGAGAAGTAATTGAGCGGCCATTATCGGTAGACATAAAAATACCACACAAAGCCGCTAGGTGGCGCCACTTACGGTGGAAATGGACTATCAGCACTTGACTAACTCGAACGGAAAATCAAATGCTGCTCTCTATAAGCAAAAAGCTTAATATTAAGGTAAGTATTTAATATGCGTTTTCTTTCAGGGAAAACGCCGCTATTAAATATCAATATTGACTTTCCTTTGACTATTCCATAAAGTCAATATAACAACTATTGTCTCATTATCCTAATGCTACTTCTCGTAAATAAAAAAAATCAAAGGCTTTAAAAATTTTGGACAAAGTCAACTGAGGTAAACGCGTGAATTCCGACTATTGCGACTTTTTGAAAACGATTTTGCTGTAGGTAAATTGTACCTACAAAAATTTACAGCACCATATGGCAGATTTTGGTGTAGATAAATTTTACTAAAATTTACAGCACCTGATGGCAGATTTTGCTGTTGGTAAATTTTGCTAAAATTTACACCACCAGATGGCAGATTATGCTGTAGGAAAAAATTACAGCATCAGATGGCAGATTTTGCCGAAGGGACTAGTATAGTATTATATTATCTGTGCTGAAGGTAGATTTTACTAAAATTTACAGCATCAGATGGCAGATTTTGCTGTATGTAAATTTTACTACTACTTTAGATAGTTATTGTTAAATTTTAAACAGTCGAAATAGCCTCATTGGACGTATTTACCTACACTTAGTTCTAATTGGTACGATACAGACGAAGCCACTGGCAAAAGCTAGTTGTTTAATAAATTACCTCCTTTTGATGACTTGCCTATACGTAACTTCTAAACAGGAATGACTATTTAAAATGGCTGAGATCTAAGTGCTTGGCTAACCTAAGTAGGTTAGGTTTTATATTTACTTTCAAATTATTGCTTGCATAATAATGAGATAATGATTACTTACCTACCTACTTGTGTTACTAGTCTGAATTCACCACACTGTAATTGTAATTTCAATTATTTTTTTTTAAATAAAAATTTTGAGCATATCATTTAGGTACTTACGTTCCGTTTTCACCATACGCAAACTACATTCGTTACCATAGACAAAATATAAATAAATTTCATTTAAATTCATATCACCTCTCTACAACGACGATATAATTTGTGCTTATTGGAACAATAATGAAAAATCAGGGTCAGCGTAGAACTCACCTCTTAATAAAGCTGAAAGATTATAATTATACTTACTTAAAAAATAAGTTTTTTTTTACCGTTCGTAAGGTTTCATTTTCAAAGTCTCATGCGACCTGTCGCGAGCGAAATGGCCGATGCTAGTTTAGACGACCAATACCGTTTCACATTGCATCTGTATGCGCGCGCGCCGGTATTTCGTAATACAGTTAGTAAAGCCTGTAGGGCTGGCACTTGTGATAATAAGTCGTTTGGAAACTAGATTTTAAATAGTAAGATTTTTTTAATTTTTTGCAGTGTAAAGTTGGTTGCATTTTACTTGAACTTCATTTAACTTAAAGAAAACTATACGAGCATAATCATATATATGTACTTACAAAACCTTAAATTGTCTTGCATCAATTTTAAGATATACCTACGTTTTATTAATATTATACTTAACTATCTTATTATCATAGAAGTATTAAAGTATAGAATCACACTGTAGTAGATATATTGAAAAGGCGACCAAGAAAAGGGCTAACTTTTAGTACATTTTGGTCCTATGCAAATTTAGAAAAAGAGAAGTAACAGGGCTAGATAACTATATATGTTAAAGCTACTAAGCTTATTCATTGTCAATTAAACAACACCGTAAAAGTAACAAACATTTTTTGACTTATGTGTACCTATGTATTTCTTACATTTATGTATGCTATTTCTAGGTACTTATATTTTACATTTAATTTTGAAATGGGTTAAATACAAGTTGGTTGGTAGCCCTTGACAAATTGTCAATGGCTGAGTCTACGTATTCACACATCAGCTGACCGAGCACTAGCTAAATAGAATCAAGGTAACTTACTATGTAGCTGTTTTGAAATATTTCATAATCCTTTTTAGTTCTTAGAAAGCAAGTACCTTCATATGTAACACTCACTAGGTACCTAATAGTAGGATTAAGATCTCTGTCGGCATCCAGATTAATGTTAGACTCTACCAATCTATCTAAGTAGAGAAAACCTAGCTGATGACATTCAAAACAAATTTACTATAATAATTATACTTAAACAAAATATCATGCAATAAATTTAGAAGAAACACTGTGTAATATAAAAGTTTCAAAATAATTTAAAAGGACAGAATGTTTGCTGTTTAAACAAAAAATGTAACAAACATCTTGCTATTGTTATTGAAAATAACTAATATCTGCACCTTTATAGTCTCTATCTTTAAGAAAATAAGTAAATACCTATCAGTCTAAAAATTTACGCCGATCCAATATCGTCGTCATACAAATGCCCATAGAGGCTTCGACTGTTGCGCAATCGCAGGGATTGCAGGGGGGACGTTTAGACTGAAAGATTCACTCAATTTCATCTTTCAGCCAAAAAAATGCAGGAGCGTCTGAAATATGCAATTCGCGAATTCATCCGCAGTGGATGAGTTTGTTGTTGGGTTAGTGGACGAACGACTCTGCATTTTTAAACTGAAAGATTCACTCAATATCATCTTTATGCAAAAACTTTTCGCAAAAAATGCACGCCCCTCCATTCGCGCATCAGTCTAAAGGCATTTGTATGGCGAAGATAGTAGAAGGGCTTGCATTTTTAGACTGAAACTTCTTTACTTATCTTTCTCGATCCATACTTCGTACCAACCTATAATAGTGGAAGTGGAATTCACACCCACTTCAATCAGGTTTTTGCCTTGCATCCGCCCCACTACATCCCGTTCCCGCAACCACGAAGTTCATTGATATCAATCGCCGTCCATTCATTTTTCAAAACCTCTTTGATCCGTTACTCTGTTTTCTATCTACATAACTATCTAACTAACAACACGATTTATTCCACCCGAGAGTGCTTTATAAACTCTTTTATGAATGAACTTTTTTAATCCGTTGGAGTTTTAAAATTGGAATGCATTTTTTACTTTTTAATGGCGGAAGTTCGGAAGCGGATTGAGCAAAGAGTTTGGATATACCTATAATAGAGATAATCATAGGAAACTTCAAAGAAAGTCCCACAATTGTTATGTGGGACATAATTATCCAACCAAGTGTATTGTTAAATGGTTTTGTTGCTTTCCATGTACATTGACTATCTTTCAAATTTAATCTCATAAAATGTCTTTGTTTTTGTTTATTTTTCAACGGGGTTTTGGTTGTTTTATATTGTTTAATACGTATTGAACTATTGTAAATAGTGAAAAAAATATGTGAAATGTCGAATTGTGCCCTCGTATTATGCCAGTCTTCCGCAAGTATCATAAAAAATCAAGAGAACCTGAATTTTCAGCGGTAAGTATCTATTTGTGTATTTACTCATTAATAACCCATACTAAACACATATTTATTACGTAGAAACATTAAATAACGTCCAATAAGTATAGAAATATGAAGAATCGGCGTTTTTCATGCTAAAATCATGAATAATTCGAGGCTATGATGTACTAACTAGGGATGTCATAAAACGTAAAAAAATTGTCGATAAGGCTATGCAGACTGAGTATAGTAAGATTTTTCGAATAAAGTGAGCCATTGAGGGATTCCGTAGCTGACCCATCTCACTTACACACACTCACACTCTTTGTATTTCGTTCGATTCATATTTTATTTATTGGTATTATATATTTGCCGTCCTGCTTACTGTATCATGGTTAAACACAATATCTATGTGTTCACTGTTCAACCATGATAGTGTAATATACAAAAAAAGAGAGCTTCAAAATAATCACGGCAAATATTACGTTTACACTATTAATATTTCAGGGTGTCCCTTTGGCGTACAATAACGATCGGCAAGAGCTAAAATGTTCTTCCGGCTATTCTTCAAGTTGAACCAAATGCAATGCTCGTAAAGCGTCGCAAGCTAACGGTCAGTACTGAACTTAAAATTGCGGGTTATAGGTATTATTAGGAAATACCAGAAATGGATTAAAAGACGATTTACAAACACAAATAGCTCATAATCTTCCAAAGCAATAAAATCAAGAACAGGAAAAATATGCATGCAAACACGACGTCCATGTCAATACAATTCGCTTCTTTTATTTCAAATGTATGAGCCCGAATCCACTCCAATCAAAGAGGTTGCTTAGAAGACTCTAAGGAGTCTGCCAACACGGCCTCTCCTGGCACCCTGGCGTCCCGACAGGTATCTCAGCTGTGTCTGTAATGAGAGAGCGGTGTTACAAAAGAGAGGTGTAGATCTACACCAAACATTGACCGCTCTGTAATAATCAGCAGACTTGAGAGTAGAGCTCACTGTCTCTGTGGCTCTGTCCGGGAATCGAACCCTGGATTCAATTTACTGTTTACTTGTCTTATGTAGAACAATGTGGAACAGCAATAAAGCGAATATAAATAAACTTTGATCTATGTATAACCGATACAAATGACAAATCAAAGTTTCCTTAGATTCAAATAATGAAAACATAGCCCTGTTTGTTGCCTGGACTCTTGGCAGAAACTGTCAACTTGCTCTTGACCTCGACGCTAGCGGAAGACCTGGATGATCTTGAAGTACATCAATGCCAATCTGCAATGAAATTCACAGTTACGTAAACATAATCAATTGCCAAAGTGCACGAAACATTAAAATAATCTCATACACCTGACGATACAAACAAGTACACAAGAATGACACAGAAGTATTCAAAAGTTCAACGCTGAGCACTTTGACCGGTGTAGCCTCAGTAAGTGGCTGACATCTCGATCTCGAGCATGCCCAGCAAACTTACTAAAACTGTCAACTACACCTGCTCAACGACTTCTCGGTCTAGGCCATTACCGAGAAGCTTTCAAACATCAAGCGCACCTGATGACCCTCGCTAGCTTAGGCTTTTAAAACATTGAGCGCACCCAATGACCTTTCGCGAAAAGGCTTTTCAAACAACACAGGAACACTCCCAAAAAATGTCTTGATGTCACTGGCCTCGTGCCAACCACGTAGAGTGCACGCAGAGCAAAGAACACACAAACAGTATCCAACAGCAGAAGTGATGTCTTCACAATTCAAAGTCGAGTAAAAGTAGAGCCTCGGTCTTGATCCTGACTTCTACTTCAGAAGCGGCTTACTCTAAGTCACGGCGTCTAAGTCTTCTTCTTCTTATTATCTTGTCACTCATTCTTTCGAACCAGTGTGGTGAAAGCATTTCAAGTGCGCATTGTTCTGGCTTTAAAGTTGGTTCCGCAAATGTTACGCCGGCCAAATTTGGTCTATGAAGGACTTCCTTTTCTTCATCCGTTGTTTCTTCTTCAATGTCAACGAATGGCAGGAGATTGCGGAGTAGAAGCTGCCAGAAGGTTCAGTAATTAGGAAGCGATACATGGAGTGAGGCGATCAAGAAGTGCTCAAACAGCAAAACGTTTCTTCTCTGACAACGTACAACGACATCCAGACAATATTCCAGCAGTCCTCAGACAACGTACAATGGCATCTATAAAATATTCCAGCAGTCCTCAGACAGCGCTCAACAACAGTATACAACGCTCAACAGCACTACAACAACTCAATACCACTCATGCATCATCTCAATATTCTTCTTGTAGACATACTCATACTCAGATAGTACTCTCATACATCACCACAATATTCTTCTTGTAGACATACTCAAATAGTACTCACGTAGATCGTAGTAGTGCTTATTTAGAAACTCTGAATTGCTCAGACAGAACTTAGGTAGCACACAGACAGAGCTTAGACAGCCCTGTGTCATAGTAAGGGCTCACCATTTACCATAACTTTGTTACTACCTGTTTCACATTTGTAGGTATCTCTGTCGTTTTTCAATTCAGTCCACGTCGAACGTCATAACGATCTGGTGTGGTGACCTGATAGCCAAAACTTGAATCAACTTCAGCACAAAATTAAAACACCAAAACGCTCATTATAATGCGAGCACTATATGTCAAATATCTCCTTTTATTTTGAATAATGATCACGAAACCGTTTGACGGTACTCTCTGTAGTCGGTACTTGATAACTGAAGATCGTGATCACCCATTTTGTATGTGCGGACGGCCTGCCTCCAACGGTTCCGGTATTTGGCTGCCTGCACAATATTGTAGAATGAATCTTTAACCTGGTCAGACCATCTGATCAAAGATCTGCCACGCGAACTTTTCCCCTCTACTTGTACGACGATGACCAGTTTTTCCAGGTTTTCTGCACCTCGTCTCGCAATGTGGCCGAAGTAGGCTAGGATACGGCAGTGGCAAATCGTAGAGAGACAATCCTTAATGTTGAATTGCTTGAGGATTGACACATTTGTGCACTTCGCCGTCCACGGTATTTGCAGCATTTGCCTCCAGCACCACATCTCGAAAACGTCAAAGGAATGTCATTAACTATTTCGCAAATAATATTCACCATTGCTAAGATACATAGTCTCACACATCCCAAAGGTTGCCTGGCGAAGATCGCTGCTTAGTGATAAGGCAGCCCATTGTACATACTCCATATCTTGTATGTTTCTTGATGTGATAATAAATTCTCATTCATGCATTCTACCATAGCTTAGCGAGTCAAATAGGTATATCTCATGCGAAAAAGACTTAAAACCAGCAACCTAAACCGGTTACTCACTAATCAAACGGTTGGTTCAAGTAGTTGATGTTGGTTCAACTGTTCATCTTATTAAACCATCGCTGGGCAATATAACTACTAGTGCAAACATTGAAGAATAGTTATTAAGTACTGAAATTAAAACACAAACCAAATGTGGACACGCACAGAGTGACCAACTTGCTCATGATACCGTTCTGTTCCATACAAGCATCGTATACGTACTCTTGCTTCTTTGGTATAATGTAATTTTATTTAATTTCGCTATCAATGGACTTGATCAAGCATTTGTTTAATTCACTGCAAAGCGATCAATCATCACATAGATTGCGTGTAAGTAACATTCTATGGATTGTTTTCATAGTTATGTACCTGTAAGCTGCAACAGAACACTCCAAGAAATGCACACAAATAAACATCGCCACATTTTTAGAACATTAGTTACTGATGAGGCGTAATAAGTATGTCGATTATGTAGTGCATGTAAGAGTTTATGAGGTAGAGTAAGGGTAGGTATATGAGTAAGAGTATGCGTGTTGTCTTAACCGTTCGGCATATTCTGACTTCTTACAGCCGAGTACCGATACATAATTTACAGCAAAGCCACCAAAGCAGCAGCATGAATTAAATAAAACTTGTGATCAACGTTAAACTGACATCAAAACGAAGAGTTCAAAAGCTGACTTTGCGTCCAAAGTCATCATTCGAAACTCAACCTTCGATTCAAAATTTAACCTTGAGTTCCATTCAGCATATTATCTAGGTAGAAACCGATGACTATCCTTTCTTATCAAACGTAGGTGTCAATGCTCTGATAGGGCAGTGCAACAATGCAGAGGAAACCACCTGCAGCCACGCTGCAAACCATGACTATTTCATGTAAGATAGCGTCCTACAAACCGTAGATACTTACATTTAATTTATCTCTCCAAAATAAAACAATTAAAAGTCTATTATTGTTTCATTTACAATTTTCAGGAATAAAACCAGCGCACTCAGTTCACTGACCGCATATTGACATTTGACAGCCACATTCTGAAATAAAGAAAATCGCTTATAACTGCCATCTAACGGAAACGTTGAGTATTATTATAATAGCTTTCTAGCCCAAGATGTGTTTCTAACGGGGTAGGAATCATTATGAACCCTTGGACAAAAAAGTTCAACAAAAAGTAAATAGAGCGCGCCAATTCCAAGCGCGTGGTCACAACAATTGTTTTCATGTTGCACTCAGGGGCGCTAGACGATGGGAAAAAGCACAACAAATCGACTTATCAAGACTTAGGGGTTCCGCTGGTCACGTGAACCAAACATAACAAATTCACTCAATTCCATAAACATGTCTTCCTGCTAGAAACATGTAGATAGGTCAACTTTATCATCACTGCTTCAACGATAAATCTAGATTAGTACCTGGTACTTAGTTTTTATTGAACAAAGTAAAGAACAATTTCTCAATAGATGGGTTAGGTACTGTTCCTCAAATATCACTTCTATCTTATAGAAAAATAAATACTTACGCAAGCAACGCACATAATTTCAAAGCAATTCATATAAATGCAACTCGTATATACACGAACAATGTTCTAAGTAGGAACTTGATAACGACAGACTAGTAAAACAACTACTTACAACCGTCTTAGCTCAGTTTCTCCTCGTCGATCCTAAAACTTGCTCCAAAACCTTTATTAGAAGAAAGGGGTACCTGCTAATGCAACAATCAATCTTTAGTGATTAAAATCGTTCGGAAAGAATATCGATGTGCTTTTAAGTCACATTTACATCTAAGCATAAAGGTACGTGGTGCCATGGAACACTACACTCGAAACACTTTTTTATACAAAGTATGCACTGAAATTGGCTATAACTTTACTCTTGAAAAATGATCACGTCATTGGACAGGAACATGATTCACGTAGGTACATCATTATTTTTGCACACCTTATGATATCGTTCGTACAACAACGGCAAAAGTATCTCGCTCACCGTACGAAGATGCCACAAAACTACATCAACATCTCTAACGCGAATCACACGAAAATTAGCGTAGTACGAATAGCTAGGGTAGGACATGATTTACCCATAGACGCATAGGTAGCAGTTTGAACAAATAACGGCACAGATTTGTCGATAAAACGGAACTGAACTCATAGCAGCCGTTTTACAAAGGCATTTTTCTATCCCAAATGAAATACAACAAGCGTACTTACTGCAAAAACACCAAACCACGCAACGCAAGCTGATAAGTAGGTAGGTATTGCTCACACATTACTCAATGGAAGATTTGCATCTTGAGCCCAGCAGCCCAGCACACGCCACGTCTCGTCAGGAGGAAAGTAGGTACAGATGACCTGTACAGAAAACTCAAACTGTGGGTATGTGATCTTCGAATCCCCACTTCTGATATTAGGAAATACCAGAAATGGATTAAAAGACGATTTACAAACACAAATAGCTCATAATCTTCCAAAGCAATAAAATCAAGAACAGGAAAAATATGCATGCAAACACGACGTCCATGTCAATACAATTCGCTTCTTTTATTTCAAATGTATGAGCCCGAATCCACTCCAATCAAAGAGGTTGCTTAGAAGACTCTAAGGAGTCTGCCAACAGTATATTATAATTATTATTACATGAACTATAAATTAAAAATACCTATAATGTGTTTCAGGATATCCCTTTCATCAATGTACCTAAACCAGAACCTTCGGATATAACAGAAATAAGTTCATCAGTGTTTTCAGACGTACCACCGAAGAACACTAGCATAGAATGTACAGAATGTGCAGTGTGAGATGGTCGATAAAAATCTAGCCTACTCCAGTTTGCTAAAAATTAACTGTTTTAGACAGCGTACGAAAAGCCTTGAAAAAAAAGTACTGATAAAGTATACCAAGAAAATATAATAATAATTTTATTAACTTTATTTATAATTATTATAATTAAAGTTAAGGAACTAATCTATAGGTAGGGGGCAGGCAGAACAAGGTTTAGCTGAAAAAAGTATTTAGCTCAAATGTAAACTTGTGTTAAGTATAAATTTTGTAATGTACTCATTGACCTGTGTATGTTGTATATTATTTTATCTAATAAACAATTGTCATCTTAATTTGTGGTTTTTACAAAGTTCAAGGTTCCTTTAATCCAGAGTGAATCTAGATAACGTTATTATAGTTACGGACTTTAAGTTGTTAGGATTGATATATCAATATCGGTATCTATGAGAATAATTGTGGATCATCGAACTGTTAATATCAATATCGATATTTTATGACTTGGGTCATCTCTGTGGCTCAACGAGTGACAGATTCCCCCTATATTATGACGTACGACAAATGCATGTTTTGTCTCGTTTTATCTAGTGCAAAAAGTGGTATGCGCAAAGAAGATAGCGAATTTGTCAAATTTAGGATAGATTCTATTTACTTCATTCTTCTGAGGGATTGAGCATGGATTCGGCCAGATTCAGCTCGTTATTTTTAATCTGTAGGCATAAACTTTATATTTCAGCAGAATTTAGGAAATTTATTTCAATTTTGTTGTGTTGAAAGTTATGTAATGATTACTAATTGGATAGGTAGGTATTTTCTAATTGGAAATTTAATGATTATTTTTAAACCTAGCAATATACCTAGCGTTCTAAGAATGACATTATCCGCCATTAAGCGAAATCCTCAAATCCGAATTCCATACAAAATATTTCGGACAAATACTCAAAAAGTACGCCGTATTATAGTAATTTCTTCACACTATTCGTTTCGTCCGTGTTTTTTGATTTCGTCAACAAAAAAAGTAAAAGGTTTCATACTCTAATTTAGATTTTATACGTATTTTAAAATTAACCCTTCTAACTTAAAAACACGTATAAAATCTAAATTAAAGTATGAAACCTTTCACTTTTTTTGTTGACGAAAACAAAAAACATGGACGAAAAGAAAAAAAAAATCCAAAAAATATTTCTTTTATTTTATATCTTAAGGATTATTCAAATAATTACTTAAGGACCTACTCAACGCAATATACTTATACTTGTACGTAGTATATATCTTTGTATACATACAGATACCTAACCTACTCTGTTCCTAAACCGAATTACTCAAAAATTTAAAATCACAAACATTCAAAACTTTTTCTATCTTATTTAGAGATAGAGAAGGTAGGAATAGGTTATCTGCCATTTTTTTAACTCCAAGATCTAACCAAATTACATCCTTCCTTAGCATTCCTAGAATGAAGACTATCGTATTAATTGTAATGAATGAGCGTCATCATTCGTAGTGCGATCGTATTCAAGTATTCAATATTTTTATTGCAGTCAATAAGTCTTTGTTTTAATTGTTTACAAGTTACACAGAACATACTCATAGAACATATTGAACCCTAAAATAGGGCATGGCAACATTAGAGCAGGAGCGGACCGAATCATAAATTAATTTTACATAACTAATTATATAATTTGTCAAGTATTAAATCTCAAATTTGTCGTTAAAAAATTCTTGTATACTGTAATAACTTTTTTTTAAAAGAATGTCTTTCAGTTTTCATTCAAAATTTACTTCTTTCTCTTCGTCTTTTAATTGTTCAGGGATTTTGTTGTCGTCGTCAAAAGATCGCGTTGTACCTACTCGTATTACATTGATACCAGCGAATTTTGCGTTAACGTTATCGTATTGTATCCACCACCGAGAAGTCAACCGTTTGTATTAAGTTTTGGAAAATAATCATACAGACCTGACTTCTGGTGACGGATATGATACGCAAAAGTTCACGATCGAGCCACTGATGAGATTGCGTAAGCGACGGGCCACTTCTATGTTTTAACTTTGTAAGCAAATCTTCGACACTTATAATACATATACATTATATATATATACTTATAATACATATAAAAGGCTTTGTCCCGACTGACTGTCTGACTGACAGACAATGCACAGGCCAAACCAGTGGACGTAGAGACTAGGAATTTTAAAAATAGTATTTTAGGTTCCATGATCCCTAAAAGCTGATTTACATCGATGGATTGGTCCATATTATGACTTTTTTTAATATATTTAAAAATTGTTTGTTTAAAAGATATTCATTGTTTTAAAGTGTTTTTAAAACGAAATATCGAACATATTTGAAATATAATAAATTTTGTTTTTAGTATTTTAATAGGTATTTTACTAATTTTACTTTGAAATACCTATGCCTACATACTATAAAGTCATCATAGTCATAGTCAGTGATAGCAAAAGTTATATATAAAGAAAATAAGTCTTCTTATCGTGTTACTAGTTCTTTCGACCCAGTGTGGTGAAAGGATTTCAAATGAGCTTCGAAGAGGCTCCTTTCGTGCACTAAGAAAGAAAATAAGTACATAATAGAGTAGGTAGACTAAGCCAGATTTAGATCTCCTTTGTAAGTTTTAAAAGTGGCAGAATAAAGACTTCACTTGAACTTTTACATACAATAAAGTAGGCAATAATGGGGTATATCTACTAGACAATTGGGTACTTTCCTGTCTAATGTATAAGCTTTATTAGCTAGTAAATCATAAAAATCCATTCACCTCATCAAAATATGATGGTCTGATTCTATTGTGAACGGTTTCTCATAATCATGTAAGCAGTAACTTAGCTTTAATCTCATGTAATTAGAGAAAAAACAGGTAAACGTTGGTACTTTCGTTTTTCCCCGAGTGTACACTTTCTAGCGCGCTGTGTGAATGGGCGGGTCAATTTATTAACCTGTAGAATGAACTGAAAGATGTAGATTTATCAGTGTTTTTGAAAGATTAAGTATACCTTATTACACCAATTTTTAATTACTCGAAAAATAAAATACGTGTACCTAATCAGTTTTCGTTACTGACCACAGATACCTATAGCAAAAACAAAAAATTAAGTTACATATTTTTTCAAATTACATATTATGATAAAAATTGGCCATAGGCACTGTTACCGTTAGTCGTTTTTCTATGGCGTTGCATCAATCAGTAAGCATTAATGATTTATTATTATTATTTATTTAATTAATTAGAACGGTTTTACACCACTTACATTAACTAATATTACCTATAATATACCTACATTACAGAACAATTCATTCTAAAATATAAAAAAAAACATTCAAAAAATAAAACATTCATGGCATTAATTGATAAATAATTCAAGTTTCATTCATCGTTTGGTAAATACCTAGCAAGATCGTAGCTAGGAACAATCGGGGAAAAAAATACCGATAGTTCCTAGTAGGAACGCTGGGGGTAGGGACAATCGGGAATAGGCCTTTTGTAGAAACCAAAAATGCTGAATGCACAAATACAACTTATATCCTCGGATTAGACCGCGCCAGCCGACATTGTACGATGTTCATGGAAGGTCATTACCATGCCAAATTAGTTTATCATGTCCTAATTAGGTTTCTAGCAGATAATTTAACACTTATTTTGACAAAAATTCTTAATTGACAAATCGCTAAGGCCAGCAGCAAACGAGAGTTAACATAAATTTTTAGTCGCGCGTGGCCCCGCCCCACCGGCAACCCGGTCGTGTGGTGGGCGCGCGACAGCTACAGCGATAAAATTTAGGTATGTAAGTAAACTGACTGTCGCCCGCCACGATCGTTGTGGTGGGTGGCTCGTTTGCGGCGACCGTAAGTCTTTAGCTTATTAAAATTGGTGTGGAAGTTGCTAATTAGCATGATCGGATGGTCACTTATTTAATAGCATCATTAGTTCAAATTCGGTTTATATAAATTTGCCGGATATAATTTTGAGCTCATTTTTGATTTTGGTGGCAGACAGCATTGATTACCTATTTTTTTGTAAAAATTTAGTGCCCAGTGGCGAATAAGGTATGTATTTTTTCTCTCGTTTTCGTTGTATAGTAACAAAATACCTTTCTGAGCACAAAAACACACAATTGTTAGGGGGCATCTATTAATTACGAGAGGCTTTTAGGGGGGTGAGGGGGTCAAGTTAAACCTCATCCAATCTCACGTGGGGGGAGGGGTGGTCTCGGCAAATCTCACGTAATTTTTTTCCGCAGGTAAATATGTAATGCTATGAGAAAACTGGGTGTAATTCAGTAAAAAATGATTCTCCACTATAATAAGTACCTACGACGAAAAATCTCACGTGAGATTAGAGGAGTAGGGGGAGGGGTCGAGCGAAATCTCACGAATTCTCACCAAGTGGGAGGAGGGGTCGAAAAATCGCCAAAATTACCTCACGTAATTAATGGATGCCCCTTTATTTGTATAAAAACATTTCTCAGACCTTCGTACCTACTAACACTTCTTCCGAATTTGGGGTTAGTCCTAAAATCACCTTGATTTTTTCCTCTGGTTTAGCCTGGGATTTGTCTGTCAGGCTTTAAATAAATCATGTATTGAGAAATACTTAATATACGGTTCGAACGTTTCCACTTATATTTTTGTTACGTAGAGAAAAAGTTAGATACTATACTCCCCTATTTATTCACCTCACTTACCTTAACATTTCAATAGCGACAAGTCAGCAAACGTAGTAAGTCGCCAAAAACATTACAAATTTAATAACATTAAATATAAAATGCGGCCTTTGCGAATATATCCAAAGAATCATGAAATATATCTATGTTCTCAGAAACTAATTAAGCGATTTCAGATTAGCAGATTATCCGAGCGGGTTTGCCGCGCGTATACGTGCGACAAGCCCCGAGATATACCTCTTGCTATTGACACTTGCTAAAAAAAGCCGAGCGTAAGGGCTCATTCGCATGAGCGATTTATAACGCACGTTCATTCATTCATTCTTCGTGTCAATGGCTCGGTTTTAGACCAATCTCGACCAATAAGTGGCCACCTTCACCGCCTCATCTGAGGCTTCGTTAAGGTCCTCTCGAGTGCAGGTTGTCGGGCACGAGGGGCAGGAGAGCGATGCGACATGTCTTGTGTGAGAGCTCCGCAATCGCATTCGACGTGTGTTGGGTCAATTATACCCCATTTGGCAAGGTTGCTTCTACAGCGATCAACCTGAGAGCGAAATCTATTAAGCGATTTCCAGCGGCCACTGGAGCGCGTGACCAGGGAGAAGGATCGGCCGGGGTGACAAAGTTCGGTGGAGGGGGATGTTTGCTCTTCCACAGGTCACACCATGCTTCTATTTTTTTCTGCGGGGGCCGTGGATCTTAGGAAGCTTTTACGGCTCTTCAGGCGAACAAAAGGTGGCACGTAGTTGTGTAGATATATAACGCGCGTTAAAAGTCCGTTCAAACAGAACAAATGCATTTTGCGCGTTTGAAATATTCTGACGTGATACCTACTTGGAAATGCATTTTTTCTGTTTGAACGGATTCGCTCGTACGAATGAGCCCTAAACGCCGGTACACGCGCTAGAAAAACAAGACGAACGGTGAATCCCCTCGGTTAAGATTAGCATCTGAAACCACACTAAATTGAACCAACGAGAAAGTTCTATTTTCCCATCAGTTGCATCATTCATGTTTAAACAGAATTGATGAGACAGCCATCGAAATACATTGTCCAGTCAGATTTCTAGATGACTCTGCACATCGCTGTTAATTTAAATAACCTCTTGAATTAATTACTATGAACCGAGACGGAGTGGGGAAATGTTGGAAAGCAAATTATAAGTCTCTAATTTAATTTTATATCGTTTCTAGTCTAGCAATGAATAGGTGTTTTCATAATGCATTGCATTGGCGAGACTAGCTAGGTGCTCTCCGGATGGTAGACAGACACTCCTGCCTATAACCATAACAGTGCTACACAGGGCTTTGAATCCCATAGGCTGGTGCAATATTGCTATAGCGGACACATTTTGATGGTGTTTGGTTGTGAGTTTCGAAATCCAGGTGATGCCAACACATTACTGCTTAGCGACAAAATATCTGGCACTGTGTTAGGATCCATCTAGACAGCATCCTGCGAGGGTCGCCTCCCAACAGTAAAAATTTAAACAAAAAACATACTCTCCTTTTTGTTACACTTACACCATAAAATGGAATAACGACCGGAGCCGCGTGCTCTTGAATGTGTTTAGTCAAAGAGATCGCAGCCCATGTCCTCATCTTCAGACTCGGATTTCTCCTTCTTGGCCTCTTTCTGGTCTTCCTTCTTCTCCTCAGCAAGAACCTCAGTAAAGAAGTCGTTTCTTTTGTTTCAGAGCAGTCTAATCAGGCGATTGGAGTAGAGGTCCCGCGTCGCGAAGGATGAGCGCGGTCTTCGGTGCGAGCCAGCCCCGGCGCCATGGCCGCCCTGTCCTGCTACCAGCCGTGTCGGTCGCACCTCGCGCAGCCTGCTAGGTGAGTATCTACATGACAGCTATTGTACGTTCGCTGCTAGACAACGGCGTCTATAGAACATCTGAGCGGTATCTAGCTGTTTCCTCCTGTACGACAACCTGCGATACCAATAATGGAAGCAAAAAAGGTCTCAAATTACTGCCAACCACGAACCTAGATACAATATGGACGAAGCTGATAGTACATGCGATCGAAGACAATACCCGCATATCCCCGACCTGCTTATTCCCCTTGCCTTCTCTATCAACTCCCTCCAGTTGTATCCAGGTCCAACAGTCTTCTAGATGGTTTCAGAAATTCTCTCCCTCTCCTGCATGGTCACAGAATCGTAGTTTACCTGCCCTATTTATTTCCTCATCTGCTACTCAGTTATTTACATAACATGTGAATAAAAAATACTTTTTGTTTAAAAAACTACTAAACCATCATATCCTTCCAGGTGTCTAGACGACGAAGAGGAACGTCACCACGCGGCTACCCTCTCCCTCCGGCGGAGACAGTTCATAGAGAGATGTCACGAAGCGCGCTCCAACAGACTTCGCGACGCCATTCCTGAGGTAACTGCTGACTAGATGCGGAATCATTGAAGAAGCAAACACACTAGATGGTGCTATTCACTATGCACTCTTAACTGTCAGAAACGGGTTCTAATTCTTAATTGGAGAACAGCGGTCTGGTCCAAAGTTGACGGTTGTTTTGTGTTCACTGACTCTTAAAATCGAGGTTAGCGTTACTTGAAAAAGACTTAGGCTTGCCATAAAAAGGTGGGAAGAATCCGTATGTACTTCTTACCTACTCTTCATAGGAAGAACTTTCTTATGTCAACAGTAGCTTCGTTCCCCAGCAGGTGTCAGTGCGGAAGACACGCGAGGAATTGGCGAAGAATGCGGCACAAAACACACCGCTGAGCCGGCGGCTCAACGTCGAGTCCGGCTGGTCCAAGGTTGAGGAGGTGCGCAAGAAGTTCGAGAGTGCTGCCGCCGCCGCATCCTACTCGAGGTCCTTTGAGTCGCCTCCTAGGTAAGCAAAAGAAGACGTCTCGACAGAATTACATGCTGTTACTATTGAAGACACGCGAGGGATGGTCGAAGCATGCGGTACAAAGCACATCTTGAGCCGGTGGCTCAACGTCGAGTCCGGCGGCTGCCCAAAGGTTGAGTGAGGAGGTGCGCTAGAATTCGTCTCGTAACGATACCTGCAGGTGTTAATATAGAAGACACACGATGAATTAGCGAAGCATACGGTACAAAGCACATGGCTGAGCCAGAGGCTCAACATCGAGCCCAGCTGGTCGAAAGTCCAAAGAAGAGGTCCGTAAGAAATTCAAGAGCTGCTATCGCCACCTTCTACTCCAGGCTCTTCCTTCTAGATAAGCAAGAGACGTCTCAGCTGCTGCATGTTTCGAGCTCTTGATTGACTGTGATTAAAGACAATTTGAATGTTTTTCCCTTTGGTTTTTGACAGTTGTGAGTCCATTTTCAACATATTTTTCATTATATTTTTTTCTTTCTTTTCTGCTAGTATCAAAACAATCGAAGACTTACAAATGGCTGATTAACGTGTTCCGTATCTTACAGACGTCGCCTAGCTGACTCTCTATTTGCGAGCTTCAAACTGCCTCGCAAGAAGGACAGCATGGCCGCGTCTCGCTCGATGGCGCCGCAGCAGCATCAGCAGCAGAAGCGGAAGTCTGCCGTCGAACTGCTGGCCGAAACCAAAGCTTTCTACGTTAAGTCTGAAACAGTTCTGGATAGGAAACAGGAACTTCCTTTGAGGGTGAGAATATTTTTATAAATCAGTTCTGCTGAATGCATCATATATCAACATCATCATTACTTACTTTATTACTTGACTTCTTCTTAGGACCTTATATATGGATAGGGTCCAAAATCAGGAAATTCTCATTCTTATCAATCGAGGGCCCTATAGATAAGAATGAGTCCACGTCTTGTTGTTTTGTACTCTATCTCATTTCTTCAACATTTGCCAAGCCTGAATACGCTCTTCTAGGGGTCTTGTCTACTGTAAACTTAGACTTTGGCTAATCAGATTCTCATAAATTAGACAAGAAAAACTACATACCTATACCTATTAATATTGTTTGCAGGTGAGCAGTGGGCTAAGCCAGGCGATAGCCGCCGGGGGGTGCCACCTGGTCAGCTCTGGCACCCTCAACGATAGCTGCTGCAACCCTTGTAAGTCACAGCTTATGGCAACCATTTTTTAGCTTCATCTGTCATATCATCATTACTAGCTGGTGCTAGTAATGATGACATGCTTCGCCCGCGTCATATGGGGATAAGGAAATAGGTCCCTTTTCAGGTCTTCTTCTTCTTATCGTGTCACTAGTTCCTTGGAACTAGTGTGGTGAGAGGATTTCAAGTGCGCCTCGAAGAGGCTCCTTTCGTACACTCGACACAGACATGCCGGTTTCCTCACGATGTTTTCCTTCACCGTTGCGAGAACGTGGGAAGCATACATAGGATTTTTTCGGCCGAAATACCCATTTACGCATACTGCCACCGGGATTCGAATCCGCGACCATCAGATCGCCTTCGCACGTTTCAGGCTTTGAGCTATAGGTATCCATAACACAGCTCAATTCATTCAGTATTTGGTAAGATAGTAAATAACAGGAGAACACCTACACCTAGCTCGTCTTTTCCCTCGTTTACAAGAAAAGGGGAAACAGTTATTTGATTGTAACGGGTATTTATCGCGCTCACCTCATATGTTTTTGTGTCCCGACGTTTCGACTGTATTGCAACAGCCGTGGTCACGGGTTGACTGGCGTATTGGAGCTACCGTCGCGGTGAAATGAGGGAACTACCCTCATTTTGGTAGTTAAAAATGTTCGGTCGGCACACCACACTAACGACATCCGGACACTTAAGCGGTGTTTTAAAAGCGTTCCGCGTGCATTTAGTAATCACTGGGTTCCATGACATTGAGAGGAAAGGGGAAACAGATGGTGGTACAGAGTTCCACTCCTTCACTGCACGCATAAGTCATAGAAACCCTCCTATGTTTTGTAGATGGTACGACGGGTCGAGCGGGGGGCGCTCGCAGGACCATCAGTGCTGGCGAAGGTCTGCAAAGCACTCTGCGGAGACTGTTGGAACACTCCGATAGTAGAGAGAATGTCTACTCGCCGCCTTTCATATGTGAGTCGATGAATATTTTTAGGAAGTTTGTTTTAGGGTTATATGCTAATGCTTTTTTCCTTTTCGTGTTAGCCAGTGGCCGGCTCTGGTGGTGGAGTTTTAAACCCATAATCTGTTTTCTTCTTTCTAGAAAATGGTGTTGGTACCTTGATGCCGACTTGCACCAAACTTTCAAAGTTCCTAAGCAATTACTTTACTCTCTTGGTAGTTCTTAACAGTCCAGATTTTGACCGTTAAGAACTACCAAGCGAGTAAAGTAAATGCTTAGGGACTTGGACAGTTTGGTGCAAGTAGGCATAATTCTCCTATAATCACCAGCATTATATGGAGGATACCTAGGATAATATTAAGATAAATCAAGCTTGTTCCTTAGTCACAATACTGGCATTCGACACTGTCTTGCTCCTACTTCGCTGGCTCTTCAGGTTCTTAACCCAAGGAGGAGAGAGAAAGTAGAAATTTATGGGTGTTCTTCCCCACCCCTAGCTTTTGGGCTCTTTCAATTTAGACGTTTCGTGTCGGACCGCAGCAGTGCCGAAGCGGTGCGTTTGTCGTGCGGTATACGGATGGTCATTTATTTTCGTATAAAACGCACGGTGTGGTAACCGTGCGGCGTTTTTCAATCGTGTGTACCGACACCGCACTGTTGCCGCACCGTGCGCTTTGTATGAAAATAAATACCGTCCGTACGCTGTCAAACAAACCATTTCGGCACTGCAGAGCGGTCCGACACGAAACGTTAAATTGAAAGAGCCCTTAGTCTTCCCATCTGATAGCACTTTTCACCCGCATACCCCTCGTTGCAGCGCACAAAGTGTACCAAGAGCAACGTCGCAAAGATTACGACACCATCCCCCGTTCGCACAACTCTGGCACCCTATCAGGGACGCTGTCTGGAACCTCCTCCTCTGGAACCTCAGGGTCCAAGCCGCGGGAGGAGAGAGGAGGCAGGCCGTACAGTTTGGGAGACGCGAGGGTGTTCTTTCCGGAGACGTTTGTGATACCCAGACAGCGGCCTGAGGTGGTGGTCAAAGCTGGGTTTACTATACGTGAGTAACTTTTTCTGATAGGGATAGTCATGTGCAAGTTCCTCTTTATGGGTAAGAGATCATACCTACCTGTTAATAAACAGTATAAATATATTTAGTAATAAATCCGCTTCATTTCTAAACAAAGGTCTTAATTATATTAACACTAGTTTAGAATTTTAGCAAAGAATAAGTTATATTATTACATAATTTTAGTATCTAAACAAAAGCGCCGAAAACAGAAAACCCAAGTCAGAACTCAAAACGTGTTTCGCCTCTACACGAGGCATCCTCAGAAGATGTTGACTTGCCAAAATCTGAAACGAGAAGCAAAGTAACGGTTGAATCAATCAACTATCATATCTGTTCATGAATTTGACAAACCTATGGGTGTTTTTGAAGTCCAATCTTCGTCTCAGTCCAACTCCTGTAGTAATTCTACTACGTGATGTGAACTTCGAGACATTATAAATAGATTTCTCCAATTTCAAGTACATGTTCCATGATTTAGGCTATAGTTTTCTGCCAGTTAGGACAAAAGCTTTGAAAATTGTGTTATGTTTCAGCGAGTTCTCACTCTAGTATAGAGAATATGGAACTCCCAGAGCCAGTGGTGAGCGGGACGGGATCTCCGGCGGACCCCATGGACACCATCAGCCCGCCGGCGCAGTACGCACACTCCGCTCCAAGGTACATCAGGTCAGTGCTGGGACATACTCAGAGCCGGGGGTGAGCGGGGCGGGGTGTCCGGCGGACCCCATGGACATCATCAGCCCGCCGGCGCAGTACGCACACTCCGCTCCAAGGTACATCAGGTCGGTGCTGGGACATACTCAGAGCTGGGGGTGAGCGGGCGGGGTGTCCGGCGGACCCCATGGACACCATCAGCCCGCCGGCGCAGTACGCACACTCCGCTCCAAGGTACATCAGGTCAGTGCTGGGACATACTCAGAGCCGGGGGTGAGCGGGGCGGGGTGTCCGGCGGACCCCATGGACATCATCAGCCCGCCGGCGCAGTACGCACACTCCGCTCCAAGGTACATCAGGTCGGTGCTGGGACATACTCAGAGCTGGGGGTGAGCGGGGCGGGGTGTCCGGCGGACCCCATGGACACCATCAGCCCGCCGGCGTAGTACGCACACTCCGCTCCAAGGTACATCAGGTCAGTGCTGGGACATACTCAGAGCCGGGGGTGAGCGGGGCAGGGTGTCCGGCGGACCCCATGGACACCATCAGCCCGCCGGCGCAGTACGCACGCTCCGCTCCAAGATACATCAGGTCAGTGCTGGGACATACTCAGAGCCAGGGGTGAGCGGGGCGGGGTCGCCGGCGGACCCCATGGATGCCATCAGTAAAGCAAAGAATTACCTTTCTCGCTTCACTTAGGACTCTACATAATTCCCACGCTTCGCTCATGAGTAAACTGAGTCCCTCGTTAGCTCAGGGTTCTACATTCCGACCGCGACATAAGACACTGCTTCGTCCCCTTGGAGCATAATCTACTATTTCCTATGTCTCCTAACTTCATGTGTGTCATTTCAGATCCAATTCGCACTCGCAGCCGAGCATGCGCGAAGAGGACGGCTCCAACAACATCAACAGTCACAAATCACTGCCGGACCTGCACGCCCAGGCCAGGACGTACACCGAACAGTGAGTAGCCCATCTCTAATCATAGCGAGTGGTTGAGGTATTCTTCAATTTAGGTACCTATGACTTATTTAAAAAAAAATGTATATGTGGCTATATCTATGTGTATGTGATAACTACGTACCTACATTTGTATAGTGGAGCCAATAAACTAATTTTCTTTCTTTCTTTCTTTCTTTCTTTCTTTCTTTCTTTCTTTCTTTATTTCTTTGTAGGAATCAGGGATTTTTAAAAAAAAAAGTAATATTCTTTAAGATAATTGATTGATTCAGGCGTTACTTTGCGGAAATCCATAAATATCAATAAATTATATAAATATATTTAGCAATAAATCCGCTTAATTTCCAAACAAAGGTTTTAATTAACTTAACTTTAGTTCAACTAAACCAAAGAGTCAAAGAACAGAAAACCAAAGTTTAAAGATACGACACGTGTTTCGCCTCTACACGAGGCATCATCAGGAGGTGTGGACTCGCCGAAGTTTGAAACGAGAGTTCAAACTTTTTGTTATTGATAATATTCTTTAGTTTTCTTGTTAACAACCGACAACCGACAACCGACTACAGCGGTGGCCGGCACCCGTCAGTTTTTTTTTGTTGTGGCGCGGACAGCTGTATTCGACGACCCGTTGGCGGGCGCACTTATTCTAAATAATACTGGTTTTTTTTTACAAATTCAACGGTCAATAGTTTCGATTTCGACTTGGATAATTTTTCAATGTTCCTTATGGTTGCTTCACACGGCCTGTGCTAATACGCACCGCGCCGCGCCAAGGTCGTCTGTACGCACCGCGGACGAGTCAAGATCACCCCTTCTCACGGCCTGTGTTAACCCATGACAAGCCACAATTATACTATCGCATTTGGCAGCCAAGCCTAGTCGAAACTACCTGTACACTGAATTTTACAAGTTCGTCACAACACATAAATTGATTGCAGTACTAGCAGCGGGCACACAGAGACGATAGGGCGCTCCCCACGGCGCCGGCGCCACTCCTCGCACCAGAGAACTGCCTCCTGCTCCTCCAAGGGAACCAGGTAAGATGGCCCCAACAGCACTGAAGGCAAGCCCACGCTAGGGTGTCACAGTTGCCCACCCTACCGACACTGACACGCGTCCTGCGTCTGAGATGAGAGGGAAAAACAATACGCAATTACAAATTGTGTGACTCTGTGTGATAACACTGGTAACTGCGGCTAAAAATCGTTAAGTACCTATATGGGAACGAAAAGGAAACGCCACGATGACGCGCGTCGGGCGAGCGCGTATTGAATCTTTATCATATGTTGGCTGTATGTAATAAACTGTCACATTGGAGCAGCGGAAAACGCGGCGTCGGAGTTTTGGCGGGAACGTGAAAAGATCACGACATTGCATTATTTTTCAAAAACTTGTGATATTTCGAGTCTTATAGTGTAGAAATGGTGTTTTTTTTTACCCGTCAAGTGCTCGTGAATGTGTATGAGTGTTGGCAAATAGTATAATGCTGTGAAACGTGGCTTTTCGTGTTGCCTCCATGACTCAAAAACTCCATAGAAGCCTCTAGTGCCTAAAGTCTGTCTAAAGTGGTGGCCTTGGCGTGCAAATGAATTTCTTGTCAATAAGGAATTACTTGAGACTGGCTTCATACACTAGAAAACTTTAAAAACGCCACTACGCCAAACGCTTTGTTTACCAGCTCATCACAGACGCCGCCCCAGCGTGGCTTTGTCATAAGGGAAATTTATGGTGAGACTGTTGACTCTAAACAACTTCTTGTGTGTTTCAGATCGAACCATTCATCCCTGATGTCCTCTTGCGACGCCTTCTCTGAGCACCCGTCTCCGGGCGAGGAGAACTACCAATCCTATACCAGGTGAGTTAGCCCTACTGACTCACATAGGTAATTGACCTAGTTTAAACTTTTCATGGTCTGTGCTAACACGCGCCGCGTCGCGCCAATGTCATCTATACGGCGAGCGCGCGCCGCGGACGAGTCCGGATCTAGACGTTTTCAAAACTTCCATTTTATTATTACAGCATAAGCTAACTACTACAATCTATATATAGGTATATTACAAAATTTACAAAAGGAAACAATTGGGCCACCCATAGACCGTTGCAAACGATCTATAGGTAGCTCAACTGCTCCAACTCGATACCCGATGGCAGCGTGCCGAGGATACTGGTATATAAAAACTTCCATTGTTTTACCTTTGTCCATTGTTTTTCTGTCAAGACTACAAATCTAGGAATTTTTTGCTAGAGCATTCCTGGATAACTGTGCTATCGAATGGTATTTCCTGTTATTGTGCCATAGGTACAGTTTTTTTGGTACAGCATTATTTAAAAAAGAAAATGTGTATTACATCAAGAGGTAGCCATTTAGAGCTCTTTCTGTAGGAAACACTACTTTTTATACGAAAAAACGACCTTTTCCCGTCTTAACAGGAATCTTCGTGGAATTGGTAGGTAGAAACAAGTGCTATACTATTTCGGAATGTCAATGAAGTAGGCAAGTTTTTCACAAGTTGGTCACACAGGTCATCATACATTTTTTTACACCACAGGAGATCAAAGTTTTGTAAAAAAAATGAGCAAAACACACTTTCTTTATTAAATAATGCTGTACCAAAAAAACTGTACCTGTGGCACAAAAACAGGCAATACCATTCGATAGCACAGTTATTCAGGAATGCTCTTGAAAAAAAAAAGAAGAAAATTCCTAGATTTGTAGTCTTGACAGGCAAAACAATGGACAAAGGTCTAACGATTCAAATGAAACGATGGACTAATGATTCCGTTGGTGGCAACCCTAATAACCACCTATCTAAATAGTTACCCCTCAATAGTAATAGTCATAGTGGCTCACCAAAATTGCGTCGGTTCAGTCGCTGTGGCTCGTCGTTCGCGCGCGACTCCGGCGGCTCGAGCGGGCACTACACGCAACGCAGCGCGCCGCCGCACGCGGTCCAACACAGGACCGACTCCGGGTCCTCAACGCAACACGATCATACCAGGTGATAGACTTACACCCGTATTCTAAGGCAGGGTCCTAATAGAACGCGATGACGCGACCATCGCAAGTTCGCGCGAACGTCGATCGCGCGATCACGCGATCAAACGTACTAACGTCAAATAGGCGTCCCGATTGGCATCGCGTCGCGTCGCGCGATCGCGCGATTGCAAATCGGGACGCCTATTTGACGTTAATACGTTTGATCGCGGAACGATCGCGTGATCGCGTTCTATTAGGACAACGCCTAAAGCGTCGATGACACGATGATGACAAGCTTTTTTACAAGCTGATTCTATTTAGGGAAGTGGAAGTTGCTGTCATAAACGTTTTGTAATAATTAGGGTATATAATTTAAATATATTATTTATTATAATATATAATTATGTAGGTATCTGTGTATCTGTGTAAATATTTGTATGTAGGTATGTATCATATATATTTTTATTACGACTCCAGACGCAAACTTCTATCACTCCTCTCCATCCAAAGGTTGCCTGGAAGAAATCGTTTTTAGCGATAAGGCCGCCCATTGTAGCCTCTATTATTTTTCGATTTTTATTTTTAAGCTTCCTTTTATAATGTATATTTCCACGGGGTGTACAATAAAGTGTTACTATGTATCTGATTGTTGGCGTTTTTAAACGCTAGCGTGTGAGAGTGTAGCGTTGGTGATGACACACAAAACCTTCTAAACGCTCAAAAACGAACTAGCTAGCGAATATGTCATAGGCAAAGATACTCGCTACACGCCAACTAGCTTTACACGCCAGCGATGATGACACATGGATTTTTTACACGCTACACACCAACACGCCAGCGTGTGGCGTGTAAATTAGCCCGGCTTTCTATTTTTTGACAGCGTTTTTACAAGCGGATTGTCAACAAGCAGATTGTAAAAACGCCGATGACACTGGGCAACTTTACACGCTACAAGCGAAGTGAAGCGCTGGCATGTAGCGTGTAAAAAAGTCGTGTGTCATCGTACTATAAGCATGAGTACCATCAAAAGGCATTTAAACGCAAATTTGAACATTAAGCTCTCTCTTTCTAGCCGCTACAATTGTTACTATGGCGACTGGCCCGGGAACGAGATGGAGTGCTACGTGTCGGCGCCCCCCCAGTTCCAAGACGGCGCCCCCTCCCCACCCGCGCCCCCCGCGCACTACCCGCCGCACCCCCCCGTCGGGATACATTTCCAGGTGACACGAGAATGCTTCTCTATCTCTCTCTCTCTATAATTACAGCTGTGAGCTGTGAGTGACGTGTGAGCGAGATAGAGTGCTACGTGTCAGCACAGCCTCTCGCTCTTGTAGATATAAACTCGACCTATCCAAGTGTTGAATGTATAGGTACTTTTGATTACTACTTTAATTTGATTACGTGCTTAACGGTGAAGTAAAACATCGTGAAGAAAGCGGCATGTCATAGAACCTAAAAAGTTCGAGAAACATCTGTCAAGTGCACGAAAGGACCCTCTTCGGGGCGCACTTGAAATCCTTTCACCACACTGGTTCGAAAAAACTAGTGACACGATAGGAAGGAAAGATTACTTAACCAGTGTTTTACCTTTTAGAGCTACTGTTAAATAACTTTCTTGACTTTGAACTGTATAGTTTTAAAATTAATATTAATGTATTTTTTTCAGGCTAGCGCGCCCCCTCCACAATTCCAAGATGAACCCCCCCTGTATGACTATGGTGACTATGAATGCAGCTACAAGACGCCCGTCAAATGCGTCACAATGCCGCCTAGGAAGGACTACAACGCCAGAGATTATAATAGGTAGTACAATAACTCCCATCCCCCATTTTTAACGGCTAGATGAAATACGCCCCCCCCCCCCCCCCCCTTTGTGACTATACGATTCTGTTACGATGCCTTCTAACTTTTCATAGGTATTTAAATGCTAGTTCTTACATTATGAACATTACATTTAAAAATTAATAAATAAATACAGATTACTTATGTATATTTTTTTGTAGGTACCTCGAACAAAGTCAGGAGATAATGAAGCAACAGCCGATATACGCCGAAGTGCGGAAGAATCGTCCGCCGAGAATAGACGATAACAAGGAATACGTTAACACGTCGCAGGTACCTACATTTTATTATATTGTATTTCTTACAATGGAATTATTTTGATATGGACCTTCTGACACCGATTAGCAATTAAACTATGACGAGTATAAACCACCTTTGACATAGAGTCTCCAGTCTTAATATCATGCTCCTTTGTCTAGATGTGTGGTACCACGGAGGAAGTGACGTCACCGCTGGGCACGTTCAAACGCCAACGTTGTTTACGCTACAAGCAGCGGCGACCCCGGCCCATCCTGCGATCCAAGTCTGACATCTCCGATAGGTAAGCTCGATTTCCAACGATCTTCAAGTAGCAATAAATAAAGTTATCTTTGAAAGTCTTGAATTCAAATTTTTTTGTTCAAGTTTCTTATTCAAGTTTTTTATTTGATCTTTAACTTTTTTACTATTGAGGAATCATTAGGTTTATCCAATATTAAAACATATACCTAGTCGTTGGAATATAAAACGTAAACGACGGAAAGGAAGTGAAGAAAAAGTTTAATGCATTTAATAACTTTAATATTCTGCGAGATTGTTCTATTGGGATTAGTAATTACATTTTTGTAGAAAAATGTAAGATTGTATAATACTGACGTCACTTACGGAAGATTTTCTAATATTGGCGTTAGGAAGGTACTAATTCTCACTGTGTTTAAATAATTTTGCATCCAGACAAAGAGTTACATAGTGAATTTTTGTACAAGCAGGTACCGTCGCTCGGATGGGCGCAGCCCCGCCTCTGCCCCCTGCGAGGGGGACGATTCTCCCGACTCCCCTTCCGAAGACTCCTCTCGTCTGAGACAGTTCTTCGAACGACTCGGGCTCCAAGAGCGGCAGTACGAAGCCCTGCTGCAACCACCCGACCACAGCCCCGTGTTCTTCTCATCCGCGTCTACAGTCGACTCCAACGCACTGCCCCCCACAGCTGACTACACGGTGAGTCGACCCCCCACTAATTAACTACACAGTAAAGTAAACTCCCCTACATAACAACACGGGGTTCAAACCCCCCCTACATATCTACACGGTGTGTCAACCCCCCCTCCTACAGTACATGGAAAATACTATCATACGATTCGAGTGTTTATACCGCGGGGGGATACTATGTTTCTCGCTAGAACATACGAAACTAGACGAACTAGAAACTGAGGCTTTAAGCAAGTTAAAAGACTCCTCTCCACCAAAAGTGTTAAAAGCGCGATACTAGACAGAGCTGTCATCAACCCAGAATTCTACTCTGCTATTTTAAAGAGCTAAAATGGCTGAGGGCATAAAAGGGCAGAGTTAGTTAGGGGGGGGGGGGGGCAATGCACAATGCACCCTTCAACGGAAAGCCAGTGCAGACCGCTGTGCTTTTTAGTACATATTACAATAAGTTGAGGCTTACGTCAAAAGGAAATACATACTGCTATCAATCATTAGGGATAGGCTCAGAAATCAGAAATATAGGCTTTTAGATTAACTGGCTCTCCTTTACAGGTGCAAGGCCCAGGCGGGGTGCAGAAGCAAATCTACCGAAACACAGAGCCACCGAGCGTCGTAGAACGGAACGCGAGGATCATCAAATGGCTCTGTCAGTGTCGCAAGACGCAAATGCTGCCACCGCAGTAGGCTGACCTTGACCGCGAGTGACCTTTGACCCTTACCTGACCTCAACGGTTTCTTATTCACCAACGCGTGGATCATCGAATGAATAATTCAGTGTCGCAAAACGCAAATTTCGCCCAGTAGGCTGACCTTGACATCGAGTGACCTTTGACCCTTGCCTGACCTCAACGGTTTCTTTTCTTAGTTACCAACGCGTGGTCATCTAATGACTTATTCAGTGTAGCAAAACGAAAATTTCGCTTCAGTAGGCTGATCTTGACCTCGAGTGACCTTCAACCCTGATCAGTCACATCGTTGTCTTAGCGTGTTACAAACGCGTGTATCATCAAATGACTCGGTCCGTATCGCACGATTTAAATGCTACCACCGCAATAGGCTGTTACCTTGACCTCGAGTGACCTTTGGCCCTGGCCTGAACAGTTTGAAGGAAAGAAATGTATCCAGTTTTTCACTGAAGTGGCCAGTATAGTGAAAAATACATAAGGTATTTTAGAATCAGGTAAAAGGGTTAAATTTACCCCGCGTAGATAGTCAAGTTTTTAAGAATAACTAAGAAATTCTTATAAAATAATTATGTTTCTATAATACGAGAGAGAACCAAATAAACTTGCTCATAAATATACCTATCAGTCTCGCTTTTATTTGAATAAATAAATACCTACTAGTTTTTTCGACTGTTCGTGTAGGTATTTACAATCTTAGTACTTTATGTAATTAAGTGAGTACTTATACATACTAGCTAGAAATTCATAAATAATAAGTCGGATAATTTCTTTGAATGTAATTAGAAATTATTTTCTATGGTTAATTGGTAAAATACGAGTAAGTAAAGATTTTCACAAAAATGTGAAGAAAATGATCTCGAAAGTTAATTCCTGGCTATGACAGTTATGATTTTCATGTCGTATGCTTAACGCGGCCTGTGAGCTCCAACACTAGAGGGAGATAACCATGATTTCTAAGAACGTTAATGTTCTATTAAAATCGAACTTATTGTAATTTCGTAGAATAGTCATCGAATACATCTCATATACGTATTTCCATTGTTAGTGCGGTTTCAGATTAAAAGCTCGTTCGCACGATCGAGCGTTTTAAACGCGCGTTAAAAATCCGTTCAAACAGAACCAATGCATTTTGCGCGTTTTAAATGCGCTGACGTGCGATCAGCTACTTTGAAATGCATTTGTTCTGTTTGAACGGATTTTTAACGCGCGTTAAATATCCGTTCAAACAGAACCAATGCATTTTGCGCGTGCGAATAACCCCTAATAATGTAATTATGAGCTTAGATATAAAAAAAATCTTTACTTAAATGTATGGTTGGTATTTTACTTTTAAAAATATCAATTATATTGTGACTATTGCGTTATTTGATGGTTATTTATTAAAAAAAATATAATATTTTTTGGAAACAGATATGTTTGGTACCTTCATAAAACTATGTTATGAAATAATTATGTTCCTGTTATGGATTTGTATGTAGGTATTGGTCTGTTTGTTAATATTTGTATGTTATTTTATTTAAGTATAGGTAATATTATCTGTTACGTCTTGTGATTTGGGAGCACAAAATGGATCAATTTTAAAGAATTCTGTATTTTTGTGCCAAATAAATACTTATTATCAGTGAAATAAAAATACTATTTTTCTGAATCAATATCTGGATAACTATTTCACTAGTAATCATGGAACCCTAAATATGTTCTAGTAATATTTAGCTGAATATGAATTTTCGGTCACAACTTGTACCTACTTTAACAGCGTATTTGTAATAGGTATTATCTAAATATATACTGATTAAGCAAATGAGTAAAATTTTCCTGAGTAGTAAATATATATATAGAAATATTGACAATATTATGAAAACGAAGTTTAGGATTATACCTAACAATAAAACTTAAGTACTAAGTATCATACTTTACTAATAATATTAGTACTTAGTTCATTCAACGCAACAATAGAATTTTGAAAGTTCTGTAATTATATCAACGACTTGTTATAAAATAACTATTAACCTATTTTTATCATTGTACCTAATTCAAATATAGGTAATTAACTTCGTTTTAGGCATTTGCTAAAAGACTGTCGTCATTTCTCAATCTTAAATGTAGGTACTTTCTGTGATAAATACCTACAAATATTGTTTTCATTGCTCTTCTGCAGAATTCAATGCGTACCCTACCCTACGTGTGATTACTGATTAGACAGGTTTTAAAATGTCATTTTACCTAGTTTATATTAGGTACAAATTTGAACATTTGCTATCTCTCTGCTTTGAGATAGTCGAATGAGACAGCTGGGTAGATAATCCAAAAAAAACCTGGTTTGGTCGTAAACTCAGTATAACTATTTTAAAAATCTAGTTTTAAAAATTTATCTAACTATGAAAGTAAGTTATATAATACAAACGTAATATAGCTAAGATGTGCTCATTTACTTATTGTTAGTATTCAAAGATTAATCTTGACCAACGCAATTAAAAAAAAAAAAATCCTGCTTAGACTTATTTAGGTAGGGTAGGTACCTACTATAAGTTATTATTTAAAAGAAACTTACGGCTTGCAGAATCAATTACTTACCTATACTCGGGAACATTCGGTAACCTTCCTACATAGGTACCTACATCATTTAGCCTAAGTTAGGAACATAATAAAATACCTACTATTGATTGCTGCCTAAATTTCATCAGACCACGTTAAAACTATTTATTTATCACATAACATAAACGTATTTTAGTAGTTTATCATTTTGATGCTTCCATGTTTAAATAATATTATATTTGCGTAGCGTCTAAAAAAGAGAAAATAAATAATTTAAAAGTTTTTGAGTCTTTTTGTCCATTTTAATAAGGCCCTCTCTATTCAATTGTGTATTGGGTTGAATAGGGTCAACACTATGAAGAATAAATTATTGTTGCATATTCCCTAATCAGTGGTAAGTAAATAAAACCGAGGACTAATAATGGGAATAAAAAACTTATGTTACGAGAGTAGGCCTCCTGGCCAATTGATTCAAGTAGAAAAATCTACCAATTTCTTCCAAATCATAAACAGATGGAAACACTGTTCTATGAGTTTGACATTGAAATTTAGTTGTCAATTTTGACATGACAATGTCAGTCATTGTCAGTTTTCTTTCTATCTACGTCGTTTGCATGGCAGCAGCGATTTCACCTACGTATTTAACCAAATAACCTTATTTCTAGTTTCTTGAATTGATTGCAAAGTATTGTTCAAGAAAGACAATAAATAAGTACCACCCCGTAAAACAAGTGTGTGTGGCAATAAGTGAGTTTCGTAAACAAAATAAGTGATACAAGTTCGGTAAACATTGCGTCATCAATTCTCAGAACCAAAACAAAACCTACCTAAGTTGTTTCCTACTCTTCTATTTGGAGATATCATCAAGATTTGGTAGATAGCCCATGAGCCAATTCTCTTGGTGAACTTCTTTGATGATATTAGAAGATTGTGACCTGAACATGCCTCCCATAAAACGCGCAAGAAAGGTCAGCAGTGCTGATGATGATGACGAAGACTACAGAAAGCGGAGAGACAGAAACAATGAGGTAATTATTCGAATAAGATTCACCTTCAATTTCAATTAAAAACATTATGTATATTGGTGGTACTCTGATTACAAAATAACCTGGATGAATGCAATAAGCCCTAGATATGACACCCTAAGCACTAAAATTAACCACATCCTATTCTGAAAATAAGTCCACTTTTTAATAAATTAAGGTCCTAAACCACATCTATTCTGACCTACAGCATTGAATTAAAAAACTTTTGAATTAGATTCATATGTTTAATTTTCTAATAATTACATACTCAAAAGTAAACATTTGGTAAATCAGATAACCAGTCCATTGTCATAAGAATCAAATATCTTATAAATGTTATGTCTTAACAACTACAATAGTCCCTTTGATTACTTTTTTCATTTATTTTGTCGACACCGTGGCTTAGTTGGTAGTGACCCTGCCTACGAAGCTTGGTGTTCCAGATTCGATCCCCAGCCGGGGCAAATATTTGTGATGAACACAAATGTTTGTTCTCGGGTCTTGGATGTTGTGATGTCTTGTATGTGTCCATGCCGCCTGCGACACAGGGAATCCTAGTGCAGGGGTGTGAGTGTGTGAATGTTTATGTTTATTACTAGGGGCTTAATTCTATCATCTTTAAACCAATTTTTTAAAATCACAAATTATTGTTTGGTTTAGGTAGTTTTAGACATTTAAATACTTAATTCTTTTTATTACACAACTGTATGTAAGTATTTTGTCATCAATAATAGATTGCACAACTTGTGCAAAAATTACTGTAAGAAATATAAGCTGACTAGTTTATACAGTCAGTTTGAGATTACCTCTCAGTAGTGATGGCTGTTCTACCTAACAACAGACCAGTAAGCATCCATTTACTTCTTATTGTTTCACTTGTTCATTCGAACCAGTATGGTGAAAGGATTTCAAGTGCGTATCAAAGAGGCTCTTTTTGTGCACTTGACACATGTTTTGCGAACTTTTTAGGTTCTATGACATGCCAGTTTTCTCACGGTGTTATAATGCACACATAGATTTTTTGAACAGAAAAATCCTTTGGTGTACGACCAGATTTGAACCCACGACTTTCGGAACGAATTTCAAGGAACCTCCCGCTTGGCTAACATGGTTTTTATCTTTTTACTGTTTCGCAATATTTTAGCTAGTTGAAAACAGAGTTAAAATTAAGTGGCTAATCTACTTCATCTGAAATGTCCATCAAATATTATATTTATCGTGAGATTAAAAAAATCCAAATATTTGTTCACCTATTAATACCTACAAATATTATACATAACTATAAATTATATTTAAAATATTACTTGGTAGGTACTAACTTACATAATCATTTGTTTCAGGCAGTAAAAAAAAGTCGCTACAAGACAAAGCAAAGGACACAAGAAACATTCTCCCGTGTCAGCAAACTGAAGGCCGAAAACCAAATCCTGGAAGAGAAAGTCAAGACACTAACCAAAGAGCTTCAATTCTTGAAAGAGTTGTTCCTAGCACACGCATCAAATACACAAAACCCCAAGTTTGATGGAATTGATCTGAAAAAACTTTTGGAAGATGTGCCAGATGAGGCTTAAGATAGTAAAAAGTAGTTGTGTCTCGACAGAGTACTCAGTATGTGTGATCTAGGCATTACTCTGGCGAATGAACATGACACCTGGATCGGAACTCGATGTTTCCACGCTGCCCTGCCCTTCTTTTTTCCTTTTCCTCTTATGGCGAAGCCTTTTTACCACCAAGTATTCCAGGTTCTCTTCTATACCAAGATTATCGAATTCCACACTGTACTTAAAACCGCACAAAACTTCTAATTTTTTTAAGAGTTGTACTTTTCGTTCACTTTGAAAATATGTGTTCAGTGTGGGACTGTACAATATGTAGTAGGAGGCTAGTGTAAACTGGTGTTCTTTAGAAAAGTGCAGTGAATTGAATTGTTCTGGGTACCTACCTACCTAACCAAATTCTCCATAATTATGCTGGTGTTAATTTCAAGAAACTATAACTCTCTAATTAACATGACACCTGGCTCGAATGACGTTTGTGCAAAGAACAGTGTGGAATTGGATAATTTTGATAGAGAAGAGGTCCTGTAATACTTGGTAATGATAAGGCTTCGCAATTAGAGGAAGAAGAAACACGGAGGGCGCCGCGCGGGGCAGCGGGGGAACATCATGTTCCAAGCCAAGTGTCAGCCAGGTGTCATGTTCATTCGCCCGAGTAGTAGTTAAATGCTAGTTTTACTCAAATAAGCATACTTTCACATAATATAATTGTGATAAGTGTAGTGTGCTGTCTATTACTATTTCTTTAGATTAATGTTATTGCAGAATTAAATTTGACGATAAGTGTAGCTTTGTAAAATACCTACAATTTTGAATATTATTTGGTAAATCATCACATCATTTCTTTATTTATAATTAGATCAATTTTATCAATATGTATAGGACTACAATTGACAATTATATAGAGGGTGATTTAACGAAACCATTGTTAGATGAATTAGTTTTAATTTATGATTGTGTTGATTAAAAAGAATGGGAGATAAACTTTTTAAATGAATTAGTTATAAGAAACATATTTTTTTAATTTTAAGTGGAATAGTTTTTTTATATAAAATGTATGTAAATGATTTATAAAACCTGTTTGTAAAATGAAACAAAGTTGTGCAACATTATATTTTTAATATGAAAATAGAATCTTATTCTACACATTAATGATCAATAAAACAATTATATAATTTACGAATTAAATATACATTTTATATACATTTCAGTCGTTTCAATTGACTAAATAAGACTGGAGAATAATATTTTACCAATGCAAGAAATCACAGTAGGTTACTTATCTAAATGAAAACTGAACTAAAAAAACTATAACCAGAACAAATACAAAAAAACAAAACTCTTCGTCAGAGTTTATCGACGATCACGAAACGGCTTATTCCCGAAATCACCAGTAGCCATTCCCAATAGTGAGGATTTGGGGAAAAAAGTCTGGAGGGTCGGGATACGTCGGGAAATTTCTCGTGTGTCTCTAAATCCCCACTAACACCAACCGCAGCACAGTGGGGATTTTGGAAACATATTTTTGTCTTGAAATCCCCACTATTATGAACAATGAACATATTATTTCAAATAATACACATCTGTAGTATAGTGATAAAAAATTCCAAAGATGTGTATTATTAGAAATATGTTGATAATAATAGTGGGATTTTGAGACAAAAATATTCCCAAAATCCCCAATGCGGTTGATGGTTGGTGTTAATGGGGATTTAGATACTTTTTTTCCCGAAATCCCCACTAGTGGGGATGGCTCGTGGGGATTACGGGAATAAGCCTGGACATTCAACACAGCGCCACCTAGCAAGCAGAGCTTATTATTTGGGAGATAGTTATACGAGTCCGAAATACTTGTCACTTGACCATCCGTGTCGTCAAGTAGTTTAGAAGTTAAGCCCACTTGTCGAGTTTTGGGCGAGACAAAATGATGGCTGAAATTTTCAACAGACTTCAAAACAGGAGGAGGTTATCAATTCAGTTTAATGTTTTTTTTTATGTTTGTATCCTCAGAACTTTGTTGTATAGAAACCATATACCCAAATAAATATTTTAGATTAGTCCCATAGAAATTTCATCAAAATCGGTTCAGTATTTTAATTTTTACTCTTAACAACTGAAAAAAAGAATATGTTAGTAGTTTAAGTGTAAGTAGTTTACGGTCACTTCTTATGGTGTCGACACTAGTTATTTCGAACCAGTGCGGTGAAAGGATTTCAAGTGGGCCTTGAAGAGGCTCCTTTCGTGCACTACGGTCACTGGGACAGTCCAAATGAAGTCGGTAGTCTATGTTCTTGTAAAACCTTGATTATATATGAAGCTGTTCACATTTATCCGACACGATTTTTTGTCGTCCCAACACCCGACAAGTGACAACGGGAGATAACTATCTCGTACTAGTTCTACTTCCACACATTTATAACGCCATCTGCCGCGGCACTGACAAGGTAAGGCTTGGCGCCCTCTGCCAGAGTGAGAGAGGTGATAGGCGCGGTGTGGTAGAACGAGCGAGACTCCACGGTTCTGTACACGTTGTCTTCAATGACCGGGGCGGCGTTGGGGTCGGATTTGCAACTTTCTTGGATCACTGTGGTGCCGTCGATTATGCGACTCCTGAAAAAGAACGGTATAAAATTAAGAAGCTTATCGCCTGGCGCTATGCTGTATGTTTGCATAAAAAATATGTTTTTTCTCAAGTTAAACTAATGACTAAAAAGGAGTTTATTTTTGGGTACCGTAATAAATTTATTTATCGAACGAAGCTAAAATTGCGGCTCGCTTCGCTCGCTGCGTTCTAAAGTTTGCTGTTTTTTGGTGCCGAAAAATTGATTTATTTATTTGTTGATAGATGAACAGCTTTCGCTGATGTGTCTTTGTCACACGGTGTTGGATTTTTGAATAGTTTTGTGTCACTTTTTTAAGTCTTGGGTGATCGCAACCAAGTGTGAACTAAACTAAATGCGTGAGAACTTTGTGGCTCGCTTTGCTCACCGCGATCTCACTTACACTATTGCGTGTTTTTGATTGCTCAAAGCTGGGTACGGCCATGTCTTCACCTGTATTTGTGCGTGGCGGTGTCCTGGGGCCCCGGCAGCAGCATGTAGGAGCAGTCCGGGTGCTGCAGGTCCCAGTAGCGCAGGCGCTGGTCCGACCCGCCCGTCACCAGGAAGCGGGAGTTGCCGCTGCGGCCGCAGTACATCGCGTGGGTGTACTGACTCGCCTGGGGAGGAGAGAGTGTCATGAGTACGCTTGTAAGTGATAAAAAAGGCTAACCGAATACAGAAAGATGTTCAATTCTAGCAAATATCTCGATGTTGAGTAGGATGTTGACTAGGCAGTGTTGTCAGTGTAATAGATCGAAGGTTCAGCCACCCTGGTGGCCTTTACCAGTCTAAGGGCTCTTTCAATTTAGACGTTTCGTGTCGGACCGCTGCTATGCCGAAACGGTGCGTTTGTCGCGAGGCGCACGGACGGTCAATTATTTTCTTACAAAGCGAACGGTGCGGCAACAGTGCGGCGTCGGTACGAACGATTGAACTAAAACTCGGGTTCCCGGAAATGATCAGCAGGTGTTTGCACGACCTGACCCCCCATGGAGCGAGGACACGCGTGCTGCTGCTAGTGTGTGACACTCACGGGCGCGGTGTAGTTGAGCGGCTGCGGCGAGGTGGCGCACGTCCACAGCGCGTGCGTATGCTGCATGTGTGGGACACTCACGGGCGCGGTGTAGTTGAGCGGCTGCGGCGAGGTGGCGCACGTCCACAGCGCGTGCGTGCGCTGCGTGTGTGTGACACTCACGGGCGCGGTGTAGTTGAGCGGCTGCGGCGAGGTGGCGCACGTCCACAGCGCGTGCGTATGCTGCATGTGTGGGACACTCACGGGCGCGGTGTAGTTGAGCGGCTGCGGCGAGGTGGCGCACGTCCACAGCGCGTGCGTGCGCTGCGTGTGTGTGACACTCACGGGCGCGGTGTAGTTGAGCGGCTGCGGCGAGGTGGCGCACGTCCACAGCGCGTGCGTATGCTGCATGTGTGTGACACTCACGGGCGCGGTGTAGTTGAGCGGCTGCGGCGAGGTGGCGCACGTCCACAGCGCGTGCGTATGCTGCATGTGTGGGACACTCACGGGCGCGGTGTAGTTGAGCGGCTGCGGCGAGGTGGCGCACGTCCACAGCGCGTGCGTGCGCTGCGTGTGTGGGACACTCACGGGTGCGGTGTAGTTGAGCGGCTGCGGCGAGGTGGCGCACGTCCACAGCGCGTGCGTGCGCTGCGTGTGTGGGACACTCACGGGTGCGGTGTAGTTGAGCGGCTGCGGCGAGGTGGCGCACGTCCACAGCGCGTGCGTGCGCTGCGTGTGTGGGACACTCACGGGTGCGGTGTAGTTGAGCGGCTGCGGCGAGGTGGCGCACGTCCACAGCGCGTGCGTGCGCTGCGTGTGTGGGACACTCACGGGTGCGGTGTAGTTGAGCGGCTGCGGCGAGGTGGCGCACGTCCACAGCGCGTGCGTGCGCTGCGTGTGTGGGACACTCACGGGTGCGGTGTAGTTGAGCGGCTGCGGCGAGGTGGCGCACGTCCACAGCGCGTGCGTGCGCTGCGTGTGTGGGACACTCACGGGTGCGGTGTAGTTGAGCGGCTGCGGCGAGGTGGCGCACGTCCACAGCGCGTGCGTGCGCTGCGTGTGTGGGACACTCACGGGTGCGGTGTAGTTGAGCGGCTGCGGCGAGGTGGCGCACGTCCACAGCGCGTGCGTGCGCTGCGTGTGTGGGACACTCACGGGTGCGGTGTAGTTGAGCGGCTGCGGCGAGGTGGCGCACGTCCACAGCGCGTGCGTGCGCTGCGTGGACTCGAGGCACCAGGCGCCCACGTCGCGGAACCCGCTGGCCCATACGCGGGACGTGTCCCGCCCGAACCCGATGATGCGGCGGACGCGTTCCGCTGTATACAAAGAGGATTGTTGGAGTTTTGGCGGGAACGTGAAAATGTCGCATTCGCGGCATTAAATTATTTTACAAAACTTGTATTACTTTGAGTGTTTAGGCGTAAAAACGGTGGTTTTTTATCCATTAAGTGCTCGTGAACGTGTATGAGTGTTGGTGAATAGTGTAGTGCTGTAAAACGTGACTTTTTTTGTTGCCTCCAAAACAAAGAAGCCTCTAGTAAAGTCGCAACCACCACTACTTTACAGGGGCATGACTTGACTTAACGACTGATGATAGAACTTAATTAATCTCTCCTTACTTGACACTGGCTTGATGTAAAGCCAAAAACGAAGAACTTAGGTTCTTCGAAAGAAAAAAAAAGGATTGTTCAGCGTCAAGTGAAAATTTGGAGCTACGTATAACAAACACCAACAACGACGTCGATTTTAGACGACAACAGCGCCGCGGTTATCGGACTTCAGAGGTGGGGCGCACTCTACGCAGGATTCTGGCTAAATTTTTTTCAGGCGCTTTATGGCCCAGTTTAGCATAGTGAGGTTAAACCATAGATGAATTAAGGTATTCCTATACAACACTAAGAAGTACGTGTACAAGCGGGTGCTAGACGCGGCTCTACACGAGTTACAGGAGCACAGAGAGAGGGAGCGGCTAAGACAGAAGAACATCGAGTCTATGTATGACGGAGAGGCGAGACAGATCAATGATAAACAGGATAAGGTAGCGCATTGACACAGTAACTTGTAATTTGCCTCAAACTGACCTCACCCCCTAAACCTAAACCCGTGCAAGAAAGGAGCCGCTTCGAGGCGCACTACAAAGATGGGAGGTGGAAAACAGGACCAAAAAATTCAGACCTGTCAACTAAGTAGAAATACATCCTTTTTGAAATATTTTTGTATTGATGGCGCCACTGCTGGTGCCCGCGGCCACGTACTGCTGTTTGCGTACAAACACGTGTTCACGCCTTGTTTTAGATCGCCCTGTAGTGCACTCACAGTTGGGGTGTCGTATTTGAGTGATGGGCAGCTGGAACCGGGGGACACACGTAGATGGCGCCGCTGCTAGTTAAGTGTGGTGGTTCTTAGGGTTTTCAGGGGGGTCTTGTATAATGAAACATCTTCAGATATTGACACGAGTGTATTGTTCAATGCTTGGATAGATAATAATTACTTACGTTATTGACAGTGTTACATGGTAATCTGTGACACCTATATTGCTAAGGCTGTGCACACTACATTGGTGCCCACGGCCACGTACCCGCTGCTGTTCGCGTACAAACACGTGTACACGCCTTGTTTAAGATCGCCCTGTAGTGCACTCACAGTTGGGGTGTCGTATCTGCGTGATGAGCAGCTGGAACCGGAGGTCCCACACGCAGATGGCGCCACTGACCCACGGCCACGTATCCGCTGCTATTGGCGTAAAAACAGGTGTATACGCCTTGTTTTAGATTGCCCTGTAGTGCACTCACAGTTGGGGTGCCGTATTTAAGTGATGGGCAGCTGGAACCTAAGCTCCCACACGCATATGGCGCCACTGCTGGTACCCACGGCCACGTATCCGCTGCTGTTTGCGTATAAACACGTGTACACACCTTGCTTTAGATCGCCCTGTAGTGCACTTACAGTTGGGGTGTCGTATCTGAGTGATGGGCAGCTGGAACCGGAGGTCCCACACGCAGATGGCGCCACTGCTGGTGCCCACGGCCACGTACCCGCTGCTGTTCGCGTACAAACATGTGTACACGCCTTGTTTAAGATCACCCTGTAGTTTCCATGCGTTACCTAAAATAATGAGATGTCATTAAGCATTTTAAGATTTAGCAAGTTTATAAAAACGGAGATCAAGACAGCAGAATTACTGACGCCATATTGGATTTTGGTAAAAGTATCAGTAAAGTTATTTTTTTTCCACAACTGAGGGAGAACAAATTTTGTGTGGATATTTAGAATAACGCTTTTACAGAAGCGTGTCCAGTAGAAGACACTTATGGTAGCTAATGCCGCGGCCTGAGAGGAAGGTCTATGCTGGTGATCATGACACGTTCAACGTTTTAGTAGGCCTAGGCACTTATTCTGTTCATGCCGCGACCTAAGGGAAGGCCTATGCTGCTAATGATGTTAAGGCTATCAAATCCAATTCCATACAAAACTGTTTCGGACAAATACTCAAAAAGTACTCCGTATTATAGTAATTTCTTCACACTATTCATTTCGTCCATTTTTTTTATTTCGTCAACAAAAAAAGTTAAAGGTTTCATACTTTAATTTAGATTTTATAAGTGTTTTAAAATTAACCCTACTAACTTAAAAACACTTTCACTTTTTTTTTGTTGACGGAATAAAAAAACATGGACGAAACGAATAGTGTGAAGAAATTACTATAATACGGCGTACTTTTTGAGTATTTGTCCGAAACATTTTGCATGGAAATTTGCCATGAGGATTCCCCTTAAACGTGTTGCAACAACTATATCTGCCGATGCCGCGGCCTGTGGGTAAGGGCCACGTGCATGCGTCGGTGCGGTACGTTACCGGGCGAGCGCAGGTCTCACGTACGCCACCTGCCGGCACTGCGACAGCGCCATGCGGGACGACGCGCTGATGCCTGTAGGTGAGGGCCACGTGCATGCGTCGGTGCGGTACGTTACCGGGCGCGCGCAGGTCCCACCCGTACACGGCGGCGTGCAGCGTGGCGTAGGAGATGACGCCGGCGTGCACGCCGCCCGCGCCCGCGCAGGCCGCCAGCCCGCCGCGCTCCACCTGCCGGCACTGCGACAGCGTCATGCGGGACGACGCGCTGTCCGGCCTGGGGGACACATTGAGCATTATAATATACATACAATATCTTGTCTATGGTCTTGAGTTACCGATATTTTATTTTATTATTTTATTTTTTTTATCGGTAAATCCGCATTCTACTCACGATCTACCCCTTGAAGCGGAACCCTTGTTCTTCGTCGATTCGTCTAACACCTTTCTTCTTAGAGGACGTGGTGGCCGAATGGATGAGGCCTTTACTTTGCGTTCTGATGGTCGCGGGTTCGAATTCCGGTGGCAGTAATGCGTAAATGGGTTTTTCTGTCGAAAAAATCTGTTTATGCATCCCACGTTCTCGCAACGGTGAAGGAGAACATCCTGAGGAAACCGGCATGTCGTAAACCTAAAGGTCGAAAACATGTGTCGAGCGCACGAAAGGAGCCTCTTCGAGGCGCACTTGAAATCCTCTCACCACACTTGTTCGAAGGAACTAGTGACACGATAAGAAATACCTTGACTCTGAAATCAGTCGATCAATTGGGCTTGGAAGCCCGCGACTCACGCGCAGCGAGACACTCGTTATAAGTACGAACATATAGTAGTTTTCACGGTTAAATTATGCTAAAAAATTATGCTAAAACTATTATACCAATTTTATTTAAAATGCCATTAAGAATTTGTATGTAATCTTAATTTCGTAATTTATAATCAATCTAAAATATTTAAAATCATTTAATAGGACAGAATGTTTGCAGTGCCCTGACAGGGTCATGTACACCGCTAGCTAATATATTAGAACCTAAGCTAATAAGACGATTTTACATGTAAGCAAATGAAATAAACAATAAACAATAAATAGCGCTCGACGAAAGTGGAGGGGAGCTCTGCGCAAGTGAGGTGAGGCGAGACCGGCGCCTATTGGTTGCGCCGCGGTGGGAAGGTGGCTAAACGACCAATAGACGCCGGCGCCGGGCACCTTTCGCGTCGCACCCCTCCCGCCAAACACATCTATAAATCGACTTACTACTGCGTATTCAAGGTCAGCGTTATTAATCCGTGAGGATACCTGTACTTACATTGAAGGCGCGCTGCGCTGTGCAAGCCGAATTGCACTTTATTGCGTTGACGCGAGAGTCGCTTTTTCCTTATTTTGCTTTGCGTTATTCAGCTTCTTATAACCATGATGCACATTGTGACTGATCATACCTGAGTACAAAGATGGATCCCTCCTGCGTGGCGGCCACGAAGGATTGTCCTCCCTCGCACGCCGCCAACGAGACCACCGGCCCGGCACTTCTATTGTACATCGATTTAGACCTACGAAAACACATAATATTGTTTAAGCGTTTACTAATTTTTCTCTGCAACCGTCTCGTTGGCACCAACTCAAATTAAATCGTGATCAAACCAGTACCTTAACCGGCTCATCACTTCCTTAGAAACAGAGTGGTGCGCAACTAGACTATACTTATACTGCCAGAAAATTTTGTTTCTGCAGCATCCACAAACTTGTTCAAGAACAAACTTGTTGCGAAACAATAAGACTATGTTAAAAAAGTGATACAAAACTATTAAAAATTCCAACACTGCGTGACATAGAGATATTAGCGAAAGCTGTTCGTCTATAAACAAATAAATAAAATAAAACCTTGCGTCGAATATCTTAGGTTTGATCCCCTTACCTATGCTATACAAGGAATATCAAAGTTTTAAGCTTATCTCGAGTTCGGCTCTCAAAATCAAAAACATTTTTAGTTATCAATTTTTACTTATTATAATGCTAATTAAAACTGTGTTTTCTTCATGTAAATTGCAATAAAAAAAAAGTGGTTTTTGTGGGATGTGTTACCTATTGATATGCGCGTGTCCCTGCAGCCACTGCGCGTCCCACAGCCGCACGGTGCCGTCGTCCGAGCACGAACCGAACAGGTTGCAGTGGGACGGTAACGTCACGAGGTCGTCGACCCGCACCCTGGGGTGTGTTACCTATTGATATGCGCGTGTCCCTGCAGCCACTGCGCGTCCCACAGCCGCACGGTGCCGTCGTCCGAGCACGAACCGAACAGGTTGCAGTGGGACGGTAACGTCACGAGGTCGTCGACCCGCACCCTGGGGTGTGTTACCTATTGATATGCGCGTGTCCCTGCAGCCACTGCGCGTCCCACAGCCGCACGGTGCCGTCGTCCGAGCACGAACCGAACAGGTTGCAGTGGGACGGTAACGTCACGAGGTCGTCGACCCGCACCCTGGGGTGTGTTACCTATTGATATGCGCGTGTCCCTGCAGCCACTGCGCGTCCCACAGCCGCACGGTGCCGTCGTCCGAGCACGAACCGAACAGGTTGCAGTGGGACGGTAACGTCACGAGGTCGTCGACCCGCACCCTGGGGTGTGTTACCTATTGATATGCGCGTGTCCCTGCAGCCACTGCGCGTCCCACAGCCGCACGGTGCCGTCGTCCGAGCACGAACCGAACAGGTTGCAGTGGGACGGTAACGTCACGAGGTCGTCGACCCGCACCCTGGGGTGTGTTACCTATTGATATGCGCGTGTCCCTGCAGCCACTGCGCGTCCCACAGCCGCACGGTGCCGTCGTCCGAGCACGAACCGAACAGGTTGCAGTGGGACGGTAACGTCACGAGGTCGTCGACCCGCACCCTGGGGTGTGTTACCTATTGATATGCGCGTGTCCCTGCAGCCACTGCGCGTCCCACAGCCGCACGGTGCCGTCGTCCGAGCAAGAACCGAACAGGTTGCAGTGGGACGGTAACGTCACGAGGTCGTTGACCCGCGCCCTGAGATGTGTGTTACCTATTGATATGCGCGTGTCCCTGCAACCGCTGCGCGTCCCACAGCCGCACGGTGCCGTCGTCCGAGCACGAACCGAACAGGTTGCGGTGGGAGGGCAGTGTCACGAGGTCGTTGACCCGCGCCCTGAAAAGAAATTGGTTGTCTGTAAAGTTGGTTTACAGACGATAGTTTAACGTAACTACCAGCGTAACGGGTAGTCACGTTAAACTATAACCGTACGGAACAATGAGCGTTACCGGACAATGACGTCAACGTTTTCGTGCATGCTATCGGCGTTCATCGATTTATAAGACGTAATCACGTCAAAAAATTGTTATCCTATATTAGTAATAATATGAAACAAATAACACCAAAATATTAGTTAACAATTTAGCTTGTAAGAAAAGAAACAAAAATTTGAATATTTAAAATACTGAATTCGCTCTCTTAGTTGAAGTAAGCTTGCGTCCCACCAGTGGAAAATTATAGGCTGATTTTACTATGCTTCCGCATAATATTTTCCATTATTATTGGTTATTAATAAATAAAAAAAAAATTGTGTCGTTTACTTGTGTTCGTGTAGGTACGCCAGCAGTTGGTTGCCAGGTCGCCAAGATGGCGGCGTTTGAATGTCCTCGCCGTCATCACCGGTATCTTCGTGGCTTCTGCAATCACTAGTCATAAATAATACGAAATATCAAGCTGGTAGGTATCCCCTGCAGGATTTTGTTCAGATTACCATTGGATCCTAAACGTGGATCAACATTAATCCTCAAGGCAAATTTCCATACAAAGTGTTTCGAACAAATACTCAAAAAGTACGCCGTATTATAGTAATTTGTTCACACTATTCGTTTCGTCTATGTTTTCCGATTGTGTGAACCAAAATTTGTAAGGTTTCATACTTTAATTTAGATTTTATAAGTATTTTTAAATGAGTAGTGTTAATTTTAAAACACGTATAAAATCTAAATTAAAGTATGAAACCTTACAAATTTTTGTTTAAATTTAATTAAATACAGCGTAAATGTTTAATCATCAGAGAAAAAATATACGCATAATTAGTTGCCGTTACTGAACACAGATAGTGCAAAAAAACTTAAGAAAAAATTAAGTCGAATTTATGTCCGGTTTCCTCACGATATTTCCTTCATAGTTAAGCACGTTTTTTTAAGCACACATAGATTTTTTGAACAGAAAAATCCATTTGCGTACGACCGGTTTCGAGCCCACGACTTTCATCAGCATGTGAAAATCATTATAGTATTGAGCTAAATAACTTACCGTAAAGATTTCTGGAATTTCTGTTGCATTCTCGACGTGAGGTCCCTCAATTCAACCCGACACGGCGCCATGCTATCTGCAATACGACTGATTCTGAATTGCATATCTAACGAAAGGTGCGCAAGCCCAGTTTTTTTTTAAACTAAGTTACATAACATGTTATTTTTTTATAAGTCGATATTACCGACGCAGTAGAGACGGTCACGCTTGAAGAGACGCCCATCGCTGTAACTAATTCTAATTCTATAAAGGGGGTACAGCGGTCTGCACTGACTTCCCGTTGTAGGGTGCATTGTGCATTACCCCCCGATATATACTTAACCCTGCCCCAGCTCCTTAAAATAACGGAGCAGGACCCTGGGTTGATAACAGCACAGTTCCAATAGCGTGCTTGTTGACACGTTAGGTGGAGAGGAGTCCAATAACTTGCGCAAGCCTGTCTTGATCCTACTCTCCTCTGTCGCTTGACAGTGGATCACCACGTGCTCCACTGTTTCCTGGTCTAGTAGGCAGCCCCTGCATCGCTGTAACTATCAGGCGTCCTAATTGGCCACGACCGTACGATGATACGATGCGTTCTCGTCCTGCCATGAGTTTAAACATACAGATTTCATCAGAATGTCCTATTTGAACCTCTCATGTAATCGTGCGAGCACATGAAATGATTAATAAAGATCGTTTTAACTGTTTTTTAACGTTGTCACTTTGATCGGAGACGAAATAACGCATCGCGTCATCGTACGATCGCTGCCAATTAGGACGCCGCCTCACCCTTCAAGTACACTCACATTGCACGTAGCTGGCGCTGTGTCCCATATGTGACTGAGCCGACTGTACCGACGCGGTAGAGACGGCTACGCTTGAAGAGACGGATACGCTTGAAGAGACGCCGGTCTGCGATGCGCATTCCGCGCTGTAACTATCATTCTTCCTGCACACTCACATTGCACGTAGCTGGCATTGTGTCCGATATGTGACTGAGCCGGCTGTACCGACGCGGTAGAGACGGCCACGCTTGAAGAGACGCCGGTATGCGATGCGCAGTCCGCTGCTGTAACTATCACTCTTCATGCACACTCACATTGCACGTAGCTGGCGCTGTGTCCCATATGTGACTGAGCCGACTGTACCGACGCGGTAGAGACGGCCACGCTTGAAAAAACGGATACGCTAGAAGAGACGCCGGTCTGCGATGCGCATTCCGCGCTGTAACTATCACTCTTCATGCACACTCACATTGCACGTAGCTGGCGCTGTGTCCCATATGCGACTGAGCCGGCTGTACCGACGCGGTAGAGACGGCTACGCTTGAAGAGACGCCGGTCTGCGATGCGCATTCCGCGCTGTAACTATCACTCTTCATGCACACTCACATTGCACGTAGCTGGCGCTGTGTCCCATATGTGACTGAGCCGGCTGTACCGACGCGGTAGAGACGGCCACGCTTGAAGAGACGCCGGTATGCGATGCGCAGTCCGCTGCTGTAACTATCACTCTTCATGCACACTCACATTGCACGTAGCTGGCGCTGTGTCCCATATGCGACTGAGCCGGCTGTACCGACGCGGTAGAGACGGCTACGCTTGAAGAGACGCCGGTCTGCGATGCGCATTCCGCGCTGTAACTATCACTCTTCATGCACACTCACATTGCACGTAGCTGGCGTTGTGTCCGATATGTGACTGAGCCGGCTGTACCGACGCGGTAGAGACGGCTACGTTTGAAGAGACGGATACGCTTGAAGAGACGCCAGTCTGCGATGCGCATTCCGCGCTGTAACTATCACTCTTCATGCACACTCACATTGCACGTAGCTGGCGCTGTGTCCCATATGCGACTGAGCCGGCTGTACCGACGCGGTAGAGACGGCTACGCTTAAAGAGACGGATACGCTTGAAGAGACGCCGGTCTGCGATGCGCATTCCGCGCTGTAACTATCACTCTTCATGCACACTCACATTGCACGTAGCTGGCGTTGTGTCCGATATGTGACTGAGCCGGCTGTACCGACGCGGTAGAGACGGCTACGTTTGAAGAGACGGATACGCTTGAAGAGACGCCAGTCTGCGATGCGCATTCCGCGCTGTAACTATCACTCTTCATGCACACTCACATTGCACGTAGCTGGCGCTGTGTCCCATATGCGACTGAGCCGGCTGTACCGACGCGGTAGAGACGGCTACGCTTAAAGAGACGGATACGCTTGAAGAGACGCCGGTCTGCGATGCGCATTCCGCGCTGTAACTATCACTCTTCATGCACACTCACATTGCACGTAGCTGGCGCTGTGTCCCATATGTGACTGAGCCGACTGTACCGACGCGGTAGAGACGGCCACGCTTGAAGAAACGGATACGCTAGAAGAGACGCCGGTCTGCGATGCGCATTCCGCGCTGTAACTATCACTCTTCATGCACACTCACATTGCACGTAGCTGGCGCTGTGTCCCATATGTGACTGAGCTGGCTGTACCGACGCGGTAGAGACGGTCGCGCTTGAAGAGACGGCTACGCTTGAAGAGACGCCGGTCTGATATGCGTAGTAGGCGCTGTAACTATCACTCTTCAAGTACACTCACATTGCACGTAGCTGGCGCTGTGCCCCATATGCGACTGAGCCGGCTGTACCGACACGGTAGAGACGGCCACGCTTGAAGAGACGCCGGTCTGCGAGGCAGAGTCTGCCGCTTTAACAATTAATAGATAAATACCCATTCATTGTACATCAACGAGAACAAAACAAAATAAAACAGTTTTCTTCTTCTTATCGTGTTATTTCGAACCAGTGTGGTGAAAGGATTTCAAGTGCGCCTCGAAGAGGCTCCTTTCGTGAACTTGACACATGTTTTCGAATTTAGCTTCACGTGTGACATGCCGGTTTCCTCACGATGTTTTCCTTCACCGCTAAGAACGTGTTTTAATGCACACACAGATTTTTTGACAGTAAAATCCATTGGTGTACGACCGGATTCGAACCCACGGCCTTCGGATCAAAAGTCTAGGCACCTCCCACTTGGCCAACACGGATTAATATCAAAATAAAACAGTAGATCAAAGTGTTAAGGAGGAAGCATTAAGGTAAAAAGGGAGTGAGGAGATATTTTGATGGTCGGTTTCAAGACTATATAGACCGGAACACAGTGATGTTTACAGAATCCTGCAGGGGGCGTGTACTTACCTCTAGAATGTTGTTCGTGCGAGTGTCCAAACATGTGTTGCCATTCAGTGTTCATGTGAGTGTCTTGCGAGCCAGACGTTTTGTGCGTCCGTCTGTAAAGAAACATACGTGCTTTGAAGGTAGGGTATTTTCAACTGACTTAAAAAAGGGAGGGAGGTTAAAAAATCTTTTTTTATTTGAGAGGTTTTACTTTCAGATTGGTCCCATATTTTTTTATCAAAACGGTTCAGTACATAGTTTAGTTCATAATCAACATAACTGAAAAAAAAGTCGTTGAAGTGAAAAAATTGCGTATTTTGCTTCCCTGTGACTTTTCAGTGGTGCCTACGGTCACTAGAACAGCCCAATTGAAATCGGTTGTCTAAATTTTTGTAAAACCTTGATTATCACCCATACAGAGGTGGATTTTTTATATTTCTACGACTTATAAAACATTCTAAATAACCTTTTAATCCTAAAAAAAAACTGCTTTATTTCTTAAGCGAGATAGAGCAATAGCAAATAACTTGATTTTTATATACATTCCTGTTTATTCCGTGGATTCACTCTTTTCTTTTGTAAACATATTATGTCCGAATAAATATTACTATTTATATTACTAACGAATGAAACAAGCAAACCCACGGGCATCAGCAAGTATGATACAACAAATGACTCACTTATTTTGCCCAGACGTGTACAGCTTGTCCGTGATATTGTGCGCTAAAGTGGAGTCCAGTTGTACAGATCTCGATAGAGCAGAGTTGTTGATGACAAGGCGACCGGGCGCTTCCGTTATATGCTGTGAAAAATAATTGAAAAATGAAAAAATGAAAAAATATTTATTAACAACAAAGATATACATTATATAAGTGTTACAGAACAAACTTACAATTAAGGCTAACACAGATCTTTTGTTGATAAGTTTGAATAGGATTCTTTAGCGGTGGTCCTCACACTAGGCCGAGCCTGTATCGTGAAGGCCTTTCTTTCAACATTGATTTACTTGTCACAAGCTTATGCCTCGGACTAACATTGTACTTAGGAAGGTAAGTAAGAATACAGTCTGGAATTTGTAGTTATGTAGGTAATCTAAGTTAGTAAATTAATCATTATACTAGTGAATTTAAGTTAATCTAATTGCATCAAAGATTTTCATATAGGTATATATATATATATATATATATATAATATATATTTATTTAATTATTTTTTGTAGATAGTTTCTTATAATAAGCAAACAATAAATATTCACAACTTTCATTGTTCTTTGTACGATTTAGAACTTATTTACATTATTTTATGTACTATAGTAAATGGTAGGTTAGTAGGTAGGTTATTATCATTATCTCACGTCAAGACTAAACCGCCGAATGTAGAGACTCAAGTGTTGGTGTATGTTAAATGCACAGATGAATAACGAAAAGATATTATGCAACCAAGATGTTTAGTAAATTTAATACAGGACAGAAAAATTTCAGACATGTAAATAAAAACAAAATATCTCCATTTTCAAATAATGTTTGTTACTTTACGATGTAGAATAGAATAGAATAGAAAATGCTTTATTGCACAAAGTAAAAAACAATTACATAGGCGAACTTAATGCTAGTTAGCATTCTCTTCCAGCTAACCTCTGCGTATTATGGAGATGTGGTACTGCTAGATGTGTGATTGAAGAAAGAAAATAGTATAAAGCTTATTTTTAGTTACATAATACTTACTATATTATACAAAGTACACTAACGAATAATAAATAAAATGCTCAAGTATTCTGGAGTGCCAAGTAGTGAGAATGTAAATGTGCGATGTAGTTTTAACATATAATATTTATCTAGCCCTGTACTTTTCTTTTTCTAAAGGACTATGTTCATTCCTGGCCTCAGTGAACACGATGTTCACAGAAATCCAATTTATTTAATAAATCGACTAGTTCAGGTCAACATGTTGATGGAAACAATGCTCGACAAGCCTATGTTCAAGGATTACCGAAAGAGAGTTCATTGAAGCGGCTTTAGTCACCAGCGGCTTGGCCCAATTGCCATTTAGTGCGGCTAAAGTCACCCCTGTAAACCCCGCATAGGAGCCAAACCAGGGGCGATTTTTACAGAAAAAAATTGCTGAAATTCGGTATTTAAAAAATTCGGTAAAAAATAATTTGATTGAATTTATGAGCTACAAAGGACATTATGCTACATTTTATCTCGATATCACGTAGGTATACGTATACTGGAAATACATTACCCTCCTTTTCCGCAATCGGGTAAATTAAAGGTATGCTCACCTGTGTAGACGAACTTTGTATTTTAATAAGGTGAGCGCTCATCGCTAAAAGTTGATTTTCCACATGTTCTGTCATGCCTGAAAATATCATACACGTAAAGAACAAGAACCTTGCCTTTTTTAATAATGTTTTAAAGTATTCATTCAAAAAGTCTTAAAAAAGTACACAGAAACATCACTGAATGTTAAATCTTACAGTCAGAATGCCAGTCGCCTAAACAAATTTTACCGTCAGATATCAGTCGCCTAAACAAATCTTCCCGTCAGATTCCAGTTGCTTCAACAAATCATACCGTCAGATGCCAATTGCCTAAACAACTTACCGTCAGATGCCAGTCACTTAAAAAAATCTTACCGTCAGATGCCAGTCGCCTAACCAAATCTCACCGTTAGATGCCAGTCACCTAAATAAATCTTACCGTCAGATGCCAGTCGCCTAAATAGATTCCTGAGCTGCTGTCCCATTTCTGAATACTGTGGCATTGTACCTTGCTTTACCTGAAAAAAAAAACACATACAATATAAATATAAATACAATCTATTAATAATTTGAATATACTGAAAAGTATGGGAACATGAAGTGAGATTTGCTAATACGACCTAACTTTCTAGGTATGGGGTCTGACAGACTTTCTAGCAGTAATGACCTTCATATTACATAGCATAGGCAGTTCATTGACCAAACGAAGAGAAGGTACCCGAGCCTTCAATATATACTAAACGAACTGGAGTTTGTATGTATGTATGTATGTTTATCCGACGATAACTCTCGAACCGCTTATACGATCCTTATAAAATTTGGCAGGTGAGTAGGTAAGATCAAAATAATTATTGATTTTGTAGATGAGCCAAATAGGTTCAGGGGTTTAGGAGACAGGGGTCGGTGACTTACCTTCAGTCTAGTGTTTCTCCGCTCTCTCAGAGTGTGCACTAATCTGTCTACATCTCCGTGACGTAGCACCGCGTCCAGTACTTTCCTAGGTATGGGGTCAGCCAGACTCTCTAGCAATAGCTCAGCTCTTTCCACCTAAAACAAATAACAAAATATGAAAAAACACTAAGATTACAAAAATATGCAAAAATAAATCATAAAAAAATTACGAGCAAAACAGAGAACACCCCTACATTTTTATTTTCGTCGGTTAAAAAGTAGTTGAAGAGTTAAATATTCAAGTAAACGAACAAGTCATTGAAAATTTGGTACGTGAAGTTAAAGTCTTATAAATCCTAAAACTAGTTGCTCTGTAAATTGTAGACCTGGCGAGTCTAGTAGTATTAGCCCGTAGTAGTATATGTAGTAGAAAAAAAAATAATACCACACCTGCTCACAAAATTTCACACAATGCTACCTGTAGAGGAGAACAGCCGGACAGCGGCCGCCCGGACAGACATACGAAATCATTTTTGTCCAAGCTGAAGCAGAGACCTTCAGCTCGCGCTTCGCAATCGCTCGATCAAAAATTGTAGGGCTGGCATCTACCAATTGGTGGATGAAGGTCTATTCGCTCTCCTAGCTGAGAGTAGGTATGGTCAAAAATTGTAGGGCATCTGACATCTACTAACTGGTGGATTAAGGCCCATTCGCTCTCCTAGCCGAGAGTAGATCTAGTCAAAAATTGTAGGGCATCTGACATCTACCAACTGGTGGATTAAGATCCATTCGCTCTCCTAGCCGAGAGTAGGTATGGTCAAAAATTGTAGGGCATCTGACATCTACCAACTGGTGGATTAAGATCCATTCGCTCTCCTAGCCGAGAGTAGGTATGGTCAAAAATTGTAGGGCATCTGACATCTACCAACTGGTGGATTAAGATCCATTCGCTCTCCTAGCCGAGAGTAGGTATGGTCAAAAATTGTAGGGCATCTGACATCTACCAACTGGTGGATTAAGATCCATTCGCTCTCCTAGCTGAGAGTAGGTATGGTCAAAAATTGTAGGGCATCTGACATCTACCAACTGGTGGATTAAGATCCATTCGCTCTCCTAGCTGAGAGTAGGTATGGTCAAAAATTGTAGGGCATCTGACATCTACCAACTGGTGGATTAAGATCCATTCGCTCTCCTAGCTGAGAGTAGGTATGGTCAAAAATTGTAGGGCATCTGACATCTACCAACTGGTGGATTAAGATCCATTCGCTCTCCTAGCCGAGAGTAGATCTAGTCAAAAATTGTAGGGCATCTGACATCTACCAACTGGTGGATTAAGATCCATTCGCTCTCCTAGCTGAGAGTAGGTATGGTCAAAAATTGTAGGGCATCTGACATCTACCAACTGGTGGATTAAGATCCATTCGCTCTCCTAGCTGAGAGTAGGTATGGTCAAAAATTGTAGGGCATCTGACATCTACCAACTGGTGGATTAAGATCCATTCGCTCTCCTAGCTGAGAGTAGGTATGGTCAAAAATTGTAGGGCATCTGACATCTACTAACTGGTGGATTAAGGCCCATTCGCTCTCCTAGCCGAGAGTAGATCTAGTCAAAAATTGTAGGGCATCTGACATCTACCAACTGGTGGATTAAGATCCATTCGCTCTCCTAGCCGAGAGTAGGTATGGTCAAAAATTGTAGGGCATCTGACATCTACCAACTGGTGGATTAAGATCCATTCGCTCTCCTAGCTGAGAGTAGGTATGGTCAAAAATTGTAGGGCATCTGACATCTACCAACTGGTGGATTAAGATCCATTCGCTCTCCTAGGCGAGAATAGGCCTGAGTCCCAGCTGTGGGAACATTATAGGCTGATTATGCTTTACCTGTATCAGTTTGTGCTTGAGATGCGGCCACACCAGCGGCAGAATCTTGCAGTTCACATCGATGGGGTTCAACAAACTCGCCACGCACGATATTAATCCGCAAACTTCGTGTCGTATCTGAAACAAGCATAAAATTTATAAAAACTGAAAACCCGACTGCCGAAATATTACGATGACGACTTGTGTTGTTGGACTTCCACGTCGGTGTCGCGGGTTCGATTCCCGCTTCATGACATTCATTTGTGTGATGAACATCGGTGTTTGTCCCGAGTCTGGGTGTTGTCTATGTATTTTATGTATGTATTTAAAAAAAAAAGTATTTCAGTATTGTATCAGTTATCTGGTTCCCATAGTATGCTACGTTTTGATTGGGGCTAGATGGCGTTGTGTGAAATTTCCAATAATATTTATTTATTAGAATCTTGGATTTTTGAGCTTTTATTCTATGACATTCCCAGGATAAAAACGAATTTGAAGATACTTCTACAGTTCTACTATTTACCGAAATCGAACTTCCCGGCGACTTACCCATAGGTTAGGATGCGCCAGGCACACTGCGCTCTCCGCTACTAAATCACATAACGACTGCTTTGGCAACAATCCCAGTTCTGCCAGACTAGTGGTAGCCCGCAGTGCTTTAGCTATTATCCACTCCGATTGGTCAGTTAATCCCTAAAAAATAAATGCTATTTAAAACAAAATTAGAGCGCACATGGTTTTTTTCAAGCTCGAAAATCGAACTCAGGCAAGCTTTTGAAAACGCCTGCAAGCGCACTGGGCATTGAACTGTTTACATAAAACACTTCAAGCCATTTTGTTTGACTCCTCCTGGAACTATGTTTCTAATCGATATAAACTTGTGTTATTAAGAATATGCAATCCTATGTCTAGGGCCTTATCAAGCCAAAATAAAAACAATATTATTATATTGTACAGTGTGCATCATTACAATATGCAATTAAGCGCTTTTAAATTTGCATTTAGTTCTTTTTTTCAACTCTTTTAGTCGTAAGAACTTGCCGATTTTTCACATTTGATGTTTTTGCTGAGATCTGTGTATACCACCTCCGTCTTATCATTCAGGAATGTCACTATGTGCGACAGGATCACGTCCTTTGATGATCTATCTAGGAAGCAGACGTCACCTGTTGCAACAGCGGCACCAGTATCGGTGCGGCATGCTGTCCGACATACGACGCGACGCCGACCACCCGCTCGAAGAAGCACCCTCGTAACGCGACCTCCGTCTTATCATTCAGGAATGTCACCATGTGAGACAGGATCACGTCATTTGCTGTGAATAAATGAAATATAGAAATAAACCATATTCTATAGAGTACTGATAAGTGCCGCTCTACTTGGCTCGGAAACACTGCCATGTCTTCAGATATCAAATAAGGATAATCAAGGTTTTACAAAAACATTCAACAACCGACATCAATAGGACTGTTTTAGTGACCGGCACCACTGAAAAGTGACAGGGAAGCAATATATGCAAATTTGTTCACTTAAGTGTAATCCTCAAATCCGAATTCCATACAAAATGTTTCGGACAAATACTCAAAAAGTACGCCGTATTATAGTAATTTCTTCACACTATTCGTTTCGTCCATGTTTTTTGATTTCGTCAACAAAAAAGCGAAAGGTTTCATAAGTATTTTAATTTAGATTTTATACGTGTTTTTAAGTTAGTAGGGTTCATTTTAAAACACGTATACAATCTAAATTAACATTTTGTATGGAATTCGGATTTGAGGATTCCCCTTAAACGACTTTTTTTTTCAGTTTTTTTGATTTTGAAACTAAAATACTGAGCCAATTTTGATAAAATTTCTACGGGATCAATGCGAAAGTATAACCTCTCAAACAAAAATATATAAAAAACAAAGTTCCAAGAGGACAAACATACATTTTTTTTATCGATTATCCAATCGACTTTGCACTACACTAGGTAATACCGCCATTATGTTTTTAAACAATACTAAGTCCTAAAAGTAATTGAGACTTTTTTGTCACGTACCTTTTTGCTTGCCGAAGAAAATGCATAACTTTGTAATGCCATTCTCAACGAGCGCTCGCTTCACCACAGCTTGGGAATCAGTTAGCAAGTAAGATACTGTTGAACGAACCTGAAACATAATCAAAATGCTTTGTCCTGACTGGCTGACAGACAGACAACGCACAGGTATAACCACTAAAAGAAGACACTTGGAATATCGGAGGTATATAAGTCAAGAGTATGGTGCGTTTCCTTTCTTAGTGAAAGGAATTCTTCTTCTTCTTATCGTGTCACTAGTTCGAACCAGTGTGGTGAAAGGATTTCAAGTGCGCCTCGAAGAGGCTCCTTTCGTGCACTTAACTCATGTTTTCGAACTTTTAGGTTCTATGACATGCCGGTTTCCTCACGATTAATTAACTGTTTTAAATGCACACATAGATATTTTTTAGAACAGAAAAATCCATTGGTGTACGACCGGGTTCGAACTCACGACCTACGGATCGAAAGTCGAGGCACTTCCCACTCAGGCAACACGGCTACGGAAAGGAATCATAGTGCACCTGCAAACGGGTCGTCGACTACAGCGACCGGTGACCGGCGTCCTTCAGTTTTCATATATTTTGTTGCTGTAGCGCGTAGCCGCCTCCGGCGACACGCCACAGTAAGCGAAAGCTACAAAATATATGAAAACTGAAGGACGCCGGCCACCGGTCGCTGTAGGCGACGACCCGTTTGCGTGTCAACAAGTAATGATATAAATAGTCATATTCTGATACATATTATTCAGGAAAATTAAATTTGTTAGCAGTGCAAGGAAAATTTATTCTTAAATTAATGGGAATAGACTTTTATTTAATCCTATTGATATCAATACTATACCACTGCATAATAAATTATATAATAATTATTATTAGTTGTCACGGGTAATTGAAACTCATTCAACGATTGTAATTAATAAAATAAAATTAATAAGGTTGAATACTTTTCAACCGATCTTAAATGTGTAAGAAGTATTCTAGTGATTAGTGCACCCGAAGTGAACTCTTTCAAAAATAGACTGGACAAACATTTAAAGTGTACTGACAAAAAATAATCATGATATACACACATCAGCTTTAAGCTGCTGCCTATGTATCATAAAAAATATATATTTACGACGAAGAAAATGGAAACAAGTACAGCAAATTTGCGTAAACAGGAGAAAGACGCATCCGGAAACAGAAGTGAATTGGAGAATCCGCTGATCCGGAGAATTCAAGAGTCAAACATTGTATATTGGAGGATTATAGAAATAATGGCAATTATTCTCTTAGTTGTATCTGTGATCACTCTCCTGTACGGTATACTGACTTGGATAGTTATACCAAAATCGCGCAATCTGCATAACTACGTTTGTAATAACTTTGTTTTGGCTCAAGCCCTGCTTGTCTTTTTGTGTTTACTCCACGTAGATATAGTTATTGAAACTGTAGACTCAAATTATCTGCTAGATTTTCCTCGCGAGTTTTTTAGAAGCGCATTCTCTAGCTGGCTATTCATTCTTACAGTGTTAATATATTTTGACATTGTTATAGTCTTCAACATTAATATTTCAAACCCATTTGTGAAGTGCAGTGTTTTCGCGTGGAGCGTGCCTATGTGTTCCGTAATCAGTATGTTGATAATGTCTAAAAAACAAAGTATACTGTGTAATATCGTGTTTTTGTTGCTTATGTTATTGGCATATGTTGTTCTCTATATAAGAGTTTTGGTCGAATTATTCAGAGGTTCTAACGTGAAATTTCTGTCTAGATTTGGCAAGAATATCCAAGCGGCCATTGCAACTATCGTGTTTTTTATTAGCGGTACATTCATCACTCTCGCACATTTAACACCGTATTTATTTCAATCATTTACTATAGAGTGGTTTATATTTTTGAGGATACTGGCTATTCTTATGAATGTTATGTATGATATGTTTTTTCTAACTAGGAAATCTAATAGGACTCTTTGGCGAGAGTGTATCACTAGATATAGAAACCACCATAATAATGACCAGTTACATTAAAAAAAAGAAGAATCAATAGTGGACAGTCGGCATTTTTATCGCTAACAAAAGATATCTTCCAGACAACCTGGGATGTAATCATTTGGAAAAGCTTTTATCATAAACATCAACTTATGGGCGCAACCTAAGAGGTCCATTATTATTTTTATTGAATTGTATATGTACCATGCAGCCATTATCCTCGACACGTTGACATCGGGTGTCGAGTTGGACCAGTTGAGCTACCTATAGATCGTTTGCAACGGTTTATAGTCAGCCCAATTGTTACCTTTGTACATTTTGTAATATAGATTTAGTACCTAGTTAGCTTAAGCTGTGTAACTATGACTTGACTTTTATGCATATGAAGTGAAGGTATGTTAGTTATGATATGGACCTATTATATTTTTTATATAAGCTTTTATAAAGCTTCTGTCCGCGGCTTCACTCGTGTGAGATCGAGGTCACTAGTTCTTTCAAACCAGTGTGGTGAAAAGATTTCAAGTGCACCTCAAAGAGGCTCCTTTCGTGCACTTAACTACTGGGGTAAAAAGTACTCTAATTAAATACCGGATATAAAACGGATTTTGACAAAGGAGGTACTGATACATAAACGTCTTATTTATGGAAGTATCAAAGGATAAATCTCATAATATTCACATATAAATGTGTTAACAATTTCGATTCGGTTATTGGTTCGATTCCCGCTTCAGGACAAACATCCATGAATATCGAGATGAATATCGGTGTTTATCCTGAGTCTGGGGTTTTCTATGTTATAGGTATGTATTAAAAAAAGTAATCTATCAGTTATCTGGTTCCCATAGTACGAACTTGCTTAGTTTGAGGCTAGATGGCGTTGTGTTTAATGTCCAAACATTATTATTATTATTTCGTAGACCTTTTACGCTCCCAAACCTAATGGTTCCCAAACTTGGTCTTTGACAAACATCCAGAAATCAAAACTCAAGGTTTGCCAAAGGGCACTGGAGCGCAGTATTCTTGGAGTGAAACTCACATACCGCATCCGTAACACCATACTGCGCTCCAAAACTCAAATAAAAAAAGTCAAGACAAAGTCGCTAGACTTAAGTCTGACTGGGCTGGCCATATCTGCCGCATGCCTGACGAGCTGTGGGCCAAAATAACCACTCAGTGGCGCCCTCATACAGCGCGCAGGCGTCGCGGTAGACCACGCAGACGATGGCACGACGAACTGGATGCGTTCGACGGGGAATGGAGATTAGTAGCAAGATTGAGGCCGTTGGCGAAAATGGGGGGAGGCCGTTGGCGAAAATGGGGGGATGCCTTTGCCCTACAATGGGACAGCTCAGGCTGATAGTAGTAGTAGTAGACCTTTTACGCACGATAGTAGGCGTTTATAAAAACCCAATACCTATATATTGCTATCGTACGATAGCGTCATATATTTCGTATGGTGTGATCATATGCCTATAATACTTAAATTGATTGTTTTCGTATAGGAAAAGAACAATAGTAGGGACATTATATTGATTAGTCTCATATAAATATTTAAGCACATCAAACGTTTCAATATATAAATGTAATTAATTAATAGTGCACAAAAGGAGCCTCTTCGAGGCGCACTAGAAAACCTTTCACCACCCTGGTTCGAAAGAACTAGCGACACGATAAGAAGAAGAATATATAAATGCAGTTTGTGTGTGTTTAAACGTTTTAAGCAAAAAGCAAGTATTTAAGCCAAAAAATGATCATATATAGGAACATTATAGCAATGGAAGCTTCGACTGTTGCCTCTTTTCATGAATTGGGAGCATCGGTATTGGGAAAAAATACTTCTGGACAGATAAGCTCAACGGGAACAGTCTTACACCCGGAAATCAAAGATTTGACTGTATATTTAAAGATTATGGGTTTAACTGGAATAATCGTTTCTGTGACCACTCTGTTCTATGGTATAACGACATGGATAGCTATACCAAAATCGCGAACCATTCACAATTACGTTTATATCAACATAGTTCTGGCGAAAGCTATGTGTGTGTGTTTGTGCTTAGTTAAAAAAAAATCTGGCAAAGCTATTATAGTGTTACATTACACGTTGGATTTGCCGCAGACGTTTTTCGACAGCGGTGTGTATTGCTGGTTACTTGTTCTTACATTGTTATTTTATATGGACATAGTCAAAGTATTCAACAACGAAATATCGAGACCATTTTTAAAGAGCAGTGTTTTTGTTTGGGGCGTTTCAATATGTCCTGTCATAATGAATGGCACAATGACTAAGCAACAGTATATTTTAAGTTATAACATAGTCGTATGGATAATTTTTGCGTTCTATATTTTTTTTTATATGATCATTTTGTACAATTTATTTAGAGGTACGAACGTGATAGCACCTTCGAGGTTTTGCAAGAATATCCAGGTGGCGACATTTACGTTTATTATGAGTGGCACATACACCCTTGTCAAAATACCACTACGCTACGCCACATTTTCTTCACTTACTGTAGGATATTTCACTTTTGTGTCACTAGATTTTGTTATAAGTATACTTATAGATGTGTTTGTAATAATACAGAAACCTAACAGGATACTTTGGCGAGAGCGCATCGCTAGATATAGAAATAAATAATTATACTTAATAATGTAGTTTTATTTATATGTATTGTCGTATTATGTACTTCGCGTTAGGTCGCGAGTTTCCGCGTGTCAAGCCATGAAGGACGCCTCATGCTACTAAGGCATCGTCCTAATAGAACGCAATTACGCGATCATCGCAAGTTCGCGCGAATTTCAGCCGTACAAATCCGCGATTAAACATACTTAAATCGAATATGTGTCCTAATCGACATACGCGCGATGCGTTCGCGCGACTAAAATGTTTGAAAATCTATTCAGGCGAACTTAGTTCGTACGAACGCGTGATCAATATATATATTATATAATAAAATATAATAATAAATCAATATATTTATTATATAAAAATAATATATAAGATAATAATATGCACCATCAATTTTTAATTACCAAAATAAATCAAATGGGCAATGCAGACGGGGTACTACGTTGTATCTTGCAGTCAGAATTTTGTGTTTCTACAAAATGTGCGAGTGACAGCGGCGCGAGTGCGGCGCCCGAGCCGAGGTTTTGCGAGCTGGCTCGAGCTAGGTGCCCGGGTTTGCCAAACGATGAATAAAACTTTAATTATTATCAATTAAAGGTACCGCCTGACGCAAATCCATAGGAAAACGACTAACGGTAACAGTTATCCAATTTTAAACAAATTTATTTTGACAAAATTTTGACTTAATTTTTTCAAGTTTTTTTTGCCGTATATATGTTATAGTAACGGCGACTGACTATGCGTATTTTTTTTCTGGTGATTAAAAATTGACCGTGTATAGCTCGTGTCGTCAATTCGCGCGTTATATTTTTTTGCCATCGCGCGAACACGCGAAGGTCGAATCGCTTACTCGCGCGATGATCGCGCATTCGCGTTCTATTAGGACGATGCCTGACACTCGCTACAAAAAGGAGCGAGCGTAAATGCCAGTATACGAGCATGCGTAATCTCCAGTATACGCACGTTTGGCTTTTGAAGTTTGGCGAGTACCAATTCGCTCGTATACGCGCGACAAAAACACGCTAGTCTGGTGGAACCGCACTTAGCGCCAGACTATCTTTGTGAGTCAGTGACTATATAACATGATATGAGTCAGTGTGCGTACACACACACTACCTCGTAATGTGTATTTAATCGTACACATATCCTTACTTTGGGCTTGCTTTAGCGCGATAAGAATTAAGGATAAAAAGGTTTCACTTTTCATTCATTTATATCGTTGAATTCATCTATTTTGTGGTTATTTCGGATTCGATTTTTAACTCCAATCGAATGTTGTAAGATATGATTTAAATGTAGAAACTTATCGTTAGGTTACTTTATATTTTAAATATCTGAAATTTAAAAAATAAAGTTTCGTTTTCAAAAATAACGTACCGGAACAGTAGAACAGACACTGTATTCACACTGCTTTTTCTCATCGTGTCACTAGTACTTTCGAACCAGTGTGGTGAAAGGATTTTAAGTGCGCCTCGAAGAGGCTCCTTTCGTGCACTTGACACATGTTTTCGAACTTTTTAGTTTTTATGACATGCCGGTTTTCTCACGATATTTTCTTTCACCGTAAGCATGTGTTTTAAAGCACACATAGATTTTTTGAACAAAGAAATCTATTGGTGTACGACCGAGTTCGAACTCACGACCTTGGGATCGAAAGTCGAGGCACCACCCACTCGGCCAACACGGCTCTTTCACACTGCTGGGACTCAGGCATGCATACTCTCGACTGGGTGAGAGAATGCGTTTTAATTATATGTTTATATCGTTGCATTATTATTCTTACAAGTTCACTTAAAACAAAATCAAAAATATAAAAATAAACAGCTTCTTTTTGAATTACTCCTATTTTGTCACACGATTTAACTCACACCCTGTTTATCAGCAATAAACAATCATTTTCATAATTATTTATTACTCACCATATTCATACTTAATTATGATTATTAAGGAAAAATAAAATGTTTACACTTCAACAATGCAAGGAAAACGCAGTCTTATTCTAAGGTACATACAACTATATTTGATCAATGTCAAAATGTTACCAAAACTACCAAGAGGTAAGGTAATTTTAGTGGAATGAATACCACTAATTATACTGAAAATAAATTAATTATTAGTTGTCTTTCGATAAGTTGTCACGGACAATTTTTACTCATTCAGCGGTTAACGGTTAATTAATAATAATTAATAATATTTTTAAACCAATATTTAATGTGGATACGTGTATATTCTCACAATGGAGACTACATATAGTGCAAATTGGCGAGAACCGGAGAAAGAAATTCCCGACACCAGAAGCGAATTGGAGAATCCGCTGCTCCGGAGAATTCAAGAACATAACATTGTATATTGGAGGATTATGGCAACAATGGGCACTACTCTCTTAGTTGTATCTGTGATCACTCTCCTGTACGGTATTCTGACTTGGATAGTTATACCAAAATCGCGCAATCTACAGAACTACGTTTACTATAACTTTGTTCTGGCTCAAGCCTGGTTTGTGTTCTTGTGTTTACTCCATGTGGATATAGTTATAGAGACTGTAGACTCGCATTATCTGTTTTTTAGAAGCGCGTGCTCTTGCTGGCTCTTTATTCTTACTGTGTTAATATACATGGACATTGTTATGGTGTACAACATAAATATTTCAAAGCCATTTGTGAAGTGCAGTATATTTGCGTGGGGCGTTTCTACGTGTACCGTTATCAGTATGTTGTTAATGTATAAAAAACAAAGTATACTGTGTAATATCGTGCTTTTGTTGCTTATGTTATTGGCATATGTTTTTCTTTATATAAGAGTTTTAGTCGAATTATTCAGAGGTTCTAACGAAATGAAATTTCTGTCTAGATTTGGCAAGAATATTCAAGCGGCGATTGCGACTATCGTGTTTTTTATGATCGGAACATTAATTATTCTCGCACGTATAACTCCGATTGCATTTAAATCATTTAATATGGAATGGTTTTTATTTTTGAGGACACTAGCTATTACTGTGAATATTATGGTTGATATTTTTTTTATATTTAGGAAATCTAATAGGACTCTTTGGCGAGAGTGTATCACTAGATATAGGAACCAAATAGATGTGTAGAATATTCTTCATTTCTAACAACCTTAATAATAAACACTTGAATAACATAAAATTAAATAAATAAATAAATATTTTGGACGAAATCGATCGAATTGGACCAGTTGAGCTACAGATCGTTTGCAACGGTCTATGGTTTGTCGAAATGTTTCCTTTTGTACATTTTGTATATTTATCATATGGAACTATTATATTTTTTAATATATGATGATTCTAAAATAAATGATTGTTTTCTATAATAAAGAAGAGAGGAGGTTCTCAATTCGGTTGTATTTTTTTTATGTGTCTTGCCTCACATTTTTTTTTATTTTTCAACCGATTAGAATTATTTTTTTTTGTTTGAATGGATACAAGTTTTTTAGATTGCTCCCATAGAAATTTAATAAAAATCGGTTCAGTAGTTTAGTTTTAAAAAGCTCTTTACATTGAGACATTGATACCTACCTATTTAGTAATCAAAGTAACCTATTATTTACCTAGACAATAGGAAATCTCGCCACTTCGTTTGCGTGAACGTATTTCCCATTAACGAACTTAAGCCCTGCTCCGCCGCCCACCGATTTCGAATATTTCTGATATGATATGGCGATTGTAAGCCGCCATGATATATTCTGAATAATACCTACCTACTAGCTAGAACTATCAAAACTTGATGAATTTTAGTAAAAGAGGAATCTGTACGTTCTTTTTGATTATAGGAATCTCATGAGACGAAATAAAAGTGTCAAAAATCCAAAATGGTTACAGTATTTTTCGGGGCGGAATTTTTTTATATAAATTTGCAAAGACATTCTACTTCGACAGGAATTTTGACAAGTAAGATGACTATATAAATTGAAAATTTAAAAACTTACGCGCACTTTTATTTGGTAAATTAATTATGGCTAATCTTCAAATCCGAATTCCATACAAAATGTTTCGGACAAATACTCAAAAAGTACGCCGTATTATAGTAATTTCTTCACACTATTCGTTTCGTTCATGTTTTTTGATTTCGTCAACAAAAAAATTGAAAGGTTTCATTTTTTAATTTAGATTTTATACGTGTTTTTAAGTTAGTAGTGTTAATTTTAAAACACGTATAAAATCTTAATTAAAGTATGAAATCTTTCACTTTTTTACAAACACAAATATGAAAGCTTGGGAGTGTATACATGTCTGTGCAGCCGCCTGTACACACGGACCTTTCTCAAGTCTGAACTTTTAGCTGTTTCGACTAGAGGATGAAATTTTAGTCTGTCAGTCAGAAATGTTGTTTTGCAGGTATAGATCGTTTTTATTGACGTATTGTTTGTGTGAAACAAATAGTAAATATACATATTTTTTTCCTTGATATCGCGTGCTGGTTGTATGAGTAAGAGATTATGCTCTAATATTGGAATTTCCAGGCCGCTTAAGGCCTCCACCGCAAATTTTTAATCACAAAATACGCATTAGTTGCCGTTACTGAACACGGATATGGCAAAAAAAGCTTGAAATAATTAAGTCTATTTTTTATCAAAATAAATTTGATAAATATTGGATAACTGTTACCGTTAATCGTTTTCCTATAAATTTGCGTCAGTTATTAATGATATTAATTTAAGTTTTATTCATCGTTTGGCAAACCCGGGTACCTAGCTGAAGCCAGCTCGCTGCAGCTCGGCTCGGGCGCCGCGCTCTGTGACTCTGTCATTTAGTAGAAATCCAAAATTCTGACTGCAAAGATACAACGTAGTACCTCTTCAACATTGTCCATTTAAGCTTTTTTGGTAATAAAAAAAATGTGGTGTACAATAATTATATCGATTGACGACAGACGCCGTTCGGTTCGTATCTCGGGTTCGATTCCCGCTTCAGGACAAACATTTGTGATAAATATTGGTGTTTGTTCTGGTGTTTCTGTGTAGGCTCATATGTGTCAACGTAATTTTTGTAGGAATCGTAAATTTACCTTTTGTTGCCTGGTGAAGCATAAAGAAAACAACCTAACCTACCAATCCGAGGGCGACTGCGCCACGATTGGTCTGTTTTAAAGAGCATGGTAATGCGTTCACAATTTTTCGACAGTTTACAAACCGATAAATTATCGTTATTACAATTTTTACGTTGACATACGTATTTACAAAAAAAAAAAACATATAAGTATTGTATCAGTTATCTGATTCCCATAGTACAGTCGGCTCTATAATTGTCTTTACATCCAGCTTACGCCGATGTTCCTTTTGATTAAACTACTTGTGGTTTATATAAGAGGTATATCTTAAGTGGTTTAATCATATCAGTAGTTTATTTACACACAAACATGATGTGTTTGTGTGAGTGGTTTAATCACAGGAGAAAACCAGCGTAAGCTGGGTGTAAAGACAATTACAGAGCCGACTGTACAAGCTCTCTTTAGTTTGCGGCTAGATGGCGTTGTGTGAAAATCCAAACATTATTTATTTACCAACGCATATGAAAGGCTTGGCCCTGATTGACTGACAGACAACGTATAGCCCAAACCATTAAACGTAGAGACTTAAAACTTGGAGGGTGTGTTCATCAAGAAGTGCAGGCACGTACTGACGGAAGGGATTTTTTTTTAATTCACAATGTAAAAGAAGTTGCGGGCGTCAGCTAGTGTAATTATACAACTCACCATTTCGTGCAAAGCCGACAATTCAGTTTCGTAGTTAATGTTGGCTGACTCTTTGTCCACCATATTCTGCGTTTGGTCCAGGAACCTCACCGCTGTCTCTGCCAATTTGGCTGTAAGAGAAAACTGTTTTCAATACATAATATTCAATACCTCTACACCCGTATTATAAGACGATTTTTTCACTCAAGGAAATACCTACTAAACATTGATATTAGTGTAAGTACCTATAATTTTTTTCGTCCTGTTTTACGCCTCCATCATGCTTTTATATTGTCAATCTTGGTGTTCTATAGGAACAACGTTATTAATCTATGGACATAAGCTACTTTTTATTCTAATATTGGGAAAATTCACGCACCGAATTTTAGAGATATAACAGGATGTACTCAGGGACCGTTGCAGTCCGCCCCTGGCAGGGTGCGGACTTAGGACACGCAGCGGTTTTGTTACCTTGATTATTGGCGTATGCGATCCTAACCGGCACGGCGGGATCGTTGGCCCTGGGCGCGAGCTCGGGTAGGATGTACTCAGGGAACACGTTGCAGTCCGCCCTGGGCAGGGTGCGGACTAAGGACACGCAGCGGGCGGTGGCGCACACCGCGGCCGCCCTCACCCTGGGCAGCGGGTCGTGGGTTAAGTGGATCTGAAATATATTAATAGTTTATTTAATAAATAAAAAGATTTAAATGTTTTTTTTTTATTTAACCTTAGGATACTTAGGAAGTACCTTAGGATAAGGGTAATCCTCAAGCCAAATTTCCATACAAAGTGTTTCGAACAAATACTCAAAAAGTACGCCGTATTATAGTAATTTCTTCACACTATTCGTTTCTTCCATGTTTTTTTATTTCGTCAACAAAAAAAGTGAAAGGTTTCATACTTTAATTTAGATTTTATACGTGTTTTAAAATTAGTCGAAATTCATGAAAACTCACGACACAGAATAGCTAATAGTCACATGCCAACTAATAGTCACATACCAACGTGAGTTTTGTGAACGAATAGTGTGAAGAAATTACTATAATACGGCGTACTTTTTGAGAATTTGTCCGAAACATTTTGTATGGAAATTTGCCTTGCTGATTCCCCTTAAGGATTAAATACTACGGACCTATTTGGTGGATGAGAAGAGTCTACGATCATGTTCAGTGGAGAGTCTTGAGAGAGACCTATGTTCAGCAGTGGACCACTACATTTTCATATATTTCACGCTTAGTCGCCTTAACCTAGTATTAAAAGTGAATGACGGTCAGTGAGTCAGTCAGTCAGTCAGTGATTGAGTCAGTCAGTCAGTCAGCCAGTGTCAGTGAGTCAGTAAAAAAGAGAAGTGCATGCAGTAGTGCACGCAAGGAGCCTCCTCGAGGCGCACTTAAAATCCTTTTACCACACTGGTTTGAAGGAACTAGTGACACGATAAGAAGAAGAAGTGAGAGTAAGTCAGTCAGCACTCAAATCAGCGTTTTTTACATGTATTGATAAAGCTAAGATAGTAATTCCAAGTGTAACTACATACTTACAATGTACGGCAAAATGCGATCCAAGATATTCTCCGAGCTGGAATTCTCGCACAGCACTAACAATATATCCAAACTATACAATTTGGACGTGCAATGGTGCAGTCCTCGGATGCATGATGTCACCAAAGACGTAATCAATATCAACCCCTCACTGTCCGGCCCAAACTCCTTCAACTCAACGCTGGAATCCACTTCCTCTTCAAAATCTGTCATATTGACATTCAACACTTTAAATCCATCTTTGTATTTGTCTATGGTATCCGGTATATGCTCTGTGGTGTCATCGACAAGATCTTTATAGTTTTTAGCGTCTGTGGGCTGTGTGAAGATCTTTATTATGTTTCGTATGTCTTGGTGGATTCGAAGAATTTTTTCGTCTGGCGGTAGGATTGGCTGTGCGGAGAATATTAACATGTACGATTGGAGGAACGAGTAGAAATATTCCGGGAATAATCTGTGAATGGAATACAAATTGTAAGGAATAGCACAGAGTACTAAGATACACAAGTACTACTCGGGCGAATTAACTTGACACCTGGCTCGAATGACGTTTGTGTAAATTACAGCGTGGTATTGGATAATCTTGATAGAGAAGAGGTCCTGTAATACTTGGTAATGATAAGTAATGATAAGGCTTCGCAATGAGAGGAAGAACAAACACGGAGGGCGCCGCGCGGGGCAGCGGGGGAAGCAAGCCGAGCGAGAGTGTCAGCCAGGTGTCATGTTCATTCGCCCGAGTATTAATATTAATTTATTTATTGAGACATATCATATATCATATATCATTTATTCACAAACAATTTATCAATCGTATTTGAACATTTAACTTAAAATTATGCTTAATATTATTATATTACACCTACATGAAATTATAATCAATTACCTAATACTACATAATACTAAAAATCAGAGAACAAGATAAAATTTTACTATTTCGTTAATTTCTGCAGCTTGTATTCATCGACAGAGTAATAACAACATAATAGATTTACAAAGAGTTTTTGAATCCACAGGTTCCCAAACTAGAAAAATGCTGTATTTATGAGTTTTAACTAAGGCTTTCATCCCGGGAGTCTCGGTCTCGATAATTTCGAGAGTCTCGACGATTTTTCGTTATTTTCGAGACTCGAGACTGGATGGTTTCGGTACCGGGAATAACGAGACTTTCGATACTTATAAAAATCTTAACAATATTCAGTGTAGATAGCCCTTAGTATAATCTAAAACAAGGATAAGACATAGTGGTATAGTCTTATGACTTTAGCTTACCAAAAAGGGCAATTTAAAAAAAAAGTAATATATGTGGAATGTATGTAAATGTAAATGGACTCCCTTTTCCGCACTTGGACTCCTGTTGATCCTTTGTGCGTCGGTTTTCCTTACTAATAGTTTAGCCAGCCTAACTCCGCCCAGAAGCACAGAAGTTTCCTGGGTTCTTCGCAGGCTTTGCGGAGTGACCTCGGGTTTTTGAGGATTTCCTCTCGTTGCTTTGCCACTCCTCCTCGGTCAAGCAGCCTCTACAGAGTGGGCTGTCTGTGTTTCCAATATTGTGCAGATGTTTGTTAAGCAGGCAATGTCCTGTGATAGTACCCACAATGATTCTTAAATCTGGTCGTTTCAAACTAAGTAAACGTCTAGTTAGACGTGGTGCAAGTTGCGGAAAGGCCATTCTTGATTGTTTGCACTTCTTGGTTTGCCGCCAGCGCTCACTGTGCTGTGTCTTCGTACGTTTGCGTATCCACGCTCGTAATTGAGAAAAGGGTTGTGGTAGGAAGGGAGATGGCCCTTCCCTTCCAGTCTCAGATCCTTTTCTAGCCAACTCGTCTGCGGCGTCGTTCCCTAATGAGTTACTGTGTCCCTTAATCCCTGGAGTGTTATTCGGTTGGCTTGGGTTATTCTCTCCAGTGCTCGGTGGCATTTGTTAACGAGCATTGAGTCGCAAGTATTGCTATCTAGTGCTTTTAGTATAGCCATACTATCGGTTAGAATTCGTATTTTTTGATTTTCGATTTTCCTCCGAAGTATGGTGTTTGCTGACTCGGTGATCGCTACACATTCGCATTGGAATATGGAGCTGTATGCACAGCCCGACAGTCATTGATATGTTTATGTTGTAATCAAATGAAAGGCCCCTGTACCTTCGTTGGTTTGTGTGTGTATGTGTGGAATGAGGAACCATTTCGAAGAAAAACGCAAATTTTGATAAATCAGGAACAACGGACATCACCGAACATCATCAAATACTGGATTGTAAAGTTAAACTGTGATGTGTTCGCTAATACGCCATAAAATGCCTAAATGCCATTCCTATGAGTGTGCCTTTATGTACTATTAAATTAGTCTCGAAAGTCTCGTTTTTCCCGGGAATTTCGAGACCGCATCGAGTCTCGATTTTTTTTTCCCGGGACTCAGAAAGTCATCGAGACTGAAAGCCCTAGTTTTAACCGATAGTAAATCAGTCAAAATCGATATTGACTAATGACGTTGGTCAAAACCAATATTGACAGAGGCCTAGGTCCTTAGTCAATATCGATTTTGACTCCTTTTCGCGGTCGATATTGGTTGTGACCGGCAATGAGTTTTGACTGTAACATACATATTAGTGCAGCTGACTTTACATATTTCGATATTCTCAGTCTCTTGTTAAAAAACCACTCACTGTCCTCTAGCTTCATCCAGATACAGCTCAGCGCTTCTCCTGTCCTTAGGATTCCTCTCTGTCATGGAATGAAGTAACGCCTTCAGTTTGGGCTCGTGGTCTTCTGCTACAGTCATGGTGGATGGTCGGTCTTCGCCGTTCCTATACGCGAGTAGACCAGGAAGGTCCAAAGCTGGAGTACCGTCATTCCATAGCTCTAGGAGCGCGCACCTACAATGATAAGTGAGTTGAAGGGCATAGCTAGCTTAAAGTTTATAAAAAAAAACGCCTGTCGGAAAACTGTCGTTTATTGGGTTTATGACACTTTAATTTTACTTAACTTTAGGGGAATCCTCAAATCCGTATTCAATACAAAATGTTTCGGACAAATACTTAAAAAGTACGCCGCATTATAGTAATTTCTTCGCACTATTCGTTTCGTCCATGTTTTTTGATTTCGTCAACAAAAAAAGTGAAAGGTTTCATACTTTAGTTTAGATTTTATACGTGTTTTAAAATTAACCATACTAACTTAAAAACACGTATAAAATCTAGATTAAAGTATGAAACCTTTCACTTTCTTTGTTGACGAAATCAAAAAACATGGACGAAACGAATAGTGCGAAGAAATTACTATAATACGGCTTACTTTTTAAGTATTTGTCCGAAACATTTTGTATGGAATTCGGATTTGAGGATTCCCCTTAAATGAACAATCGGTATTTTTTTCCTGATTGTCATTTGAGTAAAATTGTCTGTCCCTATTAGCAACAATCGGGAGAGAGAAAATCCCGATTGTTCCTATTAGGAACGCTGGGATTAGGGACAATGGGTATATGCGAATTCTCACACAGCGAAATCAATCCAGTTTTGATGGGTTTTTGTCACTTTTTTACACATGTTGGTTGCTTACAGCCGCCATATTGAACTTTTGAAATTTTAGTTAGCCACTCTCGGACTCTATATCAAGACAATAGAAAAATATAGCACGTGTACTACATATATTTTAAATAACAACCAATCAAAGTAATATAACACGTTAAAAACAAAGAAACTGCAAATATTTGAAAGTGACTGACATTGTATGTATTTACATGCAAACAAAACATATTATTTACTTTTTACCCGACTGCGAAAAAGGAGGAGGTCCTTTTTCGCAGTCGGGTAAAAAGGGTTCATAATAACTTACCCAGCTGAGAAGATATCCATGCTTGGAATCAATTCTCCAATCTTGCACGGCGATTCACTTAACAACAAGCCTTTGTCGTCTCCCTGAAACAAAACATAATGATATACCTACCCATGTTTTGAATAAAAAAAAACGCTTACATGACATGGAAAAAAAATTAGATACTAATCAATAAATACGTGGAACAGTGAGTGCTTAATGTCTTCTGGCTCCCAGATAACGATGGTTAGAGTGAATCTCTCAGGCGCGAAATAACGCACAGCCTTCTAGATTCTTCTAGAAGATTCAAAGAAACAGATAAAAGGTTTCTGGTAATCTGGCTAGTGGAAACTTAGTAAAAAAAAGGCTTTGTAGATGTCTTAAAGGACAGGATTGATGATTGATCTTTAAATTTTCTGTTATTCCATCTATGACCATTTTAAAAAAAATACCTTATTGATAGAACTCTCTTCAGTTCTTACAATAAATTCTAAACAACATAAGTATTTGTTTATGCGAAACCTGAAATTAGTTTGCTCAGAATCGATAACCAAGTTAAAAGAAACAACCCCTGTTATATAAACGGGTCTCGTCTTTCGCATCAATAAAAACTAACCAAATATACACATATAATATTGTACTTACCGTCCTGCTATTGGGATCGGGCGCCCTCACAAATCTCTCAGGCGCGACATAACACAGCCTCCTTCTAGAAGTATCGAAGAAGTAGCTGAAATCCGCCGGGTTATCGTCTGGTAGGAAGGTGGGTTTGAAAGAGGCTATGTCAGTCAGTAGCACCCACAACCAGGATGTTACCATGATATTCTCAAGCTGTAAAGAAAATAAACAAGGTTTTACAAAAACATACTGCAACTGACTTCAATCGGACTGTTCTTAGGCTAAGCATTAGCTAGGGCATAATCCCGGGAAATCCCGGTTTTTTAATCTGAGTCCAGCACCGGGACTAGAAAATTCCATTATTTACTGTATTTACTGTACTTTCATGAATAGATTCATACAGTATTTACTGTACTTTCATGAATAGATTCATACAGTATTTACTGTACTTTCATGAATACTTAAAGTTTAGTGATTTTTAAAAGCATTAATCTTTAAAACCATAGCTAAATAGTGCTTTCTGTACCAAGAAGAAAGCGCAGTAACTACGCTACCCGCTCGCGCTGGTTCCTCTGAAAAGTCACAGGGAAGCAAATTACGAATTTCGTTTATTTCGACGACATATTTTTTTTTATTTATTTTGATTTAAAGGCTATACTGAACCGATTTTGATCAAATTTGTATGAGACCAAACTGAAAGTATTTCCTATCTAACAAAAAACTGACTAACTGACAGATAAAGCACATGCCAAACCCCTAGACACAGAGACTAGAGAGTGAAATTTTGAGGGTTGTTCATCAAGAAGTGTAGGTGCATACTAAGAAAAGGGTTTTACTAGCAACGCAACAAAGTCGTGGGTGTTGTTTAATTATTATTATGGTTAACTACTACCAATCATAAGTACCTTGATATCCCCATGGCATATCCCAAGTTTATGCATTCGATGCAAAGCATACAACACTTGAAAGGTGATCCACTTCTTCTCCAGCACTGTGAGAAAAGGGCGAGTGGACATACGGTCATATACACTGCATCTGCAGTACTCTCTCATTAAGAGCCCTGCTTTGTCTGTCAGCTGTAAATCACATAAATAAATGGTCTGAGTGTCGCAAACAGTGCACTAAGGAAAATACTTAATTTTTAATTTTTTTAGGGCCGTAGTCGCAAAAAAGAAAAAAAACCATAACCTATTGTCACCCAGATTTTGAACTCTAGCTAGGAGGTCATTGGCCTTTGAGGTCAAAGCCTTTGCTACACCCCAACCAAAATATACTGCTGGAAGATGTTGCTTCTGCAGCGTCCACAAAAGTATGAACAAGTGTTCAAGAACAAACTGGACACTCGGTTACAAACAAACAAGAGTATGTTAAATTCAAATTATTTTATTTCGGTTGTTCATCGTAATTGTTGTTAGTGCACCTTCCTATACTATGTTAGTCACAATAAAACAGATTTCAAATTATTCAAATAAAAAGTGTTAAAAAAACTCGACACTATATGACATCGACACATGAGCAAAAGCTGCTTGTCTATCAACAAATAAATAAATTAAGTTTTCTTACGATAACCCGTTGGAACGGCAAGCAGTTGAATGCAGAGACCAATTGCTCCTTAATCTTCAATATCCTTTCCTTGTGCTCAGCTAAAGGTAGTGACGGGTCTTGTATGGCAAACACCTTTACTACGATGAGGCCTTCTCGGGACTTAGCCCGTGCCACTTTGAGGAACCTTGTTGAGCCTAAGCTGAAAGTTTAAATTATTTTCGGATGTTATGTGGATTCACATTGACACTAGATTACAAAAGCTAATTAGTGGACCATAGTGAGAGAATTAATTTCAAAACAAAGGTCTTAATTTAACCTACTGTCACTGTATTAATATATTAATATTTATTTGTTTTTATTAATATTTATGGATTTCCCCAAAGTAACGCCTGAATCAATCAATTATCTTAGAGAATCAATATGTGTACATGTTACATTAATTTATCAGTACAAAGCTAGTGTTAAATTGGAATAATTCCACTCAATGGGTCTGCGTTGCATAAAGTTGCAGTGCGTTTATTTCGGAATAAATCTCTGGCGCCGTGCATATAATTTACAAATACTGAGCTCTGTGTAGGATCATTAAGTTTGGTAGGTATTGAAGTGATTAACTACATAGGTATATTTATTTCACTGTTTTAGTTAGAAGTACTATTAGGTTTGTACAATAGTTTCCATTTGTCAAGTAAAGGTAGTCACGATGGAGTTGCAAACCATATTAAATGATAAAGATCTTTGTACTGGAAGATTATCAACTGGGTATGTTTAGTGACAATATTTCTATAAAAAACACATCATCAAAATGGGTGGTTATAGTTCAGGCAGAATCGTAAGTAATGTAATCTTACCTTTGATCAAAGCTCAGGTCTACATGGTCGCTCAGATAGTGCTCCACAGGGAATATTTGGGAAGGAGCTACTCCAACCAGCTGATTACCCATTGTTGTTGTGCTTCAAAGCCTATCACCGCATAGTCCCACAAATTAACTGGTGTCACTGGTTCCACACTATGTAACAAACAAACGCTCAGGAAATAAGTTCTTTTATTTAATTGTTATGAATTTTTCTATTTTTCAAAACAAAGCTTTGAAGAATGACTTGACTGACAGTGTATCCAGTTTTTTTTTTTTTTTTTTTTTTCAAAGAACCTAAGTTCTTTAGTTTTGGCTTCACATCAAAGGTATATAGCCAGTGTCAAGTAATTGGAGAGATTATTTTGTCATAAGTCAGAGTCGATAAGTCAAGTCATGCCCCTGTAAAGCAGTGGTGGTTGCGACTTTACTAGAGGCTTCTATGGAGTTTTGGAGGCAACACGAAAAGTCACGTTTTACAGCATTACACTATTCACCAACACTCATACACGTTCACGAGCACTTAATGGATAAAATACCACCGTTTTTACACATAAACACTCAAAGTTATACAAGTTTTGTCAATTAATTTAATGCCGCCAATGTGCCATTTTTCACGTTCCCGCCAAAACTCTCGTGTATCCAGTTGTTAATGTCGAAAATGACACTTTGAGGGTAAATAATCCAATTTTAATCCACTGTCGGAAATTGGCCACCCTTTCTATGGTACTTTTTTTTTAACATTCGGTTGATTGATTGGTGGGTGTTTTTGATTGCTAAAAAAAAAACATAGACAAGGGAAATCAAACTGACAGACACCTCATCATTCTGTCACTTAGCTCTGCACTCAGCTCTTTTCTCTATGATCTCTTCCCTTCAACAAACAAGCATTCCACCCTTTTTCAATAAATTTCGTGAAATCCTTTAATTTTAACACAAAAATGACTTCAAAAAGTGAAAAGGATCGCGCTAAACAGATTCAGGATCGATGTCAGAACATTTTACTGCAGATGCTAAAGGATGAAGACAATAAATACTGTGTTGATTGTGATGCAAAAGGTATGATTTTATATTTGTTATTTTAGTGCAATTTTAGTTTTTCCTTGAGTGTAGAAAGTAATTTGGCATTGAAGCACAGTCTACCCTGTCTGTCCAATGCACTTGAATTGTTGAGGCAGGGGTCTTTGACCTGAAATTAAGGATACAAAAAGGCCATATAGTGAGTCATAAAATCTTTGGCTTTTGTATGTATAATCAGAATAATTTAGTTTGCAACACTAATTTCACCTCGGCCTCCCTCTTTTATCGTTAACCAAGCATATCATGTCATATTACATCAGACATCTCCAATATAAAACAGTGGCCAGCTCTGGTGTCAAACTGCCCAAAGGCCTCACTCTTGGTTGGCTTATAATACTACGTAAATCCAGTACCTACAACTTGTGGAATCAACATCATCAGTCTAGTTCAGTCTATTGCTGGATAAAGGCCTCTCCAAATTCGCCACTCAGTTCAGTCTTCCAATTTTACTTCTTGCTGGCCTTCCTTGTATACATCATTGCTCCTGGCTTACAGTAAATACACATACTATACCCAAAAATAATGTATTGTTACTCTAAAGCTTTTTCTGGCTTGACCTAATATTTTTCATCCTAATTACAAGGTTTATTGAAGGCCATTCATAAAATATAAACATTGTTTTGCATTGTTGATTATTTTATTAACTGAATGCTGTATATTTAACAAGGATGTCTCTAATTTAGCCCTGAAACAGTCAAATTAGTGAATATACTATAGTTTTAAAAACATGACACACAAAAAAAAGAAAATAAATAATTTTATTGCAGGAAAACTAGACTTTACAATATATAACTATTACATGATAATAATAAAAAAACTATGATAAGGATAATTCTTATAAAATAACTGATAATTTATTAGGATTCTTTCTTCCATTCTAACTAGTCATACATAAGAAAAGGTAGCTTCTAGACAGAAAAACCTCTGCTTAATAAATGACTACCTTATTTTTGCATTGAATTAGTTGCATTAGCATTTAAGTAATTGTCTTAGGAACTTATAGTTTAGTGCAAGTAAGCATAAGGTTCAATTCCCACTGAGATGGCAGCGAACGGCAGTGGCCAGCAGAACACTTTCAGAATAGAATAACTTTTATTCTCAAAAGTCAAGTGTTATGTTAAATAATTTTGAATATTATCTACATAGGTAGGTACTTAAAAGACTAGTATCGCTTGTGAATGTCAAAAAAGTCGTGAAGCCTCAATTTGCCTCGATGGGCAGTGACGCGACGACTTTGCATGGACATGACAGACCATGAACTAAAAGCTACAAGCAAGCTCGCTGGCTTGTAGCGTGTAAAAAAGCCGTGTGTCATCGACGCTTTAGAGTATTATTTTTGTTTCAAGGTCCCCGTTGGGCGTCATGGAACCTGGGCATATTCCTGTGCATCCGATGCGCCGGCATCCACCGGAACCTCGGCGTCCACATCTCCAAGGTGAAGAGTGTCAATCTCGACTCCTGGACGCCTGAACAAGTGGTGAGTGTCTCTTAGGCCTGAAATATACCGAAACGGCATAAGGTACGGCGCAGGCGGTACAAAAATATAATCACATGCCGCGTCGCTTACAGATTTTGTATGAAAACCTGTAAGCGACGCGGCCTTGCCTTCGCCTTTCGTATATTAACTCAATTATGGATCTGTACTTGTACTGTGTTATCTGAAAATAAAAATAATTCTATTCTATTCTTACGTCCCTTCTGTATAAATCAGGTCTTACTCTTTTTTTTAATGATAAATACTTAGCTACTTAACAATTATATTTACAATGAGAAAGCTACTCCATGCATTCTGCGTTTTAATACTTAGCGGCGGCCCCAGCGGTATCCGCGCCAGTCTGTGGTTTATGAATGCGCGATTTTTTGCGGAAAAATTAAAAAGAAGAAGAAGAAGTCTGTTGAAAATCTACCCCTCATTTCCAGGTGTCCCTACAACAAATGGGTAATTCCCGCGCCCGCGCAGTGTACGAGGCAAACCTGCCCGACTCCTTCCGCCGGCCTCAGAACGACTCCTCACTGGAGGCCTTCATCCGCAGCAAGTATGAGCAGAAGAAGTACATCGCCAAGGAATGGGTGCCGCCGACGCTGCCGAAGGTTAACTGGTAAGTCAATGCTGAGGCAACTAATGCCCGGTACAGACTTGCGCGACGATGACACAGGGCTTTTTTACACACTGATTGTTGGCGTTTTTAAAAGCTAGCGTGTGAGCGTGTTAGCTTTTGGGAAGGATTGTCAACAAGCCAAGAAAGCAAAACGGCTTTTTTTTTATGTATTTTAAAAAAGCCTTGGGAAGGTGCCTCGACTTTCGATCCGGAGGTCGTGGGTTTGAACACGGTCGTACACGCGGTACACCAATGGATTGTCGGTCGCCTCTTCGAGGCGCGCTTGAAATCCTTTCACCACACTGGTTCGAAAAAACTAGTGACACGATAAGAAGAAGAAGTTTAGTTTTGGAGACATCTAAATTGCATCATTATGTTCTTCTGTTCTCAGGGATAAAGAAATAGACGAAGAGATAGAGAAACAAAAGCGGAAAAAGAAGACCAGCTCCTCAGGAGTGGGGCCGCTGCCGGCGCCGTCCGCCAGCGATAAGAAGTACAACGTAAGTTGAACCTTATTTCTCAAACAATAAGGACTTGTTTGTTTATTAAGGCCTAGAGACACAGAGACATGAGCTACGAATATTGACATCTGTAGAGGCTGCTTACTAAAATATACTTACTTTGCTAAAATCAAGAGACCATGGAGCATGTGATCATCCACTGTCAGGCTACAGAGGAGAGTAGGGTTAAGGCTTAATCCTCAAATCCAATTCCATATCTTATTTATTATTCTATATCTATCTTAATTAAGTTAATAGGGTTAATTTTAAAACACGTATAAAATCTAAATTAAAGTATGAAACCTTACTTATTTTATGTTGACACAATTGAAAAACATAGACGAAACGAATAGTGTGAAGAAATTACTATAATACGGCGTACTTTTTGAGTATTTGTCCGAAACATTTTGTATGTAAATTTGCCTCGAGGATTCCCCTTAAGACAGGCTTGCGTAGGCTGCTAGACTCCTCTCCACCAAATGTGTCGGCCAGCACTTTATTGGAACGGTGCTGTCAACAACCCAGCATCCTGCTCCGTTACTTCAAGGAGCTGGGATGGCTGGGACAGGGTTAGTACATTTTTCGGGGGGCAATGCACAATGCACCCTTCAACGGGACCAGTGCAGACCGCTGTACTCAGTACTCAGAATAAGAATATGAAAAGGCCTAGAGAGTCCCGCGCACCGCTATCTCGCTCGACAAGTTGTACATGTTTGAAGATATAAATTGACTGAAAATAAATTTCAAAAAAGTGGTGCGGTGAATTTGTTACTAAAACCACCCAGAATGTTTAAGTATTTTTTGTTTTGATATGATTAACATGAGCGAAGGAAATTGGGAAAAACAATTATGCCATTTAGTTGTTTAGATAACGGTGCACGGGATTCTGGGCCTTAAAGCAAAGATATGGCAATCTTATCTGGTCTGACAATCTTATCATGAATGAACAACATCAACATAAAGCCAGATATTCTGCCGCAAAGCAGTAGTGTTAGTATTACTGTGAATTGGTTTAAGGGTACTGTAGCTAGTGATATTACTGGGCTACCGTGACTGACATCAAAATGACTCATAGTTGACTAGAGTCTAATGGGCAGGCGTGATCTCTTTCCATCAGAAGAGCACCTAGCTTGCCTCTTATTCTAATTAGGGTAAAGGGTTGCAATGGTCTGCCTGCACTGACTTCCTACCTACAATGAAAAAAAAGTGGTAGGGTCCTATGCCCTGTCCGTCGGGATTTCAGTTCTGTTTCGTCGGCATTTTAGATTTAGATTCGATTAGATTCAGAAGTGAAGGCCTATACCATAGAATAACCCAAAGAATCTATCGCGCGTCCATAGGTCGGCATCGGACGTATCGGACGCATCGCATCAAACGGATTAATTAGACTGCGTCCACCTGTATCGGCAGCGATCGGATTGCCGACGCGAGTATCAGCAATCGGATTACCGATGCCACCTTCATTCGATTTTTTGTAGTGATCGTACGTGCGGAAAGTGTTTGCGAGAATGGAGGAAAGCGATAAAGAAGTCGTTATTGCTTGTTTATTAGCAGAAGAGGAAGAACATGAAAAAAAATCTAGAAAAAAGAAGCATAACTTCTGGATACACAACATAATCAAAAACAGATCGGAACATGGAGAATATCACACACTATTTCCTGATTTGTTAAAAAGTATCTTGCAAATGGCCGACGATGCGGAGCGAGCGCATTCTGTTTTATTGATTTTTTTCTTAGTCAATATATGTTATGTACCTAATTGTAAGACCTTTTTGAAATAAAACATTTTTATATGATATCATTTTTGTCATTATGTTTTTTGGTAGGTACTAATAAATTTATCTTTTAATTGTAATTCTAAAAAGAGGGTACAGCGGTCTGCAATGGCTTCCCGTTGAAGGGCATTGTGCATTGCCCCCCGAAATTGTAATGAAATGAAAAAAAAAAAAATTTTTTATCTTATTTCCAGAAATCCGACGTGATCCCCAGTATACCAAAACCGAAGTCTTCAGTCAGTCCCAAGTTAGGCCGCAACACGCCACCAACTGCAGTCACTGAAACTAAGCCTAATGGCTCTGCTGATCTTCTCGGCCTTGACACATCCAAAGCCGAGTCTAAACCGAGTGATGATATATTCTCCAGCTTTTTCTCTGCCCCAGAAAAACCAGTAGAACCTCCTAAGGAAATCAAACCGGACTTAAAAGCAGAGGAAGAAAACTTCTTCAAACAACCAGCACCAACTGAAAAGGAAAAATCTAAGTTGACTAAAGATAGTATATTAGCTTTGTACAGTCAGACGCCGTCGACTAACTTCCAAGCTCAGCCAACCAATTACCAAGCACAGGCAACCAACTATCAACCGCAATCAACCAGTTATCAAGCGCCCGCTAATAACCAGTTCAATCCGGTGCAATCTAGTTACGGCCAGTTTGGAAACTTTCAACAGCAAGGTTTTACCAATGCGCCGCAGCAGAACCAAGGTTTTACCAATGCACCGCAACAGAGCCAATCGTTCAACAGCTTGCCGCAACAGAACGGCATGCCATTCAATCAGTTTCAAGGCAATTTCCAGCAGTTTGGTGCTATGCAGCAACCAATCCAACAGAATGTACAACAGCAAAATGCACAGCAACCATTTGCACAGAACTTTTTCAACCAACAACAACCAAACGTCAATCAACAATTTGCCAGTCTAAGCTTAGGTCCGAGTTTTCCAAACGCGTTCGCCCAGAACACCAATGTTAGTAACACGTGGCAGTAGTTTTGATAACGATTGTATATTTTATTATGCACAGGTTTAGTATTCTCAGTTGCGTACAGTCACGCTCAGAAGCGAATTGAGTTTTCAAGGGAACTTGTGAAGATAAATTATAAGAACCAGAGGTAAGGGCCTCAAGCGTAAGCTGTTAGCCCTAGTTTCAACACACTGGGCGTTTATCATTTACTTAATTTTTTATCACGTTTGTTTCTCGAAAGCAGGGGAATATATCAGTGCATACTACTCACTTTTGCTCTGTCTAAATGATAGAAATAGGTAGTTATACGTAAAAATTGATTGCTATAAACATGAAATTATGGTTTCATGGTTCTAAATAAACTTGTAAACATTCGTTCGGTTTAATATAAATAATAGATATTTACAATTATATTTTTATAAGTTATTACAATGAGGATTATGTTTTTTAGTGTATTATATTTGATCTCTTTTTATAGAATGGCAATACAAAATATCCATAAATTCTAGAGAAAATATCTTGAGTAAAGTTTAATACTTTGTAAGTACTTTTACAGTCTAGTGATAGAGCAGTTTTTATGTCTCGTCCTCATTGTACACTATAGCACCTCTATTTACTTAATAATGCACCTTAACATTGTGTTTGTGTATTCTTATCACTGCTAAGAACATTTAAATTACTGTACTTACGTTATTTATTATTTGATATTGAAAACGTACAGTTCGACACACAAGTCTTTGTTATTGTGTTAGTTAGATTAGGCATTTATAGTGATTATATTAGTTTGAACTTAAAATAATGGTGCATGATCATTGTATTCATTCATTGTGTGTATAAAAAAAGGGTTGTTACGTAAAATGATCACAAAACTAGGTGGATTATTATTTTTCGACTAATGGGATTTATTTTAGTACTTAGGTACTTCATTTTTTTCAAACGGTTTCATTCCCCGACACTTCGAGAAGAAGGATTTCGTCACATATGATAAACAAAATTGTCAAAAGACTGACGCAAATATTAAAGTTTTGTTAAAAAAGGGTCCTAAACGTTTTAGCAATATAAAAATCGTCAATTCAAAGATATCTTGAATTTTATCATATCAATCCATTTATCTTTTAAATAAGCGACAAACAAGTTTTCCTCTGGCGAATCACGTGACAATTATGCGCAGAACGCAATTCTTAGGTCAAATCTTCAAGCGTAAATACAAATATTTAAACACAAACAATCGCAAATAGGTTGTAATACCCTGGGAAGGTCCATTAAAGTTATTAAATGAATAATGTATTGATACATAATAAAAAGAAATAGGTAGGTACACCAAAATGGACCTCTGAGGGACACAAATTATAGTTTTCTTAAATATCTGAGAACTTCAAACGCAATATTTATTTTCCTGTTTGGTGTATTTTGTTACAATGCGATTATGTAAATTATTACAATAATAGGTATGAAATATAGCATAAAATAGGGTAGTTATATTGCCTAGTTATTACCCGATTCTGTGAAAGTATTTCAGTTTAATAAATCTACTTAATGCCATTAAATATGTATGTTTTTCATTTTACTGTAGTGTAGCCTACGTATAGTAGAGCTTGGTTAGGATTTTTCCTAACTCTCTCTCTCTTTTTAGAGTTCTTAGGCCAAGCTAGCTCAAGGAAGTTTTCATAGATGCGAGAAAAGAGTGATTATCAATTTTTTTATTACCTGCTACTTTTACCCTTACTTTAGGTAGGTACCAAAGAACTTGTATGTATACTACTAATAGTATAGAAGCTCTTTGGTAGGTACCTACTTACTTATTAGCTAGGTAGGGCTCCTACCTACTTCGTTACGAAAGAAGTTCCTTTTAAAAATCCAACGGAAAATGTAGAAACGGCAGGGCTATTCGTTAGCATGTCATTAGTTCACGAAATCGAATGGTACGTCAAATCTGACAGAAAATGGCCGACCTCTCGAAGCCGATAGCGACAGAAATCCTATGGTGACGTCATTTTTTTCCCAGTCTTGACCATCGAATTCGTTATCGAGAACTAATGACAGCTTAACAAGTAGCCCTGCTGAACGTATTTTACAATTAAATGTGACATACGTTGCATCTATAATGTACGGTACGACATGATATGACATTGAAATACACGAGCAGCGTCCGCCCGCACGGCTAGCGGCTGACGCGTCTCGCGGCCCGTCGCCGATGACAAGTAGGTTTGGCTGCAGCTAAAACCGAGCAAAAATTGATTGGTTTGGCATAAATTCCACAGACTAGGTATAGATACTAAGTTACGCATTTAATATGCTCTACTATACAAATAAAAAAGGGGAAAATAAAAGCTGAACCAGAATGTTTTGTGTAATTCATTTACTCAGTACTTACTTATGTAAACAAAGCATCGAATTGACAGCTGATACTTACAATTCTCGTGTCAGCCATTCTCGCGTCGCAATTTCCACCCCTGTACAAAAATTGTACAGAAATGCTTGTCATGAGAATGTACAACACAGTAATAGAAAACCCATGTATTGGATTCCATGCTGTACATTCTCATGTTGGGCATTACCATGTTGTGAATTATCTAATCTCAGGCATTATCGTATCGTACATTAATGTCGTCCGCTTTGTTTTGCTTTTAGTCGCCTTATAAGTTATTAATTTCTTCGATTGAGCAATTTTGAAATTGTAATCTGGTGTGAAAATAAATGCTATGGATTACAGGTAAGTACACCAAGAATACCAAGCATTTCATTTTGTTCATGTTGTAAAGTTCGAGTTCGAACCAATGAAAGTTTTGTTTTGGCGCCAGTGCAAGCCGCCATATTGCTCAAAACAGCTGTTGTCTGTCTCGTCTTGCGTGCGCTCCGTTGTTTTTATCGTTTTTGTGAGAAAAAAACGATTTTGAATTCATATGCGCGCTACAAACAATGCTAATTGTGTGTGATTATTGTGTGCTGCTATCAAGAATGTGAATAACGGTTCCGTAATGCTTATAAGCTAACGCCTCACCATGGCTTGTGGAATGCATTCTTACGAAGATTATTCCGCGGAGGAATTGGAATACCAAGCGAAATGGAGCAAGTTTTCGGATTGGCTGCATTGCATCTGCGTCGTGACCTTCGATTTGGAGCTGGGTCAGGCGATGGAAAGCGTGTACCCGCCGGGAGTGAAGTTGACAGACCAGGAAAAGTGTAATATTTGCTATCTCGCGTTCCCAGATTCTAATTCGGGATGCATGGGTGACACGCAGTTCCACGTTCGGTTACGGTCAAGGACGCCGCTAACCCGCCAACAGTTGATTTACAACGATGATAGCGTGCCTACCTTGCGCGCGGATTCTTCACACTACTGGGGCTTCGTTTATTTCCGTCAGGTCAAAGACCCGTCGCTACCTCGAGGTTACTTCCAGAAAAGTATAATTTTATTAACAAGATTGCCTTTTATCAACCTGTTCTACAAGGTCATCCAGCTCATTGCCCCCAAACATTTCGAAGAGGGTGAGAGAAGTTTGGAAGCTGCATGCCATGATATAAATAGATGGCCTACTTTAGACGCGGGTCAGAATGTGCTATTACCAGTTTTGGGGACTGTGTTTCAGTCATACATTCCAAATCAACAAACTGGAAAAATCATAAGGTCAGATATAGCGAAGCCACTAGATTCGCACAATGTGCCTCATATCTTGGCGTCTTTACAAGATGTCAATGTATTTGATGCTCTATCAAGTGTTATTTCCCACTTGCATTTGCTATGGGAATTGGTATTGACTGCTGAGCCAATAGTAGTTATGGCCAGCTCACCGACAGAGTGCTCTGCTTTAGTTGAAGCACTGACTAACCTGATCTGGCCACTTCCCTATGCTGCTGAATACCGTCCATATTTCACAATCCATGACAGTGAGTTTAAAGAGTTCACTAGAAAGCAGTACAACCCACCTTGCGTCATACTTGGTGTAACCAATCCATTCTTTACAAAAACATTGCAACACTGGCCGCACACTATAAAACTTGGTGATTCAACATCCATTAAAACCAAGTTACGGAAAGTGGGTAATATCAAGCTTTTAGACACAGCTCCTGGAGTCTATACTCAATACAAGACGTTTTTAGAGAAAGACAAAACAATTATTAAAAAATTACACAATGGAATTCGTACTGACCGACCATCTGAAGTGCAGACTGCATTGGTCAAACGGCACTTACTAGAACTGACTCAAAGCTTCATGATTCCTCTTGAGAGGTACATGGCTTCATTGATGCCGTTGCAGAAAAATATATCTCCATTCAGAGCTCCACCTGTGCCCAACCCATTTAACCCTGAAGACTTCTTTGCGATGCTCCAACAATCTGGACCACAGCTGACTACAGGGATAAAAGGAGACTGGATTGGCCTATACAGACACTTTTTCAGGACCCCGAATTTCAGTGCCTGGTTCCATGAAAGGCACAGTGATTTGACAAACAAGCTACACGCGTTGCAGTTGGAAGCATTAGCAGAAAGTGATTTAAAGAAGTGGTCTATTGGAAAGAAGGAAGTTGAAGTTGTGGATATGGTTTTAAAGCTTAGAGAAGTGTTGAAAAGTAACCCTCCAGTGGCTGACAATACTCGGACATTGCTTGCGAGACGTTTGGAGGATCTCAACTGTGTTTTGCCGGATGATATGAAGTCTATACTGAATGCGGCGTCGTGACATCAGCAATGCTGCACCTCGAAACTGGGAGGCTGCGGCAACGACTGCAAAATCCAGATTCTTATTGCCTGTATGTAATCCATAGTAGGATTCCATCCAGTTTTATGTGTCTATTATTTGAATAATTAGTCTGTAATGTGTGTTGTTGAGGAAAACTACCTGCAGTAGGTATATGCTCCATTTTTTATTAGGTACGTAGGTAAGTACCTACTCTCAGACGCTTTATGGGCTGCGCAAAAGTGTCTGATGCAAGACACGTTTGTGAACCCCTTAAGTTTACCTTATTATGTACTTTGTCACAATTATCTAATAATAATTGCCTTAGGTCATACTAAATACCTATGTTTTAATGCAAAGAACTTTCGGTTTTCTTGTTTGTTTTTTTTTTGCTACATTTAACATATATGGTTGTGTAAATATATACCTACATAGTTTCAGCACAATACCTACCTACTAATTGGATAAGTATATGGTCTGCATCACAAACAGCAAATTATTTAGACAAACTAATTAGTTCAATTCCAAATAAAATAACCAAAACCCAAAATTAATTAAAATCACATAGGTATAATTGTTACCTACCAACTTTGTCGATTGTTAAAATAAAAATCTTAATAAGTTAGATTGTTTGGCTTGGTAGTCCAAGTATACCACTATGTGGTTTGTAAATATTCTTAAATAATAATATAAATGTTACATAATAATCCAATAATTTTAGTAAGCATTGTCCAATATTATTCAATACTTTATTAGATTATTTTTGGTTAGAATCTCTACCTACCTTGTGGGTGTGTCTATCTACTTTCCGATCACAAGTTTAACTATCCTAAATTATCCATCCACAAGATACTATTTTTATGAATACTTAAGGTAATTTTATTATAATCAAACATAGTTGTTTGTTAAGTATCTTATGATTTTATTGATATTGTTCAGTGGTCCATGAAATCCTGTTTTTACCCAACTATAAACATAGACCTTAAATACTGTACTGTCTATACAATGTTATCTACATATATTTTATGTAACATATTGTAGGACCTTATCTATGCGTCTTCCTATCTAACATTTGACATTGATAGCTATGCTAGCAAGATAATTTTGCTTACTACATACGCTTTAACTGATTTAAATAATTACATTTTTAATATGACCATTTACTTGTAACGAAGCATGCTGGTGCCAAAATATTCTCAAATATATATTTTTGGAAAATCTAGCTTACAGAATGCTCAACTAGCCTCCGGTAACAAATCCCATTGTTTGAACCACATGTAAATAATGTACAAATGCACTGACAATGAAATAATAAACATTATTTTTCAAATAATTCGTTTTATTTAACACTTATGTAAAATTGTGCTATTTTCACCGACAGGGGGGAAATAGTATCGGTCAACGTAACAGCACTTACATCAAATCTACACAGGTGCTTGACATGGGGTAAATAAGTCGTTTTGCACTTGACAGATCCTTTGGCGATGATTCAAGCGTCCTACCCATTACTGTGCTTATTGTCATGCTTTGAGACATATTTATGAATTACATAATGAAAAACTGACAAGGTACTACTACAGATTGAATATAATAATTGTAACATGCAATAATGAATTCTGAAAAAATTGGCAATGAGTTGGACGCATCAACAACATAAAATAACTAAAAATTAACAGTCTATTCATATAAATCTATAGGCGGTAATGATCACAATCGGTTGTATTTCGCTTTGCTCCATATGTTATCGTTGTCTGTCACTAATGTGTATACTCCAGCTAAAGTGAGTCCTACGGCAGCGCCAAGGCCCATAGATCGCAGGCCTGAAGTGCTCTTGTAGATGAGTCCAGTAGTGGCGGCCGCTATGAAGGTGTTACCAGTGTCTTCCTTATCCCGGAGCCACGTCACGCCGAGTGCTATGCAGGAATAGAATGATGCGATGATGCCTAGGGTACAGCCAGTTGTAGTTCCTGAAATGTTTTACCCATAATCAATTTTTACCTCGAGTGTTTTCATTCTAAGGATTTCATAATGCATTTCTTTTAGTAGTAAAGCTGACTGGCTTGTTGAGAGTAAGCTTGCATCTTACTTAGTCAACATCTTTGAATGGTTTCTGATAAGGGCTATGATTATTTTCTCATTAGCTAATATTATGTGGTATTTATTGAATAATCAGAATGTTAATGACTTGGGCGGTTATCTAGATCTAGATATCTAGTTATCATTCATCATTTGATAGATCATTAACTGATAGTGAATTACCTTGCTTCATAATGTAGTTGATAACCTGTGTCCTTCGTACTTTGCCTTTCTGTCCTGCCAGGGTAGTGGCTCTCATTCCTTTGTAAAGGCCTGCCATACTTCCCAAACCTGAAAAACATCAGTCCAATACTAAATGCTATGACCAATCACAACTTTGAATGTCATGAACAAATTCTCCTTTTGTTGGCTGTTCATTTGTACGGGACTTTTCGCAAATTACGGGAATTTATGTACGTCGAAGTACCTAGATGTATCCAGGGTTGTCGCTAAAGGCGGGATTCTGGCTCGATCAGCGCACAACAAAACGTTATGTAAAAATTTAGAGGTTATATTTCATCATTTACCTGAGCCAGTCATGAAAGACATTCCGATGATGGGCAGCGCTACGTTAGATCTTCGTGCAGTAGACGCCATGTGACTATCATCAGGGTACAGGAATTCTGGCTGGACTTTTGGGATGTAAGAAGGGTCGAAGTTTAGGTACGGAGACAGGCTCGCCCCGGCCTGGCCGGTCTTCTCATCACTCTTGGGTGAGAGGATATCACCAAACAACGACATTTTTATCGTGTTGTGTGTACTAAACCACTAAAAATACACGTAAAACGTGTTTTGGTAATCACTTTGCGAATTTACAAAATCGGAATTTGGTCGATCGATACGTCAAAGTCAAAGTGACATTTTGAACCGTCAAATATACAATAAAATTGTCTTTGCTTGTTAGGTGTTGCCAAGTTATATTCCATGTTTTACCCCAAATTCTCTTGTATTCTATGTATAGTCAGCAGCTGAAAAACTTAATATTTCATACATTTCACAGCGAGACAAGAACATATATATGTACAGTCAGCAGAAAAATTAAATACTTAATATTTCATGCATTTCACAGCGAGACAAGAACATCAGAGCAAGTTAGGAAAGTGATCAAAACAGCAAAACTGCACGAATCTGAGCTTACGGAAACGACACAAATCCTACGATTCCCTGAGCCAAGCAAACAGAATGAAAACCTTAGGCTTATGCTGCTGGATGATAATTTATTGAAGCAAATAGAAGCCGGAAATGAACTTACTTTCAAAGGTAGGTCTAGTTACTTAGGTCCTTGTTGTATAGGCTACTGGCCACTGGTGTCATATTTTTTTACTAGCGTGCACGTAGCAGTGGAGCAATTTTCCTGATCTCCCGTATTCTGCTTTTAGGTGATCCAGATGAAAATGTTGTTTTATGTACTAGCGACAAAACATACGACGTCAAAGAAGCAGAGACGTCTAACAGTCTCCTTCTAGTCCCTGAGTTACTCTTTGCCGCATCAACAGGCCTCGACGAAACCATACAAAACAATTCGATGGATGAATCCGATACTTCTCTCGACAAATCAAATGCCAGTCTCAATAAATCTACCGATTCCGATGACGCGAAACCTCCCAGAAAAATAGAATACAAAGATATCGCAAACACATTTTTCACATATTACGAACTCAAACCGTGCAAACCTAGACTTTCGAAGCTTGTGAAACTTCTAGAACCTTCCAAATACCAGGGTCCAGAACTAGAATACGCTGTCGACAAAAGTAAATTACTAAGTTATGACGATATTTTTGATAAAATACAAGCGTCAAGAAAAGAGTTAGACGAAGAGTTAATAAAAATACAAGCTATAAACATAGACGGATATTACAGACTGCTAGACTTTGATTTCGAGTTTAGAGTAATTTCTTACATGCTAGATCTGATTGAAGAAAACTCTTGGCCTTTAGAGAAAGTTTCTAAGGAAGTGACTCTCGAAAGTTTGAAGGATCTCGTGCCTGAATGTATTTTAGGAGCGGTTTTTGGATTTTATACTTCAAAATCGATAGTAGAAGATGGAGAACAGTATTATGAGTATAAGCAAGACAAGGTCTGCCGATTTCTAGCCAGAGTGCTTTTGAAAAGCGCGGGGAAGTTCAATTTGATTGAGTTTCTGCAGGCTTGGAAGGATTCTGTACCAGAAGGCATGGTAACCGATGTAAGTAATGGAGAAGCTAAAAGTGATTATTTTTGAGTCTCAGAATGCACGCCTCTCCACTATTGCCAGGTTAAACTTAAAAAATGGCTCATAGAGCAATCGTTCTATGAATGGATGAATTTAATGCAATGAAATTATAATAAAACTTGTTTGACATTATTTAAATACATATTATTAATTATCAATAATTTACAATTATTTAGAAATTTATATTATGATATTTTTTATTAATTCAATTATTGTTTTTACTGTGTGCAACTGCATATATGTGCTATAATATATTATTTTTGGAAATGACTTGTAACAAATAGCCATACCGCCTTTCGAACGCCCTTACAAATTGCATGATTGGAGAAGCGTGTAAATAATTGTTTTAGACTAAAACATATATCACTAAACAATTAAACTATAAGTTTTTTAACTTTGAAACGTTGGTACTTTTGTTTGGTGCATTCTGGTTTTTGATGTGACTACGTCTAATAAATCGCTGAACGCCGTCGCGCCGGCTGCATGTACGAAAACGTTGACCTCATTGTTTGGTAACGCTCATTGTCCAGTATCGCTCATTGTCCCGTTACGCTGGTAGGCACGTTAAACTATCGTCCGTAAACCAACTTTACAGACAACCAATTTTTTTAAATGAATGGACGTTACAGGAGTCGTTGTTATCCGGCATAGCGCTGATTGACGCGTCGAGTACGCCGCAGGTCGTGTGGGGTTTCTCCGAGAACGACCTGCCGGAGAACATCAACGAACGGTTCAAGATCCTCTTCCAAACCAAGCCCAAGTGGACGGTGGACCAGATATCGCCTTATATTGAGTGAGTTTACAAACTGTTTTCGTATTAAAATTAGTACGACTTAAAATGTACGGGAAATAATTTCGATCCTGCTCGAAGGACCAGAAGTTATTTTAAATTAATTAAAGATCATGAAATTTTAAATCTACTGCACTTTGACGACACGGATGGTCGAGTGGTAAGTGTGTTGGACTGCCGTGGGTTCGATTCCCGTTTCAGGCCAAAAATTTGTATGGATGAGCTTTGGTGTTTGTCCTGAGTCTGATGGGTATTTTCTATGTATTCCTGTATGTACGTACTTGTATGTATTTACAACTTAAAGTATTTCGATATTGTATCAGTTATTTGGTTCCTTTCATAGTAAGTACAAGCTTGCTTAGTTTGGTGCTAGATGGCGTTGTATAGAATGTCCAATTATATTTATTTATTTTCTTTGTTTCTATACTTCACCAGCGATCTCACTTCGTCTACCTAAATAAAGAGTTAAGAGAGTGTTTAAATGTGATCAAACAAAAATAAATGCAATATTTGAACCAGTTTCTTATTTGAAAAAATGTAAGTTAGTAATTACACCAAAAAGTATAAGTAAATAGTTCCTTGTAAGTCCATGAATGTGTTTTTGTTTTAGATGTTACGCGACAGAGAAATTGAATGTAAACGCGCTGTTGACTAAGTACGCGAGAGCTTCTACACAAGATGGAGTAAGAGTATTTTCTGCAAAGCACATGAAATAAGCGAAGTGAGAATTTTGATCATAAGTATTTTTAAGTAATATTAAAGTAAAAAGCATTGTCAATAATTTTCGGATTAAATCCAGTAAAAAAACATAAGAAACAACCACAATTTTTATTGAATTTTGATCAATACATTTATCATAAAACGAAGTAAATATTTCTTATAAATTATTTTAAATAATATACATTTGATATCCTATCTAACCAACTAAATAACACAGCCTGGTATTTTCAAAACTGAAAATACTATCCTTCAATAAGTACATTTCTCCATATCATTCTAATTTTCTTACAATACAATAATCTCTTAAAAATGGAATGCCTATGAAATTGAGATTATCCTTAAAGCTTACCTACCGACTACTCATATTTATAATGTCTTAAGATTTAGTGTGATTCAAATTAAAAAGTTAATGGATCATTAAAAGGCGTTATCGTTAATAAAAGCGGGGATAAATCTTTGGTTTACGATTGTCTGATGTTTTTACGCAGTTTGTCTAATTCTTCCCACATTTCGCGCGGTAAATCTTCGCCAACCTCCTCTTTGAAATACTTTTCGATCGCATCAGCCTGGAAAAAAAGTAGGTACAGTTTTAGTTAAAAAAATGTCCGACTACCCAGAATAAAAACATAACTACTGAACATAATTTGTGATGGAATTGGCAAAGGTGAAAGTTAGTTCTTTTATCTTCTAAACTGTTACCCTTTCATTTCACCATTTTCTAAGGTCGAAAGCGCACGAGTAACGCCCACTTGCACTTAATTGTCAATGTTTCTAAGCTTACATGAGTCGCTAGGAAGATCTTAACGGCCAGATTCATATCGACTTGTAGTAAACTGACAAAGTTCTTAAATTACTTTAGGTCCTTTAGGTTCTTTGACAGTTTGGTGCAAGTATGCATTAGACCGACAGTAAAGTAATTGATAATGCTAATGTCTTGTGCAAGGGAGCCTAATGTGCAAACTGCCAAAGTTATTTCTCAATTACTCACTTGGCTTTAAAACTTGGCAGTATGGTGCTAACATAGATGAATAACGGTGTTCCTATACATGGACAATATCAAATCAAAATGGAGTCGTAAGACAGGACCAACAAATTTCAGACACCTTGTCAATAAATATGAAATATCTCCATTTTCAAATAATGTTCGTTACTTTTTACGATGTAGTTTTATTAACAATGAAAAAGCCTAGTAATTTTAACATATAATATATATCTAGCCCTGTTACTTCTCTTTTTCGAAAATTAGCATCGGACCAAAATGTACTAGCTCTCTTTTAGTGGTCGCATTTTCAATTTAGTACATTGTGTTTCTGTACTTTAATACGTCTTTGGGTGCTAATAATAATGTCATAATTACCTCCTTCAACCAGAAATCCTTAGGTATGCTAAATAGCTTGTCCAAGTCCAAAGCGGATAAGTTTTCAGTGTTTAAGGCGTTAGGAGCTGGCACGTTGCCTAGCGCAGTCTCCACGTGGCAGGTCTCGTTGTCACAGCGGCGGAGTATCCAGTCTAGAACTCGGGAGTTCTCGCCGAAACCTGGCCAGAGGAATTTACCCTGTGGATGGAATAGTATATGTATTGTATTTGAATAACTATTTATGGTCATGGGTAGGCGTAGAGATTACGCATCATGAGATAGCCTTGCTCTTCTCGTCTCTTATTTGTATATAAAAAAAAAACAATTTAATTTATAACAAAACTTTGTTAGAGTATGTGGATAAATTGTTTTTTTTTATACAAATAAGAGAGGACAGTCAATTACAATGTCAATTACAGTCAAAGTGGACGAGCTCTAGCATAATATGCTATAACGCTCGCCGTTTTGATGTTCAGCCTCGAAAGTCCAGTAATTTCACTAGCTACAATGTCCATTAAACTGGAACACAGTAATATGTGCACATCACTACTTAGCGGCGAAATATCTGAAGCGTTCTGAAAAAAGCTCCTTCGTTTGTTCTTTATGAAAACTCAAAAACCCTAAAAACTATAAGGTGAACGGACTTTTGAGGTGAATTGCGAAAAATTGAGTTTGTTACTAAAATATCGTAAAGGAATTACCTGTTCGTCTTTTCTAAACCAGTTGACATGGAAGATCTTGGGCATGTTTCTCGTCGGCTGCGGCATCGACAGCCAGTGTTGCAGGTACTCGCCGAAGTTGTACCCGAAGAAGGGACGCATCGCGAACGGATCGTGCATCACTACCTTGCCCTGTATATAAGGAAATTACTATGTTAATTATCGAACACTTAATACTTTGGCAACATTACTCTAGGTCTAGGAATATTTACATGTATTAAATACCTACATTAAGATATCCAGGATCCGAAGAGATGTATCTATTCAGGTATACTTGCTAAAACTTCAGGTAAGGTCTTGCTCAAATGTCAGATTTTTATATCCGCACAGAAAATTTAGTTGACTAGTCAATTAACTTAGTTGAAATTGTTGCTAGTTAGGACAGTTAACTGTCCTAGCGAACAACAATTTAAAGTAAAGTATTTTAATGCTTAAAAGAAAAAATAACCTTTTTTTATAGTTTTTTGGCAGGTTTTTTTTACGCATAAAATACTTTTTCGGAACGTCTCAGTCCCAGTGTATATCTATCAAACCACTATCTGAAAAGTACCTTTCTACTTAAAATGTGGTCATGCGTAAGCGTGATCTCTCTCTGAAGCTCCTACCCTAGTCATTTGTTGGCGTTGCGGAATTAAAAATAAAGGGGCTGAAATTAAAAGTATCTCGAGTTGTTTCGAGAAAAGGTGGTAACGCCCGTGCTGCTAGTCTTGGCTTCGGAGTAACTGCCGTAACTCCAGATACTTACGCTGTGCTCCGCAGCCGCAGTGGCCTCTGATCTCATGGAAGCGCCCATGAACACGCCATGCTGCCAGTCCCTAGCCTCCACCACTAAGGGCACGCCCTCAGGCCGCCGCCCGCCCAACAAGATGGCGGAGATTGGCACTCCTTCCGCACTCTCCCATTGAGGGTCGATGATCGGACACTGCCCGGCTGGGGTGCAGAATCTAAACAGATAATTAAAAAATATTTTGGTTTATAATTAATGTTTTTTTATCAATTTATAAATGTTAAAAAATTACTGACTGAATGACTGACTGACAGACAAACAGTAGACGTAGAGACTAGAGACCAGATAAGGATATGTTTGTCAAGAAGTGTATATAAACCTACGCGCGTATTAGGAAGGAACTTGGTTAATTCGCAAAACAAAGGCACTTACGTCAGCTAGTTTAAAATTTTCTAATTACAAAGAATTAAATAATTTAAGTATGATTTGGTTTACTTAAGGTACAAAAATATTGCTCGCCAAAGATATACATCGTGTCATTTTTTAAACAATTTCCCTATACCTAGGGAAAATATAATAGTTGGTAACACTGTTATACAACGCCACAAACATTTTTTTTTTCAACAAATTACCTTGAGTTCGGATGCGCAGCGGGAGTCTTCTTGCTAGAATCCCAGGGTTGCCCCTTCCAGTCAGTCAAACCTTCGGGCGCTTTGCTCATGCCCTCCCACCACACTCCACCATCTTCCGTTTCCGCTACGTTTGTGAAAACGGTGTTTTTGAACACCGTTGCCATTGCCATCGGGTTTGTTGCTTCTGATGTTCCTACAAACAATTATATTTTTAGTAAGATTCCTAATGCAAATTAACTACTGGATTGCCTTCCAATGTGGCGTGGCGTGGAGATGTTGTTGATGCAATGAAAAATTAAAGATGAATTTCAAATTTCGAGACTGCGTTTTACATTCCTTAATTATAAAATAAAAAATAAAATAAAATAACTCAAAGCCGTCGACGCGACATTTTCACGTTCCCGCCAAAACTCTCAAACTTACCAGGCGCTACTCCAAAGAAACCATTCTCTGGATTGATGGCCCTCAGCACGCCGTTGCTGTCAAACTTCATCCACGCGATGTCGTCTCCCACGCACTCCACTTTGTACCCCGGGAGCGTGGGGGTCATCATCGCTAGGTTGGTCTTCCCGCAAGCGGAGGGGAACGCGGCTGCGATGTAACGCTTGCGACCGAGAGGGTCTGTTACTCCGACGATCTGAAATAGGTAATAATGTTAAGACATTTATTCACCTTGTCATCAAAGCCGCAAATAAGAAAATAGGACATTTCACAGTGTCATCTAGACCCAAACTACTAATAGTTTTATGCGAACCAGCTTGCTAATATTTTGTAAATTAATCTAAAGCTAAATAGAATGCATACAGAACATCCAAATTTGGAACAAACGCCGCCGATGTTCATTACAAATATTTGTCTTGATGCCGTATTTGAACCCGCAACATAGCCACCGTGGCAGTTCCGCACATGCCGCAGAACCATCAGGGTCATAAAATAGGGGGATAAGAATTTGCGGGGAAATATTTAAATATAACAATTATGGCTACACAACACTACACTGAACTTTTTGAAGGAAACTGTAGCTGGTGACATTACTAGGCTTTAGCTATTGAGAACGGCTTTCGCTTACCATCAAAATGTCTCAATTTGGACGAGTGCTTTAACAGTGATCAATATAAATGTTAATCAAAGTCCTATGTAGCACTGTTCTGGGTAAGCAGCCGTGATCATCAGGAGAGTGCTTAGCTTTGATTAGTTGCATTACCTAAATGCGCGCTGTATTTTTCGTCAGTTAGGTACTCTTTTGTTTTCAAACGCGTTCACTATTCTTCTCGCACAGCTCGCATAGGTACCTAACTAATACGCCAGGAATTTATGTTTGGAACAGTCACTACCAAGGGCAAATGCCAGGTTCAATTATTGCCAGGCCAAATTATCCAATAATTACACCAGAACTATCTCTTACCAGCATATGCTCAGCCAACCAACCCTCGCGCCGCGCGATCACAGACCCGAGTCGCAGCGCGAAGCATTTCTTGCCAAGCAAGCTGTTGCCGCCGTATCCACTTCCTGCACGCAAACATTATAATTATTTATACCTACCCACATATGTGTGCCACTCGTAAAGAAGCCATAGACAAGAAAACACGTCTTCCGTTACTCACAGAGACAAGCATTAACCTTATCAAGGTTTTAAAAAAACCATACACAACAACCGACTTCAATCGGACGGTTCAAGTAACCGTAGGTACCACTGACAAGTTACAGGGAAGCAATTTACTTACGCAATTTTGTTTACTTCGACGCCATATTTTTTTCAGTTAAGTAGGTATTTTGATTTAAAAACTAATTACTGAACCGATTTTCATGATTTTTTTTATGGGACTTATCGGAAAGTAGGTAGGTACCTATATCATCTCAAACAAAATATATTTATTCAAATCGGTTTAATAACAACAAGTTCTGAGGTAACACACATAAAAAAAAACATTGCAAATTTTCATACAAAGTGTTTCGAACAAATACTTACTCAAAAAGTACGCCGTATTATAGTAATTTCTTCACACTATTCGTTTCGTCTATGTTTTCCGATTGTGTCAACAAAAATTAGTAATATAAGGTTTCATACTTTAATTTAGATTTTATACGTGTTTTAAAATTAGTCGAATTTCATGAAAACTCACGACACAGAATAGTTAATAGTCACAAGCCAACTAGTAGTCGTTAACCTTTTTTGAAGTTGGTTGAAAAGTATGTAAGAGTAAGGATTGTGTCTTAAGACGTACCGTAGCTGATGATCTCGTTCTCCCTCGGCTTGTGTAGGATGATGGTACGTTGGGGGTCGCAGGGCCAGCCCGCGGTCCCGCCTGACCCCACCGCGTGCAGACAACGCACGAACTGCTCATCTTGACGCAGAGCTTCCAGGACTTTGGCTCCTGGTGGACAATGAAACAAGTTCTAGAAAGACGTAGTTAGCTATAATTATGTTCTAAATCAAAACTAAAAAGTGTAAAGAAGCTGCATTAAATTAATTACTCGTCGAGATAAAATAAATACTTATTATATTAGCATAAATTAAATACGGTAACATAATAGCAGAGACTAGTAAATAGGTACTTTTGACTTGTCTCTGATAATAGGTACGGGTTTTTAAGGTTTTAGTCATAGTCACATATTATATGTTTAATGACTTGTGCAGCCGCAAACGCTTCGCCGATGGCAGCTACGCGTTACAACAACAAAATGTATGGAAACTGACGGACGCTAGCCACCACACCAGTCGCAGTATTTGGTGACGCGTTTGCAGGTGCACTAAACTATTATGTTGTCCCTAGCGGTCATACTATACCTAGTAAGTACCTATATGTAGTTATTTATTGCATATTATAATAACACCCTACGTAATTTAAATTAAAAGCAAGTAAATATTTATCATACAACTCGAGATAGTGTTGTTGATTGACTAACTAGGAAGTAGGTATTCGGACTTTAGAATCTGCGACAGAGATGTGGAAATGGTAAACAACTAGGAAAAATTACAGTAGGTAGTATTAAAGTATAAAGTAGAATCACACATTGAAGATAGGGAGCCACATTGGTTAACTTCTAGTATGTACATTTTGGTCCGATGCTAATTTTCGTAAATGAGAAGTAAAAGGGCTAGATATATATTATATGTTAAAACTACTAGGCTTTATCATTGATAATAAATTTCCATCGTATAAAGTAACAAACATTATTTGAAAATAGAGATATTGTATTTTTATTGACAGGGTCTGGTCTATCTGAAAAATTTCTGTCCTATATACCGCATCCATTTTGGTTCGGTATACTGTCCATAGTGTCCATCTTAGTGTTCTATAGGAACACCGTTATATCTATGCCATACACCTACACAGACTAGGACGTGGTGGCTGAGTGGATGAGGCCCTTACTTTGCGATCTGATAGTCGCGGGTTCGAATCCCGGTGGCAGTCATGCGTCAATAAGTTTTTTCGGTCGAAACAATCTATGTATGCATCCCACGTTCTCGCAACGGTGAAGGAAAACATCGTGAGGAAACCGGCATGTCGTAGAACCTAATGTTCGAAATCATGTGTCGAGTGCACGAAACGAGCCTCTTCGAGGCGCACTTGAAATCCTTTCACCACACTGATTCGAAGGAACTAGTGACACGATAAGAAGAAGAACTGGCATAAGAACCTGTTTGTATAATACCTATAATTTTATTTTGTACCAGTACATTTTCTTATAGCGAATTGCTTAGCGTCAAGAGTCATGCCCATATACTTTGCCGTATTTTCGTGGGGTATAACTTTATTGTTAATGTAAATGGGACATTATTGGTCCTTTTTGTTGGTGAAGTTAATGAGGACTGACTTCGATTCGTTGAGCTTTATACGCCAAGTTTTAGTCCAATCATGGATTCTATTAACAGCTATTTTTACCTACTTTTTCAGATGCTTCTGCGTGATTGCTTCCAACAGCCATTATAGCTGTGTAAATACGACACTGTGGCTTAGTTGGTAGTGACTAGTGACCCTGCCTACGAAGCTTGGTGTTCCGGGTTCGATCCCCGGCCGGGGCAAATATTTGTGTGACGAACACAAATGTTTGTTCTCGGGTCTTGGATGTTGTGATGTGTTGTATGTGTTCATGCCACCTGCGACACAGGGAATCCTAGTGCATGGGTGTGAGTGTGTGAATGTTAAAAATGGGGGAATTAAAAAAAAAAAATAAGATGGACTCACCCATCCTAGTCATGACTCGCATGGAGTACACGACGTATGGAGAGTCGGTCACCTCCACGCCGATCTTGGACAGGGGCGAGCCCACGGGACCCATCGAGAACGGAATCACGTACATCGTGCGACCTGGAACAACACCATCATCATCACCACCCATCCTCATCATCGTCAATCATCAGATTAACTTAAATCAAGAGGTAGGCCGCTCCCAATAGGCTCTAAAAACCATGTTGGCCGAGTTGCTTCGACATTCGATCCGAAGGCCGTGGTTTGAACCCGTCGTACACCAATGGATTTTCTGTTCAAAAATCTGTGTGCATTAAACCACGTGCTTAACGGTGAAGGAAAACATCGTGAACTGCAATGTCATAGAACCTAAAAAGTTCGAAAACATTTTGTCTAGTGCACGAAAGGAGCCTCTTCGAAACGCACTTGAAATTCTTTCACCATTTCAAAGCACTACTGACACGATAAGAAGAAGAATATGCTCTTAAAATACCATAACAGTAAGCGCGTTATACTCTATGACGCTCCTTATTGTAATTATATTAAAATGCTAATAATTTCTAAAGCATCAGCTATTTCCTGATATATTTTTAATTCTCAGCCGTTCAATTTCGGTAGGTAAGTTTACGTAATTTTTTATGGCAAAAGTATTTTACAAGTCTTAAGACTCTTTAGTTTTCGGTGGTTCCGACAGGGAGTAGGTATGACGCTAGTAAGCAACTTTTTTTAACAAGAATATATATACAAGGATAGGTCTCATATCTTACCTCTCATACAGCCAGGAAACCGATCCCCCACTGCTGTTTCATAGTCCCGGGCGCTGATGAAGTTTCCCAAAGCCGACTTCTGCCCAGCGCGGGCCGATGGTACCACATCTCTCTCTTGCTCAGAACAGATGAAGGTGCGCGACTCCACGCGGGCCACGTCTGCAGGGTCTGTTCTTGCCAGCCAGCTGTGACGATACACAATAAGATTATTCTTTATTTATTCATTTTACACAAACAGTAACTTAGAGACTCTCTTACAGTAACCCTTAGCTCCACTCTGTAACGCATTGGACCTAGATATGTCCAAGGTGTTGAGGATGAAGGAAAGGAGTGTTATTTTTTAGATCTACAAGTTCTACAACATAAGGCGTTATAGAGTGGAGCTAAGGGTGGTAAGAGTGGGCTAAATTAAATTCAGTTCTAGATAATTTAGTAAGACAGAAACCTTTATATATTTAGAAGCCTTGATTACTTACTCTCGGTAATATAATCAAAGTTTAGAATATCATCATCATAATCAGCCCACATTAGTCCACTGCTGGACGTAAGCCTCTCCCATTTTGTGCCACTGAGAACGATCTTCGGTTCTCCGCATCCACTTTCTACCCGCCGCCTTACGTAGGTAGTCGCTCTACCTAACCGGAGGGCGCCCTACACTACGTTTGTCGATAAGAGATCTCTACTCAAGAACCCGCCTGCCTGCTTCAGCACTTGCTATTTCCGTAATCCAGGATTAAATGTGAATCAATTCTGAACGTAGATTGTTTTGCTCTTCACACAATCCAGGATTAAAGGTGAATCAATTCTGAATCCAATGCAATTTTTCTTAGTGCCCAGTTTGCGACACTCTTATATGTAGGTAGGTATATTAGAGTACCTAATAGTATAGTGGTGTAGTAGAGTTACGCTCTACCTTCGTCTGCATTTCCCACCACCTATAACTTGGGTGTCATAAAGATCGCATCAACAGGCATCTTCTAGGTAAGCGTGTAAAATAGGCCACGATATCACTTCCCATCAGTGACGTCATGGCCAAACGTAAGCCTATTTTTAATATAAAAAAAGGTATGTATTGACTTTCGAATTTCGCTATCCTTATTCATCACGATCGATGCCTTCGCGCACTTGCTTGGGTTGGCAGAACGCAGCGCTTCACTCTACAAAGGCACCTGATGGAATGTATACTGACTTACCAGTTCTCATACTTGGGCAGCGGTTTGACAGTGCCCTGTTGCTGCATCAGGCTGAGTAGAGCACTGGCTTCGGCATCAGAGCCATCGCAGATGTGCACTTGCTCGGGTTGACAGAGCGCAGCACTTCGCTCCACGAAAGCACGAACCTGGAGGATAAGGACCATGAAGTACCTACCTAAATTTAACAAGTTGTTGAGGTGTCATAAATCATCGGATGGGGACCTTTTATAGGCCTTCTACACACGCACATGCTTCACTACAGTTTTGCCTGCGCAGGCCGGCTTGTAGGTATACGAAATTAGCAAATACACTAGACGCACGGTGTTGCGTGTGATATACAAACCATAGACAACCGACTTCAATAAGACTGTTTTAGTGACCGTAAACACCACTTAAAAGTCACAGGGAAGCAAAATACGCAATTTCGTTTACTTCGACGACATATTATTTTGATCATATCGACGACACCGTGACTTAGTTGTAGTGACCCTGCCTACGAAGCTTGGTATTCCGGGTTCAATCCCCGGCCGGGGAAAATATTTGTGTGACGAACACAAATGTTTGTTCTCGGGTCTTGGATGTTGTGATGTGTTGTATGTGTCCATGCCACCTGCGACACAGGGAATCCTAGTGCAGGGGTGTGAGTGTGTGAATGTTTATGTTTTAGTTGAAACCTAAACTACGAAACGACTTTGATGAAATTTGTATGGGACCAATCTGAATGGAGGTATATTCTCTCAAACAAAAAAATAATTCAAATAGAATAGAATAGAATAGAAAAACTATTTACGACTATTGACGACACCGTGGCTTAGTTGGTAGTGACCCTGCCTACGAAGCTTGGTGTTCCGGGTTCGATCCCCGGCCGGGGCAAATATTTATGACGAACACGAATGTTTGTTCTCGGGTCTTGGATGTTGTGATGTGTTGTATGTGTCCATGCCACCTGCGACACAGGGAATCCTAGTGCAGGGGTGTGAGTGTGTGAATGTTTGTTTGTTTGTTTGTTTGTTATTTATTTTGAGTTACCTTAACACTACACATTGACAATAAAATTAAACTTAAAATTAACAGTTATCTCTAAAGTTGGACGCCACTCAGCATGTGCTGCAGCATCACAGTTGAAGCTGCTGCGCTGGTTTTCTGTGGCACCATAGTGTACGTGTACATCAGCTCAAGCGAGACGCTTGATAGATACAATATACTCCTAGCTACAAAGTGTACAAAATTATAATAAAAGTACCTAAGTGATTGCAAAAATCAACACAACATTTGACCGACAAAATAAGCTTAGATATATCAAAAAATAAAAATTAGAATAAATAATAAATAATAATAGGTAGGTATGTAATAATGATAGGTATAAGTAAAATAAACAAATTTTATTTTAAGCCAAGAAAGACTATTTAGCCAGAGATTTTTGTTCATCTAACAAGTATTTTTTTAGCGATTTTTTAAAAGAGCTAACAGTTATCAGTTCATAAACAACCAAGTTCTGAGGTACCTAACAAACATAAAAAGAAAAACATTCAACCGAATAGATAACCTCCTCCTTTTTTGAAATCGGTTGAAAAAAGAATGAGAGATGCATGGCAACAGAAAAAAAGTTCGGATACGCTAATTCAGTGCTCAGTCAGTCTTACAGACCCACATGTAGAGCAGATTCTGGCTGTTGAGCTAATGTACGTGTGAAATTCAAGCTGATTATTCTCACTTTGGGTGTCAGAGCAGCGAGCTGAGGACTAGGCTTGGAGGCCCCTCGCAGCGCTGTTTGGTGCGCCGCGCGACTGCATCCGAGCGCTATCTGCGCACATCTGTGGACAACGGAACTTTTTTTAGCGCAATTTTGGGAAATATGATGTTCTTCAAAGAAACTGGGCTCGAATCTAAAACCAAAACACGAATGAAGTGAAGTTCGCGCGTCTTCGGTTTTACTCGGGAATACTCGAAACTTGGTCACTGTATATGAATAAATCGGGCTAACTAAACTCGTGCGCGGCACAATACGTAAGCCCCACCTACTGCGGCACAATTATCGCTTTAGCGCTGAAGCATTTTTGGGTGCTAGAAATATTTCCATGTTTTTTTTTACGTTCACAGCTTTTTAGCACTCATCTGAGAACTTCCCTTCATAAACCTCCTATTTTATATATCTTTCAAAAATTTGTTAAATAAAATGTATATTACCTCTTAGGTACTGACCTCAATTCGAGGTCTATAAAAATAGGTTGTCTATGTGACGAAACGAGGCATAAGGTGGACTTTGTTCAGGGCCGGTCAATAGGCTCTAATAAAATACGAGTATCAGTAGGTAATAAAAAAATTAAAAGAGATTAAGACTAAAATATGATAAAAGAAAGATTTTTATTCGTGGCTTGTAATATCTCCATACTGAAAGTGTAGGAATTCCCTTACTTATAAGGGCACCTATCGAAACGACCAGGCCGGGCGCGGCGGCGGTGGGACGAAAATTGACTTTCAAAGACATAGGGATTAAAAAAATAAGTGTCGTTTTATTTGCTTGAAACGGCTTCTACTAATCAATATTATGCCTAAATATTTCATGTGATACCATTTGGCGGAGAATATCTCAAGATATATTTTTTTAATGAAAAAAATGTATGAAAAACATATAAAAAATCATATAAAATTTAAACAATAAGCTGTCTAAACCGCTGTTACCTTATCTTGCTACCTAATTAGGTAACGAATGACATTTTAAAATATTTGTGGTTATAGTTTTGTTTTCCTGATATTATAACGTTAGATAAACACACATTTGTAACTATCTATAGCATACAAATGGAAGATCGGGACTTAAAAAATAAAAAATATTTCATATTTTTTTTTCAAAAAGTTCCGCAGCAGTTCGAGAAATATGAGGTATGCCAAAAAAACATTAATAATTGGTACTATAACTATGTGCAAGGATATAACGGTTGGGCGTGCACTTCCGGAGATATCCGGATTTTTTATATGTTTTTCATACATTTTTTTCATTAAAAAAATATATCTTGAGATATTCTCCGCCAAATGGTATCACATGAAATATTTAGGCATAATATTGATTAGTAGAAGCCGTTTCAAGCAAATAAAACGACACTTATTTTTTTTAATCCCTATGTCTTTGAAAGTCAATTTTCGTCCCACCGTCGCGGCGGTGACGTTGTTGAAATGAGCAACAGCACCCACCCAAAAAATATTGGGCGAGTATAGGTGCTATTCAGTGTCCGAATTCGGGAAAATGTTTTTTTTTTATTTGAATTAAACAATGAAATGTTTTAATTACACTCTCAGATTACAGAAACATAGAAATCGTTGAAAATTTAAATAAAATCTTACTTGAATATATATTTCAATTAAATTTAAATAAATAGGTACTTACTGCGCTGCCTTTCTCACGTAGTCCTCAGGTACAGATTTAAAATGCAACATTTTGAAAATTATAAAAAATAAACTAATTTGATAATACTATTTGCAAAAAATAAAAGTTAACAAGTTAGATTTTATCGATGTTACTGAAACTGAATAAGAATATCAACCACCTATAGTATTTTATTATATTTAATTTATTACCCATTTAATAATTAGATGTTGGGTAACTGGGATATGAAGTAAGAATGTTTGAAATTGTGCGCAAGAGCGGTTTTATATTGAGGGAGTGTGCGTACGGAGCGCTATGATTGGTGTATATCGCGGGTGTGTCATGACGTGGAATGTTTTGGATTTCGTAGCGTCCTAAAATATAATACGCAGTGGTACGTAAGAATCTATACGTAAAAATGAACCAACACAAATGTGTTTTGTTATAATTAATGATTCTTAGTAAATTGTTTTAGTTTAATTATTTTAATAGTACGTTTACACTTGTAGCGAAGTTGTAATTTGACGTATCGTTTCATCAGCTCAAACAAAGCTCAAGGCAGATTACGTCAGAAATTCACCGGTCGTTAGTGACCTAGTAGACCTAGTGTACTGTGCACCGCTATACCTTCCTACAGTGACCTCGTAGGAACAAGCATTGTATTGTATATTTTAGTAGAAAAGCACATAAACTAGAAAGTCTAGATCTGTAGGTATGAAGTAGACCTGAGCAGTGATTAAATAGTAAAATTGCTGTAGATTAATTGAATTAAGAACTTAGGTAGGTAGGTATTCTGATCAAAAGCAGAATGTGACGATAGACAGCCGCTTATGTACCTATTTTTTTGGTATAGTATCCACCTTATCGAACTTATTGTTCATTGTTCTCGATGATGAACGATATTTTAATTAAGTAACTTTTATGTACTTACAAATATATTTTTTCGGTTGTCTGTGATGTTGAATATTTAAAACACCCTGAAGGCTTCCGACTTGGTTTGATATTTACGAATACAACTTGGTATCTGGGTTCTAATCAAAAATATGGAGACTTAAAATAATCTAAGTAAAGTGAGTACAGATTAATTAGTAACTGTTTTCTCTTAAATGGTGTAATATCACATCTCATTAGTAAATCACGTCTCATTAGTTATTTTAATTAATGTTTATATTATTAATAAAAATAAACAAACAATTTAGACACGTGTAATTGCACACAATTAAATTATGGAGTAAATACATATATCTTTATTATAAAAATAATATAAACGATTTGTCTGCTCCAATAAAAAATAATAGATGATTAATCGAAACTATTGACCAACTGATAAATACCATTGGACGCAATTAATCACAAGAACAAAGTCTGTTTTATATCTCAGTCCAATATTCAACAGCCGGCCCAGCTTATCAAAGGAATATTTCCAATAATAAAGTTATTCTAAATACTGACTTACCTTACTAACAACAGCAACTAAGCTTTACCAAAAAAATTAGAAATATTTCAGTTCCAATAAAAAAAATGTAAGAAGTATATATATATGAGTGTAAATTATTACTATTGTAATTGTATAACCTACCTACACTATTGTTTAATATTATAAGCACTGTTTTCAGTTATATTATATTAGTACTTGGTCGAGAAAGATAAAAAAATAGTGTAAATAGGCCAAATATAATCACAAAATAATACATTTTTAGGTTTTTTTTATCTCGATATTTCCACGAAACTACCTAAACTACAAAATAAGTAACATAGCCCCGAATACAATAAATTGGTTTAATTTAAATGCTTTATTTTAGAAATAGCTGATTTCCTTTGTGCGATTATACTTAACTTACAAGGTTATAGAATGAGGTACTTTTCCTTATAAAAACTAATGCACCTACATTATTCATTAATGGCTTAGTATACGTTCTAGATACTATTTTAGAAATGGTGTTTTTCTTTGTGTATTGAAGGCCAAGAGACGGGAATTAGAGGGGAGCTATACGCAATCAGGAAGTCCAGCTCTTGAGATATCACGAAAAGGTTCTATAGTCAGCTCTTAGTACAGGATATGTACTCAATACTCAATATTTATTTGCATAATATGTTGTTCAGTAAGTATGTAGTTGGTATCAAACATACACTCTGTTAAGGCACAACAAATTTAACATCTTTGAGCTATATAATACTAGGTATTCGAAATTAAGTAGGTAGGTACTTTAAAGTACTAGTTAGCAGTTTCTAGCCTACCTAATCAACTAAGGTTACGTAAGGTAACTAACGTAATCAACAAACGAACTTTATATGAAATTTATCACAGTAATAATTAAACCTTTACTCTACCATTCTTTATTAGAGTATTCCTAAAACAACAGCCATCTAACAATGATGAAATTACCAATTATAACACTTACCTAATGTTATAGACCGTAAGGCCTGTAATAATATCTTAGTAATTATTATGGAGCTTAGTTACAGTTTTCTTCTTTGAGATCTTATAATCACTGGGGTTTTACTTGAAACCCAAGCATGGGTTCAAAATAAATGACGCGAAGCCCTAAAAACATACTTTTTTATCATAAAAACAGAGATAAAAACAAAGAAACTTGCTCTGTACATGTAACCTTTAGAACTGGCAGACACACCTCCATTATCAAACAAGTTTTGAAAACAGTGTCTACGTATTTATACATCTCCTTCATTATAATGGCCAACGCTGTTTCCATCGTCTCTGTATCATACGAACTAAAAGAGCGCTAAACTGGAGTGGAGGGAGCAATATTATTATAGAAAATCTTACTTGGCCTTGAGTTGGGCGGTTTGTGTAGGTCAACGACGGAAAGATGAGTGACGATTTTGGATGGTAAAATAAAAAAAAAGAAAGTCTTAAAAAAGCCTCCTATAAGTATTTAAAAAAGTTTGCAACTAGGTAATTTCTATGTAGGTTTATGTTAAAAAAATATACAGGTAGGTGTAGGTGGGTAATTACCTCATTAATAAACGTTACCTACATACACGATAGATAGATAGAAAATTATTTATTGGACTACGAAAAAACAAATTCCAAACAAGGACTTATTCTGTGAGACAAGTGGGTCGAAAAGTCGAGTGCAATCGATAAGTTTCTATTCTACGTAATGATATCACTGCAAAACTATAGGAAAATCCATATTTTCATTGTAAATTCCCGCTCTCTAGATAAGAAGTCCAGAAAGAGGCAAATCAATATAATACTTTAGTAACAAATTGTTTCTTAAACTTAACCATGTATTAAATTTGTCAGTTTTGTATTAGTTGATATAATTGGAGACCATCTTGGCTTGTCCATTTTTTTATATTAAAAAAAATGTTAGGGGTTTATGCTTTCATATTTTTTATTCACCTATAACAATGATCGTCTCATAAAATAATACAGGATGCCTGTTCTTACATCAAAGTTATCTTTATTGCAGTTTTCGTCTATTTTCTATTCTTCAAAGTCATTTAGTCTTTGCTTATTTTTATTTGTTTCTTTACGTATAAACGATTATATTAATTTCATTACCTTCATAATTGTATTGAAGGTTAATTGTCTTAGTAACGAGGAACCACACAGGCGTTTTTTATCATTACAAACTGTATACTAAACATAATTCCATTAAGTTTAATATTAATTTTAAGTCAAACTAAATTTAATGTTACCTATAAATATTTTTTAAATATTATACCTATACAGGGACAACCAAAGTGACGTCAAACATTTTTTTTAGATGTTTCACACCTGGTTGTATCCGAAAATACCCCATGTATTTTCCGCGATTTTTAGTAGTTTAGAAGTTATGATTTTTTTAATGTGTATTTGCGAATTTACTGCCGGAGCACCTTAAAAAAATCATAACTTTTTGAATAGTAAGATTTTTTTATTTATTTTTCTCAAGCATGATTGTCTTGAATTATTCTTTCATATGTTATAATCGACTACACAGCATTCTTTATTACCAGTTACCGAAAAAAGGGTCGAAAGTGAAAATTTTAGGTTTGAGTTGAATGGAACAAAATTTTCAAAAATTTCTTAACAATACAAAATTGATGTTTCATAGGTTCAAACTACTTTTAAAAACTTTAGCGATTTGTCAGCTTGCCAAATAATAAAAAAAATTTGAAGAATTTGAAAAAAAAATTCCGAAAAAATAGTTTTACCTTATTTATTTCATTTTTATGGTCTACATCATTTGTAAGGCATCATTAAAGAAATCATCATTAAAAAATCTTACTATTAAAAAAGTTATGATTTTTTTAAGGTGCTCCGGCAGTAAATTCGCAAATACACATTAAAAAAATCATAACTTCTAAACTACTAAAAATCGCGGAACATACATGGGGTATTTTCGAATACACCCAGGTGTGAGAAATCTAAAAAAAATTATTGACGTCACTTTTTGGATGACCCTGTATATACCTAGTCTTGCCCTTGCTAACAAACTACGGTGTAAATGAACCGATTTTTTTATTTTTCTTTATTTGATTTGATTAAACTAGCACCTAACGTGTGAATCCGCAAGTATCAGCTAGTTTCACAATAATCAGCTGTCTACATAATCAACTGTAGATACGAGGGTCGGACCTCGACCTGGCGCGGAGGCACGGCCACACACCCCCGTTTCATCATCATTAGTAAACATATTTGTGATAAATATTATTTGTTTTTGTAATTTTATTACGATATGCATAACTCTGCTGTCTCATGACTAAAAGACAGTTAATTGACATGACCTTTTTGGTACAGCCAAAAAACGTGCCACTTAGTATGTACCTACCACGTGTCCATTTTTTCATACTTCTTGTTTCTGTTTTTATTCCCTGAATAGCACTAAGCATTTAATTGGTGCTCTAACGGGAATACGTCAGTAGATCCGTTCAGGTTTCACTGTGAATCCATTTTTTTTTCTGGTGATTAAAAATTGCAAAAAAACTTACTTTTTAGATATCTTTTTGAGGATGTACACCATCTCGAAATGCTCTTCGATAACCTTTACGTTGTAGTTCTGTAACAAATATAAAAAATAAAACATATACCTACCTACTTATCTCTGATTGTTAAGAAAATAATTATGGAGATAAGTAGGTAGGTACATACAATACAAAATGTAGGTCCATGTCATGTAATTATAGCTGGTGAAGTTTTTTCAGGTCTGTGCCAATTTTTAATCGGCTTGGGAAAGACAGTGCAGAAAGTATCTCCCCCACACAGGCAGAGTTGCCAATTTTTCAGTATGGTCTTTATTTTTTTCTTTCAATCTATATAACCATATAAGAAAGGCTGAGACAAAGGATCTGTTTAAAAAATCCGTCCGAGAACACTTCCTTAAAGTTTCTCTTGCATCATGAATACTGTTGTATCTCTTATATTTGTTATTTCCTGATCTTCCTCTTGCTATTCAAAACGACAATTATATTAAAAGTATATTACTACGTATAAACACCTACCTATTATTTATATATTCTATTATTTATATATTATACTATTTATATATTATATTAATTATAATTGATAGTATAAAGTACTTTATTTACCTATAGTTATACCGTACCTACACTTTTTTACATTAATAAGTAACCACTCTGATTACTTTTTACACTCTTTGTTTTTGTAATGTATTAAATGACACGCCACACCATATTTTTTGCACGCCCGGGTTGACTGGTAGAAAATGCTATTATAGCATTAAGTCCTCCCTCACTTATGTAAGTGTTAAAGTGTTAAAATAAATAAATAAAACCAATAACACAGTATATGTAGACACATAAATAAGATCTTCTTCCATCCATCCGCAAACAGATCAGAGTCCGGGTTGATCTGTAGGTAATTACTTTGTTTGATAGGTTCTATTCTAAAGTCAGTAAAGATTATTATCCTTATTATGTAAAATCTTAGATTTTTTTTGCTTATTACTTCATTACTAATTACTAAGTAATTAGTGCGCGATTGATTAGGTCTGCCCAATCAATATCGTTGTTACTAACTAAGGCTTAGTTAGAGGCAGAGGCAATCGCTTGGGAGGTACCCAATTACTTAGGTACTACCTATTACCTAAACCTCACCTATGGCACAGAGGAAATAAGTACCTATGGTAAGGCACACAGATATAGATCTAGGGTTAGGCATCTTAATTTTTATAACATTTTTACTCAGGAATTAACTATATTTATAAATTAATAATAATTTAGTGGACTTTTACTAGGCCAATATCTAGATCTAACTCAAGTATACTTACTGAGATAGGTATTAGGTACTATATGTATATACTGTACTACAGATATGAAAATAACTTTGTTAACAACATCAACTTATGCAGTGTTCATTAATTTTCGAAGAATAACATTAGTAAAGTTTTGAAGTACCTGAGTACTTAGGTATAATGAATTAAAAATTATACTAAAAAAGTAGGTAGCAAGTACCTACCTCCTACTTAATTTTAGTGTAGGTAAGTACACTAAAATGTTTCAAAATGAAACCAGGTTTACTTTATTCTAATAAACAACCAGAACTAAAAACTAAGGATGTTAAATCTAGAACAAAAAAATAGAGCGATCTTTTCCAGGCAACCTTTTCTATGATATACAGATAAGGTCTATTTTGACCAAGTGGATCTTTTGTATGAAAATAAAATTGTTATTGTGAATTTTATCTCAGTTCCAACAATAACAAAGTGTATGACGTCTTTATAGTCAGCAATTCTATCCGATGAAGAAAATAATAACAGAAATTTAAATCAAATCAAATCAAAATATTTATTTCGGACAACTTTAAATGTAGATCCATATAAAAACATTAATTAATTAATTAAAATCATTAATAAAACATTACAAAAAAAAAACTTTAAACCTATCATCATGAGCACCTCCAATCGAAAATGAAAATGACGTCACTTTTATGATAAATGAAAATTATTTAATAATAATAATTAAAGTCAGTGACGTCACTATAAATAAACTGACATTTGTGTGAAATGCCCAAAAATATTTATTTATTGATCTTTGAGTCAGACACAACAAGGATGATTTTCCTCGTATCAGTGAAGTTCTTGTCAAATGATTGTGGGGATTCACTGTCATTTCTTACCTAGAAACCTATTGATCTATTTATTTTACCTATACCTACTTTACAATTATTTTGAGAGAATACTCATTTGTATCCTTCTACTTAATAGTAAAAAAAATTGGTTGTCTGTGAAGTTGGTTTACGGACGATAGTTTAACGTAACTATCAGCGTAACGGGACAATGCTCGTTACCGGACAGTGAGCGTTACCGGACAATGACGTCAACGTTTTCGTGCATGCATCAGCGGGCGCGGCGGGCGTTTATCGATTTATTAGACGTAGTCACATCAAAAAGGGGAAAGTTTGTAAAGTTGATAGGTGTATGGATGACATGAATGTTTGTTGTTCAAACACGCCAAAACTACTGAACCGATTGCGTTTTAACTCAGTAGAGTTATGTAAGTAATCATTAAGACTACTTTTATCCCAAAACCACGCAGACGAAGCTGCGCTGTGGCTGCGTGCAGTATCTTCCTAGGTATTTAGGTAGTTCGCAACAAGGTATTATCATATAAGAATAACGGTGTTCCTATAAAACACCAAGATAGACAGTATCAAACCTAGATGGTAAAACAGGGGAAAACATTTTTAGACATCTCGTCAATAAAAATGAAATAACTAGGTACCCAACCTCCATTTTCAAATTTTGTTTTGTTACTTTTCACGCGATCAAGATTTAACATTAAAATGTCTAGCAATTTTAACTTAAATTCTCTGACCCAATATTCAGAACCTACTTCTCTTTTTCAAAATTGAGGCATGGACCAAAATGTACTTAAGTTGGCTAAAATTAAGTTTTTTTGGTAAGTTTTCGATGTAGGTACCAATTTACTACTTTAGGATTCTATACTTTAATACTTTTATATGGTTAATAAGACTTACTTTATACCAACAGATATAAAAATAACATTCGACAGTTCATCTGACATTTCGATTCAAAGATGAAACGCAATAACGTGGTTAGATGTGGTTAAAAACGCAAATTAGGTAAGACTACTAACTACATAGATTCATTCAAGCTATCACTTTGCTTTCTTTTAGATCAAGGATGATCTAAAATCAATTGACACTTCTTCAACTGACATTTCGTTTCAAGGATTGACCGAGCTAATAATATCGACTCACCTGGAATGTCACGTATGCCGGCAGGCCACAGATTAAATACTATACACTAAGAAATATAAACCAGAGTGTGATATACGGTAAATATCCACGATAAAGATATATACGTGCTGTGTTGGTACAAAGCTGTTGCTCACTGGCGAGCGATTGATGTCTGTGACTTTTCTACACGAGAAAGAGGACGATCTGATTGGATTTCACTAACGAACGATGCACTGAACGATGCCAAATGGGATTTTTTGGCAGAGTTACCTTTTTATGACATATTGATTACCTCTTGGTTCTTTCTGGTATTGTATTGGTTCTTTATGATGGTGTATTTTGGTAGACTAGACAAAGTAGGTAGTATTTCTCATTCACATTAATTTTTACGAGCCTCCTATTAAAATCTAGCAAGACCTGCATAATTATATTGATTAATAGTATCTTAATTTTTGACAAATGTCACAATATTAGGCTGACTGTTCTTTTTTATTTAAAAATGCACCTAGATCCAAGAAGACTACTGGATCTTCAAGTGCATTTATTTAGCAATAACCTGTGTATACGCACTATTATTTTATTTTATCTGTGGTTTAAATACTTTTTTTTTAGAAATATTGTCTCCATAAACAGTTGACTTACCTATACCTACCCGATAGCAATAAGGGCATGATTTGACGACACGGATGGTCGAGTGGCAGTGTGTTGGACTGCCACGTCTCCGGTGTCACGGGTTCGATTCCCGCTCAGGATTTGTGTGATTGATGAACATTGGTGTTGGTTCTGTTTGGGTGTTTTCTATGTATGTATCACAGAAGATAAGAGAATCGCTTTTTAAGTCTATGTACCTACTTACAAAAAAAAAAGTATTAGTGTTCTATCCAGTTATCTGGTTCCCATAGTTCAAGTAAGCAGAAATATTTAGATTTGGTGCTAGATGGTGTTGTATAAAATGTGTAAAATATTTATAATTATTGTTATAAAAAAGATATAGTACGTAATAAAACATTTTTCATGGTTTAGCAATTAATTCAAAGTCATATAGCCACGATAACGATACCCATTACAAATTATTAGTCGTTATTTACTTTGAATATGATAAGCGAGAGACTTCGTTTGTAACTTTCCACGGTCGTCAGTCGTCGGTCGGTAACCGGACTAGTCGACATTTGATACAACTTTTTCAACGATAAATAAAAATGTTCCAGCTCGACCCGTATTCGACACATTACCAATCGAGTTTTATATCCGCAAACGAAAATACATTCATTCTTCTTTTTACCGAGTAGACGGTAGCCACAGAAGTAATTTAGTATAGAATCACACTGTAGGACAGTCAGCTGTACAGTATACACTCCTAAGTTTTTACATTAATATTATACTCTTATGCCTACTTGCACCAAAGTGTCAAAACCCCTGAGCAATTACTTTACTCCATTGACAGTTCTTAACAGTCCATATTCAGACCTTTAGGATCTGTCAACCGAGTAATTCAGTCAGTTTGGTGCAAGTAGGCATACATTTTGCAAAGACATTCTTCTGACAAAAATTCTGAAAAGTAACAGGACTACATTAATTTGAAAATGCTTGCTTTTCTATGCTAAATTTAATTTCCTTTAAGATTTTTTTCTATTTTTTGTATTCTTGCGTAGCTAAAATTTAACAAAAGTCTAAATAATCCTCAAAGAGTTGTGTACAACACAAGGATTTCAATTGAAGGAGAAAACGGTCAACACTTATCAAATATAGGTACAGACAGCGTCATTGATAAGTATCCCCCTTGCAAAAGACTTCACATCTTCGAGCTTCAAATTCCTTCAAAACGCCCAACGCGGCGTCCGAAGAAATTAAGCCTTCAAAAACAAATTATATTTTTATAACCATGCAAGCGTAATCATGATTTTATACAATGTTTTAAATAAAGAAGCTGGGTATCTTGTGCAAGAGGGATACTTATCTATGATGCTGTCATTACATATAACCTACATATAAAAGGTTTAGTCCTGACTGACTGAATGACAGACAACGCAGGGGTCAAACCACTGGATGTAGAGAATTAAAACCTAACGGATGTGTTAAGTTATAGTAGGATATGTGAAAATTTGGAGTAGCTGCATTACATTCTTACTCAGTAACGGTACGGGTTACAAACTTGATGTTAATACGATGATTTCTTGAGGATATAATCTAAATAAATGTAAGACAGAAACACGATTGGTGAAACTTTTCTCGATAGATTTATTTTTTGAAATCTGCCCTCATAAAGTCTGTTTTATATCCACCTCCAAATTTAGAGAATATTTGCAGTTAATTTTTGTACTATTGAGTGAGTAATCAAAGAACTTAGATAAATGTAAAAGGAATTTTGTATAAATTCAATACTTTTCAAGCAATACGAAGTTTTATCATTTGTCGCTTACGACAGTTACTTTTGAACGACAAAAATCTATATCTTAACTCTTCTCTCGGGGTAAGGTGTGTAATTACGCTATCACTGTCTTGCAATTCGGTCGCTGTCATATCTGACAGTTTCACATATCCTCTTAAGGAATTTTGCTACGCAAAAACTAGCAGGCTAGTTGTGTACTAACTACTACCACAGTAGATATCTACTACTAACTTGATCAACAAAAAAATATTAACGACTTACTATTAAGGGGAATCCTCAAATCCGTAATTAATTAATGTAAGGTTTCTTACTTTAATTTTGATTTTATACTTACGTGTTTTAAAATTAACCCTAACTTAAAAACACGTCTATAATCAAAATTTGTGTTTGTCCGAAACAAAAATGTTTCGGACAAATACTCGAAAAGTACGCCGTACTATAGTAATTTCTTCACACTATTCGTTTCGTCCATGTTTTTCGATTTCGTCAACAAAAAAAGTGTAAGGTTTCATACTTTAATTTAGATTATATACGCGTTTTTAAGTTAGTAGGGTTAATTTTAAAACACGTATAAAATCTAAATTAAAGTATGAAACCTTTCACTTATTTTGTTGATGAAATCAAATAACATGGACGAAACGAATAGTGTGAAGAAATTACTATAATACGGCGTACTTTTTGAGTATTTATCCGAAACATTTTGTATGGAATTCGGATTTAAGGATTCCCCTTAAGCTCCAAAAATCCGTCCATCTAAGAACACTCGGGTTAGTGAGACGAATCTAACGATACCTTAACTGTCAAAATCCATCCAGCCGTTTGGAAGATACGAGGTACCTAACCCAGAAATTTACATACATACAAGATACGCGCGAAAAACATAACCTTTCCTTGGCAGTCGGGTAAAAATATGAGATACCTAGACACACTAACAGATAATAGGTATATATTTAGGCGAAACCGCGGCCATAGCTAGTCCTATCATAAATAACCAACACAATGGGGTAAAAAGATCTGTACGGTGGTCAAAGGACACATCTGCTAGTTCTCAGCAGGTCTGTGGTATGCAAAGGGACAATACATCAAAGATGCTATTTATTCCCACTCGAGATATATCCAGCGTTCTTTGATATGTTTCTTGGACAATGAAGCCTATTCTTGTGGCACCTAGTTTCACCTAAATTTAAAATAGCAACCACTGCTAGCTATTTTAAAGATTTATAAAACGAAGCACTAACAAGCTCTAAGTTTAAAAAACTGAAAACCCGACTGCAATATACATTCATTGTCAATTCATTATACCAAAGTAAATTTATATAATTATACATTAATTGTCAAATACTCCAAATTAAATTTAAACATATACCTAACAGTATAATATTTCTATGTTGATACCCTACTCGATGGGTTTGGTAAACAAAACATTATTAACGACTCACTATTTAGCTCCAAAAATCCGCCATTTTGGTTATTTTTTAAACCCATCTGAGAACACTCGGGTGATCAAGACGAATCTAACGATACCTTAACAGATGTCAAAATGCATCCAGCCGTTTGGAATATACGAGGTAACCCAGAAATTTACATACATACATACAAAATACGCGCGAAAAACATAATCCTTCCTTGGCAGTCGGGTAAAAAAGTAGTACGTGTATGTAAGTAGTATGTACCAACAGAATAGGCCCCAATCATACTATACTTCTGCAGGTAGGTACAGTCAGCTGCACCAACACCTGTACACTCTCAAGCTTTCACATCCTGACTGACTGACTGACAGACAGACGATGGGCTAAACCACTGAATGTAGAGACTTATTTTTAGGATAAGTTCGTCATACTAAGAAAGTAATTTGAGTGGTTAAAAAAAGGCGAATTTCATCTAGTAACTATGACGCATTCTTGTTTTAAACCCCTCAGGGGCCAGGGTAAAAAGCAAACGGTTTTTGCACCAGTTACTTATGAATATTAACCCCTATACACCTGTAATGCATAAACGTGGTGTACGTGCGAGACGGGGCTACTTTAAACCTTTTTAGCGGGACATCAAAACCGGCTTGGAGCCTTTCGAGGCACGTAAGGGAACTATGCTTTCAAATGACAATGGGACAGCGATAACGATTATTGATTTGCACAGAAAAAATGGCTTCGTTGTAGGTACATTGTTGGGTGTTTTATATAACCGAAATAATATTAAAGGGGAGGGTTTCAATTCATTGTTTATGTGTGTTACCTCAGAACTTTATTGTGTGTAATGTAAACTATTAGGAAAAAAAATTTTTTTTTGTTTGAGATCTTAAACTTTTAGATTGGTCCCATAGGAATTTTATCAAAATCGGTTCAGTAGTTTAAATTTTAAATCAAAATAACTAAAAAAAGTATGTCGTGGAGGCTTATTTTGCTTACCTGTGACTTTTCAATGTTGACGGTCACTAAAACAGTCCAATGAAAATCGTATCTAGAGTCTAGAATCATATTGATTCCTAAGTATCTAGAGTCTAGATAGACTCTAGAGTTTGTGTAGAGAGGAGAGGTCTCTGAGTCTAGATTCTAGTCTCTGAGAACTCTCCTCTCTTCGTAAAGGCGAAAAGGCCAAAAGAGGAGCCTATTATATATATAAGGGCGATCGGCGTTTGTGAAGAGAGGAGAGGTGAGGACTCCGAGACCTCTCCTCTTCGTAAAGGCGAAAATTTGTAAGGATAGATGTATGTTTGTTCTTACTCATGCCGAAACTACTGACCCGAGTGAGCTAATATTTGGTATGGTTAGATATTTTAGGGTATTATTAGTTAAAAATCGTAAAAATCACCTCGCGTAATTGGTAACTTTTAGGTAACTTTCCGAAATATGGGTAGGTATTTTAGAAGTATAATTTTAATCTACTGTATACATACATTAAAGAGTTTATTGCTATCATTGTTATTACTATAAAGTTCAAACATCATTTTTGGCACACTCATCCTTAGGTTATTAATGATATTAACTTCTTTTTTCTGGTGTTTGCGAGTAAACGCAATGTTTTTTTTATGATAAACCCCACATTACTTGATAGATTTTTGTGCTTGTCATGTATGTGGTGTTAATGTACCTGATAATGGTTGATATAAGTAGGTATGTAAAGTCTAAACAAGCTTAAAAATAATAAAACACACCTTTTGACAAAAAATACCACAATCGAAACGGCTTCTATTGGGACTATTTTAGTGACCGTAAACACCACTGGAAAGTACACAGGAAAGCAATACGCAATTTCGTTTACTTGTAAATGTAATTATTATTATTTTTTGGATTACCAACGGCTATTACACAATAACTTATTTCAAGCTTATATAAAAACAGTCTTATGCTGTGTGCATAGCCTATTATAGGTAAACACAGATTTTTTGAAATAAGATATACTTTTAACAACTTACTGCTTTACAGTGAATTCCATTTTCCGCACTTGGACTCCTGTTGGTCCTTTGTGCGTCGGATATCCTGACTAATAGTTTAGCCAGCCTATCTCCGCACAGAAGTTTTTAAAGTCGGTTGAAAATAGTGTATTTTCTTCCCAATTCTTAGGTATATGAAACGAGATGGGGCTCCCCGCACCCAAATTCGGCTGACCCCCATCGAGTGGAAATGACGTAGTCCTGAGGTCACAAACATTAAAAAATGATTAGAATAGAGAACCTCTTCCTTTTTAAAGTCGGTTGAAAATAATGTTTAAATAATAAATAAATTAATGTTTAAATAATGTTAAAATAGTAGATTATGCACTAAGGGGATAAAGCAGTGTCTTATGTCGCGGGTGGCATATTGAACCCTGAGCAAACGAGGGAGTTATGTAGAGTCCTGAGTGACGTGAGGGGTTCAAGCTACCCAAGACGAAGACAGGCTTTATCCCAGAGGAGCATACTCTACTTTTCACACCTACTGCGAGATAATAAAAAGCCAGGGCTCCAGCAGCGAACATGCACCGTCTTTTGTTTCACAATCTTTGAAGTCGCGCCTTTTTTCTTTTTTTTATGAGTGGCCAGTTCGATTTTAGAATAAACCTTTTTACAATGCCATATGGGCGTTCTTTTACTTAGAGTTTTCCACGAGTTTCCACACGAATTTGACGTTCCAAATTCAAATCACATTACTACCCTAGGGAGTTTCATACAACATTACCTCCCTTGGTAAGTAATGCTTTACTTTACCTTGATGATAGCATGATATGTAATTGGATATTGTCGAGCAGGTGGTGTGAAAAGTTTATTTTCTTCCTAATTCTTATATGAAACGCATAGTTTGATATTTACTCTGTGCTATTATGAGGCTATTAGGAGGTGAAAGGCCATTTTGGTTTTTATTCCAAGTTACAGTGCCTTTGGGGTTAAAATATTTTTTTAACAAAGTTCTGACGTAACAAAAGAAGTCCGATTTGATAACTTTTTGAAGTCGGTTGAATAGGAGGAGTAGCTACCTTAATTATTTCCTCGTGGGTTACGGTATCTCATCAACTACATAAGCTGTCTAACCAATGTATTCATCTTGGTCATGGGAATATAAAGATAGCCACGGTATCTTATCAGTCGGATATTTATAAACTTTAAGCTTGTTCGTAGAATCTCTTTGTGATATGGTGTGAATAGATAAAAGGGGAGGTGTACCGCGCAAGTGCCAAGTTTTCATATAAAAGTAGGAAAGAGAGTTTTGTAAACCATTTAAACAAGGGTTTTTAGAAGATAAGGATCTCTGTGTTGTGGTTATGGCAGCTCGATACAGGTACGTGAGATATTCTAGTGATTTCCTTAGATAAGTTACTTTTTCTTTATCTCGAAACTGATGTAAAAAAAATTGTCGTCGTAGTAAACAAAATTGCGTATTTGGCTTCCCTGTGACTTTTCAGTGGTGTTTACGGTCACTAAAATAGTCAAATTGAAGTTGCTTGTACTATGTTTTTGTAAAACCTTCATTTTTTCAAAGTAATGTAGGTAATAATTTTGGCGTGATTGAGGAACTAAAATTCATTGATCCATCCAATCCTCGAAATACTTATTAGGCAGTTTTGATATAAACAACATTTCTGGCTGGCGTGATCTCTTATCAACAGGAGAGCGCCTTGCTCGTTTCGTAACTAGGTTCTTAACATAAAAAACCTGGACTGAGGACAAACACCGGTATTCTTCACACAAATTGTTTCCTGAAGTGGGTATCGAACCCGCGACACCTTCTTCACACTACTATTAGTTTCGTCTATGTTTTCCGATTATGTGAACAAAAAATAGTAAGGTTTCATACTTTAATTTAGATTTAATACGTGTTTTAAAATTAGTCGAAATTCATGAAAACTCACGACTACTAGTTGGCATGTGACTAATAGGTACACAACAGAGTACTAAGTTAACTTACACAACTAATACTAAGTTTCTCATAATCTCGATCTCCATCAATGTATCTAAAAATTACATAAAATTTTAGTTTGAATAACAATGTCCAGTAGTATTTCTTACCGCAAACAGTTATCCTGCTCCCTCTTCCAGGAGTATCCCGCTGGTGTGGGCGTGCACGCTGGCCTGCGCGCTGGTGTCCGCCCAGATCACCTTCAGCCGCGACTGGACGGGCGGCAAGCGAGCGCCGCGTATGCTCGACTGCCAGCAAATCACCAGGCTGTGCCGGCACTTTGTGGTAAGTACACTAGCATAGTATCCCTCTGGTGTAGGCGTGCCCACTGGCTTGCGCGCTGGTGTCCGCCTAGACGGGCGGCAAGCGAGCGCCGCGTATGCTCGACTGCCAGCAAATCACCAGGCTGTGCCGGCACTTTGTGGTAAGTACACTAGCATAGTATCCCTCTGGTGTAGGCGTGCCCACTGGCTTGCGCGCTGGTGTCCGCCTAGACGGGCGGCAAGCGAGCGCCGCGTATGCTCGACTGCCAGCAAATCACCAGGCTGTGCCGGCACTTTGTGGTAAGTACACTAGCATAGTATCCCTCTGGTGTAGGCGTGCCCACTGGCTTGCGCGCTGGTGTCCGCCTAGACGGGCGGCAAGCGAGCGCCGCGTATGCTCGACTGCCAGCAAATCACCAGGCTGTGCCGGCACTTTGTGGTAAGTACACTAGCATAGTATCCCTCTGGTGTAGGCGTGCCCACTGGCTTGCGCGCTGGTGTCCGCCTAGACGGGCGGCAAGCGAGCGCCGCGTATGCTTGACTGCCAGCAGTTCACCAGGCTGTGCCGGCACTTTGTAGTGAGTACCTACCTACCTATCGTAAACTTATTACTAGTGATTTGCAATAAAATTGTTGGCTCTAATGTCGGAGGTTCGGAGGATGTAAGGCCAGCAGCAAACAGCCACTGACCACAGCGGCCGGTGACCGTCAATTCACTTATATACATTTTGTCGCTGTAGCGCGTCGCCGCGCCGTCGCCCGCCTCCGCCACCGGCGACACGTCTCAGTGGCTTGTTTGAGGTTTTGTTTTGTTTTAAAACCACCCTCAAGTACGCTCATATTTGAAGTACTTTCAACGCGCACTAGCGATTTTCGGTTAAGATTTGCTAGTTTTGTTACTGCACACTCGTTCAGTACCTATTCGTACAGAGGCCTGATCACTAACATGTCTGACATCGCAATCGTATCGTATGCGTCAACTGTTTGCAAAGCGTTTTAAAATTACATACTCTTCTGTGACGGATATGATACGAATGCGATTTTCAGAAAGTTAAAAGTTACTACATGTGTGTCACTTTCCACAAATTACACAAGGTGTTCAAAATATATTTCTTCATTGCAGCATGAATTGAAGCAGACATTTACTTCAGAGATGGGCGGCAAACGACAGCGAGACGACTTGGACAAACCCCCCCTCTACGACGATGAATAGACCCCCTCTTCTCAACTCTATGGCTCCCTCGACGAAATTAGATGATTTTCGGCAAATTGGTGAAAGAAAGAATAGTTATGTATGTACCTACTAGTTTAATACAAGCAAGTGTTATAGATGTAAAATATAAAAATTGGTTTCGAGTGTAAGACTAAGAAGTCACGAGCTAGCCGTGAAATGAGGTTAGGATGTTAATTAGGTTCGTTCTGGTTTTTGGTCAATTATGTCATGTAAATAGTAGCAACTGCCCGTGGCTTTGCTTGCTCAGAAAAAATAGTTTGTTCGTGATCTGTTACAAAGACTTTCACTCTTAAAAAAACGATCCTACAGGAAGACGTACAGCAGAAACACAAGTTTAGGTGTCTTAACGGTTTAATAGCGCTCGGCGAAATTGGAGAGAAGCTCTGCTCAAGTGAGGTGAGGCGAGACGGCGCCTATTGGTTCCGCCGCGGCGGGAAGGTGGCTAAGCGACCAATAGCCGGCGTCTATTGGTCGCTTAGCCACCTTCCCTGTCGCGTCGCACCCCTCCCGCCAAACACATATAAAAATAGACTTCTGCGCATTTTAGTCAGCGCTACTTAACCGTCAGGATACCTGTACTATGTATTTAGTGTGTAAAATATAAATAATTAAAAAAAATGATTTAAATTGAAATAAAAGCTCAGCCTATAATGTTCCCACTGCTGGGACTCAGGCTTACTCTCGGCTAAGAGAGCGAATCGATCTTATATTGGTAAATACTTCAAAATTTTAAGTAAAAGTATGTTAAATATTCTAACCATACTCTAGAAATATAAATCGTAAATTCATTCAATCATTCATGGATATTTATTAAGAGTACCTATTTGGACATTGAATCTGGTCTTGCAATCTACTTTCTTCTCCACAATGCAGGCTAAGCCATGGTTATGCTAGTTTGTGTATAAATAAGATCATTACAAATAAGGGGATTAAATGCGCGTCAACTTATGAAATATTTAGTCTTTTATTAATGGAATCGTTAAGTGAAGATTTATAATAATCGACACATGTAATATACTCAAACTTTAAAATGTAACATAAGTTATAATGAATTAAAAGTTTACGGGACTTTTCGTAGTTTTTTCTATCCTTATTTAATAGCGTAATGGTAAGGTAATGAACTTTATGAAATAAAAGAAAATTTTCTATAAAAAGATTTTATTGCTACTGAAATAAATTGATTTTATATACAGTTTTCAATTATATTAAGTATACTAAAATAAAATTTAAATCATTATTGCAAACATTAAAAACACTCCTTTATGATGTGCATATCGATTACAGTACGCAACATTTCACATACTAAGCAAACTTGATATTTTATACACCATAGTTTATTAGGTATTTCTTGTGCGCAATATGAAGTGCTGGATACTGTATTATAAAAGAATACACATTCAAATTTACATTAAAATAAAATGAAATAGGATACGGAATAAAATTCTACACAACATTTTGAATATCATTGACAAAGATGGTAAAATTTGGGTAAATCTTAGAAATAGTCGTTTAGAGTCGTAGTTTTGAGTAGAGTTAAATTAAAAATATAGTTTTATTTCTACAGTTAGTAGGGTACAAACTTAAATTATACGTTAGTTTTAGCATTCCATAACATTTATGTAATTGCTATATTTAAAGCTAATTAACTCAGTCAACTAAGTCTAATGTGATTAATATTGTAGGTACTGTATAATAGAATAATATGAGTAAAATTAAAATAATGAATAATTATTCTGTGATAATCAAATCAAACTAGCAAATTGCCTTTTTTAACTATGGACTATGTTCCATTTTAGTCCTACAACCTTATATTCTAGAAACACACGTGTAATCCATACGTATATAATTCCGTAAATATGTACTCAAACTCATAATTTTATGTATGGCACTGCCAGTGTTAAGTACAGTAAATACTTAGGATATCATCAAAACTTTTACCAGTGTCACATTCGTCAAGGTATGGTAAAAATGGCTGGTACCCAAAAAACCCAATTTACTATTTATTTATGTGTAGATATACGAGCAGCTTTCGCCGATGTGTCTATGTCGCACAGTGTTAATTTTTTTTTAATAGTTTCCATCTAATCTAAAATTATTTTATAAACTTGTGGGTCTCTTCTAGAATTCATTATAGAAGTACATTTCGGGAGCTGTCAATCTCCCCCCTCCCCCACCCCCCATCTCATCTCACATACAACAGCGACCCCCCCTCGGCCCCTGACACCCCTGACTAATCCACTGAATAAAATGTTAGAAACTTCCTAAGATGATTCAAGATAGCAAGATTGTTGAATGCGTAGTTTAACAATAACATTGGTGTATTTTAGACACTCTATATTGACGCAACTTTCCTATAGTCAGGTCGGTTTACGTTCAAATTATGGTGGGTAATGTGAGTATGTATTCAATATATTATAAATGCAGCAAAAATAGACTAATTAAGACACTATCATCTATCTAATCTACGCAGGCATAGATCTACTTATCGTCAGTCGCTCGAGCCACACATCCCGGTCCGCGGCCGTGTCCGCCGCGAGCAGGTGTCTGCGCACCACGCCCCCCTCCCTCCTCACGTACACTAGCGACCCCCCCCCCCCACGGGGACGATGAGACCCCCTGACTAACCCACTGAATAAAATGGTCTTCTAGAAACTTTCCAAGATGATTCAAGATAGCAAGATTGTTGACGGCGTTGATAGTTTAACAATAAAAATGGTCTATTTTACTTTATTAACGAAACTTTCTGGCCGGTTTACGTCCAAAATATGGTGGGTAATGTGAGTAATTATATTATTTGATAAAATAATGCCAAAGCAATTGTTTTCTGTTATTAAATAGCAGCAAAAACAGACTAAATAAGACACTATCATCTATCTAATCTACGCAGATATAATTCTACTCATCGTCAGTAGCACAGCACCGCGCGTACTCCAATGCTGCGTTGAGTCGCTCGAGCCACAAGTCCCGGTCCGCGGCCGTGTCAGCCGCGAGCAGGTGTCTGCGTACCACGCCCCCCTCTCTCCTCACGTACACTAGTGACCCCCCCTCGGGCACGATGAGTCCGGCCGGGACAGAGGTCTCCAGGAGGAGTGTGTGGGGTCGGGCGCAGAGGTCGCGCGGCGCGCGGATCGCCTTTTCAGATACAACGGTGGATAGGTCGATGTCGCCGATTGGCATCTGTGGAAAAAGTTCTGTGTTAAGTCTCGATGATACAGAGCTAGTTGACAAGCTACAAGCCAGCGAGTTTGTAAACTCGCACAGTGACATTGGCTTTTTTACAATCTGCTTGTTGACAATCCTTTCCGAAAGCTAACTCGCTCACTCGCTAGCTTTTAAACTCGCCAGCTTGTTGTGCGTGTTAACTAGCCGTGTTTCATCGACATTTTAGTAGATGTTGCGAGCGGATTTGTCTGCGCGACAAACGGTAGCGTCGATTATCTCATCTGACAAACATTAGTAATACAAAAGTTTGGTTCAGAGTGTCTCAAACAGGGCATTAACGAAAATAGGACATAGAAATTTTCACTGTCCGTCTGGCTGTGGACGTAAAAAAAGGTAACCATAACCTACCGTCCTCTAGCTTACATCTGTAGGGTTTAGGCACTTTAGGGCCTCTAGCTAGGCGGTTGTTGGACTTAGAGGTCAGTGCCCTAAACAAAAATGTCTCCTTTGCCGACTCCCCCTGATGGTATCATAGAAAGTTGGTGTTAGTTAGGACGCAAATTGTTCGTCATTTTTCTTCTTGCTCAGTACCTCGTTTGCTACACCCCATCCGTTACCTTCTTCTGCACGTCCGGGTACTTCTAGTAGGCTAGGCGCGTGTACTCGCGTCTGTATGTCATGTCTTCTAATCGTGTCACTAGTTCGTTCGAATCAGTGTGGTGAAAGGATTTCAAGTGCGCCTCAAAGAGGCTCCTTTTATGCACTTGACTCATGTTTTCGAACTTTTTAGGTTAGTAGATGTTTTGTATGTCATGTGCATGATGAGTTAGATTCAAGATTCAAGATTTTTATTCGCCAGAACATAGTATACATAGTATGTTGTTAAAGAATATTATCAGTGCCTTATGTTCTACCATTTAAGGTGTGCGAGTTACAGTGAATGAATATAATACTATCAAATGGTATTTAAATGTTAACGATACCTACTACTTAACTATAATAATATTAAACAGCACAATACACTAGCACATAAATCTGCCTACTTTTTTGCTAACTTTTGTAAATAGTATATTTTATTTTTCAGTATGATTCATAAATTCCTTTAAGTTATAGAAACAGTTTTCAGCTAGCCAATTTACCAGCCTTCGTTTAAACATTGGTAGGGGTGTATCCTTAAACGAGTTGGGCAGTTTATTATATACTTTTATGGCATATGGATATCTAGTCATTGCCCTTCTGGATACTACATCACAATGTCTTTTGAACTGATCTGGATTTTGTTTAACAAATATACAAAGTTGCTTGATATACATACAGGGCAAGGACAATATGTGAAGTTCTTCAAATATAGGTTTGTTGTCTCGTTACCTTCTTCTGCACGTCGTCCGGGTACTTCCAGTAGGCGAGGCGCGGCGGCTGCAGCTTGAACCAGCGGCGGTGCCACGCGCCCAGCCCCGAGACGTCGTCAAAGGCGGTGAGAAAGGCGCAGTGCGGCGCGGGGGCTGTTACGCGTACCCGCGCCTTTATGTCGATGTTTATGGACCCTTCGAGCGGACTTGCTGCTGGCACCTGGGGATAAATAGCTGGTAAGTATAGCTGGCAGCAGTCGGCAGAGCACTTTTATGCCTAGATCACACGCACCGAGCAAACGGGCGAGACAGTAAAATGTTACTCGGCCGAGACAGTGAAAGCTTACATCACTCGCTCAGCTGAGCACTCGGCGCTGTGTTTATACGACACAGCGCTCTCGGCCGAGTACTCGGTACGTGTAATCAAGGCATTAGTGTTGATCAATTTTAAACATTGTCACATAAATTAATTGCCTGCACATTATCGGTTCTTTGTAGATATTAATTCCCAGAGCTGTCTCAATAGACTTATCTCATAATCTCATCATAATCAGCCTATAATGTTCCCACTGCTGGGACTCAGGCCTACTCTCGGCTGGAGAGCGAATGGGTCTTAATCCACCATGCGGACCCAATGCGGATTGGTGGATGTCACATGCCATAGAACTTTTTTTTTTTCTGTCCTTTGACATGCCGGTTTCCTCACGATGTTTTCCTTCACCGTTGTGAGAACGTGGGATGCATACATAGATTTTTTCGACCGAAAAAACCTTTTAACGCATGATTGCCACCGGGATTCGAACCCGCGACCATTAGATCGCAAGGTAAGGGCCTCATCCACTCGGCCACCACGTCCTCTTATACTATATAGACTTATCTGATGCACACTAATGTAAATTTCAGTAAAGTTAACGTTCATCTGAACCTCATTTTTAACCGACTTCAAAATGGAGGAGGTTATCAATTCGGTTGAATATAAGTACTTCGTTGTTTATAAACCGATTTGAAAAAAATAAATATTTGAAAGGATATACTTCCAGATTGGTCCCATCGATATTTAATGTAAATCGGTTGAGTACTTTGGTTTTGAAAACAAAATTACTGAAAAAAAAGTCGTTGAAGTTTAGAAAATTGCGTATTTGGCTTCCCTGTGACTTTTCAGTAGTGCCTAGTCTCTAGAACAGTCCGATTGAAGTCGGTTGTTGTATGTTTTTGTAAAACCTTGATTATTTATCACGAATAGGCATATTTATGACTAGTGACTAAATTCAAATATCTTGGACATGTACTCACTACTGACCTGAAAGATGATTGTGACATTGAAAGGGAGCTGGCAGTAAGAGGGAACATGCTTGTCCGCAGGTTCGCTCATTGTTGAGTACAAGTCAAATAACACTATTTAAATCGTTCTGTCAATCATTTTACACAAGCGGCCTGTGGGTTAGGTATACCCAAAAGATCAACAAATTATATAAATATATTTAGTAATAAATCCGCTTGATTTCTAAACAAAGGTTTTAATTCGACGACACCGTGGCTTAGTTGGTAGTGAACCTGCCTACGAAGCTTGGTGTTCCGGGTTCGATCCCCGGCCGGGGCAAATATTTGTGACGAACACAAATGTTTGTTCTCGGGTCTTGGATGTTGTGATGTGTTGTATGTGTCCATGCCACCTGCGACACAGGGAATCCTAGTGCAGGGGTGTGAGTGTGTGAATGTTTATGTTATGTTATGTTATGTTAATTAACTTAACTTTAGTACATATTACTATATTATAAACCAAAGAGTCAACGAACAGAAAACCAAAGTTTAAAGATACGACACGTGTTTCGGCTCTACACGAGGCATCATCAGGAGGTGATGACTCGCCGAAGTTCGAAACGAGAGTTTAAACTTTGGTTTTCTGTTCGTTGACTCTTTAGTTTATAATATAGTAATATGTACTAAAGTTAAGTTAATTAAAACCTTTGTTTAGAAATCAAGCGGATTTATTACTAAATATATTTATATAATTTGTTGATATTTATGGATTTCCGCAAAGCAATGCCTGAATCAATCAATTACCCAAAATACTATCAGTGCCTTACGAGTCCTATATAATAATATGTTCAGAGCTATGTTACAACTACCCAGATACTGCAGTGCCTCGGGCATGTTTGCCGACGCCCATATCAGTGATTTCCACGACATCATGAGAAATAATCATGAGAAATAATAGCATCCATTAAGCGCAGAATGCTGGGTAGCTCTAATATAATCCTGAGGGCCTGGCTGGTAGGTTTGATAGTCCTTTGCAGTGGCACTGGGTGTCAGCCCTAATAAACCCCCACGCTGAACAAATTTATAAAATAAACTAAACAATGTCTTAACTCATTAGGTAGGTAAATATAGTAGGTAAATATGGTAATTTTAATTTTAGTTTAATATGATTTATGACATGAATGGATTGTAAGTAATCTGAATAAATACATTTTTTATTTATTATTTATATCTGAAAAAAAAAATGTGACTGGCTCAACACTAACCTTATTGAGTGTGAAACTCTTCCGGTTAGCCTGTGGCAGTGCGAAAATGCAGTACCCGTACAGTTGGAACTGCGGGGTTCGTACTGCGTGCGGCCCGGCCGGGCTCTGCACCGCGGGCGTCTTCAGGGACGCCGACTTTGACTTCGGAGTCAGGAGTTTGGAGCTTGACTGGAAAAAAAGATAAGTTATCAAAACAATTGATTGATTCAGGCGTCACTTTGCGGAAATCCATAAATATCAACAAATTATATAAATATATTTAGGAATAAATCCGCTTAATTTCTAAACAAAGGCTTTAATTAACTTAACTTTAGTTTAGAACTTTAGTATATATCATATATAGTATTATATATATCATATATATTACATACACTACTTATATATTATATAAATGATATATTTATATTACATACAATAATATTATATATACTTTTGTTGATAGATAACTTATCATTTATCCTTATGACGACACTGATGGTCGAGTGGTAAGTGTGCTGGACTGCCGCCGGGTTCGATTCCCGCGAAGTTTTTACTAACCTTTTTGCTTGAGATGTGATATTTCACGTTATGAGGCAACATTTCTTTGGATGCTTGGAGTAGATACACTTCTACGGTGACCTGAAATCAAACGTTTGAATAAAAAATAATCTGTTATGTACGTTTTTTGGCACATATATGGCATATATGGCTATAAAGAAAAGTAGAAAAGTCTGATAAATAAGGTAGCTCGCACACTGCTAGCATAATTGTAGTGACTCTTTCCCAGCGAGTGAGCCACTCACTCTTTTAGTTTCGAGACGATCCAGCACAGAACACTTCTCTCGCGCCTCACCGTCGTTCGTACTGGCAACACTAGTTCTTTCGAACCAAACCAAAAAGATTTCAAGTGCGCCTCGAAGAGGCTTCTTTCGTGCACTTGACATATGTTTTCGTTTTTAGGTTCTATGACATACCGGTTCCCTCGCGATGTTTTCCTTTTTCCTTCACCGTTAAGCACGTGTTTTAAAAACACATAGTTTTTTTGAACAGGGAAATCCATTGGTGTACGACCTTCGAATCGAAAGTCGAAACACCTCGGCCAACACGGCTTTTTTTTAGGGGTGCGCTAATGTGCAGTCTTCTATTTATCGTGTCATTAATTCTTTCGAACCAGTGTGGTGAAAGGATTTCAAGCGCGCCCCGAAGAAGCTCCTTCCGTACACTACCTGTGCAATACGATGTAGAGAACACTGCCCTAGACTCTCCGGTCACTAGGTTATTACCTTGAAGTCACTAGTGAGTCCCAGCATCTGTATCTCATCGGGGAAGTGCAGCAGCGTGCCGGTGGGCTGCGTGAGCTGCATGCTGGTGGCCAGCACGCGGTCGCGGCACTTCACTAGGCAAACCGCGTGGTGACCCACTGCACCATCTAGAAGTTTACCATCATAAGTACCATTTGGAAATAAATAAAGGTTATATTTTATATTATATTTATTTCGAAATCCTACTAATATTATAAACGCGAAAGTTTGTAAGGATGGATGGATGGATGGATGATTCGTTATTCTTTCACGTAAAAACTACTGAATGGATTTCAATGAAACTTTACAATAATATAGCTTATACATCAGAATAACACATAGGCTACAATTTATAAAGAAACCTGCGCAGACGAAGTCGCGGGTACCAGCTAGTATAATATAATATATAACTCGTGCAGGACGTTGTGGGATGGAGGTGGCTCGAGGCCGCCCGTCGTGGTATCATAAGCTTCGATGACACATGGCTTAAACTCGCCCAGTGTCATCGGCTTTTTAACAATCTGCTTGTTGACAATCCTAAATCGCAAAAGCTAATACGCTCACACGCTAGCTTTTAAACTCGCCAACAATTAGCTAGTAAAAAAGCCGCGTGTCATCGACGCTTTAGAGCAGTTTCACTGAGCGTTTCTGGCGTGCGTATTTTGTTTATTAAAGCGCCGACCCCGAGCTCCACTTGCAGTGCATGCCTCCCCGTGCACTACAGCCGGCCCGGGTTCGAGTATAATGCAGCCAGAGGCCCCACTCCGACTGCTCTCGAACCCAGCAAGATCTACTGGGCAGGAAACACCGCCGCTCCTCATGGGATGGGCGGCGGTGTCTGGCTCGGGATGTCCCACCTGGACACCCCGGCCCCGCTGTCTCTAAACAGGATCGGATATCTCGCGATCCCGCTCAGCAGCCTCTTTCTGAACCATGACGGTCTCACAGAAAGAGGCTATTGTCCTCCACGCTGTCGCCTCTGCCAGCATTGCCGCAACAACGCTAGGCAGGGCGAGGTCTTGCCCGATTTGGTGCATCAGGACCCGCCGTTCAGAGCTCCGTGCACTCCTCGAGCGTGTGCTGGGCAGAGTTCTGGTTCTCACCGAGTACTCCTCGAGCATGTGCTGGGCAGAGTCCTGGTTCTCGCCGAGTACTCCTCGAGCATGTGCTGGGCAGAGTCCTGGTTCTCGCCGAGTACTCCTCGAGCGTGTGCTGGGCAGAGTCCTGGTCCTTCCCACAGGCGTGTACGTACCTGCGTTGAGCTGGCGTATGTAGTCGCGGCGCAGCGGCACGCTGAGGCCGTTGATGTGCAGCGAGGCCATGCCCGCCGCGGCCGCGACGCCAGCTCCCTCCACTTGCAGCCGCTGCATCTCGTGCACGCAGGCGCTGCGGCGGTGCGCTGCGAAAGAACATCGTAGTTAACACGCGTCGACAAACTTAAGCTTACTTTCATCAATATAAATAAACTGCTTAGTTCTGCCTGACTAATTGACTGACCAACAGGCCAATAGGCTAAACGAATGGCTGTAAAGACTTGAAACTTGGAGTACGTGTTTATTATGAGCTGATAGTGCGTACTAAGTAAACGAGTTTTAGAAATACGCAGCGCAAACGAAGATGCGGGCGTCAGATAGTCACTATATCGATGTATAGATCAATATATATACCAATAATCCAGTGTGACACTTTATTCCCATCGAGTAACAGTTTTTCAATTACGAGTAACACCCTGACTTGGGGTGTTACTCAGTAGGGAAAAAAAATCCCAACGAGTAACACTGTTACTCGTTTTTTATATATTATATAGACTCGCACATCCCTACAAAGCATGATAAACTAAACTCACTAGCTAGCAAGAGTAGCCGCTCCCCTTCAGCCTGTTCGGTAGAGCCGCTGAATTCGATCGTAGCGGCGCACAAGTTGAGAGCTTGACTGGCCTGGAAGAAACAAACAAAACATAGTATTGAAATAGTACAGATATTCTATTCATTGTTAAATATATATATATATATATATATATATAAAAAAAACATGTACACACTTGTAATCTCGCCCCGTGTCATCGGCTTTTTTACAATCTGCTAGTTCTGAATATCCTTCGGGTCCACTAACTCGCTCACTAGCTAGCTTTTAAACTCGCTGGAATGTAGCTTGTGAATTAGCCTCGAGTCATCGACGCTTAAGATTCAGACCAAATGGAGAAATGCTCAGGCAATTTAGTGGCTCCATTGAAAATAGGGCCGTATTAGCATAGCCTTAAGTAGAATCGCCGAAGTCAGCTTTCGAGCGGGCATGCGAGAGCCGACTTCGCCGATTCTACTTTAGGCTATAGCTAGACGCAAGTCACACTGTCGCAACGCATCTTGGAAAAACAATAAATAGGTACGAGACGAGCGAGATGCGTTGCCGCACCGTGGTCACGATGGCGGCCGACTCATCGGAAGTGGAGGGGATGTCGCACTCTGGGGAGTGGTGGCGGACTGTCCTCATTGGACACCTGTCGGGTGCATACCTGTGATATGACAGTCTGTTGCTTGCTGATCTCGTTCTGCAGTTCCTTGATGCGTTGCCGCACCGCGTGGTCACGATGGCGGCCGGCTCGTCGGGGGTGGGGGGTATGTCGCGCTCTGGGGAGTGGTGGCGGACTGTCCTCTTTGGACACCTGTCGGGTGCATACCTGTGATATGACAGTCTGTTGCTTGCTGATCTCGTTCTGCAGCTCCTTGATGCGTTGCCGCACTGTGGTCACGATGGCGGCCGGCTCGTCGGGGGTGGGGGGTATGTCGCGCTCTGGGGAGTGGTGGCGGACTGTCCTCATTGGACACCTGTCGGGTGCACACCTGCGATATGACAGTCTGTTGCTTGCTGATCTCGTTCTGCAGCTCCTTGATGCGTTGCCGCACCGTGGTCACGATGGCGGCCGGCTCGTCGGGGGTGGGGGGTATGTCGCGCTCTGGAGAGTGGTGACGGACTACCCTCATTGGCGTAGAAGGGGTTGAAGACTGGAAGAAAGATGATAAGATATAATCATTATTGTACCGTGTCTCAAATCCCGCTCAAGGAAATTAACGAGGCCAGTTAACGCAATGAGCAAGCCATCTATCTTTCCGGGAGTATATCGTCACTGGAAAGGTAAAAGTACTAAAGCGCCTTGTAGCTAAAATGGCGCTATGATCGACTCGAAGAAGAAATCATTATAATTCGCTCACTTATTCATCACGTATTGGTTTGTATAACATGGTTATGTCTATGCCTTTACCTTGTAGGTTGAAAGATCTACCTTTTTGTTACTTTTTCAACCGACTTCAAAAAAGGAGGAGGTTCTCAAAAGAGGTGAATGTGTTTTTTTTAATGTTTTTACCTTAGAACTTTGTTTTTTATGAACCGTTTTTAAATCGGTTTTTGTTTGAGAGATAAGACTTTCAGATTGGTCCCATAGAAATTATCTAAATCTGTTCAGTAGTTTAGTTTTTAAATCAAAATAACTGAAAAGTGAAGTCGTTGAAGTAAACGAAATTGCGTATTTTGCTTCCCTGTGAATTTTTGTCCAATTAAAGTCGGTTGTTGCAAGTTTTTGTAAAACCTTGATTATTGACATGTGACGATCAATTTCTTTGTCAAAATGTCAGTCAAATTTTCAATTTACTGATCTAATTTTGAATTGAAAATTGAAATCTGTTCTGTCTCGTGATTATGGAATACAATGAGATATACTACGATTGGAGTTAAGATAAGCAAGAAATATCGACTTCATAAAATAGGCTTGAAGGATACCATGAAATTATGGCATCCCATACCAATGGTTTTTTAGGTTTTCATACCACAAAACACGTCTTAATCTACATCAGCTCACCGCATTCTGCATTCTCCTGTAGAAGCTGACGCTATGCACCAGCTCGGCGCCCTTGTCGCGATGCGAAGCCGGTGTCGAGGGCTGCGTCTTTAGCGGGGACTTGAACGTCTGCTCCTGGTACACGAAACTTGACGATGACAGGCCGTTCTGCAATACGGCAATGACCACTAATATATCTACTAACCTTTAATTTTTTTACCACAAATTTTAATTACTAAAAATACTTAAATGTGCATTGCAGAAGCACGTCTGCGATGCGATGCAATCACGATATAGTAAGCGACAGACAAATTGTCTTCTGGCGAACCATATGACAATGATGCGCAGAACGTAATTCTCAGGTCAAATTGGTTCTGCGCATCTTTGTCACGTGGTTCGCCAAAAGACAATTTGTTTGTCGCTTATTAAACTACGTTATATCTGTGCAGCCAGAATTTTTGGTTACTACAAAATGACAGAGTGACAGCGGGGCGAGTGCGGCGCCCAAACCGAGCTTTTGCGGGCTGGCTCGAGCTAGGTACCAGAGTTTGCCAAATGATGAATGAAGCTCAAATAATTATTCATGTTGAGTACCGGTGGACGCAAGGTCATAGAAAAACTATTTTAGGGGGAATTTTAAGAAAGGTATGAAGAAAATTTTAAGAAAGAACAAATGGGAGATTTTAAAGAAACTAACATTATGTCGGCGCTGTTATCGCGATGTGGTGGCTGCATCTTCAGCGAAGCATTTGATCGTCTGCTATACTAATACTGCAATCTACTTCTAAAATACCAACTAGGTTATAGATCAAGTTCCCAAAGCAAGTACTAGGCTTAGCTTCTCAATTATAAAAATCGCGGCTGTAGGACTAATGGGAGAATTATAGATATAAGCTAACATTTTGCTCCATTTTGGGTATTTTGTCGCGATGTGAGGGTTGCGTGTTCTGTGGATACTTGAATTTCAGCTCCTCGTACAGGAAAATTGACGATGGCAGGCCGTCCTGCAATACGGCAATGTATCACTAAGATATACTGGCCTATTTGAACGCATTAGTTACATAATGAAAATAAGCTAACAGTTTGGTCTAGCTGTGATGGCTGCGTCTTCAACGAATACAATTTCGTCTGCTCCTGGTTAACGAAACTTGACGATGACAGGCCTTCCTGCAATACGGCCATGTACCACTAAGATATACTAGCATATTTGTACAGAGTTAGTGCGATATTAGGTAAGAAGCTAACAGTTTGGTCGAGCTGTGATGGCTGCGTCTTCAACGAATACAATTTCGTCTGCTCCTGGTTAACGAAATTTGACGATGGCAGGCGGTCCTGCAATACCGCAATGTACCACTAAGTTATACTGGCATATTTGTACAGAGTTAGTAAGGTGTTTGAAAAGAAGCTAACAGTTTGGTCTAGCTGTGATGGCTGCTTCTTCAACGAAGACTTGATCGTCTGCTCCTGGTACACGAAACTTGACGATGTCAGGCCGTCCTGCAATACGGCAATGTACCGCTAAAATATACTGACATATTTGTTTGTACAGAGTTAGCGAGGTATTTGGAAGGAAGCTAACAGTTTGATCTAGTTTTGATGGCTGCGTCTTCAACGAAGACTTGATCGTCTGCTCCTGGTACACGAAACTTGACGATGGCAGGCGGTCCTGCAATACCGCAATGTACCACTAAGTTATACTGGCATATTTGTACAGAGTTAGTAAGGTGTTTGAAAAGAAGCTAACAGTTTGGTCTAGCTGTGATGGCTGCTTCTTCAACGAAGACTTGATCGTCTGCTCCTGGTACACGAAACTTGACGATGGCAGGCGGTCCTGCAATATGGCCATGTACCACTAAGATATACTGGCATATTTGTACAGAGTTAGTGAGATATTTGGTAAGAAGCTAACATTTTGGTCTAGCTGTGATGGCTGCGTCTTCAACGAAGACTTGATCGGATGCTCTTGGTTCACGAGACTTGACGATGACAGGCCGTCCTGCAATACGGCAATGAACCACTAAGATAAACTGACCTATTTGAACAGTTAGTGGCATAATATATAAGATAAGAAGCTAACAATTTGGTCTTGCTGTGATGGCTGCGTCTTCAATGGAGACTTGATCAGCTCTTGGTACACGAAACTTGACGATGATAGGCCTTTCTGCAACACGGCCACTTATTTATTACCTTTTCTAATCTAGCTACGAGTCGTTAGTAATTAGTAACGTATTTTGGTAGCGCCTGAGCTAGGTTGCAAGGATTGATAATGCAAAACATATCCCAAAGTTATATAATTTTCATAGTATTTAGGCAGTCCTTGTGAAGGTTTCTACTTCTACAACAACACTTGTTCTAAACGAACGTAAAATCAAAAGCGTCGATTTGAACAGTCCATAAACTGGAAAGTACACACTGTTACATACATTACTAACTGTTAATTTCCCAGGAGTCCATGATTTTCTCATTTTGAACACATGTAACAACTGTTTACATTCCTTAACTTTAACACATCACACACCTCAAAACCGTGCCAACAGAACACAAGAGTATCAACACAGGTAAGTTATTTTGGTACTTTTTTCAAATTTGTCGGCATAACTTCTAAAAACCACTTCATTTTCCGGATATTCTTGTTAAACTAGCGCGTGACTAAGACCACATGTACTCAATTGAAAGATAAATGTAAACAATATTAATAGAGAAGGAAAAACATGTGAACGCGGAAAGTACACATAATAATGGGTGTAAAAAATGCGATTACAATGAGCTGCTGTGTCGGTGAGCATGTCATTATGTTTATAATAGAACTGTGGTACTTAGAGGCCCCATTCTGTGTATACGACATTATATTTTTATCGGGACCTTTTGCGGTGGACGATTAATAATGAGTCAACTTATGCTGGGACAAATCAAGTGGTCATCAACGAAATATAATTGTACGATGCTAAAAGAAATGGTCAGTTTTAAGACATGTCTGAGATCATGAGTGGGATTTAGTGTCTAAAAACCGGAATACAGTAGAATATATGGCATTACAGCGGTACTAGGCGGAACCAAGCAATACTTGGTCATTTTAGAAGTGGTCGGTCCTATCTTACTCACGGTAGCTAATGTTATGACATGAACCATAAAAGGAATAAACAATACCTAGATCACTTTAGGTGAATTTGGCCCTTCGCTCCTTTTTTTAAAATTTTAGGATGGACTGACCCTACATGTCCTATATGCCCTACCCTGTATTTACGTTAGCTATGTAGTTCCATGAACCATGAAGAGAATGAACAATACCTTGTTCACTTTAGGTGGAGTTGGCCCTTCGCTCTCCCCAGCCAATAGATCATCCAACATGTCGTCCAACTAGCTGTCACACGCGCTCGCCGACGTCTCAGAGTCACTCAACAGATAGCCTTGCTGATGATAGCTCGAGTTTGTTCATTATGGGACGACCCTATCATGGCTCTACCCGTTATCCCCAGTAATCACGTTAGCGAGTGTCGTGAACCATCTCCTTACACTTACACGATAAGTTGTGTCATTAGTTCTTTCGAACCAGAGTGGTGAAAGGATTTCAAGTGCGCCTCGAAGACGCTCCTTTCGTGCAGTATGAAGGGAATAAACAATACCTTGTTCATTTTAGGTGGAGTGGGCCCTTCACTTTCCTCAGCCAACGCCTCGTCCAACATGTCGTCCAACTCGCTGTCGCACGCGCTCGCCGACGACTCAGAGTCACTCTCACGGACCGCCTTGCGATAGCTCGAGTTGTTCTTCTTTACCACCTGTAAACACCATGTGAGATTTGACTAGCCATAATTGGTGAATAAAAACATTGTCTTTACTACCTATATGGCCTGCGCAAACTGGGCAGACGGTGCAGCGGAGGATTTTTAATTTTCCAAATTAGTTTAATTATTCAATGGGAATAAGGTATGTATATAATATTTCAATGCTCGCGCGCTATGCTCCGAGGTCTATCACCGAGCATTGTGAAATATGATACCTTATTTCAATTGGATAAGTATTAAATTCAATTGATAAATTTAAAATCATCTGCGGACCGTACGCCAATGTGCGCTGGTCCACTTTGAGACATTGTGAATTGTGATGCTCAGCCTCAGAAAGCACAGTAATTTCACTAGCTACAGTGCCCTTCAAACCAGAAGATAGTAAAGCTTACACAGTACTAATATAGTAATACAAGCATATTTTTTTTTTTGAGAAATAAAATTAACTTTACTTACATTCATAACTTCTCGTCCGAACGAGGTTTCTGCCCAGTTGTCAGATTTATTCATAAGATCGTTTTGACTGACTTTCTGTGGTATATTTTCCGTGCTGAAAAAATATATACACGGTTAGAAATGTTACTGAATATTGAACAATTATTTATTCTCCTAGTTACTGTGAAAATGACAATTCTTGAGGGAATATTTTACCGTAATTTATGGGTTAAAAAAAATGGTCTGATTTAGAATGTTACCTACTTTTATGAAAGCTATTATAGTGCCTCGACAAAATAAAGCCTAATTTACATTGATCCAGTAGCTAGATCCAGTTACTACCCGTGGCTTCGCCTGCGTGGTTTCCTAGGTCTAAGCCCTAGGTCCTAAACTACATACAAATCTGTATCCATCTAGAATCTAGACTTATGTATAGTGTATAAATGGCGTCACACCATTCATAAGATAATTGTCTTTAGAAGCCATATCACCAAACTTTTACACGAGCGTATTCGTATAACGTAGGACGTGGTGGCCGAATGGATGAGGCCCTTACCTTGCGATCTGTGTATGCATCCCACGTTTTCCCAACGGCGAAGGAAAACATCGTGAGGAAACCGGCATGTAGTAGAACCAAAAGTTTGAAAACATGTGTCGAGTGCACGAAAGGAGCCTCTTCGAGGCGCACTTGAAATCCTTTCACCACACTGGTTCGAAGGAACTAGTGACACGATAAGAAGAAGAAGAAGTCTGACTATTAATCAGTTTTGGCACGATTGACTATAACGATGGATGTGTGTTTCTCACTCAATCCAATGAGTTAAATATGGCAATGATATTTGATGTGGATTCTAAAGACGATTCTCTTGATGTGGCGTGACGACATTTATAAGAGCATCCTATACACGACCTGCCATTAGATGAACCAAACAAAGCGGAGATGTATTATATCTTCGCTTTATTTGATTTCGGCCCTAAGTGAAAATGTTATTGATCCTACTAATATTAAGCACACATACGATTGTTTGTGAGTATGCATGGATTTTTGATGATATACGGTATTTTGTTTGCATTGAAAAAGAACATAGACTTTATGATACTAGTATTTTGTAACTGTTATGTTTCTTTCAAACCGCCACAATCGAAAAGCACGGAAATTTAGCATTAAAAGCCCATTTTTCACAAACGTGTAGGAATCGAACCTACGTATTTGCAGATTTCAACCTTTAACCAATCTGCCGTTCCTATGTCTAAAAGACAGTTAAGTGACATGGCTAAATTGTTGGGTACAGCCAAAAACGTGCCACTGAGTACCTTAAGGCTCAATTCTTACTGAGATGACAGCGACAGGTAGAGCAATTTTCACGGTCAAACCATTTTAAACATTATCTACATACATATAAGACTAGATTTGCAGGATCACTGACATGCCACGCGCGGGGTCAATAAGCCACAAGCGACCTGCCAGCGGTCCTTCAATACTGGTCTTTTTAATTAGGCTGATAATATTTCAAATGGATTGACACTAAAAGTGCTCTGCTTGTCAGTCTAGTGGGAATTGAGCATTAGGTTTAGTAAACCATAATGGTTTATAGTTTATATAATTCATATATATAGTTAATATGGTTTATATCAAAAGTTCACCCAAAAACGTACCATTTAATAATGGTTAAATAATCCTAGTGGTACTAAGTGGCACATTTTTGGCTATTCCCAAAATTTGGGCATGACACTTAACTGTCTTTTAGACATAGGATGGCAACCAAAATGTGTAATTTTAATCGTGTATGCTTTTAAATATGCAGGCATTAACTAGAGCCAGTAGAATAATTATATATGAATTGTCATTTTCACAGTAGATTAGGAGAATAAAAACAGCAAAATATCATTGTAATCAATTTATTTACAAATTAGAAAAAGTTCATGTTATTTCATTATCACAGACAAAATAAATATAATTTTAAAACCATTAAAATTAACCTGAAATAGAAATTTGGAAATTAAATATGAATAAATTAATTAGGAAACATTTCGTACATACTTATTTAGAGTAGATTTCAAGATTAGAACTTTTGTTTCTTTTTTTTATACATAGTAATATGCATTGGCAATTGAGGCTTATGTACACATATAAAGGAACATTTGTGCATTATGAATTATTTAAAAAAAACCTGTGTACATAAAGGTAAAATTATGTACTTTATATTAAAAAACGTATTGTACTTATTTCTTATTTGCATTACTTATGTACTTTAGGTAAGGCTGCCATGCATCTTAAATAATAAAAAAAGATATAATACTACATGAAAACCTACATATTTACGTTTAAAAAACGGGAAATTAGATTACCTTAATGGCGATTGAAGGATTCGATATGTTTCACATTTAACCTCATGAAAATTTTAATACTAGACATGTTACTTCCTTCGTCAAATACCTGTTTTCTAAGTAAGGCCTGATTTATAAAGAAGCGACGTAAGGCGAAGGTCTTTTACATACAAGATCTGTAAGCGACGCGTCCTGGGATTATATTTTTGTACCGCCTGCGCCGTACCTTCCGCCTTATGCCGTTTCTGTATAATTCAGGCCTTAGAAATTCTGGTGGGAAGAGACCAAAACGCCTGCCCATAACCAAAACAGTGCTAAACAAGTTCTTCGAATTAAAAAGACTGGAGCAACAAAGCTTTAAAGGCTATCCACACATAGGGCAATCCGTGTTCAGAGTCGTCCGTGTCAGTGTTCCCGGACGGACGATGCTCCTGACACGGAGCTGTGTGAACGAGTTCATACAAGTTGTACGTAACAGAATTTTTCCCCTTCCCTGACGGAACACGTCAGAGCCGGGTTCCCGGAAATTTGTGGATAGGTCTTGAGCGCCGGCATAACTTTCTTGACATTTTTTTATATCAATCGAATGTTCGAAAACTTAGCGATATGATTCAGTGATTTTAGTCAGGACAAAACTTTTAATTCATTTATGATAAGTTTACATGAGCTTAATATTCGAAGTGAATATTCAAAATTAATATTATACATATTTTTGTATGAATATTATATCCGACATAAATATTATATTTTAGATGGATAGTAGGTATATTCGATAAAAACCACTAATAAACTAGCCTATTTTTATAAATATTCACAAAAAGTATATAAACTACATCTAAATAGGCAACTCACAGTCTTATTTAAGTAGTTACAATGATATTACAAAATGGCAATACGCATTTAGTCAGCTACATTACTTATGATCTAGATTCAAAACGGTTAATTTTAAAATTTACTCACTCTTAAAATTAAGTAAGTAAATTATTTTTTATTATTGTATTGAAATAAGATTTTTTAAACAAAATTGTTTAAAAACTGCTAAAATAGTTCTGCAAATAAATTAATTGGAATTGGAAGTTGAAAGGTGAAGTTATTTGAATCGTAATTAAAAAAAATATATACCTACACCAAATGCACATTACAAACACGATAACAAGTTTAGTACCTATACTTCTTACATTTACTTTTGACTCCCAACTGTATGACATATGTATAAAACTTATTGTTTCTACGGCACGTACAGTTAGCAGGTTCATTAGCGACAATGTATGCAAACTAGTCATACATAACCGCTCGCTATAATAAGTCAATAGCACACTGAGTATATTTTATGTGTTATTGGGTCAGTACGGGCATGGTACCTCATGCATATTCATATCCTTGCAAAGTGCCCAGTAAAGAGTATACAATGAAAATAATTAATCTTATTGTGAATTGACCTTTTTGGCTATCTCCGCCCGTGACAAAGGTATTCGTCAATTATCTTGTAGAGGTATATTTTCAAAAGCTGTCACAAACAACACATTCACCTGTGGTCAAAATTATCAACCTAAATTTGTCAAAGTGTAGTAAATTGTGATCGAGGCTTTAATCCCTCTTTCGACAGCAACTGTTATATTTTTACGAGAAAATTTTGTGACGACGTTCATCTTCTGATGCGGAGTCTGAGGTGAGAAGTAAACTGGGCTAACTCTTCAGTTCTCCAACATAAAGCTTTACTTAAGTACTAGCTGCTATACCCAGCGGCAAACAATGTCCTCTGGCGAACCACATGACAAAGATGCGCAGAACCAATATGACCTAAGAAGAAGAAGACCTTTGCGTTCTGCGCATCTTTGTGACGTGGTTCGCTAGAGGACAACTTGTTTGACGCTTACTATATACCTGCAGATTCGCCCGCATTAAATTGAGGTGACATGTAGCCTGAATATTTTAGCTCATAACTCTACACAGAATTTAGGGCAAATTGAAATATATTATGGTGTACCAGTTTTGTTACTCTTTTAGCGGTTATTTGTTGGAAACTCACCAACTGAAAAAAGACATCAGCAAGGCTTCTTTTCATTTTATTTTACGCAAGTTTTTTGAAAATGGAAATAATAACATCCTAAATAGATTTCGTTCAATCATAGTTCGACTCGGTTTCTCTACAAATTTGACAGAAGCCGAAAATGATTGGTCGTCCCTATAAAGCCCGATGTAATATAAAGCATACATTGCGTATTATCTTGCAGACGAAGCGGTTGTAAGGTGCGTACGCGCAACCGGTTTTAAGTTCAATACCGGCGGCGGCGCGTCGCCTTTGTCAAGGTCCAAGGTAGACTTCCTTGTAATCCTTACTTTAAAACATCCATAAGGGCCAGGCCACAATAATGCGTTGCGCCGTCGCATCTTCACGCTAGCTGAAGTAGAAAACGGGCAGTGCGGTCCTTGTCTCACTAGAAACTTAAACGTTGGTTAGCGTCTTATCGTATGATGTCGTATCCGATGAACTTTTTTTTGCGATGTTTTTGCGATACGACGCCGCAACGCAGTGTTGTGGCCTGGCCCTAAGATCTTCCACGTCAAAATGGTATGAATTTAAATAATATCGATTTGTTGTGCATATCAGTTTGTCAAGTCAAATTATGATATATTTTATAATTGCATACACCATAAAGAAATGTATTAGTCAAGTCAATATTTAGTAAAAAGTACTTAAAAAATTCAGGAAATCGATTTCAAAAATTATATTTTAAAGCATTGGCACTGGGGAATCATGTAGGTACTTTGATAACGACTTGTTATTTTCGAAGAAATAGCTGCCTACATCGAATCATATTGCTGATTTTTAACAATTTTTACGCAATAATAATACCTATTACCTAAGTACGAACTATAACCACTGGTACTGGTATGTCAGTACTGCGACTTGAGTATAAATTAAGTGCGGTTCCAGATAAGCGTTTTAACAGGACGGATTCGCCGCTCGTGTTTTATCTTCTGCAGCGCGTGTACGCTCGACAGGCCGCGAGAGACGTATCATACTACTGACACTTGCTAAACGCCTGTATACGCGCATTCGGCTTTTGTAGATACGCGAGTAGCTATCCGCCCGTATGCGCGCGACAAAAATACGCTAGTCTGAAACCGTACTAAGTGCTCATTTGCACGAGCGATTTTTTTAACGCGCGTTAAAACTCCGTTTAAAAAAACCCGATGCAGTTTGTGCGTTTTAAATGCGCTGACGTGCGAACAGCTACTTAAAAATGCATTTGTTCGGACGGATATAAAAAGCGCGTTAAAAATCGCTCGTGCATATAAGCCCTCACTGACAACAATCCAATGTCATCCAGTTGGTAATACCTACCTATTCCAGTTATCGAAAACCTAGATGCGGGTGACATAACGAAATGACATAAGATACAACTTGGCAAGAATATACTGCTCACAATAACTGATATAGTAACAATGCAATAGAGACCGTATTTCAATAAGTTTAGAGTTTAAAATGTATAACTAACGTGACGTTCTGTAGCGATTTGGCCAATAGTTTAAAGTAGGATAAGTTATTAAGGTGAATAGTTAAGGTTGAGACATTACTTAATTTTGTCGGCAAATCATAGAGACACGTAGGAAACTCGCATTTCTAATTTTTTTTTTTTCTAATATCCGACAAGAATTTCATAAAATTATAGACATTTGTATTTGTGCAATCACATTCTTATTTTCAAATGCTGGCCCTCAAGAGGTCTTTCCATAAAGTATTTCATTTAAATCACGTCAAAACGTGCCTTATGATTGCCTAAACAATGCTTTAAACCTTAATATACATAGATGCGTAGATGCCGTTCTCAAAAATATGGCCATTTCGCTTCAGCGTACGAGTATTGTATTGAAATACTTCCTACTGAACACATGTCAAACCAGACATTAAAAAGCAACATCGATGCATCCTACGTGTGGAAATGCGGGTAGTTTCTTTCTTCTACAGTCGCCATCTTGGACGCCATCTTGTTCCGCCATCTTGAATCCTGCAATTCAAATACAAAGAAAAAAGAAAACGCATTCGAGCGCGTAATGCCCACACCTAGAGCCTCCGCACTCGGATTCCTCTTGCGAGTTCGTGTTGTCAGTTTCGATGTCTGATAAGTGAGGATATAGTCTCGGTTGCTGTAATACTACGCCATTTTGATCCTTAGTGTTTACTTTTATCCTTTTTACGTCGTCTACTACTGATAGGGCTACTGGCGAGTCTTGGGAACCTGGAATAGAAACAAATGTGATTGTAATAAGGTTTAAATTCAAACGACAATTTGAGTGATCAACGAAAACGGAGAGGTGAAATGAGAGGCAGGAGACTAAAGCGTCGATAACACAGTTTACAAGCTACAAGCCGGCGAGTTCGCTTGTAGGTTGTAAACTCGCCCCGTATCATCGGCTTTTTTACAATCTGCTAGTTGACAATCCTTCCAAAAGCTAACTCGTTCACTCGCTAGCTTGTAGATTGTAAACTAGCCCTGTGTCATCGACGTTTAGCCAATCAAATCGTCGATAGTTGCCGAGATATTACGTAGTAACAAAAATTATATTGGTTGATTTAAACCATCTCCGCTTTGGTGTATAGAAGCCTCATTTGCCAAACAATAACGCTTCTTAGCAAGTTAAAAGGATATATTTATTATTTTTGTTACCTACTGGATTTGTGCACGTCTTTGACATTTAGAAGCTTTGGCGTGAAAAATAAATACTTATGATGCTCAAACCAAAAACCTGTTTTTAGTTTGTATCTTGTTTCATTGGAAGTGAACAAAATATAAAAATCAAAGTCGTGCAATACTATTGCATACTCATTTATCACTTTGAATTTATAAATAGGTTAATTGTTAATATTATATGCAATGTCAGTGTTATCAATCAATCGCAGATATTTTATCAATTATTCGACTTTCAGTAACGGTTAGAGGACTAGGTATGCAATTGCAATATACATTGAAAAAATACTGTGGTTTTTGCCTGTCAGCTCAATTAGCAAATACTTAGTAAAAGTATGGAAAGAACAATAAATAATGCTTTTGCAAAACCAGCACATTCACGGGTGTTCGCTAAAACGTGAGTCAATGTGAAAATATGGAGTGACCAATAAAAAAAGAAAAATGAAACGGACACGAACCGATGACCACAAATACCTCTTCTCAACACATTTTGAATCACCTCGATTGGCTTGGAATTAAAAAAACTGAACTGAACTAAGTAGGGTCTCATCTTTAGGGAGCTACTTCTTCTTCTTCTTACGAGTCACTAGTTCCTTCAAACCAGTGTGGTGAAAGGATTTCAAGGGCGCCTCGAATGAAAGGAGCCTCCCTTTCATGCACACGACACATGTTTTCGAACTTTTAGGTTCTACGACTTGGCGTTTCCTCACGATGTTTTCCTTTACCGTTGTGAGGACGTGGGATGCATACATAGATTATTTCGACCGAAAAAGAATATTTATGCATGATTGCCGCCGGGATTCGAACCCGCGACCGTCAGATCGCAAGGTAAGGGCCTCATCCACTCGGCCACCACGTCCTCACGATTACACATAATATTATCTGACAAAAAACATAAAGCATTTATTTATGAATTATATTTTTCTTATCATTGAGTTTGCCTATGTACTTGTTTTTAACCTTGTGATTTTAAAGCATTTTCTAAAAATTATTTTGCACCGACCGGGAGGTATAAATGATGCGTGACATACAATATTATTTAATGAGTCAGGGTATTTGTAATCTATGTATCTATATATTTCATTATCACCATCATCAGCCTAGTGTCACCCACTGATGAGCCTCCATTTCTATGTATGTATTAAAAAAAAAAAATTATGTATTCCGTCATATATCTGGTTCCCAAAGTATTACGAAAGGACGTGGTGGCCGAGTGGAAGAGGCCCTTACCTTGCGATCTGATGGTCGCGGGTTCGAATCCGGGTGGCAGTCATGCGTAAATGGGATTTTTCGGACGAAAAATCTATATATGCATTCCACGTTCTCGCAACGGTGAAGGAAATCATCGTGAAGAAACCAGCATGTCAGAGGACAGGAAAAAAAATGTTCTATGGCATGTTACATCCACCAATCCGCATCGGGTCCGCTTGGTGGATTAAGACCTATTAGCTTTCTTAGCCGAGAGTAGGCCTGAGTCCCAGCAGTGGGAACATTATAGGCTGATTATGCTTAAAGTATTACAAGTTTGCTTAGTTTACGGCTAGATGGCGTTGTGTGACTTGTGTAAAATGTCAAATAGTAGATTATGCACGAGACAATAAAACGCCAGAGCCCTGTTTCTGGAGCCCTGGCTTTTTATTGTCTCGCAGAAGATGTGAAAAGTAGAGTATGCTCCTCACGGATAAAGCCTATCTTCGTCTTGGGCAGCTGGAACACCTCGCTTCACTTAGGACTCTACATAACACCCTCGCTTCGCGTTAGCTCAAGGTTCAATATGCCGCCCGTGACGTAATACACTGCTTTATCCCCTTGATGAATAATCTACTATTATTATTATTTATTAATGTATTGTAACACCCTGCAGTTACTCACTTCGTCTTTTCACCGGTTGTGATCCAATAACCTTCTCCTGATTCAAAGCCGTCTCCGACTTGGTCTTTTCGAACGTGACTTTGGGTACATTGGCCACGATCGCTGGTTTCTTGCCAGTGTTCAAACTGGTGGTACTCTTCATGAGAGGAGCCTGGTCTGACGGTTCTGTGTCGCTTTGGTCATCATCAGAGTCGTTTGATTGTTCTTTAGCTGGTGGCTGAAAGGTAAGTATGCTTTGATTAGAGATTAAACTTCTGGTTACAGTATGATGACACACTGGCTTTTTTACACGCTACACGCCAGCGACTTCGCTTGTAGCGGGTAAAGTCGCTCAGTGTCGGCGTTTTTACAATCTGCTTGTTGACAATCCTTCCCAAAAGCTAACACGCTCACACGCTAGCGTTTAAAAAAGCCAACAATCAGCTTGTGAGTCATCGACGCTTTACAAATTACAACACGGGCAAAAGCTTATAAGAGCAAACAAGTGGTGTTTTTAACGGCTATTTTCAACACTTCAAAAAAGTGACTTCAAAAAAGCAGTAGGTTCTCAATTCAGATGTTTAGTACCTCAGAATTTTGTCGTTTATCAACCGATTTGGAAAATTCTTGCAAAGAAACTTCATGCAAATCGGTTTATAATTTGGTTTTGAAATCAAAATTTAACTAAGTAAATAAATTACGTCATCCAAGTAACCATAATTAGTATATAGTAACTAAAGGTCCATTTTAAACGCATAATTTTACTGCCTATAAGTAGCCAATTTTCCTATGCGTGTTGAGGAAAATTTCCAACTAGGGCAAATACTCAATATTCTCGAGCAAATTACCAGTGTTGCAATATGTTATTAAAGTATTGGACAAATTAGGGTGTCACTCTACTTTACTTGCAACCATGTTTAGCTGGTAACATTTTTTGACCAAACATGTACAGTAAGAACAGCTTATTTTGTAATCTACTTGATTGTAAACCGCACTTTAGACCTCGGTTGTAATAGATAACTTATTTTAAATTATCGTGAAAAAATTTCAAGTGCGCCTCGAAGAGGCTTTTTTTGTGCGCTTGACACATGTTTTTGAACTTTTTAGGTTCTATGACATGCGGGTTTCCTCACGATGTTTTCCTTCACCGTCAATCACGTGTTTAAATGAACAAATATATTAATTTGAATAGAAAAATCCATTGGTGTACGACCGGGTTCGAACCAACGACCTTCGGATCGAAAGTCGAGGAACCTCCCATTTGGCCAACACGGCTCTATTTATTCAATTCAGAACAGTTATCGATTCGCGTTGGTTACTGTACAAATGCGTGTTCAACAAATTGGTTACGTAGATTTTTATGGGCAATGGTGTCTTAAATCTAGCACCTTTTTGTGTAAACAATATCACATGTAGACACAGCGGTTACTCGGTTTGTCAGTTAGTTGCGTCAGACATGTGCGCGGTTATCTTGACCCAAAAGGTAGAATAAGTAAAACGTACCTATAACTTTTTGGCAATAGCGGATTTAACTCCGCGGCGGACTGATAATTATGATCAAGCGGGCAAAAATTATAAGATTGTTATCCTTAGCCGGAAAATCTAGAGTGCTTAAGAGTGCTGAATTAAATGGTAAGTTATTTTTTTTTAAGTGTTTGAATGTTTGAATTTTTTTACGACGGATGTCACTTTATGTTCAGAGGCCCGATCACGAACATATCTAGCAATCACAATCGTATAGATAGAATGTATCTATATTTTTTTTCAAAACGGTACAAACTGTTGACTTTTTTGCGACGAATAAGATACGAGTGAGATTGTCAGAATTGTTCGTGGTCCGGCTTCTTCATATGAATCAAATACATTATTGGCACACGTACACGGACGACTGAATCATCCCAATTTAGGTGCCTTATTCGACCAAAAACAAAATTGAATACCTAGATTAATTTCTCAATCAAAGAAACTTTTAAAACGAAATTACCGAGATTAATATTATGCAATCGAAAGCTTTAAAAAGTGAAAGGAATGTGTTAACCATATGGTTTCCTCATTAGACACTCTCATTGTGAAGCGGACTCGTGGGCGGCTTCTAAGCAAAGGGATACGTATTTTAATGCACCATTGTTACAAATTATAGTAAGTAAGCACCTAATTATCGACACGAGTTTCATGTCTTGGTAAAGTTTACTATACTCCTACTCATTATCTACCAAAATCACGATTTCATTTCTATGTTTGATGTGTAACATCTTTCCTTTCGCTTTCTGTCAATTTGTGGTAGTGATTTCGTGAAAAGCATCGGAAGTGTGTAACAGGAAATTAGCCGTCAATAGTAACTTCAGAAAAAATAAGTACCTAATAGAATTATTCCAAATTTAAATGAGATGTCTGATGTTACGTTATAGTATCGTATCATATGAAAAATACCTAATCATACAAACTGTTGACTACTCTGTGACGGATAGGGTAAAACCCAAAAGCTGAGGTGCCCCGTTTTAAAAAAATCTTACATTCCTAAATCAAATGCAATTAATAATACGTAAAGTATGAAGCATAAAAAATATGCTAAAAACTTTACCTATTATAACTTCCATTTGATTTTCGAAACTAAGTTTTATTTGGGCAACTAACCGTAACGAACCGTACGATACGTAAACGCTAACGCAAAAGTTCATGATCGAGCTACTGAAGCAATAAGTGTTAACGTGGTAAAACGTGGTAAGTGTTAAAGATGAACTCACCTTATAATGAAACCTGTTCTGTAACATCTCCATTTCCTTTTCTCTTTCTTGCTTGAACTTATTCGCTATTGTAGTCTCGCTTATCGTCTGTTCCTTGCTGAATAATGCTTGTAGCTTGCCCTTTATGCCACCGCCAAGAGAACTCTGGCTAATGTTGTCATCGGGTAACTCGTCTTTGGAATTACTCCGGGAAGACGAGGTATTTGAGCTGGTGGATTTTGTGGGCGTTCTCTGTTGGATTGGCGTCAACGGTTTCGTGGGCGTCCGCTGTTGAGTGGGCGTTCGTTGTTGAATGGGCGTTATTGGTTGCGTTAGCTTTGATTTGTTATCTGAAATCACTGAAAAGGTTAGTGTTGTTTTTTTTTTCATTAAAATAGTTTTTTTTAATTGATCGAAGGTTTTGCTGGAATCTTGATTTAGCGTGATTAAGACGATTAAGTCTCTTCCTGTCCTACATTTTAATTAGTTTCGGGACGGAAATTGACATACATAGTTAATTAGTTTTGTTGATGCATTAATAATAGGACACATCCTTTGTTTTATGCCTAGATCACACGTACCGAGTACTCGGCTGAGACAGTGAAAGCTTACGTTTCTCGCTCAGCCGAGCACTCGGCGCTATGTTTATTTATACGTAGGTACTACTACTGTACTGTACTGTGTACTACTCGGTACGTATGATCTAGGCATTACCACCCCAACATAATTCTTTATAAAAAAAAACCTACCAGTATCAACCATTTCGTTTATATAAGTCTATATTTTACAATATAAACGTAAATCAAGTCATACTGCCGTAGATTAAATATGGGGCATTAAAATGGATTCTATACGGCGAGATAAATCCTGTCGCAAGAGGGTCGAGGTCAACGAATCCATCGAACAGTCGACAAGCTAGGTGCCAGTACCAACAATGAGGACTTTTTGTAAACACTGACGTATTAGCCAATACAGGTTCTGATGAACAACCCACAGGAAAATACTCTTTATTCGTCGATAATACAGTTGCGATTGCAATGACGATGCTGAAGTTCTAAGTACGTGTGAGTTCAGTTTGTTCAAGCAAAAAATATATTTAGTGATAATAAATTATGTTAGTTACGGGTTAAAGAGAATGATCTAATCAGTTAACAATGAAAATTTTATCATATGCAGATCCTTATATTACGGGTTACATCACAGATCTCGGATACTTTCGGCTGTCGCCCCCAAAAGATCGGTTAATGAAAGAGATGCAAGTATAGCTTTTTATGATTAAGAGCAGTATAGAACTAAGTCACGTCACTCAAAACCTTTTGAAGCACAGGAGACCCCGTCAGTTATTGTTTGTAAATTATTTTATCTTTTTACAATTATCTACAAAATGAAACCATTTTATTTATTTTAAAGAGCATGGTTAGTTGCTCAATCAATACGTGTGGCACAACGCATAGAAATAACCAAGATAATCATTCATTTCACAGGTGAGTAAAGAAAATATTTGGTTAATTTTCGTAGAAAAATTTATGGATAATTTTCTTCTACAATTAGTTATAAAATCGTTGTGCCTTGTGGAGTTTTGATTGCTCTTGCCGTGTGTACAAATGGTTCTTACATATATGGAGAAATAATAGATTTTTCATGTAAAAACAAATATTGCTTCGTTACGCTAGGGCTTGATAAAATGATGACGTCATGAAATATCGATAGTACCTAATGAGTAGGTAGTTATGCAAAGTGGTACAAAACTCTTTTCTTTTCTATCGTTAGGGTATTTTTACCTAGTTAAAATAAATTTACCACTTGTGTCATTTTATTTTGTTTCTTAAAATACGAGTATTATTATAGCTAATCGTTTTTACTTATTTAATTTCAGCTTACCAAAGGATCCGCAAAACAGAAAAATATGGTTACAAATTCTTCAGAAACAGAGCGATCATCAAAACAATATAAAAGTTTGCAGCAATCATTTTAAAAAGGATTGTTTTTTATTCAGAATACATTAACGTGTTTTGAAGAAAGGTTCGCTGCCTACGTTACATGTTCCAGTAAGTACCATGTTGAACAATGTTTCAATTCAGGCGTAAATAATGTATTTTGTGACCTTATGCCGACTTGTACAAAGTTGTCAAAGCTCTTAAGCAATCTCGCTTGGCAGTTTTTAACGGACCAGTTTCAGATTCAGACCGATCAAGATCTGTCAAGCGAGTGAAGTAATTGTTTAGAACTTTGGAAGTTTGGTGCAAGTAGGCATTAGTCAAGTAATTATTAGATAGGGACTTAAATCATAAATCAACCTCTTTTACAGATTCAACTCTAGAAAAAGCGAGATCCAACTTCATATTGCAATTGGATCCCTATTTTATAGTACCTACCTTACCTACCTGAAACTAATAGGCTACATATATTATGACAGACAGATATACCTACATATCGTGCCTACATATAATGACAAAACTCAGAATTAATATTCTTAAATAAAGTATTTTTCAGTCATTGAATAAAACATTTGCTAGGGCTTCATTATTGTCTATTATAATAAACCAACTTTAAAAAAAGAACAGATATATATATTATACACAATCGACTTTCTAGCTATTACAATCTTATTTCGAAGACTACCGCCTATTTGGATTGATGAGTAAGTTGTAGGTAAATATTGGTAAGTCCTGCTACTATGTATTATGAATGTAAGTTTGTGAGGATGGATAAGTTTTTGTTCCTGAATAACGCCAAAACTTGGCTATTTAGTCTTTAGTATCTAATAAATAATAACCAAACCCATCTCATTCCTTTGGTTAAAATCTTCATATGTACAGGTGGTGACGTAATCAGTGAATAATCTTCAGCTGCGGGTGGGAGACTTCAGGACTAATCAGAAAATGAAAATATGTACCCAATAAAAATTCTAAGTCCGTGGGATTTCTACTGGGAACATATTTTCATTTTCTGATGACCCCCACACGCAGCTGAAGGATTATCCACTCATTAACCCTCTATTAACAACATGATTGTGTAGTAGGCACTATTCTTTTCTCTATTAAGACTTGTGACGCAAAATGGGTAGGTACCACAGTTATCGATGTCGATAAAACATCTTATTGAATGTCCATCACTATTTTTGAGCAACACATAGACAATCACTCGCACATGCTTATTATCATTTCTTGTATCGCATTTGAAATGTCATTACCCCTCTTTACATTCTAACTTTATGGGTTACATACGAATTAGTCTTTTCGCCATTTTGAGAATTGGCCATTTTGCGCCTAAACCCTTTACATTCTAACTTTATGGGTTACATACATAAAAAGTCTAGGTGTCGCCATCTGTATCGCCTGCATTTCACCGCGAGATGGCAAGAATTATGTATGTGTTGTTTCAGATCTTATGCTATCGATCGACATCTCGTCTATGACTAATACATATTTTAAAAATATTACATATTTTATACAATTTATAAATTTATTTTTTTACATACTAAGTAAGTAATTTTTCAATTTTAGTATCGTAATCATTCCTTAATTAAATATGTTCTTCGTGCACTACCCACGCAATTGTCCACAACACACAAAGGTTTAGCTGGAAGATAATGTTACTCAGCATTAAGTTCAACTTTGTACTATTTGTTAAGTGAAATAAAGATTTATCTATCTATTTTATGACTATTACAGCCCGAACAGTTTAGTAATTATGTCGAACATTGTATCTTACTTATCTTAATAAATTACGTGTATTGACACTTAAAAAAATGTTATCGAATTTTAGGATATCAGCTATCAACACTTAAATTCTTTCAATAAAAAAATATTTATTAAAATTACACATAGGTAGGTACTGTAAGTTTTTACTAGATATTTCATGGTTTTAATCCTAACGGTTTATAAAATCTACTTTTACTTTTCATATCGATCCGTCGATTATCTCGTAGTGGGTTAATTGTTTAGGTCAACAAGTTTCGATTCAACGAGAAGATCGTTAACAATTTAACCAGTAGCCGTATCATGAATATTTTTGACACGCGTAATCGTATCGGAGCCGTTACTGAAGTCAACAGTTATTGTAAGACGTTAATTAACTTCTATTTAGTTTCATTTCATTTATTCTCAAACAATTTTTACATTGTGTCGAAATATATTTACAACTAAACATCGCAATCACATTACATAATAACTATATCCATGAGATAAATAAAACTTAGAGAATCTTAAAAGAAAGAGTATTGTCTCATACAAACAAATATATAAATAGTGAATAGTGATACCATCTCATCTCATCTATTAGCGCTGAAGAGCTGAAGATCGGGCCCATTGGTGTGCCTTGAAGAGAGCTAAGTTTAGCAGTAATTAATATTGTGATAAAAACATAACCCTTCTTTGGCAGTCGGGTAAAAAGTCTAGCCTTTTAATATTCGTAACCGAGAGTAGGCCTGAGTGCCATTGTGAACAATATATAATGTAGAATAAGCGGTCTTATCGCTAAGAAGTGTCCCTGTTCTGATGTTTTATTTATCGTAAATGTTCTTTTTTAAGAACAATTAAGTTTTATTCATTCATTCAAAATATAAAGGTAAAAATACGTTAATATTTTTAAATGAAAAAAAGTACCTGCAGTTTCTTGTGTTTATCATTTTTAATTGCGGAAAACGCAATAATTTGCGACTTCATTGTTCATGGCACTTTGTCACTTCAGCTATGTCGAAACAATAAGCAATTTTACGGTATGTTAGGTAACGGGCGTTTGAATGATGAAAATGACCCTTATTTAGGACAGCAATACAAACATCACACAAACATAAGCAAATCATACTAATTAAAAACACTCAAGTAAAATATAATAATTTAAATTAGGTATTCTGTTAATGATCTGCGCGCTATAGCTGGCAGAAGGTGGATGAGAAGAGGTGAAGATCGGGCTCAGTGGCGCGCCTTGGGAGAGACCATCGTCCAGCAGTGCACTGCTGATGATGATGAATTAGGTATTCTATGTATGTATTTACAAAAATACTGTACTGGTAATTGTTGTGTCCAAAACTCATTAATGTGTCATCTAAGGCCCAGAATCCCGCGCGCCGCTATCTCGCTCGCACATTTGTACATTATTGAAGATATAAATTCACTGAGTATAAATTTCAAATAGGCGGAGCGGTGACTTTGTTAGGTTCTACAACATCATATATTATTTTAATTAAGTATATTTTATTTTATATGTTTAACATAAGCGAAGATTGGGAAAAACAGTTTTGCGTACAACATGTGTACGCAAATAAATGTACTTTATCTTTTTCCAAAAAAACAAGAACTATAAATACTCTATGGTTCTTTTATTACAAGCTCTGCTTAGTTTGGGATGGTTTTGGGGCTACTAGGCGTACTAAGGGTCTTCGTGTGTATCCAAATATTATTTAAATATTAGATTATATTGATGAAAATCTTTAAAAAAAATGAACCAACTCTCACTCGTTTTTTTATGAGTAATGAATTCATCATGCATCGAGTGGGCCAAGGTCCAGATGACAATCAAAAAGCAATAAAAAAACTCACATAAAAATAATAATAAAATTAATATTAAAATATTTTCCTGTCCACTAGCTGTGCTTGGTTTTCCTGAATGAGACATCAAGAAACTTATTTGACTTATCCGTGATCTGACGAAGCTTTATAATATGCCTTATACTTAGATATTTCATAGAGAGCTTTATTTCACCAACACAGTGCCAGCTATTTTGTCGCAAAGCAGTAATGTGTAAGCATTACTGTGTTCCGGTTGGAAGGGTACTGTGCCTAGTGAAATTGGAAAACAGAGCTTTTGAGAGCATCAAAACGTCTCAAGAACGAGCAGTGTTGCACGGGCCTATGGGAATCAAAGCCCTCTGTAGCACTGTTATGGTTATGGGCAGGCGTGATCTCTAAGCATCAAGAGAGCGCCTCGCCACTTAAAATAAAAAATAAAAAAAATTTTAATTCTGTAAGCACAGTCATCTATTTAATGTTCTATCATAATGAATTATACTGTTCAAAAATAAAGCTAAAAATACTTGAACGTTTTAAGTACAATTTCATGTGATTGTACCTTCTTATCACCACATCAATGAAAGAAAAGTTATCCAATTTCTTTTTAATTAAACTTACATTTCAATCCAAAATTCAAATCAGCACTTTCAATCAGATTTATTCACAAAATCCAATGAAGCGTCTTCATCACAAAACGTCTTATTCACAAATATACACAAGTTTTATCAAAAATAGCAAAGTAAAAATCAGAAACGGGTCTGCGCGGGCGCACGTTGCGGCAGAATGGCTATCGCACAAATCGACAAACTCGACTACCGCTTACCTCCAACAGCGATTACGTAAATGAAACTCGGAGATCGAACGATAAATCAATAGGAAACAAAGGTGGGAGATTAATATGTGACATTTTATTCAGCTCGTTATCAATGTAGTATCTACACGAGTTTGGAAGAATAGGACTTTCTCTTAGGAACTTCGAATAAGAACTTCGAATGTCAGTTGTGATTATAGGATCCCAGGCGTGAGTTTATTTTTAACAGACTTCAAAAAAAGGAGGAAGTTCAATGTGGCAGATTTTTTTTTTATGTTTGTTACCTGAGAACTTTGTCATTAATTAATTTATTTTTTCTTTAAAAGGTTATAAAATCGATAAGGAGATTATTATGACACATTTTATTAAGCCCGTTATCAATGCACACGAGTTTGGATGAATAGGACTTTCTCTTGGGAACTTCGAATACGATAAGGAGCGTGTTAGTCGTGATTATAGGATCACAGACGTAAAGAGCTTATATTTTAACAGAGTTCAGTGATTCTCCATACGGCAGATTTTTTTAAGTGAGAAATTTATCTTTATTTAAAAACAAATACTTCAGTAACTACTCTCTTATTGGTCCTATAGAAATTTTAATTAAATCGCTTCGTTCTTCATCAGTTCGGTCGTCAAAGTAAACGAAAATGCGTATTTTGCTTTACGGTGATTTTTCAATGGTCTCTAAACAGTCCAGTTGAAGTTGGTTGTAGTAGGTTTTTGTAAAACTTTGATTATAAGAGATCTAAGTTTGGAACCATGACATACATAAAATTTTCCATGTTTATATCATATGCGGTTGAAAATGAAATATCAAATTATTAAATCATTTGGTTTGGGCACGCAAACAGCCGCTTCATAATCAAGTCAGACCACTGAAAAATGGCAATGGACCATGTGATTCAAAGTCCTGTGCCGCACTGTTTTGGTTATGGGCGAGCGCGATCTCGTGCCATCAAGAGAACGCCTAGCTCGTCTCGTCACGTTTTTTTTCAAAAGAGTATTCGAGATAGTAGAATTGTTTATCTATGATACGCAATAGCCGCGTAACCGATGTAACACACCTTTTGTCCATTTTGCCAGTTACATGCATCACTGGACCGGGCTTGTTCCGTTTTCCAATGACCGGTGACGGTATTAATCTATCTATTGCCACAAAGGAATGGTGAGTTATACAAGTGACTAACTGGTGACATTGGTTGCGGAGCCAAGAACCGGAAGATTTTGTACTTTATGTAGATTTTGGAGGTACAGCCTATTGGGTTATTGGCCACAGATTAAGTGATAATTTACAATTTAACGCTTTTGAAAACCGATACATAGTAAACTTTCGGAAAAATATTAACGCAAGTGCTCTTTAAAGCAGACTAATCGCATCGCCCTCAGATTGGTAGGTTAGTTTGAATTTTAACACAATCTAACAAAACGATACATTCAAAAGTGTGTAAGCGATCATACGCTTTAGGGCAAAGTGGACACGGACAACAATTTCAGATGAGAATATTTTCTTGTTTGTTACTTTTTAGAGCGTGCTTTTTCAGTAGTCGGATTCTTTTTTTAACCTAATTTTGGAACTTATTTTTTATATTACAATAGCTATGTAATAAAGCTTCTAAAGGCAGCGCGCCGGTTTGTAATCCCGTAGTATTAGCACAGTTCAATAAACATAATTTATATGTAAATTGCTGTTGGTCTTTTGAATAATAAAAATAAAAAATAAGAATATCCCTTATTATTTTATTTGCACAATACAGAGGATAAAGTAACCAGGTCGTAATGATGATGATAGAGTAAACATTCCGGTAAAATGGTCTCTTTCGAAAGTGAAAACTCCCTCTATGTGGTCATTTCTCGGAGTAATTTGAGTAAATGGCATGTTGCTGTGTCATTTTGCTATAGTGGGCCTGGTCTATCATCAGTGTCTATTTATATTTCTTTGCAAGACTTATGACGTTTGTGAGAACTTATGATGAACCGTGTCCGACCTTAGTCTCTCTTCATTACTATTATGTCAGCTTTTGGATGTCCATTGCTTACATGAACTATTTTTATTTGTTAAAAAGTGAGCAGACGAGTTGCTAGGCGTTTTCTTGACGTTAAGAGATCACGCCTGCCTATAACCAAAACAGTGCTGCACAGGACTTTGATTCACATGGTCGGGTGCAACACTGCTATTAGCACTCGTCCACTTTGAGACATTCTAATGGCCAGTCTCAAAAGCCCAGTAATTTCTCTAGCATCAATGCCCCTAGAACCGTCACACAGTAATGCTTACACATTAGCATTACTGCTTTGCGCCAGAATATCTGGCACTGTGTTGGTATAGACGGTATCCTGCAGGGGATGCCTCCTACCGGTAAAACCGTCGATAAAGCGTCAATGACACACGGCTTTTTACAATCAGATTGTTGGCGAGTTTAAAAGTTTGCGTGTGAGCGTGTTAGCTTTTGGGAAGGATTGTCAACAAGCAGATTTTAAAAATGCCGATGACACTGGGCGAGTTTACGCTACAAGCTAAGTCGCTGGCTTGTAGCGTGTAAAAAAGCCGTGTGTCATTGACGCTTAAGACACTATGACGAGCGGTCTCAAGACTCCTTAAATCTAACGCAACAATGACGTCGGTCCATCGTGGGGCTCCATCCTACACCGCATCTCTAGACGCAAAAAAATTAAGATCTTGGTCAAACATACATCCTGATTCAGGCAATGTCTAGACTTTCCCTGACCCCACAATCAATAACTGTTCCGAATGTCACAGTACCGTAACGTTATTTCGTGACGACCGGCACGAGACGAGATGGGACAAATCGGTTATCTGTGACATTGCGGAATCATTGACCCAATAGACATCTGTTTGTGATAATTGTTCAGCATTCGTTTCAATAGAATGCGGGAAAGTAGATTATTTAAAAGAAAATATTTGTGTCTTGAAGAAGATCAAACGTTTCAATGGATTCTGTAGTACAGTTTATTAAAACTAAAACAGGAAAAAAATACTGTACCACAACGGTCTGTATGTGTGTGTGTGGGTGTGTGCTTCGAGGCGCACATGAAATCCTTTCACCACACTGGTTCGAAAGAACTGGTGACACGATAAGAAGAAGTCTAAGTTTTTTGTTCTTGCAATAAACAATTCTGTATTTTATTAAGTTATTCCAAAGAACTAATTTCATTTAGGTATATGTAATCCATATTTGGCCAGACAATCACAAGGTATTAGAAACAGCGGAACTTAGTTTATGAAGGACACTTTCGAATCTTTGAATCTGAGTCGAATCTGAGGGAACATATTAAGGGATTAATGTCACGTAACAAAACATTGCACAAACAAAGATATGGACTTTTGTCAACAACAAATTGCACGACAAATACAAACGACCGGCCATAATTAGCATCATCGAAAACACAATCACAACTATTATATTAGCATTTTAAAATAGTAACGCGTTTACTATATAAATGGTTGACCGTAATCGCTGTCCATTGTCTTGCAAATCGCTTGAGGCGGCGCTAGCACAGCGAATATACAGTTGCAAGTCGCGTGGCACATCGATGGCTAGAATACAGGAATCTTTAGAGACTTGTTAATACCAGGAGTGAGTGGATATATTGTTGGAGGTTATCAGAACCTGCTTATGGTCTTAGCGCCTGCGGAACTGAGAACCAGACCTATTTTCGTGATAGAGGCGAGAGATGGAATTTCGTAGATTGTGATAGTACAGGTCGCTTAACGAAAGCTGGTGCCGTTAAGGGGAATCCTCAAATCCGAATTCCATACAAAATGTTTCGGACAAATACTCAAAAAGTACGACGTATTATAGTAATTTCTTCGCACTATTCGTTTCGTCCATGTTTTTTGATTTCGTCAACAAAAAAAGGAAAAGGTTTCATACATTAATTTAGATTTTTTACGTGTTTTAAAATTAACCCTACTAACTTAAAAACACGTATAAATCTAAATTAAAGTATGAAACCTTACACTTTTTTTGTTGACGAAATCAAAAAACATGGATGAAACGAATAGTGTGAAGAAATTCCTATAATACGGCGTAATTTTTGAGTATTTGTCCGAAACACTTTGTATGGAATTCGGATTTGAGGATTAGCCTTAAAGCACTAACACTAATGCAATTTCACTTCACTTTGACAAATTTAGGTTATTTTGCCAGGTCACAATAGGGACACGCCGCGCTCTTATTCACAGACACTACACAAGCGCACGTGAATATGTTGTTCATGCCAGCTTTTGTTAATATACCTGTAGGGATTGAGATATAAATTCCGAATGATCAATTGTACATGTCACTGTTAGTTGAACGCAAAAAAGAAGCCTGAAGGTAGCGCCAGTGATGGATAAATTAAGAAGTAACAGGCTAGCTTGGTATGGACACGTGATGCGAAGGGAAGAATGTCATGTGACTAGAATAGTGTTGAATATGAAAGTGGATATGGTGAGAAAGATCCTCTCTTTCTTAATGTTGTGCCGACCCCACGTAAGTAAGAAAAGGACCAGAAAATGATGATGACTGTTGGGCACAACCATTCAATGGTAGCGCTGTTCATCAAAATGAACAGTTTGTAAGTAACGGAAAAAAAGGTACACAACGAACGCTTCAATCAGATAACTGTACCAGACAGTATCAGACAAGAAATAAGGCAAGATGTGCTATTTCAGACCAGCTACTAAATAACATATATTTCTGTGAATCACGAGTAAATATGTGCTCAGCTCAGTTCTGCGGTCATAAAACCAGGTGACACACATAGTTCGCAAAACAACTGCTAAATGTATGTATGAACTTGAAGTTACCGTTAAATGGACTCAGACATTTTTAGGAAGTGTGAAGTGAATAAATAAATATTGATAGTTCCATTCTTTCCTTGAAATCGGAAGTATTTTACACAACGACCTACTTAATTCTTAGAGGACAGCCGAACATTGATACAGAAGATCGTGATTTTACTAGAACAAGCTGAAATGATATTTCGATAGGAAAATAAGGAATGAAATCCTCTACAATAGTATACAATATATTTGGAGGTAGTGTTAGAAAAAGGAAAAAAGAATGAGATTTATTAAATTTAAATTTATCTTTTCTATAAGATTCTGAAATGCTTTCGATAGGGATAATAAAGAATGAAATCCTATACAATATAGATAGTGTAAAACAGTTTTAAAAAAATATATGAGATTTATTGAATTTAAATATGTCTTTGCTATAAGATCATTTATTTCTTTCAATTTTAATACATTATAACACGTTAAATTTCTATAAAAAAGCGTCACTTACGGATATAGGTAAATGGTATACGGATATGGGTCTGGTATATAGGAATAGGAACACAGATTAAAGTAATCAGCAATCCGGCATTAGCCTTGTGGTAGAGAAAGTCTGATTTCGCAGACTATGATGACAGCTTGAACAATATGATGAAATCCTTAAAATCGTCGTGCAACAAGCGGTTGTATCGAGAAATCGTTTAATTTTCCTGTAATGTCTTATAGATAGAGTGAGAAACACCGAAATTCGGAGAAGGACTGAAGTTCAAAACATTGAAAAGGCATACGAATCATGTTAAGGGTTTTTTTCTGGTGTTGGAACCCTTAATTAAATTGATTAACTAGGTAATTAGGCTTGGTAATTATCGTATGAGGTCAAACCGAGACTGCCCTAAAGCGTAAAAAGATTGGATTCTATGTACTAGCCTATATTGTTATGGGATGGTAAGGGGTACGCATTGTTAGACATTTAATGCCCTCGCTTATCGAAAGGACCATTTACATTTATTATGTAAATTCATAGTTTCAAAATACTTCGCTATAATTAGGTATTTTAAATAGCTACTTTTTCGCTATAAGGTCTTACAGCGAATAAATTGCTGGTTAGTTTCTTAGGCATTACTCAAGACGAAGGGTCAACGTAGTACTTATTCTACTATTTACCGGTTAAGACCGGTTCTTTTTCCCGTCTTTCAAAATTTCCCGGAATCAGTGCTTGGGAAAGGACAACATACTGCAAAATGAAATGTGGAAGGTGACAAAGTTATGGTAAATTACCGGTAGCGTTTTGCTTTCCGGAAATACGGAGCAAGCATAAAATATGTTGCAAGACTTTTAGAATATAAGTAAGCAAAAAAAATAGCTGTCAGCAAATGTAATCAGTTTCATAAATCGGCTTTGGTTCGGTTTTAACAGAGTTATATGCACAGGTTTTGCAGTACACGCTGAAATCGTAATCTGATTTGAAAATCTTAATTAAATTTCACACTTCTGAACTACAGCTATAAATTGATATACATTGATTTTCGTTTATAAACAGGCTAATCATGTAGCACCATCGAATTTAGAATCGCTTTTCAAATTGCAGCAAAAAACAGACACGACCAATCAATTCTTGACCTCATACATTATTCATGATCTTTATCTTCGTAAAAGCAAAAAGTGATAGCCAGACTGGATTCACAGGCGTAATAATTGTTAGACAAAAAAGAACTGGTTAGGATTTTGAGCAGTTACTAAGATCGAAAATGGCATGGTCTTGCTAGAGGTAATAGAGACGCGACCTTTAGTGAACTCGTAGACGGAATTTAATCTAGTATCCGAGCAGAAAACCCCAGACTTGAAATTAATATGTAAAGCCGTAGATAAATCAGTGAATGAGTACAGCGATTAACCATTAACTGTTTATTACAGCATAAGCTAACTACTACAATCTATATATAGGTATATTATAAAATTTACAAAAGGAAACAATTGGGCCACCCATAGACCGTTGCAAACGATCTATAGGTAGCTCAACTGCTCCAACTCGATACCCGATGGCAGCGGGCCGAGGATACTGGCTGCATTGCCTCTTTGTATAGCAAGGCTTATTCTTTGGCCCAGATAGCTGCCAGCCCTCTGATCACGCGTCGCTTCGACCAGACGCTCTGACAAAATTTAAAAAACGCGGAAGGCTCCCATTCCCCATGGACCTAGGGTCTCGACCCCAAAGGGCTCAAACATGTACGACCTATCAAGATCTACATATTTACGCCGCTTGAGATCTTCAGCAGAGTTTGCCGCCGCACCAGCCCTAACTTGCTGAATTGACAGCGCAAATGTGCAAAACGTTTTCCTATTAAAAATGTAGTAGCAATAGGTTTTCGTCTACAAATGCGTCATAAATTAGAATCAGGTTAATCACCGGTGGAACCTTCATCTACTTCCGAAATCATTGCTATGAATACATAACATTAACACCGACTCGAGGAAGTAGAATATAAACTTAGCTATTTGGACTTGAAAACTATTATCGACCGTCATTGCAATTTAAGTGTATAATCTTTAACAATGGAAACACTTAACCCTCATTGTTGGTTTTCGACAAGTTGGTATTTACAAAGTAAAAAAAAGAGAATGACTTACCTTTGTTTTCGCCATACAGGGATTTGACGGAGGGTGCCTGACCGAACGGGGCTTTGGGCACAATAGCAGCACCCTTATTTTTTTCAAAAAGCGCCTTTCGCTCCCTCAGCGACATTTCCGCCGGGTCCTTGGCTTTAGGGCTCCCGGCCTCGAACATAGCCGCCTTCGACAGCACAGAGGTCCGGTCCACATTTCCGTTCAATTTATTCGCCAATCGTTTTATTACAGGGGATCCCTTGTCAAGAATAGGTTTGTCATCAGCCGGTTCGGGCTTTGTTTGTTTACAACTCGTCGAGTCACTGTCGTTCTCCGCTCGAGGTAGCACATTATTTTCTTTGTCTTTTTCACTTTCACATTCATCGTCCGTTTCTGTGGCGTTGCTCGGTGGTGTTGGCGCTTTGTACTTTTTCAAGGAGGGTTTCTTGGTGACCGGCGCACCGGGACCGGTAGCGATCATTGTCGCCATCTTGGGGGCTGCTGCTGCACTGGGGGTTGTCGATGCAGACTTCGGCTCCTGTCGGTCGGGATCGGCGCGTTTCGGTGCGGTGAAGTCGTAGACGAGCCGCGATTGGCTCGCGGAGACGCGACGATACCCCTCGCCCTCCTACGATTGGACAACGGGCACGGTTGGCGCGGGGTGAGCACGTGCTTGCATTTCGTCGATACAATACAGTGACCGAGTCGAGTACGTTACGCCGCGGTTGCAAGTGGGTTAGTTAGTAGTATGGCTCTAGACGAAGTTGCATCATGTTTCGCGGGAATAGACGGCGTTGCGTGATTTCTCGGAGGTTCACTAATTGGATAATTGTAAAACAAAGGCATTCATTGTCGTGTTGGATGGTACGATTCGCGGTTGGTTGGCATGAGGGGAGCACGTGAGCCGCGGGAGGCGTCGTGCATTCAACTGGCTGGCGGTCGACGGGCTCCCGCTCCAAGGCAGCACGTGTTACAAACCGGCCCAGCTGATAATTATTTTGACGCACAAAGCGTATTCATCATCTAAATGTATTGTGAAGTACTATTATCGAGATGATTACGCAAAATAACAAGCGCGCGCTCTTCGAGTCTTCGCAATATTTGTTAACCAAGGCCACAGCCAAGAGATAAATACATAATATTTTTAAACGATATAAATTTTGATACACGAACCACCGGAAGTAGTCAGGTGTCAGTCAGTTAGTGTAAATAATATAAATATGTAGTTTGTTTCCCAGTTTAATCATTCATGCTAGGTTAAATAAGTGTTATATGTATGATAAAAAAAATATTAAATTTCACGTTTTTTAGTAAACATCACTTTGCGTCTATGAAGAGGTCAATTTTAACCGTTTGACCCTATTAACCAATTTCCTCTACTTAAAGTTTGGTACCCTTCCCAAATTGAAATAGACGCTCCCCGTTTTTGGGTGTCAATGACATCGACTCATTAATTTTTCAATTTTCAAAGTATTGATCGAATACTCAAGAAATAACTACTGTTTTTTTATTAGATTTTCCTCTCAGAAGGAGGCTGTGACTATTATCCTGTATATTTAAAATGTACTAAGTTAATTAAACTCTTTCTTTTGATACCCAACTCGATTAGTATTGGTTTTTATTTCATCATATTTTTGTGCTGTCTGTACATCTACTGTAGATCTACGATAGAGGGTACCGATGACGAAGTTATCCATAATAATCAAGGTTTTACAAAAACATAAAACAACCGACTTCAATCGGACTGTTCCGTTTGAAGTCCGTTCCGTTCCGTGACCGTAGCCATTACTGAAAAGTCACATGGAAGAAAAATACGCAAATTTCTTCACATCAACGACCTTTTTTCAGTTATTTAGATTTCAAAACCAAAGTACTGAACTGATTTTCATGACTTCTATACGATAAATCTGAAAGTATGTATATCCTTTTAAATAAAAAAGAATTATCGTTATAATATATTAAATCGGTTTATAAACAACAAAGTTCTGAGGTAACTAATATAAAAAAGAAACATTCAACCGAATTGATAACCTCCTTATTGAAGTCGGTTGAAAATTAATAATTTATTTAACGATGACGATTTTACCTTTAAAGCATGGAACTAAAAAATTGCATAAAAATGGTCCAATGACGAATTTACCTCAACCCTCTACTTCTAATGAAAAATAATACAGCCTTTTTAAATTGCAATATGTGTGCTGGTAACAAAACTTTCTTTCTAAAGACTAGGAATGTCCTTCGCCAAGGTATTTGGCCTTTTTGCGATCTTTCAAGTACTACCAACACTAGTCTAGTAGCTACCTACACTAATCTTGTGGTTGTAACTTGAAAGCCGAAGCTCTAAGTTCGACGCACTTCGCAAAGGATAGCAACGAATGATTCGTTGTAGCTGAGCTCGGATAGATAGAACATGGAATACGAATTGTTGCAATGGCATTTTCATACTCAGTTCTTGTATCATAAATAACTACATAACATAGTTGACACCTACAACTTCGTTTGTGTTGGGAATCAACAAAATTCCTTTATTCGTACGCGTCTACGCTTTTTGACGAACACATCTTCGAAGTTTCAAGTCTCTACGTTCAGCGGTTTGGCCTGTACGTTGTCTGGCAGTCAGTCAGTTAGGTCCAAGCCTTTTATAATACACACCGCAAATTTTTAATCACATGAAAAAAAAACGCATAATCAGTTGCCGTTACTAAACATAATGGAAATGGCAAAAAAACCTAAAAAGATAAGTAGATTATTTGACAAAATACATATATGTATATTCGGTAAAAAATTGTATAAATGATAGTCAGTGAAGGAAAATGCTGGCATTTCTTAACGAACACACCCTTCAAGTTTCTAGTCTCTACGTTCAGCGGATTGGCCTGTACGTTATCAGTCAGTCAGTCAGGTCCTGGGCCTTATAAACATACGTATTGATAGCTACTAATTCAGTCATCGGCAATATAATTTACAGGTACCTTGTGACAGGGTAATTTAGACTGGGTAATCGCCTAAGCGTTTTTTATGCTTCGCGGGGCGAACCGGTAAACGGTGCGCAAAAAGTTGGTTCAATAAACTGTGACAGCTGATGCAAGAGGCGGGAAATAATGCTCTTGTGTCATGGATGGGATGCATCTGTGACGCAATGGTGCCATGGTGCCGTAATAGTAACAGACAACAAATATGTAACAGCTTTATGCCTAGATCACACGTACCGAGTACTCAGCCGTGACTGTGCTTTCGACCGAGTACTCGGTACGTATAAACATAGCGCCGAGTGCTCGGCTGAGCGAGTGAAGTAAGCTTTCACTGTCTCCGCCGAGTACTCGGTACGTGTGATCTAGGCATTATTATGAAACGAGGACTCAAAGATTAATGACGGGTGTTCCTATAGAACACCAAGACAGACAGTATTAAATCAAGATGAATGCGGAATACAAGACAGAAAATTTTCAGACAACCTGTCTATAAACATGATTTATCTCTATTTTCAAATATTTTTTGTTACTTTTTACGATGTAGTTTTATTACCCATGAAAAAACCTAGAAGTTTTAACATATAATATACTAGCCTTGTTACTTCCCTTTTTCGAAAATTGGCATCGGACAAAATTGTACTAGAAGTTAGCCAATTTGGCTCCGTTTTTTGGCTCATTTCAATGTACTACATCGTGATTTTATAGTTTAATACTTCTGTGAGAGAACTAAACTCGAGGTAACTCCCCGAGTGTACCCAGTTCTAGACTGGTGTTCCTCTTACAATATAGAAATTACATTGCATCCACATCAAAGTTTAAAGCGTCGATGACACACGGCTTTTTTACACGCTACAAGCCAGCGAGTTCGCTTGTAGCTTGTAAAGTCACTCTGTGTCATCGGCGTTTTTACAATCTGCTTGTTGACAATCCTTCCCGAAAGCTAACTCGCTCACACGCTAGCTTTTAAACTCGCCAACAAGCAGCTTGTAAAATAGCCGTGTCATCGACGCTTTACGTTGCGTTTGCAACATTCGTTACCTAAAAAAAACTAGTATAGTTAAGTGATAAGCGCTCAAGCGATCATTATTAGAAGCCTGCAGTCTTAGCACGTTTTAGTTTAGCCGGACAGTTCAAAGAAGCATTTTAGAACCAGATAATCTGATTCACGATCTAGATGTTTCAGGTTTTTTTGCTTACTTGATATCAAAAGCTCTCGTAAACAGTGCATTAGCCCCATATGGCAACACTGGTTTCTGTCGGCTTTTTGAAACTGAGTGGTGTAGAATTTTAAATGGCCTAGATTTAAACCAGAAGTTTATTTTAAATCCAGCTAAGTATTTTTTTAATTTATTTTATTTTCATTGCATAAAGTTAAAGTATTCTACGAAGCGAATCTACAGAAGTTTTATTTTTGCTCTTCATATAAAATCTGTGGTATAATGATATAAGTATCTATGTAGGTAGGTATGTAGATACTAGTAGATAGATAGATAGATAGATGTAATCTTTATTGCACACCTTAAAATAAAAATACATGAAGAAACAATACTGAAGAAAAAGTGGTACAACGGGCGGCCTTATCGCTAAAAGCGATCTCTTCCAGGCAACCTTGGGATGGACTCGAAATATTTGAACAAAAGAGGACGGCGGCGTACAAATACTTAATACTAATATTTTAATGAAAAACAATATTTACTTAGTTAAATAAAATAAAATAAAACTAAGTTACATAACTTCATACAAATAAGACAAACTACATGCTAATATACATATATGTACATAATACATACCTATAATAAACGTACACAAATAACATTACCTAAATGTTAGGTACTAATAAGTTCTTTACGTGGTCGTTACTGAGGAGTTAGTATGATATTTTACGACCACTTTTTGATAAGGAAACAAGCTTTACCAAATAAGTAGCATTGTAGACTCAGCTTTTTGTAGCTGAGATACGGCACGTAGTTTTGTAGTAACCGAAGAGTAGCAATAAACTGTAGTCCACTAACTATAGGAACGTTCGGTATTGATCCTGCGACACCAGAACCATCCATGTTTAAGACGAGACTATTGAAGGTTTTTTAATTGATATTCAGTCAGAATCACAATCAGAATCAGACTCAGAATATTTTTTATTGTACAATACTATATTACGATCTATATTACAAAATTTACAAAAGGAGACAATTGGGCCATCCATAGACCGTTGCAAACGATCTATAGGTAGCTCAACTGCTCCAACTCGATACCCGATGGCAGCGTGCCGAGGATACTGACTGCATTGCCTCTTTGTATTGCAAGGCTTATTCTTTGGCCGAGATAGCTGCCAGCCCTCTGATCACGCGTCGCGTCGGTCGTCGCTTCGACCAGACGCTCTGACAAAATTCACTTTTTTTGTACAAAACTGTTTTGTATTCAGATAAAAAAAAATCTCATTTTATTTTCAGAAAATTATATTGCCATATGCCTGAGAATGGATAGAATAAAATGCCAATATATCATATGGGTTACAGATGATCAGTCATGTGTTGACAGAAATGAGTTTAATTTAAGTTAATTGCAGTCTACAGAATATAAATAGAAATACCTCTCATACTTTACCAGTCCCATTCTGATACAATTGTTGACAATGTTCATGGTTCAGACAAGTTCATACTTAAGAAAATTTATGTATAGCTACTTATTTATTACTCTGCTCCTTTTTCTTGGACCATCTGTGGTTCTGTGGAGTTCGAACCAAATTGTAACTGGATATTTTTTAATTGGGACATGACGCCTGGTGTCGCGTTACAGATTTGGTTTAGACATAAATTGGTATGTTAAGGTGTGAAATATTGTTCTAGGAACATTACGTTTAATTTAAGGATCATTTTTTGAACAAACCTTTTTGAAAAAATAAGTTTCTCAAATCAATTGATTTTTTTTACCTCCTTAACTGTTACTTGTTTACATAATAAAATACGCACCGATTTCCACACTCGCAGTGAGTTCACAGAATTCTTATGTTCACGGAAGAAAGCAATTCTAAATCAGTGAAACCTTTGATGCAGGTGCAAATCGGGTCACACGGAAACTGCAAAGGCGGTTTTGGTTGAAGTGATGTGATGTGGTGGCACTTGAATGACGACCTGTCATAGGAAATGACGACACTAAGCCGTTTTCGTTATAATATTTTCTCTACGGATTTTGTACGTGTCAGTAATTTCACTCACTACACTGCCCTTTAAACAGGAACACAGTAATGCTAACATTACTGTGTTCCTGTTCCTCAAGTTCTTTCTAAACCAGACAACGTAAATGTAACGAGCCACAACAGCAACAAGCCGTATTCTGAACGCTGCTGGATTAGTTTCTAATAGATGTTTATTTCTTGCTCAACTTAAGTAACGCAGATTTTCCTATGTACGTATTTGTTAGTGTTTCTTGAAAATAATTTTATCTCCCTGCCCTCATCCCATATTTAGATGGGGTCGACAAAACATGTCTTCTTCCATTCGTCTCTATCAGCCCTCATCTTTGTCTGTACGTGTATCTGTAACCTGCTTGGTTCATATTTTTTATATTCTATTTTATATCCATCCATATTTTATTTGGCTTTCCTTGAATAATTAATTACAAATCACGTTTAAGCATGTCACTCGTCTACTCAGAGCAATAGGTAGAACAACAGAATTTATTTTCATGCCATCAAAAACACTTTAAAACGTGTGTTTTTGTCATTCATCCCAACGTGTCTCGCCGCCCCTTTGTCTCGGCCACCCAGAGAACTATAAATATAGCCGTAAGTTCAAAATAAGGCGTAAAAACGACGGAGCCAGCGATGTTTATGTTTCCAAGAATAGGAGCTTTTGAATCTGTCTTGGCTCGTTTATATTGAATGGTGAGACAGTGCTTTAAAAATAGGAAATATATCGTTGTTGTGATGGTGATTCCTCATGATTTGCTTGTCACAGGTCTAATAATCCAAGCATGCCTTCAAATTCGTTTATTTGTATTTATACATAAATTAAAACTAAATTTATATTTAATTACATTGTGAATTTGTGATACTACCTATTAAATGTAAGGAAATAAACTTAAGTTCCTATTAGTAAAGTTGCTGTGCCCAACAGGGTGAATATAGTACCATAGCCCTAAGGTGTAAGTGTACATATTTATCTGCAATAAATAAATTACTGAATTACATAACATAACAGATATCTCCAAATCGTTATATTATATCGTAATATTATAATCAAGGTTTTACAAAAACATACTAAAACCGTCTTCAATTGGACTCTGTAGTGCCCGTAAACACCACTGAAACGTCACAGGGAAGCAAAATACGCAATTTCGTTTACTTCGACGATATATTTTTTCGACGGTTTTAGTATGTTTTTGTAAAACCTTGATTATAATATTACGATATAATATAACGATTTGGAGATATCTGTTATGTTATGTAATTCAGTAATTTATTTATTGCAGATAAATATGTACACTTACACCTTAGGGCTATGGTACTATATTCACCCTGTTGGGCACAGCAACTTTACTAATTGTGTTAAGCGAAGCTAGAAAAGATACTTACAGATCTTTTCTAGCTTTGCTTAACACAAAAATCAGATTAAACTAAACTTTTTTTATATTACCTACAAGCTGAAGTTGTGTGTCAACTTCATTTATGTTGCGAATTAACAAAAATCCTTCTTTGGGACGCACTTAAACATACCCCATGTTTGCCAAGAAGTGTAAGCGCGTCCCAAAGAAGGAATTTTGTCCTCTTTCAAATTTCAATGTTCATTGGCCTGTACGTTGTCTGTCTGTCAGTCAGTCAGGACAAAGCCCATGACTTATATGTATTGATTACAATATTAGCAGGATTTTAGAACAAGGCCGGACCGTAAAACCGCAAACGTGCACCCCAGGCGATTCGATGCATTAAGAATGCTGTGGCTGCTATGACGTCAGCAGAAATGGGTGGATCAGTCTGATTTGTCCCGCGCACCCCGCACGCGCACGACGACTAACAGAAACAGACATCGCGCGGCTTTGCCATTGCGTAAGGTCACATTCAGACAATCATTTGATTGAGTAGAAATAGTAAGAAAAGTTTCAATGTACCTACATACAATTTTTATTTGTATTATATTTTTATAAATTTAGGATATTTATTGAATGCCCACTTAGTACTTACTGTTGCGGGCCTAAAAAATTACATCGTTCAACTCCTTGCCTACCGACATTTCAACAACTATTCAGAAAATAAACAGATTATGAGATTGCATAGCATTTACCTACCTACATAATTTGTCAAAGATAACATACATAATATAAACTACAGAACATATTAGTAAAAAAAAAACACTAATCGGACGGTACTCAGTAAGGTATGTATCATCCATCCATCCATACCAACAAAAGTTCGATACAGAAACGTGTCAGCTCGCTCACTACCAAACTTTATTTATATTTACCTACAAGTGTCGCGCCGCACAGTGGTCCGCCCCCATAGAAGAGGTTGGACATAGGAGTCAAAGTCGTTATTTAACAAAACGAAGTATGCTATTACAATTGTCCATCAAATAGAAACTATTATTTTTGATGGTTTTTTCGATATTGTACTTATACAGTGAGTAAATGCAAAATATTTTTTTTTGTATGGGGAGCGACCTATAATTATAAATATCTTCTTATTTTGGCCCATTTTCGTTCTGAGCTTTTGTAATGATTTCCGAACTATATTAAGCTATATTTTATCCAAAGACACATGGTGCTACTTTTGTGCACTTTTTGAGATATTCTCAAAAATGTGTAAAAATAATAAAAATCGAATACTCCCGAGTGTTTGGAGAACATATAGATAGTTTATTATATACATCTATTGATAAGCAACAAATTATGTTCTATTATTTACTGTGATTGGGATTATAGTTTTGGAGTTAGTGTAATAAAACATTTTTTTTAGTACGAAGCAACCAATATCTATAAATATCTTTTTATTTTGGCCCATTTTCGTTCTAAGCTTTTGTACAGATTTCCGAACTATATTAAGCTATATATTATGCACAGACGCATGGTGCTACTATTGTGCACTTTTTGAGATATTCTCAAAAATGTATAAAATTAATAAAAATCGAATACTCCCGAGTATTTCAAAAACATTTAGATTAGAAAAGCAACTTTAATTGTTTATTGAGATTGGAATTATAGTTTAGGAGTCAGTGTAATTTTTTTTTAATAGGATGAAACGTATGTATATTGTATACCTATAAATATCTTCTTGTTTTGGCCCATTTTTCGGTCTTAGTTTTTTCACTTATGCTTTATAACTTTAATTAGTATTTCAAATCACATTTTTTTAATTAAATGTGCACAAAATGTAGGACGCAAGTGGATTTATAGAAAATTTAGAATTTGCAGTCAAGCACTTGATAAACAGAACAACACAGTTTTCATCAATACATAATCATTCTATTGGATAAACACTACAAGAAATTCAGTCAGAGAGCTTAATAAATAGATCACAAAATACAAAGTGAACAAAGTACAAATGTACCTAGACAAAGGTTATTATTACAAAGATAAACATTAGAAAAAAACAACAATAAAGACCTTGAGGCGCTAGAAAATAATAATACAAACATTAAATTAAAATAAATTTATTCCAAACAAGATTTCATGTATTGTATGTATTTCATTACCTGTAGATTTTTTTCTCTGTAATTTTTTTATCTTTAAAAATGTTCGTAGGTGTGAGCGAGAGGGCTAATCAGGGGTATTTTTCGCCTTACTGTAGGTACCTACTTGGTAATTCGAACAAGTAAGCTTTTCCAACAATTGATAACATAAACAAGTTACCTTCATAGGTACCTACCTAGGTAAGTTTTTTGACAAATATTCTGCAGTAATTTTGGTAGACATGCGATTATAACACATTTATTAGGTTAATGACTACTAGTTAAGGACCCGTTATAAACCTCATATTATATTCTGCAGTAAATTAAGCATTCAAAATGTGCATCTGAAATGATATATTTGAATAATTTTAAAACACTCGAAGTATTCGATTTTTATTAATTTTATTATATATTTGTGTGAATATCTCAAGAAGTGCACAATAGTAGCACCAAGTCCTTGGTGAAAATAAAGCATTATATAGTTCGAAAATCAGTACAAGCTCAGAACAAAAATGGGCCAAAATAAGAAGATATTTATAGATATTGGTTGCTTCCTACTAAAAAAAATGTTTTATTACACTAACTCCTAAACTATAATCCCAATCACAGTAAATAATAGAACATAATTTGTTGCTTATCTATAGATGTATAATATAAACTATCTATATGTTCTCCAAACACTCGGGAGTATTCGATTTTTATTATTTTTACACATTTTTGAGAATATCTCAAAAAGTGCACAAAAGTAGCACCATGCGTCTTTGCATAAAATATAGCTTTAAATAGTTCGGAAATCAGTACAAAAGCTCAGAACGAAAATGGGCCAAAATAAGAAGATATTTATAGATATTGGTTGCTTCCTACTAAAAAATTTTTTTTATTACCTTAACTCCTAAACTATAATCTCAATCACAGTAAATAATAGAACATAATTTGTTGCTTATCAATAGATATATATAATAAACTATCTATATGTTCTCCAAACACTCGGGAGTATTCGATTATTATTATTTTTACACATTTTTGAGAATATCTCAAAAAGTGCACAAAAGTAGCACCATGTGTCTTTGGATAAAATATAGCTTAATATAGTTCGGAAATCAGTACAAAAGCTCAGAACGAAAATGGGCCAAAATAAGAAGATATTTATAATTATAGGTCGCTCCCCATACAAAAAAATCAGTTATTTTGCATTTACTCACTGTATAAGTACAATATCGAAAAAAACATCAAAAATGATAGTTTCTATCTGATGGACAATTGTAATAGCATACTTCGTTTTGTTAAATAACGACTTTGACTCCTATGTCCAACCTCTTCTATGGGGGCGGACCACTGTGCGCCGCGAGCGTCTTAGCTAATGTGTACCGTATCACAGCGCGCTAGAGATGGATTTATTATTATATTATATTTATAAAACATATACCTAATATTATATTATATTTGTAATAAAACAGATTATGTTCTCCATACGACCCGTACCTATTAGGTGTGTACCTAACCTAGGTACGGGTAGAACGGAGAACACAACTAGGGATAAGTACCTAGAACCTACTACCTATGTAGGTAGTGTACCTACTCTTATATTTGTAAGTAATTAGTATTTGCGGTAGTACCTACCCACAGATAAGGTAAAGGTGGAAAAGGCAAACAACCTTTACCTAGTAGGTACCTATAATAGGTAATTAGGTACCTACTAAAACTTATTACGTAAGTGGCAGTTGGACACCCAGGTATCTACTTACCTATGAACCTTGCCTGTTATTTATTTATTATTACTTACTGGTACCTACTTACTACCATCTACTAGGACACTAATAATAGGTATAAAATACTACGCTACGATGAACAAGAAGCCGGTTCCACCCTCCCGCTACCCGCCCCCGAAGATTGTCTTAGCTCCACGCGCAATCGAAGGCACACGTCTCGTACGTACCTATCTCAATTTTCTCGGACTTTTTGCTCTCGGACTATACAAAGAACCACAGATCAATCACAATCAGAGGTACCTACTTGAAACTGCTCGAGAAGTTTTCTAAAGTACCTACCTACCTAGTTGCGCCTTTGGTTGGTGGTTGTTTGGTTGACTGCCACGCTGGTGTCGCGGGTTCGATTCCCGCTTTAGGGCAAACAATTTGTATGGTGAACATCGGTGTTTGTCCTGAGTCAGAGTGTTTTCTATGTTATGCATTGTACTTATGGTGAGTTAAAAAAAATATAATAGGTACCTTCCTATTTTAGTTGTTATCTGGTTCTCATAGCACAAGCTCTGCTTAGTTTGGGGCAAGATGGCGTTGTGTGAAATATCAAAATAATATCAAGAATATTAACTTCCCCCCCCACCCCCAAGTCGCAACTCCCCGACCCCATAATAAAATATTGTCGTAATAAGTATGAAAGAGTAAATATTATTATTTCAACCGACATCAAAAAAAGGCGGAGGTTCTCAATCCAGCTGATTTTTTTCCCATTTTTTTTTATTTTTGTTATCTTCGTATTTATAAACTTATCTTTGTTGTTTATAAACCGATTTGAAAAAAAAATAACTATCATAAATTGTCTGTCAGTCAGTCAAATCCGAGCTTCTTATAAAATTTATATTGTTTCATGCGCGTATCGACAATAAACCCATAGCCATCTCATTTGCATACATAAATAAATCTATCTATAACGGACGTACTGTCCATCATGTATGGTGTGAATATTACTTTATTCGGTCATGTTTCGTAAGATCGTTCCGCGAGGCGGTGCGCGCCAGCGCGACGCGGCCTCCCCGTCCCGTAGTCAGATGGGTACTGAGGTCCAGAGCGGTGCACGCCTACTTTTATTGCAAAATTACGTTAAATAATTCGTAGTCGCAAGAAAAAATACTGTATCAAAAAAAGCTTACCGAGCTTTTTAAATATATTTTTTTCCCTAGCGAATGGTATAAAAATAAATTATATATATAATGCCGTTCAGGAGGATATACGAAAAAACCATCCCGAAACAGCTTTGTTTTGAGATTTTTTTATTCATATTAAATAAGCGAATATAATAAATGTTTCTCTGATATTTTCAAGATAAAAGACCAAATAATATTATAATATTTTTTTTTTATTTTTATTAACACCCCTTGACGCTGTTTTAACCTGAGCATTTTGGCCTATGTTCCAGATTACAATGTAGCGACTGCCATAGTTAAGCCTTAAAGCCCTGATGAGCTAATTATGTCCGCGCGAGTGCCGCCTTTGTCTCGAACTCGATTTTAGAGTCTCGTTTATGATTATGGTGTATTGTTACACAAATGCGGTGAACTTTAGGAATTTCATATTTCGGTCTTAAAAAAAATATGGCTGGATATCTGCACGCCTTTATACAGGGTGTTAAGATACTGAGAAAATACCAGAAAACTAGTTCGCCGGGTGAATAGAATCACATTTTTATTATTCAGTGTTTGATGTGTAACATTTTTCATCTCGGTTTATGTCAATTTGTGGGAGTAATTTCGTGAAAATGGGACGTGTGGGAAGTGTGTAACAGGAAGTTAGCCGTCAGGACCAAACTCAGAAAAATAAAATGTATTATTTTTTATTTTATTTCAAAACATATGGATTTTATGGGATCTGGTTTTTTTTATCAACCGACTTCAAAAAAGGAGGAGTTTATCAATTCGGTTAATTTTTTTTTTTTAATGTTTGTTACCTCAGAACTTTGTTGTTTATAAACCGATTTGAAAAATAATTTTTGTTTGAGAGGTTATGCTTTCAGATTGGTCCCATAGAAATTTATTATTATGAACAAAACTGCGACTTTTCAGTGGTGCCTACGGTCACTAGAAAAGTCCGATTTCAGTCGGATGTTCTATGTTTTTGTAAAATCTTGATTTTTTTATATCCTAAATTGAAGCCGAAACAACTGAAGTTACTAATTCTGTCTGTCGTACTAAGGTAAGTGTGAAGTGGCCAATTCTATGATATCTGGCCACGACATATAGGTACCTACATTATTTCCGGTTTACGCTTTGATGAAGAATGGATAATTTGAATGCAGATGTTTGATAATGTTGTTATCATATTGTTAGGCGCGCATGCGTGGAATATTATATGAGATAGTGATGATTGTTGATTTCACTTTCGAAACCATGATGCGTGGTGTTAGGTTGGTATGATGAAGAGATTTGAGAATTAATTACAAACGTCAAACCAAAAGAATTTTTAATTACCAAAAAATTTAAAAAAAAATGCCAACATGGACCACTGACGCCCTTGGCCGAAGGAAAGGAGGGAAGGCCTTTGCCCTGCAGTGTGACACAGATGGCTGAATAATAATAATAAAACTTAAATGGACAATGCAGAAGGGGTACTACGTTGTATCTGTGCAGTCAGAATTTTGGGTTTCTATTAAATGATAGAGTGACAACGGGGCGAGTGCGGCGCCCGAGACGAGCTTTCGCGAGCGAGTACCCGGGCCAAATGATGAATAAAACTTAAATAGTCATATCAATAAAGGGTCGCAAGGTCGCTTGCCTCTCGATTTTCTATAGGCTACATTTCGGAGAGTGCTCACAGGAACTCCATGAACTGATCCCACCTTCTCCATTTTACTCCAGAACGAGCAGACGCACAGCGCAGCTTCATCCTTATTTAGTGGATATTCCGGTCACACGGACCAAACGATTCAAATCCACATATTTAATACGAACCGCTAAGGAATGGAACTCGCTACCCGCTTCTGTCTTCCCGGACAACTACGATCTTGGTCTTTTCAAGAAGCGAGTAAATAGGTGTCTTCTAGACCTTCGAGATTCATCGTCGGCCACATCTTCATTTAACATCAGGCGAGATTGTGGTCAATCGAAGGTCTATCTCCAATAAAAAAAAAAAAAAGGGTACCGCCTGACGCAAATCCATAGGAAAACAGGTAATAGTTAGCCAATTTTTATCAATTTTTTTTGACAAAAAATCGTCTAAATTTTATCAAGTTTTTTTGGCATATCTGTGTTCAGTAACGACAACTGATTATGCGTATGTTTTTCGTCTGTAAGAAATCTTAATCAATATGAAAGGCTTGGACCTGACTGAGTGACTGACTGACTGACGGAAAGATAACGTACAGGTCAAACCGCTTAACGTAGAGACTTGAAACTTGGGAAGGTGTGTTCGTCAAGAATTGTAGGCGAAGTTACGGGCGTTTGCTAGTTTATGATAATAAGACTGCCTTTTGTAAAACTATATGTAGGTAGTTATTCTTTGTTACAATAAATATACATTTTTTATTATTGTATGCGCTCATTAGTTTAGACATAACGTTCTCACAGTATGTCTTTTGATTCGTATCGGTTTAGAATCTAACTCAGTAGAATACCTAAGCTAGATGCATAAGATATACCAAGTACCAACTTGTTGCTTAATTATAAACGACGTTGTCCTTTATGTCAGCCACAGGCTGGCCCATTATGGTCACAACATAATATGAAATGTATTATTTATTACTTGTAGAGCCATTTTATTATGTCGGTCAGGGGTTGAGAGGATAAATGCACAAATCTAACAATAGTTTAGGACAATAATAATCAAGGTTTTACAAAAACACCACTGAAAAGTCACGACGACATATTTTTAAGTTATTTTGATATAAAAACTAAACTACTGAACCGATTTTAATTATTATTAAATCATTTATTTCAGATAAAAAATCCATAAGTTATTCACATAATTCAAAACATTTACAAAATTTAATTAATTTAATGCTATCTCAAATGTCAGGAATTTTTCAAATCGGTTTATAAACAGCAAAGTAACAAGGGCAAGAGGTGACAAACATTAAAAAAAAACATTCATCCGAATTGATAACCTCCTCCTTTTTGAAGCGATGACAACGCGCAAAAATACTTCCAACTAAAACTCAAGTTTTAATTTTGAACAAGCTTCCTTATTTTATACCCTTCGTGGCACGAACTGTATTTTTTCTGTATGCTTTCGAGACTTGATCATTCTATTATATCTTGGTAGAATATGGGACTGTGACAGTACCTACCTAGACGGAATCCTGCAGGGGATGCCTCCTAACAAACGGTCTAAAGTTACAACAAGTAGCGTAGTTTCAACGAGTCTGCTATTCCAACAAACTATCTTTAGAATGCAACGTCTCGACCGTCTGTATTTACCGAAACGTGGAACATACAAGAGCTTTGTTTATTTGATTTTCGATGCACCGTTTTATTTATGAAAGAAATTACTTTTATTCGTACAAATGTTTACGAAAGCCGCGACCATCGGATCGCAAGGTAACGTAAAGTACCGTAGGGTGTAATAGAGAGGAAATCAATAGAAGCTGCAGTAATTTTCTTGTCTATGTAAAATTAGAAACTCTACAAAAATTGTTGAAGTGTTTTTCTATGTCAAGAATCAAGATCAAAGCATACACGATTGGAAATTATTCCATTCTGTCACCCTAGGATGACAGATGGAACAAAAATTTATATTTGTCCCCCTGTTGCTAATAGCGGGACAGATGGAACTTTATAAATTTATAAGGACCAACTAAGATTTTTTTTTTATCTCCTCTGTTTCTTGCAATCTGCCATTTACGGGCATTTAGTTGTGAAGGTCCTTCACAACTAGGATATTTGAGCACAAATCAACTTTAGGCTCGGATTTATATAATTTGAAGACCTAAGTGGCTCGTTCAATTTTTTGTAAAGCACTACTAAACTAAAAGTAATCTAAATACATCTTACTATTTATTTTGTCCACTACTCAGATAACAGTAGGTAGCAACAATCATGCTAATGTTTAAATCGGCGATTAGAACACAGCCAATTTGTATTCCATGCGGGTAGTGTCGGCGAGTCAATGGAAACAGAAAAAACTGTCGAGCAGCGTAATCGCATCGCTCTATGATACCTCGTAGGTCATCAAGCATTGAAATTTATACCTTATTTCGACTGGTTATGTATTAAATTGAATTGATAAATTTTAAAATCCTTTGCCGTACCATCCGCCAGTCCGCAGGCCATAAATCTAAACCAATATTTATTTAGATTTAAAAATTAACAACGTTTATTATTGCTGTTGTTAAATTTAACACACCATATTATTATTTTACGGGAAACAATGGGAATGAAATTCACAAATAAATATTTTTCATTCTTTCTTTCCAAATTAACCATTTCTACGTAATTTTTCATCCGTGAGTTTAATTGCAGATTATATTTATTTTTGTAAGAGCTTTTAACGAACCATTTAGCCATTTTCAACCTCGTATCTTCAGCGTTTGTTGTCACCAAATCATTTTTTTTTACATAACACGAACACTGTAGAATAAGGTTAGGCCCAAACAGGACTGTTTTTTTACCCTGTTTTTAAGGAACCCTAATCTACAGATTATATCGGTTCCATCGTGTTAAGGACATTGCAAATCCTACTCCTACTAATATTATAAACGCGAAAGTTTGTAAGGATGGATGGATGGATGGATGGATGGATGGATGGATGGATGGATGGATGGATGGATGGATGGATGGATGGATGGATGGATGGATGTTTGTTCCTCTTTCACGTAAAAACTACTGAATGTATTTTAATGAAACTTTACAATAATATAGCTTATACATCAGAATAACACATAGGCTACAATTTATAGAGATACCTGCGCAGACGAAGTCGCGGGCACCAGCTAGTATCTTATAATAATGATGATGCTGTGGACTAGTCCAAGACAATTCAAAATACCAATTATAATAAAATACGTCTAATTTAGTTTTCGTCGTGTAAATAATTTTTATTTGATTTTCGATGATGCAACTTCGTCGTTTATAACCGTCACCAACACATAAAAGTCCTTACCATTTACCCAATCGTAGGAAGCTAAGGGGATCGTTAGTAGCGAAAACTACCTTAGATTAGAAACATACCAAAAGTATACGAAAAAAATACTTACTTTTGTGAAAAAAAAACTTGTTTATCCTTTTTAACAAGTCGTTTATGATTCACTAAATTTTTTCGCGACAAGTGACGTAAATAAATAAGACAAAATTGGTGGGAGGGTACCTCAAAACCGTGTAAGTGCGTGGACATAACTAGTATCTAAGTAGTCGAGTTTTAATGTAAATAAGCCCTTGTAACTCACTAAATGTGTTCCGTTTATCTCAACATGACTTCTTTCTTTCCTTGCGGGGTTACCTGGAAGAGATCGCTCACAGCGATAAAGCTGTCCTTTGTACTAACTACCTTAAGGCCTTTTTATGTTTGTTCTATTGTTTTTCTCTGCTTTGTTCTTGTTGGTGTATAATAAAGTGTTCATCTATCTATCGATGAATAAAGGCTATTATCCGACTTATGTACCTATATTTTTTCTTAGCTTATTGATAAGTAATGATGTGTGCTCGCATCGTATATCTTTTTGCAGGTCTTATACTAACTACATCCATACCGAAATTCAGCAAAATTAATTCAGTAGCTATGTCGAGATTGAGCAGCAAATATTTATCTATAGATCTATTCTCAAAAACTTTCGTGTATGAATATTGGTAGGATTATATAAATAAATATGTATTGATAGAACACAACTAGTAAGTATAACGCCTGCTTGAAAATAACTAGCAAACTACGAAACCGACCGAACTTGAAAGATACATAGCTCTATGAAGATACAATATAAAATATAGCAAGGCATATTAGGATATTTTTTCTATACAAATATTCAAATCATAGAAATATGTACATACCTATATATTATAGCTGCGTGTGCAATCAGTTCAATATTTGTATAGAAAATATATCGTAATATGCCTTGCTATAATTTATATTATTATTATTATAGCAAGGCATATTACGATATATTATTATTTATTTTGTACTAATACTATATTATATAGATAACACTTTCACTAAAAACAAACCCACCTACATACCTACCTTATTTCATATAGAATCAGTCAAACACTCATACATATCATACACGGATACTACATATATAATAAGCTTATTTATAAACTTACACTTAGTTACTTTCATACATACCTACTGCAGTAAGCTAAATTTTCAGTACCTAAACTAACAACATTGATGTATATAAGTAAAATAGACCATAGAGAATAAGAGGGGGCTTTCCTAACACAGGTTTATTAAACTTACCAGAAGAGTCTCCAAACCTTGTAAAAAACAACAGGTTGATTTTGAATAAAAGATTTTTGATTTTTTTTGATTTTTTTTGATATTAATATATTGTTTATCCGACAAAGACATCGTGTTATTAAATCTTGTCAAACATTACATACACTTTAAAATAACTATTTATTTATACACAGGTACTTTGTGAGTTTTTATGTGCACTTACACGGTTTTGATTTCAAAGGCATAAGAGGTACCCAATGTGACATATAAATCTAGGTACTTACCAGTTCTGCTACAATCTGCTTTTGCAGTCTCTGGCATTCGTTCACAGACTCCTGATGAGTTGCTGGCTTCTTAAATGTTTGCGTGTTGACCGGTTTCGTAGTCTGTAAAAAAAAATATATAGATAAATATTATGGACATTTTACACAACGCCAACTAGCTCTAAACTAAGCAGAGCTTGTACTATGGGAATAATGGTTATCTAACTGATAGAATACTTGTTAGTGTATCGAAACATACATAGTAGACGCCTCTGGTCTTACCTTTAGTTCTTGTTTAGTGTGTCGTTATCCTCCAAACCATAACACAGTAATGCCTAGCCTATATGTTACGTTAAATGTATATTCTTATTAGGCAGTGTTGCAATGGCAAAATAGACGTGAGGGAACCGGCATGTCGTAGAACATTAAGTTCTAAAACATGTGTTTTTTTCATGAAAAGAGCCTCTTCGAGGCGCACTTGAAATCCTTTCATCACACCGGTTCGAAAGAATTAGACGCTTCCTGTCTTTCCTTCAGTTCTGGTTTTGTGAGCCTTGTAAATGCCTTTACCCTTCAAACTATTACACAGTAATACGTGTATGTTACTGCTTGGCAGCAGAATATTAGGTAGGTCACCTAGACGTAATAACGCAGGGGACGCTACCAATGGTAAAGTAGACAGCAAATATGGTAAATACAAACCTGTTTCTTAGTATTCGTTTGCAAAGCCTTGTTGATGTCATTTAGTGAGTGAATAGAGACGTCTAGAGTTGACGCCTCCAGTCTTTCCTTCAGTTCTGGCTTGGTGGGCTTAGCGGCTGTCTTTTTAACTGGTTCAGGGTTCTGAAATGAAAAACAATGCTTAAGGGGAATCCTCAAATCCGAATTCCATACAAAATGTTTCGGACAAATACACAAAAAGTACGCCGTATTATAGTAATTTCTTCACACTATTCGTTTCGTCCATGTTTTTTAATTTCGTCAACAAAAAATGTGAAAGGTACGTACGTACTTTTTGAGTATTTGTCCGAAACATTTTGTATGGAATTCGAATTTGAGGATTACCCTTAAATAACGACAACTTTCTTTCGACGACACCGTGGCTTAGTTGGTAGTGACCCTGCCTACGAAGCTTGGTGTTCAGGGTTCGATCCCCGGCCCGGGGCAAATATTTGTGACGAACACAAATGTTTGTTCTCGGGTCTTGGATGTTGTGATGTGTTGTATGTGTCCATGCCACCTGCGACACAGGGAATCCTAGTGCAGGGGTGTGAGTGTGTGAATGAATGTTTGTTTATTTATAATGATGTTTTTAAAATGTTGTCAGAGCGTCTGGTCGAAGTGACGCGTGGTCAGAGGGCTGGCAGCTATCTCGGCCAAAGAATAAGTCTTGCAATACAAAGAGGCAATGCATACGGTTTCCTCAGCACGCTGCCATCGGGTATCGAGTTGGAGCAGTTGAGCTACCTATAGATCATTTGCAACAGTCTATGTGGTGGCTCAATTGTTTCCTTTTTTACATTTTGTAATATAATATTTTATAGTAGTTAGCCTATGCTGTAATAAAATGGGTATTATTTAATCAAAACTGACCTATTTATGATAATTATCTAATTTCCAATTTAATTATTGCTTTGATTGATTGCTGGTTTGACTCCCGCTTCAGGACAAATATTTGTGTGATGAACATCCATGTTTGTCTTTAGTATCCTATCAGTTATCTGATTCTCATAGTGCAAACTCTGCTTAGTTTGGGGCTTGATGGCGTTGTGTGTGAAATGTCCAAAATATTTTTTTATTTATCATCAAACCAATCTGCTATAGGTTGTCCACTGCTGGACGCAGGTCTCTCCCAAGGCGCGCCACTGAGCTCGATCTTCGACTTTTACATCAACCCATATTTTTATGAAGTTGTCTAATTTCCTTTGCAGTATGACAATAAGTATCTGTATAAAAAAGCTCGTTACAATTTTGTATCGTTTGGCCCGAAAAGAGCGACGAGAAGGGGGTAAGAAGGGAGGGGGGAGTCCCCCCCTACCCCCTTGTACTCCTCCCGAAACAGGATATATAAACCCTTGTACTCCTCCCGAAACAGGATATATAAACCCTTGTACTCCTCCCGAAACAGGATATATAAACCCTTGTACTCCTCCCGAAACAGGATATATCAGGATATATAAACATAACAGAATAAAAATTAGCATCAATCTATGTCTTATTAATCTGAATAACCACCAGAGCAGATGTTCGTAGATCACTGACGCTAAAGCTACACGACTGATTGGGCTGGAAAAGAGCCCCATCTATGGCTCTTCTCATCTTCAACATAAAAGAAACTCTACTTACAAAGGTATGATGAGTGAGGTCATCCTCCCAGTTGTTGATCTGGTCGGCTAAAGCAGCGAGTCGACCAAACTTCTTCTTGCCGGATGGCTGTTCTTTGACTGGCTCTGGCGGTGTCTCAGAATGGAAGTCAGATTCTGTTCGGTGGATAGGTGACGATAGGTGTGGGTTGTCTGAAATAGAAATATAAAATAATATAATACAAGTTTCGCTTAGTTCGGGGCTAGATGGCGTTTTCTGAAATGTCTAAAAATATTTATTATTTATATAAACTGAGGAGATTCTCAGTATAATTTTATTTTGTTACTAGCTGCGGCGGAATAGAACCATTAACAACATTTTAAAAGGTATACATGCATATAGATGCATATGGTGCAGCCCCTGGATCTTGGCCAGCTTGCAGTTAGGCGATGATACAGAGTACAGAGCAGAGTTCGAGGATATAACTCAATGGATATATATCAAGATATATATCTGATATATATCCGATAATCCAACTAAAATATCCGATATATATCAAATGTTTTTTTTATAGAATATTGCAATACAAAAATGGTTTATTAAGTTAACTCATATTATTAAGTAATTTCTAGCGTTTGTTACTGTATTTCTAAAAAAAAAATTATTGACTGATAAGAATTAATAAAAAAAGGTTATATATTTTTGAGTTGACTTTTTGATATAAAAGATTTTATGTTTTTTCGTTGATTTTGCCTGATCTAAAAAATGATTTTATGTTTTGGTTTCATTTGTCTGATTGTAAGTAAGTACCTAAATAAATGAAACATTTTTATAATAAAGTATGTTTTTGCAAATAGTATTCATAAATAATACAATTTTGTATGGCTTTCATTCAAAATTGATACATATCAAACTTGATATATATCCGATATATATCATAAATATCCGATATTTTGATATCTAAAATAAATATCGGATATTTTCGAACCCTGGTACAGAGAAAGATAAGCAACACATACACCAATGAATGAATGAATTAACCAATGAATGAATGAAAAAAAAAAACATTTTGATGACGACACTGTGGCTTAGTTGGTAGTGAACCCTGCCTACGAAGCTTGGTGTTCCGGGTTCGATCCCCGGCTGGGGCAAATATTTGTGTGACGAACACAAATGTTTGTTCTCGGGTCTTGGGTGTTGTGATGTCTTGTATATGTCCATGCCACCTGCGACACAGGGAATCCTAGTGCAGGGGAGTGAGTGTGTGAATGTTTAATGTTTTAATTAAGTTTCCTATGTACTCATTTTTTACTTTGTGGAATAAAGCATTTTGTATCTATCTATCTAATGCTGAATTGAGACAGAATTATTCAAGCTGCACCTAGATTCAGCGGCTGTAAACATAAACTGCGCATAAATACGAAAATATTGATATAATTAGGAATGATGTAAGGACTTCAACAATAATTTCAAATACTGTAAAGTTTCTAGGAGTACACATCGATCAGTTTCTAAATTGGAAAACTGAATTAGAATCTATTGAAAACTGTATTAGCTCAGCTTGTTATGCCGTAAGAAGCGTAAGAGATGAGGTAAGTATCGAGCAGCTTAAAATCATTTATTATGCCCTAGTAGTCTAAATTGCGATATAGTTTAAAATTTTGGGGAAAAAAAAAGTACGATATCAATAGAGCCTTTACTATACAATTTAATATTTTTGTATTTATTTATTTTAATCAGAACGGTCACAGAACACTTACACTAATTAATTGTTAATATACAATTCTAGTTACAATTAAAACACATGTTCATAAAATAAAATAAAAAATCATTAAACAATAAACAAAAGTACCACATGTCAATAATATCATTAGCAATTAATTCATTATTATTTTCATTCATCACTCTCACAAAACACCAGGCACTCTATCATCAGCTTCTTCCATTCATCCGCAAATACATCCAAATCAGGATTTCTCGTCAAAACCTTGTTAAGAGGACCTCCACTGCCTCGCACCCTTACGCGAGGCAGTGGAGAGTGGGTGCGAGCCACGGTGCGACTCGGTGGTAACGCAAATAGTCTGTGGCTCCTAGCGCGCGTGTAATTATTTGGAACGAACAGTCGAAGCGAGTCGTTGTGTAAATCAGGAGCATCAATAACCCCGCGGAACAATTTACATACCGTTGTCATTTGGTCACAAGCTCTCCTAGTTTCCAGGGAGTTATATCCCAGGCATCCCTGGAGAAATTTAGTAGGATACATATACGGATAGTATCCAAAGACACGTTTGTACATAAATCTGAGAAAAGCTTTCTGAACACAAACAAAAACAAAAACGGGCCATTCGCTCGCACTATGGTGCGGATACCTCCATGGGAAACGTGTAGAGCCCACTTCCTAAAATTAAAAATTCTCACTCTTCCCTGTCTCTACAATTTAATAGTTCTCATGGACATATTACGCAATCCGTTGAGATATGAAACATCAGAGAGTAGGAAGAAACGTCTCAGTACAAGGAGAAAAGACCTTGAAGTCCCAAGGTGTCTGAGGCTAAATGTAGCAATGCATGGCTGTCAATATCAGGCTGTTAACCTCTTTAATGCTCTCCCTACTGAGTTTAAAACTATCGAAAGTCCAAATGTATTCAAAAGTAAATTGAAAAAGTTTTTATTAGCCGGTTGTTATTACTCTGTCGATGAATACAAGCTGCAGAAATTAACGAGATAGTAAAATTTTATCATGTTCTCTGATTTTTAGTATTATGTAGTATTAGGTAATTGATTATAATTTAATGTAGGTATAATAATATTAAGCATAATTTTAAGTTAAATGTTCAAATACGATTGATAAATTGTTTATGAATAAATGATATGATATGATATGTACCATACCTTAATGTAATTCTAAAGCTGCCTGCAAGTTGAGAGGAGCAGGTAATTTAAACCAAATATCAAGGGCACAGCTTACGCATATCATGTACAAAATATAATAAAAGGCTTAGTTCTTCCTGACTGACTAACTGACAGACAACACACAGACAAAACTACTGAAGGTAGACTTGAATTTCGGAGGGTTATGTTTATGTAGAAGTGTAGGCACCTACTTATGAGAATGTGTTAGATGATGTACATCATATCTTGATGGATTGTGCTAAATATAAAGACAGAATAGATTTGCTGATGGGTAAACTTGGATTAAATAGTGTTCAAGACGATACAATCAACGCCATCTAGCGATGGAAGGTGGCGTTACGCGCCCACCCAGAACACCGTCGCTATTTCCGAATAACTCGTTTAAACTGTCAATAATACGCAGCTAACTTAACAACAAGCTCGATTCGTTAGATTGACTATGTTAAAACTTTGTAATTTCATTTTTATTATAATATACGTTTTTTATTGAGAAAAATCTATATCTCATCATTGAAGAAGTCCTTAGCTGCATCCTCAAGAAATAGGAATAATCATTCACGCTCAAACAAATAGATAATTTGATGTAGGTACTTTCGTTAATATTCTAGCGGTATCTAATTCCGAAGCTGCAGAATTGTTATTTGGAATGTTTCTGCATCAGTGAACCTTAAACTGCTTTAAAATGTTTAATTTAGTATATGTTTATAATTTTTGTTTTCTTGTTTAGGATACTGTTATACCCATGTAGGTAAAAGTCTCTAATAATAAAAAAAAAAAAAAATACTGATGTGAACTCACCTGAATACAGATTCCCCAATCGGTCTAGGCGTGACTTGAAGTTGTTCCGAAGACCTTTGTCTCTGGGCTCAGCTTCTTCTATCTTCTCCATTTTGCTGGATGAGTCTTGATAGTCCAAGTTAATGTCTGCAGATAAATATTTTTATTTTACATAAAACGCTTGCTGCCATCAGGTATCAAGTTGGAGCAGTTGAGCTACCTATAGTTTGCAACGGTCTATGGGTGGCCCAATTGATTCCTTTTGTAATATATGTAGATTGTAGTGGCTAGCTTATGTTGTAATAAAATACTATTGACAAAAAAATTTTTTTTACATAAATTGAAATATATTATTTACATAATTGCTACAACAGTATTAAATTCAGAATTAAATGGATCTATTAAACATAAACTACTTTTTTCAAACCATATATAAATGGGCTGCTGCTAGTGTTTTTAATATTAATTCCTATTTCTAATTATTAGTTTTTTATTTCAATTTAAACTAATGACTCCATCTATAAATAGTAAAAATGTTAGAAAACTAAGGTGTACATACATTTTGTATTTAATGAGAAAATGTAATTAAATAGGTTTATAATTAATTACCAAAACTCTATTTACCTCAAACTGTCCAGATAGATGCTTAATTAGTTTTATATTCCTACTTCACTAAACCATTGGTAAATTTAAACAAAACAATTCCAATTAACAAAAGCTCCGTCTTTGTTTACGAAGTGTTTCCTCAAAAAGTCAATTTACTAATTTGTAGAAACATTATCACAGGAACAGGATGAGTAATGTGAAGGGAATCGGTTTGTTTACGTAGGCATATAACTGGTTATATCATTATCGTTAGAATAATGGATTTCTTATCACATGTACTTATCAACAAATATTCTTAAAAAGCACAAAATAAAATGGAACTTTTATTAATATTTTATGCAAATGATATGCAAAGAACTTACAGGGAGGCCTTCAGAAATACCATTTCATTTACAGTACATGATAGAAAACTTTAATCACTAAAGCGGTTGTGCAGTACAGTGATTCTAATTAAATTTAGTACTGTGTACTTTTTGTAGCTAACTTCAGAAAGTATGTTTTAATGCACATAATTTAACTGGAAGGTTACTCACCCTCTAGTTCCTTGATGATAACATTGCCCCGGCCTGCCTGGGAGTCATACACAACACTGATTGGAGCGTCCCTTTCTTCCACTTGTACCTCAATTTGAATGTCATTCCGGTGAGATATATTTATCTCCACTGATACATCAGAGTTCCGTCTGGGTATGCTGCTTCGTTTGGGGCTTTGAAACTCTTTTTTGGTTACTACAACATCGTTACGGGGACGCTGTGGCGACGCTAAAACTAGTTGGTCTGGTTTCTGTGAACTTGAACGCCTGGTTGTCGTTTTTGCTGGAGTAGTGACTTTCGAAGGCTCTATAGACTTTCTAGGGGATGTTATAGAGCTTCTAGAAGTTTTAGCAGGGGATTTGGCAGGCGAAGTCCCCTTTATAATGTTTTCTGATAAGGGTTTCCGTTTAGGCACGGCCTGACCTGAGTTGGCCAATTTCTGGTCGATTTTCTCCTGTCTCGCCCGCGCTCGCTCAAGCATCCGCTGTGGAGAAGAAGTTTACATTCTAAAAATGATAGATTTGAAGTATTTGTAGCTGTTTTGGAATAAATTAGAGTGTAACTTACTTGAGTAAAAGGGTCCATTTTTTCACTGTCTTTTTATCGTTTTACACAAAAACCATAATCACTCGCCACTCACAACGGCGACAAAATCGTCAAATACGATTTCCTCTAAAATTTGAACGAAATATTGAATAATCCAACACGAAAACAAAATTACACCCGTTACAAGTTTGATTTGTTTGTCATTTTTGACAAAACGGAAATTTTGAATTTAGTTCAAGTTTCATCCAGTAGACATCGCTTCAGCTCGAAATTTCTACACAGACTAAGTCAAAGAACGAATGACGCCCAAGGATGGTACTAAAACATACACATCGTCACAGTGTGTACCTAGCATAAATAAATTCATAGCGACATCTGTGGTCGAGTAGCGGAAGTTTTTGGAAACCTTTTAGGTTGATGCTAAGTCAATAACCCGTAAGATGGCGCTAAATTAAAATGTAGTGCAGGCTACTTTAACCCCATACCCAATGGGCCAGTGGACCAATTCTGCTGAGTAGGCTGGAGCCATGGGCAAAGCCTCGGTCGGGTAGCAGCTAGTAGGTTTGCAGTTAGGTTGTGTGTGAAATATTTAGTGGCAGATAGACAGTAGCCTGATCAGGCTCTTGTTTAGTAAGTATTCAATTAACGGCGCACCAATTGCGAATCCTCAACGCTAAAAGATTGGCATTTTTTTGTACAAAAACTCTGCTGAACATATTTTTAACTATTTTGAGGAGGCATTGGCTGGCAGAAAATGCCTTTAGGCACTAAGCCTGCCCTTTGTGCAAAGTAATTTATTTCAGGTAGGTCAGGTAGGTACCTACATTAGTCCAGTCATTCGGTCCAAAAGATTTTTTCCACTCTAAACTACCAAATGATTGGACTTTATTTTGCAACCGAGAAATAAAATAATTATGTACCTACCTACGTAGGTAAGTAAACAAACGTTAACTAATATGTTAATCCACACAATTTTTTTTTTTGAGTTATGCCAAGAATCCAATGAATGTATGTATGTAAGTACTTAGTGTAACTAAGTAGAACTGCACTAGGCGCTCCCATTAAACAAGTAGCTGTACAAATTTCACCCTCAATTGGTTCAGTAGTTGTGGCGTATCTATCCATCAGCTCGTCAAACTTTCGAAAGACTAAATGCGAAAGATGGTGCCAAGCCAAGTCACACGAAGGAAGTGAACACTTTTGTTTTTGCCTAGCTTTTAAGTATGTAGTATTTGTTAGGTACTACCTAGTGTAAATATTATAATATTTTGTGTACTCAACAAAGTGGATAGGAGGAAAATTCATATAAGTACTTAGTACCAAGTAGGTAGGCATAATGACTTTGTCTGAAGTTATTTGTTCAATCACCAGACGACAGTGATTCACAAGTTCGACGTGTTCGACATATAAAGGCTTTCATACAATCATTTTGACTACAAAGACGTATGTAGACTATGTAGGTATGCCGTATTGCTAGAGTACGCGAGCAGTTAGAAAAATATCAATTTTTTTGGTGTCTCGGGTATACCTAGGTACAATTTAGTATATAAATTATACTATACATTGATATAGCAATTCAATTTGGACAGTCTTAAATTAATTTTATTATTCGGCTTTGAACCACGCTCTTTTTGTCGTATCGAAGACGTGAACGTACTACCTATACCTATACACCAACCAACCAACTCACCTATACATTGATATAAAAGTATATGAGATGCAAGTGATGCCCCCACGAATGGATCAGTCCGCCGCCAGCGATCGCAAACAGTGCTAGTGATATTTGCACAATATGGGTAAGACAATCAAATATATTTAATAACTAGGTAGTCTAGGTACCTTATTATCTAACTTGATTTACTAGTTTTACGTAAGGTAATTAGTAATAAAATGTGTGATATTTAAATAAAAACAACATCAAACTTTCTGGTTCCACGATGCCGATATTTTGTTTATGATCCTATTTACTTACTTTGTACCTACCTTGCCTACCTATCTTGTTTATGATCGGAATAAAGCTGCGTTCCCACTTTGTCGGAAAGTGTCATGGAGGTGTTCATATAGGGCAAAACAGGGTTAGATGCCCTAATGATTATAAAATTAACCCTACTAACTTAAAAACACGTATAAAATCTAAATTAAAGTATGAAACCTTACACTTTTTTTGTTGACGAAATCGAAAAACATGAACGAAACGAATAGTGTGAAGAAATTACTAAAATACGGCTTACTTTTTGAGTATTTGTCCGAAACATTTTGTATGGAATTCGGTGTTGAGGATTCCCCTAAGTATGAAGCATAAGTAAAGTGTGTTGATATTGATTGCATCCTATTTATCGATTCGGTTGAAAACTTTACCTATTATTTATTACTTCTAATTGATTTTCGAAAGTAAGGTTTTTACGAAAAGGGGCACATATCCTTTTGGGGCATCTAACCCTATATTACCTATTAGTACGGCACGGTTTACGGTCACCCGAGACTTATTTTTGCTGTGATCTAATAGGAACAGAGAGACGATACTAGTCCAACCATAAATTAACAGTTACGACACAGTACAAGATACGCGCGAACAACATAACCCTACATTGGCAGTCGGGTAAAAAAGGCTTTCTTTAACCTATTTACTAATATGCTTTATTATTTACTAGCTGGTGCCCGCGACTTCGTCCGCGCAGGTATCTTTATAAATTGTAGCCTATGTTTTATTCTGATGTATAAGCTATATTATTGTAAAGTTTCATTAAAATCCATTCAGTAGTTTTTACGTGAAAGAGTAACAAACATCCATCCATCCATACTTACAAACTTTCGCGTTTATAATTTTAGTAGGATTATAATAATCCTTTTTTGAAATTAATGCCTACTTATATAAAAAATATGGTTCCAGGTAGAGTCGGTAGAGTCAAGCTAGCAAGCTACCGTTACTTGAATAACTTGCACAAATCTCGAACATTCCAGTTTTGTGATTTGAATACCAGCATTTATTATTTGAAAAACTTTACACATGCCCAGTTGCCAGCCAGACTCCTACGCTATCGTAGGAGTATCGTTTATTGGTTTGGCTTGTGCGTTGTCAGTAAGTCAGTCAATCAGAACAAATCCTTTTATATAATTTATGATTTTGAATTTTCTATTTTGAACATGCTCGTAAACACGTATGAATAATAAACAAGGAATATAGAAGCCTAGATATTCAAGATTTAAGATTTTTATTCGCCAGAACATAGTATACATAGTATGTTGTTAAAGAATATTATTAGTGCCTTATGTTCTACCTTTTAAGGTGTGCGAGTTACAGTGAATGAATATAATACTATCAAATGGTATTTAAATGTCAGAGTGAATTTAAATTTTAACAATACCTACTACTTAACTATAATAATATTAAACAGCACAATACACTAGCACATAAATCTTCCTACCTTTTTGCTAACCTTTGTAAATAATATATTTTATTTTTCAGTATGATTCATAAATTCCTTTAAGTTATAAAAACAGTTTTCAGCTAGCCATTTTACCAGCTTTCGTTTAGCCTAGTCTACATGTTCAAAATAGAAAATTCTAAATCATGAATATATCCAAAGGCTTTGTTCTGACTGACAGACAACGCACAGCCCAACCCACTGAACGTAGAGGCTTGAAATTTTGGGGAGTAACCTTCCTAAGTTCGTCAAGAAGAGTAAAATCGTACTAACAAATAAGTGTGTAGGTAGGTATGTGCCTATGTGCTAAAGTATTTTTGCAAATTTAAGCGCAGGATCCGATAATCCGATTGCTTAAGGATTGCTTTGCTTATGTGTCTTGCATAAGAAGTCAAGGGCGGATTGGTTGCAATATTGCAACCTGTTTTTATAATAATTACAGATAATAAATAATAATTGATAGGAACTTAACGCATCACCGGTTAATCTATAATACTAACAAAATATTAAATTACTTTGTTTATCGAAAACTATAGTTTAAGTATATTTCTATGCCTGTAACCTAAATTTTTGGTTAAAGAAAAGCTTGAAAAATGGATAATTAAAGAATGCAGTTCTATCTCTCGCTTTATATTTACAAGAACCGAAAATCAGTTTCGACACCTTGAATTCAATTCGAAAATTGGATGATTGATACACTCAATCAAGATTTACAATTCTTACATTGGTGATGATCTTAATCATATTACCTACTTTGCTGATGACAGACATCCTCAATTTATCGAGTTATCTTGTTGGAGTTATGAGTAAGAACATTCCACAATTAATTGCAAAATGTAGGTATGCGTAAAACCACACTAGGTATATTGCAAAATATAATGATAACATTGTAACTTACTGACTTGCCACTCACTCTGCCTTACCGCGAATTTACTTGCGTGGTAGGTCCAAATTAAAATTGAGTGCTTACTTGGGTACCTACATAAAAAAGGTACTTATACGTAGGAGGTAACGAAATATAGGTACTTTTGTGTGTAAATTTTTTTTTGTTATTTTTAGGTTTCATGACGTTGGTATTTGCTGTTATGACCGTGGCGGTCACCATTTCCTACGTTGAAGCTGGTAAGTAGGTCTATTATTTTGGGCCAGTCAATTTAGCTCTAAAATGAGGGGTAAGGTTGCAATAATTCGGACAGAGCTGAAAATTGGAACGAATATTGGGAACAAATACCATTTTATATGAACTGTGAATAGTCCCCATCGATCCCACATTTGCAAAATAAGTTATTCAAATGTAACCAACGGTTTTTCCTATAGCTCCAATGATGTTAAAATAGATAATTCGTCACTGGAAAGGCTAAAGTACTAAAGCGCCATTTTAGCTGAAAGAAGAAAATTAAGCGTATTTATTACTAAATATATCTATACTATTTATTAATATTGGAGTACCGCAAAGTAACGCCTGAATCAATTATCTAAAATACCGATATTCATAGAGGTTTTTTTTATTCCAGGCAATTGCCCGCTGCCCTCCAAAGTGTACAGCTGCAGCCCCAAATGTACACAAGACTACGAATGCACCAACGGGAAGGTGTGCTGCCCCAACAGCTGCAACGCCAAGAGTTGCAGCGTGCAGGCTGCAGGCGGCACCGGAAGTGGTGGATCCAGCCAAAGCGCATGTAAGAACTATTCCAATTGAGTTTACAACCATGGAGCTATAGAAAACACTGGAAAGTGCTCAAACTACTACTGACTGAAGACAGACTATCTTTATTCGGCTTTCAGGGAGACGATCTCTCATAATTGTGCATACTATAGAAAATAGGTGGGCTCCCAGAATAAGATGCGTTGTCTCGTCTTCAGTTTACTCCATTCATTGTAAAACAACCAAGGAGCCATAGAAAACACTGGAAAGTGCTCACCCTACAACAGACTGAAGAGAGACATCTATTCTCCATCTCGCTCTCTGGGAGATAACCTTTAATAATTGAATTGTTCATACTAAAAGAGAGGTCGGCTAAAGAAAGCGAGATGCAGATACATTGTCTCGTCGTCAGTTTTATTATTCTCGTTCATTTATTAGAGCACGATTACCCTACAGTAGACGGAACACGGGACATCATTTATCTCTATCTTGCTCTCTGGGACCTTTCATTATTCTCCATTCTATAGAAAGAGAGGTCGGCTCTCATAGAGCGGGATGCGGATACATTGACTCGTCTTCAGTCATCTGAAGAGAGTGCAATTTCCAGTCTTTACTATAGTTCTATGGTTACAACGAACTGCACTGACGTCCCACTATTGAGGTGTATTGTGCATACACCCCAATAGTTACGTACCTTTTTCTTTAGGTTCAGTTCAGACCGAACCGAAAAATACTCGAATGAACGAAGTTGGTAGGTACTCCTAGGAGTATTTTAGGGTTCTGTTTGATAAACTTTGGGTTTTTTCTTCAGATGGTGGGACCCCCAGCGTCCAGTGTGACAACGTAAGGTGCAATCCACATGAAGTGTGCAAGATGGATCCCTTGACCAAGAGGAAGAAGTGCAGCCGTGCCTAACAACTCTGACATAGCAGAGCGCACCGCGATTTGCCTGCTTAACCTTATTTTAGAGGGTATTTTTTTAAGGGCATCCTAGGGTTAAAATTTAAGCTGTAGGTAAGGTAATCTTTTTATTTATCTGCCTCTCTGCGAAAATTTATGAAAAAATGTGTATTTGGTACTTAAAAATCAACAAAATGAGCATAATTTAAGAAATATTGTGTTGTTTGAAAAAATATATCTGAAAATTTAATGATTATGTGCTGTGTTTTAAACATTTGCGTTACTACAGTCTACCCGCACTTGTGAATGTGTTATCATGCCAGCTTTTGAAAACATACCTGTACCCTGGAACGCCCTTGAAAAAAATCGTACAAGTCTAAGTTAAAATAACCGAAAAAGATTGGTAATGAAAATAAAGACTGTTCTTGATAACCCTTTTTTTCTTTAATCGGGTAAGTTAACACACACAACTCTACTCTACACCAATAAAAATAGAATCTGATATTCTTCCATAAAACAGGGTTTAATTCACATTTCACATATATAAACTAGAAACTAATAATACTGATACACAATATTTAAGACTTATGTATATAATCAGCTTGTTATGTTCCCACAGCTGGGTCTCAGGCAGGCCTACTCTCAGCTAGGAGAGCGAATATAAAGTCTAAAGCGTCGATGACACAGGGCTAGTTTACAAGCTGCTTGTCGGCGAGTTCGAAAGCTAGCGAGTTTGCCTTTTTTCTTTAGAGTTCTGTTTATGGCGGCCATTTCTATTTTAGAACAAACCTCTTTACAATGCCGTTATCCAAACGAATTTGACGTTCCAAATTCAAATCACTTTACTTCCCTTGGGAGTTTCATATAAATTTACCACAAGGGAGGATTACCTCAAATTATTACCTCAAAAAAGCTTTGCTTTACCTTGATATTGCATGATATGTAATTGTACAGGGTCGAGCAGGTGGTGTAAACAATTTCTTAATTACGTAGTCAAACTATTGGCCTTGTTTTGTCTTCAAACTTGCTATTTTTCCATGAAAATCGGGAAAGTCTTTTTCTCAGCGTAACTCCGACTTCAACAGTCTTCAGCTTGGAGTATGTCTTGCACAGCATTATTATCGCAGCTATTAATAATGAGATGACTATAATGATTGCAGCCGCTAAGATGAGTATATTTTCAGTCTTGGCTGTCGGCGATTCCGTTGTCACATTTACCACATTCGTAGCCGTGGCTGAAGCATCTTGGTTAGATAGCATCATGCCACTAAAAAATTCACCGATCTCCGCGAAAATTGGCCACATTTTTATTTATTTTATAAGCGGATAGCAAAAATGTAGGTTATGGTCGAACTTAAAACCTTTTGCTTCGTTTCTTCTCCATTTAATGTTGTAGAGAGTATTTGAAATTAGGTACTTATATTGCAGATGTGTAATAATCAAAGTCTGAAGAGGTAATGAACTTCGAAAGTGTTTTTAAATTTATATACAATAAACCTAACCGCTATTATTATTATTAGGTACTCGTGGATTGTTGACGTCATTTATAATAAAATCCATACAAGGATTTAATGATTATGATGCTACTTCGGAGAATTTAATACAACTACTTAAGCAGGTACTTAGTTTCTTACTCACTTGGTTTTCGTTACGTACAAAATGCTACGCATTTTATGTAAGTATTCGTAGTACCTAAGTAATGTTACGTTAGGTTATTTCTATGTACGTATACACGGTAAAAAGGTACGTATATTTTAAATAATAGCTGCTGCCCGCGACTTCGTCTGCGCAGGTATCTTCATAAATTGTAGCCTATGTGTTATTCTGATGTATAAGCTATATTATTGTAAAGTTTCATTAAAATCCATTCTGTAGTTTTTACGTGAAAGAGTAACAAACATTCTTCCATCCTTACAAACTTTCGCGTTTATAATATTAGTAGGAAGTAGGATTTAGGGTATTAATTAATATAATCAGTTTTACAAAAACGGACTAAGTACAACCGACTTCGACTGTTTTAGTGATCGTAAACACCACTGAACCCCATTTAAAATATTATATACCTATTTAAATTACAAATCTTGCGGTTTCTGTAAATGTTCTGTAAATGATTGACCACGTACAGAAAGTTTTGTTCGTTGACCGCTGTAAAATTTCCCATTCATACTCGTACGTCATGTGTCTATTTGCATGTCGCAGGCATTTTTTATATACAGGGCGTCCCACGGATATGCCCCATGGATGGAAAGTACCTTGAATATTATAGATGGAACATTTTACTGAAAGAAAACAGTATTTGAATTTAAAAAACAATTTAAACTGCATTCATAGATATTTAAATAATTACATGGTTGAACCGGGAATCGAACCCATTACACGAGTAAAATAATCACTCTGTCATACCAATCATCACTCATCAACATCAATCATACCGATCGAAAGGATTCAGAAAAATAAAAAGCTGAAATTGCCGTATGGACAATGTCAGCTTTTGACATAGTAGGACCTAGGACTCATTTTGAGCATTTGATAAGTTGATTAATTTTTATTAAAAATGTTAAAATTCATGGTGTTCTTATTATTTGTCACACTTTGGTATTTAGCAAAAACTAATCCTTATGATGAAGCCTTTCGATCGGTATAATAAAGCTACAGGATGATTATTTTTCTCGTGTAACGGGTTCGATTCCCGGTTCAACCATGTTATTATCTAAATATCTATGAATGCAGTTTAAGTTGTTTTTTAAGTTCAAATAATGTCTTCTTTCAGTAAAATGTTCCATCTACAATATTCAAGGTACTTTCCCTCCATGTGGCATAGTTGTGGGACGCCCTATATAATACAATATCGTGTTTCTGTCTTACATTTATTTAGATTATATCCTCAAGTAATCACTGTATTAACATCAAGTTTGTAACCTGTACCGTTATTGAGTAAGAATGTAACGCAGCTACTCCAAATTTACACATATCCTCTTACGGGCAATATCTAAACGACTATACTTATGGAATAATGTTATTACGAGACACGGGCTTAATTTTGATTCGATTTTGAAAATGAGAACTACCTACATTTAAAAATAGCAAAAAAATACTCGGCAGTTTACAAATAGCGTCGTCCGTTTATAAAATGCCGAGTTATACAAAATGCCTGCGACATAGATACTAAATAAGAACTTTTTCACACCACCTGCTCGACAATGTCCAATTACATATCATGCTATCATCAGGGTAAAGCAGAGCATTACCTCTCTGGGGAGGTAATGTTGTATGAAACTCCCAAGGGTTGTAATGTGATTTGAATTTGGAACGTCAAATTCGTGTAGAAATTCGTGGAAAACTCTAGGTAAAAGAACGCTCATATGACATTGTAAAAAGGTTTGTTCGAAAATCGAACTGGCCACTCATAAAAAAAAAAGAAAAAAGGCGCGACTTCAAAGATTGTGAAACAAAGGAGCCCTGGCTTTTTATTGCCTCGCAGAAGGTGTGAAAAGTAGAGTATGCTCCTCTGGGATAAAGCCTGTCTTCGTCTTGGGTAGCTTGAACCCCTCGCGTCACTCAGGACTCTACATAACTCCTCGTTCGCTCAGGGTTCAATATGCCAACCGCGACATAAGACACTGCTTTATCCCTTTAGTGCATAATCTACTATTAACGAAAATCATTGTCGTTCTCTTTCGCAGTCGGGTAAAACCATAAAGTTAGAATGTAAAGAGGGGTAATGACATTTCAAATGCGATACAAGAAATGATAATAAGCATGTGCGAGTGATTGTCTATGTGTTGCTCAAAAATAGTGATGGACATTCAATAAGATGTTTTATCGACATCGATAACTGTGGTACCTACCCATTTTGCGTCACAAGTCTTAATAGAGAAAAAAATAGTGCCTACTACACAATCATGTTGTTAATAGAGGGTTAATGAGTGGATAATCCTTCAGCTGCGTGTGGGGGTCATCAGAAAATGAAAATATGTTCCCAGTAGAAATCCCACGGACTTAGAATTTTTACTGGGTACATATTTTCATTTTCTGATTAGACCTGAAGTCTCCCACCCGCAGCTGAAGATTATTCACTGATTACGTCACTACCTGTACATATGAAGATTTGAACCAAAGGAATGAGATGGGTTTGGTTATTATTTATTAGATACTAAAGACTAAATAGCCAAGTTTTGGCGTTATTCAGGAACAAAAATTTATCCATCCTCACAAACTTACATTTATAATACATAGTAGCAGGACTTACCAATATTTACCTAAAACTTACTCATCAATCCAAATAGGCGGTAGTCTTCGAAATAAAATTGTAATAGCTAGAAAGTCGATTGTGTATAATATATATATCTGTTCTTTTTTTAAAGTTGGTTGATTACAATAAACAATAATGAAGCCCATGCAAATGTTATAATCAATGACTGAAAAATACTTTATTTAAGAATATTAATTCTGAGTTTTGTCATTATATGTAGGCACGATATGTAGGTATATCTGTCTGTCATAATATATGTAGCCTATTAGTTTCAGGTAGGTAAGGTAGGTACTATAAAATAGGGATCCAATTGCAATATGAAGTTGGATCTCGCTTTTTCTTGAGTTGAATCTGTAAAAGAGGTTGATTTATGATTTAAGTCCCTATCTAATAATTACTTGACTAATGCCTACTTGCACCAAACTTCCAAAGTTCTAAACAATTACTTCACTCGCTTGACAGATCTTGATCGGTCTGAATCGGAACCGTTAAAAACTGCCAAGCGAGATTGCTTAAGAGCTTTGACAACTTTGTACAAGTCGGCATAAGGTCACAAAATACATTCTTTACGCCTGAATTGAAACATTGTTCAACATGGTACTTACTGGAACATGTAACGTAGGCAGCGAACCTTTCTTCACAACACATTAATGTATTCTGAATAAAAAACAATCGTTTTTAAAATGATTGCTGCAAACTTTTATATTGTTTTGATGATCGCTCGGTTTCTGAAGAATTTGTAACCATTTTTTGCTGTTTTGCGGATCCTTTGGTAAGCTGAAATTAAATAAGTAAAAACGATTAGTTATAATAATACCCGTATTTTAAGACACAAAATAAAAATGACACAAGTGGTAAATTTATTTTAACTAGGTAAAAATACCCTAACGATAGAAAAGAAAAGAGTTTTGTACCACTTTGCATAACTACCTACTCATTAGGTACTATCGATATTTCATGACGTCATCATTTTATCAAGCCCTAGCGTAACGAAGCAATATTTGTTTTTACATGAAAAATCTATTATTTCTCCATATATGTAAGAACCATTTGTACACACGGCAAGAGCAATCAAAACTCCACAAGGCACAACGATTTTATAACTAATTGTAGAAGAAAATTGCCCATAATTTTTTCTACGAAAATAAACCAAATATTTTCTTTACTCACCTGTGAAATGAATGATTATCTGGGTTATTTCTATGCGTTGTGCCAAACGTATTGATTGAGCAACTAACCATGCTCTTTAAAATAAATAGAATGGTTTCATTTTGTAGATAATTGTAAAAAGATAAAATAATTTACAAACAATAACTGACGGGGTCTCCTGTGCTTCAAAAGGTTTTGAGTGACGTGACTTAAAAAGCTATACTTGCATCTCTTTCATTAACCGATCTTTTGGGGGCGACAGCCGAAAGTATCCGAGATCTGTGGGTAAAACTGACGTCAAATAAAAATGAAAAATAATCAAGGTTATACAAAAACATAGTACCTACCTCTACCTACATAACATACTTAAACCAACTTCTTTACTTTTACTTATATGATGATTTTTTTTTCAGTTATTTTGGTCAAAACCAAAATACTGAACCAATTTTCATGAAATTTCTTTAAGCCCAATCTGGAAGTATATACCTACTCTTTAACGTAAAAAGATTTTTCAAATCGGTTTCTATATATACCTACAACAAAGTTCTGAGATAACAAACATTAAAAAAAACAATTGAAAAGGGAAACTCCACCTTTTTTGGAGTCGGTTACCCACATGCGTAAACGGTTTATGTCATTTAATACCACTTCGAATATCCTTTAATGTGGTAAATTTTATAACTTATTACCTATAAATAACATTTTATAACAATAATATAAAAACTAGAGAACGTTTATTAGGCAACAGTGAAAACTTGGCATCGGTCGAAAGCATTTGTCCCAACTATTTATTAATTAATTAGGTTTTATAATGGGTAAGACCTTTTTTTACTATTAACCAACTTCTAGTTTTTGGTCGCGCTAGTGAAACTTGATGGTTTAATTTTTTTATATTTTTATGGTTAAGTAAATGGATAGGTTGATTCATTTAGTTTCTTTGTAAATTTTTCAAGTCAAAAATCTATAGAAAATTACTGTGTCCCGAGGGACATATTAATTTTATTAAGAGGTCAGAAATACTTTTTTTATTAGCCTATATCGATCGTCCCGTTGTTGGGCAAAGACCCTCCCCAAATCTCTTCACCTTTCTCGATCATTGGCAATTTTCTACCATTATTAAGAAGTACTTATTAAATTTTATTTATTTTTCAGATCTTTCAAAGCTACTGGTTTTAGCTGCAGCCGGGCTTATCCTCGCTAACATCATCGAATGCAAGTCAGGTTCATCATTAAATAAAATGAAACGTATGTATAAAAAAAAAATAACATCAGAAAACAAAGAATCATAAAAATAATTATGTTTAAATATGTATAAGTACTATATGTATGTATGTATGTACATTAAAAAAATTGTTTGTTGTAAAGTTGGTTTACGGACGATAGTTTAACGTGACAACGTCATATAACCAGCGTAACGGGACAATGAGCGTTACCGGACAATGACGTCAACGTTTTCGTGCATGCAGCCGGCGTTCATCGATTTATTAGATGAAGTCACGTCAAAAAATTAATATCATTTGGGTCGATTTCCGTCTAAAGTAAATTCATTCTTTGGTAATGGCTAGGTTTTAGACCACTCTCGACCAATAAGTGGTCACCTTCACGTAAATGTAAAATAAATTATAAAAAAAACGTTCTATGAAGGTTATTGTTTTGTTATTTATATAAATCGATGGCATGACTCTTTTCACGAGTTTTCGTTAACTGTCGTGATTTCGGACTTGGCCGTCACCGCCCTTCTCAAAAAACCACCATATCCAAATCTTAATTCGTAAAATATTTAGTTTTTGCTATATTGCAAAAAATCTTTCTATAGTCTTTTTCTTATATAAAATGCTTCGAGAATCCAGCAAAAAGAAGGGTTATACAGTCAGAATCTGCTAACATAATCTCCTAGCATTTTTTACGGGGGACGAGGTAAACACGCATTGCACACGCGCCTAACAAAATCTTATTCATGTCAACGCACACTAAAATAATCTTGCACACCATCTCAAAATAAGCACACAGTTATCAAATACAGCGTATAGTTTTACTTAACGTGAATGGCCAAGAAGGTTATATGGCCAACAGAGGGGTTTGCCTTACGTTAACCCCTCCTTTTGCCTTTTCGAATTCTCGAAGGTAAAATGTCAGATCTTCTATCGTTATCAGCCTCCCCGAAGTCTTCTATATTTTTACTTAATTCTTTCATATCACACTTTTAAATAAATATTTATTTACAAACACTTTATTTCATACGTTTCAGGCAATAAAAGATACAAACAAGCATTTGGAACCTCAAAGTAAACCTAAAGACTCAATCGGGACACAGATTAAAAATGCGATCATGCTACACATACCAAGTCTTTCTGACCTAGGAGTGGAATTTTTGAATCGAGCTTTATCCCCAGAAACAACTACTGAAGGATTCAAGATGCATAACGATCCAAAGGTTTTAAGTACCAAAGCGGAAAATGAGAAGAAAACTTTTCCTCAAGCTCAAAGCAGTGCGTTTAAGAGCTTTCAGGACAAAATATGTAAGACCTTTTAGCGTTTTTTTATATGAAACTTATGCCGACTTGCACCAAACTATCAAAGTTCCTAAGTAATTACTTAACTCGCTTGACAGTTTTTAACTGTCTGAATTTGGACCGTTAAGAACTGGCAAGCAAGAAAAGTAATTGCTTAGGAACTTTGTAAGTTTAGTGCAAGTCGGCATCAGAGTAAAATGTTCGTTCTCTTTTTAAATATGTCCTAACAAGAATGAACTTTCCTAATAATTTATTTGGCCTAGGCCGGCAAAGTTGATTTAACTCGAAGAATCAAATCAATTCAATTTATTTATCAAATGATCAGTTTACAAAAATACAATAATTAATGGTACATTTAGCGCTATTGGTTGAACACGTGTAGGATACCGAGTATAGAAGGTTGTCAAAATAAGGTTCGAATTTCCAAGCATGTTTTCGAAAAAACTATTATTTTACAGGTTTCCGAATAGTTGTGACGGCTGTTCTGGCTGTAACCATGCAGCATGCAATACTTATCGTATGAAGAAATACCCACCTAAAATCTGAGAAGAACTACAAGTTTTATATTTTACAATTATTTTTTAATTAATTAATTAATTTTGTCAGAGCGTCTGGTCGAAGCGACGCGTGATCAGAGGGCTGGCAGCTATCTGGGCCAAAGAATAAGCCTTGCTATACAAAGAGGCAATGCAGCCAGTATCCTCGGCACGCTGCCATCGGGTATCGAGTTGGAGCAGTTGAGCTACCTATAGATCGTTTGCAACGGTCTATGGGTGGCCCAATTGTTTTCTTTTGTAAATTTTGTAATATAGATTGTATTAGTTGGCTTATGCTGTAATAAATGTTATTTATAAATATAAACAATAATGTATAAAAATGATTATACAAGCTAATTTGAATTTCGATTCGACAAAGTATACAATGTAGTACATAAAAAATAATTGTGCAGCAGTTGGATCAGTGAGCTACATATAGATTGTTTGCAACGGTGTTTTAAGGGTGGCCCGGTTGTTTCCTTTTGTACATTTTGTGAAAGTATAGAATCACACTGTAGTACATTGAAAATTTGCTAACAGGATCTGAATTAGCTAGTTCATTGTGGTCAGAGCGTAAATTTCCAAAAAAAATTGTAACAGAGCTAGATAAGTATTATATTATGTTAAACGTACTAGGCTTTTTCATTGTTAATAAAACTTCATCGTAAAAAGTAGCACGCGTTGTTTGAAAATAGAGATACTTATTTAATTTTTATGGTCTGAAAATTTTCTGTCCTGTATTCTGCATCCATTTTGCTTTGATACTGTCTATCTTGGTGTTCTATGGGAACACCGTTATTCATCTATGTCTGAAATAATACGTATAATGATTTTTTATCAATCTATCTACAATATTATAATAAAGTTTAGAGTTAAGTTATTATGCTAAAGCATATATTAATGTTTTTATCATTTCTTGCTCAATCACGCTAATACTGAACCGATTAGAGCTAAGATTATAATAATAATGTTTGGACATTCCACACAGCGCCATCTAGCCCCAAACTAAGTAAGCTTGTAATAAGGGAACCAAATAACTGATAGAATACTTATATACTTTTTCTTTCTAAATTCATACATAGAATATATAGAAAACACCCAGACTCAGGACAAACACCGATGTTCATCACACAAATACAATATTTGTCCGGAGCGGGAATCGAACCCGCGACACCGGGCGTGGCAGTCTAACACACTTGCCACTTGACCATCCGTGTTGTCAATTGATTAAGATAAGATAATTGAACGATTGAGCTAGAAATTGGTATAGCTAATATAATTTATGAGCTGGGAATACACATAAGCTAGTTTTTATAAAGTGACCCCGTAACCCGCTGGTGGTCTGAAGGCGGAGACTGAAAAAAATATCGCAGTGATAATTATTATAAAACTATACTGACGGGAACAATAACTCTGTTTGATGTCGTTATCGCTACCCTTTGCTTTCTTGTTCGTGTAGTCGATATTCTACGATGTTCTTTCAGTACCAACCTGGTTCGCAAGCCGTAACCGCGCGCTGAAATCACGCGAGCCTTAGTAATAAAACGAAGTTTCGTACGAAAGTTGTGATTGGTTAACTGGTTTTAAATAAATAAAATATTTTTTATTGTTTACATAAAAACCTTAACGGTACACAGAGAATGCTGTTATTATTATTACCTAAATTGCCTGGAAATAAATATTTATTTGCAGTCTAACTAAATGACTACTTAAAAACTATGATAAACGTCAAATTAGGGAAAAACTTAATTTAAAAATTTTGTTTATGCAGCATCGTACTCCAGATATGCATTCATCCTTATTTTAAATAAGCGATCAATGAAAAATGGATTGTGTTTACAAAAGTTAACCTTATTAGAAAAAAACATTGTACCTATTACTGAAATAAATAGGTATATATATTTGGAACAAATCTTCGAAACTCAGTAATTCGTAGACATACTTTGTATTTAAGTTGTTTACTGAAAAGCTTGAACTGAAAGAATGAAAAAAAAACTGAAAAAAGAAACAAAGAAAATAAAATAATCTAAGAGATATAGTAGGTATACTAAACTAAACTTTAAACTGCCATGAAGAAGTAAAGAGCATAAGTGACATGAAAATCAAAAATAAAAATTGTTTTATTTACAAACACACATAACAATTAAAAATTATATGATAATACCAGTAACCCTCCATACCTGCCAGTGACGTATTATGCAATGAACGGCGACGTGGTCGAGGAATCGCGCTGCGCCCCCTGGCGGCGGCTGAGCTGGTGGCGCCGGCGAGTGGCGCCGTCCAACCATACCGTGACCAACAGGTGAGATAGAGGTACAACACCGTGATTAACCGGTGAGATAGAGGTCCCAGACTGCAAACAACACGTTAGATTGAGGTTCTCCGCAGACAATACAGTAAGGTATTGTGCAATATACGGCGACGTGGTAGAGGAGTCGCGTTGCGCCCCCAGGCAGTGGCTGAGTTGGTGACGCCGGCGAGTGGCACCCTCCAACCATACCGTGACCAACAGGTGAGATAGAGGTACCACACCGTGATTAACCGGTGAGATAGAGGTCCCACGCCATAATTAACCGGTGAGATAGAGTTCCCAGACTACGACCAACGTGTGAGATAGCTGTCCCAAGTAGTGACTAACAGGTGAGATAGAGGTCCCAGACCGCTACCAACGAGTGAGATAGAGATCCCAGAGCGCGATTAACAGACGATATAGCGATCCTAGATTGCGACCAACATGTGAGATAGCGGTTCCAGACAGCTACCAACGAGTGAGATAGAGGTCTTAGACCGCTACCAACGGGTGAGATAGAGGTCTCAAATCGGTACCAACAGGTGAGATAGAAGACCAAGACCGCGACCAGCAGGTGAGATAGAGGTTCTGCAAAGGCAATGCAGTGAGTTACAATTAACGGCAGCATCGTAGTGAAGAAGTCGCGCTGCTTGCTTAGAAGCTGTTAATCTAGGTATTCTAAGAACACTGTTATTAATCTGTGGCTCGAGCTGAGTGTTAGTTGTCATGGAACTAGTCCGCTGCGACCCAGGTTCGCCTGGAGGGTCACGCAGCTGCTCGCGTGACATTCACTCACCTATATTTACGGGTTTACTACTTACACAGTGAAAAATACTAGCGGCTACACTACATTAGTAAGGTAAGGGGGCATCCATTAATTACGTGAGGTATAAGTAGCGGCACGTACCTAAGTCTAGCGCTGTTCGTGCCGCTACTTGTAGTTTTGGGGATTTTTGTAGGTTTGGGGACTCCCCCTTGGTTTGATTTCGCGTGATTTTGTTCGACTACCCCAGTCTAAAATCACGTGAGATTTTTCGTAATACATATTTTTAATGTAAATAATTTAATCTGTGCTTGATTGCATTAGATTTTTGATTTATTTAGTGTTAATAAATATTTGATGACAGGTACTTAACATTTATTAACAGTTAAAAAATATTTATAGAATATTGAAAAATATTTATTCATATTTAATAAATGAAATATTTTTTCTGAAGACATACATGTATTTATTAATAAAATGGCAATTTTTTTTTTATCCGCAACGCAAACGCTTCCTAAACAAGCTGATCACTTCACTGAGCTACGTGTTCACACGCACACGCATTTAAAAAACAATAAATTGCAGATCGCGCACGCTCTACTAACTAAGGTTTTAATTATTTGTGATAAAAATAGTTCTCATAATTTTGTATTTAATTCGTTTTGAAAAGGTCAGGTGTTTAAGGAAGAAGATGGATAGAGAAATGTAATGTCTATTATTTTTATATTGAACAGATGATGTCACTCGCAACTTTATTTGCTTTGCAAATTAACGAATTTGTTTTCTAAGCATTTCACGAAGTGTAATTTAACAAATAGGGCATCCATTCCGGGATCCTGTGATCTCGAAATACCGGGATCCCGGACCATTTTACGGTATTGACTGGGCTAATACCGGTATTAATGATACTACCTTTGATTTTCTTTTTGGAGCGAAATTTCAAGTTTTTACGTCTACTGGTTTAGCCTGAAGGCTAAACTGTCTGTCAGTAAGCTAGTCAGTCAGTTCCAAACCTTTTATATAATTTAATTAGTTGATATTAAAGACTTTACTAGTTTTTAACTGGATATTTTATACGTTGCCTCTTTGACAAAACAATTGTCAAATATATTATCTGGGGGCACGGAAGTGCCCCCACCAGTCGAGCAAAAAAAGTGGCACGGCTGTACTATCCTTTTCTCGAAGCAGTTCAGGCCATTTTCGATTTTATTTTATCACAAAATATTGACGCTCATAACAGCATGGAGATCCGATCCGAGACCTAAATACCGATCATCTAACATATCATGATTTAGTAATAATTATCATGATAAATAATTTATTTAACAATAAACCTTGCAAAAAAAAATTCGTTGTCTGTAAAGTTGGCTTACGGGCGATAGTTTAACGTGACCAGTGTAACGGGACAATGAGCGTTACCGGACAATGGCAGCGTTACCGGACAATGACAGCAGTACCGGACAATGAGGGTTACCGGACAATGACGTCAACGTTTTCGTGCATGCAGCCGGGGCGGCGCGGCGGCGTTCATCGATTTGTTAGACGTAGTCACGTCAAAAGTGTCCACTTCAAAAACCTCATTGTGATACGTTGTACGACTTTGGCAATCAAACAAATATAATAGCTAATGGCTACCAAAGGGTGCCATGAACTAGTAATCGCAGCTGTCATCTGTTATTGTGGATACACGCACACTTGTCCACTTGTGTCAACTACCACTGGCCTAATGTCCCTTGGGTGAAGTACTGACTGAACAAAAAAGTTTAAAAAAAAATATATTACCCCGACTTAAAAAAACTGAAAAGTAAAAAATAGTGAACAAATTCCAAACAAATACGCAATTTCGTGATTCGTATGACGAAATTCAGGTATTTTGATTTCTAAACCAAATTACTGAACCGATTTTCAGGCTATGGGACCATATACTTTCAAATAGAAAAGTAATATTCCAAATTGGTTGATAAATGACAAAGTTTTGAATAATGAGTAAATTGCTGAAAATATTTTTCAGTCATTTTCTGTCAAGGTAATCTTTCACTTTAAAACCGCACCTATTAGTATGTATAGGTAGCTAACCTATTTGTCAATAGGTAATTTATTTCTTCCAAATTTATAACATAAAAAGTTTAATGAAAGAAAACTCTTATAAGGGTTCCCAATTGTACCTACATATATTTTTAGTAATGCCTTATGTATTTTTTTTGTATACAATTAAAAATTACGATTAACGATTCTGTGAGAGAACTTAATACAGGATAGGTTAATTTGATACATAAATTATGAATAAGGCAATGTTACATAAAGCCTGAAAAAAATTGACCTTTAATTTTTTCTACCTACAATTTTCTGCTGACCCTACCTATGTTTGCCACCTCATACCCATTTGTATACGTACTTTGTTTATTGATGTCCATAAAACCACATTCAAATAGTTCAGAACTTTGAAAGGCCAGCACGAAAAAAGTACTCGTTTATAAAATGTCTAAATTAAAGTTTAACAAAGACAGAAGAAAATCTAGCATTAACTGGATAAATTTTCAAAGGTTTCATTTCTTAGATAGGTGAGTAAGTTATATATATTCTTTCCATTCCTTGTTGTCATAATTTAAAAAAAAAATATAAGTATTCTAGTGGCGCTAAATGTGGTGCGTGTCTTTTGATAAAATAGTACAAAGGTTTAATATCATAGTAATATTTTCTGTGGTCACTCAAAACGTACTTCTTCTTCTTATCGTGTCACTAGTTCTTTAAAACCAGTGTGGTGAAAGGATTTCATGTGCGCCTCGAAGATGCTTATATGAACTTAAAAGTATGAATAAAGTCGCACCTAACTAAACCTAAAAGGATACCAATACCTAGCTATCACACTTTTTGGTAAGACTGCTGTTGCCAAAATAAATAACTTTTGTGGAAATATAAAGAAAAATTCAATTTGGCCTTGGCTTATGTATGACGAGCACCATTTTTATGTTCATATTTTATCATTTACCAGGAGTAGAGAATCGAGAAGACGCATCAACCATCCTCCATCTGCCCTCTACACAGCCCTGGGCGAAAAAGTCCGGACTAGTACACCGGCTGCGCTGCAATGCGCGCTGTTCTGCGGAGGCGCGCGCTGTCAGTACGAACTACCCTCACAGCGGGTGGCTGCTATACAAGGGCTGTACTCCGATTGGTAAGACATCTCGAATAAGAGATATGTACAATCTTGAACAATTTAAATTAACGGGGTGAAAAAGTCCGGACTAGTACACCGGCTGCGCTGCAATGAGCGCTGTTCTGCGGAGGCGCGCGCTGTCAGTACGAACTACCCTCACAGCGGGTGGCTGCTATACAAGGGCTGTACTCCGATTGGTAAGACACCTCGAATAAGAGATATGTACAATCTTGAACAATTTAAATTAACGGGGTGAAAAAGTCCGGGCTAGTACACCGGCTGCGCTGCAATGCGCGCTGTTCTGCGGAGGCGCGCGCTGTCAGTTCGAACTACCCTCACAGCGGGTGGCTGCTATACAGGGGCTGTTCTCCGATTGGTAAGACATCTCGAATAAAAGATATGTACAATCTTGAACACTTTAAATTATTGGGGTGAAAAAGTCCGGACTAGCACACCGGCTGCGCTGCAATGCGCGCTGTTCTGCGGTGTCTGCAGTCTGCAAGGGCTGTACTCCGATTGGTAAGACACCCTGTATGGACATAATATAGACTATCTTGAACACTTTAAAATGCCCGGGTGAAAAAATCCGGACTAGTGCACCAGCTAATATAATTCTTAGCCTAATATTAATCAATGAAATTCTTTATTAAAGGAAGACTAAATTGGATTAGCTACCATAAAATAAAGATTATTGATTTATTATTATTATAGAGGCTTTCCAGCCTAGGAATTTCAAAAACTCAACACTGATAAGACAAAACGTATTTTATTGAAACGTTGAAATATTATTGTTGCGGATTGCGGAAGGTGCCGGCCGGCGTATTAAAATCACGTGTTTTCTAGTTCGTGGAATCTTTATTTAAAATAACCTTTCCTTTCCAGTAGGATAAAACAGAGAAACTTGTAACTAAATTAAGTTTGCTTTTATTAGCTAAAAACTAAAATCTTAAAAATATTTTTCTTCCAACAAACGTTTGAGTCTAAAGAGTAGGTTTATGTAAACTCAAAGCATGTATATGAAAACTTAAAATTATCCTTAATTGACAAAATTAGACGATCATGGAGAAATCGCTGCAATCCATTTTAAAAACCATCCAAAACCTTGTTCATGTCATTGTCATAAAAAAATATATCGTGTCACTAGTTCCTGCGAACCAGTGTGGTGAAAGGATTTCAAGTGCGCCTCGAAAGGCTCCTTTCGTGCACTCGTCATTGTCATTAAATAGTAACAAGTAAGTACGCAATAGCATAGCGCACGAAAAGCCAGTACGAACAACTCGGCTTATTAATAAATCAATTCTCATGCACTGGCGTGCCACTGCCTACTGAAATAGGCTACCAGGGACACAGCTAATTATAGTATAAACTGAAGTTGGAAAACATGTATTTTCATTGGAAGAGACACACTCTAGAATGTGCGAGACAACTCTAGATGATAAAGTGATGTCCGGCCAACATTACCACTCGTAATTCATAGTTTTTCCGTAGTAGGAACTACGGAAACACTACACGGAGTAGGTACGCAGGTGCGTAGCTATTTCGCAGCAACTCCGTAGATGCTGCGTAGCAACTTTGTAGTAATTTGGTAGTGTTTAAAACAAACAAACAAACATTCACACACTCACACCCCTGCACTAGGATTCCCTGTGTCGCAGGCGGCATGGACACATACGACACAACATCGTCACAGATATTTGCCCCGGCCGGGGATCGAACCCGGAACACCAAGCTTTGTAGGCAGGGTCACTACCAACTAAGCCACGGTGTCGTCATTCAGTGTTTGCATAGCAACTTCGTGGTATTTTCGTTTCGTACACTAACTAATAAGAGTATCTCATCATTTGTTGTAGTAGGTAAGTATTATATTTAGGTACTTTCCTCCTCCTCGATCGGTCCCTCACTGCTGAGGATCATGACGTCTTGCAAGGACACCTTCAATTGTTTTTCTCCACTTTCCTCTGTCTTCGGCTTGGTGGAGTGCGACATTCACTGGGTACTTTCACTGAGCAAAAATATTATATTATTGTATTCCTCCATTTATTTGGCTTCAGAATACTTCTAAAAAACAATAAAGCCTTAATACAGTCATAAAAATTCTATTGAGCCCTTAATTTTCCTATAAAAAGCCGAGATCACAGAAAAATGTCATCGCGTGACCTTCTTTACTTTATGCTAATTATTATAACAATATTTTATTTTACTCCACTAATGTATGCGCCTAATAACTCTGCAGTTGGAGTTTTTTAAATAATTGTGTTTTGTACAACATGCGATTGGAGTGGGCCTTCGTTTTGTACATTTTAATTGTTACTTAAGGAGATTTTAATTCGCCAATCAATTAAGGCCAATCCTCAAATCCGAATTCCATGCAAAATGATTCGGACAAATACTCAAAAAGTACGCCGTATTATAGTAATTTCTTCACACTATTCGTTTCGTTCAGGTTTTTTGATTTCGTCAACAAAAAAAGTGAAAGGTTTCATACTTTAATATAGATTTTATACGTGTTTTAAAATTAACTCGGATTTGAGGAGATTTTAATTCGTCAATCAATTAAGGCTTTGTACTGACTGGCTCTGTACCTACTGACTAATCGACATACCTAAACGCAGAGACTAGAAATTATGTGATTATACTTGTCAAGAAGTGGGTGGGTAGATATATGTATTTCAGTTTAATAAATCAAAGTTAAAACAGATATCATTTGGTCAGCAGGGCTATTTGCTAAGCCGTCATTAGTTCTCGTTATCGAATTCGATGTTCAAGACTGGGAAAAAAATGACGTCACCGTAGGATTTCTGTCTCTTGACCATTGAATCCGATAACGAGAACTAATGACAGCTTAGCAAATAGCCCTGCTCGAAGCCGATAGCGACAGAAATCCTATGGTGACGTCATTTTTTTCCCCATCTTGACCATTGAATCCGATAACGAGAACTAATGACAGCTTAGCAAATAGCCCTGCTCGAAGCCGATAGCGACAGAAATCCTATGGTGACGTCATTTTTTTCCCCCTCTTGACCATTGAATCCGATAACGAGAACTAATGACAGCTTAGCAAATAGCCCTGCTGTTTTAGTGACCGTAAATAAGTGAACTTTGACAAAATATTTTATTCATATATCTCGATTAAAAACTTAAAAATTGCAGGTCAAATTGAAGGCAAATGTGGGAAAAAACAGCGTTGAGTAATTGGTAACTTCTAATTGACTTTACTATGCAACATAAAGCAAAAGGTTCAATGGTAAAAGAATCTCGTGGTCGTAACCCTAAAAAATTAAAATCACCACGACCAGATATGATCATATCCATTCATTGACGATCGTTTGTCGGCAGGGTAACAGACGACATCCTAGCGATGGCGCGGCCCAGCACGGCGGGCATCGCAGCCAGGAATATCATACAGCAGTTCCATAGGTATGTGGAAACTTCTCGGATAATTTTCCGTTGAAATTTAAAAAAAAGTTGAAAATTATTCTATTTGAATTTGTGACAGTGAGAATAATTTTCGAATTTTTTTTTTTTCGAAAGAATTAACGATTACATCCTTGTCCTACTCAATATTATAAACGCGAAAGTTTGTAAGGATGGATGGATGGATGGATGGACGGATGTTTGTTACTCTTTCACGTAAAAACTACTGAATGGATTTTAATGAAACTTTACAATAATATAGCTTATACATCAGAATAACACATAGGCTACAATTTATAAAGATACCTGCGCAGACGAAGACGCGGGCAGCAGCTAATTAATAATAATTGTTGCTAACGAAATTTAGTAACGATTACAATATAAAAGTAGAAATTAGCTTACGAAATTGGTTTAATGATACAAGAATATATACTTATTATAGTTTACTATTTTAGTCTTGATATCCCATTTTTTTTTTCTCCGTGTAAATAATTAGGTACTATTACTTATCAGCCTGAGCTATTCCATTGTAGGGCAAAGACCTCCCCCCTATTTCGCCAAAGATCTCAACTTATGGAACCAATTTTTTTTTACGCTACGTAATAGGGGTCAACAGGAATGTTCATAAATTGTTATCAGGAATGTTATTCCCGTTTTTATTCACTGAAGACGAACAGGTGGGAGTCGACAAGAACAACCCAGCTCTCGAGTTTTATGTATAAAAATGCTACAATGCTACTCGATGGGAATTTAACACGAGTTTTACATCCCTAATAACCCTTATTAGACGTTCAGTATTCAGTATCCAGTATTTATTGCAAATATTGGGTAGGTTACATTTCAGGTCTTGTTAAGTTAAATGAATAAAAGAACAGCTACAGAATATAACCCGTTTAGGCCGATATTTTTAATTATTTATTTATTTACTTTAAATAAAACGGTTACAAACCAATTGCATTATTTTAAGATTAAAGATAAAATTATTACATTACAAATTAAGAAAAAAAAATTACTTACATTATATATTAAATATAGTCAAAAATAATAATACATAATTAATTATACTTATATCAAAATTTAGATTTGCAGAACTAATGGAAATCTGAGTTAAGCTCTCTGCATTGAATCTGCAAATATATCACTATGTGGACTGGCTTTTAGGAGGTTGTTAACTATATTGTTACGTCATTTATAAAATCTTGCTGCTCGTAATATTTTATTTTTTAAATTCGGTGACTTACTTTCATGAAGATGATTTTTCAGCTGGGGTATCCGAACGGTGATCAACCTTCAGACTCCTGGAGAACACGCCAGCTGTGGCCCGCCGCTCACCAAGTCAGGGTTCACCTACGACCCGCACATCTTCATGGCGAATGACAGTAAGAACGCTCTGGTTTCTTATTTGACTTCAAAACGAAGTTATTTTTAGTTTAAGTTATCCTTACAAAATTTTGCCTATAAAATATTAGAAGGAGTATCCTTTGTTACAGTCTATTACTACAAATTAACCCGCCACTTGTGACCTATATGTCTGTGAGGCCGGGTGTGTCGAAAAAGTCGAATAACTTTTTTTTTAAAAAGGCTTATTTAGCTGGGAAAAATTGAAAAAATTTTTTTACTAGATTTGATATTTTAAAATATGCATTTGATAAAACTTGGTGATTTTTAGTGTTCTCAGTACAAACGTATACAGATTAATAATAAGATGTGAGTTATGTAATGTCTATGTTAAATTGTTAAAAAAACATAATTATAATTTTAATATATGACCAAGTAAAAGTAGAATGGAGTATTACATAATAGGAAAATCTCAGGTTGAAAACCCGGTGCGTGGGACCGGGGTCACCAAAGGTGTAAGTCAAATTCACGTCACAAGTGGCGGGTTAATTAGCAAAGAGATCCATCTATCCTTATAGTAGATGCGGCTAGTGACAAGAGGGCTGAGGGCGCGAAGAATGAGCCAGCCCTCATGTCACTAGCCGCATCGATTATTAGGGCCATAAATAAATATTTAAATAAGGTTGAATGGATCTCTTTGCTAATTAATTTGTAGTAATATACTGTTTTTGGCGTTGCAGCGCTGCAGCGCGGGAATGCAGCCAGTATTCTTGGCACTATGCCACATGAACAAAATTTACTGTTTTAGGTGTTTTATTAAAGTTTTCTTTAAGTAGGTTATTTTTTTTTTCACACCACCTGCTCGACAATATCCAATTACATATCATGCTATCATCGAGGTAAAGCAAAGCATTACCTACCAAGGGAGGTAATGTTGTATGAAACCCCCAAGGGTAGTAATGTGATTTGAATTTGGAACGTCAAATTCTTGAGGAAATTCGTGGAAAACTATAAGTAAAAGAATGCCCATATGGCATTGTAAAAAGGTTTGTTCTAAAATCGAACTGGCCACTCATAAAAAAAGTAAAAAGGCGCGACTTCAAAGATTGTGAAACAAAAGACGGTGCATGTTCGCTGCTGGAGCCCTGGCTTTTTATTGTCTCGCAGAAGGTGTGAAAAGTAGAGTATGCTCCTCTGGGATAAAGCCTGTCTTCGTCTTGGGTAGCTTGAACCCCTCGCGTCACTCAGGACAATACATAACTCCCTCGCTTCGCTCAGGAGTTAACTCAGCTTCGCTCAGGGTTCAATATGCCACCCGCGACATAAGACACTGCTTTATCCCCTTAGTGCATAATCTACTATAATATGGTCTGCTATTGAAGTTTTATTATAAATAATACTAAAAATAATAATTTATTTACCCTCACAATCATTGGCCTATAAAATATTAGAAGAAGATTCTTGAACAACTTCATTAGCATAGAGATGCATCCATCCATATTATATTTAATCCTCTCAAACCCATAAAATATTAGAAGGAGTATTATTTGTTACAGTCTATTACTACAATTTCGCATGGCCAGACTACGGAGAAGCCAGTCTTAGCGGACTACTGGACATGGCGAAGGTGCTTTCCTTCGCACTGCAGGAAGGAAGGGTAGCCATACATTGTCATGCAGGTAGAACACCATTAACAATATACTAACTATTATACACCACAAATTTTTAAAAAACAATAAAAACGCGTAAGATTACTTTAAGAATTTTGGATTTTTATAAAATGACAAAATGACAGCGGCGTGAGTGCGGCGTCGGAGCGGAGCTGCAGCGAGCTGGCTCGAATCAGGGTTTGCCAAACGATGAATGAAACTACTACTCGGGCGAATCAACTAATGGAGAATGGGCAGGCCCTTGGTGTGGGACGCTACATGCGTAGACACTTTGGCACCTTCTCATTTGCCAGGGACGCAAGTTAGGGCTGGTGCGGCGGCAAACTCTGCTGAAGATCTCAAGCGGCGTAAATATGTAGGTCTTGATAGGTCGTACATGTTTGAGCCCTTTGGGGTCGAGACCCTAGGTCCATGGCAAATGGGAGCCTTCCGCGTTTTTAAAATTTTGTCAGAGCGTCTGGTCGAAGCGACGCGTGATCAGAGGGCTGGCAGCTATCTGGGCCAAAGAATAAGCCTTGCTATACAAAGAGGCAATGCAGCCAGTATCCTCGGCACGCTGCCATCGGGTATCGAGTTGGAGCAGTTGAGCTACCTATATATCGTTTGCAACGGTCTATGGGTGACCCAATTGTTTCCTTTTGTAAATTTTGTAATAAAAAATATAAAAAACTAATGGAACAAATAATGGAATTGATTGTTTAACCGTTTTATTTAAAGTAAATAAATAAATACTAAAATACTAAATAAATATTTTATGATTATAATGATTACCATAATGCAATAATGATTTCATGAATTTGAAATAGTTATGAGAAGTACCTGTAAGTTTCTTTAATAATTTGTAAAAAAAGAAAATATTTACCTAAATATTTATATTTTACCTTAATGTACTAAGATAAAAAAAAATATATTTTGAGTGGGTTAATATCTTTCATAAGTTATGTATTTAAAAACGTTTTCGGTGACTAGTGTAGGTAGGTACTCTTTGCGCTACTGATTTTTTCGAATTCGTCTTCCTTTTGTTTCTTAATATCTATATATTTTATCATTCATAGTTGATGATATAAGTCAAGAGTTGTTATTTGTGTTATATTATAGTTATTAAAAATTAACCAAATATAATAAGTAATGATAAGGCTTCGTAATAAGAGGAAGAGGAAACACAGAGGGCGCCGCGCGGGGTAGCGGAGGAAACATCAAATTCCGAGACACATGTCAGCCAGGTGTCATATTGATTCGCCCGAGTAGTACTGACGGTTAACAATTAGTCATATGTGTTCAGTAACGGGCTTACGGCAATTGATTATGTGTACCTATATTTTTTTTTCTGGATTACAAATTTACGGTGTATTATTAATATGTGTATTAATACATATATTTATCTTAAAAAAAATAACACTTAGATTAAAAATATTGTCTACTAGCTAACGCCCGCCGCAACATCGTTTGCGATATGAATATAAAAAATCCCTTTCTTAGTACGACGCACCTACACTTCTTGACGTACACACCCTCCAAGTTTCAAGTCTTTACGTTCAGCGGTTTAACTTGTACGTTGTCTGTCAGTCAGTTAGTCAGGTCAAAGCCTAATATATATTTAGTACTTTTGCCTACATTAATTAATATTAATTATTATTATTAATTGTAGAGTTCCTATGGATTTACTCATCGAGCATGCAATTGATAAAATGAGATTACTAAAAATTCAAAGACAATTCCATATAAACCAGATATTTTATACGTATGTAATATATATAACAAAAAGGTAAAACCTGTTAAATATTATATTGCCTGACAACTATCTCCGCGGCTATAATAAACGATGTTGGCGCTCAAACAGGTCGTCGTAAATACCTAAACAATATTATCGTTTACTTACGACGCTATTATCAAGTTAATAAGATTCATGGTTGATAACATCACACCGACACCGAACATACATACCGACCTTTACATATTAGTACAGTTGCCACTGACCGCCAGACGTTTCCCCGAACAACATGTCGATAGTAACGATAATACTTTACATTTTATACAACATAATAGTATTTTTAGTTCCATCTATACTTGTGCTTCTGTTTGGAACTAAAATATATTCTGAAGTAACAAAAACAAAATGCAAAAGTGCAAAGAAATTGGACGGTAAAATAGCTCTAGTGACTGGTGGAAATTCTGGCATTGGATTGGAAACTGCCAGAGATTTGGCCAGAAGAGGAGCCACGGTCATCATTGCTTCCAGAGATGACGCTAAATCTGCCAAAGCAGTCGACGACATCATCCGAACTACCGGAAATGAAAAAGTGCATCATAGATACCTGGATTTGGCAAAGTTTAGCAGCGTTAGAAAATTTGCCGAAGATTTCAATGAATCCTTCAATCGTTTGGACATTCTGGTGAACAATGCTGGCTGCGCTGGCCTTAGCCATCGAAATACTGAAGACGGGATCAACAAAGTTATGCAGATAAATTATTTCGGTCCATTTCTGCTCACGAATCTCCTTCGAAATAAGCTGATAGCGTCGCAGCCAAGTCGTATCGTGATTGTGTCATCCTACGGTCACCATTTTGCTAAGTTTAAAAAAGAAGATATCACAGGACAGGCTCATCTAAAGTACTTCACCATTTACGCTAACAGTAAGCTATGCAATATCCTGTGGGCGAAAGCGTTAGCAAATAACCTACCGAAAGGAGTGACAGTCAACGCTTTGCATCCTGGCATTGTGAAGACAGAAATTTTCAAAAGATGGCCTGTTTTAACAAGAAATATAGTCTTATTTTTGATTGGTGCGATATTCAAGACTGCCGAAGAAGGGGCACAGACTTCTATACATTTAGCAGTGGCTGAAGAAGTAAAAGGAAAGACGGGAGAGTATTATTCGGAGTGCGCAAGAGCTGTAGAGTCAGATCTTGCGAGGGATCAGGATTTGATTGAAGAAGTCTGGCGAAAAAGTCTTCTTATCACTGGTGGTCAAAAATAATACAAACCATATCCCGAATATTATAAGCAAAGCAGCATTTGTGATAAACTTGACAGTTGAATATTGTAGTAAATTTTTTTTGAATAGTACCTTATTTTCTGTAAAATTTAAAAACTAGAGTAAAGTTGCTTGAGGTAGAACATACTTAAGACACCAATTTCTTTAAGCCCATATTGTAGGTACTTGTGTTTTAGCAAATAAATTATGTTTAACTTTATCTTTGTGAAATAAACTAGTTTTTTATTTAAGTACTTACTTAATTCTAATATTTTGAGGTCTTCCTGAACTTTATATGAATAAATAACAATTTTTATACACTAAAACTTCTCAAAATCTAGTACTCGCATCATTACAGTAGTCATTGAGACTACTATAATAAATAAGTGTCAACGCGGGACATATAAATAAAATAAAGTTTCCTTTTATGGGTTTCTATTGGGATAAAAGACTGTAATTTGTACAATCAATGGATGGATCGCTCGCGTGTGGTGTCGTCGGCACAGAACACTACACTCCTAGCGGAGAAGAATGGCAGCTTCATAGAAAAAAAAATGCCTGCACGAAAACACACTAGCGCTCCAGTTATCGCCATCGAAAACTTCGAGGCGCGAAAATTAAACCTGACATTGACGGGATGGCGGGTATTTTAAATTTATTATTTTTAATTTATAGTGAAAGGTAGATTTTAATATTGCTTTTATTAATCAACGTGTTTTCAATGTATCAAATCAATTTACATCTGTACAGTAAATATTCGTTGATTAATAAAAGCAATAACAGACAAAATGAAAACGCAGTTTTTCAGACGTGTTTCAATATATTAATTTTCCTTCTTAGTACAGTTTTGGAGGCTTCTTCCACGAATCCCAAATTTTTCTGCTTGCAAAACCGTTTCAGGCATATAGCTATTGTGCTGTGAACAATTCTATCAACATTTGTTTGCAAATGTTCTTCACAACCATTCAGCCAGTGTTTATTTAAATTCATGCAACAAATCGATTTAAAATTTTTGTCGTCGTCGTTTTGGTCGTCGGCGTCCGAAAGGCAAACGATATATCGATATTTTTGAAATATCGATATATCGTTCATAAATATCGATATTTAATATCGATATTGAAACCCAAAATATCGACGATATATCGCTCTTCATGAGCGATATTTATGAACGATATTTCGTCATAGCGCCAACTTCCGATGCGAGTGCCGTCCCGGCTAACCTGTCTCAGTCACAACCGTAGATTAATCTATTTAGCGTCTCGTTCGTTCTGCAATGCAAACGCGCGCAAAACGATGCAATTTCTTCGTCGCCGGCTGCATCGACAGCCATTGTTTTGTTTGTTATTTTACGTTCACCACATCACAGTAGTCTTAAACGAATAAAGTGAAGTAAAGCTATAGATAACATATGTGATATTTGTTGTCTCGACTGTGTATAACGAGCGGTACGGTAGGCACTTACCTATTATTTTAATAATATTTAATATTATTGGAATAATAGGTTACGTTCGTAAATATTCATAAATGTATTACTCATCAATAACTTTATAATTCACTTTGAATGAGCGTAAATTATTTAACATTATCTAATAAGTATACATGATCTAAAGCTAGCACAACAAAAATGAAACAAATAAGTTAGATAGAAGAAAATAAGAAAGTAGGTTAACACTCAGTGACAAAGATATAAAAATAAACGAATTTTCGTTACAGTAGGTATTATGTACATGGTCCCTAGTATAAAAACTAACAATTATTCGAATAAAATAGGTATAAAAATAGGTGTAAAAATAAATAATGTCAAAACATCCTAAAATAATTAACATAATATTTGATTATTAGGCTCATTTGTTTCATTTCCATTAAAAAAATTATGTTACCGTAAAATTATATAACTACGTTAGATTATATAATAATATAAAAGGTAATAAACATCGAAATATCGTTCATAAATATTGATATATTTTCAATATCGATATTTCACTTTTAAAATATCGATATTCTGATATCGATATTTTTTATGAACGATATTGCATCCCTACTCGTCTCTCGCTCGCCGCATCACCCCGGCCGGGCCCCAGCGGGGTAGGTGTATAGAATTGTGCACGCGCAGTGTCGGCGTGTGGACAATAAGAATATTCCCATATCGAATAATCAATTATTTAATTATGTGTAATTAAGTATGTAGATAGAAAGAAATAAGAAAGAAACCATATTTTTATTGCTAAAAAACTACTAGAGGTATTATTACCTGCTTATAAAATTTTAAAAAAAGTTAATTTAGGCTATTGCTTCTTGTGCATCAAAATTCAATGTATGCATGCACCTATGTACCTACCTAAGTATAACACTTTTGACCCCAACTTTAAATTTAAAATGGTTGGATTCTGATTAGTTGCCTACCTAATGTTTTCTTCCAACTCATTTAAAAGGTGGAAAGGTGGAACGCCAGTTTATGTACTTCCATTCTTAAATATATAATTATTACAATAGTAATTCTAGTTGTACTTCGACACCATATTTTATCATGTTGCGATAAAACTTCGCGCTAAAGCTTCTTGTAAACTTACTTACTAGTACCACAGAGTACTAAGATATTTTTTCTGTCATGGTATAAGTTTTACTCATAAGAATTTGTTGTTATTTCGAGTAAATAAAGATATTTTTACTTTCCGAAGAATCTCCAAATTCGATGGAGAGTAAAAAATCTGGTAAGCCCCTATTTCAGGGATTGTAGAGGGTCATAAAAAGGGGGACCCTAATAAAGGTAAATTTCTTATTGCCGAGATGGTTGAAGGTTGAAGGATAAAAAGGGGTAAAAACGTAAACCAGAGATTTTAGAGGGTGACAAAAAGGATTAAAAAAGGTAAACCTCCAATTTCAGGCCTAGGTCGAACAGGAGTGCTGATCGCATGTTACCTGGTTTACTCCCTCCGCGTAAGAGCCAACGACGCCATTCGCCTCGTGAGAAAGAAGCGCCCTCGCGCCGTCCAGACCTCCGGACAGATCCTGTGCGTCCAGCAATTCGAGCACTACCTTCTGCCTCAGACTGTGGTGTTCAGCTCCAAGTGAGTGAATACTCAGGCTTATAGGGCCTATAATAAGCTCTTGACTAGGTACCACGATGTTTCCATCTACCCCTTAGTAGCAAATACCAGTTGGTTTAATCTTTCCGCATGATAACGATAAACGATACCATTTGCCTCGTGAGGAAGAAGCACCCTCGCGCCGTCCAGACCTCTGGCCCGATCCTTGTGCGTCCAGCAATTCGAGCACTACCTTCTGCCTCAGACTG